>LR898477.1:7500000-10000000 GCA_905067625.1 Blumeria graminis f. sp. triticale
CATTAGAATATCAGTTAATCTCTGCTTCATTTTTTGAAAGTCTAGGCTCTTACTAGCCAAGTAAAGTTATTGCCGTAGGATTGATTCACAATGGGGGTAGTACTGTTATCTCTCGTAGAAATTTGAGACAGACATAATTGGTAATCGTAACTTTAGCCTGATCTTTTAGTAGCGAAGAGGGAACTATGGTTAGATTTACTTATTATTTTAAGACTTTAATGTCCATATTTTTATACTCACGAGTGAACTGTACCTTTTTAGAAGCTAACTATATGTTAACTAATATTTATTGTACTAGTTATCACCAGCTGCTTCTTCCTTAGACTGCTCTCCCTCGTGTTCCTTCTCATCTGTAGGCGACTCTTCTTGAGGTTGGCTGTCACCTACCTGCTCTTCATTCGCCGGTTTATCTTCCTCGGATTCCTTTTGATCTACTTGCTCTTCATTTGCTGGCTGCTCTCCCTCAGGTTCCTTTTGATCTACTTGCTCTTCATTTGCAGGCTGTTCTTCCTCAGGTTCCCTTTGTTCTACTTGCTCTTCATTCGCCAACTGCTCTTCCTCGGATTCCTTTTGATCTGCTTGCTCTTCATTTGCTGGCTGCTCTCCCTCAGGTTCCTTTTGATCCCCTTGCTCTTCATTTGCTGGCTGTTCTTCCTCAGGTTCCCTTTGTTCTACTTGCTCTTCATTCGCCAACTGCTCTTCCTCGGATTCCTTTTGATCTGCTTGCTCTTCATTTGCTGGCTGCTCTCCCTCAGGTTCCTTTTGATCCCCTTGCTCTTCATTCACCGGCTGATCTTCCTCGGATTCTTTTTGATCTGCTTGCCCTTCATTTATCGACTGTTCTTCCTCAGGTTCCTTATTACCTACCTGTTCTGCATCTGCCGGTTGCTCTTCCTGAGGTTCCTCTTGATCTACTTGTTCTTCATCTGATTGTTGCTCTTTATCGTCTTGGCTCTCGTCGTCAGCTGACTGGGAGTCAGACGGCTTTTCGTCAAGTGATGAGTCTACAGGTGACGCCTCGACATCCGGCTGCAATGAGCGAGCAGTTTTCTTTGAATTGTTGTGGCGTCTTCTTTTCATACCTAGATATTTATTAGCATAATGGCCACAGGCCAGATACCTTTATTTTATATTTAGCTATGTCCATACTCATATTTACAGAAAAGTCGACAAGGGTTCTTTTTCGGGAGAGAGGGAAAAAGTTGTTGATAGGGATTGTATACCAAAATTTGGTAGAGCAGTAGAACATGAATTTCAAGACATAACTGATCTTGGGGCAGGATATTGATTTTTATGTGGATTTGACTCACGTCTTTGCTCTCGGCGTATCCATATTGCTTTATCATGTTGTATCTTGAGGTAATACAAATAGGCCGCACCGACCAAAAAAGCTATACTTCCAATTGCACATAACACCATACCGAGAACGCTAAGGGTTTGCGGTTGCACCTTTGAGTAGTTGGTATTCGATCATTGGAAATTGAGGCTATGAAACATTACCAAACTTACATGTTGAACCCGGGGTTTAGTCGCACATTCGGGCGTTTCATAGGATTTTATCAACAAAGGAATAACTGGTGCATCTTGGCTAACTTGAGGGGAGACAGTTGAGCCAACATCAAAGCTATTCAGGGTTGGTGCTGTTGAAAGCGTGGGAGAGTTGTGGCTATCCGCACATGCGGAAAGTATTGACGTAGTAGTAGTGGTAATAGGAAGTTGTTCAAGTTTGATAATGATTCCTAGGAGTGGATTTGAATTGGTTGTAGCTGTTGTAGAGACAGAGAGTCGAGCAGCGTCGAGCAGCGCCATAGTCGAAGGGGAGCTTTTACAAGCCAACCCTTAAGATCAATGATCAAACACTCGCAATGAATTCATTGCGCTACAAATTCTATCCCAAGAGTTGCATTGATGCAATATATACGAACAATTCCTAGTTCCTGTCATTCTTCTAGGTTTGGCCTGAAGGGCTGTTTAGTGATTGTGAGTTAGCCGGCAATTTGCTGGCAAGTTTTTCTGGTATCTGATCGGCGGTTATCATGCAGGTTTAGTCATAAGTATTACAACAATGCAGCGGCAATATATACGCCGATGCAGGAGGTTTGACAACAATCACCATATCAAAGTAATTTACATGATATTTGTTATTTTCGCAAGATTTTTGGAAGAACTAGGACTAAATCTAGACGTCGTAATGATCTGATAGCGGATTTTAGCTTTAGCTGGAACTCGGCCTATCTTCTAGGTGAAATGCTGATGAGAAGAAACCAGAGAATGTGTGATAAACATTTCAGTAACTGATGCCCAATGTGCGCTGTCTGTATGCCTGGTCCACACCGCTTGCGTCCATTAAGCGAAAGTTGTGAGGTATTGATTATTCTATTTTGAGACCGCATCTTTTCATTGAGACACTGCAAGTTATATTTTGGAAGGATGGACATGCGAGCAGAAGTGGAACTGCACTTCTCTCATTGAACAAGTCGTTGAATTTTCTCGTGCAACTCCGAGGGGCGAGAATGACTGGTAGCAGATGATCTGTCTGCACCAGTGTGGTGGGGCTGCCGAGACAACTCACTAGCTTGAGGCAACGTGACAAACACGAAAATGATTCTAACAGCTGGCCCGGAGGCAAGTTTGCTTTTTGTACTCAATCAGTCTAAGACTACATGGGAAATCTAGTTCCTCTCTATCAACAGGCCAAAGATCTATGTTCCTATCTCTCTTTTGCGGCCTCTTATTAACGGTAGAGTCCCTGGCAAGTCTCGACATAATCATATGCTCAATTTATTTTTTTGTTGCGAATTATTATCTTATCAGTGAACGAGGATGGGGAATTTGCCAAGTCTGTGAGAGCTTGGATAACTTGCCAAAAAATAATATTCTAGGGCGCCTGTACTTAGTGGTATCAATAATTTAGCCACGAATAGCTCTCCTTCTGGAACATCCGAGAGGCTGGCTAGCCGAATGCTGTGGGTATTAGTGGGTCAACAAGGGCACTAGCTGCCGCGATAGCACGTTATTAGATATCTACCCCAGTCGCGCTTCAGGACAAGAAGATATTCGCATTGAAAGATTATGCAGGTGGCAACTGGCTTGGCCTAGCTTGTGCCTTGGGAACAGCTGACCACTGAACTTTTATGGTATATTAATGTCCTTTCCCAATCCTGTATTAGAATTGAAAGTTAGGTCTTTTCAGTCCAGAGTCCAAGGATACTCATGCAAGTAGCTTATCCCCTCGTGTGTATCTACTACACCCACTCACAAACAGTACCACCCCTTAGGAGTCCTCAATGAATCGCACACTTAGATGATCCCATTCACCTACACTATCTTCCCTCTTTAGCCAACTAATTAACGGCTTTTTTTTGAGCACATGGCAGCCGGGAAAATCATCAAAATTTGCTGGGTGCGGGGCTCTCTTCATACCGAAATTAGGACCAAATCTAAAGACATAGCTGCTTTTCTGAAGCACTCGAGGGGCCGTCCATCTGAGCACCGCAGAATTGTATAAAAAAAAAGAACTTTACACTGTATAATTCTAGGCTCCTATCAGCTATTTCCCGAAGGTGGGGTTGGAATATTAGAAAAGTCTTGACAGAGTGTGTGTGCTATAAAGAAGCTTAGCCCAACTTCTTTTGTGTCGTATAGAGTAATGCAAAGCACTGTGAATTCGTCAACCCTGCTAAACAATAATTATAATAATAATAATCCATTTATTTTCTAATTGAGTATACAACTATGTAGGTCATAATATTTCAATACAACTTTTCTATATTTCATTCTAACTTGGAGTTTCTATTGGTTCCACTTAGGCTGGATGTTGCGACTTCAGGCCACAAGGCTCGGAAGACAATACTAGCTGACTAATCGGGAGATGCCTCTGCGTCTCATCTAATCCACAGAGATTAGAGTAGAATTAAAATTAAGTCCCTACTGAGTCTATGACTATGAAGGACTGCTAAAAGTAGACATTTAACCACCAAAATTTACTTGTTTTTATATATAATGTTTTTTCAATCTATTCCAATAGACAACGAGGGCTTTACCCTGATCCACAGAGATTAGATACACGCTAGAAAGAAGTAATAATATATACAATTCAGTACACTCTATTACCATTCCCCAGCACTAGGGCTCTCTAGTCAACACTTACCATGTAATACCTTGCCCCACGTATGTTTCTTAAGAGCTACGATGGATAAGTTTTGGTTGGAATCTAGAATAATCGGGGCTAACAAGTAGGCCAAGTTATACACACGTGACCACAAATTCTGTACCTAGTTTCACTTCGGAAATTACTAATATTGATGAGTTCCATCACCTCAATGACTGAGGAGTCAATAAATTCTCAATCACTTTTAGGATTATAGCTACTAACGAAGGATACTCAGATATAATTCAACTGGTGTTGTGGAAAGTAAGGATTACATCATTTTAATTCATTGATTTTCTACTCTTAATTGTTAACTACTTATATAAGTTTCAGTGAACCATCGACGTCTGAGCTATATCAGACCAGATAAACTTGTTGACAACAAATGATATCAGAACAATTACTTCACATGCAATACCAGAATGATTACATCATGTATGACATCTCGCAACCGAACCTTCCTATCTATTGACTGGATAAATTATAGAGCCACAGCTTGGCATTGGACTCTGTCAGGAATTGTACAAGAAATAAACAAGGCGCGATAGCAAGAACCTTGATTTCTGACAACTGGCGAGGTGCCAGGTGGTCAAGGTTCGGAGAACTACAGAATAGTCGAGAGACACGAAGTCTAGAGGTCGAGTTGCTGAGCAAGCGATCAAGTCGAAGAGTAAGACTGAACACCTGTACGCGGTGTCCTCTAGGAACCTGGGGGTGAAATATTCTCCCAGAGCCAAGTTCAGTCAAATTTCGCAATACCGAACAAGTTGGCCTACGAGGCAATGATTCAAATTACTCCACCATATCAATCTTTCACTCCCAACGAAATCGATTCCTACCTAAGCCTCATCAAGTTTACAAGTATGACCTAGTACATCCTCATTCCAATGACCACATCTCCTGTCGACTTTCTCTGGCCTTAGCTGGTCGCCAGATACACGCCCACGCCGATATTTACACCCGACGGAGGAAGCAAAGCGTGGCGCACAAATCTGGGAGACTATTTTTTGGGATGGACGTGAGAGGGATCAGGACAAGTTCACAAGATAATGGAAAGGAAGGATACAAACTCGACGGGCGAGTGATTTTGGCAAGAGTTTTACGAATTGATCTTTGTGCTCGCCGAGACTTCGCTTGCGAGAGTGCAGCTGACACTACAAACACTAGTCAACGATGGAAGATACCGTGATCCGCCTCCTGGTGGTGTTCTCCGGTATATTTTGAGTAGCCTTGGCACTTACTTCAGTAGGGAAGGAGACGCCTTAGATCATATTTCACGCGGAAAAAAGTTGAAAGATGATGGAGACATATCTGGACAAATCAGAGGTTTTGAGAAGTTCCCCTAGGTGGGTGTACACGCATGAGGGTTGACTTGGGGTGAAGAAAAAGCCACCATAACTTCGCACTGGTACTTGCAAATGAAATCTGAGGCATGAGTGCTCTTCCTTTATATTGAGTCGTCTATTATGTACTTTTCTTAGATATTTTGTCATAGCTAGATAGCTGCGTACGCAATTAAGATCTGATGCAAAATGCAAGAGGTTTCTATAATTATTGTGCGGCAGATTGGGGGAAGCTCGTCCCTTATCCCCTAGCTTGTTCGATTGTAGACCGATCCCGTAAGCAGTATGCGGCGCACCAAGGCGTGCTCCCGCCGGCAGAGACGAATTATTCACCTTCCAGTGGTGCCGGTCTAATCGTTCAGTACGCTCTGCATATTTGGGATAGCCAAGAAGAATTGCATCCGAATCGAAGTTGAAAGCAACCACGAGCATATCTAAAATGGACGACTCCTCGTCAATGTTAGACCTATCATTCTCACGCGAGTCCTCCACCTCAATCTTACCACACCATCTCTCCTCAAATACCCATAGTGGCGTCACTCCAATTGCAATCGGGCATTTGCCTCATCAAAAACCGGCCATCTCCCACTATAGAATTACGATGCTATGTAGACCCGCGAGGAGGAATTAAAGTGATAACCTATATTGCTCGGGTCTTGGTCTATGGGGGACCGTTGCTCTAATGGAGCTACACATCTTGAGGGAGGAGAGGCAGCTGGGAGGTGTGAGGTGTGAGGTGTGAGGTGTGAGTTGGGACGAATGAGTGAAGAGATCACAAATGGGCACGCGGGGACGCACAGTTTTCAAGCGTTGTCGATTTCGGGGTCCTTGTGGATGTTGAGGCAACAATCTCTAATAGTACCACTGACACTCTAAAAACTGGCAACGATGAAAGGTGTTTTAGACTGCCTCTTGGTCGTCATCCCCCCGAATTAAAGTCTGGGTAGCCTTGACACCTACCTCACTCGACAAAAGGAGGACCGTGAGGCCATATCTCGCGCGGTGGCTGTGTACAATATGACAAAGGCGTGTTGGGGCAGCCAAAGGTTTTTCCTGTTTCCTCTTTGGTGGATATTAACGGTTGAGGGAAGGGTGGAAGTCCCTAGCACCAAGGTCTCGAGTGGTATCAGCGAATGCACGCACTACATGAGCAGTCCAAATGTCAAACGCCAGTGTAGTTGCATTATATTTGAACTTAATACACGGCCGGATGGTGTAGTTGGTTATCACGTGTCCTTAACACGGACAAGGTCCTGAGTTCGAATCTCAGTCTGGTCAATTAACCGTAGTAGCTCGATTTCGGATGGAGCGTAATCATTGTTTTTGTCACTCGTCTATTAATAAACTCGAAGACTAAGATCGTCTTGATCAAACGTCCAGTAAGAAAATATTATTTACAGGACTTATTCCCCACTGTTCATGAATAGATAATACAGTTTTTTTTAGGATTAAGTAAATCATATGGTTTTGAATTTGATTTCATTATCCTGATTTGGCGCCCTATGGGCCCATGCAGGTGTCTATCATAATTTCTAATTTACATGGGAGGAAACTTTTTGGTGAAAACCCCCCAAACCTTCCTGCTTAATTTCTATATTGTTTATAAATCATCCTTTAGGAAGCGCAGTTACAATATAGTGCCCTCCATATAACCCAATCACATCAGCTTTATCGGCCTCAAGAAAGGCATGACCTGTTCCTTTCCCTTAGCAGCATTTCGACCGCCTTTGTCATCTGAAATTGCTCTATCCAACCATGATTTAGGATCCACTGTGTTATCCTTTTGATATCTCCAGGATTGCTTAGCGTAGCTTTGTAGGACCGATCTTTCGCTTGTCTCCAGATCTCTCCTCTTCCGTTTGACCATCGAGGGCAGGACATAAGCATGTGCTTGGGATTCTGCGATTGGTAGCTACATGGACAGCTTGGACTGTAGACTCCGGGTACTTTTCTTCTGTATAAATACGAGTTGAGCCCCATGTGCTCACTTCGTATTTGAATTGCTAGACTGCTAAAATCACATGGTTTGTTTCTTCATATAGATTCTAGAAGTCCTCCATAATCATAGACTCAGATATGACTATAATAAAATCTAATGTAAATCAAATCTAATCTTCGAGGAAGGACTCGCCTTCTCCGTGTCATGCTCTTCAAGTGCATGGCTTGTGCCAGTCACGAATAAAGTTTCGTTCAAAGTGTGCTCCCAACCAAGTAATTATAACATTTGTCGTGTACAAATAACCCATTTCTTATGCTGCACAAAATTTGAGAAATCCCCATTTTCCATTTTTCCACCCCTCTCGATCTCGTCGCATCTATCTCTGAATTGTGATCGAGCTCAGGCATTTTCACCATGCCTCCAGTTTGAAAAAAACATCCCAACGCCACGTTGGATAACACGAGAGTCCACCCGAGGGCTCTCGAACAAATACCTGGCCTTGTCCAGTCTCCAAATTGCGTGGAGATAAACAAGGTCTCATCTTAAGGGAAGGAAAAAGCACTCCTTGCCGTCGCTGAGCCCGATACTGACATGATCGGGTCAGTAGAAATTTTTGAGGAAATCTGTTGGTAAAACACGAAGTAATACAAGTTGGGTGCCGTCACGAAGTCGGTGAATAATGTCAATTAACTGGTATCTCGAAATACATAAAACGTTGTCTCTCCCTTTCTTTTTTCCCTCTGCCCCTTCTTCCTCTACTCCAAGCGCCTCGCTAATGAGCTAAGTCAGATCCCTGTCAGTGTTCTAACGACATCCCGAATACCGCAATTAGATAGAACAAATCATACTGCCCAAATACGATCCATTTACCGACAAAATCCCTCAACCACCCTCCGTCCCTCACAGGATTAGAGAAGCATCCAAACCTCCTCCGATCACATCAAAAACGTCGGATAGCACTGCACCTAAAGCAGCGTCAAAATCAAAGCCGCTTCCAAAAGCTTCCACGAAAGCCAAATGCCTTCCCGAGCTTCGACCAATTGTCGAGGCCGAACAACGACGCGCCGCCGAAACAGCGGCAAATCTGGCACTCTGTTCCGCCGCCATTAAGCAATATATGGCCTCGGGCTCAGCCTCCACGCCACCCGTCCTCCCTCCTCGCTCTACGAACCCTCTTCCAAGGGCTCCCGATTCCAGGAGTACACCAGTTCCCGCCGACTCAGTACAGCCATCAAAAGTCACCTGGGCTATGGTATCAAGAAACGGACTGTGATAAGCAGCAACCCCTACAGCGATCACCAGTGACGCAAGCTCTCACCTTACGCTGTAGGGGAAAAAGTACAGGATGGGCCGCAGTGCGCTGTAAGTATTGCCAGCTCTCTACACCGAGTTAGAACCGGCTTTGCGATTCTAACAAAGATGAAAATACAAGGGAAAGGCTCCTAGATGCCGCACCGGAATTGTCGGATATCAACGCCAACCTCTAAGAATCTTCCAACCTTATCGCCTTTCGAATCCAGAATGTTCCCGCGACCGTAAAAACACCCGACACTATTAGTATGGTCGATTCTGACTCTGTCAGAGCCTAGATATACCTTCAAACCGGAAAGGTGGCAATCCAGGTGTAACTATACGGGACATGCCGTACTGGGGCGCCGCAAAGAAATTGGCAAGCCCTCTTTGCCCAGGACTCCGCCCCTCGCGCTGGCTTTCGTATTCTCGGCGAGTCTAGAGTGGCGACCATTCTAGAGCCTTGTCGAAAAATTGAACAGTGCAAACGCTGTTTGGGCTTCCACGTCACCCGTGGTTGCTCCCGTGCTCCAGCCTGCTGGAATTGCGGATCAAATATGCACTCGGAAGACGAGTGCAAGGCCCTCACCGATCGGATTCGCGGGTCTGCCAAGCCAGACCCAACAAGACAGGACCGGTGTCAAAAGAGCAGCTCGAGCGGATCCGTCACATCCAGCAAGGGGAGTTCGAGAAGGTGGCACGAGCTCGGGCAGCAGCTAAAAAAGCCGAAGAGGCGATCTTCGCCGTGGCGAAGGATGTCTCGATGGCCGAGGCAATAGGTTTCGGAGTGTTGGAATCTGAAAAAGAAGCTTGAGGACACAGCAACCTCGACGATGTCCCGGAAGGGACATCTACTAACCAATAGCAGGATACCGGCTAGACCAAAGGTGCCTGCTAACCCATCTCTTGCTCTAAGCGGAGATGGATTAAATTTGTTATTTGGAAGGTGTGACGGGCGAGGGAATGTGTGAGTAGCGCATTGCTTGAGTCCAAAATGGAGGAATTCTCTGTCTCTCGGAGTTGTTTTGATTGTCGGGGGTTAGCCTTTTTTTTGTTTCTGTGAGCGGATGCATATTTAAGTATAGTGAGCTCTAGTTGTGCAGTCATGTAATATACAAGGACTGAGAGTTATGCAGGAATCCAAGGTGATCCGTGCATGGATACACATAAGATGGGCGGTTTTTTTGGTTGAACCTAGACAGAGAACCTTAGTAATTTAGTTGTAATACAAGATTGAGCCAATAACGTTTACAGTTTCTGTTTAATCAGCTGCACTTTTGGCAGCGATTCACGAGGCTGGAACGAATTAGGCTGTAGGAAAAAGTACAGCGGACCTTGCCAGCTCCACCGGTCCTTCGTTTTTTTTTTAAATCATTTAATGTGTATTCAGCTATCTAGCTATAACACATGACCGACGCTATGTAAACAAGTGGGATGACTCTTTTGACGTTAGAGACACTCATACTCTAGATTTCATTTGCAAATACCACTATGAGGTTTGTTCGCTTGAACAAACAGTCGACCCTCCTCCGTAAGTACCCACCAAAGGGAATTTAAAAACCTTTGATTATCCAAGCATGCCTTCGTCATCCATGCATACCAGCGCCGCGAGAAATGTGGTTGTGTTTTGCTGGATTTGAACCAGCGATCTACTGTCTCAAGTGGGATATGTGTCCAAGCTATCCAGACTCTACTTGGCAGACCGGCCAAGACGATGTACCACCGCACCATCCAGCCATGGCGGTGTTTATAGTGTCGCCTGCACTCTCGCAACCGAAGACTTGGCACGCACAAAGCTCAATGTGTTAAAACTCCTTGCCAAAACTCAAAATTCCACGCCCGTCGGGACTGTATCCAATCCTCTGCATCATCTTATCGACTTGTCCTGATCCCTCTCACATTAATCCCAAGGAAACGTCTTCCAGATTTGTGCGCCACGCTTTGCTTCCTCCGTCGGGTGTAAATATCGGCGTGGACGTGTATCTGGCGACCAGCTAAGGCCAGAGAAAGTCGACAGGAGATGTGGTCATTGGAATGAGGATGTACTAGGTCATACTTGTAAACTTGATGAGGCTTAGGTAGGAATCGATTTCGTTGGGAGTGAAAGATTGATATGGTGGAGTAATTTGAATCATTGCCTCGTAGGCCAACTTGTTCGGTATTGCGAAATTTGACTGAACTTGGCTCTGGGAGAATATTTCACCCCCAGGTTCCTAGAGGACACCGCGTACAGGTGTTTAGTCTTGCCCTCCCCACCGGTCCTTGACCCAATGTGGAAAAGATAGCTTTAGCTTAGGACCAAAAATAGTTAAAAAAAATACTAATTGTAATGCCGCTATTTAGAGACTGGATCTCTTTCATGCGCCATAATAACTACTTATGCGCTAGTTAATAGATCTACCATACTACAGAGCTGAGCATAACAACTTCAGATTTACTTTACCGTGCGATATGCTATCTGAGTTACATGCCTGCTTGGTACACGATACGCCCAGGGATCAATCAAATAACCGAAACCAACCCGAAACTACTCACAATCTCACCTAAGACGCCACAAATATTGAAAACAGAAGCCTGCAATGGAACAAATTCAATTTAGAAATTGCCAGTTGCAACCTAATCCAAATGGAAAAATCATCCCAGAGCCAAGTATCGTCAAACTTAGCGAAACCGAAGAAGTTGGCCCGTGAGGTAATGATTTGAAACTCTCCACCACGTAAAATTTTCAGTCCCAATGGGATTTAGCATCACCCAGGCCTCATCGAGTCTACAAGCACGACCTAATTTATCCTCCGTTCAATGACCACACATCTTGATGAATCCGGCTATATTCTCAGATGGCCTCGATATAGAAACCTAAGAGTATAAGAATGCTGGCAGGAGTTCACTAATTGTGGCGCACAAATCTTAGAGGCAGGCCTTTGAGGAGGGCGTGGGAGAGACAATAACAAATGGAGAAGCTCACGCTAAATATGAATTGAATCTTAAAAGGGATCAGATTTTGAATTTTGGCAACAAGTTTTACTAACTGAAGAGCATCTTGCGCACTAAGTCTTCAATTGCAAGAGTACAGACAACAATATAAACAACGTCATCATAGATGGTGCGATAGTAAATTATTTGGTCCGGTCTGCCAAGTAGAGTCTGGATAGCTTTGAAATATATCCCACTCGAGACAGGAGGTGGCTGGTTCGAGTCCAGCACGACTCGACCACATATCTTGCGGCGTCAGAGTGCTTTGATGAAGCAGGCACGCTTGGATAAACATATGCTTTCAAACATCCCTTTGGTGGGTTCTCACGGAGGATGATCGTATTTTAATCTTAACAGACAAACCTCTTAGTGTTAAGGAATAAATGTAGATTCACATCACGTGACTTTATGACGTTAACCCGTCACTCATTCTGTATGTAGTTTGACGGAACTCAGCAAGAGTTCTGTTTCCCCTTTGTAGACAGTTTGTTCAACCAGATTTGACCTCGTCGATCTATTTTCCCTTACCGTGACACTTAGCGGTATTTTCGAATGGAATCCGGAGAATGATTATCTCTACATTGAAGACACCCATCCAACATGTATGCAAGACACTAATCATATGTCTCAGTCCTACTTCTGAGCACACAATAAATGATCAAAAGAAGTATTGCTCCAATTGAATACCCAACCGGCACAGTTTCTACTCAAATGTCGAATCGTGACCCATTCGATCATCCAAGATAACCAATGAGAAAGAGTCGAAGCGGAGACTCCCCAACCACAGCGGGTACAGGATATTGACACTATCCGCTCGTCACCAAAGTCATGCGTTCGTGTCCTTGCTTTGCCCCATCTCATGTGGAATTTATTATCTTTGTAGAAGATCCCCATAGCTCTCCCTCAGACCACTTACATATCCTTCCCAACATTGTCTCCATTCACATTAGAATCTGCTTCATCCGATATTATAACTCGTATCGCCACGTAGTTGCTGCACCGCCCTTGACCTCGGAGGCGGAACTCGAAATTAAGACACGGACCGTAAGTCAACAGCATAATGCGTGAGTTGAAGTTCGTAAATATTCTCGTATTGACCATGATGGTGCGATCTTAAATTCTCAGGAGGCATCGCTAGGTACTGAAACGATCAGAGAGTTATCAGACGAGCTCAGCTGCTGTACATGCTTCATATATTTTCAGGAGCGCAAGTAAGGTCAGTTATTTGAATACGACATTCGGAAGACTTGAACGCAACTGTGATTCCTATTTGATATGAAGCATGTCGATTTTGTGGATCTGTGTCGTCGTAAAACCTCTGCTGATCATGATTTTGACCAAAATTAAGCCATCGCACCTTGCCTCCACTGTTAACTCGAGGAAGACTCTCATCTCCGTCCTGGACCATGACTCAGACTTAAAACTCTGAAAACTATACATCCCTTATTTCGTAGAGGGCACTGAAAACATGTGTCAGTAGTTATCCTTCGACTGCAGCTCAGTGGTGCGAGAAAGTTTTAGTTGAGGAGAGCAAGGTGGTGCTCGTAAATCTTCCCAGTTTGATAAATAGGGCTCTTGGCCATCTTCTGACGAGCAAAACTATCGCAGCGCGTTTCACTCATTCATTCGGCCTCACCCTATCCGCACTTTACCATCAATTAGCTATGTTGCTCCACCTATTTTTGTTGTATCTTGGGCTTCCTTTCATTCGGACTATACAAGCACGAGCTGAGGAACCATCGATTAGTGGCGTTTCAAAGATCTCAGCAGCTAAAAGTATATGGCTTAAAAATCCTCTACCATTTTCCTCAGATATCAAAAAGAAACATTTCCCCGATAGAGGATTCGAATGTTTAGAATGGCCCATCACTATGAAAGATGCCGAAAGATCCCTCTCTGCCGCTTATAACGAAGTGAAAGCCAGCAAGTCGTGGTTCGGTGGATCAAAAAAGGGGAATTTTGTAAGCATGCCGTTACTACAGCCTACACAACAACAAAAGTTTTACATGTATCCCATGTTTGAACTCGATATTGATTCCAAGGGCAATATTGGGCCCGCTCCGTACATGATAATCTCTGAGAATGGCAGAAAGTATGCCATCTACATGGTCACGGGCGGGAATAAAAGGAAAATCCCTAAGAATCCAAATTTGAGGTATCGCCTATGTTTCAGCAGTAATAATTGACAAGGTCCTACCGATAATGCTCGCCCAGATCGAAGGTATTCAACTAGATTCAAGTATTTCTTTGTATGGGCGGTGACTGATCATTTTAAGGCCTACTTATTCGCAGTTCATCTAGCGTGCAGACGTGCTGGAGTTGCTGGGCAAGGACAGCCAAAGTGATGGCTTTAGATCCAAGAGGTAATATGCGATAGTCTGGGAGCAGTATGCATCTAGAGCAGAAAATTCAACGTGGGAGGATCGCATGCACGCATTTTTCGAGGCCGAGACCATACCCGACGATTTGTCTCATCTTCGCTCCAAGCCAATGTGATTGAATCAACAACAGGCTATTGGAAAATTACAAATGATGGTGAGAGAGCTGGCCTTGGCGGCGTATACCGGTGAAAACAAAACATATTCTGCAGATATTCGGGTACTATCTGTTGGGCAACAGTCTCACTTCAACTTTATTCGTGAAGCGGTGCTTGGACATGACTATTTTTCATCTTTTCGTTGTCAGGGATAAGTGGGCTTACAACTGCACTTATTGCGAGATGACGTTGCATTTGCTACGTTATTTCAAGCTAACTCCATCACTATCTCTTGATAGCCGCACATTAACAGATATATGTCGAAAAGACTGGCGATACCTTGCAGTCACTCTAGCCTCATAGATAAAAATGGATAGAAAATTATGCGTTTGAAATTCTGTGTATGCATAGGGCCTTCTAAATATAGATGCATGTTCGTTAGCGTGCTGGGAAACTTGTAACCTCCGCACTCCTGTTGGAGTTTAGGCACGAGTGGGGCCCGGCCGTATCAGGTTAACTACCGTATAACTACAATAAACCTCTTCATTTACACAGAAATATAACGACGGCACAAGCCAGAACTCTAGCCCCTCAAACTTAACCCATGTTGGCTATGGCTCAGATTGAAAGAATGTTGGTCTAGGTGATGGATAGCTTTCCCGTTAATGTAGATAATTAACTGTTTGCTGTAGTGCAAAATAAAAGTCTTAGCGGGGAAGTACATTTGACTTCTTTTGATAGTTCGGGCTGCATGGCAGGTAGGCCTTGGCCCATTTATAACATGTCGGGCTTATTTGAAAGTATCGGCACAGCGGGCAGTTTATGCAGACTGAGGGGGCCAGCATGGTACCTTTCGGTTGAGTTGTGAGCTAGCACGACGTTGAATAATCTAAAAAAAAACTACAATAAACCTCGTCCTACTTGAATAGCATAAACACATCAATCTTGCCCCATGCACAGAACGTGTCAAGCTCAACCGTCCAGTGTAGCCAAGTTTGACGCGACTAAGCGCATTTTCCTCAGAATTATCTACTACGCGCTCGAGCCCTGGACACGCCCTAAATCCCTACCGTTTCCTCTTCGTTCAGTCCCTGCCATTTCCAATGCCAACATCTCCTAATTTTATATGGGGGGTAAGAATTTTCATGGGTTGCCTTATCCAGTTGCCCACCGAGGCCGACCTAGTTTCCTCCCCTGCCTCCCCCAATTCTAGCCTCTCGTTAATCTCTCTGTCGACGGCGTGACCTTATAAACTTACTGCACAGTCTATCCTTCGACCTTGCTTTCTCGCTGCCGTACCCCTGACCGATGGAGTTACTTGCAATCGGGAGTTTGCCCCATTTATTACCCGCCATCTCCCACTACGAATTACGACGTTACGCACACCCGCAAGAAAGAAGGTTAGTCGTCAGTTACAAAGTTTTGGATCTGACATATGGGGGACTATTGCTCTAATAAATTTTCACTTATTAAGAGAGGATAGACGGCTGGGCCGTGCAATGATAGAATATGTCACTGTTGGTGTTGGTACAACGGGGTTCACTTGGTTTAATGCCTTAAAAGTGCTAAAAACAAGTGATATATTCTGTCTATCTCTCTTCTGTATCCCTCCTCAAGCATTAATATCTAAAGTACAAAATGAAGCTCAGCGCCCTGATTACATCACGTGATGCGCTGACCAATACTTTTGGAAGTAAATGTTTAATACAAGCCCTTTATCCATACGCCATTCACCTGTGAACCGACAGTTGGGCACCATAAGACTCATACTTTTTCGCGGGGCTCTCGTCTTTGAAATGCTTTGCGCACCAAGAACATGATGCTGGTTAATTAGCCAGGAGAACCTCTGTTGTCGATGAGTCAACGGCACAAAATAATTTGGGCTAAGCTACCACACAGCTACTACAATCTACCAAGACTTTTCTGACACTTCAGCGCGACCTTTGGGAAGGAGTTGGAAGGAGGCTAGAAAGGTAGAGTACGAACTTTCCGAGATACCCACAAGTCTGCAGCGCCTAGCTGGCCGGCCTCTTCGAACGCTTCAGAAGGGTCAGTATTTCTTCGGTTTTAGTCCTAATCTTGGTACAATAAGAGCCCTGCACCACGTAGTTTTTGCAATTCTTCCGGCTGCCATACACCCGCAAATGGTCATCGTTGCGTTGGCTGGAGAGGGGAGATAATGAAGGGCTAAGGGCTCCCCTAAGTGTATGATCGAATGAGGGCTTGTGAGGGGTGGTAGTGTTTGAGGGGAGCTGTATAGGAGGCAAAAGATGGGATGTACTACTGGCATAGGAATCGTTGGCCGGTAGGCAGAGAGGACCTGCATGTCCTACATAGTTGTAGACTCAGAGAGGTAAATAATATGAATTGACAATAATAACATTGAAGGCTAACTTGATCCAACCCGCCATCTCCGTGTCGGGTGCTGGGTACGCTCCGGGAACTCATCGGATGGCATCTCCTCCATAACCAGGGGTTGGTGATGAGTAGGGCTCCGACCCTACCATCTGATCTGATCGTGGTTAGCTTCATGATAATGGTGATGGGGGAATGTGTTGGGAGATTGTAGTGAAGAAGCATGAAGTTATTTATTTATTTATTTATTTATTTATTTATTTATTTATTTATTTATTTATTTATTTATTTATTTATTTATTTATTTATTTATTTATTTATTTATTTATTTATTTATTTATTTATTTATTTATTTATTTATTTATTTATTTATTTATTTATTTATTTATTTATTTATTTATTTATTTATTTATTTATTTATTTATTTATTTATTTATTTATTTATTTATTTATTTATTTATTTATTTATTTATTTATTTATTTATTTATTTATTTATTATTTATTTATTTATTTATTTATTTATTTATTTATTTATTTATTTATTTATTTATTTATTTATTTATTTATTTATTTATTTATTTATTTATTTATTTATTTATTTATTTATTTATTTATTTATTTATTTATTTATTTATTTATTTATTTATTTATTTATTTATTTATTTATTTATTTATTTATTTATTTATTTATTTATTTATTTATTTATTTATTTATTTATTTATTTATTTATTTATTTATATTAACGTCGTGCCTGCGCACAACACAGTGCTTTAAAGCCCCATGCCGGTTAGCTCAGCCTATAAAGGGCTACCCGACGCACCGGCATTCCCATAACAAAAACCCGATAAAGACCCCACTGCTCCCGGTCCGCATAGTCCCCAGATCAGTGAGACTCTTCTTAAATTGATATAAATTATATAATTAAAAGCGGAACTTAAACTACATGTGGATATTCGTATTTAGATAGCGTTGGTGTCTAAGTAATCAGGGCTGTCCTACAAATGTAGGTGCAAACAGAGCTTCCCCAATTAATGGTACCTTTGAAACTCTTCGAAAAAATAGAGTGGACTTAAGCCAGTCTCGGAACAAGATAGCTCCTTCTGGTGAGCTTAAAATCCAGCGAGCGTCTGGGGGACGGGGGCGATTGGCTCCACGAAGCCGCGCCTGTAGTAGGCCATGTTGACAGGTCATGAAATGCTCCGCCGATTTATCATGTCCACAGGAGCATGTTAAAGGTGCGCTGTTGTGTAGAAGCATGAAGTTTATTTGTAATATTTAACGTCGTGCCCGCGCACAGCACGTGAGCTCCTCACGTGCCGGTTAGCCCAGTCTAAATTAAACTACCCGACGTGTTGGCGGCCTCCCAGACCCACCAAAGCAAACAATAGCTAGGATTTTATCATCCTACGCTCGAAGATTATAGTGTACATGAAGGTCGTCCGTCCAACGAATCTCATGCTATGCCGTTGGTACTAAATCAAGAAAGGATTTTACAAAACAAAATAAAAAATAAAAGGAGAAGATTGTTTACATCAGATCGTGATTTCGGTCGAATCAGACTGTTCGTTGTGCTCTTTCGAAGAAATCTATGACACGCACCCAATTATTGAATGCATCAACTCCCTCCGCCGAAGCAAGTGCCCAGGATACGCTGGGATAGCATGAAGTTTTATTGTGGTGCTATCTAGCATTAAGTACATTGTATCACGTGATATATAGAATCCACAACAGAGATGAAGACGATACAGACCGCGCAAGCTATTTGGAATCCTCATCGTAATGAGGATCCTGTTACTCAGATTCAGGTCTGCAGACTCTGCAGTGAGCACTGAGAATTCTAAGAGACACCTCTGGCACTGTTTTATATTGTCTTTCCAAAATATAAATTTAACCTCGATGAGGCTTCGCACTCTCCCCCGCAATGACCAGGGCGAGGATCGAACTCGCGACCAACAGCGTTAGAGGGGTAAACCTTGTAAAGCTGGTGTGATAACCGCTACACCACCCGGCCTGTAGTAGCAATCCAACTGTCAAAAATATATAGATAAAATATTGCTGGAGGGGATACGCACAAGAATTTCTTTCTGCAACCATCCTAACTGAATCTATTCAACTGGCGATCACGCACTTATGCCACCAGTCCTAACATGGAGTTGAAAGTAGTTATTACGCAGGCTGCCGTAAAATTCTCATCATGACACCCGCCCAGCCACCGAACCCAAAATCACCGGACTAAGAGCCAACGTCCTGCGCCGGGATAAGCACAGATATATCTTGTAATTAGACTTCTCTCCTTTTGTTTTCGTTTTTAGTTTTTGGTCCTAGGTTATACCCGCTATTCACTTAGGGTCAAATACCGGTGTTCCTAACTAAGGTCATGTCTGTAACACGCCCATCTTTTTCCCACCACGTGAACCGCTACAAAAATAGTTGCCAATTAAAACTGAAAACCAAAACATGTCGCAACAAGAATACAAAAACAGAAGATTCTTTCAAATATGGACCAGGCAATGTATTCCTCACACATTCTCTTATTAGTCACATCTCTCAAATGACAAAATTGCTCAATCTAAGATGAGAGCTAGAGATGAGTGGCCGGGTATCCTCCACAATTGTTGGTCCCTCTTCAAAATTTATCGAGGTCATAACTGACTTCTTCCGGATATTCCTAAAACCTCACGCCCTTGCCGAAGGGTACAAGGCCTCGATTCCCAGTTCCCCCGACATCATCGTATCTTTTGAGGCAGGTTGATGTCCTGCCTACGCCTTCCAGCAATTGCAGCGAACACTCGTTAACTAGCCTGTCGAATGAAAACCAAATTCTCCTTGGTTATCGGGCCAGCCTGGGTCGGTTAGGCCAAGTAGTCTCGACTATCTGAACGGTGAGGACCACCGCAGTTGCGACACTTGGTGGTGGCTTTGCACTCCACCGCGCAGTGCATTATTGAGCCGCAGTTCCAGCAAGCCAGGGCACGGGAGAAATCACGGTTAATGTGGTAGCCGAGGCAACATCTACACTGCTCAATTTAGCGACGAAGCTGGAGATTTGTAGACATTCTAGACTCGTCGAAATACGGAAGCCCGCTCGAGGTGCAAACTGTCGAGGAAAAAGAAAATGCCAGTTGCGAGTTGGCGCACCGGGACGGCAACTTCTATGTGTCCGCACTTATAGTGACTCTTCTAGGGTCACTGGTGTACTCATCAGAGACCCACTCTGCGCCGACCATTTCAGTGTCCTTCGGCGTATTAACCTTTACAGACACATTAGCTATCCGGAAGGCGACAAAGTTCGAAGGTGGCTCGATCTTGGTGTTGACACTCGCCAATCTCGATGAGGCATCTAGGAGGCCTTATCTTTGTTCATCAAGTTTTGCCATTTTGGCAAAACTTGGCTTAACTGGGTGTATCGAGCTTTCAGTGATGGAAACGCATATATAATGTTCCAAAGATGAGAATAAGATACCAGCAGGGGAAATTTTCCGCCACGGCTGGTTGCTGTTAAGTCGTAGAAACGGTGGTTTTTCCATTTTTTCCTTAACGGGCTCAATCTTTGTGGTTGTAGCCATAGGTTACGGGACAGTTTTTACTGAGAAGACAGCTTTTGACCACCGTGACGCAGGTGCCTTTTACAGGCAGCGCTGGGACGTCGGGTATGATTGGGCTCCTGGCGCCGGGAGCTCTGGGAGGAGAATTTGCCGGGAGAGCGGGTGGCGTAGAGGCCTAGCCTAAAGCCATGCATAGCGCAATGGCAGCGCGTAGGTAGACTCTCATCGAGTCCACGAATTGTCTTTTTGACCCGTTGGTCAAGAGAAGGAATGTTGCTTCGGTGCCAGATTGGCCGCTGTTAGGACGGCGCGTCGTTCTTCGGCCTCGAGAATCGGTCGAAGTTCCGGGTGACATTCTATTTTTGTACTAGATTTTGGCTGTGACGTTGGTTTTGGTACTACTTTCTTTTGCGGTATCCGACGGTTCTGACACGATCGGAGAAGATTGGGAAGGCTCTCCTATCCTGTAGGAGGTGGAGGTTGGTGGAGGGATTTCCTCAACAACGCCGACTGACCCGATCATGTCAGTATCGGGCGCAGAGACGGCGAGAAGGGCTTTTTCCTTCCCTTTGCTTGAGGCCTTGCCCATCTCCATGCATCTTGGGACTGGGCGGGGCTTGTTGTTTGATCGAGGGCCCTCGGGTGGACTCTCATGTTGTCCAACATTGCGCTGAGACTCTTTTTTCGAACAGACGGCATGATAAGAATGCTGGATGCTCGATCCCAATTTTCTGAATGTATGCGACGAGCGCGAGAGTGGAGAAAAGGGGAATATGAGAAAATTCGAAAATTGTTAGGAATGATGGCACCAGTCATGAGTAATACCTAGACGACTATATACAATAAGATTTAAATAAAGATTTCTCTACTCTTACTATCGTAAAACAGTTATATCATTACACCTTCAGAACCTGTCCCGTGACCCACAGTGACTTACAATGAAGTGAAGAGGCAAGCAGATTTTTCAGATTCATATGGCTCACAACAAAACAAGCTGCCCGATAGTCTCCATGAAGCTTGTCGAAGACCATGATAGTCCTTCAGTTCCGTTATACAAATGGGCTATCGTTAACCAAGAATCATTTATAGATTTAGTCTGCCACCTTGCCACCCGCTTGACCCGCAGCTGACCCCCTTATTCCACCCTCATTTACTGACACCGCCACTTGGGTTTGAATGAAAATCTTTCCATCCATTAATTTCGACATTGTGCCAATGCCCCAAAGTCTTAGAATTGACCGCAGTATGATAGTCGTGTGTCTTGTATGGCAAGCTCTAAATTCCTGGCTGCAAGTGCTATTTACTAGGATTTCGTTTTGATTCTTGCTCGTCTCATTTGCACGCCGATGCTGCGAATATAGGGAATAAAGCATCTGTAGAAGTCGGTCACCCTTGAACGTTGGACACTCAATCCTTTGAATTTCGGCAAGTACGGACGTCAAGCTCATCACTCTGGTCATTTCCATTCTCGGATAATTGTTATACTTACCCTTGTTGTAATGGAAGTTGTAAAGAGAAGGTCAGGCTGTTAGAGCAATATTTAATATCACCTAGTGAAGCGATGTTGATTAAACCCACTTGGTATCGGAGCGCTATTTAAACTAATTACTAAATCTAAATGAAGGACACGATTCACTTCTTTATGCTAAATAATTGAGAGGCTGCTCAACGTATCACCTGTCATGAATGTGGCTAGTAATAATAGAACCTTATTACGTTCCATGTTAATGCGACTCTTCATTGCCAAGTAGCGCTAATTTTAACAATCTTCACACCAGATTGCCAGGTATTGAGAAAAGATAGATAGTCACAAATGACCTATGACTTAATGATCAGTGTTAGATAGTCTATGTGTTATGGTTATGAGCTATGCGGAAGTCACATTGTGGAGTGATGAGGAGTGGATGATGGTATATTTAGTGGTTGATAGTGAATAGACTCATACAATATTATGCTGTAGGTATATGGACTGCAAGTATAAGACTAAACCTGTGTCCATTTACTGTGGGTACATCTATTAAACTATATACATGCTCGTCTAACCAGTACACCATTGATGTATGCTGTGTCCTTGAGACACTCGCGATATCCTAGCCTCGGCTACCTCGTTGTCTCATATCATAACAGTATGACTCAAGTAGTACAATACACACATCACTACTACTTAATGATCGTTCATGTCTGGAAACATGAGATGTGAAGGGAGACCGGTAACTACTGTACATATGTGTTTCTTTTTATGGTATTGGACAAGAATCAAAATACATGTTGACCACAATCGTTATTACTGCTATAGAGAGCTTGTGATACAAATATCACCTGAGTATTCCGACAGATAGAAAGTAAGGGGTATTAATTAATAGTATTTCTTCTTAATTATTGTCTAGACAGATAGTCATTCCACATCTGTTATTTCCATTTCATGTTGATCGATTCTTTTTTGTTTCCGACAACCATTTGATTGAAGCATCCTTGTCACTTTAAAATAATAATCTTATATTTCTCTCATCTCGGCGCATCATATGCCAGTTTGCAAGACAACAATGAATACATCAAATGCTGTCACAACACCACTTTAATCCCTACCCCCCAGCAGCTATTCATGTAATTCGTAGTACATTTCGTGGTTGACTCAAGATTTGGTGGTGATGTTGCGCTGCTGAGTATCATAGGGATAGATCTAAACCGAGCTACGGATATTCTATAAATGCTGATTTTCTGATGAGTCGCTGGAGCCATCACTTGGCGTAGGAGAAGAAGGCTCTTCAAGAAATCCTTCCGGATTATTGCGACCCTCCCAGCATATGTCAAACTTTGATTTCTTTATTATCATAGCTTTGGGCTTTGAGAATGTGCGCAAATAGACGGCAACCACACTACATTGTTTAGTGATGACTACGTAGGGCGTAGGCTTGTAAATGCCATTTTCATCGCTCTCTAATGGAAGCAGCGGGTATATGTAAAATTTTTGCCTCTGCGAATTGAAACGATTGTGTGTTCGATGAACATTTCCGACTGAATTAAATTTAACAAGAGGGTTCTTTCGCATACGCGTATATTCTGTACAGGCTATATCTCCCTTTTGATAGATTTCTCCCTTGGAGAATT
This sequence comes from Blumeria graminis f. sp. triticale, assembly GCA_905067625.1. NCBI lineage: Eukaryota > Fungi > Ascomycota > Leotiomycetes > Helotiales > Erysiphaceae > Blumeria > Blumeria graminis. The sequence continues at coordinate 7,523,182 of LR898477.1, forward strand.
GAACTGTTCCACAGAGAACACCGGTTTCTGGCAGCATACTAATCCCTGTTTCCATGGAGTACTTGGGAATGCGGTGGTAGGATGTCGAAGGTCTGGTTCGTTTATGAAGTTTAACTACTTCGTGACCTGTCGCCCGTTCACTGTTGCTTCGAAAGCCGTTCACACCGAGCTGGAAACAGCCAAGGCTGAAGCCAATAATGAGACTCTGGAATTGCATGTTAATCGCCGTTAAAATTATGAGTGAGATAAGAGAATCGATTTAACTTGAGTGATGAGAGGTCGTTATTTCTGCGGTCTCCGGGGAGTGATGAAGTATTTGTTCTTCAATAGAGATTAAAATCGAATCCTGCCATCTCAGTCCCCAACACTTACTCAGTCGCCAGGGCGCCTGGCCCAGAAAAGATTACCAAACAATTTCCCCCTGCTGGAATTAGAGATAAATTGCGAAATGACATAGGTTACCTAAACAATGCTAAATTTTGGGCCTGAAGGACTCGCCAGACGAGTTAATCAGCTATGCATGAATCTAATCTCACCAATCGGCTCCTGCTGTCTCCGATAAGGTAATTCCGTGCCTGCTGGAGCATGTCATGTTAAGCTATGTAATGTATTTCAGTCATTGTACGAGAGTATCCCTGCAGGTCGTAGCACAGATCAGTGCACTACAATACCTATGCAGTGAGTGGAATATAACATAGTAGAATGGAACATGAAAGAATAGAATACAATGGTACAGAATATGATGGAATGACATGGGATTATTATTATTATTATTATTATTATTTTATATCATTTAATGTGCATGCAACTATAAAGCCATGACACATGACTGTTGCTTGGTCACATATTTGTCAGGAAATGCTGCTTAGTCAGCTAGTTGGTCAAGTGAAAGGTGTCCACATCATTAGTACATAACACCTTTATCACTACACACCCTTAGTCCTACATCTATACAATTCCTCACATATCGTATATTACTATCTGCATTATCTTACTCCCGTGACTATACTTTCTCAATATCCCAACAATATTGGATGACTCGTTTGGCGTTAGAGACACTCGCACTCTGGATTTCATTTGCAAATAGCACTATGAGTTATGATCGCTTAGACAAACAGTCGGCCTTCCTCCGTAAGTACCCACCAAAGGGATTTCAAAACATTTGATTATCCAAGCATACTTTCGTCATCTTGGAAAATTTTCCTGAACCCTCTCACGTCTCCCAAAGAACTGTCTCTCAGATTTGTGCGCCACGCTTTGCTTCCTCCGTCGGGTGTAGATATCGGCGTGGGCGTGTATTGGTGACTAGCCAAGGAAGAGAAAGTCGACAGGGGGTGTGGTCATTGGAATGAGGATGTACTAGCTTGTACTTGTAGACTTGATAAGGCTTGGGTAGGAATCGATTTCTTTGGGAGTGAAAGATTGACATGGTGGAATAATTTGAATCATTGCCTCGTGGGCCAACTTCTTTGGATTTACTAAATTTGACTGAACTTGGCTCTGGGAGGATATTGCACTCCTATGTCCGTATAGGACACCGCGTACAGGAGTTCAGTCATTGGCCCTTCTTACCAGCCGTCACAATCTTCAAACAACTGACAACTTTTTATAATTATTATTCATGCTGTATCCAGCCATCTAGGTATGACACATGACCGGTGCCCAGCGGAACTCTGGTGGCCCGGCCTCAAACGCCCAACAAGAGCAGGAATAGCCACGCCAGCTACCTCGAGCCTCTATACTATGATCGACAAGGCCAAAATGATGGGTCTCCGATCTGTACTTCCAGTTCTGCGGACTACTCCTAATATGGTCCCGCACAGGGAGGGAGGAATCCCTTCCGCAAATATTATTCTAGAGGGAAACCGACTACGATTTTCAGCTAGAATAAAAACCCTCGATGATCGGCACCCGCTGAGATCTCGTGCTGACATGTGCCCAAACGTTGGGACTCGAAAGTACAAGATGATTCCACGAGGATTTGATCATGTAGATAGACAAAGAACTCGTGCACAACGAGCTTATCGACGACTTCCGGACGTAGAAGCTTCGACGCCTTTATCGCCGCCATTTTACCCTACCAGGTCCATATCTAAGTCAGAAGGAAAAGAAGCGAGCAAATTTTGGATAGACAATATGCCCGCATCGGAAATTTGCGCCTACTCAGACGGCTCTTCGGAGGGAAACGGACGTTCAGCTTGGGGTTTTGTTTTGAAGAGATTTAGTAAGACTCTTCACAAGGAGAATGGTATCCGATACGGAGGAGAGGTCTTGGACGCAGAAATCACAGGGGCGCTAAAGGCTCCTGAGTCGGCACTGAGAATGAAAGAAGCGCAACAGCAGCTCAGGGAGACGATTTGGCGAGTCAATGTATTGCTGGATAGTCAGCATGCTGTAAAAGCATTTGAGACGGGCATCTCTTCAACTAGCTTCGAAGAGGTACGACAGTTTCGCATGCTTTCAGCATCAGCTATCGTGACGATTAAGTGGATTCCCGGTCACTCTGGAATCCAAGGGAACGAAGAAGCAGACGCTACTGTGCGCCTCGGCTTACGATTGCTGCCCAGTCCGGACAACCAACCAGTATCTATTTTGTTAGTATACCTTCGCCGTCTCATGAATAACCAGCTACAGGTTTTGCTCAGCGATTGGTGGGATAAAGCGTGTCTTGCTCGGTATCGAAAGCTAGATCTGCTCATGAAACGGCGCAAGCCCCCTGAACTAGCCCTACCAAGTCATCTACTCCGCAAACTAATTGCAGCTCGTACGGGACACGACAATTTCGGGGCCTATTATCACCGATTAAACAATGCAGACGCACCTAGTGAGTGCGCGTGTGGGAAAGAGACTAGTTCAACCCACTTTATACACTGTCGGCTCTATTCTCACGAAACACGTCGAATCCGAGGTCTAAAGTCCCACGACGACTTCATACATGAACTTCTTGGACCCAAGTGCCTTGAAGCCTTCAGAAATTTTGCACAGAAAACTCGATGTTTTGGGTGATCAGCTGCAGGCTGGACCTCTGCTCTCAGCGAGGTCCATATAAATTAGTCATGTAACATGACTCGATCGGAGGGGAGCGAGGCGAGAAGTTTTGCTTCCCAACCACAAGGGCTGATATCTTGTTGGAGCTCCAAGTTTTGGAGCCTGGAGTTATCTAGTGATTTCAATTTTGGAAATGGCTACATGGAATTTAACTAGCTACTATTTGAGTAGCGGTTCACTTGGTGGGAACAAGTTGGGCATATTATAGATATGATCTTAGCTGTAAACCCCGGTCTTTGACCCTCAGGGGATAACGGGTATATCCTGGGACTTCATAAAAAAATCGAGAAGCCCCAATTTGCCCACTCCCACCCTAATATCCATCTCAACCTTTGATTAACGAACCTGGGAGTGAAATATTCTCCCAGAGCCAAGTTCAGTCAAATTTCGCAATTCCGAAGAAGCTGGCCAACGAAGCAATGATCCAAGACTCCCTACAAAATCAAACTCTCCCACCCAACGAGATCGATCTCTTCAGAAACCTCATCAAGTTTAAAAGTACGACCTAGTACATCCTCATTCCAATGACCACACCACTCTTCGACCTTCTCTGACCTCAGTTGACCACCAAATACACGCTGTAAGGATTCTGGATAAATGCCTCAGGCTGGATTTATGCGTTCCTTTTTTTTTTTGGATCAGATTTTAATTGCGTATGCAGCTATCTAGCTATGACACAATATCAAAGAAAAGTACAGAATAGATGATTCAACGTTAAGGAAGAGCAATCATGCCTCAGATTTCATTTGCAAGTGCCACTGCGAAGTTATCGTGGCTTTTATGCGTTCCTTGTTAAGCACCACTAGGCTTATTGCCTAGCGAGGATAGTCATGCAGTTTTTATTTCCAATACTGAGATCTTCACGCTTTGTTTTCTGTCTTTAGGAATAGTTACATAATTCTAATTACATCTCACTCTCGTCCTCTGCCGTCCATAGTGACCTACCGTCACCTCCGGCCACTTGATCCAGAACGACTCCCCGCGTTCTCCTTTGTTACCTTTCTAGAAAGCCCTCTGCGTTCCCACGAGGCGTCCATTCTTAGTACCTCGTACGCTACGCCATCCCTTACGCCTCAAGTCTTGCGCCCAGTAAACCTGCGCCTAGTAAACCTGCGCCTGACACACGCCCACGCCGATATTTACACCCGACGGAGGAAGCAAAGCGTAGCGCACAAATCTGGAAGATGGTACTTTGGGATTGACGTGAGAGGGACAAGGACAAGTTTAGAAAATGACATGGAGGTTGGATAAAATCTCGACGGGCGTGAAATTTCGAATTTTGGCAAGGAGTTTTACAAATTGAGCTTCGTGCGCGCCGAGACATCGCTTGCGAGAGTGCAGCTGACACTATAAACACAAGTCAACGATGAAAGATGCCGTGATCCGCCTCCTGGTGGTATCCTCCGGTATAGTTTGAGTAGCTTAGGCACCTACTCCACTTGGGAAGGAGAGGCCTCCGACCATATTTCGCGCGGAGAAATGTGAACGGATGATGGAGGCATGTCTGGATAACCCAGGGTTTTGAGACGTTTCCCTGGGTGGGTGTACACGGATGAGGGTTGACTTTGGGTGAAGAAAAAGCCGCCATAACTTCGCAGTGATACTTGCAAATGAAATCCAAGGCATGACTGCTCTATTCATATATTGAGTCGTCTTTTCTGTACTTTTACCTGATATTGTGTTATAGCTAGATAGCTGCGTACGCAATTAAAATCTGAGGCAAAAAAAATCGAATTGCATCGTAGATGTTTCACATTGGCGACATTTTAAAATGCCTCCGACGCGTAAATCGCACCAAAACGCGATCAGCGGCACTGCCAAAAATCGCGTCAATAAACCCTACAAATTGCATGAATCTAGACGAACCATTGCAAGGCAAACACTATCGGAGAAATGAGTAGAGGCCTCCGATCAAAATTTAGATTTGTTAGAGTTAGACTCTAGTCCCATGGTGTCTAAACTGTGTTTATTAGACTGCAGGTTTCCGCCGCTGATCATACATCTACGGGCAAATTACACTTTAGGATATGTGCACGGAAATGAAGGCTGGAAAACTTAATACAGAACTGACGGACATGGTAGAAGGTAGTTTCGGACTTGCGCATAATATGGGAGGCAGGTCACAACTCTGTATCGAACATATATCTCAGGGGATATAGGTGCTCTATGTTTGACTTTGGGAATATCTATAAAAGAAGGCATTTACATGTACATACTAGAGTAGACTTCACGGGAGGGTATTTCCATAATAAATATATATATTAAAGATACTTGATAAAGACCTTTACATTATTTCACATCCAACTGCAATCGCAGCCACATCATAATCGACAAACAGACCATATTCATTATATGTCTGAATATTTAGATACCTAAAGTCGAATAAGACTCCATCGAGGCTGCGCTCGAAGCTAAAAGTGGCAATGTCCCCGATGTAGAGATATTGGACGCCGAAGCTCAGAAGTTGAAATCTCTCCCAGGTTCAAGATAGGCTTCCTCCAGCCCAGAAGACGGAGAAAAGCGCCAGGGCCCGCAGAAACCCCCAGAGAAACCGTCGCAGCACCCGAAAAGCGCGCTACGGTTCCAGCACTACCGCGATTTAAGGAAGTAAGGCCCGCGAAAAGGGCCGACGTACCTTCAACCAACGCAGCAGGAGCCGAAAACTCTTCGCTGGCCCCGCCGCCTCCAGCACCAGAAGCAGCAGGCAGAGAAAAAACAAACCCCCCAGAATTGCTGGCAGCGATCGAAGCGGAGGAGCGCAGAGCAAGGCAAAAGGCCACGCAATTCAATATCTACTCGACGGCTATTAGCAGTGTCGAGATAGCCCTTTTACCGCTTTCCACCGATGAAAATAAAGTTTTTGTAGACTCTATCAAAGTCTACCAAAGAGCAGGTATCGCGCAATTCGTAGCGGCCGGGCCGACCACCGCTCCGCTAGTCCTGCCCCAACTGCCAAAGGTCGGGACTCCCCCTGCCAACGTCATCTCAGTAGCCATTCCCTGGAATATTACAAAGGCTACTACACCTCTCCCGCTCAGCGCGTGGTGGCCGAGGCGGAACGATGGAAGGGAGATTGTCAAAGTTTTTTCTTTTGTAATGCAGGACTTTGCGTGGAAGTTTTCTTTTGTTTTGTTTTCAACTCTGGGCTGCTGTACTCGTCATGCTTCAACACATAGATGCGTTTCGGCATGGTTCCGGTCATTGAGGTGGGACGAGGTACTTGTACTTTACGGTAGTTAACCTGATCCGGCCCGACCCCACTCGTGCTCAAGCTCCAGTAGGAGTGCGACGGTAGTTACTTCACCTAGCACGTTAATGAACAAACAAACAAACAAACCTCTCCCGCTCAGAAGCACCTGGGCCACTGTCACCTGGGCAGGTCACCAAAAGTCAGGCGCACAGACCCCTGTAAACATTATCTCTGGTGCGGCTGCCCCAACTGCCAGAAAATCAGAGAAGTCAGCAGCAGTAGCAACAGCACTGCAAGATAACCGACTCTTCCTGCGTCTGGATGCAAACCACGAATGGAGACAGCTCTCTCCGGCTGGCGTTCGCGAAGCCGTGGCTAAACAAACACAAAGCACCCCTTCCGATGTCGACCAGGTGCAACGCGTTCCCACGGGCTTTGCCATCTGGCCAAAATCCCGACTGCTGGAGGCCTCCAGCACCTTCGCACAAGTGGAGGCAAAACTAAAACCACCAAGTGATCTAATTTCCCTACGGATCGCTAAGGTTCAAGTCGCCATTTTCCGCTTTGAAGGACGAATCGAAGTCATTGCCGAAATGGTAGCCGCCGAAGTCTTCAGAGTCACTAACTGCACTTCAGACCGAGTAAGGATACACGGAAATACTAAGCTCGGCGCTCCTTACAGATCCTGGGCGGCCTTGTTTCGCAGGAATGCTAGCCCACAGCCTGGCTTCCCACTCTTTGACGACTCAGGAGTAGCCAAAATTCAACGAAATCGGCTTCCTATACAGCAATGTAGGCGATGTCTCGGTTTCCACGCCACCCGTGGGTGCTCTTACGCGCCAGCCTATGGGAACTGTGATCCACCATGTACTCGGCATTCGAGTGTAAAGCAACCTCTAAATGTCGAAACTGCGGAGGGCCTCACCAATCCAGCAGTCGAGACTGCCTGGCGCGTCCCAACAGGTCTGGCCCAGCTATCAAGGAGCAACTTGTGACGATTCGACAAGCTGGCCAATGTGAATACTAGGCCGTCGCTAGGGCTAAAGCTGCTACCAAGGCCGCAGAGGCTGCTACAGCTGCCGCCAGATCGACACGACCAACATTTCCAGCCGCTGTTAAGGATATATCGTCGATAAATACAGCAATGACTGAGGGTTTGGGCTTTGGGGCCTTGAACCCTGAAGAAGCTTTATATAGGGCGCCCTACGGGCCCCTTCTCGCCCCCCTCCTACACTAAGATTTTTATCAATAAACGTAGGCAGGGGTGGCCCAACTCACAATATTGCGCTCTCTCGAGCTTACGAGCTAGACGTGGATGTTGTGTTGATTCAAGAACCTTGTTGGAAAAAACAAAGGAAACTAAGTCACACCCAGGCTAGCTCTTTGATACACCGTACGGAGGTGTGAATGTCAGACCGAGGGCGGTGACCTACACTTATAAGAACGAATAGGTGCGTCGGAATACTCGGGTGGTATTTATCACAAGCTTTCTATAGCAGTAATAACAATTGGTGGTTAACATATATCTTTTTTTTCCTCTCTTATCCCAACTAAATGAAACACGTATATACAGCAGTTGTCCCTCTCTCCTGACGCCATTCCTAAACAGGCAACTCATTACTTATCAACATAATTAGTCATCATTTCTAAGATAATACATGAAAGGTCGTTAAGTCATTAGGCCATTCGACAAGGTGATATCGGCAAAGCAGATTTTCCCTTATCATAGGCTGACTGGGCACTACTACTGGGTACTGGCTAATAGAATCACACTTCTCAACCTGTACAAATCCCCTAACGACCCGACTACTGTCCGCCCGCTTATCGACTGGAAACCATCTGCGAGGTCCATTGCAGCCGGGGACTTCAACTCAGTGCATGCTGCCTGTCAACCGGGAGCAACTTGTGATGCACGGACCACTCAAAGGGTACATGTTCAACATTCCTCACGCAGAAGATATGTAACTGTAGTTAGATAGCTTTACCGCAGTGCCAACTGGCCTAAAAAGGCACAATATTAGATCTGTGTATCTAATAGCTATCTTACTACATATAGTAGACTTGTGAGCTCACACAGAGCGTCACACAACTAGGCCGTATGGACAGGGTGATGAGATAGAGAGGTGGGCAGAAAACCACAATCTATCATGCTGTGAGGGTCCGGATAGAGCACGAGCTAGGAGATGACGAAGTCGAATCAAATAGATATTCAAATCAGGATTATAATATAAAGGATTCTAAACTAGGGAAGAGAAGGGAAAGAAAGCATCTACAGATCTATAGCTGTACATAATTTACACCTGGCCCGTGCGTTCCATACCGGGTAACTCCTTATACTACAGACTAATCATTATGTCATTGCACCCCTACTCATTACTATGATGCAGGGCCGTCACACATGCCTTATAATTGGAGAGCCGACTCATAAAGCTGGCAATACTCTGGATCTCGCCTAGACTAACATATGGGAAGCCCGTGATTGGGTCGATAGGGAGGAATGTATGACCAGCGACCATCTCCCGATTCGTGGAATCAAACCTGCCGCAATTTTTAGCAGGAACTCGGCTCCATCAAAGATCAGAGTGCCCCAGAAAAATCTGCCTGATTTTACGCGTGCTGTTGTAAAATGGGAGATCCACCTTTAGATTTGAGTAAAACAGAGAAAGTGGATAAGTACGCCCAAGAGATCTACTTCCATCTATCGGAGGCCATCAAAGCGACTGGAACCTGGGCCAGAAAGAAAAGCGACAAATCTGCGCCGCTGTGGATTCCTGGGTGCAGATTTGTATACGCCGAATACTAAGCCGCAACGTCACTGACACAGCGGGCCACTTGCGCGAAGAGGCTTCGTGCGACAATCATAGCCGCCAAGAGAGAATATCAGAGAAGCCAAGTGGAAGCAATGACAGCACCGTCCGATATATTCAAGCTGATGCGCTCGGAAAACCAAAGACAGGCCAAAGCCCCTCCACCACTCAATCACAATGGAAAGTTCATCACGGATCCGTTGGAGCGAGCTAACATTCTCTGAGATGCCCTTCTTATAGGTCACCAATAACCTGACAACCTTCCGCCATGCAATACTCTAAGCGATAACCAGATACCTTGGGAAGGTGAAATCTCAGATGAGGAAGTGCGAACTTGCATAATCGGCAGGGCACTCATCCATCCCGCTTCAAGCTGGCGGAGGTGGTACTACTGGAAAAGCCAAATAGGGACCCAACTACGGTTAAAGGCTGGAGACCTATAGCCCTCCTCTCGTGCATAGGAAAGGAATTAGAGAGACTTCTTGCCAAGCGAATGGCGTACCTCGCCATTACCTGTGATGTGGTTGGTCATCAACAATTCGTGGTGCTCCCAAATCGATCGGCAACGGGCCTGGTCTCCTGCGTAGTCCATGACCTCGAAGAAGCACGCTCCCATGGATGGGCCTCAACTTTCGTAACTTTAGACATCCAAGGAGTGTTCGATGCAGTGCTCCATAATCGCCTGGTTAGGTGCATGCAAGCTCAGGGATGGCCAGGCTCAATCCTCCGATGTACGACTTCATTCCTCACACATCGGAAGGTATAAGTGCGTTTCTCCGGCAGAGTCACCACCCAGAGAGAGCTGGTCTGTAGAGTCCCCTAGGGATCACCAATATCGCCTTTACTATTCCTTTTATTGCATCAGGTTTTGATTGCGTATGCAGCTATCTGTTACGGTTTGACCGTTGTTTGAGCTTAGGTGGATACCTAAGCCTGTCACTAAGAATTCTTACTATGAGGCTGTATGAGGGGGAGATGAAGCTGAACGAAACGGGACTACTACTCAGGAGGCTGAAGCGTTATTACAACTTAGTGACACCTGGAAATACGTGGCTGGGTAAGAAGTATTGTGCCTAAGGACAAGTCACTAGTCTGTAGATTCACGAGGAGGATTAACTCCTATAAATACCTGTTAGTAGTAGCTAGAGTTAGCTTTTCTCCTCATATAGTTTATTAAATCGATTTATTCATCACCAACTCGGTTTCCGTCACACTATCTAGCTATAACACAATATCAGGTAAAAGTACAGAAAAGACGACTCAATATATGAATAGAGCAGTCATGCCTTGGATTTCATTTGCAAGTATCACTGCGAAGTTATGGCGGCTTTTTCTTCACCCAAAGTCAACCCTCATCCGTGTACACCCACCCAGGGAAACGTCTCAAAACCCTGGGTTATCCAGACATGCCTCCATCATCCGTTCACATTTCTCCGCGCGAAATATGGTCGGAGGCCTCTCCTTCCCAAGTGGAGTAGGTGCCTAAGCTACTCAAACTATACCGGAGGATACCACCAGGAGGCGGATCACGGCATCTTTCATCGTTGACTTGTGTTTATAGTGTCAGCTGCACTCTCGCAAGCGAAGTCTCGGCGCGCACGAAGCTCAATTTGTAAAACTCCTTGCCAAAATTCGAAATTTCACGCCCGTCGAGATTTTATCCAACCTCCATGTCATTTTCTAAACTTGTCCTTGTCCCTCTCACGTCCATCCCAAAGAACCGTCTTCCAGATTTGTGCGCTACGCTTTGCTTCCTTCGTCGGGTGCAGATATCGGCGTGAGCGTGTATTTGATGACGAGCTGAGGCAGGAGAAAGTCGACGAGAGGTATGGTCATTGAAATGAAGATATACTAGATTGTACTTGAAGACTTAATCAGGTTTGTGTAGGAGTTTATCTCGCTGGGAGTGAAACTTTTCTATGGTAGAGTACTTTGAATCGTTATCAAAAGGGCCAACTTCCTTAGCTATGCAAATTTTGACTGAACTTAGGTATGGAAGAATACTTCAGTCGTAGGTTCGGAAATGACACTGCGTACAGGTTTTCAGACTTGCCCCCCGGAACACCTTAATAAACCTCCCCTCGGTGGGTAGTTCCGAGACGTATGTGTAAAAAAGACAATGTTCGGCCATCATTCCTGTTGAATATTTATGCGACAGTGGAACTAAGAGTATACTTTATACCAGCTAGTAATTCAGCTGCGTGTGGATATTGTTATCGAAAAAAGTTTCTTTACAACAAGATTGTATATATAATGATCGTTTTTGTTGTCTTAGTTTTTAGAAAATAACATTTTTGTTTGTTTTCAATTTTTCGTCCGTCGGGGCGCCAAGGCTTGGCTTAAGTCCCTACTACCCACTACCCACTAAACTTACCAGAGGCATGGACGCCAGTGCTTAATGCCCTGGTGGCTTCGACCTTGCTACTTCCCAACTAGATTTGCAGGGCAATTCTCTAATCACATGATTGCGTGTAGCGTAGCACCTGCACTTTTACAGCCAGGCCCCAAGTGCGACGGGAACCCCGAGTTGGTGATGATAATGTCGATTTAATAAACTGTATAAAGAAGAAAGAGATATCTAGCTACAACTAACGGGTATTTATAATATTCAGCCTCTTAGTGATTGTCTTGACTGATTTCTTCACCCTAGGCCGAATACTTGCCACCCAGCCACATATTATCAAGAATCACTACGCTGTGACACTGATCTGGCCCCTTGGCTGGTAGTGCCGTATCTTCCAGTTTCCTCTATCATTTCCTTACAGTCTTACAACATGAATCTTCAACAATACGCTTAGGTATCCACATAAGCTCAGACAACGGTAAAACCGTAACACCAAGGCTCATTACTCCTTTGATGTATTACAGCCACTCTCGGGATGCTACTAATAGATCCATTCAGAAATACCGCACCATCCATAATGCAAGGCTCAGAGTTGGGGGTCATGGCTCCATGCGTACAATCACTGTAGGATTGTAGGTCTTAAGCACCACAAACATACACGTGACATGAATGCCAATCAAGCCTTGGCATTACTCAGCGAACACCCACGCATCATGTAAATAGATCTCGCTGTAGTTACTCCTCCATTCATGGACATTCTATCTTACATTCCCAAGTCTACCTCTCTACCATTTTCATACCTCGTGATTTATAAACACAGGAAGAATAACAACACTACATGCTGAGACACGTCGGATAGTTTAAAAAGACTAAACTAGTCAACTAGAAATCTTACGGTTGTTTTTTTGTTTTGTTTATTTTGTCCTAAGCTAAAGCTATGTTTTCCACATTGAGTCAAGGACCGTTGAAGCCGGCAGGGTTCCCTGTAATCTTTCCTACAGCCTAACTCGTTCCAACCTCGTAAATCGCTACCAAAAGTGCAGCTGATTAAACTGAAACGAAAAATCAAGAAAATCAAAACAACTCCGAAACCCAGAAGATTTCTCCATAATGGACCTAGTCAATGTGCTCCTCACACATTCCCTCGTCCGTCACACCTTCCAAATGACAAATTTACTCAATCTCCACTGAGAGCAGTAGATGAGTTAGCAGGCACCTTTTATCCAGCCGGTATCCTGCTATGGGTTAGTAGATGCCCCAAAAGGAGCATCTAGCTGTAACAGCACGGCATTCTGCCATGTCATTACATATATCAGGTGACCAAGAAGGTATGCTTGGTGAGGAACCAATATGTGGGAGGAGATAAGATAAGCTCACGCAACCCTGGGAAGCGAGAGCACACACACAAAAGCTCGCAGATTCTATTATCATTAGACATTCTTTCTTTCTTCTTTGTATTAGTATTAGCTCAATAGATTGAATATATAGTTATACAAGCTGTACTCTCACTTATGCTTATTCTACGCCGTGACAATTGTATAGGTTGCTGTGTCCTCAAACTTCTTCAGCTTCCAGAGCTCCGAAACCTGTTGCCTCGAAGATAGAGAAATCCTTCGCCGCGGCTATGATCGCCACCTCGGCCCTTTTGGGTGCTACTCGAGCTCGTGCCACCTTCGCGAACTCCCCTTGTTCGATGTGGCGAATCCACGCAAGCTGCTCTTTTGTCACCGGTCCCCCACAGTTGCGACACTTAGTGAGGGCCTTGCACTCGGCTTCCGAGTGCATATTTGATCCGCAATTCCAGCAGGCTGGAGCACGGGAGCAACCATGGGTGTCGTGGAAGCCCAAACTGTTGTAATTAAGGTATGAGTAGGTATGAGATGCTGAATATTCTAGGGATAGTGCAGAGGGTGGATAACGATTATCAGAGCTTGACGATATGATGAATAGCTTGGTTATGTTATTCTACATATCACAGTAGTAGATAGGACTTATATACACATATTTGGCACCCGCGATACAGTACATCACCGTCTATGCATGAAGTACTACAATCTTAATTCCAAGCAATACTATCCCACATTACTCTATGCCATTGTATAGAGCTGCGCCTCAATAGTCGATCGTAATAATAGCCATGTAGGGCTGTGCAGTACTCGCATAGATGTGTTGTATCCCTGGCACTTGGCAGAGATAAATTTAGAGTAAATGCAATAATCACATCACAACACAAACAGCGTTTGCACTGTTCAATTTGGCGACGAGGCTTGTAATGGGTAGCCTTACCAGACTCGTCGAAGAGGCGGAAGCCCGCACGAGGGGCGTAGTCCCGGGGAAAAAGGGCATGCCAGTTTCAATACGGTGCCCCAGGTCGACATGTCCCATGAGGTCGGACCTGTATTGGAAGCGCGCCTGTCGTTCTGTGAATCTTGGCGGAGACCAACTTATCATCGACCGCCCTGGTACCGCATACTGTAACTATACTTACAGGTACGTTTGGTATCTGTAAGGCGACAAGATCTGAAGATGCCTCGAGTTTGACGTTTTTATTCGCCAGCTTCGAAGAGCCACCTAACGTCTCTTGTCTTATTGTATTGTTCTTTGCTAGCATAGCAAAGCCGGTTCTCACTCGATGGAGTGAGGTTATTTGATTGTCAAAGTAGCCGAATGTATACTCCAACGTAGTTCTCACGGTACTCGTGAATAGTTTTCGCCACGGGTGGTCCTTTTCAAGGCGAAGGAACAGTTGCTTGTCGACTTTCGCCTTGGGGGTTTCTTTTGTTGGGTTTTGGCCGCAGGTCGCGGCACAGTCTTTACAGTTGGGACTGCTTTTTGTCGCAGTCCATTTCGGGCCACCGTGGCCCAGGTGCTTTTGAGGGGCAGCACTGGGACGGCGGGAATCGTTGTGCTCCTGGCATCGAGAGCCCTTGGGAGAGAGTTCGCAGGGCGAGGAGGGAGGACGGGTGGCGTGATGGCCGAGCCCGAGGCCATGTATTGCGCTATGGCGGCGCGTAGGTAGACTCTCATCGAGTCTACGAATTGTCTACTTGAACCGTTGGTCAAAGGAAGAAGGGTGGCTTCGACGCCAGAGATGGCGGCGGAGCAGAGGGCCAGATTTGCCGCTGTTTCGGCGGCGCGTTGTTCAGGTTCGACAATCGGTCGGAGCTCGGGGGGACATTCTGCTTTCATGTCGGCTTTTGGATGCGACGTTAGTTTTGGCGCTGCTATGGGTGCAGCTATGGGTGCAGCGTTTTCCGACAGTTTTGATGCGGTCGGAGGAGATTTTGAAGATTCTCCAATCCTGTGGGGGACGGAGGATGGTTGAGGAATTTCCTCAACAATTTCAACTGATCCGATCATGTCAGTATCGGGCGCAGTGACGACGGGGAGGGCCTTTTCCTTCCATTTAGTAGAGACCTTGCTCATCTTCGCGCATTTCGGAGACTGGACAAGGCCAGTTACTTGTTCGAGAGCCCTCGGGTGGACTCTCGTGTTGTCCAACTTGGCGTTGGGACACTTTTTTCGAACAGGAGGCATGATGAAAATGCCAGTGACTCGATCACAATTATTTGATAGGATGCGATGAGCGCGAGAGAGAGGGAGAGAGAGAAAAAGTGAATATTCGAATGTTTGAATTTCAAAGAATTGTGGTTTGAGTTTTTGATTTTGATTTTATTTGAGCCGATCAGCCACCCTATGGGCCCATGCAGGTGACTATCTTCATTATTTACTATGGAGGAAACCAATTTGGTGAAAACCCCCTGATCCTGTCCGTTTATGTTCCTATCAATTTATTTAGTTAACCTTCAGGAAGTGCAAATTACATTGTTCAGCAAGTGTGGATTCCGTCCTCTCTCCTTCCAGATCTATTTATTTTTTCCAACATTGCTACCTTGACTTCTCCTGCAAGTCGAAACTGTTTTATCCACCCTTTATTTTGTATCCACTGTGTGATTCTAGCCACATCTTCTGGGCTGTTCATCATTGCTTCAAATGACCTGTCTTTAGCTTGTCGGAGAAAGTCGCCTCTTCCATTTGCCCACTGCGGACACGCCAATAGCATGTGCTTGACGTTCTGTGACGGATATCCACATTGATAGCTTGGCTTTTTTACTCCGGGTTCTTTTCTTCTGCACAGGTAAGAATTGAGTCCGATATGCTCGCTTCTTAGCTGAGTGGCGACACTGGTTTGGCCCACGTTAGGTTACGGTGTATGTTTAAGGGTGTATTTTTGAAGTTCATTTTGGCGCTGCCTGTTTGTTCATCAGTAAATATATTTGCCGCTTTCCAATATTCTGGATCGGCTGATGCTTGTCAGCCAGGGCGCTGTTTCCTGATCTGGCTTGTCCTTGAATTCTTCCACTCCTGAAAGGCCGCTATCTTTCCAGCTTCTTTCTGTCTCCTCTTGTCCTTGTCCCTTCCGCAAGTTCTTGTCCATTCGGCGATATCTTTACTCTTGTTCAATGCATGCGAAGTTTCTCTCCCGTTTGCGGTCAGCTTTATCCTCCTACATGTCGATCGGATTGTCTGTTGAACTGGGACTTTATCTGATAGTCCGGCGTGGTGGAACCCCCTTTGTTTCAGGTATATCTCTATAGGGAGGACGGACGATTCGTGCTCTAGCACTCTGCTGCTAGTAGAATTGTAGGCACCTGCAACAAGCCTCAAGCATTTTCTTTGAATATTTCTGAGGGAAAGAATTGTGGTTGTTTTGTGAGCTAGCACGACGTTTAAAAGAAAACGATTACATACTGAAGTAAGGGTAGAAAGAATAATCCTTACGTGAATAACATGACAACCAGAGTTCCGCAGAAAGCACTACGGACAAATGATCATTCTATCTTAAGATTTTAGGGTATTTTTTTTTAATAAGAACTTAAATCAAGATTTATAAGGGGGGTCTATTTCATCAGGAACTTCGCTTGAGGTACTATCCCTAGGCAATTAAAATTCTAGATAGTCATGGACTTAAGTCGTCCAATAAACACAAACACATACGCAATTAAATGTAGGCATCAAAATATTTTTTTAGAGATTCCGAAACAGTATATATCGATAGACGTTAGACTGTATTTCATACGAAATCTCTTGATGAAGTAAAATTTGGATAATTTTTAAGAGATTGCAAGGTCACCCTGTCCACTTGCGTGTTTTACCCGTCGTAACTCTTCCTAATATAAATGGAAAACTAATTAATACCTATTTCAAAAAATTACTTGGTCATCTAATCATTAAAAAAATTATCGAAAACAGGATATTGTTTCCTAAAACGTAAGAGCTATGCACAAAAGAATTTTTATTAATATGATTTATTCTTGTGTTTAGTCTCATCTGCTACCCCTACTCTTGCTTCGTCTTCGAGTCCGATCTTTGTTACGATCCCTGTCTCTACTTCTACTTCTCTCGCGTCTTTTTTCGCGGTCATGATTTCGGTCTCTATCACGGCTTCGGCTTCGATTTGTTCTAGACTTACGCTCCTGTCGTACGTCAGGACTCCTACTGCGACTCCGAGAAGTTGTCTGATCACGGTTCTTGTTATGGTATCGTCTTCGACTCCTGCTTGGACTACGAGATTTACGAGATCGATAATCGTTTCGGGAGTGCCGAGAATCCTTTTCTCGACCTCGATCTCTATCTGGACTTCGACTTCTACCCTTTTTCCGGGATTCACTTCTTTCTGAGTTAGAGTTTCGACGCCTCTTGTTATGAGTACCTGGTACATAGCGGTCAATATTTAACGGGCTGGTAGATCTTGCAATACGATTTTCTTTTCTAACATCGCTATCGCGTGAAAGACTCCGGGATCTTGCATGCCTGGTTCTTTGAATAAGGGAACTATGGTTTTTAGAAGATGAATCTTTTACTTTAGTCCTTTCCTTAGGATAAGAAGGTGAATGATCCCGAATGACTGATAGGTTAGACTTGGATGTCTTTCGCCTATCAGTATCGTTGCTAGTATATTTCCTCTCAATAGAGTCGGATCTTCTTTTATATTTACTCTGATATTGATACATCTTATCATAATCTTTCGATTCTTTGCGAAAGTTATCTGCATGGGTACTTTTTTGGTCTTTAGATTCATTGTAGTACTTGTCAACTCGAGTTCGATCTCTGTTATCCCAATTGGACCGCACATTTTCGTGTCCCCGACTTTCTCTGCGGGGACTTCGACTTCTACTTAATTTCCTGGCCGAGTTTCGGCCATGGTTATGATTATTACTCCGGAAGCCTCTTCGATTATGGCTAAGATCTCGTTTTCGATGATAATTTTGATCTCGCTTATTACTGCAACTCCAATCACTACTCTGATCACTACTCCAGCCACAGCTGGAGTTTCGATTTCTACTACGGCTCCGATCACGATCACGACCTAGGTTTTGACTTCGGCTGCGTTTTTGGTTCTGTTGGTTGATTGAGTTACTTTCAACAATTTTCTCTGGTAGAGAGCTTTCAGCAATAATTTTATCAATGACAGGTTTTTCAATGGCAAACTTCTTAGTGATAATATTTTCAGTGTTAAAACAGGGAATTTTTAATCCATTTTCTGGATTTAAGGCGGTCTGAGTTGTAATAGGAGTTTTATTGTCCGACTTGGGCTGAAAGCCTTTAGAGATTGGCTGGATTGCGGAGCTTGGCATGATTTTACGTGGTGGTGGTGCGAGGCCATTGTTAAATTGGTGTTGATGATAATTCTTGGCTGGACATAATGGTTTCAAAAGGTGATTTAAGGCTTCTTGCTCCAGTCGTTCAATCTCTTCTTTCGAAAGTTCTTGTTTAACGGTGCCTGGCTCCATTATATTATCAGATTCCTTTGTGGCATTAAATTTGGTGAGCGACTCAGGATCTTTCAAAGTGCCAGTCCCAGCTGTGCCGTCAGGGTCTTTGAACGAATCTTGTTTCCGAAGGGTCCTAGGATCTTGTGCAGATACTTTCATGACATTATGGCGTGATTCATCGTCATATCTACGATGTCGCTCTTCTTTATTTCTATCCCTGCGATTTCGTTCCCTCATGTCTCGCTCTTTTTTTTCTTCTCTCTCCCTCTCTGCTTGGCGTCTGGCTTCTCTTTCTGCTCTTCTTTTTTCTATCTCAGCCTCATTTTTTTTCTCTTCTGCCTTCTTGATAGCCCTTTCTTCTTTCAATCTTTCTTCCAACATTATTCTTTCCTTCTCTCGTGCTTCGCGCCTAGATTTCTCTCTGGCCTGCCTCCTTAATTTTGCCTCTTCGGCGTATTGCTCGTCAGTCTTTCCACCTCTGGCTTGCTCCATGGCGGCAACCTCTTCCCCAACGTTGTTTTTCCTGATATCCCTTATCCCACTTTCAATTTCGAATATATGAGCATCGATCAAAGCATCGATCTGATTTTCTGCATCACGATAAGCTCCTGCCCGCTCGACGGCTCCATGGATAAGAGCTTCAGCGGTTGCGCGATTTTTTCTGAGCAAGTCGTAATCATTTTTCTCGAGTTCTATCTCTGCAGCTTTTAGTAGCGAGCTTGAGAATTCAGCCTCGAAGGTCTCTCCGCAGCTTTAGTAAGTTTCATGCTCTAATAAGGTAAAATAAATGTTTCACTCACAGTTTTTGTCAAGTCATTCCATATCTGTTTGCGTAGTGAATCATAACCACCTTTCTTTTTGAACGTATGCGCAAGCCCTTCGATCGCAGCACGCGTTGCAGAAGAGATAGGTAAATCAGATGTCTTGAGCTTTTTTCTTGTGGGATCTAATGGTACACCTTCAATGTGTGCCATTTTCGTGGAAATCTATACTTCTAATTTATTCATCGATCGGAATATTGAGCTGGTCTAAATATTATGTAGAGTGTCCGAAAGAGAAGTAATCGGGGATGCCTTTCATGTAAACATTGAGTGGCTCTCTTGGACTTTCGTGGCTGGGCACTTGCTACGGTTAGTCGTCTGGTTCCTATCGGTAGGCCCCTCACTAGTGTGGATGGCGCACTGGTAAGACATAAGAGAGTCTCTCACAGAGATTTAGTTTTTATTTTTTGGATCAGATTTTAATTGCGTATGCAGCTATCTAGCTATGACACAATATCAAAGAAAAGTACAGAATGGATGATTCAACATAAAGGAAGAGCACTCATACCTCGGATTTCATTTGCAAGTACCACTGCGAAGTTATGTCGGCTTTTTCTACACCCCAATTCAACCCTCATCCGTGTACACCCACCCAGGAAAACGTCTCAAAAACCCTGAGTTATCCAGACATGCCTCCATAATTCATTAACTTTTCTCCACGCCAAATATGGTCTTAGGTATCTCTTTCCCAAGTTGAGTGGGTGCCCAGGCCACTCGAACCATACCAGAGAACACCACCAGGAGACGGACCACAGCACCTTCCATCGTCGGCTTATTTTTATAGTGTCAGCTGCACTCTGCCTTTGTGTGTGTTTATTTTGCTACTTGAGTCTATGACTATCTAGCACATTGAGCTCCTCTCTGACCCAGGCCACATCTTCTACAGTGCTCCTAACCTCTTTTGTTACTTGTAAGATTATTGATATATTCCCCTTGCTGAATAGCCATTCAGATCAGTATTTATCCGTGGAATTCGGCCACCTTTTCCACGGAAGCTTCTACCCAAAAAAATAAAAATGGCAGCAATAGAAACTGCGTGCGCGGGAAAAAGTCTCAAAAAACCTGCAGACCCAGCCAGGCGAGGCCTAGACACCGGGACCACCTGAGGTGCGCATATTCATCTATGTCTCCCTTCTTTGTAACAGTCGAGGTCGACTTGATCCAATTCACCATCTCCGTATCGGGTGCTGGGTACGCCCCGGAAACTCATCGGATGGCATCTCCTCCATAACCAGGGGTTGGTGATGAGTAGGGCTCTGACCCTACCATCTGATCTGATCGTAATTAGCTTCATGATAGCGATGATAGGGGAATGTGTTGAGAGATGAAGACGATACAGACAGCGCAAGCGATTGGGAATCCTCGTCGAAGTGAGGACTTTCTTGCTCAATCTCAGCCCTGCAGACTCTACAGTGAGAGCTGGAGGTTCGTAGGGGACACCACTAACAGGTATTGAGAATAGTCCCCCTCTGACTTTGTGTATCTAGGATTATCTCTACGCTATTCGTCGCACAACCCATCTCTGCTATTATACCACGTACATTGTTTTGTTTTGTTCATTTACGTGCTAGGTAGTTTTATTAATTCATTTTATTGTCCTGTCTGAGTCTATGACTATGTAAGACATGCGGGTCCTCTCTGCCTACAGGCCAAGGATACCTATACCAGTAGTATATCCCCTCCTATGCCTCCCATACAGCTCCCCTCAAACAGTACCACCCCTCACAAGTCCTCATTTGATCATACACTAAGAGGATCCCTTTGGCCTTCATTTTCTCCCCTCTCCAGCCAACGAAACGATGGCCATTTGCGGGTGTATGGCAGCCGGGAAAAATCGCAAAAACCACTGAGTGCGGAGCTCTCCTAATACCGACATTAAGACTAGATCCGAAGACATAGTGACCCTTCCGAAGCGTTCAAAGAGACCGGTCAGCTGGGCGCTGCAGACTTGTGGGTACCTCGGGAAATTCACCCTCTGCCTTTCTAGCCTCCTTCCAACTCCTTCCCGAAGGTCGTGCTGAAATGTCAGAAAGTCTTGACAGAGCGTGATTGCTGTATAGTAGCTTAGCCTAACTTGTTTTGTGCCGTCCAGGGCGCTGGAGAGTGCCGTTGACTCATCGACAATAGAGGCCCTCCTGGCTAATTAGCCGAAATCTTGGTCTTGGCGCCCACAAAAAATCCAAAGTTGAAAACTCCTCGAAGATGTCAGTCCCAACACGGTCTTCAGAGACCTCTTTCCACTCTCGCTCCACATCTCAGCAGCCTGTCCTTCCTCAAGATGTATAACCCCATTAGAGTAACAGTCCCCCACAAGCCAAGACCCAGGCTTTGTATTTTTCGACTTTATTTCGTCCTTGCGGGTATAAATAACATCGTAAACATGTAGTGAGTGATGGCCGGCGATGAATGGGGCAAGCTCCTGGATGCAATTGGGGCAACTTCTTTATAGGTCGTTGAGGCGAGATGATGCGTGGTTAGAGATGGGTTGAGGACTCAGATGATAATGATGAGAGAGGCATTGTCGAGAAGTTGTCAAATGGAGATGTGTTTAAGGTTGCTTTTGACTTCGATTCGGATGCGATTCTTCTTGGCTATCCCAGATATGCAGAGCATACTGAGCGATTACACCGGCACCACTGGGAGGTGAAGAATTCGTCTTTGCCGGCACGTGCTAGGTACAGTGACTACCGCTGCACCCCTGCTGGAGCTTAAGCACGGGTGGGGCCGGGCTGGATCAGGTTAACTACCGTCTAGTACATCTACCTCGTCCCACCTGAATGACCGGGCCATCTCAGAACTCACCCATGTGTTGGATCATGTCAAGCCCAACCGTCCAGAGAACCCCCTTTTGGCGCGCCGAAGCGCAAATTCCTCCTCAGCCTCGGCCACCACGCGCCCGAGCCCTTGACACCATCGCCATCTGTAACTTTTCCCTTCGCTTCATTCGCAGCTTTGGCTCATCTCAGCATCTCCTCATCTCATCCAGGGTTCGTTTTCTTCACTGAAGGCCTCATCCAGTCGCCCACCAAGGCCTCCTCATTTTGTGTTCCCTTTTGGTTCCTTCATGTAGCATCCCTCTATCCTTCGGCCGATATCATAATCCAAGAAACTTTGTAGAATGTCCACCCCTCCGGCCTTGCCCCGTTGCTGTCGTAACCTTAACTGTGGAGGTCGAAAACGCGACTGAGAGCTCAAGACCTAGGTAACGGTGCCCCAGCCTTTGTTGAACGCTTTGGTTGGTGTGCCGGTGAAATGTCGTAAGTATATTGTCGGCAGCGATTCATCGCAGGTTGAGTTGTTGGTGCTATTAGCCGAGGTGAGGACGCATCTAAGGCCGGTATTCCGACCGTACCTTCACAGCGACTGGCAGTTGTGTAGGGTCGAAAATCCTCTTGCTTCTTTATTGGCGATTTGGCTTTTGGAGGTATGAGATTGCTTGGGTAGGTGATGAGATGATTGTGGAGAGGGCCGGGAGATGAGTTTGGCTGGGAATGAATTTCCAGAAAAAAAGAAAATAGGATCTTGAAGGTGTCGGTTGTTGTGATACGAACGTCAGACAGGTTATAGGCTGTCTGCGGTTCGTATCTGGGGTGTAGATGGTTGATTTTGATGAGCTGTGCAGTCGTGAAATCTCTGCAAATCGGATTTTCGACCAAAAATGTTCCAACACCACTCCTCTCGATCGCCAACTCGACGAAAACTCTCAAATTCACCCTTTGTCGTGATGAATCTCAGCACTGGGAGAATATTTTACTCTCAGGTTCGTAGAGGACACCACTGACAGGTGTTCAGCCTTCGCCCTCCTACCACGTACATTGAATGCACGTCTTGTAAAGTTTTGTGCGATCCTATTCTTTTACTCTGTCTTGTCTCCCAGCCTGAAAATTTCAGCTTTCTACATCATCTAGAAAAATTTTATGTCATGAAACCCGTCAGTTTCGCGACATGCTGAATAAATTTGAGAAAATCTCTTTTCCATGTAACCTTATAAGGTTACTTGGATCCAGCATGCGACCAGAATCTCCACACATTTATTTCTCACTCTTCATTTCTGCTTTATATCAAAAATAAATAAACTTCTCTTTGAAAAATTTCATGATGACCACTACCAATACTGAATTTAAGCAGAGAATCAAAGAATCTTTTATTTCTTGTTTCTCGAGTCTATTTGGAGCTCTCCTTGAACATGACTTTACTCACACTCTTGCGAACAGGTTCTTTTTGCCCTAAAACCCAGCAGAAATCTTGAATGTACTCCCGAATCCCAATCTGGATGAAGAACAGAGGTTATTTTCGCTATGCTCCTTGCAATCGAACTCGAATTTGAGAGACTTAGGCTGAAAGCAAGTGAAAATGAGAAGGTACACAATGAAGAGCGTCCGCCAATTGTTAGGGCACGTAGTGCCCATGTAGCTGCGAAAAACGAAAAAGATGTTTTTCGCGCCAAGCTCGAAATAGAAAGAACTACACTTAAAAGCACATGTTTTGAGTTATCAGATTTTCTGGGAAAGAAACTTACAGTAGAAACTCTTCTCAAACTTGCCTTACTCCATAATTCCCAGAGCCACGCCGTATGAAAAGGAGTAACTGCAACAACTGCCTGTCGAAGTCAGAAAGATCCGACTAAGTTCACGGCATCAAGCAATGAAAAAAACCCTGTGAAGCGCCAAGAGAAATACGAGACATTCAAGACCCAAGTACAAGGAATAGTCTCTATTTACTCTGCATGTTTCCCCACCGAGGCCTCAAAAATATTGTATATTTGCGGCTTAATAGATGACCATGCTTGGGATGCAGTTTGTGATGGTCACAAGTCTATTACTGCTAGTTTGAATGAACCCTCGCAATGGCAGTGGCAGAATGATAATGCGCTCTGGATAAATCTTGATGGCTGATATATCCTGTTTAATTCAGCAACGCTTGCAAGAAATACGCTAGATAGTTATTCTCAAGGCAGCCCGAGAAATGACAGTCGACCACATTTTGAATGGAAAGCTGAACTTATCAGGCTTCCTAACTGTGCAAAGCTTGTTACACGAGAAAAAGTTGATATATGGCATAGATCCATTGGTGCTAAAATCAAAAGGATACTTCGGTCTCAAGTAGACAATCCGAGGGATCATGATTTTTTAGGATTCGACAATATCGCGCAAAATCAACTTTAGGAGGCTCACTACGGTTCTATCAATAATTCTAGCAGTTTTATTAGGAATGGAGAATCCAATTAGACGGTCAGATTATTGTCAGATTTTTCAGTTGCTGCAACTGGGTCTTATTCTACAGATGACCCATGGATATAAGCCGGCTACAGATTTTTGATAGTGAAAGACAGCGCCGGCATAGCCAAGCTCTTTGTCTGACCTTTGTTCAGAGCGGCTAAACTTCCCGTAATCAAAATCGTAGATTTAACCCGATTCCGATGCCAAAGCGTACTAAAATTACATCAGCTTATGATGGGAAAAATCCCCAAGACAGGTAAAATCGCTTTAAATTTCTGTCAAAGGACGTATATTCAATGTACGTGGTATAATATCAGAGATGAGTTGTGCGACGAATAGCGTAGAGACAACCCTAGATACACAAAGGCCTGTGGAGACTCAGTAATCGCTTAATCTTTAACCGACGCTAACAACCATCGGTCTTCCGTAACACACGTATGCTTCCAGTAAATTTTTTGACGTATAATTTAGTTCGAGTAAGGTTTTAAGGGGATATATAGGTGTGCGGTACGAGTCGAGGTGGCGAAATATGGTGGAAAGAGCTGTGGTTCTTCAATAGGGCGGGTGTGCACTTGATCATTAGATCTCTTGGGTAGAGGATGAATGGTATCAGCGGCAGCTGATTTAAAAGTAGATGAGAGGCGCGACTAGATTTCAAACACCACGTCACAACGTGGTGCGGCAAAGCTCTTAAGTTTGCTCAGCAAATGCGACGCTTCAACTCAGCGTATCAAGGAGCCGCTCCTGCAGCACTGGTTCGGGCAGTGGACACGTGCGTTGTCCCAATAGCAACTTTTGGATCAGATGTTTGGTGGCCCGGCCTCAAACGTCCGACCATTAGGGGAATCATCACACCTCGTACCAGCATTTTCTGTGAGATGATCGACAAGGCAATCTTGACGGGACTGCGCGATGCCCTCCCGGTAATGAGAACGACACCGAATCTTGTTCTCCACCGAGAAGGAGGTATCCCAACAGGGAAGATCATTCTGGAAGGGAACCGACTACGGCTTTCGGCTCGGCTACACTCACTAGACAATCGCCACCCGCTCTGGACCCGTGCTGCCGTGTGTCCAAGAGATGGAACACGGAAGTACAAGAACTATGCTCGGATCTATAAAAATCCAGAGTTCCAGATGTCACGAGTCCAGCGGGCTTACCGACAACTCCCGGACGCGGAAAATGCCGAGCCTTTACCGCCGCCATGCTATCTTTCGGGTTTCGGCTCAAAGTTAGAGGAGTGTAACGGCTTGTGAGCCGATTGTTGTGTGGCACGTGATTGTATTCACGTGCTTCTATAATTCTACAGTAGTCTAGCTTTACTCCAGATCAGCTCAGCTGTAACTGGAATATTCTAGTCATTGGTAGCAAGACTGGGAACTACTATGACTGGAATATACGAGAAGCAGATATCAGTCAAGAACGAGTATTCTAGAGTTCTTCATAGATGTATAAATGGTTGAAGTAATACTCTGATAGTTAGCCATAGAAAAAATTATAAACTACCTTCGTACATCTGATTGCTCCTGCATCGACACTCGAACCGTGACAAGGAGGAAGAGAAGGCAACTCGGTTCATCGATAGTGTACCGGCATCAGATATTTGCGCCTATCCAGATGGATCGTCGGAGGGGAATGGTCGCTCAGCATGGGGGCTCATCCTGAAGAGGGATGGAATAACTCTGTTGAAGGGATATGGCATCAAGCCTGGTGGTGAAGTGCTTGATGCGGAAATACTAGGGGCGAGGAAGGCCCTGGAAGCTGCGCTGTGATTGTCGGGGAGGGAGAACGGGGGAAGGGACGGCAGACAGCAGATAAACGTACTGACAGATAGTCAGTCTGCTGTAAAGGCACTGCTGACGGAAATAGCCACAAAAAGCCTCGACGACGTATGCCAATTTAGGGCGCTATCAAAAAAGGCTCTAGTCTCGGTGAAGTGGATACAGGCCCACTCCGGGATACAGGGAAACGAAGATGCAGATAGAGCTGCACGCTCCGGCCTCAGACAACTGCCAAGCAAAGACAGCCAGCCTGGCTCCGTCACAATGGCGTTCGTTAGTCGGCTCATAAACCGGAAACGTCAAGCGCTTCTCGACGACTGGTGGGAAGAAGTATGTCCACCTAGGTATCGAAATCTGGGTCTTCTCACGCAACGACGCAAGCCACGCGAGCAGACACTTTCCCGGAGGCTACTCCGTGAACTGATCTCAGCCCGTACGGGCCACGGAAACTTCGCGGCATGTCACCGCCGTTTCAACAACTTCGCAGCTTCAATGGAGTGTGCGTGTGGGGAGGAAACATCACCTCTCCATTTTATTCACTGTCGACTGCACGCACGCCAGACGCGTCGACTCCGAGGTACAATGTCACACCACGACCTTGTCCACAAGCTTCTCGGGCCTAAGTGCCTCGAGAACTTTACAAAATTTGCGCAGGAAACCGGCTGCTTCGGGGGCCCACCTACGGATCCGTCTCCAGCTCTCAGCGGAGACGGTGGTAACTAGATCATACCATGAAGCATGACGGGCGGGAAAACGAGACGAGAAGTGTCATTTTCCAACCACAAACAGGAGTATGGGATTTGAAAATTTAGTTATGGGAGTTTGTGTGGGCATTTATTTTCTTTATCATAACTAGCTACTTGTTGTGTAGTGAGTCATGCGGTGAGACCGAGTCGAGTATGTGGGAAGCATGATCTTGGCCGTGTGCACCGGTCCTTGACTCCTAGGAGATATAGAGCATAGCTTAGGACCTAAAGCTTAAAAAAAACAGCTGTCTGCCACTCTGCTTTCCAAATTAAATTTAGCAAATTTCCTTCTACCGGGAACTTCACTTTTTTTTATTTTAACAAGTAGTTTTAAATTACATCCGCAGAACAAGAAAATGAGAATAAATCCCTCCATCTAACATTAACCCCATACCAGATCGTAAGGGAATATCTAATCGGCCCTTTGGATTTTGTCGTAGAACTTCGTGAGCTCGACCCAGTTTCCGAAGGTAAGAGCGCCCTCGGGCGTGCCGTGTACCCATCTGATGCCAGGGTGGAAGTGTTGAGGTCTACAGCAAAGACGGGCACGGTTTCTTCCTTTACTGCAGTAGAAGAAGTGATCTGGGCTTTTTTCCTCGCCACAGGAGCAAGTCATTAGGGCATCTTCGTGTGCGAAGCGACGATGATATTGGGCGAAATCTCCGTGCCCGGAACGAGCCGCAATTAACGCCCCAAATGCACGTCGGTTTAAACCTTTCAGTTCTGGCGTTATTCCTATACTAGGACCAATTCCGAGTTCCTTGTATCTAGTGGGGCCTTACTGAGCCCAGTAGGCGGTGGTGGAAGCGTTGTACAATGGAGAGATTTCTCTTTTTGCTCGTGCTATGGATAGAGGTAGGAGTGGCGCAGTCATTAGACAAGCCGACTTCGCTAGAACATCAGCTGCTTCATTTCCAGGGATTCCAGAATGTCCGGGGCACCATCTAACACCGACTGCTCCTGATTTATTACAGGATGCCCCTGTCCTGTTTGACCAACTAGCTGCTAGCTGCCGAAATTTTGCAGTGTGGCAAAAGCTTGTTGCATTTGGTGTTAACAAGAGGAGTCGAAGAGCCGCTTCTTGGTTATCTAGGCAGATAGTTACGTTGGTTGCGTACACATGGAGGGTGAGTGTGTCATCAAGACACCTTGGGCATGGACAGCTCAGGTGATACGATATTATTATTATTGTTCTTTTTTTAAAATCATTTAATGTGTATGCAGCTATATAGCTATGACACATGACCGGTGCTATGTATACATGTCGAACGACTCTTTTGACGTTAGAGACACTCATGCTCTGAATTTCATTCGCAAATACCACTATGAGGTATGCTTGCTTACACAAACAGGCGACCCTCCTCCGTAAGTACCCACCAAAGGGAATTTCAAAACCTTTGGTTATCCAAGCATGCCTTCGTCATCCATGCATACCAGCGCCGCGAGAAATGTGGTTGTGTTTTGCCGGATTTGAACCAGCGATCTACTGTCTCGAATGGGATATGTGTCCTAACTATCCAGACCTTACTTGGGAGACCATCCCAGATAATGTGCCACTGCACCATACACCCATGGCAGTACTAAAAGTGTCGCTTGTACTCGTGCATTCGAAGTCGGATGGCGCACGAAGCTCAATTTGTAAAACTCATTTCAAAAATTCAAAATCTCACCCCTTTGGAGATTGTTTCCAAGGATAGCATAATCTTGTACGTTTGTTCTTATCTCTCTGATGTCCGTCTCAAAAAAACTGCCTCCCAGATTTGTGCACCACTATTTGTCCCCTCCAGCGAGTATCCATTTTCTTGTGGGCGTGTATGTGGAGGCCGTTTGAGGCAAGAGACTGATATGACGAGAGGTGTAGCCATTGAAGTAAGGATGTCCAAGATCATACTTGCAGAGTTGATGAGTCTTTTACCGGAATTGAACTTGTTAGGACTATGATATTGACTTGGTTGGGAGTATGGAATTATTGCCTCGTGGGCCAACTTGTTCGGTTTTGCAAAATTGGACTGGACTTAGCAATGTGAGAATATTTCGCTCCCAGATTCTTAGAAGACAACGCGTACAGGCGTTCAGTCTATGCCCTCCAGCTTGACTCTTTGCCACACGGTGTGTAAGCTCAAGTTCTTCAGCGACCTGTTGAGCCAAAGGGGATAGATTTTGAGAGTTGGTCATCTTTTATACGATGACTAGATAGAGGAGCAAAATTGTAATATTCAATCCTAATGGATATTAAAGTTGAATTTACATGAAGTTGCTGGTATGGCGTAATGAATACTCATGATCTCGATTCTGTGCCACAATAAGCCTTGTTATCCGGTTTAGATTGAGTCTCAAAGCACGTGAGCGACTGTCACGAGCCTGGACCCTTTAGAACTTGTCACATAGGATATTCGGAAGTCACTATGTTTGTAAACTGCTGTTTAATCAAAGGATATTTGTATAGAGTAGCCTCTTGAATGTCGACATGCCGTTAAATCGGGGTAAATTCTATATTTCTTGATCCAAATCTTAGCACAATCTTTCAAACATCGCTTTGCACACAAAGGAACCCCCGCTTTACTCCGTCTCTCAATTTCAAACATCTGTCACACTAAGTCATTACAAAAAGTTAGAAGTTGGTTTTCATAATAGTCAAGTCTTGGTTTAACCTGATCCCAAGAACTTTGGCGAAATAAAGCCCTAACAACTGCAATACTTGTGGGTCTCTTATTCTTAGATAGTCTAAAAATTAGCAACATAGATAGCTTACAATTTATCAGGAACAGATAAAACATCACCAGTATCCTTCTACTTCCTCATACCAACAGCAAGCTGACACATTGAAATGGACCCGGAATCCAACCCCGTGGTTACTAGTATATCATGTGCGCAGACAAACCTAGATGAAGGAAAGTCTGGAAAGTCGCAAAATTCTGTTACATTTGATGAAAAGGCTCTGCCTTCAACTGCCGAACTTAAAAAAAAGGCTAAAGAGGAAAAAGCTGCTCGTAGAGCTCGAACTGTTCTGCAAAAACAAGGAAGCGCCGTCCCAGCTCAGGCTCTGTCGGCGCAACAAGCTCAACGGTCTAAAGCTGAAGTGCAAAAAGGAGTTAAAGCTCAACACAAGCGCGTAACCTCTATTGAAGGTAAAGGGACTTCTATTAGATGTCTACAGAGGGCGATATCTCCAATCCCAGAGGTGCCTAAAGAGGATAAAACTGTGGAATTTTTCAGACATCTTTACAAGCAACGAACTTCAACTATTGCAGGTGTAAGTAAAGAAGTTCACCCTGCAGTCTTAGCACTTGGGCTGCAGATGAACAATTATACTATTTGTGGGAGCTGTGCAAGGCTTGTTGCAACCTTGCTTGCGTTCCAAAAGGTAATCAACTAGCCAACCCTATTCTGGGAAGAAAATTAACCCAACAGGTGATTCAATCATATACTACGCCTCCGATGAATTCTTTGACTCGCCATCTTACCTCACACGTATTATCACCGCAGATTGAGTATCTATCTTCTTGTCGACCGCTATCTATCTCTATGGGAAACGCCATACGCTGGCTTAAACTTCTGATATCTAAAGTAGACCCTAACACCCCCGATGCTGAAGCTAAAAAGTATCTGTGTGATTCTATTAATGTCTTTATACGCGAAAGAGTCACTCTAGCCGATGAAGTTATTTCCAAAAACGCTGTCGAGAAAATTAGAGATGGAGATGTGATTATGACTTACGCAAAAAGCAGCTTAGTGCAGCGAGTATTTTTGCATGCCTTCAAACAAGGAAAACAATTCCAAGTAATTGTAGTCGATTCTAGACCACTGCATGAGGGAAAGCATTTAGCGGCAGCTCTAGCCAAACTGGGAATAGACGTTAAATATTGTCTCTTAAATGGACTTAGCCACAACATACAAGATGTAACAAAGGTGTTTCTTGGAGCTCATGCCATGATGAGCAATGGCCGATTATTTTCTCGGATTGGAACGGCACTGGTTGCAATGGAAGCAAATGAAGCCGACAAACCCGTGATAGTTCTTTGTGAAACCATCAAATTTACTGAAAGAGTAGCCCTGGACTCTATTGTGCATAATGAGATTGCTCCGGCTGATGAGCTGGTAATATCTGGCGGGGTACTAGAGGGCTGGCGTAACGTCGAAAAGCTCCAATTATGCAACCCGATGTACGATGTCACGCCTGCCGAATTTATTCAGATGATTGTAACGGAACTAGGTAACGTGCCACCCACATCGGTACCAGTTTTGCATCGACTGGAAAATGAGGCTTAAGAGTAGCGATACCAGATTTTTGGACAAACTCAGGATTTCACAAGTGATTTAAAGTGTTAACTAATTGATACTCCAAACCGGAATAAGATCGAATAAGGCTATGGATAAGTAAATGATGAACTATTCGTTTCCTGATCTAGATTGAAGATTCGGCTTCTCATCCTTGAGATCTGATTGAATGTAGAAGCTGCCTCTTTTGCGATAAGATAATTTTATATCACTATGGCTTTACATTTATTAATACCTGACAGGACTATACCTGATTCGATAGAAGCTATATTTTTTGATGATTAGTTTGTAGTACATATCTAAACCATTATCGCCAGCTTGGACCAAATTCTTCCTCCGGATGGTTATGGGTTGACATCTGCTTTTAGTGTCCTGCTGGAATCTGAGTGTCAAATGTTCTTCTATGACTGATATCCAGTCACGATGAATAATGAGAATTAGATTGTAGACGAGATGACGATCAAACAGAGTGATTTTAGCCAGTTTTTAATCAAGAGCTCAATCTGGAATGCTACACGATGTCAATCATCCCATTCCCGAATTTGTAACGCAGTTTGGCTCGAGCCTGTTAGATGTTCTTACTAAACCTGAATCCCTCCAACATTTCAATTTCTCCTAAAATATCTTTCCTAGACTTGCCCATCTTGCGACCTATCAAAACAATACAAAATCAAGAAATCATAATCAAAGCAGGGTGTAAAAGAATATTAAACTCTGAACAATTGCAACGCACTATAAAGGTACGGTCGAAGTAAGACAATAACTTTGATTACACTGCTACTAGTGTCAGTTGCACTCGAACTGTGAAGAATCACCGCCCACAAAATGGGCATAATACTTTAATGGTATTACAAATAGGGCGTTCAAAAAATCTCGGACACTGGTACTTTGAACCTGAGTTGTTTTTCATATTTTCGATCACCATATTCATAAGTACAGCAGCAACATAGAAAAGTTGTATGTTTAATTTGTTAATGTATTTAAAACAGAGATTGGCGAGTGGAACTAGGAGATGTTACAATAGACGACCAGAAGGGCAGCAAACAATAAGAAGCCTGTTGGTTAACTGAATTAGGCATCCAACAAAGAGAAAGCTCCTGTGTAAGTTAAGGAGAGTCTGGGTCTGGACAGAAAGTATACGTCTAGAGTTGGGAAGGTATTAATAACTAGGATGTGTAATGGTCGAGTATGAGGAGGAAGTTGTGCTTCGATGCATACAAATTGGTTTCTCAAGACAATTGAGTTTGACATTTTTGAATAAGTGGGTGAAGTCTGGTGGGTCCAGTCATTCAGGTAGGACGAGCTTCTTGTACTTTATGATAGTTAACCCGGACCAGCCCGGCTTCACTCGTGCCCAAGATCTTAAAGTCGTACGGAGGGTGCCAATTGTCTGGCACAAATATATGAAATCGAACCAGCCAAAAAAAGCTCTTAGTTCCAAGCCGGCTCTTATTTAATGGGATTTAAACTGTCGATTCATCTATTTGGGCCTTTATTTTTGCGTCTCTCCTGGCTCGTTTTTCGAGGAGTTGTCTTTTTCTATCAGCTAGCAAAGCTTTTTGCTTTACACCAACTGACTCGATCCACCAACCAAAACTTGCTCCAACGCCTCCAAATATCGGATAAGCCCAAAGACTACGCAAATCATGAAACGGGCGCATTTCAATTCCTAGCTGCCAAAGACGAACGGCGATGCCTACAAACAATTTGATAAGTGAAGGCTCAGTGATTAACAATGGGCATGGAGCAGCTACCGAAACCGCCCCAGAAGATGGCGTTGTGTACCATAATTTTGCAGGTCAAGTGTACTTTGTAGAGAGTTTGGCTGGCTTCAATTCCGGGCGTAGAAACCAGAATATTTTTGCTTCGATGATAATGTGGTTCAATGTGGCTGTGTAATTAGTAAGTTCCGAGAACATGGCATAGATCCGTTGAGAGTAATAAATTGAAGTCCTGCCCATGCACAGTTCGGGATGAAAATCACGTGAGTTGCAGTACAGTCTACAGAGAACCACATATCGTTCCAATTCGCAACGCCGGCCAAGGCAAATCCTTTACCCTCCAGTGGCGCCGGTGTAATTGCTCAACATGCTCTATATATCTGGGATAGCCAAGAAGAGTCACATCCGAATCAAAGTTGAAAGCAACCTCAAACACATCTAAAATCAAAGACTTCTCGTCAATGTCGGGCCTATCATTCTGATGCGAGTCCTCTACCTCAATCTTGCTACACCACCGATGAAAGAGTTACTCCAATTGCAATCAGAAATTTGCCTTATCAAAATTCGGCCATCTACCACTAAAAAGTTACGATGCTATGTACACCCGCGAGGAGGAAATAAGTCATAATATAGAAAGCTCGGGTCTTAGTCTATGGGGGACCATTGCTCTAATGGGGCTTCACATCTTGAGGGAGGACAGGCAGCTGGGACGTGGGACGAACGAGTGAAGAGGTCACAAATGGGCATGCTGGGACGCACATTTTTCGAGTGTCTTCGACTGAAGATTGTCTGTGGGTGCAGAAGCAACGATTTCGGATAGTGCTACTGACACTCTAATAACAGGCAACGATGTAAGGTGTTTGGGTCCACCTCTTGGTCGTCATCTCCCCGAATTAAAGTCTGGGTAGCCTGGACACCTACCTCACTCGAGAAAGGGAAGACTTTGAGGCCATATTTCGCGCCATGGCTATAGAAAAGATGACAAAAGCATGTTAGAGTATCCAAGGGGCTTCCCTATTTTCTCTTTGGTCGATATGAATGGTTTAGGGAAGGGTGAAAGTCCCTAGCACAAAGGTCTCGAGTGGTATCAGCGAATGCGCCAACCACATGAATGATCCAAATGTCAACCTAAGTTTCCGTTGTATAAAGTCGTCTAGAAAGGACTAGCCTCCTCTGTGTAATGTTTCATGAGTGTTAAGCTTATGTCCGTCATGAATATACTTTCATTCATTCATTCATTTTGTTTCGGAACGGCGGACGAAGGCCGAACACATGTGAGTGTTGTCCTCTACGAATCTAGGAGTGAAATTTTCCCTTGTAGCCAAACTTCAGCCATCCCTAAACGGTCTTATCGATTTTATTCCTGACTGAGAGCCTTGTGAGAAGGAGTGATTCCGGGCAGATTTTGGTCTCAACTCCCGGATTTCAGATATTTCTCGACCATATAAATCACGAAGAAAATTATTAAGATCATTCAAGCCGATAACAGCTTAACCTGGTTACAACATGCACCCTCGATACATCAAACAATTTTTTGAAGTCTCTATTTAATGCCAAAAGAAAGCCACAATACCACTCGCGACCTTTTCTTTCAACACTGTTGTCTGCAGGGAATTATTAGAGAACGCCAAACTTGGGTTACTGAGTATGAATGTCCTTTGACGAAACTAAAGTCTTCAAGTGACTATGGGAGAGATGCTGGGTCGTGGAAGCTTTGGAATTGGTAAAAATTAAGGAGTCAAGATCGCAAGGGTATATCAAAATATTTGACAGAGGTAATCAATCCTTCCAAATTCTTAAAATTTTCTGAGATGCTGAGTAGTGACTGGGCATATCTGGTAGTCTTTACAGATGGAACTAACTGTTTGAAAATGGGTATGGGCTCGATGAGTAAGGCGGCTCAAAGAATATGGGCGCGATTTTATGAATAGAATAATAATGATATGAATCGGGAGAGTATGTGATATACTGTGGAGAAATAAAAGATGGGTTGAATAAATTGAATTGATTAGATTATCTGTCTTGGTGATTCCTAGACAGCCTATATACATCTATAATTGATAGACCAAATCCAAACTAGATACCATCCATCACTCGTTCCATACTCTAACAATGACAATGAATCGCACGACAGTGTACAACATGAGTATGGGGTCAGGGTCGGTGGATGAAAGCCTACACGGGTATCAGACCATACCATGCACTTGTCGAGTCTCAAGCATCAAACATGCTCAGTAAAGGAGATATCAATCATCTAGGTCATGAGTCAGGCTGTGAGTCATGTGTGAGAATCTTAGTGGTTCCAATCATGGGGAAACTTGAGACACATAGAGTCTGACTTTCCAACACTAACTTTCACTTGGCCATGTATTCTAGCACCATACGTCAGCACGGCGCTTAGTAAACAAAAAAGGTCCCATTTCGCAACACCGGGCTAGTCATCATCTGCATCATTTTGAATAAGCTAGTTCAACATCTACTGAGTTAGAATCTACATCTGGCCGGTAAAATATTTATAGCATGGTAGTTTCCATCAGCGCGCACGTTTTGGCCAACCACCAACCGGGAATCCCAACGCTGCCCAAGCTACATTCTTTCCTGGTATCATAGTCTATTACGATTACCAAGCCTACACCACAATCATAAGTAGCGTTCAATTATGTCCCTGTTCGCCGCGGACACTGAACTGAAGGACAGTTCTTTTCGACCGATAAGTTAATCAAGATAAACACTGTTAGAACACTTCTCACGGAAATTTTCTCATGGAGGAAGTTCATGCCCTACATGTCCGCGTATTGGTGCTTGTTTTTTAGTGTCTACTTATTTCAGTGCCTATTCCTAAAGGGCGGCTTCATCGAAAGTTAAGCACACTGCACCTCATCCAGAAAATCTCGACACCTCACATGACTATGCAGTTGTCGTATCTTGAGTTTAGCATTCTATAGCAGCTAGCCCCATGACATTGCGTCAAGAAGCCAAGATAACGCAAAAGATCACATAAAAAAATGTTTCCAAATGGGGTAAAAATGATATACCTAACTCAGGCCTATCTCTAATTTTCTCTTCGGGATATAATTTTTGTGCACGTATTTAAATTAGACCGAGGATACAATAAAAACCCACCGGAAAAAATCTTCTGAATAATGCTGACTTTTCGGGTGATGAAAACTTAACACCTGTCAGTGGTGTCCCCTACAAACCTCCAGCTCTCCCTGTAGAATCTCCAGAGCCGAGATTGAGTAACAAAGTCTTTACTTCGATAGGGGTTCCCGATCGCTTTCGCCGTCTGTATCGTCTTCATCTCTCAACACATTCCCCTATCACCATTATCATGAAGCTAACCACGATCAGACCAGATGGTAGGGTCGGAGCTCTACTCATCACCAAACCTTGATCACGGAGGAAAAGCCATCCGATGAGTTTCCGGAGCGTAGCCAGTATCCGGTACGGAGATGGTGGATTTGATCAAGTTGGCCTCAACTGTAACAAAGAAGGGAGATATAGATGAATATTCACACCTCATGTGGTTCCGGTGTCTAGGCCTCGCCTGGCTGGGTCTGCAGATTTTTTGAGACTTTTTCTCGCGCACACAGTTTCCACTGCAACCAATTTTTTTAGGCGGTAGGTTCCGTGGAAAAGGTGGTCGAATTCCACGGGTAAATACTAAGCTGAATGGCTATTCATCACAGGCAATATATCAGAGATACTTTGAAGTAACTAAAAAATATAGTAACACCGTACTAGGTGTGACCTAGGTAAGAGATGAGCCCAATGTACTAGATGTCATAGACTCATGTATTACAATAAAAAATAAACCAATGTCGGGTTTTATCGCTAACCAACGCGTGTAAAATGGAAGCTGTTGCAGAAAAGATCACTACCAAATGCTTCTTAGTAACGTTTTGATAGAAAAGCGTCATCATAGATATCAGACAAGAATGGGGATAGTCCCAAACCCACCAGACAGATGGACGACTAGCTATATTACAGTCTCGAAAATTTTTCCATTAACTCCCTCTCTTGCACGTGTATTTCACATTTCACTGAAGAACAAAAATGCCTACTTTGAAACCTCTGTCTAATTAGTTACAGATGATTCTTACGTTTGCTTTCTCCATACTCTACCACAGCTCAATGCTTTAGATGTTAGTTCTAGAATAACAGCTACGCTCGCTCGGCGTCGCAATAGTATAGCTTCTGATGGTGCATTCAGCATCAAAAAGAGCCCCAGATCAACATCAGTGCGGCCGGCAGTGGGCATGTCTGCCCGCTTTCCTGCATCAACTTCAACCCTCCTTAATCCGCATAAGAGCCGAAATGGTCCCTACATCCAAAAATCACATGGGTAACAGTCACAGTGTAGCGAGCAAGCAAGATTTCAAAAATTTAGGCTGAAATTCAACTACATACCTAGGCTATAGCATGAGGTGAGAAATGCACAACACCGAATTTAAATGTATCATCAAGCGGCGGCACCTATGCAATACCTATGTGAGGGCCTCCCCCTGGAAATACCGAAAGATTCCGCATATCGAACGATATAGAATTGCCTCAAGCTCGCATAAATCAAATTGTTACTTTGGTAGCATTGCGTGGTTGATTCACAGCTTAGTTCATTGATGTCCTGAATTATTGAAAATTTTCTATAATTACTGTCGTGAAACCCAGAGGTGTATTGCTATCGCAAGTTTATTGTAATAATTAAGATCACATTCAAAATTTAATTTTTCTTCTATCTTACAAAAATTATTACACCTACACTTGCGATATTCGTAACAAGTACCTTACTACTCGTCGACAGTATTACTCATTGACTAAGGTACTGCATGATTGTTAATAAGGTCTAGATCCTTGAGCAAGTACTTTCTTATAATCATAATATTGTCTTTTCTCAGTCTAAGATCATGTAGGATGTTGAATAGTTGCCAAGGGGAACCATTTCAGCTACTCATGTAAACTAAGCTAGTCAGGTCACATGACCTGACTATCAATACATAGACTTCATCTGTAGCGGTAGGGTTCTCATGCCAACATCTACAACGTAATACCGTATCCCACGTATCTTTCTTAAGACCGGCCCGGGATGTAGTAAACTGGTATGGAATTGGATTCGGAGACCCACGGCAGTCAAGCGTTATGGAAGCTCTGTTGACATCTTTATCACTAGTCGCTCAATTTCAATCCCATTATATATGTAACTTGTAGGCAGAGCTTTTCTCTTTAGATTTATTAACATTTAAACCTTGAGTTCTTGCTTGCCATAATTAGCGTATCATAACATAATACATGCAGGTCTTCTTTGCCTACAGGCCAAGGATACCTATACCAGTAGTATATCCCCTCCTATGCCTCCCATACAGCTCCCCTCAAACAGTACCACCCCTCACAAGTCCTCATTCGATCATACACTAAGAGGAGCCCTTAGCCCTTCATTATCTCCCCTCTCCAGCCAACGAAACGATGGCCATTTGCGGGTGTATGGCAGCCGGGAAAAATCGCAAAAACCACTGGGTGCGGAGCTCTCCTAATACCGACATTAGGACTAAATCCGAAGACATGTTGCCCCTTCTGAAGCGTTCGAAGAGGCCGGCCAGCTGGGCGCTGCATACTTGTGGGTACCTCGGGAAATACGCCCTCTGCCTTTCTAGCCTCCTTCCAACTCCCTCCCGAAGGTCGTGCTGAAATGTCAGAAAATTTTTGACAGAGTTTGATTGCTGTATTCGTAGCTTAGCCCACATTTTCTATGCGGTCTAGGGAGCTGGGATATAATATAGACTCTGCAAAAAGAAGCTCTCCTGGCTTGTCACCAGAAACCGCAGTCTTGGCGCTTACAAACATTCTAGAGTCGAAATCCTCTCAGAAATATCAGTCCCAGCATTCCAATAAGTGAAGTCTTCTCTATCTATTTCCACCTCCCATCCGCCTGTCATCTATCAAAAGGTAGAGCCCCATTAACTAGGACCTGAGCTTTTCATACTTTGACTTGATTACCCCCATTCGGATATAGGTAGCGTCACAATTTCGTAGTGGGAGATAGCTGGTGATTGGTGAGGCGAGCTCACGTTTTCAATTGCATCGATCCTTTGATCGGTCGTTGAAATGAGCTGGTATGAAGTATGTTAGAGAAGATGGACTCATGAGAGATTGTAGGCCTGTAGTGATGAGGAGTTATGGAGTATACATATGCTTGTGTTTGTGTCTGCTGTGACCTCGACTCGGTTACGAGACTCCTTACAATTCCTAGGTATGCAGAGCTTACTGGGTGTATACATCAGAAACGATGAATGTGAAGCATATCTATTTACCAGCATATGTGGATAGATGAGATTATCAACTTGATGGTAGATGGCCATCGGTGTAAGCCTGATATAAGTAATTTACGAGAAGAATATGTGGAGTTGTGAGGAAAGTGAATCAGCATCATGCAATGATTGATATGATCCCACCGTAAGACCGTGCGCCGTCAGAGCCGTCGCTATGTCTCTGCAAGCGCTCTAGGCTCTACACACCGAGACATAAGCTCATCATGGCAAGCCTTGAAGAATTTGAAAAAAATATCGCCGAGGAAAAGAAAAGTAGAAACCATATCTCTAGTCGAGTGAATAGTGAGATAGATTCTACGCGTTCAACGCATAGGCGTCGTCATGGATCGGAGCGTAATTCGAGGGAAGGCCATAAAAGACATTCTGACAGCCATCGGCACAAGCGCTTGAGACGTATAGATGATAATACAGAACATCCTACAGGTAAACTTGACAGAAAACAATCAAGTCCTCATAGAAACCCACCAGACTCTGCAGGTAAATCCCACGACACGAAGCACACGACACGCGACGCTTGGATGGAAGCTCCGCTTGCCTCAGACTTAACATATGTACAAAAGAGGAACAAAAATCCGAATAAACCCTTATTATCAAAGTCTGAAACTGAAATAAAGCTTCACAAGAACGAGCTCAATCGCAATATATATGAGGACACAGCTCAGACAAGCCACTCAACGAATGATGAACTACCAGTTTCTCAGATTTCATACACATTTGGTGATGAGGGATCGCAATGGCGTATGACAAAACTTAAAGCTATTTATACACAGGCTGAGCAGAATGGAAGGCCAATTGATGAGGTAGCTCTAGAAAGGTTTGGGGATCTACGCGAATTTGATGATGCACGGGAAGAAGAAATAGAACTAGAGCGCCAGAAAACCTACGGTGAAGGCTATCAGATGAAGTTAAAACCAGATGGCGGACTTTTTAGGCTTCGGAAACCAACTAGCGATCTCAAGAAGACTCCCGACGAGCCTGCAAGGTTTAAATCAGCTCCTGAGCTAGGAACCTCTTCGTGTGAAAATACACATAGAACTACTGAGAAAGAAATAGACGCTACAGACCTTAATCGTTTGAAGGCACAACTTATGAAAGAAAAATTAAAAAATGGTCCAGATGTATTAAGGTTAGAGGGAGACTATAATCAAGCATTAGAACAATTTAATAAAAATTCTTCGACCCCACAGACGATAGTTTTAGGGTTAATGGACACTCGAAATCTAGCAGGGACTCGTGGCGAAGCTAAGTCTGTCGATACAAAGAGAGGCCGCGAGAGAAATTTGATTGAAGATAATGAGGATATGACTATCGAAGATATGGTTCGGGAAGAGCGTCGCACCAAAGGACAAGTTGGTGGTCAAGGAAAGAGAGCAGCTGAGCGGATAGCAAATGATGCCAAATTTTCTGCCAACCTCGATTACATGGAGGAGAATGTTGACAATCTCGCCAAACAGGTACACAAATCTGATACTAGACTTAAGAATATTGCAATCAATGAATATAAAAAGATGGATAACATCCTAAATAATGTAAGCGTTTTCATCCGTAACTCTATCTTTATTAAAACTCTCCACAACGGAGATAACCTCGTAACGCAAGTAATAAAATTTCACCACTTCTCTAAAATACAAGAGAGGAAGGATCTGAATAAGAAGCTAAGATTTTTAGTGCCAGTTGTGTCATCATGAGGACAAAAATCAGCCACCGATAGCTCCGGTGATATCCCTTGCCACGCGTGTCTATCTGACCTTGCCAACTGAGCCGGAATTAAATGAAGGTGGAGCCGTCATAGTACCTTTAGAACATCGAGTCAATCTTT
Source organism: Blumeria graminis f. sp. triticale (assembly GCA_905067625.1). Lineage (NCBI taxonomy): Eukaryota > Fungi > Ascomycota > Leotiomycetes > Helotiales > Erysiphaceae > Blumeria > Blumeria graminis. Next base: position 7,564,055 of record LR898477.1, read on the forward strand.
TAGAATGTGACGATGATGAATGGGAGGAAATTCGAAACTTCATGAAATGCCTCACTCGTATGTACCATGATCAGGGCCGAGACGTTGTATTTTATGAAAATGCTGCCGCACCACACAGAAAAATGCATGCGGCCATGCAAGTAGTACCTTTACCATATAGTCTGGGAGAAACTGCGCCAGCATTCTTCAAAGAAGCTATCCTTGCAGCCGATGAAGAATGGACCCAGCATAAAAAGTTGTTAGATACGGCGGCACAGGCTCGTGGAGGTTTAGGAAAGAGAGCCTTTCGGCAAATGATCGCCAAAGAAATGCCTTACTTCCACGCTTGGTTTACTATTGACGGTGGTCTCGGTCACATTGTCGAAGATTCCGACCGCTGGCCTAAGGGTGATCTCTTTGCACGAGAAGTCATTGGTGGCATGCTAGACCTTGACTCCGACATTATTCGGCGACAGGGTCGCTGGAAATTTGACGATAAAAGGATTCCGCTTTTCAGAGCAAGGTGGCGAAAGTTCGACTGGACTCGAGTACTTACTGATCAGTAAAAAACCATTGTCGACAGAGATTAATGGAGAAGGTTAAGCTTCTGCAAATCAATTCTGCTGAAGGTTTACGACTTGACCCTATGATCTACGAAGCCTCTTAAGATAGCGTGAACTTATATCACATACTTCGATGATGGTCACTGTGGTAGGCTCTATGCTCTAGAGTTTTTGAATCTCTCGCGTAATTTCTGATATTGGACAACATCCTAGATTCCATCTTATGTTGAGAAATATTTGTCTCTAAGAAAGATCAATATTGAAAGTCCGAGATCCTGTCAGTGCTTGGTGATTAATAGGCAAAGAACAATCTAGTATTGATTTACATGGCAAAATTTTCTCGGTGACACGTTTAACTTTGTTATTATTCATCAAAACTCTCTAGAGACAATTTTCACTCTGCGTAAGAAATCTGACCGACAAGATTCAATATTTTTATGCTGCCAACTATTCTCTCATGACCTGGATCAAAAACGGATCCAAGAATCGGTGAAGCTACTCACAACTAAGGTTAAGTACGTGTGAGCTGATAAACATCGATACTAGTATAGAGAGTTCATTCGCCTTTGGGCCCTATTGTGGTTGCAGTAAATAAAATTAATATAAACACATTACCCAACAATATTGAATAAAGTGGCTTACTGTAAAAGAGGCAAAAGGATACGATCTACAATGTTCATATCCTGAAAAGGCATCTTACATCCAAGAGGAAAAGAGATATTTCTACACCTCTATTCAATAACATTGCTATTATCAAAATAATCTAATATTCATACAAAGCAGTTGAAAACTAAATCTTGCCTAAAACAAATAAGATGAAGTAAAATTTTCAAAAGTTAAGAGGAAACAGGAAACTCAATTTAATGTTTAGGGCAACTTTGACGTTTTGTTAGTAGATGAAGAATAGTGGTTTGGTGGCTTGAGATTGTCCATGGAGCTTTCTAGAATGAATCATTAGCCTCGAGATTAGTATCTCAGCTGAATTGTTTCAATAAACGAGTAATTAAGGGACTTTGAACGGATACTCTACTATATGAGATAAGGTGTGCAGATTACTTTCTCGCTCTAGTCAGAAAAAAGGCGTTTGTTTTCTCGTAGGGCGGGTTTGATATGGGGCTTATCTGCACAATATAATTTTTCCGTGGTTATATATCGGTTGAATCGAGTAGTTTAGTTACTTTTCCGACTTTTATAACCCAATGTTACCCTTTCTCTCCAGGGTCTTGGAGGTAGGACAACGCTCTATGTAGCGGCAATTGTCTCTACTTAATGCCTCACGTATATTGCGGTATTCACCGAGAGGAGGTGATGTGCAACTCAACAGTTGTCGAACGAATATTGATTATGTCTATCGCAAAAGGTCATAGAAAGTCGATTTTTTCCATGGATAATTCCAAATATATCACCGCATTCAATTCTGACTTTCTCTGGTAAATTACAGGCGAAGCCGATTGTTTCCCTTCATTTTCTGACCCCTGCATTGTGTTAGTGATACCCAGAGGATTTGGATCGGAATTTCCCCTAGGTCTGAAGTGTGTCGAAGAAGACAATACAATAGCGTGAGCTGTTTCACGGGATGGAATGTCCGAAAAGACAGAGTAATTGGAAGAATTTAAGCAAATTACGGGTTTGCGAAACCAAAAATGTTGCTAAAACCCTTTAGACAACTTACAGATCAGAAGTATAAATTTCATCAATGACACAATTGAGCATATTTTGATACAAACATTATGGATGAAAGGGCGGCAATATTTACCAAACAGTATGGGCTGGACAGTTATGAAGAAGCCTGAAAGATAATAGATATAAATCAAAAATATTGAGATGGATAAGAACACTTTTCTAATAGACATTGACGTAACCGGCTACTATGGTTGGTAATTAATTTTTCCCTCACTTTAACATGTATGGTTGAAGCATCTTTCCCGTTAAGGTATCAAACGAAATATCAGCCGGCAAAGACGAATTCTTCACCTTCCAGTGGTGCCGGTGTAATCGCTCAGTATGCTCTGCATATCTGGGATAGCCAAGAAGAATCACATCCGAATCGAAGTCGAAAACAAACACATGCATATCTCCATTTAACGACTTCTCGATAATGCCGCTCTTACCATTATCCTCTGAGTCCTCATCCTCTCTTTAACTACGCATCATCTCGCCTCGACGACAAATAAAGATGTTGCTCCAATTGCAAACAGGAGCTTGCCTCAGTTATTACCGACCATCACTCACTACAAATTTACAATGTTACGCATACTAGCAGGGATGAAATCAAGTCGGTAAATACAAAGCCTGGGACTTGGCTTATGGGAGACTGTTGCTCTAATGGATTCATACATCTTGAGGAAGGACAGGCGGCTGAGATGTGGAGCGAGAGAGGGAAAAGGTCTCTGGAGAGCATGCTGGAATAGACATTTTCGAGTGGTTTTACCTTTGGAGATTTGGCCAACGCCAAGACCAAGGTTTCAGCTGATTGGCTAGGACGACTTCAAATGTCGATGGGTCAGCGGCACATCTCAGATGCCCAGACTGCATAGAGAAGTTGGGCTAAGCTATAAATACAGCAGTCACGCTCTATCAAGACTTTTCTGAAATTTCAGCACGACCTTCGGGAAAGATTTGGAAGGAGACTAGAAAGGCTGAGTGTGTATTTCTAGAGGTACCCACAAATTTGCAGCGCCCAGCTGGCCGGCCTCTCCGAACGCTTTAGAAGGGTCACTAGATCTTCGGATTTAGTCCTAAAATTAATATTACAAGAGCTCCGTACCCAGAGGTTTCTGCGATTTTCCCCGGCTGCTATACACCCGCAAATGGCCATCGTTTCGTTGGCTGGAGAGGGGAGATAATGAAGGGCAAAGGGATCCTCTTAGTGTATGATCAAATGAGGACTTGTGAGGGGTGGTACTGTTTGAGGGGAGCTGTATGGGAGGCATAGGAGGGGATATACTACTGGTATAGGTATCCTTGGCCTGTAGGCAGAGAGGACCTGCATGTCCTACATAGTCATAGACTCAGACAGGACAATAAAATTAATTATACCGAGCCTGACCGTCCGGAAACCCGCTGTGTGTACGCTGTAGCACAAATTCCTTCTCAGCCTCGGCCACCACGCGCCCGAGCCCTTGACATCCTCTTTGACTCCGAAAAAAAAATTTAGTCACAGATCTCTTCGTTACTCTAGCCTTATACCTTCGTATCGTATCGTTGGGTTATTGTCGTCATTTGAGATTTTTGTAATCCCCTCGGTGTATCTTCCCTTTTCATCCTCCTTTGTACAGGTCCCGTTTTCATCATGACTTTCCTCATTAGGGCATGTGTAGGTAGGTGATGTGACTAGTTTGGAGGTGGGTCGCAGGTGTGGGATCAACTGAGAAATGCTTCGCCGCAAATATTCAAGGAGTTTGAGTTATGATATTTGTTTGTATACGACCCCCAGACAGACCTAGGCCCATTCGTGAATCGTATGTTGGTGGTGATGAGTTTTTGTTCGACTTTCTTGCGGTTGTGAAATCTCTGATGACTGATTTCTCGACCAAAATACCGAGTACAACTCCTTCAAGCCAGAAATCTATCAAAAATCATCTCACCCTTTTTCGTGACTGAATCTCGGCTCCGAGAGAACATTTCACTCGCTGGTTTGTAGAGGTCACCAGTGACATGTATTCAGCCTTTGTCCTCGCCAGGAGAGTTGCCATTGAATCCATCAATTTTAGCTCTCATTGCCCGGCTCAGCCACTCTATGCGTACACGTGGGATAACTACTCCAAGAAACACACTAGTCGATTTTCGATCTTGACTTACCAGGGTGGAAACTTGTGCCTAGATGTGAACCAAATTTCAGCTCCGCATCAATGCCCATGTGTTATGTAAAAACTCAAATGAATTTTCGGCTATTTTACAATTTATCGATAGGTTGATGAGAAGAACGTAGGATCTTCATTTGTGTGTAATCTTAATCTGCTTGGTTGAAAATAATCCACATCTAATTGCACACAAGTCATGCATGACGCCTAGTTGAATTAATTTGCTCTTCTGAACCTTGGTTTGGAGGCACTATCTTCGGTTTCCACAGCAAAAGCCCTTGGAAAATATACTGGAATGAACTGCCTCTACAAGCAATAGATTATGAACCGATGGTAGAGCATAAATTATATTTGTTGGCAACTGCTACGCGCAAAGGACCTTTTGGCCATGAACCTAGAAACAATTTCAAATGCGACATGACTAGGGTATACTCTGAGCTAATCATAACTACAAGTCAAGACATCTCGTTTGTCAACCAACTCAGGAATTCCAAGAACTAAGGATTCTTGTATGGCCCACAGCAAAGATCATTATATGGGCCTCCTAATAAGAATTTTACAGTGCATTGAGAAGGGCAAATTTTATGTTGTCGATATCTTTTTGCCGTAGGAGCAACCTTCAGCTCATCCTTTGGAAAGGCCAATCAACTATGATCTCTATCAGATAGAAGTTATCCTAGACAACTATTATTTTAACAGCTCGAAGATGAAAAACAATATGATGGCATAACGTGTTATTCCATCCAAAAAAGGCCATCTTATGTTTCTAACCCTGCAATAATCCTTAGTATGATATGGAACACGGCAAATTAAGTCAGATTTCAAGAAACGAAACTATTGGCTTCAGGGCGAGTGCAACTAGGACCCTACGGATAAATTCTTGCAAACTATCAGATGAAAAGTAACCCATATTTCCATCAATGCGGTAGATAATGGGATGAACAAGTAAGGAAGGCATAGGATGCCAACAAAACTCAAGCTTAGTGGCTCTTGAGGACGAGTCATTTAACATTGCCAGAGAACAGCAGCAGCTGTTCAAATTTAACCCGATTTTTAGCTGGATGGGATTTTAATAGTATCTTAGCAACGTGCACCAGTAATTACAATCTTTCACAGTCGCTGTCTACGGAGACAGGGGAGGATTCTTAGAATCAATCATAAGAGCTTTTGACTATTGGACGTTGGATATTATGTGAATATTACCGCAATCCCATTGCAAGTAAATAAAATGAAGCTGGTGATCCTTCTCAAGTTGCAAATGTGCCACGTAAGTGTAGCACGCCCTGCCCAAACGACACCCAAGTCAATTGATTAATTTAAGATATGAGCTACTCACTAGAACAAGGTTATAATTTTTTGTATACTAGCATTAGCACAGTTGTTTATGACATTAGGTCCTGCCCACTCTTATGACCTAACGACTCCACATTCATGTGCCTAAATCCTAGAAACCATGAATTCCCTCAACTGTCCTGCTGCAATTTATTGGTGCAGTAAATAAATTTGTCGAACTCATCCGAACTCCCGACGTAATTTGTCGGTTTATGCCCAACCCTTATATCAATAGGTTCCTCCTCTACCGAAGAAGCATTATCCAACATCATCATTCATTCTCTCACTCATTCAATTACCAAAAGCTTCAACTTTATAACTTTACAACCTTAAACTTTCACTATGAAACAATTTATCGCTACTACTTTTCTATACACCCTTCTTGGTGCCAATGCCATTCATGCTCACGGAACCACACGAGATCAAGTGACTGTCTGCGACACCCAGAATACACACAGTATTTCCTGCACGGAGCATTACTCTTCACTAGCTGTCAAGCATGTCAAGATTCCACAACCTGAACACGAAATAGAATACTTGGCCAAAGGGAGAACATCTGTACACCAATGCAAGGGTGCTCAGTATACCGCCCTTCAAGTTACGCAAGGATTACAAAAAGCTTGTACCAAATTGAAAAAATGGAAAAGTAATAGCGGCAAGAAGGGATTCAGGAGATTCGGTAGACAAAACAAAGACAAACGATACGGTGGACTCAGAAGACTTCGAAGACGTGCGAGGAAACAGTTGAAGCTAAAGAACAAGAAGAACAACTTCATATTTCGTCTACATACTGTACCGCAAGCAGACTATAAAAATGGTAATTACATAACTTTCCAACTTTGAATATTAAAGCCACTTAAGAATGAGTTGTAACCTAACGAGTTTAATAGGATTTACCAGAATATCTATCGTTTTCAACGAGCATTGCGATCTAATCGACGTCGTAGCTATCAAGATGAGGAGGAGAAGAATTCAGCTTTCATTTGAGGAGAAATACAAGCCCAAGTACTCTCGATGCAAGTATATGGACAACTAGGCCAATAGTGCACGCCAAAGCTGAAATTCAATGAATCTAATGTTGAATTACAAAACAACACAGACACCATGGAGGGAATAAAATATTGGTACACTCCTTCTGTTCGCATTAACACACCAGAGCAGTATGTCATTTATAAGACTACCTCAAATCAATCTTTCTATTTCATTATGTTCAATAAGCTGTTTAATCATTTTGTATCCTCAAGTTGTAATTGAATTATTGTTAACTAGTTGTTATTTCTGAAGTGTAATATGCCACTTCACTTAAGCATATGGTCCAATTTTGATATCTACTTGAACGTGAATTACATTTATAAAGAATAACCTCTTCAGTCTAGGTAAGGCACTAATCACGCACAGCTCTTGAGCTATTAAACATATGACTAGTTATTGCAACGCTAAGGTGATTAGATGATATTTAGCGGGATATATGGCTAAGCAAAGTCTATTTAAATAGCATCGTCCTAACAAGTTCTACCATGTACATCAGTTCACACCAACTTGTACGATTCAAAACAAATCCCATGTTTTCTCACTCCGTGACTAACGTCGTAGATGCGAAGGTGAGTATCTAGCATGAGTTTGCGTTTCATAATACGTGATATATGACGTGTGTCCCAATATATCAAAAAAGAATGCAATCAACCTGGTTTGACGCCTAGGAAGACGAAGTATGAATACCTTTCAGTAGTGTCCTCTACGCACCTGGGCGAGAAATATTCTCTCAGGGCTGTGATTCAGTTACGAACAAGATTGGGATAGGTTGTCAGCTTGTAGAAGTTTTACTCGATGTTTTAGTCGAAAAACCAGTCGACAGAGATTTTACAGCCGAAGGAAATTCTAACAAAAACTCATCACCACCAGTATACGATTCAAGAATGAAGCTAGGTCTGTCTGGGAGTCTTATTTAATCGACAGATATCTCTAAAACGCCTTGTATATTTACGCAGAACTATTTCTCTGTCGATGCTACACCTGCGACCCACCTCGACACTCATCGCACGCCCTAATGAGGAAAGTAATGATGGAAATGGGACGTATACAAAGGAGGAAAAAAGGGATTAGTCTCCGAGGAGATCACACTCTTGCGCGGGGGTTTAGATTCCCAAAGACGACAAAAACCCAACGGTACGATATGAATGAGCAAGGCTAGAGCACCGATGAGATCTGGGACTAGATTTGTATTTCGGAGTCAATGAGGATGTCAAGGGCTCGGGCGCGTGGTGGCCGAGGCTGAGGAGGAACTTGTGCTACAGCGTACATACAGCGGGTTTCTGGACGGTCAGGCTTGGCATGATTCAACACATGGGTGAAGTCTGAGGTGGCCCGGTCATTTAGATGGGACGAGGTTTATCTGTGCTTCGCGGTAGTTAATCTGATCCGGCCCGGCCCCACTCGTGCTCAAGCTCCCATGGGAATGCGGAGGGCGCCAATTGCCTACCACATTAATAAACATATACATATGATTAGACGCCCAGCGTAAAAAACCGCCAGAGCTTGTCCTGTAGCAGCTCGAACATGAGACGGAGAACTTGCGGCTCACCATCGCCGCTTCAATTACACCACAGCTGTACTTCATTATGAGTGCGGCAGAGAAAACGCAATCATTCATCATATCCAGTATACAAAAGCACTGGCGACATGGCGAGTCAAAACGAGAGCCGGAGAGCACCGGTACTGGAAGCCCTGATCGGATCAAGCCATGATGAAAGTTATGTTGGTGTTGTACTACTGCACTATGCGTGCGTCAGGCATCAACATGTTTTAGGCAAATATTTAAGGGTGGATTTAGCACGTGATATAGTTCCAATGTACGTAGTGCTGAGTAGTCTTCTTGGTTTTGTATCAGATTTTAATTGCGGATGCAGCTATCTTGCTATGTCATTATATTTCTCTATTTTTTTAAATTCATTTTATTGCCCTTTCTGAGTCCATGACTATGCAGGACATGCAGGACCTCTCTGCCTACGGGCCAAGTATACCTATACCAGTAGTACATCCCCTCCTATGCCTCCCATACAGCTCCCCTCAAACAGTACCACCCCTCACAAGTCCTCATTTGATCATACACTAAGAGGATCCCTTTGCCCTTCATTATCTCCCCTCTCCAGCCAACGAAACGATGGCCATTTGCGGGTGTATGGCGGCCGAGAAAAATTGCAGAAACCTCTGGATACGGGGCTCTTGTAATATCAATTTTAGGACTAAATCTGAAGATCTAGTGATCCTTCTGAAGCGTTCGAAGAGGCCGGCCAGCTGGGCGCTGCAGACTTGTGTGTACCTCGGAGAATTCACTCCCTGTCTTTCTAGCCTCCCTCCCGAAGATCGTGCTGAAATGTCAGAAAAGTCTTGACAGAGCGTGATTGCTGTATAACACCTTAGCCCAACTTCTTTTGTACCGTCCAGGGCGCTAGGGAGTGCCGTTGACTCATCGACATTTGGAGTCGCCCAAGCTAATCAGCTGAAACCTTGGTCTTGACGCCTAGTCTAGGCAAGCCTGATTTTATATTTAAAATCTACATTTTACGATGACTACCTGTCCCTAAATTATAGTTTGTTTGATTTCATTATCTTGATTTGGCGCCCCATGGGCTCGTGCAGATGTCTACAATCTGTAAAATTTACAAAGGAGGAATCCTTTATGGTGAAAACCCCCCACACCTTTCTACTTGTTGTCTTTAGTTTTCACATATTTTCTTCAGGAAGCGCAGTTTCACTATGGTGCCATCTGTGTGAACCTACCAGATTATCTCTGACTGCTCCAAGCATTACTTGATCTGTTCCTTTCCCTCGGCAGCATTTCGACCGCCTTTGTCATCTGGAATTGCTCTATCCAATTATGATTTAGGATTCGCTGTGTTATCGTTTTGATGTCTTCAGGATTGCTTATCATCGCTTCGTAGGACTGATCTTTGGCTTGTCTCCAGATCTCTCCTTTTCCATTTGACCATCGAGGGCAGGACATCAACATGTGCTTGGGGTTCTGCGATTGGTAGCCACATGGACAGCTTAGATTGTAGACCTGGGGCACTTTTTTTCTATATAAATAAAATTGAGCCCCATGTGCTCACTCCTTGTTTGCATCGCTAAACTGCTTTGGGCCTAAATTATTGTTGTGATTTTGCCACATTCAAAGTAGAACTGCTCCGACCGATGAGAGGAAATTACCCTGCGTTGATGACCAACCACGGCGTAATGAGGCTTAGCGCTAATAGTTGTAGCCTATGGGTGCCTCAGACACTAAATAAGATATGTAAATTTGGTGGAGTGGCTCAACGAAAGCGTGACCACGCGTGATCTTCATTTATCGCAGACTCTTTATAACAACTCGTTGCACGCGATTGCGCTGGTTCATATCCCTCTTTTACAACGCAAAGCTTATCAAACTACGCTTATAAGTTACATATTCGAGTGTATCTGTTTGAAGGTGATATATCAATGACAGGTCCTAGTAGTAGAGCGTCGGTTTCCACAGGCATGAAATTATGGCCTAGTTGGCGAAAATGTGGTAGACTCAGTCGCACCTATACAATCTCTACCATCTCAGAGTCCAAAGGAGTAAAGGGCACCCCACCGCCAAATATTCCAAAATATCCCTCGAGCCAACCCCCTTCCCACAAACCTCCTGAGTTCCGAAAATCACAGTTATTGCGCCAATACGCTTCTCTACTGCGCTCTGCCCCCATGATGCTTCTGTTCCAGCACAACAATCTCAAAGCTGGTGAATGGCTTGCTCTACGCCGCGAGCTTACAAAGGCCTTTAGGAAGACGGACCAGTCATTACTTGCTGCCGAAAACACATCACAGCATGCCTTGGCAGATAGCATTAAAATCCAGACGGTCCAAGGCGGGATTTTTGGTGCAGCATTGCGGGTGGTGGAGTATTATCGTCCAAACCCTTCGGCTCCACTAGCTTTTGGCTCGTCAACTCCTTCTTCATCCGAGTCACGCATATGCCAAAAAAGTGATGAATTCACGCATGTCCTCTCTAAAGCTGCACATGAGGCTGCTTCCCGTAAAATGACTACTCACGGACTAACGCCTCTCTTATCTGGACCTCTCTGTATTCTATCCTTCCCGGCTGTCTCGCCGGAGCATCTCAAGCAGGCTATTTCGATTCTCCACCCGAGTCCACCAAACTTCCCCGCGCCCAGGAGAAGGGAAAATCCTGGGTGGCACGATCCTGCTGTGCAAGCTGGTGTCCAAAAACTAGTACTACTTGGCGGGCGTATCGAAAATCGGGTTCTTGACATCGAAGGTACGAAGACGGTGGGTGGCATCATTGGTGGATTGGACGGTTTGCGTGGTCAACTAGTGTCAACACTACAGTGCGCCGGAGTTAGCGTCGCTAGCACTCTAGAAAATACTGGAAAGAGCATCTACTTTACCTTGGAGGGAAGACGAAATATACTAGAGGACGAGGCAAAGACCGCCTCGGGGGATGAATCAAGCTCGAAAATCAATTAGACATTAATGAATGAGGGAGTTTTACCTGGTCGTAGATCGTAAAGACATACTCATTTGCCATGATGATCATAGAGGTAAGTGGTGAAAATTTTGTCGAATTAAAAAAGACCCTCCCACTGAGATTAGACTTAGACGGGATCAGGCGCATGAAAGGAGACATGCCGTGTAAAGAGGAATGAATTTTCAGGTAGGTAAACTAAAAGAAAATGTATCAAAATCGTAATTAATTACAACCCGAGTATCCTATCTGCTAATCGTTCGTGTCTGGACCTCTTTTAATGTTCGCGAATTTCATCATCCAAAACATGCGCCCACCTAATAGATAATATATTTCTAGGACAGTCTCTGGTTATACTTACTTCTAGTGTCATGACTATCTAAAGTAGCCGGCTAATTGAGATAAGCCGTGCTTGGTTATTCTTTACAGAAGATTTGAGGCTCACGTTACCTTGGACGGACGGAATGGAATAGAATGGAATGAGTTGCCTATAGGCGTGCTAGGCAACTTGCTCCTCTGAATCCCTGATGACGCTTGAGCACGAGTGGGACCGTGCCGGATTAGGTTGACTGTATTGAAAGTACACAGTTGGCCTCATCTCTCCTGTATGACCGGAACCCATACCGATGCGCGTAGACGTATTGAATCAAGACGAGTCCAGCGTCCCACAAAAAAGAGAAAACAAATCCCCCTTCCGCACAAGTTTGCCTTTTCATCTCCCTATAGAAGCCTGTGGCCCAAGATCCATTGTCTTGGACGGTAGGTTTTGAGAATCCTTAAACTTTCGATCGACATTAACTTTTAGCCGCCGGACGTCCTTCATAGTCATAGACTCAGTAGGGACTTCAATTTATTTCTATTCTATTTTAGTCACCGGAATCAGTGATCGGGACGGGAGAGTCCATAGCAAGACCTAGGATCTAAATGGAGGTGAGGTGGCCCTGACATCCCTCACGCCTGGGGTCGGAGGTCGTTATGACGATTCCAGCTCGGCCTCATAACGTAGACCGGGCTAATCACGTAGACGGCGTAACTATGGCGCGTTTTCCTGGCTCGAAGATTCAAAAGTTCTTCATCTTAGAATCACGCGATCGAGGACTAGCCCCGCTGTCAACAGAAGTACTCCAATGCCATATCCACATATAAATTTAAGAGCTGAACGTGTTCGAGACTCAGCATGACCGGCATGCAAGTTGGACAAACCTCCGGTCCATGGACTACTTGTCCTGATCTAGTGCAGCAATGTTTGTCTTGAAGGGCGTATCTAAGCTTGCAAAGGGCAAGACCCTCAAAGTCCATTGAAAAATATTGAAATGAAACCCCCCTGTAAAAACAAATGTCCCATAGCTTTCAGCCGTCCCTCATAGTCAGACTCAGTAGGCAATTCAATTTGATTCTACTCTAAATTTACAACGTTAGGCGTCATGGCCAGGATCCTGTGCATGCCTAGAGGCCGATCCTATTGGGAAAATTAAGAGCCTCGACCACTGAGCTGTTGATCTCATAGCGCTGACCTGACCCGCCACGGCATGGGAATCCGAGTATGGCGAAAAGCCGAGAAGATTCAGCCAAGTCGCAGATTGCAGAGTGTGTATCTGATGATGATGCAAAGAAGTGGTCACCATGATGGGTCAGGACATGATATTTTGTAACGCACGGCTTGTGGCAAGCATGAACTCAGGCCCTTGAGGGTAGTCCATCTAAAAAAGCCACGCTTTGTCTATGTTCAGCAAATATTGCGCGTGCAAGATTAAGCGGGTAGCAATAAGTGATCAGTGATTTGTAAGGCTAGACCTCCGTGGCTTTCCTGATCCAACTCCACATCTGTATACTAAATCCCTGAACACTTCACAAAAAGAGTTGGAGGTTTAATCATTCAATACATATTCAGCCATGGGTCTATGATACATGATTAGTATCTTGAATACATGTAGGATGATTTCTTTAGCTTCACACCTAAATTCTGGATTTCATTTGCGAATATTGCTATAAGATCTGTTGGTTCACACAGAATAGTTGACTCTAGTCCTTGAGTACCCTTCAAAGGAAATTTCCGGAACCCTTGATTACCAATAAATGTCTTCGTCACCCATCCATGCATACCAGCACCGCTAGAAATGTGGTTGAGTTCTGCCGGATTCGAGCTAGCGGTATCCTGTCTTGAGTGGAATATATAACCAAGCCAGTCATAATCTGCTTGGCAACCTGAGGATATAAATTATGTAAATAATGCTTGCTTATTTTTATTTTTAGGTCCTAAGTTATACCCGCTATCCCCTTATGGTCGAAGACTGGGGTTCACAACTAAGGTCATGTCTGTGACACACCCAACTTGTTCCCACAACCTGAACTGCTACAAAAATAGTTGCTAGTTGAATCCGAAAACCAAGACACATAGAAAAAAGAATATGAAAACAGAAGATTCTTTCAAGTAGGACCCAGACAATGTATTCTTCACACATTCTCTCGTCCATCACATCTCCTAGATCACAATATTACTCAACCTCCGCTGAGAGCTAGAGATGAGTGGCCGGGTTTTCTCCTTAATCGTTGGTCCCTCTTCAAAATATGTTGAAGTCATTAACTACTTCTTCCAGGTGCGCCTCACACCTCACACCTCACATCTGTACCTTGGGGTACAAGGCCTCAAAGCCTAGTCCCCCCGACATCATCGTATATTCCGAGGCAGGTTGACTTCCTGCCTCGGCCTTCGTTTCAGATACTGCAGCGAACTTTCGTTGGCTGACCTGTCCAATGAAAAACAGTTTCTTCTTGGTTATCGGGCCAGCTCGCATCGGTCGAGCCACGGGTAGCGTGGTGGCCGAGGCATCGGTAACACTGCTCAATTTAGCGACGAGACTGGAGCTTTGTAGCCATTCCAGACTCGTCAAAAAGGCGTAAGCCCGCTCGAGGTACAAACTCCAGAGGAAAAAGATACTGCCGGTTGCGAGTTGGCGCACTGGGACGGCATATCCCGTGAGGTCGCACTTGCAACAGCTCTTCTGGAGTCACTCTAGTGATCTCATCAGAGATCCACTCTGCGTCGACCATTTCAGTGTCCTTCGGCGTGTTAAGCTTCAATTGCACATTAGCTATCCTGAAGGCGACAAAGTTCGAAGGTGGCTCGATCTTGGCGTTGACACTCGCCAATTTCGATGAGACATCTAGGAGGCCTTTTCTTTGTTCATCAATTTCTACCAAAATGACAAAACCTGACTTAACTCGGTGTATCGAGCTTTCAGTAATGGAAACGCATGTGGTATATTCCAACGATGCGAATAAGATACCAGCGGGGGAAATTTCCCGCCACGGCTGGTTGCTGTCAAGTCGAAGGAACAATCGTTTGTCCATTTTTCCCTTGACAGGCTCTTTCTTTGGAGCTGTAGCCGTAGATTGCGGTACAGTTTTCACTGAGGGGACCGATTTTTGTCCCAGCCCGTTTTTGACCACCGTTACCCATGCGCCTTTTGAAGGCTATGCTATTGGAAACGTAGACGCAGAGTGTTGTGGACATACGAGCCCTCCATTTCGTCTAGGTTCCCGACACGATCTTGTGTGTATGTAAGAGGCTGGAATAGGTAATATGGTAGCGCTTCAGGCTACCTATTGGACATATGAGCGGCTGTATGGCGTGGGCGCAAGGAGGTTATTGGGGGTTTTCTATGCCTAGATGGCGCCACACTCGTTCATGCTGTGGCTTAGGCTCTGTGTCGCTTACACTTGTACTTGTAGCGCACACTTCTCACACTTTTAGCCGTAATCCGAACATGACACTCTTTTAGTCAACTTCTACTTTCGTTCCATAAATTTTGCGCCCATTTCATTGCGCGATATTCCCAACATGTACTGGGGCGGTGGGTATTATTTTGCTCCTGACGTCTGGAGCTCTCGGACGAGGGTTCGCTGGGCGAGGAGGAAGGACGGGTGACGTAGAGGCCGGGCCCAAGGCCATGAATTGTGCAATGGCGGCGCGTAAGCAGTCTGTTTTCGTGACAGCTTTTGGCTGCGAAGTTGGTATTGGTACTAATTTTTGTGCAGCGTTATCTGACGGTTCTGACATGGTCGGAGGAGATTGGGAAGACCCTCCTATCCCGTGGACGATGAAGGTTGGTGGAGGAATTTCCTCAACAATTTCGACTGACCCGATCATATCAGTATCAGGCGCAGAGACGGCGGGAAGGGCTTTTCCTTCCCTTTGCTTGAGGCCTTGCCCATCTCCATGCACCTTGGGACTGGGCAGGGCTTGTTGTTTGATCGAGGGCCCTCGGGTGGACTCTCATGTTGTCCAACATTGCGCTGAGACTCTTTTTTCGAACAGACGGCATGATAAGAATGCTGGATGCTCGATCCCAATTTTTCGAATGTATGCGACGAGCGCGAGAGGGTAAAATGGGATTTTTCAAAAATTTTCAGGAGTGCTGGCACCGGTCATGTTTTATAGCTAGATAGCAGAATACACAATGAATAAATCAAAATCTACTTGTCAAGCCGGTCAAGGCGATATCTGGAGTGTCGTCTGCACTCACGCAATCGAAGGCTTGGTGCGCACTTTTTTTTGATCATTTACGTGCTAGGTACATGTAACCCATTGCACTCCTACTGGAGCTTAAGCATAGGTGGGGCCGGGCCGGATCAGGTTAAATACCGTGAAGCACAGATAAACCTCGTCCCATCTAAATTACCGGGCCACCTCAGACTTCACCTATGTGATGAATCATGCCAAGCCTGACCGTCCAGAAACCCGCTGTATGTACGCTGTAGCACAAATTCCTTCTCAGCCTCGGCCACCACGCGCCCGAGCCCTTGACATCCTCATTGACTTCGAAATAAAAATTTAGTCCCAGATCTCTTCGTTACTCTAGCCTTACACCTTCGTATCGTTTCGTTGGGTTATTGTCGTCATTTGGGATTTTTGTAATCCCCTCGGTGTATCTTCCCTTTTCATCCTCCTTTGTACACGTCCCGTTTTCACCATGACTTTCCTCATTAGGGCATGTGTAGGTAGGTGATGTGACTAGTTTGGAGTTGGGTCGCAGGTGTAGGGTCGACAGAGAAATGGTTCTTCGTAAATATACAAGGCGTCTTAGAGATATCTGTGGATTGAAATCGACTCCCAGACAGACCTAGCTTCATTCTTGAATCGTAGACTGGTGGTGATGAGTTTTTGTCGGAATTTCTTTCGGCCGTAAAATCTCTGTCGACTGGTTTTTCGACTAAAACATCGAGTAAAACTCCTACAAGCTGACAACCTATCCCACTCTTGTTCGTGACTGAATCACAGCCCTGAGAGAATATTTCTCCCCCAGGTTCGTAGAGGGCACCACTGACAGGTGTTCAGCCTTCGTCCTCATTGGTGCGCACTTTGCTCTCCAGATTGTAGAGCTCCCTACCAAAATACGAAATCCCGTCCCTTTCGAGTTTGTATCCACCGTTTGCGTTATCTTATTCCTCTAGCCTGATCTCTCCTACTTCTAGCTCCAAGATCTGCCTCCCAGATTTGTGGGCCACGATTTGTGATCTCCAATGAGTGTAAATATCGTCGTGGCCGTATACTTGGAGGCTGCTCAAGGCCAGAAACTGATTTGATGAGAGGTGTGTTCATAGAAGTGAGGATATACTAGGTCGTACTTGATGAGGCCTTGGTTGGAAACAATCTTTTTAGGAGTCAGGGATTGATTTAGTGCAGAGTCTTGGATCATTCCCACGGGCCAACTTCTTTAGTTGTAAAATTTGACAAAGCTTGACTAAGAAAATATTTAACACCCAGGTTCGTAACAATAATAATAATTCATTTGTGTCCTATTTGAGTTTCCCCCAGGTTCGTAGGAACGCCTCGAATATGTGTTTAGTCCTTGTCCGCCGCCTAGCGCCTTCAATTCTTATCTGTACAGTTAAACCAGAACTTGTAAAAGGCATGGATACTCACACGCTTCTCGCTGTTACCCACGTTAGTGAGGAGCCGAAGTGGTACAAACTCCTATCCCCAGAAATCAATGCTATGCAAGCAACAGATTTGTAAGGCAAGATACTGTTACTTGCACTTCGTGTAAATTTAAAGGCGTAGTTAATAAATAGACATGAATGTAAAAAAATTGGAAAGATTACTCGTGCTTTCTAAAAGTAAGCGACTAATTCTATCGTTTATCAAATGCTCTGAAATATGCCAGGGACCCGAAATCTTGTAAGACTTTTGGCTACAAAATGCGGCGAGAATTGTTACCCGTGCCCTCGCCACGCGTTTTTTGGCCTTTATGGTATTTCAATGTAGGGATGGTGATTTTAAGTATTACTATCACTTGGTGTAGTCTGGCGTCAAGCATGTTTCTCAGTATCTATCAAATCCCCACCTTCGAGTAAAGCTCAACACTTTTGTCTGCTTCGCCGTTCTATCTCTACACCATCTTAAGTAGCCCTTGACGGTTTTCCCCTGAACACATGTATGTCAGTTGTACGGGCTCTATGCAATCTCCAACAGAAAATCAAACAAGTATCAAAAGGTAACTACTAGGGCGTTGAGCGGATACAAAAAAGTTTGTGGAAAATAATTACAAGACGAGAATACTGAACGAATGAAGTTGCACTGGAGGGAAATATGACCACCAGTTTAGTCTCTAGTAATCTCAGGAAGGCGTGAACGTAGATTAATGCGCTTAATTTGTCTAGTAAAAGATTTGTATTTAATTAAGGCTGACTGTGAGTTCTTGATACTAATGTACCCATTCGTGGGCGAGCTAGTACTGTAGGAATCACAGGTCAGGAGCTAAGTATACCGTTGCAGAGTATAAGAGCTTAGTTGCAAAGAGTGGCGCACCTATACCCTGTATGATAATGCCCATAGTTTTTAAACGTTCCTTGTGTAGGAAAGTTTTGGGGTTAACAAGGACCGTTATTGAAAGCCATTGTGATCTAAGATGAGATTACTCTGGTTTTCTGTAGTCCCGAGCTTAGATATTGTAAGAATAAAATGTTATCGGGTAGAGTTGGCAGACCGTGTTTATATTCCAAGCAATATTCGGTTACTTTTGGAAATTTTGGAAATTTACTACACCATGCTACCTCAGAGGATGAAGGCTTTTTATTTCTGTCCAAATGGAGCAAGTCCCATGTATCTTCAGGGTCACTTGCCACCATACATCGTCGATCTGGTTACTGTGCTCCCGTCCAGGTTGCGAATTTCCTGGAATATGGCCAAGTTGAGGATTGATAAGTAACGTGTAGCTGATAGCTTGGTCATTTATTTTCTGAATACGCTGGACTATTGGTACATGAAAATGGTAGGATATATTACTCCGAAGTCCTCCTGTTTGACTGACCTTTGTGTATTCGAGCGGGCTAGAAGGATATGTCGCAGCCCTCTCCTTCCACAAATCCATATAAGTGTACATGAACTAAATTATTCACGTTAAAGAATGCGCACCCCCAACTATCCATATCGCAGTGTATCATTTGCATATTCGTGGAATTTCAGCCTAAAGGGAAGATAACAACTGCCAATAAACCCTACGCAATGATGTTAATAACATCAACCTTTTCTGAACGCCAATAAGAAATTAATCATATAATCAAGGCCCGATTTACTTCGATGTAGGAGCAGACCATGATCGTGATGCTAAATCGCATAATCTTCGAATTACATTAGTCGTACCCGCACCAGCTGCCTCATCAGATACGAATTTTTTAGCTACTAGAAGTTTGCTCTTGTTATCACTCTCATCAAGATGAAGAGGCGTGTCAGTATCTGTATACACTGAAACTCTCTGTCCCAGTCCACGAGCGACAGCAATGGAGTATAATACGTCCCTATTCTCTCGGCCATCAAGTAGATTTCGGAGTGCAGCCAACGTCTCATCAACGTCTTTAGCAGCTGCTGCATTTTCATATGGCAGAGTTACAAAATTTCCCATTGTGTACCAGAATTCAAGTTCTCGAAGTCGATGGTGATCAGTGCTTCCTGGGACAGGTGCTGTGAGGGAGTTTTGGGCCGCGACTCTTCCGGTCAAAAGGATTTCAAAAATGTCCAAACGATTACTAGCTTCAACCGGGTCATCAGTAGCTGGTACTGTCTTTATTTCTTTCATACCACCGATTTCTGCTGCTGTCGATCGAACCATACCGGCCAGGGCCCAGACAACCCTGGCCTCAACGCTTGATGTATACTGAATCTCCTTTGGGTCATTCTGATTAGTCTTTGCGAACTGCTGAATAAGTGCGGAGAACTGGTCCAGAAGATGTTTGCTTTCCAGAAGCTTAGCAAGGCCCTTACCGGAAAACCATTTCGTCTCGAGAAAGTTTTCTAGCCCAGGAATGTAGATGCTGTAGAATAGGTGCTTAATTTCATCTAATGAGGTATGAGAATTCGCAAAGTCAGCAGATGCTCGTGGAGGTGTTGGCCCGCCCATGGATAATAATTCTTCGATAGTTCGCTTTGCTAGAGGCGGTGTTAGTCGTGGCATCGCAACAAGATGGAGGATGACAAGCCTATCCAATTACATGCGTAAGCTGGTGCGGGAAATTGCGTACCTGGAATGGTTGTCGTATATATTCCAGTCGAGGTTACGGATGGGCCTACTCCCTCAAGAGCAGGATCAATGGCTGAGGTATAGTCAAACCCTTGACCTGATACCGGTGAGCCACCAGACAGAGGCGTATCGAATGTCATACTTGTTACACCGTATCCACCGCCTAGGATATGTGGTTGATTCCCGTATGGATTGGAAGATACAGCTATGCCGCTGATAGAGGGCGCAGTGCTTGGTGCAGGCTGGATTGCGGCTGGGCCTGGTTGTTGTTTGAATATCGGGTCGTAACCTAAGCACTCTCGCTTTGACTTTTGACAGTTGCGACAGGCTGGATGTTGTTCATCGCACTGAATTGTTAAGTGGTCAGCAAAATATTTGCTTTATCAACGTTTACCGAGACCAAGATAGCAGGATTTTCAATAGACGAATGAAGGGTAGAGAATTCTCGCTCATGTGCTTTCGCCTACTTAGGTAGATTCGCTTGCTATAAACGAAAGAGACCTTTGCGAAGAAATTCATTTTCATCATTTTATTTTTCATCTCTCATCGATCCACGGTTTACAAAAAAAAAGAAAGATATGAACAGACCTTGATGCGACGTTTTCTACATGTTAGACATCCCGTTTTGGTTCGTCGCTTGATTTCCTATTCCACGAGGTATGTTAGAAAAATTATGAGACGATCATTTTCTTATCGTACCTTTTTATGCCGACCACCGCTAACTTGTCGCGATTCATTTGCAGGTAGAGCGAAGCGCACATTTTGACCAGTGGGATCAGACGTAACATTAGGATACTGAGGGAGGCCTTGGGGGGATGGCTGATAGTATGGTCCACCAGCCATTTGTGCGACTGGAGGAGGCAAGTTTGTTGTCATTTGTTGCTGCTGCTGCTGCTGTAATGGGTCGAGCGAACGCATACTTGGAAGTGAGAGGGAGCCACTACTATCCGTGGGACTACCGCGATATGATTCTGGGC
The DNA here is from genome assembly GCA_905067625.1 of Blumeria graminis f. sp. triticale. Classification (NCBI taxonomy): domain Eukaryota; kingdom Fungi; phylum Ascomycota; class Leotiomycetes; order Helotiales; family Erysiphaceae; genus Blumeria; species Blumeria graminis. The sequence goes on from LR898477.1 coordinate 7,584,731, forward strand.
CTGACTGGTTTGGAGGGGGATAGCTGTAGTGAGCCAAAGAAGGTGAGTCGCCGTATGTAGGACTGGGATAATTAATGGCTTCTTGGCAAAATTGACTACCTTTTTGCTGAACATTCGACATTGATGGAGATAGACGTGGGCTGTTGGAATGATTATGCTGGTGCTCAGCCATCTGAGGATGAGCCAGCTGGGGTCTCACTCAAATCCAACCGCGCGGAAGGGCGGGGGCCTCCCCTGCCTCAGAGAATCAGAGCTTGACAGGAGCGAGTATGGGAAGGGTAGGGAATGCAAAGTCGGATCAGTAATCGGAGTTGAGGCTCGGCCTAGATAGCTTTGTTGACTCGCTTGATGATAGACTTAAACGAGCCTCGCAATTCTGCAATGCAAATGGCACCGGATGATCTGTAAATTGGAAGGGGGGTGCTGAGTGGGCTGGTGCGGTCCTTGGGCGACACAAGTTCAAAAATTACAAGCCTTACGTGATCGGGCCTAGTTTGAAGCACATGGGTTGAGGGGTTGGCCTTCAAGTCAATAATGTCATGGTAAATGTATGCATTTGAAGCAAATTAGTGACCTCCAATTAAATCGCCAAAATTTCCTGCGACAGACGCGATTAGAATCTAGCTTAGCCGATAATTTTGCTGTGTGGTCCATATCCCCATGAGTTGCACCTCAGGTACGAGATTAGCAAGCGATATGAACTAGCGGATGCCATCATCGGTCCGAGTCTGCTTGCTCAGCGTTCCCATGTGCAAGATCTGGGTGCGAAAGGGCGGTATGCATCAGATAGCAAGCATGATACGTTTGGATTGGTGTTTTCCGTGCCATTTGTGTGTGTTTGTGTTTATTGTGCTACTTGAGTCTATGACTATCTAGCACATTGGGCTCCTCTCTGACCCAGGCCACACCTTGTACAGTGCTCCTATCCTCTTTTGTTACTTGAAAGATCATTGATATATTCCCCTTGATGAATAGCCATTCAGCTCAGTGTTTACCCGTGGAATTCAGCCACCTTTTCCACGGAACCTTCTACCCAAAAAAATGAAAATGGCAGCAATGGAAATTGCGTGCGCGGGAAAAAGTCTCAAAAAACCTGCAGCCCCAGCCAGGCGAGGCCTAGACACCGGGACCACATGAGGTGCGCATATTCATCTACATCTCCCTTTTTTGCAACAGTCGAGGTCGACTTGATCCAATCCACCATCTCCGTATCGGGTGCTGGGTACGCTCCGGAAACTCATCGGATGGCTTTTCCTCCGTGATCAAGGTTTGGTGATGAGTAGAGCTCCGACCCTACCATCTGATCTGATCGTGGTTAGCTTCATGATAATGGTGATAGGGGAATGTGTAGAGAGATGAAGACGAAACAGACCGCGAAAGCGATTGGGAATCCTCTTCGAAGTGAGGACTTTGGTGCTACTCAATCTCAATTCTGCAGACTCTGCAGTGAGAGCTGGAGGTTCGTAGGGGACACCACTGACAGTTGTTGAGCCTGCGCCCCCTCGTGAAAGATATTAGAAGGCGACTACTACCTTCTCCTGAGATGTCGTGCCAGAGAATAAAGTTCCTTTTTTTAAGATTCAAACTGTACACAACCATCTAACAATGACAGGGGGACTATTCTCAACACCTGTCAGTGGTGTCCCCTACGAACCTCCAGCTCTCACTGTAGAGTCTGCAGAGCTGAGATTGAGTAACACCTTTTCAACTTTGAGCTGAGTTGTCTCCCCCTCCGTTAAATATACGCTTCCGATAACACATAAGACGACAAAGACGACGATAATGATGCTGGGAATGAGGAGAGATAATGCGGTACCAAACGCTACAACGGTAGTCAGAGAAGCCCTCGTTATATCACAACATGTGCTACCCACCGGCGGGCGAACAAAAAGCCTACGAAAGCAAAGTAAAAGACCCTTCCGCCCTCAAGAAAAGCAGATTTCGACTCATCAAAAATATCGTCCCTACTAATCTATACCTCCGAATCTACTAGCCAGGAGGGCATCTGGAATACATGAGTTACTCGACAACCCCACGTCCGTAACGACTTTTGGATGCTAGGCTAGGCTCCTTCACGACAGTCACCCTCGACCAAGACTTTTCTGACATCCTTTCACGACCTTCAGTTTGTCCTGCAGCATGAATCAGGGGAGGAGTAGGGAGGAGGCTAGGAAGGTTGAGAGACACTCTTAGGTATACACAGGTCTGCTGCGCCCGGCTGGCCGGCTTCTTCGTCACAGGAGAGCCTCGCACCCAGTGGTCTTTGAGACTTTTCCCGGCAGCTATACACCTGCTAATATCCATAGTTTTGTTGGCTGGAGGGGGCAGATATTGATGGAATGACGGCTCCTCTTAGTGTGTACTAGAATGAAGACCTGTGGGGGTATTACTGCTGGAAAGAAGTCGTGAGGGAGGCAAAGAAGGGAGTACACTACCCAAGGCATAGATACTCCCGGCCTGTAGGCAGAAAGGACCTACATGTCCTTACATAGTTATAGACTTTTTAGGACAATAAACACTCACTCACTCATCTAACAATGACAATTTAATGCAAGTCGTGTAATAATTAAATCTGGATTCCTACTTTTAGATAATTAGCCTCTTGCCTTACAAAGTAAGTAACACGACCCTTCCGAAGGTCGGAACGGATGCGACTCTCTCCATGAACCTAAAAAGATGGTATATTCGTGGCAATATCAAATTTGCCACAAATGAAAAGGCCGTGCAGAATCATTCTTCGTGCTTATCTAAATTTGAGTATACGATCAGCGTAGAAAAAATTATCACCCTGCAAATTACTAAATATGGATTTATCGAAGCGAAGACAAATGTAGAGGCCGTGCAGTATAATTTGGATAGAGACCCAATGTTAAATAATGCAAAATTTCTGCACTCTTCTAGCCACAAGGTTTAAATCCTGGTATAAGTATATGACCTCCAACTCAAATGATTATTGTAGCGGGCTGCCCATGTTAGTTGTCGTCACTTGTACTGTCGCGGCGAAATCTCTTTACCTGGCTCGTACTAACTCTATCTTCATTTTTACGATTAAACTCTAGACACAGATTTGAAGTCCTCCCGCATCAGATATACTGAAAAAACCACAAATAACAACGTATAGGGTTACAGTGCAAGACCCTCAAAATCCATCACGATGCATTGAACAAATTACATCGACATACTGACAAAAAATCAAAGGTTAATCATTTGGATTTTAGCTGTCTTTCATAATCTTAGGCTTAGTTGAGACTGCAACTAAGTCCTAATCCAAATAACTTATCGCGTTTGATAACATATTTTTGAAATTTTTTGTTAGACTTGAAATAGACAGAGATCAATCCTTCCTCGAACGTTTCACATAAAAGTGATCAAGGGTATATAATTGTTTATTGGCCATCCATCGTGTACCGGTCACGTATTTTTTGCTTTTTACTGGCGAAGGAAACCAAGGTCAAATGCTCAGGCGCATAATGGCCTAGACTGAGGAGGGAATTTGTGCTTCGGCGCGTCAAATTTGCGTTCTCTCGACGGTTGGACTTGACATGTTTATGATAGAACGCAGAATAATTAGGGCTATCAAGTAGGCCACGTCGTTGAAACACAAGTGACTACGAATTCTCTACTTAGTTCCACTTCAGTAGTCACTAGAATCATTGCGCTCTACAAACTCAATGACTGAGGGGTCATTATTTCCTTAAAAGTTTAAAGAATTGGTATAGTGTGAGGCGGCCCGATTATTATTATTTCATTTTATTGTCCTTTCTGAGTCCATGACTATGTAGTGACTTATGTATTAAATGGTAGTTGACCTGGATCCAGCCCAGTGTAACTCGCGCTGAGGATCCCATACCAGTGCGGAGTGTGCCAATTGCCTAGCACGTCAATTTACAAACAAACAGAATAAGAAAACCATAGGATCAACGATGAACTTGCAGGAAGAGTGCAAGCCACCTACGCTTCTTTCAAGCTGTGGGAGACTTTGACTGTATGGCCTGGACTACCTGGCCAGACCCACGAAAAACTTATTTGTTTGCAAAGAGCAGCTCGCAGTGATTCCCGGAGTCGAGAAATGGAAATTTGCGGCTGTAGCCAAACAAATAGAAGAGGCTACTAGCGCCTTGTCGAATGGTGTTCCAATGGCAGAGTGATAGGCGTTCATAGTTTTGAATACCTAGGATAAAGTTTGAGGGTGCAGCAACTAGTGGCTGAGTTTTCGATGACTTCATTAACATGGAGCAGGTAACTGGCTGAGAATAATGATTGTGTACAACTGTTGAGTTTATCGCGCAATCCAAAGGATGCAATAGCCCTGGAACGAGTGAGGAAGTTGGTTGATAGAACGCCCTGTTCAGATTGCTACTAAAAGGATGGGGGAGTGCAGGCGACACTATAAACAACGCCATGGTTGGATGATGTAGTGGTACGTCATCTGGGCCGGTCTCCCAAGTAAGGTCAGGATAGTTTAGACACACATCACGCTCGAGACAGGAGATTGCTTGTTCGAATCCGGCAATAAAATCAATAAATTATTCCATTGTCCTGATTTGGCGCCTCGAGGCCCATGCAGTTTTAATGGAAGATATGTACTTTAAGTAGGTTGACTCAATTTAAAGTTTAGAACACTTACACTCAAATTTTATTTGCAGATACCACTCGAGGTTAGCCCTTACGGCGTATAACCTCTTCCGTGCATACCTGCCACAGGGAAAAGCGTGAAAACCCTAGGGTTATCCGAGTGTGCTTTCATCGTTCCATAAATATAATGTCACCGCGAGAGAAAATGGTATGTGGATTTAACTGGATTAGAACCAGCTTTTACCTGTCTCAAATGGGGTAGGTGTTTAAGTTACCCAGAATTTACTTGGGAGTGGACCAGAAAGAAGTCCAATGTGCTAGATAGTCTGAGACTCAAGCAGTACAATGAACATACCTCTCTCTCTCTTCACTTGGGAGAACGGCCCAAACAGTGTACCACTACAACATCAAACCCCAAATTCCTGCATAAATAATCAAATTTCTTGCGATGCAAGCTTATATGAATGACGAAGGCATACTTGAATTATCAAAGGTTTTGAGTTTCTCTTTGGGGGGGACTTACAGAGGAGGGTCGACTGTCTATGTAAGCGAACATACCTCATAGTGGTGATGTGATATATTATTGTAAAACATGAGTCATAGTGTATCCAGCACATTGGGCTCCTCTCTGACCCAGACCACACCTTGTAAAGTGCTCCTTGCCTCTCATGTTACTCAAAAATCGTTCATACATTCCCCTTGATGAATAGCCATTCAGCTCAGTATTTACCCGTGGAATTCAGCCACCTTTTCCACGGAACCTTCTACCCAAAAAAATAAAAAAAATGGTATCAATGGAAACTGCGTGCGCGGGAAAAAGTCTCAAAAAACCTGCAGCCCCAGCCAGGCGAGGCCTAGACACCGGGACCACCTGAGGTGTGAATATTCATCTATATCTCCCTTCTTTGTAACAGTCGAGGTCGACTTGATCCAATCCACCATCTCCGTATCGGGTGCTGGGTAAGCTCCGGAAACTCATCGGATGGCTTTTCCTCCGCGATCAAGGGTGGGTGACGAGTAGGGCTCCGACCCTACCATCTGATCAGATTGTGGTTAGCTTCATGATAATGGTGATAGGGGAATGTGTTGAGAGATGAAGACGATACAGACGGCAAAAGCGGTTGGAAATCCTCATCGAAGTGAGGACTTTGATACTCAATCTCGGCTCTGCAGACTCTGCAGTGAGAGCTGGAGGTTCGTAGGGGACACTACTGACAGGTGTTGAGAATAGTCCTCTGAGTCCTCACTGTAGTAGGTCGCTGGGTTTCGGAGTGCTGCAGCAAGGCCTTCCGTATCTCCGGCAATTTCGGCATTATAATATCATCCGAGTGCTCTTCCTTTATATTGAATTATCTTATGTGTACTTTTCTTTGATATTGTGTCAAAGCTAGATGGCTGCATACGCAATTAAAATCTGATGCAATGAAAATATCTGACGAGTTTCTAAGGGGGAATTATCCTCACTTCATCTTCTATGTAAGACCTCGATAATTATATTAGCCGCAGATGCTCGGCTATTTGCGAGAGCTCCGTCTGAAAATTTAAATAAAGGTGAGATTGGACAGGTAAACGGCCAACGTTTAAAAGGATCTGATGCTCAGTCAAACTGTTCGAAATGTCGCGCAATGAAATGATCGCAATATTTATGCGATGAAAGTGGAAGTTGATTAAAAGTGTGTCTTGTTTGGATTTCAACTAGAAGTTTTGTTTTGTTTTGTTCTTTAGCTTGCTACGTATAGTGACTACCGCTGCACTCCTACTGGAGCTTAAGCACGGGTGGGGCCGGGCCGGATCAGATTAACTACCGTAAAGTACAAGTGCCTCGTCTCACCTGAATGATCGGACCACCTCAGACCTCACCCATGTGTTGGACCATGTCAAGCCCAACCGTCCAGAGAACCCCCTTTTGACGCGCCGAAGCGCAAGTTCCTCCTCAGCCTCGGCCACCACGCGCCCGAGCCCTTGACACCTTCGCCATCTGTAACTTTTCCCTTCCGTTCAGTCCCAGCTTTGGCTCATCTCAGCATCTCCTCATCTCATCCAGGGTTCGTTTTCTTTACTGAAGGCCTCATCCAGTCGCCCACCAAGGCCTCCTCAGTTTGTGTTCCCTTTTGGTTCCTTCATGCAACATCCCTCTGTCTTTCGGCCGATAGCATTATCCCAGAAACTTTGTAGAATGTCCACCCCTCCGACATTGCCCCGTCGCTGCCGTACCCCTAACCGTTGTCACGAAATGGAGTCGTGATTGATCAATCAAACGAAGTTATCGAAGTCTATTCTGATTCTCTAAAATGATAATAACAAAAGTACTAAACGCGACCCGGTCCCGAAGGATTTATGATACATGGATATTTTACAAAGGGGGACTTAGCGTCTCCTAAGATCAACATGAAATGTGGAACCCCTAACTACTGTGTAGGGAATTCACACCTTTGGGCCCGTAACAACCGTGGAGGTCAAAAACGCGACTGAGAGCTCAAGACCGAGGCACCGATGCCCCAGCCTTTGTTGAACGCATTGGTTGGTATGCTGGTGAAATGTCGTAAGTATTTTGTTGGCAGCGATTCATCGCAGGTCGAGTTGTTGGTGCCCTTGGCCGAGGTGAGGACGCATCTAAGGCCGGTATTTCGACCGTACCTTCACAGCGACTGGCAGTTGTGTAGGGTCGAAAATCCTCTTGCTTCTTAGTTGGCGATTTGGCTTTTGGAGGTATGGGATTGCTTCGGTATGTTGCGAGATGATTGTGGAGAGGGGCGCGAGATGAGCTTAGCTGGGAATGATTTTCCGGAAAAAAACTAGATCCTGAAGGTGTCGGTTGTTGTGATATGAGCATCTGACAGGTTGTAGGCTGTCTGCGGTTCGTATCTGGGGTGCAGATAGTTGATTTCGTTGAGCTGTGCAGTCGTGAAATCTCTGCAAGTGGGTTTTTCGACCAATGATGAGCCAACACCATTCCTTCCGATCGCTAACTCAATGAAAACTCTCAAATTCACCCTACGTCGTGACTGAATCTCGGCTCAGGGAGAATATTTCACCCCCAGATTCTCAGAGGACATAACTGACAGATGTTTAGTCTTCGTGCTCCTTTCAGCTAGAATGTGGGAATTGAGCGCTACAGGCACTAGTTTAAGTGATATATCACCTAGGCTATATGGGAGCAGGACGATGGATACTCTTGGGGAAGTTATGCTCAAAGTAGGTCTCTATAGTCGCTGTCGCGTGTGTTCTCATAATATGTAAGACTTGACTCTATATTCTCGTATAAAGGAAGACTTGGTTTCAACGAATGAGTGGAGGTTGAGACCTCAATATATCTTGCTCCAGACTTACTGTGTTGTTCACAGCCTAGTGCTAGAACATTCCCTTATGATATCATTTCTCTCCTACGAGAAATGACCAGCTCGTTCTCTCTCGGTCTATCAGTCTCTCGCTGATTCCATTATCTCTATTCTATCGAGTTCTAGTTCGGTCCAGTATACCCACACATGCATTACACACTAAACACCCCACGGTTTAGTCCCACAGTCACGTGCACGTGCTTTGACGCGACCTAAAGCATGTACCATGGTAAGTTACATGGATAACACAACAGTAAGCGACATATAGCCTAAGCCATAGCACAAACGAATATGGCGTCCTCTAGGCTCAGAAAACTCTCAATAACCTCCTTGAGCCCATGCCATACAGCCGCTCATGTATCCAATAGGTTGCCTGAAGCGCTTCCATAATACCCATTCCAACCTCTTTACTACACAGAAGATCATGTCGGGAAGCTAGACAAAATGGAGCGCCCGTACGTCCACAACACTCTGTGTCTCAATTTCCAACACAAACTACTACTCCAATCTCGATTAGCTCTCCTTTCAGGTGTAGCCTATGAATAGAGACTAGTCTCAACTGAAAGTCCCGGCGAGATTATCTGATAGATCTAACGCGTGCGTCTAAAACGGACTATTATATTTATTTACATTTATTGTCTACCGGGCGAAAGCGAACGCTATTGCCCCATCACGGGGGGGAAATGGTGAATGCTACAAAAGAAACTACATTCATCTACAGTTGGATGTCGAGAGGCATTTGAAAAATAATTTCCCCTAGGATATTGTGAGCGCAATGCAGCCTATTCCTCACCTTACCAGATCGCACGTTGCGGATAGGGCATATTCCAGATGGAAACTTAGCCTTATCCAGTATAGAGGCGAATCGCTTAGCACCACGGGAGATGCCGAAAAGAAAATTGAGAGAGCCCAGACTTCGACGGAGGCCACCAGAGGCCAAGCTCTCTTTAGCAAGGGGGGAAAATCGGATAATTAGCGAGCTATGGGAAACTTGGTATAAAATCAAGATCACGTGTCATTAAGGCTATATTAAGCGACGAGAATCTGCTCCTGACAATCGACCCATGCCACGACCTAAACCACACACAACTCAAAAGTCCTATCCACTTTTGTCACGAAAAATATATCTGACATAATACTCAAGATGGATAACCATGTAGCTCATTCTTTACCAGCAAGATCCAGCCACGTTTTACATAGAACCTTTTCCCCAAAACATCGTATAAGGAATATTGGACAAAATGCGAGCGAGTGAGTCATGACATCCAAAGTGTAGATTTTCGATAGATACAGATAGCCTGAGCAAAGAACACTGACAAGAAATCTTTCGACTAAAATGCGCAGAGCTGGCAATCAAATTCCATAAATAGAAAAACATTGGGCACCTGTTCCGCCAACAGTGGATCGAATATAAACTGGCCATGAGACGTCGCATTTGTAGCTGTTGGGTTTGGCAATCCCGAACTCCAACATTTGAAACTGAAGTTGCTCCTTTTGTTGCCACGCTGGGCCTGTTAAGTGCCAAAAAACTGTGGCGCTTGCCTGCTTGAAGATGCATTGAAAACCTTTGAAAGACTCTCGTTCTCTGGGTAGAATTCCCGTGTTGACCCATGATAGAACACCACTAGTGTGCGTGGCTAATTGCGGGTTGCATCAGTTTCTCTTCCCGCCTACTTCTCAGTCATACCTAAAATAACTCCCAGTATTCCCTCTTCACGTCAGTAAATCCAAAGGACCCTGCCAGGGTTTTTCTATGGTTGGAAAACATGGTGCAGAAGGGTTCTGTAACTGCTCAAACCATCGGCTAGTCAGGAATCGCTTGAAAAGCCCGTTGCATGACGACCAAACTTCCTAAACTTAGCTCTGTTCGGCCCACGTGATGACTCATTTACCAGCATATCCTGAGATACAATTTGTTGGATGCAAAGGTACTTTTTTCGGACCAGATAATTCGAACGAAGACAGACAATTTCATGCTCTAACGGAGTTTCATCAACACTATTCCGCTGTCTACTACAATACCGAGGGTCCGGTGTTGAAATTTCGCCCTACACTTCTGCCGTCGCTTGCAAACAACAGCTACTTTTCTAACCTCGATTTCACTAGATCAGATGCGAGGTTTCCTCATTGTCATAGTTGCAAATTGTGTACTAGCAGCAGCTTCATTGCGATCTTTATTCCAATCAAACGTAGCGATTTATAAAGATAAGACGTGCAATAACCACGTAATTAAAGCCCAAGACATTCAACTAGCTGTAACTCGGGCATGTCAGTTAGTTAAGGAAAAAAAAAGAGGCCATCGCAAAAGACTCCGGGGAAATACAGAAAATCAGAGCTCCTCTAGCTTATTAGAAGAATATACCTTGCCCAGAGGTAAATTGTATTACAGATATCCTCTAAACTCTGCTCTTCAACCGCCCAGAAATAGTCAGTATATCTTACCCAATATTCATCTTTTAATGTTCTCGAAATCCCTCGAATGCTGATGCAAGCTAGAATATACCCTTGATACCTATGTGATTATCAGCCCTAGATGCAAATTTCACAGTCTAATGTATCACAATGTATATGCTTACTTAGGATTAGCTTTAAAGGGATGCACATAAAGAATAAATGATGTACGCAGACTTATACTTGTATAAGTCTGGATCCAGTCCAACAGCGAAAGTACAATCTGCATACAGACATGATGGACTAGTGATGATGATGCTCAGGTGCCTGATTAGGGGTAGGATTAGATATTACTGTCAAACCTCTGTTAAGACGATGTAATCGGGGCTGTGAAAAATATCGTCTTATAGGGGATATCGTTCTAAAGGATTTGATTACCTAATACATCTACAGTTAGATCCCTGTAAATGTGACGTAATCGGGCCGTGAAAAACATCGTCAGACAGAGAATATCGTTGCTCCACAGAAATTCCCTTTTTTGGCGGCATTTGTAGCACCCATCTTGCAAAAAACCCTGGTTAAGACGGTGTTCAGAGGTTGAAGAACGATAATCGTGTAATTGGTAAATGTATGGGAACGAAGTCCGTCCTGGAAAAATATCGTCTTAACAGGGGTCTGACTGAATATGCTGCGAGTACCACTTTATCCATACCTAAATTCGCTCTTACCTTTTGCCGATTCACGTGACCTTAACAAAAAGCCCCTGAAAGCTTTACATGGTAGCACTGGCCTAGGTTAACCATAACGAAAATTCTACGGTTGAAGACTCATGTGGAACTTTAGTACATCGTGGACAAAATGTTTTGGATGACCGTTAGAAGGGATTTTAATCTTATGAGATTATGTACATCAGAGTATCTAAGGCGGATCGGGAGATCGCTGCTAAAGGCACAAATCTGGATTAGACTGCTGATGAAAAGAAGCGGTCGGTGAAAACATTGGTCTTTTTTTGTGTCAGATTTTAATTGCGTATGCAGCTATCTAGCTATGACACAATATCAAAGAAAAGTACAGAATGGATGATTCAACATAAAGGAAAAGCACTCATGCCTCGGATTTCATTTGCAAGTACCACTGCGAAGTTGTCTCGGCTTTTTCTTCACCCCAAGTCAGCCCTCAGCCGTGAATACCCACCCAGGGGAACGTCTAAAAAACCCTGAGTTATCCAGACATGCCTCCATCATCTTTCAACTTTTCTCCGCGCGATATGTAATTTAAGATATCTCCTTCCCGAGTGGAGTGGTTGCCCAGGCTACTCAAACCATACCAGAGAACACCACCAAGAGGCGGACCACGGCAACTTCCGTAGTCGGCTTGTTTTTATAGTGTTAGCTGCACTCTCGCAAGCGAAGTCTTGGCACGCACAAAGCTCAATTCGTAAAACTCTTGCCAAATTTGGGAATCTCACGCCCGTCGAGACTGTATACTTCCTTTGTATCATCTTGTAAACTTGTCCTGATCCCTCTCACCTCCATCCCAGAGAGCTGTCTCGCAGATTTGTGCGCCACGCTTTGCTTCCTTCTGCGGGTGTAAGTATCGGCGTGGGCGTGTATTTAGTGGTCAACTGAGGCCGGTGAAGGTCAAAGAGTGGTGTGGTCATTGGGATGAGGATGTAATTGTCGCCGGATCAACTGGTGTTGGTATACAGCAGACCAAGTCCAGAATAAAATCAGTTAATTTACTAAATTAAGAGACGGAAGGTCCACTGCATCTTGCTATTTACATAAGGAATTTTAATTAACGACGCTGATCATAACAGCCTCCGTTGCTTAGCAACCGTCTCCAATCTCCGCCCTTGGTAGTCTCTATAGCTGACTAGACCCTAGATTCCATCTCTACCGTACTGGCGCAGACAGTACACACACAAGAGTGTATACCCGTAACAGTACTTGGTCGTACTTGTATGCTTGATGAGACTTAGGTAGGAGTCAAACTCGTTGGGAGCGAAAAACGACGTGGAGGAGTAATTTGGATTTTTGCCTCGTGGGCCAACTTCTTTGATATTTCGAAATTTGACTGAACTTGGCTCTGGGAGAAAATTCCACTCCCAGGTTCGTAGAGGACACCGCGTACAGGTGTTCAGTCTTGCCCTCCAACATGGTTGGTCGTTTAGATTTCGTACCAAGTAACTTCATCTATGAGTTCGATATTGTATCGAGCGGAAGTTAGAGTGAAAGTTCCAAGTCCGGACCTAGAAGAAAATGCTCAGACAAACGATCCTCTGAATGAGTGGATCGGGACGAAGATGAATGGCGGGACAAGGATTCCGAGCGAGACGCATCGTCAAGGCGGTCAGATCGGCATGATGATTGCAAAAATCTACTAAACGATGAAGGTGTTGGAGCAGGACGGGACAGCCCTGTTAGAACTGCTTGAAGGGACGGAAGAGAAATGTTGCTCGAGTGGAACCTTTATGATTGGAAACCACCTCGATCAGCCTTTTGAGAAGAATTAAAAATTGGTACATGTCCGGAGAGGCTGTGTTACAATAGCTAGAGTATATAGGGTATGAAGTCAGGATGGAGTTGACGCCACTGGACGAAGTAAGAATCACTGCTGTTATTCAGCGGGATACGACAGCAAAGACTGGAAACTTAGTCCTGGAAATGAAGCGTGGCGCGGAGATGATGAGGCTATTCGAACGAACCTATTGTCAATTTGTCAATTTTTTTAAATCAGTTGATCCTAAGCTAAAGCTCTTTATCCACAATAGATGAAGAACCAGTAGAGCAGGCAATGTTTCCTGTAATTTTTCCTACAGCCTAACTTGTTCCAATCTCGCAAATCGCTGCCAAAGGTACAGCTGATTAGACAGAAACAAGAATTCAAGAGAATAAAAACAACTTCGAAAGACAGAAGACTTCTCCATGTTGGACCCGAGCATTGAGATCCTCACACATTCCATCGTCCTTCATACCTTCCAAATGACAAATGTCAAATTTACTCCATCTCCGCTGAGAGCAAGAGATGAGTTAGCAGGAACATTTGATCCAGCTGGTATCCTGCTATTAGTTAGTAAATGCCCCAAAAGGGACATCGCCGAGGTCGCTGTGTCCTCAAGCTTCTTCTTCAGATTTCAGCACTCCGAAACCTGCTCCCTCGGCCGTCGAGACATTGTTGTGGTTATGAGCTATGCGGAAGTCACATTGCGGAGTGATGAGGAGTGGATGATGTAATAATTAGTTATTGACAGTGAATAGGCTCATACAATATTATGCTGTAGGTATATGGACAGAAAGTAGAAGACTAAACCTGTATCCATTTATTATGGGTACATCTAAGAAACTATATACATGCTCGTCTAACCTGTACACTAGTGATGTATGCTGTAGCCTTAAGCCACACGCGATGACCTAGCCTCGACTATCTCGTTGTCTCATCACAACAGACATCCTTTGTAAACGCACGTATCGCCTCTTCATCCCTCTTGGCTGCAACCCGAGCTCGTGCCACCTCTGTGAATCTCTCGTGCTCGATATGACTTATCCACGCGAGCTGCTCTTTTGTCACCGGTCCCGACTTTCTGGGTCTAGCTTGGCAGTCCCGGTAATCCGATCAACGAGGTCCCCCACAGTTGCGACAACGTGTGAGAGCCTTGCATTCTGAAACAGAGTGCATATTAGATATGCAGTTCTAGCAGGCTGGAGCGCGGGAGCAAGCACGGGTGGCGTGGAAGCCCAAACAGCGTTTGCACTGTTCCATTGGTCGAAGAGGCTGGACCTTTGTCGCCGCTCCAGACTCCTTGAGAAGGCGGAAGCCTGCACAAAGGGTGAATTCTCGGGCAAACGTGGCTTGCCAATTTCTGTACGGCGCCCTAAGACGACATATCCAATGCGGTCGGACCTAGATTGCCACCTTTAGGGTTCTATAGCAGATCTCGGTTAAAATCCACTTAACATCGACCGTACGAATACCGTCGGTTGTTCATATGGTCGCGGGAATATTCGCGATCAGAAAGGCGACAAGTTCGAAGGCTTCTCCGACCTTGGCGTTGAAATCGGACCATTTCGGTGCGGCATCCAGGAGCCTTTCCCTTTTATTTTCATCCCTTGTCAGAATCGGCTTTGCGATTCTGACTCGGTGGAAAGTGCAGGCGTCATCCATGACGCACTGCAGCCCATCCTATACTTTCTCCAGGATAGCATAAGGGAAGAACTTGCGCCGCGGGCGATCGCTTCCGAGTCGAAGAAATAGTCGTTTGTCGACTTTCGCCTTGTGAGCTTCTTTTTTCGAGGCTGTGGCTGTAGCTTGCGGCACAGCCTTTACCGTAGGGACTGCATTTTGTCGAAGTCCATTTTCGGCCACCGTGGCTCAGGTGCTTCTTACAGGCAGCTATGGGACGGCGGGTGATATTTGGTCCCTGGCGTCGGTAGCCCTTGGGAGAGGGACGACGAGCGTGGAGGCCATGTATTGTGCAATGACGGCACGTAGGTAGACTCTCATGGGGTCTATAAATTATCTGTTTGACCCGTTGGTCAAAGAGAGAAGAGTGGCTTCGACGCCAGAGATGACGGCGGAACAGAGTGCCAGATTTGCCGCTTTTTCGGCAGCGCGTTGTTGTTCGGCATCGACAATTGGTTGAAGCTCGGGCGGGTAATCTGCTATCGTGGTAGCTTGAGGCTGCGACTCTTTCATTGAATCTCCATTTGGCAGAGCTTTCTCCGACGGTTTTGTTGCGGTTGGAGGAGGTTTGGACGATTCTCCAATCCCGTGAGGGACGGAGGATGGTTGACGAATTTCCTCAAAATTTTTGATTGACTCGATCATTTCAGTATCGGGCGCAGAGACGGCGAGAAGGGCTTTTAACTTCTCTTTAGTTGAGTCCTTGATTATCTCCACGCTCTTTGGAGACTGAGCAAGGCCCGGAGTTTGTGCGAGAGCCCTCGGGCGGACTCCCTTGTTGTCCAACAAGACTTTTGGACGCTTTTTACGAATAGGGGGCGTGGTGAAAATGCCTCGGCTAGATCACAATTCAGAGGCAGATGCGAGGAGGTCGAGAGGGGTGGTAAAAGTGAAAAAGGGATTTTCCGAATGTCCCGAATTGTTTGTTGCTTGTTTTTAAACGATTGTCTGTCTGTCGAGACACCGAACCTTGGCTTAAATCCCTACTACCCACTAAACTAACTAGAGGTATGGACACCATCGTTTACTGCCCTGGTGGCTTCGCCTTTGCTATTTCCCAATTAGGTGTGCAAAGCAATTTTTTAGTTGCACAATAGCGTAGCATCTACAACTTTACGGAGGACGAAGACTGAACACCTGTCAGTGGTGTCCTCTACGAACCTGGGAGTAAAATATTCTCCCTGAACCGAGATTCAGTCACGACGTAGGGTGAATTTGAGAGTTTTCGTCGAGTTGACGATCGGGAGGAGTGGTGTTGGCACATTTTTGGTCGGAAATCCGACTTGCAGAGATTTCACGACTGCACAACTCAACAAAATCAACCATCTACACCCCAGATACCAATCGCAGACAGCCTATAACCTGTCTGACGTTCGTATTACAACAACTGACACCTTCAATATCTTATTTTCTATTTCTCTGGAAATTCATTCTGAGCCAAACTCATCTCCCGGCCCTCTCCACAATCATCTCACCATCTACCGAAGCAATCCCATACCTCCAAAAGCCAAATCGCCAACTAAGAAGCAAGAGGATGTCCGACCCTCCGCAACTGCCAGTCGCTGTGAAGGTACGGTCGAAATACCGGCCTTAGATGCGTCCTCACCTCGGCTAATGGCACCAACAACTCAACCTGCGATGAATCGCTGCCGACAAAATACTTACGACATTTCACCGGCACACCAACTAGAGTATTCGACAAAGGCTGGGGCACCGATGCCTTGGTCTTGAGCTCTCAGTCGCGTTTTCGACCTCCACGGTTAGGGGTACGACAGCAACGGGGCAAGGCCGGAGGGGTGGACATTCTACAAAGTTTCTTGGATTATGATATCGGCCGAAGGATAGAGGGATGCTACATGAAGGAACCAAAAGAGAACACAAACTGAGGAGGCCTTGGTGGGCGACTGGATGAGGCCTTCAGTGAAGAAAACGAATCCTGGATGAGATGAGGAGATGCTGAGATGAGCCAAAGCTGGGACTGAACGGAAGGGAAAAGTTACAGATGGCGAAGGTGTCAAGGGCTCGGGCGCGTGGTGGCCGAGGCTGAGGAGGAACTTGCGCTTCGGCGCGTCAAAAGGGGGTTCTCTGGACGGTTGGGCTTGACATGATCCAACACATGGGTGAAATCTGAGGTGGTCCGATCATTCATGTGAGACGAGGCACTTGTACTTTACGGTAGTTAATCTGATACGGCCCGGCCCCACCCGCGCTTAAGCTCCAGCAGGAGTGCAACGGGAATTACTATACCTAGCACGTAAATGAACAAAACAAAACAAAACCTACACCTTTGCAGCTAGCCGTCGAGTCTCTTCACATTTTTGATGTACTACACCCATTCTCGGGATACTACTAATAGATCCATTCAGAAATACCAAACCATTCATCCACAACGCAAAGCTCAAAGTTGAGGCAGACTTTGAGACCTATTTATCCCTGTTCTGGAGCCGGCAAAGACGAATTATTCGCCTCCCGGTGGCACCGGTGTATTCGCTAAGTATGCTGTGCATATCTGGGATAGCCAAGAAGAATCGCATCCGAATCGAAGTCGAAAGCAACCTCAAGCATATATCCATTTGACAAATTCTCATCTGAGTCCTCAACCTCTTTCTAACCACGTATCATCTCGCCTCAACGGCCAATAAAGAATTTGCTCCAATGTAAATAGGAACTTGCCCCATTAATTTCCAGCCATCTCTCACCACAAATTTATGACGCTACGTATACCCGCAAGGAGGAAATCAAGTCGGTAGATACAAAGCCTGGGTCCTGGCTTATGGGGGACTGTTGCTCTAATGGGACAAACAACTTTAGGGATAAAAGGCAACTGAGATGTGGAGCGGGAAGGGGGAACAGGTCTCTGAGCGTCATGCTGGGACTGACATTTTCGAGTGGTTTTAACTTTGGAGATTTGATCAAGGCCAAGACGAAGGTTTCAGCTGATTGGCTAGGACGACTTCAAATGTCGATGAGTCAACGGCACATCTCAGTCCCCCAGACTGCATAGAGAAGTTGGACTAAGCTATGAATACAGCAATCACGCTCTGTCCAGACTTTTCTGACATTTCAGCACGACCTTGGTGAAGGAGATCGAAGGAGGCTAGAAAGGCTGAGAGTGTATTTCTAGAGGTACCCACAAATTTGCAGTGCCCAGCTGGCCGGCCTCTACGAACGCTTCAGAAGGATCACTATGTCATCAGAAATAGTCCTAATGTCGGTATTAGGAGAGCTCCGCACCCATTGGTTTCTGCGATTTTTCCCGGTTACCATACACCCGCAAATGCCATCGTTTCGTTGGCTGGAGAGGGGAGATAATGAAGGGCAAAGGGCTGCTCTAAGTGTATGATCGAATGAGGACTTGTGAGGGGTGGTAATATATGAGGGGAGCTGTATGGGAGGCATAGGAGGGGATGTACTACTGGTATGGGTATCCTTGGCCTATAGGCAGAGAGGACCTGCATGTCCTACATAGTCATAGACTTAGAAAGGACAATAAAATGAATTAATAATTAATAACCTCCGAAACCTGACAAGGGCCCAAAGCAATCTAGCAATTTAAATACGAAGTGAGCACATGGGGCTCAACTCGTATCTATACTGAAGAAAAGTACCCGGATTCTACAGTCCAAGCTGTCCATGTGGCTACCAATCGCAGAACTCCAAGCACATGTTGATGTCCTGCCCTCGATGGTCAAACGGAAGAGGAGAGATCTGGAGACAAGCGAAAGATCGGTCCTACGAAGCTATGCTAAGCAATCCTGGAGATATCAAAAGGATAACACAGTGGATCCTAAATCATGGTTGGATAGAGCAATTCCAGATGACAAAGGCGGTCGAAATGCTGCTGAGGGAAAGGAACAGGTCATGCCTTTCTTGAGGTCGATAAAGCTGATGTTTTTTATTATTATTATTTCATTTTATTGTCCTGTCTGAGTCTATGACTATGTAGGTGTAAAGGGTTTAAAGAATTCAGAAGTACTTGAAAGACGTTAACTCAATAGGAATTGATAATTTTTCCTTGGGAAGCTAATCTGCCTACGACGGCTCCTGTCCTTTATGTCCTCCTCAGCGTCGCGTTTAAGCTCCCCTCCTAGCCTACCTGAGAATACTCCATTCTCCCCGGCTACCCTCTTTCCTGTGACATCCTCCCCCCCTTAGTACGTACTCCCTTGGGTCCTTCCTCATGCGCAACCTTGCAATTATCCTTATGCAACACTGAGACTCGTTCTTGTGCGCAACCTTGCATTAATCCTTATGCAACACTTAGATCCCTCTTTGTACGTATCCTTGCATTCTTCCCCATGCAACCTTTCGCGTCTCTGTAAGCGCTGCTTCGTTGGCGCTTAAAGATCTAGCCGGGTTGGTCCTAGTGACCAGTCCCAATCCGGGCACAGCCCGTAACAGTAGGACATGATAAAGCTGATGTGATTGGGTTATATGGAGGGCACTATAGTGTAACCACGCTTCCTAAAGGATACTTTATAAAAAACACAGAAATTAAGCAGGAAGGTTTGGGGGGTTTTCACCAGAAGGTTTCCTCCCATGTAAATTAGAAAGTATGATAGACACCTGCATGGGCCCATAGGGCGCCAAATCAGGATAATGAAATCAATTACAAATTAATAACCTTCGAAACCTCACACGTGCTGTAACCAGCACGTCACCTTGAGGATCACAACTATACCCCACAATGTCTTCCGCGGAAGGAGTTCACGCATTTAATAGCTGGGTGCGTGTCATAAATTTCTTTGGAAAAGCACAAGTCTGACCGTAAGGGAATCATGTTATTCAACTAAGTTCCCCCCTCCATATTGTTTATTTAATCTATTCTTCATTCAATACCATCTGAATACATGAGAGTTGAATGGAGACCGATAACCATGTATAATGTAATCTTCAAGCGCAGGATGATGAGATCCTGACTTTCATTTGCTTTGTTGGGTATGTTCAGGCGCCAACACGTCGGGTAGTTTTATCTAGACTGAGCTAGCCGGCACGTGAGGAGCTCACGTGCTGTGCGCGGGCACGAGGTTAAGTATTATAAATAAATAAATATACCCCATAACGTATAACCATAATACAAACTGGTGAAGTCTGACGAGAGTCCGTCAGGGGAACCGTGTTTGCCCTCAGATATACCGTATTGTCGGGTTGGATGGTGCAGTGGTACACCATCCGGGCCGTTCTCCCAAGTAGATACTGGGTAGCTTGAACGCCTACCCCATTCGAGACAGGAGAAAGCTGGTTCGAATCCAGTCAGACCCACAAACCACACTCTCTCGCGGTGATATTGTGCTTGTAGGATGATGAAAGCACACTCGGATAGCCACAGGGTTTTCACGCTTTTCCCTGTGTTGGGTATGCACGGAAGAGGTTCTACGCCGTAAGGGCTAACCTCGAGTGGTATCTGCAAATGAAATCTGAGTGTGAGTGTTCTAAAAATGTCAAATTGAATCAACCTACTTAATTACATATCTTCCGATAAAACCTGCGTGGGCCTCAAGGCGCCAAATCAGGAAAAATGAATAATATATATATATATATACATAACTACATTACGTAACCAGCTCCATCTCTAACTCCAATGACTACGGAGAAGGTGTAGCTGTAGTTATATCGCGTTTGGATGCAAATCGTTAAATATACCATACTGGTACATCGCGCCACTTTGTCACCCATGAGAATCATTTCAGAAATATCAAAGGATGTGCTGAGTCTTTTCAATTCGACCGGATCGTTGGCACCATATCATTGATCCTCTCAGGGAACTAATGTATTATAGCTAGATAGTTGAATAGAATAGAATTAAATTTAAGTCCCTACTGAGTCTATGACTATGAAGGACTGATAGTTGAATACACTATGATTAAAAAAACACTTTCGGGTAGAGCCTATTTCACTATTGGTAATCTCACTCTGAAATTTCAGGACACTCTTAATTCTCCCAAAGAGTTTTGCAATAGCATATCAGCAGTAAAACTAGAAAAAATATCAAAAATTACACAAGAAGCGGATAAGTCATTGCTGGTTCAAAAACTAGATGGAGAGCCACCTACAACTGTGGCCGTCTATTACGTAAGCATGATATCTTTACATCCCTCGTATTACAGCAGACTGTCATGGGCTAGAGCTCAGCACAACTCAGGCATAAGCCTAAGGCAATTAAATATTGGAGGATCAGTATGAGATAGGGCTGTAGGATGATGGGAGACTGAAACAAATTACATCCTAATGGTTGAATAGTCCGATGGTTAAGTGGTGATCGAACTAGCTCGAGCGGATTGCATAGAAACCGATTAACAAGGCACCTAGGCAAGAAGCATCTCCCACATCTTGTTCTTCATGTCATTCATCTCATCTTCATAACTCGAAACCTTGGCATAAAGTCAGGTTATCCACATAGTGGGTTCTCACGGTTAAGTTCTTCTCCAGTTTAAGATTCTCCTTTGTACCTAGGTCTAGATGGCTCGTGAATAACATCTATCCTACGACCCCTGCACAGATCCAATGCACAAAGAGCACGGGGGTCATAAACATGATTGTCCTGTTGACGAGTAAAACGTGTCATCTCAGTAAGGCTCAGAGATTTGTCTCCCTAGAACAGGGGCCTATACAGTCATGTAGAGACATGATACATCGTTTGTAATTGTTTTATCAATCATAACTTTGTCTCAGTGATCGGAGAAGCATCATTGACTTCTTACTAGAAACCTAATCAAGATACTAAATACACAACTGAGACTAGAAGAATTTCACAGAGTAAGTGATTATTCTGATGAGTCTTGATCTGGAGGAACATAATCTGGTTGCTCGGCTCGAGGTATGTGAACTGGGGCATATCATGTATAATAGATTATATAGAAATCTATCTCAATCTCAATCATCATCTTAATTCATATCATCATCAATAGCTACGAAGGACAGTTTAATCATTTCCTTATATACATCGGATATTAAAATTGAAAAGGTGTTACTCAATCTCGGCCCTGCAGACGCTTCGGTGATAGCTAGAGGTTCGTTGGGTACACCAATGACAGATGTTAAGAATAGTCCCCCTGAGAATAGGAATTGCTCTGCGTCAAATGAGTAGAGAGGTGGATTAGGAGACCACTTTGGTGAGCATGGCTGTTCTTTTTAACTTTCTCGTCTGAGTCTCTAAAACAACACACTGACTTTACTGTTTCATAGAGCTGTGGTTTGAAATAATACCTTATTGGTTTCTACTTAAACACAACTTTGATTTGTAGCCGCTCTTAAGATGATAAGCGAGGGATCAGGACAAGTTTACAAGATGATACAAAGAAAGGATATAACCTTGGAGGGAGTGAAATTCCGAATTTTGGCAAGCAGATTTACGAGTTGAGCTTTGTGTGTGCCAAGACTTCGCTTGCGAGAGTGCAGCCCACACTATAAAAACAAGCCGACTACGGAAGTTGCCGTGGTCCGCCTCTTGGTGGTGTTCTCTGGTATGGTTTGAGTAGCCTGGGCACCCACTCCACTCGGGAAGGAGATATCTTAAATTACATATCGCGCGGAGAAAAGTTGAAAGATGATGGAGGCATGTCTGGATAACCCAGGGTTTTTTGAGACGTTCCCCTGGGTGGGTATTCACGGATGAGGGTTGACTTGGGGTGAAGAAAAAGCCGGCATAACTTCGCAGTGGTACTTGCAAATTAAATCTGAGGCATGAGTGCTCTTCTTTTGCGTTGAATCATCTATTCTGTACTTTTCTTTGATATTTTGTCATAGCCAGATAGCTGCATACGCAATTAAAATCTGATGCAAAATAAAAAAAAGTAAGATAATGAGTACGCATGATTTTGTGCAATTAGCAAGTAAAAGGTCTCCGCCGAGTCGGTTTTCCGTACCAGGGAGTCGAACCCTGCGCTACCGCGTTATCATGAGAGGCGGAAATGTTACCGATACACCAGTACGGAGATCTCTTTGGGAGAAGCGTATGTTTATAATGTTACATATTATTACACCATTTTATTAATTTATAAAGTGTGTCAGCATTATCCTGTTTTACTTCTTGGGAATTGCTTGCATATATCTGGATCCAGTTCAAAAGCGAAAGCACGATCTGCGTGCAGGCATGCCAGACTAGTGATAATACTACGATGGACTCGTGGCACGGAATAACCAATTATTCACTCTTGTATTCGCTCGTAGCTTTTGACGATATATGTGTCATTCACAAGAAGCCCTCTCTAAGTTTTATATGAAGAGATCATAGCAATGCACAAGTCTCATACCATCAGAGCCTTACTGCAATCTATCTGGGACAAACAGAGTCATCTCATGAGACAGATTTTATCATTCTGATTCTATCCAAGTGAAAGGGACAAATTTTCATTCAACTGTGCTGAGCAGATGGGTTAGTAAAAGCTTGTGGCTCTCAAGCACAGATTGCATCACCTGGTGAAGCAAGTGCGCAGATCGGAAAGTCTGTTGATCTATCGTAGAGAGTTAATTACCCCCGCTTGGACACAGCGTGATTTTAAATAATATTTTCTATTGGTGGAATGTAGTAGGTGGTATACAAGTCAAATCGCATTCACACTGACCTCACAGCTAATGGGATTCAGTTGTGTAAATCTTGCAAGCCTCTGTCTCTACCATGATTGGAAGTACCGATTTCAACGAATATTACATGGGGTACTATCAATACTTATCAGTGGTGTCCCCTACGAACCTTCAGCTCTCTATGATGAGTCTGCAGAGCCGAGATTGAGTATCAAAGTCCTCACTTCGATGAGGATTCCCAATCACTTTCGCGGTCTGTTTCGTCTTCATCTCTCTACACATTCCCCTATCACCATTATTATGAAGCTAACCGCGATCAGATCAGATCTTAGGGTCGGAGCACTACTCATCACCAACTCTTGATTATGGAGGAGCTGCCATCCGATGAGTTTCTGGAGCGTACCTAGCACCCGATACGGAAACGGTGGATTGGATCCAGTCGACCTCGACTGTTACAAAGAAGGGAGACATAGATGAATGTGCGCAGCTCATGTGGTCCCGGTGTCTAGGCCTCGCCTGGCTGGGGCTGCAGGTTTTTTGAGACTTTTTCCCGCGCACGCAGTTTCCATTGCTGCCATTTTTATTTTTTTGGGTAGAAGCTTCAGTGGAAAAGGTGGCTGAATTCCACGGGTAATGACTGAGCTGAATGGCTATTCATCAAGGGGAATATATCAATGATCTTTTAGGTAACAAAAGAGGATAGGAGCACTGTACAAGGTGTGGCCTGGGTCAGAGAGGAGCCCAATGTGCTAGATAGTCATAGACTCAAGTACTACAATAAACACACACACACCAACCAACTCTCTCTGCATCTACAGTGACGGTTCAGGGGCGTCTAACGACAAGTCATGAGAATTTGTTACTATTGCTGGGGAAACAGATGCCCTATTCAAGCAGATCGGATCGGGAAAAATTATCAGCGCGGAGGTCTATTATGTAGAAATCTACAGGGCCAAGGCCGCTCTCAAAGCCATCAGAGTGAACAATCACGACATAAGAGCATGCATGATCAACGTGCTCCTCGGCAACTCCGCGGCAGTTTAAGCGCTGACCATAGACATAACAATGTCATCTTCATGGCGGGTGCAGAAGTTCGGGAAATCGCAGCCCAAGCATTCGCGTCAATAATCGTAGAATGGAACCCAGGCCACGCAGGACTAGTAGGGAATGAAATGGCTGACAAGCTTTGTCGCAGAAAGATTACCTCGCCCGATGAATCCACAACCACCACAGATTGGCTCACGCTTGCAGCAACGAGGCGGAAAACTCGCGAACTTACGAGACAGCTGCTGAAAGACACAGGGACTCATCCCGGCTAAAAATTTGCGGACTTCGACCATAAGTGAATGAATGAAATTTTATTCGTGACGGGCACAAGCCCTGCATCCGAAGGGCATGACACGTAGAAGACTAGCTTCTCCGATGACTATATACGACGATACCTCAGTTTCACATTTGGACTCCTCATGAAGTGGGTGTATTTGCTGATACCGCTCGAGACCTTGTTGCTGGGGAATTTCACCCTTCCCTCAACCGTTAATACCCACCAAAGGGAAAACAGGTAAAACCTTTGGCTACCCTAACATGCCTTTGCCATCTTGTATATAGCCGCCGCGCGAGATATGGCCTCGCAGTCCTCCCTTTCTCGAGTGAGATAGGTGTCCAGACTACCCAGACTTTAATTCGGGGAGATGACGACCAATAGGTGGACCCAAACACCTTACATCGTTGCCTGTTATTAGAGTGTCGGTAGCACTATCCGAAATCGTTGCTTCTGCACCCACAGACAATCTTCAGTCGAAGACACTCGAAAAATGTGCGTCCCAGCATGCCCATTTGTGACCTCTTCACTCGTTCGTCCCACGTCCCAGCTGCCTGTCCTCCCTCAAGATGTGAAGCCCCATTAGAGCTACGGTCCCCCTATAGACCAAGAACCGAGCTTTGTAGATTATGGCTTAGTTTTCTCCCCGAGGCTATACATAGCATCGTAACTTTGTAGTGGGAGATGGCCAATTTTTGATAAGTCAAATTCCTGATTGCAATTGGAGTATCGCTTTCATCTGTGGTGTAGCAAGATTGAGTGTTACGGGCTGTGCCCGGATTGGGACTGGTCACTAGGACCAACCCGGCTAGATCTTTAAGCGCCAACGAAGCAGCGCTTACAGAGACGCGAAAGGTTGCATGGGGAAGAATGCAAGGATACGTACAAAGAGGGATCTAAGTGTTGCATAAGGATTAATGCAAGGTTGCGCATGAGGAAGGACCCAAGGGAGTACGTACTAAGGGGGGGAGGATGTCACAGGAAAGAGGGTAGCCGGGGAGAATGGAGTATTCTCAGGCAGGCTAGGAGGGGAGCTTAAACGCGACGCTGAGGAGGACATAAAGGACAGGAGCCGTCGTAAGCAGATTAGCTTCCCAAGGAAAAATTATCAATTCCTATTGAGTTAACGTCTTTCAAGTACTTCTGAATTCTTTAAACCCTTTACATTGAGGTAGAGAACTCTCGTGAGAATGACAAGACCAACATTGACGAGAAGTCAACAATTTTAGATGTGCTTGAGATTAATTTCGACTTCAATTCATATGTGTTGTGATGTGATTATTGCATTTACTCTATATTTATCTCTGCCAAGTGCCAGGGATACAACACATCTATGCGAGTACTGCACAGCCCTACATGGCTATCATTACGATGGACTATTGAGGCGCAGCTCTATACAATGGCATAGAGTAATGTGGGATAGTATTGCTTGGAATTAAGATTGTAGTACTTCATGCATAGACGGTGATGTACTGTATAGCGGGTGCCAAAATGTGTATATAAGTCCTATCTACTACTGTGATATGTAGAACAATATAACCAAGCTATTCATCATATCGTCAAGCTCTGATAATCCTTATCCACCCTCTGCACTATCCCTAGAATATTCAACATCTCATACCTTCATTACTGTTGGAAAATATACTCTGTACAATATTATATGGATAAATATGATGAAGTAAAGAAGACTTGATATTTTACAACTATGTGAACATTGGACTTATATATACATATTAGGGGAGAAATTCCTACTAGTCTCATGTGCCTGTCAAACCTAGTGATGACCAGCCACCTCTCATCTACCATGATGATCCAAGGTACACTGTAGTACGTAAATATCCAATTGTAAATGCAACAGTAGGCACGATTAGCTCACTCGTGACATGTGTGGAGAGAGTCGATCTTGTCGGGAACCCGAGACGAAACAGGTAGTGGTTGAGTCCTAAATTCGAGAGTCAGAATTTCCAACAATTACAACAGTATGTGATTCTCCTCGGCTATCCCAGATATGTAGAGATTACTGAGCGATTACACCGGCAACACTGGAAGGTGAAGAATTCGTCATTGCCGGCCAGATTATGTATAGCTTCCTAGTTTCTTTCAGGTAGATCCTAGAAGTCCTCCATAGTCATAGACTCAGACAGGACTATAATAAAACCTAATCTAATCTATGTATAGCTTCCGGAGGATTTCGTGGGCATGTCTCGTGTTTCTTGATGCGAAAACGGATTCACGAATGAATAAAAGATTACAATAGCTACGAGTGCATCAGTGCATATTTAATAGCTGTCACCTATGTTCTGTGTCCTGTGTCCTGTACGAACCTGGAAATCAATTGTCATTGCCCTTTAGCTGAATACAATATGAATTAAAAAAAAAGAACCTGGAAATGAGATATTTACGCAGTGCTAAGTTCCAATAGTTGTCGTAAAACCGAAAAGCAGCCTACGAGGCACTATCTAGGAATACTTACATATCTAATCTGACTAAATCCTTTTCCATTATACAAGTACTCTTCGATTTCTATAATCACATCCCTCGTTGACCCAGCCTCTAGCCTCAGATGGCAAACATGTGTATGCCTACGACAAGTCGAGAACTGACCGAAAGAATCAAAATCGAGGGGCCAGATATTCGGGATAGCTAAGTAAGATAATGTCGAGTCTGGACAGAATCTCGAATATTCGGAAAGAAGCTTCTCATTGTGGAGTATTTTTTTTCTTTACATCAGATTTTAATTGCGTATGCAGCTATCTGGCTATGACAAAATATCAAAGAAAAGTACAGAATAGATGATTCAACGCAAAAGAAGAGCACTCATGCCTCAGATTTAATTTGCAAGTACCACTGCGAAGTTATGCCGGCTTTTTCTTCACCCCAAGGAAACCCTCATCCGTGAATACCCACCCAGGGGAACGTCTCAAAAACCCTTAGTTATCCAGACATGCCTTATCTCAGACTTCACCCATCTGTTGAATCATGTCAAGCCCAATCGTCCAGAGAACCCCCAAAAAAAGGAGGACAAGACTGAACACCTATATGCGGTGCCCTCTACGAACCTGGGAGCGAAATATTCTCCCAGTGCCAAGTTCAGTCAAATTTCGCAATATCAAAGAAGTTGGCCCACGAGGCAAAAATTGAAATTACTCCACCATGTCAATCTTTCACTCCCAAAGAGTCCGATTCTCAACTAAGCTTCATCAAGTCCACCAGTACGACCTAGTACATCCTCATCCCACCGACCACACAACTCTTCGACCTTCTCTGGCCTCAGTTGAACACCAAGTACACGCCCACGCCGATATTTATACCCGACGGAGGAAGCAAAGCGTGGCGCACAAATCTGCGAAACAGCTCTTTGGGGTGGACGTGAGAGGGATATGGACAACTTCAACAAATAGTGCAGGGGATAGATACAGTCTTGACGGGCATGAAATTTCGAATTACGGCAAGAGTTTTACGAATTGAGCTTTGTGCGTGCCAAGACTTCGCTTGCGAGAGTGAAGCTCACACTATAAAAACAAGCCGACAATGGAAGATGCCGTGGTCCGCCTCTTGGCGGCGTTATCTGGTATGGTTTGAGTAGCCTAGACACCCACTCCACTCGGGAAGGAGACATCTCAAATTAAATATCGCGCGGAGAAAAGTTGAAAGATGATGGAGACATGTCTGGATAACTCAGGGTTTTTGAGACGTTCCCCTGGGTGGGTATTCACGGATGAGGGTTGACTTGGGGTGAAGAAAAAGCCGGCATAACTTCGCAGTGGTACTTGCAAATTAAATCTGAGGCATGAGTGCTCTTCTTTTGCGTTGAATCATCTATTCTGTACTTTTCTTTGATATTTTGTCATAGCCAGATAGCTGCATACGCAATTCATATCTGATGCAAGAAAAAAAAAGAAGTCTGAGGTGGCAGTGGAGTATTGTAAGAGTGTGGGGTCGGGCGGCACTGCATATCTGGCCGCGGCTGCATGGTCTAGTGGTGCATGATCCGATTTGATTTCCCAGATAGAGTCTAGATAGCCTGGAATTCTTCTCCCTCGAGACGGGGGATGACGATGTGACATCTGGCAAAGTTCAACTAAAGTTTGCGCGACCCTTTGGTGAGGAGTGATAGTTTTGGCTCTCTATTGTAGTCATCTATCTCAAGTTTCCCTACTGATAGATGTCTACGAGTGCGGGGAGTTTTTGAAACTCTTTGGTAAGCCGAGAGGGTTGTGTTTATCGTACTACTTGAGTCTACGACTATCCAGCACATCAGGCTACTCTCTGGCCCAGACCACACCTCATACAGCGCACTTATTCTCTCTTGGTACTTCAAAGATCATTAATATATTATCAGTTATTGATTATCATTAAGCTCAGTGTTTACCCGTGGAATCCAGCCACCTTTACCACAGAATCTTCTACCCAAAAAAAATGGTAGCATGTATCAAAAGTACCTGCCAATTAATTTCTAGCCCTCAGCGGAGATTGGGAGATGTGAAGGGCGAGGAATGCGCGGGAAGCGCATTCTTTGGGTTGTGAAGAAATGAATCTTCTGTCTTTTGGAGTTATTTTTTGTTGGGTTTTCTGTTTAATCTACTGCAATTTCTGTAGCGATTCACGCGGTTGGAATGATTTAGGCTAAGAGAAATATCACAGGATATAATCTAATTTAAAATAAAACAATACACTAGTGATATATGCTGTGGCCTTGAGATACACGCGATGACTTAACCTCCACTACTTCGTTATCTCATATCATAAGATCCTAACTTAGAGTATGACACCACTTGCAGTTCGAAGAGACATTCAGCAAGACGCCTGAACGACTTTTGTATATCAAGGGAAATAATCCATGTAGAATCTTCATAAGTTTTAAGCTGGGATAAATTGTTGCAGCATGGCAAGAGAGAAGCGTGAAAAGACAATGCCTGAAAATCGGAACTTTTCAAAAAAAATTTGCATGATCAATACTTGTCTTGGGCTAATACTCTATCGGTCCCTCAATATGTCTCTGCACAGCATATGTAGATACGGCTCCACCCTCATTTTCGTTTAAATATGAATTTGACGTAGAAAGCCGTTTGATGTGGTTGCTCTCATTCGCTAAACTAACATTCAGATATTATAGAAAGGGCAATTACCCTCTGCTTATCCACACCCATCGGCCATACGGAGAGTTTGAGTGTTACAAACTACCCCCAAATAACTCAATCAGTTCATCGAAAAAAATGCGACGCATTACATGGTAGAGCACTACTGCATTTGAGTCAGTGATCTACAGTCTCCATCAGCGTGAGTGTCAAGCTTACCCGGAACCTAATCAGGAGACTAGTCTACATGGTGTATGAAGACGTCTCTGATCAAAACATCACGAGGTAGAAATAAAGTTAATCTGTAGGTCGATTATAAAAAACGTTTCAGATAAGTAATTGGGACAATAAACTTCGTGTGACCTATGTCGGTAATGGAGAAGCGATCAGTAAAATTATGGGTATGGAACCACAGCTTCTTAGAATCTCGTACGATCGAATTTTACCGTGTTAAGCAGCATCGAACTTCATATATCGGCTGATGCTAATAGCACTAACAAACCAATTTTAACTTATGAGAGACTATGAACTCGATCTGTGAAATAAATAAGATACTTTCTTCTCAACGCACATGCCATGTACTATAACAACTTCTTACCAGGGGACGGATGTTGATCCAGACCGGATCCCTGACAGATGGCAAACCGTAGCACCACCTAACCCAAGATGCTGTAGGTGTTTAAGCTAAATGTCTTTCAACATATGTTTCACCGTTGGATACTATCTGTCAGCACAAAATTGTTATCATGGCCGGGCCAATTCTAACGATTCGTAATTTGACCTCGACGCCGGTTGAATTTAAGCAATTAGAGCGACTTCAAAATGTATCTTACTCGCGATGCCTCTACAGCTTGTGCAAGGACTTCATCGGTATGACAAGTAACAATAAAACGACGAGCTCGCCAAACACGGCTTTATCCCGGAAACTTAATAATCAAAAGGAGAGTTTTTTCATCGTCGCTCCCTTTGAGACAAAAGTTACTGAAATAGAGAGGAATCCAGATGAACTTTTGCGATTGACTTTTGAAGTGGATGGCCGGAGTTATCAAATTAATACATCGGAGCGATGCCCGGGCTCAATAGCTTTAACGTCCCTCACTCCTGATTCAAGTGCGCAGCTTATAGCTATACATCACCCTAAGACATCTCACCTCTCATTATTCTCGACTGCACCTCTCGATGGCTGGATGAGCAGCCTAAGTGATGAAATACCGCTTTCGGCATTGAGCATCCCCGGTACGCACAATTCACCCACCTGTCACCTTGCATTGCCATCAGTTCGCTGCCAGGCTGTCAGTATAAGTGAGCAACTTAATCATGGCGTTCGTTTCCTAGATATCCGCGTTCAACCCGAAGATCTTCAAGACCCCTCCAAAGATCGTTTAAGTCTAGTCCACGGGGTGTTCCCTATCTCCCTAACAGGGCCCAAATACTTTCGCAGTCTTCTCAAAGCTATTTATACCTTTCTTGATGCACATCCAACTGAGGCTATTATTCTCTCGCTCAAAAGAGAGGGAACCGGCAAAGCGACCGACGAGCAGCTGAGTCAAATTCTTCATAAGTATTATGCTCATGATCAAAGGCGCTGGTTTACCGACACTCGAATTCCAAAGCTCGGTGAGGTCCGCAGTAAGATTGTCCTCATACGTCGTTTCAATCTTGATGATGCTCTCAGAGCTGAGAACAATAACCGAGGATGGGCCATTGATGCCACATGCTGGCCAGATAATTGTGCCGATGGAATTTGCTGTGATGGCGCTATTCGAATTCAGGATTTTTATGAGGTATCTGAATCTAGTTTAATTAAAACAAAAATGGTGTATGCTATCGAACAACTTACTAGATCAGCTCGTACAGGTATTAATCTGAGCAAGAAAGATACAATTAATCCTCATCCCCCATTTTTCATTAATTTCCTTAGTGCATCTAACTTTTGGAGAACTCAATGTTGGCCAGACCGTGTTGCGTCCATAGTTAATCCATATATTGTAGATCATTTGTGCCGAAAGCACAGTATGGGAAACGAATGTTTTGATAAAGATCTGTTAGGGAATGGCTGCACGGGGATTGTTGTTTGTGACTGGGTGGGAAAGAATGACGACTGGGATCTAGTCACATGTATTGTCGGCATGAATAAACTGCATCAACTACGATGAAGTCCGAATATCGGGACGTTTTCCTATCTATCTATGCGATCTTCATATATACACAGCCATAATAATCGACATATACTTTTGGTCATCACATAAAGTCAATTACAGCCAGAATTAGTGAATGTAAAAATGGTATATCTTTAACAAATCAGTAGTGAAAACAATACCGACGCAATCTTACGAGAGTGACACGAACTTTGTCCAATATTCTCATAGCATAATTTCCTAAAATCATTCAGTATGTGTTCAACCATCTAGCTAATTCATGTGATCCATGACATACAATTATACTGGGTGATATTTTTGATTTTAGTGACACTCATGCTCTAGGCTCATCCGTAAACAACCCTTTCTAACATCTTCCCTCACCAAAAACACTGGACTTTCATGCGTAGGCATCAAGCAAAGATGACTCGCAACGCTTTGGTTTAAGGAAACATACCTTCACACCATCTAGGCTGATACCGCGAAAAATAATCAAGTTTCACCGAATCAGATTTTCCGAGCTGCTATCTTGGGTCGGATTAATGTTAAAATATCCCGACTCTAATGTAGGTAACCGAATCTGAGTGATGGAGCACTTCACGGTTCTACTACTGCACTTAACAATTTTTGCTGCACACCGTACAGCCTATTTAGCAAGGTCTTGATCTGAAAAATGGTCTTAAAATTTTGCTACGTATTCCCAAGTTATCAATTTCACCGTATCACTCCTAAACTAATACTCACCTAATAGTTACTGTACAAACTCCTAGCGCCACAGCTAGATTATAAAAGTTTCTTAGCGTACCAAAGTTTATTCCGTTACAAAAATACTAGCTAGAAATAAGCTCAGGCACAAGAGACTACTCGTCACAATGTTATTTGCCGTCAATATGATGTATGTGTGTATGTATGTGTATGTATGTGTTGTATATTGTGCTACTTGAGTTTATGTCTGGCACTTTTATGATAGATCATATCAAAATTTGCCAGCACAGTACTGCGAGAGGAAGAGAAATCATACGCGGCGCTGGTATGCATGGATGACGAAGGCATGCTTGGATAACCAAAGGTTTCGAAATTCCCTTTAGTGGGTACTAACGGAGGAGGGTTGACTGTTTGTGTAAGCGAACATAACTCATACTGGTATTTACAAATGAAATCCAGTGTATAAGTGTCTCTAACGTCAGAAGAGACATCCCAAATGTATACATAGCACTGGTCTTATGTCATAGCTCTATAGCTGAATACACATTAAACGATTTGAAAAAAGAAGAGAAATCCTTCAATCATTCTTCGAGGTGGTTCTAAAGGAAGACGCATTAATTCTTTGTATTGAAGAGCCTTACCTCTATCATAATAAAATAACCAAAAAGTATTCACCTCTTTCTCACCCCTCCTATATTCCAATTGCCACACACCAAGTTGCTTCAGTACGTCCTCGAGTTATAGCATATATCAGACGTCACTGTACCATCAATATCTCACCAAGATTGGATCTTATTCATGATCCAGATATGCAGATTCATCAGATTGACACCCCTGAAGGGTCATTCTACCTCCAAAACATTTGCAATAAAAAATCTTAAGACTCATCTGAGCCAATACTCACTACTAAACGACTTTTACAGCTGGATATAAATTGGGATGAAACTTTCTTGCTTTTAGGAGACCTCAACTCCTATCACCCATCTTGAAACTCAGCCATCATCTCACCTTCTCCAAATGCCCAAACTTTTGCTACATATATGGAAAAAAATCATGCCATTCTCCTCGATGATGGTGAAATCATTAAGGACTTTGGTGGAACCTTCCACAGATCTAACACACAGAAAACGTTCATTATTCATCTGATCTACGTCTCTAGTTCCTAAAGGTTTCAATGGCGCAACTGGAAATATAGTGAGTCTGCAGGGCCAGACCGTGTAATTATAAGTTTTTCAACCTCACCCACTCCATCAATTCTAAATGCTGGAGAGAATCAACCTGCAAATTTCAACTTGATAAAAGCTAACTGGGATATCTTTGGAAATAATCTTGCAGCACTTGAAAGCAAGGCAAATTCGGGTTGGAGCAACTTATCAACATCAGGAACTTTGATGGAATAGCTATCCTACTAAAGATAATAATCCATCAAGCTGCTAACAATTCCATTCCTAGAAGTAGAACTTCACCAAGATCCAAATCATGGTGTATAGATGAGCTAGCAAATCTTTGAAGAAAAGACCACCACTTGAGATGACTGGCAAAAAAGACACTAGATCCTGAGATCATAGAGGAAGCCTGAAGGACTACGAACAAATACTTTCGATTCATTTCGGAACACAAAACCAAACGTTGGGAAACATTTTTGGAGCAAGCACAAGGGAAGACAGCTTATACTGTATTTCAATATTCTATTACTTTACCTGATTGTAATGAATCATTAACTGCACTATCATTTGCAGCAAAATCTGATGCTCTAGTTTTGAAACTATTTCCAAAGTCCAACTCCCAAAAAATATAGACTCTACTAGTACACCCCAGATTCCATCATGTTCCAGAGCCAAGATGAGCTGGAAGTAGCCAGAACTCAACCAAGAGTAATTCCTTCGAGTTGTTCCAACCAAGTCAACTGCACCAGGAATAGATCAAATTGGATGGTAAAAGCTGAAGTATGCTGTTCAAACTCTACCAAACTCTATCTTCAAAGCTTATCGAGCCTTATTTCAGGGTGTTCATTATCCTGATTCCTGGAAGGAAGCTATTGGAATTATTATTCCAATAAGAAAAAAAAGGATTACTCTGAACCCCAGGCATACATACCCATCTCTCCGTTGCCCTGCCTGTCGAAATTTTTGGAGAAATTATTTGCCAACAGACTTTCCTATCTAGCAAATGTTTCAGGTGACCTCTTGGAATCAAGTCAAATAGTTGGACGGAAGTAAAGGTCTGTTATAGATGCAGCTCTGATATTACAAGCTTTTTTTGAAGAAAACCATACCAAAAAACTTATGAACAGCACACTGTTCCTGGATATGATGGGGGCATTTGATTGGCTTGACCCAGTAAATTTAATTAGAATTCTACACTACTTACACCTACCAGTTATTTATATTTCTTGGTGTCAGTCTTTCTTGAACCAGCGCAGAATTCGACTCTCCTTCAATGGCCAGATAATTCAGATGCACCAAGTATCAGGCACACCACAAGGGGGTCCTATCTCACCTATTCTCATTCTAATCTTAATTAAATAATTTCTCCCAGAAGTAAGAGGCAATAATTATCTACAATTATCTTATGTTGATGAAATTTCTATCTCAACAGCATCAACATCCATAGAAAAGAATATTTCATTCCTTCAAGACTATGCTGATTTCCTAATCCAAAAGGCCAATCAACACCACATAATCTTCGAAGTGGATAAATCAGAGCTGATACAATTTCATCCACGTCGATAGCCTATGACTATCTCTTTAAAAGTACAAGATACCTAACTTCAACTCAAAGAAGTGGTAAGATGGCTTAGTATCTGGTTTGATCGAAATCTCAACTTTTTATGCCATGTGCAGAAGCAACTCCAACTTGGCAATACAGTGTGGGAACGACTCAAAAATTTTGCAAGGCCGTCAAATGACACAAAACTTAACTCTCTCCGTCAGTTTTATTTTTCTTGTGTGACCTTAGTCATGGACTATGGATCTGTTTTATGACTCAACCGGGCTGGGTCTATATCACTAACCTACTATTATGAAAAAATACAGAATAGAGTCCAATTCTATCACAGGGGCATTCTCCCAGGCCCCAAGGTAAGCTATGAAGGTTGAGACAGCTATCTTACCCACCAAAATACGTCACCTCAAACATGTGAGTCTATATACCTTTAGGATTCTCCGGCCCGAGAAGGCACATCCTAGTTCAAAACTTCTTTACAGCCCTGTTGAGGATAAGCTGAGTTTTCCCTTTCAACCAGACTCAAGGGACCTACAAGAAATAACAATTCTTATATCACAAATAGCAAAGCTTGGAAAGCTATTAAGCCAACTTACTCTGAATCACAGGCTGGTGGCTAAAGATAACAGATGAAATCCTCCTTGGTGTAACGGCTGTTAAGCCTAAGAATTCCTGTATCCTACGCTGGCTAGCGCAGGCAATGAAAGCAAGGCAATCTTCGAGAAGGATCTCGGAATACAAGGAGCTTAAAAGATTTTATCTTTGAACCTTCTGGAAGCACACTGAAGGTTTATGAGGACAATAGGTGTATCAAGAATCTTCTAGAGTATTGTCGAGGAGTCCGTGTTATTTTAGTCATAGGGAGAACCTTAAAGAAGAGGAGTATCTCAGAATGTATATATTTGTATTCTAGCTATAGGAATTCTCTCTAGAGAATTATAATTAATATACTGTACTTACAAGACCGCCCAAGCATTTTGTACTGAAACCGTGACACTTGGCTTAGGATATCCCTCAGAGTATCAATCTCCAGCTCTTCTAAAGAAGAAGCAGTAATTGAACACAACCAATGCTTAATTCTAATTACAGACTCCTCTACCAAACTCTACACAGATGGGTCACTGACTGAAGGCAAAGGGAGTAGTATTGGGTATATTATCTATCCCACATATTCTGAGCCAGTCAAATGTGTCTCACTTAACCTCGGATAAGGTATGGATATTACAGATGCGGAAACCTTCTGCATTCTGAAGGCCATTGAACATGCAAAACAAACATCATTATCAAGAAACATTTTCATATTCACTGACAGCTAAGCATCCCTCCAAAAGATTCAAAAAGGCTCTAACCAATTCTCTCACCAAATCTGTCTCAAAGGAAAAAGTGAAAATATCCCACTTGCATAGTGCCTAAGCCACATGAATATTGCAATTGAAAGTTATGAGCTAGCAGACTCTCTAGCAAGAAGAGCTGCAAATGAAAATCCAATTAAAAATATCTTTTTACAACAATAAGCTTCCTTAAATAAGAGGTTAGACGATTTATTGAGGATGCCTGGTCTAAAGACTGGACATCCCAACTACAACGTGAGGAGGAAGTGAAAAGACCTATAGGACTGGGCAATCTATAAAGAGCTCAGGCCAAATGCTACATACCCAACGTCAAATTCATACCATTTAACATGAAATTTTTTCTCAAAAAACCCAGTCATCATATTTTCAAGCTAGAACAGGCATAGGAAACCATCTGGCTTATAAGGAGAATATTGGAAAAAGTGATACTGTTAATTTTTTTTAATTCATTTTATTGTCCTATCTGAGTCTATGACTATGTAGGACATGCAGGTCCTCTCTACCTACAGGCCAAGGATACCTATACCAGTAGTATATCCCCTCCTATGCCTCTCATACAGCTCCCCTCAAACAGTACCACCCCTCACAAGTCCTCATTCGATCATACACTATGAGGAGCCCTTTGCCCTTCATTATCTCCCCTCTCCAGCCAACGAAACGATGGCCATTTGCGGGTGTATGGCAGCCGGGAAAAATTGCAAAAACCACTGGGTGCGGGGCTCTCCTAATACTGAAATTAGGACTGAATCCGAAGACAGTGATCCTTCTGATGCGTTCGAGGAGGCCGGCCAGCTGGGTACTACAGACTTGTGTGTACCTCGGAGAATTCACTCTCTATCTTTCTAGCCTCCTTCCAACTCCTTCTCGAAGTTCGTGCTGAAATGTCGGAAAAGCCTTGACAGAGCGTGATTGATGTATAGTAGCTTAGCCCGACTTCTTTTGTACCGTCCAGGGCGCTGGGGAGTGCAGTTGACTCATCGACGAAAGAAGCCCTCCTGGCTTATTAGCCGAAATCTTGGTCTTGGCGTCCACAAAAAATCCAAAGTTGAAAACTTCTCGAAAATATCAGTCCCAGCACGGTCTTCAGAGATCTCTTTCCCCTCTCGCTCCACATCTCAGCCGCCTGTCCTTCCTCAAGAAGTATAACCCCAATAGAGCAGCAGTCTCCCATAAACTAAGACCCCAACTTTGTATATTATGACTTAATTTCCTCCTTGCGGGTATACGTAGCGTCGTAAACTTGTAGTGAGTGATGGTCGGTAATTATTGAGGCAAGCTCCTGTTTGCAATTGGGTTGACGCCTTTATCGGTCATCGAGTCGAGATTATGTGTGTTTAGAAAGAGGTTGAGTACTTAGAAGATTATGGTGAGTGCTGCATGATTGAGAAGTCGTCAAATGGAGATATGCATATATTTGCTTTCGACTTCGATTCGGTTGCGATTCTTCTTGGCTATCCCAGATATACAGAGCATACTGAGCGATAACACCGGCACCACTGGAAGGTGAAGAATTCGTCTTTGCCGGCAAGTGATACTGTTAGAATTTAGAAGAATTGGGGCCATAAAGTAGGCCACGTTGTCGATACACACGTGACTACAAATTCTGTTGTTAGTTTCACTTCGGTAGTTACTTGAATCAATGCGCTCTACAACCTCAATGACTGAGGGGTCATTATTTCCTTAATGGATACTAATATCTGCAACTACTGCTAAAAAAGTGTTCAAAAAATTGAACATCTAACACTCTACTGTTAATCTTTCAAGACACAGAGGAGAAAAAATTTCAAAATTTGTCACCACACACACTTGGAGTTTGGGGGACTATTCTCAACACCTGTCAGCGGTGTCCCCTACGAACCTCCAGCTCTCACTGTAGAGTCTGCAGAGCCGAGATTGAGTAACAAAGTCCTCACTTCGAAGAGGATTCCCAATCGCTTTCGCGGTCTGTATCGTCTTCATCTCTCAACACATCCCCCTATCACCATTATCATGAAGCTAACCCCGATCAGATCAGACGGTACGGTCGGAGCCCTACTCATCACCAGCCCTTAATGAAGGAGGAAAAGCCATCCGATGAGTTTCCGGAGCCTACCCAGCATCCGATACGGAGATGGTGGCTTGGATCAAGTCGGCCTCGACTGTTACAAAGAAGGGAGATATAGATGAATATGCGCACCTCATGTGGTCCCGTTGTCTAAGCCTCGCCTGGCTGGGGCTGCAGGTTACTTGAGACTGTTTCCCGCGCACACAGTTTTCATTGATACCATTTTTTTTTTTTTTGGGTAGAAGGTTCCGTGGAAAAGGTGGCCGAATTCCGCCGGTAAACACTGAGCTGAATGGCTATTCATCACGGACCATATATCAATGATCTTTCAAGTAACAAAAGAGGATAGGAGCACTGTACAAGGTGTGGCCTGGGTCAGAGAGGAGCCCAATGTGCTAGATAGTCATAGACTCAAGTAGTACAATAAAACACACACACACACACACTTGGAGTTTTTATTCAACGCAAATGTGGGGAAAACTTCGCTTCAAAGATATCTCTCAACAACCGGCTGCCTTTCTGGAAATAGGGATGAGGAATCTAGAAATCAACCAACTAATTACAGTTTACTCATCAAGAATTTTCTTTGTATCATGAAGTGAATCACATAATGGAATAAGGAGGAGTGTGTCTTAGAGAATAATTGTACATAGTGTCATTGCTAATTAGGCTGCATACACTAAATGAATTAAATAAAAAAGTCTATGTCTATCTAACACAATGGGCTCCTCTCTGACCCAGGCTACGCCTTGAACAGTACTCTTATTCTTTTTTGTTACTTGAAAGATCATTGATATATTGTCCGTGATGAATAGCCATTCAGCTCAGTGTTTACCGGTGGAATTCGGCCACCTTTTCCACGGAACCTTCTACCCATAAAAAAACAAAATGGTATCAATGAAAACTGTGTGCGCGGGAAACAGTCTCAAGTAACCTGCAGCCCCAGCCAGGCGAGGCTTAGACAACGGGACCACATGAGGTGCGCATATTCATCTATATCTCCCTTTTTTGCAACAGTTGAGGCCGACTTGATCCAAGCCACCATCTCCGTATCGGATGCTGGGTAGGCTCCGGAAACTCATCGGATGGTTTTTCCTCCTTCATTAAGGGCTGGTGATGAGTAGGGCTCCGACCGTACCGTCTGATCTGATCGGGGTTAGCTTCATGATAATGGTGGTAGGGGGATGTGTTGAGAGATGAAGACGATACAGACCGCGAAAGCGATTGGGAATCCTCATCGAAGTGAGGACTTTGATACTCAATCTCGGCTCTGCAGACTCATCATAGAGAGCTGGAGGTTCGTAGGGGGACACAACTGACAGGTGTTGAAAATAGTCACCCCTGTCAATATGGTGCTATTAAAACTGAAGCTTAAAAAGAGCCCAATGAAGATGAATTTTACCAATTAAATTCTCAGGTGTGATTGCACCGAGAAAATCAAGATGTCTGCACAGGAAATGAGTTACCTAAAACATCTTTCATTGAGAATTTCTCAGCTAGAAGAAAGTAAGGAATTATTTTGTAGTTTGCCATATTTCTTAAGGTCATTGGCATTTCTTGCAATTGTGAACAATTTTCCTTAACACTATATTCTAATCTCTTTTGGCTGTTGAGCAACTTCCTCGTGCATTTGTATGTACGGGGCAGTATGAAATTGGTCATAAATCGAGTACAAGATAAGGTCGCGTCTGCTTCTATTCAAATGTAATGATGTTATTGATGCGAGATTAATGATTTCTCATTCCCCATACAATGATTTTGTACTCAGCTACGATAAAATCTTTCCACTGCAATGATTGTCGATTGCACAGCCACTCTGGGTCCGAGCTGAGCGCATTTGGATTCTCGTCTTAAGCATAACATATATTAATAATAAAAGAAAGGTTGCTCGAGCTATAGTTTCTGCTCTTCTTACGCTGAAATCGTAATGAATTGCTAAATTGTTACTGTAGGCCTAAGAGCCGCGAGGTTTTGTAGTTTCTCATATCCCTGCGTATTACTTCATGAGTTAAACCCCTAAACTTTACTTCAACTCAAATCTAATATTTTCTCTACATTTTCATTTTTATGGTGCGTTTTGTTTTTTAATCTCCAGTGCGAGTCATTCAAATTTAAGCAGTTGCCTAAGATTTAAATATAGGGTAATTAAAACGTTCTTATGGAATTCGACCTCGATGATTCTTCAACCTCATATTACATCTAGTTTTGATCCCAATCAAAACTGGCCCTAGGTAAGATGACGTGTGTACATGTAGCACATGCACGTTAGCTTATAGTCTCTGCCCGTCTCTAGATACTCTCTCATAGCCAGCCTGCTTCTTTCATCTCTACATTACAGCTGCATTCCTGCTACTTTCTCTTCTCATGATTCATATGCCGAAAATTATGTATCTCTGGTAAAATAACAACTTCCAGTATACATATGTATCAAATTCGTACTAGCTTTGCAACTGTTTCCTGTAGAGGATGTAATACAGGTATACACACATGTTTTGCATAATACTGACTTAAAAACTATACAAGGGTTACTGAAAATCTGTACGCGATGATTTTAATCAAGTGTTGTAAGACTTCTAGCCGATGTATACTCAGGGCGGTAGATGTCTGATATCTCTATTAGAAAAAAGGTAATGTCCCAGCTTCTAATTTATCGTACAGCGTGTGGCCCTGACGTGTGCGAATTTCTATATTCGAGCAACTTATTTAGCTGCATTACTATTGCACCAGAAATCTTTTTTTCGAGGATATTTAAATCATCGACAGGGTCATTACTAGCGCAAATATAGGATTGGCACTTCTGATTTGAGTTGCCGTTTGAATAACTATGTGTCATGCCTTCTGCTTGGTTTTAATATTGATGAAGTTTTCCAAAGCCAAAAATCTCTCCTCTAAGTGGGCCAGAGTTAAGAATATCTATCCATAATGCTTTTTGTATCGGCAGAACGCCTAGTGGTTTCCCTTGTGATTAGGGAGAGGACCTTTCTTCCGGTAACTTGCAACACTCTTAGTTTCTCGGGTAAATCCGTAGTAACTACACTCTACTATTACTGAAGATTAATGTCTTCCACCTATGCCGGTAGATCTTTTTGTTAGCTCTCTTATAACCCTTCACCCCTAGCATCTGATACGCTGTGGCATGGTGCATAGAGTGAAGCGGGAGGGTTTAATCGTCGATAAATATTGCAATGAGAGAAGATTTGACATCGCAACGGTGTACAGCTTTTGCGGAAATTTGTATAGAGATTACTTGGTGTAAAAACGAAGAAGGAATGATAAAAAGAAGACTAGACAACAATTGTAATGCTTGGCAAATTTAAACTGCGTCATGACTGGCATCTACGAAGCTTGACCATTGTTTCCAAGCTTCGCCACTCTCAATAGCCCATATAGCTCTGCGTACACCTTCTTTCCATCTCTCACCTCCTGGTCCTCGCTCAGTAATTACGAGACCGCTATCGCCGTATCCCATATTGCTTGTATCCGCCTCACAGATGCCAGAAATTACAAATAGAGCCGATGTATTTATGAGGACAAAGTGTAATATTGGATCGTCGCGCGAAAGTTTGTTTTGGAGTAATCTCATTAAAATATCGGCATTCTTCACTGGCTCTTTACCCGGAAAGACGTCTGACAGCGGATGAGAAGGTAAACCAAAGTCAGAGGGGCTCAGAATGAAATTTTCAATTTGAATGTCATCTTGGCCCGGTGCTTCTCCTGTGGATCCTCCAGAAAGCTTCCAACAATGTGTCTTGCCAGCACAACTAATCTCGTCCAAGTCTTCGTCACCACAAACCACTAGAGCTTTTCGAACTCCACTCATCTTAAGGGCATTGGCATAGACTGGGCCCACATCCTTTCGTGCGACTCCGAGGACCCGAGCCTCTATATGTTCTTCCAGTGGGTTTGTGAGGGGACCAAGGAGATTAAATATAGTTCGCCAACCTAAATCCTTACGAACTGGCGAAGCGTACTTCATGCCCGGATGAAATACAGGAGCATATAGAAAAACGTAATTGGTTTTTTCATAAATCTTCGAGATTGTCTTCTCTGTCGCAGCTAGAAGATTCGGTGCCCTTGGAAATGTAGATTGTAGCACGTCTGCAGAACCGGATTTAGATGTAGAGGCACGGTTTCCGTGCTTTCCAACGAGAAGGAGGGCAGATGCTAAAATTGATGAGGTAGTTGAAACGTTGAACGTATTATGAGAATCGCCGCCAGTGCCTACGATGTCGCACTAACCAAGTCTTAACAATTGATTCCATATTCGCAGTTTGACTTACGTGACCCCCTTCATATCGGCCTTCGCTTATCCCTCTGTCTCGCACTATCTTCACCATGGTATCGCGATCAACAGTCAATGCTGCCTCCCGCATAGCTTGCGCACAGTACATCAGAACATCAGCTCTTTGCTCCCATCCTGTGAAGTGTAAGCAGGTTAGTAGAGCCCCAGACTGGACGGAAGATAATCTATCGGTAAAAATGTAAGATAATGCCTCAGCAATTTCTTGGGCTGTCACATTTTGCTCGCTCGGTGATGGCCACAATCTTCGTAGTAGCGGCGTGATAGATATCTTCTGAGAGGCTGTAGGCTCGAGTTTACCCTCCATGTTCCTGAAAATGCTGATGATGTCTCACA
This sequence comes from Blumeria graminis f. sp. triticale, assembly GCA_905067625.1. Classification (NCBI taxonomy): domain Eukaryota; kingdom Fungi; phylum Ascomycota; class Leotiomycetes; order Helotiales; family Erysiphaceae; genus Blumeria; species Blumeria graminis. The sequence goes on from LR898477.1 coordinate 7,627,738, forward strand.
CTATCTAGGAGATACGAAAGAGCAGGTAATACAGCTACGGTGTAAAATTTTATGGGGACTGTAATGGATAAAAATTTGCTATGCTATTGTAAAGTGGATCAAAGCTATCACAATAGGTATTGATCTACACAATGCAAGACAACTCGAAGAACTATAGATAAATCAGCTTCCGGGAAACGAGGTATACCCTCTACCAGCGATATCCACGTCCAACCTCCAGCCGACAGAGACGAAAACCTAAGCTATCAGCGCTGTATGTGTTCTTGCTCTGTTTTCCCTGCACATCTAGGATAGCTAGGTAGAGTTGCATCCGGATCGCACCCGAAAGCGAAGCAAGCACCTATATAATCGACGACTCCTCATTATTGTCAATCTTATCATTTTCACGCGATTTCTTTGATTAACTCTTACCACCTCGCCCAAGAGACTTACCAAGAGGCCACCCCAATCGTAAACGGGAGCCTGCCTCATTAATTACCAGCTTTCACTCATAACCAAATTTACAACGCCTCGTATGCCTAGGAGGAAATTAAGTCATAATATACAAAGCTCGGGGTCTGTCTGATGGGGGATTGTTACTCTAAAAGGGCCCTATAACTTGAAGAGGGACAGGCGACTGGGGCGTGAAATGAGAGTGGTGAGATATATCTCGCGGGCATGCTGGGACTGATATTTCGAAGAGTTCTCGACTTTGGAATGTTTGTGAGTGCCAATATAATGGTTTCGGGTAAATACCAGGACTTCTATTGTTGATGAGTCAAAAGCACTCACCAGAGCCCTGGACCGCACAAAAGAAGTTGGGCTAAGCTACTAAACAGTAATCACGCTCTGTCAAGGCTTTTCCGACATTTCAGCACAACCTTCGGGAAGGAGTTTATTGATTGATTTAAATTTAAATCTTTACTGAGTCCTAGACTATAAAAGACTATTTAAAGATGTATCTAGATAGCTTTTTAATTTATAGGTTAATTTTTAATTTTGTTGACAGGACTTAAGCACTAGTGCTGGGGAATGGAAATAGAGTGTACTGAATTTTATATATTATTATTTCCATGTAGGGTGTTTCGAACATCTACGAATTAGATGAGACGCACAGGCCTCTCCAGGTTAGTCAGCTATTATTGTCTGTCGAGCCTATCGGCCTGAGGTCGCAACACTCAACCTGAGTGGAACCAACAAATTTGAATATTACAATAATATGCCAGGTGATCCTGAGGGTCATGCCCTAATTCGGGAAGGAGTTGGAAGGAGGCTATAAAGGCAGAGAGTGAATTTCACGAGGTACACAAAGTACTGCAGCGCCCAGGTGGCCGGCCTCTTCAAGTTCTTCAGGAGGGTAGTTATTTCTTCGAATTTGGTCCTCATTTCGATATTAGAAAAGCCCTGCACTCAGTATTTTTGGGGATTTCCCTGTAGCTATGAGTCCCCAAACAGTGTTCACAAAACTAGTTAGGTAAAAAACGAAGAATGGCGAGTAGGTTCCCTGTCTGCTGTTCAATAAGACCTTGTAGAGAGTGTTGGTCGCGAGCCTCAAGTACATAAGAAGGATTTCATCACTTGATGCATCCATTATCCTAATCTCCAGACAAAGTATCTAGAAATTTAAGGCTAAAATCAGTGGGGTTGAGTCGTTCAAGATGGTCCAGGCTCATGTTTCTGATGGCATTAAACCCGATCTAGATCGGTTCCACAACTGTTGAACTCCTTAGATGGAAAGAGACAGTCGGTTATCGGCTCGTGAAATCAACGAAGAGTGTACAAATTCGTTGCACGTGCATTTAGGCCTCAACAATTCTCAGCGTGACGCGGAAAAAACTCCATGTACCCAATTTTAATTTCAGAACTATTGCCTCAGGCTCCAACCAAACACAACCTCAAATATCGGCATGTTCCAAGTAAGTTATTATCCAATCGGACATTAATCTAGGGCACTTACACAGTTGAATTTCCAGAAGAGGCTCTACGTGAAAATGGATTTAAGTAAAGCGATATATGCGCCTCAAGTTGCCTCTGAGGTTAGTGCCTTGGTTGGTCGGCTAAAGGAGTCTTGCAAAAAGCCTGCAAAGAAGTCTTTTATGTGCAAGGAGTCCATTTTTAATGATGTCGGGTCGCATCAAAATCTCGTTGTTAGCTCATGGCGATTCCGAGAATGGGACTACCGTCGCACTGACCTACCAGTCTACGCTCGAGGACTTTTTACCGGAAAAAATGAAAAGGATCAAGACGAGATTATCATTCGTGGATATGACAAATTTTTTAATAACGATGAAGTGAGCGCAACAAAGTGGAACAATATAGAAACAACTACCCAGGGACCATATGAAGTAAGTCTGAAGGAAAACGGCTGCATCATATTCATAAGTGGTCTTTGTGATGGGTCACTGCTAGTTACAAGCAAGCATTCTACGGGATCGCGAGATAGCGGAATATCTCACGCTGTAGCTGGAGAAGAGCGGATCAATTTACAGCTTGCCAAGCTTGGTAGAGCTAAGGAAGACCTTGCTATGGAACTTCGCACCAGAAACGTTACAGCCGTGGCAGAGCTGTGTGATGATAGTTTTGAGGAGCATATCCTTCCGTACACAGGAGAAAACTCTGGGCTATATCTACACGGGCTTAATCTAAACATTCCAAAATTCGTAACCTATCCAGGCATCCATGTTCAGGATTTTGCTGAAAAATGGGGGTTTCGAAAGACGGAATCCGTGGTCTTCAAAGATATCAAAGCCACTAGGAATTTTCTCGAAGAAGCAGCAAAGACTGGGAGTTACAATGGTCGAAATGTTGAAGGGTTTGTCATTCGATGTAAGGTTCCTCGAGACAGCTCAAATGAACTCGAAGATTGGTTTTTCAAGTACAAATTTGAGGAACCATATCTACTGTATCGTCAGTGGCGTGAATGTACTAAGGCTATGATCAGTAAGCAGCCCCTTCGGTTAAAGAAGAAGATTGCAGTAACGGAGGAATATCTCAAGTTTGCTGAGAGAAGGCTTTCTGAAAACCCCGAGTTAGCCAAAGCTTACCAAGACAACCATGGCATTATCAAGCTTAGAGAAGACTTTTTAAAAGAAAAAAGCCTAAGTGGCTCGGATATCATCAAAAAAGTACTGGAGGATAATAGAGGCACTCTTCATGATGTCGTCGATAATATCATTCTAGTACCTATCGGCACTCTTGGATGTGGTAAAACCACCATAGCTGTCGCTCTATCCCATCTTTTTCAATGGGAAATTGTGCAAAATGATAATATTCAAGGCAAGGGTCGACCACCCCGCTTTGTCAAAGAGGTATTAGCAAAGTTAGAGGAGAGGCCAGTTGTATTTGCTGATCGAAACAACACGGAACGACGAGAAAGAAGACAATTGCTCGAAGATGTGTCCAGGAGCCACCCGCAAACTCGAATAGTTGCTCTTCATTTTGTTCATAGTTTAGAAGCATACAATCGTATTCGGCAAGTCACCCAAGCTCGGGTCATATCAAGAGGTGACAATCATCAAACTATACAAGCATCTTCAGATAAAGATAAAGTTATCTCTATCATGGAAAACTTTATGGATAGATTTCAAGCTTTCAATGCTGAAGAAGAACCTGACAGTAAATTTGACGCAGTAGTAGATCTTGATCCAACCCTAGATTCTCGCAAAAACCTAGAAACAGTTATAGAGCAACTACGAACTTTGTTTCCTAAACTTATCGGTGACATGCCGAATAAAGAGGACCTTGACGATGCGATTAACTATGCTATCCATGATTACAAGATGGCTATCCAACCTAGAATTCCAGGCCATCTAGATAATAGTGTGTCAAAACAAAACAACAGTAAAAATAAGGTTTGAAAAAAATCTGTCCATGTTCTGTAGATCTTTGGTGATTGTTATAATAGTTACCCTCTAAAAAGCTTAAACCGATGGAGTACTTTTGTGTCACATTACCTACAGCTCAAATACTACAGACTGTTACTAATTGTTTCGAATCAGTATCCTCAAATGAGATTAGATACTTTTGGAAGCTGCTAAACCGTGACAACCGCATTCAAACCGAATTTCACGTCACACTTGCCCACCAATCTTCTGCGAAGAGTCATCCTGAATTATGGCAAAAATATATGAAACTATACAGCGAAGCATGCGAGGGGGATCTTTCTAAAAATCGGCAAAAGATTGGCCAGTGCAAAATCTATCTAGAGCGGGTAATATGATTGTTTAAGCACAAAATCTACTGAACTGACGTACGATAGCTTGTCTGGGACGAACGAATCATGGCAATTGTTGTCCGTCTCGTCGATAAGGAATGGGATTGCGTAAATCAAGTTGCCCATATTACTATTGGCACTAGCGGTAAGAAAGTCAAACCGAAAGAGAGTAATGATATGTTGGAAAAATGGCTACAGCTTGGTCCTGGCGGATACTCCAGGATCAAAACTTTAGTGATTGAGGGTTTCATCAATGTTGAGGGTACGGTTATCGGAGTTCTATCGAATTAAGATAACTTAGTGCCACAAAAACCCCATTTCAAAGTCGATTAAATATATTTAGCTGACTAATATTATATACTTGAGGTTATTTAGTAGCAGGGTGGTAATTGCTCGGAGTGGATTTCAGAGATTATGTAGCTCATTTTATTCACATTACACTACTCAATCTCGCAATGCTTTTGATATACTATGAACAGCAACCTACAAGAGCTTTGAAATTATAAGCTACAACTTTCATGCTAATGTAAAGCCTTAGGGCTCACGATACAGCTTGTGTTTGAATTTGGTAAAATTTGACGTCGCACCAGTGCATAGCTTGTAATCATTATCTTGAGTACGAGGGATCGGGCCCTCAGAACTACTCCATGCTCTAACGCGCCTTACGACACCCAGAAGGAGGGCAAGACTGAACACCTGTACGCGGTGTCCTCTACGAACCTGGGAGTGAAATATTCTCCCAGAGCCAAGTTCAGTCAAATTTCGCAATATCAAAGAAGTTGGCCCACGGGGCAAAATTGAAATTACTCCACCATGTCAATCTTTCACTCCCAAAGAGTCCGATTCTCAACTAAGCTTCATCAAGTCTACAAGTACGACCTAGTACATCCTCATCCCAATGACCACACCTCTGGTCGACTTTCTCTGGCTTCAGCCAGTCACCAAATACACGCCCACGCCGATATTTATACCCGACGGAGGAAGCAAAGCGTGGCGCACAAATCTGGGAGACAGTTCTTTGGAATGGACGTGAGAGGGATTAGGACAAGTTGACAAGATGATACAGAGGAAGGATATAACTTAGAAGGGCATGAGATTCCGAATTTTGGCAAGGAGTTTTTCGAATTGGGCTTTTTGCACGCCAAGACTTCGCTTGCGAGAGTGCAGCTGACACTATAAAAACAAGCAAACGATGGAAGGTGTTGTGGCCCGCCTCCTGGTGGTGTTCTCCGGTATAGTTTGAGTAGCCTGGGCACCTACTCCATTTGGGAAGGAGATATCTCAGACCATATTTCGCGCGGAGAAAAGTTGAAAGGTGATGGAGGTATGTCTGGATAACTCAGGGTTTTTGAGATGTTCCCCTGGGTGGGTATTCACGGATGAGGGTTGACTTGGGGTGAAGAAAAAGCCACCATAACTTCGCAGTGGTACTCGCAAATGAAATCCGAGGCATGAGTGCTCTTCTTGTAAATTGAGTCATCTATCATACACTTCTCTGATATTGTGTCATAGCTAGATAGCTGCATACGCAATTAAAATCTGATGCAAAAAAAAACCCCCCCATGGCGGTGGTTGGAGTGTCGCTTGCACTTTTGCAACCGAAGTCTTGGCGCAACTAGAAAGCTAAGTTCGTAAAACTCAATGTCAAAATTCCAAATTTCACGCCCGTCGAGATTATAGCTGTTGAAATTGGTGCTTCCAATTATGGTAAAGACAGGGATGTGTAGAAGACACATCACTAATCTCCCATTAATTGTGAGGTTAGTATTAATTCGCTTTGACGTAAATACCAACCACTAGATTTTATTATTACAAAATATAGTTTATATAGCACTCTGTGTTCTAGTGGGAGTAATTAACAACTCTCCACGACAGATTTATAGACTCCTTTACTTTCCCACTCGCTTCACCAAGTGATACAATCTGTACCTAACAGCCACAAGCTTTTGCAAACCAATCCGTTCAACAATAGCCATCCTCTACAACATCTTGTAAGCTTGTCCTAATCCCTCTCACGTTCATTCCAAAGAACTGATTCCCAGATTTGTGCGTCACGCTTTGTTTCCTCTGTCGGGTGTGAATATCGGCGTGGGCATGTATTTCTTGATCTAATGAGGCTAGACAAGGTTGAAGAGAGGTGTGGTCATTGAAAGGAGGATGTACTAAGTCGTACCTGAAAACTTGATAAGGTTTTGGTGAGGATCGATCTCGTTGGGTAGGAGAAATTTTTAGGTGGAGAGCCTCGAATCATTGCCTCATCGACCAACTTATTTGGTATTGCGAAATTTGGCTGTATTTGGCTCTGGGAGGAAATTTCACTCTCAGGTTCGTAGAGGACACCGCGTACAGGTTTTCAGTCTTACCCTCCACCGCCACACTTCACTGCGAGTGCGGGAGGGAAGAATCAATTGATCACCTTGTCCAGTGTCGGAAAGCACTGGAAATGTGGCGGCTGAAATGCAGAAAGAGAGGGACGCCGGCTCTGGAAAATCTGCTCGGATCAAGTGGGTGACAGCTGTTCGGGGACTACTTCCAGGAGAGCGGAATATACGCGGTGGTTATTCGGGGGACGGCAGGGATACCTGTGACTCGGAGTTCACAGATCGAAAGCCAAATTGGTTTGGCATGGAAAGAGGGATTGGAATCAGGGCTCGGGCGCGTGGTAGCTGAGGCAGAACGATGGAAGAGAGATTGTTAAAGTCTTTCTTTTTTAATTCGGGATTCCGCATGGAACTTTTCGTTTGTTTTCATTCTGAGCTGCTGAACTCGTCATGATTTAACACATAGATGAGTTTTGGCATAGTTCCGGTCATAGAGGTGGGACGAGGAACTCGTGCTTTACGTTAGCTAACCCGATCCGGCCCGACCCCACTCGTGTTCAAACTCCAGTAGGGGACTATTCTCAACACCTATCACCGGTGTCCCCCTATGAACCTCCAGCTCTCACTGTAGAGTCTGCAGAGCCGAGATTGAGTATCAAAGTCCTCACTTCGATGAGGATTCCCGATCGCTTTCGCGGTCTGTTTCGTCTTCATCTCTCAACATATTACCCTATCACCATTATCATGAAGCTAACCCCGATCAGATCAGACGGTACGGTCGGAGCCCTACTCATCACCAGCCCTTATTGAAGGAGGAAAAGCCATCCGATGAGTTTCCGGAGCCTACCCAGCATCCGATACGAAGATGGTGGATTGGATCAAGTCGGCCTCAACTATTGCAAAAAATGGAGATATAGATGAATATGCGCACCTCATGTGGTCCCGGTGTCTAAGCCTAGCCTGGCTGGGGCTGCAGGTTACTTGAGACTGTTTCCCGCGCACGCAATTTTCATTGATACCATTTTGTTTGTTTTTTTTTGGGTAGAAGGTTCCGTGGAAAAGGTGGCCGAATTCCACCGGTAAACACTTAGCTGAATGGCTATTAATTACTGGTAATATATCAATGATCTTTCAAGTAACAAAAAAGAATAAGAGTACTGTTCAAGGCGTAGCCTGGGTCAGAGAGGAGCCGAATGTGCTAGATAGTCTATGACTAAAGTAGTGCAATAAACACAACTCTCTTTCTTAAGCTCCAATAGGAATGCGACGGGAAACACTTGACCTAGCACGTTAATGAACAAACAAAGAAGAGTGCAGCTGACACTATAAATACAAGTCAACGATAGAAGGTGCCGTGGTCCGCCTCCTGGTGGTGTTTTCCGATATAGTTTGATTAGCCTGAACACCTACTCGGCTTGGGAAGGAGACATCTCTATTATGATTGGTATATGACTTGGGAATGTACACTTGCGCTGGAACAGCTAAGATAGTTTGTGGAGAGATATCTTTTTTTTTTTTTGAATCATTTAATGTGTATTCAGCTATCTAGCTATGACACATGACCGGTGCTATGAATATATCTTGGAAGACTCTTTTGACGTTAGAGACGCTCATACTCTGTATTTCATTTGCAAATACCACTATGAGATATGTTCGCTTACACTAACAGTCAACCCTCCTCCGTAAGTATCCACCAAAGGAAATTTCAAAACGTTTGGTTATCCAAGCATGCCTTCGTCATCCATGCATACGAGCGCCTCGAGAAAAGTGGTTGTGTTTTGCTGGATTTGAAACAGCGATCTACTGTCTCAAGTGGGATATGTGTCCAAGCTATCCAGACTCTACTTGGCAGACCGGCCAAGACGATGTACCACCGCACCATCCAACCATGGTGGTGTTAATAGTGTCGCCTGCACTCTCGCAGCCGAAGTCTTGGCACGCACAAAGCTCAATGTGTAAAAACTCCTTGCCAAAACTCAAAATTCCACGCCCGTCGAGACTGTATCCATCCTTTGCATCATCTTGTTAACTTGTCCTGATCCCTCTCACATCCATTCCAAGGAACTGTCTTCCAGATTTGTGCGCCACGCTTTGTTTCCTCCGTCGGGTGTAAATATCGGCGTGGGCGTGTATTTGGTGGTCAACTAAGGCCAGAGAAAGTCGAAAAGAGGTGTGGTCATTGGAATGAGGATGTACTAGGTCATACTTGTAAACTTGATGAGGCTTAGGTAGGAATCGATTTCGTTGGGAGTGAAAGATTGATATGGTGGAGTATTTTGAATCATTGCCTCGTGGGCCAACTTGTTCGGTATTGCGATATTTGACTGAACTTGGCTCTGGGAGAATATTTCACTCCCAGGTTCGTAGAGGACACCGCGTACAGGTGTTCAGTCTTGCCCTCCAGAGATATCTTCATTAATATGCAGAAGTGAAGTTACTGTGATAATTGTCATGTTATAGACTGGGGGAAGCTCGTCCCTTATCCCCTACCTTGTTCGCCTGTAGACCGATCACGTAACCAGTATGCGGCACACCAAAGTTTGCTCCCAACTGACCAGCTATGCCATTTTCCCAACATCAACGACCCATCTCTCAAACTGCACACAGCACTATTTGTAATGTCATTATGTAGAGACTGGATATCTTTCATACGCCACAATGCCATGCTGCCATAATAACTACCTATGCACCAGCTACTAGATCTACCATACTACATAGCTGAGCATAACAATCTCAGGTCACATTTCGCGCGGAGAAAAGTAAATGGATGGTGGAGGCATATCTACATGACTCAGGGGTTTTGAGATGTTCCCCTGAGTGGGTATTCACGGATGAGGGTTGACTTGGGGGGAAGAAAGAGCCACCTTAACTTCGCAGTGGTACTTGCAAATGAAATCCGAGGCGTGAGTGCTATTCCGTACGTTTCTTTGATACTGTTTCATAGCTAGATAGCTGCATACGCAATTAAAATCTAATGCAAGAAAAAAAATATAGCCAGAACGTCTAAGTGCACTACAACTAAGTAACACCTGGCAATGCGTGGCTGCGTAGCAAGTATTGTGCCCAAGGATAAGTCATCAGTCTGGAGATTGGCAAAGCGGACCAACTCTTATGAACACCGATTAATAGTAACTTGAGAACTGTTTTCTCCTCAATTAGGTTAATAAATCAATATATTTATCACCAACTCGGTTTCTGTCACAATCCTGTGTTGTAGAATCTTCTACATTCTTCCCTATCTTATACAAATATAACTGTGCGAGATGTCATGACACTAACCGTATCTTGTATAGGTCTGTATATCATCTAACGCAGCTTTTATGAATGTTTGAGAGAGTTCACACCACAACGGGAATCGTGAGCATTATTATCATTCTGTTGAAGTGCGTGATAAACATGCCAAATTCTATCTTCGCATAAACACCATCCATCGCAATGCTGAGTATCTGCATGACTTGCTTTCGCACAGCATGTCTGTGCGTACCGAGATTAAAAGAGAAATGTGAAGGAGCCTTTTTAGATTCGAGCTAGCCATCTCTTTTCTCAAGTGGAATCAGTGTCCAAACTAACCAGACCATGTCCATGAGACCAGCGCTGATGATGCATCAGTGCACCATCTTACTCTGAATGTGCTCATGTTGCCGCCTGCACTGCTACAGTCGAAGGCTTTGAGTGCATAATACTTTTCAATTTGAAAAGCTCCCGACCAAAATGCCAAGTCCAGCTTCCTTCGAGATTCTATCCAACGTTTGCATTATCTTGCCCATCTCTCCTTAATCCTCACTCGTCCGTCCGAGGGATCTATCTCTCTGGATTTTGCCCACGAGTTTTGTCCTCCAACAGATATTCTTATTCTCGAGGACGTGTAACTAGAGACTGATTGAGGTCAGATTAAATCAACGAGAGGTTTGACCGTAGAAACGAAGATGTAGTAGGTCGAATATGTAAATAAAATGATGCCGGTGGGAGTGAAAACCCGATACAGTTGGGAGCCTTGAGTTATTGCCTCGTAGGTCAACTTCTTTAGCATAGCTACATTAAGCTGAACTTAGTTCTGGGAGAAAGATTTACTTCTAGGATCGTGATGGAATTTAGGTACGGTTGTTTAGTACATGTCCAGCGCTTTTCAATCTTGTAGAAAAAGATCACGAGTCTTCCCTTGCAGCAATTGACTGTCAGTCTCGTCTTCATTCAAAATATGAGTGCCCTTCACTATAGCTGCGATCGGCAAATCTTTGCATATTAAGGTAACTACGAGTTCGATGGGTGTTAATCACGTTGCAGGTTTACAAAAAAACACCTCGACGTAATCTTACTAGACCATAGGGTAAACGCTAGGCTCTTATCGGCTGATTTTCTCAAAGTACATTATAATACATACAAACCTGAAGTGGGCATGAAAGGGTTCCATCTAGTACGCAGCACAAGGCCATTAGCACGTAACTCTGTTTTGACTTGGTAAGTCCCTAAAATATTGAAGCATTCAACCAGATTTAAAAAATGTATAATTTAATGCAGAAAACACTAATAGAAATCGCCTAACTCAGCGGTGCCGCACAAAAGACTTGTATCAAGTGTTCCAAGTTCTCACCATGGGATAATGATTGCCATTGAGGGCTTATTCACAATCTCGATATCCATTGCCTCGGCCGCAACGCATGAATGCAGAGCCCATGAAACCAGAGCGGTGTTTCTGGCTTTTCCGCTTGACCATTAGGCCGTTTCTTGCAGGCATCATTATCAAAAGCCAGTCAACCATTCGCCATAGATAACGTATACTGTGACCAATAAACAGCCCATGTTACCTATTTTCCGTGGCAAAGTATTCGGTAGCTTATGTAGTAGCTCAGGGTTCGGGGTGAAGCTTTGATTCGACGCGGAAAACTAGATTGGAGCTATCCTAACGTGCTGGGTATATTTCGAGGAATTCTCTATGAATAAAATCTGAGACCATATTTTTCTTTATAATCAGTTGCAGGCCTCCCATCATTTGGGAGATTTCTGTAACTATCCCAGCAAAAGGTGTACGAATTACTAGCGAATCCGCTTCGTGAATTCTTTGAGTAGATGCCGATATCTCTACCATCTTTTGTGACAAGCATGTAAATCGAGGGAGAATGATGGTGCGTCGAACCCTCTCTATTAGATCTCATTGGTAATAAGTAATATTTTTCCCCATTATTAGACCATGTGCCAGTTCTGTGAGCTTTTCCATCTACCATGCTAGAACCAGCCGAGTGATTATTCCGCCTGCCAAATTCATTGCAGGCCTTCTCTCCAAACATCATAATATTGTCTTTGGTAAATGTTTGTGATCCACAAGTTACTCCATTCTCCGGTACATTCCAGCCCCTCTGACCTAGGACATTGTTAATTGAGTAACGTGCTTTGAAAAGAGGTCGTACCTCTTTTGATAAGCGATATGTCCCGATGACCATTTATGCCTAGGAAGAAGCAACCGAGGCCAATGAAAAAGACTTGTAGTTGCATATTGCCAGCTGCAGCGGTAGATGAACAAATTAAGACGATAGGTATGAATTTATGGTGGTGATCGGCGAATCCAGCACCTCCTCCAAGCTCCTGAAGTATCTATATGTCTTTTTTCGATGAGGTGTATGAGGTTGATTGGCCCCGCATGAGGACCTCTTCATTACACCAGCTCCCTAATCTGGCCATAATGTAATCCTGTCTGAGTCGATTTTATCACAGCCGGCTTTCTTGGGAGCATAGACTAGTGACCACCACTCATGGAAATGGCCGTCTATGACACCAAAGACATTGACTGGGTTTGGCAGTTAGAGTCCTCGGTTCATCCTTTCGTTTAAAATCCCATGCTTGCCCGATAGTCAGATCCTTTTCTAAGGTTGAATCGGACAAGACTTGCACCATCTAATCTGGGCTATCCACTGTGGATTCTCGCCGTGGCTTTTTTTGGATATTACGAACCTAAACGTCGGTAAAACGCGGAGAAATATGGACAGTGGGCTATCATGAAGTCTTTTTTCCTACTATGAAGGACCCACTCCATGAACCCGGATCATGGGAACATGAAGATTAAACTCCTGTCAGCGGCGTCTTTTGTCGACATGGGATTGAGTATTCTGCGAGTGCCGTGTCTAGTCACACTTGCCGTGCAAGGGTCGTCGGGATATGAGGCGACGAGTCAGGTCTCCCAGTCATCCCAATCCTTCGCTCTCGACTAGACGAGATTCCATTCAAAGCTTCGTCAACTCTAAAAGTGAGACCTAGCACATTCTCATGTTCCTGAGCAGATCTGTCATCGATAGATTCTATGACCAAGCTTAGCCTTCAAACTTACGTCTACGACAACATGAATACCCGCAATAGGACCCACATCGCGGTACACAAACCTGATGAGACAGACTAACGGGAATGACGAGAGACATATCCGGGCAAACGAACTACATAATGCCCAGGACAGATAGAGTCCTGAAAGGAGAGATATTGAATTTTGGAAAGGAATTTATTAATTGAGTGAATTGTGCGAGCCACGATATCGTACATCTGAGAGCTGCCGAAAACGTAAATAGATTCTTGGCTGAATAATGCGGTGGTATTTCTGAGATTTTTAGAGAGCAAAAATATCCTAGGGTCAAGGAGTGAGTGTGTGTTTATTGCACTACTTGAGTCTTAGACTATCTAGCACATTAGGCTCCTCTCTGGCCCAGGCCACACCTTGAACAGTGCTCCTTGATTCCCATATTTCTTGAAAGATAATTGTGAGGGGATGCATATTTAAGTATAGTCAGCTCTAGTTATGCAGTCATGTAATATATAATGACTGGGAGTTATGCAGGTATCCAAGGTGATCCGTGCATGGATACAAATGAGAAGGGCGATTTTTTGGGTGAACCTAGACAGAGAACCTTAGTGATTTAGTTGTAACACAAGATTGAACCAATAACGTTTACAATAATTGATATATTGCCCGTGATGAATTGCCATTCAGCTCAGTCTTTACCCGTGGAATTCAGCCACCTTTTTCACGGAACCTTATATCCAAAAAAAGAAAAAAATGGTGGTAATGGAAACAGGGGTCAAGGATGATAGGTTATAACCGTGAAAATGGTAAATGATTAGATTTTTATTATAGTCCCTACTGAGTCTAAGACTATGGAGGACTTTGTAAATCTAACTTAAGATTCTAATTACATTTAAGAACCTTAATTTTCAGATATGCCAAAATTTGCTTTTATAGATATTGAGTGTCAAGTCTTTCACACAGTAAATGATTAAGATTGACGATTTACGACCGTCCTATGCTTCACTGTCGGCGATACTAGATGCACGATAGAAAGCTGCGTAGACTGAACAGTTTTCCTCCACCCTTGTAAATTAACGACTCGCGCCTGCTCGGTTTCATTCAAACATTGCTTGACCCTCAGTTTCTGCTCGCGTCGCCCTTCCCATGATTCCCTCCAGGATTGCTCTCTTGCGCCTCCCTCCACCTTTTCACTCGCGTGCTTACTACAGGGGTTCTGGGTTAATGCCTGGACCTTATATTTCGGCGTAGCGCCGTGCACACGGACGTCCCTTGATATCTGGGCCTGGAACCTCGCACCGACCGGGCTGATCTCTTGGAATAAGTCTGGATTGCTTGGATACATATCCAACTGATAACAAGGTATTGCTAGTTCGTGTCTAGCGGGATTACATCAAATTTCTCGCACTGATTGTCTCATCAGAAGATATGAAACTTCCCTTTCATGCGCACTCACGGTCGAGGGTCAAGTATTCAGCGAAGGCGTACACACCTGATGGTGATATCTGCGAATAAAGTGAAGAATTTGAGTGTCTCTGAAGTCAGAATAGTCAATTGAAATGTACGCAGAGTATTGGTATTTATCATAGCTAGATATGTAAATGCGTCATAAACGATCCCACAAGCTCAAGTTTGATTAAAACTAACGTCATGCCAGTGCACAGTTTATGACCATGATCACATACCGAACGGCTCAGGTCTCCAACTACCTAACGCTTCGGCGCACCCTACACCACCCAGAAACTACAAACAGTCCAACCAGCTATCCACCTTGGAGAACGAAAGCTCAAAGCCAGTCAGCGATGTCCTCTACGAACCGGGCAGAGAAATACTCCCTCAGAGCCGAGACTCAGTCACGAACAAGAGTGGACCTGAGAGCTTTTGTCGGGATGGCGTTCGGGAGGAGTGGCATTGACGAGATTATAGTCCAAAATCCGACCTGCAGAGATTTCACGATTGCACAATCCGACTCAACCAAACTTTCACACCCAAAATACGAACTGCAGATGGGATAAAACCTGTCTGAGGCTCGTATTCAAACAGCTGACACTTAACATCTTAAAATTTTCTGGAAGACCTACATTCTAAAATAATCTCACCAGCTACCGAGGCACCCTAAAATCCTAGAGTCTTACTCGTAAACAAAATTACAAGTGGTCATTCACTCTACCGCAACTATCGTGCGCTGTGAAAGTATGCTCGAAATACCTGCCTCATATACGTCTATACATCGGCCAACAGTAAATATAACTCGATGCGCGATGAATCATCATCGACAAAATAGGCACGTCATATGGTCGGCATATCAACTAGGGTATACAAAGGTCGAGGCATCGATACCTCGGTCTTGAGCTCTTCGACCTATATTCGACCTCTATGGTCAGGAGCACAGTAATGACGTGGCAAGACCAGAAAAACGGGGAGCCTAAAAGGTTTCCAAGATAACGATACAGATAGAAGGACTGAGTAAAAGCTATCATAAAGAAATAAATGGGAATGGAAACTGAAAAGGCCTTAGTTGGCGACTGAATGAGGCATCCAACGATGAAAATGACTCTTACATGAGATGAGGAGATAATGGGATAAATAACGATAGCGGAAAAGAAAAAAAGAGATTGGGAGGCTATCAAGGGTTTGAGTGCATGCCGGCCGAGTCTGAGGAGGATATTGCGCTCTGGCGCATCAAATTCGGGTTCTCTGGATAGTTGGACTTGACATGTTCAACTCACGGATTAACTCTGAGGTAGTCCAGCTATTCATCTAGAACGAGTTTTATGTACTTTTTGATATTTTACCGGTCCAGCCTGGCTCCACTTATGCTAAAGCCCTTATAATAATGCGGAGAGTGCTAATTTCCTAGCAAGTTCGTAAAAAACAAGTTCATTGAAGGGTCATCAAGATTCTTGTGCAGTCGGTCGCTGAGCATGAGGCATCTCGATTATCACTGATAACTATTCAAAAATAGCTCAACATGACACGCTCAATTAGGCATATGATTATTCTATCGAGGATTAGAGGAGCCGACTGGCAAAATTAAATTAATGCATGGCTGGTCCATTCATCTAGCGAGTCGTTCGAAGCCGAGATTTGGCATCCTGTGGGGAGGCTTTCGTCATTTCGCAATTATCTAGAATTCAGGCAGGGAAAACTGTCTAGTAATCACTTATAGATTAGGCACACAATTGAATAACTGTCATAGACTGAGTCAGGACCTCGTAATTTCAAGCATCATCTACCAGCAAATACTTCAACGCCGATGACACTGATCATATATGATCCCTCCCCATCCAAATAGCATCAATTTTCTTACTTCAGTAACTCTTCTGACGGCAATTCATATGCGATTCCAGGGCCTCTTCATCAGCCTCGGCCTTAGCTTTCTCCAGCTCGGTGCGAGCGGCTTTCAAGGGGACACTGAACGGTCGATAGATCACGCAGTAGCTGCACCGAAAGAACTAGCAGCGTCTACTCCACCCACATATCGCATTCCGAAGCTCAATATCAAATCGGGAATTTGGATGGTACCGGAGACTGGCGTCCGCTGTGGATCGGTAGACTTCACCAACAAACAAATCTATCAAACGGGGGAAATAGCCTGCGCAGAATATAAACTTATGCGAAAGAATTTTACTGTTAAATTAGTTTCAGTGGGACAAGTTCATCGAACACATAGTCGTTTCAGTAGGCAGGGGCAAAAATTTTACATTTATCCACTGAATCCATTAAGGCGCGATAAAAACGGCATCTACAAGCCTACGCCTTACGTTGTCATCGACAAAAAATGTAGAGTGATCGCCATCTACTTGCGCACATTCTTGAAGTCCAAAACTCGATTTAGGCCGAAATCAAAATATGATTTGTGCTGGGAAGGCCGCGACATTCCGTAAGGGGATCTTAAGAGGATCTTTCTCCTGAATGAAAGGATGATCCCAACCACTTATCATGAAGTACCTAGCCTTCAATTGACTCGAGGCCTAATCTACGTCTACTAATATACGATTTAGCGTCGCTATTGAGCCTCATTTTGATCTTGGAAAACTCTATAAACCACACGACTTGCTGCTTGGGGATTAGGGATTGATATGGTATGGCGATTGCAGCTGATGTTTTCTCTGCTGTATTGCAAACTAGCATATGATGCGCCGAGATAAAAGAAATATTAGATGATTGTTTCGATGCCACAGGTACTTTGAGATTAAATGGCCACTGGAGGAGAAAAAGATTCAATCTACTTGGAATGAGGATAACAGATACGGAACTAAAATTTATGTAGATATGATTTAGAAGAAGCGTGGTTCATTGATCTCTCCTATTTTCTCTGTATCTTCTCCAAGGCTATATATATCTACCTCTACTCAATACTCGAAAATCCAATATGAAGATAAGTCCAAATATTATGTGAAATAGAAAGCATCAGAGTGATGAGCTTGAGCTCATTACTTGAAAATTTTGTACAGATTGACGGTCTAACATGCAAAGGCGACTAGCATTTGTACAGGTTTGACTCGCTTTCTACGCGGCATTGGTGTGCAAATAAGATGATCGAGAATCAGAGCGAAATCCTGATGAACAGAACAGCCAGCATAGCAACTTGCATATTGCCAACCCACCACAAGTATCATGCTGCAGTCAATGCTAAGGCAGTGGCATCTTGGCGACATGTCAGATTCGATAAACGTAGTTTTAATTCAATCTCAAGTGGCAGGGTGTTGCGGGCTGTGCCCAGTT
Organism: Blumeria graminis f. sp. triticale; assembly: GCA_905067625.1. NCBI lineage: Eukaryota > Fungi > Ascomycota > Leotiomycetes > Helotiales > Erysiphaceae > Blumeria > Blumeria graminis. Next base: position 7,645,262 of record LR898477.1, read on the forward strand.
CGGTTAGGCTGGGCTATCTTTCAGGCCCAGCCTTGTTCAAGGACACTAACCAAGTGATCTGTAAGAGAGTTTGTCGAGACTCGAATCACTCGGTTAATTATGCTGAGGCTGGATAACAGATCACTCAGTATCAAAAGAATACGTGTCGGGATACTGGATCACTGGTGGCTGTAGCTGGCATATTTAGTTCAAAGGATTTCCTGTAGTAAATCTCTATAGAAAAATAATAACTCTCTGTGGTACTGTTTACGTGCGGTGTTCGTAATTCTCCTCGCCCGTAACATATATTTTTCTATCATATCATTTTTTCTCTTTTAGGTGCTTCTAGCTCAGAGTTGTACTTATAAGTATTCACATCTCGTATCCAATTGTTGTATGAGCTATCTAGTACCAGACTATTCAGTGTCTTCATCAGGATCGGAAGACTCTTTCTACAGCACTAACTTTTCACCAAATCTCAGAACGGTCGCATCAGAAATAATGTCGGAAATGCCATATTCCAATAACGATATCGCTATGCCAGAAGTAAGCACGTCAGATCCCTTCGCAGGGCTTTCATCGGCAGACAAGGAGGAGATTTTGAGGATGGTGGAACAAAAAAAGAAGCGCGCCACAATATACTCCTCAGATTCCCGGGGTCCCTCTTCGTCTAACAAAGTGATATCTTTACCAAAATGGAATGGATTACAGGAGGACTTTCGATTTTTCGTGGATCGGTTGAGGTTAAAGGTGGAAAATGAAATGTTAGACTGTGAAGAATCAAGTTCTATTTGCATCGAAATAATAGACACCCTACCAGACGATAAAAAATCCAGATTAGCGAATTGGTTCTCAACAAGTAGGAAGTTAAAAAAATTCGACTGGCGGAACCTACTAGATGTCATAGAGAAAGAATTCGAAGACAATCAAGCACAGCAGGCAGCCTTAGAGCTGGTTCAGCGTATGGAGCAGGGCAAGCACCAGTACTTCCACGATTTCCCAAAAGATTTTGAGAGCAAGGTGGCTTCTTGTGGCGGAGATGAAATGTTCACGACGATGGCCATGACACGACAACTGAAGGCCTCGTTAAACGATAAATTGCGCCGTGCCCTAATTGTTGTCAAACTGCCACATGTTCGGCAATACAATGATTGGGTAGCCGTAGTAAGAGAGGTTGCTGAAGAAGTCGAGAGTTTTTCCGACTATCGTCTCAAGGGGCCAACCTAAACGGTCACTAAGCTTGGACCACCAAAAGGGGGAATCGGAGTTTTCAAGCCCGAAAACAGCACAGATCAGGTAGACTAGGACGGTGACATCAAAATGATAGAAAAATATATATTAAGGGCGAGGATAATTACGGACACCGCACGTAAACAGTACCACAGAGAGTTATTATTTTTCTATAGAGATTTACTACAGGAAATCCTTTGAACTAAATATGCCAGCTACAGCCACCAGTGATCCAGTATCCCGACACGTATTCTTTTGATACTGAGTGATCTGTTATCCAGCCTCAGCATAATTAACCGAGTGATTCGAGTCTCGACAAACTCTCTTACAGATCACTTGGTTAGTGTCCTTGAACAAGGCTGGGCCTGAAAGATAGCCCAGCCTAACCGAACTGGGCACAGCCCGTAACACAGGGTCGGCTCATGAGAGCGGGATGAAGGGGGTCAGCTGCAAGACGAGCCAATGAGTAATAGTAGGGTAACGATAGCCTGCCATAGATATCGTCGAGCTCAGTGGAGGCTACCGAGCAGCTCGTGGGCCATGCAAAGCTGAAAATCCCGTTTGCCACTCCACCTCTTTGTAAGCGCCTGATGAAATCTCGAGTGACGGAAGCGAACGAAGACTCAACACCGGTGAGATGTTGTGAATCCTGTGCATCGGGTTGTGGCCGAGTCGACTCGGCCTGCCATGAACGCGACCCAGGAGTGCTCGCCCGCAGAAGACCTCCACAGCTCCACACGAGGGGTCTCTCGTAGAGCGGCGACTAGGATCACTGGAGTCAGTGGGAGGGCGGGAGGTACTATGAGAAATTCACGGCAGTCTGCGCGGTGTTTGTTGAGAAATCTTCATCAGGACTCGCGGCATACGTTTGTGAATGGCGAGGCCGCGTCTCGGGCGTGGCTTCGCTTTGGTTACCACCAGCTCATCACTAGTCTAGCCTGGCACCAAGCTCATTACTACGCCAATATTGATCTGCATTCACTCTAGATGTGTGACATCCCGCCGGCTCGGCTTCTTGACGGATGCGTGGGGCACAGATATGGGCCTGAAATACGGACTCGGAGCCTATACGCGGGCGGATTTTGCTGTGTACAAGACGTCGGCTCGCTCGGCCGAGTCGTCAAGCGGGCGGGCGGACGGGAATGAGCAAAAACGCCATGAGCTTAGGCCTGTTAACGGATGAGTTCGGGATTTCTCGCGGCTCGCAATCAGCCAATATTCTAGGAGAGCTTCAGAGCAGCCATGACTAGGGATCAAAGGCTGCGACTGACTGCGCCGTCTAAGGAGCCAGCTCAGTCCTGGCGCGGGCTAGCCAGTCTCCCGCCACATTCACGATTGAGAATGTGCCGCAAGGTCTGCTTGCGCAGGTTTGAGTATTAGCGATCGCAATCCATGGTATGAGTGTTTTAATACGGATACACTCAAGGGCGTGGAAAGTGTCTCGTGCCATTCAATGCAGGCCCTGTGCCTGGCAGCCTGAGTACAAAGATTTCGCATAATGTTGTTAGGTCGGGACACGAGCACGAATATCAATAGTTTCCCTCTCCCATCTAAACCAAATTCGAATGCTGTGTATGGCAGTAATTTCGATTTCCTCGAAAGATCTCCAGTTTACTACACTAACTGAATATCTCTCAAACTAAAATTCAACGCTATCTTCACCTAATTCCGTGTTTAAAGACACCTCCTCTTCTCTCCATCTACCCACCCCCCCTAGTGCTGCTAGGCGATGCCTACTTGGTGGCTCTTTCGATCTTCCTAGCTGCTATTCGCCCGTAAAAAGCCTTTGTTACGCTGGTGGGAGAGTGAAGATAGTGAGGAGCATAAAGAGCCCCTTTGTGAAAGATTGAATGGAAATTTCAGAGGTCGTACTGTTGAACGGGAGTTTTAGAGGGTGCACATGAGGGAGTCAACTGCGCAAATCGTGGGTATCTTTAACCTCATGGTGGAAGACTCGCATTTCGCATGTAGTCATAGACTGAGAAAGTACATTCATTCCATAAACCACCCAATCCTCGTACTGAAACTTGTCCATATCGTAAATAAATTAGTCCATAACTACACTCAACATATTGTACTGAACTTGCGTTTTCCTAGATACTTGGGAATTTCCAACATCTTGGTCTTCCAAATTTTACCATTCGTGAGTAACATGCCCGCTGGCTTGATGACACCTCAAAACACCCTTCAAACATCATGGATAATAAAAGATGTATAATGACAATATCAACAATAGCCAAGTCCAGCTGTTCCCTCACTTGTAAAAAGAGAACTGCGCGCACCCTTTACTATATTTGTTCCCTAGAATTTGTAGAAGACCAATATCTTCCGTAGGTATGTAGCCCAAAGAGTAAGGCCTCTCTCCATATCGTCTATGGTTTTCCGATAACGTCTTGTTGACTCGAGCACATTGGCTTGGAGCGAAGATGACACAAATTATCAGATATGGCCTCGGTCTCTAAAATGTATCCAGGATAGCTTGCCGTGTTGACTAATGTGTTCTAGGCGTATGCCTCTACCAGCCCGTCTTATATCTTCTTTCGAACCTGATGTCGTCCCCTTGGGCTCTCTTGCCCAGTAGCTCCTGCATATCTAGATGATTGATCAACGGCGAATATATGGGCCTTATAGTGAACAGTTATAGCCCGTATGACGGAACAATCGAATCGAGATGGGGCTGCTCGGCCTAGGTAGAGGTTCATGGTAGCGCCTCGTCAATTGCTATCGCTAAAACAAAGGCTAAATTTCAATTGTGGATCATTAGGGACAGCTTTCACATTCCCACCAGTGACCATGTAGACGGCATGATTTTTGCCAGACTTGGAGATTATAAGATATGGAGTGGGCTCAATATCACCTTTGGGATTAACATAGAGTCCGTATATGGGATACATGTAAAGCTTTGCTCCTTGTATATGCTTTCTGTAATACGTTTGGATAAATCTCCCTTTCGTAATTGAATGATTACTCTTACGATTTTGGGCTTTCATCTCTCGTAAGGCAGATTTAAGGGCCACATCAAACTCATGATATTTAATCGGCCACTCTAAACATTCAATTCCTCCGGGGGGGAATTGTTTTCGTCTTTTAAATAATTTAAATGGTTGAGGATATCGTAGCCATTCAATGTTTTTTCTTGAGACGGTTGAAACGCCCCTTTTCAGCTGTTCTGTCGCTGGTGATTGTAGAGTCTGAATGAAAGGAAGCCCGAGGCCCATCAAGAAGAGGTGGAGGAACATAGCTACTTGTCGATAAAGAGCGGATAGGGTGAGGCTGCAATGGATGAATGAAAAGTACCGCGATAATTTTGCTGTTAAATAAATGGCTAAGAGCCCTATTTATCAAATGGAGAAGATTTACGAGCACCACTAAGCTGCAGTCGAAGGATAGCTATAGATACACGTTTTCAGTGTCATCTACGAAACAAGAGATGGACACTTTCCGAAGTTCTGAGTCTTAGCCATGATTCAGGACCAAGATGAAAGTTTTTGATGAGTTGATAGTAGAGACAAGGTTCGTTGGCTTGCTTTGGTCAAGATCATAAGCAGTAGAGATTCTGCGACAGCTCAAACTGTCAAACTCGACAAGCTACTAGTCATGTATGAGTCATGGATGAGTTTAAGTCGTCTGAAGATCGTATTCAAATTCTTGACTTTACTTGTGCTCCTGAACTTACATTAAACATGTTCAGCAGCTGAGATCATCTGATGACTTGCTGATCATTCGAGTGTCAGCGATGCTCCCTGAAACATAATGATCGAATTATCATGACCAGTAGAAGAGCTTATACGAGCTTCGACCCATGCTGTATGCTGTCGATTTACAATCTATTTCTTCATCTCAAATCACGCCTCCAAGGGTAAGGTTGCGGCGACGATACAGCAATATTGTTGATGTTATCGGATGGATGAAATAGATGCCAACGTTGGTGGACACTACGTGAGGAGAAATATGGGAGTCTTCGAAGGGCGAATTGATGAGGATCCCCGATGAAAATAAAGACTACTGCATAAGATAGACCAGAACCGGGGTAGGAGGGCCAAAATATAGGGACGAGCTGCCGGTGTTAAGATCTCGGACACGCGGCGATTGCGGAATTTGTGCTTCAACCCTTTCTAAGCGGCTGTCTTTGTGGATTGGATCAGGCACGATTCGACGTGTGAGTAGACACTGTGGCAATTGGGTACTCAATTGGAGCAAAACTCGTGGCTTAGGGTGAAGTGCTCGAGTCCATCTAGTAGTACTTGTGCTAGTGTCTTAAAGTTGCTGAAGTTGCCCCTTGCCTAGCATTTACCATCACAAAAAATATTCATGGCCCTCTAAAATATGAGTCTCCCCAGCGAGTCTCAGAGGTGAGATCAACAAATGTTTTCGTAGATGTAAAAGTATTCACGATTGTGTAAACTACACTGCATGAGAAAGTTGGCGAAGTTTCCATTATGCGACTCAGGCATGAATCGATCTAGGATAATGGAATCCTAGCATGTTTCACACAGCATCAAGGAAAAGTACTGAAAAGATGATTCGACGTATAGGAAGAGCACTCATGCCTCAGATTTCATTTACTAGTACCACTGTGAAGTTATGGTGGCTTTTTCTTCACCCCAAGTCAACCCTCATCCGTGAATACCCAATCAGAGGAATGTCTCAAACCCCATGAGTTATGCAGACATACCTCCATCATCCGTTCACATTTCTCGTCGCGAAATGTGGTCTTAGGTATCTCCTTCCCAAGTGGATTAGGTGCCCAGGCTACTCAAACTGTACCAGAGTACACCACCAGGAGGCAGATTACAACACCTTCCATCGTCGGCTTGTTTTTATAGTGTGAGCTGCACTCTCGCAGGCGAAGTCTTGGCGCGTACAAAGCTCAATTCGTAAAACTGCTTGCCAAAGTCCGAAGTTTCACGCCTTTCGAGGCTACATCCTTCCTTCGCATCATCTTGTTAACTTGTCCTGATACCTCTCACGTCCATCTCAAAGAGCTATCTGCCAGATTTGTGCGCCACGCTTTGCTTCCTCCTGCGACTTTAAATATCGGCGTGGGCGCGTTTTTGGTGCCGAGCTAAGGCCAGAGAAAGTCGACAAGAGGTGTGATGATTGGAATGAGGATGTAATAGGTCGTACTTGTAGACTTGATGAGACTTAGGAGTCAAACTCGTTTGGAGCGAAAAAACGACGTGGAGGAGTAATTTGAATCATTGCCTCGTGGGCCAACTTCTTTGATATTGCGAAATTTAACTGGACTTGGCTCTGGGAGAATTTTTCACTCCCAGGTTCGTAGAAGACACGGCGTACAGGTGTTCAGTCTTGCCCTCCGTTTCAAGACATCAAAACATGACAAATTTAATTTTTTAGACATGCGCGCTACTGGTGTCTTGTAGCTCTCAACAAATATCCTGAAAAGCAGAGCATAATGATAGTTGTTCATGATTATCCATTGTTACGGGGTTGATTTGATTTCATTTAGCCCGTTCAGTTATCCTATGGGCTCATGCAAGTAAATCTAGCTATAAATATTTACACAGGAAGAAAGCGAATTCTGTACATGCCCCCCCCCAAAGCTGTCAGTCTTATGTCTATTGGTTTTTTCGATGTTTCCAACAGGAAGTGTGTTTACACTGTTTATCCAATGTGAATTCCATCCTGTCCTTTTCCTGATAGCGTCATCCTTTTATTGACTGCTATCTAAACTTCTTCTGCAAGCCGGAACTGTTCAAGCCAAGCGTTACTTAGTGTCGACTCTATAATTCTTTTCAAGTCATCGAGGCTGTTCATCATAGCTTCAAAAGACTTATCTTTTGCCTGTTGCAGCACCTTTCCTCTTCCTTTAGGCCACTGAGGACAAGCTAGGACTATATTTCTCACGTTTTATGACGGATATCTACACTGGCATTTTGAATTTGCCACTCCAGGGACCTTTATTCTGTATAGGTAAGAGTTGAGGCCAGTATGCTCACTTCTCATCTGTCTTGCAATAATGCTTTGGGCCCTACTCAGGACTTGGTGGATGATAGAGGGTGTGTTTCTGTAGGTCATTCTTTTTCTACTTGGTCTCTCGTCAGTGATGATACTTGCTGCTTTCTAATGTTCTGGGTCTGCTGACGCCTGATGAGAAAATAGTCGCTCTTCCTTAAAAAGTTTCCATACGCTTTCCCACTCCTGGAATGCTTCTATCATTATTACGGCTTGTTAACTATTCAAATAGTGCATGTGTAGAGAGATATTTATTCGTGACGGGCATAAACCTAGCACTCACAGTGATTAACAGGGAGAAGGGTAGTCTTTCCCCGACGACTATATATGACAATAATTCAGTTTGACATCTTAATTACTCATTTAAAGGGTGCACTTGCTGATACCACTCGAGACCTTTGTGCTGGAGAATTTCACCCGTCACTTAACAGTTGATATCCACCAAAGGGAAAACAGGAAAAACCTTTGGCTACCCTAACATGCCTTTGTCATCTCGTATATAGCCACCGCGCGAGATATGGCCTCACAGTCCTCTCTTTCTCGAGTGAGGTAGGTGTTCAGGCTACCCAGACTTTTGTTCGGGAAGATGAAGGCCAAGAGGCGGACCAAAACACCTTCCATCGTTTCCTGGTTTATACTGTCCGTAGCACTATCAGAAATTTTAGCCTTGGCGGCCACAAGTACCCAAAAGTCGAAACCCATCGAAAAATATGCAACCCAGAATACTAATTTGTGACCTCTTCACTCGTTCTTCCCACATCCCAGCTGCCTACTCTTCCTCAATATGTGAAGCCCCATTAGAGCTACGGTCCCCCTATAGACCAAGACCCAAGCTTTGTAGATTATGGCTTAGTTTTCTCCCCGAGAGTATACATAGCATCGTAACTTTGTAGTGGGAGATGGTCAATTTTTGATGAGGCGAATTGCTGATTGCAATTGGAGTAACGCTTTCATCTGTGTTGTATCAAGATTGAGGTAGAGAACTCTCGTGAGAATGACAAAACCGACATTGACGAGAAGTCGACAATTTTAGATGTGCTTGAGATTACTTTTGACTTCGATTCAGATTTGATTCTTCTTAGCTATTCCAGATGTGCAGAGAATACTAAGCGATTACACCGGCAAAACTGGAAGGTGAAGAATTCGTCATTGCCGGCCAGATTATGTATAGCTTCTGGACGATTTCGTGGGCATGTCCCGTGTTTCTTGATGCGAGAACGGATAGATGAATGAATAAAAGATTACAATGGCTACGAGTGCATCAGCGCATATTCAATAGCTGTCACCTGTGTTCTGTTTCCCGTACGAATCTGGAAATGAGATATTCACGCAGAGCTAAGTTCCAATAGATGTCGTAAAACCGAAAAGCTGCCTACAAGGCATTATCTAGGGATACTTACATATTTCATCTGACTAAATCCTTTTCCATTATACAAGTACTCTTCGATCTCTGTGATCACAGCCCTCGTAGACCCAGCCTCTAGCCTCATATGGCAGCCATGTGTATGCCTACGACATGTCGAGGGAACACGGAAAGAATCAAAATCGTGGCGCACGAATCGATGGGCCGGATGTTCAGGATAGCTAGACAAGATGATGTCGAGTCTGGATAGAGTGTCGAGTATCCGGAAATAAGCTTCCCACTGTGGAGTATTGTGAGAGTGTGGGGGCGGGCGACACTGCAAATCTGCCGCGGCTGCATGGCTCAGTGGTACATGATCCGAGTTGAGTTTCCAGATAGAGTCTAGATAGCCTGGAATTCTTCTCCCTCGAGACGGGGGATGACGATGTGACATCTGGCAAAGTCCAACTAAAGTTTGCGCGACCCTTTGGTGAGGAGTGATAGTTTTGGCTCTCTATTGTAGTCATCTATCTCAAGTTCCCTGCTGATAGATGTCTACGAGTGCGGGGAATTTTTGAGACTCTTTGGTAAGCCGAGAGGGTTGTGTTTATCGTACTACTTGAGTCTACGACTATCTAGCACATCAGGCTACTCTCTGGCCCAGACCACACCTTGTACAGCGCTCAGAGCCTCTTGTGATACTTGAAAAGTCCGGGAGGTGCAAAGATTTTGTCAGTACGATCAATCTACAAAAGAATACATCTATTAAATGATCTTTGGAGGAGTGCCAGCCCAATGTACAACACCATATCAGATCCTGGGGGGCCGAAGATGTGGATATAGCCCGACTGAAACGTAACATACATGTACAGGAATACAAATTTTTTCCACTGTCAAGGACAATTTATTTACCTTTCAGCGGTGTTAGTGTTAACTCTTTGTTTACTCTGCGCATCCAGGATAGCCCGGAAGAAGTGTATCCAGTGGAGGTCGAAGGCAAGTACAATCATATCTAAAATCGACATTTCGCCAGTGTTGGATCTATCATTCTCACACGAGTTAACCAACCCAAATTCACCACATACCTCCCCGCTTCAATAAACCATCAATCTTTCAATTGCAAAGCGTGATTTGTCTCATCCATCACTGGCCATCTACCACAAAAAATTACAATGCTTCGTGTAGCGGCAAGGAGGAAACTTAGACATGCTATCAGAGATAAAGTACAGAGCATATGACTCACTTTCAAAGTAGAGCACTCAGGCCTCCCCCTTTATTTGCAAGGACCACTATGAGGTATATTTTTCTGGACAGTTCAGTCGACCCTCCTGCGCGAGTGCCAATTGAGGGGGATTTAAAAAGCATCCGGTGGTCCAAGAGTGCCTTCTGCATGCACATATACGTGCACAGCGAGAAAATTGCTGCTTTCTCGCTTGAATCGAACCAGCCATTTTCGCGCGAGACTTTATTTAAGCCATTTAGGTACATCTAGATATAATATTTACAGAGGGAACCAATTCGATAGAAACCCCCCAAAACTGTCCGTCTTACCTCTATTGATTTTCTACGGTTTCCAGTAGGAAGTGTATTCAAACTAATCATCCAGTGCGAACTCCGTCCTATCCTTGTCTACATCGTTTCATCTTTTAGTCCATTGCTATCTATAGTTCTCTTGCGAGCCGGAACTGTTCAAACATGCCTTTAAACAGGATCCACCTTGCAATCCACTCCGTCTAATCTAGGCTATTCATCATGGCCGCAATAGACCTATCTTTTGGCTTTCAAAGCACCTTTCCTCCTTCCATTGCTCACTGATGACACGCCAAGACCATATGTTTGAAATTTTGGGATGTATATCCTCACCGGCATTTTTGTCTGCCTTTCAATTCTTGGCGTGCCTATTCCCGGTTCCTCTTGCGGTCTGCTTGAATTTATTGCATGCAGATAGTTTCGTTCTTTTGACAGGTAGTTCTTATGAAAGTCCAACGTGTTGGACCCTCCTTTGTTTCGGGTAGATATATATATGGGAAGAGGCGTGGATTTGTGGTCTCGTACCCAGCTGCTAGTAGAGTCATATGCGCCGACTATAGCTTCAAGCATTTTCCTTGGATGCTTCGCAGTTGTCTCAGTTTCTCTCTGACATGTTACCCGCTTGCGAGAGACTTGTTAACTTGAAGAGCATTGTTCATGCAACAAGTTCTTTTCCAAGATACAAAGCTTCATTCCGTCCAAGGCGGCATCGATGGTTCACATCGTCTGGTTCAATTGCTCTAATGTCTCTTAAGAATTTCTCAAAGATGAAACGCGCTGGACTAGTGCTCCACATTAAGAAAATTCAGCGGGTATTCATATGCTTGTGGGCGTATATCTAGGGGCTCGGTGGGGCCAAAGACTGGATTGACGAGGGGATTAGTAATTTAAATGAGGTTGTACCATGAGAAAATTGTCGACTGTATGACGCTTTGATGGAAATTGATCTTGTCGGCAATGGAGATGTGATGTAGTTGACTCCGTTAGAGGCCTACGCTATTGGTTGATTGGACTGACACTGGAGATTCGACAAACGCCTGCTACGATACATTGTACATGAGATGTATACATTACCACTCGGCCAAACTAGAATCATAGAACGCTGGGCGCTTAGGATCGAGTTGATGCAGTGACCATAGTATGTATTCTTTGTGTGAAATTAAGGGATAGTCAATTCAAAAGTGATCTACGTAAGGCTCAGCATGTTCTTAATCGTGTAGTTCATCAATTTCTTTATCTGTACGGAATATAAAATTCATTTTGCATTCACCTGTGCGAACAGGTAGCGTGATCAGACCTCTTACGGGGCTTTGTGAATCCCTAATTTGCTATAATCGTAGCAGGAATGGTTATGCGACCAAGGACACAAGCTGCACGCCCGTGCGCAATTGGAGCACAACGTTGACATGGAAACCTTGTGAGAAAGGTGCGAATTTACGAATAAGACTCAGGCTCTCTGCCGGATCAGGCGTAGTTGATGGCCACAGGATAGCGTGTGATGGGAGTATTATCTGGTGAGAGCACTCGCAGTTATTGGGGTCAGTTTGCACACATGGAAATCTCGGTCCTAGATCGCGACACGGCTGCTGACTAGCAGTTGTGACATCAAGTCTCGTGTTTAGTAGTTGATGAGTCGTAAAACAAATCCTCACCATGTCAACTCGAGGTGAGGGTTTTAAAAAGTAGTCGGTGGATTGATTTCGTCCCCATGTTCAAGGGTAATAGCTGAGTATGCGTGCCATCCTAGATCACGGCACATTGAGCCCACGCCTTCGCTAACTTATCATACTATCGCTAGTTGTTTTTAGGTAGGCTAGCCGCTGCGTATTGCGCTGGCGAGAGATATCCGGCTCTCTGACTGATGGGATGCCCCGATGTTGTGGTGTGTGGAAGGCCTCTGTTCGAAGGCTGAACGATGCGCGCGCGGGAAAAATGCCCATGGGCAGTTGCGCAACACTTCTGGGGCCTGAGGCATCATTCGCATTAGCCAAAACGGCTCGCCTGAGATGTGGGACTCTCTAGGGATTCCAAAGCTGGTCCAAGGCCCCGTTGTATGGGCGGCTTAGCTATACGCCTAAATCCCGAGGTTGACTGCCATCCATCATAGGCAACATACCAGATATATTCTATCGCAACCAGAAGGGGATATAAACAATGTACAAAGTGTAGCCTAGGCCAGAGAGGAGCTCAATGTGCTAAATAGTCCATGACTCAAGTAGCACAGTAAAAACTAGAGCGAAAGCGGCGTCTGTATATGAATTGTCTACTGAAAATGGTTACTCGTGAGTATTAGGGTACTCTATAATGCTTGTTACATGTCACCGGTCCACTTGGGCCATGGCAAAGAAGGATTTGGACCCCTAATCACGAGAGATTTTGAGCTTGGAATACGGAATTTGAAGTTTCAGCAGGCCAGCTGTGTGGCATTCCGATTGACTCCTTCAATATCGCCCCCCCCCCCCATGAGACCAGTGGGAATAGACAGATCTAGCCTCTCAAACTTTCATTAAACTCCCTCCGCGACACGCCTGAGTGCCAAGGTGTGCTCATCACTTTTCGGCACACATGAGCAGTTTGCGGCCAAATTACTATTAAGATTACCATTGGAGGCTCGAATGTCGATGATAGCTTGGACAGGCCTGGGGTGTAGGGAGAAGAGCAGGTCAGCAGTAACAAAACTTGGGCACACATCAGCACAGATGAAGGAGACGAAGAGTGGCGGCAAAAGCTCTTAACGACTAGATGTTCACTGCTCTATGCCAACCATTTCGGGGCTTCTATTTGTTCCCGCCCGGCCAACGTCGTCCGAAAACTGAGGCCGAGGGAGAGTACCAACAGGCGCGCCCATGAAATTTCCAGGACGCCGTGTAAAGCCATGCTCGTATCTGGTAATGACTCGTCATGTGCTTCCACCAAAACTGGTCACCGTCATCATGACCTGGTTGAAATTAGGACACGATTGTTGCGAGTGGAGAGCTAGTAGAATTCACAGTTCATGCGAGATTGTTGACGAAATTAGATGAATGTTCCCAGTCGTATAAAAGCTATCTACGTGTCCTGCTCTCCAGCTGCTCAACCATCGTCGCTCGTTATCCGTTCATCTCTCGCTGCTTTCTCTTTGTCGCTCCTTGGCCCCCTTTGTTCACTCTGTTGCTATTTGTGTGTGGAGCCAATATGAAGCTGCATTTAGTTCTTTTATGCCTAGGCCTCTCTCATGTATGGGCCGGCGATGACCAAAACAACGGCCGCGCATTGATTGGCCGCGATACGAACACGAAATCAACCAAAAAGCAAAAGCCGATAATTATAGCTTTCAAACCAGCAATAGGAGTCGAAAAGGTGGGTGTCCTCGGGGTTACGTGCGGATTTCGCCATTACTCGCCAACTCAAATCGAAGAATCTAAAAATAAAGCAGTAGATGAGTTTAAGAGGCTGAATCAATTTCATATACGCTCTCTCAAATTGAAGGGGCAACGATACCGAGCCCCAGTATTTTGGAGATTTTTTAGGGAAAGAATCTTCATGTATCCGCTGCGCGAAACAAAGGTCAAGGCTCCTGAAAAGACTCAACAAATGGATTTTCTATTCCTAAATAGAAAATACCAGATGTTCGCCATTTACACGCGCACCCTCACCCCAGTCAAAGACAAGCCAAAGAAGGTGACTGTGACCTACTCATTATGTTGGGATGGTCGTAAACTTCCGGTTACCAAAAAGAACGATGAAAAGAAAAGGAAGGGAAAGGCCTAGCATTGACACCTATTTTCCTGTCGGTCTGGACAAATTGAATGCTTCCACAACCATCATACCAAGAAACATTTATCGGAGCGGCGTCCTGGATATTTAGCATAATGTTTATAGACACCACTAATATTTGCATATCACCATCATTTAACACCATCATTTTTCACCAACACAGAGGCTCCAAGCTGCCAGATTATGCTAGCGTTCTCAAATCTGACATGCAAAAAACCGACGTCTTCCCTCTACACACGTGCATCACTCAGCGACGTCTTGCTGCGAAACATTCAACACCACCCTATCGGTAACTTAGCGTCTGTCACTTGGATTGGCGCTAGGATGAGAGGAAGAGTTGTATTAGTAGAAGTAGGGGCAATTAGAATCGGGAGTTGAACGTATGACGAGATAGACAATCCGACTCGGGGACAAGGATTAATTGAAAGAACCCTTATACAAACCGCGTGGTAGCCCAAAAAGCGTATTAAAGTTTAAGCATCATAACTATCTTCATGGCCCGAGGGCCCGCACAAGATTGCTTCCGCTCCTTGAGATCTGAAAAGGAACGAGATGCTCATTTTTTCTCCTTCACCTTCGCACTCATGTGCATGAATATCCGCAGATTTGTGTCGCTGTATATCTCCTAGTAGCAAGGCCATATAGCATTGTCTCTCAATCTTAGAGCGGCTGCTACTGTAGGTTCTCTTTGGGGAGAATTAACCAATAAATTATATCAAGTTTACATATACCAACTACCTCTATCCCACAACTAATATCAAAATGATCTCTCCACAGGAAGAGTTTTCCGCGCCAGCTCTGATCACCTTTCCTTATGTGACCTATCTATGACTGTGACGGAAGCTCTTTCCTAATTAGTTTCAAGGTTAGGTTTGCTCCAACCGTGATTAATTATTAATTCATTTTATTGTCCTATCTGAATCTATGACTATGTAGGACATGCAGATCCTCTCTGTCTACAGGCTAAGTATATCTATACTAGTAGTATATCCCCTCCTATGCCTCCCATACAGCTCCCCTCAAACAGTACCACCCCTCACATGTCCTCATTCGATCATACACTTAGGGGAGCCCTTAGCCCTTCATCATCTCCCCTCTCCAGCCAACAAAACTATGGCCATTCGCGGGTGTATGGCAGCCGGGAAAAATTGCAAAAAACCACTAGGTGCGGGGCTCTCCTAATACTGAAATTAGGAATAATTCCGAAGATATAGTGACCCTCCTGATGCGTTCGAATAGGCCGGCCAGCTGGGCGCTGCAGACTTGTGGGTACTTCGCGGAATTCACTCTCTATCTTTCTAGCCTCCTTCCCGAAGGTCGTGCTGAAATGTCGGAAAAGTCTTGACAGAGCGTGATTGCTGTATTGTAGCTTAGCCCAACTTCTTTTGTAGCGTCCAGAGCGCTGGGGAGTGCCGTTGACTCATCGACAATTTAAGTCGTCCTAGCTAATCAGCTGAAACCTTGGTCTTGGCGCCCACAAATATTCCAAAGTTGAAACCTCCTCGAAAATATCAGTCACAGCATGGTCTTCATAAACTTGCTCCCCCCTCGCTCCACATCTCAGCCACTTATCCTTCCTAAAGTTGTTTGTCCCATTAGAGAAACAGTGTTCCACAAGTCAAGACCCAGGATTTGTATTTTTCGACTTGATTTTGTCCTTGCGGGTATAAATAACGTCGTAAATATATAGTGAGAGATGGCTGGAAATTAATGGGGCAAGCTCCTGTGCGAAATTGGGATGACGCTTTTGTTGGTAGTTGAGGCGAGATGGTGTGTTGTTAGAGGTTTAGGACTCAGAAGCTAATGGTGAGTGCTGCGTGATCGAGAAGTCGTGGTGTTCTCTGGTATAGTCTGAGTAGCCTGCGCACCTACTCCACTTGGGAAGGAGACGCCTAAGACAATATTTCGCGCGGAGAAAAGTTATTGGATGATGGAGGCATGTCTGGATAACTCAGGGGTTTTAGACGTTCCCCTGGGTTGGTATTCACGAATGAGGGTTGACTTGGGGTGAAGAAAAAGCCACCTTAACTTCGCAGTGGTACTTACAAATGAAATCCGAGGCATGAGTGCTTTTCCTTTACGTTGAATCATCTATTCTGTACTTTTCTTTGATATTGTGTCATAGCTAGATAGCTGCATACGCAATTAAAATCTGATGCAAAAAAAAAAGATCGAGAAGTCGTTAAATGGAGATGTGCCTGAGGTTACTATCGACTGCGATTCGGATACGATTCTTCTTGGCTATCCCAGATATGTAGAGGATAACGAGCTATTACACCGGCACCATTGGAAGGTGAGGAAATCGTCTTTGCCGACTGTGTGAAGAGTTGAAACCGATGCAGACCGCAATAGCGATCGGGAATCCTCAATTACGTGAGGACAAAGATGTTACTCAACCCTGTCTTTGTAGACCCTACAGAGAGCACTGAAACTATGGTTGGACGGTGCAGTGGTACATCGTCTCGGCCGGTCTCCCATGTAAGGTCCGGATAGCCAGAACACATCCCGCTTGAGACAGCAGATTGCTAGTTCGAGTCAGGCAAGAAACAACCACATTTCTCGCGACGCTAATGTGCATGGATAAAGAAGACATGCTTTGGTAATCAAAGACTTTGAAGATCTCCTTTGATCGATATTCACGGAGGAGGGTCAACTGTTTGGGTATGGAGGCATATCCCATTGTAGTATTGGCGAATAAAACCCCGAGTATAAGAGTCTCTAATACCAATATAATCATCCAACATGTAAACACGCAAAATTATTCAAAGAATAAAAGCCAAAACCATGATTATTTTATACCATTGATGTAGATATGTGGGAATAGCGAATAGGTAGATGATCAACGTTCAATTTTTATCGTATCAGTCTCACAACTCTTTAACCCCAAATCCCATCTCGGCTGTCGGCTTCTTCTCATGCTCAATCTCGCGATTCGGTTTGGCAGTGTTCATCTTCAGCGTGACTCGGAAATTGCCAATATGGATTCCAGGATCAGCTATTCTGGGAAAAGCTATGTGTAGAATAAGATTAAACAGCGTGACTAGTGTGTGAATTCCAAAGATTCATGTAGCCTCTGATGATGATCTTTATTTTACGTCTAGTCATGTAGCTTCTATGATAGTTAGATAACTATGTCTGCACTGAATTGTCTAAAAGAACAAATGACTTAAGTATCCCAAAAGAGTGTAGTAGGAGACGCGGCGAACAACTTCTTTGTGAGAGATAAGACAACCAATCTTGCGACACTCATCAATATGCAGCTATACATCTTCTTTTTATTCTTTGGTCTCTGCTTTGCCAGCTTGAAATGGGATGATATGAACCCATTCAATAGACAGCAACGCTCTGCGAAAGCCAGCTCTTCTCTGAAGGCGCCAGAACTACGGAATCTTCCCCTGTACACTGACGACTTTGGAAAGTACAAATTTCCGAAGAACGGCATCAAATGCGGAAAATTGCACATTAATGAAATGAATGCCAATATTGCCCGTTTCGCAGGGTGTGAGGAGGCATTTAAAAAGAGAAGGGTTAAGTTAGGGGATGCAATACAGCTGGGAAGCTTCTTTCATCCCTATCGTATCACCGATATACTCAAGCGACGTCACTATATGTATCCAATAGGTTCGGTCATGTATGACGAGAAAAAAAACATTCAGCCAACTCCATATATCCTGATCAATTATCGCTGTGAGAAGTACGCAATTTACCTTCGCACAGGCGCTAACATGCGCCTCTTTACCACTAACCGAAAGGTGAGATATACACCCTGCTGGGACAGCCGCAAACCATAAAACATAGCCAACATCAGCCCGAAGCGCAGGCGAAGATGCACAAGCATGTTTGAACTCTTCTTGTAATAATGAGAGGATCACGCAAGATATGGGGGATTATGCAGTTTAACTTAGAGTCTATGGACTATCGATGTGTCGCCACATTGTCGCTCAATGCTCAGGCTGGGCCTAGTCCTTGGAAACCGCCATGGTCATCGCAACCTGATGTCGCGCGCCGCGATGAAGTGTATGTTCGAGTTGGTGAGAGTGGCGCATCACTTGAAATTCAACTTATTCTCAGCTCTCCGTGTGCCATACATTCATTACGACACCGTGAAGCTGATAAAAGCAAGACAACGATGCAATATTGGAGACAAGATATCCGACAAGGATGCGGCAACTGCATGGGCGATGGCAAGGTTAATATGGCAAAATATGATGGGTACAATATTCAATTATTTCACGATTTCCAAGGCCGCGTATGAGTCCCGCTACGATCGCATAAAGGCGATCCGGATAAATGGAGTTTTGCACGAGTTCAGTTGGATGTAGATCTATTCGGGATGAAGATCATAACACGTATGTGTTTGCAAGTAAACTCTACGACTACATTGGAGCTAGAAGATATTGTCTCAGTCATGAAAAAGCACTATATAGCGGAAGTTATGGCCAGGTAGTGCCAAAATTCCGCAATTTACCGCTTAACTATCGCTTCTTTTCACAACTCTCTTCGCTGCGACCAATAATGCGACACAACGTGTCACCAACTAGTTTATGTCTCTTGACAAATTTCTTACAATATGTCGAGCTTGAATGAGTCATATCAGCTGGATTTGAAGGGGCCGTTTAATTGATCGAGGTATGACTGGAAGGAATAAATGGCACATTTTCTCCTTGCAATTTTTTGAAAATTTCAATAACATCAAACTGGACATACTAGGAAAGGTATACAAGTAATGCAACGTGGTATTCCGAAGAAATATGGACACGGATCAGCGATGACCTCTGCAGACCTAGTACTGCAACGTCCTCTACGCACTGAGATCCTTAGATGGAGATTTGGATGAATATTTTCCAATCTAGGTAATCGGTCGCCTCAAGTTAAATTAGATTTAATTATTGACTTGTCCGCTGAGACATAAAAAATTGTCGCAATCCAACCATTGTTCCACTATGACGACACACCGGAATATGGATATCCCTAGTTGAACGGATTGATCGAGGATTAGGTGATGTGGAGATTTAGGTTATTATTGGGGCGTAGTAGAGAGAGTTTTTAATAGTATCTTGTACCAAACGACTATTCGCCAATGCGCCACACTTGTGTGAGACTGGGAAGGATCGCGAGACGGCGAGGCAACATGTGTCATGTAGAGATATGATTAATTCATTGGTCGATAATCTTCAAACAATCATGACTATCTCTCAGTCATAGGAGAAACGTTATTGAATAGTTACTAGAAACCTCCTCAAGATCCCTAGCACACAACTTAGACTAGGGGGATTATACTGATTAATTAATTAGTCCAAATAATATAGATTTGGAGGAATAAAATTTGGTTGCTTGGCTTCTAGTTATATGAACCTGGGTATATTTACGATAAAATATACAGAAATTGATCGCAACATCGATCATCATCTACACCCATGTCACCTTCTGTAGCTGCAATACACGGTCTTACCACCTCCTTACAATAGGTCATATGAACAGAGTATGATCCGATTTAGGTGAGAGAATGTAAGTAAAGTCATCAGACGTGGTGTTACACTCACATTTTAATTAAAAGTCCATCGGCTCCAGTTATGATCTAGACGTCTGAGTCTTAATCTGTTCCTGAGGGGTCTTGACCGACTCCAGTCATGTCGGGACTCACTGTATTTCGTCCCAGAAACTTCCTTTACTTCATAATCCCGGGGGACGAATTTTGTCCATAAAATTACGGTGAAGGGACGAACTTGTAGATTACATGTCATGATGTATTTGTTAACATCTACTTTGAGTAACTACATATACTGCAGGGATTAGGCAAGAGCCTACTTGCTCTCTTTGTAGACAACCTCTTCCACTAGATTTGACTTGTCAATGAACCCTGCATTCTGGTTCCCGCACAAACGGGCGTATGAATTGGCGAATAGATGAAGGGAAAGTTCGACATAACATCACAAAAAAATGCGACGACTGGAGGCCCCTATGGTGACGTAGAAGGGTCGAGGTTATTATCGATTGTCCAGCCTCTTGGAGTGCAAGCCAGACTCAAGCGAGCTAAGGCGCGTCATTCAAAGAGGTCGAAACTACGTGATTACCACACTCATGACAGCTCGTGCGTCTGCCGCGCTCACATTACTTCGAGTTCCATTCGCGCGAGAGATTTTATACGATTGGAATATTCTGCAAGCCTACTCCAATCCAACGGTTCTGATGGGGAAATAACGAGAATCAAGTCATGAGATTGTGAGACGTGTTAATTCTAGTCATGAATGAAGTTAGATGCAGTCTATGAGTTTCTCATGCGTCTGTCGTCTATGCAAGCTACTAGATAGCCCCATTTATTTCAACTTCCAACACATTATCAATAGTTGATACGAGAGAGAGAGGCCCATACGCTTCAGCTTCTACGAAAGCCCCCTCTTCACTTGTAAGTGTTGTTCTAGGCAGATCATGTCTATCGATGTGAGCTGACTTGCATAACCTAGGTACAGACAAGTGTTATACCAACAGATTACCTGTTGGATTACATCGTTGGAAGCCCTAATGTCAAGCTTAGATGGGATGGGCCCAGTATGTAGAGGGAAATCTTCAATAGCACTTATTCTTAATCACGCGTCCGGGCTGATGGAGGAAAAGATGAATGAGCAGCAACTACTTTCTATGACTCGATCTTCATACTTCGACGATAACCATCTCGGAACTTCAGCTTGATCCCGCCG
Organism: Blumeria graminis f. sp. triticale; assembly: GCA_905067625.1. Taxonomy (NCBI): domain Eukaryota; kingdom Fungi; phylum Ascomycota; class Leotiomycetes; order Helotiales; family Erysiphaceae; genus Blumeria; species Blumeria graminis. Next base: position 7,665,773 of record LR898477.1, read on the forward strand.
ATATTACTTCCTGGCTGCCATATATAGGCATTAATGCATCTGATAACTACTTATCGTATGCTCCCACGTCAACTAGTCACCATAATTATGAAGTGATTGAAATTACTTCTTGAGGGATGGGAGGGAGGCCTAAAGAAAGGGCGTTCTTCGTGCAAGATTATGAACAGAGTCAGAAGGAGGTTGATGGCAGTATAGATGGTGTCTACGTCCCTGTCCCTCACATGCTTATCTGTCGCCGCACATCAACCGTTCATTTCTCGTTCACCCTTCCATCGACCTCGCATTACTCAAACTCTCCAACTATATCGCTTTTCTGCATTGACATCATAATGCGGCCCCAACTTATCGTATTTGGCCTTAGTCTCTGCTCTGTCTGGGCCACAGAACGATATCTTGTTGGAAATAGAGAAAAATTGGACTTAACAATCAGACAGTTTTCTCCCACTGAAAATAAATAGGTACAACTTGCAGATTATAGCTCGGCCACGAGTATCGCTGATGTGCCAAATGGGATTATTTGTGGAGGAGATTCATTCTCGCTCGGTACAATCTAAAATGAGAAAGAACTTACTGTCGGGAAATTTCGTAGATGAAGGTTTGATATTAAGCGTCTCAGGGTAAAAGTTCAATGTTACAAACCACGTGGTATTTGGGGACAGAGTAAGGAAAACACTACATATACCCACTGTGTGCAACTCCAGGCAGGAGTAATGGGAACGAACTGCCGGACCTGTTTCTTTTTTTAAACAACAAAAGCGAGATATTCGCCATGAGTCAGCGCTCTGTTATGACGAAAAGTCGTGTGAAAAAGAAAGGGAAAGAAGAGCAGCATCTTTGTTGGGACGGTCGTGTCTGGTCAACAAAGTAATCGAGTAAAGAAAGAGGAAAAAACACACTAGGCTTGCCACCGTATCGCTGGCTGGTCCAGCCAATTCGCGCAACCCTAAAATGACGCTGCCGACGCCTCATACTAGCACTCGAGACACGCAAAACCGCAATTCCATCGACCCATTCTGTACGTCCCGAACTTCTCTACATCCTCAGTTTGCGCAACTAGGTTACTGTGCTAGCCACACTACAAACTTTATCAATTTCTCAGATACATGCGCGACCTCCCGAGCTAGGAAGGGTTAAGGATCGTGGTTGATAGAACGGACGGATATGACATGCTCATGAATACAATGTACTGAGGACTATTGGTTGATTGAAATTACTGCTGAATTGGCTTCGTGACGACTCGTGCATCAATAGTAGTCTAGAAATCGCGCTCCTAGGCATCTGGACGATACGGCCAATGGTATTGCATGATGCAGACTGAGGTTGAACCCAGAGATTCGCAGCGTAGGTAGGGGAAATTCCATGATGCCTCAAAGTAAAGACGAATAGGAAAAGTGAAGTTGACATTGAATAGACTCATACAGCGCCGTGCTGTAGGGATGCGAACAAATTGAGTAGAATAAACTGATATCTCTCCGTTGTGGGTACACCTAAAAGCATATGAAAAAGCTCGCTTAATAGGAGAACAAAGACTGAACACCTGTACGCGGTGTCCACTACCTATCTGGGAGTTTAGTACTCCCCCAGAACCAAGTTCCGTCAATGGTTAGTGGTACGGCAGCAATGTAGCAAGGCTACAGAGATAGAGAGCCTACAAAGTTTCCAAGAGAAAGATTTTGACGGAAGAATTAAGAGGAAGCTACAGTGGAGAAATAAAGGGAGGAAAAATTAGATTGCCTTTGTGGGCGGCTGGATGAAGCATCCAACGAGGAAAACAACTCCTGGATGAGGTGAGGGGATGATGGGATGAATAATGTCTCGCATTGAATGAAAAGCACAAACTAGAGATTATGAGAGTGCCAAGGGCTCGGGCGCATAGTGGCCGAGTTTGAAGGGAGAATTTCGCTTCGGTGCGTCAAATTTGGGCTATCCAGACATCTAGACTTACATGTTCAACACATAAGTTAAGTCTGAAGTGGTCCGGTCATTCAGGTGGGACGAGATTTTTTGTACTGTTTTGGTAGTTAAGTTGACCTAGGCCGGCCTCACTCTCGCTCAATCTTCCAAAGGATTGTGGAGGGTGTCAACTACCTAGCACCTCAATAAAACAAACAAACGCACAATTCGAGAAATTCGAAAATTCGAAAATTCCCTTTTTCCCAATTTCCCCCTCCAATCACTCGTCGTATATCGAAAGATCAATTTCTCGTGGTACCGCGCCACTCAGCCTCGAAATGGCACCGGGAAACACAACCACCAGACAAGTCTGGATACCCCGAAATCCATGCGTGAAATATTTAGAAGCGTGGCAGGTCAGAGAATGAAAGGCTCTGGACTGGCAGCTAACGCCTCCGATCTCGACCAGATGGAAGTTGACATTATCTCACAACTGGAGGAACGCGGCCAAACCGACACTGTGATGTTGGAAGCCGAAAAAATAATCAATGAATTGATAAACAAGGGTCTAAAAGACTCACGATGGGCAAGCGCAGGAGCTGAGAGCTCCCTAAAGGCGTTAAAGACCCCGGAAATTGTCGTCGAGAAAGCAGTCTCGACGAAACCAACGACCGAGCCCGCACGCCGTGCGGCTAGAAAAATTGCTGTTCCCGTAGTAAAGCGGACATCAATCAAAAGCATACCGAGGGGAACGGAAGTCCCCACTTGCACAGAGGCAGCAAATGCCCCAAGACCTCAGCCACCCCAGGCCTCGATTCCAGGGACGGCTGAGTGCCACAATCACTCTGCTGGTGGTGCTCCCACCGGCACCACGCCAAACCACCCGCCTGAAATCGAAGCCCTACTTGAAGCCGAAAGTAATCGGGCCGTAAACACAACAGCCAGGCTCGAAATAGGGTCAACGGTGCTAAAAACATTGGAAAGTGTTATCCTGTCACTAAAAACGACAGATAACAAGGAATACTTGGACGCGATGAACGTGTGTCTAAGGGGTGCCCTCGCCCACTTCTTACGCACTGGGACCACACCAGTGCCGACAAGCATCCCTCCCCGCCCCATCGGCCAGCAGGTCAGTAGCAGCGGGACACTCTCACCGTCGACCGTCAGGCCGGCAAAGCCTGCCGTCGCGGTCCCCCAGACAACTCCAACCTGGGCAACTGTAGCCGGGAATGAGTTACCAAATCACCCGACGCCAGTGATAGCAAGTGGTGCCCCAAAAAAGCCGACCCCGCCGGACAACCGACTGTTCCTCCGGCTAAAATCAAAACATCAGTGGCGAAATCTTTCGCCAGCTGCCATCAGAGAAGCGGTGGCGCAGCTGACCAACGCGCCTCAGGCAGCAATTGAACACGTCTACCGTGTCCCAACTGGCTTCGCACTCAGAGCGAAGAACCTGGAATCTCGCAAGCTCCTATTGAGCGCGGCGGAATCTTTCCTCCCAATCGAGGTAAGGCTAGAGGAGGCCTCGGACCTTGTCGCCATCCACACCCTCCTCGGAAAGGTGCATGTGACGGAGGAGATGGTGATCGAGGAGATCACGTGAGTCACAAAGGCCGTGCCAGTCAAGGTACGGCCCCACGGGAAAACTCGCCTTGACGCTCCATACCAGTCATGGCTTGCCCATTTCAGGAAGGGAGCAGCACCAAGACAAGGATTCCGCCTGCTCGACGACTCGGGCGTCGCGGTCCCACACAAGCCGCGACAGACTGTGCAGCAATGCAAACGCTGCCTGCAGTTCCATGGAACGCGCGGTTGCTCTCGCGCTCAAGCCTGTGGGAACTGCACCTCCACGATGCACTCGACAGACGAGTGCCGTGCTCACACCAAGTGCCGCAACTGCGGAGGACCGCACAGGTCCGACAGTCGAACTGACTGGCGCGCCCAACTAAGGCCGGACCCGTTAGCAAAGAGCAACTGGCCAATATTCGCATCGCGAGCCAACGCGAGCTAGCGGCCGTGGTGAGGGCTAAAGCTGCAGCCCGTCGCGCTGAGGCAGCAGTACAAGCGGCTGCCAAGCAAGAGCAAGCCTCACCCGAAGTGGTGAAATCAAACAACAGTTCCGAAGTTCTAATGACCGACGTCGCCTCCCACGCCACGGCCACAGGAACGACGAATCCTGTTGAGTCTTCCTGAAGGGCTCCTCATGGGTCCCTTCCAGCCTCCCACCTACGATAAGTTTTATGTCGATCAACGTAGGTAGGGGAGGCTCATCACACGACATCGCGCTTTCCCGAGCTTATGAGCTAGGCGTCGATGTAGTGTTAATACAAGAACCTTCGTGGAAAAAAGCCACAAAGGAAACAAAGTCACACCCTGGATACGACTGTCATATACCACATGGCGGCGTAAACATTCGACCCAGGGCTGTGACTTATACACGAATCAATACAGGGAACCTTTCGGCAAGACAAATCTTTCCCTGTCATCCCCCAACGGCGGATTACTGCTGGGTTGTGGTAAACGGAGTCACGTTTCTCAACGTGTACAAGGACCCGAACGACCCGACGGCCATTCGGCCACTCCTCAGCTGGGACCCACCACCACGATCCGTCGCGGCTGGCGATTTCAACGCGGTGCACCGCGCATGGCAACCAGATGCTGCCCGCCCACGCGGACAAGGAATCGAAATCGAGAGATGGGCGGAACGCCATAACCTAACTTGTCTGATTGTGGGCGAGCCAACGCATCGAGCCGGAAACACGCTGGATCTTGCCTGGACCAACATCAACGGGGCCCAAACATGGGTGGGTCGCAGCGAGTGTATAACCAGCGACCATCTTCCGATTCGAGGACAAGTCCCCACCGGATGCGGAAAATGGGACCATGAGCCATCGCCAATTAGGGTAACGCGCGGAAACTTTCCGAGGTTCTCCCTTGCCGTGGCGCAATTCACTCACCCGCCACCAGTGTTGAACTCGGTTTGCCAGGTGGACTAATACGCCAACAATCTCTGTTCCGGCCTTACTAAAGCTTTCAAAGCAGCAGGAACACGAAGGAACAGAAGACGCGGCAAATGTGCGCCTTGGTGGACTCCGGAATGCAAGCTGGCTCACACGGAATATCGTGCAGCAGTGACTCCGGAGCAACGATGGGTGAATGCGAAAAAGCTGCGGTCAATCCTCCGAGCGGCAAGGAAAGAGCACCAGACGCGTCAAGTCGAAGCAATCACGACACCGACTGACGTGTTCAAGCTGATGCGGTCCGCCGAGCCAAGGCAGGCAAGCACCCACCCTCCACTTAACCACGAAGGGAAGGTGTACTCCGATCCGGCCGAGCGAGCAGTGGTACTCCGGGATGCTCTTTTGGCACGACACAAAGCGACGGACGACCTACCGCCACTCGATGCGCCGAGTACCGACCGAATCTCCTGGAACGACCATGTCTCGGACGAAGAGATTCGCATGTGCACCGTAGGCTGCGCCAACACAGCGCCTGGAGCAGACGGGATCTCCGTGGAGCTTCTGCGAACATGTTGGAAGACGATTGGACCATTTGTCGGCACTCTCTTCCGCGCCTGCATCAGACTCGGCACCCACCCATCCTGCTTCAAGCTGGCTGAAGTGGTGCTCCTACGTAAGATGAACCGAGATCCAACGACTGTCAAGGGCTGGAGACCGATCGCACTTCTGTCATGCTTGGGTAAGGGATTGGAACGACTCTTGGCGAAGCGGATGGCCCATCTCGCAGTAACGCTCGACGTTGTCGGATACCAACAATTCAGAGCACTCCCTAAGAGGTCGGCAAACGACCTTGTCAACTGCGTAGTCCACGACATCGAAGAGGCAAGCACCCAGGGATGGGCGGCCACATTTACGACTCTAGATGTTCAAGGCGCATTCGATGCAGTACTCCACAACCGTTTGGTGAGGAGGATGCAAGAGCAGGGGTGGCCAGACTCAATTCCTCGATGGACGGCTGCATTTCTTGCACATTGAAAGGTACAAGTCCGATACTCCGGAGGGGTTACTGGGCAGAGAAAGCTAGTTTGTGGGGTTCTGCAGGGATCACCGATATCGCCACTTCTCTTCCTTTTATACATGGCAGAGCCTATGCGAAGCGGCAACCCAGGAATGAGGTTCAGCTACGCAGACGATATCGGGATCCTAGGGTTCGGGCGCAGCATTGCTGAGTTGGCCGCTTCTGTACAGAAGAAAGTCGATCATCTTCTGGAGTGGGCAAGTAACAATGCAGTCTCCTTCGATACCAATAAGTCGGAGGTAGTCCAGTTTCCCGGACGGAAACGCGAGGAGCCAGTGGGCATTCGTGTGAACGGCGTGGTTATCGAGCCAGCAGACCAAATACGCTGGCTTGGAGTATACCTAGACCCGCAGCTGGACTTCAAACATCACGTCACGACGTAGTGTGGTAAAGCTCTGAAGGTGGCCCAGCAATTGCGCCGCTTCAACTCTGCGTATCGAGGAGCTGCCCCTGCAGCACTGGTTCGAGCAGTGGACACGTGCATTGTCCCCATAGCAACCTTCGGAGCAGATGTTTGGTGGCCCGGCCTCAAACGTCCGACCATCAGGGGAATCATCACACCTCGAACCAGCATCTTCTGCGAGATGATCGACAAGGCAATCTTGACAGGACTGCGCGCTGCCCTTCCGGTAATGAGAACGACATCGAATCTTGTTCTCCATCGCGAAGGAGGTATCCCAACTGGAAAGATCATTCTGGAATGGAACCGCTTACGGTTTTCGGCTCGACTGCACTCACTAGACAACCGACATCCGCTCCGGACTCGTGCCGCCGTGTGTCCAAACGTTGGAACACAGAAGTACAAGAAGTCTGCTCGGGTACCTAAGAATCCGGGGATCCAGATGTCACGAGTACAGCGGGCCTACCGTCAACTCCCGGACGCGGAAGACGCCGAGCCTCTGCCGCCGCCATGCTATTTTTCGAGCTCTGGCCCAAGGAAAGAGGAGGAGGTAAAGGCTACTCGGTTCCTTGGAGATGAACTAGCATCGGATATTTGTGCTTACCCGGATGGATCGTCGGAGGGACATGGTCGCTCAGCATGGGGGTTCGTCTTGAAGAGAGATGGAAAAACTCTGTTGAAGGGATGCGGCATCAAGCATGGTGGTGAAGTGCTTGATGCGGAAATTGTAGGGGCGAGAAAGGCCCTGAAAGCTGCGCTGGGATTGTTGGAGAGGGAGAACAGTGGAAGCGACGGCAGGCGGCGGATCAACGTGTTGACGGATAGTCAGTCTGCAGTGAAGGCACTGCTTACGGGAACTGCCACAACAAGTCTCGACGACGTGCGACGATTTAGAGCGTTATCAGAAAAGGCTCGAGTCTCGGTTCAGTGGATACCAGCCCACTCCGGGATACAGGGAAACGAAGAGGCCGATAGAGCTGCACGCTCTGGCCTCCGACAACTGCCAAGTAAAGAGAGCCAGCCTGGCTCCGTCACGTTGGCGTACGTTCGTCGGCTCATGAACCGGAACAGGCAAACGCTTCTTGACGACTGGTGGGAAGAAGCGTGTACACCTAGATATCGTAACCTGGGTCTTCTCATGCGACGACGCAAGCCACGCGAGCTGGCACTTTCCCGGCGGCTACTTCGTAAACTGATCTCAGCCCGTACGGGACACAGAAACTTCGCTGCATGCCATCGTCGTTTCAACAACTTCGCCGCTTCCATGGAGTGTGCGTGTGGAGAGGAAACAACGCCTCTCCACTTCATTCACTGTCGACTGCACGCACGCCAAACGCTTCGACTTCGAGGGACAATGTCACATCACGACTTTGTCCATAAGCTTCTCGGGCCTAAGTGCCTTGAGAATTTCACATATTTTGTGCAGAAAACCGGCTGCTTCGGGGGCCAACCTGCGAGTCCGTCTCCAGCTCTCAGCGGAGAGGACATTAATTAGGTCATAGTACGAAGCTTGACAGGAAGGGAAACGAGACGAGAAGTGTCGCTTTCCTATCTCAAATTGGAGTATTGGATTTGGAATTTTTGGTTAAGGGAATTTATGGGTGTTTTTAATTTAATTTTTCACTAGCTACTGGTTGTGTAGTGGTTCACGCGGTGAGACCGAGTTGGGCATGTGGGAAGCATGATCTCGGCCGTTTACGCCGGTCCTTGACTCCTAGGAGATATAGAGCTTAGCTTAGGACCTAAAAATAAAATCAATCAATTCGAGAAATTCGAAAATTCCCTATATCCCTTTTCCCTTCTCATGATTTTTCCTGTGCTTGAGTTCTTGAATTGATGACCATCGAAAGGCGTCCCAAAATGCCTCCGATGAAGAGCAAACGACCAAAGTCGACCATTTCTGTCGGCTTTGAACGGACACACATGTGTCCAAAACCTCCTGGCCTCGCGCAAAAATTATCAAGCTTGTTTGCGAGTGAGGCCTTTGTCCCAGGGAAGTCTCCCACCCTTCCCGACCAAGAGATGACTGATTCTGATCCGATCAGAACAGAAACGAACAGTCAACAGACCGCGAAACCCGCCGAGCTGGCCCTCGAGGCAAGCAGCTCCAGGAAAGGAAAGGAGATCATCAGAGAAAGGACGATCGAACGTGCAGAATCGTCTGCCGGAAAAAATGCTGTGCCAGCCTCAAAAGGCGCAGCATCGACATCAGCTTTGGATTTTCCTCCGGAGCTGCAAACCGTGATGGAGGCCGAAAAGCGACGGATGACGCAAATTACGGCCCGTCTCGCCATCTGTTCGACTGCGATAAACAGTGTTGAAGCAGCACTTTCGCCTCTTTCGATCGGCGATAATAAAGAATTCGTAGACGGTATAAAAGTCTACCTACGAGCAGCTATTGGCCAGTTCGTTCAATCCGGTCCAGGAAGCACACCGCCAGTCCTACCTGCTCGCCCCACCAATCCTCTTCCACCGAGAGCTCCAGAAATTAGGGTACCTAACCCTACGAAAACCCAGGCTCCGGCCCCAAAGACAACTTGGGCCACCGTAGCTCGGGCAGGCCTAGTCAGCAGCGCAGGGCCATCGACAAAAAAGGTAGAAACGCCAACCCAGAAAGCAAAAAGTGCGAACTCGAGTGAAAAAGTCGTGAATCGACTTTTTCTACACCTAGCATACAACCACACCCACCGTCTCCTCTCCCCAGCAGGCGTAAGGCTAGCGGTGTCTCAGGCGCTGAGAACTTCTGCCAACAATATCACGTTGGTTCAGCGGGTAAAGACCGGCTTTGCAATAACCGCAAAGGATGAACTCGCTCGAACAGAGCTCCTAGATTCCTCCACATCACGGAGCGAATCTGGAATCAAACTGGAACCAGCATCAAATCTGGTTGCCATGCAAATTGCCACCGTCCCGGAGACAATTCGAACTCTTGCTGGCCCGATCGCCGTGACGGCAAAGATGGTTGCCGACGAAGTCACGCGAGTGACCCAGTTGGTTCCCTTTCTGGTTCGTCCTCATGGGACTAGCAAACCAGGGGCGCCCTACTCAAATTGGCAAGCGCTATTTCCACGAGAATACGCTCCTCGACCTGGATTCCGCCTTTTCGACGACTCTGGAGCTGCAAAGCTCTTCCGACCTCGTCGCAAAATCGAACAATGCAAACGGTGTCTTGAATTTCACGCCACCCGTGGCTGTTCCCGCGCTCCAGCTTGCTGGAATTGCGGATCTAATATGCACTCAGAATCAGAGTGCAAGGCCCTCACCCGGTGTCGAAACTGTGGGGGACCTCACCGATCGGATTCCCGGGCCTGCTTAGCCAGACCCAGCAAGTCCGGACCGGTGACAAAAGAGTAGCTCGCGCGGATCCGCCAGATCCAGCAAGGGGAGTTCGCGAAAGTGGCTCGATTTAGGGCTGCAGCCAAAAGGGCCGAAGAGGCAACGATGGCCTCAACGAAGGATGTCTCGATGGCCGAGGGATTGGGTTTCGGAATCCTGGGATCCGAAGAAGAAGTCTGAGGGTACAGCAACCCTCGGTGAAGTCTACAAAAAGCTTCAATATATATAGCAGGATACCAGCTGAATTCAGGGTATCTGCGAACTAGTCTTTCGCTCTCAGCGGAGATAAGAAAAAGTCACGTGGAAGATGTGGCAGGAAAGGGAACGGGCGAGAAGCGCGGGATCCGGACCAAACAGTATTTCTTCCAAAGTTGATTTCAGTTCTTGATTTATGTTTTTGATTTTAGTTTTGCTGTTAATTTCTACAATTTCAGTAGAAGTTCATGCGGTTGGAATGAGTTGGGTCTGTACGCAGTGATCCTTGCCGGCTCCACCGGTCCTTGACCCAATGTGGAAAAGATAGCGTTAGCTTAGGACCAAATGTAAAAAATAAAATCGAGAAATTCGAGAAATTCGAAAATTCATTTTTTCCCTCTTTCCTCCCTTTTCAACCTGATCGCATCCATCTCTGAATTGTGATCGAGCTCAGGCATTTAACCATGCCTCAAGTTCGCAAAAAGCGTCCCAACGCCAAGTTGGACAATACGAGAGTCCACCCGAGGGCTCTCGAACAAGTACCTGGCCTTGCCCAGTCTCCGAAATGCGCGGAGAAGAGCAAGGTCTCAATCAAAGGGAAGGAAAAAGCCCTCCCCGCCGTCGCTGAACCCGATACTGACATGATCGGGTCAGTTGAAACTGTTTAGGAAATTCTTCAACGAGCCTCTATCCCCCAGGGGATTGGAGAATCGTCAAAATCTCCTCCGACCGCATCAAAACCGTCGGAAAACGCCGCACCTATATCAGCGCCAAAATCAACGTCGCAGCCAAAAGCTGCGTCGAAAGTAGAATACCCTCCTGAGCTCCGACCAAGAGTCGAAGCCGAACAACAACACGCCGCCGAAACAGCGGCAAATCTGGCCCTCTGCTCCGCCGCCATCTCTGGCGTCGAAGCCACCCTTCTTCCTTTGACCAACAAGTCAAACAGACAATTCGTAGATCCTATGAGAGTCTACATGCGCGCTGCCATTGCGCAAGACACGGCCCCGGGCCCGGCCTCTACACCACCCGTACTTCATCCTCGCCCTGCGAACCACGTCCAAAGGGCTCCCGACGCCATGAGCACAACAATTCCCACCGATCCTGAGCAGCCGACCAAAAGCACCTGGGCCACGGTGGCTAGAAATGGACTGCGACAGAAAGCAGTCCCAACTGTTAAGGTTGTACCGCAACATACGGCAAAGGCCTCAAAGAAAGACGCCCCGAAGGCGAAAGCCAAGAAACGACTGTTCCTTCGCCTGGAGAAGGATTGTCAGTGGCGAAAGTTGTCCACCAGTATCGTGAGAAGCAATGTGGAGTCCATATTCCACTACTTAAACAATATCATAACCTTGTTTCATCGAGTAAAGACTGGTATTGCTGTGTTAGCAAAGAACGTTAAAAAAGACAAGAGATACTAGATGCCTCTTTGTTGGAATTTACCACATTTCTTACGATAATTGGCATTCCTTGCAAGTATGAACAACTTTCCTACATACTGCATAATATATCCTGTATTCTATACTTTAATTTCTTTTTGCTGTTGAGATGTTCTCTCATGCATTTGCATGTGCGGGGTATAATGATACTAGGTGCAAATGCAGTGAGAGACATGGTTATATTTACTATGCGACAAATAGGATGGCGTTGATGGTGCGGGGTCGGCACTGCTTTATTCCCCGCGCAATGGTTTCGTGGTCAGCTGTGCTGAAGACTTTTTACTATAATAATTGTTGTTCGCATACCCACTTATACTCTGGGATGTGCGCACATAAATTCGCGTCTTACATATAACTTAGAACTTCAATGGAAACAACATTCTTTGAGCTATACATTCTGCTCCTCTTACTATGAAATCGCAACACTCTTCGAAGGTGGCGGATGTCAACGCCAAAATCGAAGCATCTCCGGATCTTATCGCCTTACAGATACCGAACGTACCTGTAAGTATGGTTATAGAGCGCGGACCCAGGGTGGTCGATGCTGAGTGGGTCTCCGCCCAGATCGTCGTTACGAGTGGCGTGTTTCCAATCCAGGTCCTACCACATAGGACGTGTCGACCTAGGGCACCGTATCGAAACTGGCATGCCCTTTTCGACCGGGACGACGCCCCTCGTGCGGGCTTCCGCCTCGTCGACAAATTGAACAGTGCAAACGCTGTTTGGGCTTCCACGCCACCCGTGCTTGCTCTCGCGCTCCAGCCTGCTGGAACTGCGGATCTAACATGCACTCGGAAGCCGAGTGTAAGGCCCTCACTAAGTGTTGCAACTGTTGGGGACCTCACTGATCGGATTACCGGGACTGCCAAACCAGACCCAGAAAGTCGGGACCGATGACAAAAGAGCAGCTCGCATGGATAAGCCATATCTAGCAAGAGAGATTCACGGAGGTGGCACTAGCTCGGGTTGCAGCCAAAAAAGATGAAGAGGCGATGCAGGTCTCTGCAAAGGATGTCTGGATGGCCGAGAGAGCAGGTTTCGGAGTGCTAAAATGTGAAGAAGTTTGAGGCACAGCAACCTCGACGATGTCACTTTTGGGGCATTTACTAACCGATAGCAGTATACCGGCTGGATCAAATGTACCTGCTAACCAATCTCTTGTTCTTAGCGGAGATTAAGTAAATTTATCATTTAGAAGGTATGACGGGCGAGGGAATGTGTGAAGAGCGCATTGCTTGGGTCCAATGTGGAGGAATCTTAAGTCTTTCGGAGTTCTTTTGAATATCGGGGGTTTCCCTTTGTCTTTTTCGTTCCTGTTTAATCAGCTGCACTATGGCGGTGATTCACGAGGTTGGAACGAGTTAGACTGTAGGAAAAAATACAGGGAAACCTGCCGGCTCCACTGGTCCTGTATCCATAGTGGACGTAGAGTTTTAGCTCAGGACCATTCGATTTAAAAGAAAAATTCGAGAAACCCCCATACTGCCCATTTGACCCTTCTATCCGTGTCATCTAGTGACCTACGAATCGAATTGTAATTGTTTGCTATTGGCGGCATTCAAAATGCCTCCGACGCGTAAAGCGCCCAAACACGCGATCAGCGAGATTGCCAAAGATCGCGGCAATAAATGTTATGCTCAGCTATGTAGTATGGTAGATCTAGTAGCTGGTGCATAGCTAGTTGTTATGGTAGCATGGCATTATGGTGTATGAAGGAGATCCTGTCTCTATATAACGACATTACAAGTAGTAATGTATGCAGTACGAGAGATGGGTTGTTGGTATAGTATAAATAGCATGGCTACTCATTTGGGAGCACACTTTGGTGAGCTGCAAACTAGTTACGTGATGGGTCTACAAGCGAACATGCTAGAGGATAAAGGACGAGCTGCCCCAAACAGTGACATAATATATATTATTCATTCTCCTGATTTGGCGCCTTAAGGCTCATGCTGGTATTTATCGAAAGATATGTACTTTAAGTAGGATGACTCAATTTGACGTTTAGAATACTCTGACTCTAATTTTATTTCCAGACATCACTCGAAGTTAACCCTTACGGCGTATAACCTCTTCCGTGCACACCCACCACAGGGAAAAGCGTGAAAACCCTGTGGTTACCCGAGTGTGCTTTCCTCATCTTACTTGCACATTATCACCAGGGGAGAAAGTGGTGTGTGGGTCTGACTGGATGCGAATGAGCATTCTCCTGTATCGAATGGGATAGGTGTTCAAGGTACCCATAATCTACTTGGGAGGACGGCCCGGATGGTGTACCACTGCACCAAACGACCCCAGTAACACATTAATTAACAACGTTACTTCAATTCTGCACATTAATGAACATATCTTCCCACAAACTATCTTTGCTGTTCCAGCGCAAGTGTACATTCCCAAATCATATATTAATCATAATAATAAACCCTACGAAATGCATGAATCCATACGAACCATCGCAAGACAAAAACTATCGGAGAAAGGAGTAAAGGCCTCCGATCAAAATTTAGATACCATCGAGGCTGCGCTCACAGCTAAGGGTGGTAATGTCCCCGAGGTAGAGATGTTGGACGCCGAAGTTCAGGAGTCGAAATCTCATTGCAGTCCACACCACCTCCAGCACTAGAAGCATTAGGAGAAGCAAATTCATATCCCCCGGAGTTCCGTGCAGCGACCGAAGCGGAGGAGCGCCGGGAAATTCACAATTTGCTCGACAGCTATAAGTGGCGTCGAAACAGCTCTTCAAACGCCCTGTACCGGTGAAAATCAAGATTTTGTAAACTCCGTCAAAGTCTATCTACGTGCAGCGATTGCGCAATCGTGGCAGCCCGACCGAGCACCGCTCCGCCAGTCCTGTCCCGACGGCCAAAGGTCGGGACCCGTCTTCCACCGTCATCCCAGTGGCCGTACCCCGAAACATTACAAGGGCTACCATATCTCCCCCATCTAGAAGCACCAGGGCCACTGTCACCCGAGCAGGTCACCAAATGTCAGGTGCATAGATCACTGCGAACATCCCCTCGGGCGCGGCTGCTCCAACAGCCAGAACAGAAGAGAAGCAAGCAGCAGCGACACGGCAAGATGATCGACTCTTCCTGTAACTCTATGAAAAACACGAGTGGAGACAACTATCTCCAGCTGATAATCGTGAAGTAGTCGCTAGATAGACACAATGCGCCCCTGCCAACGTCAACCAAGTTCAACGCGTCCCTACTGGTTTTGCCATCCGTGCCAAAAATGCGGACGCAAAAACCCGACTGCTGGATGCCCCTAGCTCTTTCGCACCGGTGGAGGCTAAATTAGAAACGCCAAGCAATCTCATTTCCCTCCGGATCGCTACGGTTCCAGTCGCAGTCTACAGCTTAGGATGGCGAATAGAAGTTACTGCCGAAATGGTGGCTGCAGAAATCCTCAGATTTACAAACTTCCCTCCGAAACGAGGAAGGATTCACAGAAAGACCAATATCGGGGCCCCCTAGATATCGTGGATGGCTCTGTTTCTCAAAGAAGCTAGCTCAAAGCCTGGCTTTAGGCTCTTTGACGACTCGGTAGTAGCCACAATACAACGAAACCGCCCTCCGACACAGCAACATAGGGATTGGATGGCACAGAGATACTTTGAGAAATTTTTGAAGTGGTTTTAATTGTCTGTCCTATTAAGATCTCACCTCATTAGCTTATATATGTTACAGGCTGCGCCTATCTCCTAGTGACTGTCGCACGGACACTTATCATTATTACGTCATTAGCCTTGCTATCTAAAGAGATGTCCAACTTGGCCATAAAAATACAGGGTTGCAACAAATATGGAAAAAAGATATTGTTGCAGCAAGTCTCATATGGAATCATGGGCCGATACGACCCAGATTCGCTATGAAGAGCCCACTCAAAATATCAAGGATATGGTGTAGTAGAATAGATAGTGAGGTTAGTGCATTGGGAGTTGGGACACCTTAAGCAGCCTCCCCTCGGTGGACAGTTCCGAGATGTATATAGAAAATAGACAGTAATCGGCCACCATTACTTTACTATATTGTTTTGTTGATCGCCCATCACAATATACATGCGAACCATTTATCATCTATCATATTATTTCTACTTGGCCTATCAGCCTTAATTGAGCTGAGCTAATTGAGTAAGACGCAGTTTCGGATGTCAATCTCCTAAAAATTACAACCTCAAGTATCTCTAGGACGAAGCGCGCGCATAAATAAAATTAACGAACATGATTTGGTAAGCCTAATCAAAGCGCGCGCGTAAAGGAAAAGGGAATGTCATTTGCTGAAAATTTGCAAAATAACTCTCAATCAAATTAAGATAATTTAGCGCGCGCAAAAGACTGGTGCTTCGACAGTAGGCGATGTCTTGTTGGAAATGGAGACACAGAGTGTTGTGGAAGTACGGGCTGTTGGAAATATGGCGCAATGAAATGGGCGCAATATTTATGGAACGAAAGTACAAGTTGACTGAAAGGGTGTCATGTTCGGATTTCAGCTAGAAGTGTGGGAAGTGTGCGCTACAAGCACAAGTCTAAGCGACACATAGTCTAAGCCACAGCATAAACGAGTGTGGCGCCATCTAGGCATAGAAACCCCCCAATAACCTTCTTGTGCCCACGCCATACAGCCACTTATATATCCAGTAGGTAGCCTGAAGCGCTACCATGTTACCCGTTCCAACCTGTAAAATACACTCAAGATCGTGTCGGGAACCTAGACGAAATGGAGGGCCCGTACGTTCACAACACTATGTCTCCATTTCCAACACTGATCGCTCCAGCATCGACACTCGAACAGTGACACATCCAACCAGTACCTTTGTACCATGAGCTGTACTCTTTCAGGAGAGTAAAAAGGCTCAATTTGCTACTACTTCCCACCGGAAAGAATCAGTTCTAGGGGATAGAAACATGATTCCCTACCCTGTAATAAGCCTACGCGTGAGACTTTAGAACTCATCACTCGTTTAAATGTGAAGATAGTGAGCAAGACATAAATTTTTAGATTTTATCTAGTCGTGCGCAATTACAGACCCAGTACTGACATTCAATTATCTCTTGTACTCATTTTGACTTTACTGTACTAGCCGCATGCCATCATTTTGGGGACGTATAACACCTGCAAGCCGAAATCGCCATACCATTCCATCCGTCTCCTTTGAATTGAAGAGAACCCGAGCATTTACCAAACAACCATGAAAACTCCATTCAACGTGTCTAACTTTCACTTGATCCTCCGTCGTGTCAATGCTAGCGATTCGAAGTGAAACTCCAACCACAAACGCTGCTAATCTTGATCCATAATAGGTGAATTCTTTGAGTTCTTTTAGCTGGCTGGCGTATCTACTTTAATTTCGGGCTGTTTGGGAGTGTGTCCCATAACAGTAGTTTTCTCTTCGTCCTTAGTAATGCCAGCTGTAGAGTCAGTACGATCAGTTTTTTTTACTATTCCAGTGCGAGCGTCCCAACAGGATCCAAACTTGGTTTTGGAGAAAAGTGCAAATCTTCTTGTTTTTACCCTGGAGCGGATATAAACAGCGTATAGATTGCAAGAATCGTCAATGAAAATGACAGGGATTGGTTTTGCTTCACTCTTTTTGATGCTTTGTTGATTCTGAAGAGGATACATGTAGTGTCGATTTTTGAATATTCTACTCTTGCCTTTCGGGTTATAGTAAAGCCCCTTGACTTTCCTAGTACGAATCCACATGTAATGCTTGCGACTATTAAACTCCTTGCAGGCATTTTCTGCTGCTTTATCAACTCCTGCTTTTGTTATGGTCCATTCCCCACAGGTCATGCCACTATCGGGAAATCCTTGGTTACCGGGTTTTCCGTGATAATATGGAATGTGGCCCATGTACTCCTTTTCATTAATATTGGTAGATTTATTATCTTCAGCGGGGTTATTTGATGTTTTAGGTCGAATTGAACTGACGGCCCAGACGAAGGAAAGACCAAAGAACGATAAAAAGAGTGAATATTGCATACTGACCGATCCCTTAATAATATATGGGCTGAGACAGAAAAAGAGAAATGAGATGGAAAAGAATGAATGGCAAGAGCTGCGTGCAGAGACTTCCATCAGCGATAGCTCGGCATTTATATAGCCGTACAAACATTTCTCACGCCGACTGTCCTCATAGAATAATCCCAAATAGCACAGAATAATCTCCACTGGCCAAGCTTAAATTCGTTTCTCGGCATGACCTCAAACGCTATCTTACATGGATATACTTTTATCGTCACCATGAGCCCTGGGGACTGGGTTACTGGCCTGGAAAGGTATGTTTGAAATTTAACACGCGAGACAATTGGCATTTTCCTCACCCCTCAAATCTGGGACATGAGTCGGGATAGGTGAGATAATGGGAGATCAGAGATAATCTGGGGTTGAAAGTAGGTCTAGCCATCGTAAATGCGTTCTTCTATTGTTAAGTGCGAATATCTCTCAAGCTTTCTGCATCACAAATCATCTCTAGCCCTCTAAGCTGACTAGGGGTCGTTATTTCTTCACAGTATCCCTGACTCGATTGCCGTATGAATGATCTAAACTCAGCCACTCAAGTACAATGCCCTCGCAGCCGATTCTCTATATTCAACATGTAAACACGCGTGTTTACGGAATGACTCTCATTTAGGGCTGGCATTGGTAGGTAGATTATTGTCTGGGTAGCTGAATCACCCACCTGACTCTTTGATGACACGGACCGTCGTCGAGGTTTGAAAAGTGAATGTTGAGAAAGTTGGGAAATCGCCATTTTTCAATACTCTTCGGTCATCCGTAGATCATTCACTAAGGGTTCGAAAATTATCTCCAACTCTGTTCTACTACCAGTAACATCAGTGAAGTTACATTCTCAGCAAAGATAAGCAGCGAAATTCATAGAACTACACCCTTCCCGAAAGCGTACTAACCCGACCCGTCGTTAATTCGCGACGATTCTGTGAGATGACTCTCAAACCCGTAATTGTAGCAGACATATCAGAAAAATTTCCTGACTGTCGAAATGTTTATCAACATATTTCATCTCACTTAATCGAGTGCACTGCAGCAACTTGACTCCAACCATGCACGATTAGTACCTCGAATCACCATCTGGTTGACAGTTCTCCTCATAACTCGTTTCCTGTGCTGAATATGTGAAACGGGGTGTGGAGAAGTGCGTAAGACTTAATGTTCACAAGGGTAAAGTTTCAGCGAGCATGCCCAAGTCTTGGCCACTTCTCATAATGATCCAGGAATAGCACATGATGATTTACGCATGTCAGCATAAATGATATGCAACAGTGCTTAGTAATCATGACATTGCGGACTGATGGATGGTCGGAATCGTCACAAATTGGTTGATTTACCAAAAAAATGTAGCTGTGGTCAGTTGTGTTTCTAGTGACCACATCGAGCATCTTTTCCACACATTTACCTCCCAGAACATGTCGACACTGAGAAACAGAACGCCCAACGTTTGCTTCGGTGGATAGAGGTCATAGAAGATAACTTCGGTCACCACAGCAGCAATTGGCGAAAGTCAAGGTTTCGACGCAGAGATTAGTCTCTTGCTGGATATCATGGTGATAATCAGGGAGACGAAACTCGATACCTGCCACTGATTTCCTCTGCGAGACACGATCTCTCATTGTAAAAGCAGCAAAGCCGAGATTGAGGAAGACCTTTGTCCTCACTTCAATGAGGATTCCCAATCGCTTTTGCAGTCTGTATCTTCTTCAACTCTTCACACAACCCCTATCACCATTATTACGAAGCTAACCACAATCTCATCATATGTTAGGGTCGAAGCTCTACTTATTATCAGCCCTTAATGACGGAGGAAAAGCCATCCAATGAGTTTCCGGAGCGTACCCAGTACCTGATACGGAGATGGTGGATTGGATCAATTTGGCCTCTAATGCTACAAAGAAGGGAGATTTAGATGAATATGCGCACCTCATGTGGTCCCGGTGTCTAGGCCTCGTCTGGCTGGGGCTGCAGGTTTTTCGAGACTTTTTCTCGCACGCAGTTTCCATACCTACCTTAGTCCTCCATACCATTAGACTCAGTAGGGACTATAATACAGATCTTATCTAATCTATCCACACCTACCTCTTTAGATTTTTTGGGTAGAAGGTTCCGTGAAAAAGGTGGCTGATCTTCACCGGTAGATACTGAGCTGAAAGACTATTCATCATGGGTAATTTTTCAGAGGTATTTGAACTAACGAGTATGAATAGGAGCATTACACAGTCTATTGCCTAGGTCAGTGAGGAGCTCAACCTTCAAGATCGTCTAAAACTCAACTAGCACAACAAACCAGACAACGCGTGATTCAAACGAAGTACCGGGCACTGGACCTCGATATATTTTTTGTTCATAATTTTCATAGCTCATTTTGGTACAGTTAACCTGGTAATATCGAGTTTTCTGGGGTCAAACACTTTTAACATGTCAAATTGTATTCATGGCTTGTGCCAGGCAAGTTAAAATAACAAATGATCAATTACCTCCCAGTACATAATGGTATGCAAAATATCTTGAAGAAAATTTTCATTTATTCTTCCACAAGCGTAATACCTAGACTTTACTAATAGAGTCTACTTTAAAATCCTAGATGACCTCTTAGGTTAAATGCTTCTCTTCTCCTTCAGTTGTCGATGATGTATCGCACGGACTGGTTTGAAGTTATTGTGGGGCTAAAGCCAACATGAAGTCGGAAACTCCACGCATAACATGATCTACTTGCACCCAAAATCTCCATTTGGGAGACCTCTGATGGGCTAACTTTAGATCCATAATTCTACAACAAATTTGTGCCGATCACTTGCCGGTAAAGACGGATTCTTCACCTTCCAGTAGTGCCAGTGTAATCGCTCAGTATGCTCTGCATATTTGGGATAGCCAAGAAGAATCGTATCCGAATCGAAGTCGAAATCAACCTCAGGCACATCTCCATTTGACGACTTCTCAACCATGCAGCACTCATCATTATCTTCTGAGTCCTCAACCCCGATCTAACAACATATCAACTCGCCTCGCCGACCGATAAAGGCGTCACCCCAATTGCAAACAGAAGCTTGCCTCATTCATTACCGGCCATCACTCACTACAAATTTACGACGCTACGTATACCCGCAAGGAGGAAATTAAGTCATAATATACAAAGTTGGGGTCTTAGTTTATGGGAGACTGCTGCTCTATTGGGGTTATACTTCTTGAGGAAGGATAGGCGGCTGAGATGTGGAGCGAGAGGGGAAAGAAGTCTCTGAAGACCATGCTGGGACTGACATTTTCGAGGGGTTTTCAACTTTGATTTTTTTGTGGGCGCCAAGACCAAGATTTCGGCTAATTAGCCAGGAGTGCTTCTTTTGTCGATGAGTCAATGGCACTCCCCAGCGCCCTGGACGGTACAAAAGAAGTCGGGCTAAGCTACTATACAGCAATCACGCTCTGTCAAGGCTTTTCCGACATTTCAGAACAACCTTCGAGAAGGAGTTGAAAGGAGGCTAGAAAGGCAGAATGTGTATTCAGCGAGGTACTCAAAGTGTTACGCTACGGTCAATCTAGGTTTACCCGAATCTACTCATGATATGACTCGGGTCGGAGAAGCTAATGCTGATACATGATGTGTATCAAGGAAAATATCTTTTTGTTCGGATTTTACATAACTCATACTTTGAATTGGGTTCACATTTATGTTTCCGATGATATTCTCATCTTATCTGTCCTGAGCACGGTTTGGTATGTTTCGGTGGTAGCATTATTGCCAGCGAGTTATCTAGTAGGTTTTCAAATGAGGAAAACTATGTATTTTAAATACTCGATAGCCAGAGAATAGAGAAGCAACCCTTCGATGATTTGTTACCTTCTACTCCCATTTCCAAAATAGTCCAACACATAAGTCTACAGCGCCTAGCTGGCCGGCCTCCTCGAGCGCTTCAGAAGGATCACTATGTCATCAGAAATAGTCCTAATGTCGGTATTAGAAGAGCTCCGCACCAAGTGGTTTTTGCAATTTTTCCCGGCTGCCATTCACCCGCAAATGGCCATCGTTTCGTTGACTAGAGAGGGGAGATAATGAAGGGCAAGGGCTCCTCTTAGTGTATGATCGAATGAGGACTTGTGAGGGGTGGTACTGTCTGAGGAGAGTTGTATGGGATGCATAGGAGGGGATATACTACTGGTATAGGTATCCTTAAACTGTAGACAGAGAGAGCCTGCATGTCCCACATAGTCACAGACTCCGACAGAACTAAAAAAGGATTAAAAAAAATAACAATAGTGAGGAACTCATAAATCCACATCTCAGTTATCTCATACATCGTGACCCATAAACCTCTAAGTCTGAAATCTCGGGTGGTATTTATATCACAAGCTTTCTGTAGCAGTAATAACAATTGGTGGCTAACATGTCTCTTCGTTCTTCTCTTTTAACAAAAGGAAATACGGACATACAGAAGTTGCCCCTCCTTTGTCCAAAAGCTTCTCGGGCATAAGTGCCTTGAGGATTTTACAAATTTTGCGCAGGAAACCGGCTGCTTCGGGGGCCAACCTGCGAGTCCGTCACCAGCTCTCAGCGGAAACAACATTAACTAGGTCATAGCACGAAGCATGACAGGAAGGAAAACGAGACGAGGAGTGTCGCTTTCCCACCTCAAATTGGAGTATTGAATTTGGAATTTTGGTTATGGGAGTCTGTGAGAGCATTTATATTCTTTCTTATGACTAGCTACTGGTTGTGTAGTGGGTCACGCAGTGAGACCGAGTCGGGCATGTGGGAAGCATGATCTTGGCCGTGTACACCGGTCCTTGACTCCTAGGAGATATAGAGCACAGCTTAGGACCTAAAATTTATAAAAAAAAAAAAAGAAGTTGTCCCTCTCTCCTGACGCCATTCCTAAACAGGTAACTCATTACTCATCACAATAATTAGTCATCATTTCTAAGATAATACATGAATGGTCATTAAGTCACTCGTCACTCTACCACACCTCTATCGCGGAGGCTAGCCGGGGGATGGCAGGGATACCTATGACTCGGAGGTGATGAACGAAAGCCTAGGTGATCTGGCATGGAAGTAGGGATAGGAATCGAGGCTCGGGCGCGTGGTGGCCGAGGCGGAACGATGGAAGGGAGATTGTCAAAGTTTTTTCTTTTGTAATGCAGGACTTTGCGTGGAAGTTTTCTTTTGTTTTGTTTTCAACTCTGGGCTGCTGTACTCGTCATGCTTCAACACATAGATGCGTTTCGGCATGGTTCCGGTCATTGAGGTGGGACGAGGCACTTGTACTTTACGGTAGTTAACCTGATCCGGCCTGACCCCACTCGTGCTCAAGCTCCAGTAGGAGTGCGACGGTAGTTACTTCACCTAGCACGTTAATGAACAAACAAACAAACACCTCTATCGCTACGAAGGCTGAACACCTGTCAGTGGTGTCCTTTACGAACCTGGGAGTGAAATATTCTCCCAGAGCCGAGATTCAGTCACGAAAATGGGTGGGATGAATTTTATTTCATGGATTCTCGACTTGAAGGAGTTGCACTCGATATTTTGGCCGAAAAATCAGTCGACAGAGATTTCACAATCTCAAGAAAGTCAAACACAAACTCATCACCAGCAACATGCGATTCACGAATGGGCCTAGGTCTATCTGGGGGTCGTATTCAAACATCCGACATCTATCAAACTCCTTATATATTTGTGACGATCCAAATCTCAGCCGATTTTACACCTGCAACCCACCTCTATACTCGTCACATCACCTACCTATGCACGCCCTAATGAGGAAAGTCATGATGGAAATGGGACGTTTACAAAGGAGGATGAAAAGGGAAGTGTACCGAGGGGATTACACAAATCCCCAATGACGACAACGACCCAACGGTACGATATGAAGGTGCAAGTATAGAGCAACGATGAGATCTGGGACTACATTTATATCACGGATTTAATGAGGATGTCAAGGGCTGTGGCGCGTGGTGGCCGAGGCTGAGGAGGAATTTGCGCCATGGCGTGTATACAGCGGGTTTTTGGACGGTCAGACTTGGTATGATTTAACAAATAGGTGAAGTTTGAGGTGAGACGAGGTTTATTGTACTTATATGGCGGTTAACCCGATCCGGCCCGGCCCCACTCGTGCTAAAGCTCCAGTAGAAGTGTAACGGTAGTAATTTAACCTAGCACGTGAATGGACAAAATAAAAGCCCTTGATTCTGAACATCACTATCAATTCATCCTCTATTCTAGCAAACGATGTCTATCGAAAAGTCTGCTTCTGAAACTAAAGTTCGCAAGTAGCTAACTCACGATCAATGTATTGAAATAAGAACATTAAGAAGACTTGGTTTGACAATATAAAATACAACCAACGAACTTGGCTTTCCAATAAGCCAAGTACAAAGTGTGTGTGCTCGAGAGAATTAGAATCCTACACCTCGCAAAGGACCCTCGCCAAAATTAAGCGCGGAACAGGTTGATGAGCTCGAGGCTTTCGTCCGGGAATCTCCAGAAAATCGACAGATATACTATTTGGAACTATCGATGGGACCCTTTAGCCACTGGAGATACAGTGAGCATTTACTTTCAAATCCCCTCAAAAAAAGAGGCTACAGCAGATACATTGCTCGGAAGAAGCCTCCGTTAAGTGTGGTTAACATGCGCGATAGACGTGTATCGGTGATTAAGGCAATTGTAGGGTACACAAAGTATTATGGTGTAGCAGAATAATACAAAACATGTAGTATTCTTTCATTTTAGTTGCGAACTATACTGAGGGCTTCGATGCATACTTTTATAATATAATGCAATTAAAAAATCATTTTTCACGAAATGCGGCACCACGTTCCACGAACGTAACTTCATCATTTTTTTATTGCATTTATCGTAATCGATCACTCTTACCTGATTCCCCGAAATTTTTTCGTTGCGCTTCGGCATGGCGAGTTGGGGAGCCAGAAAGGTGGATTTCGCGGCGGGAATTTTTTTAACGGCACCACCACAACCAATAATGGGTAGCGGAAAAGCTACAATTACGGTTGTAGATCTTCTAGCGACATCAGCAGGCGTTAACTTGGGTTTTTAAAGACAGTGGGGACATATTTAAATAAGGTCCGAGACAGACTTGTGAATACAGGTACTAACATATCTGCGGCACCGATGGTGGAAATAGATGAGGCTCTTGACGCCTTCAATGCCCACACTCAGATGTTACAATGTAAGACGTCGGCGAAGCCAATGGAGGAAAGGATGCTGGCCTTAGAGAAGACAATTAAGAAGAGTCTTGAGGAGCCAGTGCGCAAGACGGCTCCTCAGTCAGCACAAACAATGGGAGTTTGACCAACCTATGCCTCAGTCGTCGCACTGCCGGCAACTAAAACAGCAGTAAGGATACGAGTCGAAGAGGCAGAAAAGATGCAGGCGATAGGGCTGCTTAACAAGGCAAAACAATATATCGAGAGGGCATATGCTGTAAGGAAGTTAAGGAGTAACGATACCGAGGTGTTCATGCAGTCAGTCTTCCAACAAGACGCTGCCTTGAGGATGACTCCCCCAAAGGAGTTCAGTTTTATAAGGCAGGATTATCCTGTTGAGATTTTAGGAGTCCCATTGAGGGCAATACTACGAGGAGGAAAGAATGCCGACAACGGTACATTGATAAATCAAGTAACGGAGGAGACAAAAGTTCGGATTCACGATCATAAAGTCAACAGGGTGAGGTGGCTTTACGGCGGTAAAGAGCACCAATGGAAGGTAAGAAACGGTCATACTCGAGGATCAGTGATCGCGAGCCCACCGACAGAGGCACTTCAGCGCGAAGTGACAAGAAACGGCATTGTGCTAAACTCAATGCTGTACACGGCCCAGTTCTGGTCATCCCGTGCGTAAGTCAAGCCAGTGCTTCAACTGCAGCGAATGGGGGCACACTCAAGCCTCGTGCCACAAGGCAGAAAGATGTGGTGGGTGTGCGGGCACTCATCAGACCAGAGACTGCCCGAGGAAGTCGGTGCTTTGCTGCAACTGCGGTAAAGCCCATAAATCGTGGCAGAAGGGGTTGTATCCGAACTTCGCGTCATACAAGGCCAGCATTCAAACGGCTAGGTATAGACTCATGGAAAGAAACGTATATTTAAGAGGGGATGGAAGTTTACCAGCGGCAACACAATCAAAAAGAGCGGCAAAACAATTGGATGACCAAGGGTTCACACTTGTGTCCAACCAAAAGCCAGGGTTTTTCAAGAGAGGGCCAGGACGCCCGCGTAAACAGCCCCTGGTCAATCCACAACCACAACTATTTATACCATCGGGGTCAAACTCAAGACCACAGTTATCACATTTCGACACGCGAGGGCAGGGAGAGGATGGCGAGGTAAATTTGAACTTTAGCCAGTCCTGTCTTGGACTTAAGGCCCATTGCACTTCCTGTTGTTGTAATGGAAGTTGTATAGAGAAGCGTAAGCTGTTGGGCTTGTATTTATATCACCTAGTGAAGCGAGTGTGACGATCGGAGGAGAGCACAGGTTACTGTATGATAAACTCGAATCAGATAATAACTCAATTCAGGAATATATTTCATAAGATTCTAAACTAGGGGAAGAAGATAACAAGAGGTATCTAGAGATATACATAATATACAACCGGTCCGTGCGCATATAGGATCACAACACAATACCCGAAAGGAACAGTAGTATCAGGGGCTCCTAATGTCTGGAATACAAGGCCGTAACAGCGAGTTGGGAGATTGAAGAGTCTGAAAACTGTAATGGAGAGTTGTTGATTAAATCCACTTAGTATCAGAGCGCTATTTAAACTAAATACTACATCTAAGTGAAGGACACGATTCACTTGCTTTTGCTAAATAATTGGGAGGCTGATCAATGTATGAGTCGTTATGAATGTGGCTAGTAATAATAGAACCTTATTCCGTTTCGTATTAATGCGACTCTTCATTGCCAAGTAGCGCCAATTTCAACAACTGTATTTTATTTTTAATTCATTTTATTGTCCTGTCGGAGTCTATGACTATGTAGGGCATGCTGGTCCTCTCTGCCTATAGGCCAAGTATACCTATACCAGTAGTATATCCCCTCCTATACCTCCCATACAGCTCTCTTCAAAAATTGCCACACCTCACAAGTCCTCATTCGATCATACACTAAGAGGAGCCCTTATCCCTTCATTATCTCCCCTCTCTAGTCAACGAAACGATGGCCATTTGCGGGTGTATGGCAGCCGGGAAAATCGCAAAAAGCCACTGGGTGCGGAGCTATCCTAATACCGACATTAGGACTAAATCTGAAGACATAGTGCCCCTTCTGATGCGTTCGAAGAGGCCGGCCAGCTGGGCACTGCAGACTTGTGGGTAACTCGGGAAATTCACACTCTGCCTTTCTAGCCTCCTCCCAACTCCTTCCCGAAGGTCGTGCTGAAATGTCAGAAAAGTCTTGACAGAGCGTGATTGCTGTATGGCAGCTTAGCTCAACTTCTTTTGTACCGTACAGGGCGCTGGGGAGTGCCGTTGACTCATCGACAAAAGAAGCCCTCCTGGCTAATTAGCCGGAATCTCGGTCTTGGCGTCCACAAAAAATACAAAGTTGAAAACTCCTCGAAAGTATCGGTACCAGCATGCTCTTCAGAGACCTATTCACCCTCTCGCTCCACATCTCAGGCGCCTGTTCTTCCTCAAGTTGTTTGTCCCATTAGAACAACAGTCCCCCACAAGCCAAGACCCAGGCTTTGTATTTTTCGACTTTATTTCGTCCTTACGGGTATAAATAGCGTCGTAAACATGTAGTGAGAGATGGCTAGAGATTAATGGGGCAAGCTCCTCTATGTAATTGGAGCAACTTCTTTATTGGTCGTTGGGGCGAGATGATACGTGGTTAGAGATGGGTTGAGGACTCAGATGATAATGATGAGAGAGGCATTGTCGAGAAGTTGTCAAATGGAGATGTGTTTGAAGTTGCTTTCGACTTCGATTCGGATGCGATTCTTCTTGGCTATCCCAGATATGCAGAGCATACTGAGCGATTACACCGGCACCTCTGGAAGGTAAAGAATTCGTCTTTGCCGACTCAACAACTGTAGGTTACAAAGGATTCAGGATAGAAAACTTGGTAGGGGGGAGGAGGTTTTTTAAGGTGATGGTTCCCCCCTCATGTAAATATATAGATAGGTTCATAGCCGCCTGTATGGACCCACAGGGCGCCAAATCAGGATAATGAACACAAATCAAAAAACTTGCACTTTTAATTTTTTAGTTTATATCAGGACCCACTTACTTTTCCTGTAAAGTTGAAAACAATATCCATTAATTTTGACTTTCAAAGAAGATCATTGGATAGCACCCTTGCTTGCACAACCAGTTGACGAGCTAGACATGTGCCTACACGAAGATGAAACCAATCAAATCCATAATTACAAGGTTCTGATCCCAGTCATTTTGACCCGTTTACCTTTTCTATCCAAAAGAGGCTGTATCTTGCCTTGACACATGATCGGTGCTTTCTATACATGTTGGATGACTCTCTTGACGTAAGCGACACTCATACTCTGGATTCCATTAGGGGACTTTTCTCAACACCTGTCAATGGCGTCCCCTTCGAACCTCCGGCTCTCACTGCAGAGCCGAGATTGAGTAAAAAAGTCCTCACCTCGAT
Source organism: Blumeria graminis f. sp. triticale (assembly GCA_905067625.1). Taxonomy (NCBI): domain Eukaryota; kingdom Fungi; phylum Ascomycota; class Leotiomycetes; order Helotiales; family Erysiphaceae; genus Blumeria; species Blumeria graminis. The sequence continues at coordinate 7,693,717 of LR898477.1, forward strand.
GACGATTCAAAATCACTTTCTTAGTCTTTATCGCCTTCATCACTCGACACATCCCCCTATCGCCACTATCATGAAGCTAACCCCGATCAGATTAGACGGTAGGTTTGAAGCTCTACTAATCACCAAGCCTTGATCACGGATGAGAAGCCATCCGTTGAGTTTCCGGAGCGTGCCCAGCACCCGATAGGGAGATGGAGGATTGAATTAAGTTGACTCTTGATGTTACAAAAAAGGGGGATACAGATGAATATGCGCACCTCGTATGATTGGTGTCTAGGCTTCGTCTGACTAGGACTACATTTTTATAGGAATTTTTACTGTGCAAATAGTTTCCATTCCTACCATTTTATTTTTGGGTAAAATGTTCCGTGGAAAAGGTGGCTGAATTCCATGAGTAAACACCGAGCTGAATGGCTGTTTATCACATACAATATATCAATGATCTTTTTAGCAACAAAAGAGGCAAGGAGCACTGTGCAAGGTGTGGCCTGGGTCAGAGAGGAGGCGAATGTGCTAGATATTCTATGACTCAAGTAATACAATAAACACACCTCTCGCATCACCTGGCATCTTTGAGAGTATACACATGCTCATCTAACTAATAAGATAGTAATGATGATAATATCCTGGCTTTTATTTGCTTTGTTGGTTTTGTTCAGCCGCCAACACGTCGGGTAGTTTTATTTAGACTGGGCTAACCGGAACGTGAGGAGCTCACGTGCTGTGCGCGGGCACGACGTCAATTGTTATAAATGAATAAGATAGTAATTCATGTTGCGGCCTTCAATCATTCGTGTTGTCCAATTCTCGGCCATCTCAATGCCCAATTTCGTGACAGTATTTTTGTGCAGTTAAGCGTACAAGTCAGGGCCAAATCTATTTTGTACTTGAGAAACTTTTGTGGATTAAAAACCTCAAATTTATACGCAGGTACTACTCTCGAAGTATTTGACATGTGTTTATATCTTGCTCAAATTGGTATAGGCATAGAATGAATCTCTGCTGGACATTCAGATTTTGTTGAAGGCATTGATGTAAGGCTCCGATATTTTAGAATAACACCACTGACTCTAGACTATATGTTTTTTTTCTTTCAATGTGTATTCAGCTATCTAGCTATAAAACAACTAAACCAGGTACAACGGTGGCAGTTCTGGGTTACTGAGAAAGTGAGAGGAATGATATGATAGATAAAGCAGGCTGTACGTGTAAAGAGCTTAGCCTGAGAATGAATGAGATAGATTCAACACTGTACATGACAGAATCATCACCGTTCCAGAGTTTTAGGCTATCAGAAATGGTAATGTGTGTGTGTGTTTCTTTTGTACTACTTGAGTCTATGACTATCTAGCACATTGGTCAGAAATGGTAATTGTTCTACGATTGTGGGAGAATTTTTACCGTCATTTGCCCCTTAGCGTCATCTCAAGATTAAGGGGACACTTCTATTGGCTCTTAGCATGATTAATAGTGCTGCATAAAGTTAGATTTAATTTCGAAAATACTTCCAAACTTGAACTTTTGTTAAAACATACAATGCTAATTTTATACAAGGTGGTTTGGTAAAAGGAAGTTCGCGATGCCTTCACGAATTTTGTATTCGTGCCCGCAGTTACCACAGATCAGAGAACCCTCATTAATCTGTGTCTCGATCAGGAGGGTGTGCAGGTCCCGCTGTAACTGCTCATCAGCCTCTAAGGTAATGGCAGTTGGAGGATCGGTTGGAAGTTTCATTGCAAATCCAAGTTCGTCTGTTGTAACTCCCAATGCCTTCCATTCAATACGTGGTAGTAGATTCTTAAGAAGCGTTAAATTAGGAGCAATAGTGTCTGAAACGAGCTCGCAGTCTTTTGGGTGAAGAGGAAAAGATGCACTGCTAGCTTTACAAGCTTTTACAGCGCATTGCAAAAAGTTAAGAGTTAGAATTTTCATATCAGCCGTGTAGTGAGCAACGTAATTAGTTTCACCCAAAAGTGAGAATCTACTGATTGCCGAGTAATTAGTCTTTGATTGTTGCTCTAGTTAGGAGGTTAAGGGTAACTGATGCGCGTATTCCCAAGCGATTGTGAGATACTGAAATGACTTGCCTTCAAATAATTGATTTGCAATGAAGCCAATGTCACTTATTAAAGTATGTGTTGGAGAACAAAGACTGAACGTTTGTACGCAGTGTTTGTTTTACTTGGTATATGAAATGGGGAACGTACACTTGCGCTTGACAGCTAAGATAATGTGTGATCGAGAGTGCAACATGAATGACTTTGTTACTATGTGTGTTTATTAGTCAGCAGTGGGAAAACCTCTCATTTAATACCCTGTCAACTCGTTTACCTGCCAATCATATGCCTAATATGCTTACTCATTCATTTATTAATTTTAAATGTTTAACGCCGCCAAGCAGAAACAAACCCAGAAGTCTCGGCAGTTAGCAACAGCAGATTCCGAAACTTGGAGAGCAGCCAAATTTTACCAATGTGGAAAGTCCGGACGGCAAAAACGAGTTTTCAAGGCTCACCATTCTTCCAACATCGTAACCTGACTAGGGCCCAAAGTAGTTTGGCAATGCAAACATGAAGTGAGCACATGGGGCTTAACTCGTATTTACACAGAAGAAAAGTACCCGAAGTATTAAGTCCAGATTTTCCACGTGGCTACCAATCACAGAACCCCAAGCATATGATTACGTCCTGCCGCCGATGGTCAAATGGTAGAGCTGAGATCTAGAGACAAGCCAAAGATCGGTCCTACGAAGCGATGATAAGCAATCCTGGAGACATCAAAAGGAAAACACAGTAGATCCTAAATCATGGTTGGATAGAGCAATTCCAGATGACAAAGGCGGTCGAAATGCTGCTGAGGGAAAGGAAAAGGTCAAATAATGCTTGGGGTGGATAGAGATGATCTGGTTAGTTCACATGGATGGCACTATAGTGTAACTGCGCTTCCTGAAGAAAATATGTGAAAACTAAAGACAACAAGTAGAAAGATTTGGGGGGTTTTCGCCATAAAGGTTTTCTCCCGGGTAAACATTATAGATTGTAGACACCTGCATGGTCCCATAGGGCGCCAAATCAGGATAATGTAATCACATTCAAAATATTTAACGTCGTGCCCGCGCACAGCACGTGAGCTCCTCACGTACCGGTTATCCCAGTCAAAATTAAACTACTCGACGTGTGGGCGCCTACACAGACCCAACAAAGCAAATTATAGCTAGGATCTTATCATCCTGCGCTCCATGATTATAGTATACATGGAGGTCGTCCGTCCACCGAATCTCATGCTATGCAGTTGGTACTAAATCAAGAAAAGATTTCACGAAAAAGTAATAAATAAAAGGAGAAGATTGTTTACATCAGATCGTGATTTCGATCGAATCAGACTTTTCGTTGTGCCTTTTCGAAGAAATCTGTGTCACGTACCCAGTTATTGAATGCATCAACTCCCTCTGCCGAAGCAAGAGCCCAAGATATGCTGGGATTAGAATTCTGTGCCCTGTGGAGCTGAGCTTGGTATTGCCCGAGGTGGCAATAGAAAAAGTGGTTAGGGGACTTCTCTTCTCCGCACGTGCAGGTTAGAATGGCGTTTTCATGCTGAAACCGTCGGTGGTAGTCCGCGATGTCGCCATGACCGGACCGTGAAGCTAGTAGATATCCTAGTGCGCGTCGCCCCAGACGGGCGAGCTCAAAGGTGATTTTGTATTAGGGCCAACTCCTAGTTCTTTGTATCTAGAAGGTGCATTTTCTGCCCAATAAAGTGCAAAATAAGCCTCGTATTGGGCTTTAACTTCCCTTTTGGCCCTCGCAATGGAGAGTTCTGAGTGTGGACCTGGAGCCGCACAGGCAGCTTTAGCGAGAGCGTCGGCAACTTCGTTTCCAAGAATAACTGCGTGGCCTGGGCACCATCGAACAGCTTCTTCCCCAGGCGACGTATTTTGGCCGCGTGGCCTCCTTCTCCAGGTCACTGCGAGCTTGCCGAAGTTAAAGATTTTTGCCGAGCTAGACGCTGTGGGCATATCCAAGAGCAGACGGATGGCATACTTACTCATTCGTTTTGTTTATTTTTTTGAATTTGATTTCATTTAACCCGATTTGGCGCCCTGTGGGCCCATGCAGGCGGCTATGAACCTATCTATATATTTACATGAGGAGAAACCCTTGCGGTGAAAACCCCCTCCCCCTATTAATTTTGTATTCATCTATAGTCCTTCGTTAGCTGTAGGAAGTGCAATTGGCCATCAGTCCGAGACAGGACTAGCTAAAATTATACTCGGCCTCGCCATCCTTTCCCTGCCCTCGCGTGCTAAAAAGACACGACTTTGGTCTTGAGTTTAACCCCGATGGTCCAAATAATTGTGGTGGTGGGTTGACCAGGAGCTGTTTGCGCGGGCGTCCTGACCCTCTCTTGAATACCTCTGGCTTTTGGTGGAACACCAGTGTGAACCCTTGGTCGTCTGTAGTTTTTGCCGTAGTTGTTGTAGTAGATGCCGTTGTTGATGTTTCGCCTTTCCTGTATTCCGCCGTTCTCTCCATGAGTTCATACCGTGCCCGTTGCACGCTGGCCTTGTATGACGCGAAGTTTTGACACGCCCCTTTCTGCCACGATTTATGGTCCTTGCCGCAGTTTCAGCAAAGCACCGACTTCCTCGGGCAGTCTCTGGTCTGGTGAGTTCTCGGGCACTCACCACATCTCCTTACCCTATTGCACGAGGCTTGGGTATGCCCCAATTGACAGCAGTTAAAGCACTATTTGATTTGAGCACGGGGTGACCAGAGCTGGGCCGTGTACAGCATTGAGTTGTATACAATGCCGTTTCTTATCACTTCGCGTTGAAGTGCCTCTGTCGGCAGACTCGTGACGATTGACCCTCAAGTATGGCCGTTAGCTCCCATCCATCGGTGCTCCTTTCCCTCAAAGAGCCATCTCACCCTGTTGATTTTTAGTTCGGGGATCCGAACTCTTGTTTCTGCCTCAACTTGGTTTATAAACTCGCCGTTATTTGGATTTTTACCTCCTCTTATAAATGTCCCCAAGGGGATCCCCAAAATCTCAACAGGATAATCCTGTTTCAAGACGCAGAACTCCTTTAGCCGCGCCATACTTAAGGCAGCGTCTCGCTGAGAGACCGACTGCACAAACACCTCCGTATCGTTGCTCCGCAGCTTCCTTGCTGCGTATGCCCCCTCAATGTGTATTTTCGCCTGGTCTAGGAGCGCTGCCGGCTCCATATTTTCTGCTCCTTTAATACGTATTCGTACAGCCGCTTTAGTCGCTGGCGGCGCGACGATTGAGGCGTATGTGGGTCGCCCTCCCATCCCTTGTACTGCCGAAGCAGCCGTCTTGTGCGACGGCTCCTCGAGATTCTTCTTGACTGCCTTCTCTAAGGCCAGCATCCGTTCTTCCATTCGTGAAGCCTTCAGCTTCGATTGTAACGTCGTAGCGTGGGCTTTGAAGGCATCGAATGCCTCACCTACTTCGACCATCGGTGTCGCAGATTTTTCGGTGCCTGCTATAATCGTTTTGTTTATTATTTTACGTCGTGCTAGCTCAAAACACAACCACAATTTTTTGAAATTCGAAAATTCGAGACTTCACTTTTTCCCCCTCTCCCTCCCTTTCGCGCTCGTCGCATTCCTCCAATAAATTGTGATCGATTCGCTGGCATTTTAATCATGCCACCTGTTTGAAAAAAGCTCCCCAACGCAATGTTGGACAACGCGAGAGTCCGCCCGAGGGCTCCCGCAAAAACGCCAGGCCTCGCGCAAAAACTTTCAAGCATGTTTGCGAGTAAGGTCTTCATCGAAGGGAAGTCTCCAAACCTTCCCGACAAAGAGATGACTGATTCTGAGCCCGTCACGTCAGCAAAAATTGGTCCCGACCCATACCCCCATCGAGCTTGCCCTAGAGGCAAGCATCTCAAGGAAAGGAAAGGGAAGAAGTCGTCCGAGAGAAGATGACAGAACACGCAGAAACTTCTACAAGAAAATTCGCTGTGCCAGCTTCCAAAGGCACAGCTTCGACATCAGCTATGGATTTTCCTCCGGAGCTGCAAACCGTGATGGAGGCCGAAAAGCGACGGATGACGCAAATTACGGCCCGCCTCGCCATCTGTTCGACTGCGATAAACAGTGTTGAAGCAGCACTTTCGCCTCTTTCGATCGGCGATAATAAAGAATTCGTAGACGGTATAAAAGTCTACCTACGAGCAGCTATTGGCCAGTTCGTTCAATCCGGTCCAGGAAGCACACCGCCAGTCCTACCTGCTCGCCCCACCAATCCTCTTCCACCGAGAGCTCCAGAAATTAGGGTACCTAACCCTACGAAAACCCAGGCTCCGGCCCCAAAGACAACTTGGGCCACCGTAGCTCGGGCAGGCCTAGTCAGCAGCGCAGGGCCATCGACAAAAAAGGTAGAAACGCCAACCCAGAAAGCAAAAAGTGCGAACTCGAGTGAAAAAGTCGTGAATCGACTTTTTTTACACCTAGCATACAACCACACCCACCGTCTCCTCTCCCCAGCAGGCGTAAGGCTAGCGGTGTCTCAGGCGCTGGGAACTTCTGCCAACAATATCACGTTGGTTCAGCGGGTAAAGACCGGCTTTGCAATAACCGCAAAGGATGAACTCGCTCGAACAGAGCTCCTAGATTCCTCCACATCACGGAGCGAATCTGGAATCAAACTGGAACCAGCATCAAATCTGGTTGCCATGCAAATTGCCACCGTCCCGGAAACAATCCGAACTCTCGATGGCCCCATCGCCGTGACGGCAAAGATGGTTGACGATAAAGTCACGAGAGTGATCAAATCAGTTCCTTTTCGTGTTCGTCCTCACGGGACCAGCAAACCCGGGGCGCCATACCAGAACTGGCAAGCGCTCTTCCCACGCGAATCTACGCCCCGACCTGGATTTCGCCTCTTCGATGACTCCGGAGCTGCAAAGCTCTTCCAACCTCGTCGAAACATAGTTCAGTGTAATCGATGTCTTGGCTTCCATGCCTCTAGCGGTTGCTCCCGCGCTCCGTATTGCTAGAACTGCGGATCAAAAATGCATTCTGAAACGGAGTGCAAAGCCCCCACACGGTGTCGAAACTGTGGGGGACCTCATCGATCGGACTCGCGGTACTGCAAAGCCAGGCCCAGCAAGTTCAGCCCGGTGAAAAAAGAGCAGCTTGCGATGATTCGCAAAGCCGAGCAGAAAAATCAAGCCGATTATGCCCGAATCAAAGCTGTAGCCGAAATAGCCATTCAGGCGATTCACGGCGCGAAGAATGACGTCTAAAAGTCGGACGGTTCGGGTTTTGGGGTTCTGGGATCCGAAGAGGAGGTTTAAGGTTGCGGCCAGCCTCAGTGAAGTCGTCGAGGCTTCAACATACTAACAGTAGGACACCAGATAGAAAAAGGGTGCCCGCGAGCTCATCTTCTGCTCTCAGCGAAGGTCACAAAGTGTCACTTGGAAGATGTAATAGGAAAGGGAACGGGCGAGGAGCGCGGGATCCGGACTTAATTGGGACTTCTGAATTTGATTTATGTTTTTGATTTTTGTTTATGATTTTAGCTTTGCTGTTAACACCACTATTTATGTGGAAGTTCACGCGGTTGGAATGAGTTGGGCCTGTATACAGTGATCCTCACCGGCTCCACCTGTCCTTGACCTATCGTGGAAGAATTAGCATTAGCTTAGGACAAAAACAATAAAACAAACAAATATTTCTTAAGGTCACATGCCGGTTGGCTCAGTCTAGAAAAACTACCCGACGTGCCGACGTTCCAATGTCATGTAGAGACATGATTCATTCATGATTTGATATTGTTCAGACGATCATGACTATATCACAACGTCATGTACAGACACGATTCATCGTTTGTACGTGTTGTATCAACCATGACTATATCTCAGTAATAGGAGAAAAATCATTGACTACTTACAAGAAACCTAATCAAGATCCTAAACACACACCTGAGACAAGGAGAATTTTACTGAGAAAGTAATTATATGTATAGTTCATTTTACCCGATTTGGCGCCTTGGGGCTCATGCAGGTTTTTATCGGAAGACATGTACCTCAAGTAGGATGACACAATTTTGTTGAATGACAAGGTGTGTCTGGTTAGTGTAAGAGCTAGCCGAGAGAGTCAAGGTCAAACTTAGGAGTCGCGTCAATAATGCTACTCATGCAGATCAGTCGCGTGGAGAAGGTTTGTACTTAACAGTTTTACTCCATCTTACTCTTGTGAATACATCACTATCGCTTCTCATTCTATCCGACCTCCTTCTACTGTGCTAATTCTCTTGTCTTCTCTACAGTTATAAAGCTATAGAAGGCCTCCCAATTTAATAAATTTGACGATTAGAACACTCTCACTCAGATTTCATTTGCAGATACCACTCGAGGTTAACCCTTACGGCGTATAACCTCTTCCGTGCATACCCACCACAGGGAAAAGCCTTAAAAACCCTGTGGCTATCCGAGTGTGCTTTCATCATTTCACAAATACAATATCACCGCGAGAGAGAGTGGTGTATGGGTCTGACTGGATTCGAACCAGCTTTCTCCTGTCTCGAATGGGGTAGGCGTTCAAGGTACCCAGTATCTACTTGGGAGAACGGCCCGGATGGTGTACCACTGCACCATCCAACCCCTGAGAAAGTAATTATTCTGATGAATCTAGATCTGGAGGAACATAATCTGGTTGCTTGGCTCGAGGTATATGAACCTGGGCACATCATGTATTGTAAAATATATAGAAATCTATCTCAATCACAATCACAATCATCATCTTAATTTATGTCACCAGCAATAGCTGCAAAGGACAGTTTAACCATTTCCTTACATCTTAAGATCCCGGCCCTCATGCCAGGTGCCCCAAACTAAAAATACACCAAAAGCACCCTTCCTCTGGGCCTCCGGTTAACTGTACTGCAGACAGAATTAAAATGCGAATCTACATCATAGAGAGGAGAAACATGCTTACTAATTCAGTTTGCCTTGCCTCAGCAAATACGCCAAGCATGTCATGTGAGTTGTCCATGCCCAAGGCATCATGATGACATGCTCACCGTCCATGCGCCACCCGCCGGGGCTACCTTAGCTGTGCACAACAATGTTCTCATCGAATCTGGGCGTGAATTTTCCCCCCGCATCTGAGCCAAGTAAAATTTCGCAAAAATGAAAAAGTTGGCCCATATGACAATAATTCACTTCTCCTGATCAAACCAATCTTCACGCAGACGAACTCACAGCCACGCCGAATCGTCTTCCATTTTTACTGTAAGTCACCCCCCCCCCAGTCCTCCACTGACACTGGTCCCTGAGCCCCACCCCACGTAATAAAAATAAATAATTCGTTTTGGTTTGATTTGTGTTAATTATCCTGACTTGGCGCCCTATGGGCCCATGCTGGTGGCTATAAACCTATCTATATATTTACATAGGAGGAAACCACTCGGTGTAAACCTCCCCAGCTTTCTGATTTAATTCTTGGAGTTTGCAATTTATCCTTCAGGGAGTACAGTGACCCTTTTTTTTGCATCGGATTTTAATTGCGTATGCAGCTATCTAGCTATGACTCAAATTACAAGAGGAGCACTCATGCCTCAGATTTTATTTGCAAGTACCACTGCGAAGTTATGCCGGCTTTTTCTTCACCCCGAGTCAACCCTCATCCGTGAATACACACCCAGGGGAACGTCTCAAAAACTCTGAGTTATCCAGACATGCCTCCATCACCTTTCAACTTTTCTCCGCGCGATATGTAATCTGAGATGTCTCCTTCCCAAGTGGAGTAGGTGCCCAGGCTACTCAAACTGTACCAGAGAACACCACCAGGAGGCGGATCACTACACCTTCCATCGTCTGCTTGTTTTTATAGTGTGAGCTGCACTCTCGCAAGCGAAGTCTTCGCGCGCACAAAGCTCAATCCGTTAAACTCCATGCCAAAATTCGAAATTTCACGCCCGTCGAAAACGTATCCCTCTTCTGCATCATCTTGTAAACTTGTCCTGATCCCTCTCACGTCTATCCCAAAGAACTGTCTCCCAGATTTGTGCGCCACGCATTGCTTCCTCCGTCGGGTGTAAATATCGGCGTGGGCGTGTATTTGGTGGTCAACTGAGGCCAGAGAAGGTCGATAGTAGGTGTGGTCACTGGGATGAGGATGTACTTGGTCGTACTTGTAGGCTTGATGAGACTTAGGTAGGAGTCAAACTCGATGGGAGCGAAAAAACGACGTGGAGGAGTAACTTGAAATTTTGCCTCGTGGACCAACTTTTTTGATATTGCGAAATTTGACTGAACTTGGCTCTGGGAGAATATTTCACTTCCAGGTTCGTAGAGGACACCGCGTACAAGTGTTCAGTCTTGCCCTCCTGTGGGATTGGTTAATCATCATGTAGATAACCTGTAACATGACATAACACAATAAGATACCATTCGCATCTCGTAACATTTATTGCCATAATCACCCAAGTATATTCTAAGCCCCCTGTGTAGTCACAACCATCTAATTGAAGATACCAAGTATATACAACCATACACATCACCACCCTTCAATAGACGAAGGCTGAATACCTGTCAGTGGTGTCCTCTACGAACCTGGGAGTGAAATATTCTTCTAGAGCCGAGATTCAGTCACGACAAAGGGTGAATTTGAGAGTTTTCGAGTTGGCCATTGGGAGGAGTGGTATTGGCTCATTTTTTGTCGAAAATCCGACTTGCAGAGATTTCACGACTGCACAACTCAACGAAATCAACCATCTACACCCCAGGTACGAACCGCAGACAGCCTATAACCTGTCTGATGTTCGCATTACAACAACCGACACCTATAAGATCTATTTTTTTTTCTCTGGAAAATCATTCCTAGCCAAACTCATCTCGCGGCCCTCTCAAGAATCATCTCACCACCTACCTAAGCAATCCCATACCTCCAAAAGCCAAATCGCCAATAAAGAAGCAAGAGGATGTCTGACCCTACGCAATTGCCAGTCGCTGTGAAGGTACGGTCGAAATACCGGCCTTAAATGCGTCCTCACCTCGACCAAGGACACCAACTCGACCTACGACGAATCGCCACCGACGAAATGCTTACGACATTTAGCCGGCACACCAACTAGAGCGTTCGACAAAGGCCGGGTCACCGGTGCTTCTGTCAGGAACTGAGGATAGAGCAGCACCCCCCTAATTCATTCCTGACACAGTCTGCGAGTATTTACTCACCTAAGAATTATTACTGGGTTACGAATTGGGTAATTTAGTAGTAGAAGGTGTACCCTATGAGGCCTAGATTGCTCTGGTTACTATGATGTATATATGGACTGGACGGAGTCGATGTAGAGGGCCACGTCTTGTCTTCCGTCTCCCATTGGCCTTGTCTCCTGTCCTAGTTTCCCCCATCCCTCGTCCTTTGTTAAAGTTAGAGTTACGAATTCATACTTTTGACTCTTGCCAAGCTCCCAGATTTTATTATGTTACTCAGTAACCCTCCCAACACTATCTTTTGCACCCTCGAGTTTGGTGGCCTCAGTCTTGAGCTCTCAGTCGCGTCAAAAGGGGGTTCTCTGGACGGTGTGGCTTGACATGATTCAACACATGGGTGAAGTCTGAGATGGCCGGTCATTCAGGTGGGACAAGGCACTTGTACTTAATGTTAGCTAACCTGATCCAGTCCGGCCCCACTTGTGATTAAGCTCCCATAGGAGTGCGTTGGGTGTCATGTTGCCTAGCACGTTATTGAACAAACAGACGGACAGCTTCATAGCACTCTGAGTCCAGGCGGAAGTAGGTAATATCTCTTCACCAAGTGATATAATCTATATCTGTCGAATGTTAAGAATAACCATCGAAGAAGTTGGACAGGGAAATGTCTCGGGTCAAAAATAGAAACTGTCCATACGTACGTGGGTTGTTTATTTCGGTCAGTGCTTGCATTCTGTATCTAGAGCCGCAGCTTATTCTATTCCTAGCGCATGTCTATATCTAGAGATCAAGTCAATCATGATCAGTGTATATAGTCCTAGAATTCCGGGAGAAATAAGAATCAAGTTGTTTTTACTGAGTTACCTTTTACTTTCATTACATACACTTCGCCTATCACAGGTCAGGCTCCTAGTTACCTGACTGTATCTGACTGCCACAAGCTTTCCGCTCAACACTACTGAGTTAGGATCTTTCTCCTTCAATTGATTACACTTAGGCTGGTTAAGTCTGTCGGAAGATATGTCTCTATTTATCCCAGGTAGATTAAAGTAAGGCTCTAATGGTATTCAACTTGTACATTGCTATAAACCTTATAAAATAAAACAGAATTATGTCACAATGTGTAAGGTTATATTGTACATTCATCAAACACAGATATGTCCGTACTGGTGTATCGGTAACATTTCCGCCTCTCAGCTGAACGCGGTAGCGCAAGGTTCGACTCCGTATTGCGTAATTACAAATAATAACACAAAGCGTATATAACTGCTTCTGTCATAATGCCATATGTAGTTTTAACATAGATTTGATAAGATTGGAAATGAAAGATTTACTAACGAACTGGAGCTATCTGGAACGATAGAAGTGAACGTTGACCGTCAAGCCAGTACTGTATGGACTGTTAGATATTAAGGATTTCAGGATCAGAGACGAAATGTTAGGATTGGTGAAGTTTTTAGTTTTTTCTACACTTATAATTTGGTTAGAGGTGTTTAGTTTTTACATTATCTATCTATGTTTTATTTTTATTTTTGCATCAGATTTTAATTGCGTATGCAGCTATCTAGCTATGACTCAATTTACAAGAGGAGCACTCATGCCTCAGATTTTATTTGCAAGTACCACTGCGAAGTTATGCCGGCTTTTTCTTCACCCCAAGTCAACCCTCATCCGTGAATACACACCCAGGGGAACGTCTCAAAAACCCTGAGTTATCCAGACATGCCTCCATCACCTTTCAACTTTTCTCCGCGCGATATGTAATCTGAGATGTCTCCTTCCCAAATGGAGTAGGTGCCCAGGCTACTCAAACTATACCAGAGAACACCACCAGGAGGCAGATTACAACACCTTCCATCGTCGGCTTGCTTTTATAGTGTGAGCTGCACTCTCGCAGGCGAAGTCTCGGCGCGCACAAAGCCCAATTCGTAAAACTCTTGCCAAAGTTCGAGATTTCACGCCCTTCAAGGCTACATCCTTCCTTCGCATCATCTTGTTAACTTGTCCTGATCCCTCCACGTCCATCTCAAAGAGCTATCTCCCAGATTTGTGCGCCACGCTTTGCTTCCTCCGTCGGGTATAAATATCGGCGTGGGCGTGTATTTGGTGGTCAACTGAGGCCAGAGAAGGTCGACAAGAGGTGTGATGATTGGAATGAGGATGTAATAGGTCGTACTTGTAGACTTGATGAGACTTAGGAGTCAAACTCGTTGGGAGCGAAAGATTGACATTGTGGAGTAATTTGAAATTTTGCCTCGTGGGCCTACATCTATGATATTGCGAAGTTTGACTGAGCTTGGCTCTGGGAGAATATTTCACTCCCAGGTTCGTAGAGGACACCACTAACAGGTGTTCAGCCTTCGTACTCCTGATCTCGCCCCTTGGCTAGTAGTGCCGTAACTTCCAGCTTTCCCTATAATTTCCTCTTAGTCTTATAACATGAATCCTCAACCATACGCTTAGGTATCCACCTAAGCTCAAACAACGGTCAAATCGTAACAATTGTTGATCGCTCATCACAAATTCATCTATCTTCACGCTTAGAAGCTGAGCGTACCGTGTTTTTAGTCCCCAAAAGCTTAATATGAGCCCGATAAGTCTCAATTTCATGATTACCCATTTATTCAAGTCATTTTCAGTAGTTTTTAAGGACAAAAATCATAAATCATTGCTATTTGAAAAGTTCATGCATGTGATCTAGAAATATCGCAACTCAAGGGTTCATCCAACTAGCAGAATCTCTGGTATAGGTATTCTGTACGTTACAGGCTATTGCCTTGTAGATGGGATCCGGAGTTTATCCGGCTCCTAGGAGTTGATTATGTCAGCGATAAGCGAGACAACATCTAGGGGGTGATCGCACAAGTATGTAGTTTTTCTCTCTAGACACAAAATAAACCCATTTTGGATACACTCGTGCGGACAACTATTCACTCTGGTGCCATCCTTTCACACTGTATAGCGCTTGCCCTCGAATTACCTTGAAATGTCATGATTGGGACATAATGCAAGAAATTTATTTTTATTCATTGAATATTGAAGTACTAGATCTTGCCATAACTATGCTACACAACTATTTCATCTTTAAAATATTCCTCCTTCCCACAAAAAAAAAATGTCAAATTTCCGCCGTATTCTCAATGCGGACTCTCCTAGCGTCATATTATTATGAATTCTCAACTTGTGTTGAATGAGGGGATTTTATATTTGGGAAATTCGCAACATGTGTTGCGTCTGAATTTTGACCCATGCCGTGCGGCAACTCAATGAATCTTTCCGGAAACGTGGACTTCGTTTTTTCATTTGATTTATTGAGGGCAGATGAGAATGCTACGTCAAGTTCTTCCTTAGTTGGTACTTTTGTGATGAGCTTGGGAAATATGCTTCGTAGCCCTTCTACTAATATCTCCAAGTTGGCCCTAGAATCAAGGGTTGGATTGAGATCAATCACAGCATCAAAATTACGATCCGGCCAGCCCAATATATCTAGTTTTTCAAATCGTTCGATAAAGTCATCCATTATATCGACTGCCCGATCTTTTTGTAGCCCTGTGTCCGATCCCTGATCGTTTTCAATCCGCGGAAGTATACGGTCTAGAGTGACTTTTCGAATATTTTCAAGTGATGCTTCATTATTCACAAAGTTCAGTGCAATCATCCGAGCTTGTCGTCTTTTTCTTAAAAAATGGAGGATCAGTTGATTTCGCTGGAACTTTTGTACATTATTTCTATCAGCAAAAACAACCGGCTTTTTCGTTAGTTCCTCCAGTACCTTCTCGGCAAATTTATATGGCCGATTTCGAGCTTCAATAGTATTGTTCCCGACACATCCCCAGCCAAAGAGGAAAGAGAGCGAAAGGGAAACTGTTGTCTTTCCGCAACCAATAGTGCTTATGGGCACTAAGATGATGTTATCAACGACATCTTTTAATAATAACTTCCGAACTACTAGACTTCTCTTTAAGATACTGAAGCCCGAAATCTTTTTTTCCCTTACAAACTCTTCTCTAAATCTTATGACTCCATGATTATTCAAGTAAGCCCTTCCCAGCTCTGGGTCCTGAAGGAGTTTTTTTTTAGCGAACTCGAGGTATTCATGTGTCATCATGTCATTATTTCTAGGGACGTACTGAGACTTTATCATGGCTTTGGTGTACTCACACCATTGATGATATATCTGATATAGCCCTCCAAGTTTGTACTTGAAAAAAAAGTCTTCGTATTCATTTGACTTACCCCAAAGCATCTTGCACCGAATAACAATCCCTTTAACTGCCCTTCCATTGTATGTCCCAGCTTTTGATGCATTTTCAAGAGAGCTCCTGGCAGCTTTGATTCCTTGAAATACCACAACGTTCTCCGTTAGAAATCCCCACTCTTTTGCAAACTTTTGTACTTGAGCGCTCGGGTAGCTTACAAATTTTGGAACATTCTCATTGATTCCGTGAAGGTAGAGTCCTGCCTTTTTTCCAGTATAAGACATGACACGCTCCTCAAAACTGTCGTCACACAGCTCTGCCACGAGGGTGACATTTCTGAACCTTAGTTCTATAGCGAGGTCTTCCTTAGACTTATCGAGCTTGGCGAGTTGCTTCTTCAGCCATCTCTCTCCAGCCTCTTCAGGACCAGTGCTGCCGTCTTGGGTGCTGCAGGGAAATTTGCTCACGACTAAAAGAGTTCCGTCCCAAAGACCGCCGATCAAAATGGTACAGCCGTCCTCTATACCGCTGACTTCATATGGTCCTTTGGTGTTATCTTCGATGCTCTTCCAAGAAGTTCGGGCAGTTTTATCAACATAAAAAAACTTGTTGTATCCACGAATAACGATTTGATCATGATATATATCATCTTTACCCATCAAGAGAGGATAGGCGTAAATTGGTAGGCCCAAATTCTGATAAAATTTATCCTGAAACTTCCAGTGACTTATATTGAAGTGCTGTGGTATCTCTCGCCGACGATAATCTGTCTTCTTGCAGTTGTCCGGATTGTAAAACTGGTAGTCCTGAGTCGCTTCAAGACGCCTAGCCAAGTCCCAGACTTCATCGGTATTTTGAGTCATCGGGACAGTGAGATGGGTTAATGCTTAGAAAGATAAGATCAGGAATATTCCAGCGCTCAGTGTGGACTTTTAAAATTGGTGATCGATATTCCTTGAAGAAGCGACAGTTAACTCGAGAAAGGTTGATTCTGAAGTACTTTAAGTGATAATCATTGAATAATTACGGTAAGGGTAATTCTGCTCCTGTCCTGGTAGAGTCCAGGTGAGCACATCTAGAACCATGATGGAATGTTGCATTGTTACGAATGACGGCTGAGTATTTACTTGATCAATTTGTTTGTTATCGTTTGAAAAAGTGGGCACCAATCATTTCTCCCGATATTATGGGTCGCATTTCGGGCTACACTATAATCTATGCGCTGTAACAGCATAAGCTGTAGTCAGATACTCTTTGTCCAAGGGCGTAATGTTTCTGCAGCCCCTCTTTATGCCTTGTCTTTTCATGAACTTAATTCCTAGTATCCTTTGAGCGGCTCATAAAATCAGTTCTATGTTTATCCTTTGGAAACAAAGAGGGCTTTAAAACGAAGTCATTACTGAATTGGAATATCAGCGGCCCTGTTATCCACCAAATCAGGCGACGGGATCTGATGGGAAAATATTAAACAGCGAACAACACCTAAGCTGTTCAAAACCTAAATAATTTGGATGACCATATTTTTACTGCATCTCTCCTGGGGCATGGCCCTCAAGATCAACTGGCACATGATTGTGATATTTCTATTGAAAATTCAACCAATAAATTAAGGGACTGGTTAATTGGATCCTCCAGCTGTCTTTCATAGTCCAGGGGTAAGTAGGAACTTAATCTTGAGATAGTGAACAACCTATGTGGCATCTAACAGTTGCTGAGCCCTTGTCTTGATGACTCAGCCGATCTTGCAAAGTAAAAGTTTACTACGAATTTAAATCAAGTGGTAATAACGGTAGAAGGATGGGAAGATAGAGCCTAACAACTGCCCGTAGTGTTGTCCACGAACCTGGGAGTGAGATATTGTCTCAGAAACATGTTCAGTCGAATGTCGCAATACCAATAAAGTTGGCTCACGAGGCAATGATTCGATATTCTGCACCATAAAAATCTGTCCATCTTACAAAATCGGTTCCTACCAAATTCTCAGCAGATTTTCAAGTAAGATCCAGCACATCCTTACTTCAATGTTCACGCTTCTCGTCAAATTAGCCTCCGGCTTAAAGCTGAATCTATATATACACCCACGAAAATACGATTATCCGCAGGAAGACAAAAATCATGGCGCGGAAATTTAGTGGAAAGTTCTTAGGGATAAGCATAAGAGAAATTGGGACAAGTTTACAAGATGATGCAAAGGAAGGATATCATCTTGACGGGTGTGACTTTCGAATTTTGACAAGGACTCTTACAAATTTAAGAGCATAGTGCCCGCTAAGCTTTCGATGGCCAAAATGCAGATGATGCTGTAAATACTGTTGTAATTTATGCGACAGTGGGGTTAAGAGTATACTGCATACCAGCTATATATTTAGCTGAGTGTGGATACTTGCTCTCGAAATCAGATTCCTTATATTATAAATATATATATAATTTATTGTGTGTATTATAACTACAACTATTGGTGCTTATTTACTTGTTCTTACTATTATCTACACACTTCACAATTACGGAAAGTGTGGAATACTAAGCGAGACACGTGATACAATTACAGATTTGTCTCATGACTTTAAACAAATACATGCCAACGATGGAGGGTGCCGTGAGACATCATCCGGGCCTGTCTCCTAAGTAGGTTCTGGATAGCTTAGACACACATCCCACTTGACAGAGGAGATCGCTGGTTTGAATCTGGCATAATAAAACTGCATTTCATACGGAACTGATGTAAATAGACTACGAAGGCATGCTTGAGTAATCAAAGTTTTTAGAACGTCACTTTGGTGGGAATCACGGTGGAGGGTCGACTATTCTGAGAAGGCAAGCATACCTCATAGTGGTATTTGCGAATGAAATCCAGAGAACGAGTGTCTGTAAGGTGAAAAGAGTCATCCAACTTGTATACATAGCACCGATTATGTGTCATAGCTAGGTAACTGAATACACATTAAATGATAAAAAAAACGCACCCCTATCCTTTACCAACTCTACTCCCAGCCACACTGCTCTATCTAACTAGAGGAATCATAATCCAATACATTCTAATTTAAATTTGGATATGCTGCATGCCTCCGCTTTCATCTAATGGTTCGGTCTAGGACTAATGAGTTTTGCTTGATGGGGTTATGAAGCGCATCGATTCAAGCGTTTAATTTAATCAGACGAAATGAATGAGCTTAGTCATGCGGGTGTCGACAACGCGGGCTACTACATAGTCCCGTTTACCACAACCTCAAGCACTTCTCAAAACTTTCTTCGAAAACGGGGCTCGTATCCTCTAGCTTCGACAAAAGCTCGCTCTTTGCGCGTGAGTGTTGACATAGGCATATCGTTTATTTCGGCGTAGATTATTTTGCAATGCCTGGATCCAGAAGACTTTGATGCGACCAGATTACCCGCAAAAGTACATCGTCGGAAGCCCTGACTGCGAGCTTAGCTGGGATAGGCGTGGTGGGTTGGGAAGAAATTGTCAGCAGCAGCTAGACGTGAGCGCGCGTTCGCTCTGATGGAAGATAGGAAGAGTGAGCGGCATCCGCCCTCTATGACCAGATTATCATAATCCGACGGCATCTCGGGGCTTCTACTCGATCCCACCCATGCTTCCTACTGAGTGCCATTCAAAGCCCTGGTCGCATCATATAATGACTCGTCGCACGCTTCTTCGACAATTGTTCACCGTCACCATGATTTGCCTGAAGTTACTACACAAGCGACGAGATTTTTTTTTTTTGCATCAGATTTTAATTGCGTATGCAGCTATCTACCTATGACACAATATCAAAGAAAAGTACAGAATAGATGATTCAACGTAAAGGAAGAGCACTCATGCCTCAGATTTCATTGCAAGTACCACTGCGAAGTTATGCCGGCTTTTTCTTCACCCCAAGTCAACCCTCATCCGTGAATACACACCCAGGGGAACGTCTCAAAAACTCTGAGTTATCCAGACATGCCTCCATCACCTTTCAACTTTTCTCCGCGCGATATGTGATCTGAGGTGTCTCCTTCCCAAGTGGAGTAGGTGCCCAGGCTACTCAAACTGTACCAGAGAACACCACCAGGAGGCGGATCACTACACCTTCCATCGTCTACTTGTTTTTATAGTGTGAGCTGCACTCTCGCAAGCGAAGTCTTCGCGCGCACAAAGCTCAATCCGTTAAACTCCATGCCAAAATTCGAAATTTCACGCCCGTCGAAAACGTATCCCTCTTCTGCATCATCTTGTAAACTTGTCCTGATCCCTCTCACGTCTATCCCAAAGAACTGTCTCCCAGATTTGTGCGCCACGCATTGCTTCCTCCGTCGGGTGTAAATATCGGCGTGGGCGTGTATTTGGTGGTCAACTGAGGCCAGAGAAAGTCGACGAGAGGTGTGGTCATTGAAACGAGGATGTACAATGTCGTACTTGTAGACTTGATGAAGTTTAGTTGAGAATCGGACTCTTTGGGAGTGAAAGATTGACATTGTGGAGTAATTCGAATTTTTGCCTCGTGGGCCAACTTCTTTGATATTGCGAAATTTGACTGAACTTGGCTCTGGGAGAATATTTCACTCTCAGGTTCGTAGAGGACACCGCGTACAGGTGTTCAGTCTTGTCCTCCCAAGCGACGGGATGGGAACTAGTGGATGGAGCGGGACTTCGTGCAAGTTCGTGGACAAAGGTAAATGAAGGTTGACGACTATATAAATATCGTCTAAGTGCCTATCTCTCTCATATTACATCCCTCGCCGCACTTCATTCGCGCCTTTCTCATTCCGTTTTCGTTGTCGCTCCTTAGCCTTCTTCCTTCACGCTGTTCCCTTTAGTGCATGGAAACCAATATGAAGCTACATTTAGCTCTCTTAAGTCTGAGCCTTTCTCACGTCTGGGCCATTGAAAAGAGAGGCAATGACGGTCGATGGTTTGGCCTTATTGATAACCAAAAAGACCCCAAAAATAATAATCCGACTCTTATAACTTTTCGACCAGCAATAGGAGTCGAAGCGGTGGGTATCTTTGGGGTTACGTGCGGACTTCGCTATTACTCGCCATCTAAAATCGAAGAATCTAAAAATAAAGCAATAGATGAGTTTAAGAGACTGAATCAATTTCATACATGGCCTCTACAATTGAAGGGGGAACGGTGTAGAGCTTCAAGATTTTGGAATTTTTTTGGGGAGCAGATTTACATGTATCCACTACAGGATCCAAAGGCTGAGGCTGGAGGCAAGCCGCTACAGATGGATTATCTATTCCTAAATAGTAAAAACGAAATGTTCGCCATTTTCAAGCGCAAGCACACACCAGGCAAAGGCAAGCCAATGGAGACAACTGTGACGTACACATCATGTTGGGATGGTCGTAAGTATTCAACGACCAAAAAGAAGGGTGACAAGTAATAGAAGAAAAAAGCCTAGCATTTACACCTATTTTCTTGTCGGTCTGGACAATTTGAATGCTTCCATAATGTTCTTACTAACATGGATTGATTGGAGCGGATTCTTGGATATTTAGGAAAATGTGTGTATACACTATTAATATTTGTAAATCACAAACATTTAACACCTTCGTTTTTCGGTAATCCAGGGGCCCCAAACTGCCAGATCATGCGAGTTTTCTCAAATCTGATATAAAAACAACCAGAGTCTTCCCTCCACATGCGTGTATCACTCAACGACGTGTTGATGCAGAACAGTCAACTTCACCCTATCGATAACTTGGCGTCTGTCACTTGGGGCCGAGCAAGGGTGAAAGAAGAAATTCTATTGGTAGAAATAAGGGAGATTTGAATTGGAATTGGAAATTGAACGCTGAGATGTGGTAGATAATTAGGATTGGAGATGCGAATTAATGGATAAATTATAATTCAAATCGCGTGGTAATTCAATTAGCGGTTTACTTGATGTTTAAGCATTATGATAATCTATGCGGCCCAGGTGCTCGCATAGTATTGATTCCGCTACTTCAGACCTGGTAAAACATCTTCAATTTGTGATTCGTGGTATTTTTCAATCATTCAATGTGTTTTCAGCTAGCTAGCCGTGATACATTTCCGGTGCCAATTGTATATCTTATATGCCATTTTTAACTTTTGAGTAACACTGTCCTCACTTCGATGAAGATTACCAATCGCTTCCCTGGTCTATATCTTCTTCATCTCTCAGCACAAACGCTCGGCGCTATATTCTTGAGGCTAACCACGATCAATTCAGATAGTAAATTCGAGGCCCAACTTATCACCCACTCTTGATCATGGAGGAGCTGCCCGATAGGTTTCCGGAGTGTACCCAGCTGTAACGGCTTGTGAGCCGATTGTTGTGTGGCACGTGATTATATTCACATGCTTCTATAATTCTACAGTAGTCTAGCTCTATTCCGGATCAGCTCAGCTGTAACTGGAATATTCTAGTAATTGGTAGCAAGACTGGGAACTACTATGACTGGAATATACGAGAAGCAGATATCAGCCAAGAACGAGTATTCTAGAGATCTTCATAAATGTATAAATAGTTGAAGTAATACTCTGATAGTGTGCCATAGAGAAAATTATAAACTACCTTTGTATATCTGATTGCTCCCGCATCAACACTTGAACCGTGACACCAGCCCCCGATAAGGCAGTGGTAAATTGTATCAAATTGACCTCCAAATTTAAGAAGGGAGATGCTACTGAAAATAAAGCTACTCGCATTTCTTTCTCTCGACCAATATGGTCGCGTGCGTCTTGCCTGAGCTACATCTTTGGGTTAAGGCAGGAATTCATTCTTCTGATCCAATCAGACTCAATGATTGATTCCGTTTGAATCCTATTCTTACCAAAGAAATCCAGTATTTGGTTTTTTCGTATTTTCTCTTACATGACTTGGTATTCTAGGTGGGTGGATAACTGTTCTTCTAGTCAGGGATCTCGATTAATTTTGTAGCAGGCTCGGTGTAGAGTAAATTTTCTTCCTTGTAATTCTACTATATATATTGTGATACCCGTAGCTGATTTGGTTAGTTATTAAAGCAAAAGTTCTTCGAAATTCTCTGGTAATTTTTTTCTTCAAAGTTCTTTCTATACTCTGACATTTATCGTCTTTGTGGGGCTCTTGTCCTACTGATTTTGTCACCCTAGGCACTAAAGTTTAGCCCGAGTGATATCGGGTGTGACTTCTTGCATGAGGAATTCGTAGCGTTGACATTATCTATCGTAAACGCTGTTACGATAGGTGAAATTTGTTCAAAAAATGGCGCGGCTAAGGCCGCACCTTCGGTACCTGCTTTATACTAAGCCCAAGCGTCGATATTTTGTAAAAATTTTTGATCTAGACTCGCTCACTGCTTTCATTCGATTTCTGTTTGCTCCACTGCGGCAGCAATCCCAAGAAGGCTTGTTTATAAGTGATTGCCTGAGTCGATTGACCTAGAGGACGATAGTTGGTTCAAAACCGCCATACTGCTCGATTTGAGGGGTTTAGAGTAGTGTGATAGACAAGTTATCTGAGACTATACTGGAAGGGGTGTTGGATGATCGGTTTAGATATGATAGATTGCTTTTATTCGTGACGGGCACAAGCCTGTTCCTCAAAGAGCATGACGCGGAGAAAGCTAGTCCTTACCCGACGACTATATACGGCGATAACTTATTTTGACATTTGGACCACTCGTGTAATGGATGCATTCGCTTACACCACTCGAGAACTTCATCCTAGGGACTATCATCCTTTTATCAACCGTTAATGTCCACCAAAGGGAAAACAGGAAAAACCTTTGGCTACCCTAAAATGCCTTTGTCATCTTGTATAAAGCCACCGCCCGAGATATGGCTTCACGATCCTCCCTTTCTCGAGTGAGGTAGATGTCGAAGCTACCTAGGCTCTCACTAGCGTTGTTGACGACCAGGAGGCGAACCAAAACACCTTCCATCGTTGCCTATTTTTAGAGTGTCGGTTGCACTTTCCGAAATCGTTGCCTCTACGCCCACGGACATCCTGATCTCGAAAACACTCGGAAAATATGCATCCCAGCATGCACATTTATGACCTCTTCACTCGTTCGTCCCACGTCCCAGCTTTCTCTCATCCCTCGGGAGGTCAATTCCCACTAGAGCTACGGTCCCCCCATAGATCAACACTCGAGCCTTGTATATTATGACTTAGTTTCCTCCTCACGGGTATACATGGCATCGTAACTTTATAGTTGGAAATGGCCGATTATTTATGAGACAAATTTCCCATTGCAATTGGAGTAACGCCATTATCGAAAGTTGAGGCGAGGTGGTTTGCAGTATGAGTAGGTTGAAGGACTCGCATGAGAAAGATAGGTCCGAAATTGACGAGATCGTTGATTTTAGCTATGCTTGAGATTGCTTTCGACGTTGATTCGGATGCGACTCCTCTTGGCTATCCAGGTATGCAAAGCATACTGAGCGATTACACCGGCACCACTAGAAGGTGAAGAGTTCGTCATTGCCGGCACGATGGAAGGGAGAATGTTCAAATTTTTCTTCTGCAAAGCGGGTTTTCGCGTGGAGATTTTCGTTTGTTTTTCATTCTGGGCTGCTGAACTCGTCATTATTCAACACAGAGATGCGTTTTGGCATGGTTCCAGTCAATTATGTGGGACGAGGCACTTGTACTTTACGATAGTTAACCTGATCTGGCCCGACCCCACTCGTGCTTAAGTTCCGGTGAGAGTCCGTTGGGTGTCATGTTACCTAGCACGTTAATCAATGAAGGAATACTCTCGCATTCGGTATCCTTATCTGCTTGAAGTAAATTTAACCCCGAATCTAATCAGGAAGGAGCTTTGGATTAGTCATGAATTAGTCATATAAGGAAAGGTGGTCGGAGCTAACGTGGAAAACTTTACCTGTAGAGAGTTCCTTCTATACAGTAGTCCTGAGATAGAGGTAGTTGGTATATGTAAACTTCATTTAATTTATTTGTTCAGTCGCCCAAAAGAAAAACCTACAGTAGCCGTCGCTTTAAGATTGAGAAACAACGATCAACAAACAGACAAACAGCTTCATAGTACTTGTGACCGGCGATCACTTGGTCTGCTTCTTGCTGCACGGTCAGGGCAAGGGGACTTTGCAGACAACCACCGCCGTTTCCAACATCTAGACGCTCTCTTGACCTGCAGCTGCAGACTAGAAAAGTCACCTGACCACTTATTCTTTTGTCGGCTAGGGCGCAGCCAATCAAGACTACACGGCGTACCTTGACATCCCAACCTTGGAGTCCCCTGGACCCTAACCTCTCCAGAAGGTGCTATCGCCTTCAGCAAGTGGGTCCACAAGACTAAGTTTTTCGAAGAGACCCATTTTCGCTCCTAGCTTTTACACACGTTCCATGCTACCTATTCAGCGGAGGTCAATCACTTAATAGCAGCTCTGTCTGTACCGGTGGTAGTTTGTTTCTCCTTTCCAGAATTTAGATTAGTTTTTTCATTCTGTCTGCGGTATAGTTAACCGCAGGCCCAGAGGAAGGGTGCTTTTGGTGTATTTTTAGTTTGGGGCAACTAATATGAAGACCGGGGCCTGGTTAGTATATGCCGGGATCTTAGGAGCGTCGGCACGTCAGGTAGTTTTTCTAGACTGAGCCAACCGGCATGTGACCTTGGGAAACGTGTTGCGCGCTGGCACGACGTACAATAGTAAACAACCATGCTCATAGCACTCTATGTCCAGGCAGGAGTAGGTAAAATCTCCTCAAGACAGATCTACATGCTGACCTGTCTTCTCACTCGCTTCACCAAGTGATATGATCTGTCTCTGACAACCACAAGCTTTTACAAAGCTTTCTGCTCAACACTGTTGAGTGAGTATCATTCTCCTTCAATTGGATAGAATTACACTGATAAAGTCTTTCTTAAGGGATGTCTCTATTTGAACCAGGTATATGAAAGTAAGGCTCTAATGGTATTCAACTTGTACATTGCCATGAGTTTTGCAAAACAAAACAGAACAATGTTACAATGTGTAAGTTTATATGTGTACACTAATCGACCTTAGACATGTCCGTACTGGTGTATCGGTAACATTTCCGCCTCTCAATTGAACGCGGTAGCGCAGGGTTCGACTCCCTGGTACGGAATAGATCAAATCGCTTCACACGCCTATTTTCCAATAGATTTCGTTGTGTGTTATGCTTTTAATTTCAAACCGGCCATGAAAAGAGTGGAAAAGCAAGATTGATAATCACGGTTTAAATTCTAGCTCTAGTTTTGTGAAAAAATATAGCCGAAATGTCTCAGTTTTAAATCTTCAGATGACAAGATTGAAAATGAAAGCTGTCGTTTACAAAAGCAACTTCCCAATCCACCCCTAATTTAATTTGTTGTCCTGTCTGAGTCTATGACGATATAAGACATGCAGCTTCTCTCTGCTTACAAATAAGGATACCTATGCCAGTAGTATATCCCCTCCTATGCCTCCCATACAGCTCCCCTCAATCAGTACTACTCCTCACAAGTCCTCGTTCGATCATATGATTGGAAGGGCCCTTTGCCCTCCATTATCTCCCCTCTCAAGCCAACGAAACGATGGCCATTTGCGAGTGTATGACAGTCGGGAAAACTCACATAAACCACTGGGTGCGGGGCTCTTCTTGTACCGACGTTAGGACTAAATCCGAAGACATAATGCCCCTCTTGAAGCGTACAAAGAGGCCGGTCTGCTGGGAGGCGCAGACCTGTGTATATTCGAGAGCGTCTTTCAAAACCCCCAGCCTCTCCAACTTCTCCCCTGATTCATGCCGCAAGACAAACCGAGTGCTATAAAAGGATATCAGAAAAGTTTTGGTCGAGAATGACTGCCGTGAGGGAACACTTAGAATCAAAGAGTTATTACCGACGTGGGGTTATCGAGTAGCTCATATATTCGAGATTCCTGGGGCTTCCATGCCAGACCCAGAAAGTCTGGACCGGTGACCAAAGAGCAGCTCGCGTGGATTCGTCACATAGAGCAAGGGAGGTTCGCGAAGGTGGCACAAGCTCAGGCTGCAGTCAAAAGGGCCGAGGAGGCGATCATCGCCGCGGCGAAGGACGTCTCGATGGCCTAGGGATCAGGTCTCGGATTGATGCAACCTGAAGAAGAGGCTAGAGGATACAGCGACCTCGACGATGGCTTTTTGCGCATCTACTAGCCAATAGCAGGATACCAGCTGTATGAAAGGTGCCTGCTAACACATCTTTTGTTCTCAGCGGAAATTGAGTAAATTTGTCATTAAGAAGGTATAAGAAGCGCATTGCTTGGGTCCAACATGGAGGAGTCTTCTGTCTTTCGGAGTTGTTTTGATTTTCGTGGGTTTTCGTTTATGTGCAGTCAGCTCCACCTTTTGTGTCAGGGAATACATCTGGATCAACATCATCCCCTGCAAAATACTAGTATTAGCGTATAGCATATGTGTTGGTGGGCCATGTAATGGGTTAGTTACCACATAGGTTTAGTTCAGGGTTTATCTCATGTTACGTTGAGCTATTGTATGAGTTGGAAGGAATCTCCAGTTCACTTTTACCTAGAATATAACTAGTCGCTTTACTGCTGGTAGGATTGGGCATACGACGTTCTTGTATCTTAATTACCTGTTGGAGACTACTTACTTATTCGAGCTACCTGTATATCATAACTCCTACCCAGTGATATTACCTATCTGAGACGTCTCCCTTACATTTTGCAGCGCTTCATGAACTTGGAACGAATTAGGCTGTAGGAAAAGTTACAGGAAGCCCTGCCGGATCCGCCGGTCCTTGATCCAATGTGGAAAAGATAGCGTTAGCTTAGGACCAAAAGTAAAAAAACCTATCTCTTCCATTTATACCGATAGTGTAACCATACATGCAAATTTAAAAAAGATCTACGTGCAAACATATCGGATTAGAGATGATCCGCTAGGGCATGATTAGATATACAGTGCTACGATCGACTCGTAGCACGAATCAGACGTTGGTCTAATCATACATTCGCCTACAACTTTTGAAGATTCTCAAGACCTTCGCACGAAATCCTCTCCACGTTTTACAGAGAGCAAAAATTACAAGTATATTGAAATTGTATGAGTTCAAACTTCTAATGTAGTTTGGAAGCATGTTAACTATTGCGAAGGAATGAAAGTATTCGTTATCGAGGGATACTCGGTCAAATTAATTGGTAGAGTTATCTATATGGGCCTCTAATTCTCATTCATAGAACCTTGATTTTATTGGTTCACACGATTTGCATACTACAATATCACTACGCGACCACAGCAAGGTGATATCTATTTACCATTGATGGCATTTTAATCCATTACTATACCATCAACATCTTGTTCATACCGCTTTCGTAGCAAAATGCTTTTTGTAAGATATCGTTTGGTTTGTTAACGCGCCAGACAATTGGCACCCTCCGTACTCCTCTGGGATTTTCAGCACGAGTAGGACCGGGCTGGATCAGGTTAACTGCCTTTAAGTACAAAAAACCTCGACTCACCTGAATGACCAGACCACCTCAGACTTCACCCATGTGTCAGACATGTCAAGTCCGATAGTCCAAAGGATCCAACTTTGACATGCCGAATTGCAGTTTCCTCCACACACCCGAGCCCTTGACACTCTCCTAACCTCTAGTTTGTGGCTTTCGTTCGATCGCAGTCATGGCTTATCTCAGTATCTCTAAATCTCATGCAGGGGTCGCTTTCTTCATTGGATGCCTCAACCAGTCGCCTACAGAGGCCTCTCAGATTAACCTCTCTCTCTTTTCACCATTGCAATGTTTTTTGGTGTTGCTCGATCCCTATTTTAATCTATTGCAATCTTTGTGACGATTCACGCGGTTCGAATGAGTTGGGCCCGTGTGATGTGACCCCTCTGACTTCGCCATTTCTGTACCCATAGCGGGCTTAGATATTTAGCTGAAGGCAACAGACTGAAAGAAAAGCTCACACCTTAACAGCGGGGGCTCTTCAGGGGGATACCTACTGGTCTTCAGAATAGTAAAGTAGTGGGTTTGAGTTAATTATGATATGCGGAAGTAGCTTTGATCTCCTATTAATTAATTACCTTCCATCATACAAACGCTCAAGCTTCCTACATTATAACTGTTACATGTATCTACCGATCTTTACTGTTTTCACCTCCGCCAAATCGGGTCTATATGTTGTGGTTGTGAGCTATGCTGAAGTCATACTGCGGAGTGATGAGGAGTGGACTAAGTTATATTTTGTGGGTCACGGTGAATAGACTCATGCAATAATATACTGTAGGTAGATAAACAGAAAGTATAAGACTAAACCTGTATCCATTTATTATGGGTACATCTATGAAATTATATATATGCTCACCTAACCAGTATACTAGCGATGTATACTATAGCCTTGAGCCACACGCGATGCCCTAGCCTTGACTACTTCGTTGTCTCATATCATAACACTATAGGCTCTTTTACCTGGACTAGTGTCAGGTGTATGGGCGAAGAGAACAGAGGAAGCTATCACTCTTGAGCCGTAGTGCAAGGTCATGACGACCGGACTCTAGAATAAAGCGATGATAGCTTTTCAATTGAAAAGCTAGCACAGTGCAAAGCGCTTTACATAATCATCAGCGTTTCTAGAATTTGTGAGTTTGTATCGAAGTTTCTGGCGAGGTAGCCGGTCCATTCGGTCACGAGTCTTACAGAAGCGTAAAGACGTGATGGAAATTGAACACTCAGGGCCTTAAATCGATCACTAGAGAATAGCTATAGATTAAGTAACAAAATAACCCTTGATTTATCATTTTGACTCCAGAATCTTCATGAGGACGAGCCTAAAGCAGTATTCCACTAACTTGTAGGCCTCAATGGGCCTGAATTTATCAATGCTAGTAGTGAAGACAACATTAGCAATTTGATGTGCCCATCATGTCTCTATCGACAAGCAGATTTAAAATCAATATGTTCCATCAGTCTAACATAATATAACCATTATTCAACTCAGCCAAGTTTATATTGACAAAGTGATACTAAACTATCCGAAAATACTAGACTGGACAGCCTTAATTTAAACTATCGAGATATTTTCCTTGCATATCCATCTATACACTTTTAGCTTTTGGTTACTGGGCTTGATAACTTCAAGGAGAGCGGTGAAATATTTTGACCTATAATTCCTCCCAGACTCGTTGGCGATGTCTTTGCTACTACCAAAAGCCACTTGCTCTATCTGAGGTAACTGATTCGAATGATGTAGCGATAGTCTTTAGAATTTGAGTTATAATCAGTATGCAACCAAGTATTTCACTCATTTGACTCTTTAGAGAGTGTGTGATATTACAGTTACTAAATATCTAGCAGATTTGGTACCATAATCTAGTCCAGTAAATGTACGCTTTTGTTTTCATAACTAACAGGCTCATCCCGCAGCGTTGAAGCTGGGATCTCAGTGTTGGGCTTATACTCATGGATCGCGTAGTTGATAGCATCCTCCAAATCCTTGCTTGTTGGCTCTTTGGAAATTATATTTGGAAATAAAGCCTGAAGTCTCTTTATGACGGTTCGTAAATTTTTGATTGAATCTAAAGTGGGATCAAGATTAATCACTGCGTGAAAGTCACTATCAGGCTTTTCCTTAATTCTAAGAGGCTGGAAGCGTCTAATAAAGTCTTCCATAATCGAAATGACTTTATTTTTGTCTTTGGCTGCGTAAATATTTTGATGGTTGTCACCCCGCGAAATGACCCTGGCTCGAGTCACTCGCCGAATATTCTTCATTGATCGTCCGTTATGGATATAATGGAGAGCGATAACTCGAACATCTGGTCGTGTCATTGACATGTCTTCAAGAAACTGCTTTCGTTCTCGTCGTTCTGGATTATTTCGATCAGCGAAAACGACTGGTTTCTCTTTTAATTGTTCTAAAATTCTTTTCATAAATCGCGGTGGTCGATTCTTACCCCGAATATCATTATTTTGAACTATTCCCCACTGAAAGAGATAACAAAGTGAGACAGCTATGGTAGTCTTTCCGCATCCAAGAGTGCCAATAGACATCAGAACAATGTCTTTGGTAGCATTAGATTGAGAACAACTAAGTTTTGTCTGTGCTATCTTTGCGATATCAAAGCTCTTCAAATTTTTTCCTTGAAGAAAGTCTTCTCGGAGCTTAATTATACCGCGACCCTCCTGGCAAGCTTTTATCATATCTGGATTTTTCGAAAGCTTTACCAAAATAAACCTCAAATATTCTTCTGTGAGTGAAATTCCCTTCTTATATCGAATAAACCTGTTGTGGACAGCAGCGTAAGTGCACTCGCGCCAATGATGATAAAACTGATATGGCCCTTCAAGTCTGCACTTAAAAAAAAAGTCTTCATATTCACTCAACTTACCCCAAAGCATCTTGCACCGAATAACAATCCCTTTCACTACCCTTCCATTGTGTGTCCCAGCTTTTGATGTATTTTCAATGTAATTCCTGGTAGCTTTGATTCCTTGGAATACCACAAAGTTCTGCGTTAGAAATCCCCACTCTTTTGCAAACTTTTGTACTTGAGCGCTCGGGTAGCTTACAAATTTTGGAACATTCTCATTGATTCCGTGAAGGTAGAGTCCTGCCTTTTTTCCAGTATAAGACATGACACGCTCCTCAAAACTGTCGTCACACAGCTCTGCCACGAGGGTGACATTTCTGAACCTTAGTTCTATAGCGAGGTCTTTCTTAGACTTATCGAGCTTGGCGAGTTGCTTCTCCAGCCATCTCTCTCCAGCCTCTTCAGGACCAGTGCTGCCGTCTTGGGTGCTGCAGGGAAATTTGCTCACGACTAAAAGAGTTCCGTCCCAAAGACCGCCGATCAAAATGGTACAGCCGTCCTCTATACCGCTGACTTCATATGGTCCTTTAGTCTTCCTTTGAATCTCCAGCCAGGTAGTTGGGACAATCTCCTCGACATTGAATATCTTGTTGTATCCACGGACTACGATTTGATCTTCATTTTTTTCATTTTTGCCCGTCATTAGAGGATAAGCGTAGGTCGGCAGGCCATAGCGATAATAGTTCCGATCTAGTAGACTCCAAGATATAGCTTTAAGATTTTGCGGCGAGGTTTTTACTAAAAAACTAGTTTTCCTCCAGATGATTTCTCTACCATGTTGACGGCTTTGACTTGCTTCAAGACTTCTGGCCAAGTTTCGGATGTCATCAGTATTTTGAGGCATCAGGATAGTGTTTTGGCTTAAAATTTGGAAAGATGAGACGAATATTCTATATGTCGATATAGAATTTTAGAAGTGCTATAACCATAGTACAAGGTAGCAATAGGTTACACAAGGAGATTAAAGTTAAGAGATACTAGGGATTATAGGTACAGGGAAGCTAATGCAAGTACATTTCTTCCCCTCCCTCTAAGTTCGCCAGGTGAGTCCGTCTAGCACTAGGATAAATCTTTGTATTGTAACGAATGGTTCCGAAGGTTGAAGTATTGCTTCATCCATTCATAATGCAGAAGAATTATTACCGGTCGTTATTTCGGGGGGAAAAGGCTCAAGTCTTGATAGTGGTGCACTATACGAGCCTCCAGTTCTGTCAGTAGGCCCTACAGAGCTAATTCGTAGCCAGTAACTAGCCAGAAGAGCATCTATATACAATGACTCCATGGCGTTGCCAACTATCTGATGCCACAAAGACAAGTTAGTTAAGACGAATCTATTACATATAATCGATCATGACTTTTCTAACATTTGAACACAGCTTCAAATTTTTCTGAAGCGCTGATGAAATGCGGATAGAAGAGCAGAGAGCTTCAATCATGTTTACACAAGTCTGCAGTGCTCGAATGTCTGGCCTCTCTGAACACTACGATTGGGTAGTTATGACTTAAATTTAGATCCATATGTCGATTTTAGGGCTATCCACATCAAGTTATACCCTCAATTTTCCCAGCTCCCACGCATGTGAAGGTGGTCTTGGTTTTATTACTCGAAGAGTAATAATTTTGAACCGTGGATGGCTTCCTATAACTTTCTATCGAGTGGGGACTTGTAAAGATAAATAAAGACGATGAAAGCTGCTAGAGAGGTAGGATACAGGTTGTACAACCTAGGTTTAGATAAGCTAGGCATTGTGCCACAAACCATTTGCACGTCTTGTCTGGTTGGTGTAAGAGCAGACACGAGATTAATTGATTGACTTATACGTAATTCGGGTGTTGATTACTAATCATAGGCTTTCGGTAAACTGCCTAAGGCATCCTTGGGAAAATTTGAGCGCAAAACAGTCGTGGGTGAGAGGATATAGAGTACTTCACCATGGCATCTCCTAATCTGTTTCTTCTCGCCGCTGACCATCCCTCTGAGTTGATTACAAATTTGCGCAAGGCCCCATCGCTTGCTTCGATCCAGGACGAACATGGATACTCTCTTCTGCATGCAGCCGCATCCTACCATCACTCTGATCTCTTACGAAGACTTGTTACTGAGTTTGGAGTCGATGTCAACCTCCGAGACGAGGATGGAGAGACTGCCCTCTTTGTTGTCGAAACTTTAGAGTGTTCAAAGATCCTGTTCGAAGAACTGCATGCTGACCTGAGCATCACAAACAGAGAAGGGCAGACAGCCGCAGCAAAGATCACACAGGAAGAAGAATTTCCTGAAGTCGCTGATTACCTTAAAACAAAAGAATTCGAGTATTTGCCGGACCGAGTCCAACTAGATGATACCTCTCAGCAGCAAAACTTCCTACCACCTCCACCAGAAGGTCTCTCGGTCAACTATGGAGTCATAGCGCCAGAAGAACTTGGCGAGGTAGTAGACCAGAGATTTAAGATGAAAATCGAAGAACTAGCCGCCCGTCAAGATTTCGAGGCTGAAGGTGGACAACAGGCCTTACGACAACTAGTAACTGAAGCAATAAGAGGCGAGATAGATAATCAGGAGCGGTGTGTTCGTCAAAAGCAAGGCTAAATTTAATACTGATTTACGATTCGGAGACCGAATGCTAGCTAGTTTCCCACAAAATATACTCGTTTGAGGAATCCGGAAGCCTCAAGGTCAGACAATCATTGGCCCTATTGAATAATCCCTCAGGAAATCCGGTGATACTCAGTGCAAACCATACATTTCGTGGACTGGATGAGATTATTTGAACTAAAAATCTATGCGCCCATGCGGGAGGGATAAACCCTCGCCACACCATCTTGACCAGCCTGCACTTTTGCTGGTTGTTCGGGGGTCTATATCGGGAAAGAGCTGGATCTATCGTATCTTCATAGCTTATTCGAGGACTATTCAGCATAACTAGAGAAAACCATTCATGTAGATCTTGCGAATACTCTTCAAAATCAGTGGTGTCTTTCCCGTAAATCGGTGGATTGAGCGAGGGCATGGCGACAGTCATGTCTTTAGTGATTTCAGGCTCGACTTGTCTTTTTAGTGGCATGTGGGTGTCGAGAGGGTCTGGTATTACAGCTGCTCATATAATCAGTATAAAAGTAGAAAGTGATCTGCGAAACATACAGGCTGAATCAGGGTCGCAAAAAAGCCAGGTAACTGGATTAGTGAGTACTTTTTGAAAGGCATTCTCAAGTCTATCGAAGCCTTTCTTTCCACGAAACATTGAGGGCTGTCTGAGATCGATTTCAACAACTAGTAATGGGTTAGTGATACATTCACAAAGTCTGTTTTGTCATACGCCATCTAGGTTTCCTGCCTCGGCTTCCCTTTACCCCATCCGGCTTTCCTGCTAGTCCACATCTTTCATAGCTCTCTCTGTCTAAATGTAGTCTCAATTTCCCTAATTAATGCTCAGAGATTAGTGCCCCAGCAGAGAGATCAGACTAACCATCGCTAACACAGTAAACGTTTTCTGCTCCAATCCTACCCTCTGACAGCATTAAAATATTTCCTGTCGATTAATCAGAAATCCTGCAAAGCAAAAACTCATGGTAAATTTTTGGAGTTTATGTTCGAGTTACCCAGTTTTATGTAAGTATTGAAGAAATCCCCCTCCAATAGGGCCCTGAGCGGAAGAATAACCCGGCTATACGCGGGAGCGGGAAACTGAGGTAAAACTACTTCACTTATTATAGAAAATAGCTCTTCAGGTATCATAAGCTCTACCTACATAGCTTATCAGTAGGAGGGCACGACTCATTGTATATGGTACTTGCTCTTTGGATAAATGTATGCTTTAATATGGCCGAATAAGGTTTCCTCTTCGTAGGTGCCTGTTTGGGATCTAGATGTCCCATTGATCCATGTATCACGTAACCGCTCGCATGAAATTTCATATTAGGATGAAAACTACTCATCCGTTGTTGGAATGTCAATTGTTGTAATGGCGTATTAATGAATAAGTGGGGCGACGCGTCAAGGAACTTAGCGTGACACACTCGCGCTAATTTAAATGCAATTCACAGAAGCAGTTTAGTCGTACACGAAAAATGATGAGAATTATAACTGCTCCAAGTTACCACCCGCTCCCCATATTCCGATATGGAATATTTGATCAGACTATCGCAAACTCATGAAACATTTCGAATCGCTGAGATTGAGGCGCTAGCTATTCTTGAAAATATCGATATCGAGGTGCTCTCTTACAGCCCAGAAGTAAGTATTTAAAGCGAACTTCGAGCATAAACTTGCCCCTAATTGCAAAAGTCCCCATTCTGCATAGTGAAACTATCTTCTGAGGAAGCAGCAGTGAGACTTGTTCAGCGAAGTGTGTTGGCGAAAGCTGTTTATGAAATTTGGGGCCAGGGGAAAACCTACGAGGCTGTACATGAAACCACCAAAAAGCTTTCGCATCATTTATGGCCGAAGTTTCAGTACTCTTCCTTCAAATTCTCTTTCGATGCCTTTCAAACAACACGAACCTTAAATGAGCAGCGACAGATCATCAATAGTTTCAGCTTTCTAAACTTTAAAGGCCCCATTAAAATGAAAGGAGCAGACCAGGAGTTTTGTATACTCGAACAGTGGAATCTGCATCCAGAAAATCCAAATTCTAAAGAGCCTGAGATGATTTATTTAGGCAGGCATCTTGGAAATGGTGATCGTGACTCCCTTCAGAAGTATGACCTCAAAAAGCGAAATTATATCTGCACAACATCAATGGATGCTGAACTTGCTCTAATAACGGCTAATCTTACTTTGGCTGGACCTGGAAAAATCTTCTATGATCCCTTTGTCGGTTCGGGAAGTTTTCCTATCGCCTGTGCTCATTATGGCGCCTTTGCGTTTGGCAGTGATATTGATGGACGTAGTATCCGAGGAAAGTATGATAAATCTCTTCGATCAAATTTCATTCAATATAGTTTAGAAAACTACTTTGGAGACACCTTTGTTGCTGATCTTACCAATAATCCTCTAAGAAAAGCTAGATTATTTGATGGTATAGTCTGTGACCCTCCCTACGGAGTGCGTGAAGGTTTAAAAGTCCTTGGAAGCCGAGATCCCAACAAAGGAAAGGAGCCTGTAATTCGGAATGGCCAAGCCCATCACACCATGGAGAGTTACATTCCTCCGAAGAGACCGTACGGTTTCTTGGATATACTAGACGACCTTCTAGAGTTTGCGGCTATCTTTCTTGTTGAGAACGGACGACTTTCTTTCTGGATGCCGATGGCAAATGATGAGAACCAAGAGGTCAAAATCCCTCATCATCCCCATCTTCAGATTGTCAGCATCTGCACTCAAAGCTTTTCCAAGTGGTCTAGACGACTCATAACGTACCGTAGAATTGAAATCTCAGAGTCGACCGATACTGTCCTTGAGCGCAAGCAAAGAGAAAAGGGAAAAAATGCGGACGACCTGAACCATTTTAGAAAAGAATACTTTCAAGGCTTCAGGGTAATAGGTACATGATCCCCTTTTGTATCGTTTTATTGATAGTTCTCATCGGCCCCAAAAATATGCTGGCCGAGTTCTATGCTTCTTGGGACAATGCTATTTACGTTAGAACGCTAGTTCCTATTTACAATTTATGCCCCTGTTCAGTCTATTAATATACACTATGATGAAATCAGTTATAAATCCTAAAGGTTTTCTATATAACTTAAAGTGATTTTGACCGTTTACAATATCTAGCTTGAAATGAAGTCGCGTCACCAAAATTCATGCTGTATTCCTCATTCAATATAGGGATGTGGGAAAATAAGGCATGAAAGTTAGTAAGAGATTCTTCTCTCATTATATATAGTCGTTCTCTTTAGATAATTCACAATCAGTGGCACCAGGCTATAGTCTCTGTTTCTTGAGTCTTCTTATTTCCCTATCCAATTCATCCTTCAAGCTCTCTGTCAATTTAATTGCTTCATGATGGTTAAGATCACTTCTATATCCTCTACCAAACATAGTAAAGCTTTTATTCCGTGACTCAGGCGTCAATTCCGGCCTGGGTATAATGTGGAAATGTACATGACGCACTACTTGAGCAGCCGCGGCACCTTGATGGCTTAGCATTATCGTAGATACCAAAGAAGACTAATATCCATACCATTATTTTGGATAATATTCCAATCCCAGGTATTTGTCACCGTAGCAAGCACGCGGCTTAGCCTGGAAAGCCATACACCCAACTCAGAACTTTCTAATTCTGTTAAGTCGCTGACTTTCTCCCTATGTTGCCTAGTAGTAAGAAGCAAATGGCCCGGTGAGAGAGGTTGAATGTCTAGGAATGCTAGGCATAATGGAGTGCTTAGCACTACGAATGCAGGTAGACCGGTAGTATTGGAATGCGATTCTATGGAGCCCTCGAGAGCGGGTGGAAAGTGTGCCTCAATATAGCAAAACGGGCAGTCTTGCATGACAAGTCTATGTGAGCGAAGGGCATGTGTTAGAATTATATTTAACCGGTTTGGCTTATGAAGGTACTATCAAAAACATCCTCGCTCGCTCTATGCTACATTGGGGGACGTAGTATCTTATGACGTCATCAGATGGATGGTATTGTGAATAGTTCTCTGGCTATTCACCGAATGTCAATAAAATCCACTGCTATGGTCGTCAAATGTGGTTATGTTCGAACATGCATGAACAATCTTACAATTCAAAGAGACAACAAGATGCTTAGGTTGTAGATCGGGACAAAGAAATCGCTTGTTCAGAAAATTAGAACGGTACATGATACGCCTGCAAATGAGCGTGCGTTAAGTTCCGACAGCCAAGGCCCTGGAAAGCTACACTTCCCACGCGGCACCCCAGCATCGACTCCATGTATTTGAGAAAATAAAGCAAGGTCTGGAAGCATAAAGCGATAGTTAGCTTCCTGTCCAGCTTACACAGCCTGCGTTTTCTCTGATGGATCATCATCAGGTCCCAAAAAATCATACTGGGGGTATATGGTATTCCAAGGAGGCAAGCTAGTTGGAAGTAGTTCCGGTCCACTTCCCGGAGCAGAGGTATTCGACGCGGAAGTTGTAGGTGCCACAAAAGCCTTGGAGGCTGCACTAACAGTGGGAGAAGACCTACCGATTCGCATTCTTCTGGACAATCAAGCGGCTTTTCGGGCGCTCAAAAGAGGAAGATCTAGTTCCTCGCAGGCAGTGGTGGACAAGTTTTCACTGCTGAGACAAAACAAGCGTGTGGAAATACGCTGGATACCTGGTCATGTCGGAATCAGAGGCAATGAAGAGGCCGATGAGCTGGCCAAATCGGCCTTGACATATCTCAACAAATGGTCACTAACCACAGCTATGCTCAGTGGAGAATCTCGAAATTTAACCTTTGCGGCACTAGGGAGACAAGTAAAAATGCGGGGTCAAGAACTCGTGGAAGAGTGGTGGCAGAAGTTCGGCCGGAACGATACAAAGATCTGGACCTGTTCATGCGCTTCAAACAGCCACCGGAACTGACTCTACTAAGATGTGCGTACCACTGTCTAATTGCGGCAAGAACTGGCCACGGAGACTACGCCAACTACCATCGACGTCTCAACACCGAACATGAAGATCTGAAATGCGTTTGCGACCGAGAGAAAAGGCCCTGGCATTTTTCAGAGTGCCAACCTGCTTTTTTTTTTTTAATTCATGTTGTATTCAGCTATAATCATCAGATATGAAAATAGTAGAGAGGCAGCCTTGAGAATGTAAGAAAGATTGGCTATGGAAAGAGAAATAGTTATGACTACAACGAGCTCTATATACATGAGGTGTGTGTGTTTGCTGAGTAATGCCAAGACTAGATTGGCATTCATGTCACGTGTAGGTGTTTCATGTTCAAGCACTTACACTGCCATGCTCATTGCATATTTGGAGCCCTGAGGGCGTAATTGCTATAAAACTATGATAATTTATCTATTAATTACACAGTGGCAAATTTAAAATTCTTAAGCCTCCCTTACTCCTGCTTGCTCCAATAATTAAATTTCCAATTTGTTGTGTTCCTAGTTAATCTCCTTTCTGTGCATATACACACTTTGAATCCTTTAAAAACTTGAGCAACACTTCTTTCCCCATTTTTGTTCGGAACAAGATGGGGAGTATTATTGGCTCTATATTAGTAAATGATTTCTTTCTTTCTTTGGGATAGTTGTGACAATGAAGTATCAAATGTTGCATAGTCTGCTTCCCTTTTTTACAAAACTTGAAAGTTTCTTTGGTTTTCCCAATTTTAAATAAGTATGCTCTTATATTGCCAATCCCTATCTTTACTTGGAAGTATACAGACTCTTTTTTTTTTGCATCAGTTTTTAATTGCGTATGCAGCTGTAAAGCTATGACACAATATCAAAGAAACACAACTAATTTTTTGTAATTCGAATTTTCGAATCTTCACCTTTTCCCCCTCTCCCTCCCTCTCGCGCTCGTCGCATTCTATCAAATCATTGTGATCGAGTCACTGGCATCTTCACCATGCCACCTGTTCGAAAAAAGCGTCCCAACGCCAAGTTGGACAACACGAGAGTCCACCCGAGGGCTCTCGAACAAGTACCTGGCCTTGCCCAGTCTACGAAATGCGCGGAGTTGAGCAAGGTCTCAAATAAAGGGAAGGAAAAAGCCATCCCCGCCGTTACTGAACCCGATACTGACATGATCGGGTCAGTCGAAATCGTTGAGGAAATTCCTCAACCACCCTCCGTCCCCCAAGGGATTGGAGAATCATCCAAACCACCTCCGACCGTGTCAAAACCGTCGGAAAACGCTGCACCCATAGCAGCGTTAACATCAACGTCGCAGCCAAAAACTGCCACGAAAGCAGAGTGTTCCCTTGAGCTACGACCAATAGTCGAAGCTGAACAACGACGCGCTGCCGAAATAGCGGCAAATCTGGCCCTCTGCTCCGCCGCCATCTCTGGCGTCGAAGCCACCCTCCTCCCTTTGACCAACGGGTCAAATAGACAATTCGTAGACTCAATGAGAGTCTACCTACGCGCCGCCATTGCGCAATACATGGCCACGGGCCCGGCCACTACGCCACCCGTTCTCCCTCCTCGCCCGACGAACCCTCTCCCAAGGGCTCCCGACGCCAGGAGCCAAACAATACCCAACGTCCCAGCTCTGCCCGTCAAAAGCACCTGGGCCACGCTGGCTAGAAACGGACTGCAACAAAAAGCAGTCCCAACTGTAAAGGCTGTGCCGCGACCTGCGGCCAAAGCCCAACAAAAAGAAACACCCAAGGCGAAAGTCGACAAGCGACTGTTCCTTCGCCTTGAAAAGGGCCACCCGTGGCGAAAACTGTCCACAAGCAGCGTGAGAACTAAGTTAGAGTATGCGTTCAGCTACTTTAACCAAGAAATAACCTCACTCCATCGAGTGAGAACGGGCTTTGCTATGCTAGCAAAGGACGAAAAAACACGACAAGAGATGCTAGATAGCTCTTCGAAGCTGGCGAGTAAAAGCGCCAAACTCGAGGCATCTTCAGATCTTGTAGCATTACAGATACCCAACGTACCTGTAAGTATAATCACAGAGAGAGGACCCATGGCGGTCGATTCTGAGTGGGTCTTCGACAAGGTCGCCGTTATGACCGGCGCGAGACCAATACACGTCCGACCTCATGGGACGTGTCGACCTGGGGCACCGCACCGAAACTGGCATGCCCTTTTCGACCGGGAAGTCGCCCCACGTGCGGGCTTCCGCCTCTTCGACGAGTCTAGTAGGGCTACCATACACATACCTTGTCGACAAATTGAACAGTGTAAACGCTGTTTGGGCTTCCACGCCACTCGTGGTTGCTCCCGCGCTCCAGCCTGCTGGAACTGTGGATCAAATATGCACTCGGAAGTCGAGTGCAGGGCCCTCACAAAGTGTCGAAACTGTGGGGGCCCCATCGATCGGATTCTCGGGACTGCCAAGGCAGACCCAGAAAGTCTGGACCGGTGACAAAAGAGCAGCTCGCGTAGATACGCCACCTCGAGCAAGGGAAGTTCGCGAAGGTGGCACGAGCCAGAACCGTAGCAAAAAAGTCCGAAGAGGCGATCGTCGCCGCGGCGAAGGATGTCTCAATGGCCGAGGCAACAGGTATGGAGTGCTGGGATCTGAAGAAGAAGTTTGAGGACACAGCAACCTCGACGATGTCCCCTTCTGGGGCATCTACTAACTATTAGCAGGATACCGGCTGGACCAAAGGTGCCTGCTAACTCATCTACTGCCCTCAGCGGAGATAAAGTAGATTTGTCATTTGGAAGGTGTGACGGACGACGGAATGGTTGAGGAGCACATTGACTGTGTCCATTTTGGAGGCATCTTCTGTTCTTTCGGAGTTGTTTTGATTTTCTTGATTTTTCGTTTCAGTTTAATCAGCTGCACTTTTGGCAGCGATTCACGAGGTTGGAACGAGTTAGGCTGTAGGAAAGATTACAGGAAACCCTGCCGGCTCCGCCTGTCATTGACCCAATGTGGAAAACATAGCTTTAGCTTAGGACAGAATAAACAAAACAAAACAAAACAATGTCAAAGAAAAGTACAGAATGGATGATTCAACGTAAAGGAAGAGCACTCATGCCTCAGATTTCATTTGCAAGTACCACTGCGAAGTTATACCGGCTTTTTCTTCACCCCAAGTCAACCCTCATCCGTGTATACCAACTCAGGGGAACGTCTCAAAAACCCTGAGTTATCCAGACATGCCTCCATCATCTTTCAACTTTTCTCCGCGCGATATGTAATCTGAGATGTCTCCTTCCCAAGTGGAGTAGGTGCCCAGGCTACTCAAACTATACCGGAGAACACCACCAGGAGGCGGATCTCAACACCTTCCATCGTCGTCTTTCTTTATAGCGTTAGCTGCACTGTCGCAAGCGAAGTCTCGGCGCGCACAAAGCCCAATTCGTAAAACTCCTGCCAAAATTCGGAATTTCACGCCCTTCGAGGCAATATCCTTCCTTTGCATAATCCTGTGAACTTGTCCTGATCCCTCCACGTCCATCTCAAAGAGCTATCTGCCAGATTTGTGCGCCACGCTTTGCTTCCTCCTGCGGGTGTAAATATCGGCGTGGGCGTCTATTTGGTGGTCAACTGAGGCCAGAAAAGGTCAATAGGAGGTGTGGTCATTGGTATGAGGATGTACTTGGTCGCACTTGTAGGCTTGATGAGACTTAGGTAGGGATCAAACTCGATGGGAGCGAAAAAACGACGTGGTGGAGTAATTTGGATTTTTGCCTCGTGGGGCAACTTCATTGATATTGCCAAATTTGACTGGACCTGGCTCTGGGAGAATATTTCACTCTCAGGTTTGTAGAGGACACCGCGTACAGGTGTTCAGTCTTGCCCTCCTTTGGTCGGGGTCGATCCTATTTGGAACGAAAGTTTGATTTTGTAGGTTGTCTTTAATCAGATTCTTGTATGATAACTTCTTCGGTATTACAATTTTAACTGAACTTAGATGTAGAGAACATTTCAGTATTTTTATCGCGGAGAAGCCGCCGATAGCGGTTTAGTCTCCGTTTTCCAAAGCTCAGGAGTGAGGACATATGCTAACTCATGGCAACATTTCTCTGCATCAATTATGCGCTAGCTGTCAGATAGACGTAAAAGTTACGTGGATCATGCGACTCTCCATAGTTTACGTCATCTGAGTTGAACATGAATGGTAGCGCGCCAGGGGGTATGATAGCGATCTTGCTCGGCTATGACTAGACCTTGAGCTCTGAGAACCAGGATGCTTGGAAGCTCCGTTCGAAACAAAAATCAACAAAAATTTTAGTGCGTGTGATTGGTGTAATTACAGATATAAATTGATGCACTAGACTGAGGGGCAACTTTATGGAAATTATACAAATGTTATACTGTTGTTTAGTTAGCGTAGCGTAGGTCGACACAAACAAGTGATACCAAAAATTGAAGCCTCGGGGCGGGGTGTACCTCCCAACCAAATTTGATTTTGCAGGGCTGCTTACAACCACCTTCAACATTGAGCACCGTATCAGGATTCTTTTCATCATTTGGCTCAGACTCCATGGTTGGCGTGGAAAGGTGCAATAACAGGTCGTGATTAACTGCCTTCCACTCGTCGGAACATTGTGGTCAAGGACCGAAGAGCTGCGAAGAGCCCCGACGCTGCACCTCAACAAACAATGCAAACAAGCCTAATCTCTACCTTCTCCGCAACATGATGCAATGCCTGACAATGCATAGGGTAAGCCAATTGTGAATCACCACAGAGCTCTTAGTGGGCCATGGTCGGTGAAGGTGGAGAAGATCCTTGCCGTTTATACAACTTCAACAACTTCCTTCTTTCTCACCACTTTTCACTCTGCCCCACACCTGATTACCCCTCTACTACTTGAACCAGACTCTGCCCCTCATCATCATTCTATCAGCAGAGAGCATCATCAAACTGCTCCTGAAAACTCATACAATTTCAAGTTTACTCCAATTTATCCCTTCAATTAACACTCAGAATAACCATCATGTCTGCTCCAGCTATTAAGTACAAGGTTAGATTATCCCTCAGATTAAGATTTATGATTTACTAGCCCTAACTAATTCCGGTAATCCCAGGTCGCAGATCTATCCCTTGCTGCCTTTGGTCGCAAAGAAATAGAACTCGCCGAGAATGAAATGCCGGGTCTCATGGCCACCCGGGCCAAATACGCAGGTGACCAACCTCTGAAGGGTGCCCGCATTGCTGGCTGTCTGCATATGGTTTGTTAACCTTAGTCTTCCAAATGATGTCTCTTCAGTTATGATAACAATTCACTCAGACAATTCAAACAGCCGTGCTTATTGAGACTCTCACATCCCTAGGTGCTGAGGTGACCTGGTCATCTTGCAATATTTTTAGCACTCAGGATCGTAAGTACCCCAAAACGTATCTGGTGCTTAGCCGCCTTTCAAAAGCAGTAGAATAGCAATCACTTTAAAAAAATTGGTACACTAATTGGAGATACAATCTAACGTCTATTAGATGCTGCCGCTGCAATTGCTGCTGTTGGTAATTTTATTCTAAACCTCAGACATTGGCTTCCACTAATTGCCTAGGAATCCCTGTCTTTGCGTGGAAAGGTGAAACCGAAGAAGAATATCAGTGGTGCTTGGAACAGCAATTGTTGGCATTTAAAGATGGAAACACCCTCAACTTAATTCTCGATGACGGCGGTGACTTAACAGCTCTTGTTCACAAGAAGTACCCAGAGATGCTCAAGGGATGTTTTGGTGTATCTGAAGAGACCACTACTGGTGTTCACCATCTTTACAAGATGTTGAAAAACAAAACTCTCCTTGTTCCTGCTGTTAACGTCAATGACTCCGTCACCAAGTCTAAGTTTGACAACTTATATGGTTGCCGCGAGTCGCTCATTGATGGAATCAAACGCGCAACCGATGTCATGATCGCAGGAAAGATTGCTGTTGTCGCTGGTTTCGGTGATGTAGGAAAAGGATGCGCTATGGCTCTCCAGGGAATGGGTGCTCGTGTCTTGGTCACAGAGGTTGACCCGATTAACGCCCTCCAGGCTGCTGTATCCGGTTTCCAAGTCACCACAATGGAGAAAGCTGCTAGTGAAGCTCAAATATTTGTGACGACTACAGGTTGCCGTGATATTTTGGTTGGAAAGCATTTCGAAGCTATGCCTAACGATGCAATCGTCTGCAGTAAGTTTACTAAATTATATCTCGAGTAGATCTAACGGAAACAGATATCGGCCACTTCGATATTGAAATTGATGTTGCTTGGTTAAAGGCCAACGCACAGAGTGTACAAAATATCAAGCCACAAGTTGATCGATTCTTGATGAAAAACGGTCGCCACATTATTCTTCTTGCTGAGGGTCGCCTCGTGAACTTAGGATGCGCGACCGGCCATTCTTCTTTCGTCATGTCATGCTCTTTCACAAACCAAGTTCTAGCACAAATTCTTCTATTCAAAGCCGAGGACCCCGTATTCGGCAAAAAATACGTTGAATTCGGCAAGACCCAAAAGCTAGAAGTTGGTGTATATGTCCTTCCTAAGATTTTGGATGAAACTGTAGCTTTACTTCACTTAGCTCACGTCAACGCTGAGCTTTCAAAGCTCACTCACGTTCAAGCTGAATATCTCGGCCTTGATATCGAAGGTCCATACAAACCAGACTTGTAAGCTAAACCTACTGACTAAAAAAACTGCTGACATTATTTAGGTACCGCTACTAGGAATAAAAATTCGGAGACCACCTAAAAGATGGTAATGGGAAAATTGGGAGCACTGCGATTTTGCAGGGAGCTAATTTGGTTAACGGAGTTCGAGG
Source organism: Blumeria graminis f. sp. triticale (assembly GCA_905067625.1). Lineage (NCBI taxonomy): Eukaryota > Fungi > Ascomycota > Leotiomycetes > Helotiales > Erysiphaceae > Blumeria > Blumeria graminis. The sequence continues at coordinate 7,738,681 of LR898477.1, forward strand.
ATAACATTAGTGATGGAAGACACTTAAAAGAATTTGAATTTAGACCAAGTATACACCATTGTATGTCGGAAATTTTTGAAAAGATGACATACGAAAATTGGCTTTCACAAACCACTTGCTACATATCAATGGTTCAAGTATGCTTGCATGGCCCGGGCACCAGCAAACACCCCATTCCTCAGACCTTATAATTTTTCCACGTGATTTCAGTTTCCAGCTCATTTTACATTTTATATATTATTATTAAAATGACATGGTGCTCTCCCAGTCTAAGAATACATGAGACTTGCAGGTCCTCTCTGCCCACAGACAAAAGGTTACCAATATCAGTAGTATATCATCTTACATACCTCCCACACAGTTTCCTTCAGCCAGTACCACCCCTCACAAGTCCTCTCCCACTAGGCTTTATTGCCTAGCGAGGACAATTAAGTAGTTTTCATTTCTGAGACTGAGATCTTCATGCTTTGTTTCCTGTCTTTAGGAATAGCTGCATAATATTAGAATATGATTCTCTTAGACAATTGATATAGGAGGACTACTGGAAGTAGATATGATAAATTCTTGAGTTAACAATGCGGAACGTGTATTGCGACTGCTTCTCAGCACTCTCTCCTAATGTTACGACCTAGCTCTCGCTACACGCTAATATGGAACTACTAGTACAGGGTATATAAGTGTTGTGATGTGATTATTGCATTTACTCTAAATTTATCTCTGCCAAGTGCCAGGGATACTGTCGGAATGTTAGCTTTGTAGTTATATTTATTGGGATAGGTTACTGGCGTTTGCAACTGGGATGATTGCCACTTGGTTTTAGTTGAATGATTAGTCAGCATATCCCTAGACAAGTTGTTTGTAATACTAGACAGAGAGGGGAGAGAAACAGACATACACAATTCACACCAACAATCAAGTCCACTACTACAATAGAGAAGTGATCACTCCTGTTTTTACCAACAGATACAACAAATTTATGAGAGTACTGCACAGCCCTACATGGCCATCATTACAATCGACTATTGAGGCGCAGCTCTATACAATGGCATAGAGTAATGACGGATAGTATAGCATGGAATTAAGATTGTAGTACTTCCTACATAGACGGTGAAGTACTGTATAGCGGGTACCAAATATGTGTATATAAGTCCTATCTACTACTGTGATATGTAGATGAATATAACTAAGCTATTCATCATATCGTCAAGCTCTGATAATCGTTATCCACCCTCTGCACTATCCCTAGAATATTCAACATCTCATACCTACTCATACCTTAGGAGCATATTGGGTGAGGCGTTTGGAGATCTTATTGTTGTGATTAAGTAAACAATAATCACAACCATAACTCCGTTCTGTTCAGGTGCAAGAATAATTATGTTTGACCAACAGTTAAATAATTTAACACATAATTTTAATCACATCTTACTCTCGTCCTCTGCTACCCACTGTGACCTACAGTCACTTGCGGCTAATCTACCTAGAACGACCCCCGCAATATCCTTTACCACTTCTCTAGAAATCCCTCCGCGTCCACAAGAGCCGTACTTCCTCAGTTCCTCGCATGCTACGCCTCGTGAACCTGCGCCTGAAAGCTGTGAAATCACTGCAACTTGGGATATATCGACAGTCAGCTTAGCCACTAGTTCTACAACTGCTGGTCAAAATACTTACCCTAGTTGTATAATCATCGAACTGAGTGTAGATCCTTCCTGAACACATCCACCGGCTGGGCGAGGGGGCAGAGTCGGATAGGGTATTTATTTATTTAGTTTAAAGTCCTAGGCCGTAGCCTTCAATCTATTTAGATGTAGGACCGGTGGAGCCGGCCGAGATTTAGCCTTTAGACTAGCCCTGCTCGCTCACACCCATTTAGAGCTAATAAATCATTAGCTCGTTAAATAAATAATGCAGCGAAGAAAAAGAAAAGAAATAACCAAAAGATCTTTTAGAGAAACAGATCATGTCGTAGTAGATAGAACGTGGAACCTCCAGTATCGGATTACACGACTCGCTTAGTTACGAGCCGTGCACTGTCTGGACAATAGACGCGTCAGCTAGTACTCACCGAGTAATGTAAGCAACGAGTCGTAGAGACGATCTGTCAAGTGAAGGAGGTGTCATTCTTTGATGACACAAGTCATTGACAGAGTGCTTCTCAGTTATACGAGGGAATGAGGCACGTTTAGAATAGAGTAGATAATTGGAACACAGTTTGGTGGATGGGGACTTCTATAAGACCCAACACATATCACTACTGTGGGACATCAATTCAATCCTAATTCATCTACGCCTTACATTTGCTGTGCAGTGTCTCTTATCAAGTTATACAAGTGATCAAAGTACGTATATTTTAATAAGATCTATGATTTTGAATCAGCATTCTTCACCCTGAGCTCTCATCCGCCAGCGTATTTGCCCTGGCATTTGTCCTAAAACCCGTCCTTGTATTCAGCCCAGAACTAGGATGCGTCCAGTCTACTGAAGCAGCCTGTAACCCATACAAAAATTTTAAACTTCTCTAACTCTTTATGACCGAGGAGTTGCCTAGTAAAAATATCTAAGCTCATATCTTTTCTAAGTTTACGCGTCAGAATATTGTATCTCCGACAGCGTGTGAAGTGGGTGGGCGTCTTTTCTAGCCCACAGCTACAAACCAGGTTTGCATCTTCGTGCCTGAAGCGACGATGATACGCCGCAGAATCGGAGAGAGTATTCCTGGTGTTGGTGACATTTTTTGGGATATAGCAACTTTTGAATAAATACACATAAACTCGATGTGTTGCCTGTCCAGCCTTATAGACTCAGGAGAGAGGGGAGTTCCTACTCTGTTAATGGTAATAGCGCATAATGATAGATTGCGAGCAATCTGTGCCGCCTGTCGCTTCCCTTCAGGAAGCACAATTCAACAAGCAATTCATCAGATCTACTTCCATCACCATTATTTAGATGCTCAAATGAAGCATTGAAAGCCACATACTCTTTGTCGGAAATATTTTGAGATGTCTTCAAGCAATGACTGTATAGCACCAGAGGCATAGATGCAACTCATGTGCCATCTATGTACATAGCCACTATCCCTCATGAGCACCGAGTTAAGACATTGGGAACAAGATTGTGAAAGAGTCACAATGCGTCGATAGACCGCAAACAGAAACCGTCGCTCACAAGTGACGGACTTGCGAGAAGTGAACATTAACTTGCACGCGCACTGTAAAAGTCACCTCAAGGTGGGTTTGGAAGGAAGTCATGAGATGGAACATGGCCAAAGACATAGGTTACATCGATGTATATCAAGAAACCCATTTTTCCTCTTCCGATAGTTCTCAATGATGAGGGTTTGACAGTGTTCCACGGGGTGCGTTGTATAGCCTTGTGAAGATCTAGGTGGTAAGAGAAGATAATAAATAGGTCAAATGGATGACAGGTCTTCTCTAGGAAGAGATGTATAGGCAAATAGTTGCTGTAGAGGTTACACGTGGGTCTTGCTGATAAAGAGCAAGAAAATGAATAGATGGTCTTCCCGAAGAAGAGATGGGTAAATAATTGTGTTGTAGAGGGTTAGTAAAGAAGACGTCGCGTGAGGAGTAAATCTCTCTCACGCTGACCTTTCATATACAAGAGTGGAAGCATTTGCCAGCCGGAACTAATCGTAATCAATTCTTGCCAATATCTTCGCATTAATCACCGTGTTCTTGTTCTTCTCTTCATGACACTCTTGTATATCCTCACACGACTTTTTATATGACTAATTGTATTTGGGGAAGCTATTCATAATTTGATGGTTTTAATTAACCACACCCTCATCTCATCACGAATTAACATAAGTATTAAAATTCTGATTATGGATCCGTGAAAATAGTATCGAAGATCATGCTATTCATCCATTGGTTATTACTACTTTGACTTAGTATTGACTAGCGATTATATCCCAATTTGACTCATTATCGGGACACAAAAGCTCAGTGTTGATGGTCTCATTGTAGCTTTATGCGTTATTGAAGTGATCCTAAGAATCTTTCGCAATATAGATTTTTTTATCTCAGTTTAAACTGTTAGCATCTCTATTTTGGAGTTTAGGACTCCTACAGTCCTATGTAAGTTTCTCGTGGTCTTGGGAGCTAATTTTATTGAATTTCTAAGTGATAACCAACTGGCACTCTCCTGACTCTTTGTTGTGCTTCAGCTCGAGTAAGTTTAGGCTAGATCAGATTTATTAGAGATATATGCAAGAATCTCGTTTCATCTATATAACCAGGACACCGCATACTCCACCTTTAATCCAAGTTATTCATAGTCGAAGTGTCCCCGGATTTTCCTCGACTCACTGTCTCGGCATCTAATATCTTACCGGTGTCCTTTTTTTCATTAGACAGCGGTGTCTTTAATGGATCATAAGGGATCTTTCTCCTTATATCAATTGTCAGTTAGAAAAAAGCAATTGAGAAGATGCAGACCAAATATATGAGGATTGAAGACTTCTAGCTACACCAGAACTTGAATCTCAATGAAAACATGCTATAATAAAACATCATGTCAAGTATGGCTGTAAGATTTAAAATGGCCGGCAATCATATAACGTGATTAAGGGAGTGTAGCTGGTCTTGATAAATATTAGGACGTACTGGTAATCAACAGGATGCCGATTATGATATAAACTCAGAATTTTAGTTTCATGTTGGTTCTTGATTTCCATTGGAGTAATCGATTGGATCATACTTCTTCCCGCCTCAGCATCTTTAAGTTGCTTCTGTCACGACTATGACGAGGACCTAGGAAGCTGTATTTTTAGCGAATACAAACTTCAGCTCATTCTCTGGTCTGAGCTAGCATCCAAGTGTACGCCAATGAATATATAGATGTATGGAAGAGCACCTAGATCGCGTCTCGATGATCTGGTGTGGTGGACCTTATGGGATGAGGCCGAAATATGTCAGGGCATATGAGCGAGGTGATGCCAGAGACGTATTAAATCTCAGGGGGGGGTGGAATTTCGATGATAGGGATGTAGTTTTCACGTTGAAGAAAGTAGTGCGCACCCCAAGTTCATCTGCGAAAGTGGAAGTAACACTACATACATAATCCGAAAGGATGATTCAATTTTAGGTCATCTGGGATGATATCTAAAGTTGAGTCTAGATAGCTTGCAGACCTACTTTAATTGTATCTGGAGGTCGTTGATTCGAATCTAGCAAGGCTCGACCATATTTTCTGTAGTACTCAAGTATATCCATGAAAAATGCATGCTCCGATAATCAAAAGTTGTGAAACCTCCCTTTGATAGATGCTAGTGGAGAAGAGTCGACAGTTTTTTATTAACAAACATACCCCATCGGGGTTTTTGCGAATGACCTTTGGATTATAGGCTTTTCTAGAGTCATCCAATAAGTACACAAGACACTGATCATGTGTCGTAGCTAGATAGCTGATTACACAATAAATGATGAAGAGACCGCTGCTGTGCATTTCTCTTTGAATTTCGATTGTGAGTGCGAAAATAGGAAATAGAAAACCGTCGGAAACGCTTCCAATAGGCATGTGAAAATGTCGGGATAAGGCCTTCACTTGCTCCAAAGTTGACAAGTTTTGTGAGGGCTATATATTTCCTGGTAATAGTTATTTCGTATATTTTACTAGACCACCAGTAATCAGCTCTACGTAACTTAGGGTTTAAACAATAAATCGACAGTAGACCAGAAGACAGCAAAGGCTTTGAAACGCATCGCAGGACGTTTTATGTTGACATGAAATAATTGCAAATCGGGACGAGTGTAAGGTAACAGTCATAATTTCCATGAATAGAGTCTCGAAGCCACGTTATAACTATTGACCCAAGAGATTCCATGTTTCGTGATAGAGTCACAATTTACTTTTAAATCAGACGTCAAGTTTTGGACATAAATCATGATTTTTGAATAGATGCCAGAACCGTTGCTGCTTCACACTCATCCGGTTGACCCTTTATCGACGCCATAGGTACTGGAGATGAATGATCGTGCGGAAATATTTTACTTCTATTCTGCTCTGGAATGACTTTAGCTCCTCCGAGTTGTAGATCTGAGTGTTGGGCAAGCACGATTCTACGCCTCTCTTGCCAGTCGAGATCCGTTTTTAATGTTTGGTCGAGCAAAACCTCTTTATCTAGCCATTCCTTCTTCCTTAGTTCCTCTAAGACTTCACAGGATCTTTTTAATGAATCTGCTTCTGCTTCTGCCCAATAAACTTGTCTTCGCAATAATCTATACAGGTTTCTAGGTCCTCGTGCCTCTTCTTCTGGCGTAAAACCAAGCTCTGGTGGGTAGGATGATGACCAGGATTCTGAAAGATCATGAGCATAGTTAACAAGATCCGGGGGGTGTCCCTCTAGATTTGGTTGAGGATCATTAAAATTCGACTTTTGTCTTGAAAGTTTGTTTGCTGCTTGCATTGATTTTGGTATTGGATCTGATGGCCTCAGGGCTTCTGTCTCATGGACTGTTCTATAATGTTTCTGAAGCGCATCAGAGCGTGTAAAGGATCTGTCACACTCTTTGAGAGTGTAATGTTAGTTCTAATTCTCAATTATGTGGAGAATAAATTCTTACCAGGTAACTCGCAGTAAAATGGCTTCTCCTTTGTGTGACTTCTCATGTGGGCCTTCAAGGCGTAAGCACTCGCATGTGGCATACTCTTCCTTCCACAGTCATTCCATTCACAGATATACTTCTTACTTTTGGTCTCGACATGATCTTCGTGAATATGATTAACGAGGTTGTCCATATTTAGCATATTTCCAGCGTTGCAACCTGCCCAGCGACAAATAGTGACTTGCTCGTGAATTTCATCTTCTTCTCCTCTCTGATGGCTAGGTGAGTGTGGTATATCTCCCGAACTATCAGAAGAGATCGAGGCGTCATCATGTAGTTTAGGAGGAGTGAGCGAGTCCGAAGTGTCGCCCAGCTTTTGTCGCTTCGCAGGGGGCATGTTCGTGGTTTGGTCTGCTTCCAAGACGAAGATATCTGATGAAAGGGTTGAGAGGGGGGAGCCCGATTGAGCTGGCGACTCAGACCTCATTGTGGGGGAGAGTTCAGGCCGCTATGTATGCGATGTACAGTATACGTTGCGGCAACATTGGCGCTATTTCTTCGCCACGACCTTGTAAATATCCTCTTTACGGAAATAGGTATATGGATCAAAATTACCCCTAAGACTGGCGGAATATTATTAAACCTAGCGCAAATTTTTATACCGTTCCCACGTTATTTAAGGTCGACCTTACGGACGTCACTACTCGAAATCAGCTTCATAATAAGAATTCCTATTAAACAGAATATGACTCCTTTCCTTCATTCCAATGAAATGTTGCGACGTTTTGAATGATTCGTGAGTCTTCATCTGAATATATGCCTGTAATAATGTAAGTACCTTTACTATGAATATATTAAATTTCGACAATGATGAATAGAAGAAAACTTCTGCAATTATTAGTTACAATTTCAATGATTAGCTACCAACACATTACAATTTTATCTGAACTTGCTGTACTAGACGCAAAAGATTGTCAATAATAGTGCCAAACAGCTAACAATATTCCAGATACTTTATAACTACAGTCGAACACTCTTCGCACACAATTTCTACTCATGAATCACTTATCCACTATACTTTATTTAGTTAAAAAGGCTTACCTTCGGTCACCTTTGTGATGGCTTGTTTTGAACACATGTCGCAAAGAACCTTAATGTTCAACTTGTGAAGTGAAAATCAACAGGTGATTGTCTTTGATCATGCATAACACGCAACTATCACTTGCATGCTAGGGTAACATGTATTAAATAAAACCTCCATATCTCCTCACAAGCAATCACAAACTATAGTGCCATCCCTCGAAAGTATCATAAGCAACTGTTTCGAGTTGTTGGTTTACATTCACAAATTCTCAATCCCCAGACTTGAATACCCTCTGGTTCTAAAAAATGTTCTTAGACATCTGCAGAGCTGTGATACATGATCAGTTTCTGGTTAACGTAAAAACACTATATGTCAGACACTCAAGTTCTGAATTTTATTCGGAAATACCAAAATGAGGTATGTTTGCCTACGCAAAATGTCAACCCTCCTCCTTAAGCGCTCACAAAGGAGAACACAAAACCTTTGTCTATCCAAGCATTCATCCTTCATGCATGTAAGCCAGCGCAGCGAGAAAAGTGGTTGTGTCTTGCAGGACTCGAGCAAGCGATCTCTTGTTTCCAACGGGATATTTATCCAAGCTGCGCAGAATTTACTTTGGAGACTGGTGAAGATGTAACACTGCACCACTCAACCATGGTGGTGCGGTGCGTGTCAAATGCACGCTTCTCAACTAGGTCGTGAGGTGGACTGTTCAAAAAAATACTTTCCTAAATCCAATTCATCGCCCTTTCCAAGATCCTGTTCGCCGTTCGCATCACCTTGTTTCATGGATCATTGTGGCATAGCGTATTATGAAACGCCATGCGGACGGCTAAGTTAAAACACAAATAATAGTTCAATGCACTTCTAAAACCAGCAATGAAGACTGATAGGAATTGGCTGGTTTCATTAGGTGATGTGTAGTAGATTGTTGGGCATAGGGGCTGTGTGCTACGACCTATTTAGTAATTTTATGTATATAAATACTCGGCGTGAAGAAGCATTATTCTCCACGCAACGTCTTCTTCAATTACCTTAACAATACATTTGTTTACCCATCTCTTCTTCGGGAAGACCATTTATCTATTACAAGCTCTTTATCAGCAAGACCCACGTGTAGCCTCTATTGCTACTATCTACCTATTTGTCTCTTCCTAGAGAAGACCAGTCATCCCTTCGACCCACTCATCACCTTTATCTACCACCTAGATCTTCGTTAGACCACATACGCACCCTGTGGAACACTGTCCTAACCTCGCCTTGAGACCTTGCCATCCGTTCCATCATCTTTCAAGTAAAACCCAAAAATCCGACGATTCGTTTACTACAACTTGTTTCCCCTGCTGTCATCAAACATCGTCGGGACGTACGTCTGGAGACCAGAGACTGATTGGACGAGAGATGTGGTCACAGAAATGAGGATATGCTAGATCTTGAACTCTTGATGAAACCTTGGTCATGAAATTTTTCGAGTGTGAAGACTATAACTTGTAGTAAGCCTTTTATTAATGCTTTGTGGGACAATTTCTTCGGTGTAAGAAACTTTGACAGAACTTGGCTCTGGTAGAATATTTCACTCCCAAGTTCGTGGAGGACACCGTAAACAGAAGCTCAATAATTGTTCTCAATATGAAGTAATTTATAACTACTGAAGGGAGATATGATCAGAAATCTTTTTTCGCATCGGATTTTAATTGCGTATGCAGCTATCTAGGTATGACACAATATCAAAGACGATTTTTTTGTAATTCGAATTTTCGAATCTTCACCTTTTCCCCCTCTCCCTCCCTCTCGCGCTCGTCGCATTCTATCAAATCATTGTGATCGAGTCACTGGCATCTTCACCATGCCACCTGTTCGAAAAAAGCATCCCAACGCCAAGTTGGACAACACGAGAGTCCACCCGAGGGCTCTCGAACAAGTACCTGGCCTTGTCCATTCTCCGAAATGCGCGGAGATGAGCAAGGTCTCAAATAGAAGGGAAGGAAAAAGCCCTCCCCGCCGTCCCAGCTCTGCCCGTCAAAAGCACCTGGGCCACGGTGGCCAGACACGGACTGCGACAAAAATCAGTCCCTACTGCCAAGGCTATGCCGCGACCTGCGGCCAAAGCCCACCAAAAAGAAACCCCCAAGGCGAAAGTCGACAAGCGACTGTTCCATCGTCTTGAAAAGGGCCACCCGTGACGAAAACTGTCCATAAGTTGCGTGAGAAGCAAATTGGAGATGAGATTCCTTTTCTTTCACCATAAAATAACCTCGCTTCATCGAGTGAGGACTGGCTTTGCTATGCTAGCAAAGGACGAAAAAACACGACAAGAGATGCTAGATAGCTCTTCGAAGCTGGCGAGTAAAAGCGCCAAACTCGAGGCATCTTCAGATCTTGTAGCATTACAGATACCCAACGTACCTGTAAGTATAATCACAGAGAGAGGACCCATGGCGGTCGATTCTGAGTGGGTCTTCGACAAGGTCGCCGTTATGACCGGCGCGAGACCAATACACGTCCGACCTCATGGGACGTGTCGACCTGGGGCACCGCACCGAAACTGGCATGCCCTTTTCGACCGGGAAGTCGCCCCACGTGCGGGCTTCCGCCTCTTCGACGAGTCTAGTAGGGCTACCATACACATACCTTGTCGACAAATTGAACAGTGTAAACGCTGTTTGGGCTTCCACGCCACTCGTGGTTGCTCCCGCGCTCCAGCCTGCTGGAACTGTGGATCAAATATGCACTCGGAAGTCGAGTGCAGGGCCCTCACAAAGTGTCGAAACTGTGGGGGCCCCATCGATCGGATTCTCGGGACTGCCAAGGCAGACCCAGAAAGTCTGGACCGGTGACAAAAGAGCAGCTCGCGTAGATACGCCACCTCGAGCAAGGGAAGTTCGCGAAGGTGGCACGAGCCAGAACCGTAGCAAAAAAGTCCGAAGAGGCGATCGTCGCCGCGGCGAAGGATGTCTCAATGGCCGAGGCAACAGGTATGGAGTGCTGGGATCTGAAGAAGAAGTTTGAGGACACAGCAACCTCGACGATGTCCCCTTCTGGGGCATCTACTAACTATTAGCAGGATACCGGCTGGACCAAAGGTGCCTGCTAACTCATCTACTGCCCTCAGCGGAGATAAAGTAGATTTGTCATTTGGAAGGTGTGACGGACGACGGAATGGTTGAGGAGCACATTGACTGTGTCCATTTTGGAGGCATCTTCTGTTCTTTCGGAGTTGTTTTGATTTTCTTGATTTTTCGTTTCTGTCTAATCAGCTGCACTTTTGGCAGCGATTCACGAGGTTGGAACGAGTTAGGCTGTAGGAAAGATTACAGGAAACCCTGCCGGCTCCGCCTGTCATTGACCCAATGTGGAAAACATAGCTTTAGCTTAGGACAGAATAAACAAAACAATATCAAAGAAAAGTACAGAATGGATGATTCAACGTAAAGGAAGAGCACTCATGCCTCAGATTTCATTTGCAAGTACCACTGCGAAGTTATACCGGCTTTTTCTTCACCCCAAGTCAACCCTCATCCGTGAATACCCACCCAGGGGAACGACTCAAAAACCCTGAGTTATCCAGACATGCCTCCATCATCCAATAACTTTTCTCCGCGCGGAATGTGGTCTTAGACGTCTCCTTTCCAAGTGGAGTAGGTGCCCAGGCTACTCAAACTATACCGGAGAACACCACCAGGAGGCGGACCACAACACCTTCCATAGTTTGCTCGTTTTTATAGTGTCAGCTGCACTCTCGCAAGCGAAGTCTTGGCGCGCACAAAGCTCAATTCGTAAAACTCTTGCAAAGATTCGAAATTTCACGCCCGTCGAAAACGTGTCGCTCTTCTGCATCATCTTGTAAACTTGTCCTGATCCCTCTCACGTCCATCCCAAAGAACTGTCTCCCAGATTTGTGCGCCACGCATTGCTTCCTCCGTCGGGTGTAAATATCGGCGTGGGCGTGTATTTGGTGACCAGCTGAGGCCAGAGAAGGTCGAAGAGCGGTGTGGTCATTGAAATGAGGATGTACTTGGTCGTACTTGTAGACTCGATGAGACGAAGATAGGATTCAAACTCGTTGGGAGCGAAATAACGACGTGGAGGAGTAATTTGGATTTTTGCCTCGTGGGCCAACTTCTGCGATATTGCGAAATTAGACTGAACTTGGCTCCGGGAGAATATTTCACTCCTAGATTCGTAGGGGACACCGCGTACAGGTGTTCAGTCTTGCCCTCCGATCAGAAATCTGGACTGCTGGTAAATTCTTATAGATTTCTGGTATGCTTGTAATACTAACTACGAAGTTCTACATCGACGATACATTCTACAGACTCTAGTTGGGGGACCATTCTCAACACCTGTCAGTGGTGTCCCCTACGAACCTCCAGCTCTCACTGTAAAGTCTGCAGAGCTGAGATTGCGTAACAAAGTCCTCACTTCGACGAGGATTCCCGATCGCTTTTGCTGTCTGTATCATCTTCATCTCTCAACACATTCCCCTATTACCATTATCATGAAGCTAACCACGATCAGATCAGATGGTAGGGTCGGGGCCCTACTCATCACCAACCCTTGATCATGGAGGAGATGCCACCCGATGAGTTTCCGGAGCGCACCCGGCACCCGATACGGAGATGGTGGATTGGATCAAGTCGACCTCAATTGTTACAAAGAGGGGGGATGTAGATGAATATGCGCAGCTCATGTGGTCCCGGTGTCTAGGCCTTGCCTGGCTAGGGCTGCAGCATCTCTAAGACTTTTCCCGCACGCGCAGTGTCCATTGCTACCGATTTATCTTTTTGGGAGGAAGGTTCTGTGGAAGAGGGGGCTGAATTCTACGGGTAAATGATGAGATGAATAGCTATTCATCACGGACAATATAGCAATGATCTTTCAAGTAACAAAAGAGGCAGGGAGCACTGTACAAGGTGTGGCCTGGGCCAGAGAGCCCAATGTGTTAGGTAGTCATAGACTCGAGTACTACAAAAAAACATCACATCATGTTGGAAACGGAGACGCAGAGTGTTGCGCACGTAGGGGCCCACCATTCCGTCTAGGTTCCCGACACGATCTTGAGTGTATTCATGAGGCTGGAATGGGTATTATGGTAGCGCTTCAGGCTACCTCTTGGACATATGAGCGGCTGTATGGCGTGGGCGCTAGGAGATTATTGGGGGTTTTCTATGCCTAGATTGCGCCACACTCGTTTATGCTGTGGCTTAGGCTACGTGTCGCTTACACATTCTTATCGACTTTAAACTTGTTGTCGACATTGTACATGTATGTCTGTTATGACAGATATTGGAAGTAATTCATGAGATTGCTCGATGAGAGGCTAGTATTGATTCCGATATAATATTGTAGAAGACTTGTCCCAACTATCAGAGGGTTACAACGTCTTTATCTATCTACAGGTAAACTCCCCATATTCCCAGCACGCTAGCCATACAGGACGTAGCATATAAAACTTGATTCGTATCCTCGTTTTGGGGTTGAGGTTTACCATGCATATGCTACTCGAGTCGCATGTCTAACTACTGTGCGACACGATTAGGTATCAATCCAATAACCCACACCAAAACCGAAACTACTCACAACCCTGATGATGACCCCATGAATAATTGTCACAGTAGCCTGCAACATGGCACAATTAGGCCAGACATTGTTGACCAGGACCTAATCCGGACACATTCACCTGTATCGCACACTTTCCACCCCTCTAGCCGTAATCCGAACATGACACATTCTAGTCAGCTTCTACTTTTGTTCCATGAATACTGCGCCCATTTCATTGCGCCATATTGCCAACGAACACATCATACACTTACATTTGCACAACCTCAGCAGTCATGGCAATGAATCTTCTGTTAAGATGATGAGCACATACGGGTTGAATCTCTACCTTGGAAGGATGCTATATGTGTTCGTAGAACGCAAACGTAGATGTAGAAAAGACTTGTGTTAACTGAGGAACGCTTGTATTCAGATGACTTTTGCTTACTCCTACTGCTAGGAGATACATCTCATAACATACATGTCCTGGATAGCCATATCACAGTTCCTGCACTATCCAGTACATTCCATTCCATTCTACTCTACACTATTCGATCCCTCATCATTCTATTCCATACCATTCCATTTCAAATCTATGATGCCCTAATTATGGGTTGCCCTCAAGTCCAAGTCCTTGGACTTGCATGAAATATTGGCATGCATAAATCTGCACAGATCTGGGATCTCTTGGCAGATTATAACATCTTCCCCATCTCATAGTCCAAGTAAAACAAAGCCCCCCCAAGGACTAGCGAGATGTTGGGGGAATATGACAAGAGAAAATCCTTGAATTAATTGCCATTAGGAAATTTCAGAGTAGTAAGACCTTAGGTCGGGGTGTGGAGGCATTCTTGGGGTGATAGTTTTATTCTGTTACTTTATTGCTGAGAAGAATAGTACAGGGTACATCCTACAATAGTCTTAGACTTAGACAGGATATAAATGGAATAAACAAACAAACAATAGTACAGGATGCAGGACGCCTTCGTCCGGATTCACTGTATTGTTTTTCCTGATTCGATTTTTTAGTTCTCCTGACAAATAAGGCCATGCAGATAGGTAGTAGTGAGTCTTTCAACATCAAACACCCATATCACGCCTCTTGGGTGTAGATCGTGAGCCTGATGCAGATAGCATTCAAATCTGATCCAACAGAATAGCTAGCTAGCAAAAACAAATACTTCGCCTTTCTGCGGTGCCGGTGTAGTGGCACACAATGCTCTGCATATCTGGAATAGCCAAGGAGTGTTACGGGATTACTCGCTTGTGTGTGTACTGTCTGCGCCAGTGCGGTAGTGATGGAATCTAGCTTCTAGTCAGCCATAGTCACTATCAAGGGTATATATAGGATACGGCTGCTTGGCTAGGGAGACTGTTATGATCGGCATCGTTAATAACAATCCCTTATGTAGATAGCAAGATGTAAAACACCTTCCGTCTCTGGATTTTATTCTGGACCTGTTCTGCTATATACCAACATCGATTGATACGGCGACAAGGAGAATTGCATTCAAGTCGAAGTTGAAAGCATTCCAAAGCATATCTCTATACCAATAACTCTAATCAATGTCAGCACTATCTCTCTCGCGTGCGTCCTTCAACCTGCTCATGCTACAAATCAACCCGTCTCAACGATTGAATAATCAGTCGCACTAATTGCAAACGAGAAGTTGTTTCGGCAAAAATCAACCATATTTCACTGTAAAGTCACGATGCTATGTATACTTGCAAGATGGAAACAAAGTCATAAAATACAAAGCTTGGATCTTGGTCTTTGGGGGACTTTTGCTCTCATGGCGCAATACAACTTGGGGGGTGAGGGACAGGTAGCTAGGACGTGGGAAAAAGAATGAGAGGTCACAAAATAGACATTCTGGGACTCCCATGTTTCGAGTGTTTTCGACTATGGGGTGCTCGTAGGCGCCGAGGCTACGATTTCGAATAGTGCAAACGAATATTTAAAGTACACACCAAGTTTCCTTCGATGGGTGTAGATATGAGAAAACGACTTTGGTCATTGTGGCAGCGGCTGGAACGAATCAAGACGTTGATGTAGAAATCGACCTCTTGGTAGTTAACATGATGAGGTTCAGGCGAGGCGCAGGGTATAAGCAAACTGTAGAGCTATACATTGCAGCTATGATAGATGATGACATGAATTCGGACGATGATCGAGATTGATTTTCTGTATATTCTATCATACATGGTACGCTTGGGCTCGCAAACTGCGAGAGGCAAGCAGCCAGAATGTATTCCTACAGATCTAGATTGTCGAGAATAATTAGGTATTCCGTAAAATTCTCCTAGTCTCAGTTGTCAGTTAGGGATCTTGACTAGGTTTCTAGTAACTGCTCAATCATGCTTCTCCTATCACTAAGAGTTAGTCATGATTGTTATGACAATGGATGAATCATGTCTCTGCATGACATAGGGCGCCAGACCTAGAAATTGTACTTTTCATGCTTTGTCTCTGTTCACATCGAATTGGTAATCTCGGTAGTATTGGGTCTTTCGGCATCAGTTAGGCGTGTCAGGTCAAATTAGATGCAGGGCTTGTGTCTGGGTCAGTCAAAATAACAGTCAATCACCATACTAGCGCTCTTTTTGCATCAAATTTAACTAGTGTTTTCAGCTATGTAGCCATGGCAAAATTCAGGGATAAGGTACAGTTTGAATGTCTAGATTTCAAATTGGAGCACTCGTGCCTCGGATTTCATTTGCAGGCACCACTGCCAAGTTGTGGAATTTTCTTCAATCCAAGTCAGCCCTCATCCATGAAACTCACCCAGGGACGACCCTCGAAAAACCTATACTTATCTCGAAATGCCCCCATCTTCTATTGAGCAGAGTCCGTGCAATATGTGGTCTGATGCTTCTCCTATTTAAGTGAAGTAGGTGTTCTGATTATGAGCTAACGGTAGTCAATGGGCCGAAGCTCCTGTTTGGCCCACTGTGTGCAGGATGTGATAAACTTGTGGTCTGATTGTTGTGCATTGAAGACTATATAGATAAAATGAGAAGAATTTCCTAGATAGAAGGTTGAGGTGTCCGTGCACTGAATACTACCCAACACAGCTGCCACTCCAGGGCAATCCTCATAGACCGCACATTACAACAGTATGTTCCTAGGCCGCCCAAACCATGCTGGAGATTACCACTAGAAGCCAGGTCACGGTAACTTCCATCGTTGGCACGTAGTTAAAGTATCAGATACTCTCTCGCAATCGAGTATTGGCGTGTGCAATGCTCTTAAGTTTGTAAAACTCTTGGCCAAAATTTGAAAGTTCACACCCGTCAATATTGAATCCATCTATTACATCATCATGAAAACATGTCCTCGTCTCCCTCACGACCATCTCAGAGAAATTTCTCCCAACTTGTGCGCCACTATTCTTATCTTCTTGCGGGTATGGGTATTGTCATGGACGTAAATTTCGTGAGCAGCTGAGGCCAAAGGCTGATTCATCGGGAGGCGTAATAGCTTGAATAAGGAATTACTAGGTCATGTTCGTGAAACTGATGAGGCTTTGGTGAGAATAGACATCGAGAGCGAGAGATCGATTTTGAGGAAAGCCTTGAAGCATTGCCTCGTGGGCCAACTCATATGGTCTTGCAAAATTTGACTGAACTTGGCTCCGGGAGAATATTCCACTCCCCCGTTCGTAGTATGCAACGAGGACAGGCGTTCAGTCTTAGTCTTTCACCCTGCCCATCTTAGCCAAGCATGTAATTCATGTGTGTGGATATCTTCATTTTACTTGCTACAATGTTACCAAAATGGTTTGTCACGCTTCCTAAATGTAAGATTCCTACGGATATGCGCATTAACTGTATAGATGGAATATGGAAATAGGCCCGAATACTATGCCTATAAGGGTACCGATACTCTTCACTCGTTATTCCAGGAAACATCACCAACACTACAATCCTCACAGACTAGATCTTCACATATTTGACCAGAGAAATACAGCAGTAAGCCTTAACAGCCCACCTTCTTTTTTGCCACAAAGCTTAAACTTTATCGTTCAAGGGCCTCATCTCCGCCATAATGACGCTACTGAAAGTATTGACGTTGGTGGCCCTCGCCATTGTAAATCTAGCCAGTGCCGATCAGGGTCTCCATAAGGGGGTGACATGTTTCGGAAACGTCTATTGGCCGCAACATTTGAGAAATACGATTGATTCTTATCGCCGAATACGTCTTAGTGAAACCCCTCATATCCGGCAGCTTAAATATACCCCCGGTTCAAACGAAGTGTGGTATCTCCTGCCATTAGGCACTGTTGTTAATAGAATGCATAACCCTGGTAAGCTTTTCACTCACTAACCCTGTCATAATTCCGACTCTTCAGAGGCTAACCAAGCTCTAGCTGATCCAACAAATAATCGCATTGCCGTCGACTCTAACTTGAACTACAAAATGGTACTTATGGCGAAGCAATATGTGCCGACAACAGGGTATTTACACAGAGCGCATGTAGCACCTTGCGCGGTTATAGATGGAAATATTGAAAATTTTCAAGATGTCGGATATGATGAAGCTGATGATGAATATGATGATTAAATTTGAATTGATACTCCTGATTTGGAGCCCCATGGGCCCACAGAGATGTCTATGAACTTAAATGTGTACATGAGAGAAAACTTTCAGTTAAAAAACTCCCCAGACCTTTCTGATCATGGACTTTTATCTTCCTACTTGTCTTTCAGGGTGCGCAATTGTTGAAGTATCAGTCCCTGAGCTTAAGAAGACATGTGACTTGATTTATAGCCTGGTCTAAACTAGGGTCTGTAGAATGAATCATAAATGTAGAACTAAGTAATCAATAATAATATATACCAAATTAAGCTTCATAACAAGTAAATAATGACCCCTCAGTCATTGAGGTTGTAGAGCACGTTGATCAAACTAACTACCGAAGTGAAACTAGGTACAAAATTTGAATATGAAATATTTAACGTGACAGGACGAACCTAACATCTATTTAGACGTGACACGGGTAGATGGGCTCTGAGAGCTCATTGCTACCTACAGGACCGACATTAAAGCCAGAAGCGACAAAAGAAAAAAAAGGAAATAAAAAGGAACAATAAATGCCTGAGTTACAGTGCCCTGCGCTGCATCCCTATCTTCCAAGCAGATCCCATCCCGAGATGGAATCCGTCTCAGCGTGGTCACCTCCTACCATGTTCAGGCTTCGGTAGACTGTAGCATCTGCTTATAGTTAGGAATTGGAAAAACTTCTGCCATCCCTTCTCCCCAATCATCTCCTTGGCTCCAGGCGGACCCAATTTTTCGCAGCTGTTCCAACGTTACAAAGCAGGTCGGCACTCTGAAAAATGCCAGGGCCTTTTCTCTCGGTCGCAAACGCATTTCAGATCTTCATGTTCGGTGTTGAGACGTCGATGGTAGTTGGCGTAGTCTCCGTGGCCTGTTCTTGCCGCAATTAGACAGTGGTACGCACATCTTAGTAGAGTCAGTTCCGGTGGCTGTTTGAAGCGCATGAACAGGTCCAGATCTTTGTATCGTTCCGGCCGAACTTCTGCCACCACTCTTCCACGAGTTCTTGACCCCGCATTTTTACTTGTCTCCCTAGTGCCGCAAAGGTTAAATTTCGAGATTCTCCACTGAGCATAGCTGTGGTTAGTGACCATTTGTTGAGATATGTCAAGGCCGATTTGGCCAGCTCATCGGCCTCTTCATTGCCTTTGATTCCGACATGACCAGCTATCCAGCGTATTTCCACACGCTTGTTTTGTCTCAGCAGTGAAAACTTGTCCACCACTGCCTGCGAGGAACTAGATCTTCCTCTTTTGAGCGCCCGAGAAGCCGCTTGATTGTCCAGAAGAATGCGAATCGGTAGGTCTTCTCCCACTGTTAGTGCAGCCTCCAAGGCTTTTGTGGCACCTACAACTTCCGCGTCGAATACCTCTGCTCCGGGAAGTGGACCGGAACTACTTCCAACTAGCTTGCCTCCTTGGAATACCATATACCCCCAGTATGATTTTTTGGGACCTGATGATGATCCATCAGAGAAAACGCAGGCTGTGTAAGCTGGACAGGAAGCTAACTATCGCTTTATGCTTCCAGACCTTGCTTTATTTTCTCAAATACATGGAGTCGATGCTGGGGTGCCGCGTGGGAAGTGTAGCTTTCCAGGGCCTTGGCTGTCGGAACTTAACGCACGCTCATTTGCAGGCGTATCATGTACCGTTCTAATTTTCTGAACAAGCGATTTCTTTGTCCCGATCTACAACCTAAGCATCTTATTGTCTCTTTCGGGTCCTCAGCTACCCGGAGGACTAGAGAATGCCACATATCCATTCTTCGCATGCGGGCTGCAGATCGCAGCTTCTTTTGCTGGAGGATGATGGATGCTGGGGGTACTCCCGCTTCAAGGTAAAGAGGGCTATTGGGAGTGCTACTCGGATAGCTTTCATTATCGTTTTGTCTAGCAGAGATATGTGCCAGCCTACGCCAGTGCCGACTTCTTTATCTCGCAGCGAGGTTATTCGAGTGAGACCAGGCCACCACGCTTCTGCCCCATATAGAGCCGTACTCAGAACGCCTGCATGTACCGCACAAATTAGAGGTCCGGGAGCTGCACCGTGTTGAACGCTGTTCAAATGTCGTAAGAAGTGGACTAGACGGTTAGCTTTTCCAGTCCATTCCTGTACATGTTGCTTGAAGTTCAGCTGAGTATCAAGCCAGATTCCTAGCCACTAGATGTGCGGTGCTGGTTCGATTCGACGATCTCTCACCATGATTGAAAGTCTGTTGAAAATTAACTAAGAATATGCGGAACTCTTCGAGTGATCACGGAGAAATAACGAAGTATATACTTCAAAGGGTATCCGTAGATGTGAATTATGTTTATAGTAAGGGCTTGATCGAAACTCTTGATCTTTACTAAAGGATATGAGACTGTCTATATACATTGATGTCTGGCAATGACATGGGCCAGAGTGTAATGCCTCATTACGGGATACAGCGGAACAAACTACGGATCTGATACCAGTTACGCATATTCTCGTCGCAGTCTCGAATATCAGACTTAACAAAGATGATGGTGTAACTAGTAGCGGATAGGCAACACCCGACAATCTTGATGGACACATACTGAAACCACAAGCACGGGGAGTGTCTAGGTTAGTTTCGCAACAAAGTCCAACCGTGTTGATTTTATTTCTAAGTCCCCCTCGGGTCACTAGAAGCTCGGATTTTGCTGGGTCAAACTCGATCCTATGTTCTCTGGCGAAAAGGATGAGGCTGTCGACGTCTTCTTGTACTGCGGAGATGGCTTCAGCCGCAGTTTTTCCAGTTCTGATGATGACCATATGTTGGAAATATCGCGCAATGAAATGGGTGCAATATTCATGGAACGAAAGTAGAAGTTGACTAAAAGAGTGTCAAATTCGGATGGAGCTAAAAGTGTGGGAGATGTGCGCTACAAGTACAAGTGTAAGCAACACAGAGCCTAAGCCACAACATAAACGAATGTGGCACCATCTAGGCATAGAAAACCCCTCAATAATCTCCTAGCGCCCACGCCATACAGCCGCTCATATGTCCAAGAGGTAGCCTGAAGCGCTACCATAATACCCATTCCAGCCTCATGAATACACTCAAGATCGTGTCGGGAACCTAGACGGAATGGTGGGCCCCTACGTCCACAACACTCCTGTTGTAATGGAAGTTGTATAGAGAAGCGTAAGCTGTTAGGCTTGTATTTAATATCACCTAGTGAAGCGAGTTGGGAGATTGAAGAGCCTGAAAACTATAGTGGAGAGTTGTTGATTAAACCCACTTAGTATCAGAGCGCTATTTAAACTAATTACTACATCTAAGTGAAGGACACGATTCACTTGTTTATGCGAAATAATTGGGAGGCTGGTCAATGTATGAGTCGTCATGAATGTGGCTAGTAATAATAGAACCTTATGAGGTTCCGTATTAATGCGACTCTTCATTGCCAAGTAGCGCCAATTTCAACAACTCCGTGTCTCCATTTCCAACACCATATCATCAGCATAGCCAAACCTGCTCGTAAGAAAATGGTCCTGAAATAACGCTGCGACATGTAGCATAAAGAGTAATGGCGATAGTGGCGAGCCCTGAGGTACTCCACATTCCAGTATCTCTTCCTCGGTAGTTCTGCCACGGTATTTTATCTTCACCTTTCGTTGGCAAAGAAAAGTCTGAATAAAGCGGCACAAGGATAGTGGCCAGCCTTATTCTCGAAGGCGTTTGAGCAGTCGGTTGTGAAGAACTGCGTCAGAGGCACTTTGGATGTCAAGTGTGACCATAGCCGCACACTTACCATTTCTCATGGCCGCCTCAGCATTGTGGATTACACAGGATGCAAAGTCAACTGCAGATCGTCCTGGTACAGAGCCGAATAATTGAGGGTGAACCACTTGGTGACTTATCGTCCACCACGCCATTCTCTTGCCAACTGTTAAACGGCAGGGTGATGTTCAATAGTACTCTATGTAAATAGTCGTATATGTATATAATGATATTGATTGATATTGTCTCTAACAGTCTATAAAGCTAGCTAAATTCTAGGGAACCCCATTTCGTCCGTAGCGTATGAGACTAAGCCGAATGTAGTTAGCCTACTGGTCTACCATAACATCATACTCTTCAACACCAACTAAACGTTCAAGTCCTTTGCCTAAACTCGAAAGCAGCGAAATCAGTCGCCAGCCCTTGGCAGTTGATAGATTTCGACCCAGTTTTGGAAGAAGCACAACCTCTGCTACCCTGAAAGCCGTGGGAAAGTGGCCGATATTCAGACAGGCCTAGTAGAGATCCTTAACCAGAGGTCCTAGATGGGACCAACAGGCTTTAAGTAGACGTGCCCTTATCTTGTCAGCGCCTGGTGTCGTATCATTGACAGAGACGGTAGCGTTGGTCACATCATCAAGTGACATTTTCGTATCCCATGAGTTGCGCTCCTCCTGTCCATTATTCCAGGTTGGGATGTCGTTCTCGCCGCTGAACCTTGCCAAGAGAATGTCTCGAAGCGCACTAGCTCGCTCTCGCGGCTCAGATAGCCACCGGTTTTCGTCAATCTGCAGAGGAAGGGGCTCAGCAGCTGGTCGAGGTTTAGGCCATCGTATGAGCTTGAACACCTGTGCATCAGTAGTCACTGCCTCCACTTGCCTCTTCCAGTACTTTCGCTTGGCTTTTCGCACCACAGCTCTAAAGCTCTTGCGGGCCTCTTTCGCGAAGTCCGGGTTGTCTCTCGCTGCCTTGTACTCTTGCCATTCTGTGCGACATTCATCAGCCCACCATAGCCCAGTTTTTCCGCTTTCGATTGCTGGGACTTCCCCTGCGATCTTCAGCGCATCTCCTAGTGCTTGTAGGAGATCATTCATAAAATTTTCGATGTCCATGATACTGCAACAGAGCAGCATGTAGACATCAGGGCGGAGACATGGTTCAAAGAGGTGATATTCAGGACAAAGGGCGCCATTCTACACTATGCAAGAGATAGGTGCATAACCGCTCAGCCAAAAGGCCAGACCAGAATCATAGAACACTAGATTTGGTTATCTCCACATATATAGATTATACAGAAGGCAATCCTGACAAGTGTGATCCCTGCTCTGTGTGTCGGTTCTCCAATGATAAGGCAGGAAAGTTTGTGTTTGTCAGCCCATTCTTCTATCGCTTCCCCTTGTCTATGTGGGCGAGTTGCCCCCGGCTGCCATGCATCGTGAACTGAGTTGAAATCTCCTACAGCAATGGTCTTTGCCGATGGGGTCCAGTCCACAAGTGGTCGTAGAGACACTGGGTTGTTTGGTGCTTTGTACACATTTAGAAATGTGACTCCGTTAACCACTACCCAGCAGTAGTCCCCTGTTAATGTAGCACAGGGAAATTTCTACGTCGCAGTTATTACCTTGCTTTTTCGAGTGTATGTCGCCGCTCTTGGTCTGATATTCACGCCCCCATGGGGTATGTGTCTATTATATCCTGGGTGCGACCTAGCATCCTTCATATTTCTATCCCACGAAGGTTCCTGTATGTGTACGACATCTACACCTAGCTCATGAGCTCGGGAAAGTGCAATGTCGTGGGTTGCGCCGCTTCTACCAACGTTTATTGACATGTATTTGAGGGTAGAAGGTGCGCAAGTTGGGGCCTGTGTGCGGCCCTTATAAATTTTCTTCGGGGTTAAGAACCCCGAAGCCTGACACTTCAACCATGGCTGCATCTGGTGCGTCTGTGCTGGTAGCCGTCCTTTTCAGGATCTCTTGGCTCTTGATGGCACTGGCTGATGCTTTGTTTGCTAGATTTACCGCCGCTTTTGCTCTGGCCACGGCGCTGTATTCCCGCTGGCTAGCTTGTCGAATGGTCACAAGCTGTTCTTTTGTGGGCGGACCAGATTTTGTAGGTCGAGCCAAGTATCTTCGGCTGTCTGATCTGTGCGGTCCTGTACAGTTCCTGCATTTAGTAGCCGCCTTGCATTCGGCAGAGATGTGCATCGTGGATCCACAACTCCAGCAGGCAGGCGCACGAGAGCAAGCTCGGGTAGGGTGGAATCCGAGGCAGCGTTTGCATTGCAGCACAGGGGCTTGTGGCCGGTGTACTGTTGCTACACCCGAGTCGTCAAAAAGCCTGAAGCCGGGCTTTGGCGACGATCCTTTTGAAAAGTCAGCGAGCCACTCTTGGTATGGGGCTCCGAGCTTTACTTTGCCATGGACTCGAACTTTTGTCGGGGTACATTTTGTCACTCTTATTATTTCCGTGGCCATCATTTCCGGGCTGACCTGTATTTTTCCATCTAGCGTGTAAACTACTGTTGGAACTGTGGCAATGCAGAGGGCAACTATTTCGGATGGTTTCTCCAATTTTGCACCCAGTATATTCAGTGTATCTGACGCTTCCATTTGGCGATTCTTTGCATCAGAGTCTATGGCGCGTATAGCAAAACCTGCGGGGACACGGTGCACGTGTTCCACATCCGATGGCGCACATTTGGTCTACTTTGCTATAGCTTCGCGTATGCCAGATGGGGAGAGACGTCTCCACTCGTGTGTGTCCTGTAGGCGGATGAAAAGCCGATCGTCCGCTTCTACTTTCGGCCTCCTTTTTTGTACGTTCTGCGGGACTGCTGCCGTCTTTGTGTTGATTCTCCCTGCATCGTTTTGCAGCCCTAATCTAGCAATTCCTGTCCATGTGTTTCCCTGGGCGCGTACCATGAGTTTGTTCTCTACTGTGGGCTTTGGAGATGGGGCCCTTGGGGATATAGCGTTGGGGCGTTGGGGGTGCAATGGTGGTGTATACTCCGGGCCCGAGTTGATAAAATGGCCAATTGCTGCACGCAAATAAGCCTTCATTGAGTCGACGTAGACTTTATTGTCGCCCGTGGCCATCGGGGAAAGTACGGCCTTCACGCCTCTTATGGCCGATGTGACGGCTGTTAAGCCGAAAGACTCCTGTAGCCAACGCTGGCTAGCGTAGGCTATGGCACAAGGGGAAGGTCTCGGAAGCCACAGAACTTCGAATATTCTCAGTGAACCTTCTGGAAACATACTGAAGGTTCATGAGGATAACAGGTGTACCGAGAACCTTCTAGGTAGTTGTAGAAGCGGCTCAATTATTCAGGTCACAGGGAGAATCATCTTGATGGGCAGTAATTTAGAATATATATATATATATATGTAGACTTTACATCGAGGAATTCTCTCTCCAGAGAATTATAATTAATATACTGTACTTACAAGATCGCCCAAGCATTTTGTACTGAAACCGTGACATATTATAATTCTCTCCTATCTAGAATTCAGAATTGCAGTCAGCTGCAGTTAGTTCAGTCAGTCAGTCAGTCGCAGTTAGTTCAGTCAGTCAGTCATCAGTTCAGTCAGTTCAGTCATTCAGTCATCAGTTCAGTCAGTCAGTCATCAGTTCAGTCAGTTCAGTCATTCAGTCATCAGTTCAGTCCAGTCATATTTGGAGCAAAGATGAAGTGGGCTCACTACAGCATTGCTACGGAGAAAAAGGATTTTACAAGGGCAAATTGGAAATCAGAAGATCAGCTAGCAAAGCTTCGGAAGGAAGGAAGTTGCTTCAGGTGTGAAAAACAGGAATGTATGTCCAGGGTGTGCCACCTTCTTCCAGCAATTAATCCGCGAAGAATTAAGAATTTCCCTATCGATACAGAAAAGTTGGAAGAGGACCCCTATGGCGACGGTTTGGGTCCTATTGATCCAAAAATGTACATATTGGATCCCTATGGCGACGGATTGGGTCCTATTGATCCAAAGATGTACATAGAGGATCCCTATGGCGACGGATTGGGTCCTATTGATCCAGCGATGTACGAAGACCCATCTAGTGGTACCCCGGGAATCATAACTCTGAGTAATAAATATCAGCATATGAGAGACCCAATGGAAAGAAGGAACATCGAGCCTCATCAGAAGGAGTCACCAGATTTTAACGACAATCTAGAAAGGACAATTACTTCATCATCTTTGACACAGAAATTAATCAATAATAGATCGCTCCGTGCTAAGTGGAAGACAGCTGAGCAGATCGAAAGGCTTCAAGAAGAAGGACGATGTTTCCGATGCGAGCGGCCAAACTGTTCAGCCAAGCATTGCTTTCTATTACCGGCCATAAATCCAAATATCAGGAAGCTATATCCATCTTTTGGGAAGGAAGAGGCCCATAACAACGGTTCAGCACACAAGATCGTACACTCGGGTTTTGGTAAGACAGACGTCGTGGAACCGGTTATATTAAATGAAAAAGTTTCCGATACGTCAACAGTGGTTGGACATGAGCCAGATATAAACACGGATCCGTTTCTAGTTAATACACTTGTGAACGATGTTACAATGGTGCAAGCCTTAGTTGACAATGGATGCCTCTGTTCAGGAATTATTGATGAGGCACTCGCAGCTCAACTTAATCTACCGCTCAAGCCCATCTCTCCCAGAGCTCTTCAAACAGCAGAGGATTCATCAGAAGACAAACCAATCGTAAAAAGTATCACTTGGGTCTCTATAGATCTTGACGGCTACGTTACTGATGAGTTGTTGCTGTATGTAGTTCCACACAGTACTCATCCGATGATACTGGGTAAGAAGTGGTTAGAAGACCAGGATGCAATCATTCACTCCAAAGAACAGCGCCTGGAACTCAGAAGAAGCGGTGGTTCTGTTTACAGTGTTAAGCGCTGGCGGCACAAGTTTAGATCGATTAAGGAGCCGAAAGTTGCAGCTGTGGAGGCATTGTCTTGCCTTGAAAATGGAGTTCCGGTCTGCAAAGCTTCATTAGACGATATAAACAAGGCACTCCGTGCGAAGACTTGCCTCAAGATCTCTGAAGCTCGAAACCGATTGCCGGACCCAGTGAAGAAATTTGCGCGCCTCTTTGCTGACGACAGCGGCGCTGATGATCTACCGCCGACGCGAGGTCACCTCGACCATGCCATAAACCTTAGACATGAAAATGGAAAATCAGTTCAACCACCATGGGGTCCTTTATACAGCATGTCGCGAGAGGAGCTACTGGTGTTGCGCAAGACGTTGACTGAACTTTTGGGTAAGGGATGGATTAGACCCAGTAGTTCGCCAGCGGCCTCGCCAGTCCTCTTTGCCAGGAAGCCGAACGGAGGGCTTAGATTTTGTGTGGATTACCGCGGGCTGAATGCAATTACCCTTCCAGATCGATATCCGCTTCCACTATTTAAAGAAACTTTGCGACAGCTATCGAAGGCTAGGTGGTTCACAAAGCTAGATGTGAAGTCAGCATTCCATCGTATCAGAGTGAGGGAGGGAGATGAGTGGATGACCGCTTTCAGGTGTCGCCATGGCCTTTTTGAATGGCTTGTTACACCATTTGGTCTTGCAAACGCACCTGCAACATTCCAGCGATACATCAATGAGCAGCTCCGAGGACACCTTGATGTTAATGCGACCGCATATATGGATGACATATTAGTCTATACAGATGGGAGCGAGGAAGACCACTGGAAGATAGTGCAAAGTGTCTTGGGCAAGCTAGAAAAGGCCGGCCTGTACTTGGACATAGATAAATGCGATTTTCTTTGTCGGGAAGTTAAGTACTTGGGATATATCGTCAGAGCTGGAGATTAGGTGACCGTAGACCCTGCAAAGGTTAAGAGTATTCTGGAATGGAAAGCGCCCACATCTGTAAAAGGAGTTCGCTCGTTTCTGGGGTTTGCAAATTTCTATCGATGTTTTGTGGATGGATTTTCAGAAATAACTGCACCGCTGACCAAATTGACGAAGAAGAATTCTGTTTGGAGATGGGGACCTGAGGAAAATGAGGCGTTTGAAAGACTGAAGAAGATATTTTCCACGGAGCCGGTGTTAGCGCAATGGGATCCTGAGCGGGACACAGTGATGGAAGCCGATTGTTCCGGTTATGCATTGGGGGGTTGTTTATCGCAGGCTGACAAGTATGGTCGGCTGAGACCAGTGGCTTACTACTCAAAGCGACTGAATGGAGCTGAGGCTAACTACCCAATACACGACAAGGAGATGCTGGCTATAATCACGTGCCTGCAAGAATGGAAAGCCGAACTTCGATCGGTCGCAAAGCCTTTCACAATTTTGAGCGACCACAAGAATTTAGATTATTTCATGACCAAGCGATTGCTCAACGAAAGGCAGGCTAGATATTACGACGTTCTACAGCAGTTTAACTTCACTCTCAAATGGCGACCCGGCAATTCTTGCGAACGACCAGATGCTCTCTCAAGACGCGATCAGGACAAGCCCCATGGCCCGGATGACGAACGAACCATGGGTAGGATTATGCAGTTATTACCGACTGTCAACGCGTCGCCTGTTGAGGCACAACTCGGTGTATCAAATGAATCAACACCATCTCAGGGACCCCACGGCGGAAGATCGAATGGCTCAACAAGTCCAGCTATAGATCCAGCAGCTTCAGCAAGAATATCTGATGATGAAGAGATTCAGGCGCTTTGGAACCAGGGAGTTAATTACGATAGTGATTGGCGACGAGCACGCGATACCGTCCAGCGTGGAGAGAGAAGTTTTCCACCAGAAATCGCTCAGAAATTAACAGCTAATATCGCAGAGTGTACGGTTCCCGCAGATAGCGTTCTTCGTGGAAGGGAAAATCGAATTTGGGTTCCCGATTACGAGCCACTAAGAACGGCAATAATGCAGCGAACTCACGATAGCTATCTGGCGGGACATCCTGGAAAGGATACAATGATTGGCATGCTTCTGAGGCGATGGTTCTGGCCAAAGATGAGGGAATCAGTTCGTCGGTTTATACGGAACTGTGATGTCTGCGGCCGAACCACAGTATGGCGAGAAGCAAAGGCAGGGTTCATGCGATCACTACCAATACCTAACCGGATAGGAAGCGAGCTTACCATTGATTTCGTGACAGATATGCCATCTTCGCAGGGCTGTACAAATATCATGGTCATCACAGACCGTCTATCTAAAGACGTCTTCTTATTCGGGACGAGTACTATGGAAGCAGTACATTGTGCAAAAGTTTTTATTGACCGATATTACCGCTACTTCGGCTTTCCGCGATACCTAACGAGTGATAGGGATAGTGACTGGGTGGGAACCTTGTGGCGAACATTCTGCCAACTGACTGGAATAACTCAACGCTTGACAACGGCATACCATCCTCAGTCCAATGCGAGCGAAAGAGCAAATCAGGAGTTATACAAGTACCTGCGTGCATTCACCTGCTATTCACAAGATAATTGGATGGAACTGTTGCCTGTAGCCCAACTGGCGTTAAATTCAAGACCGAGCTCAGCGATTGGGGGATTGAGTCCATTCTCCCTTCGGCACGGATACGATTTGGAACCTCTGGCAGAACCCACGCCTATCTCAGAAAATGGTTCTCGACACCCAGGTCGGCTATTTGCCCAAGACTACGTAAAAAGGCTAAGAGATGCACAAGACTTTGCACAGGCAGCAATGGCCTCAGCGCAGCAGCGAAATGAGGGCAATGCCAATCGCTTTCGAAGACAACCCGACCAATTTAAGGTTGGCGATAAGGTTTGGCTAGATCTTCGGAATGTAAAGACGCCACAGCTTTCCAAAAAGCTAGCCTGGCTCCACGCAAAGTACGACGTGACTGCTGTTCCAGACCCTTTAACTGTGGAGTTGAATGTGCCAGGGAATATTCACAACCGCTTCCATGTCGAGTTGGTCAAGCGAGCGAGTGCGG
Source organism: Blumeria graminis f. sp. triticale (assembly GCA_905067625.1). NCBI lineage: Eukaryota > Fungi > Ascomycota > Leotiomycetes > Helotiales > Erysiphaceae > Blumeria > Blumeria graminis. The sequence goes on from LR898477.1 coordinate 7,768,085, forward strand.
ATCCCTTCCCAAGTCAGCGACGGGACGATGCACAGAACCCCGCTATTATTGACGACCTGCGGGAGCAAGAATACGAAGTGGACTCAATATTAAGAGCAAGAACAGTGAGACGCGGCCGTGGTAAATTTAGACAGGCCTTGGTTAAGTGGACTGGCTGGGTAGAGCCAACATGGGAGCCGATTGAATACGTCTCAGACACGGAGGCTTTGAGAATATTTGAGGACACCTATGGTCCAATAACAACCAATAATGGCCCTTCAGAGAATAATTCAGGTCGATATGTTGGTCAAGCAGAACCTCATGTCCAGAGGTCACGGAGAGAACGTCGGCAAGGAAATACAAGGAGATATTAAGAATAAAATATATATATATATATATATATAATATACTTGAAGCCCTTCAGAAGAAGAGGGGGGATTGTGACGGCTGTTAAGCCGAAAGACTCCTGTAGCCAACGCTGGCTAGCGTAGGCTATGGCACAAGGGGAAGGTCTCGGAAGCCACAGAACTTCGAATATTCTCAGTGAACCTTCTGGAAACATACTGAAGGTTCATGAGGATAACAGGTGTACCGAGAACCTTCTAGGTAGTTGTAGAAGCGGCTCAATTATTCAGGTCACAGGGAGAATCATCTTGATGGGCAGTAATTTAGAATATATATATATATATGTAGACTTTACATCGAGGAATTCTCTCTCCAGAGAATTATAATTAATATACTGTACTTACAAGATCGCCCAAGCATTTTGTACTGAAACCGTGACAGCCGATGTGCATAACAGAATCTGAGCAGACTTTTGTGCGACCCTCTGCTTTTCGGCTTCCACTACAGCTCTCAGCTCTTTGGGGCAAAATTCATCGCTAGCTGCAGTGTCAGTATCGTTGGATGATTTCTGTTTGGGTTCAGGGGCTTCTCTAATTGTTGAGGTTGCCATAGGACCTGAGGCAATCGAAGAGCCACTCAGGCTGTTCTTGCTGGTGTCGCCAGTTTTCTCTGCCATTGTCAATGGCACGGCGACTTTTATCAGAGGCAGTGTCTGCTGCTGTGTAGTCGCAGTTGCTGGCTTTTTTGAGAAATCGTTGCCTTTTCAGCTCCAGTCGTCTCTGGCTTGGAGTGAATAGAATCGGGAAGTCTTTTCAGATCCCTATGGATCTTATCAATGTCAACATCGCTAACATCTAACATCGTGTCATCTAGAGCTCTGTTGTCAACCAACTGGTCAATTTCCATTTCTTGACCAGGAGTCAGGGTACCCAGCTTGTCACGTAGTTTTCTTCGAACGGTGTGTTTGATGTAATTGCGGTTTTCTACGATGTTTTTCGCCCGCAATGGTTTACTACAAACTGGGGGCATTTTGACAACCTACCAGTCGCTCACAAATTTTGAATTGAGTGCGAACTATATCACGATATCGAGATGGTGGGGAAGAGGGAAAAGGTGAAGATTCGAATTTTCGAATTTCAAAAAATTGTGTAGGTGTAGGTGTAAGTGTTGTTTTTTTTTAAAGTCCTAAGCTAAAGCTCTAGGTCCACTATTGGTACAAGACTGGTGGAGCCGGTGGGGTTCTCTGCGTACAGGCCCAACTCAATCCAACCGCGGGAACTTCAACAAAAGTAGATGAAGTTAACAACAAAACTTAAATCAAAGAGTAAATCAAAAAAAACCTAAAAAATAATAAAATAATAAATAATTTAGAAGAATTTCATATGTGGTCCAGATCCCACGCTTCTCGTTTGTTTCCTTCCCTGTCACATCTTCCAAGTGACTTTTCCTAACCTCCGCTGAGAGCGAAAGATGAGCTCTCAGGTAACCTTTGCTGTCGGCCGGTTTCCTGCTTTTTGTTGTGAAAGTTGTTGTAGACTTCACCAAGGACTGCCGAGTCCTCAAACTTCTTCAGTTTCCAGAATTCCGAATCCCGATCCCTCCGCCATGGAGACGTCCTTCGCAGAGGCGTTCCTCGCCTCTTCGTCCTTTTTGTATGCAGCTTTGACACGGGCAAAGTCTGCATATCTTCCTTGCTCGACTTTGCGAATTGCTGCGAGCTGTTCCTTGGTCACCGGTCCATCTTTTCTGGGTCTGGCTTGGCAGTGCCGAGAGTCCGATCGGTGAGGTCCCCCACAATTGCGATATCGTGTGAGGGCCTTGCACTCCACTTCCGAGTGCATGTTTGAGCCGCAGTTCCAGCAAGCTGGAGCGCGGGAGCATCCGCGGCTGGCGTGATAGCCAAGACAACGTTTGCACTGTTCGAGTTGTTGACGAGGTCGGAAGAGCTTCGCAGCTCCAGAATCGTTGAAGAGGCGGAATCCAGGTCGGGGCGTGGACACGCGAGGAAAAAGGGCTTGCCAGTTCTCGTATGGCGCCCCAGGCTTGCAGTACCCGTGCGGAAGGACAAGAAACGAAACTGATTTCGTCACTTGCGTGACTTCGTCAGCAACTATCTTTGCCGTGATCTCGATGGGACCTGCAAGTGAGTTTATTGTCTCCGGTACGGTGGCAATTTGCAAGGCAACCAGATTTGAAGCTGGTTCCACTTTGATTCCAGATTCGCTCCGTGACAAGGAGGAATCTAGCAGCTCTTTCCGAGCGAGTTCGTTCTTTGCTGTCAGTGCAAAGCCTGTTTTGACCCGCTGAACCAACGTTATGTCGTCGGCAGCGGTACCAAGCACCTGTGACACAGCTAATCTTACGCCAGCTGGTGACAGGAGTCGGTGGGGGTGGTTAGCTTTGAGGCGTAGAAAAAGTCTCGTGTCGACTTTTGTCCTCGGATTGGCACTTTTTGCTTTTGGGGCGGGCGGTGCTGCCTTTGTAGTCGACGGCCCGGCGCTGCGGCCTAGACCTGCACGAGCTACTGTGGCCCAAGTCGTCTTTGGTGCCGGAGCCTGGATCGTCGAAGGGTTTTGAGCCCTAGTTTCTGGAGCCCTCGTCGGAAGAGGGTTATTAGGGCGAGCAGGGAGAATCGGTTGTGTGTTCCCTGGGCCTGATTGTACAAACTGGCCAATGGCCGCTAGTAGGTAGACTTTTATGCCGTCTACGAATTCTTTATTCTCGCCGATCGAAAGAGGCGAAAGTGCTGCTTCGACACTGTTTATTGCAGTCGAAGCTGCGTCTTTTGAGGCTGGCACAGCATTTTTTCCGGCAGGCAATTCCGCACGTTCGGTCGTCTTTTCTCTGTTGACCTCCTTTCCTTTCCTTGAACTGCTTGCCTCGGGGGCCAGCTCGGCGGGTTTCGTGGTCTGTTGACCATTTGTTTCTGTTCTGATCGGGTCAGAATCAGTCATCTCTTGGTCGGGAGGTGTGGAAGACTTTCCAGGGATAAAGGCCTCACTCGCAAATAGGCTTGACAATTTTTGCGCGAGGCCAGTTGTTTTTGCAGGAGCCCTCGGGCGGACTCTCACGTTGTCCAACATTGAGTTGGGGAGCTTTTTTCGAACAGGTGGCATGACGAAAATGCCAGTGACTCGATTACAATTTTTTGAAGGAATGCGACGAGCGCGAGAGGGAGGGAGAGGGGGAAAAGGGGAATATTCGAAAATTCGAATTTCAAAAAATTGTAGGTGTATGTTGTTGTTTTATTCAAGTCCTAAGCTAAAGCTCCAAATCCACTATGAGCACAGGACCGATGTTCACAGCCAGAACTACATCTAAGACATGCCCAGCTTGATTCCACTGCATGAACCACCACAAAACCAGCAGTAAGTTAAAAATATGCGCCGACGCAAACTCCTTTTCCCAAAATTGACAAAAGAAAAAGAAAAATTGCAAATATGTTAGAATGGGAAGCAATACTCCTCGCCTCGATTCCCATTTTGTCAGGTTTAGTTTCCTAACGAGTTATATTCGATCTCTACTGAGAGTAGGAGATGGATACACAGGAGAATACCCAAAACAATTGGTATCCTGCGCAAATTGTTTGAAGCTCTCGAAGCACTTAGGCCCGAGTAGCTTGTGTAAGAAGGCATTGTGTGACAATGACCCTCTGATTCGACGCGTGATATTTGCGTTGAGTCGACAATGTATGAAGTGGGTAGGAGTGGTTTCTTCCCCACAGATGCACTCTGTAAAAGCGTGCGGATTGTTGAAGCGACGATGGTACGCCGTGAAATTGCCGTGGCCCGTACGGGCTGCAATGAGATGTCGTAACTGTAGCCTGGAAAGCCCCAGTTCTGGTGGTTTACGACGGCGCATGAGCAGATCTAGCTCACGATACAGTGACAGGTAAGTTTCATTCCACCAGCTGTCGAGCAAAGTCTGTCGCTGTCGATGCAATTTTTGGTGTAAAAATGCTGTCGTGGTGGTTGCTGGCTCAGTTTCCACGCTGGGAAGCGTTCGTAGGGCGGATTTGGCCGCTGCGTCTGCTTTCTCGTTTCCATGTAGTCCCGAGTGTCCTGGTACCCACTTTATTCTTACCTAAGCTAGCCCAGATAATTTGCGTAACTTTCGTACTTCCTCGTGGCTGGTCGAAGACCTGCCCGTGCTCAGCGCATTTATCGCATGTCGACTATCCATCAACACATTAATACACTGCGTCGTTCCCTTCGCCAGGTACTCCTTCCCTCTTAGGTGACCCAACGCTGCTTTGAGAGCTTCCCGTGCCCCCATAATCTCTGCATCTAAAGCCTCTCCACCGTGCTTTATGCCACTTCCTTTTTGAAAAGTTTTCCCATCTAGCTTTAGGACAAACCCCCAAGCTGAGCGTCCGTTTCCTTCTGACGATTCGTCCGAGTAAGCACAGATTTCTGACTTTGGCACATTAGTGATCCAAAGTTTACAGGCTTCTACTTAGTCTTTTCTCGAACCATCCTTCGAACCCGGCTGCAATTGATAAAATTGTGAGGCAAGAGGTTCCGCGGTCTCTGCCTCTGGTAGCTGTCTATAAGCACGCTGAGCCTGTGACATTTGACTTTCAGGACGCGCAGATTTTAGATTGTGCTTCTTATATTTTCGCGTACCGACATTTGGGCAAACTGTAGCACGGGTCCTGAGCGGATGGTGGTCGTCGAGTGTTTGCATCCTGGCAAAGAGGCGAAGTCGGTTTCCTTCGAGTATCATTTTTCCGGTTGGAATTCTCCCTTCTCCATGTAGTACCGCGTTGGGGGTTGTCCTCATTACCGGTAGTGCTGACCTAAGACCTATTAAGACAGCCTTATCAATCATACTACATAGGCCAGCAGTGGGCGGTGTCACCATCCCTCGTACTGTTGGGCGTCTAAGGCCAGGCCACCAGACATCAGCTCCGTACGTTGCGATTGGGACAATACATGTGTCGATCGCTTTAACCAACGCCCCAGGAGCGGCTCCTCGGTAGGCTATCAAACTCGAGGGTACCAGGGGTTATGTTTTATGGATAACTTAGAAGTGCGAGTGATATCTGACAAGATTTGTCATAGACTAAGGTATTAATTCGGGATTCTAGCTATAACTGAGGACAAGGGACAAGAGAAACTAGGACAAGAGACAAGGTCAATGGAAGACGGAAAACAAGACGTGGCCCTCTACATTGGCTCTACCCAACCCATATATACATCATAGTAACCAGAGCAACTAAGGCTTCAAGGGGTGCGCCTGCTGCTATTCTATTACTTCATTTGTAACCCATAGCAACCATTGTAACCCGGTAAACGCTCTAAGATGAGAGAATATTCAGATGTAGTGTAGGGAAAGAATATGAGGGTGCTGCTCTATCCTCAGTTCCTGACATAGGCTGTATTGAAGCGACGCATGTGCTGTGCAATTTTTAACGCTTTGCCACACCAAGGATACCGATATTGTTGGCGTAGCTAAACCTCAGACCCGGAGTTCCACTTTGCATGGGCTCTGCCATACATAGAAGGAAAAAAAGTGGCGAGATTGGTGAGCCCTGTGGAACTCCGCACACTAGCTCTCTCTTGGCAGTGACTCCCCCAGAGCATTGCACTTGAACCATCTGATTGGCAAGGAAGGAGCTAGTCCATTTGAGAATAGACTCAGGCCATCCCTGCTCCTGCATCATCCTTACTAATCGATTTTGGAGTACCGCGTCGAATGCTCCTTGAACGTACAACGTTACAAAAGTAGCTGCCCATCCTCGTGAACTTGCCTCTTCAATGTTGTGGACCACACATGAGACCAGATCCATTGCTGAGCGCTTGGGCAGTACACCAAACTGTTGCTGGCTGACTACATCATGGATAACTGCAAGGTGTGCCATCCGCTTAGCTAAGAGCCTTTCTAACCCTTTTCCCAAGCATGAGAGAAGAGCAATTGGCCTCCAACCTTTGATTGTCGTTGGGTCTCTATTGTTCTTTTGAAGGAGGACCACCTCGGCTAATTTGAAACACTTTGGATGGGTGCCAAGCAGAATGCAAGCTCGGAACAGTTGGGAAATCCAAGGCCCAATTGTATTCCAACACGCCTCCAGCAGGTTTACAGAGACCCTGTCTGCTCCTGGGGCCGTATTTCCGCAACCAATGGTGCAGGCACGGACTTCTTCATCTGTTACGTCCTCTTCCCATGGTATCCGACTGCAGCTCGCGACTGTACATGGTGACAAGTCGTCTGATGCCTGAAATCGTGCCAGGAGGGAGTCGCGAAGGATCGTGGCCCGTTTTAATGGATCTGTTATCAACGTCCCATTATGGTTCAGTGGCGGGGGGATACTAGCCTGTCTGGGGTTACCCATTCTCATTAGCTTGAATACATCAGTCGGCGTAGTAATTGATTCGACCTGTTGGGTTTTGAACTCCTTTCTCGAGGTCTTCACAAATGATCGGAGCTTTTTCGCGCTGAGTGCCTGTTGACTGGGAGTTATCGCGCTTTTGTATTCGGCGAAGGCTGTCTTGCACTCTAAGGTCCACCACGGAGCAGATCTGCTGCAGCGGGCTTTTAGTCGTGTTCCTAATGCATTGATTGCATTAGTGAGATGGAAACAAATTTCCTCGGCATACTCTTCAACCCTCTTGATTGTGTCAAGAACTGGTGGTGGTCGGACCCACTGTGCAATTACCTTGGTATATCTGGGTAGCTTTTCCTTTGTTACTCGGAGTTTTGCCTTTTCGGGTCTCATCACTGAGTTGCAAACTGGAATTTGTCCTCAGATAGGGAAGTGATCGCTGGTGACACATCCACCACGATCTACCCAAGCACGGGCGCCGTCAATATTACTCCAAACTAGATCTAGCGTGTTCCCAGCTCGGTGAGTGGGTTCCCCAATAATATGACAGATCAAATGGTGTTTGTCTGCCCACTTTTCGATCATTTCTCCTTGTCCATGAGGACGTTCCACGCCAGGTTGCCAAGCCCAATATACCGAGTTAAAGTCCCCAGCAGCGACGGAGTTTGGCGGTGGAATCTAGTTGATTAGTGGCTGGATAGCTGTCGAGTCATTGGGTGCCTTGTAGACGTTGAGCCTCCTCTACCTACGTTTATTGAAATAAAGCTTAGAGTAGGAGAGAGGCTCGAAGAGACCCGTGGGGTGCCCTTCAAAACAGTTGGTCGATTTGAAACCTGGCTGGTTAGTATTTGACGCTTCTACGGCTGCTGTCATCGCTGCCTCTGCGCGTTTGACAGCTGCTTTGGCCCGAGTGACTGCTGCGAATTCGCGTTGGCTAGCCTGCCTTATGGTCTGAAGGTTTTCCCTGGAGGCCATTCCAGACTTTGTTGGACAAGCTAGACAGTCCCGACTATCTGACCTGTGTGGACCTCCGCAGTTGCGGCACTTGGTGTGTGCCTTGCACTCCGCGATGGAATGCATAGTTGAAGTACAATTCCAGCAGACTGGGGCACGCGAGCAGCCCCTAGTGCCATGAAATTGTAGGCACCTTTTGCACTGGTTGATGCTTTGACGAGGCTGGTGGCGGACCGCAATCCCAGAGTCGTCGAAAAGTCGGAAACCTGGCCGAGGGATCGATGCTTTTTCGAAAAGGGCTACCCATGACTGGTATGGGGCTCCAAGTCGGCTTTTCCCATGTGGGCAAACTTTTACCGGAACAGCCTTGGTGATCCTGACTATCTCGTCTGTTACCATCTCTTCAGTGACAATAACTCTACCCATTATTGTATTAATGGCAACTGGGACTGTTGCGATTCTAAGTGAGCCCAGGTCCGATGCTTCTTCCAGTATGGCATCTTGCTGGACGAGGGACCCAGCTAGGCTTAACATGATGGCGCGTGCCTCTTGGGTTTCGGCTTTAATTGCGAAGCCAGTTGGAACACGGTATACGTGCTCAATATTGGCTTGAGGAATTTCAAGCACTTTTGCCACAGCCTCTCTAACACCAAACGGTGATAGCTTTCCCCAAGGGTGTTCATTTCCAAGGCGGAGAAACAAGCGTTCATCTTTGGTGCCTGATTGCGTTGGGACGGTCGGGTTTTTTGACGGTCGCGTCGAGTTTGCTGCCTTTGACATAGCCTGAGCGACTTTTATAGCTGCCGGGGGAGTCTTTATACCGGTGCGGGTGATCGAGGCCCAAGTGGTTTTGGCCTGGGAGACTTTGTCATGAGTCACTTTACTTTGTGGCTCATCTTGCTTTTTGGCGGCACGTTCTATAATCTTGCTGCCAGTAGCCTGGGTTTCAGAGAGAGAGGGAAGTACTGGGAGGACTGTACCCGGTCCTGATATCATGAATTGAGCTATTGCAGCTCTGATGTAGACCTTCATGGAGTCTATATATTGAACACTCGTCTCTTTGGATAGGGGGGACAGAGCATTCTCGACACCGTTTATTGCAGCGGTGCAAATTTTTACATTTTCCGCAGTTTTAGCAGTCCGGCGTTCTTCGGCTTCGATTAAGGCCCTAAGTTCGGAGGGATATTCTTCTGTCAGCTTGGGGGTATTTTCGGTGCGAGAAGCAGTACTCTCCTCTGCAATCCCTGGTGTACCCTCAGAGGGATTTTTGGGATATGCGGCGCCTTTTTCCTTACTTGTTTGCGCGATTGCTGCCTGTTGTGATTATGAGCTGTGAGGTATATAGCAATTATGTCTCTGCTGTCCGTCGGTGGAATTACACGGGCTCATGTGCAATGGTGAGTCGCGGAGATGGCGCGCTCACGCTGGGTGATGGCACGATGGACACTGAGTGCGTATCACTGTGGCCAAATAGGTGTCAGTAGGTATCAAATGTGAACTCTTACTGACAATGGTGATCTATGAAGGTGATGCTAGATGTGCATCCCGACAATTGATAATATCATCTAATGGATGATGTGAAGTATGATATTATTTTGGATAGATTGATTTACTAAACTCGGCAGGTGAAGAGATTTTAGAGTACATGAACAGCGTCTGTGCACCAGCCTGTATTTTCCACCCTTTCCTAATCCAGCAGCCCATCCTCTGTTCCCCTGTCTCCTAACAACTCAACCGAGCCAGTACAACACTGCCTGCCTAACAGTAGGGACAGCAATTTTTCTAGTTGTGCTGGCGGGGATGAATGTGACTTGGCTGTCTTCCGAGTCTTCTACGTTCCACCTAGAGCTACTGAGGCCCTCTTGGATATAAATGTCGATTGTTCTATTGGACATTTCGATGTCTGGATTTCTAGAGCTGGTGTTTTCTTCGAAGGCATTGATCCTCTCGATAAGCTCGATATCCATTTTTCCATAGTCGATATTTTCAACTCTCAAATTCTTATTGATCATACGTTTCATCACTTTCTTGTGCGCTCTTCTGAGGGCGTTGATAACTCGATCCTCACGCAATTTTTTGGGTTGCCCCAGTGCCATTCCCAATATTGGGGGCTTGTCACTGAGACCACCATTTTCTGATGAATGCGACGAGCGCGAAAGGGAGGGAGAGGGGGAAAATAGAAATATTCGAAAATTCGAATTTCAAAAAATTGTGGGTGTGTGTGTTTTTTTGTATTACTTGAGTCTATGACTATCTAACACATTGGGCTCACTGGCCCAGGCCACACCTTGTACAGTGCTCCCTGCCTCTTTTGTTACTTGTAAGATCATTGCTATATTGCCCGTGATGAATAGCTATTCATCTCATCATTTACCCGTAGAATTCAGCCCCCTTTTCCACAGAACCTTCCTCCCAAAAATATAAATTGGTAGCAATGGACAATGCGCGTGCGGGAAAAAGTCTCAAAGATGCTGCAGTGTTGTGGTTATGAGCTATGCGGAAGTCACATTGCGGAGTGATGAGGAGTGGATGATGTTTTAATTTGTGGTTGACAGTGAGTAGCCTCATACAATACTATACTGTAGGTATGTGGACAGAAAGTATAAGACTAAACCTGTGTCCATTTATTATGGGTACATCTATGAAACTATATACATGCTCGCCTAACCAGTACACTAGTGATGTATACTGTGGCCTTGAGCCACACGCAATGCCCTAGCCTCGACTACCTCGTTGTCTCATATCATAACACTCCCCCTGTCGGTAACGACCATGATACCCGGATATGGATGTTAGTTTATGAAGACTAAGATTTGGGTTTTGCTATTCTGTCAGCTAGTTGGCTCGCGGACTGGACATAAGACACTATGGTATTTCCTTCCTGATACTTTTCTTTGGCAGTAGAAAATTGTGAGGGTGATATATAATGACTGCTTGTGGTTATCGTGATTTTATTCAGTGAAATGATTGATTGGTTGTCAACGTATAACGCAGTGCATTCAGCTTCCTTCAAAAGGTTCGTGATATTCAATTCTTGTAATGGGGAATTCAGTCCTTGAAGTTGACACCATGTTTTTGTTGCCACAAGGTACTCTGCCTCTGTGGTGTAGACGACAACTCCTCGTTTCGTGTGTGATTACCTGCATATTGGACCGAATCTGAGTTTATAAAACTTGCCTGATGAAAATTGGCAGGTTGATGGATCAGACCCTAAATGGGCACCAGATTATGCTTCAAGAATTGATCGTCCCTTTATTTTGTGGAGGTAAGCTTTTCTCAGGTTTCTCTGCAATATATCTTAGGATATGGCGTGCTACCCGGAGGTGATTGGTTGATACGCTAGTTTCTTGGATGGCTTATAGGCCATGATGCAGGTTGTAAAATTCAACCTGTTAAACTTCACTGTCTCTCTTTATTTGTTTGACCAGCTGTTGAGGAATGTGGAAGTAATTTTGTCTAGCTACAGGAGGTCAAGAATTCTAACCAGTCATTATCTTATCTAGTGAAACCGCTTTTGTTTCGCAGATGAAAACGGGCTCCCCCTGACTGAATGATTCTTTGAGATTAGAATTTTGTGCTGACTCCCCTTTTTGTTTGCAAATGTCACTTCTCCTTTATCTGGGACAAGATAGAGGTCAGGTGAAGTTTGTTGGTCAATTGGATTAACTGACTGACGCTCATATTTGTAGTGTGGCTCCTTTGATGAATCTGGCTCACTATTGGGTTGGTTTGCTACTGGTTCTATTCCCGTGCTGCCATGAAATGGGAGGTGTACTTGGCGTCATGTCTTGTGATGTATCCAACGAAATGTTTGTTGGAATGTTCGGCAATGTGTCTGCTCGAGTGACTGGCGGAACATTCTGATGTTGTATCACTACCTTTTTTGGCTTACATTCAGTTTGTTATATGGTACCAATGGCTGAATGTTAAATGGCGGGTAATGATTTGATGGACTGTTTCCCTGCTGAGCTTGTAGCTCAGTCTGTGGATCGTGTCTGGTCGACTGCTAATCATCTCTATTTTTTTGGATGTTGAGATTGAAAACCTTCTGGTCACATTTGAGGATGCTGCGACCTGTAACCTTGCAGATACTCCCCCTCAGACTCAAATGGGAGCTGGGATATATGTTTTTGTGGGAAGAGTTGGTTTGTTTGTGGGGTAGATGTTGATTATCTTGAACAAGTTCTTTGCCAAGTACATTACCCTCATTGAGAGATGCCTGAGTTGTAAAACTCTCAATCTATTTCCACCCCTTAACTGAGGTTTAATGTGGATGTTGAATGAGATAGTTTCTGTTGGTGTTGGCTTAAACCCTACAAACCACCCTTTTTCTGCTCTTAACTGGAACTCCTCCCGGATTTGGACTTGTTTATTTATATGCACGGCAGCCAAACCGGGGCATGTTTCTGAATCAATCTTCTCTGGATGGGGTTGTTGAAGCCCTTTATGGAGTCGATTATTGGTACCTTTTTTGTTGCGTATGCAGCACAGACGGTTTACAACGAAGCTTGCGTGTCGTACTGCCCAGGGCCAGTAGCTTGGTAGCATGTGGGCATCAATGAGGGATGATCGAGCGACTCTTTGTACGACTTTATTGGCTGCTTCTAATGTACCGTTCTGTTCTGTTGTCTCTGGTGCGAAGATGTTGGTGCGGATACTATGCTGTTAATAATAGGATTTTGTTTTTTTTATAATTCCCACCATTTGTCACTAGGTATGATGCAAATCTGTTTTCCATGTAGGTGATGCATGGATTCGACCCATTAGACAAATGGCGGAGATATTTGATCCTTTGTGTTGCAAATGAGTATCCACCGCATTCTTCTTTTGGCACCAGTCAGAAATACTGCATACTGATGGCCGTTTGTTTATTTGTTTTCCTCTATAGTGTCCACGGAAATTTAGTCCAAGGGCTCATTTGGAATGGGTTGTTGCGCTTTGCTTATTTGACATGTTTCACATGTAGCGAGCCCAGATATGTCGACCCCTTCGAGTCCCTTAGAAATGCCAGCAGTCTTTTTGAGTAGTAGCTCCCAAGTATGACCTGACTATTGATGCCAGCGCTGTGCGCTAGTTTGGTGAGGTATTGAGGCTATACTTGATGCTGCTTTCTGGTTTAATTTGCCGATTTTCCGTGGATCTGTGTACTTTGCATCCTCTTTTGAAATGGAGTTTGGCATTGAGTTTATATGGACAGCTTTGTTGGCATCTAAATAATACTTGTTATTCTAAATCTGGAATGATGCTCGCAACGCTCATTGATCCCCTTTCGGAAATGCTATTAGAGAATGGGTTAAACGAGAGAATACACACAAGCAGAATTAGCCTGGAATCGGCCATTTCAATCCATGCAGTGCCTTGCCTCTTAAGGGATGTGACACCTACCACTTGATCGGATTTGTGTGGGCTTTCGCATAATTGCAGGCTGCTGAGGTATTCTTTATTTTCGCAGAAACGAAATAGTGCTGTGCACCAGTATCATAAATGTAGTGCTGATTATATCATTGACCAAAGGCTGCCAACCATGTCAAATCTCCTCTTTCTCTTAATCTCACTCTCCGAGTCTATGTCTAGACCATTGAGTACCACTTTCCTTTTCCCTTCCCATTGTATGACTTTCCCTTGGGTCTACTTTGTCCTTCCCTTTAATTCCCAGATGCAAGCTTCAGATATTGCTTGAAGCAGTCTTTATTTATACTTTTATGCTTTTACACCCTGCATATGGCTTCTGGGTTCGGTGTTTGAGGGTTTGAGGCGACTACATTACGCCTTGAATTTTGTAAACTGCTCTCTGTTTCCCTTGGTGAAGACATAAGAGATCCCTTGGGTTGTAGCCTTCTTTTGTGGCACGAGGTTCTGGTTTGTCTCCAGTTATCGAGCCATTCAACTCCTTTTGTCCCTCTGATGAATTACCCCTTGCCTGTCCCGGTGTAATTTAAAGGTTATTCATGATGTTTTTGACATCGGGATCAGTCGGGTCATAATCATAACCGCTGTGATGTTGACAAACTGCAGGTTTTTTTATTGTATTGACTGCAATACTGGTCAGCGGTGTTCACCAGGTTTGTCAAGGAGAATGATTTATAGGCATGTAAGTGGGGAAGGGTAGTGAATGGAACTTGTGCTTTCGCTGTTTTGTCAAACAATTGCTTAGTTGTCAAGTTGCGCCGTTGAGTTGGTATGACACTGGGATCGAGTCGGTTGATTATTGTCCGGTAGGCCTGGATTTCATCAGGGCCCTAGGTCCGTAATCTTTTATCGTACTCTGTGGTCTGTATGGTGTAACTCTCGGAGCTTTCGCTTGGTCCTGCTATAAGTAGTCCACGTTCAACCTCGGGACGGAAACCTTTTTCGTTATGGAAGACATGGCCGACTCGATGTTGTTTTGCAAGCTTGGCCAAGATAGATTATCTCCAGGTTTCGGATGGTGTGCCATCATTGAGCATGATACCTTTGAACGAATGCGACACGAAGGACAGCAATAATGATGTAAACTCCGGGCTGTTTGACCTTTTGTTTGCGCTGGGAAGAGCCGGGCTCATAACCTGTTGTGGTTATGAGCTATGCGGAAGTCACATTGCGGAGTGATGAGGAGTGGATGATGTTATAATTTGTGGTTGACAGTGAGTAGCCTCATACAATACTATACTGTAGGTATGTGGACAGAAAGTATAAGACTAAACCTGTGTCCATTTATTATGGGTACATCTATGAAACTATATACATGCTCGCCTAACCAGTACACTAGTGATGTATACTGTGGCCTTGAGGCACACGCAATGCCCTAGCCTCGACTACCTCGTTGTCTCATATCATAACATGCAGCCCTAGCTAGGCAAGGCCTAGACACCGGGACCACATGAGCTGCGCATATTCATCTATATCTCCTCTCTTTGTAACAATTGAGGTCGACTTGATCCAATCCACCATCTCTGTATCGGGTGCTGGGTACGCTCCAGAAATTTATCAGATGACTTCTCCTCCATGATCAAGGATTGGTGATGAGAAGGGCCCCGACCCTACCATCTGATCTGATTGTGGTTAGCTTCATGATAATGGTAATAGGGGAGTGTGTTGAGAGATGAAGATGATACAGACTACAAAAGCGATTGGGAATCCTTGTCAAAGTGAGGACTTTGTTACTCAATATCGGCTCTGCAGACTCTACAGTTAGAGCTGGAGGTTTGTAGGGGACAAGACTGACAGGTGTTGAGAATAGTCCTCATACAGAATTTGTAGTCACATGTGTATAAACAACTTGGCCCACTGTTGCAATATTGAGAAAGTGTAATCACGGGAATAAGATAATACAGATGATAGTATGCAATATGTGGAGAATGTATAATTGTGGTGCTATAAGCTAAGAGTGATATACAGTCTCTTAAGGATGCCAAAGGTACAATTGTCAAAATGACTGGGGTTAGATCCCTATGCATATTGATTAGATTGGTTTAGTCTTCATGCAGGCCCGTGTCTAGTTTATCAACTAGTTGAGGAAGCAGGGGAACTATCCAACAATATTCTGTGAAAGTGTAACAGCTGTTAAGCCTAAGGATTCCTGTAGCCTACGCAGGCTAGCGCAGGCAATGAAAGCAAGGCAATCTTCGGGAAGCATCTCGGAATACAAGGAGCAAGGAAGATTCTCAATGAACCTTCTGGAAGCACATTGAAGTTTCATGAGGACAACAGGTACATCAAGAATCTTCTAGGGTATTGTCGAGGAGTCCGTGTTATTCTAGTCATAGGGAGAACCTTATAGAAGAGGAGTATCTCAGAGTGTAAATATTTGTATGTCACAGACCAGCTCTATGATATTGTGTTGCACCTGGCCAACTGCCCCATGAGTACACTCAGATATTGGGTTAATGTGTTGCAATGGTTACAGTGTTGCAATAGCAACAGTCAATAGTCAAGATACTGATCAGTTGCTATGTTACAGCTGTGGGCCCTACACCCTTGATTGTAGTGACCGGTCTTAGGTACTTGTCAGAGCAGCATGTAGACAGCAGGGCGGAGACATGGGTCAATGAGGTTGTATTCAGGCTAAAGGGCGCCATCCTACATTATGCATGAGATAGGTGCATAACCACTCGGCCAAAAGGCCAGACCAGAATCATAGAACACTAGACTCTGGCTATCTCCACATATATAGATTATGCAGAAGGCAACCCTGACATTACCCCTCCCATAATCTATAGATGTGCCCAACCTCTGCAGGCTCATCAGTGATTTGCTTGCTTAGCCAGAACTTGTTGTGCTGGCTTGGTTGAGTTGTTAGGAGACAGGGGAACGGAGGATGGGCTGCTGGATTAGGAAAGGGTGGAAAATACAGGCTGGTGCACAGACGCTGTTCATGTACTCTAAAATCTCTTCACCTGCCGAGTTTAGTAAATCAATCTATCCAAAATAATATCATACTTCACATCATCCATTAGATGATATTATCAATTGTCGGGATGCACATCTAGCATCACCTTCATAGATCACCATTGTCAGTAAGAGTTCACATTTGATACCTACTGACACCTATTTGGCCACAGTGATACGCACTCAGTGTCCATCGTGCCATCACCCAGCGTGAGCGCGCCATCTCCGCGACTCACCATTGCACATGAGCCCGTGTAATTCCACCGACAGACAGCAGAGACATAATTGCTATATACCTCACAGCTCATAACCACAACAGAGCTGAATACACACGAGTGGATGAACACGTGCCAGAGCTAGACCATTGTGTAGTTCTATGATTCTGGTCTGGCCTTTTGGCCGAGTGGTTATGCACCTATCTCATGCATAATGTAGGATGGCGCCCTTTAGCCTGAATACCACCTCATTGATCCATGTCTCAGCCCTGCTGTCTACATGCTGCTCTGACAGTACTCAAGGAAACTCCTGGGCTGTGTCTAGACTGTAGCTTCTTATCTTGCAATTTAACTACTCTCTTGACCTCATCTTAGTCCTCGTCTTAGTCCTCGTCCTACTCTCCGTCCTAACCTTAGTCCACCGTCTGCAAGCCCTGACATTGTATTATAGCTATAGGAATTCTCTCTTTAGAGAATTATAATTAATATACTGTACTTATAAGATTGCCCAAGCATTTTGTACTGAAACTGTGACAAAAAGTCAGAATTAATGGGGTCGGTTTTCAACATCAAAGGAAATGTACAATGGTCCTCATTTAAAATTAAAAGTTAAATAAAATCAATTGATATTATCTAAAAATACACATTTATTTCAAAAATAATTGCTCTGTATTACAAAAGTCTACATCGAAGCCCTCAGTATGGCTCACAACTGAAATGAAAGCATACTACATGTTTTGTATTAGTCTGTTCCATCCCAATACTTTGTGTACCCTCCATTTTCCTTTATCACTGCTATACATCTTTTGTGCATGTTGACCACACTTAACAGAGGCTTTCTCCGAGCAGTACATCTGCTGTAACCCATTTTGTTGAGGGCATTTGAAAGTTTATGCTCATTGCATCCCCAGTGGCTGAAGGATCCCATTGCTAGTTCCAAAGAGCACATCTGTCGATTTTCAGGAGATTCACGGACGAAAGCCTCAAGCTCATCAACTTGTTCTGCGCTTAATCTAGGTGAGTATCCTTTGCAAGGTTTAGGATTCTCAGTCTCTCGAGCACACGTAAGTTGCACTTGCCTTATTTTGAAGCCAAGTTTGTAAGATATATGTTGTAATGTCAAGAGAATTCTTCTTAATGTTCTTATTTCAATCCACTGATTGCAAGTTAGATGTGTCATGAATGCGCTTTTCACATTAGTAGTAAATTGTCATCCACTTAGTGTAGCATGCAGAGCCAGGGAAATGCAAACAGGTTAGTGATAAATAAGATACCACCAATTGCTACACTCACCCGTAGATCACTCCTAAAAGAGACTAGCTACAGCGCTATCTGGAAGTATGTAGGATTGGTTGATTATCATGTAGAAAACCTATAACGTAACATAACATAATAACACAATTAGATACCATTTGCATCCTGTAACATTTATTGCCATAATCACCCAAGTATATTCAAAGCCCCCTGAGTAGTCACAACCATTTAATTGAAGATACCAAGTGTATATGACTGTTACAGCCTTGTATTCCTGACCCTTGGGGCCTCCAATAATATTGTTCCTTTCAGGTATTGTGTTGTAATTCTATATATGCACGAACCAATTGTAAATTATGTATATATGTATATCTCTAGATACCTCTTGTTATCTTCTTCCCTTAGTTTAGAATCTTGTGAATTATATTCCAGATCTGAGTCCTTGCCTGATTCGACTGGTTCATCTGTTAACCTGTGCTCCCTTCTGGTTGTCACAATTGTTGAAGCTTTGTCGTGGAGTGATAGATACGAGAGTGAGGTTTATGGGTCACGATGTATGAGATAACTGAGATGTGGATGTATGAGTTCCTTACTATTGTTGTTGTACTAGTTAGGGTTGTATTGTCTACATACATAAAAGGATTTCTCCATCTACAAGTGGGCCAGATCGCTTAGATCTGGCAAGCGGCTTTCGCCATCCTCTTCCTTCTCCCCCGCATGGCATCACGTGCTATACAGCTACTGCTCACCATGAAGTCCGAGGATGAAAAGCGTTAGATTACAACAACAATGACCATATACATCACCACCCTTCAATAAGATGCCTGCAAACTTTAGTCATTGAAGCAGACTTTTCGAGAGACATTGTTTGCAAGAATAGAGGATCAATTGATAATGATGTTAAGAGTTAGAGGCTATGTTGATTGGGCAGTCAAGAGTGTTGTTGAAAATGTCTTCTCTAAGCAATTGCTAGAAGAACACAATTGGACCATACTTCATGGCAAGCGGGGTAATGATGAGAGACAGTCTAACCTATTGCAAGCTAGCCCAATGGCGCCTACAGAGCTAATCCCTTCGACATTCCAGTTTCAAGTTTAACATTTTGAAACCTAGAGGCACTGTAGATGTGTTATGTTCTAAGGATGTGGACACCTTTTATTGTGAGGTAATAGATTGTAGAGGAATGCTGGAATGGTATAGGGAGGTGAAGTATCTATGCCAAACAACAAAGCAGTTGAATAGAGCTTAAGGGTGAAGCTTGGTAGGGTGACACGAAGAGGGTATGAATAGATTTCATGGATAAACGTGGCGGAAACTAGGATGGTGTCTCATGGAGAGTTCCATTCTAAAACACAACTCGGGGTTAGATCAAGTTCTCAAACAATTAGGACAGGCTCAGGAACATAGGGTAGTTTCATAGGGAATGCGTAGTAATACTGTTCGAGACAGAGCTTAGGGCTGTCCTATTATCTGATGTACATATATACCCAGCGTGAAGGAGTATTCTTCTTCACGCAACGTCTTCTGTTTATACTCATACCTATTGTTCACTTACTTATCTCTTCTCTAAAGAAGACCGCCGTTATTGTACCCTTCTCACCTACTACTTATTTTACCTTTACTTCTTACGTGAACCCTATACCTAACGCTGAATTTACACCTCCTACTCTTAGGAATCACCACCATACTCCACACCTGTAACCTACTTGTACCAAATTCGTACCCTACGGAATACTAATAACACTGCTCCTTGAGATTACGTTGCGTCCTTATCCGTACCGTACGCAAAGATGTCCGTACCAACCTCCTCCCAGACACCCCCGTGGGACTCACCAAACAACGTTACCGAATTTCGCCAGCAATTCGAAAATGACTCCTCGACTCTTTACGGCCACATAGTAACGCTGATACAACGACTTCGGAACGAGAGATCTCATGCCACTACCAGGCTCGAGAAATCTAATTCGGAACGAGATGAAGAAAAAAGGAAACTTGTATCTGCCTATGAAGAAAGAGATAGAGCCATTGCGCAGTTAAGTCTGGCCCACCAATCCATCGACCAACTTGAGGAACAGTCCACAAAACTTAACCTTGAGCTCAACATTGCTCGTGCAGGATATCTTTCAAATATCCCCAGCACAGAAAATACCGAAAATCCACAGAAACATAATTTCCGATCCGAGAAATTCCCCGACCCGCAGAAGTTTAATGGAGCTCGGGCCGAGCTACCCGGATTCCTTACCCAACTTCGAATGAAATTGGAAGTTAACGATGACCGATTCCGAAACGAGTCGGCCAAAGTTATCTACTCAATAAGCCGATTGGAGGGACGAGCGCTGGACCAAGTTGTACCACTTGTCAACGCTAATCAGTCAGCACCTTTTTCTTCCGTCGACGCTTTCATCGCCCATCTTAATGCATCATTTGGGGACCCTGACCCGCGAGGTACCGCACGTCGCGAACTTAAAACCCTAAAACAAGGGAATGGTGATTTTGCAGAGTACTATTCTCAATTTCTCCGTATTATTGCTTACCTGGACTATAACGAATCAGCTAAGATTGATGCGCTTGTCACGGGCATATCAGAGGACCTAAAAGACTCCTTAGTTTATCATGAAGGCCAGCCAAATACCCTGGAAAAATATGCAACTATGCTTATGAATACTGACAATAAAATTCGTGGCCGGAAAGCAGAGCAAAAATACGCACGGAATTCAAGTATTCAGCCTTCATATCCTACCAATGGTCACCCTTCACATGTCCCAGGCGGCCTCACTCCCATGGACCTTTCAGCTCTCCGAAGTCAGCCTGTTGCGCGTCCACCTTTGGACCAACGTTACACCTTCGTAAATGGAATGCGAAAGACATCAGCAGCTGAAAAACATTGGCGCAAGGACAATAACTTATGCATGTATTGTGCAGGATCTGGACATGTATTCAGTAACTGCCCTGTTGCGAATCGTACAAGAAACTCGCAAGTAACAATGACAGGTGCTCTTTTGGCGCCGATATTACCTAATGACAATATAGAGTCACCACCCCTCAATGGACAGGAGCTGGGTTTTCATTAGTCCCGGATTCGAAAGATAGCCCTGATCCGGGGCCCACTGATACTTCCTTAATGTCTGCATTTTCCATATCGAGCTTTTCAGTGTCACATGCGGAGGACAAGTTAGATGGTGAACATTTAGTTGCTGCCTGTACATTAGTAACATCTAAAAAATCCATTCAAACTCACGCACTTATTGATACCGGATGCTCTGGGTTTGCTTTCATTGACGAAAATTTCGCGCGCTGTCACCAATTCTCCTTTATTGCCTTAAAAACCCCTCGCACACTCAAAGTAATTGACGGAAGACCCATATCTTCGGGTAATGTTACTCACGTTTGTCGTTTACCACTAACAATTGATTCTCACCACGAAACCGCTACCTTCTTTATCACCAAGCTAGGCTCGTATCCCCTAGTGCTTGGAATCCCATGGCTTCAGCAACACGACCCCGTGCTACAGTTTAAATATAACACAATACTTTTCAATTCCAACTACTGCAAGCAGAAATGTAACAGCTCCGTAGTCCCTATCCCAGTCAAGGGAATTAGCCCAAAAACTTTATATAAACATGATAGCCCCAAGGCAACCTTCGAATGCAAACACAAAAACAAAATTCTAATTCAGGGCATGAAGTTTAAAGCAGCCGATAAAACAGTTGAGTTAGCAGCTTCAAAAAGTTGGAAAACTATGTTACCACCACAATATCATAAATTCCGTGGAATGATAGACGAAAGGCTTGCAGACTCACTCCCACCACGCCGTATATATGACCACAAAATCCCTGTAAAAGAGGGGAAAGAGCCTCCATTCGGACCTCTTTATGGCATGTCCCAGGAAGAGTTGATGGCATTGAAGACTTATATCCAGGAAAATCTTAAAAAAGGGTTCATTCGAGCTAGTTCTTCACCGGCTGGCGCTCCTGTTCTTTTTGTTAAAAAAAATGACGGGACACTTCGTCTTTGTGTTGACTACCGAGGGCTGAATGAACTCACAATCAAAAATCGGTATCCACTCCCACTAATAAGGGAAACACTTGACCGGCTCTCTAGGGCAAAGTGGTATACAAAATTAGATCTTAGGCAAGGTTACAACCAGATAAGAATGGCCGAGGGAGAGGAGTGGAAAACTGCATTCCGTACTAGATATGGACATTTTGAGTATACAGTTATGCCTTTTGGATTAACCAATGCCCCTGCAACCTTCCAGCACTTTATTAACGACTGCCTTCGTGAATATTTAGACGTATTTTGTACAGCATACCTAGACGATATACTCATATATAGCGATACCCTAGCCGAGCATATGACGCATGTCAATAAAGTGATGGAAGCTTTGCAGCAAAAAGGAGTCCTCCTAAAGCCAGAAAAGTGCAAATTTCATTCTCAAAGCACAACATATCTAGGCCTGATCATCGAGCCGGAGGGCATCAAAATGGACCCAAGTAAGGTAGATGCCGTAAGAAAATGGGAAGTTCCAAAATCAGTAAAAGACATTCAGGCGTTCCTAGGGTTTGCCAATTTCTATCGACGTTTTGTCCACGGATTTTCAACATTGGCACTCCCACTGACCCGCCTTACGCGTAAAAATACCCCCTTTGTCTGGGATACTGAGACGGAAGGTGCATTTAAAGCCTTGATAAACGCCTTTACCACAGCACCTGTCTTAGCCCACTTTGACCCGGAAAGGGAAATCACAGTTGAGACAGATGCTTCTGACTATGTCTCTGCGGGAATTCTCTCTCAACGCGATGATAAAGGTATCCTTCGTCCAATAGCTTATTTGTCGAAAAAACATTCACCGGCTGAATGTAATTATGAGATTTATGACAAAGAACTTCTGGCAATAATCCGTTCGTTCGAGGAATGGCGACCAGAGCTTGAGGGTGCTGCTCATCAAATTGCGGTAATATCGGATCATAAAAATTTGGAATACTTTATGAGCTCTAAGCAACTTAATCGTAGACAAGCACGTTGGGCCGAATATCTCTCACGCTTCAATTTCATTATTAAATACCGACCTGGAAATCGAGGAGGAAAACCGGATGCACTTACTAGAAGATCACAGGATTACCCTACTGAGAACGATGAAAGAAGGCTCCACCAGAGTCAAATTGTTCTCAAAAAAGAAAATTTGGAGAAACAGTTAGATGTTTCCGCAATATCATTGACACTCACTGCGCAGAAAAATTCACCAGAATGGAAAGATTTGTTTGAGATGGGATACCAAAACGACCCGTTCCCGAATAAAATATTAGGTCTACTGAGAAATAACATTAAACACTCGAAGGAAATATCGCTTGCTGAATGTACTCAGTTTGAAAATAAACTAGTCTACAGGAATAAGTGGTACGTGCCACACTACGACCCAATCAAACTTCACATTCTCAAACGCTACCACGACGATCCCTCCGCTGGGCACCCCGGTCGCGAAAAAACCTTTGAACTTATCAGCCGGGACTACCACTGGCCATTGATGCGAAAATACATAGCGCGTTACGTTCGTAATTGCCATATTTGCCAAAGAAGTAAGCCCAGTAACCACACAAAATTTGGAATCCTTCGACCACTACCCATAGCTCAACAACCATGGCAAGAAGTGTCCATGGACTTTGTTACTGGATTACCCGTAAGTGATGGATTTGACGCAGTTATGGTAGTAGTTGATAGACTGACGAAAATGCGTCATTTAATACCCTGCAATACCACAACCAGTGCTCAAGATGTCGCTCGACTATACCTGTGTAACATTTGGAAACTTCACGGTCTACCAACGCATGTTACTTCGGATCGCGGGACCCAATTTACAGCCAAATTCTGGAGAGAACTATGCAAGCATTTATGTATTAAGGCAAGAATGTCCACTGCCTTCCACCCAGAAACCGATGGCCAAACCGAAAGATTTAACGCTGTAATGGAACAGTACCTAAGGTGTTACGTATCATACCAGCAAGACAATTGGGCCAAGTGGCTACCAATGGCAGAATTTTCCGCAAATAACCACGTGTCTGCCTCCACTAAGGCAACACCATTTATGAGCAACTACGGGTTTCATCCTCGCTTTACAATTACCATGAAACCCTACCCAAAAACGCCACAAAGCCACGATGCCAAAGAATTTGCCCTTCAAATGAAAGACATACATGATTTCCTGCGAACTAACATCAGATCAGCACAAGACTTACAGGAGCAAGCCGCAAACAAGACGAGAAAACATGCACCCAATCACCAGGTTGGTGACTACGTATTTCTCTCTGCAAAAAATATAAGGACCACGCGGAATTCCCGAAAGCTCGACTGGAAAAAACTTGGCCCCTTTCAGGTTAATAAAATAATATCCCCATATGCATATCGCTTAGATCTCCCAAAATCAATGAAAATACACCCAGTTTTTCATGTCTCCCTATTGGAACCCGCTCCACATGATCCCGTTCCTGGTCAGTTCCACCCACCTCCTCCACCAATAATTGTCAACGAAGAAGAGGAGTTTGAGGTTGAGGAGGTTTATGACTCGCGGACTACAAAGTGTAATGGATTACAATATCTAGTCAAATGGGTAGGCGAAAACGATCCGACTTGGGAACCAGCCATTAACCTTGACGACACCACTGCTGTCGGAACCTTTCACCAGCGCTATCCCACTAAACCTGGCCCACTAAAAAATAGCTCAAATAACCAGGCTCGCAGGAGCTCACGTCTTAAAGGGGGATCTACTTTCATGGATAAACGTGGCGGAAACTAGGATGGTGTCTCATGGAGAGTTCCATTCTAAAACACAACTCGGGGTTAGATCAAGTTCTCAAACAATTAGGACAGGCTCAGGAACATAGGGTAGTTTCATAGGGAATGCGTAGTAATACTGTTCGAGACAGAGCTTAGGGCTGTCCTATTATCTGATGTACATATATACCCAGCGTGAAGGAGTATTCTTCTTCACGCAACGTCTTCTGTTTATACTCATACCTATTGTTCACTTACTTATCTCTTCTCTAAAGAAGACCGCCGTTATTGTACCCTTCTCACCTACTACTTATTTTACCTTTACTTCTTACGTGAACCCTATACCTAACGCTGAATTTACACCTCCTACTCTTAGGAATCACCACCATACTCCACACCTGTAACCTACTTGTACCAAATTCGTACCCTACGGAATACTAATAACACTGCTCCTTGAGAATAGACCTTCAGGGATTTTCAGTTAATTCAATGAACTGAGGATTTCTGAAGGAGAAGAACACTACATGTATATGCAGGAATTAGTCCTACTGAGACGAATTTAGAAATAGGCCAGGATATGCACCCATGTCCCAGTATGGCAACATTATCATGGTGAAGGTATGTCTTGACCATCAGTAGACCCCCAAGCTAGCTGAGTGTAAGACAGAATCATGCATATACCATAGTTTCCAACATATCTTGTGTTAAGCGCCAAGATTAATTGATATTACAGAGAATAGATGTGGCGCAGTATTAAATGATACAAATAACAGAAACAAAAACGAGATGGTACATGACTAGTGTAACAGATGCAGGACTGTTAGAATTACAACACCTTTCACTTGACCAACTAGCTGACTAAGCAGCATTTCCTGACACCTACTTGATAGCCCCAATTATTCTAACTTCTAACACTTCAGGCTTTGTGACACCTAGGTGATCAAGTGTGACAGCTGTCAAGCCTAAGGATTCCTGTAGCCTACGCTGTCTAGCACAGGCAATTATACAAAGGGAGGTTCCTGGGAAGATCTTGGATGGCAGGGAACCTAGATGATTCACATTGAGCCTTGTTGAAACCTACTATGGTGCCACAATTTCAAGTTTTCAGTAGATTTAAATGGGGCACATATTCGCTTCAGGGGTGTACCCCTGTTAGCGCCCATGTTGACAGGGTAAATAATTATTGTCCTGGATTTCAAGGCCCAAACAAAGGGCACAATTTGATTTCAGGTCACCCTCAGTTTTATGCAAATCCAACCTGTTCTCTAGTTCTTTGCCATCACTTTTATGACTGCCGACTGCTAAAAGTTACACAGCTCTTCTCATCTTTTGCATGAGTGACAATAAGAATTAGATTTCTCAAATGCAAAGTTATTTATTCAGAAGACACATGGCTTTACTCGATAATAACCTTATTTTGCAGATGAATCCACCTCAAACCCCACCTTCAACACCTCGAATAAAACAATTATCTATAGACCAAAACATTTCTGGAACTCGCCTCTGGCCCCTTTAGACATCTTGGTGTTAGCGAGCGGGTAATACAAAGAGAACTTAAAAAAAAGGACATCAGCAACATGTGGCTCGTCTAAAGCCTCCAGTATCTCAGAAAACTATGAAGATATGCAGAGAATGGGTCAAAGCTCATCTCAATTGGACATTTGAAGACTGGACGTCAGTTTTATGGACAGACAAAACTTGGGTAGAGGATGGAAGACATTCTAGAGAATGGGTGACAAGAAGTGTTCGTACATTCCTCTATAAGAAGAGGATGAAGGATTACATCCAGCGTCATCATCCGAATCTGGGTTGCGGAAAGCTACAAACTCAAGATAGTCTTTGCAAGATTGTAAAGGAGGCATGGGATTCCGTGTCTTCCGAAGATCTTGTGAGACTCACTCAGAGTATGCCAGAAAGATGTCAGGCTATGATAGATGTGGATGGGGGAGCAACCAGATGTTAAGACCTGAAAATATTACAGTCAAAATTGCAGATCCAAGGTTAGGATAAGACTGTGGCTCAACTTTGTGATTCGATCTCAGGGATGAGGGTTTGACGGTGTTCCACGGGGTGCGTTGTATAGCCTAGTGAAGATCTAGGTGGTAAGTGAAGATTATAAATGGGTCAAAGGGATGACAGGTCTTCTCTAGGAAGAGATGAATGGGCAACTAGTTGCAGTAGATGTTACACGTGGGTCTTGCTGATGAAGAACTGGGCAATGGATAAATGGTCTTCCCGAAGAAGAGATGGATAAACAAATGTATTGTAAATGGTAGATAAAGAAGACGTTGCGTGAGGAGTAAATCTCTCTCACGCTGAGCTATTATATACAAGAGTAGAAGTATTTGCCAGCCGGAATTAATCGTAATCAATTCTTGCCAATATCTTTGCATTGATGGCTGTGTTCTTGTACTTCTCTTCATGACTCCCTTGTATATCCTTACATGACGATTTACATGACTAATTGTATAGGGGAAGCTATTATTAAATTGATGGTTTTAATTAACTACCCCTTCATCTTATCACGAACTAATATTAGTATTAAAATTCTATTTACGGATCCGTGAAATTCGAGGACCTTTAAATCTTGTAGATAAGTTATAAAGTCAAGTAGCAAAAATGCACAAATGTTATGCAGCCAATCATTATACCAATTAAGTTTAGTACGAAGGAAAGACCCACTGCAAACTATGGTGTCCAAATAAAAACTGCCACACAAAACTTTTCAAAAATTTGCACAAATACAGGGGCTAACTCTAATATGGAAGGTGACTATGCTTAGGGCGTCAGAGTTTACACGCTAAAACCCCTGCCAAAGTCCCTTTGCAAACTTGACACTGTGGCACCACAGTACTGAGAGTTCATGAGGGTTACAGAAGTATCAAAGATCTTCTAGGCAATTATTGGAGAGTCTGAGTTGTCAAGTCATAGAGAGAACCTTATCGAGGAGTGTTGGAAATACTGTTTCCTGCTTTTCTTTCCATTGACCAATGTGGTTGCATGCATCTTGCCTGAACTACATTTCTGAGGTCAGGCAGGATCCCACACTTCTGATTCAATCGGACTCAACGTTAGAGTCTGCTTGAATCCCATTCTTCCCGAACAAATCCAGTCATTGGTTTGTTCGTATTTCTATGGCATGACCCAGTATTCTGAGTCAGTGGATAAATATTTTCTGGTCTGGGGTCCCACTTATTTCTGCAGTTGAGTTGGTTCTGGATAACCTCTTTCTTGTAATTCCACTGTATATATCATAATACCTGTAGTCTATTAGTCAATTAAGCAGACTGAACTTCTTCTCTATTCTCAGGCAATTCTTACTCCGAAGTCTTCTCTATACTCTAACAAGAAGGGATATTTCAGACTGTATATATAGGTAGTCATTAAGTACAGGAATTCTCTCTTCAGAGAATTGTAATTAAAATATTGTACCTAAAAGATCGCCCATGCATTTTGTAATGAAACCGTGACATATTACAATTCTCTCTCTCTAATTCAGGATCGCAGTCAGTCGCAGATATTCAGAGCCGCAGTTAGTTCAGATATTCAGAAACCTTAATCAGTCAGTCAATCAGATCAGTCAATTTGGGGGCAGAGATAAAATGGGATTATTGCAATATTACCATGATGTGACGGCTTGTAAGCCGGTAATTGCCTGCAGCCTGCGCTGTCTAACGCAGGCTTAGCATGAAACTAGGCAGGGACTATTCTTGGAAGCAGGGTCTTACAACTTGGCAAACACCTCCAAGAATAGGGCACGAGAAGGGATACGAGAAGGGATATGGATATATAGATAGAAAACTGTGTCATTGGCCTGGATAATAATTATATATAAAGTAACTGTTATTATCCTCTTCAATCTGTAGTTTACCATAGATTGAGAATAAACTACCTCTGACCATAAGGTTGCTCAAGTGCCTATGCTCAGACTGTGACACATGAAGGAAGAAAAAATTGTCTTAGAGCAACATGGAAATCAGAGGATCAGCTGGAGAAGCTTCGGAAAGATGGAAGTTGCTTCAGATGTGAGGAACAGGGATGTATGTCTAGGGTGTGCCATCTTCTTCCGGCAATTAACCCACAAAGAGCGAAGAAAAGTTTACCTATAGATCCAGCACTGTACGAAGTGGATCCATGTAGCATTACTCAAAGTCTCATAATTCCTACTAAAGAAATTCAGCAAACAAGCTATTGTTTTACTTGGTATATGAAATGGGGAACGTACACTTGCGTTTGAAGGCTAAGATATTGTGACGCTCCGACATTTTAGTGGCCACGTGGTTGTTGGTCCAATAGTTGGTAAGCCAACACAGGGTCAATCCGGCAATTCCAACAGCTAGTTTCACACACACAAGTCTTGTGTGTGACAAATCACAATACTAAAGGTTTTTCATGGATATTGGTTTTTATGCAAAATCCTTGGGTTGTAGGCAATGAGGGACAGGAGATTTTGTGTTGGTAACTTTATTTCAACAGTTGAACCTCCTATGTACATATACAGATTCATATCCTCCTCAATACTTTTCTCTTTAGTTTAGAATGTTATGATTTGAGTCCATGCCAGCTTTTGACCACTCGCCAATCATCTTTTGTCCCTCGAATCTCCACATTATTCTAAACTCACTCTCTCTTCAAAGACCTGGGAAGGTCTAAACAATATCCCTCAATAAGTTTTTATATACAAACCTACTGATTGATAGCTTTGTTGGTGAGCCTTGCTTACTCTAAGCTTCACCCATAACTCTTGTCTCACTAATTGTGTTGTATTGCCTTCTGTATAATATATCTTACTCAATGATGCACATACCACCCCACAAACATTCTAATAATAAATGGAATAATATTAACCAATGCCGAAAATCAAAAAATAAACAAACCTCGTCGGTCGACTTCGTCTATTGTAGAGCAGGCTCTCCTGGGCCATCTACAGCTATTCCAACCCCTGCATCTGCTCTCCGCCGTTCAACAATAAGTCCCCTGTACCCAATTCTTCGTGATGATTTACAGCTATCTCCCCCACCTCCCCTCCAACAAACGAGCAATGAGGACATAGCCAACATACTGCGAACAATACAGCTTCAGTGTTACGGTTTAACCGTTGTTTAAGCTAAGGTGAATACCTAAGCGTATTGTTGAGGACTCTGAGGATAAGACTGTTGGGATCGAAGCAATATTATAGCACAGTGAATATGGGCAATGCGTAGCCGTGCGGTAATTATTCGACCTAAGGAAAAGGTATAAGCAACGAGACTCATAGAGTGGACAAAATGTTATAAGTACCTTAAAGCTGTAGTTAGATTTCTCTTCTTCATAGAGTTTATTAAATCGATTTTTTCATCACCAACTCGGTTTCGATCACAGTATAAACTCTATCATTCATATATATGGCCCGTTATTAAGTATATTGCATCATTAGATTATTGTGACTTAGGGAAATTTTCAATTTATTGGAATAGAACGGTTAGCAGATTAATCAACTTAGTGTTGAAATTATGGAGTACAGAGATAAGTCAGGTGATGGTTAATGGAAGTAATTGATGAAGGGTTTGGTTGTTGAGTTTTCTATTATTTCTGTGTTGGGATACACTTTATCAATCCTACTAGGCTCAATAATCAGTAGTCCCGACCGACTGGAGATTGCGTATACCCTGTGCTAGCGTTGTTTACTGCTGTTAATAGGAGATCCCGCACGGGCTATCTATTGGGGTTAAAAGGAGTCTAGTACCTGTGTTTAATAGAGGAGTCGAATTGACATCCTTTTATCCTTCATTATTGCATAAGCTTCCCTTTACCAATAAAGTCCACGAACTAAGTAGTGGGTTATACATTTCAATACTTAGGACTGCCAAGGAAGTGGATGCCAACATTTGCTTCTCCATCAACATCAACAGACGGGATAATTAGCTCTGGACGATCGAGTCGCCTACGTGAATTATCATTCAAATCAGCACAGGGATTCGAAGAATCAATAAGGGGTCCCAACATGGACAATCTTGAAATCGGAACGGGCTTCATTGCAACTGGTATGTCAAACCAAGAATCAATGCATGTGACGGCTTGTAAGCCGGTAATTGCCTGTAGCCTGCGCTGTCTAACGCAGGCTTAGCATGAAACAAGGAGGGCCTTATAAGTGGCAATAATAATACTGTAACACGTCCGGGGATGGGGCACGAGAATGTGATACGAGTAGGGGATATGAGTAGGGAATACGGATATACGGATAGAAATCTGTGTCATTGGCTGGGATAATAATCATGTATAAAGTAACTGTTATTATCCTCTTCAATCTGTAGTTCACCATAGATTGAAATTAAAACTACCTCTGACCATAAGGTTGCCCAAGTGCCTATGCTTAGACTGTGACAATGCAACATGAAGAAACTCAGACAGACATGCAAAAAATGATTGAAGAAATAAGACAAAGGGATACAGAACACAGGAGGGATATGGCAATGTTACAAGCACAAATGAACCAAATGATGTCAACCATGCAGAAACAGTCGCAGAACAATGACCAAGTACCCCTGCAGCCAGTGAGACCTAATCCTGGTCGTCCATCAGAACAAAGGGAGCCATTAGGCAAAGAAAAACCATTGAAATGGCCGGAAGCTTATGATCACAAGGATAGATCTAAGTGGGCTACCACACACAGAATCCTTCGGTACATATATTGGCGCAATGTAGAGGAGCGCAACATACTAGAACCATCGGATTTTTGCATGCAGCTTTACAGCCATGCAGTGACTGGAACTGCTAAGGATATGATCACTGGCCAATTCCAAGATATGCTCGCCAACAACGCGATATGGGATGCCTTAGGCTTACTTCAGGCCATGGATGACGCCTTTTGTGATAGAAACAAAGAACAATCTGCGGCTGCGCTTTTCCATGCATGCCGACAATTTAGGGATGAGAACTTGTCATCATACCTACCGCAATTTCAGCAACTACTAACACGAAGTCCCAGCTCAACGGGAGACGTAAAGAATAAAATGTACCAACTTCGAAATTTGCTAAATAAAACGGCAAGGAATCACATGATCGGTCGTTCTCAACCAAAAACCTTCTGTGAACTTATCGAGTATCTATCATTGTTAGGTTCAGAAATCAAAGAAGTTGGTACAACTAGAACTAAAGAGTATCTCCTTGGTCAATCTGGGTACTTCAACAATGGAGCACGAGGTATTGCAGGGGGGAAATTATTTGGAGGAACTCCACAAGGGAATCTTTATCACCCAACTATCAAAGACAACATGAACAGTAAAGATCAGGATGGTGATACAAGGATGACCGGTGTAAATAAAGTACGTGCAAAATGGGTTTCATTTGCCGAGTTGAGTCAATGCAGAACAAATGGTGCATGCCTTTGATGTGGAAGAAAAGGGCACATTATAGCAAATTGTAATCTACTCCCAGCTAAACGTCCCGAAACTACAGTCCAAGCTGTAATGTTCATCAAAGACAATGCTGCTGTGGAAGGTATCATTGTAGGGGAAAATGAGTTAAAAGGTTAGCTCCTGAACAAAGTCGTGTTCAGGGGCCTGAAAGGGAAGTTTCGAACATGGCAATAGGCTCAAATGAAATTGAAGATAAGAATTTAGAGTACATTATGAATGGGTCGTCTTTTATTAATGGAAGTTATTCAGTACCTACTTTAATTGACAATGGATGCAAATGTCTAGCTGCTGTGAGCAACTCCTTAGTACGCAGAGCTAACCTTCCTCGGATAAAAATTAACCCACAAAAGCTTACCGAGGCTACAAAAAATCAGCACCACAAAGAGTATATTACGGAAATGGTTAAGATGGATCTAGACGTTGACAGATACGAGGGCATGCTATATGCATATGTAATACCAGGGTTATCTCATGACCTGATACTCGGGAAACCATGGATGGAGCGGGAAGATGTTATTTATAACGCAAAGGATCATTTTATGAATATTGGGGAAGCTGTAGTAAACGATCGACCATTGAGAGTTTGGGAAAAAGGGCAACAGAAAACAACAAATGCATCTCTACAAACTGCAAATATCAAGAGTTTGTCGGCAGGGGTATTTCTTGCAACAGTAGGGAAAGCCAGGAAGGCAAGCGCTAGAGAAACTCAGCTTTTTTCCATAACGCTGGCAGACATTCAGAAAGCACTTGCTCCATCAAAAAAGTCACCTACAAATTTGGAGAGGCTTCCTAATTGTTATCATGAATTTGCAAATCTTTTCTGTAAGGAATTAACTGATGAGCTTCCACCTCACAGGCAAGGATGTGATCACGAGATTAGGCTCGAGTCTGACAAAAAAATACCATGGGGACCCCTGTATGGAATGTCAAGGGATGAATTATTGGTACTAAGAAAGACTCTAACAGACCTACTTGACAAAAACTATATTTGTGTAAGTGGTTCACCAGCAGGGGCCCCGGTATTATTTGTTCGGAAGCCAGGTGGAGGTCTGAGATTTTGTGTTGATTATCGCGCTTTGAATTCCATTTCAAAAGCTGACCGTTACCCACTACCGCTAATTAAATTGACAATGGCAAAATTGAGTAAATCAAAATGGTTTATTAAGTTAGATGTAAGATCTGCATTTCATAAATTGCGCATTAAGCAAGGCAATGAATGGAAAACAGCTTTTTGAACGCGATTTGGCCTGTTTGAATGGCTTGTAATGCTGTTTGGGTTAAACGGAGCTCCGGCATCTTTTCAAAGATACATTAACGAAGCTTTACATGAGTATCTCGACAATTTTTGTTCAGCTTATGTGGATGACGTGCTTTTCTTCACGAACAGAGACGAAGAGGAGCACGAAAGACACGTGCAACTGTACTCGAAAAGCTTCAGAAAGCTGGACTAGGGTCGGATATTGACAAGTGCGAATTTGGTGTCAAACAGACTAAATATCCAGGCTTCATTATTTCTGCAGAGGGTGAAAATTCTTCCATCAAGATGGACCCAGCAAAGGTAAAGGCCATATCTGAATGGAAAGCCCCAACAACAACAAAAGGAATCAGAGGATTTTTGGGATTTGCCAATTTCTACCGCGGCTTTATCAAAGGATTTTCGAGTATATGTGCACCTTTAACGTCCCTAACAGGTAAGGGTACACCCTGAAAGTGGGGTCCTGAACAAAATAATGCATTTGAACTGCTGAAAGAAAAGTTCATGGCAGAGCCCGCTCTAGCTCAATGGGATCCTGACCGTGAAACAATGTTGGAAGCAGATTGCTCTGGTTATGCACTTGGTAGCTGTTTACTACAAAAACAGGACAACGCCACATGGAAATCAGTAGCATACTACTCTCGTAAACTAACTGGTGCAGAAATGAACTATGAAATCCATGATAAGGAACTCCTAGCAATTGTAGCATGCATGAAGGAATGGGACGCAGAGCTGAGAGGCCTCGCCAAGGCTTTCACTATCCTTAGCAATCATATGAACTTGAAATACTTCTTAACCACGAGGAAGTTAACTGAGAGGCAAACTAGGTGGGCTGAATTCTTATCTAGATTCAGATACACACTATTGTATAGAAAAGGGGTAGATAGCAAACGACCAGATGCACTCTCGAGAAGAGATCAAGACAGACCCAAGGAAGGCAACCCACGACTCTTAAGCCGCAAACGCCAGGTTTTAATGCCAGTCAATGTTTTAAAGCTGTGTATAAACGGTACTTATGTTGCAGAAGGCCACGAAATATTTATCAATAAGGATTTACAGGAACTTTGGGGCCAGGCAATAAATAGCGACAGTACATATATTCGGATCGCAAATGCAATCGTTAATGAAGAGCGAGCTTGGCCAAATGATATCAAATTACAAGTAGAAGGTTCATCGGAGCCAATTGCAATTAAGGCAACAATTGCTGCTTGTCAATATGACAGCAACATTGGAGTAGTGCGTTATCAAGGACGTATATGGGTACCTCACTATGAACCTCTTACAACAGCAATAATCCAAAACATTCATGATTCAACTGTATCTGGCCATCCCGGAAGAGACACAACTCTAGCACAAGTTGCTCGAAAATATTTTTGGCCTGGAATAAGTAAATGTGTTAAACAATTTTGCAAGAATTGCCACATTTGTGGGCGCTCGTCTATCTGGCGCCGGCAAAAACAGGGGCAACTCAAGCCACTTCCTGTGCCCAATAGATTTCACCAAGAGCTCTCAATAGACTTTATGGTTGACCTTCCTAAGTCAGATGGTGTAACAAATATCATGGTAATCACAGATAGGTTATTAAAATCGGTGACACTAGAAGCAATGGATAAAATGGACGCTGAATCTTGTGCCAAAAGGTTCCTAGAATGTCACTGGCTCTACCACGGATTTCCAAAAGCCTTAACCAGCGATAGAGGGACGAATTGGACAAGTAAATTCTGGAGAATATTGTGTGAATTGGTTGGAATAAGACAGAGACTAAGCACAGCTTATCATCCTCAAACTGATGGTGCAACGGAAAGAATGAACCAAGAAGTTCAAACTTACTTGCGAGCGTATGTATTGTATACCCAACATGATTGGTCTAAATGTTTAGCCGCTGCTCAACTTGCAATCAACAATCAAGATAGTGTGTCTTTAGGAGGCGTAAGCCCATTTTTCGCAACACATGGATACCATGTTAATCCCATTCAAGCCGTTGCTGAAGAGTCAAATATCCCCGTATCTACAGGAAAAGAGAGGGCAGAGCAATTTGTTGAGAAATTAAAAAATGTTACAACCTACATGCAATCCGCAATGGCAGCCGTTCAAGAACGCTACAAAGATTTGGCAGATAAAAGGAGACAACCAGCGCGAAAATATGTAGTAGGTGATAAAGTCTGGCTACTTCTACATAATATCAAATTAGAAAATCAACCTTCAAAAAAGTTGGGGTGGCAGCATGCAAAGTATACAGTCACAAAAATAATTTGGCCTGAAGTGGTTCAACCTAACATACCTGGAAAAATACATAATTGGTTTCACGTGGACTTGATTTTACCAGCTGACAAAAATCCTTTGCCATTGCAATCATTGGAAGACAAAAACCCAGGTCCTATTATAAATATTGATGGAGAGGAGGAATATCAAATCAACAAAGTACTAAGGTGTAGAACAAGGAAGGGCGAAAGAGAGGCCTTAGTCAAGTGGACTGGAATAGCACAACCAGAATGGACACCACTCGTAAATTTGCAAGATGCCAAAGCACTCGATTTGTGGGAAAAGCAATGGGGCTCAGCAGAAAAAAATAATGGGCCAGCTGTAAAAAAAGAGGGAGAAAAGGATAAATTGGGGGGTAATGTTACGGTTTACCCGTTGTTTAAGCTTAGGTGAATACCTAAGCGTATTGTTGAGGACTCTGAGGATAAGACTGTTGGGATCGAAGCAATATTATAGCACAGTGAATATGGGCAATGCGTAGCCGTGCGGTAATTATTCGACCTGAGGAAAAGGTATAAGCAACGAGACTCATAGAGTGGACAAAAGTTATAAGTACCTTGTAGCTGTAGTTAGATTTCTCTTCTTCATAGAGTTTATTAAATCGATTTTTTCATCACCAACTCTGTTTCTATCACATTCAGTTATCCAAACAACCTCGAAAGATAACTGTCCAGAAAAAACTTATTACTAATTTTTCAGCCTCGAAAACCACACATACGCAAAAAGAGAAAGGCAAACAACCTGATTACCATCCTTCTGTTTCAATTATTCCTGAAGTTTTACTGCATCAAAAGGTAAAGAAATCACCCGAAGAAGAAAGAAATATCATCTACACAGTACCAGCCAGGCGTAGAAATATTGAAGGGTGGTGATGTATATGGTTGTATACACTTGGTATCTTCAATTAAATGGTTGTGAATACTCAGGAGGCTTTGAATTTACTTGGGTGATTATGGCAATAAATGTTACAGGATGCAAATGGTATCTAATTGTGTTATTATGATATGTTACGTTACAGGTTTTCTACATGATAATCAACCAATCCTACATACTTCCAGATAGCGCTGTAGCTAGTCTCTTTTAGGAGTGATCTACGGGTGAGTGTAGCAATTGGTGGTATCTAATTTATCACTAACCTGTTTGCATTTCCCTGGCTCTGCATGCTACACTACATGGATGACAATTTACTACTAATGTGAAAAGCGCATTCATGACACTTCCCCTCGCTTAGCACATCTGATATGGTTAGATAGTTGGTGGTGAGCAGATTTTGCAAGAGCTTTGGTCAATAAGTCTGCGAGGTTGTTTGTGGATTTGACGTAGAGGAGTTCGAACTCTCCTTCTTTTAATTTATGACAAACATAGTGGTAATCCACTTCAATATGCTTTGATTGTTCGTGTATCCGCGGGTTTCTCGCAAGTTCTTGTGCTCTGTTGTTGTCAGAGTGAAGTACAGTTTCAAAATTTTGGCGCAGCTGAGCTAGTCCATATTTGGTCCAAGTTATTTGGCGAGCAGCAAGCAACATGGCCATATATTCGGCTTCTGTAGTAGATAGTGCTACAGATTGCTGTTGTTTGCTACTCCAGGAGATTGCAGTGTCGCCAAGTCAAATGACACAACCTGATGTAGATCTTTGGGTATGAGGGTTGTCTGCAAAGGAAGCATCGGCATAGACTCCGAGATCTTTGCAGGCTCCATTTGGGTAGAATAAGTCCCAATTGGTTGTTGCAGCTAAATATCAAAGTGTTCTCTTGGTGGCTTGCAGGTGAGTTTGTTTTGGACAGGTCAAAAACTGGCTTAAAAGAGTGACTGTATACGCTAAATCAGGTCGACTACCTATGACAAGGTACATTAGCAATCCAACAATGGCTTGATACTCTTTGACGTTCTCGAGACGTTACTCTTCAGTTCCTTTGAATAGGGTTACATTAGGGTCGAGGGGTGTGCCAATTTTGTGAGCATTTGTAAAGCCAAAGCGTTCTAGGACCATTTTTGAATATTCTTGTTGGGACAGTTGGATACCTGATGAGTTAGTTGTAATTTCGAGACCTACTTTGTACTTTGCATCTCCTAAATCTTTGCAATCAAAATAGTTTCTGATCAATGTCTTTAAGTTTTGTCGAAAGTTATTTGGGGATCCGAAGATGAGTATGTTGTTTACGTATATGGAAATGAATATTATTTCTTTTGGGTGCACAAAGACGTAAGGGTAAAATGTTGTTGACTCGAACCCTTTTAATTTGAGGGAATTCGAGATACATTTGTACCATTCTCGGGCGGATTATTTGAGGCTGTAAATACATTTGCGGAGTTTGGCACATTTTCCGGCTATACAGTATCCCGGTGGTAATTTGTTGGAATAGCATCTCTAGCTTAGTTTACTTGGAGTTGGTGGTTCTTGGTTTACATGCAAACAATTTCCTTTGTGTTGTGGATTGTCACGGTTTCAGTACAAAATGCTTGGGCGATCTTGTAAGTACAGTATATTAATTATAATTCTCTAGAGAGAGAATTCTAACAGCTAGTGACTACAAATATATATAATCCAGAATACTCCTCCTTCCATAGGATTCCCTCCATGACCAGAATTGTTTGGATTCTTCGACAACTTCCAAGAAGATTCTGGATTACACCATTGATCTCATTGCCTGCGCTAGCTAGCGTAGGCTACAGGGATAATTAGGCTTAACAGCCGTTACAATCCCCCTTCTCTTCCTCAATGAGTAAATATTTTATTTAATTTTCTTATTTAATGCTTTTTTTTTTCGTCGTTCCCTCCGCGTTTTGTGGACATGAGGCTCGGCCTGGCCAACGTATCTACCTGAGTATATTTCCGAAGGGCCATCATTTGAAGTTATGGGACCATAGGTCTCCTCAAATATTTTTAAAGCTTCGGTGTCTGCCACGTATTCAATGGGCTCCCAAGTTGGTTCTGCCCAGCCAGTCCACTTAACTAGGGCTTGCCTGAAACTACCACGGCCACGTCTCACTGTTCTCGCTCGTATTATTGAGTCCACTCCAAATTCTTGCTCGCCCAGATCGTCAAGGATAGCGGGATTTTGTGCATCGTCCCGCCGCTGACTCGGAAAGGGATCCGCACCCGCCCGCTTCACCAATTCAACATGAAAGCGGTTGTGGATGTTTCCAGGAACGTTCAACTCCACAGTCAAAGGATCTGGGACCGCGGTCACATCGTACTTTGCATGTATCCAGGCTAGCTTCTTGGAGAGCTGTGGTGTTTTCACGTTTCGGAGATCCAACCAAACCTTGTCGCCAACTTTATACTGATCTGGTTGTCTTCGGAAGCGATTTGCATTACCCTCGTTTCGTTGTTGAGCTGAAGCCATTGCTGCCTGTGCATAGTCTTGCGCGTCCTTTAACCTCTTAACATAATCCTGAGCAGATAGTCGTCCCGGGTGTCGGGAACCATTCTCTAAGATAGGCGTAGGCTCTGCCAGAGGGTCCAAATCGTATCCGTGCCGTAAGAAGAATGGGCTTAGTCCTCCAATCGCTGAACTTGGTCTTGAATTTAGTGCCAGTTGGGCTACAGGCAACAGTTCCATCCAATTATCTTGTGAGTAGCAGGTAAACGCTCGCAGGTACTTGTACAATTCCTGATTTGCTCTTTCACTTGCGTTTGACTGAGGATGGTACGCCGTGGTCAAGCGTTGAGTTATTCCTGTTAGCTTGCAGAAAGTTTGCCAAAAGGTTCCCATCCAGTCACTGCCTCTATCACTTGTCAAATAACGTGGAAAGCCAAAGTAACGATAATATCGGTCGACAAAAACTTTAGCGCTTGGTGCAGCCTCCATTGTCTTTGTACCAAATAGAAAAACGTCTTTAGATAGCCGATCTGTTATAACCATTATATTTGTACAATCTTGAGAAGGTGGCATATCAGTAATAAAATCAATTGTCAGCTCGCTTCCTATTCGGTCAGGAATTGGCAGTGATCGAAGAAACCCAGCCTTCGCCTCTCGCCATACTGTCGTACGACCACAGACATCACAATTCCGTATAAAACGACGGACCGATTCCCTCATCTTTGGCCAGAACCATCGCCTTAAAAGTATGCCAATCATTGTATCTTTGCCCGGGTGACCTGCTAGGTAGCTATCGTGTGTCCGCTGCATTATCGCCGTTCGGAGTGGCTCATAATCGGGAACCCAAATTCTATTTTCCCTTCCACGAAGAACGCTATCTGCGGCAACCGTACACTCTGCAATGTTAGCGGTTAATTTCTGAGCGATATTTGGTGGGAAACTTCTCTCTCCGTGCTGGACAGCATCTCGCGCTCGTCGCCAATCATTATCGTAAATGACTCCTTGATTCCATAATGTTTGAATCTCATCGTTGTCAGATATTCTCGCTGTCGCTGCTGGGTCTGCTGTACCGAGTTGTGCATCGACAGGTAAAGCTTTGACAGTTGGTAACAGTTGCATAATTCTACCCGTGGTTCGTTCGTCATGAAGGCCATGGGGCTGATCCTGATCGCGTCTTGAGAGAGCATCCGGCCGTTCGCAAGCATTGCTAGGTCGCCATTTCAGAGTGAAATTGAACTGATGTAATACATCGTAATACCTGGCCTGCCGTTCATTGAGTAGTCGCTTGGTCATGAAATAGTCTAAGTTCTTGTGGTCGCTCAAAATCGTGAATGGCTTTGCAACAGAACGCAGTTCAGCTTTCCACTCTTGCAGGCACGTGATTATGGCCAGCATCTCTTTGTCGTGTATCGGATAATTTGCTTCCGCTCCGCTCAGTCGCTTGGAGTAGTAAGCCACCGGCCTCAGCCGGCCTTGCTTATCAGCTTGAGACAAACATCCACCCAATGCATACCCAGAACAATCGGCTTCCACCACTGTGTCTCGCTCGGGATCCCATTGCGCTAGCACCGGCTCAGTTGAAAAAATTTGCTTTAGTCGTTCGAACGCCTCGTTCTCCTCAGGTCCCCATCTCCAAATTGAATCCTTCTTCGTCAATCTGGTCAGTGGTGCAGTTACCTCCGAAAATCTATCAACAAAGCATTGATAGAAATTTGCAAAGCCGAGAAACGATCGAACTCCTTTAACCGACGTAGGTGGCTTCCATTCTATGATGCTCTTGACCTTGTCAGGATCTACGGTCACCGAGTCTCCAGCTCTCACAATGTATCCTAGATACTTCACCTCTCGACATAGAAAATTGCATTTATCAATGTCCAAGTACAAACTAGCCTTCTCTAGCTTTCCCAAGATACTTTGAACCGTTCTCCAATGATCGGCCTCACTACCATTTGTGTATACTAGAACGTCATCCATGTATGCTGTCGCATCAACATCAAGGTGTCCTCGTAGTTGCTCATTAATATAACGCTGGAAGGTTGCAGGTGCATTCGCAAGACCAAATGGTGTAACAAGCCACTCAAAAAGACCATGGCGACATCTGAAGGCAGTCATCCATTCATCTCCCTCTCTGATTCTGATACGATGGAAAGCTGACTTCACATCTAGTTTCGTGAACCACCTAGCTTTTGAAAGTTGTCGCAAAGTTTCTTTAAATAATGGAAGGGGATACCTGTCTGGAAGAGTGACTGCATTCAGCCCGCGATAATCCACACAAAATCGTAGCCCTCCGTTTGGCTTTCTAGCAAAAAGTACTGGCGAGGCCGCCGGCGAACTACTTGGTCTGATCCATCCCTTACCCAGAAGATCTGTCAATGTTTTGCGAAGCACTAGAAGCTCCTCTCTTGACATACTGTAAAGAGGGCCCCAAGGCGGATGGACTGGCTTCCCATTCTCATTTCGGAGGTTTATAGCATGGTCAAGGTGATCTCGTGTAGGCGGTAGATCATTAGCGCCGCTATCGTCAGAAAAGAGGCGCGCGAACTTCTTCACAGGGCCCGGTAATCGGTCTCGAGCATCAGAGATCTTGAGACAATGTTTCGTACGGAGTGCCTTATTTATGTCGTCTAAGGAGGCTTTGCAGACGGGAACTCCCTTTTCCAGAAAAGATAATGCCTCAACAGCAGCACGTTTAGGCTCCTTTATTCCCCTTAGTTTTTGACGCCAGCGTCGAACACTGTAAACAGAACCACCGCTCTTCCTGAGTTCCAACCGCTGCTCTTTGGAATGAATTACTGCATCCTGGTCCTCTAACCATTTCTTCCCAAGTATGATCTGATGTGTACTGTGTGGTACTACATACAGCCACAATTTTTCAGTAACAAAGCCATCAAGGTCTATGGAGACCCAAGTGATACTTTTTACTATTGGCTTGTCTTGAGATGAATTTTCTGCTGTCTGAAGGGTTCGGGGAGAGATAGGTTTACATGGTAAACTTAGTAGGGCTGCTAATTCTTCATCAATGATACCTGAACACAGGCATCCATTGTCAATTAATGCTTGCACCATAGTGACGTCGTTAACTAATGCATTAACTAAAAATGGATTTGTATTCATCTTCGGTTCTTGTTCAGCTGCTGTCAAACTTTTTGAAAACTTTTTATCCAATATTATTGGCTGCACAAAATCTTTCCTTTCTTCTTGAATCGGTCTATCACTAGTAATGGCATTAATAAGGGGTGGCGATGTGTTCTTTCTCATTTCATGATCTGTAAGACAGCTCCCCATGACAGACCTCTTGGCTGACCAACCCATTGTTTCTCCTCGATCTCTTATTTGCTGAATTTCGATAGGACGGTTTATGAGTCTCGGAGAAATGCTATACGGATCCAATTCGTACACTGCCGGATCAATAGGACCTAGACCATCATCATACGGATCCACTTCGTAGACTGCCGGATCAATAGGACCTAGACCATCACCTTCCGGATCCAATTCGTACACTGCCGGATCAATAGGACCTAGACCATCATCATACGGATCCACTTTCATATTTTTTTTATAAATATGTAAACTTTTCTTAGTCTTTCGTGGATTAATTGCTGGAAGAAGGTGGCACACCCTAGATTGATATCCCCGTTTCTCACATCTGAAGCAGCTTCCTTCTTTCCGA
Source organism: Blumeria graminis f. sp. triticale (assembly GCA_905067625.1). Classification (NCBI taxonomy): domain Eukaryota; kingdom Fungi; phylum Ascomycota; class Leotiomycetes; order Helotiales; family Erysiphaceae; genus Blumeria; species Blumeria graminis. The sequence goes on from LR898477.1 coordinate 7,810,200, forward strand.
AGCTTAGCTAGCTGATCTTCTGATTTCCATGTTGCCCTAAGAAAATTGTTTTCCTCCATAGAGATGTTGCAATGATCCCACTTCATCTTTGCAAAGTTGATTGACTGCAATTCTGACTGACTGATTGACTGACTGACTGACTGACTGACTGACTGACTGACTGACTGACTGACTGACTGACTGACTGACTGACTGCGATTCTGACTGCGATTCTGACTGCGATTCTGACTGACTGACTGACTGACTGACTGACTGACTGACTGCGGTTCTGAAGTTTGTGGAGAGAATTATAATATGTCACGGTTTCAGTACAAAATGCTTGGGCGATCTTGTAAGTACAGTATATTAATTATAATTCTCTAGAGAGAGAATTCTAACAGCTAGTGACTACAAATATATATAATCCAGAATACTCCTCCTTCCATAGGATTCCCTCCATGACCAGAATTGTTTGGATTCTTCGACAACTTCCAAGAAGATTCTGGATTACACCATTGATCTCATTGCCTGCGCTAGCTAGCGTAGGCTACAGGGATAATTAGGCTTAACAGCCGTTACATGGATTCTGTCATTAGGATAATGTAGGAATACTCTCGCATACAGTACCCTAATCTGCTTGGAGTAAACTTAACCCTGAAACTGATCAGGAAGTAGCTTTGGATTAGTCATGAATTAGTCATAGAAAGAAATGTGGTCAGAGCTGAGATGGAAAACTACTCTGGCGAGGAGTTCCTTTGGGAGAAGTGTCAGTGGATTGAGGTAGTTGCAATATATATATTCAATATAATATACTTGTTAATTCACCCCAAAGAAAATCTACAGTAGCCGTCACTCTAATATTGTGGAAAATGGATAATACTTTATCCGAATGCAACATAGTTAATATCTTGTAGCATCATTATAAACTAGATAACAAATAAACCATTAATGCGCATTTCTTCTGAAAAATAGTTCGAAATACTTACACAAGTATTCTCATAACTTTAAGTGAACTGATAGACTTTTAGTGTATGACCTTTGTCATACCAACACTGTTCAGTGGTTTAACTGACAAGTCTCGTCATACAACCACAGAACAGCAAGGTATTCCACTGGGGAAAGTGTTGACACAGTTAGGCTCAACATTTTGAAAAAGAAGCAACACTTCATATCAATAGATTTGGTAGCGTGCAAATGAGGGTGTAGTTTGCGGTCAGGCGACAAATCTCTTCAGGGCTAAACAACGTTTAAAGGGGGTGACAGCTAATCAGTCCTAACTCTTTAATAATCTTAGTTTTGCCTGCGTCCATCACGCACAACAATTTCACAGAACTAACAACGTCATGTCCCTTCACCCGAGCCAAATCTGATAACTTTGCAACAAGATGGCAGACCTTCGAAATAAAGCATGGGTAGCAGCCCTCATTGACATCAAGCTTAGTGTTCAATAAATTAATGTAAATAAGGAAGATATGATATCACCTGAACTCATAAACACGCACATATTCGACTCTCTCAATATCTATGAATCCAGCAAAAAGTTTGACAGGGTACTATTGAACCAATTCAAGGAAGATTTTGAAGACTGGACGGTCAATATATTCAAGATTGCCCATAAGAACATTTGCAGGGAGCTCATAGATCGTCTCAAGAATAGCGGCGTTTATGTTGGTGGTTGAGGTCAAGTGTCAGACCAACTATTCCAATTGCTTAAATGTGATGAGTGTCCAGAATGGCCCAGAGATGAACTTGAATTGCACTTAGAAAAAGGCAATGATTTTAAGTCCCAACGTCATAATCCTAACTTTGATGGGCAACAAGATATCATCTTGCAAATTCGACAATCAAACACACCACAACCTGCCTCCATTCCGAAACTAGAGCCCTTTACCGAAAACATTCCTGCCCTCAAGTTGGAGCCATATCCACAACAAGCTTGCCCTCCAATATCCAACCAACCCTCTCAACCATTAGATTTCTCTCAACCACATAATAATTTTAGCCAATCATATACAAGATTAGGCATAGCAAAGGTATTGATGGATCTTGGGAAACTTTACTTTGACTCAAACAACAAGTTTGGCAGGAACCACTACAATGTGCTGGATGCAAAGCTAAGGATAATTTATGATATGTGTGATAAAGTTAGAGTTACGCCTGACCTATACAGTACAGCTTACTCTACCATGCTCAAGGATAAAGCTCAAGATTTCTACTACCAGCACCTAGCTTGTCAGAATCTTAGCTTTGATGAAATGGTAAACAAGACGCGCTCTTACTTCCAAACGCCCGAAAATTACCAAGTTTACCTTATGGAGTGGCTCTCAGCGATGCTAAAGAGCACAATAGAGGCTCACCCAGAGAAAAACATGTCTGAGTGCTTAGAAATGATTATTGATAAGATTCAGAAAGTTCACCAAGGCCTTGTGCATAATTACAATGACAATCATAGCCTTCCCACACAGTTAATTAGCGCATGCCAGGGAGTTGAGGCCTGCTCTATTGTTTTAATGCGTCTGGCATCAAATTTTGAAGGTGTTGCTTCTGATCTTCGAAGCGCAGTTGGCATGTGGATGAGAACACATGCAAGCTCAACCAGAACATTTAACTCCATGGCTGTTGATAAAGACATTGATGAACCAAATCAGTACTACGTCGACAGAAAATATATGGGTAATCCTCGTCCACATGATCGGAGCAAATACCATGGTGGTAGACTCCCTCGTGGTGGTTTCCAAACAAGACACAACAAAAGACAGCATAAGAAATGCTTTGTATGTGGCAAGCCAAAATGTTGGTCAACCCGGCACCCTCTGTTACGGCGTGCGCTAAGGATACTGGAGATCGCCGTCTGCCGAAGGTAAGGTATTGATAACTGTAAGGATTACAGTTGCTAACAAAGGATATTTAGACATGATTCAATTGGCGAGGTGCCAGGTAATCAAAGGTTGTAGAACTACAGAATAGTTGAAAGACACGAAGTCAAGAAGTCGAGTTGACGAGCAGGCAATCAAGGCTGATAACTCAGGGTGAAAAGAAGTACGAAGAATGTAACAAATAATGAAAGACTAAGAATATCAGACTGTGAGAATATACAACTATAATATTATGTAAATGCTAGATTGTGAGATCAAAGATCAAAAGAATGAAAGATTGAGAAGTTTCACGGATCCGTAAATAGAATTTTAATACTAATATTAGTTCGTGATAAGATGAAGGGGTAGTTAATTAAAACCATCAATTTAATAATAGCTTCCCCTATACAATTAGTCATGTAAATCGTCATGTAAGGATATACAAGGGAGTCATGAAGAGAAGTACAAGAACACAGCCATCAATGCAAAGATATTGGCAAGAATTGATTACGATTAATTCCGGCTGGCAAATGCTTCTACTCTTGTATATAATAGCTCAGCGTGAGAGAGATTTACTCCTCACGCAACGTCTTCTTTATCTACCCTTTACAATACATTTGTTTACCCATCTCTTCTTTGGGAAGACCATATATCCATTGCCCAGTTCTTCATCAGCAAGATCCACGTGTAACATCTACTGCAACTAGTTGCCCATTCATCTCTTCCTAGAGAAGACCTGTCATCCCTTTGACCCATTTATAATCTTCACTTACCACCTAGATCTTCACTAGGCTATACAACGCACCCCGTGGAACACCGTCACACCCTCATCCTTGAGAAGAAGCTGGAGAGCTACTATGTGGCAGCTCCAGCTTCCTTAAGTCTAACTCGAGATAGTACTTGAACTCAACTAAGACTATGACAAATGCCGTCATGACGCCAGCCCCTCCATCTCTAACTGTCAGAGTTTTCTCGGAAACCTTCTCAGTAAACCTTTTCCCAAAAACTTTCTTAGAACCTTCTCCTATCACCTTTTCCTGAGAACTATTGTTACAGCCTTGTATTCCTGGCCCTCGGGACCTCTAATACTGTTGTTCCTTTCAAGTATTGTGTTGTGATCCTACATATGCACGGACCAACTGTAAATTATGTATATATGTATATCTCTAGATACCTCTTGTTATCTTCTTCCCTTAGTTTAGAATCTTATGAATTATATTCCAGATCTGAGTCCTTACCTGTTTCGACTTGTTCATCTGCTAACCTGTGCTCCCTTCTTGTCGTCACAACCTTCCCCTTGAAATCTCTTCAAGGATGCCTGGCCATAACACCCTCCGGAAGAACGAAAGCATCGCTGGAGTGAATGGCGCTCCTATGCACAAGAGACGGGGCTTAAGGAGGACTTGGAATCATTCCTTGTCAACTACGAAGTGGTTGATATCGAGGAATATTTAGATACTAGTGCCAACAGCAAAGATTTTCACGCATGGCTTGCGAGCACATCAAATAAGCCCGATGATAACCAGTTTGACCAGTTCCATATGGCCTGTGGTAGTATAAATGGTCACATCACCACCAAATTGCTCAATAACCAGTGTGTTATGCATGCCCTGACAGGAATCAGTCCATATGATGGAAAAGCTGAAGGACCTTCTCATCTTTTCCATTTCCAGAGCCAATACAATTCTGAAGTCTTCAAGGGCATAATACCCAATACTGGTGCTGCAGGCATATCAACTGCTAGTGAAAACCAAGTAAAGGCATTACAGAAAAAGTTACCAGATATCAAAGTTAATAATTCAACAGCGGGCCAACATTCTATTCGCTTTGGTGATAATTTAGACACCACTTCTCTTGGCACAGTAGGTGTTAAAACTCCTTTCGGTTTGATCTACTTCTGTCAGGAACTGAGGATAGAGCAGCACCCTCATATTCTTTCCCTACACTACATCTGAATATTCTCTCATCTTAGAGCGTTTACCGGGTTACAATGGTTGCTATGGGTTACAAATGAAGTAATAGAATAGCGGCAGGCGCACCCCTTGAAGCTTTAGTTGCTCTGGTTACTATGATGTACATATGGGTTGAGTAGAGCCGATGTAGAGGGCCACGTCTTGTTTTCCGTCTTCCATTGACCTTGTCTCTTGTCCTAGTTTCTCTTGTCCCTTGTCCTCAGTTATAGCTAGAATCCCGAATTAATACCTTAGTCTATGACAAATCTTGTCAGATATCACTCGCGCTTCTAAGTTATCCATCAAACACAACCCTTGGCACCCTCGAGTTTGACAACTTTACAGTTATGCCAACAAATACTCCGTTTTTACTTTGCTTGTCAGACATGAACCGGCATTGTATTTACCTGAACAACATCGAGAATGTTTTGATTCATGAAAAAAAAAAGTATCCTATTGTATGTGTTGTTATTTATGCGACAGTGAAGTTAAGAGTATACTGCATACCAGCTATATATTCAGCTGCGTGTGGATACTTGCTCTCGAAATCAGATTCCTTATAATATAAATATATATATAATTTATTGTGTGTATAATAACTACAACTATTGGTGCTATTTTTCTTATTCTTACAATTATCTACACACTTCACAATTACGGAAAGTGTGGAATTCTAAGCGAGACACGTGATACAATTACAGATTTATCGCATGACTTTCAACAGTATGTAAATGGGGGCATCCTTGGCTTCTCTTACAGGATCTCGAAATATCAATTGTGTCATGCCACATGACAGAGACAGAACTTCGGCAATTACACCGACGTTTTGGCCATCCAGTGGGGGAAAAATTGTACAGAGTTCTCACCCGTGCTGGATATGATGACCTGAGGCTCGACGCAATTGCAGAAATTACAAAATATTGTCACCAATGCCAAATGCATGGTGGTGCCCTTGGTCATTTTCGGTTCACTTTACACGACAACTTCGAATTCAATTATCAAGTAGTCACTGATGTTATGTACATTAGCAGCAAGCCCGGCCTCCATGCTGTTGATGAAGCTACTGCCTTCCAGGCTGCTTGATTTTTGACTAGCATGACAGCAAAATCTGTATGGGACACACTCCGTGCAATGTGGATTGATATATATGTCGGACCTCCAGATGTGCTCGTTACAGATGCCGGAACAAACTTTACTTTGGTAGAGTTTCGTGCAAACTCTCATGCAATGGCTATCAAGGTTGAGGATGTCCCTGTCGAAGCACACAATTCAATTGTAAAGGTAGAAAGGTATCACCACACTCTCAAGCATGCATATGAGGTTATTGTAGCGGATCTCGGTACAGCTATTTGTTGAAATATGATATATCTTGGAATGCCAAGAATAACTTATTAGTAAGTCTGGCTAATTTGACTATCAAATTCCCCATTCTATATCACTGTTATCTGTACATCCTTCACCTAAAGTTTAATGCGCATTAGCGTTTATTTCACACTAGAATTCCAGCAGATAGCTATGTCTCAAATGCAGGTTATAGTTTTCTTGTATCTATTACCAACACACATGTATTTAGCTTTATATTCCTGGCCCATATTTGTATATGTACATAGATCTACATCTACAGGAATCATAACTTACGATCCATGAAGATTGATAAATACTGGTCAAAAACCACAGTTGATAAGAAATGCAAATACGCAACCTCACTCTTATCATCTCGGTTTTACTCTGAACCATACATCTAAATACAATTGTTACCACTCGGATCTTCCCCTCATAACCTCATACAAGACTTACTGCATTGGTCTAACCACCGACACTGATTCTGCTTCAACCTCCATCTTCGCTAAAGCTCATAACTTTAACACTATTACTACAGAAAATACCCTGCAAATAGCAGTTAAAGCGGTAAACAATACTGCCGGTCCCCAAGGATTAGTGCCTTCTCTCTTGGTCTTCGGGACTTACCCTCGCTTATCAGAATTTTCGCTGCATTCCCTATCAGTCACAGTACGCACCAACGCCACTCGTAATGCGATGACTGAAGTTCGGAAGTTAAAGGCGAGACAACAGGTCGCTGATGGTTTATTGATGCGTAACGGCCCTAACATCATTGAGACAATCCAGCTTCCTCTGCAGAGCGAGGTGAAAGTGTGGCGCGAAAATATTGGCTGGACTGGTCCACATATCCTTGTCAGGATTGCCTTCTGTATAATCTATATATGTGGAGATAACCAGAGTCTAGTGTTCTATGATTCTGGTCTAGCCTTTTGGCCGAGCAGTTATGCACCTATCTAATGCATAATGTAGGATGGCGCCCTTTAGCCTGAATACCACCTCATTGACCCATGTCTCCGCCCTGCTGTCTACATGCTGCTCTGACATGAGGCCTCACAAGGCAACAAACCCACAATTAACCACCCTCAACCCTTCAACAGAAAATGCTTTGTTTATATATACAAGGACTCACGGCCCTCAGGTTCAAAGCTATTACCAATGGCAATTGAAGGAAAATTCATGGGCTACACAGAAAGCACTAAAATATCCCGAATATGGATCCCCTCCAAGCACAAGGTGTTAGAATCTCCCAATGTCAAGTTTGCGCCGCTCAATTCAGGGGAAGCGACTCAATCCCTTGAGACCACAAGTGAATCCAACTTTGAGACAAAAAACATCAAATCAACATCATTCCACCTAACACTTCTGCCCAAATTTTCATCACAACCAGTTGAATCTTAACCATCTATAGATAGCACCTCATTCTCATATCCAACAGAGCCACAAAACAAGCATGATTCCGAACAAAATTTACAGCAACCAGCACAGCTTGAAACATCAGAGAATCACACTCAAGGAACATTATCAATCTGTAGCTGGCCGAAGCGGTCAACAAAGCCTATTGAGAGATATGGTTTATTGTTATGAACTTACTTGTGAGCTGAATTACGAAGCTGTTAAGCTACAGAGGTCGAGTCAGTTTCGGCTAGGCAACGGTTCAAAGGTAGCGGATTAATCACGAATAGTTGAACAAGTAGCTTTATTAAATTCTGAGTACTGAAGGGTACAAGATCATGTATCATGTAACAAAATTGTTAGAACTAAGGAGCAAATTCTAAATTTCCAACCAACATAATCTACGCTCCATTTGCCTAGCTCCAACCAAATTCACGAAATAGCCCGTGCGCCACCCTATTCAAATTATCTACAACAAATTCATAACATTTGTCTGCACATCACGGCTCAATTATATGCACTTGGAATGATAACAACTATGAACAAAGTAGACTGGTTTCAGCTGAGGAATCTCAAATAAAAGTGGAAAAGAATGCTGTGGCTCTGGCGGCAAAAAGGGCACCAAAAACAGATGAGGAACCCAAATCTATAGAACATGCATTTCAACAACCAGATAAAAATCAATGGCGTGAAGCAATAGATAAAGAATTGACATCTTTATCTCAAAATCATACATGGGATATGGCTAATCAACCTCTCAAAGAAATGTTGTTGGATCCAAATGGGTTTTTAAAATAAAGCGAAATGCTGACGGCTCTATTGAGAGATAAAAAGCGCGATTATTTGCTCAAGGTGTTAGCAAAGTTCCTGGCCATGATTTTAATGAAACCTTCGCACCTGTCTCTCGATATGATAGCCTGAGGATATTACTCAGAATCTCAGCCCAAAACAAATGGATCCCTCAACAGATGGATGTAAACTCAGCATACCTCTACAGCATGCTAGAATAGGAAATTTTCATGGAATTATGTTGGTATGACAAAAGTCATACACTAAAAGTCTATTTGATCACTTAAAGTTATGAGAATACTTGTGTAAGTATTTCGAACTATTTTTCAGAAGAAATGCGCATTAATGGTTCATTTGTTATCTAGTTTACAATAATGCTACAAGATATTAACTATGTTGTGTTTGGATAAAGTATTATCTGAATGACAGAATCCACAACACGAAGGAAATTGTTTGCATGTAAACCAAGATGTAAGGGCTAGAAGTAGAATTGTATTTGAATTGTACTGTGTGCTGTGTGCTGTGCATAGAATATCTTAAACTAAAGAAAGAAGATGGAAGAGGAAAAGTCTTCCTTATATACATTGAAAGGTGGTCTGTGCTGTTACCAGACTATACTAAAATAGAGCAACTAAATAGTCACCTGATTGGTATCAGCTCAGATCAGTCACCCAAGCCCAAGCCTTGGCTGCCTTAGGCTCTAGCCTATGACACAAGAACCACCAACTCCAAGTAAACCAAGCTAGAGATGCTATTCCAACACTGGCAATCTTTTCTTTTGTAACCTATCTTGTATTGTTGTTACCAAACATCAGAAAACTTCAGACTCCTTTTAATTTATAACCTCTTTTGACCCAGCCTTGAACTTGCAATGTCAGCATGTTATCATTAATAAGAGTCTCCAGTGCATGGTTAGGGTTTGATTTGGTCATAGCATCTGCTGGATTATCAGCACTATTGATCCATCGGATTTTTTCTACTTCATGTTGTTTGTAAGCCTGTTGGAGAGCCATGATATCTATTATAAGTCTTTTTTCTTTTGTTGTCCCAAGTTTTACTAGGCTTTGTACAGCGAGAACAAGTCCGTACAAACAACCAAAAAAATGGCTGATGTCTCTAGTTGTGCCACAATTTTATTCATTGTAGATTTGATGGAAATTGCCATATCAACCCTGTTTGCCATTGCATAGATTTCTGTGGCAAGGACGCTTCTTGTGACTTGTTTACACTTGGTAGATGACCAGTGGACAATGTTGCCAGTTATTGTGAATGAATTGTTTACCGCTTTTTCACTAGCCAGGACAATGTGTAAAGGTTTAAGGAAATCAGAAGTACTTGAAGTCGTTAACACAATGGAAATGAATAATTTTTCCTTGGGGAAAGCTAAACTACCGTATCGTATCCTGTCCTTTATGTCTTTCGCGTACGCTAGTATTAATTCCCCCCTTTAGCCATATGAGAATTAATCCTTTCTTCCGGCTCCCTTCCTTGGCCCCTGAGAATCGTCCTTTCTCCCGGCTATATTCCTTGGCCCCTGAGAATCGTCCTTTCTCCCGGCTATATTCCTTGGCCCCTGAGAATCGTCCTTTCTCCCGGCTATATTCCTTGGCCCCTGAGAATCGTCCTTTCTCCCGGCTATATTCCTTGGCCCCTGAGAATCATCCTTTCTCCCTGGCTCTCTTCCTTGTATCGTACTCCCCCATCTGGCACGTACCCCCTTTAATACCCCCTTAAAGTCCCCTTTCGTCTATCCAGGAGCGTTGCTTTGCCAATACCTTACCTTGGAGGCGGAGTGGTCCTAGTGACCAGTCCCAATCCGGGCACAGCCTGTCACACAATGACAAAGCCAATCTGAGAACTCATATCCTTGTTATTTGCAAAAGATCCATCAACAAAAACAAAAAGATGCATCTTATTAATGCTCAGTGGGATAAAAGTTAGTCCGCGGCTTACATTATTAATTTGCCAAGTGATGCGCTTATTCAACTTGGCAATATCTTCTTTTGTAGGCTGTTTATATTGTGCGGCTGCAGATAGATCAAAACTAGCTTCAGGTTGGCAAATTGTGGCAATGTAAGCACTGCAAGCACGCTGTTCAACATAGTCGTGAGTACTTGTTGCAGGTTTGAGCTTTTCAGTCTGGCTCTTTTATTGTATTAGAATATCATCACCTTTCAAGGATAGAATGCAGCCATTAAACAGTAGTGGGTTATTAACATTCAGGAACTGCTTTTCTTTTGCTGTAAACTTAGCTCTCTGAAGCTCATCATTTTCTTTTGTTGAGAATTTGTTATCACTAATGCCCAAAGTGTCATCAGTTTGCATGCCTATGACTCCAAAATTACAAGAATTACTGTTTGTTACCAGCAAACATGGTGTTGTGAATACCTCGGGTCAGCTCTGATCGAGCTTCATTGGGCTCCCACCATTGCGGCACTCGGACACTCGGCCGTAGTAAGCTAGATGAGACTAGGGCACTGACAGCACAGCTAAGTACCTAATCACTCTGGCAACATCCCTACATCCGAGCGTTGCCTGGTGGACCAATGTGTTTAGACTGAGGCGCACATCACTCTGATGGCTACCGAGGGGCAACAGCAGATAATGTGATGACGGTGTATAGCTCTGCAATCCCGGGAGTTCCACACTAGCAACCAGTGTCAATAGTATGTTATGACAGGAGATATTGGCAGGGGCTATGGAAGTGGTTACTGTGACAGAAGTAGGAAGCACCTGTGGTGAGTGCGTGATCAGGACTGGGATACTAAATGTATATATAAGGAAGCAAAACTTCCGCAGATAGATTGAAAATTAACCATCTCACTACTGTCCATTCCAACGCTTCTTCTCACTACAGCCACATCAATTATATCCACGCATCCATAATCATTTGCATCCATTTCAGGTATTCCTCTGTCCCCTCATGACCTCGTTATTATAACACATGGGTCGTAGGTAGAGGTAACCATGTGTAGTTTGTCACAATGGTGTTTAAAATAGGTTTCCCACCTATGAGCCCCGGCTTCTGCAATTCCGTAAAGTGGCTTCATAACCACCATGATAGTATTATCAGGATACTGATTGCGGATTTGCTCAGGAAGATATGCAAGGACGGTCCTTTGGAGTGGAGTCTGTGACTGTACATAAGCTTGAGTGATATCCGGCAGCCACAAGTGCATGGAACCCTTGAGCAACAAAGGTGCCAGAGCTATGATAGTTCTTTGACTAGCTTGCTGAATTGTTGAACTTTGTGTAAGCACCATATTCTTCTCGTTGTCATTGTATCCCTTAACTTTGCGAACCATGCGCGACTTGAAGGTACGTACGCTGCCGTGCTTTTGTGGGTTAAACTTCTCGAAGCAAAAGACGCCACGACTTATCAGAGTCTTCATCTCTAAGCAATCTGATTCCTCAAATGGCTTCCCTGGAGTTGTTATTTTACCTTCCTGGCATAGTTTGAGTGCGAGGGCCGAATCTTGTTTCTCCTTTTCTGTCATCCAAATTGTGTTTGCAATATGTGCAACAGCTGGTGGTTTGGGTGCATTTTTTGATCCTCGAGGGCGGCCACGCCTGAGCCGTGGCTGCTCCTCATCAATTGGTGGTCTATACTCATGGTTGTCAAGCTTTTCACAATCTGGGTGGTCGATATTTTGGCCTTTGTCTAGGGTAATGGTAGTCTGGTCACAATGATATGGCTTCACAGAAACAGTTCTAAAGTTGATTGCTTTACCATTCACATTAACAGTGCATGTAACGTCATCATTACTACGTGCTAACAGTATTGTCAAGATTGCCTTCTGCATAATCTATATATGTAGAGATAACCAGAGTCTAGTGTTCTATGATTCTGGTCTAGCCTTTTGGCCGAGCAGTTATGCACCTATCTCATGCATGATGTAGGATGGCGCCCTTTAGCCTGAATACCACCTCTTTGACCTGCGCCTCCGCCCTGCTATCTGTTGAGATGAAATAATTATTGATCTATTAATTAGAGTAAAATTGCATAAGAAAACTATTACGAACTATTACTATCTTATATACATAATTAGCAGTCCACGAGTGATCTAGTTCTTCAACGACGGTGCAAGTGTCCTCTACTGGTACCCTGATAGAAGTGAGTGATCTGTCTTCCTGCCTCCCGTTTAATGGCGGAAGATCAGCATCATGTGACTGACATCTCTTTCAACCTAACACCACACAAATGTTCTACCTAGCTGGTAAACACTAACAGCCAGGTAAATGTATGACTCATTTGCTATTTAGCTTATACTAACATTGTATATTCTAGGTTTCAACACTATCTACATGCTGCTCTGACACCTCACATGGCGTAGTGTTATGAGATAGCTGTGAATGAGGAAAGCGATTTTTAAGATAGCTGGCAGTTGATTTGGCTTCTGCCCAAAAATTTAGGCTTAAGTCTGCTATCATTGTTCTGGCTATTGTAGTTAACATTTGATTAAATCGCTCAGCCAGTCTGTTTCTCTCATGTTTGTAGGTTGACAAAAGTTCATGAACTATTCCTTCAGATTTAAAGAATGAGTTGATGGTTTTATTCACGAATTCTCCCCCGTTGCCAGTCCTCCATTGCTTGACCTTTGTATTCAATTGCCTGTGGATAAGTTTGACAAATTCAATGATAGCTTCAGCGGCTTCATCTTTATTTCATAAGAATCTGAACCAGGAGAATTGTGTTTTTCCATCAATGAAGGTGATGTAGTAATACTTCCCATTTAAAGAGGGAACAAAGAATTTTCCGCAAAGATCTGAGTGAATAATTTCAAAAACGTTACTGGGATCCTCATGGATTGGATTGGGAACAATGTGCTTGGACTTAGCTTTTTTGCATGCAGGATAGTTAAAGGTCTGGGGTAGTGAAGGAAGGTTGTGACTGTCTGTGTATAGTTTAGAAGGGTCTTTGATGATTGTTACACTGGGGTGTCCTAAAGCTTCATGAAATTCACGATAAGAGGAGAAACGAGCTTTTATTTCTTCTAACACAATTAAGATCGACTTCTCCCTTGCTGTTGCCCAAAGAACCTCTTGCCCGTTTTTATCATTTATGAATGTATTGTTGCCTTTAGAAAATAATTCATGTCCCATCTCCCTTAATTTTTCCCATGAAAACAACTTAGTCTGTCCAAAAGAGGGCACTAGATGAACATTGTGTAGAAGGATATTTCGCAATTGCCCGCCGCTGGTTAAAGCGCGGAGACAAACAGTACCTGTTGGAATACTTCGGTGGTAATTGATATCACAAGCTTGATGTAGCAGTAATAATTATGGTACGTATGAAAATGATCTATCTCCCCCCTGTCTTGAAGAAAAACATCTATAAACCGTAAAACCCCCGTCTCCTAACGCCATTCCCAAACGGGTACCTCATTACTCATCAACACAATTAGTCATTAGTTCTAAGGAAATACATATTGATCATTTGATTGTTAAGTCATTAAACAGTACCTTTGCCAGTGACTGGGGTGTAGTTGTTATTGGCGACTTGTACAGTTTTATTTTGTAGGGGTGTAACTGATTCAAAGTCATTGATACAGCCAGTCATGTTAGTGGTGGCACCTGTATCAAGGATCCATTCTTTTCGAGTGGATGAAGAAGAGTTGGCCATGAAAGCCCTGTCTGAAAGTTCTTCATCTAGTTCTGAGACTCTTTTGGCATTTTCATCTTGTGCAGCGCTCTTCTTCTTTGCCTTGGCTTCCTTCTGTTGTTCTTGTTGTAATTAAGGCAGCAACATGACTGCAGTAGACAAATAGCACATATTAGAATAATATGCACTGGCGCCATGAGATATGATTAACCTATATCATCACTCACTGGCATGAATAGTAATTAGCCAATAGATGCCTGACAGCATACATTGGCTTCAGGATCTCCAACAACATTCCCATTTAGGTTAGATTAGGAAGTATGTTGGAGTTCACACTAGTGTGCGGAAAACCCCGCTTTCATGTATATAGAGGGACTTCTCGCCACACATGTAGAAATATAGCAATTACTTTACAATTAACTATCCATTAAAAATCAGTAGACTTTGTCGTACATTAAACAAACTCATCATAACTCTTACTCATCCTCATACTTGGTATGTCATTCTTACAATTTCCGGAACCATTCTAATTGACACATCTGCCACTAATCCTAGACACGGTTCACAAGGCAGATAAATACGCCAACAATCTCTGCTCCGCCCTTACTAACGCTATAAAAGCAGCAGGAGCACGAGGGAACATATGACACGGCAAATGTGCGCCTTGGTGGACTCCGGAATGCAAGCTGGCTCACACAGAATATCGTGCAGCAGTGACTCCGGAGCAACAATGGGTGAACTCGAAAAAGCTGCAGTCAATCCTCCGAGCGGCAAAGAAAGAGCACCAGACGCGTCAAGTCGAAGCAATTACAACACCAACTGCCGTGTTCAAGCTAATTCGCTCGGTCGAGCTAAGGCAGGCAAGTGTCCCCACTCCGCTGAACCACGAAGGGAAGATGTACGCCGATCCGGCCGAGCGGGCAGTGATACTCCGAGACGCTCTTTGGGCACGGCACCAAGCGACGGACGATCTACTGCCACTCAATGCGCCGGGCACTAACCAAATCCCCTGGAAGGACCATGTCTCGGACGAGGAGATACGCATGTGCACCATAGGCTGTGCTAACACAGCTCCTGGAGCGGACAGGATCTCTGTGGAGCTTCTACAAACCTGCTGGAAGACAATTGGACCATTTATTAGCACTCTCTTCCGCGCCTGTATCAGACTTGGCATCCATCCATCCTGCTTCAAGCTGGCTGAAGTGGTGCTCATACGCAAGACAAACCAGGATCCAACAACAGTTAAGAGCTGGAGAACGATTGCCCTCTTCTCATGCTTAGGTAAGGGACTGGAATGACTCTTGACAAAGCGGATGGCCCATCTCGTGGTTTTGTTCGAAGTTGTCAGATACCAACAATTTGGTGCGCTTCCTAAAAGATCGGCAAACAACCTTGTCAGCTGCGTAGTCCACGACATCTAAGAGGCAAGTACCCAGGGATGGGCGGCCACATTTACGACTCTGGATGTCCAAGGCGCGTTCGATGCAGTACTTCACAATTGTTTGGTGAGGAGGATGCAAGAGCAGGGGTGACCGGACTCAATTCTCCGATGGACGACATCATTTCTTGCACAACAAAAGGTGCAAGTTCGATATCCCGGAGGGATAACTGAGAAGAAAGGGCTGGTGTGTGGGGTTCTGCAGGGGTCGCCAATATTGCCACTTTTCTTCCTCTTGTAAATGGCAGAGCCTATGCAAAGCGGCAATGCAGAAATGAGATTCAGCTATGCTGATGACGTGGGGATACTAGGATTCGGGCGCAGCATAGCCGAGTCAGACGCTTCTGTACAGAAGGAAGTGGACCATCTTCTGGAGTGGGCAAGCACCAACGCAGTCTCCTTCAATACCAACAAGTCGGAGATAGTCCAGTTTCCCGGACGCAAACGCGAGGAGCCAGTGGGCATTTGTGTGAACGGCGTGGTTATCGAGCCAGCAGACCAAATACGCTGGCCAGGAGTACACCTAGACCCGCAACTGGACTTCAAACATCACGTCATGACGTGGTGTGGCAAAGCTCTGAAGGTGGCCCAGTATTATGATGTATGAGCACTGGACAGTGGTTGAGAGTGGACTTAGAGACAGTACAATAGTTGATGTCACAGGTAATCTATAAGAGATGACTCAAGATTGGATTTTATGTTCTAGAGTATGAATATATGAAGAGAAGTGAAATGTGTGTGTATGTCACTGTGGGCGGTACTCGACCACTTATCTATCTACATATTGGACTTTACCGAGGACCGCCACTATCCGTGCACAATCAATCCCGTGCCTGATCACAACTCCTAGAGATCAGCCTTCCTCGTTGGCTTGATACAATCTCATGACCAACCACCGATGTCTAACCATTGCACAAGCATAGCGACATCGTCGATTGGTAGAATAGTCCATGCATGAATGTGCAGAGCAAATGCATGTACATGGATCATAACACCCAGCAAATGCGCCGCTTCAACTCAGCATATCGAGGAGCAGCTCCTGCAGCACTGGTTCGGGCAGTGGACACGTGCATTGCCCCCGTAGCAACCTTTGGAGCAGATATTTGGTGGCCCGGCCTCAAACGTCCAACCAAAAGGGGAATCATCACACCTCGGACTAGCATATTCTGCGAGATGGTCGATAAGGCAATCCTAACGGGACTGTGTGCTGCCCTCCCGGTAATAAGAAAGACACCGAATCTTGCTCTCCACCGCGAAGGAGGCATCCCAACAGGAAAGATCATTCTGGAGGAGAACCGACTACGGCTTTCGGCTCGGCTCACTCACTAGACAACCGCTCCGGACTCGCGCCACCGTGTGTCCAAAAGATGGAACACGGGAGTAGAAAAAATGTTCTTGTACACCCAAGAATCCAGAGATCCACATGACACGATTACAGTGGGCTTACCGAAAACTCCCGGATGCGGAAGACGCCGAGCCTTTGCCGCCCCAAGCTATCTTTCGAGTTTCAACTCAAGGATAGAGGAGGAAGAGAAGGCAACTCGGCTCATTGATAGTGTGCCGGCATCAGATATTTGCGCCTACCCGGATGGATCGTCGGAGAGGAATGGTCGCTCAGCATGGGGGTTCGTCTTGAAGAGGGATGGAAAACTCTGTTGAAGGTGTTGTAATCTAACACTTTTCATCCTCGGACTCCATGGTGAGCAGTAGTTGTAAAGCACGTGATGCCATGCGGGGGAGAAGGAAGAGGATGGCGAAAGCCGCTAGCCAGATCTAAGCGATCTGGCCCACTTGTAGATGGAGAAATCCTTTTATGTATATAGACAATATATCCCTAACTAGTAAAACAACAATAGTAAGGAACTCATACATCCGCACCTCAGTTATCTCATACATCGTGACCCATAAACCTCACTCTCATATCTATCACTCCACGACAAAGCTTCAACAGGTTATAGCCCGGTTAGCACAAAAACCACCGCCAAAATGTCACTCTCATCAACTCAGGCAAACATTGGACTAACCCCAATCTCACTCAAGCTCGACCGACTTCCGATACTGACCGGTGGTGAAAACTATCGCAGATGGGTTGGCAGTTGGGAGATAACTTTTGATGCAATGGGATTGCTTGACTTCTTGACAAAGGAGACACCAATAAAATCTGAAATACAATCAGATGAGTTTCAAAAGTGGCACAATGCTAATAAACAGCTTCGGGGCCTCCTCCTGAACGCTGTTGATGAATCGTTGCAGACCGTGGTGATAGACTGCCAAACAGCAAAAGAGGCATGGGAACAATTCAAAGCACGATTCGATCGAGAAACTGCAAGTTCCACTATTTCCCTACTCAAGGCCGTCACTGATCTCACATTACGTGACGGAGATAACATATCGGAATACCTTTCAACCTTCAATGATACCTGGAACCGCCTCCGAAATCGCTCCCTACACTCGACTACGTCTCTCACCAAGGCATTCAAAGACCTGACCTCGTCGGAGGACGCAAAAGGTGCCATTCTGCTGTCCTCCTTGCCCAAGTCTATGGAAAACGTCATCGATAACCTCGTGACAAAAGAAATCACCACTTACGACGGTGTATCCTCTAAACTCCTAGACATATCGGCAAATCGAAAAGCCACCAACTTAGATGACGAGGCTTATCAAGTCGCGAGACAGGAGATCGAAGAATGTTCATGGTGTAAGAGTCGCAAGTATAAATACGAGGGGCATAATTTCAAGGAGTGTCGGAAGCTAAAAGCGCACAAGCAGAAGAAGACAGACAGGAAAAACGCTGCCCAAATCGCCCACTCGTCGGCCACCGCTGAATCAGAACATCAAATATACGATACGGCATTTGCGGCACAGTTTCAGACATCCTCGTCTCATCCAGAATGGATCTTCGATACTGGCGCATCGGCTCATATGACTGGATGTAAACGTGATTTTGAAACACTGATACCTCTAAAAAACCACAGTGTCAAAATTGCAGACAATTCCCATGTCCCTGTAACCGGAAAAGGAACTGTTCGTCTTAACCTTAGGAACCGACAAGGAGAGGTCTACTCTACCATCTTAACCGATGTCCTATTTGTACCTTCTTTTGGAAAGACACGACTTTTTTCTTGGGACGCTGTGAGTCGTAAAGGTTACACATTGATAGGCAAAGAAAAAGATATAATACTACGGGACAAAAATGGGCGTGAAGTATTGTGGGCAAAGGCAGGAGTTAAGGCGCACTTAATACAGCTAGAGGAATACAATGCTTGCTTCTCCTCTTACATTGAATTCCATCAGGCGTTGGGACATCCCGGAGTAACCACCATTAAAAACCCTTCAAAGCTGTATTCACAGGCCAACCTTCCCTCACCACCCCCAAACTTCCATTGCCCTACATGCGAGAAAACTAAATCAAAAAACATCTCTCCTAAACAGACTCGTGAAAATGCTACGAAACCATTTGAATTAATTCATTCTGATCTCTCTGGAAAGTTCTCCGTTCCCTCATTAGGTGGAAAATTTTACTACATAACTTTTATTGATGAATATACCCGACATTCATGGGTCAAGTTCCTGCGAACCAAAGACGAAGCAGCCCAACAAATGGTTGACTTCGTACACTTTGTACAAACGCAATTCAGCGCTAAAATTAAGCGTTGGAGAACAGACAACGGGGGGGAGTTTATCAATCAAATAGTATCGACATTCTTCCGAAAGAAAGGAATTGTTCACGAAAAAACTCCACCATATGAACATGAGAGAAACGGAACTGCAGAGAGGTTTAATCAGACCCTGACAACAATGGCTCGAGCATTAATCATGAACCTTGGACTCTCGCTGTGGGCAGAGGCTATAGCCACTGCCTGCTACCTTAAAAATCGCCTCCCTCATACACGGCTACCCGAAAACATTACGCCATATGAGGCACTACACGGCAATAAACCTACAATACACCATCTTCATCCCTTCGGTAGGAACTGCTTTGTTCACATTCACGAGGATTCGCGGCCTCCTGGCTCAAAACTCCTACCTAGGGCACTGGATGGCAAGTTTGTAGGATACACAAGTAGCACAAAAATCTTTCGGATATGGATCCCATCCAAGAACAAGGTTATGGAATCAACCAACGTCAAGTTTGCGCCGCTCGATTCAGGGGAAGTCACAATTAACCTTGAAAACCGAAGCAGCCTGCCACAAGCAATAAATGACGAAGCAGAACAACCACCACACCAGGACAACCCATCAATAGCCAAACCGCAGCTTTCCACAGATGACAAACTCGATGACCCCTCAAAGCAAATCCAAAGAGAAATTGAAACGATGCACCAGCTAAAAGAATTATCTATCCCAGATTTACAGCCAGAAACGTCTGATATGCCAGGATCATTCTTCAAATCACCAAATTCTCGACCTAAGAGGACACCTAGACCCATTCAACGCTATGGCTTTCCTGTAAGCTATGGGCCTACCTTTCAGACACGAGAAGAGTATGATAATGAGCAAGGAAATCTGGTTATTGCTGAGGAAACACAAGATGAAACTGGATGGATTGCATTGACTCTAGCGGCAAAAACCGCAACGGAAACTAACGAGGATCCGAGAAACATCGACGAGGCTCTCTCAGGGCCTGATGGACACTATTGGCGTGATGCAGTAAATAAGGAGCTACAATCCTTAAGACAAAATTACACCTGGGATGAAACTGCTCGACCATTAAATCGTAACATCGTTGGATCCAAATGGGTATTTAAAATCAAGCGAAAAGCGGATGGATCTATCGACCGGTACAAAGCTCAATTAGTGGCTCAAGGATTCAGTCAACTTCCTGGTCACGATTTCGACGAAACATTTGCCCCTGTAGCTCGGTATGACAGCCTCTGTATCCTTCTACGGATAGCTTCTCAAAACCAATGGATTCCCCAACAGATGGACGTAAATTCTGCATACCTTTACGGAAACTTGGAGGAAGAAATTTACATGGAACTACCCCCTGGATTCCGCACATCCGGAAAATGTGTTTAACTTCGTAAGTGTATCTACGGCCTTAAACAATCAGGTCGTGAATGGTATGCTTGTATCTCGAACTCCCTTCGACAAAAAGGATTCGAGATAACCAACTTCGATCCATGCGTCTTCGTTCACCCGACAGAAAATGCCTGTGTCGCGGTATACGTTGACGACATTCTAATCTTCGGTCCAGACAACATGTTCCGCCAAGCCCTGAAATCGTCAATCGGAAACGACTTCGACTGCAAAAATTTGAGAAACGCGAGTTATGTCCTGGGCCTAGAGATTAAACTAGAGAAATCTGGCATCCGGCTCTCTCAACAAGGCTACTCACTAAAGATACTAAAACGATTCGGTTTTGAAAACTCACATAAAGTTAGCACACCTCTTGATCCGAACGTAACCCTCTTCAAAGGATGTGAAGAGGATCGTCTCGAGAACATGAAGGAATACCAAGCCATCGTCGGATCTTTAATGTACCTTGTCATAGGAAGCCGACCAGACCTAGCCTACACAGTCACACTTTTAAGCCAGTTTGCATCTTGTCCAAATGAAAGTCACTTGCGAGCCGCCAAACGTACCCTTCGATATCTAGCGGGAACCACCGATTGGGATCTAAACTATCCTTTCGGATCGAACGAGCTTCTCGAAGTTTATGCTGATGCCTCCTACGCTGATGATCCCCATTCTCGGAAATCGACATCAGGATACGTAATCAGACTTGGTGATGCCGCAATCGCCAGGAGCAGCAAACAACAGCGATCTGTAGCACTATCAACTACAGAAGCCGAATACATGGCCATGTCGCAAGCTGCACGCCAACTCACCTGGACGAAATTTGGACTTGACCAACTGTGCCAAAAGTACGACACTTTGCTCTACACAGACAATAATGGAGCACAAGAACTGGCAAGAAATCCACGGATTCATAATCGCTCAAAGCACATTGACGTACATTACCACTACGTCCGCGATAAAT
This sequence comes from Blumeria graminis f. sp. triticale, assembly GCA_905067625.1. NCBI lineage: Eukaryota > Fungi > Ascomycota > Leotiomycetes > Helotiales > Erysiphaceae > Blumeria > Blumeria graminis. The sequence goes on from LR898477.1 coordinate 7,831,531, forward strand.
ACAACGAAGGAGATTTTGAACTTCTCCACGTAAAATCCACGAACAATCTTGCCGACCTTTTAACCAAAGCCCTAGCAAAGGCAACTCACCATAGACTATCTAACCACATCAGATGTGCAAAGCGAGGGGAAGTGTTGTAATCTAACGCTTTTCATCCTCGGACTCCATGGTGAGCAGTAGTTGTAAAGCACGTGATGCCATGCGGGGGAGAAGGAAGAGGATGGCGAAAGCCGCTAGCCAGATCTAAGCGATCTGGCCCACTTGTAGATGGAGAAATCCTTTTATGTATATAGACAATATATCCCTAACTAGTAAAACAACAATAGTAAGGAACTCATACATCCGCACCTCAGTTATCTCATACATCGTGACCCATAAACCTCACTCTCATATCTATCACTCCACGACAAAGCTTCAACAGAAGGGATATGGCATCAAGCATGGTGGTGAAGTGCTTGATGCGGAAAATATAGGGGCGAGGAAGGGCCTGGAAGTTGCGCTGGGATTGTTGGAGATGGAGAACGCGGGAAGGGACAGCAGTCAGCAGATCAACGTACTGACAGATAGTCAGTCTGCAGTGAAAGCACTGCTGAAAGGAACTGTCACAACAAGTCTCGACGACGTGCGACAATTTAGGACGCTATTAAAAAAAGCTCTAGTCTCGGTGAAGTAGATACCAGCCCACTCCGGGATGCAGGGAAACTGTGACAGAAACCGAGTTGGTTGTGAATAAATCGATTTATTAAACTATATGAGGAGAGAAGAGAACTCTAGCTACAACTAACAGGTACTTATAATGACTGATCCGCTGCGTGTATCTACTAACTGATGGCTTTCCTCCAGAGATCATACTCGCTAACTAGCCACGTATTGTTGGGTGTTACTTAGTTGTAACAGCAATCTAGCGTCCTGATTAGTATTATTGTTTCGCCTAGTTCCATCTTCCCCTCCCCATGCGACCTTATTGTAAACAATCTAAGTATCACGCTTAGGTATCCACCTAAGCTCATACAACGGTCAAACCGTGACTGAAACGAAGATTCAGACAGAGCTGCACGCTCCGGCCTCCGACAACTTCCAAGCAAAGACAGCCAGCCTGGCTCCATCACATTGGCGTACGTTCGTTGGCTCATCAACCGAAAACGTCAAGCGCTTCTCGACGACTGGTGGGAAGAAGCATGTCCACCTAGGTATCGAAATCTGGGTTTTCTCATGCGACGACGCAAGCCACGCGAGCAGACATTTTCCCGGCAGCTACTCTGTGAACTGATCTCAGCCCGGGAGGGCAAGACTGAACACCTGTACGCGGTGTCCTCTACGAACCTGGGAGTGAAATATTCTCCCAGAGCCAAGTTCAGTCAAATTTCGCAAAACCCAACAAGTTGGCCCACGAGGCAATAGTCAAAGTACTCCACCACGTCAAATCTTCACTCCCAGAGAGTCCAATTCCTACCTAAGCCTCATCAAGTCTACAAGTACGACCTCGTACATCCTTATTCCAATGACCACACCTCTCGTCGACTTTCTCTGGCCTCAGCCGGTCACCCAATACACGCCCACGCCGATATTTATACCCGACGGAGGACACAAAGCGTGGCACACAAATTTAGGAGACAGTTCTTTGGGATTGGCGTGAGAGGATTCAGGACAAGTTCACAAGATGATGCAAAGGATGGATACATTCTCAACGGGCGTGGAATTTTGAATTTTGGCAAGGAGTTTTTACAAATGGGGCTTTGTATGCGCGCCAAGACTTCGGTTGCGAGAGTGCAGGCGACACTATAAACATCGCCATGGTTGAATGGTGTGGTGGTACATCGTCTTGGCCGGTCTGCCAAGTAGAGTCTGGATAGCTTAGACACACATCCCACTCGAGACAGTAGATCGCTTTTTCAAATCCGGCAAAACACAACCACTTTTCTCGCGGCGCTGGTATGCATGGATGACGAAGGCATGCTTGGATAACCAAAGGTTTTGAAATTCCCTTTGGTGGGTACTTACGGAGGAGGGTCGACTATTTGTGTAAGCAATCTTTCCTCATAGTGGTATTTGCGAATGAAATCCAGAGTATGAGTGTCTCTAACGTCAAAAGAGTCATCCAATATGTATACATAGCACCGGTCATGTGTTATAGCTTTATAGCTGAATACACATTAAATGATTTCAAAAAAAAAAAGATCTAAGCCCGTACGGGCCACTGAAACTTCGCGTCATGTCACTGCCGCTTCAATTAAGTGTGCGTGTGTAGATGAAACATCATCTCTCCACTTCATTCACTGTCGACTGCACGTACGCCAGACGCGTCGACTTCGGGGGACAATGCCACATCACGAATTTACCCACAAGCTTCAAGGGCCTAAGTGCCTCGAACACTTTAGAAAATTTGCGCAGGAAACCGGCTGCTTCGGGGGCCCACCTGTGAGTCCGTCTCCAGCTCTTAGCGTAGACGGCAGTAACTAGATCGTAAGCACGAAGCATGACAGGTAGGAAAATGAGACGAGAAGTGTTATTTTCCAACCACAAATTGGAGTATGGGATTTGAAATTTTGGTTATGAGAGTTTGTGTGGGGTTTTATTTTCTTTCTTGCGACTAGCTACTTGTTGTGTAGTGGTTCACGGAGTGAGACCGATTCAGGCAGGTGGAAAGCATGATCCTGGCCGTGTGTACCAGTCCTTGACTCCTAGGAGATATAGAGCATAGCTAAGGACCTAAAAATAAAATAGTCATATCTTTTTTACCTATTCTGATTACTTATCCTTGTGGCTTATTCCTGTTACGTATTCAGAAAACTAGATCTACTGTTGTGACAGATATTGCAAAATTTGACTGTACTTGGCTCTGGTAGGAAGTTTCACTCCCAGGTTAGTAGAGCACACCGCGTACAGGTGTTCAGGCATGCGCTCCGAAAAGTTCACTTGTACGGGCTGAATAGAATAGAAGAGAAGAATGAATCACGATTGAACTACCATGTTGCAACGTTGTACTTTTGATTTATATGATACTTGCCGTATCAACAACGTCTCTAAGTCCTACATTAAGTTACTTAAATATCTTTAGCAGTCCTTGGGGGACTACTCTCAACATCTGTCGGTGGTGTCCCCTACGAACCTCCAGCTCTCACTGTAGAGTCTGCAGAGCCGAGATTGAGTAACACCTTATCAACTTTGAGCTGAGTTATCTCCCCCTCCGTCAAAGATACGCTTCCGATAACACATAAGACGACAAAGACGACGATAATGATGCTGAGAATGAGGAGAGATAATGTGGTACCAAACGCTACAACGGTAGTCAGAGAAGCCCTTGTTAAATCAGAAAATGTGCTACTCACCGGCGGGCGAACAAAAAGCCCACGAAAGCAAAGTAAAAGACCCTTCCGCCATCAAGAAAAGCAGATTTAGACTCATCAATAATATCGTCCCTACTAATCTATACCTCCGAATCTACTAGCGAGGAGGGCATCTGGAATACATAAGTTACTCGACAACCCCACGTCCGTAACGACTTTTGGATGCTAGGCTAGGCTCCTTCGCGACTGTCACTCTCGACCAAGACTTTTCTGACATCCTTTCACGACCTACGATTTGTCCTGCGGCATGAATCAGGGATGAGTAAGGAGGAGGCTAGAAAGGTTGAGGGACGCTCTTAGGTATACACAGGTCTGCTGCGCCCGGCTGGCCGGCCTCTTCGTCATAGGAGAGCCCCGCACCCAGTAGTTTTTGAGACTTATCCCTGCAGCTACACACCCGCAAATGGCCATCGTTTAGTTGGCTGGAGAGGGGAGATAATGACGGGATAACGGTTCCTCCTAGTGTGTACTCGAATGAAGACCTGTGGGGGTATTACTGCTGGAAAGAAGTCGTGAAGGAGGCATAGATACTCCCGGCCTGTAGGCAGAAAGGACCTACATGTCCTTACACAGTTTTAGACTTTTAAGGATAATAAGCACTCACTCACCTCACTCACTCACATGTTTGCCTCACGCGGGAAACGCACAGGGATTAATCAAATAACCGTACAATAAACCGAAACTAACCATAACCTTAACTAAGATCTCTTGGATAATTAGAATAATAGCCTGCAACTTATCAGATTTAGGTTAGAATCTACAGACTAGAAACTAAACCGAACACAAAGTAAAGTATTTTGATCACAACAAAAGATATTAGCCTCCTAGAATTAGTCATGTTTAGGAGCTCAATATCATGAGTTTCTACTCAGAGCAAGATTTAGCCTCGGAATACACAGGTAAAGGCAACCCGAATAGCATGTCAAAAGTTTTGCCTGCGTGCCTAACTACTTAGTAATTTAATTGAGTTTACCCGATCATTATCTCACCCGTTTCTTCAGGTAACTGTTATGTACCCAAAACGCCACCACGTCCGTCCGATGCAAAAGACTAAGCCATGAACACCTCATAGATGTTTTATGAAGGTGGCCAGCCCTATTAATCACCTTTGTAAACAAATAGTAATGCGCAATCTATCCCCTCGTAAGTTAAACGTAACCCCGGACACCAAAGCCGACCAGAAACCCAAACGTAATACATTTTTTTAGTCTGAAAGTTGAACTGTGGATGGAGGGAGTGGCATCAAACAAAATTGCGTTTCCTCTACCGCTCTTGTCAGCTCCAATGCCACAGAACAATTAATTTAGGTTTAAGCCCATTTTTTTTGTTAAAACGTATCAGATGGTCGATATATTAAAAACTTATAGGTTGGCCAGTGCAGATACTACGAATATCAAATGCCTTGATGGTTTCCAGAGGACTCTACAACATTATCCGAAAGGTTTATAAGGAGCTGTGCCAGGCATCGTTTTGTGGCTGCATCATCTCTAAGCACCGAAGAAAAAGTAGCGTCTCGAAGGGGTTCTGGAAGACATTGTCGTAATGCTTCCCGAGCACGAGCATTATCACTGAGCCTGTCAAGAGTGTTAGAATTATTGCAATAATGGATTTTGTATCCATACCGAAGGAAGCAGCGCACAACATGCTTCAGCAACCTTGCGGTCTGTTGCTCGACTAGTTGGGACACCATGTTGCTCAGAACTGTTCCAACGGCATAAAAACGCTCATAGGTTGCACATATGTAATTTAGCCCATGATCATCAAGAAGAATTTTCTGTACTATAAATATTGCCACTGTTTTACTGAGCTCTGACCCTGTTTCCATAATTCTTAGGCAGAGTGGAATTATTTCTGTGGTGAGTAGAAAGTTGATGACGTCAGATGAATCATTCTTAACGAGTGCACCAATTACACCGAGCGATGTTAATCTGAGATACTCAAAAGGTCTAGATTTAGAGGTAGTATTGAGGAAAGGGTATAGAAAGAGTGGTATATGCGCTAAGGAAAGGGTTAGAAAAATATATTCTAAATTTAAAAAACATACCATTGAGGAAAAGTGCCCTGGTCTCATTATGAGATGCAACACATTGAAGGAGGGCTAGAGCATTGCACACACGGTTTGACGCAGCTGCTGTTAGTTGCGAAGGGTTAAGTAATGTATATACGGAGATAATTTCTTGGAGAAGAGATGTCATGACACCTGCATAACGTTAGGTTTCTGCTTCACTAACTGTAATGATGCCTACCAAACGAGTGCCATAGAATCAACGCGAGTTCGGGAACCTGTTCTCTCTTTTTACTTAGTTCTAAGAGTGCAGCTTCTCTTGTGTCTTCGCCCAGCAAGTCGGCTATAAATGCGAGCGTTCTCCTATTTTCTTCCGTCACATTGTCCATCATGCTTGAATCCTGACCATGTCCTGATGCCGTAGCTGAGCTTGGAAGGTTATGGTTTGCCGCAATTCGGTTGTAGTGCTGTTGCTGCGCAGCAGATGCAGCAGCTGCAGCCTGTTGTGCATGCTGATGATGATTTTGCTGGTGCATCCATGATTGCTCATTCTGAGGGTTATACTGCTGCTGATGGGAGAAAACATGCGCCCCATGGGCGAGCATCGTGCGCTTTTTAAGTTGCTGCCAGATAGCCTAAAATTGTTGACCTCAAGTTGATGTAGCCAGCGAACAAGGGGACAATGGAGTAAAGGCACTGGTGACTATGTTGCTATCACTGCTTTTGTTTTGGCTTTAGTTGCCTTGAATAAAACTTATCACACGTGAGAAACGATAGACTGTTATCTGTCGGTCCAAACTGGCGTTGAGCGGATAGATGGAGGTTGCCATTTTCCTGCGGGGCTTACTGAAACATGTTAAAGAGGTTTGGACCTGGCTCTAGCTCGAGTGTCATGTGACACACAAAGTTTAGGTCTATATGCCATCTTAGTAATACGCTGTGAGCCGCCTAAAATATGTCAGTCAAATTAGGCTACAGTTATGTTTTGAACGGAATACCTCCTTGTATCAAAGCTCAACACCTACCAGTGGCGTCCTCTAGAATCTCCAGCTCTCGCCGTAGAATTCGCAGAGCCGAGATTGGGTCATTAAATTTGACCTTGTGCTGGGTTATCTCCCCATCCATGAAAGATGCACTTCCGATAACACATATGATGATGATGAACTAAACGACAATGATGCCGGGAAAGAGTAGAAATACTGCGATAGTAAACGCTGTAACGGTAGTTGAGAAGCCTTCCTTATATCACAACATGTACTACCCACCGATAGGCGAACAAAAAGCCCACGAAAGCAAGATAAAGGAACCCTCCGTCTTCACGATAAGCAAATTTTAAATCTCCAACAAAATTGACCCTTCCAACCTTCAATTCGGAATCTACCAGCCATGAGAGAATCTAGAGTACTTAAGTTAATCGTCAACCTTATATCCGTAACAAATTTCAAATACTAGGTTATCCTCCTTCACGGAAAGCCTCTCTTTTGACCAAGATTCTTATGACATCCTTTCACAACATTCAGTTTGTTGTCCGGTTTTAATCAGGGGAGAAGTAACGAGGAGGCTAGGAAGGCTGATAGACGCTCTTAAGTAGCACAGGTCTGATGCGCCCGGCTGGCCGGCCTCTTTGTAACAGAGAAGCCCCGCACCCAGTAGTTTTTTGAGAATTTTCCCCGCAGTTACACACCCGCAAATGGCCGGAGGACGAAGGCTGAACACCTGTCAGTGGTGTCCTCTACGAACCCGGTAGTGAAATATTCTCCCAGAGCCGAGATTCAGTCACGACAAAGGGTGGATTGGAGAGTTTTCGTCGAGTTGGCAATTGGGAGGAGTGGTGTTGGCTCACTTTTGGTCGAAAATCCGACTTGCAGAGATTTCACGACTGCAAAACTCAACGAAATCAACCATCTGAACCCCAGATACGAACCACAGACAGGCTAAAACCTGACTGATGTTCGTATTACAACAACCGACACCTACAAGATCTATTTTTTTTTCTCTGCAAAATCGTTCCCAGCCAAACCCATCTCGCGGCCCTCTCCACAATCATCTCATCACCTACCGAAGCAATCCCATACATCTTAGAGTCAAAATCGCCATCAAAGAAGCAAGAAGATGTCCGACCCTCCGCAACTGCCAGTCGCTGTGAAGGAACGGTCGAAATACCGGCCTTAAATGCGTCCTCACCTTGGCCAAGGGCACCAACAACTCGACCTGCGACGAACCGCCACCGACGAAATACGTACGGCATTTCGCCGGCACACCAACCAGAGCCATCGGCAAAGACTGGGCACCGGTGCCTCGGTCTTGAGCTCTCAGTCGCGTTTTCGACCTCCACGGTTAGGGGTACGGCAGCGACTGGGCAAGGCCGGAGGGGTGGACATTCAACAAACTTTATAGGATGACGAGATCGGCTAAAGGACAGAGGGATGCTGTATGAAGGAACCAAAAGGGAACACAAACTGAGGAGGCCTTGGTGGGCGACTGGATTAAGCCTCTAGTGAAGAAAATGAACCCTGGATTAAATGAGGAGATGCTGAGATGAGCCAAAGCTGGGAATGAAATCGAAGGGAAAAGTTACAGATGGCGAAGGTGTCAAGGGCTCGGGCGCGTGGTGGCCGAGGCTGAGGAGGAATTTGCGCTTCGGCGCGCCAAAATGGGGTTCTCCGGATAGTTGTGCTTGACATGATTCAACACATAGGTGAAGTCTGAAGTGATCCGGTCATTCAGGTGGGACGAGGTAGATGTAATTAATGGTAGTTAACCTGATCCAGCCCGGCCCTACCCGTGCTTAAGCTCCAGGAGGAGTGTAACGGTAGTCACTTTACCTAGCACGTTAATGAACAAACAAATCAAACCCGCAAATGGCCATCGTTTCTTTGATTGGAGAGGGGAGATAATGAGGGGATAACGGCCCCTAGTGTCTACTCGAGTGAAGACCTATGGAGGTTTTACTGCTTGAAAGAAGTCGTGAAGCAGGCATAGAAGGGAGTACTCTGCCCGAAATATAGTTACTCTCGGCCTGTAGCAGAAAGGAACTTTATGTCTTTATTTAATCATAGAGTGAATGGGACAATTAACACAATCAAATCAGTAAACCTCGGTAAATCGCTTCAATAACTATAGCAGCCTGGCAAGGCATGATCTGCAACACGCTAATATGTATAGGCTTTTTGAAATTATCGCCTCTTTCACGCGTTGCAATTACATTTCATAATTTATCACTGACATCTAAAGAAATCTGATGAATGCCCGTTCCGGGACAATTTTTTGCTCGGGCATCTAGCCGTCATCGTGTAGCATGTCTCTATTCCCTTTTTAACGGCCTATGAGCTATTCTAATAGGTTTCCAGGCAAAGCCCTCTATCGCGCCATCTTGCAATCGAGCTCTAAAATTCCTCTACCAAGTGATGTTTCTCAGCGCGGTTCAAAAAATCCCTTGACGCATCTTATTCGTAAGCGCTTCCGCCAAAATGCCTTTGTCGACAGTCCACGCATGATTAGAAACGCACTACAAAGCGGCTATCTCGTAAGGTCCCTCGTCGAGATTCCCGCCCCTCTCTATGCTGCAATTGCTAAAATGTGACTATCTATGTGCACAGTCCGAACATGTCCTCCGCCTCGCCGTCGACGGTGTCTCGACGGCAGTCGAGCAAATACATTGTTTAGTACACTCCCATCAGGCTGATATCGAATCATCTCGTCGCGCTTGTTCTCAGCCTGAGTTCAAGCCTCGTCCTCGGCCTCGTGTATGGCCTTATTCTAGTGCGCCTAAGCTGGTCGAAAAACGCCCATTACCTTTATCTTGCATTTCGTCGGGGCAACGTCACGTGCCTAGCTTGGTCATGACATCCGCAGGCATCCCCTTCCTCCGCTTTAAGAGGCCCCAGAGCCCTTATTTGAGTCGCGTCATCAGGGATAAGGTCGTTCAGAAACAGAAAAAAATAGATCTCAGATCTCAACTGGAAATTACCGATTTTGTCGCACAGTCCGAGAATGATTGGGAAAATACAGTTTTGCAACAAATTGAAAGAGATGTGGAAGGAGGAATTCAAGACGGCGGAAGTAATGAGTGGTGGTGGGAAGGATGGGGTAACGGTATCGGTGTCGACAAGGGCTGGGATAGTAGTATCATGGAAGCTCAGAAAGAAATCGATGCTGCTATTCGAACAGAACGCGCTAGTGCCAAAGCCTATGGCGAAAAGATGACAAAGATTTACCTTGAAGAAAAAAGACTCTGGCAAGAAGAGAAAGAAGTAAAATCAGCGAAAAGGCTAGCGAATCTCAAGCTGCGCGTAAAATATGACGCAAAATCATCAACAGCTCGAAATTAATATTTCTCTCAAATCTCACATTCTGTGTTTGAGGCGTGTTAAATTAGTCATAGATTTAATAGGTATCGACCTATCGCGATAGATATGCAAAAACTCTCCGGAATCTGGGCAGTCACGATAGAAATTTCTCTTGTTTTTATCGATAATCCGTCACATTTAGCTAGTTCGACATCAAAAAGTTCTCATGCTCACATATTATGGTTTCCCTTTCATATATCTTGCAGTCGTGTTTTCAATAAGTTACATAATCCCAGCTCGTCATGGCTTGTCTTCTGTACTCCATACTCATGTCTACATATTCTGTGAGACATGATTTCGCTGAAGTTGTTATTATCAAATTGCTTCAATAGAAAATCTCTCACTTCGAACGATTCTATTCCTGTCGCGAAAAATTACCCTGACCATTTCCCTTACTGAGACGCGGTAAGAGCCTAGGATTACCATTGAAAGATTGACTGGGATTACGAAGCTCTAGAATGAGTTCCAATAAACTCGCTGAATGTTTCTCTCAAGAGTAGAAACTTCGCGCTGAGTTGATGTTGAATGAAAGAACATATATTTTTTTGAAGTATGACTTGGAAATTTCGGGGGACTATTCTCAACACCTGTCGGTGGTGTCCCCTACGAACCTCCAGCTCTCACTGTAGAGTCTGCAGAGCCGAGATTGAGTAACAAAGCCTTCACTTCGATGAGGATTCCCAATCGCTTTCGCAGTCTGTATCGTCTTCATTCCTCAACACATTCCCCTATCACCATTACCATGAAGCTAACCACAATCAGATCAGATGGTAGGGTCGGAGCCCTACTCATCACCCACCCTTGATCATGGAGGAAAAGCCATCCGATGAGTTTCCGGAGCGTACCCAGCACCCGATACGAAGATGGTGGATTGGATCAAGTGGGCCTCGAATGTTACAAAGAAGGGAGATATAGATGAATATGCGCACCTCATGTGGTCCCGGTGCCTAGGCCTCGCCTGGCTGGGGCTGCAGGTTTTTTGAGACTTTTCCCCGCGCACGCAGTTTCCATTGCTACCATTTTTATTTATTTTGGGTGGAAGGTTCCGTGAAAAAGGTTGCTGAATTCTACGGGTAAACACTGAGCTGAATGGCTATTCATCAAGGGCAATATATCAATGATCTTATAAGTAACAAAAGAGGCTGGGAGCACTGTACAAGGTGTAGCCTGGGTCAGAGAGGAGTCCAATGTTCTAGATAGTCTAAGACTCAAGTAGTACAATAAACAGCATCACTCACTCACTCTAGATATAGAAGTAGAGGTTTCGTCATTTTGACGTTAATGTCATGAGCAATTTTCACCTTCCAGATGATTTCTTTGGCTTCTTCGCTGGTAACATGATCTCTACTTCCATTGAGCTCTGATCTCTGAGCTGTGCTTTTCTGATGGTTAGTCGACCAAATTACTGCGCCACCATTCCATATGATCGTTTAGCCTTGGGAGTATTTTTTATCATTTTCGGTCCGCTACGCTGCATCCGTCCGTGCTGTCCAGATATTTGTCGTACCAGCAGATCTGTATTTAATCCCGAGCGACCTTGTGCCCTTGAGGTATCTGAGTAGATGCTTTGCCATGCTTAAATAGTTTGAATCGGGATCAGACATAAATCGTGCAAGTTTCCCTACAGCATAAGATATGTCTGGCCTTGTACCATTAGAATAGAATAGAATTAAATTTAAGTCCCTACTAAGTCTATGACTATGAAGTACTGCTAAAATTAGACATTAAGCTACCAAAATTCATTTGTTTTTATATATACTGTTTTTTAAATATTTTCCAATAGACAATGAGGGCTTTACCCTGAGTTAATATATTTGTTATTCCTCCTCTTTCTTAAATCTTTATTAGATGTAATAATTTAAATGTACCATTAGAAATGTATAGGACAGGTCCAATAATTTGTCGATATAGGCAGATCTTATCTGTCACAGGATTGGGACTTCGATGTTTTCACAAAGAGAAGGGAGAGAGGAAAATGATTGATTGTCCTATCTTCCATCATCTCACTTTTGTTTAAATACAAGTTCGCTCGTCTTCCTTAAGTCAGTTTCCATAGTCCAGACCACGTAATCTCATCATCCCGTCTTACAAACAGACTATGTTATCTAATTTTAAACACAAGGTAAAAACATGATGAGCGCTAATATGGTAAATAGGTAAAAATAGGCGCAACTAGTTACAGTATAAAATACCAGAATTATGTAACGCACGGTTGATTGCGCGTGCTTTCTTCTTAGCCTTATTCCGCCTCATATACAGGTCTATTAGTTCGACATTATCATATCTGAGCGTTTGATGGATATCATCTTTAGTAGATGGCTTTAGGACTGTTCATGCTGGGAGTGGGAGATCCTTAGATATACTTTTCTCCATTCCCAGTTGCTGAATGAGTTTTGTTGTATTTGCAGTTCGATGAAGGGGAAGTGTAGAGTCTAGGGCACTCAAACTATTCACATGCAGAAGACTTGAACAATAAAAACTGGATAACCTTGTATGTAGCAAGTATTAGAATATGCAGTCCTAATGGAGTGCACATCCTACAATAGTCTTAGGCTTATAGAGAATGTAAATGGATTAAAAAAAAAAGGCGAAGTGTACGCTTTCGCCTATTTCTTTCCGCCTAAATTCCGACGAAATTATCAATTAGTCCTAGCACTTTGCAACTCCATTTATGCATGATATTTGATTTGAAGGAATTTAAATTTCCATGTTTACTATGATTAGCATATCATCTACATAAAGAAGTTATCTCCCCCTCCGTCAAAGATACGCTTCCGATAACACATAAGACGACAAAGACGACGATAATGATGCTGAGAATGAGGAGAGATAATGTGGTACCAAACGCTACAACGGTAGTCAGAGAAGCCCTTGTTAAATCAGAAAATGTGCTACTCACCGGCGGGCGAACAAAAAGCCCACGAAAGCAAAGTAAAAGACCCTTCCGCCATCAAGAAAAGCAGATTTAGACTCATCAATAATATCGTCCCTACTAATCTATACCTCCGAATCTACTAGCGAGGAGGGCATCTGGAATACATAAGTTACTCGACAACCCCACGTCCGTAACGACTTTTGGATGCTAGGCTAGGCTCCTTCGCGACTGTCACTCTCGACCAAGACTTTTCTGACATCCTTTCACGACCTACGATTTGTCCTGCGGCATGAATCAGGGATGAGTAAGGAGGAGGCTAGAAAGGTTGAGGGACGCTCTTAGGTATACACAGGTCTGCTGCGCCCGGCTGGCCGGCCTCTTCGTCATAGGAGAGCCCCGCACCCAGTAGTTTTTGAGACTTATCCCTGCAGCTACACACCCGCAAATGGCCATCGTTTAGTTGGCTGGAGAGGGGAGATAATGACGGGATAACGGTTCCTCCTAGTGTGTACTCGAATGAAGACCTGTGGGGGTATTACTGCTGGAAAGAAGTCGTGAAGGAGGCATAGATACTCCCGGCCTGTAGGCAGAAAGGACCTACATGTCCTTACATAGTTTTAGACTTTTTAGGACAATAAACAACCACTCACTCACTTACATAAAGAAGTTCGGAGACATCCCTACCTATAAATAAATTTGGATCAGCATCTTCACTCTTTAAGGAAACTCGATTAAAGTGATATTTCACTTCCTTGAACCAAATATGCGGGGCTTGCTTTAAACTGTATAGTGATTTTTTGAGCTTGAGGTAATTTTCCTTTCGATTGATTCCAGGGTGTTGCAAGGAAAAGCAATCAGGTATCTCTACATAAATCTCTTCTTCTAATTTTGGATTTAGAAAGGCTGTATCCATATCAAGCGCTTCAATTTCAAGATCCTCTACTGCAGCCTTTGATAGAAGTATTCGGAGTGTGTTGTACCGTATGACCGACGCGAGAGTCTTGAAATATTCGATACCATACTGCTGTTCAAATCTACGGACAAAGATTCGTGCTTTTCGTCTGTCTAACCTGCCGTCACTTATAAACTTCTTTTTGAGAACTATTTTGCTTGACATTATTTTCTTTCCAGGCGGTGGAGATCCAGTCAAAATCGTATAGGTGTCGGTAGCTTGCAGAGAGCGCAATTCTGATTTTATTGCCTCTTTCCATAATTTAGGATCTTTATGCATGGTGTGATGGAAACCGAGTTAGTGACGAATAAATCTATTTATTAAACTATATTAAGGGAAAAGAAATCTCTAGCTACTATTAACAGGTACTTATAACGTTTGGTCCGCTTAGTGAATCTGCTGACAGATAACTTTCCCCTAGGCCTAATACTTGCTACCGAACCAAGTATTATCAGGAGCCATTACGCTATGATTTTACTTCGACCTCCTGGCTAGCAGTGCCATTTCATCTATATTTGTCCATCCTTCCTCTTTCAGTCTTATCGTAATTATTCCTAATTAAACGCTTAGGTTTCCTCCTAAGCTTAAACAACGGGCAAACCGTAACACATGGCCTGTTAAACGGTGATAGATTCAAATAGAGGAGTAAGCACTTGAATTGATGACGACAGACAGGCATTAATATGGACTGCTTGTGCAGATAAAGCATTTGCTCTAACGACATGGTTGGACACAGCCTTTGCCACTCTTCTCAGCGGTCTGCCAAATCTTAATTTTGGCGGAGAGCAAGGAGTCTGCTCAATCGATGGTTCGATGGCTTCTCGGATAATCTGAGGAGTACTTTCTAATAAGCTTATTCTCTCTCCTAGATATTCTTGCTCTACTACCCTCGTGGTGGCCTCGACCATGGGATCTCACGAGAGCTTCCTCCACGCGTTCTCGTGGCAGCTTTCTTCACGTCTTATTACGGGAGTCTGTAGCTCTACCGAACCTATGTAGGTCTCTTGCTCGTCCATTCTCGTGGGAGTCTTCTGTATGTAGCGTTGATCAGACGCATCTCCAGCCTCTCGCAGGCGAGTTACAGGATTTTGCAATTCATAGTCATTTTCGCTCGAACTCATTGCCTCAATTTGGCGAATTGCAGCGTACTTCTTAAGCGCTTGCTTGGCACCTTTCTACCTAGCTTCTATCAGCTGCGGCTGGTACATTGTCGAATAGTAGGACACAAGTTTTATTTGGATGTGCATTAAACAAGGATGCTGGAGTTTGGGTGGTAATGATAATGATGATTATATTTATCGTGCCAGGCTTACACCCTCCATCCAATGGACATGACACGCATGGAGAACATCTAGAATACAATTTCCTCCATTCTCCATCAAAGCCCATCTGGTGCCTGACTTTTCCAAATACGTGCCTTACGCTAGTTACATCGGGTCGAATAGGTAGGAACGCATACACCATGATCCTAAGAGCATGTATTGAGGGAAAACCTTCGTGGAAAAACCTCAATAATTCCTCCCGTACTCTTTCACGACGAGCAGCCGTATTCCCCCCTTAAACAGGCCGTGTAGGAATCCAACCTACCACTTCTAAAAAGCACACTCAGCACCCGACCAACTGTGCCAACAGCCTGTCGAAAATCACATATAGTCCTTCCCAAATTCTCCCCTGTATTACGCTCAACCTCCATTTGAGAGGGCTGAAATTCAGTAATCGAGAGCTCAAGACCGAGGCATTGGTGCCCCAGCTTTTGTCGTACATTGTTCGTGGTCTGAGTGAGGCTTCTTCGTTCGGGCCATCTTTGGAATGTGTCGAAAAGTTGAGAAAATTGATGTCGCGGTCGAGGTGCTTGTCTAAAATGAGGCCAAGCAATTGCACAGTCCTGCACACAATGTTAGTAAGGTTGAAAGCGAAAGGAATTTTACCTTTGATTTTGGAGGGTTGTTGATGAGTCGTAAAGTCCTCCCAGTCAAACTCAATCGGGAAGTTGTTAGAAGACTGAATAGGAGAGACCCAAACTTAAACTTTTGATCTATCGTGCCGGGAACGGAACCTAGCCCATGTGTCAATCGAAATCGACTGGGCCACGCTCAGCAAGCTGCCGTTGCGAAGGATGCGATTCTTCTTGGCTATCCCAGATATGCAGAGCATACTGAGCGATTACACCGGCACCACTGGAAGGTGAAGAATTCAACTTTGGCGGCATTTGGGTGGTAATAATGATTATGAAGACGTTGTAACAAATGGGTAGTAATTAGTAATAGATGTGTAAGCATATATCATGTGACGAGTGTTCAAGGTCATTAAGGTCCTGGCGCTCCGCCACAAATGAAGATAGATACGAATGAATGAAACAATTGTTATGGAGTTACCTCAAACAAAGAATAAATAGGAAAAATTCAGACATACATCTTTGTTCGCTCTAAAGGTACTTGTCTAGGTGTTAGCACATCTGGTCTATCAGGTAGAGTAAAGAGTGAGATGTCAATTTTAGGAAATTCATAGTCATTCAACTCAACATCTGCAGAGATTGTGTCTCTTAGGGAAAGCGTATCAAGTAGCTTCCAAATTATCGTCAAAGTCATTCCTATCATGATGAACTTTCCCTCTCTAATATGAGGTTGCCATTTCTGAGGAATTAACTCGGAAGGGTAAAGCACATATGCTTTGCACCCGAAAACTCTGACGTTGATTAGATCTGCAGGCTTTCCATGATAAGCACTGTGGGGAGTGAATTTTTCTGGGGCGTCATTATCAGCGAAAGGTAGCGTGGATATGGGAGCCCTGTTCTTGATCCAAGCCGCATGCTCAATAGCGCAATCCCAGAGCTGGTGAGGTAGCTGTACCTCATATAACATAGACCTTGCTATGACTGCTATAATAGCCATCCATCTTTCAATAACCCCGTTTATTGAGTGTTTGTCTGGTGAGCTCGGTTCAAATTTCATACCTACTTCTTTCAAGTAGTGTTGAATGACAGTATCAAATTCACTCCTACCATTGTCAGCCCTCATGTGGAAAATTTTATTGCCAAATTATAGTTCAGCTTCGGCTTTTTTTGTCTGAATGTGACTAGAGCCCCGTTCATTTCCTTCGTTCTTAGTAACCTGACCCAGTACGTGCTTGTTGCATCATGTACCACGTGGAAGTAGAGCCGATATCCTCCAAATAATATGGACTGGATTTCTGAGATATCGTAGTGAACTCGACGAAGAATAGTGTTTGAATAATTGTCAGATTACTTATTGAAGTTTTCCTTCATCTTTCCTGCTAATCATGCTTGGCGAGAATTTGACACAATCGGAATTAATCTTTTCTTGCTGGGAACGTTTAGTCCAGTGTATCCTATTTTCAAAATCTTGTCAAAATCTTTGATGTTGATACGGCCCATTATTCTGTGCAAAATGTCCCACTCAGTTTCTGTTTGGCGTGGTATTTGTTGCTGATATTACGGCATGCGCTAATGATACTGGAGATCGCCGTCTGCCGAGGGTAAGGTATTGATAATTGTTAGGATTATAGTTGCTGACGAAGAATACTCAGATATATTTCGACTGGCGAGGTGCCAGGTGTTTAAAGGTTGGATAAATATAGGATATTCGAGGGACACCAAGTCAAGAAGTCGAGTTGCCGAGCAAGAGATCAAGGCTGATAACTTAGGATGAACAGAAGTACGAATAATGTAACGGATAATGAAAGACTGAGAATATCGGACTATGAGAATATAAGATTATACAATTATGTAAATGCTAGATTGCGAGGTCAAAGATCAAAAGAATGAAAGATTGAGAAGCTGGAGAGTTACTCTGTGGTAGCTCCAGCTTACTTATGTCTGACTCGAGACAGTAATTGAACTCAACTAAGACTATAGCAGATGTAGTCATGACGCCAGCCCCTCCATCTCTAACTGTCGGAGTTTTCTGAGAGACATCAGTAAACTTTTCCCAAAATTTTATTCAATCATTCTCCTTGAAACCTCTTCAAGGATGCCTGGTCACAAGATTAATGGTGCGGGGTCAGTACTGTCTTATTCCCTGCACAATGGTTTCCTGATCAGCTGTGCTGAAAACCTTTTCCTGTGATAACTGTTGTTCGATTACCCACTTTAAGTCTAGGATATGCGCACACGAATTCGTATTTTACATGTAACTTATAACTTTAATAAAAACAATATTCCATGAGTTACACTTTTTGCTCTTCTTACTCTGAAATTGCAACAGATTATGAGTCCAAATCCGCTCCACTTATCTCTGGGTATAAATACTTCTGACTCTGACTTCCTTTTTTCTTCAGCAATTTCTTGCTTCCATTCACCTGCTTACTCTCTATCTGTTTGAAATAAGTTCAAACAATTCCGACATCTCTCGACTCTATCTCGCCCTATCTCACATATCTTCCTATTCACTACTCTCGACATGTCCACCAACAATATTTTGAAGGTACTTTAATGTGCTCCCCAGCTAAGTACTTCACCGTTTACTCGATTGTCTGACCTTGTCGAAAGAGTTTTCAAAGACCTCGATATTGAAGCTCACATCTATGAGCATATATCGGAACTCCACGATGCCAAAGTGGAAAGCAGCAAAACCTCGCCTCTTCACCGACAGGACTGTCAAATACAGGTCGCGCTAATCTCGCCTGTTCCGGAAGAATAACTTCACTCCGTCTCTAACTTAACCACGGCAAAAGAGATGCGGGACTCCATTCAAACATTCTTCAAGCCGAGATGCGAAGATACAGTTGTCACTCTTCTCAAGGACTTTTGGCGCTTTGAAATGCCTGACGGAACTACTGTCGACAAATTCGCCGAAAAACTGGTTGGTCGACAGATGCAGATTGCCTGTGTCGATCCCTCACTTCAGCCAAGAGACGATATCATGAAAGGTGTTGAGAAATAAGTCTAATGCATTGCAATTCCAGGATCCTCATGACCCTTATTATGGGTCTGAGTTGTCATCATTAGCCAGGAGTTAGGAGAACCGGAGAGCAAGATACCCTGTACAATTAGCTTGTTTATCACGTGGTTATTGGGTTGTTTTGTTAGCATGCACGGACCCTCACTCAAGATGTAAATCTCGAGTGTTGGATCCGTTTTGATGGAAAATTATTTTATACCTCTAACGAGTTGATTTCATAGACAAGTCTACCTTCCATGTTTTATATTAGAACTCCTTAAAGTGATCATTACACAATACAAGGACTAAGTTTTTAATAAAAGGCTACCTCCTCGACTTCTTTGATACTTGTTGTGGAGGATAATTTGCGGGATCTGTCACCACCCTCCGAAATAATACCGACTGTTCTTTTGCCGGTGCCGTGCAATCTTTTCGGTCAACTCAGGCCAATTATGTGGGCCACAACCCTCTTCCTTCTGTTTCTTTAGTTTACGGCAACCGCGGGCCAGGGGCACCACCCGCCGATAATTCTTCTAACATATCAGTCAATCCCCACAAGGGTAAAACCTGTGGCCACTGCGGACGAATTAATAACATTCGTGAAACTTGCTTCTTGTGGCTTCAGACTCCGAATGGGTCAAAATGGGCCGCCAAGAATCCAGAAAAAGCTGCAATAATTCGATCTCTTTTCTATAAATTCGAGAGGAAAAGAAATGGGTCTAGCTCCGGGGGTGTTTCTGCCAAGCAAAACACTGGCGAAGCTTGGATTGTGTCGGAAGACGTTTGGTCCGCATCCAGCTGCCCGGTAGAGAAAGATGTGGTTCTTGACACGGGTGCCACCAACCATATATTTGCAGACAGAAGCTATTTCACTTCTCTCTGCAATTAAAAAACGTATCCAGAATTCATCTGGGCATGTTCTTGCGGTTCAAGTTATCAGCTCGTTCAGTTTTGATGTCGGCAACTACTCTGATAGTTCATTGAGTAGAACTATCACCCTCGACAATGTTTGATACCTTCCTGCTTGTACCAAGAACCTTGTCCCGGGCCCTCAGCTGCATTCCAATGGCTATGGAATGCATACTTCTAAAAATGGGTTGTATATTGTTCATGGAGAGGACAATAATTCTTTAGCAACCGCTCGGGTAAAAGACGGCTTATTCTGCTTCAACGTCGTCAATTCTTCACCCAAGTCTTTAATTTCTTCGCGTACTTTACTTTCGTCGCACCGTCCTTCATTTTGTTACGGCGTGCCGTGGATTAGATCAAGATCGCCATTCGCCGAGGCTATGGAAATGTCAGGTGGTAAATACTAGAAAAATGGAAAGTCGGCGAAGTACTAAGGCTAGAATGAAGCGGGATTGCGAGAGGAATACTATAATAATATTATAAGATTGTGAAGCCGGAGAACTACTTTGTTGTAGCTCCAGCTTCGTTAAGTACAAACAACTATCTAATACAATTCAACTAAGAATGTGGTAATTTCTCATCATAACTCAAAATATGACCTCAACCATAACAATTCTAGCTGGCGCATTACCTGGTCTCACCATATAAGTGCAAGTGTTGAGGCTAAGCCGAAAAACCTGTTCCGTGAACATTATCCTCAGGCCCTTTGCTTAGACTCTGGTTCAAGAATGTCTCACCATGACACATTTTATAACTTCATCTCACCCACTGCTTTGATCACGAAGGGGAAATCGCCTATCTCTACCGATAATTATTCTTGTTTTTCTTACGTGCCTTCCGCTAATTTAATAACGAAGGGTAAATTGTCTGTTTCTCGCGGAAAATTTTCTATAAATTCTGCAACTTCTTCAACTTCTCTACCTT
This sequence comes from Blumeria graminis f. sp. triticale, assembly GCA_905067625.1. Classification (NCBI taxonomy): domain Eukaryota; kingdom Fungi; phylum Ascomycota; class Leotiomycetes; order Helotiales; family Erysiphaceae; genus Blumeria; species Blumeria graminis. The sequence goes on from LR898477.1 coordinate 7,851,790, forward strand.
CGAAGTCAGTATCTGAAATTTCTCGACTTTTTCATCACCTATGTGCGGACATCAGTACTGGAATTCTTTTGCTAATTGACAGCAGCCAATCAAATTAGATGATTGACAAAAAGGTTTCTTTCTAAAAGAATTCTTTTTCACAGTCAATTAAGGACTGCGATGTTTGCTTTTCTTGATAATAGGTTGAAAATATACGTCGTGACTCCTCTCTCCGGCAAAAAAGTGTTCTATAGCTGGTTCATTCTGACACTTGGGGGAGGTGTCGTGCAACTGGTATACTTGTTGCCAATTACTTCGTTAGTTTCACCGACAATTTCTCACGTGAAAGCGAAGTCTTTCTACTTTGGACTCTTACTGAGGTTCTCTTTTGTTTCGTTAAGTACAAATAATCAAAGGAACTACAGACAGGTGAGAAAATTAAAGCTTTACGAAATGATGACGGCACCGAGCACAATCTAATCAATTTTGGGGGCATTTCTCATCAAAAAAGTGCCCCGTATACGCAGCACTAGAACGGAGTGTTGGAGCGATTGAATAGAACACTTGTCACGATGGCTAGGTGTCTGCTTACTCATGCACATCTTCCTCTTCGATTTTGGGATGCTGCAATTGCTTCGGCCTGCCACATGTTTAATTGTCTTCCTCATGCTCATCAAAAGATTTTTCCTTACAAAAATCTTTAACGGCCTCTGTTCTGGCCTTTCTTACTTGAGGGTCTAGGGCTGTCTCTGTTACGTTCTTATAGACAGTGAAGATCCTCAACTGTGTGAACTGGCTCACAAAATGTTATGTACAAGGGTCGAGTCGAGACCTTTCCTTATAGGGAATAGCGTTTTAGAAAAGTCAACAATGTATTTATAGAATTGCTCCCCATAGAGAGAAGAGATAGGAGTGAATTGAGTAACCGCACACAAGCTTGTGAATTAACCATTAGTAGTGTTCCGACACCAACGCTACAAGATTTCTCCGACCTCCTTTAAGGAAATTTTTATTGGTTATTTTGATTTTGATTTCATTATCCTGATTTGGCGCCCTATGTGTTATGGCAAGACATTCTGTAATCAGTGTCTATGGGGAAAGTTAAAGGTGAAGAGGTTGACTTGGGGTGAAGGAAAAGCCACCATAACTTCGGAGTGGTACTCGCAAATGAAATCTGAGGCATGAGTGCTCTTCTTGTCAATTGAGTCATCTTTTCTGTACTTTTCTTTAACCTTTACACATAGCTAGATAGCTGCAAAAGCAATTAAAATCTGATGCAAAATAATAAAAATAAAGGTGAAGATCCAAGGAACGAATTCTCAACAAATCTGAGACAGTCAAAGCTAGACTATCATCTAAGTTAATGCACCATCTTGAATCGATCCTGTTGAGGCTATGGTTGGAGTCAGGGCTAGATCTTGTGCTAGCCTAAATGGGATAATTGTAGAATCTTTAGCTTTACTTAATTTTTTTTTTAAAATCATTTAATGTATATTCAGCTATCTAGCCATGACACACGACCGGCGCTATGTATACATTTTGGATGGCTCTTTTGATGTTAGAGATACTCATACTCTGGATTTCATTCGCAAATACCACTATGAGGAAAGATTGCTTACACAAATAGTCGACCCTCCTCCGTAAGTACCCACCAAAGGGAATTTCAAAACCTTTGGTTATCCAAGCATGCCTTCGTCATCCATGCATACCAGCGCCGCGAGAAAAGTGGTTGTGTTTTGCCGGATTTGAACCAGCGATCTACTGTCTCGAGCGGGATATGTGTCCAAGCTATCCATGTAGCTACCAATCACAGAACCCCAAGCACATGATTATATCCTACCCTCGATGGTCAAATGAAAGAGGAGAGATCTGGAGACAAGCAAAAGATCGGTCCTACGAAGTTATGCTAAACAATAGTGGAAATATCAAAAGGATAACACAGTGGATCCTAAATCATGGTTGGAAAGAGCAATTCTAGATGACAAAGGCGGTCGAAATGCTGCTGAGGGAAAGGAACAGCTCATGCCTTTCTTGAGGTCGATAAAGCTGATGTGATTGGGTTATATGGAGGGCACTATAGTGTAACTGCGCTTCCTAAAGGATACTTTATAAAAAACATAGAAATTAAGCAGGAAGGTTTAGGGGGTCTTCACCAAAAGGTTTCCTCCCATGTAAATTAGAAGGAATGAAAGACAGCTAGGGTTGGATGGTGCAGTAGTACACCACTCGGGCCGTCAACCCAAGTAGCTACTGGGTAGCTTGAACACCTACGCCATTCGAGACAGGAGAAAGCTGGTTCTAGTCAAGTAAAACCTACCCACCACTTCCTCTCGCGTTGATATTGTACTTGTGGGATGATGAAAGCGCACTCGGATAGCCACAGGTTTTTTCGCGCTTTTCCCTGTGGTGGGTATGCACGGAAGAGGTCATACGCCGTAAGGGTTAACCTCGAGTGGTATCTGGAAATAAAATCTGAGTGTGAGTATACTAAAACGTCAAATTGAGTCGTCCTACTTAAAGCACATATTTTCCGATAAAAACCTGCATGTTCTCCACCGAGAAAGAGGTATCCCAACAGGGAAGATCATTCTGGAAGGGAACCGACTACGGCTTTCGGCTCGGCTCCACTCACTGGACAACCGCCACCCGCTCCGGACTCGTGCCGCCGTGTGTCCAAACTATGGAACAAGGAAGTACAAGAAAGATCCTCGGGCACCCAAGAATCCAGAGATCCACATGATACGAGTACAGCGGGCTTACCGAAAACTCCCGGATGCGGAAGACGCAGAGCCTTTGCCGCCCCAAGCTATCTTTCGAGTTTCAACTCAAGGATAGAGGAGGAAGAGAAGGCAACTCGGTTCATTGATAGTGTGCCGGCATCAGATATTTGCGCCTACCCGGATGGATCGTCGGAGAGGAATGGTCGCTCAGCATGGGGGTTCGTCTTGAAGAGGGATGGAAAACTCTGTTGAAGGGATATGGCATCAAGCATGGTGGTGAAGTGCTTGATGCGGAAAATATAGGGGCGAGGAAGGGCCTGGAAGTTGCGCTGGGATTGTTGGAGATGGAGAACGCGGGAAGGGACGGCAGTCAGCAGATCAACGTACTGACAGATAGTCAGTCTGCAGTGAAAGCACTGCTGAAAGGAACTGTCACAACAAGTCTCGACGACGTGCGACAATTTAGGACGCTATTAAAAAAAGCTCTAGTCTCGGTGAAGTAGATACCAGCCCACTCCGGGATGCAGGGAAACTGTGACAGAAACCGAGTTGGTTGTGAATAAATCGATTTATTAAACTATATGAGGAGAGAAGAGAACTCTAGCTACAACTAACAGGTACTTATAATGACTGATCCGCTGCGTGTATCTACTAACTGATGGCTTTCCTCCAGAGATCATACTCGCTAACTAGCCACGTATTGTTGGGTGTTACTTAGTTGTAACAGCAATCTAGCGTCCTGATTAGTATTATTGTTTCGCCTAGTTCCATCTTCCCCTCCCCATGCGACCTTATTGTAAACAATCTAAGTATCACGCTTAGGTATCCACCTAAGCTCATACAACGGTCAAACCGTGACTGAAACGAAGATTCAGACAGAGCTGCACGCTCCGGCCTCCGACAACTTCCAAGCAAAGACAGCCAGCCTGGCTCCATCACATTGGCGTACGTTCGTTGGCTCATCAACCGAAAACGTCAAGCGCTTCTCGACGACTGGTGGGAAGAAGCATGTCCACCTAGGTATCGAAATCTGGGTCTACTCATGCGACGACGCAAGCCACAGGAGCAGGCACTTTCTCGGCGGTTACTCCGCGAACTGATCTCAGCTCGAACGGGACACGGAAACTTCGCTGCATGTCACCGTCGTTTCAACAACTTCACCGCTTCCATGGAGTGTGCGTGTGGAGAGGAAACATCACCTCTCCACTTCATTCACTGTCGACTGCACGAACGTCAGACGCGTCGACTCCGAGGGAAAATGTCACATCACGACTTTGTCCAAAAGCTTCTCGAGCCTAAGTGCCTTGAGGATTTTACAAATTTTGCGCAGGAAACCGGCTGCTTAGGCGACTCACCTGCAAGTCCGTCACCAGCTCTCAGCGGAGACAACATTAACTAGGTCATAGCACGATGCATGACAGGAAGGAAAACGAGACGAGGAGTGTCGCTTTTCCACCTCAAATTGGAGTATTGGATTTGGAATTTTGGTTATGGGAGTCTGTGGGAGCATTTATATTCTTTCTTATAACTAGCTACTGGTTGTGTAGTGGGTCACGCAGTGAGACCGAGTCGGGCATGTGGAAAGCATGATCCTGGCCGTGTACAGTCTCTTACGGGTGACAAAGGTAAAATTTTCAAAATGACTGGGGTTAGATCCCTGTAAATATTGCCTTATTTGGTATGATCTTCATGCAGGCCCATGTCTAGTTATTCGACTAGTTATGCAAGCAAGGGGCACTATCCAATGACATTCCGTGAAAGTCTAAATTATGGGGATGGTTTTGAACTCAATGGGAAAGGTACAATAGTCCTCAGTTGAAATTCAAAATTGAAAAACGTCAGTTGATAGTCTCTAAAAATGCACATCTATTTCAAAAATTATTGCTCTGTATTACAAAAGTCTACATCGAAGCCCTCAGTATGGCTCGCAACTAAAATGAAAGCGTACTACATGTTTTGTGTGTCTTCTCCATCCTAATACTTTGTGTACCCTCCATTTGCCTTTATCAGAGCTACACATCTTTTGTGCATGCTGTCAACTAGTGACAATAGCTCCGCAGAAGGTAAAGAGTCCAATGCAGCCTGCAGCAATGTTTTCAACGTGGCAGAGCGCACAAGCCTAAGCCCATTTATCTCAGGACTATTTACCTGAATGTGGATTTTTAAGATATTCCACAATGACTTGATTGGGTTCAGGTCCGGAGAGTAAGGTGGCCATCTAATAGGCGTTATTCCAACTTCACGCAGCGCCTCAATTGTTGAGTACGCTTTATGACATGGTGCATTGTTGTGCATGAATAGAATTTCTGAATTTTCCACGTGAAATTGATTCAAAAGAGGCAAAATCCTTTCACAAAAGGATGAGGCCCTCATTGATCCCCAATCCTTCTCCCAGACTAGGAATGGGCCTTTTTGTGATCCATAAAATGATCCCCAAAACATCCAGCTGTTCCCATGAGCATGGCGAGCCACAATACAGGTCTCATCAAACTCATCATCAGGCTAAACTCTGCTGTTAGTACAAGGAAGATTAAGATAGAATTTAAACGTTCTTTTCTTGTGACACGAGGTTTCATATGACAATCACCCAATACCAAGGTTTCATCAGTCCATAATATGCGACTCCATTGTTCATCGCTCCAATCTAAATGTAATTGGGCGAACTCCAATCTTTTCTGCTTGTTCACCGCGCTTAACAGGGGCTTCTTCCGAGCAATGCATCTGCTGTAACCTCTTTTTTTTGAGTGCATAAGAAATTAGACATTCACTACATCCCCAGTGGCTGAAGGGCCCCATGGCTAGTTCCAAATAGCACATCTGCCGATTTTCAGGTGACTCCCGGACGAATGCTTCAAGGTCATCAACTTGTTCTGCGCTTAATTTTGGTAAGGGTCCTTTGCGAGACATAGGATTCTCAGTCTCTCGAGCACACGCAAGTTGTACTTGTCTTATTGTGAAGCCAAGTTTGTCGGATATATTTTGAAGTGTCAAGCCAAGTCTTCTTATTGCTCTTATTTCTATACATTGAACGCGAGTTAGATGCTTGCGAACTTTAGTTTCTGAAGCAAACTTTTCGAGAGACATTGTTTGCTAGAATAGAGGATGAATTGATAGTGGTGAGAAGTTTCAGTGATTGTGTAGGCTTGGCAGCCAAAAATGTCGTTGAAAATGTGTTTTTCTAAGCGATTATTAGAAGACGATTGGACCATACTTCATGGCGAGCGGGGTAAGAAGGAGAGATATACTAACCTATTACGAGCTAGCCCTACTGCGCCTACAGGGCTAATCCCTTCAACGACCCAGTTTGAAGTTTTACCTTTTGGAACCTAGAGGCACTGTATAATACCTTTTAATTAACATGGGAGGAAACCTTTTGGTGAAGACCCCCTCAACCTTCCTGCTTAATTTCTATGTTTTTTATAAAGTATCCTTTAGGAAGCGCAGTTACACTATAGTGCCCTCCATATAACCCAATCACATCAGCTTTATCGACCTCAAGAAAGGCATGAGCTGTTCCTTTCCCTCAGCAGCATTTCGACCGCCTTTGTCATCTAGAATTGCTCTTTCCAACCATGATTTAGGATCCACTGTGTTATCCTTTTGATATTTCCACTATTGTTTAGCATAACTTCGTAGGACCGATCTTTTGCTTGTCTCCAGATCTCTCCTCTTTCATTTGACCATCGAGGGTAGGATATAATCATGTGCTTGGGGTTCTGTGATTGGTAGCTACATGGATAGCTTGGACTGTAGACTCCGGGTACTTTTCTTCTGTATAAATACGAGTTGAGCCTCATGTGCTCACTTCGTATTTGAATCGCTAGACTGCTTTGGGTCCTTGTTTTATTGGTTACTGTGATTTGTCAACACAATATCATGCTTACTTGCCCTCGAAGCAGGGTTGCAGTAAAATTGTCGTCTCGGAAAATGTCCGATTTGTGGAGGACAAATTCTGGGATTGGAGTAGGTCTTTTTAGAAGCAATTTGGTGACTTAGAAATTGAGTCTGGAAGTATTGACAGCTCAAATCACAATAGATGTTTTCACAGGCTCTGAGGGGCCTAACCCCAACTCAAGATACTCAAAGATGGATTCTTCTTACTACTCTCATCCTTTTTATTACTTTTCAACTTCTTCTGCTGCCTCTAAGGAAAATATCTCAATCCATGATGAAGGTAGAAGCGCAGAGAATTGTTTCAGTACCCCTCCAGCTGCTACACTAAATTCAGCCCCTTTGATAGAGCATGATCATCCAGATGATCATCCTTTACCTCCTGTTGCAAGTCTTAGAAGAAGTGGTAGAATTGCCAAAAAGACTGAGAATAGGCCCAATTTGCAGCAGGAGCCTCGACTCCTCTACGCCAGTGGAGATATCCCTCTCCCCCAAAATTCTTCAGAGGCAGTTAATGTCACGGACTGACTGAGGTGGAGATATTATCCTGCCAACCTCTGACTCTAAGACTATATGGCTACTGCTATGTTATGGATAGATTCATGGTATGGAGGTAGAGTCTGATCCTAGCTTCGGCTGGTATCCCTCTAGACAAGTTCTAGTTACTTCGATGGAATTCTAAGCTACTCTGGCAATTAGTTTCTAGATGTTTCGGGATGGTATTTTGTACTCTTACCAGTTCAATGGGCTTCGATCACATTCTAGGTTACTCTCAGGAGTTCGACAGGAATCGGACTGGAACTAGATTACTGTAGTCTGTAGCAGATAGTGTTGTAGTATAAGTAGGAGGTATCTTCATGTCGAAAGCTCTTCAGCTTTCAGTCTTGTACTATTCCCTAGATACCCAAGAATCAAGAATCAAGAACCAAGTGTAACAGCTACAAAGCCGATATTTCCTGTAGCCAGTACTGGCAAGTACTGGCGTACAACCACCGGAGAACGGGCAGGCGCAAAAGCCACGTAAAAGATACTAGAATCTCCTAAGAAAGGACTAGAAAAGTCTCCATGTGAGTAAGACTGATACTGAACCTTGGAGAAGCTGCAAGAAATGATACCCTTAGTGTAGCAACTGGAATCATCTAGAAATGAGCTGACCATGGAGGGAAGAACTTAGAATGTAATAAATCTGTTTATATACCTGGATTAGTATGTAGAACTTAGGTCTTCATAGTTGAATTATAAAATACCATCATGCATACAAATGCTCCTTGCTTTCTATAGTTGATCTGTGACACCAAGTCTTTATTGTTGTTATATTTTCTTTACCATCAAGAGCCCAAGATTTAGCGCCTCCAGTTCAAGTTAAGTAACAAAGTCCCAAGAGATCCTGACAGTTAATGGTCCCAATAGTCTAGAACGGCAGGCTCAACAAGGGTTCTGTTTACATGAACACCAACTGCTTCTTCTTAGTGTTGTCCCGGAAACTGAATGAGTTGAGATTTTTCAGTGTCAAAGTTGTTAAAGTTATGAGCTTGAGCGAAGATGGAGGTTGTAGCGGAATCAGTGTCGGCAGTTAGACCGATGCAGTAAGTCTTGTATAAGGTTGTAAGAGGAAGATTCAAGTGGAAACAATTGTTTTTAGATTTATGGTTCTGAAAAAAACTGAGATGATAAGATTGAGATTGCGTGTTTGCATACCTTATCAACTGTAGTTTTTGACCAGTATTTATCAATCTTCATGGATCGTAAGTTATGATTCCTGTAGATGTAGATCTATGTACATATACATATATGGGCCAGGAATATAAAGCTAAATACATGTGTGTTGGTAATAGATACAAGAAAACTATAACCTGCATTTGAGACATAGCTATCTGCTGGAATTCTAGTGTGAAATAAACGCTAATGCGCATTAAACTTTCGGTGAAGGATGTACAGATAACAGTGATATAGAATGGGGAATTTGATAGTCAAACTAGTCGGACTTACTAATAAGTTATTCTTGGCATTCCAAGATATATCATATTTCAACAAAAGTCAATAGCATTATTCTGTGCCCATTTGAGAAGATGATCATGTTATGATCCATGTACATGCATCTGCTCTGCGCATTCATGCATGTACTACTCTACCAATTGACAATGTTGCTATGCTTGTGCAATGGTTAGACATTGGTGGTTGGTCACGAAATTGTATCTGTAACAGTGTCACGGACGAGGATGAAGACGAGGACGGAGACGAGGACGAAGACGGAGACGGAGACTAGGACGAGGACGAAGACGAAGAAGAAGACAGAGGCTGATAATGAGGACGAGATATTTAGATTAATAATTAGATTCTAAAACATGAGTAATTTACAAGACAAAAAGCTACAGTACACATCCAGTCCTAGAGCTTCCTTAAGTACACGAGCTTCAATACTATAACCAAGGGTGTAGTAGTTTACAGCCATAACACAGTAACTAACTAGTACTCTAAATGGCAACTGTTGCTATCACAACACTGTAACCATTACAATACCTAAATAGTGTTATTGTATGCACGTCATAACTCGGTTGCCTGGCTGCGACACGACATCCCAGTGATGGTTTATGACAAACAGCTGGTGAGCGGACAGTAAACCCCGTAGCCTGCACTGGCCAACGCATTTTCATGGATCATTGTGGCATAGCGTATTATGAAACGCCATGCGGACGGCTAAGTTAAAACACAAATAATAGTTCAATGCACTTCTAAAACCAGCAAGGAAGACTGATAAGAATTGGCTGGTTTCATTAGGTGATGTGTAGCAGATTGTTGGGCATAGGGGCTGTGTGCTACGTCCTATTTAGTAATTTTATGTATATAAATACTCGGCGTGAAGAAGCATTATTCTTCACGCAACGTCTTCTTCAATTACCTTAACAATACATTTGTTTACCCATCTCTTCTTCGGGAAGACCATTTATCTATTACAAGCTCTTTATCAGCAAGACCCACGTGTAGCCTCTATTGCTACTATCTACCTATTTGTCTCTTCCTAGGGAAGACCAGTCATCCCTTCGACCCACTCATCACCTTTATCTACCACCTAGATCTTTGTTAGACCACATACGCACCCTGTGGAACACTCTCCTAACCTCGCCTTGAGACGCATGCACCCTTTCCACCTGCTGGGATGTCAGGTAATGGAAAACTCACTCTACGGCTCGGACTACTAGCAAACACTCGGACAGTTGCGGGGAGGATTGCCTCGAGCATGGGGATTGACATAATTAGAGGACTGTGTGGTGGATCATGTGCCAAAACATCTATTGAGAAAGTTAACAGCACTCAGATGAGCTTAGAGAGGATTGTTTCAGGCATGGCGAAACTGACAGAAAGGTAGCCGAGTGGTAGGGCGAGCGTCGGGAGTTAATACAAATGCAGAAACCTAAACTCCCCATAGGTACATCTGTCTGCTCTTAGGAATAGATGCGGGCCATGTATTGGAGGAGAGTGCGGGTATAAATAAGCCCTTCTTGTACATACATATTTTCTCTTTAGAAGAATTGTAAACTATTGATTGTTGTGACGGCTGTTAAGCCTAAGGGTTCCTGTAGCCTATGCTATCTAGCACAGGCAATTATACAAAGGGAGGTTCCTGGGAAGATCTTGGATGACAGGGAACCTAGATGATTCTTATTGAGCCTTGTTGAAACCTACTGAGAGTTCATGAGGGGTACAGAAGTATCAAGGATCTACAGGCAATTGTCGGAGAGTCTGAGTTGACAGGTCATAGAGAGAACCTTATCGAGGAGGAGTATTTCAGTCTGTATATATAGGTAGTCAATAAGTACAGAAATTCTCTCTTCAGAGAATTATAATTAAAATATTGTACCTACAACATTGCTCATGCATTTTGTAATGAAACCGTGACAATTGTGCATCTCAAGCCAACTTGAGAACTTCCCCGACTGCCACAGTATCTAATCAATGAGGAAGGCTGATCTCTGGGAGTTGTGATCAGGCACGGGTGTGGATCCTGAAAAGATCTACATTATCATGGACTGATCAGATTTTGGATTTACAGCACATAGACAAAATGCTAGTGCCTTATGATCTCACACAATCAGATTGCACAGTCACAAGAGCAGATCTCACTGGAGCTGAGGGGTAACAGAGTATTGATGTATATAGGCGCATAGATATCCTACATTTAGGGAAAGATAAGAATTTACATATTAGTCTCAAGCTGTTAGTGTCATGGAACAGGAAGTTTTGTTCATCACGTGATATATAACCTAACATGTGCCTCTAAATGTATATAACTTGTCAGAGTCCAGCAATAGTTCCTTTTCTCCTTTGTAGACAATCTAACTCACCAGATCTGACATTGTCAATCTAGCACTTATCCCATATCATGACATATTGTCTACCAAATATATTACTGCACTTGGGCATAAAAGGAAATACTTCATTTTTTTAATCTGTGCAATTATAAAACCTCCACTCACATTCGCCATTAAAAATGGAAAATAACCCTTGGAATCCAGAAGGCACCAGAATTCCACAACACCAATCAAATGCATTGTTAGTAGAAAGGTTCCATGAATGTGATGCCGCCTTTTTGCAAAAATTCCCACTTCTCTGCTCTGTCCCAAACCAACAACTTTTTATCCAAGCCATGCAGAGCGGCATACAAGGCAACAATGCAGTACAGCTCAGTGAAGAGATTATGACATTAGCAACTGCGTACGTGCACTTAGAGGGTGAGCTCCTACTTAACAAAAATAACTATGATACACTTCTCGAGAAAAACCAGGAACTTTCAGATGCCAATTCAAAACTTGACAAACAGAAGAAGACCGCAAGTTCAAGTAGCCTGCAGTTACAGCAGCAAAATGCGAATCTACAACAGCAAATTGCTAGCCTCCATCAACAAAATAAATCTCTTCTCCAGCTAAACCAGAACCTTGACCAACAATTAATAACCTCTCGCCAAAATGAACCCACTCCACAACAATCAGCCGAACACCCTGATCCGGATATATTCTCTGCTGATGACCCTGCGTCACGCAGAGAATTACCACTCTTTATTAGAAAATTAATTATGAAATTTATTGCTAACAGAGGTTGGTATCTTAATGAACAGTCCAAGATGTTGTATTTAGTCTCCTGTCTAAAGGGCAAGGCTTACTTGACAATCTCGCACGGCATCAATAGAGATGACACAATTAAGTTCACTTCAACTGAAGCCATTCTGGTTCTCCTCGAATGAGCCTTTGCAGATGTTGACAAATGTAATGCTGCCCAACGAGAAATTCTCACAATAAAACAGGGTCAAAAGGATACATTGACACACATTTCTGACTGGTTCAATGTAGCACAGAAAACCGGACTCTCCGACGACGCTTTGATCAACCACCTTTACAATTCACTGCATCTGGCCATTGTTGCTCATATTCAGAATTGTGTAATGCTGCGCCAATCTCTTCCCACAGACTTAACATCTCATCTTGTCGAAGTCCGACATATTGACGCGGTACTTTGGTCCTCTAATCCTAGCTATACTAAGTCCAAATATTCTACCAATAGTCACCATCTATATAGTCTTCCTATTCCAAACTTTACGACCCTCGCCACCCCCTCGCCTTCTACAACCCCAGCCGGAGAACCAATGGACCTGAGCGTCTCAATCCTCAATTGTAACATCACCTTGTCAGGATCTCTTGGGACTTGGTTACTTAACTTGAACTGGAGGTGCTAAATCTTGGGCTCTTGATGGTAAAGAAAATATAACAACAATAGAGACTTGTTTCTTGATTCTTGATTCTTGGGTATCTAGGGAATAGTACAAGACTGAAAGCTGAAGAGCTTTCGACATGAAGATACCTCCTACTTATACTACAACACTATCTGCTACAGACTACAGTAATCTAGTTCCAGTCCGATTCCTGTCGAACTCCTGAGAGTAACCTAGAATGTGATCGAAGCCCATTGAACTGGTAAGAGTACAAAATACCATCCCGAAACATCTAGAAACTAATTGCCAGAGTAGCTTAGAATTCCATCGAAGTAACTAGAACTTGTCTAGAGGGATACCAGCCGAAGCTAGGATCAGACTCTACCTCCATACCATGAATCTATCCATAACATAGCAGTAGCCATATAGTCTTAGAGTCAGAGGTTGGCAGGATAATATCTCCACCTCAGTCAGTCCGTGACACACTTGGACTTCAGCAGATGCTGCTAATTATTGAATCCCATGAAATGAGGCAGAGAGATGTGCTAAATGTGCATATTGCTTTGACAATAAGCTATGCAGCTGGTGCTACAATCCGGGACATCGAGTAAGACTTTGCGCTGAGGCAAGATGGAACAAGGGTAAGACAAAGTCTGTGGACAACAAAACTGTAGTCGAGCAGGAAAAAGCCTAGTCTCCAATAATAGTTGCTATCAGAGACATTGAGAAAATACTAGTTGAGGAAGCAGTCACAAATATGACAGAAGATGTGGGGTTATCAAGTACCAATGGCGAAGGAATGTTACACATATTGTCTCTGGCTACACCACACAAAGACCACCTTCTTCTATCCTGTATTATGAAAACAAATGGAATTACATTTCAGACCCAAGCATCTCTTGATTATGTTGCTACTGATGAATTTTACAACCTTAACTCTGTGCAAAGAAATAACCTCCCTTTAAACCTACTACCACAGCCCCGCCAGCTTTATCTCGCTGACGCTAAGCTAGCCGCTCAAATAACACATACAATAACCCCGAAACTCAACATAATTGGTCACAAGGAAATTATAACCCTATTTTTAACAAATCTCGGTAGGTACAAACTTATACTGGGACGTAAATGGCTCAAGAAGCATAACCCATTTATAGATTGGTCAAATGACTTTGTCTATTTCAATTCCAATTATTGTAAACAGTACTGCCTTCCCACTCAAATTAATCAAGTTATAGTCCCCAGCTTTAAAAGCTATAAATTTTATGTAGAATCATATACTGAAGAAACCACCAAAGGCCGACCAAGAAAAATAGGTACCGCAGCTTTCCAGACATTATCTAAACAGAAAGATGTCCAAATTTTTTCTTTATCTCTATATGAGGTGGATCAGAGACTTAGAGAAAATGGCATTAAAGCAGCTACCTCATCGTCAAAAATTCTGTCAACTCAGTCTCACAACAATCCCACTCCTGTTAAAAATATGTATTCAAACTTATATTAATTTTCTGAAAAAACTGATCATAGCATGCAATCTAGATCAATGGCAACTGATATGCACTTGGCAGACTTCTCTCTCGAAGATACACAAATTGCTCTACAAACAAAAGATCGGCCCGACCCCCCAAAAAAATTGCCCATACACTACCGCCATCATTTATTGGTCTTTGACCACAAAGGTGCTGATACACTACCCCCCACAGAAACTGTGACCATAAAATCGACCTTAAACTGGACACCACACCCCCACACAGACTGCTCTATATGTTGAGATAGTACCGACAAATAACGGTCACGGTACCGAAGGTGCAAACCCATGCCTATCACTGCAACATGCACATCTACTGCTCGCCACCAAGATTCGGGCGCGGGAGCGCCCAGGTAAAAAACTATACATGGAAGCGATCGGGGTAGCGACACCATAAGCCCCTGGAATATAAGTGCTAGCCGCAAGGGGTTGGGTACCACTCAGCGTATATGCAACAGCATCGAGTGTACAGGTGTATCTCGAGTGTCACTAAAGGAAACCAGTACAGTCGCCCCTGGATCAGCTATTCAGGGGCGCTCAACTAGGGTACTGAGCTGCGATTATAGGAGCAGTGATGCGACTAGCAAGCGGAGGATATACGAGAGCCGCAGGCGCAGTGATGGCCGCTCATGAACCGTGGATTCATGAGCGCTGGATTGGTAATGTGATTACTATAGATAGTCAATCACGAGATGGAACTAAGACTATGACATGGGTCATACAGATGTATATAAGATAGCATATATTCATACTTCTGACAGTATCAAAATCTGTCGAACACATCCTCTACATACTCCAATCAGACATAACAAGTGACAAGTAACTATGTTCCCATATGACTCATAACCTTAACACTATAACATATCTGTCGAAGAACTTCTAGTTTTGCGTAAATACCTCCATGAACAACTAAAGAAAGGATTTATCCGTGCCAGTAAGTCACCAGCAGCAGCGCCTGTCCTTTTCGCCAAAAAACCTGGTGGTGGACTGCGCTTTTGTGTCAAATATCGTGGCCTGAATGCTATAACAATTAAAAACTGATATTCTCTCCCCTTACTACAAGAAACACTTAGTAAACTTAACAATGCCAAGTACTACACCAAACTGGACATCATTGCAGCATTCAATCACATTCGAATTGCAGAAGGCCAGGAATGGATGACAGCATTCAACACGTGTTATGGGTTATTTGTGACACTGGTGATGCCATTTGGGCTATCAAACGCAGCAGCAACCTTCCAAGCATGTATAAACAAAATCCTACAACCCTACCTCAATATATTCTGTACCGCCTATATTGACGACATCTTGATTTACTCTAAAAATCTCCTTTCACATAGGGCACATGTTAATATTGTACTTGATGAGTTAAGAAAGGCTGCACTACATTTTGATATTAAGAAATGTGAATTCGAAGTACAAGAAGTAACTTACCTTGGAACAATAGTTTCTACAAAAGGAGTGCTCCTTTGTGCCTCAAAGATGTACAAGGATTCCTCAGATTCTCAAATTTTTACCATCAATTTATTAAAAATTTCTCTAAAATTGTCAGACCTCTTGTTGCCCTCACCCAAAAAGATGCGAAGTTTGTTTGGTCTGAAGCTTGTCATAATGCGTTTAAGTCACTTCAGAGATCCTTCATCACAGCACCAGTATTACGTCATTTTGATGCTTCCAAAGAGATTTACTTCGAAGCAGACTCCTCTGATTTTGTCTCTGCAGGGATCTTATCCCAAGAGGACGAAAATGGCGATCTTCATCCTGTAGCGTTCATGTCTAAAAAGTTCGAGAATTCAGAATGCAACTACAAAATATATGACAAAGAACTTTTAGCCATTGTTCAATGCTTCGAAGATTGGAGAGCTGAGCTCCAAGGTTCCTTCTATCCTATCACTGTACTTACTGACCATTGTAATCTCGAGTACTTCATGACAACAAAAGAACTAACTTGTTGCCCAGTTTGTTGGAGCAAGTTTCTCTCATAGTTCGATTTTGTTATCAAGGCTCCACCAGGTAAGGATAATGTGAAAGCTGATTCTCTTACTCGAAAATCCCAAGATCTTCCAAAAGATAATTCTGACCCTTGATTATTACACCAAAACCAAACCCTTCTTCCTACCCACAAACCTCATCAGTCGGTCATCCAAGACCTAAAAGACAGTGAAAATCACGCAATATCAAACATGAACGCCATTAGCCTTGCTAAATGTTCTCATTTTGAATCCCAGGAAGAGCCTCTAGACCAAAGAATCGCCCGTCTTCTGAAACTAAGTTACAACAATAAAAAAGATAAATGGCTAGAAAAAGTCGGCACTGAGCTAACAAAACCTCAGGGAATTCCGTACTCAAAAGAAATTACACTTTCAGAGTGCCAGCTCCGGGATGGTTGCCTATATTTTCGCGATAGACTGTACGTTCCAGATAATGACTTAAGGCTTCTGCTCATTCAATCCACTTGTGATAGCTATGAGAAAGGACATCCAGGAAAGAACGCACTATATAAAGCAATAACTGATCACTACTGGTGGCCTTGTTTGTCTCAAAAAACTGACAAATTCGTAAAAAACTGCTACAACTGTCAAAGAAACAAGGTTTCTTGACTCAAATATCAAGGATCCCTCAAACCCCTCCCCCTACTGTTGCAGCGCTGGCGTGACATATCAGTAGACTTTGTAGTGTGACGGCTTGTAAGCCGGTAATTGCCTGTAGTCTGCGCTGTCTAACGCAGGCTTAGCATGAAACTAGGCAGGGACTATTCTTGGAAGCAGGGTCTTACAACTTGGCAAACACCTCCAAGAATAGGGCACGAGAAGGGATACGAGAAGGGATATGGATATACAGATAGTAAACTGTGTCATTGGCCTGGATAATAATCATGTATAAAGTAACAGTTATTATCCTCTTCAATCTGTAGTTCACCATAGATTGAAAATAAACTACCTCTGACCATAAGGTTGCTCAAGTGCCTATGCTTAGACTGTGACACGTAGGTCCTTGTCAGGTAACTGGGAGCCTGACCTGTGACAGGCGAAGTGTATGTAATTAAAGTAAAAGATAACGCAGTAAAAACAACTTGATTTCTATTTCTCCCGGAATTCTAGGACTATATACACTGATCATGATTGACTTGATCTCTTGATCTCTAAATATAGACATGCGCTAGAAATAGAATAACCTGCAGTTCTAAACACAGAATTCAAGCACTGACCAAAACAAATAACCCATGTATGTATGGACAGTCCCTATTTTTGACCTGAGACATTTCTTTGTCCAACTTCTTCGGTGGTTATTCTTAGCTGTTGACAGTCCTCTAGTAGAATTTGAAAACTTTAACTGTATTATGGTAGTTGTCGACTGCTTAACTAAGGAACGACACTATACTCCTTGTCATACCAAAATGAAAGCAAAAGACCTTGCCAAGCTTTTTGTTTGTGACGTCTGGAGACTGCATGGGCTATGTGACTCTATTGTTCCCGACTGTGGACCATTATTTGTTGCTGAATTCTGGAAAGCTGTCTGTCACTGCCTACAAATTAATGTTTCACTTTCAACAGCCTACCATCCCGAAACGGACGGTCAAACAGAGAGTGCTAATGCATTCATGGAACAGTATTTAAGGCAATATGTAGATTATTCTCAAATTGACGTCTATGATTGGCTACCAATGGCTGTGTTTGCGGCAAATAATGCAGTTAATGATTCCACCAAAGTCTCTCTATTTTTTACCAACAAAGGTTTTCACCTGTGTATGAGCTTTAGCCCCCCACATCCTACTTCAAGGGTAAATTCAAAGCAACTCTGAAAACAAATCACAACTGGTAATGACTTCGCTTCGAAGATGGCTGAAGTCCTTGACGTTTTATGTATAAACCTCACACGCGCCAGAGAAAGACAGGAGAAAGCTGCTAATGCAAACCGCCCCCCAGCACCAGCCTACCAAATTGGTGACGAAGTTTTCTTGGATACCCGCAATATCACTACAATAAGACCTATTAAAAAGCTCGACTGCAAATATATAGGACCATTTCAAATAACAAAATTATTAATTCTCATGCGTACCAGTTAAAACTCTCCTTTGAACACCAAAACTTACATAACATTTTCCACACCAGTCTACTAAAACCAGCCCCAAAAAATCCTCTTCCTGGGCAAACTGATCCCCTGTCACTACCTATCACGCTTGATGAGTCGGGCGAAAAGCTATTTGCTATCGAAGCTATACTTGATTCAAAGCGGAGCAAAAGCAAGAGAAAGTTTTACTAATTAATCCTATGGCAAGGTCAAGACCTCGAAGATAAAACATGGGAGCCTCTCCAGAATGTAGTTAACGCAACAGCCTCTATTCAAGAATTCGAAAGACGCTTCCCTAATAAGTTAAAACCAACAAAACGAGAGATCGAGACAGCAAAAAAGGGCGTCGCAAATTCTCTGAAAATTTTATTGCCAAAGTAAATTAGGGAGTGAGATAGGACCATATGTCATGGAACAGGACGTTTTATTTATCACGTGATATATAACCTAACATGTGCCTCTAAATGTATATAACTTGTCAGAGTCCAGCAATAGTTCCTTTTCTCCTTTGTAGACAATCTAACTCACCAGATCTGACATTGTCAATCTAGCACTTATCCCATATTGTGACAGTTAGACTCTACAAGTCAATTGAATCATGAATGAAGTAAAAGTAAAAAGTGTCAACTAATTCCTGGCTGCCATTTATCTTTCTGATACTATCTAGATTATTGTCATGGTTTCATTACAAAATGCATGAGCAATGTTGTAGGTACAATATTTTAATTATAATTCTCTGAAGAGAGAATTTCTGTACTTATTGACTACCTATATATACAGACTGAAATACCCCTCCTCGATAAGGTTCTCTCTATGACCTGTCAACTCAGACTCTCCGACAATTGCCTGTAGATTCTTGATACTTTTGTAACCCTCATGAACTCTCAGTAGGTTTCAACAAGGCTCAATGTGAATCATCTAGGTTCCCTGTCATCCAAGATCTTCCCAGGAACCTCCCTTTGTATAATTGCCTGTGCTAGATAGCATAGGCTACAGGAACCCTAAGGCTTGACAGCCGTCACAATTATGTACGTCTAGAAAATGGCAAATGCTCCATGTATCCCCAACTTGTCCCCATGAACCGAGTTTCTCATGGTTTGGAACAAAATATCTCTAGTCAGAACAGATAGAGTTCTTATTGCTACAGCCCAAGCAAAACACTTTTTTCCGAAACAAGTAACTCCAAGCTTTGTAAACCTAACTCCTTAAACTTTATATCTGACATTAATTGCCTCCAAACTATCCGCAGTTTGATACAAGCTCTACACAAGATCCATTGTAGTTATGAGCCATGAGACACCACGTGATAGCATTTCATTCTTACACACACACACCCACCATTTACTAGGTACAGAACGCCCGCCTAGAAACCTCACGGGATTGATTGTGCACAGATAATGGTGGTCTGTCAGATGCAGGTTCACTAGGCGCAAGACTCGAGACGTAGGGGAGGGCGTAGCGTACGATGTACTGAGGAAGGACGCCTCGTGGGAACGCAGAGGGCTTTCTAGAGAAGTGGTAAATGGGAAAGCGGGGAGTCGTTCTAGATAAAGGGGCCGGAGGTGATGGTAGGTCACTATAGTTGGCAGAGGACGAGAGTGAGACGTGATTAGAATAATGTAACTATCCCTAAATACAGAAAACAAAGCGTGAAGATCTCAGTCTCGGAAATGGAAACTACATAGGTGCCCTCGCTAAGCAATAAAGACTAGTGGGATTAAACAAGGGACCCATAAATCCTGCCTGAGGAATTTCTCAAGAATCCTTACATGGTCCTTGGTAAAGTCTAACATGTAGATACAGTCTCTCAAGGATATCAAATGTAAAATTGTCAAAATGACTGGTGTTAGATCCCTGTGCATATCAATTAGATTGGTTTAGTCTTCATGCAGGCCCCTTTCTAGTTTATCAACTAGTTATGCAAGCAGGGGACTATCCAACAAAATTCCATGAAAGTCAAAATAAATGGGGACGGTTTTCAACACCATAGGAAAAGTACATGTAAGAGTCGGAAGTAGAATTGTATTCAGATTTTACTGTAGGCTGTATTGAAGATTGTGAACTAAAGAAAGAAGATAAGGTGGGAATATTCTTCCTTATGTACATGATGGGTGGTCAATTCTTGTAAAAAACCTAGCTCGTTCATCCATGACCTAGCCTTAGGTGCCTTAGGCCCCAGCCCATGACAGTACAATGGTCCTCATTTAAAATTAAAAATTAAAAAAAATCAATTGATATTATCTAAAAATACACATCTATTTCAAAAATAATTGCTCTGTATTACAAAAGTCTACATCAAAGCCCTCAGTATGGCTCACAACTGAAATGAAAGCATACTACATGTTTTGTATTAGTCTGTTCCATCCCAATACTTTGTGTACCCTCCATTTTCCTTTATCACTGCTATACATCTTTTGTGCATGTTGACCACACTTAACAGAGGCTTTCTCCGAGCAGTACATCTGCTGTAACCCATTTTGTTGAGGGCATTTGAAAGTTTATGCTCATTGCATCCCCAGTGGCTGAAGGATCCCATTGCTAGTTCCAAAGAGCACATCTGTCGATTTTCAGGAGATTCACGGACGAAAGCCTCAAGCTCATCAACTTGTTCTGCGCTTAATCTAGGTGAGTATCCTTTGCAAGGTTTAGGATTCTCAGTCTCTCGAGCACACGTAAGTTGCACTTGCCTTATTTTGAAGCCAAGTTTGTAAGATATATGTTGTAATGTCAAGAGAATTCTTCTTTATGTTCTTATTTCAATACATTGATTGCGAGATAGATGCCTGCAAACTTTAGTTTCTGAAGCAGACTTTTCGAGAGACATTGTTTGCAAGAATAGAGGATCAATTGATAGTGATGTTAAGAGTTAGAGGCTATGTTGGTTGGGCAGTCAAGAGTGTTGTTGAAAATGTCTTCTCTAAGCAATTGTTAGAAGAACACAATTGGACCATACTTCATGGAAAGCGGGGTATTGACAAGAGATAGTCTAATCTATTGCGAGCTAGCCGAGATACACCTACAGGGCTAATCCCTTAAACAACCCAGTCTCAAGCCTAGCTTTTTTTTTTGCATCAGATTTTAATTGCATATGCAGCTATCTAGCTATGACACAATATCAAAGAAAAGTACAGAATAGATGATTCAACGTAAAGGAAGAGCACTTATGCCTCGGATTTCATTTGCAAGTACCACTGCAAAGTTATGGTGGCTTTTTTTTCACCCCAAGTCAACCCTCATCTGTGAGTACCCACCCAGCCTAACATTTTGTAACCTAGAGGTACTGTACCTTTTCCTTTGGTCGAATAATTACTGCACAGCCACGCATTACCCATATTCACTGTGTTATGACATTGCTTTGATCCCAACAGTCTTATCATCAGATTCCTTAACAATGCGCTTAGGTATTCACCTAAGCTTAAACAACAGGTAAACTGTAATATTCTGTGACAGCTGTTAAGCCGAAAGACTCCTGTAGCCTACGCTAGCTAGCGCAGGCTATGACACAAGGGGAATATTTGGGGAAGGTCTCGGAATGCAAGGAGCTTAGAAGATTCTCAATAAACTTTCTGGATGTATACTGAAGGTTCATGAGGACAACAGGTGTATCAAGAATCTTCTAGGGTATTGTCAAGGAGTCCATGTTATTTTGGTCATAGGGAGAACCTTATAGAAGAGGAGTAATGTCAGGCTCGTTGGCTAGTTCGGAGGTCAAGGGTCGGAACAGGACGGAGTCGGGACAGAGTCGGAACAGGATGTGATCGGAACGGGACGAGGGCGAGACAAGACAGAGGCGGAATGGGACAGAGTCGGGGTATAAGGTAAAGCTTATAATAATTGGATCAATCTAAAGTCTAGAATAATTACAAGACAAAACGCTACAGAACAGATCCAGTACTAGACCTTCCTTAAGTACTCAAGAGCGGCTACTACAATCAGGGGTATGGTAGTCTACAGCTATAACACAGCAACTGATTGCTTATGTTTATTAGTAACTGTTGCTATCATAACATTGTAACCATCGCAACGCATTGACTATGTTACTAGGGAAGCTCCTGACTTGGTTGACCAGACTAAGCGCAGCATCTCAGCATTAGCCCATGGCACAATGGTAGTGACTAGTAGGCCGTTTTCCTCGTGGGAAAGCCGGTCTGTGACAAGTAACTCAGTGTATATTTATTTGTATTCTAGCTATAGGAATTCTCTCTCTAGAGAATTATAATTAATATACTGTACTTACAAGATTGCTCATGCATTTTGTACTGAAACTATGACACACTCCAATAGATCTGTGATGAACTTACCATTGTGATTGTGTGGCGGAGGGGCTTTGGCCTGTCTGTGGTTTGCTGAATGCATCAGCTTGAAGATATCAGACAATGATGTCATTGCTTCCACTTCGCTTGTCTGGTATCCTTTCTTGGCGGCTGTGATGGTCACACGAAGCTTCTTTGCACAAGTGGCCCACTGTGTGGGTGACGTTGCGGCTCGGTATTTTGCGTGTGCGGACTTGCACATAGGAGTCCACCAGGGCGCAGATTTGTCGATTTCCTTTCTGGCCCAGGTTCCAGTCGCTTTGATGGCCTCCGAGAGATGGAATCAGATCTCTTGGGCGTACTCATTCACTTTCTCTGTTGTACTCAAATCTAAAGGTGGATGGACCAATTTTGCAACAGCACGTGCAAAACTAGGCAGATTTTTCTTGGGCACTTTGATCTTTGAAGAAGCATGTTTCTTGGTGACAGTTGCTACAGGTACGATTCCAGGGATGGGAAGATGGTTGCTGGTCATACACTCCTCTCTATTGACCCAAGCGCAGGCTCCAGATATGTTAGTCCAGGCTGTTGAAAAATGATATATCTTGGAATGCCAAGAATAACTTATTAGTAAGTCCGACTAGTTTGACTATCAAATTCCCCATTCTATATCACTGTTATCTGTACATCCTTCACCGAAAGTTTAATGCGCATTAGCGTTTATTTCACACTAGAATTCCAGCAGATAGCTATGTCTCAAATGCAGGTTATAGTTTTCTTGTATCTATTACCAACACACATGTATTTAGCTTTATATTCCTGGCCCATATATGTATATGTACATAGATCTACATCTACAGGAATCATAACTTACGATCCATGAAGATTGATAAATACTGGTCAAAAACTACAGTTGATAAGGTATGCAAACACGCAATCTCAATCTTATCATCTCAGTTTTTTTCAGAACCATAAATCTAAAAACAATTGTTTCCACTTGAATCTTCCTCTTACAACCTTATACAAGACTTACTGCATCGGTCTAACTGCCGACACTGATTCCGCTACAACCTCCATCTTTGCTCAAGCTCATAACTTTAACACAGGCGAGATCCAGAGTATTGCCGGCTTTATGAGTCGGCTCTCCAATTATAAGGCAAGAGAGATTGTGGTTTTCTGCCCTCCTCTCTATCTCATCACCCTGTCCATACGGCTGAGTTGCTCCTGGTTGCCACGCAGCATGCACTGAGTTGAAGTCCCTGATGTCACGGTTTCAGTACAACATGCTTGGGCGATCTTGTAGGTACAGTATATTAATTATGATTCTCTAGAGAGAGAATTCCTAAAGCTAGAATACAAATATATATACACTCTGAGATACTCCTCTTCTGTAAGGTTCACCCTATATCTGGAATAACATGGAATCCTCGACAATACCCTAGAAGATTCTTAATACACCTGTTGTCCTCATGAACCTTCAGTATGCTTCCAGAAAGTTCATTGAGAATCTTCTAAGCTCCTTGTATTCCGAGATCCTTCCCGAAGATTCCCTTGCATTCATTGCCTGCGCTAGCCAGTGTAGGCTACAGGAATCCCTAGGCTTAACAGCCGTTACACCTGACTGCAGTGGACCTTGCAGATGGTTTCTAGTCGAAAAGTAGGCAGATAGTAGTCGGGTTGTTAAGAGCCTTTGTTATGATAGGTCTATGATTCGGGTGTACATACAATTTGTGGGAGCTCGCTGCTAGTGATCACAGATGTGCTGCTGGGCCGGATAGGTCAAGAAGAGGAGTGGAGAATGATCTCTGTAGAATGAGGAAAGACTGAATTGCTTACTCTATCTACTGTGGAGGAAAGCTCTCTACTTATAGTCCCTAGACTATTGCTTACTAATTATACTAACTCAAAAAAGCAGGAGCAAACAGAGCAAATGCATGCAGTTGCGTGACCATCATAACTGGAGCTGTGCACCGTAGCTATGTGGGTCTAGGCACAACAGCCTTGTACACGTTGAGGAATATGATTCCATTAACCAGTACCCAACTGTGACAGAACCCGAGTTGGTTGTGAATAAATTGATTTATTAAACTATATGAGGAGAAAAGTGTTGTGCCTAGACTCACATAGCTACAGAGCACAGCTCCAGTTATGATGGTCACGCAACTGCATGCATTTGCTCTGTTTGCTCCTGCTTTGTTGAGTTAGTATAATTAGTAAGCAATAGTCTAGGGACTATAAGTAGAGAGCTTTCCTCCACAGTAGATAGAGTAAGCAATTCAGTCTTTCCTCATTCTACAGAGATCATTCTCCACTCCTCTACTTGACCTATCCGGCCCAGCAGCACATCTGTGATCACTAGCAGCGAGCTCCCACAAATTGTATGTACACCCAAATCATAGACCTATCATAACAAAAAGAGAACTTTAGCTACAGCTAACAGGTATTTATAAGAATTGGTACCCTTTGTCAATTCCCAGACTGATGACTTATCCTTAGTCACAATACTTGCTACCCAGCCACACATTACAGGGTGTTTGTCAAATTGGAGCGTAGGCGTTTGACCTGAAGCGGAATAGAAGGGCGAGAAGAGGTCGGATGGATTGCGAGAGATGACTAAAGATCTACTGGAGATTATTCGGAGAACTAAAGGTTTAAAAATGGGTAATATAAGTGTCTAAAGAGTCTAAAGGTACGAGCAAATACTAATGGTGACTAAAGGTGCTAAAGGTAACTAGAGGTGACTATAGGTGACCAGAGGTGATCCGAAGGTGGTGGTTATGACAGAAGACTAAGCGTAAAGAACTCTATGCCTACAGATCAAACCATTATATATATAGCTGCCTTCCTTTCACTAGCTCATCATAACATAGACCTTAACATAATATCAACATGATACCATGTGCCAAGAACTGTCCTGTTGTCATAGCAACATATGAAGAAAGGTAAAATTATATCCTAAAGAAAAGATCGGAAGAGGAATCCTTACAGTGTTACTTAGTTGTAGTTACGCTTTGACCTCCTGACTAGTAGTGCTGCCTTGTTCAGCTTCATCTACCCTCCCTATGCAGCTTTGTTGTAAATATTCCCAACAATATGCTTAGGTATTCACCTAAGCTCAAACAACAGTCAAACCATAACAGTAACAAAGCCATCGAGGTCTAAAGAGACCCAAGTGATGCTTATCAAAATTGGTTTGATGTAAGGGAGACGTCTCAGATAGGTAATATCACAGGGTAGGAGTTATGATATACAGGTAGCTCGAATAAGTAAGTAGTCTCCAACAAGTAATTAAGATACAAGGACGTCGTATGCCCAATCCTACCAGCAGTAAAGCAACTAGTTATACTCTAGGTAAAAGTGAAGTGGAGATTCCTCCCAACTCATACAATAGCTCAATATTACATGAGACAAACCCCGAACTAAACCTATGTGGTAACCAACCCATTACATGGCCCACCAACACATATGCTATACGCTAATACTAGTATTCGGCAGGGGATGATGTTGATCCAGATGTATTCCCTGACATTTGACTTCTGATGAATCTTCTGCTGTCTGAAGGGTTCAGGGAGAAATAGGTTTGCACAGTAAACTCAGTAGAGCTGCAAATTCTTCATCAATGATACCTGAACATAGACATCCATTGTCGATTAAGGCTTGCACCATAGTGACGTTTTTGACTAATGCATTGACTAGAAATGGATTTGAGTTCATTTTTGGCTCCTGTTCAGCTACTGTTGTCATTTCTGAAACTTTTTCATCTGTTAGAATTTAGAATAATTGGGGCTATCAAGTAGGCCACGTTGTTGGTACACACGTGACTACAAATTCTGTACTTAGTTTCACTTTGGTAGTTACTTGAATCAATGCACTCTACAACCTCAATGACTGAGGGGTCATTATTTCCTTAATATCATCCAATATTATTGGCTCCACAAAATCTTCCCTTTTGAAGCAAGGGTACTTTTTATCATGCAAAATTTCGTTGACATAGATATCCTTCTTCTTAAATGGTAGAGTTGATTGGGAGCGTCTCCTTTCTCTTCTGAGCAGCCTGTGACTGGTCATTGCATTAACGAGGAGTGGTGATGTGGTTGTCCTCGTTTTATGATTCGTGAGAGAGCTCCTTGTGATAGGCCTCTAGGTTGACCAACCTATTCTATCTCTTTGATCTCTGTTGTGCTCAGCTAAGGTAGCCCCGGTGGGTAGCGCATGGGTGGTGAGTGTGTCATCAAGATACCTTGGGCATGGGCAACTCACATGACATGTTTGGCACATTTGCTGAGGCAAGGCATACTAAATAAGTAAGCATAGTAGGCATATGATTGGCAGGTAAACGAGTTGATGGGGTATAAAAGGAGAGGTTTTCCCACTATAAATTATAACCACATATATCCATGGAGTCACTTACAATTCACTCTCGTTCAGACCATATCTGTGGAAGCTCGAGGGACAAAAGACGATTGGCGAGTGGTCAAAAGCTGGTGTGGTGTTAGAGTATAGAGATGACTTCAGAGTAAGAATTGCCTGAGAACAGAGAAGAAGTTCAGTCCGCTTAATTGACTAATAGACTACAGGTATTATGATATATACAGTGGAATTACAAGAAAGAGGTTATCCGGAACCGACTTGACTGCAGAAATAAGTGGGACCCCAGACCAGAAAATTATTATCCACTGACTCAGAATACTGGGTCATGCAATAGAAATACAAACAAACCAATGACTGGATTTGTTCGGGAAGAATGGGATTCAAGCAGACTCTAACGTTTAGTCCGATTGAATCAGAAGTGTGGGATCCTGCCTGACCTCAGAAATGTAGTTCAGGCAAGATGCATGCAACCACATTGGTTGATAGAAAGAAAAGCAGGAAACTATATTTCCAACACGTGGACTCAAATCATAAGATTCTAAACTAAAGAGAAAAATATCTAGGAGGATGTTATGGCTCAGTATGACTGCTACTCAGTATAATGACTTGTAGTTGTAGCTATACCACTGTGCCATAAACACTGGCCCGAACTGTGGAGGCCTTATCATATCAGGCGCCGACATTTAGTTAAGTCACACTAGGCTGTACAGTTGTACTTAGTTAGGTGTAAGATGTAGCTTTAGTTCTGTAGTTTTGCAATCTATATTATTAGTCCATAAGCTATTCTTGTCCCCATCCGTTCTGGTATACTCTCGTGCAACATTGGCCAGTTCCCAATCTTGTAGACAGCTATCTCTTCACATACCAGCTGTAACAGAGGATATGAATCTGTATATGTACATAGGTGTCAGGGATTGTTGGCTTAGCTCGGAGGACACGGGTCGGAACGGGTTGGTATCGGGACTAATGTAGTTGGGATAGGATGTGATCAGAACAGGTTTTGATTGGAATGGGAAGAAGGCGGAACGGGACGGAGACGGAACAAGACGGAGACGGAACAAGACGGAGACGGAACGGAACGGGACGGAGTCGGGGTATAAGGTAAAGCTTATAATAATTGGATCAATCTAAAGTCTAGAATAATTACAAGACAAAAAGCTACAGAACAAATTCAGTCCTAGACCTTCCTTAAGTACTCATGAGCGGTTACTACAATCAGGGGTATGGTAGTCTACAGCTATAACACAGCAACTGATTGCTTATGTTTATTAGTAACTGTTGCTATCATAACATTGTAACCATCGCAACGCATTGACTATGTTACTAGGGAAGCTCCTGACTTGGTTGACCAGACTAAACGCAGCATCTCAGCATTAGCCAATGGCACAATGGTAGTGACAAGCAGGCTGTTTTCCTCGTGGGAAAGCCGGTCTGTGACAATAGGAGGTTTGTTGTGCTGGCTCGGTTGAGTTGTTAGGAGACAGGGGAATGGAGGATGGGCTGCTGGATTAGGAAAGGGTGGAAAATACAGGCTGGTGCACAGATGCTGTTCATGTACTCTAAAATCTCTTCACCTGCCGAGTTTAGTGAATCAATCTATCCATATAATATCATACTTCACATCATCCATTAGATGATATTATCAATTGTCGGGATGCACATCTAGCATCACCTTCATAGATCACCATTGTCAGTAAGAGTTCACATTTGATACCTACTGACACCCATTTGGCCACAGTGATACGCACTTAGTGTCCATTGTGCCATCACCCAGCGTGAGCGCGCCATCTCCGCGACTCACCATTGCACATGAGCCCGTGTAATTCCACCAACAGACAGCAGAGACATAATTGCTATATACCTCACAGCTCATAACCACAACAAGGTTCAACTCTTGAAATAAAGTTGCCAACACAAAACCTCCTGTCCCTCATAGCCTACAACCCAAGGGTTTTGCATGAAATCCAATACCCATGACAAACCTTTAGTATTGTGATTTGTCACACACGACTTGTGTGTGTGAAACCAGTTGTTGGAATTCCTGGATTTACCCTGTGTCTGTGTCAGAGCAGCATGTAGACAGCAGGGCGGAGACATAGGTCAAAGAGGTGGTGTTCAGGCTAAAGGGTGCCATCCTACATTATGCATGAGATAGGTGCAAAACCACTCGGCCAAAAGGCCAGACCAGAATCATAGAACACTGGATTCTGGTTATCTCCACATATATAGATTATACAGGAGGCAATCCTGTCAGTCGACTTACCAACTATTGGACCAACAACCACGTGGCCACTGAAATGTCGGGGCATCACACTACCCCCCCTTTCTAAAGAACACTGGCCGCAGAGTTCTGTCCATAGCCAAAATATCTTCAAGATAATCATAATCCTCTATTCCTTTTTCCCACGCATCAATCCACCTCGGAAGTGCTACAGGTGGGCCTGGCATGGTGGAGGTTTCAAGATGAAACCGCTTAATTAAGTGTGGGGCGTACATGAAATTAGAAGCGCGGTAATATTCCGGGTCTTCATCAGCCCCCAGTCAGTTCACTCTGTAATACAATTTTTTGTACTTTAATTTACAGGTGCAGATAGATTCAACAACCCATTTTTTATAACCTAGAATTATTTCTAGGGCTTCGGGCGGCGGATTTATCTGTCCTGGTACTGGGCTAGCAGGGTCTTTTCGAAGGAGCTTGGGGTGTAAAACACAATGAATTTCTCCCATTGACACTGGTAAGTCTAATTTGTATGACCATACTTTCTTGTTTACTATTTTGAATGTTCCTATATTTTGATGACCAAGTTTTTTACTAGGCTGGTCTAGAGACAATTTTTTTGTAGACAACCAAACTTTATCACCAACTTGAAAATCTGGTTCACGACAATGAATGTCGACGTCTTTTTGTTTCTTCTGCTGGGCACTCTCCATATGATGACGAACCCATTCCCATGCTTCTTGCATTTGAAAAATTCGATTTTTTGCTTCTTCTTGGGCAATAGCTTGACGAGCATTTTCTGGCTTTTGAGGAGCTTTCCAGTCAAAAGATAGGCGAGGTTTATGGCTATGAAGGAGCTGGAATGGAGAGGTATTGATACTGTCATGATGTAATGCAAGTTGTGCAAAGTCCATCAGTGGGAGTAGCCGAGACCAGTTATTTTGAAAGTGATTCACAAAAGGACAGAGTTGCAGGTCTAAATAATGATTCCTTATTTCGGTCTGCCCGTCGGTTTCTGGATGGTAGGCTGTCGAAAGTTTTCTTTTAACTCCAAGGAGTAAGCAGAGCGTACCATAAAATTCCGAGATAAACTGCGGGCCGCGGTCGGACACAATTGATTCGGGCACTCCCAGGTGTCGAAAGCAATGGACATAGTACATTTCTGCGAGATCTTTTGCGTTCACAGATTTTTTACAAGGAATGGTGACTGCTTTTTTACTTAGACAATCAATAAACACAGCCACCATATTATGCCCCTCATCATCTTCCGGCATGTCTTTAAAATCAGCACAAATGTATTGCCAGGGGTGGTTTGGAACTGGCAGCAAATGAAGCCATCCGGGGATTTTATCGTGGTTCAAGTGCGATCTCCTGCAGGGGTGGCAATTTGCAACGAAATTTTTGATGAAGCTTTTCATACTTTTCCAATAATAATGCACTGCTAACAACTTATAGGTTTTCTTGGTTCCTGGATGTGCTGCTGAAGTTTGATTGTGTGCTTCACGCACGAGTTCTGTCCTAATATTATCTGCATCTGGAACCACTAGTTGCCCATCAAATAGTAAAGATTTTCTTCCAGCTTATAATTTTCTTCTTCTCTGGTTTTAGCAAGATCACGAAGCTTAGTCAGTGATGGGCGAGACTTGTTAACATTCAGGAGGCAATTGGCAAGCTCAAACGTCTCGACAAAGGTGATATCAAGAGCTAATTCTGTGGGGGGGGGGGGGGGGGGGGGTCTTCTATACTACTTTTGGTTAATAGGGCTTTATTCTGCATTGCTGATTTCATCGAAGCTTGTTGCTTTACTTCTTGTTCACGACGAGACAGTGCATCAGCAGCGGCATTTGCCTTGCCTGCACTGTATCTTATTAAGAAGTTGAATTCAGATAGTGCCTCGGCCCACCGTGCTTGACAAGCATTCAAGGATTTGGATGTCATGAAATATTCCAAAGCTTTATGGTCAGTGAAGATTTCGATTCGCTTTGATGTGCCTTGTAGCTCTGCGCACCAGTGGGCAAGAGAGCGCACTATTGCTACCATTTCCTTGTCATGAATCTGGTAATTCAATTCAGATGGGGCCATTGTCTTCGAGAAGAAAGCCACAGGATGCCAATCATTGTCATCAGATAATTGGGAAAAAACTCCAGCAATAACACCATCAGATGCATCAGTTTCAATCCTGGATTCTTTGCTAGGGTCATAGTGTGAAAGAGCAGGGGCATTAATCATACGATTTTTTTGTTCTTGAAAGGCAGCTCTGCATTCCTCTGAAAACCAAAACTCGGCGTCTTTATGAATGAGACAAGTTAAGGGTTTAGCAATTACTCCATAATTTCGGATGAACCATTAGTAAAAGTTGCAAAATCCGAGGAGAGATTGTACTCCTTTGACGTTAGTTGGTTGCTTCCAATTTTTAATGACAGAAATCTTATCAGGATCAACGCAAATTCCATCAGTACCAACAAAAAACCCCAGATATTTTATCTTTTTTACACCAAACTCGCATTTTTTAATATCCACCTGAAGCCCGGCATCCCTCAAACGTTGTAGGACAAGCTTGACTAGAGTCTCGTGCTCGGAAAGATCATCGGAGTAAATTAAGATATCGTCCAGGTAAACTGTACAGAAGACGTCCAAATAATCAAATAGAGTGTCGTTCATATATCTCTGATAAGTAGCGGGCCAGTTAGTGAGGCCGAACGGGAGAACACGGTAATTATAGGAACCATATCAAGTACGGAAAGTCATTAATTCTTCTGAATCAGGATGCATGCGTATTTGGTGAAACAATTGGCAAATTTCCAACTTCGTGAATATCTTTGCACTGTTTAGGCGGGCGAGGGTTTCATCAATTAGCGGGAGAGGGTAGCGGTCTTTTTTCGTAATTTGGTTGAGCTTTCAATAATCTACGCAAAATCTCAAACCCCTGTTGGGTTTTTTAACAAATAGAACAGGGGAAGAAAAGGGCGCTTGACTGGGGACAATCCAGCAAAGTCTAAGTTTTCCAACAAATACTGTTTAACATTTCGCAATTCTTCGCTGGATTGGTTGTAAAGAATACCACAACCTAGAAGTTTGTTGCCCTCAACTTCTATTTTATGGTCATACGGCCGATTGGGAGGAATTGAGTCCAATGCGCTTTTTGAAAAGACATCCAGGTAGTTGTGATATTGTGATGGACAAATTTGACGATCTACATCTTGACCATTTTCACAATTTGTATAATCCAATTCTCGACTATTTAATTTGTGATTGATTTCTTGGAGACTAGTCGAGAAGGTTTCCATGTCTTTGCGACGCGCCAGCAGGTTGAAAGTCACTGCAGAAATTTCGAGGACATCAGCCTTCACTGTATTGGAAGCTATAATCTTTTTTTTTTGAGTGATGGAGACGCTCATTTACCAAGGGCTTACTTGGTCTTGCTGCAAGGTTTTTTGATTTTGATGAAGTAGTTAATGGCATCAATGATTCTGAGGGTAGGGAGAATCTCACAACTTTTCTTTTGAGAAGGCATACTGTATGATTTTTTTCGGGTATTTCCTCGCCTTGAGGAATATTTATTTCTTGGATAAATGCGGCATCTCTTCTGTCTGCGTCAATTTGGTGTTCAGGGAAAGGACGAGATTTTTTCAGCGGAATATTGAGAGTATGGCAAAAAGAAGGGTTTTGTTGGGGAGGGGTGCGCCATAATAGTTTACGATTACGCAAGTCTGGAAGAACGTCGAAGTGAGCCATCCAACTGTCACCAAGTATGCTATCTTGGTTTGCGAGATCTAGAATGAGAAAAGGAATTTGGCTGAGAGAAAT
Source organism: Blumeria graminis f. sp. triticale (assembly GCA_905067625.1). Classification (NCBI taxonomy): domain Eukaryota; kingdom Fungi; phylum Ascomycota; class Leotiomycetes; order Helotiales; family Erysiphaceae; genus Blumeria; species Blumeria graminis. Next base: position 7,884,329 of record LR898477.1, read on the forward strand.
CTGTTAACCACCACTGTACAAACAAGAAAATGAGTAATAATATGCCTGCGCGAGCCGTTATAACCCTTTGGTGTGATGGGTCTGGGTAGAGTCATAGGCTGGATTTCTAGGCAATCACAGACATTTTCTGCTACCTTTTGGTCTATGAAGCAAAAACCATGTGCTCCGGAATCAGGGAGAGGTAGAATTAAAACCAATATTCCATTGGAAACTAATCTACAAGGAACACGAAATATATCTAGATTCCCCATCAACCAGTCGTAGTTGATTTGGAACAACTCAACCAAATGCCCTAGAGAGGAGACTTTCTCCAGGGCTCGTCGTTTTCCGAATCCGACTGAGTTTGATCTTCCGTCGTTTGATCCACCTCTATTTCTTGAATTTGGCTGGATATGTTGGACTGGCTACGACGGGCCTGCGTACAGTCGGTACTGTAGTGACCTATCTTCTGGCAGTTGTAACACTTTATAGCTTCCGAATTTATGGTTGTGGGCAGTGGACGTGAGCTTTTCTGCACGGCGAGAGTAGAATGGGAAGATAAAGGACCGAAGCTTCGTTCACGGGCCTAATAGTTCGGTGAGCTCGACTTTTGGTGGGGAGATCTCACGTGAATAGGTGGATTTAGAGTTATTTGACAAGTTTGGCTAGCTATTGCTTCTCGGTTCAGCTTCAGCTTGTTATCAAAATAAGTGAATCTTTGGAGCGCTATCAATAAAGTGGGACCCGTAGCCATGAACGAAATGGCGATTTTGTGTAAGTCCGGGCTGAGTTTGTGGAATAGATCCGACAAAGTACCTTCAGGGGCGATGCGTGCTTTACTTGATAACTCCGAGTAACAACTGTAAAAGTGATTAAACAATTCCGAGGTTGTTGTAAAGGTAAGAGCTTACGGAGGTTAATTGGCAGAAGGTTTTCGGGTGATCATCGATGAATCAATCTGAACTGCTGATATATTTGATATTCAGAACTATGAGGATTTAGGAGGTTTAAAGCGCTAATTAAATACACATCTGAGGTAGCTAGACTCTCGCCTCATTTACCCAAAATAGTATCACGGAATATTCTAGCCTCCTCCATCTGGCAGTACAATCTAGAAACACTTTCTATACAGTGCTCCATTGTTCCTCTACTCATCATGGAGCCACCTGGAAAGTTCTTCCTTCACCCTCAGTGATCATTACCCTCGTGCATTGTAATCCTAGCCATCACCAGCACAACAGAGGTCGACATCCGGCATTTATTGTAAGACACAAATGCTGTTTCGCGCTAATTAGGATCACAAAAGAATCCCGATAGCCAGTTTATCATTTCTTGGTCATCATGGAAGTGCAGAGGATGATCCGACTTCATCTGTTGGGTCAGGCGTGACTGCGCGGTACCTTTTGTCTGGCTGAACACGTATGTTTTCCGCGCTATTTAATTAGTTAGGTAACATGCATAGTCGGACAGATTTCCTTGGAGCACTATTTCTCAAGCGTCAAATGTTGGGCTCATCCTGTCGTCCAATTTCTCTGAAAGGTCGGGAACTCAATAGATTCGGTCCTTTACAGGGGCTCTAGAAAAATTGGTTCTTCTAGAATGTCTTCGGTTCGGGGTATCATTGTGACATGAATCTACATCATCCGTGCTACCATGACTATTTTTGGATTCCAGGAACCTGTTTCTTGTTATGAATGCGCTTTTCACATTAGTAGTAAATCGTCATTCACGTAGTGTAGCATGCAGAGCCAGGGAAATGGAAACAGGTTAGTGATAAATTAGATACCACCGATCGCTATACTCACCCGTAGATCACTCCTAAAAGAGACTAGCTACGGCGCTATCTGGAAGTATGTAGGATTGGTTAATTATCATGTAGATAACCTGTAACATAACATAACAGAATAACACAATAAGATACCATTCGCATCTTGTAACATTTATTGCCATAATCACCCAAGTATATTCTAAGCCCCCTGAGTAGTCACAACCATTTAATTGAAGATACCAAGTGTATACAACCATATACATCACCACCCTTCAATAATATTATAATGTATGGTTGAGATAATGGCGTTGTCATTGCTGTGTGCTGATGACGTATCATTGACACAGGGTCGCTTGTCCTGTTGGTTACACTTGCCTAATACTAGTCATTCCAAGTTGTGTGATCTATAAGTGGGCCTAATCACAACACCCATCTATGACGGGCTGCAGTGTGAGTAAAAATTGTTGCGTAATTTATCTGGGACCACAATTTGTCAACAAGAATTCGGACACTGGGCTTGATCATGACCAAGTTGACAGATATTTGATCAAAAGTAGAAAGGTTTCGAGGAGTCACATTTTTCCGAACGTTTCTTAGAGGTCTAGACAATTCACATGCCTCGTAGAGAATGGTTCTATCCTCACCATCGAGATCGGCTGCGGTGACAGTGTCGTATTTGACAGCTTTGGTAACTTTATAAGAAAGTTTGATATTCTTTAGACCAGGATGTTCCAGAAGGCAATGCCAAAGAGAGAGCGTTGGCTTGCCCTGATGTAAAGCGGCTGGAAACGCAAATACTCTCGGGGTTTCATTGATGAAAAGTCTATCATCAACAGTAGCAATTTCAATATTTTTTGAATCAAAAATTGAGCCCTGATTTCCGACATATCCCCCATGAGCGTAGAGTTTGCGACCACTGAAGAGATTAATTGGGCAACAGGGTAGGTATAAAACATCAGTGAGGCGTATTTTTCGTGTCTTGCCTGAACTGAGGTTGCAATGCAGGGTGACAGTGCCTGTACCGAGAGGCCGTGTAGGCCCATTTGCGGTGCCAATCATGCTGTAGTGAATCATGCTGTAGTAAAGTGTCAAACAGCTTTATATCTCTGCAAATGTGGCGATCAGCACCAGTGTCGACAATCCAACAAATAGAATCAACCGATGACACATAGTCTGATTTTAGAGACACGGACAGAACAAATGAGTTTGTCCTAGAGGAAATGGCAGAGGTGCTAGCTATGCCAGCAAAGCTTGATGGCCTGTCGTCTTCACTATCTCCACCTATGTGAAAGTCGTTTTTCCCCCTCTTACTGTTTTGCAAAGCCTTTTTTACTTTGAAATCTACCCATTTCTTTTTGTTCTTCTTTTCCCATAATGACCTTGCGTCCTTATTCTTTGGGTCTTTGAAACATCTTTCAGTCGTATGATGGGCTTGAGGATTACCGCAACATCTGCAGTGATGGATATTGCCTCTACTTTCACTGTTGTTGTGAAATTTACCTTTACCTTTTCCTTTCGCAGATCCAATCATTGCCAAATCTGAATTAGTTCTGCTTTGATCTTCTCTGGCCTCGTCGACAAGATCAGCGATGAGAGTGTATAAGTTGATATCAGGATTTGATCTGATATTTGATTGCTGTCTCTCAGCCCAAGTTGGATATTGATCCTTTACTGCCATGACAAACATTGTCAGATGCCACTTTCTCATGTCTGTGAGATCAAGAGTGATTAATTTTTCGCAGGATTTTTAGAGAAGATTGATGAACATTTCGAGATTTTGGAAGTCCGAAACTGTCAGTCAAACATAATCCTGAATGGCTGAGTATTCAAGTACCGTGCCTGACCCTTCGTACTAAGACTTAAGTTTTGCCCACATATCTTTGGCAGTTGTCTCAGTGACAATAACAGCCATTGGGCCTGGGTTTAAATTGTACTCGATGGCTTGCCTCATCTTCGCTTCATGGGCTACACATTCTTTGCAAACTTTCAATTTCTGCTGCTCCTCCTTATCTTCAAAGTTAATTGAGAATTCGACAATTCTTGGAGGACCTGCTGGAGCCTTGGGATGATAATGTTTATGCAAATCAAATTGATCCGCAATCAACTCGATTGCCCTAACCCATTGAGCATAATTTTCTTCCCCTCTTAACTTCTGCGAGTTTGGTAGGATAAGACTAGTTGCCGGGGCTGATGACATTGTGTGTATAGATAATTTCAACTTGATTTTTTGGTCGAGTTGATGACTGATTTGTTCTTCGAGATTTTCTTAACAGTTGTATTTGTCAAAAATATAGAAGTGACAAACTTAGAGGAAGTTTATCAGGAAGAATTTAGAAAAAAATTTTAAAGAATAGGGACAGTTTGGTCTCATAATCTGTCAAATAGAATTCAGTTGTATTATACTATGGGATACTAGACGAGATTTCTCTATATTCAAGTGCTAAGACGCTAGCCTTACGCTAGAGGCTTTCATGCTGATTCTTAACACGATTTCTCCGCTCCGGGTGAGGCGTGTGTCTGCCTGGCGGCCGCTTGAGATGCTGCCTCAGCGCGACAAACTGCAGCCTTAGCCCTTACAACTGCCGCTAGCTCGCGTTGGCTGGCCATGCGAATGGTAGCCAATTGCTCTTTGCTTACCGGCCCTAACTTGGTTGGGCGCGCCAGGCAGAGTCGACTGTCGGACCTAAGTGGTCCTCCACAGTTGCGGCACTTCGTGTGTGCATGGTACTCGTCTGTCGAGTGCATAGTGGAGGTGCAGTTCCAGAAAGCTGGGGCGCGAGAGCAACCACGCGTTCAGTGGAACTGTAGACAGCGTTTGCATTGCTGCACTGTCTGTCGCGGTTGACTTCGGACCGCGACATCCGAGTCGTCAAATAGGCGGAACCCTTGTCTAGGTTCTGCTCCCTTCTTGAAATTGGCAAGCCATGGTTGATATAGCGCGTCAGGGCGGGTTTTTCCGTGAGACCGAACTTTGATTGGAACGGCCTTTGTAACCCTGGTGATGTCCTCGATCACCATCTCTTCCGTCACTGGCACCCTTCCAAGAAGAATGTGGATGGCGACGGGGACTGTCAAGATCCGTAGTGACACAAGGTTGGAGGCCTCCTCCAGTCTTGCTTCGATGGGAAGGAAAGATTCCGCCGCGTCCAATAAGAGCTGGCGAGATTCCTGGTCCTTCGCTCGAAGTGCAAAACCTGTTGGGACACGGTAAACGTGCTCAATAGCTGCATGTGGCGCGTTAGTGAGCTGCGCCACAGCTTCTCTGATGCCAGCTGGTGTTTTGAACCCAGCCAGAGGAACAGTCGGTTGTCTGCCGAGGACGAAGGCGCCGTCTTGGCCAATTTCTTGGTCGGTGGAGTCGGCATTTTTGGGGCACGACTAACTATCACTGGCGTCGGCTGATTAGGTAGCTCTTTTCGGGCTACAGTTGCCCAGGTTGGCGTTAACTGAGGCACCGCTACGGCAGGCCTTGATGGCCTGGCGGTTGATGATGGGAGGGTCCTGTTAGTGCTGGCCTGCTGGCCGGTGGGGCGGGGTGGAAGACTTGTCGGTACTGGTGTGGTTCCAGCGCGTAGGAATTGGGCGAGGGCGCGCCTTAGATAGACGTTCATGGCGTCCAAGTATTCCTTGTTATCTGTCGTTTTCAATGACAGGATAACACTTTCGAGTGTGTTCAACACCGTCGATTCTATTTAGAGCTTGGCTGAGGTGATTGCAGCCCGCTTTCTTTCGGCTTCAAGCAGAGCCTCAATTTAAGGCCGATGTTGTATTGTCGCACAAGTGGGAGCATCACCAGCAGAGTGATTGTGGTGATCTGCCGTCCCTGGAATCGTGGCCGGGGGTGGCGGAGATATGGAGGCATTTGATGCCATTGTGTGAGTCGGGACTTCCGTTCCCCTCGGTGTAATTTTAATTAATGTCCACTTTGCTGTCGGAACCACGATTTTTCGAGCCGCAATGGGTGCGGATTCGGTCGTTGTCGCTGAGACTGCTTTCTCGACGACGAATTCTGGGGCAGTTGACGCCTTCTGGGAGCTCTCGGCTCCCGCATATGCCCATCGCGAGTCCTCAAGACCCTTTGTGATTATTTTTTGTATAATTTTGTCCGCTTCCACCATTTCAACGTCGGTTAGGCCGCGTTCATCCATCTGGGTGACAATGTCGACTTCCATTACGTCGAGATCAGTGGCGTTAGGTGCCAGTCCTCTATCCTTCATTTTCTTAGATGCCACATTTCTGGCTAATTGTAGCATATGTTTCTGGGAACCCAGACACGTCTGGTGGTTATGTTTGCCTACTTTCGTGGTTAACACAATTTTCATTGTTTTCACGGATTTTGGGGGTACCAGTGCCATTTTAAGGCTGAGTGGCGCGGTACTACGAGAGATTGATGTGATAATATATGAGATATGGGTTCAAGGGGTGGGATGGGTGGGTAAGGCAAATTTTCATCAATTTTTCAAAAATGTGCGATTGTTTGTTCATTTAGGTCCTAGGTCTAACCCGTTATCCCCGAAGAGTCTTTTTTTTTAATTTATAGTGTATTCAGCTATCTAGCTATGACATATCTGATTATTTTGTATCTAAATAGAAGTATTTAATCCCCATTTCCTCTACTTATCTTCTAGTCTCCTCCATTTCAGTCAGCTTTGGATGCATTCATGCAGCCACTGCTTTGAGGGAAGTGGAGAGTTGCTTCTTGTTGGAAATTCTGACTCTCGAATTTATGACTCAACCACTATCTGTTTCGTCTCAGGTTCCCGACAAGATCGACTCTCTCTACACATGTCACGAGTGCGCTATTCGCACCTACTATTGCATATACGTTTGGATGTTTACGTAGGATAGTGTATCTTGGCTCATCATGGTAGATGAGAGGTGGCTGGTCATCACCAGGTTTGACAGTCACACGAGACTAGTGGGAATTTCTCCCCTAAGATGAATATATAAGTCCAATGTTCCCATAGATGTAAAATATCAAGTCTTTTTTACTTCATCATATTTATCCATATAATATCCCACAGAGTATTTTTCTAACACTTCTTTTCTATTTTTTGTATTAAACAATATCTCTAATCTCAATGGCAATATACCTTTAATAGCTTTCTTTCTTTCAGTCTTAAACTTACTACGATAAAGAAGTAGGTGTTGAACAGTCTGTTTTCCCTTTCTCCGAAGAGTCAAGGACCGGTTTTCACAGCCAAGATCCTATCTCTGATAAGCCCAACTTGATCCCACCGCGTGAACCACTAAACAATAAGTAGCTAGTTTAAAATTCGCAACCGTACATTAAATTCAACCTTTGAAACCAAACTCCTACCCACAAAACTATCCAGCCCTACAGATTTACCAATTTCTGGTTAGAAAACAAATCTTCTCGCCTTGTATTCCTTCCTGTCATATCATCTGTATGACTAATTTATCTGGTCCTCGATGAGATCAGAAGACGAATTTGTAGATGGAAACCCAAAACAGCAGGTTTCCTTAACAAAGTTTTTGAAATTCTCGGGACACTTTGCCCCGAGAAGCTTTTGAATGAAGTCACTATGTGACAATCTCCCTCTGAGTCGACGCGTAACGTGAGAATGTAGTCGACAGTGAATGAAATGGGTTGGAGTGATCTCCTCCCCACAGGTGCACTTCATGAAAGCGTCCAGATTATTGAAACGGCGATGATACGCCGCGAAATTTCCATGGCCCGTACGAGCTGCAATCGGATTTCGGAGTAGGTACCTCGAAAATTCTAGCTCAGGTAGTTTTTGTCGTTGCATGAGCAGGTCGACCTTGCGATATCGCGGCGGGCAAGCTTTGTTCCACCATTCGTCGAGCAATACTTGCCGCAAAAGTTTCATTTGGCGATCGAGAAATGCCAGAATGATGGATTCTGGCCGTACTTCTAAGCTAGGCAACATCCGTAGGCCAGACCGGGCAGCCGAGTCAGCTTCTAGGTAACCCTGAGTTCTTGAATGTCCAGGTACCCATTTCATTATCACGTGAGCTGATTTGGACAGCTCACGAAATTTCCGTACTTCATCGTAGCTTGTCGTGGACTTGCCTGTCTCAAGCGCGTTGATCGCCTGTTGACTATCTAGTAGAAGGTAGACTCGTTGTGTAGCGCTCTGGAGTCCCAATGCTGCTTCAATAGCCTTCCTTGCCCCGGTGATTTCCGCATCTAAAGCCTCCCCCCTATGCCTGATGCCACTTCCCATGAGCAAAGTCTACCCGTCTCTCTTTAGAAAGAAACCCCACGCAGAGCGTCCATTCCCTTCCGATGAGACATCCGAGTAGGCACAAATTTCCGACTTCGACACCTGGTTGATTTATCGTCTATAGATTTTAATTCGCTGTTCTTTAGATCCTGCTTTCGGTAAGTAGGATGTAGGTGGTAGTGCTTTCGCACCCTCCGCCTCTGGTAATTGTCGGTACGCTCGTTGTACTCGTGACATTATTACTTCAGGAACCGAGGTCGCTCGATTTCTGTTTTTGTATTTCCGCGTGCCTATATTTGGGCAAACAGCCGCACGAGTCCTCAGCGGATGGCGTTCATCCAGAGTTTTGAGCCTGACTGAGAGTCGAAGTCGATGACCCTCCAGAATGATTTTGCCTGATGGAATTCCTCCTTCTCTATGCAGTAAAAAGTTCGCTGTCGTCCTCATTGCCGGGAAAGTAGCTTGTAGTCTCATCAAGACAGCCTTGTCGATCATGCCACATAAATGTGCCTTTGGTGGGGTTAGCATGCTATTTATCGTTGGGCGTTTGAGACCAGACCACCCGATCTCTGTTGGAAATATCGCGCAATGTAATGGGCGCTATATTCATGGAACGAAAGTAGAAGTTGACTAAAAGAGTGTCATGTTCGGATTACAGCTAAAAGTGTGGGAAGTGTGCGCTACAAGTACAAGTGTAAGCGACACAGAGCCTAAGCCACAGCATAAACGAGTGTGGCGCCATCTAGGCATAAAAAACCCTCAATAACCTCCCTGCGCCGCCAGCAAAGACGAATTCTTCACCTTCCAGTGGTGCCGGTGTAATCGCTCAGTATGCTCTGCATATCTGGGATAGCCAAGAAGAATCGCATCCGAATCGAAGTCGAAAGCAAACACATGTATAACTCCATTTGACGACTTCTCAACCATGCAGCACTCATCATTATCTTCTGAGTCTTCAACCCCGATCTAACCAAATATCAACTCGCCTCGCCGACCGATAAAGGCGTCACCCCAATTGCAAACAGGAGCTTGCCTCATTCATTACCGGCCATCACTCTCTACATATTTACGACGCTATTTATACCCGCAAGGAGGAAATCAAGTCGAAAAATACAAAGTTGGGGTCTTGGTTTATGAGGGACTGCTGCTCTAATGGGGTTATACATCTTGAGGAAGAACAAGCGGCTGAGATGTGGAGCGAGAGGAGAAAGAAGTCTCTGAAGACCATGCTGGGACTGTCATTTTCGAAGAGTTTTCAACTTTGGATTTTTTGTGGGCGTCAAGACCAAGATTTCGGCTAATTAGCCAGGAGGGCTTCTTTTGTCGATGAGTCAACGGCACTCCCCAGCGCCCTGGACGGTATAAAAGAAGTTAGGCTAAGCTACTATACAGCAATCACGCTCTGTCAAGACTTTTCTGACATTTCAGCACGACCTTCGGGGAAGGAGTTGGGATGAGACTAGAAAGGCAGAGGGTGAATTTCCCGAGGTACTCACAAGTCTGCAGCGCCCAGCTGCCCGGCCTCTCCGAACGCTTCATGAAGATCACTATGTCTTCGGATTTAGTCCTAATGTCGGTATTAGGAGAGCTCCGCACCCAGTGGTTTTTGCGATTTTTCCCGGCTGCCATACACGCGCAAATGGCCATTGTTTCGTAGGCTGGAGAGGGGAGATAATGAAGGGCTAAGAGCTCTAGGTGTATGATCGAAGAAGAGCTTGTGAGGAGTGGTACTGTTTGAGGAGAGCTTTATGAGAGGCATAGGAGGGGATATACTACTTGCATAGGTATCCTTGGCCTGTAGGCAGAGAGGACCTGCATGTCCTACACAGTCATTGACTCAAAATGGACAGTAAAATGAATTAAAAAAATACATCACATACGTAACTCTTCCATGGTGGGTAAGTCCTCCTACACTTCACCCAAGACAATCTATTTGACCATCTTTATAAGTTCCCCAAAATCTTAGGGGTTTTATCCGTTGGAGGTGTCTGGATTCCACTATTTTCTTTTCTTGTCGCATTTCCGATGCGTCGGAGCCTCAGGATTCATCTACAACAGCACTGAGTGTTGGATAATGGGGGGAGGGTCAAGGAAATCTAAAGTCGAAATTCAAGAAGTCAAATTGATAACTTAGGAAGCGTGGAACGCTGCGCAGCTTTCTAGCAAAAAAATTTTGACCTTATCCATAGTCCTTGTTGTGAATTGATTAATAACTACCTAGTTATAGATTTCAGTAAAATAAAACTCACGAAAATTATGCTAATTCTAACAGTCAGTCCTTCTACATCACGATAACTAAAACGAGACTTCTGATGGACTGGCTTATGTATTTGTGTGGCAATTGAGATCCTGAGACAAATTTCAATGTTGAATTATATTTTTTTTCACCAGCCTTGTATAAATTTATCCGTCTTAGCTTCTAGCCATGATCTATACATTCTACTTATCAGAAAATTTTAATTTTGGAGACCGGCGTACTTGAGGCGCGGAAGAGCGTCCATGTGTATCATGAAGGATTGTACTGATATATCATGAATAGTTAGAGTTGTATTAAAGCCGAAATAAATGAGAAGTCTAACTAGGCTAGCTCATGAAAATTGATGTGATTTCGGAGATCTGTAAAGAGCAACTGATTCTCTAGGGCAAAAATGCCTCATATTGCAAGGCAAGCAATAGTGCAAAGTAAAGGTTAAGCTTAAAATATTTAGGATTTCTAAGTTAGCCATCGTTACTACAATTTCCCAAAGTAGTAAGTTGCTGATGGATAAAGTACGTGATTTTGAACATAAAAGATTGATAAATTTCTACGAGGCTAAGCGTAGGGCTACTATATATACCCGGTAATAGACCGAAATGGAGAACAAAATCATGCCGAGCAACACACTTGGGGCAATAGAGCCATCAACGAATCTAGTGAGCTCCAGTGATTATCAGTTTCAAATAGGCAAAAGCCTTTTAATCGCAATAGTTTTCCAGAATGAAGTCCGCAACGTTTCATTTCTGTGAATGACGCGAATTTATTGGTCGATTTTTGCACGGCATGCTTTTATTTGTGAGAAGTGAAAACATTGGTAAGATTTCGGTATCGATTCTGTCCCGATCTACGGAACTAGCTTCATCCTCAGTTTCCATGTACTTAGAACCACTAGACAAATTGAACTTAAAAATGTCATGCTGAATGCGGCAAACTATTTGCTTCCTAGGACAATTTCCTCTTTTTGGCAGGTGATTGGAATCGGTTTGTAGCTACGAGTGAAAATTCTACGGATAGGCTGATCCTTCGAGTGGTTGAGGTAATTTCTTGTTTGCAGGAAGAGCCATGGAGCTAATGGCATTAGCTTGGGATAAAATCTTCATGGGGTAACAATTACTGTCTTAGCTCAGTTAATACAGTCTCCATCGTCATACTGCTATTCCAGTTTGATAAACAGGGTAGTTTTGTTGGATCAACCTTTCCATTCTTTTGATTTACACAAGGTAGATTAACTCGGCTCACGAATTGAATGGTAGGTGGCTTATCAGGATATTGATCACCACAATACATTTTCAAGGAATATATTCGATTCTCATGTGCACTCTAAAATTTCTATGTTAATAACATTTTATTCCACAAAACTTGATGGATATCTTACACGTGGAGGACCAATTATAGTGCCCATCCAATTTGACATGAGCATCTCGTCTCCATCAACAAGGCCATAAGAGCAAGTTTCTACATATGAGAGTTAATAAAAGTCTTATTTTAAAAGTAAGATTGCTCACCAACACCAAGTCCTTTCTCGCCTTTCTCCAGCTCTTTTAGCAGCCTAAAGTTACGTGGTATTTTCGCACTGCACATGTTGCAATCGAGTAGGTTTCCTATTTATTAATAGAGAACTTGAAAGTGTAACTCTGTGCAGATCACGAAAGACCTCACTTATCTAAACAAGAGGCAGCTGTGAAGCAGCAGACTCGTGTTGTTGGGTGATCAATTAACCAATCTGGAGTCGTTTCAAGGCGCTTCAAGTTGACTAAAACTGTAGACTGAGTGAGGGGCAGCGATTGTCAACACGGCTACCGACTCTTGGATCAAGCATGGCGCTTAATTGGTTTAAAGTTTCGCCTCGATAAGCTCATGTTTGCCGATAAGCCTTAACGCTTGCTTGGGCATATTTATTTTAAATGCACGCCCACAAATTTCATAAATACAAACCTTACTATTAGGAATGCAAGTAATACCATCACACCTTAGAGTGGACTTAATAATTCTATGAGTAGGAGTATGTAAAATGAATCAAGCATATGTCCTTCAAAACATGACAGGACAGAATCCACCTTTAAATTTATTCTAGAAAAATTACAACTTTATTTATGGTAACGAAGGGTTGCCAATGGCATCAAAAAGGATAACATGACAGCTCAGTTACTGACTTCAGAATTGGGGAATCTTATACAGGAGAGCAAGAGAAAACATGCTGATCTTAGAAACGTAAGTCGATTTCCATGGAACAGTGGTTTTCACCCTTCTGAGTCCACGACCAACATATTTAAAGGCCGCCGAAAAATCATTGGAGGAGCTGAAAACCCTGCGGCTATCCTCTGAGGCTCAAGTAGCTGCCGGTACGCATTCCTCATACCGATCCTACTTACAAGCTAAGCTGCTTAGATCTTTCCCTTCGGCTTCAATTCGTAAACCCATTTATTATTGCCTGTGGAACAAAGAATGTCAAATACACAAGCATCGCGATTGTTTGCTTGCAGAGATTAGCCGTATCACGTGCACTGCCAAAATCAAGACTAGGTGAAATATTGGAGGCATTTCGAGGAGCTAGTCCGGCCGGCTTAGATGTTCAGCTTAAAATCCTTCAAGCACTGCCATCTCTACTTCAAAACTATGCAAATGATCTGACGGGAGACTTAATAGCAACTGCATTAAGTATCTGCACTATCTTGCAAGGAAGCAAGAATGGAATTGTTACCAACACAGCAGCAGCAACTTTACAACAGCTTGTGCTTACTATTTTTGAAAAAGTTGTCACTGAGGATAGTGAGTCTGCGTGTTGCCTGGTACTTAACCTCGTCTGACTGCTTATAGAAATCTCCAAAGAGGCTCCAATCGCGGGCGAAGCTCCCAGTGAGAATGGACCAATACCGCTTCGCGCAGCAGCCCTTGATGCTTGCAGACTATTCAATGATTTATGTCTAATGACTGAATCTCAAAGACCACTTTTTCTTAGATCAGCAAGCATTCCAAAGACATTTGGCCTAGAATTAATTGAATCAGTCTTGACCAATCACTCTCAGGTTTTCTTGACCCATCAGGAACAAGCTAGTATTCTTCGATCCAGGGTAATGCCGTTTATCATCAGCTCCCTCTCCGAGAAGCTGAACTTTGCAGTTACCGTGAGAATAACACGAATCCTGTACTCACTACTACGGTTTAATCTCAGCATTCTATCTACTGAGGGCGAGATGGCTTTAGGTCTTCTTACATACATGCTCGACCATGATACAGCACTATGGAAACGGTCCCTGTGTATGGAAGTTCTCAGAGGATTATTCTCTGACGCGGCACTTATTAGACAAATTTTCGCGATGTATGATGCCCAGGAGGGAAGGAAACCAATTTTACGAGACCTTGTGGCAGCATTAGTCCGGATAAGCTCAGAAAAGCCATCTATAATAGGTTTGGGCCTACAGTCTTCTATTCCATTCGCAAACCACGGCAATAGCAGTGATACGGACCAGGCGATGCTCGAAGCAAGCGGTGTTCCAGGAATAATTGGAAGCGCTGTAAGCTCAAGTGACCCAGGAGTCGGTATTAGCACACAGTGGAGTACTATGCGGCTTCCATGCATTGAACAACTAGATAAAACAGACCCACCATTGGTTCCTGTAACATATATTTACAGCTTAACGCTAGCTTGCATTAACGGCTTTTCAGAGGGACTCGCAAAATTTATTCTTCCTCTAACTGCTTCTGAAAGGTCGTCATCAAAGCTTAAACTGCCCGAAAGCAAGCTTAAGGAATTTGATCCAAATCTATCACCCAAAGATACAAAGGTAGAGCTGGAGAAACCAACTTTTACCAAGAAAAATACAATTTGGGTCAATCCATTGACTCTAACTAGTCACCATCTGTTTCATGAAATTAAAATATGCGCAGGCATTGTGGATCAGTGCTGGCCTGCTATACTAGCCAGCTGCTCAACCTTTTTGTACTCTGCACTAGATGCAGAATATTATCATAGCCTTGTTAGATCTTTTCAGAAATTCACTCATGTTGCTGGGCTCCTGCATCTTTCAACACCCAGAGATGCATTTCTCACGACATTAGGAAAAGCTGCCGTTCCTCCAAACCTTCTAGTTTCGAATCTACCTGTCACATCTCTTCCCGCGATTCAACATGTAGAAAAACAAGGCATCCTAAGCAATGCGAAAGGATTGCTCAGTGGAGAAAGTCTAATTCAGGAAAAAGGACGACAACCATCTATAGAGCCCACATCTGCATCCCTTAATACAAGAAATTTACTATGCCTAAGGGCTTTATTGAATTTAGGCATTGCCTTGGGGCCGACCCTGAGCTCAGGTTGGGAAATTATTCTTGGCACTCTCCAAAATGCTGATCTAGTCATGCTATCAAACTCTATACCGGGATCCACGGTTGCTATCCATAAGACTGAAAACCAGAGTATTAACGAAAACGCTATTACTCTCTCGGCTAACCTCGGGTCCGAGATTAAGGCTGTAGAAACAGCTGCAGCGAGACTGATCGAGAGCACAACGGATTACCCTAACAATGCTTTTTTAGAAGTAATAATAGCTCTATCTTCCCTTTTAAAGGATGAAACCTACATAATCCAAAGTGAAGATCAAAAGCCCCAAGTAGCTTCTCAGATAAAGGCGCAGACGCATTCACGTAACAGAAATACAAGTGTCGTCATTTCACCTATAATTCATAGTCAGAAAGATCTATTTGCACTAAAAAAAATTGGAGATGTTGCAAGTATCAATATTAATCGATTGATATCGCACCCTGCAGATATCGGCGGATGGGATGTTATTACATCTGAATTAATACTAGCATCATGCTCGTCTACAGCTCCAGCGTCAGTCAGACTAGCAGCAGCTGAAATTTTGACAAGTCTTATTCTAGAAGCAGCAACAACAGCCATCCCTCTTTCAATCACTGAGAATAGCGTCATTCAACTACGGTTTCTTGACACTCTAAGAAATTCTTTGCAATCTCTAAGCTCTGTTGAGCGAGAAATGTCAGTAGCTGTTCATTCCACCGATGTCAATGTTCACAAAATTATCTTGGAAGGCTTAAAAAGTATACTAGAACAATGTGGGGAATGTCTTTTGAATGGTTGGGATATTGTTTTCGCCATAATTGGTAGTGTTTTTGTCACGGACAGCCTCAAAGTCGGCTCTACCACGATAGAATCCAATGTGACAAAAACTCATTCAGCAAAGCTTACGAGATCTTCTTTCAATTCTCTCGAACTTATCTGCTCTGATTTCCTCTCGTCATTCCCTAACCGATGCTTTATAATTCTAGTTGATACCCTTTATAATTTTTGTACTCAGAATGATGATTTGAATATATCTCTTACGGTAAGAAGAAAGTAAGGAAAATCTCCAACAAAGCTAATTTTTATAGACGGTGACTTTCTTTTGGGTTTTATCAGACTTTATCTCTGGACGCACAAACTTTTTTTCCTGGAGCGCTGATTTGGTTTGTGGTTCTGAAGTTCCAGACTTTATTAAGATGGCAGGGGGCGAGGATCTTGCTGTCTCAGATGCTGCATTATGGATGTTATTGTTACTAAGACTTGCAGCGGTGACTACGGATGATCGTCTTGAATTGAGGAATAGTATGGCGTAGTCACTACAATAAAACTTTGCTGACAGTATGACAGGTGCTATACAAACACTTCTTCGAATATTCGATGCTTATGGAGATCGATTAAGTTCCAATGCCTGGGCAATTTGTTTAGAATCTGTAATATTTAATCTACTCTTTTCTATCGAAGAGAGGCTCAAGTCAACAACTGAAGATTCTGAAAATTTTGTTTCAGATAAAGACAAGACCGGTTGGCACGGAACTACTGTAGTTATCCTTACTGGGCTCACCAATCTTTTTGCAGATTATATAGATGTACTTTCTATTCACTCTTCTTTTGGTAAATCATGGCAAACTCTACTACAGCATTTCAATAGACTACTCGAGTTCCAGATCCTCGATATTAACACTGCAGTATTTAATGCTTTACGACAAATATTATCTAAAGGGAATCTTCATGAAAGTTGTGCGACAAATTTTGATGCCAGCGCTGTCAATCAGGCCTGGGATCTTTGGTCCAAATCTTTACCAATCTCTTCGCTCAAAACAGACAAAAAAAACACAGATAATCAGCAGTGTTTAGTGGCATATGTTTCAGCATTGGAAGAAATTTATCGCTTGATTCAGTTTAGGCTCGATACATCCAAAGTAAAAACAATGCTTGCACTCCTTCAACAGGCAGTAAGACATGCAAATATTACAACATACTCCGCCGATATTGATCACCTTACCCCCTTACAATCAAAAGTTGTGGATTTATTCAAGATGATGCGTTCAGATGTTAAGGGGGTGCCTTCCCTGCTAATACGGCAGGTGGCAGAGATTGTGGAACTAGCCTTTGAGCCTAGCAATATGACAGGATCTAAGCATGGACAACCTACTTTTGTGGCGCTATCAAAATCTTCAATGGATATTCTAGAAAGACTGATAGTGACACATTCTTCGGATCAAGAAATATATACATCTGGTGCTATTTCAGAGTCTCTTGAAGCTTTTAAAACTCCTATAGTTCTGAAATATTCTTTTCCTATCATAACAAAAAGTCTTCCGCCTTGGCAGCAAGCAACAACATCGGTCCTTTCTTCCTTAAAATCAATCATACCGTTTATCAATAACTCAAATTTAAATGATGAGATAGTACAAGTAGTATGGTCATCCATAGTTGAAATCGGCAATGGCATCATAAAAGCTGATTGTACAGGATTCGAAGAAGATACAAGGATCAAAATTGATGAAAAATATGATATTGAATGTTTCCTTGCTCTTCGCAAGCTCATGACCCCAGCTTTAGGATCACTCATAATTTCTGATGAAACACGCCGAGCATACACAGAATGTCTGTTTCAAATGTCGCTGGTTCATACGCCCCTCCTTTATGAACTACCTTACTCTCATCAAGAAATACTGGCTATCCTCTCACAACCCCAAAAAGGACAAACTGTTGATATAACTCCGTCGTGCCGCTCAAAAATGAGTTACGTATGCTTTGATGAGTTAGTGTCTCTAACTCGTATACACGATGGCTCAGAAGCGAGAATAAAGCTTGCTCAAGCTGCTGCACCTTACTTAATACTAAGAACTGGTCTAACGCTTCGATCTTTTATTGCTGACCAACCATTACGTGGTCTAATGCCTCAACCCTTGACTCAACGAAATGAATTAATATATATACTCAGAGCGCTAGTATGCCTGAGATGTGAGCCTAGAGCAATACCATACAGCACAGGTGTAGATAGAGGAGAGAGAAAGCATTTAGACAAATTATATATCCTGTTCGTCAAGGCAGTGCAAGTGGCAGTGCAGGATCAAGAGCTACTACAGTGCCTCACACAAGCTCTTGATGTAATTGGCAATGATTCTGAGCCATAGGTCCTGATATCCGAGTACAAGTGCAACTACTGGCAAATAATTGACATTTATCTCTGATTTCACGTCTATAAATCATCACACAGAGATGTTTCGCAGAACTGATTGAAAACTCTCGTTGATCTTTTAGTGCTTAGAAGAAATATGTTAGTTTTTAAAGTGAATAATTTTGAAGGAAAAAATGAATAAAAAACCAAGTCCTATACCTGAGATCATGTGCTGGGTTTGATCTTTCAAAACGGGTCAGAGTATATAACGAGTTTTGCAGAGTAATTTCATGTAGATTGGAGCTATTTTACACTACTAACTGGTGATTGAGCCATATCTCTAATATCTCATAGTTCGTCACAGTGGCGTCGCAATGTCTTTTACATAGTATCCAAAGTGAGAAGCATATCGAATACTATGCCAAATTAGCAAGCTTCACCTGTATATGCGTATCCACATTATGAGAGTATGTAAATGGGACTTGCGTAGTAATTACTTTATTTCTCAATGTGATTATTGTCATCTAGTTAAAATCTTCCAAATAATTCATACTGATGATTTAGTTATTGATCCTCCCGAGTAGATCATGTCTGGATTTTAGCGTGGAAAATTCAGGGGAAAAGTGACTCTTTTTCTACAAGCTCAAGTCTCCAAGATTTTGAAGAGAAGATTCATTATCATAACCTCTAGAGCTTTTTTGAAAAATTTCCATCATCATTGTAGATATCCTTTCTATTTTAGACAGGTCTTTGAATTCCATTTCCATTAGCCTATCATAAGCTCTCTGATTGACAGAAGAACTTTCAGATCAAGAATAAGGATCTGAGGTGATAATTACTATTTAGAGCGACAATAGATCGTAGAATGAGACTAGAAATGGATTTGGATTAGATGAAGACCCCGGAGATTTCCTGCTTTCAGAGGGCAGAGACTGGCTTACGAAGGACTAGGCACAATCCGACAAGAGATATCAGGACCACTTGCTTGGATATGAGATGCGATTTCATCGTAGGCTTGCATAGATTTTCTGCAATTCATAGCAGTTTACTGCGCAAGTAAGACTGCGCACTTTGATCACCCTGAGGTGAGTAACGTCACACCCGTAAATGTCATCTTTGACAACTTTTATCAGACAATTTTATATACCGGTCAAAGAGTACGCGGAAGTTTGGAAATAATGAGGCCTGTTGAATTTATTTTTTGACAAAAGTTGACTGGTTCTTAGCGAACTATCAACCCGTACAAGAAGCCAATGCTTTATTCATTGACAATGCCGTGTATTTGATGACAGGTCGAGGATTTTCAGAGAACAATCGTACTCGACTCTCCTAAGAACGAGATGTGAACACATGATAAATGTGCCACTTAACTCTTCTATCTTAATCAAGGTGAGTTAGGCTCCAGCGGGTCATTGGATACCAATTCTTTGGGAATAGTTGATGAAATTTGGGGAAATATGATCGCTTCATATGATCATGTAGATGTAATATCGTATGGCCTTCCCAAACGCCCCAGTTGATACCTAGAGTTACAATTCTGTTTGAATTGCTTGTTGAACTTCAGAAATCTACCGCCACATCAATATCCATTTCCAATCCGCCCCTTACTTTGGATGCGGAGTTGAAGTTATGAATGTCGCTTGATAAGGGAATTCCTCTTGTTGAAGGAGTCGTCGAAACCTTTAGCTTTCGAAGAGCACGGTTTATTCCTTCCAGGACTTTTTTTTCCCTGATAACCATTCCCTTGACCAATTCTTTCACTGCGCTCCGGCCCATCTTTTCGTGATCTTCTTCCCATCCGGCTAGCTCGCCTGCAACAACTCCCCAGGTATACCTCAGCTCTCGGCCAACCTCCTCTACTTCTTTAATTTCTTTTTGCACACGTTCCTCCTTTTCCTCGTTCAACCGTAGACGTGTCTCATCAAGGAGTCCAAGTGGCCAGCGAGTGCTACGATTCAATGAGTTGTAAGAGCGTTCAATCATTTTTCGAGAGGTTAATATTGT
Organism: Blumeria graminis f. sp. triticale; assembly: GCA_905067625.1. Classification (NCBI taxonomy): domain Eukaryota; kingdom Fungi; phylum Ascomycota; class Leotiomycetes; order Helotiales; family Erysiphaceae; genus Blumeria; species Blumeria graminis. Next base: position 7,903,967 of record LR898477.1, read on the forward strand.
TGCAATTAAAGAGTTAGGACGAGATAAGGATAGCAGCATAGCGACAATGGTGCTGTGTAGTGATAAAACAGCCGAGTGGAAAGTATTGTAAGGGTGGTTTGACGAGGGCGCTAGGCATTTAATATATGCATCTAGAGCAGTTACATGTGTTTGAGGAAAGCCATCAATTGCAGAGAAAATATGGGAGACAATGTGGTATGCATCGTAGAGATCTAATCAGTGTAAGTAGAAAAATATTTTTAAAAAAGATGTATTCACCTGCTGTCGATACCCACATCACATTAGCTCTTCGGGCGACGCTCTTAGTGGAATAATTGACACTGCGGACCATTTCTCTAGCATGGTCTACAAATTGTTCGACATCCCTCACATCAGCGACTGGTTCATATTCTTCGCGCACCTTTTCTATCCTTGCTTGAGCTTTTAGCCTACTCCGTTGCTCCATCATATCAGCTTGGATATCAGGCACAAGGAAAAATTCCCATAACATCTCGTGAGTCGCAAATGTTGTGTGAGAAAGCAAAATTTTTAAAAAGCTATCAAGACGGATTTGTATATCTCTCAGAACTGCCCTTGAAGGTTTGCAAATCAATTGAAATGGAGTTCGCATGTCGGATATAGAGGGGAGCCAAGAAGCTGGATGTTCTAATGCGAGTAAGTTTGCAAGATTTTCAAAGTCTGCAACTGAGCGTCTACAAGTTGTGACGGTGAAGCTCTTATTAGAAGATGGTGCTCCGGATTTAATTACTAAACGAATGGTAGCATCCTGGACAAAAAACGATCGAACAACAGATGTGACTCGACCATCTGCGGCAGGTGGTATTTGGAATAAAACTAGGTCGTCAATTCTATTTCGGACATCATCATCCTTAGCCAGTTCGACAGCAGTGAGCCCGCGCAGTTCCCTAGCAAATATGTCTACTCGTTCATCACCAAACAATATTCGGACCATTTCTAGTCGGCCATACTTGCTAGCGACCATTAATGGCGTAAAATGTTTGTTGTTTGTGGCATTTACATCCGAATCGCACTGAACCAATATTCGAAGAGCCACTTGGGGATCATTAACAATGTGTAGTAACGTATTTCCTTTTAAGTCAACATGATCGTCGATGTGTAGAGGCAGGTTGTCTCCTTGCGAAATTGTTGCCGCAAATAGAGCAGCTTCGATCATTTCCTTGTAATTTTTATGATCATAAGATCGACAAAGTGCAAAGAGTGGCGTTTGGCCATTCTGATCTTTTTGCCTCCATGGAAGCATACGTCCAAGTCTCGAAATTAGTGATGGCGCATTGAAAAGATAATGGGCAACGCTTCTACCACTGACATCTTGCTTTATTAGATAATTAACGATAGCTGAATCATCCTGCGTTTGGAAGAGAAACTCGATAAGTAAATTGATAATTTCAAGATGCCCAAGTTGGACAGCTGCAATCAGAAGGGTCGTACCATCATTCTTTGTGTCCCCAATAATAAAATGTGGCGGATAGTATTTCGTTAAGGTTAAAAGGTATCTCAGAGAGTTGATTTGTTTACTTTGAATGGCCATCATTAGAATCGATTCACCAGAAGAGTTTTCTGTTTGCGAGAGTCTTTGTATCGAAGTATCGCCTTCCGCGCCACTACTTGAAGTATCTATGGTGGCGGCACACGACTGGATGGAGACCTCAGAGCAACTAGAATAGCTTCGCATTTCCATAGTGACTGTTTTTTGTTTTCGAAACTCTGGCTCTGGGTCAGCTTGTGCAACTGGATGATTATGCCATGGAAACACGTGACCAAGATTTGACGAGATAGATGGCGGGACAGCTGTAGAAGCACACATATCAATTCCTGAGTGTTTACTGAAGGAGTTAACTAGAGTGTTCTCATCAGTGAATTGATCTGTGTTGGTGCCATCAGATATTTCGATTTCATCAGACGACTGCTCTAAGTCTGGTTCCATGATATTCATAATTTCCTTTATATTGCCCTTTTTGGTCGCTTGCCATAGCTTTAGATTTCGTCTACTTGCCTTTCGTAATCCCCCAGAATCACGGCACACGTAAGAAAGTACAGCTTCAAGAGTACTAAGCGCGTATCCCATTTCCCCACCCTCAACGTCGTCGATAAAGATAAAGTTTCTCATGTAGTATAAGCGTGCCTGTAAATAATGAACTCTAGCCCTTATAACGACAATTAAAAGGAGTGAGACAAGAGCGTCAGCGTTCATGGTCAATATTGGACTGATTTTTTCGGAGGATGAAGGATCTCTATTCTCAGGCTGCCGAGTAACTTCTGTAAGCTGTGTCACTGTCTTTAGAGTAACTAGTAGAATTTCCATCATTTTTTGTGGACTACGAGCAACACAAAGTTTACGAAATTCTCCAACAGCTTGTCCCAATCTTAGGGTTAATTCATACTTCCCTTGCTGTCCACCTTGGATGACAATGCCCACTTGCGAGATGTCAACACAAGCCATCTGTCGAATTAGTGATTGAAGTTTCATGTCTTCTACTCTCTTGTATGAACATAGCCTTGGGTAAAATATTTTATCGTGAACCTGCTCGGCCACGTATTGTTCAATCATTCGTTCAACCATGGGACCAGTGAGATCCGTCGTTCCACCAAGAAGTGATAATTGATGTTTATCAACCATCTGAAATAGGTCGATTGCTGATGTAACGGCTGTTTCTAATGCACTTCGTATGGTATCCTCTTCGATTTCAATGTCAATGTTCTCCACCACGAGCTGTTCAGCATCTCCGTATGCTCTAGATTTTTGCACAGGTATTTCAATCAAAACAGGGGCTGATATTTTTCTGCTAGGTAAAGGGTCAGGAATTACTGTCGCTGAGGGTGGAGGTGGTAGCGGTTTTTCAAAGACCATATTAAATTCTTTAAATAAGTTTTCGAGACCAGGCTGCATCTGCCTCGCGATTAGGGGGAATTTGTTGAGCAATTCATTAAAGGATTGTATACTTTTTTTGGAGGGTAGACCATCACAAGTCTCCAACATTTCACTTCCAGTTGTGATCAGAGGCTGCGGTTGGAACTTCCATCCCTGCGAAACATTGGATGAATTCGCTGTTACATTTCTTGTTTCCTTTAAAGTGCCGATTAGTGGCATAGAAATAAAGTAAATTAGCCATGGACGAGGCTCCAGTGAATCTGGGAAGTAAAGTGAATCTGATAAAAGCTGTGCTTGAACATGAGTCTTGAAGCCTGGCTTGAGTTAGCATATACTCTAATTCAAACCTCATATTCGGATTATTTACCCTTACTACTGTAAACATAGGTGTCCTTAACGACTACCATTCTTCCGTTAATTGTCGCGTATTGTTTAGCTTTCCCCCTGTTCTCACGCATATTTGGAGATTCCTTTGCCGCCGCTTCAACATTATGGGTCGGAATTCGCAGTACATGACTGCTGAGGAACTCTTCTGATGTGGCAAGATCTGCATATGAAGCACCAGATTCACTATCGTGAGAGGTGAAGAAGACCTCAGTTGTGGGTACTAACAAGACCTGTAGTTGTAAGAAAACGCGCGCCTTAAGAGCATTTATAGAAGAGCTTACGTGATTTTGAACCGGAGTACACTGCGCTGGCAGTGCACTCTTAAAAAAGGCTTTTAGGAATGGATTAAGAGGTTGCATTAAACAACATTCGCGGTGGCGGTTGCTTGCTTCTGCAATCAAGAGAAAATTTCAATGTCATTGATTGAAATGAGTTCTTCTGATCTTTCTAAAGACCAATGAAGAGATGATCTTGGGCAAAACCTTAAAGTCTTAGCTGGTTAATTATTGGGTTGTCGACTCTACTGAAGTTGAATAATAGTTCTCGCGATAGGGAATTCGTTACAAGGCTACACATCTCCGACAACATGCCATGACCCTGCGATTCTTTACACCAAGCATGTGGTGCGTCAAAATTACAAATTAAAAATTAAGCCTCAGGCAGATCGCCGAGCTATTCCTCCTGTAGTGAGAGTTTACCCGAACCACCCTTCTGGCTTCACAGTGTACGACAAAAATTGATATTTCATGATAAATTGAAAAATAGGAAAATTTTCAAAGTGGGGCAAAACTATCAAGACATTAGCCATTGGGTAGCAATAGCGGTGACGTGAGCGAGCACAAAATAGTAATCTCACGCATAGTGTGAATTTATTTTCGCCGCTGATGCCAAGACGACAGCAGATACACAGTTTATGTCCGAATACACAGAGCTATTGTGTTTGTTTTTGTTTGTTACACTACTTGAGTCATAGACTATCTAGCACGTTGGTCTGCACCGTGAACCTGGCCACACCTTGTACAGTGCACCTACCCTCTTTTGTTACTTTAAAGATCATTGATATATTGCCCGTTTGTTTTTTTATTAACAATGATTTACGTCGTCAATCCAAATTCGAAGCAAGCACATTGGGCTTTATCATGGTTATACAGAAGAGTTATTTGTGTTATATATTTTGTCTGTCGGGGCACCAAGCCTTGGTTTAGGTCCCTACTACCCACTAAACTAACTCGAGGCATAGACACCACTGCTTACTGCCCTGGTGGCTTCGACCTTGCTAATTCCCAATTATGAATGCAAGACAATTTTCTAATTACATGATAGCTTGTAGCGTAGCACCCACACCTTTACAGTAAGTCGCCGAGGCTCTTCACTCCTTTAATTTATTACACCCATTCTCGGAATACTACCAATAAATCCATCCAGAAGTGCAAAACTATCCATCCATAACGCAAGGCTCAAAGTTGAGGCAGAGTTAAAGACTAGGTTATTCCTTGTCTAGGATTTCTAGGACAGGTACTTGTGTAAAACTCAGAAAGGGAAAGCCACTATGATACACGTAGGTACCTACACATAAGAAAAGAACCAGGAGTATACAATCAATGCTATCCGTGTGGCTAGCAAGCATATGATCATATCCTACCCTGAATGATCAATTGGTAGAAGATAGATGTGGAGAAAAGCAAGAAAACTTTCCTATGAAGCAATGATTGATCATCCAAGCGATATTAAAAGAATCACGCAATAGATCCTTAGACATGGTTTGATAAAACAACTCAGAATGGAGATGCAGTTGATATTTTTATTTTTTTTGCATCAGATTTTAATTGCGTACGCGGCTATCTAGCTATGACACAATATCAAAGAAACACAACTAATTTTTTGGAATTCGAATTTTCGAATCTTCATCTTTTCCCCCTCTCCCTCCCTCTCGCGCTCGTCGCATTCTATCAAATCATTGTCATCGAGTCACTGGCATTTTCACCATGCCACCTGTTCGAAAAAAGCGTCCCAACGCCAAGTTGGACAGCACGAGTGTCCACCCGAGGGCTCGAACAAGTACCTGGCCTTGCCCAGTCTCCGAAATGCACGGAGATGAGAAAGGTCTCCATCAAAGGGAAGGAAAAAGCCCTCCCCGCCGTCGCTGAACCCGATACTGACATGATCGGGTCAGTCGAAATTGTTGAGGAAATTCCTCAACGAGCCTCCGTCCCCCACGGGATTGGAGAATCGTCCAAACCTCCTCCGACTACCTTCAAACCGTCGGAAAACGCTGCACCCATAGCAGCGTCAACATCAACGTCGCAGCCAAAAGCTGCCACAAAAGCAGAGTGTCCCCTCGAGCTCCGACAAATTATCGAAGCTGAACAACGACGCGCCGCCGAAATAGCGGCAAATCTGGCTTTCTGCTCCGCCGCCATCTCTGGCGTCGAAGCCACCCTACTCTCTTTGACCAACGGGTCAGAAAGACAATTCTTAGACTCCATGAGAGTCTACCTACGCGCCGCCATTGCGCAATACATGGCCACGGGCCCAGCCTCTACGCCACCCGTCCTCCCTCCTCGCCCGGCAAACTCGATCCCAAGGGCTCCCGACGTCAGGAGCACAACGATTCCCGCCGTCCCAGCGCTGCCTATAAAAAGCACCTGAGCCACGGTGGCCAGAAACGGGCTGTCACAAAAAGTAGTACCTACTGTTAAGGCTGTGCCGCGACCTGCGGCAAAAGCCCACCAAAAAGAAACCCCCAAGGCGAAAGTCGACAAGCGACTGTTTCTTCGCCTTGAAAAAGACCACCCGTGGCGAAAACTGTCCACAAGTTGCGTGAGAAGTAAACTGGAGATGAGATTCCTTTTCTTTCAACATAAAATAACCTCGCTTCATCGAGTGAGGACCGGCTTTGCTATGCTAGCAAAGGAAAAAAAAACACGACAAGAGATGCTAGATGGCTCTTCGAAGCTGGCGAGTAAAAGCGCCAAACTCGAGGCATCTTCAGATCTTGTAGCCTTACAGATACCCAACGTACCTGTAAGTATAATCACAGAGCGAGGCCCCATGGCGGCCGATTCTGAGTGGGTCTTCGACAAATCGCTGTTATGACCGGCGCGAGACCAATACACGTCCGACCTCATGGGACGTGTCCACCTGGTGCACCGCACCGAAAATGGCATGCCCTTTTCGACCGGGAAGTCGCCCCTCGTGCGGGCTTCCGCCTCTTCGACGAGTCTGGTAGGGCTACCATACACAAGCCTCGTCGACAAATTGAACAGTGTAAACGCTGTTTGGGCTTTCACGCCACTCGTGGTTGCTCCCGCCTGCTGGAACTGTGGATCAACTATGCACTCGGAAGCCGAGTGCAGGGCCCTCACAAAGTGTCGTAACTGTGGGGGACCCCACCGATCGGATTCTCGGGACTGCCAAGTCAGTCCCAGAAAGTCTGGACCGGTGACAAAAGAGCAGCTCGCGTGTGTCATGAATGCGCTTTTCTCATTAGTAGTAAATCGTCATCCATGTTGTGTAGCACGCAGAGCCAGGGAAATGGAAACAGGTTAGTGATAAATTAGATACCACCGATCGATACACTCAACCGTAGATAACTCCTAAAAGAGACTAGCTACGGCGCTATCTGGAAGTATGTGGGATTGGTTAATTATCATGAACATAACCTGTAACATAACATGACACAATAACACAATAAGATACCATTCGTATCCCGTAACATTTATTGCCATAATCATCCAAGTATATTCTAAGCCCCCTGAGTAGTCATAACCATTTAATTGAAGATACCAAGTGTATACAACCATATACATCACCACCCTCCAATAGCGTGGATACGCCACCTCGAGCAAGGGAAGTTCGCGGAGGCGGCTCGAGCTAGGGCCGCAGCCAAAAAGGCCGAAGAGGCGATTGGCGCCGCGGCGAAGGATACCGCAATGGCCGAGGCAACAAGTTTCGGAGTGCTGGGACCTGAAGAAGAAGTTCGAGGACACAGCAACCTCGACGATGTCCCCTTCTGGGAGATCTACTAACAATTAGTAGGATACCGGTTGGATCAAAGGTGCCTGCTAACTCATCTACTGCTCTCAGCGGAGATTAAGTAAATTTGTCATTTGGAAGTTGTGACGAACGGCGGAATGGTTGAGGAGCACATTGACTGGGTTCATTATGGAGGAATCTTCTGTTCTTTCGGAGTTGTTTTGATTTTCTTGATATTTCGTCTCAGTTTAATCAGCTGCACTTTTGGTAGCGATTCACGAGGTTGGAACGAGTTATGCTGGCCGGCAAAGACGAATTCTTCACCTTCCAGTGGTGCCGGTGAAATCGCTCAGTATGCTCTGCATATCTGGGATAGCCAAGAAGAATCGCATCCGAATCGAAGTCGAAAGCAAACACATGTATAACTCCATTTGACGACTTCTCAACCATGCAGCACTCATCATTATCTTCTGAGTCTTCAACCCCGATCTAACCAAATATCAACTCGCCTCGCCGACCGATAAAGGCGTCACCCCAATTGCAAACAGGAGCTTGCCTCATTCATTACCGGCCATCACTCTCTACATATTTACGACGCTATTTATACCCGCAAGGAGGAAATCAAGTCGAAAAATACAAAGTTGGGGTCTTGGTTTATGAGGGACTGCTGCTCTAATGGGGTTATACATCTTGAGGAAGAACAAGCGGCTGAGATGTGGAGCGAGAGGAGAAAGAAGTCTCTGAAGACCATGCTGGGACTGTCATTTTCGAAGAGTTTTCAACTTTGGATTTTTTGTGGGCGTCAAGACCAAGATTTCGGCTAATTAGCCAGGAGGGCTTCTTTTGTCGATGAGTCAACGGCACTCCCCAGCGCCCTGGACGGTATAAAAGAAGTTAGGCTAAGCTACTATACAGCAATCACGCTCTGTCAAGACTTTTCTGACATTTCAGCACGACCTTCGGGGAAGGAGTTGGGATGAGACTAGAAAGGCAGAGGGTGAATTTCCCGAGGTACTCACAAGTCTGCAGCGCCCAGCTGCCCGGCCTCTCCGAACGCTTCATGAAGATCACTATGTCTTCGGATTTAGTCCTAATGTCGGTATTAGGAGAGCTCCGCACCCAGTGGTTTTTGCGATTTTTCCCGGCTGCCATACACGCGCAAATGGCCATTGTTTCGTAGGCTGGAGAGGGGAGATAATGAAGGGCTAAGAGCTCTAGGTGTATGATCGAAGAAGAGCTTGTGAGGAGTGGTACTGTTTGAGGAGAGCTTTATGAGAGGCATAGGAGGGGATATACTACTTGCATAGGTATCCTTGGCCTGTAGGCAGAGAGGACCTGCATGTCCTACATAGTCATAGACTCAGACAGGACAATAAAATGAATTAAAAAAAAACGAGTTATGCTGTAGGAAAGATTACAGGGAACCCTGCAGGCCCCGCCTGTCCTTGACCCAATGTGGAAAACATGGCTTTAGCTTAGGACAAAATAGACAAACAAAAATAAAACAATATCAAAGATAAGTACAGAATAGATGATTCAACGTAAAGGAAGAGCACTCATGTCTCAGATTTCATTTGCAAGTACCACTGCGAAGTTATGGCGGCTTTTTCTTGACCCCAAGTCAACCCTCATCCGTGAATATCCACCCAGGGGAACGTCTCAAAAACCCTGAGTTATCCAGACATGCCTCCATCGTCTTTCAAATTTTCTCCGCGCGATATGTGATCTGAGGTGTTTCCTTCCCAAGTGGAGTAGGTGCCCAGGCTACTCAAACTATACCAGAGAGCACCACCAGGAGGCGGACCACAACACCTTCCATCGTTGGCTTGTGTTTATAGTGTCAGCTGCACTCTCGGGAGCGAAGTCTTCGCGCGCACAAAGCTCAATTCGTAAAACTCCTGCCAAAATTCGGAATTTCGCGCCCTTCGAGGTTGTATCCTTCCTTCGCATCATATTGTCAACTTGTCCTGATCCCTCTCACGTCCATCCCAAAGTGCTGTCTCCAAGATTTGTGCACCACGTTTTGCTTCCTCCGTCGGGTATAAATATCGGCGTGGGCGTGTATTTGTTGGTCAACTGAGGCCAGAGAAGGTCGGAGAGAGGTGTGGTCATTGGGATGAGGATGTACTAGGTCTTAGTTGTAGACTTGATGAGACTTAGGTACAGTCAAACCCCTGTTAATCTGACGTAATCGGGGCCGTGAAAAATATCGTCATACAGAGAATATCGCTGCTCCACAGGAATTTGTTGTGGTTATGAGCTATGCGGAAGTCACATTGCGGAGTGATGAGGAGTGGATGATGTTATAATTTGTGGTTGACAGTGAGTAGCCTCATACAATACTATGTTGTAGGTATATGGACAGAAAGTATAAGACTAAACCTGTGTCCATTTATTATGGGTACATCTATGAAACTATATACATGCTCGCCTAACCAGTACACTAGTGATGTATGCTGTGGCCTTGAGCCACACGCGATGCCCTAGCCTCGACTACCTCGTTGTCTCAGATCATAACAGAATTCCCTTTTTTGGCGGAGTTTATAGCACCAACCTAGCAAAAAAACCCTGGTTAAGACGATATTCAGAGTTTGTAGAACGAAGATCGTGTTATCGGTAAATGTATGGGAACGAAGTATGTTCTGGAAAAAAATATCGTCTTATCAGGGGTCTGACTGTAGGCGTTTAACTCGTTGGGAGCGGAAAAACGACGTGATGGAGTAATTTTAAATTTTGCCTCGCGGGCCAACTTCTTTGATATTGCGAAATTTGACAGAACTTGGCTCTGGGAGAATATTTCACTCCCAGGTTCGTAGAGGACACCGCATACAGGTGTTCAGTCTTGCCCTCCATGCAGTTGACATGCTGCTTAGGGAACGAGACAAGACGGAAACAAGTTTGGTATCGATACAAGGGAATGATTGGTTCACAAAGATAGCACTACGATGCAATTGCGGTTCTTGAAGGATAAATTGCAAAATTCATGAAATAAATCAAATAGTTGGGGGATTTTCACCGACATAGATCCTCCTATTTAAGTATGCAGATAGGTTTTTAACCACCTGCATGGGCCCATAGGACGCAACATTAGGTTTGTAATTTAAAATTCAAATAAATCAACGTCGTGCCCCCGCCCAGTGCATCAGCTCCTCAGGTGACGGTTAGCCCGTTATAAATAAACCTACCGAACTTGTAGGCGCGAACATAGCAAATAAAAACCAGATTCTTGTTAGCCTAAGCTCGGAGATGGAATGAAACAAAAATATCGGCCTCCCGTTGACTCTCGTGATTTACAGATGGTATTAAATGGAGAACAAATCCCAAAAATAAAAATAGGCAAGGGGCAAACTAGTTACATCAATTTAAAGCTCTCTAGCTTTTATAAATGGCTCCATAGGGGGACTGTTTTCCAAATCTGTCGGTGGCGTTCCCTACGAACCTCCAGCTCTCACTGTAGAGTCTGCAGAGCCGAGATTGAGTAACAAAGTCCTCACTTCGACGAGGATTCCCAATCGCATTCGCGGTCTGTATCGTCTTCATTCCTAAGCACATTCCCCTATCGTCATTACCATGAAGTTAATCACGATCAGATCAGACGGTAGGGTCGGAGCCCTTCTCATCACCAACCCTTGATCATGGAGGAGAAGCCATTCGATGAGTTTCTGGAGCGTACGCAGCACCCGATACGGAGATGGTTGGTTAGATCAACTAGGCATCTAATGTTACAATGAGGAGAAATGTAGATGAATATATGCACCCCATGTGGTCGCGGTGTCTAGGGCTCGCCTGGCTGGGGCTGCAGGTTTTTTGAGACTTTTCCCCGCGCACGAAGCTTCCATTGCCACCATTTTTATTTTTTTTGGGTGGAAGGTTCCGTGGAAAAGGTTGCTGAATTCAACGGGTAAATACTGAGCTGAATGGCTATTTATCAAGGGGAATATATCAATGATCTTTCAAGTAACAAAAGAGGCAGGGAGCACTGTACGAGGTGTAGCCTGGGTCAGAGAGGAGCCCAATGTGCTAGATAGTCTATGACTTTTGTGGAACAACAGAGAGAGCATACCACATCATTAAACTGATGCATATATTATGCTCAAATTTTGCGGCAGATATCTGCACTGGCACGCAGGACTAGACAACCCTAAGTATTTCCCTCAAAAGAAGTCGAGTTGCGAGCCAATATGCTCGCTCAAGATCTGCGTAAACCTATAGCCCAGGCTACGACGTTAATTTGCTTGCGCCTCTGTGATGAAACTTAGTCCATCTATCTTTCGTGTCAAATGCTCAAAAGGTGTAAGATAAATAATTTATACAATTATCCTGATTTGGCGCCCTGAGACCCATGCAGTTTTATCGCAAGATAAGTTCTAGAAGCGGGATGACTCAATTTGATGTTTTGAACACTCACACTCAGATTTCATTTGCAGATACCACTCGAAGTTAGCCCTTGCGGCATATAATCTCTTCCGTGCATACCCACCACAGGGAAAAGCGTGAAAACCCTGTGGCTATCCGAGTGTGTTTTCATCGTTCCACAAATACAAAATCATCGCGAGAGAGAGAGAATGGTGTGTCTGTTTTACTGGATTCGAACCAGCTTTTTCCTGTCTCAAATGAAGTAGATGTACAAGTTACCCAGAATCTACTTTGGAGAAGGGCCCGAATGGTGTACCACTGCACCATCCAACCCTATCAAAAGGTATAGACATATCTTACGATCTGTCGAGGACTTCCGTCTGAATATATTTCATGATTGAAAATAAGTCGTGGAAAAAATTTACAGGCCTCTAAACTTGAATATGATCTGATCGACTGATGAAGAATACCTGTACCACACGATGGGGAGAAATATTCGTGGAGAAACCTCCTATCATCGCGCAAGGGCATGGTGTGCAACTATTCATGTAAATCATCTATTATAATCTTTTATAAAATTTAGCGTAGATAAGGGTTTCAAGATAACTCAAGGACTAAGTTGAGGGAAGGAGATAATTCACACCACGAAATAGGTTATTCCAATCGCTCTATCTATTACCACAAATCTACTAACTCGTTGCCAAGATCGCAATCTTATTTACATCTTCCAGTCCAGACCGTTGCTTTTGTCGTTAGCAAATCCAACAACTCAGAACTGTGGATCCATCACGAATTTTGTATCAGTTACAAATCCTATTAGTGATGCAACAACAGGTGGACACAGCTCGGGTACTAGGAGTTTAAGATTTGAATCGAGAAAACATGGACTTTGGAGTAATATGGCTTGGATCTACCCCTGTTTTATTGTTTGTGTACGGAAATAGATGGTCTTAGTTGCCTGATGATGAGGCAATAAAGTTGCAAATAGCAAAATTATTAGTTAAGTCTAGAAATTGCTGCCTGTGAGCTTCCTGAAACTTTAATCCAGGACGATAAGAACTGTTTTGATATCTTTATCGTCTCAACTTCCCTCTAGTGAGCGATTCATACTTCATATACATCAAGAGGTTGAATTTTTTTGGTTTATTGAAGGCGAATTTCGGGAATATGATTACAATGAGATCTTTCGGGTCCACTTAAATTTGGATTCAAGATTTTCTCCATATTAAAGCACTAAACTTGATTCCTAATATGGAATGTAGAAACGCAGGTCACTCATAGTTCCTGCCTAAAGGATATAGTTATACACCCACTCTTGGGAGATGAAATTTTTAGCCAGTAGTCAATCCGATAAGTTGGGCTTCGGCGGTCATCACTGGCTAGTTTAACTCCAAAGGATTTTATCTTCATTATGGACCAGTTTCTAGCTGACATTCAAAGCATCCACAGTTTCGCTTTGGTCCCAAAAAAATTTCCCTTTGAACTCGAGCCTTATGCTGCTTCCTCAATGTTTCCCTTCTCTGAGACATATAGACCGTCCAAAAACTGTGATCGTTATCAGGGAGGTTATTCATCTAATTAAGAAGTTCATGCCTTGGGAGACACCTGGATGATTTGCTTACCTTTCGAATATCTTTGTTCCTTACTCTACAGACCTGCTGGATATCGGCAGCACTTTGGGATACGTTCTCCAAGGAATTTCCAGTGATTTGCAGCTCATCTTTTTGGTTTGTGGAAGTAACTACTTCGACACCAGGGTGCATTACGACTCTTCGAACAATCTTCTCTCCAATAAAGTTGCTAGGAAGAAGTTAGATTTGTAACTTTAACAGATTCCAAGATATTCATTTGATCGCATACCGTATCTCAACTTCATACAATCCCGTCTCGTTATTCTTATCTATGTTGACATTTATTGGGAAATGTGCATACACGTATTTCATCTTATATTTAAATCCCTTAGTGACGCCGATGATTAAGTTGTTTATCAATGTTCGGACGGTACGTAGGGTCGCAACATTCTTCCGCGCTCCGTGGTGTAATTCAATCTTAATGATATCTTTTTTGGGGCTAGAGAAGTTTACGGCGAGGTGGTTGAGGTTTTTCGTTAGTTTGCCTGTCTGATGTCAATCTGGTTGTAATATTCAAGTCGCAATATGCTGGATGCTTTGATTGAATACCTCTAGGGCCTTCAACGGTCACCAGGCGAGATTTGATCAGGACCTTGACTGTTTTGTGTAGGCCGTTAGCATCTTTTTCTTCTCATGAGCAATAGATAGAATAATAGTCAAAGATGGTGGTGCATTATGCCTTGAGAAAATTGAAGGATCGCTAGATAACTCACCACCTTGAGGAATGTTCAAGGTCTCTTCGGAATGAATGTACTTCATTGTAAACCTGGGCGTTTGTCGAAGCTGGCGTGATGTTGTTTATAGTATGGGCAGATAAAATGCGGCAATCAGTCAATTTGGATTTGTGTGTCTTGCTAGCCCAAACGAAGTTAGTTATCACGTGACTATTTAGTTTGGCGAAATAGCGACAGTATGCAAAGGATATTATTCTTACTATTGATTATTTAACTGTCTAGTTTGAGTCTATGACTGTGTATGATATGCAGGTCCTCTCTGCCTACAGGCTAAGAATACCTGTGCCGTTAGAATATCCCCTGCTATGCCTCCCATACAGCTCCCCTCAAAAAGAACCACCCCTTACAAATCCTCATCCGATCACATAATTAGAGTAGCCATTTGCCCTTCACTATCTCCCCTCTCCAGCCAACGAAACTATGGCCATCTTCGGGTGTATGGCAGCCGGGAAAAATCGCAGAAACCACTGCGTGCGGAGTTCTTCTAGTACCAACATTAGGACAAAATTTGTAGACGTGATGACCCTTCTAAAGCCTTTGAAAAGGCCGGCCAGCTTGGCTCTGAAGACTTGTGGGAACCTCGCGAAATTCACCGTCTGTCTTTCTAGCCTCCTCCCAACTCCTTCCCCGAAGATCGTGCTGTAATGTCGGAAAAGTCTCGATAAAGTGTGATAGCTGTATAGTAGCTAAGCCCAACTTCTTTGGTGCCGTCCAAGGCGCTGGGAGCGCCGTTGCCTCATCGACAATTGAAGTCCTCTAGGAGTGCAAGACTGAACACATGTACGCGGTGTCCTCTACGAACCTGGGAGTGAAATATTCTCCAAGAGCGAAGTTCAGTCAGATTTCGCAATATCAAAGAAGTTGGCCCACGAGGCAATGATTCAAATTACTCCACCACGCTAATCTTTCACTTCCAAAGAGATCGAACCCTACCCAAGCCTCATAAAGTCTACATATACGACCCAGTATATCCTCATTCCAATGATCACACCTATCATCGACTTTCTCTAGCCTCAGCTCGTCACCAAATACACGCCCACGCCTATATTTACACCCGCAGGAAGAAGCAAAGCGTGGTGCACAAATCTGAGAGATAGCTCTTTGGGATTGGCGTGAGAGGATTCATGACAAGTTCACAAGATGATGCGAAGGATGGATACAGTCTCGACGGGCGTGGAATTTCGACTTTTGGCAAGGAGTTTTTACAAGTTGAGCTTTGTGCGTGCCAATGCTTCGGTTGCGAGAGTGCAAGCGACACTATAAACATCGCCATGGTTGGATGGTGCGGTGGTACATCGTCTTGGCCGGTCTGCCAAGTAGAGTCTGGATAGCTTAGACACATATCCCACTCGAGACAGTAGATCGCTGGTTCAAATCAGGCAAAACACAACCACTTTTCTCGCGGCGCTGGTATACATGGATGACGAAGGCATGCTTGGATAACCAAAGGTTTCGAAATTCCCTTTGGTGGGTACTAACGGAGGAGGGTCGACTGTTTGTGTAAGCAAGCATACCTCATAGTGGTATTTGCGAATGAAATCCAGAGTATGAGTGTCTCTAACGTCAAAAGAGTCATCCCACATGTTTACATAGCATCGGTCATGTGTCATAGCTAGATAGCTGAATACACATTGAATGTATTAAAAAAAAAACAAACCAAAATTTTTGCAAGCGAAGTACTGCTGCGCACAAAGCCCAATTCGTAAAACTCCTTGCCAAAATCCAAACTTTCACGCTCGTCTAGATTGAATCCATCCTCCGTACCATCTTGTAAGCATATTTAGATTTCTCTCACGTCCATCCAGAAGAACTATCTCCCAGATTTGTGCACCACGCTTTGCTTCTTCCTGCGGGTATAAATATAGGCGTGGGCGTGTATTTGGTGACGAGCTGAGGCTAGAGAAAGTCGATGATAGGTGTGATCATTGGAATGAGGATATACTGGGTCGTATATGTAGACTTTATGAGGCTTGGGTAGGGTTCGATCTCTTTGGAAGTGAAAGATTAGCGTGGTGGAGTAATTTGAATCATTGCCTCGTGGGCCAACTTCTTTGATATTGCGAAATCTGACTGAACTTCGCTCTGGGAGAATATTTCACTCCCAGGTTCGTAGAGGACACCGCAGACAGGTGTTTTATCTTGCCCTCCAGCAGTGAAAACTGCGTAGATGGGAAATATTCTCAAAAATCTTTTAACACCGCTAGGCGAGGCCTAAACACCAGGTTTAGACCTCAATCTTACCAGCAAAAGTTCGACATCAGAAGGTGATTTACTATGGGCTAAGGATACTTCGACTTCAAAAGAACCACCCTACCTAGGAACACCTGTTCAGTCCCATGGAAGATGAACTAGCAAGCACTAATCAGATTGACCTTGGATTATTGAATTACATCAACAAACCAGTGACCCAGCTGGTTAGGATTGGAAGTTCTCTGAAGCCATTGGCTTCCCTGAAGAATCTATAGCAGCTAAATGCTCTCTGGATTCCACTATGGCATCAATCTAATATAAATACCACTATTTCAACAATACAGAGGCAACAACCAAAATATCCCACATCCAGCATATCAATGTTATCCATTTGGATGATGTCTTGTTCTACACTGATGTATCACTTTCAAAGACAGCTGAAAGCAGCATAGGCTTTGTGATATACCTGCCTGTCACCAGAGAGATGAAATGCTTTTCATACAACCTTGCTGACTCTATGGGTATCACAGATTCTGAAACCATTGGAATTTGAAAACAGCGAAATAGCTGAATAATAATTTTGCTAATAAGACTATGATTAAGGAAATAATGACCCCTCGGTCATTGAGGTTGTAGAGCGCATTGATTCGAGTGACTACCGAAGTGAAACTAATTACAGAATTTGTAGTCACGTGCATACCAACAACGTGGCCTACTAGATAGCCCCAATTATTCCCAATTCTAATAATTATATAAATTTTCACTGATAGCCAGACAAGAATTCTTCGAATCTAGCACAATAGCAATCAATTCTGTTCCCAGATCAGAATGATATGTAAATAATGCACAGTTCATCTCTTATGGTGTGTTGGAAAATATACTCTATACGATATTATATGGATAAATATGATGAAGTAAAGAAGACTTGATATTTTACAACTGTGTGAACATTGGACTTATATATACATCTTAGGGGAGAAATTCCCACTAGTCTCATGTGCCTGTCAAACCTAATGATGACCAGCCACCTCTCATCTACCATGATGAGCCAAGGTACACTGTAGTACGTAAATATCCAAACTGTTGAATTGTAAGATTGTTGGTCAAACATAATCATTCCTGTACCTAAACATAATGGAGTTATGGTTGTATTTATTACTTACTTAGGAGTATAGTGGGTAAGGCGTTTGGAGATCTTAGATACCCTGTATTAGTAGTTCTGTATTAGCGGATAGACGAGGCTGGCAGACACATATTAATACGAGTATGGGCGCAGCATTAAAGGATGCTGCGATCGCGAGAATCATACACGATAGATTAACTCAATACTTTATCAATTCTACCTCCATTACTTACGTACCACTCGTATACAAGAATCTTATTCTAAAACAACCGTATAGGCGACAGTAGGCGCGATTAGCGTACTCGGGACATTTATAGAGAGAGTCGATCTTGTCGGGAACCTGAGACGAAATAGGTAATGGTTGAGTCCTAAATTCGAGAGTCAGAATTTCCAACATGGTGTCCAGGTCATGTTGGCATAGAAGGAAATGAGCTGACTGCAGGAGGTCGAAACCAGTCAGTTATGAAAAGGGACCACTTTACCTCTTACTCATTCATCAAGTTTGTGTGTGTGTTTATTGTACTACTTGAGTCTATGACTATCTAGCACATTGGGCTCCTCTCTGACCCAGGCTACACCTCGTACAGTGCTCCCTGCCTCTTTTGTTACTTGAAAGATCATTGATATATTCCCCTTGATAAATAGCCATTCAGCTCAGTATTTACCCGTAGAATTCAGCAACCTTTTCCACGGAACCTTCCACCCAAAAAAAATAAAAATGGTGGCAATGGAAACTTCGTGCGCGGGGAAAAGTCTCAAAAAACCTGCAACCTCAGCCAGGCGAGCCCTAGACACCGCGACCACATGGGGTGCATATATTCATCTACATTTCTCCTCATTGTAACATTAGATGCCTAGTTGATCTAACCAACCATCTCCGTATCGGGTGCTGCGTACGCTCCAGAAACTCATCGAATGGCTTCTCCTCCATGATCAAGGGTTGGTGATGAGAAGGGCTCCGACCCTACCGTCTGATCTGATCGTGATTAACTTCATGGTAATGACGATAGGGGAATGTGCTTAGGAATGAAGACGATACAGACCGCGAATGCGATTGGGAATCCTCGTCGAAGTGAGGACTTTGTTACTCAATCTCGGCTCTGCAGACTCTACAGTGAGAGCTGGAGGTTCGTAGGGAACGCCACCGACAGATTTGGAAAACAGTCCCCCTCTTTCATCAAGTACCAGGCTAGCGACTGGGTTCTTAAGGTATGAAAAAAAGATTGTGACTTGGAGCTCTGGCATGAAGAGGAAGGTATTGTGATTATGAGGAGGGGAATTGCATACAAACAGTGGCTTTATCAATATGTGCTTGACACTATTATAAAGTGGGTGATGATATGTGTTCGCTTTATTAGATTCGTTTCCTGATGATTGCTATCTAAATGAAGGAGAATACTCCTATTTATACCTAAAGCTCATCTATCTAATTGCTAGTAGAATATTCCATCTTGTGATGTAAGATATTCTATCATATGCTATAGAATAGTTTACATTCTTGTTCACACCATCCACATGCAACTGTTATAATGTCACTACACCAACCAAATCTTGTATAGATCTCTATATCATCTAATACAGCTTGTCTAATTGGCTGGGTGATTTCACATCATAACAGAAGGTCGAAAGGTCAAAGGACTTGGCAAGTATTACAGGCTCCAGGCCCAGACTAATGAACCCAATTTCTCTTACAAACTACTCGCATTCCAAGAACACATCAGGTAAATAGAATTTGGATTCTTCCAGGCAAGACTTGGAGTGGGATATACTAGGGTCTACCTGCACATAATGGGAAAGGTCCGAGACAATATTTGCAATTCTGGTGGTAATGAAAGACAGAATGTGCAGCACTTGTTGTTATACTGTCCTAAATTCAAAGATCAAAGGAACAAATGCTTTCAGGGCCTAGAGCTGAGATCACTTCAAACCTTATTGCGAACAAAAAAGGGGAAGGAGGCACTACTTCAATATTTGGATACATCCAAGTGCATGGCAGCACAAAAAGTGAGTTAAATTAGGACATATAATTGTGAAATAATATATTTGAAATGAATGGGTAGTTATTCATTAGGAGAGGAAAGTTAGAATTATAAATTATAAATGTGTCATAGCTAGATAGCTGAATACACTATGAATTAAAAAAAGAGGCCTAAACACCGGGGCAAAACGAGTTTGTGTATCCATCTACATCTTCCTGCTTCGCAAAAATATGGACTAGCTTAATCCAATCCACCACCAGCAAAGTGTGAGCTGGGTTTGTGCTAGAAACTTATTAGATGGTATTTCAGTTGTGGATTGAGAAGTATCACCATGGTTCTGGCATCTTAATAACAAGATGTTCTTTTCAGGCGTAAAATGTATATAATTTATTTATATTGCAATGCGGGAATTTAGACCCCTTTTCATATTCAAGTCATCCATAGATTACACAAAAAACTCCTGCATATCACACATTATGCATTTTCCCCACAAATGATAGTTAGGCGTGGCAAAAGTGACAATGTCACAACAGATGGCTTCTCCATGATAAAGAAAAATAGGGTGGTGGATGAATAGGACTTCGAGCCAACTATCTGATCTGGCGTAGTTAGCTTCGAAATATTGGTGCTACGCGGTTATGCTGATGAAGACGATACAGACTGCGGGACCGGTTAGCATTCTAATGGAAGTGAGAACATCAAATGCTAGTCTTCCTGATTATTCCAGATATCGGGATCATACTGATCGACTGTATCGGCAGTACTGTAATGTGAAAGATTCGTCCTTTCTGCTTATTCATTAATTTAGTAATGCTGTGTTACAAAGAAAAAATAACACGTATTTCTAGCTTCAAACTCTACTCAGATTTGCTTGTCACGTAGTGGGAGCCTCGGCGAGCAAGGATAGAGTCGTAGTTTAAATTAATGAATTAATCAATTTTCCTAATTTGACGCCTTGAGGCCCATGCAGGTTTCTATCGGAAGATATTGTGCTTGATGTAGGGTAGCTTAATTTGAAGCTTTGAACACTCAAAATTTATTTGCAGATACCACTCGAGGTTAGCCCTTACGGCGTATGACCTCTTCCGTGCATAACCACCACGGGGGAAAGCGTGAAAACCCTATGGTTATACGATTGTGATTTCATCGTCCCACAAATTCAATATCACCGCGAGAGAGAGAGGTGTGTGTGTTTTACTGGATTCGAACCAGCTTTTTCCTGTCTCAAATGGGGTAGGTGTTCAAGCTACCAAGAATCTACTTGGGAGAACGGCCCGAATGGTGTACCACTGCACCATCAGACCCTAGAGTCTCGGTTATTGAAGCAAATTTGATACCCGTGGTGGTGGATCGTCGGCGAGGATGGCGTGGGGAGTTTGAGAGGAATGAAACGGCAAGCGGGCCCGTTTTACCAGGAAGAGAAGGGCGACGTGTCCTCCGGCGCTACGTTTGCGGACACATCAGGCGGAAGAGGCTCAGTGGGGGCAGGGAATTTCAACAGGGTAAAGCGGCTCTCAGCTGGAGCTTTTCCACGCGCAGAAGAGACGCTTATCAGGGATGGAGATAGACAAAGCTCACGCTCGAACACGCATGAGTAGAGAAACGAAGCAGGCGACTGGTTGGTCTATGGTCGCTGACTATAATACATGGCGCTTCCTCCGTACCTTGCAGGTGGTCAGAAGCGCTTTTATTTCTTCCGTCTTGAAGGTCCGGTATTTTTCTCGGGCCTCTCGGGATCTCGGTACAGGATTGAGGCAATAAGACGCTAGGTGGCCTCAACAAATGGCTCCAGGCTTGCAATCTGCGGCGGACTCCGGGAGGGGGCCGGTGTAGTATTTCCTGCCACTCAAAAGCCAGTAGACTCCGGAGAAGGCAAATATCAGCACCAAAAAGGCGGCAGCATAGTTCATCTAGGAGGATACTCGTCAGCTGACGGGCGGGTGGATAGGGAGGTATACGACGCACATTAAGAGCAGTGACGGGCTGGGCGTGTGGCAAGACAAAGATCACCGACACAAATAAAGTCCAGACAAGGGCCCACATGTTCACCCACCAGCTCCATTTACCCATGTGCCATGGGCCTGGCTGGAACTTGGCGTAAACTAGCTTGCAGATAATGGGAATGCAGTAGGACCAGTCAAGGGCAATGGCGCAGACGTCAAAGACGCCAGCTATGGCCACAGTTGAACCGAGCGCAATAAGATTTAGGCAGATACAGAGGATCACGGTTAGCCAGACGGCGTAGATAGGTGTGCCGGTCCAGGGGTTAATTTTAAGCCAGAGCTGTGGCAGTGGCAGAAGGCCATCGCGCGAAAAGGCGTATATGGTGCGGGCCGTAGCCTGCATGGCGGTAAAGCAGACGAACTGCAGTATTATGAATCCGCAGACAGTATAGATGAGGCCACCCGTCCTGCCCAGACTTTGCAGGAAGATTTGGGCGACGGGCTGGAGGATGGGACTGTCGAGAATTTCAGAGGCGTCGCCCATGCAGACACAGAGAACGACGTTGAATAGGAAGCCGGCGATATAAGTGAAGAGCATGGCAAGCGAAATGGCCCACGGTGCCTTGACTTCGGGCTCTGAGATTTCCTCGGTGATATGGGCGGTGGCGTCGTAGTCGGTCATGGTCCATGAGACGGAGAGAAAGCCGAAGAGAAAGCTGAATCCGGGTGAGGCCCAGCCGGAGCTAGACTCGACGTGGGTAAAGACGTAGGCGACGCTGTGCTTGGAGTCAGTCTTGAGGAGGAGGGCAATGATGCACGAGATGAGGACGGCGAAGTGGAAGACGACGTAGGTCTTGGTCATTTTCTCCATCCAGTACGTCGACATGGAGTTGACGAGCCCGGCAACGGCGAGCAAGGCGACCATGACGGCGACGGTCTTAGTGGCGCTGATGGACGGGGTCGAGTCGCGGCTTATAGCCACGGCCGCCAGTAGCATCTGGGCCGAGCCGTACTCGGCCGAGGCAACGCCGGCGACCTGGCCTAGCAGGTTGATCCAGCCAGTTATCCTAGAGATGTCGTCAGTTTAGGGTGCGCGAGGGCGAACGTGGGGCCGGCCGACCAACTAAGCAGTGGAATGCGCGGCACAGGTGCCAGGCGGGATATGGCAAAGTATCTGGGCGGCGTCAGCTCGGCCCGCACTCATATCAGGAGGGCTCGCGCACAGGCCACCGGAGGTGGGGTAGGCCGAGACGAGCTCGGCGACGGAACACTGCAAGATTCGGTCAGCCGCCGCCTCGGGCTCTGCGGACGCTTACTCACGGCAAGACACATACATCCGGCCCCGGAGATGAGCCAGCACCACACGACGCCGGCCGGGCCGCCCGATGCGAGCGGGTATGAAAATGTGGTCATAGTGGTGGCAAAGAGGCCGCTGATGCTGACGGCAAAGGAGAAGGTCGAGAGGTAGCCAAACTCGCGCTTGAAGACCGGCTCGTAGCCAAACTCAGCCGCCAGCTGCGCGTCAGCCCCTTCGGCCTCGGGCTGTTCGTCGTATAACGTCGCTGTCTTGGCGGGCCATGCCCGCTGTCGAAGGTCAGACGCATCGGCCGAAGCTACAGATGCCATTATGTTTCGGTTGCTATGGGTGCGCTTGAAATCAATGGTCGCAGTGGACAGGTAAATCTGGTCGCAGTGGACAGGTAAATCTGGTCGCGCGGCTCAAGGGCGCTCGGCAAGGAGAAGTTGCGCGGGACAAACGAAGGCGCTGGGGCAGAGACGAGGCGCGAGGGGAAGAGCTCAGTCGGTCAAGCGAGCACAGAAGCACCACGAAGCCTGTTGTTTTGAGAGAAGACTTATATGCGTTTATTGTTCAGATTCTGGCGGCGTGTGCCTGGAGACATGTAGTGTCCTTGAGACGGAGGATGGAAGTCAATCTTATCCAAAATTCCCGCCCCTCGCCAGCCCTGACTCGGTTGCCTTCTACGCCAATCACAGGCCCGGCCCAAGTGCCGCCGTCTGCGCGGGAAGTGCCTGGCTCGCATGTGCGGCGGCACCCTGTGACTGGCCAGTCCAGTGAGCAAGCGAGTCACGGCCTGTGCACCCCTGCCGCTGAAATCAGACATTAGACGGTGTCAGCTCGAGCTTACTACCCACCTTCATCACCAGAGACAAAGCTTCAGCACCCGCCATTAACGCCCACTGCGTATTCGGGCCCAAAGCTATCCTCCAGATGCGAGATCCAGTCATGAACACGAGCTGGCCCCAGAAGTTATTGTCTCCACCATGGTGCGCGACAAGCCCATCGACGAGAACTCATCACCGCCCAGAAATGCTAATTAAACAAGCAGCATTCGTCCTCAACGTGCTGGGCCAAGACATTCCCACAGGAATTCAGATCTACGACTCCACGCACAAATACTAAAAGGCTGTCATGGCGCTGGAGTGAGGCCCTCTAGCAACAACGAATGCCTCCCGGTACTTAAAAGATGCGCTAGTTCAGGACAGGCCCGGCATCTACGAGTTTACAGAGCTTAGGCGCCTGGTGTCTGGTGTCTGGTATCTGGAACAAGGTAGCAATTATGCTTTGCCTCGATTCCCCGACTATGTATGTCACAAGACACGAGGTCTAGGGTCGTCTCGTCATTCTCATGGAAAGAAGCTCACGCACTTGGCAGCAGTCAGCCTGATCCGGCTCCAAACATTTATACACGACATTAACATGTTCAGATGCTGAAAAACAAACAAGTAAGTATCAGATACTCCAACGCTGCTTCCACTTAGCCCAAATATCCCGTGCTCTGGCCCTCGATATTTCCCACTCGCCTGATGGATGAGACGGATAGGTTCGTCGATACTATATGAGGAACCTTCCTTCACCGAGTCCTGCCATATAGAGCGGCTGCTACTCCCACTGTATAAATTGAGGTGAGCCTCTCAGCTTACTCTAATGCGGGCACATCAGCGATTAGAGTGAGATCGAGTCCGACCGGGTCTGGTCTAGGCTTAGAGTCATCGGGACAATTCGTGCAGACGCAGCTTAAACCTCCGCTGCAGCAGACTCGGTCACCGGGCTATGGTGCTCCCTCCGTATTGCTTGCGTTTCCGGTACAGGGGGGTGGCGGCGAGCGTGGATACGTCAACGATGCGGAATTCATCGTGGGTAGAGACCAACAGCTGCGGGTTGAGTGTGACGTACAATTCAACATCTTTCACACAGTACTGTCAAATATTATGCATAGCATAAGCATCTGGGGTCCCTCCTTGCCTTCGTTCCTGTTTCTCGGTAAAATAGCTGAAAATACAGAGTATAACAAAATCAGACAGAGATTCATAGCAGGGAGCATCCTGGATATGACCTTATCCGATGCTGATACCGCTCCATGAGTCAGAGTTGGAAATATCGCGCAGTTAAACGAGCAAAATTTACCTGGAAAGAATGGGGGCATGAAATAGGAGAGTGTCATGTTCAAATTACTCATAGAGCGGGTTGTGCGCTGAAGCTACAAGTGTAAGCGACAGTTTGCCCGACTGTGGCGCGGCCCAGACATAGAAACTGCCCAATAAACTGCTTGTGTCCACGGCGTGTAGCCACTCACGTATCCCTTGCAGACTCGAGCACTACGTCATGATATTTTCTGACCCCACTACCATACACAAGATGGTGTCGAGCGGCAAGACGAAAAAAGAGGCCTCTGCAGTCCAAGGCATTGTGCTCCTCCGCCTCTAGCAATTAGGCATGAGTCAACCTCGCCTAGCCATTTGTCCACATCAGTTGAAACACCAAGCATACACAGCACAATGCTCTATATGCCGTTTTCCAAATTTAGACACGCAAGAGTGAACTTACGCAATACCAAGTAGACCACGGTCACCAATTCTCGAATGCTAACAGTATTGGAGAAGTCTCGTTTAGTATTAACCTCAGTGGTGGCAACGTTATTCCATCACTTATAGCTTTATAGTTCTGCCCAAGCGAGGTCGAGCACACAAAGATGACTTAAAGCGGACAAATAAACTTCTATATTATCTAAAATATTGAATCATCCTGTTCCTCATCATTTATTATTGATTCTAAAAATATCCAATTTCTTACAGTTCCGGTGGTATCGATATGACGCTCAACATTCATGTTTCGGGCTCGCCTGCCATTGGTTGGCCAGGCTAGGCGATACGTAGTGAGGATTTTTCAAAATACTGAGCCTTTGGCACTGAGCTAGACCCCGTGAGAGTGCTTATGTGAGCTGATGGTCGGAGCGCACTTTGTGCAAGCATGATCTACTTGTTATCTCTTTTGCCGGAAATTATTAATTATTCTATGGTATTGCTTGCGTGCATTGACCGTTCCCAGTTCGCTTCTATCATTCCAAAATTACATCAAGAATTCAAATATCCTTCACTCTAATAGGTGTATCCTGTAGAAGCATAATTGCGCAAGTAGGTGTTCAAGGTTTCTATCGTAGTAACATATCGACTCCTTCCGTGTCGAAATCTATTCCGATGAGTTATGCCAATTTCCCAAGGAAACGAAGAAGTCCGTTCGGGGTTAGCGAAAACTCCACATTTGTGAGCTGTGGCCTCTCAGAAATCTACGTCCTTCCCCGTACATCTCTATTTTGAGCTATAAGGGCCTATTCGCTCAAGAGTCGAGGGCTCATCGTGCGTAGAGTGCAAATTACTCCACTTCCCCACGCTCAAGTAATGTCTTTGATTAGTCGGGGGGAGGCGGTTTCGCGAAGACTAAAAAGCTCGTCAATGTGTAAGATCTTCCATGTTCGTGCATAAAAGGTCGAGGACGTGTCCGGCGCGATGCGTGGGAACTCTATAAGGTACTGCCGATATTTAAAAGTGATTGTCAATCCAGTCAACAAAGCTGCTAATACTAGGTGAACGAGAAGCATTAGGCTCTCATAGTTCATGATGAAGATAAAAATCTCCCACAATTATGGAGTTGGGCTTAACTGGCCAGCTAAGGAGGGGGTTCAGGCTCTCAGACATATGAGCTCGAGGTTGCCGGTAGAATTTGATGAACTCAATAGGAGGAGAGTACTGGAGAAGAGCCGTGATATCTAGTAAGGCTCCACTATCCAGCTGAATAGGTCGAAGGTTAGATTTTTTCCGGATATATGTGAGTACGCGCGGACGAGGAAGCTTCAAGTCTCAATTTGAAGGAGTGGAAATGACGTAGACTGGATGGGACTTGGTTATGTTTTTTGAGTCCATAGTATTAGTCGAAGGCTCTTGGGAAAATATCACATCATATTTGCCCTAAAATGCAGCTTGCAAAAGAATGAGGTGGTAAGGTCCACCACGCCCAACGTTTGCCTGGAGGAAGCGAAGGCGAGGCGGGGGATTGCTCCTGAAGTAGGCTCTATTGTTCATGTAGAGACAGACTGTGGGCGTTAGTGGTAACTTGCTCTCCTGAATCTATATCTATAGATTCAAACGAGGGAGCTGCGAGGGAAGTGAACCTATTTTGACTAGCAGCAGGCATATTCTAGGAGGTGCTGGTGGATATTATGATATTAGGTTACCTAGGTACTAATATTGACTCTGACACTTGTATGTATACCAAGAATTCTGTATATCATTGAAGTATGTAAATAATTGATAGTAAAATACTTGAATGAAACTACTCTCTACAATATGGATATGGAAGAATGATATGGAGGAAAGGATGGATATATCATTGCTACATGTCCGACGGGCGACACCAAATTAGAACCCATGACCCTTGCCAATCCTTAGCACACTCTTCTCCACCAATCAGGGTTAAGCTACTCCCAGATTATAACAGTGGAGGATTCAGTGGGGGGGTGGCGGTAAATCGGAGTTATCAGAGTGAGAAGAGATAACAGCAGCAGCGGTGACAGCGTCAGCACGACGTATCTTTCTGAGATTAATACGGTTGCGTGAACGAAATTCCGTAACTCCCCTTCATGACAGATGAATTAGTCTGCCCTCAAAAGGATGAGGGCGGAGTTAGAAGTTAAGATCATCTGCAGGATGTGGCCCCAAGCAAACAATGCATCGGCGAATATGATGGCATTCCCCTTGGTGGCGGGAAGTGCCAGATTGAGCACACAAAATTTGATTGCGACATCGGGAGGATTGATGAAACCCAAAGCAAGCATGGCACTGAACAACCTTCGGATTGCGGATGTAGCGACGGGATGGGGCGCTGTCAATTATTCGAAAATTGGACACCTCTTTCGGGCAGAATATAACTGCCGTACGAAGATAGTCATGATAATATTCATGCTGCGACCAGCGGGCGCCAGATGGAGCGACGCCCACCTGAGCCTGAGCAATGATTTCGACATCATCAATTGAGGTGGGTACCAGGTTAGACACCGGTTTCCAAAAGGTGCGTGAAATGCATCTGACAACGTACCCAACATGATCCTCGACTTCGTGGAGAGCCCCCGATAAAAAGACCTTTATAGAGTCTGAATTTTCGGCTGCAAGTTTCAGCGATTTGGCAGAAAGAAAGGTAATTATTAAGGAAATAATGACCACTCAGTCATTGAGGTTATAGAGCGCATTGTTTCAAGTTACTATCGAAGTAAAACTATGTACAGAATTTGCAGTCACTTATGTATCGTTATGGTGGCCTAATTCATAGCCCCAATTATTCTAAATTCTGACAGTATTGCTGAATCCGCTTGAGAAGCGGGTAACTGAAGCGATACAATCCTTGAGGTCCGGAACGATGTGTATAAGAGCTGCTTTAACTGGTATTACATCTGCTCTAAGAAGAAGGGCTTTCTCGGGCAGGCGAGAGATAGCTTTGGGTCTCTTGAGATCTACTGCTTGTTTTGAAGCAGTAGTGCAAGAGGGTCGGCTGTTCGCGTTGACTCGCGTCGGGGCTAGGGGTAAATAGGTAGATAGGCCTGCTACGGTCGTAGCCCAAGTTTTTGGCTGGTTTGTTACAGGAACGGGAGGGCTTGATGAAATGCTTTGGCTAAGCGTAGGCAAGGATCCTGACGATTTGAGCTGTCTCGGAGTGTTGTGTCATAAAGAGTTTCTAGTGGTAGCCGCAAGTAGAAACACGTCCATTTGTTCGCGTATGAAAGGTTTGATGAGACGATCAGCCTCTTCAGCAGCTGTCCAGAACTTGGTGTGAAAGTTCTGGTCCCAAGTGGCTCGGCCCTTTGCCACGCGCTGTATAAGCTCAAGCTCTTCAGCGACGCGTTGGGCCAAAGGGGGAGATTATTGTGACTTGGCCATCAATAGTGAAATGATGATCAAGTATAGATGGGCTTACGATAAGTCGTTCGAGAATTGATAGAAGATGAAAGAAGTGTAGTGACGAATAAAAACACATTCATTCAAATCAAATCAAAATGAATGAATGTATATAGTACATATGAGTCCTTCCTGTCTATAAGCCAAGGAAAACCTGCCTAGTAATAAATCCCCTCCTATACCTCCCATACAGCTCTCCTCAAACTGTACCACCTGTTACAGGCTGTAGCCATGATAGTTTGGAGCCTGAGTTTATACAGTCCCTTGCGAAGCGCTGACACCTTTGTGGTCAAGATTTGTTATTGCTAAGGTAAAGGCTCGCCTTACGCGACGCGTAGTTGCTTACATTCACGAAATGCCTTCCATGGTGGCTTCCTCTTTGGATAGGATATAAACTCTGTTTTCAGCATACGTTAGCGAGAAGCTTTACTTGTTCTATCACCTCACTCCTCGATAGCTCTCATTCGATCATGCTAAGGGGAGCCCTTTGCCCTTCATATTCTCCCCTCTAAAGCCATCAAAACTATGGCCTTCTTCGGGTGTATGGCAGCCGGGAAAAATCGCAGAAACCACTGCGTGCGGAGCTCTTCTAGTACAAACATTAGGACAAAATTTGCAGACGTAATGACCCTTCTAAAGCTTTTGAAGAGGCCGGCCAGCTTGGCTCTGCAGACTTGTGGGAACCTCGCGAAACTCACCCTCTGTCTTTCTGGCCTCCTTCCAGCTCCTTCCCCGAAGGTCGTGCTGTAATGTCGGAAAAGTCTCGACAAAGCGTGATTGCTGTATGGCAGCTTAGCCCAACTTCTTTGATACCGTCCAAGGCGCTGGGGAGCGCCGTTGCCTCATCGACAATTGAAGTCCTTCTAGCTAATTAGCCGAAATCTCGGTCTTGGCGCTCACCAACGTTCTAAAGTTGAAACCCACTCGAAAATATCAGTCCTAGCATGGTCTTCGGAGACCTGTTCCGCCTATCGCTCCACATCTTAGACGTCAGTCCTTCCTCAAGATGTATAACCTCATCAGAGCAACGGTCCCACACAAACCATGGCCCGAGATTCGTATACAATGACTTTTTTCCTCCTTGCAGGTATAAATAGCGTCGTAAATAGGTAGTGGGAGATAGCTAGTAATTAATTGGGCAAGCTCCAATTTGCAATTAGACCAACTCCTTTATCGGTCGTTGAGGCGAGATGATGCGTGGTTAGAGAGAGTTTGAGGACTCAGATGAGTAAAGTAAGAAAGGCATTGTCGAGAAGTCGTCAAATGGAGATATGCGTGTGTTTGCTTTCGACATCGATTCAATGCTGTCCTTCTTGGCTTTCCCAGGTATATAGAACATACTGAGCGATTACACTGGCACCACTGGAAAGTGGATAATCTGTCTCTGCCGGCGAACTATCAGTGAAAGTGTTGCGCGAATCTGCGGGACACCTAGACCAGTACATGTGATAGATATCAAGCCAGGGTGGCGCTTCAAGTCTATCATGTAGGTCAACGTTGTATGTGAATGAGACCAGTTCCACCGAAATACCTGTTTTACCTTCAGATGCGTTCCCTATCCGGTTGGTTGAGTAGAGCGAAGAAGGCCCATGGCTCACTATTGGTAAAATTTAAGCGATACAAACAAAATAACTGATTTACCTTCAGATCTCCAGCAATTTTAAAGATCAAGACCGACACATTATTGGGCTGGAAGAAAAATAATTGTACCGACGACATCAACGAAGTCTTCGAACGAATCCTAGCTGCAGCTTTATCTTGGGCCGTAGAATTATTGCATTTGAAGTTCCTTTGAAGACTTCTGTGTTGTGAGGAACGACGTTTCGCCAAAGTTGTCTTGTTTTTTTTTGCGTCAGATTTTAATTGCGTATGCAGCTATCTAGCTATGATACAATATCGAAGAAAAGTACAGAAAAGATGACTCAATTTAATATAAGAGCATTCATGCCTTGTATTTCATTTGCAAGCACCACTGCAAAGTTATGGCGGCTTTTTCTTCACCCCAAGTCAGCCCTCATCCGTGGATATCCACTCGGGGAGATGTCTCCTTCCCAAGTGGAGTAGGTGCCCAGGCTACTCAAACTATACCAGAGAGCACCACCAGGAGGCGGACCACAACACCTTCCATCGCTGGCTTGTGTTTATAGTGTCAGCTGCACTCTCGCGAGCGAAGTCTTCGCGCGAACAAAGCTCAATTCGTAAAACTCCTGCCAAAATTCGGAATTTCGCGCCCTTCGAGGTTATATCCTTCCTTCGCATCATATTGTCAACTTGTCCTGATCCCTCTCACGTCCATCCCAAAGTGCTGTCTCCAAGATTTGTGCGCCATGCTTTGCTTCCTCCGTCGGGTATAAATATCGGCGTGGGCGTGTATTTGGTGGTTAACTGAGGCCAGAGAAGGTCGGAGAGAGGTGTGGTCATAGGGATAAGGATGTACTAGGTCGTGCTTGTAGACTTGATCAGACTTATGTAGGAGTCTAACTCGTTGGGAGCGAAAAAACGATGTGGAGGAGTAATTTGAATCATTGCCTCAAGGGCCAACTTCTTCGGTATTGCGAAATTTGACTGAACTTGGCTCTGGAAGAATATTTCACTCCCAGGTTTGTAGACTACACCGTGTACAGGTGTTCTGTCTTGCCCTCCATTTGTCTTGTTTAGCTGGTTGCCGTGCCGACAGTTGAACCCAGAAAGCTTGTTTTGCCGTACAGACGTCAATATTTCTTTGTGAGATCGGCGCCTAACGACTGTCAGCCTAGAGGCAGACTTATCAAAATCACAATCTCCCATATTCTTCTGGAGTAATAGCTACGTGAACTAGAGTACTGCCCCTTGATCAGCTTTATCAACTCTATTCATGGGCTTAGAAAAAGAGTCTGAGTCCGATGCTGACTCGAACTATCTGTCGGACACTTCTTCCTTCACGTCTTCTCGCCAGTCTCTCTCTTCGTCTTCCTCACATCAACCTATCCTCTCTACCAAGCCGTCATCTAGTACTAACCGTCGCTCCCGCCGAAACCTATCACCCCATCGTATCATCCGTTTATGCTGCCTAGCTCTCATATCCACCGTCGTCATTTTCATCTTAAGCCTAGTCCATGCCGGTATCTCATCAACCAAGAGAGTCGAGGCCGGAAATATAGGAAGACGACCAACTCCACCTCCGGAACCATGGAAAGCTTTCCCATTTTTGACAAGGTACTATGGAGGTCTTCGATCATTAACTCCACTAGCGGAAAATACGCCTGAGTATCCCTTAAAAGACGAGCCTACTACCTCCGATAAACCCTCAAAATTAAACCGAGATGTGCCCGTTAGTATACCCTTCGAGGCCTATGCCCATCACCAATCTCCAGACTATTTAGCTGAATATCCGACCGTTCAAAAGTGCTTCCTCGACGCCAACTCAACTGTTTCTCCACCCTCACTACAATATTACTACGGTAGACCCGCCGGATTTCCCAACAATATTCTAGGCTCTTACGAGTTACTTGGTCTTCCAGAAGATATTTGCTTCGACAGATTTGGACGTCTAGGTCCATACGGGTACGGATATGCCGAGAAGTATGGCGGGACAGGAACCGGCGAATATGGTGATATTATGGGATCTAGTAATGTATGGAATACGGGATCAGAGATTAACCAGGTCGATTTCCGAAATGTAAACTGGAACGAAGCACAGAGGAGATGCTTTAACTTGAATAAAGCGCGCTTTGAACCAATAGACTCTATCCATGAAAGAACTAGATACTCGTCTAAATCTAATCGCGCCTCCGATCATTATGACTCTACTAAGGCCAACATTTCATCAATACCCAAAAAATACCTGCCACGATCTGCCGTAGTCATAAGGGTCTGGGATGACTTCAACTATGGCCTAGAAGATATACTTCACCTGCGGGCCATGATCTCCGAGTTATCTCTCGGCTCTGCCGGTGAGTATGACGTCCATCTTTTAGTCCAAGTCAAGGATGAAAGTAAATACCCAATCTGGGCAGATGAGGAATTCTACCAACGACATGTCAACGAATCAGTCCCAGAAGAATTTCGAGGAATTACCACATTATGGAGCGTCACGCAAATGTTAATGTTATATCAGGGAATACATGATACATTTGCGCGTGGTCCTGATCTTCCTATACATGGACCATATCGAGGACTGCAAATGGCCATGCAGCACTTTGCCCATACCCACCCTGAGTATGAGTACTTTTGGCATTGGGAAATTGATATCCGCTATACGGGACACTACTACAACTTATTCTCACAAGTCGAATCTTGGGCACAAAAACAATCTCGCAAAGGTTTGTGGGAACGTAACAATCGATTCTACATACCAACTACGCATGGTTCCTGGGACGACTTTAAGCACTTGGTTCGAGTTCAGACCGAGATGAGTTCTAGTGACCCCGAAAGATTAGCAACCAGCCTTCTGGGGCTCAAGGCCAAAACCAAAACGGAGAAGCCAATTTGGGGACCTGAACGGCCTGAACATGAAGAGGATTGGTTTGAGGTCGAAAATGATCCCGTGCCACCTAGATCATACGATAATGATCGATACGAGTGGGGAGTAGGGGAACCGGCAGATCTGATTACTTTCAACCCACTTTTTGATCCAGAAGAGACTACCTGGCTGTTGGCTAATGACTTTACGGGATTCAATACAAGTACCGGCTCGCCTCCACGCCGCGCTGCAATTATAACTACTTCGAGAATGTCGAAACGCCTCTTGGAGTCGATGCATCGTGAGACGGCCTTCAAGAAGCACCACGCCTTCTCTGAGATGTGGGCACCAACAGTCGCTCTGCATCATGGATACAAAGCCGTCTACGTGCCACACCCGACATTTGTTGACAGGAAATGGCCCGTCGCTTACTTTTCAGCAGTTACAAATGCGGGAAAAAGTGGTGCCACTGGCGGGGCAAGGACGAGTATCTTTGGAGCGAGAGAACACAACTTGATGGGTCTGACGTGGTACTACAATGCTGGGTTTGCGCCTAATTTGTGGAGGAGGTGGCTTGGTCTAAGGGTCAACAACGATGGTGGTGAGCAATTTGAGCTAACAGCTGATGAGAGTAAAGATGGTGAGGGTGTGGGTGGCATGCGAGGTGGAGAGGGACGGATGTGCCTGCCCCCAATGCTGCTGCATCCGGTCAAGGATATCGTCTTGCCCAGCGAAGGGCCTGCCCCAAAGGAAAATTTACCCACGAGTGATCCTTCCGCCTGATCATGGCTTGGTTACGAACACAATGAGTAAGACTTGGACGATAGTTTCAACAGAAACAGCGCTACGTGGCTAGCCCAGCAGAGCCGAGCAGGCTCGCCTTTTCAAAAGAATTTTCGATATTTGTCCCATCTAAGTACACACTTAGCAATACCCAAAAAACAAAAACCTCCGCTATGTTGCTATCCACTTGTCTAGAGCTACACTCTATCGCCGATTCATATGGCACAAAGAACTACCATCAGCCCCGTCATTTTGCGTGGTCAGTAAAAAGTGAGGTAACGGGTTTCGACATGCTCCCGGCACTGGTATCACAGAAGAATCTGGCGTGAGCTACTTGGATAACGTTGATTCTCTGGAAAATGAGCTGGTCTGGTTGCGGGTGGACGAATTATATTAAGGACTAGTGGCCAATGTACGCGGCATTTCATAGACGGTTAGTGCAGTTCTCTAGTTAAGGAAGATGATCCGTAACTCATATCGTACATGGACTACTCACGAGGCTCAAAATAAGCCAATCTCGGCCCGTTAGTGAGGCACTGTCGCGTTTCTGATGAAGTATGTAGTTGATTCCTCCATAACGGCCCCCATCTCTCCGGTATTGTGTACACCCTGGATCTCTGGTAAGCGTAACAACTTATGTATGAACATTCCTAGTCAGTGCAGGAGTAATGACGATCTAAAGAAACGCACTGTGCCAAGCACAGGGGAGATATATTTCTTTCAAAAGATAGGCGCCAAATGTATGGGGATTGTCACTAGAAGTTTGTCATCTTTTGTGCCCGCACACATAGACTACATTACCTTTGGTGCAGCGATGTTTTAACGGTTATTGTTAGAAATTGTCAAGGATTTCTAGGAGGAAATATCTCGAAGAACAAGTGCACAATTTCGGACAAGAGTTTATTGATAGTTGTATAGGATATCGGACTCTCTTCTCAATATGAATTAATAATATATAATATTCAGTTAACTTAGTCTAATCTACAAAGATGAGTCTATCCTTAAATATAGATTCCCAATGCTTTAGTGATCCCGAACTACCAGTAATCTGGCAACAACCAGCCACACAGTTATCACACAGTAGCATTTCCCAGCCAGTACATTTCAGATATCACTAAACTTCATGTCGCCCAGCTGAGCATGACCATATGCAATCGAATCAATCTAAGTGATCTTGATGATCAGACCTAAAAATCTAAACCTTTATACATACTGGGTCTAGATTTCCAACAGTTCAGTCAAACGGTCACTGCACGCAAGCAACACTATAAAATAATTAATATTTTTCTATGGGAAAGAATTTACAACTGGATTGTGCCAACACAAAGTGTACCCTGACAATTACCGGATACAAGGACTACCAATGGATCTTGCTCGGTGTAAAAGACTGAGCCTTTTGGCAGATACTGATTGGGTGCCCGGCCTTGCACCCAGGTCAGCTCAGACAACCAATAACGCGTAATCCCTTGACACGATATGGATAATGGGGAGGTTCAAATTGTTAGGTCTCTGTCGATCTTTCCGTACCTATTCCATGAGCTCCTGTACCAAGTTCGAATGAGGACTGATCGGGTGATATGCTTTGGGAGGATAAACAATGATAAGATTGGACGCCGAGAGATGAAGGCTACAAAATAACATCGGGACTGTGCAGAGAATGCCCATAACAAATACTAGCTGAATCGCTGGGCACTATGTCTGTCGCCAGAAATGAGATCTACACGTGGTCTTACCCTCTTTTTCAAAGAACTCTCTGTTGTGTAGTGAAGAAAATCAACCTGCCGGCATAGCCATCGAGGCCATTTAGTTGCAACCAAAATGCCGGAACCAGGATACAATTGAATCACATGGAAGAGCTCCGTTTCCTGAACCAACCCATCTCGAGCTGAATTGAATTATAACGAGTAGAAGGAAATCATAGAGCGCGGTCTAGACTATTGAAATTAGTGCTTCCAATTATGGCAAAGACAGGGATGGGTAAAATACACGTCATTAATCTCCTATTACTATTATTTAATTTTATTGTCCTGTCTGAGTCTATGACTATGTA
This sequence comes from Blumeria graminis f. sp. triticale, assembly GCA_905067625.1. Classification (NCBI taxonomy): domain Eukaryota; kingdom Fungi; phylum Ascomycota; class Leotiomycetes; order Helotiales; family Erysiphaceae; genus Blumeria; species Blumeria graminis. The sequence goes on from LR898477.1 coordinate 7,939,694, forward strand.
GGACATGCAGGTCCTCTCTACCTACAGGCCAAGGATACCTATACCAGTAGTATATCCCCTCCTATGCCTCCCATACAGCTCCCCTCAAACAGTACCACCCCTCACAAGTACTCATTCGATCATACACTAAGAGGAGCCCTTAGCCCTTCATTATCTCCCCTCTCCAGCCAACGAAACGATGGTCATTTGCGCGTGTATGGCAGCCGGGAAAAATCGCAAAAACCACTAGGTGCGGGGCTCTTCTAATACCGACATTAGGAATAAATCCGAAGACATATTAATCTCCTATTAATCGTGAGGTTAGTATTAATGCGCTTTGGCGTTAATACAAACCACAAGATTTTCTTATTACAGAACATAGTTTATATAGCACTCTGTGTCCTAGTGGGAGTGATTAACAACTCTCCGCGACAGATTTACAGACTCCTCTAATTTCCCACTCCCTTCACCAAGTGATATAATCTATGCCTAACAGCTACAAGCTTTTGCAAACCTATCCGCCCAACACAGACGACCTTGATTTGTTGGTAAGACAAAGCGCCAGACAGAAGCAACAGTTGATGTTGGGGCGCGGCCAATAACTAATATTGACATAGATAGGATCAGAAAGCGCTTAAACAGTCGCATCGATGTTGTTATTTGCCATCTCGAATTTTCCGGAGCTAGATAAGAGATTTCTTATGCGTTATTAATCATCTTAAGCGTCTTTTACGGTACTGACTCTGATGAAATACTTCGGCCTAGGAGCTCTACCTTTCCTGCGAGAGTATCGTTTCATAGAAAATGATAGAATTAAATTAATGTCCCTACTGAGTCTATGACTATGAAGGACAAGTATCGTCTCATCTCGAGAAGATTTCTGATCAATTTTGTGGGTGACTCGAATATTCTACCAGCCACATGTGGAAAGTAAACGTATATTAAATTGAGTGAATAATTAGAAACAGCATGAATGAATTGATCTGCTCTAAAATCTATGGAAGTTCATATCTATATGAGCCCCATAGCTCCTAGCTTATCTTGAGGACACCAATATTATCTAGCCTGTTACACGTTCTGTAACCGTTGATGATAGCCTGGGGAGTCTAATGTTTGAGTGAACCTAAGCCATAAATCCTTCTAAGACCTATGTTTCCCGAAGCTAGCTCTGACTGCAACTATCCTAGACGTGCATCAAAATTGGTGCTGAGTGGAAACTCGATCGTTTCCAAGCACCGAAATCCTGTACAATGCAAAACTGTAAAATAAATCATAGAGCATACCGAGATATTCCTATTTGAAATGCTAAGAACCTCCGCACTTTCTACGCTAGCTAGCAGAGACCGGAGAAAGCAATCAGTTGCATAAGCGCAACAGTTTTCGATGAGATATTTTGATCTATGGCATCGATTATGCGCATTAGACTAGACAATCTAAGCTACAATATCGCTTTGCTGCTAGTTTTAATCGCTAAGCCCGAAGAACATTTATATTACAGGTTTTGATCCTTTATTTTCCTATCTAAATACTTTTGTAGTGGTTCTTTTGCCTTACAGGCAGCTGGTAGGCTTCTTTTCAGACAGGATGGCTATTAAGGTCAGCGGTTTTTCTATGTCATGTGATATATCTTTATTATTGTTTGAACTTCGTCGCAGAAAAAACCTAGTGCCTTGTTATCCTGCCCATAAAATAACCTAAGAATGAACCGAATCTAAGTCCTATTTCTTGACCACTTCCTGTTGGTAACCCTACCACATATTTCAAGGTATTCTGCATGAACTATTCTCGTCGGTAGAGTCGAAGGGGAAATATATCATTTTACCTGATCCAACATGAAGAAAGGTACAAATATTTATAGTGTGGTATTGCGTCAAAGAATCTAAAAAGAAGATATTACTTACTCGTCAATCCGATCCAAAGATATCCCTGATTCTATCATTGGGCCAGGAAAGGATGCATTAAGGTGTAGAGATTGAATGTTAGTTCCTGGAAGATATATTTAGCCGATTTTTTTTTTAAATCATTAAGTGTATGCAGTCTGACTAGCTATGACACTTTAGTCGATATTACCAAGGCTGTAAGAGTTCTTTTTTCAGATAGAAATCCTCAGTGTGATGAATTTGGATGAGTTCGATTTAAGGTGGTGAAAATTTTCAATTTTTCATTTAGCACACATCTAGTTATCTAGTTTAGACTTATGATCAGTGTCTTGTGCATACTTAAAACGGCTCTTTTGACTTTAGAGAAACTCATACTCTGGATATTATTCAGGAATATTACTGTAAAATATTCTTGTATTTACTAAATAGTTGAGCCTCGCGCGTGGGTCATTACTAGAGAGAATATTTTTAAAAACTTTGGCTATCCTAAAATATCATCTTCATACTGTATACGAGCACTGTGAGAGTTGTAATCGAGTCTATCTGGATTCGATTAAGTGAACTCCTGTCTTGAATGGAATAGGTGTCTAGGCTATTCGGACTCTACTTAAGACACCGGTCCGAATAATTTACCACTGGATCGCCCAAAAATGACTATGCACGTAGTACTGTCTGTGCTCTCGCAAACAAGGTTGTGGCGCGCACAATTGTTTCCATTGTTGAGGACAACTTCCTAAAGTACAAACTTTCACAAATTCTCAGACTGTATTTTTCCTGAGTATCATCTTGTCTATCTGCCATGATATTCTTCATGTTCACCCCAGAAATCTGCCTCCTCAGATTTGCGTCTTTCTTGGGAAATTTATAATTCTTTGCACTTTTTTTTGGAAGCCAGATTCTGAGTCCATATGAAGTGTATTTATTGAGATTGTTATGTACTGAGTGATACTTGTAGACATGATAAAGCTTTTATTGGAGTCTACCTTGTTGCGAATAAGGCATTAAAGTGATTTAAAGATTTTGGTCATATCATCGTGATTTGGCATCTCTTTTATTGCGGATTTTGATTAAACACAGCCCTGTAAGAATATTTCACTCTGAGGTTCGTAGAGAGACCAGCCGATAGGTGTTCAGTCATTTTCCTAAGCCAGTAATATTCATTTATCTGGGTGAGTACTAAAGATCCTTTATGATCTCTTTTTGAAGGCCATATACGAGTTAGACTCTGCAGTTGAAAACAGCGCACATGGCTCTCAGAATAACTGCTAATATATTGACTTCGGTTTACGTTCAAGGTGTAGGGCTGTGATAACTTGGTGCTACGCTACAAATGAAGAGTAGTTGAACGAATAACGCTTTGTAACTCAAAAGATTTATCATGAAAAACGTTTTGGAATTGGGGTACGGAAACTCAACACCTGTTGGCAGTGTCCCCAACGAACCTCGAATTCTCACTGTTGAGTCTGCGGAGCCGAGATCGAGTTGTATCTCCCTTCTCACTTCAGCAAAGATTCTCAATCACTTTTATGGTCTGTGTTATTTTCGTCTCTTGGGAAAAACCCATATGCTCATTGTCATGAGATTAACCACGATCAGGTCAGATGGTATGGTCGACGCCCTACCCATCACCTACCCTTGATCATGGTAGAGAGGCCACCCGACGAATTCCCAGAGAGCAATCAGCACTTGATACGGCAATGATGGACAGGATAAAGTTGGCCTCTTTTGTTAAAAGAAGGGAAGATTTAGATGGATATGCGCACCCTATTTACATTACTATCTTGTTTATTTTTTATGGCATGGTTTTCTGTGGGAAAGGTAGATAAATTCCACAGGTGATTACTAGGCTGAATGGCTATCCATCATGGGTCATATATCAATGATCTTTCAAGGAGTACAAGAGGCGAGGAGCACTATACAAGGTGTGGCCTGGGTCAAGGAGGACTTTAATGTGCAATATATTCTGTGACTGAAATAATAAATGAAACACCGACACTCACATTCAGTAGGGAATGTCAGGCTGTTTATGGGCTGCTGGAGACGGTTACATGCGAGGTTTCGAAAGAAGAAATTTGCTCCCTATCAACCAAAAAAACTAGGCCAAATCCTAGAACTATTAATTATTACTGATCACAGTTATTTAGTTGAAATTTCATCCCCTGAATTTCAATGCCGACAGATGGTCGCGGCGCTCAGCTTTCAAGACTCTGAGCGTGTCTTTAGCAGCCGCAAGCGTAGAAATACTACCTTAATGTCCTACCGCCAACCACCATAACCCTACAACAACCTAACTTGCAGAACTATGGAATCAACACATTCAATAAATTCTTTTCCTAACAACCCTCAAGAGTTTGATTCAGATGAGAGGATATCCTTCTCCAAGCTAGACAAAAAATTTATTCTAGTTCAAGACGATGGAACTGAGTATGAATTCGACGAATCTCTCAAAAAATGGAGACCGACGGTAGATGAAGCACTTCTTGAAGCGCAACAAGCAGCCTATCGGGTAGCTGGTGTGGACGAAAATGAACCAGTCGATATAAAATTAAAGAAACGCAAGACCGAGTACGTTAATGGTGAGGGGGTGGGTTTATCTTCCCGCTCCTGAAAACACTCAATGTTAACCCATCCCCTGCACAGGAAGGTGGACGCGCGTCAAAAATCTCAAAAACAAGCAGAGCTCCTCTTCCGCCTCGGCCGAACACAGCCGTCTACGTGACAGGACTTCCAAGCGACGCAACGATAGAAGAAGTGCATGCATTGTTTTCAAGGAAATGCGGCGTTATCGCCGAAGAAATTGATAGTGGGAAGCCTCGCATCAAGCTCTACACTGATGAGAATGGAATATTCAAGGGTGACGCGCTTGTTGTATTCTTCAAAGCTCCTTCAGTTGACATGGCCATCATGCTTCTAGACGATACTGAGTTCCGACTCGGAGAAAAGTCAGGAACGAAAATTAAGGTACAGGCTGCTGACTCTAGCTACAAGAAAGTGCAGCCTAGTGCAGAAGGTGTAGCAAAAGACAAAATAAACAACAAAGAAAAGCAGAAAATTATCAAAAAAACACAGAGGCTTGATGCGCGCCTTGCGGATTGGAGTGATGAGGAATCATCGGCATTTCCAGAAGTTGGGTCAAAACGAGACAAAGTCGTCATACTTAAACACATGTTTACTCTTGATGAGCTAGCCGAAGATTCTGCTGTTATTCTCGATATCAAAGAAGATATTCGCGAAGAGTGTAGCAAGCTTGGTGAAGTGACAAACGTCGTGCTCTTCGACCTCGAGAAAGACGGTGTAGCTAGCGTTCGCTTCTCCAGTACAGAAGCTGCAGAAGCCTGCGTTAATCTCATGAATGGAAGAAGTTTTGCTGGCCAGAAAGTTATCGCCTATCTCTCGGACGGAAAGGAACAGTTTCAAAAATCGAAGAAAAAACATGGGAATGATGAGTAATACTCATAAATTTAATAGTTCGGATATTACACTGGATTCTAGCACACAATTATTTTGGCCTTCAAATTTAGATAGGAGTTTCGGGGCTCTGCTGAGCTGTATGTATTATTAGTGTTGACGAGCTAAATTTTTGTATATTTTGGTTTTACATGGATAACTGCGTTAACAAGTGATCCATGCTTGAGGACAATTGACTTTGAAATTTCTAGTTTTATTTGCGTACTTGTGATTGGTTAGCCGAGGCTAGCCTAATGCGGAGAAGGAATGAAGATCAAGAACTGTTAGTGCTTGACTTGGTTATATGTCTCTTATCGCAGAAGATCATCTTTGTCGACAATAGGACGCAGAATTATTCTTAGAGCTTTGGATACCGTCTTCATTAGAGGTATGGGGCACATGTAGCAGGTAGAAGTGTCACATGATATTTTGCAATAGTGTGTGATGAGTGGCAAAGCATATTATTTTTATGCTCGATATCTAGTGGATAAGTATTGAAAGATTCCTGGCATTTAATCACGCATAGAATATTCTACAAACATCATCAAGTTATATCCCTAGCAATCTTCCTAACGAGATTCTTTTCTAGTCATGATCTCTCCAGAAATTACTAGAATCTTCTAACAATATTAGCTTAACTTATTCTGACTAATTCTAGAACCCTATAAATGAGTATAAATTGAGATTGTCGTCTGCAGTGCTTCATCGAGTTATCACATCAACTCAAGTCACTTGGGAACTATCTTTCGCAAACTTCGACCATATCTACCAAACCTCTATAGTATAATCATAATAATGTCGTTATTCCCAAAATCTTTTATCACCAACGACCAAACACCCTTTTCGTCGCTCTCATACTTGTTCGATGGGATTGATGAATATTCTCGCGGTCAGAGCTTCTTCCGAGAATCTGATATCGAGACATTTACCCCGAACTTTGACGTTAAAGAACTTGGAGATGCTTACGAGCTTCATGGCGAGCTACCCGGCATTGAACAAAAAGATGTTGAAATAGAGTTCACCGATTCCTCGACTATTACTATCAAGGGTAGCGTTGAACGCAGTTACACCAAAAGTGAACCTTCCTCAGAAAAGAGTGATTCGGGTTCCCAGAATCAGATGAAAAACACTCAATCCAAAAACTCTGGGAAATTCTGGGTTATGGAGCGGAACGTGGGTGAATTCTCAAGGACATTTAGTTTTCCGGCTAGGGTTGAGCAAGATGGCGTCAAGGCTTTCATGAAGAACGGTGTTCTAAGTGTTCGCATACCAAAATCCAAACAGCATGAGAATCGCAAGATTAGAATTAGCTAGACAATGGTCAGGAGGGATATCTTGCTGCAGTTGGAAATTCTGAAGACTCAGGTGTCTCTACTCGGCTGTATCGTATATACGATTGACACGACATGTTGGAAACTTGAGGGCACATGATGAATAAACCACATCACTTATTTGTAACTACCGTATACACTCTAGAGCTGATGCAATTTATAAAATCTTGTACATTTGTCATGCTTCATAGTCAAAGACAGCTAGGTGGAAGTGAAGACTTAAGTGGTTAGACTATATGAATGGGTGCAGGTACAAGTGCCACTTAGAGTTATGTGCGATGACATACTGAATCCTTTGGAACTAGTCCAAGACTATTGATTCAACAAGGCATGGTGGCTGATATGGCGTGATGGAATTGTGAGAATCCGCATAAATACTGTCGCGCTATGAGATAGATCCTGGGTGTCAAGGGACATCTAAGTCTTTTTTTTTTATTCAAAGTGTATTCAGCTATCTAGCTATGACACATGACCGGTGCCATGTATACATGTTGGATGACTCTTTTGACATTAGAGACACTCATACTCTGGATTTCATTCGCAAATACCACTATGAGGTATGCTTGCTTACACAAACAGTCGACCCTCCTCCGTTAGTACCCACCAAAGGGAATTTCGAAACCTTTGGTTATCCAAGCATGCCTTCGTCATCCATGTATACCAGCGCCGCGAGAAAAGTGGTTGTGTTTTGCCGGATTTGAACCAGCCATCTACTGTCTCGAGTGGGATATGTGTCCAAGCTATCCAGACTCTACTTGGCAGACCGGCCAAAACGATGTACCACTGCACCATCCAACCATGACGGTGTTTAGTGTCGCCTGCACTCTCGCGAGCGAAGTCTTCGCGCGCACAAAGCTCAATTCGTAAAACTCTTGCCAAAATTCGGAATTCCACGCCCGTCGAGACTGTATCCTTCCTTCGCATCATATTGTCAACTTGTCCTGATCCCTCTCACGTCCATCCCAAAGTGCTGTCTCCAAGATTTGTGCGCCATGCTTTGCTTCCTCCGTCGGGTATAAATATCGGCGTGGGCGTGTATTTGTTGGTCAACTGAGGCCAGAGAAGGTCGGAGAGAGGTGTGGTCATAGTGATGAGGATGTACTAGGTCGTACTTGTAGACTTGTTGAAGCCTAGGTAGGAGTCAAACTTGTTGGGAGCGAAAAAACGATGTGGTGGAGCAATTTGAATAATCGCCTCGTGGACCAACTTCTTTGGTATTGCGAAATCTGACTCATCTTGGCCCTGGGAGAATATTCCACTCTTTTAAGGATTTAATGACCGCTCAGTCATTGAGGTTGTGAGGCGCATTGAATCTAGTAACTACCGAAGTGAAACCAAGTACAGAATTTTCAGTCACGTGTAAATCAACAACGTGATCCACTTGTTAGCCCCAATCATTCCAAATTCCAACACACTCCCATGGTCGTATAGGACACCGCGTACAGGTGTTCTACCTTGCCCTCCTCTCAATATGCTTGTTAAGCTCCTGTTAATGGATCATTTTCATCTCGGCCCCAACTGGAATTATGCTACTTAGGGAGTGCGGAGGTTGCTGAACGTCTAAGATTTCAATTGACAAAGATTAGATTAATGGCTTCTTGCGGATCACGTGCTACAAATTAACGTGGGCGGGATTCACAGGCGGGGCATCCTAATACTACGAGGCTCCCTCTTCGCTTGTAGGCCTTCTCAGAAATGACATGGTGCAAAACGCTGGATCTGGTGTGTTCGCATTCCATAGTTGTTGTGACTTAGCCTGTGGCCCGCACGTGGGCATGCCCTTGAACGTTCGCCGCTTCGAATATTCAGATCCTCCCCGCGGCATACAAAGCCGTTGAGTCGTCTAGGCGGCCATTGTGCTCATCAGGGAGATAAGTTTATTAAGAGGAATTTTTTTAACTTCTACTCCTCTGTAGCTGACCCATACCGTTGAAAGTGCACCGACAAGAGTCTAGATCGTACTCTAAAGTCATGAACACGCTTATCAATTTACCGAGTGTGAAATAGGCACTTTGGATCAAACTATTCATAATCGAATCCTTCTTCCAGTCAAAGGAAAGAGACTTCTGAGGCCCCATTAACGTCTTGCTCAATTGAGGAAGTAGCTTGAGCTCATTCCAATATGCATGCTCGCATAACCATGTACACTTTCATTTCCATTCTCCGGATTAGTCACAATAGCGTGCTCTTACAATATTCTCTCTCACAAGTTTTCATATCAAGGTAAATTTTGCATGTTTATTCTAACCCGTATCATTGGATTTTCACATTCCCTAGCAGATCTTAATCATCTACCACTTAATTTAGTTCAACTTTAGGTAGATCAGATGCGTTATTTATTACATATACTCACGCGACTGGTTCCTACGGAGCCGTTATTCATGAATTTTGACGACTTTGGTAACTGTAAGACTGGATACAAGACGCACAGGCTGACTATCCCAGTACCCCTATGTAGCTTGCCAACAAAGTCGCTAGTTATTTCCTTGCTTCCTATTCGACTCCGAGTTCCTTACCCAATTACCACGCCATCTCGTGCGGACGATCTCCCTTTCGTAGGCTAAAGGTACTTCCTAGGTAGCCTATAAGGAAGGGCTCTTTCTTGATAGTAGCTAAGAGTGTCTTGTCGACAGCCTTTTGGTCAGCAGCGCGGCTGCTTGATGGTTTCTTCTTCTGTGGTAGAATTAGAACCCTAAGTTTTGTTAATCAGAATTGGGCTTACTTCTGGTTTTTCGCCCTGCTTGAAGAAAGCCTCTTCACCCTTCTTCTTCTCGCCCTTCTCCAAAGCAAAGTATTTATCGCCGGAAACCTCGTCGATTTTCTTCTGATCAACGCCTGCCAGGTTAATCTTGTAAGATGTGGCGATTACGTATCGGGCGTTGACTCGTCGAAGAGGAACGCCATTCACCTTAAACGGACCAGTTACAAGCAGGACACCCTGTGGTAAGTTCTTGAGAAGAATGACGCGCTTTCCTCGAAAGCGCCCGGCGAGGAGAATGAGAATTGTGCCAGGGGTTAGACTTGGGCGCGGGGTTGATGCTCGAATAGATTTTCGAATCTGACGGCAGAGTTAATTGGTGCTATCTTCTCGGTCTGTTTTCCCAAGGACATAAAAATTGTCGCGTACGTCTTGAGAGTGGAGAGGAGGGAACCAACCTTTTTGAGCTGAGGCTCATCATCAGCAGGGTACCATTGCTTCGCCTTCTGACTGTGGTGAGGAACCTCCCTTGTCGACTTTCCGAAGGTCTTGATTGTAGCCGTGGGTTTCGAAGCTTCCAAAGATGCCGACATTGTGATGGACCGCTTCGGATGGTGTCGTGTTTTCGTTCGCTTGTTGTATGTTCTCTGTGGTTAACAATTCAAAATCTTAGGTTTGTGGGCTTAGCGAGTGGCACGTGACATGGCACTTGATTCCGCGAGTGTGGACAGGCCTCAACCTCAGAAGCATTATCTTATCAGCAAGTTACCCGAGTCGGCTCCAGCCACTGCTGACATTTATTTTGCATCAGATTTTAATTGCGTATGCAGCTATCTAGCTACGACATAATATCAAAGGAAAGTATATCATCGATGACTCAATATTAAGGAAGAGCACTCATTCCACTACTGTCATCCTACCTAAGGAAGGCAAGAAATGTGCAAGGTGGTGGACGTGAGTGACTTCTTTGTTTCATTGATTTTCAACCATTACCACTAACATTCATCTGATGACACGTTTAACATAGGCGGCTTCAGAAATTTGCTTTACTATTGCTGATAGTACTTTGATTTAGACTTGCATAGTGTAATCGTCAAAGATTTGTATGGCCAAGCTTTCATAATAATTTTGATAAAAATTCAGATTTTCATTTATATCAGACCATATTAATGCACTTGTATTCAGCCGGGTTTTCAACGGGCTGCCGACGGAGATGATTCTTTAGAAATCATAGTAATTGAAAACAGATCGGTTATAGTTCGTTGCTTTCATTTTTAGATGGTTCCTACAGGAGGCCTGCATTCAGCTTCTAGGCCGTGATAAGACATAATATATCTCTTAATATCTTTAAACAAATCATAAGTAGCCAACTGATAGTAAAGGTCGCCAATCATGAAATTTATGGACCCAGTAGTGCAGCAACTAGCAACTTTTTCAATCCCGCAACCAAAACTTAATGTCTTCTCGAGCCCTAATTGCTAGTACCTGATAAAAGTACATGCTGTAGGTAAAGGTTCCTTGGACAGAAAATAATCAGCGTCGTCCTTTAGGTACACCCAGAACGTTTGTATTTTATCGAGCTCGCCTCATGATGTATAAACGGCGAAACCCATATTTTAAGCATGGCTGCTTAAGTAGCCGACACAGTTCGCGTCTATAGAAATTCATTTGGGCGAGTATCACATTCTTCCTGCTATAAAATATACTTCATTCAACGCGGATAAAGTCACTGGTAGAAATATGATGCCAGCTTGCTTGAATCGCCACAAAGATCTTCTGTCACTATTGAAATACCTAAACAAGCTGCTCAACTATCTTGGAGACTAGCCTAGGTAGTGTCATGACTTTTAAAGTTCTGGAGATACTTGGAATGATAGAATTGAACATTGTCCGTCAAGTCAGTACTTTAGGGATTGTAAAATAGTGGAGAATTTAGTATCGGACATAAAAGAATAAGATCAGTGAAGTTTTAGTTAATTGATTTTTTTCATTAAAGTATGAGTTGTTAAAATAATACTTATTACCCAAGCGGCAAAGGTTGCAGTAAATCTAGCTTGACCGAAATCTTGGTCCACCCCAATGCGAACTCGATAGCCTCAAATTTCTTGTACAGCAGATCCCGGAACTTGGAGAGCAGATAAGTTCTATCAATGCCGACATTCTGGACGACATAGAATAAGCTTCCAGGGATCTCCATTTTTCCTCCACAAAAAACCCGACATGGGCCCAAAGTAGCCTAGCGGTACAAATTCGAAGCGAGCACAACGGGCTTCATTTTGTTTTTTATCATTTAAATTATATTCAGCTATGGAGCCATGACACATGACCGGTGCCATGCATACATGTTGGATGACTCTTTTGAAATTAGAGACACTCATACTCTGGATTTCATTCGCAAATACCACTATGAGGTATGCTTGCTTACACAAACAGTCGACCCTCCTCCGTTAGTACCCACCAAAGGGAATTTCGAAACCTTTGGTTATCCAAGCATGCCTTCGTCATCCATGTATACCAGCGCCGCGAGAAAAGTGGTTGTGTTTTGCCTGATTTGAACCAGCGATCTACTGTCTCAAGTGGGATATGTGTCTAAGCTATCCAGACTCTACTTGGCAGACCGGCCAAAACGATGTACCACTGCACCATCCAACCATGACGGTGTTTAGTGTCGCCTGCACTCTCGCAACCGAAGGCTTGGCACGCACAAAGTTCAATTTGTAAAAACTCCTTGCCAAAATTCAAAATTCCACGCCCGTCGAGACTGTATCTATCCTCTGCATCATCTTGTAAACTTGTCCTGATCCCTCTCACGCCCATCCCAAAGAGCTATCTCCCAGATTTGTGCTCCACGCTTTGCTTCCTCCGACGGGTATAAACATCGGCGTGGGCGTGTATTCGGTGACCGGCTGAGGCCAGCGAAAGTCGACGAGAGGTATGGTCATTGGGATAATGATGTACTAGGTCGTACTTGTAGACTTGATGAAGCTTTGTTGAGAATCGAACTCTTTGGGAGTGAAAGATTGACATGGTGGAGTAATTTGAATCATTGCCTCGTGGGCCAACTTGTTCGGTATTGCAAAATTTGACTGAACTTGGCTCTGGGAGAATATTTCAATCACAGGTTCGTAGAGAGCACCACTGACAGGTGTTCAGTCTTGCTCTCCACATCGGGCTTCATTCTTATTTAAACAGAAGAAAGGTACCTAATGGCTATTACCCATGTTGTCTGTCTGGCTACCAATTACAAAAGCCCATGCCCATGATCGTGTCCTGCCCTTGGTGGTCAATCAGTAGAGGAGACATTTGGAGAAAATCTCGAAAACGCTCTTTGAAGCAACTATAAACAATGCTAGCGACGTTAAAAGGATTACGTGATGAATCCTTAGTTATGGTTGGATAGAACAACTCCGCTTGACAAATTCAGTCGACAAGCTGCTTAGAGAAAGAGACCGGACGGAGACAAGGTGGGTATCGATACAAGGGAAGTGATTGGTACACAAAGATGGCATTACAGTGTAATCTTGCTTCCTGAAGGACAAATCGCAAATTAAATTAATAAATTAGAAGGTTGGAGAATATTACATTGTGAGGATTCCTCCTAAGTAAATATATAGATAGATTTGTAACCACCTGCATGGGCCCATAGGGCGCCAAAGTGAGGTGATTAAATCAATAAACTAATTTTCTATCTCTATTCTTCCGTGGAAAAGGCAGCCAAATTCCATGGGTGAATACTGAGCTGAATGGCTATACATGACGGGCAATAACTCGATGATCTCATAAGTAACATAGGAGTATAGGAGCACTTTACAAGGTGTGGCCTGGGCCGGAGAGGAGCTCAATGTGCTAGATAGTCTAAGTCTAAAGTAGTACAATAAACATACCTATCCCTCTCTCTTTTCTATCTCATCTCGGAGGAAAAATTATGTTCTGATTACGTGATGGAATAACATTCTCACCATCGAGATCATTACCAACCGAAACCTCACCTAAGCTGAATACGATTGTAGATAAGTAGACTTCGTCTACACGGTATTGCGTGCAATTCGGTGCGATATGTCTAAATCTCGACAATGACTGCATTATTCAAGCCTGTTATGAATAGGTTGCTAGGAGGCAAGTGCTTCGGAGGGCAAGACTGAACACCTGTACGCGGTGTCCTCTACGAACCTGGGAGTGAAATATTCTCCCAGAGCCAAGTTCAGTCAAATTTCGCAATATCAAAGAAGTTGGTCCACGAGGCAAAAATCCAAATTACTCATCCACGTCGTTATTTCGCTCCCAACGAGTTTGACTCCTATCTTCGTCTCATCGAGTCTACAAGTACGACCAAGTACATCCTCATTCCAATGACCACACCACTCTTCGACCTTCTCTGGCCTCAGCTGGTCACCAAATACACGCCCACGCCGATATTTATACCCGCCGGAGGATGCAAGGCGTGGCGCACAAATCTGGGAGACAGTTCTTTGGGATGGATGTGAGAGGGATCTGGACAAGTTGACAAGATGATGCGAAGGACGGATATAACCTCGAAGGGCATGAGATTCCGAATTTTGGCAAGGAGTTTTTCGAATTGGGCTTTGTGCGCGCCAAGACTTCGCTTGCGAGAGTGCAGCTGACACTATAAACACAAGCAAACGATGGAAGGTGTAGTGATCCGCCTCCTGGTGGTGTTCTCCGGTATAGTTTGAGTAGCCTGGGCACCTACTCCACTTGGGAAGGAGACACCTCAGATCACATATCGCGCGGAGAAAAGTTGAAAGATGATGGAGGCATGTCTGGATAACTCAGGGTTTTTGAGACGTTCCCCTGGGTGGGTATTCACGGATGAGGGTTGATTTAGGGTGAAGAAAAAGCCGCCATAACTTCGCAGTGGTACTTGCAAATGAAATCTGAGGCATGAGTGCTCTTCCTTAACGATGAATCATCTATTCTGTACTTTTCTTTGATATTGTGTCATAGCTAGATAGCTGCATACGCAATTAAAATCTGATGCAAAAAAAAAAAAAAAAAAAGAGGCAAGTGCTTCAATTCCAGAGGAGATTCAAGGCAGAGAAAACATTACTCCGGTCGTGTATTATCTGTCCTGCATGGATGACCATATTATCAGATTCGATGTGATATACTTAGACTTCTAAGTGATGTCAACGGATACCTCCCACTGATTGAAGATGCCATTAATTTTTAGACCGTACTTAGTGTCAGAAAGCTAGTGGAGTGTTCTACACATCTTGTGCCGCATTGGTTTCAGAAAACGACAGTGTTTGTACCATAGTACGAATAAAACATAATGTCATTTGGTTTGGATTTGAGATAGTAGGACTCTACCATTAATATGTAAACTAAAGCCCTGTACGCCGCGAGCAAACTCTCAACGTGAAATTTTTATCTGATGCTACGCTCGACACATTCGCTTTCACTGCAATGGTAAAGTTTCCTATCTAAATCCGTGGCAACATTTATTCCTCAGTAGGTAAGTAAGAACCTTTTATCATTTGAACGTATGCGTTTGACCAATGATCATACTGATCCCCACCATCTTAAGGTACACAGCTGTTGAAAGCTTCAGCTTTGTGGAGGATCAAGATCAAATACCTCTCGACAGCTTCCTACATGGGAGGGCAAGACTGAACACCTGTCAGTGGTGCTCTCTACGAACCTGTGAGTGAAATATTCTTCCAGAGCCAAGTTCAGTCAAATTTTGCAATACCGAACAAGTTGGCCCACGAGGCAATGATTCAAATTACTCCACCATGTCAATCTTTCACTCCCAAAGAGTTCGATTCTCAACAAAGCTTCATCAAGTCTACAAGTACGACCTAGTATATCCTCATCCCAATGACCACGCCTCTCGTTGACTTTCTCTGGCCTCAGCTGGTCGCCAATTAAACGCCCACGCCGATATTTACACCCGTCGGAGGAAGCAAAGCGTCGCGCACAGATCTGGGTGACAGTTCTTTGGGATGGACGTGAGAGGGATCAGGACAAGTTTACAAGATGATGCAAAGGATGGATTTAACCTCGAAGGGCGGGATAATTACAAACTATGGCAAGGAGTTTTAGGAATTGAGATTTGTGGGCGCCAAGACTTCGCTTGATAGAGAGCAGCTGACACTACAAAAAGAAGCAAACGATGGAAGGTGTTGTGATCCCCCTTATGGTGGTGTTCTCTGGTATAGTTTGGGTAGCCTGTGTACCTACTCCACTTGGGAATGAGACGCCTTAGAACACATTTCGCGCGGAAAAAAATTGAAAGATGATGGAGGCATGTCTGGATAACTCAGGGTTTTTGAGACGTTCCCTGGGTGGGTATTCACGGATGGGGATTGACTTGGGGTGAAGAAAAAGCCGCCATAACCTTGCAGTGGTGCTTGCAAATGAAATACAAGGCATGAATGCTCTTACATTAAATTGAGTCACCTGTTATGTATTTTTTATCTGAGATTATGTTATAGCTAGATAGCTGCATACGCAATTAAAATTCTATGCAAAAAGAAAAAATATGTATTTGCAGGGAGAACACAGACTGAGCACCTGTCAGTTATATTATCTATAAACCTGGGAGTGCAATATTTCTTCAATGATGAGATTCAGTTACGTTAGAGGGTAATTATAATTGTTTTCGACGAAACAGTGGCGATAAGGGGGTACGGCGGCTAGGTTTTAGTCGAAATACCAACTTACAGGATTTTATGACTACGCAAATATATATAATTTTCATCATCCTCACTCTGATTGTGGGCTACAGGTGGACTCAAACCTAATAGATGCCAGTGTTACAAATAATTGACAATTTTTAACGCTTTTATTTTTCATAAAAAATTTTATCTGCTATATTCATCTGACCACCTATCGAGGGACCTTAAAACCCCATAAATTCATTATCACCATCAAGGATTCAAGGGTTGTCTGATACACCGAAACTACCACGTGCCATGAAGGTGTAGTCGAAACCCGGCCTCAAATATGTCTACACCCTGGTCAAGAGCACCATGAACTCACATTGCGACGAGTTGTCACTAACGATTTCATAATAAATTCCACCGACACATCAACCAGAAAGATTTTCAAAGTCTGGGTATTATTACCTCGGTGTTGAGGTCTAATTTGTGCATCCATCTTCTAGGATCAGAGGTATGGCAGCGCTATTATTATTTTATTATTTAATTTTATTGTCCTGTCTGAGTCTATGACTATGTAGGACATGCAGGTCCTCTCTGCCTACAGGCCAAGGATACCTATACCAGTAGTATATCCCCTCCTATGCCTCCCACACAGCTCCCCTCAAATAGTACCACCCCTCACAAGTACTCATTCGATCATACACTAAGAGGAGCCCTTTGCCCTTCATTATCTCCCCTCTCCAGCCTACGAAACGATGGCCATTTGCGCGTGTATGGCAGCCGGGAAAAATCGCAAAAACCACTGGGTGCGGAGCTCTCCTAATACCGACATTAGGACTAAATCCGAAGATATAGTGCCCCTTCTGGAGCGTTCGAAGAGGCCGGCCAGCTGGGCGCTGCAGACTTGTGGGTACCTCGGAGAATTCACCCTCTGCCTTCCTAGCCTCCTTCTAACTCCTTCCCGAAGGTCTTGCTGAAATGGCAGAAAAGTCTTGACAGAGCATGATTTCTGTATGGCAGCTTAGCCTAGCTTCTTTTGTACCGTCCAGGGCGCTGGGAAGTGCCGTTGACTCATCCGCAAAGGAAGCCCTCATGGCTAAATGGCCGAGATATTGGTCATAGCGCCTACAAAAAATCCAAAGTTGAAAACTTCTCGAAAATGTCAGTCTCAGCATGCTCTTTAGAGTCCTGTTCCGCCTATCGCTCCACATCTCAGGCGCCTGTTCTCCCTCAAGTTGTTTGTCCCATTAGAGCAACAGTACCCCATAAGCCAAGACAGTATGTGGAGAGATGCCTTCATTAATATGCAGAAGTGAAGTTACTATGATAATTATTATGTTACAGAATGGGGGAAGCTCGTCCTTTATCCCCTAGCTTGTTCGCTTGTAGACCGATCACGTTACCAGTATGCAGCGCACCTAAGTGTGCTTCCAGCTGAGCGGCCAGGCCATTTATCCTGTATGACAACCCATCTCTCATACTGCACATACTACTACTTGTAATGTATTTATGTAGGGACTGGATCTCCTACATGCGCCATAATGCCATGCTGCCATAATAACTACCTATGCACCAGCTACTAGATCTACCATACTACATAGCTGAGCAAAACACTAATCGACACACAAATCACTTCCCAAACTATTAAGATATCTTGCGGCTCACAGGCCACAAGTTGAGCCAAAATAGAAGAGTACCAGACACCAGGAAGTGATGCGTAAAAAGAGACTTTGGTGATGTGAAGATTCGGAAGCAGGTTTTGCTTTCACACCTAAGAAATTAAAGATTTGCACAGTACTAGCATCATGAAACGCCGCCAAGCACTATGGCAATGGTGATTTTAAGAACTTAGGCTCATGGCGGTGGAGACTGACGCAAAATTGGCGCTATGCATCGTATTTAAAGTGTGCTCTACACAATAAGACTTGACATGATTCAGTACACACATGAAGTCTAGAATGGTTGGTTAAATCATGTGAGACGAAGGTTGTCTGCTTGTTCCGGCCCGCCCTCCTCGGATCCAGCGTCGCGATATGTCAGAGGACGCTAATCTTCAAGAGCACACTGTCACGGTTCCAGTAATAATTATTGGGTAATCAGGCCTGCAAAAGTAGTCTGTAATTTTCTCTCCGATTAACTATTCAATTCCTGCTCCAACAATTTATACATCCACCAGCTTGTCAAGAATACACGTTCTTGGCTGATATCAGCTTGCCCATGTTCCACCGAGGGTAATTTACAGCCTTGCAACCAGTTCCCAGCGAATCTCCAGCTGCCAATACGGTGATGGTGGATTTGATCAAGTTGGCCTCTACTGTTACGAGGGAGGTAGAAGCAGATAGAAGCTTGGCTAGGGCTACAGGCTTTTTGAGAATTTTCCCGCGCACGCAATTTCCATTGCCACCTTGTTTACAGTTGGGGTAAGTGGCTCCGTAGTAAAGGTGGCTGAATTCCATGGGTCAATACTGAGCTGAACGGCTATCCATCATGGGTACTATATTGGAGGTCTTATTTTCGCAATTCGTTAGGATGAGGATTGACCGGGGTCAAGAAAAAGCCGCCATAACTTCGCCGTGATACTTACAAATGAAAACTGAGGCATGAGTACTCTTCTTTTAAATTTAGTCACCTATCTTGTAGCTTTCCTCTGATATTGTCTCATAGCTATCTAGCCGCATGCCCAATTAAAATCTGATGCAAAAAAAAAGACAGGATAGGAACATTTGACAAGGTCTGGCCTGGATCACAGAAAAGCCCAATATGCTAGATAGACACAGTCTCAAGTAGCACAATAAAATCCAACCCAACCGAGCAACCAATCAGAGCTTGGGAGAATAATCATTTAGGATGATCCGTGGGTTGTGCTAGGTCTCGTAGGAGAGTCACGGGAGAGTGATGCTTCGAAATAAATGGCAAATCCGTTAAAATCTTGCTTGATGGTTAAATGTCTTCGGAGCTCATTTATAATGCATTGTGGCAATGACAGATACACAAACAATGGATTATGATGATCTTTTTCCGCGAGACGCAGTAATCTCGATAAATCTCAAGCATTCACGTGATGGTCTATAGCAGGGGCCATTTCAAAATTAGTTAGCGCATGTTTTCCAATCGCCAATTTGAACACTGCCAAAGGAACGCGACTCACCACAGGTCAAGGTGCAAAAATGTCGCTTTGTTCGGAATAAAGTTACTGGGAATGCTTAATTAGACTCAAACCTTCACGCCTTTCCCTTGGCTCTAATTCTGTCGAATAATTCGAGGCTCTCCTCAACCCATCTCGTCTAAGCAGCAGTAGTAGCGGAGTTTGGCCGTGTCTGACGGGCATGTTCCGAAATCATCAGCATGGCATCAGGAAACCTACCTCAGTCTTTCATATCAAGCTACGCTCCTCGATTACGAACTTATAACAACGCGCTGCTCACGCCTGTCATCCCGCCCGTGACGGCTCATACTGCGCCATTGTCGAGAACAACTAAGAGGGGGACCACGGCTATAAATTACGCCGAGGATGGTTACGATGACTACGAGGAGGATGAAGATGAAGGCAGAAAAAGACCTACCGGCTTGAGAAGCATCCGCCGAGATGAAGCAGGACAGCCAAAGCAGGACCAGCCGGAAAAAGTGGGAAAAGAAGCTACAGCACCAGTTGAGGTACAAGGAATCTGGAGAGATTGGATGGGAAAATCCAGATACCCAAAACCGGACTACAACAATTACGCGCAAACAGCACTACCACTAATACTCATTCCCATCAGGATAGATCTAGACATACCTGCTTTCATACCTGCGCCGCCCCTTCCCATACCTCAGGGAAGTTCATCAACGAAAATAGATCATTCATCATCATTATATCGAAGCTCGGAGATGACAGTACCATACCGACTAAAAGATATTTTTTTATGGAATTTACATGAAACCCTGACTACAACGGACCAGTTTGCCCAGACTATGGTGCAAGACCTCGATCTTCCACACCGGGGGCAGCTAGCGAACGAGATAAGCAAGCAGATAAGAACACAGCTTGAAGAGTATTCTGGAGTGGCACTTCATCCACTTTTTCACTCCCCGCATGTCGCTGCAGCGAACGGTGTCTTGATAGCTAAGAATGGAGCCCCGAAGAAGGATGCAACACTAATACCCCCCACTGGCCTAATAGCTACACCAGCTCAGAACTCTAGAATTCAAGCTAATAGTATGGTAGCCCACGTACCATCGGACTCGGACGCCACCACCGAGAGAATCTCAGCTTCTGCGTCCTCTATTTTACCCGAGTCGAACGAATTCAATCCGGACGATATGTACCGATGTATCATAAATTTGACAATCAACCTTTCAAATCACCTCTATACCGACAAATTTGAGTGGTCCCTACTTCATCCTCCCGGAACGGCCGAAATATTCGCCAAGCAGACATGTGCAGACCTAGGTCTTCCCCGTGAGTGGGTGCCAGTAATGGCACACGCAATTTATGAGTCGGTCCTACGCCTCAAGAAAGATGCGTGTGAAAGTGGGGGATTGGTGAGCGGTTGTTTCGGGGATATACCTAACGAGGCAGCGCACGGGGCGGAAGCCGGCTGGCGATATGATAATGAGCACTTGGCGGATGAATGGGAGCCCAAGGTTGAGCAGCTCTCGAAGGAGGAGATCGAGAAGAGAGAAGGGGATCGGGAACGACAGATTCGCCGTCTACGACGTGAGACAGCGCGATTCCCCTCGGGCACAGCCATGATTCCCCAACTTGGCGATAATAGAGGATATTTCGAGGATGCCTCGGAAGAGCGAATGGGCCGAGGAGAGCGCAGTAAAAAGAAGCGGCGATTCCGGAGTCTCAGTCCTCTCAATCGATCAGGTACGCCCGTTGTACGTGCCACACCAGACGTAAATGCCGCGGCCAGTGGTAGTGGGTCATTGAACGACTACGATCGAAGCACATGGCGGTGCTCTCATTGTAAGGTGTGGGGAACTGCCATCTGGGCGGTACGAGATGGACCCCAAGGGCCTCGAGTGAGTTGGCCTTCATTCCTATCCCTCAGTCACCACCGATCCATAAAACTAATACATCTCAGACGCTCTGTAACAACTGCGGATATCTTTATGAACGCGATCGTCAGCTCCCTAAGTGGGCTCGAGACCTTCACAAGTCCGACCTACGAGCGACCGATTATCGATGAAAATATGCCATTTTCAAACGCACTGTACTATTCAATTTTTGTAATGGGGAATATACGGTTGGGTGTTTGGAGTCAGACTGTATAATATACCAAAACTTGTGCCGAGGACAAGTGAGCTGACGGCGTCCCAAGATGGTCGCGAGAGACCCTTGAACAAGCTGTCCAGTGTTGCTTAGCTCCATATCAGGCCTGTGCTTGCTTGGAGAACTCTGCCTTCTGGCCCATCGTCTTACTGTCGTGACGGCTTCTTGTGTCCACGGGCTTTACCTTCCTCTATCCTTGCCCTCTTCATTTCCCTGCTCTAAGGCTGACCTCAAACCAGCCAGCCCACTAGTAGCCCTACTACCTGCCCAGGTCCTGGCTTAGATGGAACATCAGTACGTTATCTGCTCCATCAGTATACGCCCTCTCTCACCCTCACATCGTGATCCAAATACACGCTGTAGCCTGATACATGGCGCCGGGTCTACATGGACTTGCGCTCGCACAATTGATAAAGTGTTTGATCCAACAGCGTAGAGGCTTTAAAGGCGGGCGCTCATGGGAGGAGGGTGCTCACGATGGGATTCACGCGGGGATGACTGCGTTCAAGACATCCCGCTGCGACACCAGATCATGGAATGAAGGCGAGGAAGCGATTAGAGATAGGACACCTTAATTACAGACATCCCCGCAAGACCTACAACCGTATGATCCCTGAGCTTGACCGGGTGAGGAAAGACTATGGTTGATCATCTTCCTCAACTCGATGCTTGACTCCGTTGAGAAATGCGGTCATAGCCTCGCCACCGCCGAGGGGCATAGTACCGCCACTAACCCAACCTCCATTCGCCACCTTCAGCTGGAGCGCATCGGCCAAACTGGGCAAGCCGCCGTCACGAATTGCCATGGTCAGGCCTTCGAGGCTCTGGTGGAAGTAAGGGCTACGAAGCACCCGGTGCACAAGAAGCTTCTTCTCATCCAGGCTGAGGGGTGGCGCATTAGGCCCGGTGTTGACTAGGCTGGGTGGAAGAAAGGCGAGGAGACGGTCAATGAAGAGATGGCTGGCGGATTCCAAGATTGGGACGGTGGTCGAGGATGAGAGGAGATCGCCAAGGGATAGGCACGGCTGATTGGGCATGCGCTCGGGCAGCACCGGGTTATCTTCCAGGGAATGAAGAAAGTTCCGTACAATTGTCGTAGCATCCATGGCTTCAGACTGCAAATTACTGCCGCTCGCGTCAGCCTTTGGCCCTTAGATAGCATCGTGTGTGTGTGGGGGAGTATATATAATGGAGATTAAATGTTGAATATATTTTATTGGGCTAACAGTGGACACAAGCTGAAATATCCGCCTTGTGTCCGGACAGCGAAAGCTTTTCAGGGGAATAGGGGGAGCGCTGAACTTTGAAGTCGACGATGGGTACATGATAGGGCGTATACAATGAAAAAATAACCTACGCTCTGCCGCCATCTGCTCCTGCCTCCCTGGCATTGGCCCCTTCGCGACGAATGTCTCCGCCGGTTGCATCTGGCCCGGCACCACCACTCCCGCCGCCTCCGTGATGTTCGGAAGAGTGGCCGTGACCTTCGATATCTTCCATAGGCTCATCCCCATCGTCGAGATGGTCGTCATAACCGTTCCCCCTGATAGCAGCGAGCTCAGCCGCCACGTCAAATTCTTCTCCTTGCAGCAGGCGATCAACGACACGGCCAATGCTCAAGTCGCGTTCACTGAAACGGCTGGCGTATTTCGTCTCGTAAGGCTTTGATTGTAGCCAGAAAAGGTAGCGCTGTGGGGATGAAGAGAACTTAAGGACGAAGAAACGTCCATTGACATGGGCCGGAGCATCATCGTATGGAATGAAGCGGCAGTCGGCAGGCAGTATTACGAGGTCAAGATTCTGCTCGTCATGCACCGATTTGCCGCGCTCACGCCAGCAGAAGTGGATGAGATCTGAACCGAACATCAGTAGACAGTCTCACGCCAGCCATATTCCGACAGCACGAGCTACTGCAACGGCGCCACGAGGGAAGTTGCTTACTCTCTTCGGCATACAGGTATAGGAATCCGAGCGTCGGATTGGGAATCACTTTGTAGGGCCTACTCGATTGCTAAGACGGCAAGATTAGTGCATGCATAGATGATTTATTGGTTGACTCACATCTACCACGCAGGTACCAGCTTTGAAAGTAATCAGGGGATTGCTTGCCATGCTGTTTGTGAGGCTTCCGGGGCACTGATGTCGAACTTACTACATTGGAAGACCAAGCAGGTCGCGTGCTGAGAATACACTCGCTCGGCAAAACTATCTTCCGTTGGCGGCTAAGTCAGACTATGAGCGGCCGGTGCCGTGCCGCAAGACGTCACAGGCTAGTCCTTCATCTCTGAGTCTGGCGGACATCATCAAAGACTGTCCGAAGGCGTTAGTCAACAAAAATCTGATTCTTTTAGTTAGGCTTACACGCCGTCACAGGGGATTTTGTGGGTTATGTTACTGTGCAAGGTCAGGGGAAGGCGAAGGGAAACCTAGTGATGTATGATTTGCGCGTTGTGAGGTCGCAGGCTGATAGTTTGTCAGTCCCGGGTAACTTCGGCTGCGATGCCGATTTGTCAGCTTGACTGCCGTGGGCTTGTTGTTCTCAAAACATACATTGTTGGCAGCCGTTGCATTCGGCCTGGCATTTTTTTGGTTTTGTTGCGCGCTCAGTATGCTTTTCTTGTCAGATCTACCCGAGTGCCTTCGGAAGCTAAACGAAGTGCGATTGAATTATAACCGCTTATGGTTCCGCTACGATGACTGGAAAGGCACTTGGGCCTCTATACACCCTCGCGCTTTTTGAGCGCTATTGGAACCATCTCAAAACAGCATCTGGTCAGGACTTTCTGCAGGACATGGAGTCCATGAGGCAGTAATTCGGCAAAATTGAAGAAAAGCTTAACCATTAGTCCTAACCTCGTCAAAGAATTGAGACCCATCCGATTACACTAACATTGATTTACTCATTACCTCCTAGTCGCTCAGCTAATCTTTTCCTACCATCATGACCACAAATTGAACTAAGCGAGAATTCCAGTAGTAATAGCAATTACAAAAGTCAAGATATACAAACTCTTGTACGATATAAACGGTCAGGAACAGCTTTAGACCTTTACCACAAAGCAGAGGCCTTGAGTACCTCAGACGCGTATGATTCAATTTTTTATGATTTACTAATTGGTATCTCTAACGCTCTAACATTTACACGCTTTAGGGATGATGTTTTCAAGTTTAGTAAACGCAAGGCTATCTCCTCCTTACCCTAAAAGACCAACGAAAACATTGTTCATACAGCAGGATTTCCCAGAAACAAGATTCGTTAGCCTTATATTTAATTATCTGAAGAATTATCGTCTCCACTCGAATCCGAATAGAATGCTTGAAAACAGCTAGGAAGGTCTCCTTTTAGACGGTACGAAAGCATCTCAGACACAACAATTTCCTTCGCGACAGTCCAGCTATCTCTATCAGTACAGCCTTCCTTTTTACGAAAAATTCGCCAAACAACACTCTGTAAACTAGCAAAAGACATAGTATAGCCGAGCTCAAATGCATTCATATTGTCTAACCCCTCAAGAATTTTCTTGCGAGCCCACACATCTGAACGCAACGATTTTCCTCGAGAGTTCTCCAAGTATGCCCGAGCAAAAGTAGGCCCGTATCGTTGGACGAGGTCCTCAAAGACACACATCGTCTCCCTAATCCAAATATCATCGCGTAGATCAAGCGTCGGAGCTCTGGGTGACAGTTCATAGCCTGATTCGGATTGTGCAGTGTCAGCTGACTGCGAATTACGAATAAGGCCAGATTCAGCTACTAATCGCTTCATCATGACAAAGAAGTTGTGGCCCATCACCTCAACCATGACTCCGAGGGTTGCCAAATCTTCTACACAGAGACCTCGAAGGAATTTGTCCTGTGTCGCGCGTATTTCTAGCGTTGAATTTAGCCCAGCTGTGCAGTCCGACAATCTAAATAGAAGACAGATAGCATTATATCGAAATCCTCTAAACCTTAGACCGAGTTCTAACTTGGAAACATTGAGCGTGGGCCACCCTAGCTGCGCTGTTAGCTCTTCAAATTAGATGCTAAGCTGCAACTACAGGGAACCCACCTTCAAGTTCCCCCTTCATACAAGTTATTTCATGATCAACAAGAAAGAACAGCGTCAATTCCCGATATCTTAATTCCCAGAGCCATGGATAAGTATATTTTTCCAGTCCAATATTGCCAGCATTTATCCTGGACGAGGACCGGATGATTTTATTTTCTCCATTTACAAACAAAAGTAATCCACAGCCTCGCGTCAATCTTTTGGTTACAGATTTCTCATGGCTCTTTAATAATGACGTTAAGGACTAGCGCGCAGGTCAGGATGTTTGCCGGGAAATATAGGTAGCAATGGTTAGAAGTCATACCTTGGAGATACAGAGTAGGCACTTGATATCCCTCGGGTCCATGTATATCACGAATTCTAGCACGCGCAGACAAATCTCGGGCACAAGCTCGATTCCGCCATTGCTGCACAGCATGTTAGATCTCGCCATCACGACTGTCCAGTACGTCTTAGTACAGGTGCCACGGGAAATTTTCACAATGCGAGCTAAGTGCTGGCCGTCTTTTATCGCTGTGACCGGCAAAACGAGGATGCTAATTTTATTTTGCAGCGAGAACGAAGGAGAGCAAGGTTGAGAAGGATAAATATACGTAGCGATAGGTGTTTCTCGAGGGCTGTGGAAGTAATTGAAAAAGATGAGAGACCAGGTCTACGCCAGCTCAGGGCGAAAGACCTCGAATGCTGCTGCTTCTCCCATCAAGGTCTGGCTGAGTTGGCTCCACCCCACCACACGCGAGATGGAGGGAAGGTACGACAAGGCTAGTTCAACAGCCGCGCATGTCGCACTATCAAGGTTCACATCGGTGCTCGCTGGCCAATGAAAACATCGCGCTTACCCCGACCAGTTTTACCTGTCCTCGGGAATTCCGATGTACTATAATGGGAGAGATCCCACAGACCATCACTTGGGGAACAGCTGACACAAGGAGGCTGGGGGCTTTATTACGATTGGTAGCAAACTTTTGTTATAAATTTATATTACTCTGAGTTCAAGGTAACGGTCGAAAAAAGATCGAGACGAAAAAGCCATCACTCGCAGTCCTGGTTACACTACACTCCCTTCACCTGCCTGAGTACGCCTCTACCCGTTAGACTAATTCTGACCAGTATCGAGCTGACGGGTCTGTACATTAATAGAAGAGGAAGTTCTGTAATAGTAACCCTACGCGAATCCCGTCCGATGTAAAGAAATTTACACACCGGGATATGTTTTTGAACATCGTTTCACGCGTAACAAAATTGGTGTCTCTAGATGCCTCTTTTAATGTGGGACGTGGACATTAGCCTAGGCATTCCTAGCCAAGGGGGCATCTCAGCAGAGAACCTTCCTTCAGATAACTTAATTCAAGAATTCGCTCCAGAACTGGGCTTTTCCGTAAGGTTATTCCCTGTGATGTTATGTAGCGTGCCTTAAATTTTTTCATTCGGTGGCAGCTGTGTCGGCCTTCGGCCGTCCATGTGGCTACTTGGAAAAGCCGATGAATGTGGGCCTGTGAGTAAAAGTCTGTGGACTCATTAGGTCTTACAGCTGTCTCCTTAATGGCACGTCTCGTATCACTGACCTACCTTGGCCTGACAGAAGATATTCTTTATCGTTGAGTGCCTGTTGCCCGAGCTGACCCCTCCCTCGGTGTTGGCATAGTTTTGAGGGATTGACGTGGCATGGCCACATGGCCTGCTCTGGTCAGTTGATGACGCAGAGGGGACTAGTCAATCTAATCTTCAGCAGAGAAGTACGTTTTTCGTTTGTGCTTCGTTTGCTGCGCCACGCCCTCTCTCGGGTAGTGTTGGTGATGGACTACATGGGGTCGATAAATCGCATCCACGGGTGGCATCCTATATAATTCAGTCTCTGACTAACTTTCAGGTCGATAATGACTATCCTACTTACCAGTCATCTACAGTCAAGGGAAAGTATTCGTACAAAAAGTCGGCACTCTCGATGAGACTACCAAGACTGACTCCTCTTCTCCTATCCATGGAATTCTTTGCGTCGCTGGACTTACGATTGCCGCAGTGTGAAAGAGAATAACCCGAACAATTTTCTTCATCGCCAGGGGATATATCAATCGGGCTCGATAAGGAAGGTTTTGTCCACGTGACACTTTCGGAATTCCAAAGTACTGGCGAAATAGTAGATCCTGCTGATTCGGGAGACTTTGATTGTTTTTTGGTGGGACGATGATCTATGTTATTTCTTGAAACGTTGGCTTTCCATTCGGAAAGATCTAGAGCGGACTAAACTTAATATTAATAAGATATGATAAAATATGCTTTGGAAATTTCCAAGTACCTGTAGAGATTCAGAAGTGGACCCGTGGGCACTGGTCTGTGCACGAAGCTCGGCTCTTGTGCGTGGTGTTGACATATCGGTTTCAACGTGGGGACTGGGCTTCGTATCCGATTTCTTCTCACTCTCTCTAATCTTACTGTCAAAGTTACGAGGACTTCGTCCGCGCACAATGATAGGCCCGCTCTGGATTTCTGCAATTCTAAAGAGTTCTCCGGTGGAAAGTGTAGCGACTAGGTTAACTTGAACAATGTAGTGCTGTTGCAACCCCTTTCTCCGTCCGTTGTTGGCTGTCGCGTGTTTAAATTGTAGCCGTTTCCACGAAATTGGAATTGATAGCATAGTTGGGTCCATGTCGGGATTCAAGGAAAGATCCAACTGATGAGATGGTGGCGCAGTTCCAGCCTTGTCTTCACTTGAGACTCCTGTGGCTGTCTTCCATGGTACCGAGATAATTTCGGTACTCTTCCCTTCGATACTTTCAAAGGCAGTGAGAGATGCTTCCAGGTTAAAAAAGGGTATGTGGAGCCCTTGTTCATTGATCATCCCTTTCGTTCCTCGGCTAAGGATAATAGCTCCACTGATTTGAAAGAGATTTCTTCGATAGCAGGTCAATTCGTTACCTGTAGCAGTACTATCGCCGTAGACGTCTTCGGCTACAAAAAACATACCATAGAGTTCGGCCGACATTATTGGCCATGTTTGGCCGTTATCATCGAAAATTGGCGCCTTGAGGATGGGTCCACTGAAGCCAAGAAGCTTGTTATCCATTTCGGCTGAGGAGGATTTTGGTTCGGTCGTTGTACCTTGCTTGTTCTCTGTATGGGAACTAGCGAATTCGGTACTGTTTTGATAGGGAAAGGGATCATCAAAAGTGCTCGAGAAGCCATCTGACTTATCGTAAGAGGGCGTAAAAGGGAGAGAAGGGAGACTCGTTTGGTGTCCATCGCTAGGAAGAGCAACTGCGGGTCAGCGAGGATATTTTAGATATTTTTATGTCGTAGAATAAACGTACGAGTCACGCCTCTCAAACGTTAGCTCTTGACCATACGAATCCAGGCCAGATGCGACAATATGGCTCTGGTTGGTCGTGAGGCGTAGGATATCGCTCGGCACGGCCATCAAAGTCGACATCGTCAGACTCGCAGAATCGTGCGCGATCATTGTGTGCTGGTGTACAGGAGCGTCGACAAAGGTTGGAGATGGAAATACCATCTAAGTACTGACGTGGAGATGCCTCACATCGTTTAAGCGTTGTTTGGTGGGAGCAAGTCCAAAATATCACGCAGGATTAACGTGTAACTGGGAGACTCTAGATTGTAGTTGGAGGCGGGGGAGGGGGCTTTCTAATGACAAGTGCCCGAAGGGTTATGCAGCCTTTTGTACTTTGTCATTATTTTCTATATCCATGAAGTGGGTGTCAATATTAAGCCAAAGGTGTGAATTTAATGGGTAGGATGTGGTAGCCGGTGTTGGGAGATGGAGGGGCACATTAAGGGGGAGAAGGGGGCCCAAGGAGGCCAGGGAGCTAAGGGGTCGCGTGCGTGAGATTATGAGCATCATCTCGGGTGGAATTACGGGTAGGATAAGTTAGTTTGGTCTGGCTATGCATATTTCATCTTGGCTGACAAATCTTGACCCTCCAGTCGCTCCGGGATTTTCAACGCCAAAATTTTAACTTTGCGATTGCTCAAGTCCGAATTCCGTAGTTCCGCTCCTTTCAAACTCCCACACGGATGGATTACGCCTCGAGTTGACCGAGGTGAGGCAGGGTTAAAATGTACCATTCGGTTCTCGAGATTAGCGAGCCATTACTACACGCTGTTTTCTTCAACTACCCTCGCGGCTCATATGCCTTGTACGATGCCTCCACGCACGCTTCTCAACCGTTGCACATAAAATGAAGCGAAAGAAATGTGTCTAAAGATAGGCCTAGGAATTTACCTCGCAGCTAGACAACTTGAGGCCAGAATGCTTGCCGAATACCGATGGCAGCAGTCACAGTAATGACAGCATCTACCCGAGGCTGTATCGTCCGAGCGCGGCACGAGAGATAATTTGAATGCGAAGCGAGCAGTGCCGATCTAGCATCTTGTTCAGGCTATGCATTTCATCTCTACACGCAATCTACAGTGAATCCGATCCGATCTATCAGCTACCCCGGAGCCGGGTCATGGGTCGTAGACGTCCCTCGTTACCTGTCGATGAGATTGACGTTTATCTAGCATTCTGATACGATAAGAAATCCTCTTCAACGACGGACGTCTTTAGTGGCTTTCATTCCCGCATAGTTCGACGAACTATTTCATGTGACAATAAGTTTGTATTTGTTCACGTAGGATCTTATCGTAGAGGTTCATGGGCTTACGAGCAATGTGGAGTTTCCCGGAATTTGCGAAGCCCTAAATTTTCGAGTGGTACACGGCCATGGTCGCAAACATCGAGTAGACTTCGCATCCCCATCCCTTGGCTGTGCACCTCTTCTAAAGCCTCTTCACATGCAGATGGAACAACACTAGAACTTTCTAGTTCACATATCATCCCACAATCTCCATCAGCAAGACAAATTGACACCACAACTCTTGCTTCTTATCCTATCACCAACCCTGACATCCTTGGAGTTTGCCGTAACATCTTATGTGGGCTGGTCTCTTGTCGATCTAACGAAAATTTCTCGAATACATGATTTGATGTAGTTTGAAAAAGCGTTGATAATTAGGCGCTACCTTCTCTTGAATGTGTTCGCTTTGATTGAGTAGCTAGATTGAATACTAGCATCTCATTCACTCAGGTATCTGTTAGTGTACAAATTTAACATTCGGTGAATTAATCATCATTTATGGTCGGGATTTTGTACCGCTCTGCCCTGTTATTTTTTGTCAAGTTTTGGAGCCGGAACGCATTTGGTAAAGGCCCAGGTTAGACCTATTGACGGTTGAGGCGCGCACGTAGCGTTTTACCTCAGTAAGTGGACCGAAGCCAATCTCTAATTTAGTCACAGGTTGTATATCCACCATCAGGTTGAGACGGCACAGGCAATAGCGGCTCCAATCAGGCTACTCTCCCGCGCATAAGCAAGCTCGACCATTCCAGCATTACCACCGCTAGCCTGAACGAGCAGATCTAAATGTACCTGACATGCAGCTCTAAATCCGGGATAATTCTCAATGACGGAACCGTTGTAGGCAACAATAGTGTGAGAAAATTGTGAGGGTGAGATACCCTCGACCTCATTTCGAAAATGCCAGAGGGCGTGAATGCCAGCTGCAACTAAGCAGGAAGCTCGATATATGACGTGGGAGGCGATCAAATGCAGTGCCTCTAGGTCTCGATCAGATGGGGGGTTGGTGGTAGGATGTCTTTCAGAGAAGAGGTGGCGAGCAGTGCTAAGGTGGGTGCTATGATTTCTGGGAGCGGTGAGCAAGATATATTGTTAAGTTAAGTAAGACCCACTGTTCTACTTGCGAAATGGTTTCAGTGCTCAGAGAATACTTCTCTCGCAGGCTTGGGGGCACGATGCCACCGAAGAAACCGGCTGATTCTATAGCATCGACAAGGATGAGACGGATGATCTCGCCTAAATGTCCGCCGCTAACTAGAGTTTCGAGGGGCTGGAAGTCGGGGTTTGGATGGTGAGCGCGCAAGCTTTCGTCCCATTTGGATGTTGGCAGGATGTCATGTCCCATCATGGACATTTCGGTGTTGACTATGACGTGCTGGGCCGTGGCAAACCATTCTGACGGTCTGATTCCGAATTTTGCAGCGCCGAAGAGACCGACAGGGAGGTGGACGGCGGCGTTGACGCCGGTTCCGAGAATAAGGGCAAAGCGGGTGGCCGGGGCAAGGTATGCCGTAGAGAGCAGGGTAGCGGAGGAATCATTAATGATGGCGTGGAGACGGACATTAAGACCTCTTTGGTGGCAACATGATTCAATAAGCTGGCCGAGATCTTGTCGCAATAGGCCCTCGGCAGCTAAGAAACCCTTGCCCATTTGAAGGAGACGTCCGCTTTGGTGGGAGGTTTGCCTGCGATAGTCAGTCTGGTGCAAGGTCTGCACGTGGTCAGGGGGAAGCGAGAGGCATACTCAATGGGAAAGGACCACGATACGCCCATGGGAAAAGATGGTTCAGGCAAGTCTTGGCCCATCAAAGTTTCCTCTATCCTCTCGGCCAACCAGTGGAAAAATGGCATGCCTCTTAATGCCTTGACGGGTGAGGTAATGGGAAAGGACTTTTGACTTAGTATCTGACATTTGTCATGCACCTCCAACGAGCTTCCAGTGAGCTCGACGAGAGCGACGCGCAAAGTGGAGCCGCCGAGATCCAGGGCTAGAAACCTTCCCCGTTCATCACCGGTGGGTAGCTGATGATTGAATGATGGTAGCATACAAATAGGGTCCTGAATTCTTTCGAGGTATTGTGCCTTGAGGCGATGAGAGAGCATAAGGAGGGAGCTGGTGGAGAGAGGAGTTCGTAGCGTCATTTCCACGCGTTCGAGGAAAGCTTGGCCATGGCTAAGAGATTCACGTGGCAGGAGCACCCGTAGTTTTTCGTCGTCGGCCTCATACTTCTTTTCATCCCAACTACATGAGGGCCAAATGGCCAGGTGGAGACGTGTCAAGAGGGCTAATCTTGTGCGTAGGAAGATGTTGACAATGGCGAGGAGGGCAGTTTGTATTGTGAGCATGGCAATGATGGTAGGTAGGCGCAGATGTGATTCCATTGTTCGGAGACGCGAGGCGGGCGATAGGGAGTAGGAATTCCCTGGTACGGGTGTGGATGTCGGACGAAGATTCCTAGTGTTTCTGTGGGGCAGCGGGTGGCCAGGGGGATAGGATCTGCAGGCCGGAGAGGGTGGAGGGAAGTTTGGCTTAGCTCCGTTGGTGTCGGCAGGCGGATTACGATGTGATATGCACGGAAAAGATAAGAGCGTCTCTGAGAGCGAAACGGAGAAAGGCGATGCTAGGTTGGTTTGAGGATTGGACGGCTGAAGAAGGGAATGATGCGGGCTCTGAAATGATTTGGAGGGATGAGAAGGATGAGATCGAGGAATGGGAGCGGTGCAGAGGCGGAGGCGGATGAATTAAAGGGCGATGAAGGATGGTTGATTGAGGTGATAAAGGCGCGACGCTAGGAGCCCTGATGATGGCTCAGGGCATCTTTTGGCCGTGGCAACGTTACCACGGTCTCGTGACAGCGAGAATGCGTGTGGGCAGAGCATGACAAAGCTTGGCGCCGTAACTGGCCGTGAGACGTGCGGATGGGTGATGAGGTGGGTGCATGGCCGACGCCCTGGTGGTGTGTAATGGAGGTTGGACCTTTTTTTCGACGGGGGCGACGCTGCGGCCGGAAGCTAGAGGCGAGGGCCAGCCGGTATAGAGGGACACGCCCGCTGGATGCGCAGTGGAGCCTGGCCGCTCGCGCGCCTACTGAGCTCGCCGCGGCAGCGACGTCGGCGCCAGCAGCAGCATGCCCTGATGTCTCCTGCAGGTCGTCGCGGCGCTGATGTCCGATCGGCCGCGAGGACAGAGCGTGACGGCGAGGTTCGAGAGAGCGCAAAAAGCCAGGGAGCTGTGCAGACGAGACGGAACAGTGACAACGCAGGCGGCCGTGAGAGCGACGTCTGCTCCAAGCGCCTGCCGGCTCACCAGACGCGTAATCTGACAACGACCACGACAACGGCGGCCCGGGTCTCGCCGGCGTCTGGGCCGCGACCTCTGTGCTGGCTGGGGCGGTCTAAGTTTGTAGCCTGTCCTCAATGCCTATTTTCCGCCTCCTATTGGCTTGTCTAGTGCAGCGCCGCCGGGGCCTGCGGTATCTGGCAGATGTCACGGCGTCGGCCGGCAAGGCAGCACCTGCGTCGTCTCCGTCCATGACTTCAACGCCATGTCCGCCTTCCTCTTCCCCTGCTCCTCACGGCCGTTGATCGTCGTCCGCGTCTGCCGCACACGATCAAGCGCCCCGATTTAACTACGGCCCTTGCTAGCCTCTCAACCCTGCAACCTGAGTGTGCCTGGCCCATGGCGCCGAGACCGTCAGATACGCCCGTGCCATGGCATGTCCGGAAGGTCTCGGCCGCCCCAGCTACGTAGGCTTCCACATCGTCAATTCCACGCACGGCCCTGAGCGCTGTGCTTTGATTTTCGCGCCTACAGCGTCTCCATGACTCTGACTAGAACACAGCGCGCCTATCCGCACCTGGCTAGCTGTGGCGGTTCATCGCATCCATCTGTCCACACTGAAACTAGTCCTAGCCTCCATCGACGCCGCTCGCCCTGCACTTCGGACATTCCGTGACTCTGCGCTTCGCCCCTTCAACCTGCATGTCTCAACGGCCGTGCCTTACTGCCATCCTCGCTGATGAGTGAGAGCTGCAGACTACACCGCTCGACATTCTCTTGAATCATCCGTCGCTACCTCTCTCCCTCAATTTAATTTCCGATTCAGGCCAGCTCACCCTAATTGTTGAAATGTGGCAGACGTATGCATACATCAAAAATAAAGAAGATACATTAATTTTGTTTTGTGTCGACTACTCAGCGGAGCCGAGTGCATCACACCGGCTCCCGCCCCCATTGGTCCACAGGATAACTCCTTCGCACTGGACATCCTTGATACTGCTGCAGACATCCATTCCAAAATTTCTAGCATTGCCCCATGCCTCGTGCAAAAGTCAGCAATGACTAGAAGCTGAGCCAGCCAATGATCCTGTATGCCAATGGCGACTAAAATCCAACACCTGTCAGCCCTAGCCCCTACCAATCTCTAATCTTCAGCTGAAAATGACCAGAGCCCGACATGATTCAAATCCCTCTTCAACTTGAGGCTGGCTGATCTCCAAAAGACACAATTTCTCAAAATCCCTACAATTCTCGCCACTATTACCCTGAAATTGACCAGGAAGGATTTTGTGCGGCCAATCAAAAGGAAAAATGATGAAGACCTCATCACGACCAAACAGATCTCGTCCAAATATCCTCGGATCAGAGCAAGAGATACATTGTCAGCGAGAACCGATGTATTCGTCTTGTCGATTGCATCCTACTACATATCTACAGATCTACCTGTGTTAGCCAGGCTTCTTTCCGGCATGCTCGTGAAACCCGGCAACTCCAATGTCTGTACACACTTCTGGAATCCAGGCCAGCCAACCTCACAATTTTCTCCTTCTACCCAAACCACTTCCGCATCTTATATCCACCCTTGCATAGTCCTGTGGCACAAGGCTCAGAGATGTTAGCAAGGCATCGAGATAATCTCAGTAGCATCGATCAGTCAAGTCTGCCCTGCTAGAAATCCCCAAACCATTCGAGAAAGGATTCTGTCCTAGTATAGAATCATACTGTTGGCATAAGCCCCGCTTCGCACTCAAATATTCTGTCCCAGTACTGAACCCCCCCCCCCCCCAGTTCACGGGAGCATAAAGCCAAGATCGGCTCTATGGCATTTCTGATGGTATAGAAGTCATCCTCGTCCGAATTATTGGCAGGCACTTCCCTGTCTATGCTTCCCCGTAATTTATCAAAATCGGCACAGGGTCAAGCCTGCTATATTTCAGTTTGTTTATGATAGTGAGAGATGGTGTTAAGGAAGTCATCTTAGTGTCAGAAATATGCCATTTATCCAAGTCCCAGGCGCATGTGGAGATTCTTCCACAATCTTTCCAGTCTATCCTGATTATCCCGATCGTGATTAGTTGTCCATCCCACCTTTTACTTAATAAACCATACAAAATAGGGAGACTGCAGGATGTGCAGCACCACCATCCCTTCTAGGCAAGTTACCAAGAAATCATCGATTCAAGTAATATTGCGGATACACTCTAGCACCGTCTGACAAAAATCTCGAAGATAACTCCAGAAGAGTGGGAAATTCAACCGCCAGCCCTTTACATGGCGAGTCTCACTGCTCTTGTGCATCCTCGAATGACAAGGACAGTAATGGCTCATTCTCTCCCGACTCAATCAATCGACTCAAGAATAGAGCATACTATCCAAAGAATGTATTTTCGCACATGTTAAGACGATGACAGGGTCTTGTCCATCTAAGATGCTGAGCCTAGAGGGGGGTACCGTGTATCTGTCTTCTCCGCATCTCGAAATCTACATGTGTATATAAATATATATCGATCCGACGTAGATCTCCGAGTACAAGGCTTCCAGGATTTATCTTCCCACGTCCGAAGGACTCACCGCATCGCCGACCTGAACCACGGAAATAACAGGGTATTTATTACCCCTTAATTTCCTTCTGTTCAAGCCAATACCTTATACTCGGCCATCGCCGTAGCGCAGTGTCATTCGGGCCAGATTACTTACCATCATATGAACGATGAGATACCGACGTGCTAGCAAGCCATACACCGATGAATAGTCTCCC
This sequence comes from Blumeria graminis f. sp. triticale, assembly GCA_905067625.1. Lineage (NCBI taxonomy): Eukaryota > Fungi > Ascomycota > Leotiomycetes > Helotiales > Erysiphaceae > Blumeria > Blumeria graminis. The sequence continues at coordinate 7,975,635 of LR898477.1, forward strand.
AGTTACTGCGACCAACGCCGCTAAGTTGATTCTGCTAGAATTAAATTATTGCCCTCCGGCTCGGCCGAAGCGTCTGGAACGACGATTCGGAACCTAGTGATTCAGCTCATTTTCCCATCGGCGAATCTCAATCATATCTCACAACGCTAAGCGATGACAAGCATATGCAAACTCTAGTAAGGATTATCCTAGAGTCAATGATCTGCATGAATTGTCTCGAGAGCAACAGTCAGTGCATCTTCGATTACACCCTGCAATCTCCTAGGCGTCATCGCTCGGACCCATTTGACCAGGCCCAGATCCAGGCAGAGGGACTACCACGGCCAAATTATCTGCCCGTCTAATTCTGTCTACCTGGAAGGGCCCGAAATACATAGGTGGCTGCCTGACTTGATGCTGGGATGGCCTGATCAGCATCCTGTATCCCGATCCTACACTACCGCACTACGCTTTGGAGATATGCATCAACAAAGGCATGCCAAGAATAGCCGTAAAAAGATTTGCTGTCCATATTCTCTTCCCAACGTATGATGGCGACGTAATGAAGCGTCAAAATTTACATAATTCATGCAAGGCGCTGACCGTGCGGCATATAATGACATCCCTACCGATTCTCATCATCAAAGCACACGGGTATCAAATCCCACGCAGCCGAGTAATTTACCAGCTCTAAAATGTCTTGCAATATCAACAAGAAACTTGAAAATCAGTACACTAATTATTTCTTCAATCTCGAGACTTTCATAATAAGAACTTATCGTGACGAATGACACTTATACTCCTAGATTTATCCTGAAAATTCCCTACCTTGAAGCCTCAAACTCGACAAAATTGATTCCACGAAGTTCCTTGACTCAATCCAACTACGCAAGCGAGTAGGAGGCGAGAGCAAAGTGTTGTGATTGAGAAAGAGAACTCGTGATAGATAATAGACATTATATCTAATGCATAAAGCGACCTTCAAAGGGACAACCCGAATGTTTGAAAAGCAGCTATGAATGTCGCCAGGTTGAACATAAGCCAATTTACAGGAAGCGTCAAAACAGATGACCCAATATAGTAGACTCAGACGCTGCTTCGTACCTTCTGTTAAATTCAGCCTTTCCAAGGAGATGCAAACCAATATTAAATCTTTCTTTTGCGTATATATTTAAAAACATCTACATACCATGAAGATCCTCTTCGATGATATTTTCATGTACAAATTATCCATCCCTCCAGATTCAAAAACTTTAGATAAATATAAAATCAAGGCCTTTCCTTTTGCAGGTCAAGGACCCAAACATTTACTGGAACACCTGAGATTGTAGGATGTGAATACGTTAATATAATTCCAAAAATCTTTGAGGCTGACTCTTCTAGCGACTAAGATTAGTTTTGTGACAAAGAAAACAAAGCCTGAAAAGATCAAGTAGTTATAATTGACGGTGTAATTAATGATATAGATGTAAAAAGGCTTAAACACTGGATTAATAATTCGTTAAACATAATAGGAAGCGACAAATCTCCTGTACTTGCATTTTTAGGTACTAATTATCTAAATGGCTTATCACGAATTTAAATGATATTAATATTTTCAATTATCCCGAATCGATGCCACGAGATCCCACGCCGGTATATTCGGAAGACATGTAATTTGTGTAAAATGACTCATGTTGGCGTCAGGAATACTCCTACTTAGATTTCATTCGCAGATACCACTCAAAGTTAATCCTTACGGCATGTAATCTATTACATTAGTATCCACCATAGGGAAAAACGTGAAGACCCTGTGGCTGTCCAAGTGTGCTTTTGTCACCCCACAAATACAATGTCGTTGCACGAAAATATAATAAACGGATCTCATTAGATTTGAACCAGATTTATTCTGTCTCAAGTAGGCATGTGTTTAAGCTACCTAGAATCTACTTGAAAGAGTGGCCCTGGCGGCGTAATACTGCAGCATCTAACCCTTATCACTACACAGTCAGATACACTGTAGATGCTTGGCCCATAAGTTTGTAATCTCTGGACTCGCCGCCTACGTTGGCCCAAAATTTTCGAAACCTCATGTGTTTCTTCATCTTCATCTTGGCGAAATACAGATCGATCTTCTAGTAATGGAGCTTCTTTTGACCCTGGGCTTTTTTTGCGACATATTTGAATTGCGTATGCGGCTAGCTAGCTAACTAGCTGTGATACAACTTCAAAGAAAAATTACAGAACAAATGACTTAATGTAAAACTAGAGCACTCATGCCTCGGTTTTCATTTGCTAGTACCACGGCGTAGTTATGGCGACTTTGTCTCAGACCCATTTCAACTCTCATCCGTGAATACCTACCCTAGGAAACGTCTCAAAACCTCAGAGTTATTCAGGCAAGCTCCATCAGTTATTAACTTTTCACCGCGCGAAATGTGGTCTGAAGCGTCTCCTTTCCAAGCGGAGTAGGTGCCCGGGCTACTCAAACTATACTAGAGAACACCACCAGGAGGCGTACCACTGCACCTTCTATCGTTTGCTTATTTTTGTAGTGCCAGCTGCACAATCGCGATGGAAGCCTTTGTATACACAAATCTCAATTCATAAAACTCCTTGCCAGAATTCAAAATTTAACACTCATTGAATAGTAAACTTTCTTGGCATCATACGGTAAATTTATCCTGATCCCTCTCACGTCCATCCCGAAGAACTGCCTCTCAAATTTATGTGTCACGATTTTTTTCCTCCTGCGTGTACAAATATCGGCATGGGCGTGTATTTGATGATGATATGAGGCCAGAGAAAGTCGACAAGAGGTATGTTCATTGGAATAAGCATGTTCGAGGGCGTACTTGCAGACGTGACAAAGTTTAGGTAGAAATCGATCTCGTTGGCTGTGAAAATTTGGCATGGTAAAGGATTTTGAATCATTGCCTTGCGGTCCATTGTCTTAGGTCTTGAACACTTTGATGGAACTCGGCTCTGTGAGAAAACTTCACTTCTAGGTTCGAAGAGGATAGCGTGTGCAGGTATTCAGTCTTACCATTACTTGGCTTTGAGCACGACAGCATTCCAGGGGATATAGCTTTAGCCAAGCCTGTAAGGTATACTTCGGCCCGTGTGGTATGAGACCAAAGACGTTCAGTTTATTTGCTTCCCAAAAGGATTTTACACCTTCCTGAGCCACATGATATCTTTACAGATAATCTGCGACCGTCTTTCTACATTTGATATTCTTCCAATCGACTGAGTCGGCTTCGAATCCTGAGTTCATGACTTTCGAGTTACACACCGGAAGGTAAAGTCGAGACGCAATAGTATGGCGACACCGGTTCACGCGACACATCTGGGGACCGAGACCCGCGGATATCTAGCTAACAATTTTAACCGTTCTGCAAGAGATAGAAGTCTACCTGCGAAGAAAGTTCCCCATTTCAAGAATGTCGTGAGCGCCGAATTACGAGATAAGCTCACACTGTTACGGCAGCGCTCAGTGACACTTAGCAGCATATCGTAAGGATTGCCGAAAGTAATCATCACATCACACACCACATGCCACACGCGACCCAAGTCTCATCCTACATGCCAGCTTCAAGGTAAAGCTGGAGGGATATTTCCCAAAGTGTAAATTGGCCTGCCCTCGGCGATCGTTAATCAACCATTTTTCTGGGTTCCAGGCCGATAACTCTTGATCCTCGGGCGCACTGGGCGGGGCAAGGAAAAGGTGATGTTCTGCAGGGCTAAGAGAAGATACTTGATGTAAGAGGTCAGTCTGCGTCTGTTCCATTGCCAAATTTGGAGCTCTTGATTCGGAATATTTTACGTCGGTTAAAGGATTCTGTTGTGGGAATTAACTGGATCCCGTTGCCTCTCGCGCACAGCACAGGTCTAAGATGGTCTGTTATGATTACGGCTGGAAAAATGCAGCTTGTCCGGTGGTCGAGACCTCATCCTGCGACAAGAGTGACGAGTTGTGTATGCAGGCACGATCCATTCAGCCCGGTGATTTTCTCTCAGGGATGATCCATGTCTCAGTGAAACATGTTATGTCCAGAAAATCTTTATCTCCACCAAGGCTTCTCATCACATTTATTTCATCTGAGTACATCAATAGGCTAAGCTTAGACTCGACCTGAAGTGCGGATCTGTAAATTCTCGCCATGAATCGTGTTGCGGTAAGAAAAGCGTCAGTTCGATCAAGACGCAAAGTGGAGTACTCGGGACTCATCGAGCCAGCGGCATTATTGAAGAGAAGCTTGCTCGCTAAAAAGATGGGGAATTGTTCGTTAGAACTTCGCCGCTCTATGGCGTTGCTATTGCGCATTAACGACCTAACCTTCTTCCTCTGGGATTGGCTTAATTCCAGCTATGAAGCGGTAATCTTCTTGGATACGTATTACGAGGATTCCTGCTGTAAGTACCTTGAGGTTTGAGCGACGGATAGCCCCAATGACGCACACAATCGCCAGCTGAGGCTATCTAGATAACAATGCGAAAGAGTAGGGGCAGTAAGCACGCGCTCGACCTCCAAACTGCTCGGATTACTACTAGCGCCCGTTCGCGCGCACTACCGCCCTGCATGTGTATTCCTGGACCCCAGTAGCCAGCCCGTGCGCGAGCCTCGACATGTTAGTCTCAACTGTCCGCCGATCACGACAAGGCGACTCGCTATTTTGGGCCTTATAAGAACTGCCGTGCGCTCAGCCCGCGAATTATATGCTCGGAATACATCAAGTTATGACTTGCGCGCTTGCGTTCCTGGACTATGACCTCGAGACGTTGAGGCTCGATAACTGTTGCTGTCTTAGATGTGAGTGGGTCAATATCTGCTGTCATTCCATTGACGTTAACAGTCTGTCATATCAGTGTCCGTTACGGTCTATGGCAGGTGAAATGACCAGTTTAACAACTCCATGACTTTGCCTCAGCTCCGCAGGGGATAGCATGCAAAGGAAACATTAGGTTTATTGTGTTCAATGGGATGTTCTTCTCTCATTCAAATTTGAATAATTGATCACAGTCAAACTTTGGTCCAGTATACCCTCGAAAAGCTTTCCGCTGTGTCAGTTTCAGGCCTACGACGCATTTTCTCTCCCCGTCATTAACAGTTATCCACAAAGCTAAAAGGGTCAATATAAGTAAACGCCAAAGCAACTAGCTTCCGCCTCAATCCGTTAGCTGCGTCCAACGTGTCTAGCTCGCTAGGCCGCGGTAACTTTGCTTCCGCTCGAAGGCATAATCTTCTCTTGGCCTACATTGCATGGATTCAGAGCAGTCTGCATGCAAGGCTTTTATCGGTACACGGTCCGACATGGCGACGAGTGCCTACAGTAACTCTTCACTCCAGCAAGATGTGAGTTGGCGGAAGAGAATTGAAACCTCTCCGCGTCGCTCTACCCTCGACATGCTGCTCTACACGGAAATAAGGATGCTGAACACAGCTATCTTAATTCCGTCGGTAGTAATGCTGAGAACTACGGGAATTACGGACTACTTTTTTATTCACCCTTACGACCAGCAGCAGCTGTCGCGCCCGTTTCCCTGAATAAATAGTTTATCCTTAGACTAAAGTCGCATCTTAGCAGACTCGAAGACTAATTCTGCGGATGAGGCACACTTAGAATCATCCAACTTTTTCGCCCACTGGAATTACCAACAGGCGGTTCCACATTTTAGAAATCCTAACGCTGCTAGTTGTTGCCCTAAGACGTGCACTCCATAAGCCTTGTTGGGCTCAGAGACCCGGCGGTGCCAGTAGCATTTCTGGAGCCTGCGCCGATCTACCGCTGCGTTGCGACAGCCATCCGTCCAGTAAATTCTCCAAGGTCACTTGAATATCAGGTAATAGCAATAGACAACTCCAATCTTGAGGCAACTGGCTGCTACCGTGCTAACATTCCAAAGAACCCCAACCTCTATGGTCTAAGCATTAATAATGATGCCGATGCATTTAGTCATCTGCATCATGGACAGCGCATGTCCAAAGATCGTGCCGGTATGTGTGTGCGGAGCAGCTGCAGTGGTACCATTACTTTGGAAAGGACAGGGCACGCACCTACTCACTGCTTTCTCCACACTAGTGCTATAGATAGGTGTAGCGGCTTCGAGAGAAGAACATTACCAACGCCACGGTCACAGATGCCAAGATAGTGGCGAGTCATACTGCTGGGAGAGGCCCTTCAGCCCTGGAGCCCGTTCCATGGCCCTTCTTACCGAAAAGTTGGGACCTGCAAGATTTCCTCCGCAGTAGCGCCGAGGTAACATTCCCAGCTTCTCTTGTTTAGGTTGTTATATATTGCGCCGATGGCATTTCCACACTGGAAGTGGCTTTGCTCAAAGTTTTGTCACGAACTAGAGGAATAGGAACTGGAGTGACAATATCGTATATAGCAGTCGACAATCGTCCGAGAACTTCCTATTACACCGGTGAAACCTACCTATATATTTGAGGTTTACTCTGTATAATAATGTATGGATTAGGCAGAGAAAGCCTTGTATATCTATTTGAGACTTAAGTGTGAGAATACTGGACATTTATGTGTATCTACAGTCTATATTCCTAAACTCCCGCAGACCACACCCAGCAATAGACAGCCACCCTTTATCAGAATGGTGGGACCATATTCACAGCAGTCTATGAGCATCCAGACTTACATGCGTCAATGGGTGCCATTACCGCACATGAGACATGCGAGGAATACCGGTCTTGTCGGGAACATCTGCCGAAATATATCGCGCATGAGCTCCAACGTCGATATTTTAGTTTCCAACAATATAAATGTGTACATCCGTTGATTACAGGATTGATCCCTGGGCTTGTCCTCTGTACCTGAGCAACATGGGTGGAGCTCAACGCCTCGCTAGTGGTAGGGGTTGCCACTTGTGCAGCTTCTATGCGGGTTTTCATTAAGATTATTGGCACTCGGCGGCCCAAGACTTTGGAAGATGGGTGCAGGCTTTTGGTCCACAGGTCAAGAAGTCTAATGCCTCTTTGATGGTCCCCTCCCGAAGGAACCGACCCTCTCAACTTTTCATTTAATGATACGCATAGGGGAGCCGATTGCCCTCCATACTCCCCCTTCTCCCGCCAACAAAACAAGGGCTGCCCAAAGGTGTATTATTATTTTTGAATTCAATTCCAAGAACTTAATTTGGCGCCCTATGGGCCCATGCAGGTGGTTTCAAACCTCTCTATATATTTATTCAGGAGGAATCATCGCAATGTAATATTCTACAACCTTTTGATTTATTTCTTTAATTTGCGATTTGTCCTTCAGGAAGTAAGATTACACTGTACTGCCACCTTTGTGTGCCAATCACTTCCCTTGTATCGATACCCACCTTGTCTCCGTCCGGTCTCGTTCTCTGAGCAGCTTATCGACTGAATTTGTCAAGCGGAGTTGTTCTATCCAACCGTAACTAAGGATCCATTGCGTAATCCTTTTAAATGTCGCTAGGATTGTTTATCGTTACTTCAAAGGAGCGGTTTCGGGCTATTCTCTAGATATCTCCTGTACTGATTGACCACCAAGGGCAAGACATGATCATGGGCTTTGGAAATTGGTAGCTAGATGGACATCATGTGTAGTAGTTACAGTGTACATTTCTTCTATTTAAACAAGAATTAAGCCCGATGTGCTCGCTTCGAATTTGGACCGCTAAGCTACTTTGGCCCCCTGTCAAGATTTTTGTGGAGAGAAAATGGGGATCCCTGGAATCTTATTCTATGTCGTCCAGAATGTCGGCATTAATAGAACTTAGCTGCTTTCCATGTTTCAGTATCTACTATAAAAGGTGTATTATTATTATTATTTTTTAATATGATATCCATTTATGTTATTTTTGAGTTACTCATAGATGTAGAGCAGCCGAGAAATTTAAAAAAAAACTATCGGCAGTAAAGCTCCAATGACACCGATATCAGGACTAAACCTGAGATATCTATCCTTCTAGATCGATCGAAGAGACTGGCTAGCTGGGTGCTGCAGTATTATGTAAAACTAAGAGAGTAACTCTTTGCTTTGCTAGCCTTCCTTCAACACCCTCTATCATTCGCGTCTCTGGATATATCAGAAGTCACTTTGAGGCGTTGGAAGAACCTTGAAAGAGAGTGTATACCGTCTTTGGTAGAATAGGATGCCATAAGATCATTAGAATTATAGACCCTTCTGGCTAATTTTCAGCTCAATATTAGCTCCACCAATTCTCTCGTAGGAGCTCAAGGTTCGTATGGAAGCTATTGATATGTCTTGAGTCCTCATCCCATTCCAGCTTCTTGGCAGCCATAGAGATAGATGATTGTCATTAATGTAATAATCTTTTCTTCTTTGAAATTTCTTCCTAGTTTCTAAGGTCTGACTAACACACAACACCATCCAGACCTTGCTACTTGGGGCGTCGTGTAGGCCACGGGAGGGGCCAGAACTCTTTCGGAAGCTTCGGAAATTTAGGCATCTTCAGGCGCACCTTGATAGATCATCTTTTTCTTAGCGTTCATGGTAAACTTATCTTATCACCATGGTGAGGCTTTAGGGGGTGGGCGTAGCTGTATGAAAGCACCATACAACTATTTTCAACAATTTTGGCCTCTTTTTTTATTTGAGGAGCAGCCAAGCAACCACCTTACTCAGAAATTGCCGGCACCTCTGTATGGTAATTTTTTGCACCTAGCTCATAAGTTGGCGCTCTAGTAACACTATCAGGCGCTACACTGCCGTTTGTGTTGATATGTATTCGCCTTGATCTGTTAGGCGGCGATTCCGAAGCACAGTTAATGCGCAAAATTCCGAGTTGTCTTGTGTACGAGATAAATTATTGGGGGTCACACTGTTGGAGATTTCTTCTGATTAAAGGTGGCAGCTCGATATTGGTTCAAGTATGAAGATTCGACTGTGGATAGAAAGGCACGAAGCCTCAACACCCCAGCCATTTGCTCTACGAACTCGGACCTGGAGGGCAAGAATGAACACTAGTACGCGGTATCCTTTACGAACTTGTGAGTGAAATTTTCTCCGAAAACCAAGTTTAGTCAATCTTCGTAATACTCAAGAAGTTGGCCCACGAGGAAATAATTCAAAAATACTCCACCACATCAAATTTTTTCTCCCAATGAGTTTGACTCCCACCAAAGTCTCATCAAGCCTACAAGTAAGACCTAGTACATTCTCATCCCAATGACCACGCCTCTCGTTGACTTTCTCTGGCCTCAGCTGGTCGCCAATTAAACGCCCACGCCGATATTTACACCCGTCGGAGGAAGCAAAGCGTCGCACACAGATCTGGGTGACAGTTCTTTGGGATGGACGTGAGAGGGATCAGGACAAGTTTACAAGATGATGCAAAGGATGGATTTAACCTCGAAGGGCGGGATAATTCCAAACTTTGGCAAGGAGTTTTAGGAATTGAGATTTGTGGGCGCCAAGACTTCGCTTGATAGAGAGCAGCTGACACTACAAAAAGAAGCAAACAATGGAAGGTGTTGTGATCCCCCTTATGGTGGTGTTCTCTGGTAAAGTTTGGGTAGCCTGGGTACTTACTCCACTTGGGAAGGAGACGCCTACGCCACAATACTCGCGGAGAAAAGTAAATCGACGATGGCGGCATGTCTGGATAACTCAGGGTTTTTGAGACGTTCCCCTGGGTGGGTATTCACGGATGAGGCTTGACTTGGGGTGAAGAAAAAGCCACCATAACTTCGCAGTGGTACTTGCAAATGAAATACGAGACATGAGCGCTCTAGTTTTACATTAAGTCAATTGTTCTGTAAATTTTTTTTGATGTTGTTTCATAGCTAGACAGCTGCATACGCAAAAAAAAATAACTCGGACCTGTAATATTCTCCTAAACCCGATATCAATTAAAAACCGCAACACAGAAGTTTGCTATCGAGTTAATAGCTCAAACCACCTGCTATCTTAATCTTTCATTCTGAACGAGATAGATTCCGACCAAAGCCTCAACAAGTCTTTAAGCACGACTTCTTGAATCCGTGTTTCAATGACCAAGTCTCGTTGACTAGGAATCCGGCCTCAGCTAGCCATTGAATATACACCCACGAGAACGTCAAGATCCGCTGGCGAAAAGTCGTGGTGCAAGTATCCGTGAGGCATATTTACGACATCGACGTGTACTCGACCAGGATAGATAGATAGAAGTGTAAAACAAGTAGGTACTTTCTCCAAGAGATGAAGTATTGGCAGCTTGTCCTCTCATGAGAGATTTAGGCCGCAGGTATTTCTGAATGGCTCCCAGCTCTAAATCGAGACTGGTCAATGCAAATTTCCACACGCGCTGCTTGTAATTCCATTCCTCTCATGTTTCGGGATGGGTCACATTGCTTCCCTGAATAACGGAAGGCGGGGGGAAGCACCACTATTGATAACAGAAATAGCGCACGGGTAGTAATGTGGAATAAACGAATCATAATATCAACTTCATTAAGCAAATAATGACTTCTTGGTCATCGAGGTTGTAGAGCGAATTCATTCATGGAACTAGCGAGGTAGCCAGTTTAATGGTTTGTGGTTTTTTTAAAATCATTGAATGTATATTCAGCTTTTTAACTATGACACATGACCGATGCTATGTATACATGTGGGATGACTCTTTTGGCGTTAAAGACACTCATTCTCTAGATTTCATTTGCAAATATCACTATCAGGTATGTTCGCTTACACGAACAGTCAATCCTCCTCCGTAAGTACCCACCAAGGGAACGTTTCAAAACCTTTGATTTTCCAAGTATGCCTTCGTCATCCAAGTATACCAGCGCCGCGAGAGATACATTTTAGTTTTGCCGGATTCGAACCAGCGGTCTCCTGTCGCGAGCAGCGTATGTGTCCAGGCTATCCGGACCTTACTTGGGAGACCAGCCAAGATGATGTACCACCGCACCATCCAACCATAGCATTGTTTATAGTGTCGGATGCACTCTGAAGTTTGATATTGTTTTTTGCATCAGAATTTAGTTGCGTACGCAGCTATCTAGCTAGGACACAATATCAAAGAAAAGTACAGAATAGATGATTCAAAGTAAAGCAAGGGCACTCATGTTCTGAATATTGTTCATATGGCTATCAAAAATCTGGCCCGTTTGAATTGAATTATTCTTACTTTCAACCAATTGTGACATATGGCAAGGGCATGTCCGTAAGTTATCTGTTGGAATATTAGCGCTGCTTCTTTTGGGAAAGCTGGGAGGTGGGGAAGTGCATTTCTTCACATAATTTTGAGCTGATTGACTATATATCATAGTCATTACATTGGAGATCAGCCGGCAAAGACGAATTCTTCACCTTCCAGTGGTGCCGGTGTAATTGCTCAGTATGCTCTGCATTTCTGGGATAGCCAAGAAGAATCGCATCCGAATCGAAGTCGAGAGCAAACACATGCATATCTCCATTTGACGACTTCTCAACCATGCAGCACTCATCATTATCTTCTGAGTCCTCAACCCTGATCTAACCACATATCAACTCGCCTCGCCGACCGATAAAGGCGTCACCCAATTGCAAACAGGAGCTTGCCTCATTCATTACCGGCCATCACTCTCTACATATTTACGACGCTACTTATACACGCAAGGAGTAAATCAAGTTGAAAAATACAAAGCTTGGGTCCTGGCTTATGGAGGACCGTTTCTCTGACGGGACAAATAACTCGAGAGAGAGCAGGCGGCTGAGATGTGGAGCGAGATGGGGAACAGGTATCTAGAGACCATGCTGGAACTGACATCTTCGAGTGGCTTTCAACTTTGGAACGTTTCTAGGCGCTATGACCAATATCTCGGCCATTTAGCCATGAGGGCTTCCTTTGCGGATGAGTCAACGGCACTTCCCAGCGCCCTGGACGGTACAAAAGAAGCTAGGCTAAGCTGCCATACAGAAATCATGCTCTGTCAAGACTTTTCTGCCATTTCAGCAAGACCTTCGGGAAGGAGTTAGAAGGAGGCTAGAAAGGCAGAGTGTGAATTGTACGAGGTACCCACAAATCTGCAGCGCCCAGCTGGCCGGCCTCTTCGAACGCTTCAAAAGGGGCAATGTATATTCGGATTAATTCCTAATTTCGGTATTAAAAGAGCCCCGCACCCAGTGGTTTTTGCGATTTTTCCCGGCTGCCATACACGCGCAAATGACCATCCTTTCGTTGGCTGGAGAGGGGAGATAATGAAGGGCTAAGGGCTCCTCTTAGTGTATGATCGAATGAGGACTTGTGAGGGATGGTACTGTTTGAGGGGAGCTGTATGGGAGGCATAGGAGGGGATATACTACTGGTATAGGTATCCTTGGCCTGTAGGCAGAGAGGACCTGCATGTCCTATATAGTCATAGACTCAGACAGGACAATAAAATGAAATAATAAAATAATAATAGCTGCTGCCAATGGAGGCATACTCAAGCCTCATGCAATAAGATAAAGACATGTGGTGAGTGTGCGGGAATTAACTAGACTAGAGACTGCCCAAGGAAGTCGGTGCTTTGCTGCAATTGCGGCAAAACTAACAGAAGACCAAGGGTTTACACTGGTGTCCAACCAGAAGGCAGAGGTCGGAAAGAGAGGGCCAGGGCGCCCGCGAAAACATCCCTTGGCTACAGGCCCATCACAACAACTATTTGCGCCATCGGGGTCAAACTCAAGACCACAATTAACACTTTTCGGCACGCGTGAGCAGGGAAAGGATGGCGAGGCCACTTACAATTTTAACTAATCCTGTCTAGAACCAATGGCACATTGCACTTACTGTAGGTTACGAAGGACTAGAGGAAAAAAAAAAAAAAATTTAATTTAATAGGGAGGAAGGGTTATTGTTGTAATGGCTCCCCCCTCCTGTAAATATATAGATAGATTCATAGCCGCCTGCATGAGCCCACTGGGCGCCAAATCGGGTCAAATGAAATCAAATTCAAATTCAAAAAAAAAAATAAAAATAAAAAATAAAAAATAAAAAATAAAAATAATAATAATAATAATAATAATAATAATAATAATAATAATAATAATAATAATAATAATAATAATAATAATAATAATAATAATAATAATAATAATAATAATAATAATAATAATAATAATAATAATAATAATAATAATAATAATAATAATAATAATAATAATAATAATAATAATAATAATAATAATAATAATAATAATAATAATAATAATAATAATAATAATAATAATAATAATAATAATAATAATAATAATAATAATAATAATAATAATAATAATAATAATAATAAGAAAAACATCATCATTTGGTCAAAAGCGGCACCACGTTCCACGAACGTTATATCATCGTTTTAATTATTGCATTCATCTCAATCAATCACTCTTACCTGATTCCTCGAATTTTTTTCGTTGCGCTTCGGCATGGCGAGTTGGGGGACAGGAAAGGTGGATTTCACGGCTGGAAAAATTTTCACGGCACCACCACCACCACCAACGGATAGCGGAACAGCCGCAATAATGCTTGTAGAATCTCTCGCGACTTCTACTGGCATGAAATTGGAGAAACTAAAAACCGTGGCTTATTATTTAAACAGGGTCCGAGATAGACTGGCGATTGCAGGAACTGATAAATCTGCGACACCAATGGTCGAGATAGATGAGGTACTTGATGCCTTCGTAGCCCACGCCAAGATGTTTCGATCAAAGCTGACGGCTAACCCAATGGAAGATCGAATGTTGGCCTTAGAGAAGGTCGTAAAGGAGAGTCTCGAAAAGCCGGTCTGCAAGACTGCACCACAACCAGCACAATTAATGGGAGGACGACCCACGTACGCCTCGATCGTCGCGCCGCCAGCCACCAAAGCGGCAGTACGGATTCGAGTAGAAGGAGCCAACAAGATGCAGCCGACAGAGCTGCTTAACAAGGCAAAATTACACATAAATGGGGCATACGCCGTAAGGCAGTTAAGGAGCAACGATACTGAGGTGTTCGTGCAGTCGGTCTCCCAGAGAGACGCTGCCTTGAGGATGGCGCAGCCCAAGGAGTTCTGCGTCCTAAAGCAGGATTACCCTGTTGAAATCTTGGGAGTCCCACTGGGGACAATAATTCACGGAGGAAAGAATGCCAACAACAGTGTGGCAATATTTAAAATGACGACGGAGACAAAAGCACGGATTCCAGGGATACAAATCAATAGGGTGAGATGGCTCTACGATGGGAAGGAACACACCTGGGCGAAGGAAAATGGCCATACTCGAGGGTCAGTCATTGCGAGCTTACCGACCGAGGCTCTACAACGCGAAGTGATCCGAAATGGCATTGTAATGGACTCAATGCTCTGCACGGCCCAGCTCTGGTCACCCCGGGCACAAGTCAAGCAGTGCTTCAACTGCAGCCAATGGGGGCATACCCAAGCATCCTGCAACAAGGCAAGGAAATGTGGAGAGTGCGCGGGCACCCATCAGACCAGGGACTGTCCGAAGAAGTCGGTACTTTGCTGCAACTGTGGCAAGGCCCACTTATCGTGGCAGAAGGGGGCGTGTCCAAGCTTCGCGGCATACAAGGCCAACGTTCAGCGGGCACGGTATGGACTCATGGAGAGAACGGCCGAACTAAGAAGGGAGAGCGAAACACTAACGGAGTTACCTCAACTAAGTAATGTTAACATACCAGACGACCATGGGTTCACGCTAGTGACCAACCAAAAGCCAGAAGGCTTCAAGAGAGGGCCGGGACGCCCGCGCAAACAAGTTCAGGTCCCAGCCCCATCACAACATCTATTTGCGCCATCGGGGTCGAAATCAAGACCACAGCCATCACTTTTCAGCACGCGAGGGCAGGGGAAGGATGGCGAGGTATACTTTAGCTAGTTCTATTTCGGACTAACGGCCATTTGCACTTACTGTAGGTAACAAAGAACTACAGGTATAAAATTTTAAAGGGGGAGGGGGTTTTTATCGTAATGGTTTCCCCCTCATGTAAATATATAGTTTAGGTTTATAGTCACCTGCATGGGCCTTAAGGCGCCAAATAAGGACAATGAAATCAAATTCAAATAATAATAATAATAATAATAATAATAATAATAATAATAATAATAATAATAATAATAATAATAATAATAATAATAATAATAATAATAATAATAAAACATCATCATTTGGTCAAAAGCGGCACCACGTTCCACGAACGTTATATCATCGTTTTAATTATTGCATTCATCTCAATCAATCCCTCTTACTTGATTCCTCGAATTTTTTTCGTTGCGCTTCGGCATGGCGAGTTGGGGGACAGGAAAGGTGGATTTCACGGCTGGAAAAATTTTCACGGCACCACCACCACCACCAACGGATAGCGGAACAGCCGCAATAATGCTTGTAGAATCTCTCGCGACTTCTACTGGCATGAAATTGGAGAAACTAAAAACCGTGGCTTATTATTTAAACAGGGTCCGAGATAGACTGGCCATCGCAGGAACTGATAAATCTGCGACACCAATGGTCGAAATAGATGAGGTACTTGATGCCTTCGTAGCCCACGCCAAGATGTTCCGATCGAAGCTGACGGCTAACCCAATGGAAGATCGAATGTTGGCCTTAGAGAAGGTCGTAAAGGAGAGTCTCGATAAGCCGGTCTGCAAGACTGCACCACCACCAACGCAACTAAAGGGAGGGCGACCCACGTACGCCTCGATCGTCGCGCCGCCAGCAACCAAAGCGGCAGTACGGATTCGAGTAGAAGGAGCCAACAAGATGCAGCCGACAGAGCTGCTTAACAAGGCAAAACTACATATAAATGGGGCATACGCCGTGAGGCAATTAAGGAGCAACGATACTGAGGTGTTCGTGCAGTCGGTCTCCCAGAGAGACGCTGCCTTGAGGATGGCGCAGCCCAAAGAGTTCTGCGTCCTAAAGCAGGATTACCCTGTTGAAATCTTAGGAGTCCCACTGGGGACAATAATTCACGGAGGAAAGAATGCCAACAACAGCGTGGCAATATTTAAAATGACAACGGAGACAAAAGCACGGATTCCAGGGATACAAATCAACAGGGTGAGATGGCTCTATGACGGGAAGGAGCACACCTGGGTGAAGGAAAATGGCCATACTCGAGGGTCAGTCATTGCGAGCTTACCGACCGAGGCTCTACAACGCGAAGTGATTCGAAATGGCATTGTAATGGACTCAATGCTCTACACGGCCCAGCTCTGGTCACCCCGGGCACAAGTCAAGCAGTGCTTCAACTGCAGCCAATGGGGGCACACCCAAGCTTCCTGCAACAAGGCAAGGAAATGTGGAGGGTGCGCGGGCACCCATCAGACCAGGGACTGTCCGAAGAAGTCGGTACTTTGCTGCAACTGCGGCAAGGCCCACTTATCGTGGCAGAAGGGGGCGTGTCCAAGCTTCGCGGCATACAAGGCCAACGTTCAGCGGGCACGGTATGGACTCATGGAGAGAACGGCCGAATTAAGAAGGGAGAGCGAAGTACCAACGGAGTTACCTCAATTAAATACGGTTAACATACCAGACGACCATGGATTCACGCTAGTGACCAACCAAAAGCCAGAAGGCTTCAAGAGAGGGCCGGGACGCCCGCGCAAACAAGTTCAGGTCCCAGCCCCATCACAACATCTATTTGCGCCATCGGGGTCGAAATCAAGACCACAGCCATCACTTTTCAGCACGCGAGGGCAGGGAAAGGATGGCGAGGTATACTTTAGCTAGTTCTATTTCGGACTAACGGCCATTTGCACTTACTGTAGGTAACGAAGGACTACAGATATAAAAATTTCAAAGGGGGAGGGGGTTTTTATCGTAATGGTTTCCCCCTCATGTAAATATATAGTTTTAGGTTTATAGTCACCTGCATGGGCCTTAAGGCGCCAAATCAGGACAATGAAATCAAATTCAAATAATAATAATAATAATAATAATAATAATAATAATAATAATAATAATAATAATAATAATAATAATAATAATAATAATAATAATAATAATAATAATAATAATAATAATAATAATAATAATAATAATAATAATAATAATAATAATAATAATATTCAAAAACATCATTTTTGCCAGAAAGCTGCGCAGCCTTCCACGCTGCCCGTATCATCAATTTGACATCGTGATTCTTATTTTTACATCTTTATTACCCTCCTCCCATCTTTTCGCTTTCCGTGCTCCAACATGGCGAGTGTGGGTGCTGGTGTGGGTAAATCCAGCGGATTCGACGCGTCGCAAAATGCGACAATGGCCTCAACAAACAACGGCAGCGGAGCGCAAACAGCTCCAAAGGATAAGAACCTTGAAATCCTAGGGAAACTATTGAAAAAGGTCAGACTAATCGTGATGGGAGAGGTGGATGAGGAGGACCTACCCTCAATGGAGGACGTGAACGAGGCCGTCAAGGCCTTCAACGCGCACAAAAGGGCCTGGACGGAAATGTCCCAGAAGAAGTCTCCTATCGAGGAGAGGATGATGGCTTTAGAGGAAGTCGTAAAGAAAAGCCTCGCGGATCCCGCTCGGAAAGCTGCACCAGCAGTTGTTTCGGGCGCGCCGACACAAAGGAGTTACGCGTCGGTCGTAGCTCCGCAAATGGCGAAAACGGCGGTCAGAATAAGAATTGACGGCGCACAAAACTTGCAGCCACAAGAGCTGCTTACAAAAGCACAACAACACATTAAAGGCGCATACGCGATTCGCCAAATGCGAAGCAACGACACTGAGGTGTTCGTCCAGTCGGCGTCCCAGAGAGACGTGGCGCTTAATATGCGACAACCAACGGACTTCAAAATTCTACGGCAAGATTTTCCAGTCGAGGTAGACGGTGTCCCCTTGCGGACACGAATTGAAGGGGGCAGAGATGCCAATAATTTTGCTATCATCAGGGAGATAGAGACGGCAACAAAGGCACGGATTCCAGGCTTAGTGATAAGTCGTATAAGGTGGTTACACGACGGAAAGGAACACCAGCGGTCAAAGAAAAATGGCCGCACTCGTGGATCAATAGTGGTAAGCCTCCCATCGGAGGCAATGCAGACGGAAGTGGTTCGAAACGGCCTTGTGATGAACGCCATGCTCTACACCGCGCAGGTGTGGTCACCACGGTCACAGCCAAAGCAGTGTTACAACTGCAGCCAGTGGGGACACACGCAGGCGTCGTGTGGAAAGGCAGCCAGGTGCGGTGAGTGCGCTGGCGCTCACCAAACTCGGGACTGTCCGAGGAAAAGGGTTTCTTGTGCGAACTGCGGCAAGGAGCACCGTTCGTGGCAGAAAGCAGCGTGTCGGACCTACCAGGTCTACAAGGGAAGTGTGGAGAAGGCTCGGATGGAGCTATTATCGAGGACGGCGGAAATATGGAACGAGAAACCTACGGTGGCGCCAATGCGAACAGTCGAAACGACTGATGATCAAGGATTCACTTTGGTCACCAGTAAAAAGGCTGAAGTACTCAAAAGAGGGCCGGGACGACCACGCAAGGTAGTCGAAGCCCCAGTGGCACCAACAATCCCCGCCACGACAGCACCACCATCGGGGCCAACTCTTCGAACACTTCGAAGACCAACGCCGAGTGAGGAGGTGCCTTCTCTTTTCAATTTTTCATAACGTTAGTCTGATCGAAGGGGGAGTTAACGAATTTCGAGGAAAGTTTACATAATTGCGGTTGAAAGGAACGTCCTCAGCATAAAGCCGGGTCGGTTCAAAGTGGCAGGACATCGGGTTTTGTTTGTTGAAAGCTTTTTCCCTTACCAAAGCGGCTTACCGTCTTCATGGTTCTGTATATAGATACCGCATAGGACGTTAAACGAGACTAATTCAATTCAATTCAATAATAATAATAATAATAATAATAATAATAATAATAATAATAATAATAATAATAATAATAATAATAATAATAATAATAATAATAATAATAATAATAATAATAATAATAATAATAATAATAATAATAATAATAATAATAATAATAATAATAATAATAATAATAATAATAATAATAATAATAATAATAATAATAATAATAATAATAATAATAATAATAATAATAATAATAATAATAATAATAATAATAATAATAATAATATCAAAAAAACATCATCATTTGGTCAAAAGCGGCACCACGTTCCACGAACGTTATATCATCGTTTTAATTATTGCATTCATCTCAATCATTCACTCTTACCTGATTCCTCGAATTATTTTCGTTGCGCTTCGGCATGGCGAGTTGGGGGACAGGAAAGGTGGATTTCACGGCTGGAAAAATTTTCACGGCACCACCACCACCACCAACAGATAGCGGAACAGCCGCAATAATGCTTGTAGAATCTCTCGCGACTTCTACTGGCATGAAATTGGAGAAACTAAAAACAGTGGCTTATTATTTAAACAGGGTCCGAGATAGACTGGCGATTGCAGGAACTGATAAATCTGCGACGCCAATGGTCGAGATAGATGAGGTACTTGATGCCTTCGTAGCCCACGCCAAGATGTTCCGATCAAAGCTGACGGCTAACCCAATGGAAGATCGAATGTTGGCCTTAGAGAAGGTCGTAAAGGAGAGTCTCGAAAAGCCGGTCTGCAAGACTGCACCGCAACCAGCACAAGCAATGGGAGGTCGACCCACGTACGCCTCGATCGTCGCGCCGCCAGCAACCAAAGCGGCAGTACGTATTCGAGTAGAAGGAGCCAACAAGATGCAGCCAGCAGAGCTGCTTAACAAGGCAAAACTACATATAAATGGGGCATATGCCGTGAGGCAATTAAGGAGTAACGATACTGAGGTGTTCGTGCAGTCGGTCTCCCAGAGAGACGCTGCCTTGAGGATGGCGCAGCCCAAAGAGTTCTGCGTCCTAAAGCAGGATTACCCTGTTGAAATCTTGGGAGTCCCACTGGGGACAATAATTCACGGAGGAAAGAATGCCAACAACAGTGTGGCAATATTCAAAATGACGACGGAGACAAAAGCACGGATTCCAGGGATACAAATCAATAGGGTGAGATGGCTCTACGATGGGAAGGAACACACCTGGGTGAAAGAAAATGGCCATACTCGAGGGTCAGTTATTGCGAGCTTACCGACCGAGGCTCTACAACGTGAAGTGATTCGAAATGGCATTGTAATGGACTCAATGCTATACACGGCCCAGCTCTGGTCACCCCGGGCACAAGTCAAGCAGTGCTTCAACTGCAGCCAATGGGGGCACACCCAAGCTTCCTGCAACAAGGCAAGGAAATGTGGAGGGTGCGCGGGCACCCATCAGACCAGGGACTGTCCGAAGAAGTCGGTACTTTGCTGCAACTGTGGCAAGGCCCACTTATCGTGGCAGAAGGGGGCGTGTCCAAGCTTCGCGGCATACAAGGCCAATGTTCAGCGGGCACGGTATGGACTCATGGAGAGAACGGCCGAACTAAGAAGGGAGAGCGAAACACCAACGGAGTTACCTCAATCAAATACTGTTAACATACCAGACGACCATGGATTCACACTAGTGACCAACCAAAAGCCAGAAGGCTTCAAGAGAGGGCCGGGACGCCCGCGAAAACAAGTTCAGGACCCAGCCCCATCACAACATCTATTTGCGCCATCGGGGTCGAAATCAAGACCACAGCCATCACTTTTCAGCACGCGAGGGCAGGGAAAGGATGGCGAGGTATACTTTAGCTAGTTCTATTTCGGACTAATGGCCATTTGCACTTACTGTAGGTAACGAAGGACTACAGATATAAAAATATTAAAGGGGGAGGGGGTTTTTATCGTAATGGTTTCCCCCTCATGTAAATATATAGTTTTAGGTTTATAGTCACCTGCATGGGCCTTAAGGCGCCAAATCAGGACAATGAAATCAAATTCAAATAATAATAATAATAATAATAATAATAATAATAATAATAATAATAATAATAATAATAATAATAATAATAATAATAATAATAATAATAATAATAATAATAATAATAATAATAATAATAATAATAATAATAATAATAATAATAATAATAATAATAATAATAATAATAATAATAATAATAATAATAATAATAATAATAATAACCAAAAAACATCATTTTTCTCGAAAAGCGGCACAACGTTCCACGAACGTTATTTCATCGTAATTATTATTGCATTCATCTTAATCAATCCCTCTTACCTGATTCCTCGAATTTTTTTCGTTGCGCTTCGGCATGGCGAGTTGGGGAGCCAGTAGGGCGGAATTCGCGGCTGAAAATTTTTTCACGGCACCACCCAAACCAACAATGGGCAGCGGAACAGCCGCAATTATGGCTGTAGAGTCTCTCGCGACCTCTACAGGCGTTAACATGGATTATTTAAAGACAGTGGCTAAATATTTAAGTAAGGTCCGACGCGGACTTGTGAACGCAGGTTCATACATATCGTCGGCACCAATGGTGGAAATAGATGAGGCTCTCGACGCTTTCAAAGCCCACATTCAGATGTTACAATCGAAGATGTCGGCACAGCCAATGGAGGACAGGATGCTTGCCTTAGAGAA
The DNA here is from genome assembly GCA_905067625.1 of Blumeria graminis f. sp. triticale. Lineage (NCBI taxonomy): Eukaryota > Fungi > Ascomycota > Leotiomycetes > Helotiales > Erysiphaceae > Blumeria > Blumeria graminis. The sequence continues at coordinate 7,997,062 of LR898477.1, forward strand.
GGCTATTACGAAGAGTCTCGAGGAGCCGTCGCGCAAGGCGGCTCCTAAGTCGGCACAAATGATGGGAGGTCGACCTACCTACGCCTCAATCGTCGCACCGCCAGCGACCAAAGCAGCAGTAAGGATACGAGTTGAAGGGGCAGAAAACATGCAGCCGGCAGAGCTGCTCTACAAGGCAAAACAACACATCGAGGGGGCATATGCTGTAAGGAAGCTTAGGAGTAATGACACTGAGGTGTTTGTGCAGTCGGTCTCCCAACGAGACGCTGCCTTGAGAATGACGCAACCAAAGGAGTTCAGCGTTATAAAGCAGGATTATCCTGTTGAGATTTTAGGAGTCCCATTGGGGACAACAATACGAGGAGGAAAAGATGCCAACAACGGCACATTGATTAATCAAATAACGGAGGAAACAAAAGTTCGGATTCCGGACATAAAAATCAACAGGGTGAGGTGGCTTTACGACGGTAAAGAGCACCAATGGATGACAAGAAACAGTCGTACTCGAGGGTCAGTGATCGCGAGCCTTCCGACAGAGGCACTTCAACGCGAAGTGACAAGAAACGGCATTGTCTTCAACTCAATGCTGTACACGGCCCAGCTCTGGTCACCCCGTGCGCAAGTCAAGCAGTGCTTCAACTGCAGCGAATGGGGGCATACCCAAGCCTCATGTACCAAGGCGAAAAGATGTGGTGAGTGTGCGGGCACTCATCAGACCAGAGACTGCCCGAGGAAGTCGGTGCTTTGCTGCAACTGCGGCAAAGCCCATAAATCGTGGCAGAAGGGGGCGTGTCAAAACTTCGCGTCATATAAGGCCAGCGTTCAAAAGGCCAGGTATGAACTCATGGAAAGAACGGCATATCTAAGAAGAGAGGAAACGGCACTAGCGGCACCACAACCAACAACAGCGGCAAAACAAATGGACGACCAAGGATTCACACTGGTGTCCCACCAAAAGCCAGAGGTGTTCAAGAGGGGGCCAGGACGCCCGCGCAAACAGCCCCTGGTTAATCCACCGCCTCCACTATTTGCGCCATCGGGGTCAAACTCAAGGCCACAGTCATCACTTTTCAGCACGCGAGGGCAGGAAAAGAATGGCGAGGTTTATTTTAGCTAGTCCTGTGTCGGGCTAAAGGCCAATTGCACTTCCTGTAGGTAACGAAGGACTACAGACTTAAAAATTTTAAAGGGGGAGGGGGTTTTTATCGTAATGGTTTCCCCCTCATGTAAATATATAGATAGTTTCATAGCCACCTGCATGGGCCCATAGGGCGCCAAATCGGGATAAATGAAATCAAATTCAAATAATAATAATAATAATAATAATAATAATAATAGAGAAAAACATCATTTTTCACGAAAAGCGGCACAACGTTCCACGAACGTTATTTCATCGTTATTATTATTGCATTCTTCTTAATCAATCTCACTTACCTGATTCCCCGAATTTTTTTCGTTGCGCTTCGGCATGGCGAGATGGGGACCCAGAAAGGTGGATTTCGCGGCGGAAAAAATTTTCACGGCACCTCAACCACCACCAACGGACAGCGGAACGGCCGCAATTACGGCTGTAGAGTCTCTCGCAAGCTCTACAGGCGTTAACATGGAGACATTAATGACAGTAGGGTTATTTTTAAACAAGGTCAGAGACAGACTGGTTATCGCAGGCACTGACAAATCTGCGACGCCGATGGTCGAAGTAGGTGAGGCACTCGATGCCTTCAAAGCCCACGCTACGATGTTAAAATCGAAGCTGAAGGCTTCACGAATGGAAGAACGGATGCTGGCCTTAGAGAAGGCAGTCAAGAAGAATCTCGAGGAGCCGTCGCGCAAGACGGCTGCTTCGGCAGTACAAGGGATGGGAGGGCGACCCACATACGCCTCAATCGTCGCGCCGCCAGCGACTAAAGCGGCTGTACGAATACGCATTCAAGGAGCAGAAAATATGGAGCCGGCAGCGCTCCTAGACAAGGCTAAAATACACATTGAGGGGGCATACGCAGTAAGGAAGCTGCGGAGCAACGATACGGAGGTGTTTGTGCAGTCGGTCTCCCAGAGAGACGCTGCCTTGAGTATGGCGCAGCCAAAGGAGTTCTGCGTCTTGAAGCAGGATTACCCTGTTGAGATATTGGGGGTCCCGTTGGGGACATTTATAAGAGGAGGTAAAAATCCAAATAACGGCGAGTTTATAAACCAAGTTGAGGCGGAAACAAAAGTTCGGATACCCGAATTAAAAATCAACAGGGTGAGATGGCTTTTTGACGGAAAGGAGCACCGATGGATGGGAGCTAACGGCCATACTCGAGGGTCAATCGTCGCGAGTCTGCCGACAGAGGCACTTCAACGCGAAGTGATAAGAAACGGCATTGTATACAACTCAATGCTGTACACGGCCCAGCTCTGGTCACCCCGAGCGCAAATAAAGCAGTGCTTCAACTGCTGTCAATGGGGGCATACCCAAGCCTCGTGCAATAGGGTAAGGAGATGTGGTGAGTGCGCGGGCACTCATCAGACCAGGGACTGTCCGAGGAAGTCGGTTCTTTGCTGCAACTGCGGCAAGGACCATAAATCGTGGCAGAAGGGGGCGTGTCAAAACTTCGCGGCATACAAGGCCAGCGTGCAACGGGCACGGTATGAACTTATGGAGAGAACGGCGGAATACAGAAAAGGGGAAACATTAACAACGGCATCTACTACAACAACAGCGGCAAAACCTACAGACGACCAAGGGTTCACACTGGTGTCCCACCAAAAGCCGGAGGTATTAAAGAGAGGGCCAGGACGCCCGCGCAAACAGCTCCTGGTCAACCAACCACCACAATTATTTGGACCATCGGGGTCAAACTCAAGACCAAAGTCAACACTTTTTTAGCACGCGAGGGCAGGGAAAGGATGGCGAGGTCGAGTATAATTTTAGCTAGTCCTGTCTCGGACTGATGGCCAATTTGCACTTCCTATAGGTAACGAAGTACTATAGATGAAATACAAAAGTTAATAGGGGGAGGGGGTTTTTATCGTAATGGTTTCCCCCTCATGTAAATATATAGTTTAGGTTTATAGTCACCTGCATGGGCCTTAAGGCGCCAAATCAGGACAATGAAATCAAATTCAAAAATAATAATAATAATAATAATAATAATAATAATAATAATAATAATAATAATAATAATAATAATAACAAAAAACATCATTTTTCACGAAAAGCTGCGCAGCACTCCACGCTGCCTCTTTCATCAAATTGACTTCGTAAATCGCATTTATTCATCAATCTTACCCCATTTCCGTCCCCAAATCCACTGTGCCACAACATGGTGGGTGCTGGTGCCGATTCGATGGGATCCAGCGGTCCCGACGCGTCGCAAATCGCGACAATGGCCAAACAATCTCAAGGCAGCGGAGCGTCAACAGTTCCTCCAGATAAGAATCTTAACATCCTAAGGCTATTACTAAAAAAGCTCAGGACACTTTATTCAGACGAAGACGACGATGGCATTACCATCACCACGGAAGACATCGCGGAGGCCGTCAGGGCCTTCAACGCACACAACAAGGCTTGGAAGGAGATGCAGACGATGAAATCTCCGATCGAAGAAAGGATGTTGGCTCTTGAAGAAGCAGTCAAGAAGAGTCTCGCGGAGCCCGCTCGCAACGCGGCTCCAATAATTTCTGGGCCGCCGGCCCCAAGAACATACGCGTCGGTGGCAGCACCGCCAATGGCCAAAACAGCGGTTCGAATACGCGTCGAGGGTGCAAAAGACATGCAGCCAGCACAGCTGCTAATGAGGGCACAAAAACATATTCCAGGGGCATACGCAGTGCGACAGATGCGGAGTAATGACACCGAGGTGTTTGTTCAGTCGGCGACCCAGAGAGACGTGGCTCTCAATATGGCAGAAATAGAGGACTTTCAAGTCCTAAGGCAAGATTTTCCAGTGGAGGTGTACGGAGTCCCGTTGAGGACGAAAATTGAAGGAGGCAAATATGCCAACAACACAACTTTAGTACGGGAGATGGAATCGTCTACAGCAGTACGAATTCCAGGTCTAAAGATTAATAAAATAAGATGGATGCACGACGGAAAGGAGATCGAGCGGGCCAAGACAAATGGCCGCACAAGGGGCTCAATTGTTCTGAGTCTTCCCACGGAGGTCTTGCAGAAACAAGTTGTTCGACATGGCATCGTCATTAATGCCATGCTATACTCAGCGCAGGTGTGGTCCCCGAGGGCGCAAGCAAAGCAGTGCTACAACTGCAGTCAATGGGGACATACGCAGGCGTCATGCGGAAAGGCAGCTAGGTGCGGTGAGTGCGCAGGTGCTCACCAAACCCGGGACTGTCCTAGGAAAAGAGTTTCTTGCGTCAACTGTGGCAAGGAACATCGTTCGTGGCAGAGAGCGTCATGTCGAACATTTCAAGCCTACAAGGGGAGTGTTCAGAAAGCCCGCTTCGAGCTTCTGGAACGAACGGCGGAAATTCGAAGGGAAACCAGTCCCATAATTGCGTCGCAAACAGCATCAGCGACCACCGACGATCAAGGGTTTACACTGGTTACTAATCGAAAGGTTGAACCCCAGAAGAGGGGACCAGGTCGTCCACGAAAGGTGATCGCAGACTCAACGGCAGTTTTAAACACATTAAGGGCTATGACACCGGCAGTTCCAACTATTCCGTCATCGAAAAGAGGAGAGCAGGATGGTGTAAGAAATCTTCCGAACTTCAGCTGAATAGGGATCGGGGCGATAGAGGAGTTAACATTTGGGGTGAGACAAAATTGAATGGAACAAAGGGACAGCCTCAGCATTAAGCTGGGCTGTGCCGTCGCGGCGGAACTATGGGTTTTGTTGCTTGAAAGCTTTTTCCCTATTTTAAATGGCTTACCGTCTTCATGGTTCTGTATATAGATACCGCATAGGACGTTAAACTAGATCAAATTCAAATTCAATAATAATAATAATAATAATAATAATAATAATAATAATAATAATAATAATAATAATAATAATAATAATAATAATAATAATAATAATAATAATAATAATAATAATAATAATAATAATAATAATAATAATAATAATAATAATAATAATAATAATAATAATAATAATAATAATAATAATAATAATAATAATAATAATAATAATAATAATAATAATAATAATAATAATAATAATAATAATAATAATAATAATAATAATAATAATAATAATAATAATAAAGAAAAACATCATTTTTCACGAAAAGCGGCACCACGTTCCACGAACGTTACTTCATCGTTATTTTTATTGCATTCTTCTTAATCAATCTCACTTACCTGATTCCCCGAATTTTTTTCGTTGCGCTTCGGCATGGCGAGATGGGGACCCAGAAAGGTGGATTTCGCGGCGGAAAAAATTTTCACGGCACCTCAACCACCACCAACGGACAGCGGAACGGCCGCAATTACGGCTGTAGAGTCTCTCGCAAGCTCTACAGGCGTTAACATGGAGACATTAATGACAGTAGGGTTATTTTTAAATAAGGTCAGAGACAGACTGGTTATCGCAGGCACTGACAAATCTGCGACGCCGATGGTCGAAGTAGGTGAGGCACTCGATGCCTTCAAAGCCCACGCTACGATGTTAAAATCGAAGCTGAAGGCTTCACGAATGGAAGAACGCATGCTGGCCTTAGAGAAGGCAGTCAAGAAGAATCTCGAGGAGCCGTCGCACAAGACGGCTGCTTCGGCAGTACAAGGGATGGGAGGGCGACCCACATACGCCTCAATCGTCGCGCCGCCAGCGACTAAAGCGGCTGTACGAATACGCATTCAAGGAGCAGAAAACATGGAGCCGGCAGCGCTCCTAGACAAGGCGAAAATCCACATTGAGGGGGCATACGCAGTAAGGAAGCTGCGGAGCAACGATACGGAGGTGTTTGTGCAGTCGGTCTCTCAGCGAGACGCTGCCTTGAATATGGCGCAGCCAAAGGAGTTCTGCGTCTTGAAGCAGGATTATCCTGTTGAGATTTTGGGGATCCCGTTGGGGACATTTATAAGAGGAGGTAAAAATCCAAATAACGGCGAGTTTATAAACCAAGTTGAGGCGGAAACAAAAGTTCGGATACCCGAATTAAAAATCAACAGGGTGAGATGGCTTTTTGACGGAAAAGAGCACCGATGGATGGGAGCTAACGGCCATACTCGAGGGTCAATCGTCGCGAGTCTGCCGACAGAGGCACTTCAACGCGAAGTGATAAGAAACGGCATTGTTTACAACTCAATGCTATACACGGCCCAACTCTGGTCACCCCGTGCTCAAATCAAGCAGTGCTTCAACTGCTGTCAATGGGGGCATACCCAAGCCTCGTGCAATAGGGTAAGGAGATGTGGTGAGTGCGCGGGCACTCATCAGACCAGGGACTGTCCGAGGAAGTCGGTTCTTTGCTGCAACTGCGGCAAGGACCATAAATCGTGGCAGAAGGGGGCGTGTCAAAACTTCGCGGCATACAAGGCCAGCGTGCAACGGGCACGGTATGAACTTATGGAGAGAACGGCGGAATTCAGAAAAGGCGAAACATCAACAACGGCACCTACTACAACAACTACGGCAAAACCAACAGACGACCAAGGGTTCACACTGGTGTCCCACCAAAAGCCGGAGGTATTAAAGAGAGGGCCAGGACGCCCGCGCAAACAGCTCCTGGTCAATCAACCACCACAATTATTTGGACCATCGGGGTCAAACTCAAGACCAAAGTCAACACTTTTTAGCACGCGAGGGCAGGGAAAGGATGGCGAGGTCGAGTATAATTTTAGCTAGTCCTGTCTCGGACTGATGGCCAATTGCACTTCCTGTAGGTAACGAAGGACTACAGATACAAAAATTTTAAAGGGGGAGGGGGTTTTTATCGTAATGGTTTCCCCCTCATGTAAATATATAGTTTAGGTTTATAGTCACCTGCATGGGCCTTAAGGCGCCAAATCAGGACAATGAAATCAAATTCAAAATAATAATAATAATAATAATAATAATAATAATAATAATAATAATAATAATAATAATAATAATAATAATAATAATAATAATAATAATAATAATAATAATAATAATAATAATAATAATAATAATAATAATAATAATAATAATAATAATAATAATAATAATAATAATAATAATAATAATAATAATAAATCAAAACATCATCATTTGGTCAAAAGCGGCACCACGTTCCACGAACGTTATATCATCGTTTTAATTATTGCATTCATCTCAATCAATCACTCTTACTTGATTCCTCGAATTTTTTTCGTTGCGCTTCGGCATGGCGAGTTGGGGGACAGGAAAGGTGGATTTCACGGCTGGAAAAATTTTCACGGCACCACCACCACCACCAACGGATAGCGGAACAGCCGCAATAATGCTTGTAGAATCTCTCGCGACTTCTACAGGCATGAAATTGGAGAAACTAAAAACAGTGGCTTATTATTTAAACAGGGTCCGAGATAGACTGGCGATTGCAGGAACTGATAAATCTGCGACACCAATGGTCGAGATAGATGAGGTACTTGATGCCTTCGTAGCCCACGCCAAGATGTTCCGATCGAAGCTGACGGCTAACCCAATGGAAGATCGAATGTTGGCCTTAGAGAAGGTCGTAAAGGAGAGTCTCGAAAAGCCGGTCTGCAAGACTGCACCACCACCAGCGCAACTAATGGGAGGGCGACCCACGTACGCCTCGATCGTCGCGCCGCCAGCAACCAAAGCGGCAGTACGGATTCGAGTAGAAGGAGCCAACAAGATGCAGCCGGCAGAGCTGCTTAACAAGGCAAAACTACATATAAATGGGGCATACGCCGTAAGGCAATTAAGGAGCAATGATACTGAGGTGTTCGTGCAGTCGGTCTCGCAGAGAGACGCTGCCTTGAGGATGGCGCAGCCCAAGGAGTTCTGCGTCCTAAAGCAGGATTACCCTGTTGAAATCTTGGGAGTCCCACTGGGGACAATAATTCACGGAGGAAAGAATGCCAACAACAGCGTGGCTATATTTAAAATGACGACGGAGACAAAAGCACGGATTCCAGGGATACAAATCAATAGGGTGAGATGGCTCTACGATGGGAAGGAACACACCTGGGTGAAGGAAAATGGCCATACTCGAGGGTCAGTTATTGCGAGCTTACCGACCGAGGCTCTACAACGCGAAGTGATCCGAAATGGCATTGTAATGGACTCAATGCTCTACACGGCCCAGCTCTGGTCACCCCGGGCACAAGTCAAGCAGTGCTTCAACTGCAGCCAATGGGGGCACACCCAAGCATCCTGCAACAAGGCAAGGAAATGTGGAGGGTGCGCGGGCACCCATCAGACCAGGGACTGTCCGAAGAAGTCGGTACTTTGCTGCAACTGCGGCAAGGCCCACCTATCGTGGCAGAAGGGGGCGTGTCCAAGCTTCGCGGCATACAAGGCCAATGTTCAGCGGGCACGGTATGGACTCATGGAGAGAACGGCCGAACTAAGAAGGGAGAGCGAAACACTAACGGAGTTACCTCAATCAAATACTGTTAACATACCAGACGACCATGGGTTCACGCTAGTGACCAACCAAAAGCCAGAAGGCTTCAAGAGAGGGCCGGGACGCCCGCGCAAACAAGTTCAGGTCCCAGCCCCAACACAACATCTATTTGCGCCATCGGGGTCGAAATCAAGACCACAGCCATCACTTTTCGGCACGCGAGGGCAGGGAAAGGATGGCGAGGTATACTTTAGCTAGTTCTATTTCGGACTAACGGCCATTTGCACTTACTGTAGGTAACGAAGGACTACAGATATAAAAATTTTAAAGGGGGAGGGGGTTTTTATCGTAATGGTTTCCCCCTCATGTAAATAAATAGTTTTAGGTTTATAGTCACCTGCATGGGCCTTAAGGCGCCAAATCAGGACAATGAAATCAAATTCAAAAAATAATAATAATAATAATAATAATAATAATAATAATAATAATAATAATAATAATAATAATAATAATAATAATAATAATAATAATAATAATAATAATAATAATAATAATAATAATAATAATAATAATAATAATAATAATAATAATAATAATAATAATAATAATAATAATAATAATAATAATAATAATAATAATAATAATAATAATAATAATAATAATAATATAATAATAATAATAATAATAATAATAATAATAATAATAATAATAATAATAATAATAATAATAATAATAATAATAATAATAATAATAATAATAATAATAATAATAATAATAATAATAATAATAATAATAATAATAATAATAATAATAATAATAATAATAATAATAATAATAATAATAATAATAATAATAATAATAATAATAATAATAATAATAATAATAATAATAATAATAATAATAATAATAATAATAATAATAATAATAATAATAATAATAATAATAATAATAATAATAATAATAATAATAATAATAATAATAATAATAATAATAATAATAATAATAATAATAATAATAATAATAATAATAATAATAATAATAATAATAATAATAATAATAATAATAATAATAATAATAATAATAATAATAATAATAATAATAATAATAATAATAATAATAACCAAAAAACATCATTTTTCTCGAAAAGCGGCACAACGTTCCACGAACGTTATTTCATCGTAATTATTATTGCATTCATCTTAATCAATCCCTCTTACCTGATTCCTCGAATTTTTTTCGTTGCGCTTCGGCATGGCGAGTTGGGGAGCCAGTAGGGCGGAATTCGCGGCTGAAAATTTTTTCACGGCACCACCCAAACCAACAATGGGCAGCGGAACAGCCGCAATTATGGCTGTAGAGTCTCTCGCGACCTCTACAGGCGTTAATCTGGATTATTTAAAGACAGTGGCTAAATATTTAAGTAAGGTCCGACGCGGACTTGTGAACGCAGGTTCATACATATCGTCGGCACCAATGGTGGAAATAGATGAGGCTCTCGACGCTTTCAAAGCCCACATTCAGATGTTACAATCGAAGATGTCGGCACAGCCAATGGAGGACAGGATGCTTGCCTTAGAGAAGGCTATTACGAAGAGTCTCGAGGAGCCGTCGCGCAAGGCGGCTCCTAAGTCGGCACAAATGATGGGAGGTCGACCTACCTACGCCTCAATCGTCGCACCGCCAGCGACCAAAGCAGCAGTAAGGATACGAGTTGAAGGGGCAGAAAACATGCAGCCGGCAGAGCTGCTCTACAAGGCAAAACAACACATCGAGGGGGCATATGCTGTAAGGAAGCTTAGGAGTAATGACACTGAGGTGTTTGTGCAGTCGGTCTCCCAACGAGACGCTGCCTTGAGAATGACGCAACCAAAGGAGTTCAGCGTTATAAAGCAGGATTATCCTGTTGAGATTTTAGGAGTCCCATTGGGGACAACAATACGAGGAGGAAAAGATGCCAACAACGGCACATTGATTAATCAAATAACGGAGGAAACAAAAGTTCGGATTCCGGACATAAAAATCAACAGGGTGAGGTGGCTTTACGACGGTAAAGAGCACCAATGGATGACAAGAAACAGTCGTACTCGAGGATCAGTGATCGCGAGCCTTCCGACAGAGGCACTTCAACGCGAAGTGACAAGAAACGGCATTGTCTTCAACTCAATGCTGTACACGGCCCAGCTCTGGTCACCCCGTGCGCAAGTCAAGCAGTGCTTCAACTGCAGCGAATGGGGGCATACCCAAGCCTCATGTACCAAGGCGAAAAGATGTGGTGAGTGTGCGGGCACTCATCAGACCAGAGACTGCCCGAGGAAGTCGGTGCTTTGCTGCAACTGCGGCAAAGCCCATAAATCGTGGCAGAAGGGGGCGTGTCAAAACTTCGCGTCATATAAGGCCAGCGTTCAAAAGGCCAGGTATGAACTCATGGAAAGAACGGCATATCTAAGAAGAGAGGAAACGGCACCAGCGGCACCACAACTAACAACAGCGGCAAAACAAATGGACGACCAAGGATTCACACTGGTGTCCCACCAAAAGCCAGAGGTGTTCAAGAGGGGGCCAGGACGCCCGCGCAAACAGCCCCTGGTTAATCCACCGCCTCCACTATTTGCGCCATCGGGGTCAAACTCAAGGCCACAGTCATCACTTTTCAGCACGCGAGGGCAGGAAAAGAATGGCGAGGTTTATTTTAGCTAGTCCTGTGTCGGGCTAAAGGCCAATTGCACTTCCTGTAGGTAACGAAGGACTACAGACTTAAAAATTTTAAAGGGGGAGGGGGTTTTTATCGTAATGGTTTCCCCCTCATGTAAATATATAGATAGTTTCATAGCCACCTGCATGGGCCCATAGGGCGCCAAATCGGGATAAATGAAATCAAATTCAAATAATAATAATAATAATAATAATAATAATAATAATAATAATAATAATAATAATAATAATAATAATAATAATAATAATAATAATAATAATAATAATAATAATAATAATAATAATAATAATAATAATAATAATAATAATAATAATAATAATAATAATAATAATAATAATAATAATAATAATAATAATAATAATAATAATAATAATAATAATAATAATAATAATAATAATAATAATAATACAAAAAAACATCATTTTTGCCAGAAAGCTGCGCAGCCTTCCACGCTGCCCGTATCATCAATTTGACATCGTGATTCTTATTTTTACATCTTTATTACCCTCCTCCCATCTTTTCGCTTTCCGTGCTCCAACATGGCGAGTGTGGGTGCTGGTGTGGGTAAATCCAGCGGATTCGACGCGTCGCAAAATGCGACAATGGCACCAACAAATAACGGCAGCGGAGCGCAAACAGCTCCAAAGGATAAGAACCTTGAAATCCTAGGGAAACTATTGAAAAAGGTCAGACTAATCGTGATGGGAGAGGTGGATGAGGAGGACCTACCCTCAATGGAGGACGTGAACGAGGCCGTCAAGGCCTTCAACGCGCACAAAAGGGCCTGGACGGAAATGTCCCAGAAGAAGTCTCCTATCGAGGAGAGGATGATGGCTTTAGAGGAAGTCGTAAAGAAAAGCCTCGCGGATCCCGCTCGGAAAGCTGCACCAGCAGTTGTTTCGGGCGCGCCGACACAAAGGAGTTACGCGTCGGTCGTAGCTCCGCAAATGGCGAAAACGGCGGTCAGAATAAGAATTGACGGCGCACAAAACTTGCAGCCACAAGAGCTGCTTACAAAAGCACAACAACACATTAAAGGCGCATACGCGATTCGCCAAATGCGAAGCAACGACACTGAGGTGTTCGTCCAGTCGGCGTCCCAGAGAGACGTGGCGCTTAACATGCGACAACCAACGGACTTCAAAATTCTACGGCAAGATTTTCCAGTCGAGGTAGACGGTGTCCCATTGCGGACACGAATTGAAGGGGGCAGAGATGCCAATAATTTTGCTATCATCAGGGAGATAGAGACGGCAACAAAGGCACGGATTCCAGGCTTAGTGATAAGTCGTATAAGGTGGTTACACGACGGAAAGGAACACCAGCGGTCAAAGAAAAATGGCCGCACTCGTGGATCAATAGTGGTAAGCCTCCCATCGGAGGCAATGCAGACGGAAGTGGTTCGAAACGGCCTTGTGATGAACGCCATGCTCTACACCGCGCAGGTGTGGTCACCACGGTCACAGCCAAAGCAGTGTTACAACTGCAGCCAGTGGGGACACACGCAGGCGTCGTGTGGAAAGGCAGCCAGGTGCGGTGAGTGCGCTGGCGCTCACCAAACTCGGGACTGTCCGAGGAAAAGGGTTTCTTGTGCGAACTGCGGCAAGGAGCACCGTTCGTGGCAGAAAGCAGCGTGTCGGACCTACCAGGTCTACAAGGGAAGTGTGGAGAAGGCTCGGATGGAGCTATTATCGAGGACGGCGGAAATATGGAACGAGAAACCTACGGTGGCGCCAATGCGAACAGTCGAAACGACTGATGATCAAGGATTCACTTTGGTCACCAGTAAAAAGGCTGAAGTACTCAAAAGAGGGCCGGGACGACCACGCAAGGTAGTCGAAGCCCCAGTGGCACCAACAATCCCCGCCACGACAGCACCACCATCGGGGCCAACTCTTCGAACACTTCGAAGACCAACGCCGAGTGAGGAGGTGCCTTCTCTTTTTAATTTTTCATAACGATAGTCTGATCGAAGGGGGAGTTAACGAATTTCGAGGAAAGTTTACATAATTGCGGTTGAAAGGAACGTCCTCAGCATAAAGCCGGGTCGGTTCAAAGTGGCAGGACATCGGGTTTTGTTTGTTGAAAGCTTTTTCCCTTACCAAAGCGGCTTACCGTCTTCATGGTTCTGTATATAGATACCGCATAGGACGTTAAACGAGACTAATTCAATTCAATTCAATAATAATAATAATAATAATAATAATAATAATAATAATAATAATAATAATAATAATAATAATAATAATAATAATAATAATAATAATAATAATAATAATAATAATAATAATAATAATAATAATAATAATAATAATAATAATAATAATAATAATAATAATAATAATAATAATAATAATAATAATAATAATAATAATAATAATAATAATAATAATAATAATAATAATAATAATAATAATAATAATAATAATAATAATAATAATAATAATAATAATAATAATAATAATAATAATAATAATAATAATAATAATAATAATAATAAAGAACCATGGAGCCACCCTACCGAGCCAACCACCCTTCATCATCCGGGATACCACTTAATCTTTCCAGGAAAGCAAAAAAGTAGAACCTGTATTTACATCAGTAAAAACCTAGAGGTAAACAAGTGGAGAAAAGAGGAAGTCCCAGAAGGCACAAAAGGAGATGTGACTTCAATCAGCCTAGAAACAGAAACCAGCAAAGTGTGGATACACAACATATATAACCCTCCTCCACTATCTCACAGTAGCCAAACGATGGGAACACTGCAATGGATCCCCCAACTACTAGCGCAGGAGGGTTATCACATCTTGGTAGGAGACTTCAACCTTCATCACCCAAGGTGGGGCGGCGAGACAGTTACAGCCAAACACAGAGTTGCAAGCATCTTTAACGAAATGCTAAGCAATCAAGACATGGAGCTCATTCTGCCAAAAGGAACAATCACCTGGATGAGTAGAGGGAGCCGAAGTACTCTGGATCTAACCTTTGTGTCTAAAGAATTGGAAGGCACAATCCTAGAGTGCCAACCAGCGAACGAGCTAGAAGCGTCCTCAGATCACATTCCTATACGAACAAAACTCAACCTAAAGGCAGCCGAAAAGGCAGAAAGACAACCGCATCTACAATGGAAAAGAGCAGATTGGGACAAGGCTAATCTTACACTCAGATCTAAGCTTCAAGCGTTAAGGGTCAGCGACAACCTACTCGACAGCGAAGAGGCCATTGACGAGCAGGTAAAGGGAATCACCCAAGCAATCCAGGAGACAATGGACGAAAGTATACCGAAATCAAGACCTTCGAAATTTGCTAAACCATACTGGACAAAAGAATGCTCTGAAGCCGTGAGAGAAGCACGTAAGGCAAGAAGACATTGGACAAAGGCTTCGACTGAAGAAAGCTGGGTGCAATATCAAAAAGCCACAAATCAAAAAAAAAGCCAAATCAAGAGAGCAAAATCTATTGGATGGAAAGCAGTTGTCTCAGAGGCCACAAATGACCCTACAAAATTGTGGAAACTAACCAGGTGGGCCAAGAAAACTCCGGAAGAACGATGTAGACTCCCCCAGATACCCGACATCAAAGATGGAGAAGAAAATATCCATAAAAATGATGCAGATAAAGCAAGAGTAATGGCGCAACATTTCTTTCCAGAGCCAGTCCACGCAGACGTTCGAGACATTGATGGCACAATATATCCAGACGAACTAAACACCATAACTCTTTCAGTCACAGAAGTCGAAGTAGAGGAAGCCTTGGCAAAACTAGTGAGCGAGAAAGCCCCTGGCCCAGACAGAATTCCAAACTGGCTGTTAAAAAATTGCAGGAAAACTCTATCAAGGGTTCTCACGGACTTATTCAACGTCTGCCTCTCCAAGGGATATCACCCATTAGGCTTCAAGGAGTCTTTAACAATCGTAATTAGAAAGCCACAGAAAGCAGCATACAACACTCCAAAGGCTTACCGACCGATAGCTCTCTTAAACACCATTGGAAAAGTCCTGGAGAGAATAGTCGCAAAGCGGATCTCAAGCGCCGCCGAAATGCACAATCTTCTTCCAGAAGAACAGATGGGGGCGCGTCCCAACAGGTCCACGATCTTGGCAGCTGAGCTTTTGACCGAACAGATCTACGACGTCTGGGGAAATGATAAGAAAAAGGTGGCATCCATTCTCAGTTTAGACATCTCTGGAGCCTTTGATAATGTATCCCACGAAAGACTCATTCACAACATGAGGCTAAAAGGGATTCCTCTATGGATAACTAACTTTACTAAGTCATTCCTAGAAGAGAGGTCTACCTCAATAGTCCTTGGATCGTTCAAAGGTGGAAGTATCAACACAAAGACAGGGATACCTCAGGGCTCTCCGCTTTCCCCAATTCTCTTCCTATTCTTCGCTTGCACCTTACTCCCTCTCCTTCAGACAGAATCGTCTTCAGCGATCGGATTTGTGGACGATACCAATCTGATAACATGGTCAAACACAACTGAAGAAAACTGCCGCAAACTGGAGGAACTCCACGAAAAATGTGCTTCATGGGCAACGAAGCATGGGGTTAAATTTGCACCAGAAAAATATCAGTTAATGCATTTCTCGAGGGCCCGAAAACGTCATAATCTGAACGCTGCTATCCAAATACTGAGTCATGAGATTAACCCCAAGTTGTCTCTTCGATTTCTTGGAATCCAGTTGGACCCCAAGCTAAACTGGGCATCCCACGTTAAAGGATTACAAGCTAAAGCGGAGTCACAGATGCAGGCATTAAGTCGACTAACTCAGTCAACATGGGGTGCAAATGTCAACAAATCAAGACTACTATATTACTCGGTAGTAAGACCAGCGCTAACCTATGGATCCCCCATCTGGGCCAGAACTGGACCGACAGGCAACATCCCTGAAAGAATACTTAAGCCACTCAGAAGTGTCCAAAGGAAATTCCTCAAGGTCATTACAGGGGCATACCAGTCGACCAGTAGTAGAATGCTAGAGCATGAAACGTCAACTCTCCCGATAGAGATCTACCTCAAACAAAGGCGGCTTCAATATACCGGGCTATCCAATAACCTACCTATCCAACAGACAATTTCAAGTGCACGCAGAAAAATCAAATATTTTGATGAAGAAAATTTAAGTAAACGCGATCAAAACAGGAGATATGATATAGCGGAATGGACCTTAATCTGCAGCAACATTGACTCTAAAACAGGACAAAAGGTAGCCGGTAAAAACGCCGCGTTCAAGGAATGGTCAGAATCGTGGACGAGCCAGAAGAAGGGGCGACACTCGGGTCCCCGAGCGCAAGCCAATCCGGATAAGTGGAATGCTGCAAACTTATATAACGACAAGAAAACAGGTAGACTTATGATGAACTATAAAGAATCACCCATCCAAATCCACCAAAACCTTAGCAGGGCCCAGAGTAGCATTGCCACACAAGTAAGAAGCGAGCACATTGGGCTCAATGCTTACTTATACAGAAGGAACGTGCCAGGAGTAGGAAACCCATGCTGCCAATGTGGATATCCATCCCAAAATATAAAGCACATGGTGATGTCTTGTCCAAGATGGGCAAAGGGAAGAGGTGAGTTGCTACGAAAATCGACAACTCGATCCTTCGAAGCTATGGTAAATAACGTCAAAGATATGACCAGAATTGCGCAGTGGATTCAAAAGGAAGGATGGCTAGAGCAGTTTCGGATGACCGGGGAAATCGAGGCGTTAATCAGGCGGAGAGAGGAAAATGGATACACAGGACAAGGACGGAATCCACACTGGCAACAACAGTGTGAGTGCACTTCCTAGAGGTAAGACCATAATCGCACAGAGTCAAGTCAGACAGCTAAGGGGGTTTTCTACTGCAAGGTTTCCTCCTATGTAAATATTAGAGTTCGTAGACACCTGCATGGGCCCATAGGGCGCCAAATCAGGCTAAATGAAATCAAATTCAAAATAATAATAATAATAATAATAATAATAATAATAATAATAATAATAATAATAATAATAATAATAATAATAATTGAATATGGCGCAGCCAAAGGAGTTCTGCGTCTTGAAGCAGGATTATCCTGTTGAGATTTTGGGGATCCCGTTGGGGACATTTATAAGAGGAGGTAAAAATCCAAATAACGGCGAGTTTATAAACCAAGTTGAGGCGGAAACAAAAGTTCGGATACCCGAATTAAAAATCAACAGGGTGAGATGGCTTTTTGACGGAAAAGAGCACCGATGGATGGGAGCTAACGGCCATACTCGAGGGTCAATCGTCGCAAGTCTGCCGACAGAGGCACTTCAACGCGAAGTGATAAGAAACGGCATTGTATACAACTCAATGCTGTACACGGCCCAGCTCTGGTCACCCCGAGCGCAAATCAAGCAGTGCTTCAACTGCTGTCAATGGGGGCATACCCAAGCCTCGTGCAATAGGGTAAGGAGATGTGGTGAGTGCGCGGGCACTCATCAGACCAGGGACTGTCCGAGGAAGTCGGTTCTTTGCTGCAACTGCGGCAAGGACCATAAATCGTGGCAGAAGGGGGCGTGTCAAAACTTCGCGTCATACAAGGCCAGCGTGCAACGGGCACGGTATGAACTAATGGAGAGAACGGCGGAATACAGAAAAGGAGAAACATTAACTACGGCACCCATTATCACAACTACGGCAAAACCAACAGACGACCAAGGGTTCACACTGGTGTCCCACCAAAAGCCGGAGGTATTAAAGAGGGGACCAGGACGCCCGCGCAAACAGCTCCTGGTCAATCAACCACCACAATTATTTGGACCATCGGGGTCAAACTCAAGACCAAAGTCAACACTTTTTAGCACGCGAGGGCAGGGAAAGGATGGCGAGGTCGAGTATAATTTTAGCTAGTCCTGTCTCGGACTGATGGCCAATTGCACTTCCTATAGGTAACGAAGGACTACAGATATAAAAATTTCAAAGGGGGAGGGGGTTTTTATCGTAATGGTTTCCCCCTCATGTAAATAAATAGTTTAGGTTTATAGTTACCTGCATGGGCCTTAAGGCGCCAAATCAGGACAATGAAATCAAATTCAAATAATAATAATAATAATAGAAAAAGCTGCGCAGCACTCCACGCTGCCTCTTTCATCAAATTGACTTCGTAAATCGCATTTATTCATCAATCTTACCCCATTTCCGTCCCCAAATCTACTGTGCCACAACATGGTGGGTGCTGGTGCCGGTTCGATGGGATCCAGCGGTCCCGACGCGTCGCAAATCGCGACAATGGCCAAACAATCTCAAGGCAGCGGAGCGTCAACAGTTCCTCCAGATAAGAATCTTAACATCCTAAGGCTATTACTAAAAAAGCTCAGGACACTTTATTCAGACGAAGACGACGATGGCATTACCATCACCACGGAAGACATCGCGGAGGCCGTCAGGGCCTTCAACGCACACAACAAGGCTTGGAAGGAGATGCAGACGATGAAATCTCCGATCGAAGAAAGGATGTTGGCTCTTGAAGAAGCAGTCAAGAAGAGTCTCGCGGAGCCCGCTCGCAACGCGGCTCCAATAATTTCTGGGCCGCCGGCCCCAAGAACATACGCGTCGGTGGCAGCGCCGCCAATGGCCAAAACAGCGGTTCGAATACGCGTCGAGGGAGCAAAAGACATGCAGCCAGCACAGCTGCTAATGAGGGCACAAAAACACATACCAGGGGCATACGCAGTGCGACAAATGCGGAGCAATGACACCGAGGTGTTTGTTCAGTCAGCGACCCAGAGAGACGTGGCTCTCAACATGGCAGAAATAGAGGACTTTCAAGTCCTAAGGCAAGATTTTCCAGTGGAAGTGTACGGAGTCCCGTTGAGGACGAAAATTGAAGGAGGCAAATATGCCAACAACACAACTTTGATACGGGAGATGGAATCGTCTACAGCAGTACGAATTCCAGGTTTAAAGATCAATAAAATAAGATGGATGCACGACGGAAAGGAGATCGAGCGGGCCAAGACAAATGGCCGCACAAGGGGCTCAATTGTTCTGAGTCTTCCCACGGAGGTCTTGCAGAAACAAGTTGTTCGACATGGCATCGTCATTAATGCCATGCTATACTCAGCGCAGGTGTGGTCCCCGAGGGCGCAAGCAAAGCAGTGCTACAACTGCAGTCAATGGGGACATACGCAGGCGTCATGCGGAAAGGCAGCTAGGTGCGGTGAGTGCGCAGGTGCTCACCAAACCCGGGACTGTCCTAGGAAAAGAGTTTCTTGCGTCAACTGTGGCAAGGAACATCGTTCGTGGCAGAGAGCGTCATGTCGAACATTTCAAGCCTACAAGGGGAGTGTTCAGAAAGCCCGCTTCGAGCTTCTGGAACGAACGGCGGAAATTCGAAGGGAAACCAGTCCCATAATTGTATCGCAAACAGCATCAGCGACCACCGACGATCAAGGATTTACACTGGTTACTAATCGAAAGGTTGAACCCCAGAAGAGGGGACCAGGACGTCCACGAAAGGTGATCGCAGACTCAACGGCAGTTTTAAACACATTAAGGGCTATGACACCGGCAGTTCCAACTATTCCGTCATCGAAAAGAGGAGAGCAGGATGGTGTAAGAAATCTTCCGAACTTCAGCTGAATAGGGATCGGGGCGATAGAGGAGTTAACATTTGGGGTGAGACAAAATTGAATGGAACAAAGGGACAGCCTCAGCATTAAGCTGGGCTGTGCCGTCGCGGCGGAACTATGGGTTTTGTTGCTTGAAAGCTTTTTCCCTATTTTAAATGGCTTACCGTCTTCATGGTTCTGTATATAGATACCGCATAGGACGTTAAACTAGATCAAATTCAATTCAATTCAATAATAATAATAATAATAATAATAATAATAATAATAATAATAATAATAATAATAATAATAATAATAATAATAATAATAATAATAATAATAATAATAATAATAATAATAATAATAATAATAATAATAATAATAATAATAATAATAATAATAATAATAATAATAATAATAATAATAATAATAATAATAATAATAATAATAATAATAATAATAATAATAATAATAATAATAATAATAATAATAATAATAATAATAATAATAATAATAATAATAATAATAATAATAATAATAATAATAATAATAATAATAATAATAATAATAATAATAATAATAATAATAATAATAATAATAATAATAATAATAATAATAATAATAATAATAATAATAATAATAATAATAATAATAATAATAATAATAATAATAATAATAATAATAATAGATAATAATAATAAGAACATCATTTTTCACGAAAAGCTGCGCAGCACTCCACGCTGCCTCTTCCATCAAATTGACTTCGTAAATCGCATTTATTCATCAATCTTACCCCACTTCCGTCCCCAAATCCACTGTGCCACAACATGGTGGGTGCTGGTGCCGGTTCGATGGGATCCAGCGGTCCCGACGCGTCGCAAATCGCGACAATGGCCAAACAATCTCAAGGCAGCGGAGCGTCAACAGTTCCTCCAGATAAGAATCTAAACATCCTAAGGCTATTACTAAAAAAGCTCAGGACACTGTATTCAGACGAAGACGACGATGGCATTACCATCACCACGGAAGACATCGCGGAGGCCGTCAGGGCCTTCAACGCACACAACAAGGCTTGGAAGGAGATGCAGACAATAAAATCTCCCATCGAAGAAAGGATGTTGGCTCTTGAAGAAGCAGTCAAGAAGAGTCTCGCGGAGCCCGCTCGCAACGGGGCTCCAATAATTTCTGGGCCGCCGGCCCCAAGAACATACGCGTCGGTGGCAGCGCCGCCAATGGCCAAAACAGCGGTTCGAATACGCGTCGAGGGTGCAAAAGACATGCAGCCAGCACAGCTGCTAATGAGGGCACAAAAACACATACCAGGGGCATACGCAGTGCGACAGATGCGGAGCAATGACACCGAGGTGTTTGTTCAGTCGGCAACCCAGAGAGACGTGGCTCTCAACATGGCAGAAATAGAGGACTTTCAAGTCCTAAGGCAAGATTTTCCAGTGGAGGTGTACGGAGTCCCGTTGAGGACGAAAATTGAAGGAGGCAAATATGCCAACAACACAACTTTAGTACGGGAGATGGAATCGTCTACAGCAGTACGAATTCCAGGTTTAAAGATCAATAAAATAAGATGGATGCACGACGGAAAGGAGATCGAGCGGGCCAAGACAAATGGCCGCACAAGGGGCTCAATTGTTCTGAGTCTTCCCACGGAGGTCTTGCAGAAACAAGTTGTTCGACATGGCATCGTCATTAATGCCATGCTATACTCAGCGCAGGTGTGGTCCCCGAGGGCGCAAGCAAAGCAGTGCTACAACTGCAGTCAATGGGGACATACGCAGGCGTCATGCGGAAAGGCAGCTAGGTGCGGTGAGTGCGCAGGTGCTCACCAAACCCGGGACTGTCCTAGGAAAAGAGTTTCTTGCGTCAACTGTGGCAAGGAACATCGTTCGTGGCAGAGAGCGTCATGTCGAACATTTCAAGCCTACAAGGGGAGTGTTCAGAAAGCCCGCTTCGAGCTTCTGGAACGAACGGCGGAAATTCGAAGGGAAACCAGTCCCATAATTGTATCGCAAACAGCATCAGCGACCACCGACGATCAAGGATTTACACTGGTTACTAATCGCAAGGTTGAACCCCAGAAGAGGGGACCAGGACGTCCACGAAAGGCGATCGCAGACTCAACGGCAGTACTAAATACATTAAGGGCTATGACACCGGCAGTTCCAACTATTCCGTCATCGAAAAGAGGAGAGCAGGATGGTGTGAGAAATCTTCCGAACTTCAGCTGAATAGGGATCGGGGCGATAGGGGAGTTAACATTTGGGGTGAGACAAAATTGAATGGAACAAAGGGACAGCCTCAGCATCAAGCTGGGCTGTGCCGTCGCGGCGGAACTATGGGTTTTGTTGCTTGAAAGCTTTTTCCCTATTTTACATGGCTTACCGTCTTCATGGTTCTGTATATAGATACCGCATAGGACGTTAAACTAGATCAAATTCAATTCAATTCAAATTCAATAATAATAATAATAATAATAATAATAATAATAATAATAATAATAATAATAATAATAATAATAATAATAATAATAATAATAATAATAATAATAATAATAATAATAATAATAATAATAATAATAATAATAATAATAATAATAATAATAATAATAATAATAATAATAATAATAATAATAATAATAATAATAATAATAATAATAATAATAATAATAATAATAATAATAATAATAATAATAATAATAATAATAATAATAATAATAATAATAATAATAATAATAATATAATAATAATAATAATAATAATAATAATAATAATAATAATAACAAAGCGGATCTCAAGCGCCGCCGAAATGCACAATCTTCTTCCAGAAGAACAGATGGGGGCGCGTCCCAACAGGTCCACGATCTTGGCAGCTGAGCTTTTGACCGAACAGATCTACGACGTCTGGGGAAACGATAAGAAAAAGGTGGCATCCATTCTCAGTTTAGACATCTCTGGAGCCTTTGATAATGTATCCCACGAAAGACTCATTCACAACATGAGGCTAAAAGGGATTCCTCTATGGATAACTAACTTTACTAAGTCATTCCTAGAAGAGAGGTCTACCTCAATAGTCCTTGGATCGTTCAAAGGTGGAAGTATCAACACAAAGACAGGGATACCTCAGGGCTCTCCGCTTTCCCCAATTCTCTTCCTATTCTTCGCTTGCACCTTACTCCCTCTACTTCAGACAGAATCGTCTTCAGCGATCGGATTTGTGGACGATACCAATCTGATAACATGGTCAAACACAACTGAAGAAAACTGCCGCAAACTGGAGGAACTCCACGAAAAATGTGCTTCATGGGCGACGAAGCATGGGGTTAAATTTGCACCAGAAAAATATCAGTTAATGCATTTCTCGAGGGCCCGAAAACGTCATAATCTGAACGCTGCTATCCAAATACTGAGTCATGAGATTAACCCCAAGTTGTCTCTTCGATTTCTTGGAATCCAGTTGGACCCCAAGTTAAACTGGGCATCCCACGTTAACGGATTACAAGCTAAAGCGGAGTCACAGATGCAGGCATTAAGTCGACTAACTCAGTCAACATGGGGTGCAAATGTCAACAAATCAAGACTACTATATTACTCGGTAGTAAGACCAGCGCTAACCTATGGATCCCCCATCTGGGCCAGAACTGGACCGACAGGCAACATCCCTGAAAGAATACTTAAGCCACTCAGAAGTGTCCAAAGGAAATTCCTCAAGGTCATTACAGGGGCATACCAGTCGACCAGTAGTAGAATGCTAGAGCATGAAACGTCAACTCTCCCGATAGAGATCTACCTCAAACAAAGGCGGCTTCAATATACCGGGCTATCCAATAACCTACCTATCCAACAGACAATTTCAAGTGCACGCAGAAAAATCAAATATTTTGATGAAGAAAATTTAAGTAAACGCGATCAAAACAGGAGAGATGATATAGCGGAATGGACCTTAATCTGCAGCAACATTGACTCTAAAACAGGACAAAAGGTAGCCGGTAAAAACGCCGCGTTCAAGGAATGGTCAGAATCGTGGACGAGCCAGAAGAAGGGGCGACACTCGGGTCCCCGAGCGCAAGCCAATCCGGATAAGTGGAATGCTGCAAACTTATATAACGACAAGAAAACAGGTAGACTTATGATGAACTATAAAGAATCACCCATCCAAATCCACCAAAACCTTAGCAGGGCCCAGAGTAGCATTGCCACACAAGTAAGAAGCGAGCACATTGGGCTCAATGCTTACTTATACAGAAGGAACGTGCCAGGAGTAGGAAAACCATGCTGCCAATGTGGATATCCGTCCCAAAATATAAAGCACATGGTGATGTCTTGTCCAAGATGGGCAAAGGGAAGAGGTGAGTTGCTACGAAAATCGACAACTCGATCCTTCGAAGCTATGGTAAATAACGTCAAAGATATGACCAGAATTGCGCAGTGGATTCAAAAGGAAGGATGGCTAGAGCAGTTTCGGATGACCGGGGAAATCGAGGCGTTAATCAGGCGGAGAGAGGAAAATGGATACACAGGACAAGGACGGAATCCACACTGGCAACAACAGTGTGAGTGCACTTCCTAGAGGTAAGACCATAATCGCACAGAGTCAAGTCAGACAGCTAAGGGGGTTTTTACTGCAAGGTTTCCTCCTATGTAAATATTAGAGTTCGTAGACACCTGCATGGGCCCATAGGGCGCCAAATCAGGCTAAATGAAATCAAATTCAAAATAATAATAATAATAATAATAATAATAATAATAATAATAATAATAATAATAATAATAATAATAATAATAATAATAATAATAATAATAATAATAATAATAATAATAATAATAATAATAATAATAATAATAATAATAATAATAATAATAATAATAATAATAATAATAATAATAATAATAATAATAATAATAATAATAATAATAATAATAATAATAATAATAATAATAATAATAATAATAATAATAAGAAAAAAACATCATTTTTGCCAGAAAGCTGCGCAGCGTTCTACGCTACCCGTATCACCAATTTGACATCGTGATTCTTATTTTTACATCTTTATTACCCTCCTCTCATCTTTTCGCTTTCCGTGCTCCAACATGGCGAGTGTGGGTGCTGGTGTGGGTAAATCCAGCGGATTCGACGCGTCGCAAAATGCGACAATGGCCCCAACAAACAACGGCAGCGGAGCGCAAACAGCTCCAAAGGATAAGAACCTTGAAATTTTGGGGAAACTATTGAAAAAGGTTAGACTAATCGTGATGGGAGAGGGGGATGAGGAGGACCTACCCTCAATGGAGGACGTGAACGAGGCCGTCAAGGCCTTCAACGCGCACAAAAGGGCCTGGACGGAAATGTCCCAGAAGAAGTCTCCTATCGAGGAGAGGATGATGGCGCTCGAGGAGGTTGTGAAAAAGAGCCTCGCGGATCCTGCTCGAAAAGCTGCTCCAGCAGTGGTTTCGGGCGCGCCGACACAAAGGAGCTACGCGTCGGTCGTGGCTCCGCAAATGACGAAAACAGCGGTTAGGATAAGAATCGATGGCGCACAAAACCTGCAGCCACAAGAGCTGCTGTCAAAGGCACAACAACACATCGAAGGCGCATTTGCAATTCGACAGATGCGTAGCAACGACACCGAGGTGTTTGTCCAGTCGGCGTCCCAGAGAGACGCGGCGCTTAATATGCGGCAACCAACGGACTTTAAAATTTTGCGGCAAGACTTTCCTGTTGAGGTTTCCGGAGTCCCACTGCGGACAAGAATTGAGGGTGGCAGAGATGCCAACAACTACGCCATCATCAGGGAGATTGAGACGGCGACCAAGGCACGTATTCCAGGCCTGGTTATTAGCAGAATACGATGGCTACATGATGGAAAGGAACATCAGCGATCGAAGAAAAACGGTCGCAATCGTGGATCAATAGTGGTAAGCCTCCCATCGGAGGCAATGCAAACGGAGGTAGTGCGACAGGGCCTCGTTATTAACGCCATGCTCTTCACCGCGCAGGTATGGTCGCCACGGGCTCAGCCAAAGCAGTGTTACAACTGCAGCCAGTGGGGACACACGCAGGCGTCGTGTGGAAAGGCAGCCAGGTGCGGTGAGTGCGCTGGCGCTCACCAAACTCGTGACTGTCCGAGGAAAAGGGTTTCTTGTGCCAACTGCGGCAAGGAACATCGTTCGTGGCAGAAAGCAGCGTGTCGGACCTACCAGGTTTACAAGGGTAGTGTGGAGAAAGCTCGGATGGAGCTGTTGTCAAGAACGGCGGAAATATGGAACGAAAAACCTACGGTGGCGCCAATGCGAACAGTCGGAACGACTCATGATCAGGGATTTACTTTGGTCACCAGTAAAAAGGCTGAAGTACTCAAAAGAGGGCCAGGACGACCGCGTAAGGTAGTCGAAGCACCAGTGGCACCAACAATCCCCGCCACAACAGCACCACCATCGGGGCCAACTCTTCGAACACTTCGAAGACCAACGCCGAGTGAGGAGGTGCCTTCTCTTTTCAATTTTTCATAACGTTAGTCTGATCGAAGGGGGAGTTAACGAATTCTGGGGAAAGTTTATAAAATTGCGGTTGAAAGGAACGTCCTCAGCATAACGCCGGGTCGGTTCAGAGTGGCAGGACATCGGGTTTTGTTTGTTGAAAGCTTTTTCCCTTACCAAAGCGGCTTACCGTCTTCATGGTTCTGTATATAGATACCGCATAGGACGTTAAACTAGATCAATGAATGAATGAATGAATAATAATAATAATAATAATAATAATAATAATAATAATAATAATAATAATAATAATAATAATAATAATAATAATAATAATAATAATAATAATAATAATAATAATAATAATAATAAATTTTTTTGCTACAAAACATCATTTTTGCCAGAAAGCTGCGCAGCCTTCCACGCTGCCCGTATCATCAATTTGACATCGTGATTCTTATTTTTACATCTTTATTACCCTCCTCCCATCTTTTCGCTTTCCGTGCTCCAACATGGCGAGTGTGGGTGCTGGTGTGGGTAAATCCAGCGGTTTCGACGCGTCGCAAAATGCGACAATGGCCTCAACAAACAACGGCAGCGGAGCGCAGACAGCTCCAAAGGATAGAAACCTTGAAATCCTGGGGAAACTACTGAAACAGGTTAGATTAATCGTTATGGGAGAGATGGATGAGGACGACCTACCCTCAATGGAGGACGTGAACGAGGCCATCAAGGCCTTCAACGCGCACAAAAGGGCCTGGACGGAAATGTCCCAGAAGAAGTCTCCTATCGAGGAGAGGATGATGGCGCTCGAGGAGGTTGTCAAAAAGAGCCTCGCGGATCCTGCTCGAAAAGCTGCACCAGCAGTGGTTTCGGGCGCGCCGACACAAAGGAGCTACGCGTCGGTCGTGGCTCCGCAAATGACGAAAACAGCGGTTAGGATAAGAATCGATGGCGCACAAAACCTGCAGCCACAAGAGCTGCTGTCAAAGGCACAACAACACATCGAAGGCGCATTTGCAATTCGACAGATGCGTAGCAACGACACCGAGGTGTTTGTCCAGTCGGCGTCCCAGAGAGACGCGGCGCTTAACATGCGACAACCAAGCGAATTCAAAATTTTGCGGCAAGACTTTCCTGTTGAGGTTTCCGGAGTCCCACTGCGGACAAGAATTGAGGGTGGCAGAGATGCCAACAACTACGCCATCATCAGGGAGATTGAGACGGCGACCAAGGCACGTATTCCAGGCCTGGTTATTAGCAGAATACGATGGCTACATGATGGAAAGGAACATCAGCGATCGAAGAAAAACGGTCGCAATCGCGGTTCAATTGTGGTCAGCCTCCCATCGGAGGCAATGCAAACGGAGGTAGTGCGACAGGGCCTTGTTATCAACGCCATGCTCTTCACCGCGCAGGTATGGTCGCCACGGGCTCAGCCAAAGCAGTGTTACAACTGCAGCCAATGGGGACACACGCAGGCGTCGTGTGGAAAGGCAGCCAGGTGCGGTGAGTGCGCTGGCGCTCACCAAACTCGGGACTGTCCGAGGAAAAGGGTTTCTTGTGCCAACTGCGGCAAGGAACATCGTTCATGGCAGAAAGCAGCGTGTCGGACCTACCAGGTCTACAAGGGTAGTGTGGAGAAGGCTCGGATGGAGCTGTTATCAAGGACGGCAGAAATTTGGAATGAAAAACCAACAATGGCGCCAACACAAACAGCCAGACCAACTGATGATCAGGGATTTACTTTGGTCACCAGTAAAAAGGCTGAAGGACTCAAAAGAGGGCCGGGACGACCACGCAAGGTAGTCGAAGCCCCAGCGGCACCAATCATCGCCTCGACAGCAGCACCGCCATCGGGACCTACTCTTCGAACACTTCGAAGACCAACGCCGAGTGAGGAGGTGCCTTCTCTTTTCAATTTTTCATAACGTTAGTCTGATCGAAGGGGGAGTTAACGAATTTTGGGGAAAGTTTATAAAATTGCGGTTGAAAGGAACGTCCTCAGCATAAAGCCGGGTCGGTTCAAAGTGGCAGGACATCGGGTTTTGTTTGTTGAAAGCTTTTTCCCTTACCAAAGCGGCTTACCGTCTTCATGGTTCTGTATATAGATACCGCATAGGACGTTAAACTAGATCAATGAATGAATAATAATAATAATAATAATAATAGAAAAAAAAACACCATTTTTCTCGAAAAGCGGCACAACGTTCCACGAACGTTATTTCATCGTAATTATTATTGCATTCATCTTAATCAATCCCTCTTACCTGATTCCTCGAATTTTTTTCGTTGCGCTTCGGCATGGCGAGTTGGGGAGCCAGTAGGGCGGAATTCGCGGCTGAAAATTTTTTCACGGCACCACCCAAACCAACAATGGGCAGCGGAACAGCCGCAATTATGGCTGTAGAGTCTCTCGCGACCTCTACAGGCGTTAATATGGATTATTTAAAGACAGTGGCTAAATATTTAAGTAAGGTCCGACGCGGACTTGTGAACGCAGGTTCATACATATCGTCGGCACCAATGGTGGAAATAGATGAGGCTCTCGACGCTTTCAAAGCCCACATTCAGATGTTACAATCGAAGATGTCGGCACAGCCAATGGAGGACAGGATGCTTGCCTTAGAGAAGGCTATTACGAAGAGTCTCGAGGAGCCGTCGCGCAAGGCGGCTCCTAAGTCGGCACAAATGATGGGAGGTCGACCTACCTACGCCTCAATCGTCGCACCGCCAGCTACCAAAGCAGCAGTAAGGATACGAGTTGAAGGGGCAGAAAACATGCAGCCGGCAGAGCTGCTTTACAAGGCAAAACAACACATCGAGGGGGCATATGCTGTTAGGAAGCTTAGGAGTAATGACACTGAGGTGTTTGTGCAGTCGGTCTCCCAACGAGACGCTGCCTTGAGAATGACGCAACCAAAGGAGTTCAGCGTTATAAAGCAGGATTATCCTGTTGAGATTTTAGGAGTCCCATTGGGGACAACAATACGAGGAGGAAAAGATGCCAACAACGGCACATTGATAAATCAAATAATGGAGGAAACAAAAGTTCGGATTCCGGATATAAAAATCAACAGGGTGAGGTGGCTTTACGACGGTAAAGAGCACCAATGGATGACAAGAAACAGTCGTACTCGAGGATCAGTGATCGCGAGCCTTCCGACAGAGGCACTTCAACGCGAAGTGACAAGAAACGGCATTGTCTTCAACTCAATGCTGTACACGGCCCAGCTCTGGTCACCCCGTGCGCAAGTCAAGCAGTGCTTCAACTGCAGCGAATGGGGGCATACCCAAGCCTCATGTACCAAGGCGAAAAGATGTGGTGAGTGTGCGGGCACTCATCAGACCAGAGACTGCCCGAGGAAGTCGGTGCTTTGCTGCAACTGCGGCAAAGCCCATAAATCGTGGCAGAAGGGGGCGTGTCAAAACTTCGCGTCATATAAGGCCAGCGTTCAAAAGGCCAGGTATGAACTCATGGAAAGAACGGCATATCTAAGAAGAGAGGAAACGGCACCAGCGGCACCACAACTAACAACAGCGGCAAAACAAATGGACGACCAAGGATTCACACTGGTGTCCCACCAAAAGCCAGAGGTGTTCAAGAGGGGGCCAGGACGCCCGCGCAAACAGCCCCTGGTTAATCCACCGCCTCCACTATTTGCGCCATCGGGGTCAAACTCAAGGCCACAGTCATCACTTTTCAGCACGCGAGGGCAGGAAAAGAATGGCGAGGTTTATTTTAGCTAGTCCTGTGTCGGGCTAAAGGCCAATTGCACTTCCTGTAGGTAACGAAGGACTACAGACTTAAAAATTTTAAAGGGGGAGGGGGTTTTTATCGTAATGGTTTCCCACTCATGTAAATATATAGATAGTTTCATAGCCACCTGCATGGGCCCATAGGGCGCCAAATCGGGATAAATGAAATCAAATTCAAAATAATAATAATAATAATAATAATAATAATAATACCCTCCTCCACTATCTCACAGTAGCCAAACAATGGAAACACTGCAATGGATCCCCCAACTACTAGCGCAGGAGGGTTAACACATTTTGGTAGGAGACTTCAACCTTCATCACCCAAGGTGGGGCGGCGAGACAGTTACAGTCAAACACAGAGTTGCAAGCATCTTTAACGAAATGCTAAGCAATCAAGACATGGAGCTCATTCTGCCAAAAGGAACAATCACCTGGATGAGTAGAGGGAGCCGAAGTACTCTGGATCTAACCTTTGTGTCTAAAGAATTGGAAGGCACAATCCTAGAGTGCCAACCAGCGAACGAGCTAGAAGCGTCCTCAGATCACATTCCTATACGAACAAAACTCAACCTTAAGGCAGCCGAAAAGGCAGAACGACGACCGCATCTACAATGGAAAAGAGCAGATTGGGACAAGGCTAATCTTACACTCAGATCCAAGCTGCAAGCGTTAAAGGTTAGCGACAACCCACTCGACAGCGAAGAGGCCATCGACAAGCAGGTAAAGGGAATCACCCAAGCAATCCAGGAGACAATGGACGAAAGTATACCGAAATCAAGACCTTCGAAATTTGCTAAACCATACTGGACAAAAGAATGCTCTGAAGCCGTGAGAGAAGCACGTAAGGCAAGAAGACGTTGGACAAAGGCTTCCACTGAAGAAAGCTGGGTGCAATATCAAAAAGCCACAAATCAAAAAAAAAGCCAAATCAAGAGAGCAAAATCTATTGGATGGAAAGCAGTTGTCTCAGAGGCCACAAATGACCCTACAAAATTGTGGAAACTAACCAGGTGGGCCAAGAAAACTCCGGAAGAACGATGTAGACTCCCCCAGATACCCGACATCAAAGATGGAGAAGAAAATATCCATAAAAATGTTACAGATAAAGCAAGAGTAATGGCGCAACATTTCTTTCCAGAGCCAGTCTACGCAGACGTTCGAGACATTGATGGCACAATATATCCAGAAGAACTAGACACCATAACTCTTTCGGTCACGGAAGTCGAAGTAGAGGAAGCCTTGGCAAAACTAGTGAGCGAGAAAGCCCCTGGCCCAGACAGAATTCCAAACTGGCTGTTAAAAAATTGCAGGAAAACTCTATCAAGGGTTCTCACGGACTTATTCAACGTCTGCCTCTCCAAGGGATACCACCCATTAGGTTTCAAGGAGTCTTTAACAATTATGCTTCAAAAGCCACAAAAATCATCAAACGACACTCCAAAGTCTTACAGACTGATAGCCCTCTTTAACACCATTGGAAAAATCCTTGAGAAAACAGTCGCCAACTGGATCTTAAGCGCCGCCGAAATGCACAATATTCTTCCAGAAGAATAGATGGGAGCGCGTCTCAACAGATCCACTATCTAGGCAGCTGACCTTTTGACCGAACAGATCTACGACGTCTGGGGTGATGATAAGAAAATGGTGGCATCCATCCTTAGTCTAGATATCTCTGGAGTTTTTGATATCATATCCCACGAAAGACTCGTTCACAAAATGAGGCTGAAAGGGATTCCTCTATGGACCACTAACTTTACTTAGTCATTTCTAGAAGAGAGGATTATCTCAATGGTCCTTGGATCGTTTAGAGGGAGCATCAACACAAAAACAGGGATACCTCAGGGCTCTCCGCTGTCCCCAATTCTCTTTTTATTCTTTGCTTGTACCTTCCTCTACTCTAGATAGAATCGTCTTCAGCGATCTGATTTGTAGACAACAACAATCTGATAACATGGTCAAACACAACTGAAGAAAACTGCCGCAAACTGGAGGAACTCCACGAAAAATGTGCTTCATGGGCTACGAAGCATGGGTTTAAATTTGCTCTAGAGAAATATTAGCTAATTTATTTCTCGAGGGCCCGGAAACGTTATAATCTGAACACTGCTATCCAAATACAGAGTCACAAGATTATCCCCAAAATGTCTCTTTGATTTCTTGGAATTCAGTTGGTCCCCAAGTTAAACTGGGCACCCCACATAAAAGGATTGTAAGCCAATGCGGAGTCACAGATGCAGGCATTGAGTCGACTAACTCAGTTAACGTGGGGTGCAAATTTCAACAAATCACGACTATTATACTGCTCGTTAGTAAGACCAGCGCTTACCTATGGATCCCCTATCTGGGACAGGACTGAACCGGCAGGCAACATCCCTGAAAGAATACTCAAGCCACTCAGAAGTGTTCAAAGGAAATTCCTAAAGCTCAGTACGGGGGCATACCAATCGACCAGTAGAAAATTGCTAGAGCATGAAATATCAACTCTACCGATAAAGATCTACCTAAAACAAAGGCAGCTTTAATATATCGGGCTATCCAATAACTTACCTGTCCAACAGACAATTCTAAATGCACGCAGAAAAATCATTTTTTTTGATGAAGAAAAGTCAAATAAACGTGATCAGAATAGGAGAGACAATATAGCGGAATGGACCCTAATCTGCATCAACATCGAATCTAAAATAGTACAGAAGGTAGCCGGTAAAAACGCCGCGTTCAAGGAATGGTCAGAATCGTGGACGAGCCAAAAGAAGGAGCGGTGCTTGGTTCCTATTGTAAAGGTAAGAGCTTACGGAGGTTAATTGGCAGAAGGTTTACGGATGATTATCGATGGATCAATATGAACTGCTGATGTATTTGATATTTAGAACTATGAGGATTTAGGGGGTAGAAAGCGCTAATTATATACACATCTGAGGTAGCCAGACTCTTGCCTTATTTACCCAAAATAGTACCACGGAATATTCTAGTCTCCTCCATCTGGCAGTACAATCTAGAAACACTTTCTATACAGTGCTCCATTGTTCCTCTACTCATCATGGAGCCACCTGAAAAGTTCTTCCTTCACCCTCAGTGATCACTGCCCTCGTGCATCGTAATCCTAGCCATCACCAGCACAACAGTTCCCCGGGCGCAAGCCAATCCGGATAAGTGGAATGCTGCAAACTTATACAACGATAAGAAAACAGGTAGACTTATGATGAACTATAGAGAGTGTCAGACCAGTATCAGAGCCCGGTGGAATTCGTATTCCTGAATTAATGTTTCGTGATTCATGTAAATTCCATTCTTCTAACATGATCGTAACATTATTGTCAGAATAATATGCCAAGCTGGTACCTGACATAATTTGTGATTGCCTCAGGAAAACCTTGGCGTTTTGGGTAATTTTCAGCCAGAAAATGCTTGGCGTCCGTGTAACAGACGTGGTGGACTGGTATTGAGTCGGTTTAGGATTACATCTTGGCTACAACATGTTTGGATTGTATCCTGTGATGTAAGTAAGCTATTTCTAGATATTATCATCTTACGTCAGGTAGTAGATATGTGTAGATATATAAGCTGAGAGAAAGAGGAAGGAAGACAGACAGACAGACAATTATATCTTTTTATTTTACTTCAATTGAAAGCTCCTGTGCGAGCTATTCTTCCAGATACCTCTAGTCTCAATCATTACAGCTTCCGAACCAGCTCAAAAGGTTCGACAGAGAGTCACCTATCCAAATCCACCAAAACCTTAGTAGGGCCCAGAGTAGCATTGCCACACAAGTAAGAAGCGAGCACATTGGGCTCAATGCTTACTTATACAGAAGGAACGTTCCAGAAGTAGGAAAACCATGCTGCCAATGTGGATATCCGTCCCAAAATATAAAGCACATGGTGATGTCTTGTCCAAGATGGGCAAAGGGAAGAGGCGAGTTGCTATGAAAATCGACAACTCGATCCTTCGAAGCTATGGTAAATAACGTCAAAGATATGACTAGAGCAGTTTCGGATCACCGAAGAAATCGAGGCGTCAATCAGGCGAAAAGAGGAAAATGGGAATACAGGACAAGGACGGGATCCACACTAGCAACAACAGTGTGAGTGCACTTCTTAGAGGTAAGACTATAATAGCGTAGAGTCCAATCAGACAGCTAAGGGGGTTTTTACTGCAAGGTTTCCTCCTATGTAAATATTAGAGTTTGTAGACACCTGCATGGGCCTATAGGGCACCAAATCGGGCTAAATGAAGTCAAATTCAAAATAAAAATAATAAACTTTAGGTCTGATTATCGTAGGAAAAGTAGATCAGAGTATTATACAGGGCAGGATTCAAATTTGCTAGGTCATTAATGATTCAAGTAACATGATAACCACCAAAGTAATTGGCTGTATCGCTAAATGCTGGTGGAATAACTAATACATCGGCTTTGAATGAGAGTCGCTAGCCGGAAAGAAAAATATTTTTATAGTTTGTTGCCTTTTCTATTCAAGACTGTACAAGACATGCTGTTTTTCTCTACCTAGAGACCAATTATACATTTGAAAGTGATATATTCCCTCCTATGCGTCCTATACAGCTTCACTCACAAACCCTTGTTTATCATACATTTTGGAGAGCCCTTTATGTAGTGGATCATATAGATTAGGTTAGATTTCTATTATAGTCCTATCTGAGTCTATGATTCTGGAGGACTTCTAGAATATACTTGAAAGAGACTAATTACATTAAGTATCGCAACACTATTTTGGGATGGGGGACTATTCTCAACACCTGTCAGTGGTGTCCCCTACCAACCTCCAGCCCTCACTGTAGAGTCTGTAAAGCTGAGATTGAGTAACAAAGTCCTCACTCCGACGAGGATTCCCAATCGCTTGCGCGGTCTGTATCGTCTTCATCTCTCAACACATTCCCCTATCACCATTATCATGGAGGAGAAGCCATCCGATGAGTTTCCGGAGCGTACCCAACACCCGATACGGAGATGGCGAATTGGATCAAGTCAGCCTCGACTGTTACAAAGAAAAAAGATATAGATGATTATGCGCACCTCATTTAGTCCCGGTATCCAGGCCCCGCCTGGCTGGGGCTGCAGGTTTTTTGAGACTTTTTCCCGCGCACACAGTTTTCATTGCTACCTTTTTTTTTTTTTTTTTTTTTTGGGTAGAATGTTCCGTGGAAAAGGTGGCTGAATTCCACGGCTAAATACTGAGCTGAATGGTTATTCATTAAGGGGAATATATCAATGATCTTTGAAGTAACAAAAGAGGACAGGAGCACTGTAGAAGGTGTGGCCTGGGTCAGAGAGGAGCCCAATGTGAGAGATAGTCATAGACTCAAGTAGCACAATAAACATATACACTATTTTGGTATGTGCTTGGGTCAGGAGACAGATCGCAATTTATTGATAGTTAGTCACGTGGATTGGTGCAGCTTGGCGTGTCGCCCTTAAGGCTGACACGCCTGTATCCAAGAAATAGAAGAACAAGAATCACCTCATCAGAGAGAACCCCATTGCGTACGCGTACACGTGTATATTACCGACCGAAATTAGGCATATTTTTCTGAGATTACCCTAGATTTTATTCTTATGGATAATGAGGAGTTAGTGGATGCTATATATTACGTGATAACATGTATTCACAGTTGGTTAGCTCTACATTAATACTTTATGCTAGAGGGCAAAGACTGAACACCTGTCCACGGTGTCCTCTACGAACCTGGAAGTGAAATAACCCCCAGAGCCAAGATTCAGCCATCCCCAAACGGTCGAATCGATTTGTTCCTAACTGGAATTCCCGTCAGAAGCGATGCTGGTCTGATTGATGAAAGGAATCTTGAATTGCAGCGATTTCTCGACAACACAAACCGCGAATAAAATAATCAAGACTATTCAATACGTTATCAGGTTAAGTTGAATACCGCAACCCCCCTAGATACGCCAAAAATCCTTTCAAACCTTCCCTATCTAAAATCAAAAAAGCCACAAAACGAGCCGCAATCCTCTATACCAACACTGTTATGGGCGGAGAATCATCTAGGGACACCATACTTGGGTTGCTGTGTATAAATGCCACGTGAAGAAATCAAGTTCTGCGAGTAAAGATGGCAGACATGAGGATTCAAGATTGACA
Organism: Blumeria graminis f. sp. triticale; assembly: GCA_905067625.1. Lineage (NCBI taxonomy): Eukaryota > Fungi > Ascomycota > Leotiomycetes > Helotiales > Erysiphaceae > Blumeria > Blumeria graminis. The sequence goes on from LR898477.1 coordinate 8,033,202, forward strand.
GACCTCTTGGTTAGTACGAGGCTCTGATAAATTGTAATGCTTATGTAATGTTGTTCACGTTGGAGTCCGGGCGCAAGATAAGGAATACTGTAATTATACAGACGATACCCTGTATTAATAGAAAATCAAGTTACATTTAGTCTTGAGCTCTACTATAAATATTGGTAGTTTGGAGCCACGAGACACCCGTAACCTACGCCATCACAAAGCTAAGCTTATCTCACAATTCACACATACTAATCCATCAGGAACCTCATACATGCTGGGCCATGGAAGTGGTTGAAATGAAGGACTTAAGATTGGGAGGGCATGACCTAGAATGTTGACAGAGGTAGTTAGTCCTTCCAAATTCTCATGACTTTCCGAGCCGCTGAGCAGTGACTAGGCCCCAATTCAAATTTACTGGGCTTTTTGGGGCGTTAGCACGTCGAGTAGCCCATAGAGACTGAGCTAACCGACACTTTGCCTTCGTAGTCTACTGTTGTGCGCCGGCACGACGTAAGGTAATTGAAAAAAATATCTTGCTTTTTCACCATCATGTCCTTCATTGGATACCCCCTCTTGCCAACGAAGCGATGAACAATTGCGGGTGCATGGTAGCTGGGAAGATTGAAAAAAAGCCACTAATTGGAGGGCTCTTCTAGTTCCGACATATTAATTAATTCATTTTATTGTCCTGTCTGAGTCTATGACTATGTAGGACATGCAGATCCTCTCTGCCTACAGGCCAAGGATACCTATACCAGTAGTATATCCCCTCCTATGCCTCCCATACAGCTCCCCTCGAACAGTACCACCCCTCACAAGTCCTCATTCGATCATACACTAAGAGGAGCCCTTTGCCCTTCATTATCTCCCCTCTCCAGCCTACGAAACGATGGCCATTTGCGCGTGTATGGCAGCCGGGAAAATTCGCAAAAACCACTGGGTGCGGGGCTCTCCTAATACCGAAATTAGGAATAAATCCGAAGACATATTGCCCCTTCTGAAGCGTTCGAAGAGGCCGGCCAACTGGGCGCTGCAGACTTGTGGGTACCTCGGACAATTCACACTCTGCCTTTCTAGCCTCCTTCCAACTCCTTCCCGAAGGTCGTGCTGAAATGTCAGAAAAGTCTTGACAGAGCGTGATTGCTGTATAGTAGCTTAGCCCAACTTCTTTTGTGCCGTCCAGGGTGCTGGGGAGTACCGTTGATTCATCGACAAAAGAAGCCCTCCTGGCTAATTAGCCGAAATCTTGGTCTTGGCGCCCACATAAAATCCAAGGTTGAAAACTCCTCGGAAATGTCAGTCCCAGCATGGTCTTCAGAGACTTCTTTCCCCTCTCGCTCCACATCTCAGCCGCTTGTTCTTCCTCAAGATGTATAACCCCATTAGAGCAGCAGTCCCTCATAAACCAAGACCCCAACTTTGTATTTTTCGACTTGATTTCCTCCTTGCGGGTATAAATAGCGTCGTAAATATGTAGAGAGTGATGGCCGGTAATGAATGAGGCAAGCTCCTGTTTGCAATTGGGGTGACGCCTTTATCGGTCGGCGAGGCGAGTTGATATGTGGTTAGATCGGGGTTGAGGACTCAGAAGATAATGATGAGTGCTGCATGGTTGAGAAGTCGTCAAATGGAGATATGCATGTGTTTGCTCTCGACTTCGATTCGGATGCGATTCTTCTTGGCTATCCCAGATATGCAGAGCATACTGAGCGATTACACCGGCACCACTGGAAGGTGAAGAATTCGTCTTTGCCGGCTAGTTCCGACATAAAAACCGAATCCGAAATCAAAGCTGACCGTCTATGGCGCTCGAGGAAGCAGGTAAGATGAGCGTGTAGACTTTTGTTTTTTATATTATTTTGCATCAGATTTCAATTGCGTATGCGACTATCTAGCTATGACACAATATCAAAGAAAAGTTACATAATAGATGACTCATCGTAAAGGAAGAGAACTTATGCCTCGGATTTCATTTGCAAGTACCACTGCGAAGCTATGGTGGCTTTTTCTTCTCCCCAAGTCAACCCTCATCCGTGAATACCCACCTAGGAGAATATCTCAGAAACCTTGGGTTATCCAGACTTGCCTCCATCATCCATTAACTTTTCTCTGCGCGAAATATGATCATAGGCGTCTCCTTCCCAAGTGGAGTAGGTGCCCAGGCTGCTCGAAATTTACCGGAGAACAACACAACAGCTTGATGACTGAGTACACATTTGACGGCTTAAAAACATTTAAAGATTGGTCGGAAACGAGGCAGCAGTCCAGGTCACAGAAGCTTGCTTTCTGCCTTGACGCCTCAGGCATGTATTAGTGGAGGAGCGAGCGAGCGAAATATGTTAGCTCTGACTTCACAGCATCAACAACCTCGGCTACAATGTCATCTTCATCGTCATCATCGTCGTCGCCACGCCTTCGTCATAAGTTCTACCCGCCCTTCTACGGCCGGCCGCCGACGCCGCTACCACCATCGCCGTCGCTAACATCGTTACTGCGACCCTCACGGCCCACAACGCCCGACACCTCGGACTGCGACGAGCCGCTGCCGCGGGCCTCGCCCACCGTGCCGACCTACGAATATTACGGCTTCGTGCTCTACCTTTTCTCCTCCTTATCCTTCCTCATCTACCTCCTCTGGTCCTACCTACCGTCGCCCTTCCTCCATGCCCTCGGTCTCCATTACTACCCTAACCGCTGGTGGTCCCTCGCCCTGCCTGCATTCCTCGTCATGCTCCTTCTTTATATCTACGTGGCCCTCGCCTGCTACAATACCGCTTACCTTACTTTGCCCCTAGCCAGTCTCGAGACCATTGTGGATTCTGCCGCGCATCTTGCCCTCCTTGACCGTTCTACCCGCCCAAAGAAGGAACCTGCCCTTGACGCCTGGAGAGAGGTCTGGGCATCGCCTACCGACGCCGTGATGGACATTCCCCTTGGTGGTGTTTGCGAAGTGCTCTACGGCTCACTTGCCATTGGAGACGATGAGGAAGAGCATAGCTCATGATATTATGCTTCATTTAAGCTTTTGCCTCGAATTGGAGAAGCGGCTTTATGGGTCGCTGTCACAATTTTATCATCCCCCAATCAGCGTCTTACTTGAGAATGCAGAAGAAAATGTAATTGCAAAAAAAGTCAGGATTTTAGGTTAGATACGGGTATTTGTGTTGACTCTTATTATACTACACACCTGATCTATCCAATTCTTACAGCTTATGGATAGATTATTACATGAGAAATCAGGATTTAAAATAAAAAAGATGAAAATTCTCTACTTAATCCACATGCATGTCTTTTACGTCACAGCTTAGCTCTTCAAATGCGTCTATAACCTCAAACCCCATGCCCAGTAAAATATCCCTTGCATCACAATAAACCCAGACTAGCACGCACGCATTGAACCCATAAGATATGTGTTGCCGTAGGCCTAAAAGAGTGAGCCCCTGGAGGACAATACTTGCCTGGGGGCTGCTAGAAATCACTGGACCTAGAATTCCTGCTACACCAACACCAGATGCCATACTATCTTTAGTTATCGAAGAAGCGTATTTTGCGTTCAAGGCTGGGACAAAAGTTGAAAGTTGTGATTTAGGGCGTGTAATGATAATAGTTCCAACGAGACTGCCATCAATGGGACTTTTAGCACGGACGACCCCATTCCCATCAGCTAGAGCAAGTCGATAAAGTGCGAGAGCCATGGGTCCGGCATGTTTATGTACATATTCCAAGACAGTGGCGGCACTGTCTTGCTCAAAGATGAGATCAAATACAAAACTAAACCGTTTTACGTTTTTTATTACCTCTTCGACAGGCGTCCATTGAGCCATGTTCCACAAGGCCAATGTGTATAATAATTTCTGAGTGGAGTTTTCCCAACCCTTCGTTGAAAACCAGCGTTTCGCTCTCTCGCCTTCTGTGAGGTCAGTCATGGGAACACCAGGGAAGATACAAGGTAACGATCCTCCGAGACGAAGTGTCTTGATGCCAGACTTGCTCAACAGAGTGCGAAGGGCTCTTTGGTGAAGGGAATGTCCAATAGATAGATTCCGTTTACAGGGATCTACAAAAAGTGTAGAGATGACTCCCAATTTGGACTCAGGATAGTAGAAAGTAGAGCAAAATCCAAATAATGCCCCTGTGCTGGAGTTGCAGACTACAAAATGATTTTCTTCAAAAGAATCTGCGGCATCCGGAATACTAGCCTGGTCACATTAGAGAAAATCCTACTTAGGGGACCCTTATATTTAAGACACTCACAAGTAAAAACGATGACGCCGTTGCTCCCGAAAGAGCTGACTGACAGCTTGGTTGATCTGATTGATTCACGGCCTTAATAAGAGCTTGAAGGCCATCATAGTCACGATCCCGATCCCACTTCTCTACAAGCCAGTTCTGTTTAGACTTGAGCCCTTTACGACTCTTCCGCAGGGTCCCTGGCAACGTGCCTTGAGGAATAAATTCGCGAAATAATGCCCTAACAAGAGCACTCATGGCAGCTTCAGTGAAGTCATATGTACAAATATATGTACCTATATTGGAATCCAACGCAAAATCGTAGGGCGAACTGACAGAAATTACGATGAGTGCTTTCTTTTTAGCTCCGGTAGCAACTATAGAGCACATCATGGCAATATGTTTGGTGAAGCCATTTTGGTATAAATTCCGGTTTGCATCTGCGGTTACAATAATAATAGCAGCCGCTCTGTTAATCAGATTTTCATGTACCGGACGCACACCATTCGCAGTATATGAGGTATGGAGAAGCTTTCCGTGACGGTGCCGTGCGAGAGAGCGACCAAGTTCACGAAAAACCCCCTCGCCGCTCATTATAGATGACCGGTGAAGCAACTTACTGTGTTCTCTTTGTACTGAATGGTCCGTTTCTAAAAGAGCTTTGGTTGCCGCAGAAGCTGGAAGTGGTTTGACTAGTGGCGTCAAAAGTAGCAACTCATCATCTGCTTCTAGATTATTTAAAACGGTAAGATTCTGGTCTCGGTCTCTGACAACTGTGATTGAACTGTCGTATGCCCGGGTAGAGAGTGCCAAGTGTGATGGGTGTAGGGTTGATAGGAGACTGATGCCTGGTGGGTTAAGGGCTTGATGCCAGTCTGTACATTTTGACTTCAGATAAAGAATTCGTTTAAGAGAAATCATGATTCTCTCTCGTGAGATCATACTATTTTCAATTCCAAGCTTTAGGCCAGATATTGCTTCCTGCTGTACGGCAAACGAGCGACAGAATAGAAGAAGATCGCATCCTGCTTCAACTGCCATGACGGTGCCACCTCGTACACCGATATCGTGACTTAGTGAGTCCATTTCAAGGCACTCTGAAATCGTTACTCCTGTAAATCCGAGGTCATTCCTAAGAAGATTTCCGACAACCTGGTCACTAAGACAGGCATGCATAACATTCATAGCTGTACCCTTCATTAAGTTTCTGAGACTTAGAGACTTACAGAATGCGACTCACTGTCATTCACCATTGCACAACCACCCACCATCATAGCATCGAGTCCCTCTCTAACCGAATTTCGAAACGGAACCAGTGCACTTAGACTTAATTGCTCGATAGTTTCAGTGATGATGGGCATTTCGAGAGAAGACCCTAAAAAGTCTAGATTTCCGTATGAGGGAAAGTGTTTACCGCAAGTTACTAGTCCAGCATTTTTATAACCATTCATCACAGCGATCCCATACAAAGAGACCTCATGAGGATCATCACCCGCAGCTCTAACTCCAAGCGGTTGATAACGAGCATTTGTCAAGACGTCTAGCACAGGTCCCATCATCATATTGACACCAACGGCTGATACTTCTTTTGCCGTGGCATTGGCAACTTCATAGGCTAATTCGGGGGAATTTGTGGCAGCAATGCCCATGGCGCTAGGAAACTGACATATATAGTCATCATCAAATAGACTGTTGACGCCGCCATTTTCTTGATCCAGAGCAATAAGAAGCGGCACCGGATGGCCTGAATTATGAGCAATCGTTTGAAGTTCTTGAACGAGCTTGGAAGTTTCTTGGGCGGCTACATCATTCAGTTAGTATCCTGAACGTCCTCAGAGTTGCATCATAACAGTGAAACAAACAAAGATATCATGTCCACAACTAATCGCTTTCGCTTAACTGTAGTCGATGCAGCGAATTTTGGTAAGGGGTTGAGAGTGATCGGGAGCACAAGTGAGCTTTTGCATAGTTTAAGTTTCAGAAAACTGATGGTAGACTTAAGAGTTTTAAATTAGAGAGTGAGGTTTACTTTTAAGGTTTTTGGCAGTCAACAAGATGGCGCCGAGGTGATGTACCTCTATGAGTGACTTTATTTGTGGTGTTACTTCTGTACCCTCCCAACCTTGAGTTACATCATAATTTAGCAAGTGAGCTTTCATGCAGGGAATGCTGAGTAAGACTATTCAAGTTCCCAAATATCGAACACTAGGGGATTGTTGAAGAGGCGCATACCCATAAAGAATAACTGGCCCATGGCCCTAGTTTTATTCACAAGTCAGTAAATTGAGTGGTAAATGGACAATATACTATCGCTAATGACTTCGAACTCAAGGCATACCAATCCAGATCATTCCAGAGCGGATTCAGCTCCGGATTATACATAGCCATTGATTCCATTTTCTATTGCACTTGTCAGTCATAGGTTGTTTGCTTTCGCCGGCACGTTCTTTCTAGCGAGTCGAGTTTATTTAAATTGAGATAATGACACCGCGATGGTTCAAGCCTAATTTTCCTGAATTTAATCGCTGGTTGCCAAAGACGAACGACTGCATCGATGTAGGAGCAACATTTTATGGTGCAAGAAGCAAGATGTATACTACCGCGGGACCTTACATGTGGATAATAAGGGCGACCATTTAACGAGCTAACGAAGGAGTTGCTAACACCTTGAGAGTTTCGTCTAAATATTAGTGCTGAATCTGAGCTACCCATCCATCCATCAGCGGCAAAAACTTCAGCGGATAATAAAGTTATAATATTCGCAGGTATCCTCACTTCATACGACCTCAGGAATAGACTGGACATGAAATTCTTCACAAATTAATCACTCAGTGTTTTGCTGTAGAAAATATGAAAATCCTTTGACTTCATCTTAATCCTTGCCGATGAGCATTGCCCTTACTAATATTTCCAAACTCTTTTTAGAGATAAACCGTAGACCATTGTACTTTTACTAAACCCTCTTCAGCTAATAGATCGAAATCCGACTGGAAGATTGTTTGAAACTTGTTATCGATTGATTGGAGCTCCTCTCAATGAGGGTACATCAGACTTTTATGTGTGACACTTGAGTAATAAAAATTAAGCTTCAAGGTTTTCTCTAGCTTGATTTACTTTTCTTGAAGACAAGGACTAAATACCAGTAAGCGTTGTCATATACAAGTCTGGAAGTGAAATATTTTCTCGAACAAGATCCAGTCGCGAAACAGTTTATATTCAAGAGGATTCGCCGAAATGGCGATTGGGGAGAGTGGTCTTGGCAAGTTTTTGGTCGAAAATCCGACATCCAGAGATTTCACAACTGCACAACCTAACGGATTCAATCATTTACAATTCAGATATGAGCCGCTGACACACAGTACGAGTGTCTCCAACGTCAACAGAGCCATCCAACATGTGTACATAGCACCGGTCATATGTCATAGCATGTCATAGCTAGATAGCTGCATACGCAATTAAAATCTGATGCAAAAAAAAAAAAGATATGTCATAGCTAGATTTCTGAATACACAACAAATGATTCTCTAAGAAAAAGAGCCCCAGACAAGATAAAAATTGTCTGATGTTCGTTTTCATTCAATTGAAATCCTTCTCTATTAGTAATTTCCCTAGAAGATCTTTCCAAGCTAAATATATCTTGCGACCCTCTCCAAAGCCATCTTAGTACCTACCGAAGATATTCACAATCCAGAGATCTTACTGGCTATCTAAGATACAAGAAGACATTTCTTCTGTCGCTAATTTCGTGTGCCGTGAAGAAACAGTCAAAGAACCGGTCTCACATTCGTCCATGCCTCGGCCAAGTGCATCAACTACTCGACCTGCAACGAATCACCAACAACAAAGTACATATGATTTATTGCCGGCTCATTAACCATATCACCCTACAAAAGCCAGGGCATTGTTGCCTAGGTCTCGAGCTCTTCGATCTATATTAAGCCTCCACGGTTAGGGGTACGGCTGCTAATATGCAAGGTTGGGGGGATAGGCTGTCTATAAATTTACAAAGATGGTGATATTGACAAAAGGGTTCAGGAAAGCTACAACGGAGAAATAAAAGGGTAGAAAATTCAGGAGACCTCGGTGAGTGAGTGGATGGGGCATCCAATGAAGAAAACGATCCCTGGATGAGATGAGGAGATGCTATGATGGAGCATAATTGCGAATGAGCAGAAGGGAATTGTTAGAAATTGTCAAGGGCTCGGGCACGCGGTGGCCGAGTCTGAGGAGGAAATAGCGCTTCGGCGCGTTAAAATCGGGTTCCCTAGATGGTTGGACTTGATACGTTAAACACATGGATAAAGTCTGAGGAGGTTCGGTCACCCAGATGTGATGAGGCTTGTGTACTTAATGAAAGTTAACCTGATCCAATCCAGCCTCACTCGTGCTCAAGCTCCTAAAAGTAAGCGATGGGTGTCAGTTGCCTAGGACGTAAATGTAGACAGACCCGCAACTGGCCTTCGTTTCGTAGGTTGGAGGATATAGTGAAGTGAAAACAGATACTCTAAATGAACTAGCCAACGAAGACCCATGAGGGAAGATACTGTTTCAGAGGAATTGTGAGCCAGATGGAAGATGGGATATGTCAACCGAGGAAGAATTGTATTGGCCTGTGCACGGGGATAACCTACATATTAGATATTTTTTTAAATCATATTGTATTCAGCTAGCTAGCTATGACAATCTTTGTAGACATAGTCAGGCTATAACACATGGAAAGATATGAAAATAATCATCACCTCAGTTTTAATTAAGCCGGCAAAGACGAATTCTTCACCTACCGGTGGTACCAATGTAATCGCTCAGTATGCTCTGCATATCTAGGATAGCCAAGAAGAATCGCATTCAAATCGCATCCGAATCGAAGTCGAAGTCGAAAGCAACCTCAAGCATATCAAAAATCGACGACTTCTTGACAACGTCGAACCTATCATTCTCACGCGAGTCCTCCACCTCAATCTTACCATGCCACCTCGCCTCAAATGCCGATAGTGGCGTTACTCCAATTGCAATCAGGCATTTGCCTCATCAAATCCGGCCATCTACCACTACAAAGTTACGATGCTATGTATACCCGCGAGGAGGAAATTAAGTTATAACCTACAAAGCTCGGGTCTTGGTCTATGGGGGACCGTTGCTCTGATGGGGCTTCATATCTTGAGGGAGGACAGGCAGCTGGGACGTGGGACGAACGAGTGAAGAGGTCACAAATGGGCATGCTAGGACGCACACTTTTCGAGTATTTTCGACTTCAGGGTGTCTGTGGGCGCCGAGGCAACGATTTAGGATAGTGCAACCGACACTCCAAAAATAGACAACGATAGAAGGTGCTTTGGTCCGCCTCCGGGTCGTCATCTCCCCGAATTAAAGTCTGGGTAGCCTGGACACCTACCTCACTCTAGAAAGGGAGGACTGTGAGGCCACATCTGGCGCGGCGGCTATATACAAGATGGCAAAGGCATGTTAGAGTAGCCAAAGGTTTTTCCTGTTTTCCCTTTGGTGGGTATAAACGGTTGAGGGAAGGGTGAAAGTCCCTAGCACCAAGGTCTCGAGTGGTATCAGCGAATGTATCCGCTACATGAGTAGTCCAAATGTCGAACTGAGTTATCGTCGTAAATAGTCGTCGGAGAAGCTAGTCTTCTCCGTGTCATGCTCCATGAGAGCAAGGTTTGTGCCCATCACGAATAAATATTCATTCATTCAGTTTTAATTTAGTTAGTTGTACTTTTCCCCCAATTATGAATTTGTTCAACTACTAACGGCTGTCCTAATTATCATATACATTGACATACGTATTGCTACAAAGATCCCCGATGTCTCGCTTTGCGTCACACCCCCGCTCACATCGATACGATAGTTCGGCATATATATAAATCTGAATACTCCAGCATCCCCAGGTTCTTTACACCATCAAATGACTTCACATCAGGTATAGAAAAGAGGTCTGCGGTTACGGAGAGGAGTCATGGGAACAAGGTAATGCGAGTGTAAGTCCCCATTGGTAGGATTTTGGGCCTAGTGATAGTGTTGGATTAGTGCTAACAGCCAGTCTTGTAAAATAGGGGCGATCTTGTGTTGATCCGTGACGGAGGGTCATTGGATTGTCGTGATAGGCACAGTAAGTTGAGGCTGGGTTGAGGGTTTAACTTTCAAATTTCCTACACTAAGCCAAATAGTCAGGCTCCTTAGTCCCCATGACCGATCCCGCTAACAACCAATATCCCTGGGGAAGATGCACAATTATATTTGCGGTCTGGGAAGTAATTGGATGTATCTAAGCCAATCAGTTAAAGTCTCACAGCTATGAGCCCCGAGAACTGAGACAGAAAATGACTCGCCCGTACAAATCGAATAATGTTTTCCGTGAGAGGCGGAAAATTAGAGTTATGAAAAACGGCTACAGCCCAGCAGAGTCACATCGTATAACAATTATCGTTCTTTTCACACGGAAGTTATATCTCTGGGTCGCGAAGTTTAAAATACAGTTGTGTCACCAAATTTCTCCATCGTATCAATTTATATTAGTATTTACGCACATATTATGAAGCAGTGACCGTTGGAGCTTTTTGCCAGCTTTCGAAAATCGGCTGGTGAAGTTATATCTAGGAATACATTTCCTGCTCCACATGAGAATGTTAATTCATGTTAATCAAAGCTATTACCAGCCTTATTTTGTGATTGCTCTTCCCGCGAAACGTTTAATCGCTCGGACTGCCGCCATGAACCCTGATACGCGCCTCACTCAAACATCTCGCGATACAGATAATCAGGGCAGGGGTTTTTTTCAATCTTATCAGTCAGCTCCACAGTTTCACCAGCCTAGCATTTTAGTTAGACGTCGGCTTGAGCTATTTGTCCGGTAGTCTTCACGTAAGGTATTTCAAAAGTCTAGTCTGACGTCGCTTAAACTGATGGGCGCTGTCATAATGAGATCATACTCATAAATTACTTCGTGTTGTATACCTTGTTGAACCCTTTGTGCCGTCAAATCCAAGTCTGAGGTTTGAGATGATGCCTTGACGTTGTCCCATCTACAGAAAATGTAGATGTCATTGGAAAATTTGGTCCAGATTGCTATACAATAGTCAAAAAAATGTGGCATTAAAAAGGGACAGACAGAATTTAGGCATTTGTCCGATAGCGGACGGTATATTTCGAGACTGTAGCTGACACTGTAAACACAAGCTAACGATGAAAGATGCCGTAGTCCGCCACCTAGTGATGTTCTTTGGTATAGTTTGAGTAGCTTGGGCACCTAATCCACTTAGAAAGGAGACAAGTCAATGGATATAGAGGCATATCTGGATAACTCAGGGTTTTCGCAACGTTTCCTTGGGTGGGTATTCACGGATGAGGGTTGACTTGGGTGAAGAAAAATTTACCATTACTTCGCAATGGTGCTTGCAAATGAAATCCGAAGTATGAGTGTTCCAATTTTAAACTAACTTATCTATTCTGTACTTTGTCTCTGATATTATGTCATAGCTTCATAGCCGCATACGCAATTAAAATTTAACGCAAAAAAAAGAATGATAAATTACACTTAATCATCAACTGCGCCTGTACAATAACCGTAAGACCAAAGAAAAATGTGGCTGGTCCTGTAATCATTATCTGTGGCAACAAACCTCTGGGCATTTTCAGCTCATTGACTTGCATGGAACCAAAGGATGCAGGAGGTTGGTCGTCACTTCCACGGACTACGGATTGATAACTGGCGGGAAATCTAGCTTTAGTTGACGATCCCTTAGTTGCTTGGCCGCAGTCTAGCGTGGGAAAAGATGGGGCTGGCACTGGTGAAAGCGACCATAGGCACATTTCATCTAGGGAACTCGGTAAATGATAATGAGTTAATCAATACCAGCAGCAGTACAAACAACAATTCCGGCCAACCTAATTTCCGGAATCGGCATATCCGCATCTCATGTGCCAAATTCTCACGTCACTAGGCGCGCGGGGACTTTGTCGAGAGGACGTCGATCAGATTCTCGCATGGGCTCACTAACCTCCATCGGGTGATTCGGACATCAGATTCCTACGTTCCCTGATAATCTTCCGTTTCATCCAAGTCTCACTCGTCGAGGCCGAGTCTGATTAAGTAAGCCTGAATCCGATATCTGTCAGGTTCAAGGAAGTAGTCACTCTTCTGACTAATCCTAATCTATATTTGTATTTCAGCACTGACCAGCTAAAGTCGTTTGACAAGGAATATCACACCCTTACTCGGGGCTCAGCCTAGATATCTGCCGTCATCAAGTCTGTCTCTGATACCGGGGATACCATGGGTTTCGCAGCTATAGATTGGTATGAATGTTTGAGGCGAGGAATATTAATAAATCCGAGAACAGTACGTGAATCGACGCTCATGACTTACCACTTCTTCCTTCCTTCTGTGTGGTTGTTCTTTTCGGAACCACTGACCCAGCGTGTCAACTCTTATACAATCCACCCTCCTCGAATACAAAAGCAAAGGTGTCATTCTCGCAATCTTACGACCTCCTCATATCTCTCGTTCACCATCTTTCGAAATAACTTTCAGCCTAGAGGGCATTGAATTAGTGTTGACGCTACTTGCTATACCTCTGATAACTACCTATCGTTGAAGCAGCAAAGTAAAGTTAATCAATCGACATCGCCTTAATGCGTTTTTCCGACATTTCAGTGCCAGCTACTGTCTTCCTGATTCTCAATCAAGCCTATGCTCAAACTTCAACAGATTGCAACCCGTTGCAGAAAAGTTAGTGCGACTGGAAATCTCGAGCACGTGTTCTATGATAGCTAACCTTTTCTCCAGCTTGTCCGCCAAACCCAGGTCTTGGAACCAGTGTCTTCACTGATTTTACCAAGGGCAAAAGCGATTACTGGCAGCCACTTCAAGGGACTACTATGAAATATGATGGCCCCAATGGAGCACAATTCACTATCCAGAAGTCCAGTGATGCGCCTACAATGTCACTCACGAAATTTATCATGTTTGGACATATTGACATGATAGCAAAAGCTAGTCCAGGAACTGGGATTGTCAGCAGTTTTGTACTCTTATCTAAAGATCTCGATGAAATTGACTGGGAATGGCTGGGTGGCATCAATAGCAACGTTCAAACTAACTTTTTTGGCAAGGGAGATGTATCCAGCTACGATCGGGGTACGACTGTAGCAGTCCAGACTCCAGTCGATAGCTTCCACACCTACAGTCTTGACTGGACAGCCGAACGCATCGTTTGGACGATTGATGGACAAACAGTTCGCACCTTAGCATATGCAGATGCTGTGGCTAAATCTGGAAAGAACTATCCACAAACCCCAATGGAAGTAAAGATGGGGAGTTGGATTGGTTGCCTAGACTATTCCAATCCCGAAACAAAGGGCACATGTGAATGGGCCGGTGGGCAAGCTGATCTGACCAAAGCACCATTCACTATGTCTGTCAAGAGTGTAAATGTGACCGACTATGGGTGTGGTGGAGAGTATACCTACTCGGACAATAGCGGAAGTTGGCAAAGTATTAAATCAAGCGGCGCATGCGACGGAAAAGGAACTGGACCTGGGGCCCCAAACTCCGCGGAAGCACCTGATGATTCCATTGTACCAATTGCTGGAGCTGTTGCTCCGGTCAATCCAAATAAGGCAAGTGGCCCAAGTGGAAGTCTTACCCCAGACGATGGTCCTGCTGCTAGCCCAAATACAAAAGGTACACTCTCAAAGGGTACTCCTTCAAATGGCACATCGTCGAATGGCACCACACCAAATAGCACCAATACACCAGGTACAGCAATTTCTACAGGCGTAGCTAAGCCTCCGCCGGCAGTCAGTAGCGGTGTACCAAACATAAATACAAGTGATGCCAACAAAAAATCTAAGCGCTCTTATGGGCCAATGGAGTTTACAGTAATAGCACTTGGATTAGGGCTGGGGTATTTTGTTATGTAGAGCTTTCCCACGCAAAGGTTCGGAAATATTGTTTATGGGCGTTTTTCATTCTCGGTATGGATTATTACATTACGGCGAATTCTAGGGTTAGGAAGTTAAGGAGTCTAGCTATGAAGAACAGTGATGGAACGTTGAACGTTGAGTCCTACCAACGGCGGATTTCGAAGACTGGTGAAGAGAAGGTACCAGGAGCAAACGACCTTATGAATTAACGTTGTGAAAAATTGCAAGAATAAATTAAATTGTCTAGATTTATCTCATAGTAGCTCGAATGTAGAGAAAATATATGAATATTCTAGTCTCATTACTTTGAGTCTCGTCCTGGTTACCTCCTTGGCAGCTTTTAAGGTAGGAGGTGAATGAAGGAAAAATTCTCATCAACGATCATTAATCTTAGCCCCTTCGCGGCCATTCAAGCCTTCACGATATATATGTAGTAGTAAGCCATGACAACACAAAAAATGTCTTGAATATGAGTCAAGAAACTTAGATGCACCTCAAAAAAGCTGATTCCACAGCACCACAAGTCCGTTCTCAAGGCATGAATGCTGAATCGAGATTTGTATATATTAAAGTGAATTGTTATTATGGTCGTGAACCACTTACGCGCCGAGTCAGCATGGAGATGATCTTGAGCCCTGTCATAATCTACAGTCTCTAATGGGTGGAAAATATTCATTTGTCAAAATGACTGGGGTGGGATCCCTGTAAACATGAATTTGATTGGGTTGCTTTTCATGCAGGCCCATGTCTAGTTCGTCCACCGGCTATGCAAGCAAGGGTACCATCCAACGATCTTCTGTGAAAGTCAAAATTAATGGGGATAATTTGTTTGATTTTGATTTGTGTTCATTTTCCTGATTTAGCGCCCTATGGGCCCATGCAGGTGGCTATAAACCAATCTATATATTTACATAGGAGGAAACCTCTCGGTGAAAACCCCCCAAGCTTTCTGATTTAATTCTTATAGTTTGCAGTTTGTCCTTCAGGAAGTACAGTTACACTGTAACGCCGTCGATGTGTACCAATCACGTCCCTTCTATTGATCCCAACCTTCCACATGTTCCCTCTCGTTCCCTGAGCAGCATTTCGACTGCATTTGTCAAGCGGAATTGTTCTATCCAACCATGATTAAGAATCCATCATGTGATTCTTTTCACATCGCTAGGATTGTTGGTCATTGCTTCAAAGGAGCGATTTCGGGCTTGTCTCCAGATTTCTCCTATACCAGTTGACCACTTAGGGCACGACATTTTTTTTTTTTTTATTACCATTGGTCCTAAGCTATGCTCTATATCTCCTAGGATTCAAGGACTCGGGCACGACATGATCATGTGCTTGGGATTTTGTGATTGGTAGCCACACGGATAACCTGGCTGATAAACTCCTGGTACTTTTCATCTATGTAAATAAGAATTGAGCCCGATATGCTCGCTTCGAATTTGGATTGCTAGGCTACTTTGGGCCCTCTTCAGGTTTTTGTGGAGAGAAAATGGCGATTCCCGGAAGCTTATTTTTGTACATCCAGAATGGCGGCATTGGTAGAACTTTGCTGCTGCCCAAGTTTTAGAATCTGCTGAAGCAAATCTTTAAGGCTGTCGACTTCGCTTTGTGGCCGACCAAGATTTCGCCCATTCCAGGTACGCTGCAACTCTTATCGCTTCTTTTTGTAAGTCCTTGAATTTCTCCTCTCCGCAAATCTCTTTCCAGTATGCAAGGTCTGCTCTTCTATTATGTGCTCCAATATCTTCTCTTCCTCTTCTGGGAATTAATGGAGATGGTCTTTAGCTCTAAAGGTAATATAAATTGGTCCTCATTTGAATTAAAAAATATTTTTTTGCATCAGATTTTAATTGCGTATGCAGCTATCTAGCTATGACATAATATCAGAGATGTATATAATAGATGACTCAATTTACAAGAAAAGCATTCACGCCTCGGATTTCATTTGCAAGTACCACTGCGAAGTTATGGTGGCTTTTTCTTCACCCCAAGTTAACCCACATCCATGAATATCGACTCAGGGGAACGTCTCGAAAACCGTGGATTATCCACAAATGCCTCCACCGTTTATTTACTTTTCTCTGCGCGAAATGTGATCTGAGATATCTCCTTCCTAAGTGGAGTAGGTGCCCAGGCTACTCATTCTACACTAAAAATATAAATTGATATTATCTAAAAATACACATCTTGTTGAAATTACTACGGGGTGGTTTTACGATCGATCGTAATGATTCAGTAAAGAGTTGTAAGATTCTGTGTTGGTCTGAAATGGTCATAATTGTCTTGTCTTCTACGCTATACAGGATTCACAGCTGGGGGGCAAGACTGAACACCTGTACGCGATGTCCTCTACGAACCTGGGAGTGAAATATTCTCCCAGAGCCAAGTTCAGTCAAATTTCGCAATACTGAACAAGTTGGCCCGCGAGGCAATGATTCAAAATGCTCCACCATCTCAATCTTTCACTCCCAGAGAGATCGAATTCTACCTAAGCTTCATCAAGTCTACAGGTACGACCTAGTACATCCTCATTATAATGATCACACCTCTTGTCGACTTTCTCTGGCCTCAGCCGGTCAACAATACACGCCCTCACCGATATTTATACCCGACGGAGGAAGCAAGGCGTGGAGCACATATCTTGAAGATAGCTCCTTGGGATAGACGTTAGAGTGATCAGGATAAGTTTATAAGATGATAGAGGCATGTCTGGATAACTCAGGGTTTTTGAGAAGTTCCACTGGGTGGGTATTCACGGATGAGGGTTGACTTGGGGTGAAGAAAAAGCCGCCATAACTTCACAGTGGTACTTGCAAATGAAATTCGAGGCATGAGTGCTCTTCCTTTACGTTGAATCATCTAACCTGTACTTTTCTTTGATATTGTGTCATAGCTAGATAGCGGCATACGCAATTAAAATCTGATGCAAAAAAAAGGATTCACAGCTATACTGTGGGTCCTGGCTAGCGCATCTATGCTGAGGTCCTCATGTGACACATTTACTTTTACGTCTTAGATAAACCGACATATCTATCTAATAAATAATTGCCCTGTTTTACAAAAGTCTACATCGAAGCCCTCAATATGGCTCACAAGTAAAATGCAAGAGTACCACATGTTTTGTACTAGTCTGCTCCATCCCAACGCTTTGTGTACCCTCCACTTTCCTTTATCTCCGCTATACATCTTTCGTGCATGTTAATCACTCATAACGGAGGCTTCTTCCGAGCAATGCATCTACTGTAACCTCTTTTTATAAGGGCATCAGAAAGCAATTGCTCACTGCATCCCCAGTGGCTAAAGGGCCCCATCGCTAGTTCCGAATAGCACATCTGCCGATTTTCAGGAGATTCCCGGACGATAACCTCAAGCTCATCAATTTGTTCCGCACTTAATTTTGGTGAGGGTCCCTTGCGAGGCGTAGGAGTCTCAGTCTCTCGAGCACACGTAAGTTGTACTTGCCTTATTGTGAAGCCAAGTTCGTCGGTTATATTTTGTAATGTAAAGCCAAGCCTTCTTAATGTTCTTATTTCAATACATTGATCGCTAGTTAGCTGCTTGCGAACTTTGGTTTCTGAAGCAGAATTTTCGAGAGATATTGTTTGTTAGAATAGAGGATGAATTGATAGTGATGTTTAGAATCAAGGGCTTTTTTTGTTCATCAACGTGCTGGGTATAGTGATTCCCGTTGCACTCCTACTGGAGCTTAAGCACGGGTGCGGCCGGTTTGGATCAGGTTAACAACCACTAAGTACGTCTACCTCGTCCCACCTAAATGACCGGACCACCTCAGACTTCACCCATGTGTTGAATCATATCAAGTCTGACCGTCCAGAAACCCGCTGTCGACACGCTATGGCGCAATTTCCGCCTCAGCCTCGGCCACCACGCGCCCGAGCCCTTGACACCTTCATCATCTGTAACTTTTCCCTTCGATTCATTCCCAGCTTAGGCTCATCTCAGCATCTCCTCATCTCATCCAGGGGTCATTTTCTTCACCGGAGGCTTGATACAGTCGCCCACCAAAGCCTCCTCAGTTTGTATTCCCTTTTGTTCCTACATTTAGCGAATCAAGGGCTTTGTTGGTTAGGCAGTCAAAAGTGTCGTTGAAAATGTGGTTCTTTTACCTATTGTTCTAAAAAGACGATTGGACCGCACTTCATGGCGAGCGGGGCAATGAGGAGAGACAGTCTAACCTAATACGAGTTAGCTCAACTACGCCTGCAGGGCTAACCCCTAAAACAACCTAGTTTCAAGTCAAATATTCTCCATCATAGAGGGGCTGTAGCGAATTTTAACGTGACGCTTATTGGTTCTGATTTGTTTCAGATAGGGTTGGTTTTGTGAAACAAGGCTATCTCAATAAAATATATATCTTGATATATGATCAGATTCAGGTTCATCCCAACAGTAATTATCATTTACAGGTATGGCATCGTTTTTGCTTCCATTAGAAAATTTTCTTTCATTTCTGTACAACTTCAATAGGGCTTCAAGGAGGGCAAGACTGAAAAACTGTACGCGATGTCCTATAGGAACCAGGGAGGGAAATTTTCTCCGAGAGCCAATTTCAGTCAATTTTCGCAATACTCAAGAAGTTTGCCCACGAGGAAATGATTCAAACTACTCCACCACGTCAATTTTTCACTCACAAAGGAGTCCGAATCCTATCTAAGCCCCATCAAGTCTACAAGTACGACTTAGTACATCCTCATATCTATAATTACACCTCTTGTCGACCTTCTTTGGCCTTAGCTGGTCACCAAATACACGCCCTCGCCGATATTTATACCCGACGGAGGAAGCAAAGCTCGGCGCACAAATCTGGGAGAACTTTTCTTGGGATGGGCGTGAGAGGGATCATGATGGGTGGACAAGATGATGCAAATTGTGTATCCAATCGTAGAATGTATGATATTTCTATTTTCGGGAAATAGTTTTTCAGACTGGGAACTGTGTGCCACACGAATTCGTTTGTGAGATTACAGGTGACACTTAAAAAACCGCCATGGCTGGGTGGTGCGGTGGTACATCGTCTTGGCCGGTCTTTCATGAAAAGTCTTGATAGCTTAGACACATTAAATAATCTAAAAAATAAAAAAATAAAAAGAGGGCTTCATGTGTACGTCATGTGAATCTTCAAGTTGTAAGTGCAAATACAAGGATGTATAGACGACTTGTTCTTGCTACAACTCAATTATAAAACACCGCAATGGCTGTATGATGCGATGGCACATCAAGTCGGGCGGTGTGCTAAGGAAAGTCATGCAACATGTGCACACATCATTGATTACATGACATAGCTGGAAAGATGAATACACATTAAATGGAAAAAAAATTAATCAATCATAGTGTTATGATGTGAAGTATGTGAGGATTGCGTTAGATTAGAATGGCAGCCATGTTGGGTAAAATTCAGTGCAGACACCTCAGTCTTCTACATGGGAAAATTCTTCTTGATAGATCTATATGGACCGAAATATACACAATCAGACCACAAGGCTATCGCTTTCTGTGTGTGATTCTAAAGAGAAGCTTTAGAATATTGACTATCGTAAACTCATAATTAAAACACATAGCACTTTAATAGGTGGATGAAACACTAAACACCTGTCAGTGGTGTCCCCTACAAATCTCCAGCTCTCACTGTAGAGTCTGCAGAGATGAGATTGAGTAACACTGCCCTTACCTCGATGAGGATTCCCAATCGCTTTCGCCGTCTGTATCGTCTTCATCTCTCAATACAACCTCCTATCACCATTACCATGAAGCTAACCACGATCAGATCAGATGGCAGGATCGGAGCTCTTCTCGTTGCCAACCCTTGATCATGGAGGAAAAGCCATCTGATGAGTTTCCGGAGCGTACCCAGCATCCGACGTGGAGATGGCGGATTTGATCAAGTCGGCCTTGGATGTTACAAAGAAGGGAGATATAGATGAATATGCTCACCTCGTGTGGTGCTGGTGACTAGGCCTCGCCTGGCTGGGGCTGCAGGTTTTTTTAAACTTTTTCCCGCGCACGCAGTTTCTATTGCTATCATTTTTATTTTTTCGGGTAGAAGATTCCGTGGAAAAGTGGCCGAAGTCCACATGTAAATACTGAGTTATTTGCCTATTTACTACCGGCGATACATCAACGATCTTCCAAGTAACAAATGAGGAAAGGAGCATTAAGCAAAGTGTGGTCTTGGTCACAGAGAAGCCCAATGTGCTAGAAAACCTAAGACTCGTGGTCGACAATAAACACATAAAATCACAGAAAGAGTCCATGATTGAATTTGGTACCGAATTGTTTTCACTTACAATGTTAGAGTTAGGCTTGGTGTTGTGGTATACAGTCCAAAACTCAAATAGACCTGTCCGTAGAGATCGATAGTCTGGTGGGCGCTATCCTTGGTTACTTTCTTATACTATCTTTACTCTCCGAAACATGGCATTCCTGAGCGTCCAGAATTTTGAAACTCCAATTTGTTTAATAATCAGTAATGGGACAAGACAAGTTTGTAATTTCAAAAATGATTTTTGAACGTCACCATGTGAGTAAATACAGAAAAGCACCAGGCGATGGTATAACAGGAATCATGGCGTCACGCAAACAAAATCAATGCAGCGAGACATCCTGCTTATCATCGAGTTTTTTAAAATGTTCCATAGGTAGGCCAATCGTTTACATAAGCAAATACCTTGCTGTGAGTAAGTGGAGGATAGAAAACCTCCAGATATTGAATTTGGAGGTGTAACTAACATTGGCATTTAGGTCCACTGAGACAATCTTACAAAAAATAAACAGCCCCATCTGTTGCGATTTCAGAGTAAGAAGAGCGGAAAGTATAGCTCAATGAATATCGCTTCCATTAAAGATCTTAATTACACGTAAAACGAGAATTTATATGTGAATGCCCGCTTTACTTCGAGGACATGCGCATATAAATTCTCGTTTTACGTGTAATTAAGATCTTTAATGGAAGCGATATTCATTGAGCTATACTTTCCGCTCTTCTTACTCTGAAATCGCAACAGATGGGGCTGTTTATTTTTTGTAAGATTGTCTCAGTGACTTTTTGCTTCCATTCACCTTCTCACTCTT
This sequence comes from Blumeria graminis f. sp. triticale, assembly GCA_905067625.1. Lineage (NCBI taxonomy): Eukaryota > Fungi > Ascomycota > Leotiomycetes > Helotiales > Erysiphaceae > Blumeria > Blumeria graminis. The sequence goes on from LR898477.1 coordinate 8,054,442, forward strand.
TATCTTCTTGAGAGAAGTTCAAGCTTTCCTCGACATCACTTGATCAATCTCGTCCTGTCGAACTTTTAATTACTCAATTTTAAGATGTCTACTAACCAGATCTTGAAGGCATTTCGATGTGCTCCCTAGTTGAGTACCTCTACTTTTACTCGATGGCCTGACCTTGACGAAAGAGTTTTCAATGACCTCGATATTGAAGCTCATATCTATGAGCACATATCGGAACTCCACGATGCCAAAGCGGAAAGCACCAAAACCTCGTCCATTCGCCGATAGGACCGTCAAATACAGGTCGCGCTTATCTCGCTTGTCCCGGAGGAGTTATTGCACCTCGTCTCTAACATAACCACGGCAAAAGAGATGCGGAACTCCATTCAGACATTCTTCAAGCCGAGATGCGAAGGGACAGTTGTCACCTTTCTCAATGACTTTTGGCGCTTTGAAATGCCTGATGGAACCACTGTTCATAAACTCGCCGAAGAACTGATTCGTCGACAGATGCGTATCGCCTGTGTCGATCCCTCACTTCAGCCAAGAGACGATATCATGATAGACTACCTCCTCGACTTCTTTGATATTTGTTGTGGAGGATACTTTGCGGGGTCTGTCACCACCCTCCGAAATAATACCGACTGTTCTTTTGCCGGTGCCGTGCAATCTTTTCGGTCAACTCAGGCCAATTATGTGGGCCACAACCCTCTTCCTTCTGTTTCTTTAGTTTACGGCAACCGCGGGCCAGGGGCACCACCCGCCGATAATTCTTCTAATATATCGGTCAATCCCCACAAGGGTAAAACCTGTGGCCACTGCGGGCGAATTAATCACATTCGTAAAACTTGCTTCTTATGGCTTCAGACTCCGGATGGGTCAAAATGGGCCGCCAAGAATCCAGAAAAGCTGCCATAACTCGATCTCTTTTCTAAAAATTTGGGAGCAAAAGAAATGGGTCTGGCTCCGGGGGTGCTTGTTATGAATCTACTTATTGGCAGATTTTTGAAGCTATTAAGCTGCAGAGGTTGAGTCATTTCGACGAAGACAAATTATCGAAGGTTCAAGGCTACGAAGTTGCGAAGGTGCGAATGAAAATAATCGAGGCTCGAATTATCAAAGGTTACGAATTCATATATTCAGTTTATCATATTATCAAAATATCGAGTTCCCATAAGCAAACTATCCAATAAACAAAAAAATCGTTAGAACCAAAGAACAAATTCAAATTTCCAGCCTGATCAAATCTAATTCCTGTTGCCTCAGCCCTAACCGAATGAAGAAAGTTACCCCTGCGCCACCACATCCAGATTACACTTAACAAATTCATAACAGTGCTCCTGCCAAGCAAAACACTAGCGAAGCTTGGATTGTGTCGGAATACGTTTTGTCCGCATCCAGCTGCCCGGTAGAGAAAGATGTGGTTCTTGACACGGGTGCCACTAACCATATATTTGCTGACAGAAGCTATTTCACTTCTCTCTCTGCAATTATAAAACGTGTCCAGATTGCATCTGGGCATATTCTTGCGGTTCAGGGTATCGGCTCGTTCAGTTTTGATGTCGACAACTACTCTGATAGTTCATTGAGTAGAAAAATCACTCTCGATAATGTTTGATACCTCCCTTCTTACACCAAGAACCTCGTCTCGGGTTCTCAGCTGCATCCCAGTGGCTATAGAATGCACACTTCTAAATGCAGGTTGTGTTTTGTTCATGGGGAGAATAATTTTGCTTTAGCAACCGGTCGGGTTAAAAACGGCTTATTTTGCTTCAACGTCGTCAATGCTTCATCCAATTCTTCAATTTCTTCGTAAACTTTACTTTCGTCGCGCAGTTCCTCATTTTTTAACTTCACCCCTTCTACTACTTTGATCACGAAGGGTAAATCGCCGAATTCTTGCAGAAAGGATTCTTCGAATTATTATAATTATTCAAATTCTGCATCTTCTTCGGCTTCTTTGGCAAATTCCTCTACTCCTACACTTTCGACACTAACAGCTGAAATTTATCGGCTTCTTCATCACCGATATGCACAAATAGGTGCTGGAATCCTTTCACTACATGAAAACAGCCAAAGTAGTCAGATATTTGATAAGAATTTTTCTTCCAGGAAGACTCTTTTGCAGGCAATTAAGGACCATGATGTATGCATTTATTGTAAAAGATGGAGAAAAATATATCGAGATCCCTCTCTCCGGTCTTAAGTGTTCTTCAGCTGGTTCACTCTGCCACTTTGAGGAGGTGTCGTGCAACTGGTATACTTCGCGCCAATTACTTCGTTTGCTTCACCTTCCAATTTCACGCGAGTACGAAGCTTTAGCTACTTCGGAGATTCTCTTGTTGTAATCTTAACAGTCCTACGCCTGTTACACTCTTTTATGCACTATCTCGTTTTCGTTCCAATATTCGTCTTATATAATACAGTGCCACTTCTATATTTAGAAATATTACTTACTCTTGACGCTTATCATAAGATGTGGAGGAAGTTATATCATTTGTATGATTTTGTGTCACACTCAGCTAACTTGGGGGTCTATTGGTGATCAAGACATATTTACACCATGATAATGTCGCCATATTGAGACATGAGCGCATATCCTGGTTTTATTTTAAATTCATCCCACTAGGATTGATTCCTGTATATGTATGTAGTCTCTACAACTTCCAGAGATATTAAGCTCGTTGTATTCACTGAATATCTCTGAAGGGAATTTTCATAGCTCCTCTCGTCAACCCCACAGCTTTACATCTAAAGCTCCGCTCACCTGCTCCTGTGCTCGAAATCCCTCTCGATCTTTAACCTCATTACATCTCTGAGATCCCTTTTTGTTTCGCCAAAATTAAGGTTTCAATGGAACTTCAGACGGGTGACAAAATTAAAGCTTTTCCCAGCGACAGTGGCACTGAGTATAATCTCATTGACTTTGGGTGGATTACTCAGCTAGAAAGTGCTCCATGCATGCAACATCAGAACAGAGTGTCAGAGCGATCAAATAGAACGCTCGTCACAATGACTAGGTGTATGCTTACTAATGCACATCCTCCTCTTCGCTTTAAAGATGCTGCAATTCCTTTAGACTGCTACTCACTCAACCGTCTTCCTCATTCTTATCAAACCATTTCTCACGATATTCTTAGGGGTTTTCCTTCTGGCCTTTCCCACTTGAGAGTTTGGGCCTATCTCTGTTGTGTTCTTATAGACATCAAAGATCCCAAACGCTACAAGCTATCTCCTACGTCCCTCAAAAGAATCTTTATCGGTTATTGTGCCTCCCTAACACAGTACCGTGCTTAATTCCCTTCGAAGCAGGGTCGTAATAAAATTATCATTCCTACAGATGTTTGTTTTTTGGCGGGCCGATTTCAGGATTAGAATGTCCAGGTTGATTAAGATACTTCCTCAGATTCTAAAGAGCCTGATACTAATTCAAGACACTTAAGGATGGAGGTTACTTAACTCTAACGTCCCGATTCTCGCTCGGAAACTTCTTCTGTTGTCTTCTAGGGATATTGTTTGATTCCTGATGGAGGCTCAGATCCTGTCAATTCTTCCAGCTATTCTCAGCTTAACTTTTAAATTAAGATACTCATCCTTCACCTTCAGTTAAAGTCCTTGATGAACTTACCACAGTGATTGAATTGTAAGCCACCCGCGATCGGAGCTCTAGGACCCTCAACATCTATCAGTCCGGGCAAATTCCGATAAAATTAATTTTATTCGTCTGGGAGATGCCAAGTCATCCTCGCATCTTGATGGGTACGATGGCACTATTCCGTCCCTTGAGAATGATACTAGTGTAGATGAGTCAGCTTATTCCAGCAGTGATTGGAGCCTTGCTTACGCTGCAAATGGCACTCGTCCCGACATTTCTTTCGCTACCTCACAACTCGGTAGTTATAATTCTTCTTTTCAAAGATATTGAAATAGTGTCTGTAGAGTGCCTAGATATTTTAAAGGAACCATCGATTTTTGTATAACTTACAGCTTTGGGACTGTTTCTCATTCTCAGGACCTTAAGGCAATTCTTTTTACTGATTCTGGGTTTACTTTAAACACTTATTCACGGCGATCTACAAGTGGATGCACAATTATGCTTGATAACGGCCCCATTTTTTGGCAGTCTCGAAAGCAGAAATCAATTTCAGAAACTACTGCAGAAGCCGATTTTGTTGCGCTCCAAGAAGCTTCAAAGTTGTCAATCTGGGTTAGTCGTATGCTCAGAAACTACATGTTACCGATCAATTTCTTTCCAAGGGAGGCATATTAGTATATACCGACAACTAGAGTGCTGTGGCAATTGCAAAGGACACTAATTCTTCCAAAACCAAGCATATTGATGTCGCTTACCTCTTTATTCGCAAGAAAGTGAATAGCGGCGAGGTTTCTATTTCTTATTTTCTTCTTGCAAAATGATTGCCGATATTCTTACCAAACCTCAATCTGCACCAAGAGCTAGGCAAATTTCCGAATAAATCTTTAAATCTAAATGACATTAGAACTTCGGGTACCTTGTTCAGGGGGAGTGTTCGAATTTACCACATTTCTTGCGGTCATTAGCATTCCTTGCAACCATCAGCAACTTTCCTGCGCACTTCATACAACACTCTATATTCTACATTATAATTTCTTTACGCTGTTGAGCGATTTCCTCATGCATTTGCATGTGCGGAGTAGTATGAAATTGGGCGCAAATGTATTGCAAGATAAGTATGCGCTTCCTTTGCACAGAATGGAATGGCATTAATGGTGTGGGGTAAAAACTTTCTCATTCTCCGGATAATGGTTGTGTGGTCAGCTGAGCTGATAACTTTTAACTGTAATAATTGGTGTTTGCATGCCTGGAAAAAAATGTCGCTTACACTTGTACTTACAGCGCACACTTCTCACTCTTTTAGTCAACTTCTACTTTTGTTCCATAAATATTATGCCCATTTCATTGCGTGATATTTCCAACACCTTTACTCAATCTCAAAGTGCTAAAAATTGCGAGATTAAATAATTCTCACAAATATCTTCTTAAAAAGATAACATATTCTCGTAAAAGACTTCAAGCTTCATCATCATAGATGGGGTAATCGAACGTTACGAAGTCATCTTAGACCAACAGAAGAATTGATCAAAACATTAAGAAAAAAAGATCTAGGGCTACTCGTTACTGAGGGGACGGTAATATATGATAGTGTCGGAAGCCAGAGCACGCTTAATCTTATCTGTTTTCTCAAGGATCTTGGAAACTCAGCCACAAGGTGTTACCAGCAGGCGAGCTGTAATCTTCCCATAGATACCTCTAAACATCTACTCAGATTTCAGAGCATAATCCTCAACATCCATTTAAAAATATTAAATTACCAAACTTTAACATTGAAATATAAGCCAGGATTCAATTGATAGATTCTAGAAGTCCTTCATAGCCCAAGACTCAAAAGAAACTAAAATAAAATTCTCGTCTTATCCTATCTAATCAGCTTTTCATCCAACTGTATCTCAACGAAATATCGGTGCTTTGTCCTTGATGAAAAATATGAGACTAGAGTTAAGTTAACTATATAATAGCTGCCGCACCGATAAATTTAAGTGTTGAAAACAATAGAGTCAACTTACGATTAACCACCTTTCAGAAAGTGACATCTATTGCCAAAGCTGTCCAGAAGATAGTAAGTGGAACAATACCCTATGATAAATATTATAGATTTGCCAAACTTCACTGGAGAATCTGAATGCCCCAAGTTTTCAAAAAACATGGAAGACAAGATTTAAGTCGAATAACCTCGGCATGAGAGACAGTATAATAGAGTAACATAAAATCACGAATAAAAAAAAACTCAAACTCAAATTAAAAAAGATTAGACTATTAGAGTGAGAACAACCTCGGGAGCTTCTAGAGATCTGGAAAAAATATGAAAACTCGCCAATCAGAAAAGAAAAGACCCAAAAGAAAATTAGATGCTATCTCAAATACTACATATCAAAGACTTTGCAGGTATAACTCAAACAGAAGCTCCGGACATATTCCGAGTTATGGCGTAAAATTCTTAAACCTGACTCATGGTAACATAAACTCTAGATATTGCAGAGACATTCTATCCCAGTGAGCCAGACAAAAGTTTCGACATGATTTCCCTTGCGGAAGCTAAAGAAATTCTTAGAAATCTACTCAGCGATAAGGCTCCTGATTCAGACAGAATCTGGAATAGGCTTTCCAAAGAATATAAGGCAAAAATTATCAAATTTATTATAGAGCTTATCAATGCTTGTTCCTTTCTTGAGTACCATCCGAATAATTTTATAGAATTGACAACAATTATACTTAGAAAGCCACAAAAGCGAAGATATAGCTCAAAACTTTTTATGGACAAACATATTGTGGAATTCGCATAATTTTGTACCCTCTCCTATATGAGTAGGTGAATATATACATAATATTTAGCTCCAACTTCTATCATATCCTTCCAACTAACTACGTGCATTCCCAACTAGAATTGTTGAGAATGGCCCTATTTACAATTGGCGCATACCATTCTCCAAACAAAAGTTGGTGTCAACATTTCTCTCTTGATATCGACCCGTACAAATAAACTGTATAATATTAACTCATTGATACACAGGATTGCGATGGATAGCAGAGATTGATGATGTTTATAGCAGAGCGGGTTTTGGTAATTGTGGACAGTGATAGGACACGTGTATTTGTTTATATCGTGCACTTGACTCCTCATTAATATGATGCTTCCGATTACATTCAAAATGCCCATAACTACTCTAGGCTAATCACCCCTTACTATATTGCCCATATCTTCTAAATTATGTCTTTTCGCCCATTTATCTTAAATGAAAGGTCATGATATTTTTCGTCTAGCTGGCCATCATCAAGCTCCGAGTTATGGACAGATTAAATCTTTAACAATTATAATCCTACATTCTATCTAGGGTAATATTTTTGATTTTGATTAAATTTAACGTCGTGCCTATCTACAGCTCGTGACTACTGTCACGTACTGGACGGCCCAGTCCCTACAGAACTACCCGGCCCTCTAGCGCGCACTACAACACCTAGAAATTACAAAAGAGTCCGACCAGCTGTCCGCCACAAAAGTGACAATATTGCATTCCATTTACGACATCTTACTGTCATAAATACCCTTCACTTACTCATGTCGCCCCAGTCTTCCGCAGAGGCTGGCTCTTGGCCCCCCCTTCCACCTGTTAATTCGACGCGTCCTGACGTCGAAATGGTCCTCACAGGGCCACCCAACCATCACGAAAATATACAAACAAACGCAGAGCCTATCTGCGAGGCGAGCTACCAATACTCGCCACCAAACTACACCGAGTTAATGGGCGTTACCTTGACTAACTTCCTCGCAGATGAAGCGAGGGCTTTTAATTTACGCTTCGCAGAGGCTGAGCGTATCGTCAGTGGGTACATTAACCTACTGGCTGCTACAACTGACATACAGCTCCGACGCGCTGTCGAAAAGAATGGAGAGGCTTTACAGGCCATTATTACAAACATCCTGCGCGGAAACCCCCAGCCCCTATCCAGTGGGCCATCAGGGGCTGCCAGTAGCAGCAAGACGACAACCCTTCCGCCGCCGGCTACAAAGCCAGGAGGAAAGAGTAACGCGAGCATCCCACGACCTGTGCAAATCCTCGCTAGGGAAACCAGCAGCCAGTCGAAAGGCAAAGAGCCAGTTTCGACAAATCCTACCAGGCAAGTCGAAGGCGACGAGCCCAATAATACCAACACCACTGAGAGATCCTGGACTCAGGTGGTCAGGAAAAAAGCCAAAGCCTGTACAACCAGTGGGACCAACATCGACAACAGTCAATGGGTCCCAGTCAAAAGCAACTTGGCCTACACAAGCGCCTAAGCCAAGTGCTCCCGCTTCCAAGCCGGCCCGCCCAGACGAACGTGTGTTCCTGCGGGTCAAGCCCGACCACCCGTGGAGACGCATGTCTCCTCACTACATAAAAATAAGCCTCGCAAGCAAGCTTCGCTTGGCTAACTCTGCAATCAAGCAGGTCCCTGTCGTCAACTCAGGGTTCGCGATACAAGCTGGAGGAGATGTAGCAATAAACGCACTCTTCTCGGGTGCCGTGCTCTTGGAGAGCACGGAAATGAAACTGGAAGCTGCTTCCAATTGGATCTCGGAGTTAGCTCCGAATGTACTAGATAGGCTCTATACCTTAAAAGGACCAACACCAGTCACACTGGAGATGGTGATGGAAGAAGCGACTTTAAAGACGGGCGTCAGACCGACCTCGGCTCGTGCGTTCGCGATAAGCATGGCAAGGCCATCAACCGACTGGGTGCTGCATTTTGCAACCGGTAAGCCAAAACTGGGTGAGCGACTTTTCGAAAAGAGTGGTCGCCTACACGAGCTCCAGCGCAAGGCAAAAATTGCGCAATGCAACCGATGCTGGGGACATCACCCAACAAAGATTTGCTCACGAGCGGAGCGATACTGACGATGTGGATCGATCGAGCATAAAGCATCTGTCTGTAAGCAGACCATCCCAAGGTGCATGAACTGCCATGGGCCACACGCGGCCGTCGAACCTCACTGTATGGCTAGACCAACCCAGGTTGGCGGCAAAACTTTGCAGCGAACTAAAGACCAGCTATCAGTTATACGCGAGCAAGGTCAAAAGGAACGGAACGCTTCAATCCGAGAGATGGAAGCAAAGCAGAAAGCCACCGAGGCTATTGCCGACAACGAAGCCGCTAACGTAACTCAATGCCCGTAAGGGATCACAACCTTACCGAGCTCCACACAACGGTAACAACGATCTCGTTCCTGTGTGCTAACTTGGGCAGAGGAGACCCCACTACGGACATCATCCTGCAATCCGCTTTGGATTCAGGAACCGATGTCCTACTTATCCAGGAACCCTGGACCCAACGTAAGGACGGCTTCTGGCTCACCAAGTCGCATCCCGAATTCGATAGGCATTTACCTCCCCGTGTCGCTATTAACTCTTCAAGGCCACGCTCCCTCATCTATACGCGAAAAGGGATCAAGTGCCAACAGCAAGCAATCTGCGAGACATCACCAGATCTCACCGCAGCAACGGTAGAAGGAGTCACATTTGTCTCCGTCTACCGCGCTCCTGGAGCAGACCTTTTGCCGCTGCTGTCATGGGCTCCATCTGGGCCTACAGTAATTGGCGGAGATTTCAATGCCGTTCACACCGACCGGCAGCCAATGGCTACTAGGCTATACGGCGACGGCCAGGTGCTCACCGAGTGGATGTTCGAGCACGGTATGGACCTATCCTCCACACCGGGCGTCCAGACACACGACTTTGGAAACACACTTGACCTAGTTTGGTCTAACGCTGGTGCCCTTGCAGATGTCTCGACAGAGCTTGACTCAACATCGGACCACAGAACGCTCGCAGGAGACGTTCCCCGTCCAAACTCGAAAGCCAGAGCTGTTATCAAAACTGGTCAACCGGTACGAGTGACAGACGACGCCCTCGATGACTTCGCCAAGGTACTAGGTAGGTGGGCCCATGGAATAGGGATGCAGCCTATGGTCTCAACAAGTGCGGTGGATAACCTTGCGGATATACTGGCTCAAACCATCAGCAATGCTATCGGGGCTACCGGGAGACGCGGGAGTGCGAAGAAGGGTAGGACGGCACCTTGGTGGACGTTGGAGTGCGCACAAGCCAAACGCGAATACAAGATATTCAGGGGCGAATAGAGCAGAAAGAATTTCCGTCGCATAGTCAGAAGTGCAAAACGCCAGTACTGGTGGCGGAAGTTCTCCGAAGCCACAACTGACGTCGACATGTATCAGATGGCACGTTGGGCAAAGCCGCAATCTACATCTGCTACTCCACCACTCCAAAATCCGGATGGTTTTGTATCGGATCCAGGAAAGCGTGCACTTCTATTGCGCGATCTCCTTCTCGGCCGGTTCACTAGCCAAAACGACGTGGACACCGAACACCTCGAGCCAGGACGCGGAAACCTTCCATGGGTATCAAGCGTCACAGACGAAGTAGCCAAGTGGGTAACAACGGCCTGCCAGAATAAATCCCCTGGAGCAGACGCAATTTCTGTTCGTCTTCTTAGGACAGCCTGGCCGTCAATTGAATAAGCAGTAAGAGTACTCTTTGAGGGCTCACTTCGACTGAACCACTTCCCAAAGGCATTCAAGCTAGCGGAAGTAATTCTTCTCCCCGAGCCTGGCCGTAATCTCAGAACAGCTAAAGGATGGAGGCCCTTTGCACTACCCTCTTCTCTCGGCAAGGGTCTTGAGAGACTAGTTGCAAGGCGAATGGCTTACACCGCCATTTCGTTCAAGGCCGTGCCGCAGCAGCCTTTTGGAGAACTCTCCGGCAGATCCACTAACGACCTTGCCTCATGCGTTATCCACGATGTGGAGCATGCAATGAAAAGGCAGAAGAAAGCAGCTCTTGTCACTCTGGACGTACAGGGGGCATTCGACGCTGTACTCCACGGAAAGCTGCTGCAGAGGATGAATAAAGTTGGGTGGCCGAAACTAGCCATCACTTGGATAAAGTCTTTCCTGAAAGAACGATCTGCCCGCGTCAGACACTAGGACGGAGTAACAGACCCAATTCACCTAGAATGCGGGCTGCCACAAGGATCGCCCCTACCCCCTATCCCCAATTCTCTTCCTCCTCTGCATGGCCGAAGTCGTGGGGGGCAGCAGTTGGAGATTTGGCTATGCAGATGATATTGCTATCCTCGGCATAGGTTCGACGCCAACGGAGGCCGCAGTAGCTGTTCAGCAAGAAGTCGATGCAGTCCTAGGGTGGGCTGCTGAAAATGCCGTCTCCTTCGACCCAGATAAGGCCGAAGCAGTCTATTTCCTCGGCCCTAGATCCAGGAGATACGACCTTCCAACGATAAGGGTAGGTCCTCGCGATGTTCAGGCATCTGAAAACATCCGATGGCTCGGAGTTTACTTGGACCGTGGCCTGACCTTCGAAAGCCACGTCGCAAAGTGGACCAGCAAAGCAATGCGGCTAGTGCAACACTTCCGGCGTCTCACTCAGTGTACTCAGGGACCAAGACCCGACTTACTAACCACAGTCATCAGCACGGTAGTCCTGCCAATCGCGATGCACGCAGCGGAATCATGTTACCCGGGCCCAACCAGGGAAGTATATCGGGGTGTCGCGCGCAACTCTTGCAAGAGACAGTGCAAAGTTATTGACCAAACTTCTGCCTTAGGAATTCGCGTGGCTCTACCAACCTGGCGCACCATGCCCATCGCAGCCCTGAGAAGGGAGACTGGCATTCCACCAGCACACATTCTGCTCGAGGAGCGCAGGCTCAAGATTGCTGCACGAATCCGAAGGCTAGATGAGTACCATCCGCTTCGACTTCGGGCCACGGAAAGCACAGACAGCGCTCGCCACTGACTTGGACTAAAGACATGCAACAAAAGCAGACTTGGTCTGGATAGAGTTCATGATTCGAGGGTCCAGAGGATGTATCGACTTCTGCCAGAGGCTGAAGAGCCTCCACCGACAAAGTGTCATGGGCCTTTGTGACCTTTATCAGTGGCACAGGCACGGCAATCGAGCAAAGCGGCTCAGGTAAAATTACCAATGCGGAGGTCTACGACGCGGAGGTTCATGGAGCTTTGGCTGCTCTAGAAGCAATTACTGCCAGCAATCGAGATCGAGAACGCAGCGCTATCTACATTCTGCTTGACAATTCTGCGGCTGTTAAGGCCTTACTGACGGGAACAACGGGCTCATCATCATAGCGCATCCAAAAGTTCGTGAAACTGGCCGCGGGATCAGCCGCACCTGTAAAAATAGGATGGATCCCTGGCCACGAAGGGCTAGCAGGAAATGAAATCGCCGATGAGCTCGCCCGAAGAGAGCGGTCTTCGCACGCTTGATCGCTGCCCGAACTGAACATGGAGACTTTGGGGCATATCATCGCCGCTTCAACCACACTGACGCTACACTTAACTGCGAGTGCGGGAGGGAAAAATCAATTGGTCACCTTGTCCAGTGTCGAAAAGCACTGGCAACATGGCGGCTGAGAAGCGGAAAGCGTAGGGCGCCGGCTCTGGAAACAATGCTCGGATCAAATGGATGGCAGCTGTTCAGGGATTACGTCCAGGAGAGCGAGATTTACGCGGAGGCTAGTCGGGGGATGGCAGGGATACCTGTGACTCGGAGGTGACAGAACGGAAGCCTAGGTGGTTTGGCATGGAAAGAGGGATTGGATTCGAGGCTCAGGCGCGTGGTGGCTGAGGCGGAACGATGGAAGGGAGATTGTTGGAGTTTTTCTTTTGTGATGCGGGATTTCGCGTGAAAGTTTTTGTTCTGTTTTTGTTTTGTTTTCAATTCTGGGCGACTGAATTCGTCATGATTCAACACATAGATGCATTTTGTCATGGTTCCGGTCATTTAGGTGGGACGAGGCATTTGTACTGTACGGTAGTTCACCTGATCCGGCCCGACCCCACTCGTGCTCAAGCTCTAGTAGGAGTGCAACGGTAGCTACTTCACCTAGCACGTTAATGAACAAACAAAACGCACATTTCGAGAAATTCGAAAATACATTTTTTCCCTCTTTCCTCCCTTCTCGACCTCGTCGCATCCATCTCTGAATTGTGATCGAGCCCAGGCATTTTCACCATGCCTCCAGTTCGCAAAAAGCGTCCCAACGCCAAGTTGGACAACACGAGAGTCCACCCGAGGGCTCTCGAACAATTACCTGGCCTTGTCCAGTCTCCAGAATGCGCGGAGATGAGCAAGGTCTCAATCAAAGGGAAGGAAAAAGCCCTCCCCGCCGTTGCTGAACCCGATACTGACATGATTGGGTCAGTTGAAACTGTTGAGGAAATTCCTCAACCACCCTCCGTCCCCCACGGGATTGGAGAATCGTCAAAATCTCCTCCGACCGCTTCAAAACCGTCGGAAAACGCTGCACCTATATCAGCGACAAAATCAACGTCACAGCCAAAAGCTGCTTCGAAAGCAGAATTCCCTCCTGAGCTCCGACCAATAGTCGAAGCCGAACAACGACGCGCCGCCGAAACAGCGGTAAACCTAGCCCTCTGCTACGCCGCCATCTCTGGCATCGAAGCCACCCTCTTCCCTTTGACCAACGGGTCAAACAGAAAATTCCTAGACTCGATGAGAGTATACCTACGCGCTGCCATTGCGCAATACATGGCCACTACGCCACTACGCCACCCGTCCACCATCCTCGCCCGACGAACCCTCCCCCAAGGGCTCCCGACACCAGGAGCATACAAATTCCCGCCGTCCCAGTGCTGCCTGTAAAAAGCACCTGGGCTACGGTGGCCAGAAACGGACTGCGACAGAAAGCAGTCCCAACTGTAAAAGCTGTGCCGAAACCTGTGGCAAAGGTCCCAAAGAAAGATGCCCCGAAGGCGAAAGTTGACAAACGACTATTCCTTCGCCTAGAAAAGGAGCACCCGTGGCGCTAGCTTTCGCCTGCTGGCTTACGGCAACAACTACAGAGTGAGCTAGGTTGTTTCTTGAGTGACGCCTGCTCTATATACCGTGTTAGAACCGGCTTTGCGATTCTGACAGGGAATTAAAATAAAAGGGAAGAGCTCCTAGATGCCGCACCAAAGTTTTCGGACTTCGGCGCCAAGCTCGAGGAAGCCTCCAACCTTGTCGCATTTCGGATCTCGAATGTTCCGGCGACCATAAAAACAATCAACTGTACTTATTCGGTCAATGCGGATTGGATCTCATTGGAGATCTACCGAAAAACACAAAAGCTTCCATACCAGGTGCTACCACACGGGACATGCCGTCCTGGAGCGCCGTGCAGAAATTGGAAAGCCCTTTTCGACCGGAACAACGCCCCTCGCCCGAGCTTCCGCATTCTCGAAGAGGCTGGTATGGCTACCATTCACAAGCCACGACCACAAATTGAACAGTGCAAACGCTGTTTGGGCTTCCACGCCACCCGTGGTTGCTCCCGCGCTCCAGCCTGCTGGAACTGCGGATCTAACATGCACTCGGAAGCCGAGTGCAAGGCCCTCACTAAGTGTCGTAACTGTGGGGAACCGGTGACCAAAGAGCAGCTCGCGTGGATCCGCCACATAGAACAAGGGTAGTTCTCAAAGCTGGCACGAGCACGAGCAGCAGCAAAAAAGGCCGAAGAGGCGATCATCGCCGCTGCGAAGGACGTCTCAATGGCCGAGGCGACAGGTGTCAGAGCTCTGGAAGCTGAAGAAGAAGTTTGAGGACACAGTAACCTCGACGATGTCCCCATTGGGGCATCTACTAACCAATAGCAGGATACCGGCTAGATAAAAGGTACCTGCTAACTTATCTCTTGCTCTCAGCGGAGAATGAGTAAATTTGTCATTTGGAAGGTGTGACGGACGACGGAATGTGTGAGGAGCGCATTTACTGGGTTCAATGTGGAGGAATCTTCTGGTTTTCGGAGTTGTTTTGATTTTCTTGATTTTTCGTTTTTGTTTAATCAGCTGCACTTTTGGTAGCGATTCACGAGGTTGGAACGAGTTAGGCTGTAGGAAAAGTTACAGGGAACCCTGTCGGATCCGCCGGTCCTTGACCCAATGTGGATAAAATAGCTTTAGCTTAGGACCAAAAGTAAAATAAAAAATATACAGCTGTCCGCCACTCTGCTTTCCAATTTAAATTTAGCAAGTTTCCTTCTACCAGGAACTTCACTTTTTTTTTTAACAAGTAGTTTTAAGTTACACCCGCAGAACAAGAAAATAAGAATAACTCCTTTCATCTAACATTAACCCCATACCAGATCGTAAGGGAATATCTAATGGGATCATTGGATTTCGTCGTAGAACTTCGTGAGCTCGACCCATTTTCCGAAGGCAAGGGCGCCCTCGGGCGTGCCGAGTACCCATCTGATGCCAGGGTAGGGGTGTCGAGGTCCACCGCAAATACGGGCACAGTTTCTTCCTATACTGCAGAAGAAGAAGTGATCTGGGCTTTTTTCCTCGCCACAGGAGCAAGTCATCAGGGCATCTTCGTGTGCGAAGCGACGATGATATTGGGCGAAATCTTCGTGCCCGGAACAAGCCGCAATTAACGCCCCAACTGCACGTCGGTTTAAACCTTTCAGTTCTGGCGTTATTCATTTATTAGGACCAATTCTGAGTTCTTTGTATCTAGTGGGTCCTTCCTGAGCCCAGTAGGCGGTGGTGGAAGCATTGTACAATAGAGAGATTTCTCTTTTTGCTCGTGCTATGGATAGAGGTAGGAGTGGCTCAGTCATTAGACAAGCCGACTTCGCTAGAACATTAGCTGCTTCATTTCCAGGGATTCTAGAATGTCCGGGGCACCATCTAACACTGACTGCTTCTGCTCTAGTACAGGATGCCCGTGTCCTGTTTCTCCAACTAGCTGCTAGCTGCCGAAATTTTGCAATGTGGCAAGAGCTTGTTGCAGTTGGTGTCAACAAGAGGAGTCGAAGAGCCGCTTCTTAGCTATCAAGGCAGATAGTTACGTTGGTTGCATAAAAGGCCATGGGATTGTGGAGAGCATCTGCTTGACCCTCAGTTGCTCCCGATATTTCTGCGTCGTATACTTCTGCAGAAGCACCCAGAGGAATGGTTCCGCAGGCAATCTCATGGGTTACGCCGCGTCGAATTGAGTATCCGGCTCCTGCTTAATTCTCGATCATAGCGCCGTCGGAGAAAACAAAGAGGTCCATCATGGATTGTTGGGTGTACCATTCAGTGAAGGAATTGACTCCCGCTGTTCGGCCAACAGCGCCTATCTTTTCCCAAAATTCGTCGCGTCCAACTTCCCAAGGGAACAAAGTTATCCTCTGAGAGCTCCGGGGAAATCCTTTCTCGGATCCAGCGCATTCTTGAAGAATTCCACCGTCTACGAAGAGGGTATTTAGGATCTGCTACCTCAGTACGTAGGGCGAGGCGATCGTGTAAGCGCTCGAGCCAGGCTTTTGCGGGACCCCAACCTGTTTCCCGAAGAAGAACAGCTATTGGTGTCGAACGGAATACAGGAAGTGCTGACAGGGGGTAATATTTACCTACTTATGTAATCTGAGCTAGATAGGTCACATGACCTATCTAGCAGTTGATAGACAATATAATAATTTGTATGCTGAGCAGAATACAAGGTCTTATGGTCTAGAGGTATGATTCTCGCTTAGGGATCACCCGAAGCTGCTTGCGAGAGGCCCCGCGTTCGAATCGCGGTAAGACCCGCTCCATTTTGCATTTAGATGACTTTCTCTTTTGTACAACGCTCCTACCACCGCTCACTGGGTTCAGGAAGGCCCTATTAGCTATAAGGAACTAGGAATGGCCCCAGTGTAGGAATAATGCCGGAACTGAACAGTTTAAACCGACGTGTACTTGTGGTGTTAATTGCAGCTCCTACCGGGCACGGAGATTTCGCCCAATGACTTGCTCCTGTGGCGAGGAAAAAAGTCCAGATCACTTCTTCTACTGCAGTATAGGAAGAAACCGTGCCCGTCTTTGCGGTGGACCTCGACATCCCCACCCTGGCATCAGATGGGTACTCGGCACGCCCGAGGGTGCCCTTGCTTTCAGTAAATGGATCGGGCAGATGAAGTTCAACAAGCCCACTAGGTTCCTCTAGGTAAGAAGGTATCTTATGGTGAGCTAATTTTTGGAGGAAGGACTCACAATCTCTTCCTTCGTAACGTTATCTTAATTCATTGTAAAGCCTACGAGTGAAAGCTCAAACTACTTGTAAACCATATTTAAAATTCCTGGTGGAGGGAAATTTGGTACATTTAAATTGAAAATCAGAGTTGCGGACAGCTGGTTTGGTATGTTCATTAACGTGCTAGGTATAGTGACTACCGCTGCACTCCTGCTGGAGCTTAAGCACGGGTGGGGCCGGGCTGGATCAGGTTAACTACCATAAAGTATAAGTGCCTCGTCCCACCTAAATGACCGGACTACCTCAGACTTCACCCATGTATTGAATCATGTCAAGCCCAACCGTCCAGAAGACCCCCTGTTGGCGCGCCGAAGCGCAAATTCCTCTACAGCCTCCGCCACCACGCGCCCGAGCCCTTGACACCTTCGCCATCTGTAACTTTTTGTAAAGGGTTTAAAGAATTCAGAAGTACTTGAAAGACGTTAACTCAATGGGAATTGATAATTTTTCCTTAGGAAGCTAATCTGCCTACGACGGCTCCTGTCCTTTATGTCCTCCTCAGCGTCGCGTTTAAGCTCCCCTCCTAGCCTACCTGAGAATACTCCATTCTCCCCGGCTACCCTCTTTCCTGTGACATCCTCCCCCCCTTAGTACGTACTCCCTTAGGTCCTTCCTCGTGCGCAACCTTGCAGTTTTCCTTATGCGACACTTAGATCCCTATTTGTGCGTATCCTTGCATTCTTCCCCATGCAACCTTTCGCGTCTCTGTAAGCGCTGCTTCGTTGGCGCTTAAAGATCTAGCCGGGTTGGTCCTAGTGACCAGTCCCAATCCGGGCACAGCCTGTAACACTTTTCCCTTTGATTCATTCCCAGCTTTGGCTCGCCTCAGCATCTTCTCATCTCGTACAGTAGTCGTTTTCTTTATTGGAGGCCTCATCCAGTCGTCCACCAAGGTCTCATCAGTTTGTATTCCCTTTTTTGTTCCTTCATGTAGCATCCCTTTATCTTTCAGCCGATCTCGTCATCCCAGAAACTTTGTAGAAAGTCCACCCCTCCGGCCTTGCCCTGTCGCTGCCCTACCCCTAACCGTGGAAGCCGAAAACGCGACTGAGAGCTCATGACCGAGGCACCGGTGCCCCAGCTTTTGTCGAACGCTCTAGTTGATGTGCCGGCGAAATGTCGTACGTACTTCGTCTGTGGCGATTCGTCGCAGGTCGAGTTTTTGGTGCCCTTGGCCGAGGTGAGGACGCATTTAAGGCCGGTATTTCGACCGTACCTTCACGACGACTGGCAGTTGTGGAGGGTCGGGCATCCTCTTGCTTCTTTGGTGGCGATTTGACTTTTGGAGGTATAGAATTTGTTGGAAATATCGCGCAATGAAATGGGCGCAATATTCATGGAACGAAAGTAGAAGTTGACTAAAAGAGTGTCATGTTCGGATTAAAGCTAAAAGTGTGGGAGATGTGCGCTACAAGTACAAGTGTAAACGACACAGAGCCTAAGCCACAGCATAAACAAGTGTGGTGCCATATAGGCATAGAAAACCCCCAATAACCTCCTTGCGCCCACGCCATACAGCCGCTCATGTCTCCAATAGATAGCCTGAAGCGCTACCATATTACCTATTCCAACCTCTTAAATACACATAAGATCGTGTCGGGAACCTAGACGAAATGGAGGGCCCGTACGTCCACAACACTCCGTGTCTCCATTTCCAACAGAATTGCTTTGGTAGGTGGTGAGATGATTATGGAGAGGGCCGCGAGATGAGTTTGGCTGAGAATGATTTTCCAGAGAAAAATAGAATGAGAACTTGAAGGTGTCGGTTGTTGTAATACGAAAATTAGACAGGTTACAATCTGTCTGCGGTTCGTATCTGGGGTGTAGATGGCTGATTTCGTTGAGTTGTGCAGTCGTGAAATCTCTGCAAGTCGGATTTTCGACCAAAAATAAGCCAACACCACTCCTAGCGATCGCCAACTCGACGAAAACTCTCAAATCCACCCTTTATCGTGACTGAATCTCGGCCTTGGGAGAATATTTTACTCCCAGGTTCGAAGAGGACACCACTGACAGGTATTCAGCCTTCGTCCTCATGGCGGACAGCTGTATTTTTTTATATTTTTATTTTATTTTAAACTTTTGGTCCTAAGCTAACGCTATCTTTTCCATATTGGGTCAAGGACCGGTGGAGCCGGCAAGGATCACTGCGTACAGGCCCAACTCATTCCAACCGCATGAACCTCTACTGGGAGGGCAAGACTGAACACCTGTACGCGGTGTCCTCTACGAACCTGGGAGTGAAGTATTCTCCCAGAGCCAAGTTCAGTCAAATTTCGCAATATCAAAGAAGTTGGCCTACGAGGCAAAAATCCAAATTACTCATCCACGTCGTTATTTCGCTCCCAACGAGTTTGACTCCTATCTTCGTCTCATCTAGTCTACAAGTACGACCAAGTACATCCTCATTCCAATGACCACACCACTCTTCGACCTTCTCTGGCCTCAGCTAGTCACCAAATACACGCCCACGCCGATATTTATACCCCACGGAGGAAGGAAAGCGTGGCGCACAAATCTGGGAGAAAGTTCTTTGGGATGGATGTGAGAGGGATCTGGACAAGTTGACAATATGATGCGAAGGACGGATATAACCTCGAAGGGCATGAGATTCCGAATTTTGGCAAGGAGTTTTTCGAATTGGGCTTTGTGCGCGCCAAGACTTCGCTTGCGAGAGTGCAGGTGACACTATAAAGACAAGCAAACGATGGAAGGTGCCGTGGTCCGCATCCTGGTGGTGTTCTCTGGTATAGTCTGAGTAGCCTGGGCACCTACTCCACTTGGGAAAGAGACACCTCAGATCACATATCGCGCGGAGAAAAGTTGAAAGATGATGAGGGCATGTCTGGATAACTCAGGGTTTTTGAGACGTTCCCCTGGGTGGGTATTCACGGATGAGGGTTGACGTGGGGTGAAGAAAAAGCTACCATAACTTCGCAGTGGTACTTGCAAATGAAATCTGAGGCATGAGTGCTCTTCCTTAACGATGAATCATCTATTCTGTACTTTTCTTTGATATTGTGTCATAGCTAGATAGCTGCATATGCAATTAAAATCTGATGCAAAAAAAAAAAAAAAAAAAAAAGAACCTCTACTGAAATTGTAGAAGTTAACAGCAAAACTAAAATCAAAAACATAAATCAAAAACTGAAATCAAATTTGGAAGAAATACTGTTTGGTCCGGATCCCGCGCTTCTCGCCCGTTCCCTTTCCTGCCACATCTTCCACGTGACTTTTTCTTATCTCCGCTGAGAGCGATAGATTAGTTTGCAGATAACTTGAATTCAGCTGGTATCCTGCTATATATTTTGAAGCATTTTGTAGGCTTCACCGAGGGTTGCTGTACCCTCAAACTTCTTCTTCGGATTCCAGGATTCCGAAACCCGATCCCTCGGCCATCGAGACGTCCTTCGTTGAGGCCATCGTTGCCTCTTCGGCCCTTTTGGCTGCAGCCCTAAATCGAGCCACTTTCGCCAACTCCCTTGCTGGATCTGGCGGATCCGCGCGAGCTACTCTTTTGTCACCGGTCCGGACTTGCTGGGTCTGGCTAAGCAGGCCCGGGAATCCAATCGGTGAGGTCCCCCACAGTTTCGACACCGGGTGAGGGCCTTGCACTCTGATTCTGAGTGCATATTAGATCCGCATTTCCAGCAAGATGGAGCACGGGAACAACCACGGGTGGCGTGAAATTCAAGACACCGTTTGCATTGTTCAATTTTACGACGAGGTCGGAAGAGCTTTGCAGCTCCAGAGTCGTTGGAAAGGCGGAATCTGGGTCGAGGAGCGGATTCTCGGGGAAAGAGCGCTTGCCAATTTGAATAGGGCACCCCTGATTTGCTAGTCCCATGAGGACGAGCCAGATTAGGAACCAACTGGGCCACTCGCGTGACTTCGTCGGCAACCATCTTTGCTGTCACGGCCATGGGGCCAGCAAGTGTTCGAATTGTCTCCGGAACGGTGGCAATTTGCATGGCAACCAGATATGATGCTGGTTCCAGGTGTATTTCTGGATCTCTCCGCAGTGCGGAGGAATCCAAGAGCTCTTTTCGAGAAGCTTCGTTCTTTGCTATAATAGCAAAGTCGGTCTTTACCCGCTGAACCAACGTAATATCATTAGCAGCGGCTCCCAGCGCCAGAGACACAGCTGACCTAATACCAGCTGGGGAGAGGAGATGGTGGGGGTGGAAGTATTCGAGGCGCAGAAAAAGTCGTGAATCGACTTTTGACCTGGGGTTGACACTCTTTGCTTTGGGGGCGGGCGGTGCGGCCATTTTTGTCGACTGCCCAGCGCTGCGGGCTAGGCCTCCCCGAGCTACGGTAGCCCAAATTGTCTTCGGGGCCGGAGCCTGGGTTGTTAGAGGGTTAGGAACCCTTACTTCTGGAGCCCTCGACGGAAGAGGGTTGGCGGGGCGAGCAGGGAGAACTGGTGGTGTGCTCCCTGGGCCAGATTGTACGAACTGGCCGATGGCCGCTCGAAGATAGACTTTGATTCCGTATACAAATTCTTTATTATCGCCAATCGAAAGAGGCGAAAGTGCTGCTTCGACACTGCTGATTGCAGTCGAGCAGATTGCGAGTCGGGCGTTTAACTGCGTCGTGCGACGCTTTTCGGCCTCTATCCCTGATTGCAGCTCTGATGGAAATTCCATTGCTAACGTTGATGCTGCGCCTTTAGAGGCTGGCACAGTATTGATTCCTGCATATGATTCTGCACGTTCGGTTGTCTTTTCTCGAACAACTTCCTTTCCTTTCCTGGAGCTGCTTGCCACTAAGGCCAGCTCGACGGGGGTTTTGGTCTTAGGACCATTATTTTCTGCTCTGATCGGTTCAGAATCAGCCATCTCTTGATCGGGAAGATTTGTGGACTTCCCTGGGAAAAAGGCCTCACTCGCAAATAGGCTTGATAATTTTTGCGCAAGGCCAGTAGGTTTTGGACACAATGGTGTCCGTTCAAAGCAGGCTGAAGTTGTCGGCTTTGGGCGATTTTTTCTCACCAGAGGCATTTTAAATACCTCACGACGGTTAACAATTCGAGAAGTCAAGCACAGAAGTGATCATAGGAATGAAAAATGGGAATTTTCGAATCTCTCGAATTGTGCGTTTTTTGTTCATTAACGTGCTAGGTGAAGTGACTACCGTTGCACTCCTACTGGAGCTTGAGCACGAGTGGAGTCGGGCCGGATCAGGTGAACTACCGTACAGTACAAATGCCTCGTCCCACCTAAATGACCGGAACCATGACAAAATGCATCTATGTGTTGAATCATGACGAATTCAGCAGCCCAGAATTCATAACTGTTGGTAGCACTCGGTGGCTACGGTTTCTATCATATGCTTGAATAATGGTGTGAAATGGTTGTGTATTAGTTGTCTCTGATCTATCTACATGATGAGGGATCCATATCAGTATTCACGTAGGTGCCCGTGCACGCCACGCTTAACCTTGATGCCTAAGCTATCTACATACCATAGGCTACTATGGATCCAAACAAAAACAGAACAAAAACAGAACAAAAACTTTCACGCGAAATCCCGCATCACAAAAGAAAAACTCCAACAATCTCCCTTCCATCGTTCCGCCTCAGCCACCACGCGCCTGAGCCTCGAATCCAATCCCTCTTTCCATGCCAAACCACCTAGGCTTCCGTTCTGTCACCTCCGAGTCACAGGTATCCCTGCCATCCCCCGACTAGCCTCCGCGTAAATCTCGCTCTCCTGGACGTAATCCCTGAACAGCTGCCATCCATTTGATCCGAGCATTGTTTCCAGAGCCGGCGCCCTACGCTTTCCGCTTCTCAGCCGCCATGTTGCCAGTGCTTTTCGACACTGGACAAGGTGACCAATTGATTTTTCCCTCCCGCACTCGCAGTTAAGTGTAGCGTCAGTGTGGTTGAAGCGGCGATGATATGCCCCAAAGTCTCCATGTTCAGTTCGGGCAGCGATCAAGCGTGCGAAGACCGCTCTCTTCGGGCGAGCTCATCGGCGATTTCATTTCCTGCTAGCCCTTCGTGGCCAGGGATCCATCCTATTTTTACAGGTGCGGCTGATCCCGCGGCCAGTTTCACGAACTTTTGGATGCGCTATGATGATGAGCCCGTTGTTCCCGTCAGTAAGGCCTTAACAGCCGCAGAATTGTCAAGCAGAATGTAGATAGCGCTGCGTTCTCGATCTCGATTGCTGGCAGTAATTGCTTCTAGAGCAGCCAAAGCTCCATGAACCTCCGCGTCGTAGACCTCCGCATTGGTAATTTTACCTGAGCCGCTTTGCTCGATTGCCGTGCCTGTGCCACTGATAAAGGTCACAAAGGCCCATGACACTTTGTCGGTGGAGGCTCTTCAGCCTCTGGCAGAAGTCGATACATCCTCTGGACCCTCGAATCATGAACTCTATCCAGACCAAGTCTGCTTTTGTTGCATGTCTTTAGTCCAAGTCAGTGGCGAGCGCTGTCTGTGCTTTCCGTGGCCCGAAGTCGAAGCGGATGGTACTCATCTAGCCTTCGGATTCGTGCAGCAATCTTGAGCCTGCGCTCCTCGAGCAGAATGTGTGCTGGTGGAATGCCAGTCTCCCTTCTCAGGGCTGCGATGGGCATGGTGCGCCAGGTTGGTAGAGCCACGCGAATTCCTAAGGCAGAAGTTTGGTCAATAACTTTGCACTGTCTCTTGCAAGAGTTGCGCGCGACACCCCGATATACTTCCCTGGTTGGGCCCGGGTAACATGATTCCGCTGCGTGCATCGCGATTGGCAGGACTACCGTGCTGATGACTGTGGTTAGTAAGTCGGGTCTTGGTCCCTGAGTACACTGAGTGAGACGCCGGAAGTGTTGCACTAGCCGCATTGCTTTGCTGGTCCACTTTGCGACGTGGCTTTCGAAGGTCAGGCCACGGTCCAAGTAAACTCCGAGCCATCGGATGTTTTCAGATGCCTGAACATCGCGAGGACCTACCCTTATCGTTGGAAGGTCGTATCTCCTGGATCTAGGGCCGAGGAAATAGACTGCTTCGGCCTTATCTGGGTCGAAGGAGACGGCATTTTCAGCAGCCCACCCTAGGACTGCATCGACTTCTTGCTGAACAGCTACTGCGGCCTCCGTTGGCGTCGAACCTATGCCGAGGATAGCAATATCATCTGCATAGCCAAATCTCCAACTGCTGCCCCCCACGACTTCGGCCATGCAGAGGAGGAAGAGAATTGGGGATAGGGGGTAGGGGCGATCCTTGTGGCAGCCCGCATTCTAGGTGAATTGGGTCTGTTACTCCGTCCTAGTGTCTGACGCGGGCAGATCGTTCTTTCAGGAAAGACTTTATCCAAGTGATGGCTAGTTTCGGCCACCCAACTTTATTCATCCTCTGCAGCAGCTTTCCGTGGAGTACAGCGTCGAATGCCCCCTGTACGTCCAGAGTGACAAGAGCTGCTTTCTTCTGCCTTTTCATTGCATGCTCCACATCGTGGATAACGCATGAGGCAAGGTCGTTAGTGGATCTGCCGGAGAGTTCTCCAAAAGGCTGCTGCGGCACGGCCTTGAACGAAATGGCGGTGTAAGCCATTCGCCTTGCAACTAGTCTCTCAAGACCCTTGCCGAGAGAAGAGGGTAGTGCAAAGGGCCTCCATCCTTTAGCTGTTCTGAGATTACGGCCAGGCTCGGGGAGAAGAATTACTTCCGCTAGCTTGAATGCCTTTGGGAAGTGGTTCAGTCGAAGTGAGCCCTCAAAGAGTACTCTTACTGCTTATTCAATTGACGGCCAGGCTGTCCTAAGAAGACGAACAGAAATTGCGTCTGCTCCAGGGGATTTATTCTGGCAGGCCGTTGTTACCCACTTGGCTACTTCGTCTGTGACGCTTGATACCCATGGAAGGTTTCCGCGTCCTGGCTCGAGGTGTTCGGTGTCCACGTCGTTTTGGCTAGTGAACCGGCCGAGAAGGAGATCGCGCAATAGAAGTGCACGCTTTCCTGGATCCGATACAAAACCATCCGGATTTTGGAGTGGTGGAGTAGCAGATGTAGATTGCGGCTTTGCCCAACGTGCCATCTGATACATGTCGACGTCAGTTGTGGCTTCGGAGAACTTCCGCCACCAGTACTGGCGTTTTGCACTTCTGACTATGCGACGGAAATTCTTTCTGCTCTATTCGCCCCTGAATATCTTGTATTCGCGTTTGGCTTGTGCGCACTCCAACGTCCACCAAGGTGCCGTCCTACCCTTCTTCGCACTCCCGCGTCTCCCGGTAGCCCCGATAGCATTGCTGATGGTTTGAGCCAGTATATCCGCAAGGTTATCCACCGCACTTGTTGAGACCATAGGCTGCATCCCTATTCCATGGGCCCACCTACCTAGTACCTTGGCGAAGTCATCGAGGGCGTCGTCTGTCACTCGTACCGGTTGACCAGTTTTGATAACAGCTCTGGCTTTCGAGTTTGGACGGGGAACGTCTCCTGCGAGCGTTCTGTGGTCCGATGTTGAGTCAAGCTCTGTCGAGACATCTGCAAGGGCACCAGCGTTAGACCAAACTAGGTCAAGTGTGTTTCCAAAGTCGTGTGTCTGGACGCCCGGTGTGGAGGATAGGTCCATACCGTGCTCGAACATCCACTCGGTGAGCACCTGGCCGTCGCCGTATAGCCTAGTAGCCATTGGCTGCCGGTCGGTGTGAACGGCATTGAAATCTCCGCCAATTACTGTAGGCCCAGATGGAGCCCATGACAGCAGCGGCAAAAGGTCTGCTCCAGGAGCGCGGTAGACGGAGACAAATGTGACTCCTTCTACCGTTGCTGCGGTGAGATCTGGTGATGTCTCGCAGATTGCTTGCTGTTGGCACTTGATCCCTTTTCGCGTATAGATGAGGGAGCGTGGCCTTGAAGAGTTAATAGCGACACGGGGAGGTAAATGCCTATCGAATTCGGGATGCGACTTGGTGAGCCAGAAGCCGTCCTTACGTTGGGTCCAGGGTTCCTGGATAAGTAGGACATCGGTTCCTGAATCCAAAGCGGATTGCAGGATGATGTCCGTAGTGGGGTCTCCTCTGCCCAAGTTAGCACACAGGAACGAGATCGTTGTTACCGTTGTGTGGAGCTCGGTAAGGTTGTGATCCCTTACGGGCATTGAGTTACGTTAGCGGCTTCGTTGTCGGCAATAGCCTCGGTGGCTTTCTGCTTTGCTTCCATCTCTCGGATTGAAGCGTTCCGTTCCTTTTGACCTTGCTCGCGTATAACTGATAGCTGGTCTTTAGTTCGCTGCAAAGTTTTGCCGCCAACCTGGGTTGGTCTAGCCATACAGTGAGGTTCGACGGCCGCGTGTGGCCCATGGCAGTTCATGCACCTTGGGATGGTCTGCTTACAGACAGATGCTTTATGCTCGATCGATCCACATCGTCAGTATCGCTCCGCTCGTGAGCAAATCTTTGTTGGGTGATGTCCCCAGCATCGGTTGCATTGCGCAATTTTTGCCTTGCGCTGGAGCTCGTGTAGGCGACCACTCTTTTCGAAAAGTCGCTCACCCAGTTTTGGCTTACCGGTTGCAAAATGCAGCACCCAGTCGGTTGATGGCCTTGCCATGCTTATCGCGAACGCACGAGCCGAGGTCGGTCTGACGCCCGTCTTTAAAGTCGCTTCTTCCATCACCATCTCCAGTGTGACTGGTGTTGGTCCTTTTAAGGTATAGAGCCTATCTAGTACATTCGGAGCTAACTCCGAGATCCAATTGGAAGCAGCTTCCAGTTTCATTTCAGAGCTGTCTAGGGTATTCGCTCCTGTCAGTAGCGTGCTTCTTGCTCCTTCCCGTCAGCTTGTATAGCAAATTCAGAATTGACGACTGTGACTTGTCTGATTGATGAGTTGGCCAGGCTTATTTTTATGAAATGTGGAGACATGCGTCATCATGGGTGATCGGGTTTTAGCCGTAAGAATACGCGCTCGTCAGCTTTTTATTGCATCACTGCCGATGCCTTGGGTTTCGATGTGGGCGTGTGGCCAGTGGTTGTTTTTGTGGCAGCTGGCTTAGTCTCTTTACGTACCACCTCTGTCCAGGATCTCTCGGGAGTCTTGGTGGTGGTTTGTTCTGTCCCATGGGTAGGGATTGGTGTTGCAGAAGCAGCCGGTGGTATGGCTGCTCCTAGTGACATGTTTTCCCTGGCGAGGATCTGTACAGGACGCACGACGCTCGCAATAGTCTTCTTCCTCGACTCTTTAGCTGTCTTGAGGCGAGGTTTGATGATGTGGCCACTTGCAGCTTGAGCTGGTGCTGTGGCTTTGGGGGTGGCTGGATTGCCCCGCAGAATTTCTGTGATCCGGCTTTGAAGAGCCAAACCGGTGAGTTCGATGGCTTGTCGGAACTCTTCGTCTGTTGTCGATTCGAGCAGGTTGCGGTACCCGCTGACGATGCGCTCTGCTTCCGCAAAACGTTCCTGGAAAGCCCTCGCTTGTTCGGCAAGAAAGTTGGTCATGTTGACGACCGTGGGGTTTGGGCTCGGGTTTGTAGAGTGCTGTTGACTCGCGCAGCTGACTGAGTCTAGTGTGGTGTTGTGGATCGTTGAGATCCATTTCGACGTCATGGCGCGTCGCGTGCTGGGTGGGGAGAGGTGACCAGGAGCCAGCCTCTGCGGAGGACTGGGTCGGCATAGGTGACTGAGAAATGGAAGTGGCAGTAAGATGTCGTCAATGGAATGCAATTGTTATGACACGCATAATATGGCAAGCAAGAACTCAAGGTTTAAAAGGTAACAAAGCTAAAGAGCAAAGCTATGTCTACAAATTACATATATCCTAGTGTATGAGATTAAGCGAATAGTAATTAATAAGTCGTCAGTGCTTCCATAACGCCAGACCACCGTAGGTATCCTAATCCAACTCCTTGTCTGTACACCTTATCCCTAGCCACTTAACAGCAATATCGTCACTTTTGTGGCGGACAGCTGGTTGGGCTCTTTTGTAATTTCTAGATGCTGTAGGGCGCACTAGAGTGTTGGGTAGTTCTGTAAGGACTGGGCCTTCAGTACGTGACAGTAGTCACGAGCTGTGGGCAAGCACGACGTTAAATTTAACCAAAATCAAAATATAAGGCTTTTAAGTCAACATTTAAAACGCAATACCGTGTCCCACGTATCTTTCTTAAGACATTCTCACAGTCTAATATTCTCAGTCTTTCATTATTGTTGTGCTGGTGATGCCTAGGATTACGATGCACAAGGGTAATGATCACTGAGGGTGAAGGAAGAACTTTCCAGGTCGCTCCATGATGAGTAGAGGAACAATGGAGCACTGTATAGAAAGTGTTTCTAGATTGTACTGCCAGATGGAGGGGACTAGAATATTCCGTGATACTATTTTGGGTAAATGAGGCGAGAGTCAAGCCACCTCAGATGTGTATATAATTAGCGCTTTCTACCCCCTAAATCCTCATAGTTCTAAATATCAAATACATCAGCAGTTCATATTGATTCATCGATAATCACCCGTAAACCTTCTGCCAATTAACCTCCGTAAGCTCTTACCTTTACAACAATTATTCGTTACATTATTTGTACTTCTTTTGACCTTCACTTATCAGACTTGATCGCTTGTTCCGCAACTCTACTTCTTATCTTCGTGTCTCTCGACTATCCCGTACTTCTCCGACCCTTGACCACCTGGCACCTTGCTAGTTGAATTATTTCGAGTATCCTTGGTTAGTAGCTATAATCCTAAAAGTTATTAATATATTACTTTCGGCAGATAGCGAATTCCAGTATCCTTAGCGCACGTCGTAACAGCCTATCTCTTTGTAGTGAATCTTCTTTGCCCAACTTAGGACAAAGGAACACGATTATTTCTGCCATGATGTAGACCTCTGGACGCTTTTGTTCCCTTATGGGCATTAGTCAACGCTAGCATATTTATTTTCAACTGTCGCCTCATTGGCTTTCTTTTTAACTTTTTGTTTTTAGATTGAAGTGGTACTAGCCTTTTGATCTCGCTCATGGATCACCGACAGCTGGTCTCTTGTGCTTTGCACTGTTTTTCCTTCAATCCGCGCTGATTTAGCCAAGCAGTTAGGTTCGGTTGCAGCTTGTGATAAATATCAATTGGTATCTCTTGGGATAACCTATCTGAGCTCGGAAGCCCTGTGCTCAACTGAATTACTGAGCGAGCATGGTTCCGCTCGTGAACAAATCTAAGTGGGGTGATGACCTCAGTATTGATTGCAATTTGCAATCAATTGCTTGCGCTGAGGATTTTGCGGATATCCACTCTCTTCGAACTGTCTGTCCCGAGATTTGAATATGCGGTTGCAAAATTCAGCACCCAGTTGCTTAATAGCCTTGCTATGCTCGTTATAAAATTACGGTCAAATGTTTATCGCACGCTCGTTTCAAGGGCCGATTATTCCATCACCATATCTAGCGTAACCAGAGTCGGTTCTGTAGAGATGAAACATGAAGATTTTGTTGTGTGTTTCTATCTTATTTTATATGTACAATATATCACGTGAGATGTGGCGAACCACCACTACACCCCCCCAGAAATTGAATGCTTTAGATCTACATTAATCTGAGCACAGAAGGCCGTATGTTTTATACGCTGCAGTGCTTTTGTAAGTCCATCTGCTTTACACTGATCCGTGGGTGTATAAACTAGCTTTATAGTCCCGTCCTCGATGGCCTCGCGAACAGTAGATTCTCGCATTAGGAAATGCCGGTTTCGCGCTGAAATCTTATTGGAGGATGCTGTGATCATTGCTGCAGTATTATCTATCTGTGTAGTAACTGTAGTAGGAGCAACAAGAAAAATTTCTTCATATAATGGTCGGATCCATCGTGCGGCGATAGCCAGTAACGTTAGGGCGGCATATTCTGCTTCGCAGGTGCTTTGTGCTGTGACGGTCTGCTTCTTTGACCACCATGCAATTGGAGAGTCACCAATGAGGAATAGATTCCAAGTTGTGCCTTTTGAGGACGCCGCGCTTCCCCAGCTGCTATCTGAGGATGCTGTAAGAGCTGCATTCTTTATTTTAGGGTAGAATAGAGCGGCTGATTTTGTACGCGACATGTACCGAATTAGGTGTTTGAGTGCGAGTATCGCATTTTTAGAGGGGTTTTGTACATACCGGGAGAGTCTATTTACGGCATACTGGATATCAGGGCGAGTCATTCTTGCTATATGTAAGAGTGAACCAACGAGTGAGCGATACTTGTTGGCTTCATCAATATTGCAGAGTAAATTCTTATCACAATCGATAAGGTTATCATCCGCAATTGGAATATTTGCGCCTTTACATATGCCCATGCCCATATCTTCACACAAGGTCTCTATCTTATCAGTTTGATCGATACGTATTCCATCTGATTCTTGACGAATATTTATGCCGAGAAATTTCTTCATACTGCCCAGGTCTTTAATTTGAAATGCCTTTGATAGTATATCAGTGGTTTCATCAATTTGCGCTTTAGATTTCGGTAAAATCATAAAGTCATCCACGTATGTGGAGATGATTGTATTATGTAGCCGGAATACATTGCCATCAAATTTTAAGACTTGAATACCTGCATCATGTAACAATTTATTAAGTTTTTGTTGCCATCGTCTTGGGGCTGTTCTTAGTCCATAGATGGCTTTATGAAGTTTACAGACAAGGTTTCCCGGTTTTTTTCTTTTGTGAGGCTGTTCAATATACAGAGGACTATCAAGTTCGGCATGCAGAAAAGCTGCAGTGATGTCGACGTGGCTAATATAAAGATCTTTCATGGCAGCAAGCGCGAGTAGCATTCGCATAGTTGTTGGCGGAAGAACATCGGCGTATTTATCATTCGCATGAGGTTCAGAAAATCCTCGTGCGCACCATCTAGATTTCAGTTTTCCGTCTAATTTTTCTTTAAGAGACCAGATACCGGTCATTAGTCTTCCCTTGGCCTCAGTTCGAGGCACTAGTGTTCATACATTGTTTCGCGTCATGTTGTCAATTTCTGTGTCCATAGCTTTGATCCATCCTTCAGCTTTAGGTCCTGACAATGCGTTATCTATTACTAAACGATTATTAGTCCTTACTGAAAGTATATGATTTACTAGAGGGAATATTTTATCATGCACGCGAATATCTCTTCGAACAATTGTTCTCCCGGTGTCAGCATTAAGTATGACATGACCTCAAGTGAATTCTGTACCAACATAAATGCTCTCTTTGGCTTTGGAGACTAACTTATTTTGTTCAGGTTTTAACCAGAACGCTTTACATCCAAAAGGATGGAGACTAAGGATATTTGGCTTTCGTTGGAAGACCGCATGATAGGGACTATTTGGAGATACTTTATTAGACGTCATGTTCAGAATATTGATTGCGGCAGTCAATATAACAGGCCAGAGGCGGAGCGGTAGTCCCGACTGCAAGTGTAGGGCTCGCATTTTCTCTATAACAGTGCGAACATTTCTTTCTGCTATTCCGTTTTGCTCAGGAGCGTGTGACCAAGATTTATGCCACTCGATACCACGACAAAGAAGCTCTTCTTGAAGCTTTGAATTGGAAAATTCTGTACCACTATTTGTGTGGACTCTAATCGGGACCTTGTTGAATTTAGCTTTTAGATGTTAAAGAAAATGACTTATTTGAGTAGGTACATGTCACGGATCAAGGAACAGGCGCTGGTGCAACTATGTGGTTGATAGTATGTAAATTATCATTCTGAAGAGAAAACTACTTCAGTCTCTATCTATACTTATATATACATTATCTATGTGGTTGAGGCACAGTCCCTCCCTCTCGGTTCCAATGGGATTCTTCACATGTGTTGTAGCTGTATGGTCCAATACTGCTGCCCTGCCAAACTAGATGCCGATGCCTTGATATTCTGTTGAGTGGCATCACATATCCACACATTGATGTCGATCAATCGTGCGCTACCAATATCAGGCTAGGCTCATGTTGGCCAACATGCGCTACAGGAACCAATCGGCTTACCAGCCGTTATATTACAGTTTTCTTGGTATAAACTGGCCACGACCATTTGTAGGAGGTGTGCTCATCGGCTGCAAGGAGAAACCAAGTCGCAATTAGGACTGTTTTATCGGTAGTTGTTGCAGCGAGAGCTTTTTGTCCGCCGACTAGGTCCATGTGTATGACTTGAGCGAAGGCGGATGAGCTTTGAAGTGTCCCATGGCCTTTTCAAATAGTGATTTTAATTTTTGCGCATGTTTCGCAGTTAATTGGAAACTTATATCCTTTAATGCCAGCCATTTTTAACGTAGCTTCCGGTGCTTTCTGTCCTGGATGACCAAGTACTGAATGCCAATCACGTTGAGTGGAATATACTTTAGGTGCACTTTTGATATTACCGGAAGGCTTCCATATGAGACGACCTGATATGCGAGTGAATTTTGCACAAATTGTTTTATCTTGGCGAAGTAATAGAACGTCTTGATATTCAGGTGGCCAGACTATGGAATAACCTTGCCGCTCAAGTTGAGCTGTGGAAAGAATTCTAGTTTTCTCACCGGGAATATATGTTGCACCCTGATGTGTGTCAAGTTTATTGTCAGATGTAGGGAGTAGTAAACTGCCACTTCCAGTGGTGTGTACTAAGCCCCCCCAGCTACACGTATAGTTTGGGAAAATCTAGGAGGAAAAATCATATTTATTACCCGAGACGTGGAAGTCTACGGCGGTATCTAACTGATAATTAGAATTACTTATAACTCTGTCTAATGAGAGAATCTGTTTGTGCTTTCCCATTTCTGATTGCCCTTTGCGATTTCTTTTTCTTCCGACAATCCTCTTCTTTATGACCTTGAATATTATAGAAAGAGCATCTAATTTTTGTACGGTTACTGAGATACTTGCCATCAGATTTTTGGTTTTCAGATGAGGACCATTCAAGACATTCAGAAATAATTTCATCAAACGGAAATTTGCGACAGCGATTTGCTAACTCTGAATTAATTCTGGTGAGACGATGTAGGAGCATGTGCTTCATTTGAAATCGAACTTCGGACTTTATGGTAGAGTGATTTCTAAGAGCTTGATATCGTTTTTGATATTCCTTGATGAACGTCGCAACAGATGATTCTTTATCTAGTTTGAAACCCCAGAAGTGAGCAATTATTTTTATTGAATTATTGTGGGATTTGGCATGGCAGACTTGTACTATCTGATTAAGAAAAACTCGAAGAGGGTCACAAGGCGCGGTGTGTATATTAGGGGCTGTCGCTCTAAGTTTGGCCACCCACCAATTTGACCACATTCTGATAGGCTTTACCCTATAAGGGTTATTAAGGAAAGCCGCTGAGGTTTGGGATAATGATAGTAAGTCTTTTATTGACTGTTGCCATTGTTGCCAATTGGACTCATTCAGAATCGGGATAGGAGTCATTTTGTCAATACTTTCAAGACGTGCAGTAAGCGTCCAGATTTCGGTTTTCTTAGTTGACTCTCTAATTGATTCCTTGAGATCTTCACTGTTTACGAATTGAATATCTCCGATTGTGATATCTTGTTCTGTGTGTAGTGAATGAGAATCGTTATCTTCTGCCTCTAAGGAGGGCCTAGGTGATAATTTGGACATCATTGTGTGTGGGAATCGCTGCGAGAATATGATTCACGCGAAGGCGGGAGCACGTGATAAATGAGAATATAAATTGACGCTATATTTA
Source organism: Blumeria graminis f. sp. triticale (assembly GCA_905067625.1). Classification (NCBI taxonomy): domain Eukaryota; kingdom Fungi; phylum Ascomycota; class Leotiomycetes; order Helotiales; family Erysiphaceae; genus Blumeria; species Blumeria graminis. Next base: position 8,087,725 of record LR898477.1, read on the forward strand.
CAGTGGAATTATGAGGGCCATAACCTGTAGAGATGAAGCATGGAGATTTTATCGTGTGTTTCTATCTAATTTTATATGTACAATATATCACGTGAGATGGTTCACGTGAGTTGTGGCGAACCACCACTACATGTTCCTCTAGGGCATAAAGCCTTGAAGGAATGTTGGGTACAAGCGTTGATATCCAAATGGATGCTGCTTCTAGTTTTATTTCTGAGCTATTTGTAACCGTAGCACCTGAAAGGAGAGCGCTTCAAGCTTCTTCAATTTCTACCTGAATTGCAAATCCCGACTTTAATACAATGACATTCTTTACACCGCGCACGGGAGGTTTGGAAGTGTGTCCACTCACAGTCTATAGTGACATGGTGGTATTTGTTTGGCCTGGTTGTGTCACGAAACGGGTCGTGATCAAGTCAATCAAACGAGGGAAAGTAGTCTATTCAGATTCTCTATGATGATTTGAACTTGAACACATGGGGAAAACACGTTCTACATATATGCCAAGAGCGCGCTAATACGCGAGGGATCGACATTAGTTGTGGACCCGTAACAGGTTGGCCCACAGGATTTCCTTAATTCTGCCCTGGAGTTCTCTTATATTCTATTTGATGAGCTTTCAAAGTTTTTCGTTTGTTATTGAATCTAGCTGGTTGCGAATCCTGCTAAGGACGAGCTCTGCTTCATTAAAGCGCGTCTCAAATATCCTGGCTTGTTCGGCGATGAAGTTTGTCGCAGCAATGACCGCTGAATGAGTTAGCATTGGAGCCCACCTTAAAGCCTACTCCGCAGATCTACTTTGCGATTTATGAAGATTTTGATTATGCTTGCTGTTGCTGTTGCTGTTGTGGCCCGTTAAGGACCATTTCGATGTCAGGACGCGTCTTAATCGCGGGTGGAGGAGCACACATGTGAACTTGTAAATGAAATTTTGATTTATTGATAAATCTGTCAGAGAAACAGATCATGTCCTAGTAAATAGAACGTGGAGCCTCCAGTATCGGATTACACGACTCGCTTGGTTACGAGCCGTGCACTGTCTGGACAATAGACGCGACAGTTAGCACTCACCGAGTAATGTAAGCGACGACTGGTAGAGACGATCTGTCAAGTGAAGAAGTAGTCATTCTTTGATACCACAAGTCATTGACAGAGTGCTACTCAGTTATACGAGGGAATGAGACACGTTTAGAATAGAGTAGATAATTGGAACACAGTTTGGTGGATGGGGACTTCTATAAGACCCAACTCATATCACTAATATGGGATATTAATTCAATACTGATTCATCTACGCCTTACATTTGCCGTGCAGTGTCTCTTATCAAGTTATACAATTGATCAGAGTACGTATATTTTAATAAAATCTACTTTATTTGTATCACTTAGGTGTCAGCAGCTATCTAGCTAGCACGTAGTCAGTGCTATTTGTACATGTTGGATACCTCTTTTGACGGTAAAGATGCTCAAACTGTTTTTTTTGGTCCGTCGGGGCGCCAGGCTTGGCTTAGGTCCCTACTACCCACTAAACTAATTAAAGGCATGGACACCAATGCTTACTGCCCAGGTGGCTTCGCTCTTGCTGCTTCCAAACTATTATTATCATTATTAATTCATTTTATTGTCCTGTCTGAGTCTATGACTATGTAGGACATGCAGGTCCTCTCTACCTACAGGCCAAGGATACCTATACCAGTAGTATATCCCCTCCTATGCCTCCCATACAGCTCCCCTCAAACAGTACCACCCCTCACAAGTCCTCATTCAATCATACACTAAGAGGAGCCCTTAGCCCTTCATTATCTCCCATCTCCAGCCAACGAGACGATGGCCATTTGCGCGTATATGGCAGCCGGGAAAGTCTCAAAAACCGCTGGGTGCGGATCTCTCCTAATACCAACATCAGGACTAAATCCGAAGACATAGCTACCCTTTTGAAGCTTTCAAAGAGGCTGGCTAGCTGAGCGCTGCACACTTGTGGGTACCCAAGGAAATTCACGATCTGTCTTTCTAGCCTCCTTTCATCTCTTTCCAGAAGGTCTAAGTGGAATTTCAAAAAAGCCTTGGAAGTGTACACTTTCTGTGTACTAGCTCGGCCCAACTTCTTTTGTGCCGTCTCGGATGCTGGAGAGTAATTTAGACTTATTGGTAATGTAAGTCCTGTCTAATTACCCGAAATCTCGGTCTTGACAACCACAAACATTCCAAAGTCTACAAAACTTTGAATATATCAGTCCTATTATACCCGTTGGTGACCTCTTCCCTCTTTCGTCCCACATCCCCGCTACCTGTCATCCTTGAATTTTTATGGATCCATCAGTGTACAGCTCCCCATAACCCAAGACTTCGAACTTTATATACTATGACTTAATTTCCTCCTTGCCATTATAAGCAGCGTCGTAAACTTGGGAAAGGTGAGTGTTAAGCGATAAATGAGGCAAATTCTTATTTGCAATTTATGCAGTTACTTTATCAGTCGTTCGGGCGAGTTGGATTGTAGTGTGATTGTGTTGGATGGCCTGAGTGAAAATTCCAGACCGGACATTGGTGGGAAGTCGCTAATTACAGGTGTGCTTGTATCTGCTTTCAACATCCCTCCGCATACGATTATTCTTGGCTATCTCATATTTACAGGACATGCTGAGCGGTATAACCAGCACCGCTGGAAGGTCAAATATTCGTCTTCGCCAGCAGAAATTGTTTGATTTTCGAGTTTGTCCCACATCATTAGGCCAGTCTACATCGCAGGCCAAAACTTCGTCTGCACTTACCTATTTCTTTCATTGTGATAAATTGGATCAACAAAGGATGCTTAATGCACATTGTTGATATGCTCGTCAATCAAACGAGCATATTGTTATAACATCTCAAATTTCATCGTACGAATGCAGTCTACAAGATCATACGGAGACCACTACTTTCCATGCACTACAGCATCAACATTGCGATAGGAAGACTTGTAGGAAAGTCGCTATATAAAGCGCCCGATTCATATCTGTATTCTTCAAACTTTAAATAAGAAACAGCTTAATCATCTGAGTGACGCACGACATCATGTTTAAGGCTTTTGCTGTTTATGACGTACACCTATTTCCTTGTGGCTGAATTAATCCCTAAGAGGAGGCTGTCAGCTCGCATGTTGCAAAGCTGAACAACTCGATGTTGAAACCAGTCTTTACTACCTGTATCCGAATGTATTTCTAGCAACCAATCAGAAAATTATCAAGGGTTGAGCGGGATTCTTTATCAATCAAACAGTCGATAAGTATTACGACTAGTATAGAGCTTCGTTAATAAATAACCATCCTCTGGCCGGTTTAACATAATTATGCTTGCTGAGATCAGTCAGGATTTGATACCTAGAATTAGCTTGTGCCGTTTAAGAGTTGCCACACTTGTCATTACTTTCATACTTAAACGTGTATCCAAAACAAACGGATCACTCAGTTTCTGTATCTTTTCTATCCAGTGACTACACTCCAGAGTTTTGGCGTTGTGATCTTGGCCTTTAATGTCTTTCTCCTGCCACGCAATACATGCCATTTCGTAGAGTGCATTAGGATAAGTCCAATCATCTTTCAGATGTCCTCTGAAATCATGCCTAGACTCCATTAAAATAAAACCTAGACTACCATCAAAAAGTTTGGAATACTAACATTTCATAGCAGAGTATATTTTTCTCTAAGACTTCCCTTGCTTCATTGTATTTCTCCAAGTTCCTCAATATTGATGCTTGAAGTAAAGAATGAATGGCTGTCTCATCCAGATTATTTTGATTCTTTTCTGCGGAGGTGCTTCTCTCCCACGCTATAATTTTCATTGATTGTTTCAGCTCATCTGGATTCTGCTTCTTAGTGCCGCCCCAAAGGTAGATCATTTCCCCTAAAGGCGAAACACCAATAGCATCGACAAGGTCAATACCCCAGTTTTTAGCACGTTCTTCCCATTTTTGGCATTTTCGTACTATGTATGCATCAAAAGGTAGCTGCTTAGACATGAGCTTTTGTCTACCGGCCAATGGGGGGCCTTTCCGGAGGTAATTTGTTGCCTTGTTTTTGAACTTCTCAGCAGAAGCGTAGTCCCCCTTGCGAGTGTTTCGGTACAGCTCCAGGTAAGCAACCCCTGCAAGGAAAGCGTACAAGGTAGGTGACCATTTACTAAGACTATCACATTGCCTCCAGCTCTTTGCCATGAGGTCGTAGTCGTGGTGGAACATTGCATTCATAGAAAGCTCGAATGTGTTGATGATTGCAATCTGTTTCATGTTGCTATTTGAATTTTCCGCCAAGATTCTAATGGCGCCAGCAAGGTTTCTTTCAAATCCTTGCATGCGTGCTTCTTCTAGCCTCCACAACTTTGAAGATGGGTATCGTTCGCACATCTCAGCAAGAAGACGCTTAGATCTAGCTAGAGGGAACCCGGATATGTTATCATCTGCTCCTGAGTCGGTAGGAAGAATATCACAATACCCAACAAGGCCACTGTAGTACATAAGAATCGAAACACCAGCAATTGCACCGTTAAAATTTTGTGAATTGCAGGCTTGCCAAAGGTAGCGGATACCACGCTCTCGATCTCCCTTAAATCCAACAATATAAAGTACTTTTGCAAATACTGGATTCTCTAAAATTGATTAGTATCGGATATCAAAGGCGATCATACAAGAAATACCAATCATGCTAAATACTACTAGAAGAATACCATAACAAAGCCTCACCCCCGAATGTATGAAAATATCTGTAGGGCAGGAGATACTTAGCAAATTAGCGTCGGAACCCTGGAGTTTGTAAGTTTTGTCCGTCAAGGGGTCAAATTTTTTGCCATTTACATCTGAGATTTGGACAGTAACAATGCTGTCATCCTTGAGACTTTGTTCGCCGGCTGCTTTATGCTTCGATGCCTTTTGATTACTTGGAAGTATTGTGTCCGGTACTACAGGTTCATAATATTCTGGTCGACTTGAGTAGGCCTTCTCGGTTTCGATAATACTGTCGAGTGTGACAAAAGCTTTTCGAAGTTTAGTAAAGCCACTAACTGCTTGTACAACACTTCCACTCATGACAGCACAGATGGCCCCAGTCAATTGCGATACTGTCAACTTGTGAGATTTACAACGTAGTTTTCACTTTAATCATACCTATTCCGCAGAGTAGGTATTCTGTTCCAGCTGGATATATGTTGGATCTAAAGGCAGTCGATTCGTTCTGGGCTCTTCTCAGGTCCTCCCATGCCTTATTCTCTGCGCTTTGAAGGACAGCTGCTGCATCTTGCAGAGAATCTTCCTCCGCACCTAGCATAGAGCCTATAAATGCCGAAATCCCTCTTCCAGCAAAATGATAGGCTGACTCTCCACTCTTGAGCATTTGCTCGGCTGTATCAATGTCGTCATTGAGTAATAGTAGTAGTGCGTCTTCAACCTGTTGAAGGTGTGCTTCTTCCATGCGTGCAATCATTGGCGCCTGGGGCTTACCCGCACGTCTGAACCAGCGGCTCATTATGATCAGTTCTACATAGATTAGCATGGATACTATAGATAGAACGTGAGATGTAGACGATCCACCACATTGGAGGATACTGCATTACTTAGTATCCAGCTTCTAACGATCTTAATTAGTTGTGGGATAGACGTTAAGCCAATGGCTGAGGCGTGCGAGCAAGTCTGAATTAATTAAGAAAAATTGTTCACTTAGTAGATGGTAAGCCGAACGATGTCGTGTTGATGCCCAAAGCTGACTTATTGGAAGTGAGCTTAATCAACCTAAACAAGTGATTACGACACGGCTATGTAAGCCTTGCATGAACAGAAGCGAATACACGCGGGGCAAATGCAACTATCAGGTCGCAAACTGTAAATCAGCTTGTTATTATTCAGTCTACGTTAGAGAAGATGTCAGCCTTACCAAGCTCTAAGAATACACCTGCCCAATCGAAAGCTATCACACAAGAAAAGAGTGAAACACCAATAGAACCCAAGCCGGCAGCTGCAGTTTTGGAGGAAGACGACGAATTTGAGGACTTTCCAGTAGAGAGTATGTGTTTAAGATCCCTCATTATTAAAATTGCAGTGACTGTTTTGAGCTAACACAGCATTTGTTACGAATAGACTGGGGCCCAGAAGAGACTGAGCCTAGCAGCAACACTTATCTGTGGGAGGAGAGTTGGGATGACGACGATGTTTGTGAAGACTTTTCTGCACAACTAAAGTGAGTATACTAAAATTTCTTGCAGCTACAAAATACTGATTCTTTACAGAGAAGAACTCAAGAAAGTCGAGACAAATAAAAAGTCTTGACATCACATCGTCCACATCAGGCTTGGAGCTGGAAGAGAGATAATACGTGGCCATCAGCATCTTTTAGTAACCGTTATCCTTTCAATTTGCCAAAATATTTAGAAAATACAAAGCAGCACTTCCTGCAAGAGATATGTGTTACACCGAAGAAGTGCTGTTTTGGCAAACTTGATGCAGCCATCCAGCAACCTTCATTCTATGTACTCGATAGCGCAGTGACGCCTGGAAGCTCTTTACCTTCTAATAATTCAAGTGACGCGCCACCGCCTGTGGAAACATGGCTGAGTTTATCCTCAACCTTATACTTGGCAGCAACAGTTGCAGTGTCACCTCCACCTATGATCACAATCTTTCCTTGCTGAGCGGCTTCGACCGCTGCATCTAGAGTTTCTTTTGTACCGTTTGCAAAGGCATCAAATTCAAAAACTCCTGGAGGACCGTTCCAGAGAATTGTAGATGCTTCTCCAATAGCTGCTTTATATAGTTCAATGCTTTTTTTTCCGCAGTCGAGACCCATCCAGCCATCTGGTATGCCCTCCTCATCTGTTGCTGTTGCTGTTTTGGCGTCTTTTGCAAACTTGTCTGCTGTGATATAATCAACAGGTAGGACGATCTTTACTTTATTCTTTTTGGCCTTTTCCACCAGCGCACCAACAGTTTCACTACCAGCCTTGTCAAATAGACTATCTCCAATGTTGACGTTTTCTAAGGTCTTCTTAAATGTAAAGGCCATTCCCCCACATATAATGAGGCTATCAACTTTGCCAAGGAGGTTATCGATTAATTTGATTTTATCCGAAACCTTTGCTCCTCCCAAGATAGCTAAGAAAGGCCGTTCAGGTTTCTCTAGAGCTTTGGCGAAATAATCTAACTCTTTCTTCATGAGAAACCCAGATGCCTTCTGCGGTAGGTCCACACCAACCATTGAACTGTGAGCCCGATGTGCGGTTCCAAATGCATCATCTGAAATCTAGTTAGGAATAGGTAACAAAATTTGTTTCTTTGTATCTTACTGATGAACACATCTCCTAGAGCTGTCAGTCCTTTGCGAAACTTTTCGACATCTGCCTTGTCTGCTTTTACTTTATTTCCATCCGCGTCCTTGCTACTCCCCTCCTCTTCAGCATGAAAGCGTAGGTTTTCAAGGAGGACAACCTGTCCCCCTGTGGCCTTATTAACTATATCTTCAACCTCGGGGCCGACACAGTCAGACGCAAATTCAACGCTTCTACCAAGGAGGGCTTCCAACTCTGGCACAACAGGTTTAAGTGAGTATTTTGGCTGTACCTTGCCATCAGGGCGTCCGAGGTGTGACATTAGAATTACCGATTTGCATCCATTTTCTATGGCATACTTTATGGTGGGAGTAGCTCCGGCAATTCGTTGTGTGTTAGTGACTTTGAGCGCAGAGTCTAAGGGTACATTAAAATCCACCTGTAGTAGTACAACTTCAATTAGTTCAGTAGACCTATTTTAGAGGATTTGACTTTCCCTTATCAAGACCCGCTTGCCCTTAAGGTCGACATCAGTAATAGAAAGTTTGTTTGAGAGTGACATTTTCGTAATGGATAGATGAGGTTTACTTTCTCAGGATAACAAAGCAGATTGGGGAAAAGTAATAGGCTATGAGTTCAAGCCTTGAAAATACTTAACCCCTCCCTCATAGCACTAGTCTACTAATATATTCGGGCCTTATGACGTGTTACGTATCTAGCGCGTTATTTATTTTAGGCATTTATATCATGGATAGCGATAGCGGCCAAGGATACGAAGATATACTTCCGCTCAAACCCTAGGAGGCTCTATGAACTTGCGCCTGTGGTAGCGTTTGTCGCAAGGCAATACAGTCTAAGATCTAAAAGTTTCTTTACCAACGCTATGCATCTAGCAAGAACTTCGACAATGCAGCTCGGCCGCTGAAAAAGTGGACAGTTATTCACTTGGCCGGAGATGTCGTAACGCGTGGGTATCGCTAATCTTTAGTGTTTTGTGTAATGGTGCAATTGCCATGCTCGAGCCCCCCTTGTAACAGCCACTGCGGGCAAATTCTCTTGAGAAATTGTCGTTGTAGGTAGAGCTTCTTGATCAAGCAGGGACCTTCTGTGCTAAAACGCTACCGTGAAACCTTGTCTCAAACGATTAACAATGCACCACCCAAATTGGACCAGCAAGCCAGGGTCAAAGGCATCAAAGAGTGTGACAGCTATGTTTTGTATGCACAGAGCTCTCATAGCTATTAGTAGAGTAAAAACTCAGTGATTCATACATCTCAGAACATTTTAAATGAGGAACCTCAATTGCACTAGCAGATGAGGTCTTTTACCTTGTGATAAAAATCTTTAAACTTCTTTCCGAGGTCTAGAAAAAATGATTAGTGCTAATGATAAGTGCGTGTGTGCGATAGTGATATCATTGTAAGGCGCAACAAGCATTCTCGGATAAACTCCTAAATTTCCTAATGATGATATGAAAACCGCAAATTGGGGCTACCCTTGTTGTTTAGAATTTGCAGCCTATCACTTAAGACCTTGTAAACCATAGTCCATACTTAAGCTGATATTGGTCATAATAACGTTTATTAAGACAAGTTCTATTCTGCTTAGGAAAAGAGAAGCCGAACTTCAACACTCGTAGTCACTTAGCCGTTGAGAGCAGCTCATGTTTGTTTATACGTGAGTTGTTTCTGGAACTAAAAATGTCCATCATGAGTTGAAAGATTGAATCTTCCCATGTGCCACAGATTCCCTAGACCTGAACTCCATTTTTCTAACCCCGTGAATTACCCGAATCAACTGTTAAATTGGCTACAATTCCTTTGAATTTACCCTAAGACTTGGCATAAGCAATTGGCGTCGAAGCCGAGAAATAGAACAAATGATTTTACTGCAATCTAAAGTTCGGTGATTGTGGTGTTGATCGGACATCAGCGTCTTCGGAGGCATTTGAGAGCGAGAGATATACAGTCCATGCGATACTTATGGTTGAGACAAAGGGCTGTGTGCGGACAAGAAACGTCAACTTCGATACCAGATGACTATCTGAGATGACTTACAAGTTGAAATTGAAGAGGCATGAGCCTGAAGTTAACCATTTGCACCAGAGGCCAGACAACAAAGTTGGCCTTGAGAGTTGGAAGGTACATATCTCTTAACTTAGTCGAGACAGCCCGACGGCCACCCCCTTCAGCGATGGTCATAACTGTAAAAAAAGTCGCAATGCCTGAGCGAAGTCAGCTTTCTTTGCAGAATCAGATTTTTGCGAGCGAGTTACCAGCGGGTGCAAAGATAAGCTGGTCTAATGCCATCATTTTCAAGGCCGACTCTAGCCCGTTTTGTTTAGTGATAGGGAAGGATTTGGACAAAAATTTGAACCATTTGAACTGAATCGGGGCCATCATGCAGCCATAAGCCATGAATCGAGAGAGACGCTCAAAGTCAAATGAAGGTAATTGCGACTTTGCATCAGAGCTCATCTCTTGTAGCGTTGGGGAATTCTTTTGATCAAGCTCGTGAATCTCTATAGCCAGCGGTATTTGATTTGAAGTACTGCCACTAGTTATCCGCAGGCGTATGGCACTTATAGACTGAGCCACAGTATCAGCGATACCACTGAGGATCGCGTTTGTAATCATCATGGTGAGGACTGTGATGTTGTTAGGACCTGAATATGATGAGATATTATACCGAAATATTCTTACTTGGGCGATCGGCATAGTAGCTATTGAATTTGTACACTATTCTTGCTACGATTCCCATTTCAATGAGAAGAATAATGGTATGCAGTAAAGGCTGTTTGTCAAAATGTATTACATATTAGCGTTTTATTTCTAGAAATTGCGACCGAAAGGAAGTCGTGTCATAGACTACAAGAGCCACTCACGATAGTTCGGCATATGTACCTATTGCTCAAAGTCCTCAAGACCTTCCTTTTTGAAACTTCGGGAGCCATATAATGATTGTGTAGTGGCTAGCTGTAAATTTATTTCCGTAGGATGTGTGTGAGAGTACTCTTAATGAAAGTGGATATCGTATGTTTAAGATAGACAAGCAGATATTGGAATCAGTGATATTCAGGGAACCTCTTGTTGTAATTTGGACTGTCAATAGTTGTTCACAAGTCTTTCGTTGTGACAAAGGTTAAAGAGGTGTGATATGGGCGAAATTGGTTTGCGATGTGAGTGGTGCTCGTTAAGGATGAGGAGTTGATGATGAGACCTGACTCCTGGCGGCCTTCTCCCAGTCTCAAGGGTTTACTAATGTTTGAGTCGCGGGTGGATAATCTCTATGTCAGGCAGGTTAAGAGAGAGTCAAGATAATTGTCGCACACGGGAAAATTGAAAGTGCCACCTTGTGACTAGTTTATTTTGCACGGATGATTCAGGTCCTGACAGAATATTCATCCCTTCTTGGTTAACATGCTTTGATGTTCTCGTATGCATGTAAATTTAAAGCTGCGTTGAAAATAAACTACATGTCTGATATCGAAGAATAGGATCTTCGTGTACGATTGGTACTCCAACATATTTAACTGTTGGCCATGCAGAGTCTGACTAGCATCACTTTAAAACTTTACATCGGCTACGTTTGGAGTGGCAGGTAATAAACGTGTCATGATGTACATCTTTTGATGCTGCATGTCATGTTAAGGCACCCTATGATAATAGCATAATTCATGCTGAGAGTCCTAGGCAAGAGTGTTGTTAATCTTTGGATTCTTCGCAACACTCTCGAATGTCGGGTTATCAAGTGGGATTCTAAGTTGTGTACTTCATGTGCATGGTGCGAATGATGATGGTTCATTCGCCGGCACCCGTGGACAGATGGGTTGCATCCCCATCATTTGCACTCGTTCTCGCAATAGCTTTCCCCTTCAGGCATGTATTGAAAATAGAAAACATGTATCCACAATCATCCCCGACATAGCCGGGTATAAGGCTGAGCCTACTTGATGTCAACAGGTAGTCTGCTTCAAACGCCCGAATACTGATAACTGAATTGCCTTAGATCGTGGATTATTTTGTCTTTTCAGCTACTCTCCATCAAGTTTACCTATCACAACTTAATTGACCTCACCCTCATGATGAAAGATGAAATTGGCCGGGAAGCAAACGTCGCCGCAGAGGATTATGACTGAAGACCTGTTACCAGAGTCTTCTATGAAACTGGCCATAAAACATTATCAACATGCCAAGTTCAGTCGAATTTCGTAAGACAGGAGCTAATCCGCTAAGCAATCATTCTAGACTCCTAACCACCTCAATCTATCAATCTCAACAATATCCATTATGGGCCGAAGTATCATCTGGTCTAAACTTCCTACGAAGTACATACTAAGTCCTACAACGACACCTTTCGCCAAACTGGTCTCTAGCCTAAATTGGCCCTCATGTACATGCCCATAAGAATATAAATACCTATCGGAGGCAGCAAATAGTGACGCAAAGATCTGAGAGGCAGGTTTTCGAGATAGACATAAGTGAGAAGTCAGGAGAAGTAGTCAACCCGACGCAAAGGATAGCTCAAACTCGATATAGATTGTACCACGATGTTTCGAAGGAGAGATTTCACACTGAGCATTGTACGATTCATGAATTCGATTGCTAGAGTGTAGGCGACGCTATAAACATCGTCATGGTTTGATGGTGCTATGGGACATCATCTGTGCCGGTCTTCCAAGTGGATTATGGATACATTGGATGACCAATCACTTGATATACGAGACCGCTGGTCCAAATCCATCAAGACCTGACTAAATTCCTAGATGTGCTCGTATTCTTAAATTACCAAAAGGTATCGATAGGGAGGACAAAAAATAAACACCCTTCAGTGGTATCCTACGAATCTCCAACTTTCAGTGGAGAGCCTAGATAACATCACTTTTTAACCATTATCATCAAACTAACCACGATTAGATTAGATGGTAGGGTCAAAGCCCTTCTCATCACCCATTCTTGATCACGGAGAAGAAGCCGTCCGATGAGTTCCCAGAGCATACCCAGCACCCAATAAGGCGATAATGGACTGGATCAACTCGGCTTCGACTGTTACAAAAAGGGAATATGAGAAGGGCTTCGACCCTGATATCTGGTCTAATCGTGGTTAGTTTGATCATAATGGGGAAAGAATGATGTTATCAAGGCTCTGCACCGAAAGCTGAAGATTCGTAGGACACCGCTGAAAGGTGTTTATTTTTAGGCCCTCTTAAGCGAGATTAAACATACACACATAGTAAACAGTAGATCAACACTCTTTCTTTAGATGAATAAGTTCAGTAAAACAAAATCTCATTGACCCTAACCTTTGAGCTCTGATCCTGAAATCACAAATATCTTACAATGCCTGTTGTGTTGACTTGACGGTCAACGTTCACTTCTATCATTCCAGACACCTTCAGAAGGTAATAGGAAATACTGTGAAAAGGCTGATCATGATAGCTATTCGCACAGGTGATTCCAAATATAATTATTCATATTCTGTATAACGAAAAAACTACATGAGCTACACAAATGAGTACCCGCTAGGTCTTACGAAAGTCACTTCTAATTTAATTCGAATGCTATTCGTATCAGGCATACGACCTACACCCATGAGGCGTGGTACAGTTATGTGATCTCGACGGACTCACTACCACCTACGTGCAAGGCTTTGTCTCCCATAAGAACAATTAAAATAGAAAGATAAGGAAAAATAATACAATGTTTCTAAACGCAAGCGCCTTGCGCCATGTCCTATTTTCCCAGCAATTTAGTTGTCATTCAGACCCATACTTCTAAGGGGGCCTATCAGTAAATCACCTCTGACTCAACAATTCAAAGGGGTCACGTTGACATCCACACTAACGCAATTGGAAAAGTCCTACCCTTACCCTACGAGGCCCTAGGTCTGTAATAACTACTGAGCTAAATGACCATACACCACTGTTATAATATGTTAAATTATGAGGAATCATAACGCGTGTAGTCGATATGATCAATCATTTCAGAAGAATTGAAATAGTTCCGGATATTGGGAGAGTTACATACTAGCCTTAGGGTTAATTTAGAGATATGATGAATGTGTTTACCACACGTAGATGTTTAATGATGTTCAGTGGATAGTTAATTGTGATTAAATTGCTGTAATTCTACATGTGTGGCAAGAAGTTCTTCAATGTATACGAAAGTGAGGGTTTCTGCACACTAGTGTGAGCTCCAACATACTACCTTCCCAGCCTAAATGGGAAGGTTGTTGAAGATCCTGAAGCCAATGTATGCCGTCAAACATCTATTGGCTAATTACTATTCATGCCAATGAGTGATGATGTGGGTTAATCATATCTCATGGCGCCAGTGCATATTATTCTAATGTGTACTTTTTGTCTACTGCAGTAATGTTGCTGCCTTAATTACAACAATTAGAATTGCGGAACGATATTCCTGGTGGCTACAAAGGATATCTCATTCCAAAAAGCTATCCAAACAGCATGTAGTAAAATAAAGTTTCCCAGAAGAGAAAGGGAAGATATTAGAGCACACAATGGAAGAGCAGACCTTGCATACTGGAAAGAGATTTGCGGAGAGGAGAAATTCAAGGACTTACAAAAAGAAGCGGTAAGGGTTGCAGCGTACCTGGAATGGGCGAAATCTTGGACCGCAACAAAGCGAACTCGACAGCCTAAAAGATTTGATTCAACAGATCCTAAAACTTGGGCAGCAGCAAGGTTCTACCCATGCCGCCATTCTGGACCTACTAAAATAAGCTTACGCGAGTCACCATCTTCTTCCACAAAAGCCTGACGAGGGCCCAAAGTAGCTTAGCAATCCAAATTCGAAGCGAGCATATCGGGCTCAATTCTTATTTACATAGATGAAAAGTACCAGGAGTTTATCAGCCAAGTTGTCCGTGTGGCTACCAATCACAAAATCCCAAGCACATGATCATGTCCTGCCCTAAGGAAAGGGAACGGGCGAGAAGCGCGGGATCCGGACCAGACAGTATTTCTTCCAAATTTGATTTCAGTTCTTGATTTATGTTTTTGATTTTAGTTTTGCTGTTAACTTCTACAATTTCAGTAGAGGTTCATGCGGTTGGAATGAGTTGGGCCTGTACGCAGTGATCCTTGCCGGCTCCACCGGTCCTTGACCCAATGTGGAAAAGATAGCGTTAGCTTAGGACCAATGGTAATAAAACTAAAAATAAAAAGGTCCTGCCCGAAGTGGTCAACTGGTAGAGGAGAAATCTAGAGACAAGCCCGACATCGATCCTTTGAAGCAATGACCAACAATCCCAGCCATATGAAAAAAATCACACGCGATATCAAAGAAGCTGGCCCACGAAGCAATGATTCAAATTACTCCACCATGTCGTTTTTTCGGTCCCAGAGAGATTAATCCCCATCAAAGCCTCTTCAAGTCTACAAGTACGACCTATTACATCCTCATCCCAATGACCATACCTCTCGTCGACTTTCTCTGGCCTCAGTTGACCACCAAATACACGCCCACGCCGGTATTTATACCCGACGGAGTAAGCAAAGCGTGGAGCACAAATCTGGTAGATAGCTCTTTGGGATGGACGTGAGAGGGATCACGGCAAGTTCATAAGATGATGCAAAGGAAGGGTATAACCTCGAAGGGCGTCAAAGTCTGAATTTTGGCAAGAGTTTTACAAATTGAGATTTGTGCGCGCTAAGACTTCGCTTGCGAGAGTGCAGCTAATACTATAAAAACAAGCCAACGATGGAAGGTGTTGTGGTCTGCCTCCTGGTGATGTTCTCTGGTACAGTTTGAGTAGCCTGGGCACCTACTCCACTTGGGAAGGAGACATCTCAGATTACATTTCGCGTGGAGAAAAGTTGAAAGATGACGGAGGAATGTCTGGATAACTCAGGGTTTTTGAGACGTTTTCCTGGGTGAGTATTCACGGATGAGGGTTGACTTGGGGTGAAGAAAAAGCCGCCATAACTTCGCAGTGGTACTTGCAAATGAAATCTGAGGCATGAGTGCTACTCTTGTAAATTTAGTCATCTTTTCTGTACTTTTCTTTGATATTGTGTCATAGCTAGATAGCTGCATACACAATTAAAATCTGAAACAAAAAAAAAGAAAAGAATCACGCGATGGATTCTTAATCATATATATATATAATTCATTTCACCTGATTTGGCGCCTTGAGGCCCATGCAGGATTTTATCGGAAGATATTTACTTTAAGTAGGATAACTCAATTTGACGATTAGAACATCCACACTCAGATTTCATTTGCAGATACCACTCGAGATTAACCCTTACGGCATATAACCTCTTCCGTGCATACCCACCACAGGGAAAAGCGTGAAAAACCTGTGGCTATCCGAGTGTGCTTTCATCATCCCACAAGCACAATATCACCGCGAGAGAGAGTGGTGTGTGGGTCTGACTGGATTCGAACCAGCTTTCTCCTGTCTCGAATGGGGTAGGTGTTCAAGCTACCCAGAATCTACTTGGGAGAACGGCCCGGATGGTGTACCACTGCACCATCTAAACCTATTCTTAATCATAGTTGGATAGAACAATTCCGCACGACAAATGCTGCCAAAATGCCGCTCAGGGAACGAGAAGGAACATGTACAAGGTTGCGGTCGATAGATGGGACGCGATTGGTACACATTGACGGCGTTACAGTGTAACTGTGCTTTCTGAAGGATAAGTTCCAAACTCTAAGAATTTAATCGGAAATTAGATTAGATTAGATTTGTATTATAGTCCAAACTGAGTCAATGACTATTGAGGACTCTTAGAATCTATAAATAAGATATCAGCTACATTTTATATGTTCCAACTGTTTAACTTTGAATTTTGGTCTCATGGACAGTGAGGGACAAGCCCATTAAATCAGAAAGCTAGGGGGGTGTTTCACCGAGAGGTTTCCTCCTATGTAATTATATTGATAGGTTTATAGCCACCTGCATGGGCCCATAGGGCGCCAAACCAGGATAATGAATACAAATCAAAGGATATCTCCACACACTATCACCCAACGGCTTATACGCGTGGAACACAGGAACGGTCACAACTCTTAATTCGATCGCAATTTCATTTTCAATCGCCTCCACAGCGATCTAACACCCTTACCTCACTTCAACACCTTATCAATCTTTATCTTCTCACCACCCTCGAGAGATTCAAACCCGTGGACCCATCGTACCACTGGCGACCGTGCCATCGGTACAAGTTACGAAACGCCAGCACTCGCTGGTGGATTACGCCAAGCTCCGGCTACGGTCGCGCCTATTGGAGTCCGGAATCACCATCGATGAGATGGACATTGATAATTCCGAAGCTGCCATCACCACCAAAGTGATGGATGCCCCGGAGATCGAGATGATTGACAGAGCAATCGACGAATTCGTCACCAAAGGCCTATCCGACTCCATGTGGGCTGCCCCAACTAATTCAGGCAGCCCTGAGCCAAGTCAGTAGACGGAGAAATTGACCCCGTCGCCAACTACTCCTATGTTGTCAGCAACCTCATCGAGAAAGATCGCAGCCTTGCCCACAAGGCCGCCCAGAAACTGACAAAATCACCATGGCTCCATCCAACGCCGCCCGTGATGAATCCCTGGATAGAGGGAGTGATGCGGAACAGGAATCGAACATTTCTGTTATCCCAGAAGAGATGGCCGTCCTCGTCGAGAATGAAAAACGACGGGCAGCAGAAGCAGCTGCCAAAATCTCAATTTGCTTCTCGACCATCAACGTCGTGGAAAACCACCTTTCTCCCATGCTAACGGGAGAACATAAAAACTTTATTGACTCTTTTCAAGTCTATCTTCGGGCATCCATCGCCCAATTCATCCAGGTAGGGCCCGGGGCCGCCCTACCAGTACTGCCTAAAGTGCCAGCATTTCCCCAGGCAAAGCCCACGCCTGTGGAAACTCACCGACCCAGCACTGCGGCTCCCAGTGGTTCTAAAGCTAATTCTTGGGCCGCTATTGTCGGAAAAGAAACTCGGAGAGAAGGAGCCCGGGATAAGGAAACTCGGTCAAAGCTGCCTAGTCCTCCAACTGCAAAAATTTTACCTCGGCCTGGTCATGGATTGAAGGAGCCAGAAGGAAAGAAGAAGGATGGTCTATACCTTCGGATCCCCAAGAATCACGATCGGAGGTCAGTTTCGACTGCTGGAATTCTGGTAGCAGTCATTACTAAGTTTGGCTGTTCCCCGACAAACATTAATAAGATTTTGCCAACAGCAGCTGGCTTCGTTCTTATTGCCAAAGATGAGGATGCAAAAAAGCTGCTCTTGAGCTGTGCGGGCCGCCTTCCGCAAGATATTAGCCTCGAGCCAGCAAGAAACTGGGCTAGCCTCATGCTACCCAATATACCCGTCCCATTATCTCGCTGGACGGACAAGTGACTATTTCGGAAAGCCACATTGTTTCTGAAATAGAACGCGTCACTGGGGTGACACCAAAATCCGTGCGGCGGCACGGTAAGAGCAAGTACGGAGCCAGATACCGTAATTGGGTAGCCTTTTTCGAGAGCGGATCTGCCCCTCGAACGGGATTCCGACTTTTTGACGACTCGGGTCGGGCAGCCACAGTCCCGAAGCGTCAAACGCAAGCAATCTGCAAACGTTGCTTTGGGTACAACAGTACCGGCGGCTGCTCTCGGACTCCAGCCTGCCGAAACTGTGGCTCACTGACGCATTCAGAAAGAGAATGTCTTGCTGCAGCTAGATGTCGCAACTGCGGAGGTCCTCATCGCGCAGATAGCCGGAACTGTCTCGCCCGACCCACTCGTGCTGGAGCGCTGACTAAGGAGCAGCTCGTCACAATCCGAAACGCCGGCAACCGTGAGTTCGAGGCGGTCAGGAGGGCAAAAGCGGCGGCTGACAAAACGCGAGCAGCCAGCCTCGCCAACACTAGATCAGGGAGCGCGAGTAGCCCAGGCTCGTCCGCCTTACCACCAGCATTAGTCACGCCGACTGATGCCACCCCCCATTCATGAAAGGCGCCTCACGGCGTCGTTCATCCGTACCAAAGCTCAAGTTTATGTCAATAAATGTTGGTAGGGGGGGTCCAATGCACGACATTGCGCTTTCTCGAGCTTTCGAGAGAGGCATTGATGTTGTGCTTGTACAAGTACTTGGTGGACCAGCGAGACAAAATCTCACCCTGGATACACTCTGCACATCCCGCACGGCGGGATAGGCGTTCGGCCACGAGCCGTAACGTACACTCGAACGTATTAAAGTTCTAGGGGGTATCTGGAATGATAGAAGTGAACGCTGACCGTCAAGTCAATACTGTAGGAATCGTAAGATATTGGGGATTTAAGGATCAGAGATAAAAGGTTAGGATCAGTGAGGTTTTGGTTTTACTGAACTTATATTTCGGTAATTAAAAGTGTTTTATTTTTTTAATCTACATCTAATTGTCTATCTATGTTCTACCTCGCTTAGCTAGAAACATTGTGTTGTGATTACGTGATGGAATAACATTCACACCACCGAGATCATCACCAACCGAGACCTCACCAAAGCTGGTAGCGATCGAAGATGAGTAGTCTTCGTCTACTCCGCACTGCGTGCAGTTCGGTCTGGCATGTCTAGATTTCAACAGAACGAAGGAGAAGAAAATATTTGCCAAACAGATTTTCTCATGTTCTTCGCTGACCGGAGACTACTGCTGGGTAGTTGTCAACAATTTCATGTTTCTCAATGTGTACAAGGCGCACAATAACGACGCAGCAATCGAACCAGTAATCAACTGGGTACCTCCGCCAGCATCAATAATTGCAGGCGACTTCAACTCCGTTTACTGGGCATGGCAACCGGGTACAACGCGCTCGTATGGTCACGGCGAGAAAATACAGGCCTGGGCTGAGCAACACCGCCTCACTTGTCTTATCATTGGGGAGCCTACGCATCGAGCCGGAAATACGCTTGATCTAGTATGGACAAATGTCCCGGGGGCACAGGCGTGGGTAGAGCGGAGTGAGTGCGTGACAAGCGACCATTTTCTTGTCTTCGGCTTGGTAACTAGTAAAAGTCATGCAGAGACAGAATGTCAAGGCTCACTGCGAGTCTCCAAAAAAAAGCTTCCGGACCTCATACGAGCAGTATCTCAGTGGATCTCAGCTCCGCAATCCTTGGTATCGACTAGCGATGTTGAGAGATACTTATCGACATTAAAACTTGTTGTCGATATTGTATATGTATGTCTGTTATCACAGACATTGGAAATAATTCATGACATTGCTTAATGAGTGGCTAGATTTGATTCCGATATAATATTGTAGAAGACTTATCCCAACTATCAGAGGGCTACAACATCTTTATCTATCTACAGGTAAATTCCCCATATTCCAACCACTCTAGCCATACAGGACGTAGCATGTAAAGCCTGATTCGTATCATCATTTTGGGTTTGAGGTCTACCGTGCATATGCTACTCGAGTCGCATGTCTGACTACTATGCGACACGCTTAGGTATCAATCTAAAAACCCACACCAAAACCGAAACTACTCACAACCCTGATGATGACCCCATGAATAATTGGAACAGTAGCCTGCAACATAGCACAATTAGGCTAGACATCGTTGACCAGGACCTAATCCGAACAGATACGCAGATGCGATTTGTCAGGCCTTAACAGACGGATTGAAAGCGTTCGGAAAGAGACGAAGTCAAGGAAGCGGTAGGTCTGCGCCCAGGTGGAATCCAAAGTGCAAAGAGGCTCATCTTAACTATCGCTCGGCATATACCGAGGAAGAAAGGACTACCTACGCCAAAATCCTGAAGTCTATAGTAGCATCAGCCAAGAGAGAGCACAGGAAGAAGCGGATAGAAACGATGCAGCCGTGCTTGGACGTCTACAAGATGATGAGGTGGGCGGCCCCGAAACACCAAAAAATCCCGTCACCCCTTCGGCATGATGGGAAGCTAGTGTCAGACTAGGCAGAGCGAGCGATGATTTTGCGCGATCTACTACTGGACCGTCACTCGGAAACAGACGATCTTCCACCTTGAACAAGGCTAGCAGAGCCTCGGATTCCATAGTCTGAGGAGATATCAGAGCTGGAAGCTCAGTAATGTACTATTGGAGGAGTTAATACCTGTCCTGGTGCAGACGAATCTCATTAGAATTGCAAGCCGCATGCTGGAGCAGTATTGGGAGATATATAACACAACTCTTTCAAGCATGCCTGAGACTTGGTTACCATCCGGCATGCTTCAAGCTGGCGGAAGTCATATTCCTACCGAAGAGCAGTCGTAATTTATCAACGGCCAAAGGATGGAGACCAATTGCACTTCTCTAATGTCTAGGCAAGGGGCTAGAAAAAATCTTTGCGAAAAGGATGTCAGTATTGGCCATCACTTTAGACGTTGTAGGCCACCAGCAGTTTGGCGCACTACCAAAACGATCCGAAAATAATCTGGTATCTTCAGTAGTGCACGATGTCGAGGAGGCTCGATCTCAAGGATGGGCATCCACCTTTGTAACGATGGATGTACAAGGAGCATTCGACGCTGTCCTGCACAACCGGCTACTATGGCGAATGCGGGCACAAGGCTGGCCAGACTCGGTACTACGATGGATATCCTCCTTTCTCAAAGGGAGGAGGGTACAGGTACGATATCCGGGAGGCGTGACCACCCCGAGATCTTTGAGGCTAGGGGTGCCACAGGGATCGCCGATCTCTCCGTTGCTCTTCCTTTTATACATGGCCGAGCCCATGCGAAAGGGGAACTACAGAGCACGATTAAGCTATGCGGACGACATTGGGATTCTCGTCATCTGTCGCTCGTTAGCCGAGTCTGCGATGGCGGCACAAGGTGAGGTCGACGATCTTCTGAAATGGGCTGAAGAGAACGCGGTTTCGTTCGACCACGACAAGTCTGAGGTGATCCAATTCAAAGGGAGAAATCAGGACGAATCGGTAGGAATACAAGTTGGCGGTAGGCTAGTCCAGCCGGAGGAGCATATTCGCTGGCATGGAATTCACCTTGATCCGCGTCTCACC
This sequence comes from Blumeria graminis f. sp. triticale, assembly GCA_905067625.1. Classification (NCBI taxonomy): domain Eukaryota; kingdom Fungi; phylum Ascomycota; class Leotiomycetes; order Helotiales; family Erysiphaceae; genus Blumeria; species Blumeria graminis. The sequence continues at coordinate 8,108,999 of LR898477.1, forward strand.
TTCAAGCACCATGTAGCGACCTAGTGCTGGAAGGCCCTCAAAGCTGCCCAGCACATGCGGCGACTTAACCCACTTCGACGAGGAGCGGCCCCAGGTCCTCTGGTTACCGCCATCGACTCATGTATCGTACCAGTAGCAACATTTGGAGCGGATTTGTGGTGGCCCGGACTAACACAGCCAACGAAGAAAGGTACCTCAACGCCACAGACTATACACCTATGTAGTCTGATCGACAAAATCATTCGACTAGCCCTACGTGCTGCGTTACCAGTCTGGAAGACCTCGCCTAATGTCCTTCATAGGGAAGGGGGCATCCCACCGGCAAAGATTCTCCTCGAAGGAATTCGACTCCGTCTAGCAGTCAGGATCCAGTCGCTCGATGACCGTCACCCTCTCCGGAACCACGCAAGCGAGTGCCCTAACATTGGCTCGCAGAAGTACAAGCTAAGTGTGACGGAAACCGAGTTGGTTGTGAATAAATCGATTTATTAAACTATATGAGGAGAAAAGAGAACTCTAGCTACGACTAACAGGTGTCACGATCCGTGAGAGCCGTATTGCGTGCGTGTGGGGATACGGGTTAGCGCGCCTTGGCATCACGTTGGATGACTGAGCACAGCCGAGGGAGATATCTTAGAGAGGGTCGAGAGTAGCTACCTCCTCTCTTCGTCTTTTATTGCCTTTACAAGCGTACCTCTTGATAGCAATATAATAACTTATACAACCTCCTTGACGTGCCGTAACACCTGACGGCTGACGCTGCTCGCAACACCCTCGCTGTACGCTTCCCTACCACTCCTGAGACCGTACCACAAGTCATACGTCGTACTCTCAGCGCTACCAATACCTGTCGTCTCTGCCGAAAGGAAGGCCATTGGGCTAGGGATTGCCCCAACGCCGTAAAGATCGCAGAACTGACTGGTAGATCGGTGGAGGAATTAATGTTAGAGCACGATGACGGCGACGAGGATGGCCTACAACCTGTTGAGGTTGACGAGCTGTCGGGAAACTCTTAAGCCGTGGAACAGTCTCCTCTCATGGCAAATGCCTCGAATTGTTGAAAGTCTTGAATGCTGATTTCCGTTCTCTTACTGGAGGAAAACAATTCCTAGTTAGTATTGAATTAGGTAGAAATGGATCATTCATCAAAACAACTGCACATATCAACGGCGGAGCAAATATCTTTGGGGCGCTTCGTACCTCTGTCGCTCTCCAACTTCGTGAACTTTTAGGCATCAAATTCCTTACTCTCCCCAAGCCAATTATACCTACTGGCTATAACGGACAAGCCGGCGCTGCTATCACCCACGTAATTCTCCTTACTCTCACGATCGATCGATCGCCGCCGCATCAACTTCCCATTCTTGATCACCGACCTGGGAAGCAACAATGTGCTCATCGGCCTAAAGTTCTTAGAACATTACGAACTCAAGCAGAATTACAATCGTCGTACGAAAAATCGTTTAGAGTGGCCGTTTGATATGCCACCTCAGCACTACTTCGATAGGCGTCTAGAGCTACTCCTACCTCCCAAGACGCCCATGGTGAACCTACAGCACCAACTTGACCAGCAACGACGAGATGCTCTGTTTGAAGAAGAGCTCTCTAGTGTACAAAGTCCCCCTTCCCTTCGACCGAAGAAGACTCAAAAGCGTCCCTCCTCGTTTGTCAGGGAACTTAAGCAAGGCTTCCTAAGAATGAATGAACTACTCGCTAATCACCAACTGGCTAAATCGCCCTCTAACCCCCGTGATCCCGGCTCACGAGTCGAGTAAGCTGATCAAGCTCTCCAACGCCAGACCGTCGCCGTGGCAACTCGCCGAGTTAAAAACGAACCGTATAAGACTGATATCAACCTGATCTCCGCCGCCTCAATGTACCAGTTCTACTTGCATCGGAAGCACCACCAGAAGGCCCATAACGACGATTCAGAAGTTCTCGTCGCCTCCCTCAAAGATATTCAAGATGAGATCCAACGACGTCAAAACGAGCTTGCCGCTGTTGCCGTGGAATTGTCGGCTCTTGACGCAGGTCTCTTCCCGGCGGAAACTCGCGAAGCTAAATACCGGCAGAGCGATGAGTTAGTTACAGAGTGCCTCCCCGAAAAGTCGAAGAAGTTTAAGGACCTATTCTCTACCAGAGCTTCAGACGACCTCGCTGCGAGGAGACCCGCCGTCGACCACGAAATTAAACTCACCGGCGATAACACGCTTACGACAGAGCCTCTCCGACGCATGCCAGACGAATATCTCGCTGAAGCTAAGCGTTATATCACTGAGAACCTCCATAAAGGGTTCATTGCACCATCAAACGCGCCCTGGGCTACGCCTATCCTTATGGCAAAGAAGGCTGGCGGTGGGCTTCGATTTTGTGTCGATTTCCGAAGCTGAACGAGCTTACCCAGGAAAATCCCTATCCTATTCCCTTGATTGATGAGATGATGGCTAGAATCTCTAAAGCAAAGATCTTCACCGAAGTCGATATTCAGCAGGCATTTCACAAAATACGTATGTCAAAAGATTCGGAGGACTTCACTACCTTCCGCACTCGTTACGGAACATATAAGTACAAAGTACTCCCATTTGGCTTGACTAATGGCCCTGCCACCTTTCAACGTTTTATCAACGATATCTTAATGGAATACCTAGACGACTTCTGCTCAGCTTACCTTGAAGATATCTTGATCTACTCAGATTCAGAAGCGGAGCATGTCACGGATCAAGGAACAGGCGCTGGTGCAACTATGTGGTTGATAGTATGTAAATTATCATTCTGAAGAGAAAACTACTTCAGTCTCTATCTATACTTATATATACATTATCTATGTGGTTGAGGCACAGTCCCTCCCTCTCGGTTCCAATGGGATTCTTCACATGTGTTGTAGCTGTATGGTCCAATACTGCTGCCCTGCCAAACTAGATGCCGATGCCTTGATATTCTGTTGAGTGGCATCATATATCCACACATTAATGTCGATCAATCGTGCGCTACCAATATCAGGCTAGGCTCATGTTGGCCAACATGCGCTACAGGAACCAATCGGCTTACCAGCCGTTACAGAGCATGACCTTCACGTACAAAAAATATTGGAGATATTGCGAGACCACGGCCTCCAGGCAGACATCAAGAAGTCTGAATTCGGCGTGACACGTACGAAATTCTTGGGCTTTATCATTGGTACCACTGGGATTGAGGTAGACCCCGAGAAAATTGAGGTTATCAAGAATTGGGAATATGCTAGCAACGTTTGCGGCGTACAAAGCTACCTAGGTTTCTGTAACTTCTACCGTCGATTTATCAAAGACTACAGCAGTATTTGCCGACCACTCACATTACTGACTGGAAAAGGCGTCCCCTTCCACTTCGGTGGAGCTTGCAAGGAGGTATGGGAGCGTCTCCGGCACGCTCTACAGACGGCTCCTATCTTGTGTCACTACGATCCATTCAAGCAAACTAGACTCGAAACTGACTCTTCTGATGGGGTACTGGCTGGCGTGCTTTCACAACTTCAAGACGACGGAATGTTCCACCCAGTCGGTTTCTTCTCTAAAACCATGATAGACGCAGAGCTGAATTACCCGATCCACGATAAAGAGCTACTTGCGATTTTCCGCTCTTTCCAACAGTACAAACCTGAGTTGCTGGGTGCGCAAAAGACGGTTCACGTCTATACCGATCACCGCGCCTTGGAGTACTTTATGTCAACAAAAGATCTCAACGCTCGACAAGCACGGTGGGCGGAGTTCTTCGCCCAATTCTACTTTGAGATCATGTACCGAACAGGAGTTACAAACACCCTGGAAGATACACTTTCCCGTAGAGATCAAGACCTCTCACCATTGGAAGCTAAGAAGCGTGCTCTACGCAACCAACAGATGATTCCCAACGATAAGATCAGTAACGAGATTCTCCAGGAAATGGCACAGATGCAACTAGCTGACCTGCAAATTGTTGACCACGATTATGTGGAAATCTCACCGCTTGGCACCCGTGAGACTGTCTCACCAGTCGATTTAGTACCACTAGAGCTCCCTGAAGAACAGTTTCTAGTTGGAGAGGCCCCTGACGCTACGTCAACAGCTGCTTACGATATCGAAAACTACGATATCATCGACTAAGTCTTTACAGCGAACAAGGAATCGGAGGAGCTTGAAACTCTACGCGAGAAGGCTCGGCAGCATCACCCCAAGTACACGCTGGCTAGCGGTAAGCTCTTCTTCCATGGGCGGTTGGAGGTTCCTCTGGAACCTCCAGAGCTCCGTACGACTTTAATCCGTCACGTTCACGCTCAACCTCAAGTTGCGCATGCTGGGAACAGTAAGGTCAAGCTCCTCTTAGGCCGCAAATATCACTGGGCCGGAATGACGGCCGATATCACTCGTTATATCTCTAACTGCAGCTGTGCTCGTATGAAGGCGAGGAGAGAAAAGACTCCTGGTTTCCTCAACCCCCTACCAATCCCCGCGCGACCTTACCAGCATTTGACCATGGATTTCACGGAGCTACCGCTAGATGAGAACGGTTTTGACGCTGCTTTCGTGATCATGGACAGACTATCAAAGAAAACAGTCTCGATCCCCTGCCATAAGACCATCACGGCAAAGGAGATGGCGACGCTATTCGCTGTCCACTGGAGTCGTCACTTTGGGATGCCAGACTCCATAGTCTCCGATCATGGACCTCAGTTTGTATCAAGTTTCTGGAACGAATATTGTTGTATTCTCGGCACCAAGGTCAAGTTGACTACATCATATAACCCCAACGTCGATGGCCAGACGGAAGTCATGAATCAGTATATCAAGCAGAGACTTCGTCCATTCTGTACCTACTACCAAGACAATTGGAGCTCTCTCTTAACGATTATGGATATTGCTCAGCTTACGCTACCTCACGAATTTCTTGGCAACTTGTCACCATTCCAACTACTCAATAGCTACGAGGCGCGTGCATCCTGGGACTTACATAACCCTGAGCCTCCCGCTACTGCCACGGAGACCTTGAATCGAGAAGATGCTCTCTGTGTAGCAACTCGTATGAAGGATGCAATGGAATTCGCTTAATCCTCGCTTAAGATTCAACAGGAGAAGATGGAGCGGTTAGCTAATTGTAGCCGTCGGGAAGTCGATTGGGAAGTTGGAGACATGGTTCTAGTCTCTACCGCAAACTGGAAAATGAGCAGACCTTCACTTAAGCTTTCAGACAAGTGGTATGGCCCTGTTGAAGTACTAAAGAAGGTTGGGGAGAGCTGGGAGTTGAAGTTACCGGAAGAATGGAAAATCCATCCTGTATTTCACTCCCATTTGCTGCGGAAGTTCGTACAGGACCCACTACCAGGACAGGTTCGACAAGCCCCAGCACTAATTCAACTACTCCCTGAGCAAGACGAATGGGAAGTTGAGGGGATATTAAGCTCCCGAGTCTATTGCATCACTCTTCAGTACCAGATTCGATGGAAGGGCGCTGATGAAGACCTCGAATGGTACCCCTGCTCCAACGCTATGACAGCACCTCATATGATCAAGAGATTCCATATACGCTACCCAACAGCCAGGGGACCACCTAGACTACTCCCGAAGTGGCTAGAGGCGTAGAACAATGGTATCAACGACTACTCCGAATTGGAAGACAGTCACGCTATGACTGCAACTGCGCAGTCGCAGTTCTTCAGGAGGGGGGGGTAATTTCACGATCCGTGAGAGCCGTATTGCGTGCGTGTGGGGATACGGGTTAGCGCGCCTTGGCATCACGTTGGATGACTGAGCACAGCCGAGGGAGATATCTTAGAGAGGGTCGAGAGTAGCTACCTCCTCTCTTCGTCTTTTATTGCCTTTACAAGCGTACCTCTTGATAGCAATATAATAACTTATACAACCTCCTTGACGTGCCGTAACATCAGAAGCGAACGTGACAGTGAGGTGGGTGCCTGGAAACTCTAAAATTAGTGGCAACGAAGAAGCGGACGTAGAAGCCCGAGCCGGTCTTCAGCTGCTGCTAGATAGACAGACGCAGCCAGTGCAGACAACGCAGGCATATATACGCCGTATGATGCACAATCGCCGACAGAAACTAGTGGAAGACTGGTGAAATAAGTCGGGTCCGGACAGATATCGAGACCTGGACTTACAGATGCGACGTCGGAAACCACCAGAACTAGGTCTTTCTCGACGATTACTCCATAAGCTCCTGGCAGCAAGATCAGGACATGGAGACTTTGCGGATTATCACCGCCGCCTGAACCATGAAGACGCGAAACTGGAATGCGTCTGTGGACAAAGGACAACGCCAACTCATTTTGTCCGATGCAGGAAGAATGCTGCTATAATGCGCAGGTTGAGAAGATCCATGACCGTGGAGGACTATACCAACCAACTCCTTGGACCAGAGGGTCTCGAGAAGTTCATAGAATTTGCAAGGAATAACGGCTGCTTTGGGAGCATGGATGCAGACCCGCCCTCAGCTGGATGCGAGGGCCGAAGTGATTATTTTGTCAGGACGAGAGAAATGACTGAGGGGGGCATGGGATGAGAAATACTAGCACCGCTCCTACATGTTAATGTGCTTTATTTCAGTTGGTTTTGTTTACTATTTCTTTTAGTTTTTGGTTGTTTGTAATCAGGGTCACATAGTGACAGTGTGGTGGGAACGAGTAGGGCATAGCTATTTAGGATAATCCTTACCGAGCCCACCAGTCCCGTGCCATAAGGCGCTGGGCTGGTGCCTGGGACTTTAAAATCAATCAATCAATCAATTTTTGAGAAAATTTGATGAAAATTTGCCCTATCAGCCAGTTTCACCCCGTAAATTCACCTCTCGACTATCTACTCATCAATCTCCCGTGGTACCGTGCCACTCAGCCTTAAAATGGCACCGGTACCCCCAAAATCCGCGAAACCCGCGAAAATTGTGTTAACCACTAAAGTAGTAAAGCACAACCACCAGACGCGTCTGGAATCACAAAAGCAAATGCTGAACAAAGCAAAAAGCATTGCAATGCAAAAAGCGACAACAAAGGGACTGACGCAGATTGACATCGATCTCGAAGGGATGGAAGCCGAAATAATTGCGTAGATGGAAGAAAGCGGCAAAACCGACATTGAGATGGAGGATGCCACTCCCATAATTGATGCTTGGATCCGAAAGGGCCTAAAGGACTCGCGTTGGGCAACTGCAGGAGCGGAGAGCCCCCAGAAGGCGACAACAGCACCAACGATTGCCGTCGAGAAAGTAGTCTCGGCGAAAGCAACGCCAGAATCCGCACGCGTTGCGACATGAAAAATTGCGGTTCCGATAGCAAAGCGGACAACAACCGCGAGCAAACTGAGGGGAACGGAAGACCCCAATAATGTTATGGCGGCAAATGCCCCACAACTTCCGCCAGCCCCGGCCTCGATTCCCGGGATGACTGTGCGCGATAACCAACCTGCTGGTGGTGCTCCTACCAGTGTGGCACAAGAATACCCGCCAGAAATCGAAGCTTTGTTGGAAGACGAATGAAAGCGGGCTGCAAATGCCCCTGCCAGACTTGAAATGGGTTCAACAGTCATAAATACATTGGAAAGCGTTATACTGTCACTAATAAAGATGGATAACAAGAAATCTTGGACGAGATGAACGCATGTCTGAGGGGCACCCTCGCCCACTTCCTACGCACTGGAACTACACCAGTGCCGACAAGCCTCCCCCCCGCCCCGTCGGCCAGCAGCAGCGGGCCTCCTTCAAATTCAACAGCCAGGCTAGTAAGGCCTGCCGTCGCAGTGCCCAAGGTAACTTCAACCTGGGCAACTATAGCCGGGAAAAGACAACCCGATCAGCCGGCGCCAGTGATGGTTAGCCGTGCTACACAAAAGCTTACCCCGCCGACCAAGAAATAGGACAAGACGGTCCCTTCGTCCACGCCGGACAACCAATTGTTCCTCCGGCTGAATTCAAAGCATCAGTGGCGAAAGATGTCCCCAGCTGGTATCAGAGATGCTGAAGCGCAGCTCACCAACGCGCCAAAAGTACACATTGAACATGTCTACCGAGTCCCAACTGGTTTCGCACTTCGAGCGAAGAATCAAGAATCTCGCCAGTTCCTACTGTACGCGGCGGAATGTTTCCTCCCTATCGATGGAAAACTGGAAGAGGCCTCCAACCTCGTGGCGCTCCGGATCTCGACGGTCCCTGTCGCCATCCACACTCTTCTTGGAAGGGTGCCAGTGACGGAGGAGATGGTGATCGAGGAGATCACCAGGGTTACAAAGGCCGTTCCAGTCAAGGTTCGGCCTCACGGGAAAAATCGCCTTGACATGCCATACCAGTCATGGCTGGCCCATTTCAAGAGGGGAGAGGAACCAAGACTAGGATTCCGCCTGTTCGACGACTCGGGCGTCGCGGTACGACATCAACCGCGACAGACTGTGCAGCAATGCAAACGCTGCCTGCAGTTCCACGGGACACGTGGTTGCTCCCGCACCTCCACGATGCACTCTACGTACGAGTGTCATGCGCACACCAAGTACCGCAACTGCGGAGGACCTCACAGGTCCGACAGTCGAGCTTGCCTGGCGCGCCCAACTAAGTCCGAGCTGGTAAGCAGAGAACAACTGGCCACCATCCGCATGGCTAGCCAACGCGAGCTAGCGGCAGCGGTGAGAGCTAAAGATGCTCTCCGTTGCACTGAGGTAGCAGCTCAAGCGGCCGCCAAGTAGACGCAAGCATCGCCTGGAGCAGTGAAAACAAACAACAGTTTCGAAGTTCTGATGACGGACGTCGCTCCCGACGCCACGGCCACAGGAACGACGAATCCTGTTGAGTCCCCCTGAAGGGCCCCTCACGGGTCCCTTCTAGCCTCCCACCTACGATAAGTTTTATGTCGATCGACTTAGGTAAGGGAGGCCAATCACACGACACCGCGCTTTCCCGAGCTTACGAGCTAGGCGTAGATGTAGTGTTAATATAAGAGCATTCGTAGAACAAATCCACAGAGGAAACTCCGCCACACTCTGGTTACGAATGCCAATTACCACATGGTGGCATAAAAGTTCGACCCAGGGCAGTGACATATGTTGTAAAAATCTGAGTTCATAACTGCACACACCTTCAGGGGATAACTGTGCACCAGCAAAGTTAACCCCTTAGAGTCTGATCACTATTGCCTCCTGGTCGCTACACACTAACATCAACGTGTTCACTACAATGAGGACACCATTATAGTTACTCTAGCTATCACAGACAATAACATGTAGAGGAATAAGGGTAGGAACTCCTGTATATAGATAGGGCCTTTTTACTCTCAGTATCTACATCAATCATCCACAAATACAATTCACCATCAATCAATCATCTTACTCTGTCCAAGTGATCTATTGAATTCTCCCATACCTATCAGTATTCTATTCACAAGGTGACGTCTCCCTATCCATCGCCCTCAGCCTTTCAATAACATATACACTAATCAATAGGAGAAGCCATTCGGCAAGTCAGATCTTTCCCTACAATCCCCCGACGGCGGACTACTGCTGGGTCGTGGTAAACGGAGTCATGTTTCTCAACGTATACAAAGACCCGAACGACCCGACAGCGATTCGACCACTCCTCAGTTGGGACCCACCACCGCCATCCGTCGCAGCTGGCGACTTGAACGCCGTGCACTGCGCGTAGCAACCAGATGTTATGTTGGAATTTGCCACATTCCTTACGATAATTGGCATTCCTTGCAAATATGAACAACTTTCCTGCATGCTGCACAATACATCCTGTATTCTACATTTTAGTTTCTTTTCGCTGTTGAGATATTCTCTCATACATTTGCATGTGCGGGGTAATATGATATTATATGCAAATGCAGTGAGAGATATGGTCACGTTTACTTTGCGACAAATAGGATGGCGTTAATGGTGCGGGTACAGTACTATTTTATTCCCCACACAATGGTTTCGTGATCAGCTGTGCTGAAGAATTTTCACTGTAATAATTGTTGTTCGCATACCCACTTTAACTCTAGGATATGCGCACATAAATTCGCGTTTTACATGTAACTTAGAACTTTAATGGAAACAATATTCTTTGAGCTATACTTTCTGCTCCTCTTACCATGAAATCGCAACATGTTACCCGCTCACGCGGACAAGGAATTGAAATCGAGAGATAGGCGAAACGTCACAATCCCACTTGTCTGATTGTGGGCGAGCCAACGCATCGAGCCGGGAACACGCTCGATCTTGCTTGGCCCAACATCAGCGGGACCCAAGCATGGGCGAATTGCATTGAATGCGTAACCAGCGACCATCTTCCGATTCGAGGACGAGTCCCCACCGGATCTCGAAAAAGGGACGAGGAGCCTTCGCAGATCAGGGTAACGCGTGGAAACTTTCCGAGGTTCATCCTTGCCGTAACGCAGTGGACGCACCCGCCACCAGTCCTGGACACGGTTTGCAAGGCGGACGAATACGCCGACGACCTCTGTTCCGGCCTTACTAACGATATCAAAGCAGCAGGAACACGAAAGAACAGGAGACGTGGCAAATGTGCGCCTTGGTGGACTCCAGAATGCAAGCTAGCTCACGCTGAATATCGTGTAGCAATGACTCCGGAACAGCGATGGATACATTCGAAGAAGCTGCGCTCAACCCTCAGAGCGGCAAGGAAAGAGTACCAGACGCGTCAAGTCGAAGCGATCACGACACCAACTGATGTGTTCAAGCTGATGCGCTCGGCCTAGCCAAGGCAAGCAAGTAGCCCCCTTCACTGAACCACGAAGGGAAGATGTACGCCGATCCGGCCGAGCGGGCAGTGATACTCCGAGATGCTCCTTCGGCACGGCACCAAGCGACGGACGACCTACCGCCACTCGATGCGCCAAGCACTAACCGAATTCCCTAGAACGACCATGTCTCGGACGAGGAGATCCGTATGTGCGCCATAGGCTGCGCCAACACAGCGCCTGGAGCAGACGGGATCTCTGTAGAGCTTCTGCGAAGTTGTTGGAAGACGATTGGTCCATTTGTTGGCACTCTCTTCCGCGCCTGCATCAGAATTGACATCCATCCATCCTGCTTCAAGCTGGCTGAAGTGGTACTCATACGCAAGACGAACCGGGATCCAACGACGGTTAAGGGCTGGAGACCGATTGCCCTTTTGTCATGTTTGGGTAAGGGACTGGAACGACTCTTGGCGAAGCGGATGGCCTATCTTGCGCTTACGTTCGACGTTGTCGGATACCAACAATTTGGGGCGCTTCCTAAAAGATCGGCAAACGACCTTTTCAGCTGCGTAGTCCACGACATCGAAGAAGCAAGTACCCAGGGATGGGCGGCCACATTCACGACTTTCGATGTATAAGGCGCTTTCGATGCAGTACTTCACAACCATTTGGTGAGAAAGATGCAAGAGCAGGGGTGGCCTGACTCAATTCTCAGATGGACAACGTCATTTCTTGCACAACAAAAGGTGCAAGTATGATACTCAGGAGGGGTAACCGGACAAAGAGAACTGGTGTGTGGGGTTCTGCAGGGATCGCCGATATCGCCGATATCGCCGCTGCTCTTCCTTCTCTACATGGCAGAGCCCATGCGAAGTGGCAATGTAGGAATGAGGTTCAGCTACGTGGACGACGTCGGGATCCTAGGATTCGGGCGCAGCATTGCCGAGTCAGCCGCTTCTGTACAGAAGGAAGCGGACCATCTTCTGGATTGGGCAAGCACTAACGCAGTCTCCTTCGATACTAACAAGTCGGAGGTAGTCCAGTTTCCCGGACGCAAACGCGAGGAGCCAGTGGGCATTCGTGTGAGCGGCGTGATTATCGAGCTAGCAAACCGAATACGCTGGGTTGGAGTAAACCTAGACCTGTGGCTGGACTTCAAACATCACGTCACGACGTGGTGCGGCAAAGCTCTGAAGGTTTCTCAGCAAATGCGCCGCTTCAACTCAGCGTATAGAACAGCCGCCCCTGCAGCAATGGTTCGAGCAGTGGACACGTGCATTTTCCCCATAGCAACATTTGGAGCAGATGTTTGCGGGCCCGGCCTCAAACGTCCGACCAAAAGGAGAATTATCACACATCGAACCAGAATTTTCTGCGAGATGATCGATAAGGCAATCGTAACGGTACTGCGCGCTACCCTCCCGGTAATGAGAATGACACAGAATCTTGCTCTCCACCGCAAAGGAGGTATCCCAATAGGGAAGATCATTCTGGAAGGGAACCGACGACGGCTTTCGGCTCGGCTACACTCACCAGACAACCGTCATCCGCTCCGAACTGGCGCCGCCGTGTGTCCAAGAGATGGAACACGGTAGTACAAGAAATATGCTCGGATCTATAAAAATCCAGAGTCCCAGATGTCACGAGTCCAGCGGGCTTACCGACAACTCCCGGATGCGGAAAATGCCGAGCCTTTGCCGCTGCCACGTGTCACGGTTTCAGTATTAAATGCTTGGGCGATCTTGTAAGTATAGTATATTAATTATAATTCTCTAAAGAGAGAATTACTATAGCTAGAATACAAATGCATATACTCTGAGATACTCCTCTTCTGTAAGGTCCTCCCTATGTTTGAATAATATGGACTCCTCGACAATACCCTAGAAGATTCTTGATACACCTGTTGTCCTCATGAACCTTCAGTGTGATTCCAGAAGTTTCATTGAGAATCTTCTAAGCTCCTTGTATTCCGTGATCCTTCCCAAATATTCCTTTGTATTTATTACCTGCGCTTACCAGCGTAGGCTACAGGGATCCCTAGGCTTAACAGCCGTTACACCACGCTAACTTTCGAGCTTCGACCCAAGAATAGAGGAGGAGGGCAAGGTAACCCGGCTCTTGCATAGTGTGCAAGCATCAGATATTTGTGCCTACCCGGATGGATCGTCGGAGGGGCATGGTCGCTCAGTATGGGGGTTTGTCTTGAAGAGGGGTGGAAAGACTCTGAAGGGATGTATTATGGTTATGAGCTATGCGGAAGTCATATTGCGGAGTGATGAGGAGTGGATAATGTTATAGCTAATGGTTGACAGTGAATAGACTCATAAATTATTATGCTGTAGGTGTATTGAAAGAAATTGTAAGACTAAACCTGTGTCCATTTATTGTGGGTACATCTATGAAATTATATACATCTTCGCCTAACCAGTACACTAGTGATGTATGCTATAGCCTTGAGCCACAAGCGATGCCCTAACCTCGACTACCTCGTTGTCTCATATCATAACAGGATATGGCATCAAGCATGGTGGTGAAGTGCTTGATGCGGAAATGGTAGGGGCGAGAAAGGCACTTGAAGCTGCGCTGGGATTGTTGGAGGGGGAGAAGAGACGGTAGGTAGCGGATCAACGTGTTGACGGACAGGCAGTCTGCAGTGAAGGCACTGTTATTGTGATTATGAGGAGATGAATTGCATACAAACAGTGGCTTTATCAATATGTGCTTGACACTATTATGAAGTGGACGATGGTATGTGTTCGCTTTATTAGATTCGTTTCCTGATGATTGCTATCTAAATGATGGAGAATACTCCTATTTATACATAAAGCTCATCTATCTAATTGCCAGTAGAATATTCCATCTTGTCATGTAAGATATTCTATCATATGCTAGAGGATAGTTAATATTCTTGTTCAAATCATCCACATGCAACTGTTATAATGTCACTACACCAACCAAATCTTGTATTGATCTCTATATCATCTAATGCAGCTTGTCTAGTTGGCTGAGTGATTTCACATCATAACAACTGTCGACAGAAACTTCCACGACAAGCCTCGACGACGTACTCCAATTTAGGGTGCTATCGAAAAAGACGCGAGTCTCGGGGAAGTGGATACTGGCCCACTCCGAGATACAGGTAAATGAAGAGGTCGATAGAGCTACACGCTCCGGCCTCCGACAACTTCCAAGTAAAGAGAGCCAGCCTGGCTCCGTCACAATGGCGTACGTTCGTCGGCTCATGAACCGGAAACGTCAAGCGCTACTCGACGACTGGTGGGAAGAAGTATGTCCACCTAAGTATCGAAATCTGCGTCTTCTCGTGCGACAACGCAAGCCGCACGAGCAGACACTTTCCCGGCCGCTACTCCGTGAACTGATCTCAGCCCGTACGGGCCATGGAAACTTCGCGGCATGTCACATCACGACTTTTTCCACAAGCTTCTTGGGCCTAAGTGCCTCGAGAACTTTACAAATTTTGCACCGGAAACCGGCTGCTTCGGGCAACCACCTGCGTGCCAGTCTCCAGCTCTCAGCATAGACGGCGCTAACTAGATCATAGCACAAAGCATGAGAGGTAGGAAAACGAGACGAGGAGTGTCTTTTCCCAACAACAAACAGGATTGTGAGAGCATTAATTTTCCTCCTTATAACTAGCTACTGCTTGTGTTGTGGATCACGCGGTGAAATCGAGTCGGGCATGTGGGAAGCATGATCTCGGCCATGTTCACCGGTCCTTGACTCCTAGGAGATATAGAGCACGGCTTAGCACCTACAATCAGCAAAAAAACACCTAGTCTTGATCCCACTTCTTTTTTTCCATTCCTCTCAGAAAATCTGATTCACAATCTTACGGTTTAACCGTGATTTAGTATTGATGGAGACCCAAGAGGAATCTGGGTATCAATCATCACTCAAGTAACAATAGAGATTAGGAGCACTGTGCAAGGTGTGGCCTGTGTGACGGTCTTAAAGTGGCATTTTATTCAAACTGAACTCAGAGCTAGATACAAATGAAAATCTTAAAGTAACGAGCAGAGACATGACTGAAAGCCTCCTATTTATTTACAAGACTATGATCTCGTTCCCTCATTTCATACCATTCTCAAAATTGATCATGACCTGTCCTCCGACAAACACCAGCATCTCCGTCTATTTTAATTCAGCTTCATTTTAATGTTAGTAATTTTAGTTCTTAAAATAGTTATGATGCATGTGGCTTAGATGACTCACGACTGATGTTCGAGTCGTCCTGTCTGAAATCTAAATTTGTGATTTAAGAATAGATTTGCATGAACTGGGCCAAGGCCTATACTTGGGTCTAATGAGTCGTGGAGGGGTTCATGACATGTGTGATGTTTAATATGGTTGGAAGAGTTCAAGCCTTATTTGTTGGGCAGCAGCCTAATGATAGTCAGGTATGAGCCTGTGACAGCCTGGGTCAGAGAGCAATACAATGTGCTAGATAATCTAAGACTCAAGTAGCGAAATAAGAACATCAAGCAAAGTAGAGTCTAGGGGCATAGAAGGGAGAGTGGTCCATGTTATCTTGCATTAAGCGACAGAGTTTCACTTGGCCACAGTACGTTGGGGCTGGGGAGGAACGTGAGACGGCGAAGTACAATTGCCAAGTGAGACTGCCAAGTTAGATGGCAAAGCAGGACAATGACGGGCAGTGGTGGAGCAAAGTGTCATGGTCACCAACAGAGTATGGAGTAGATGAGCTGGAAGGATGTACAAATAGTCATTACCCTTATTTGTGTGTTTATTGTGCTGCTTGAAGCGTAGACAATCTAGCTCATTGAGCTCCTTTCTGTTATGATATGAGACAACGAGGTAGTCGAGGCTAGGGCATCGCTTGTGGCTCAAGGCTACAGCATACATCACTGGTGTACTGGTTAGGCGAGCATGTATATAGTTTTACAGATGTACCCACTGTAACGGCTGGTAAGCCGATTGGTCCCTGTAGCCTATGTTGGTTAACTTAGGCCTGATTCGAGTGGCGTTATTGATGGCTACCAATGCGCTAATATGCGACGCCACCCAATACAATACTTTTGCGTCGGCATTTGCATGGTATTCACATGGCATCGGACTCGGCAGTGCGGCACGGCAGTACGGCACGGCAGTACGGCACTGCACCACATGTTGATAGGCTTACACTGACTGGGAATATACGAGACCGAGTACAATCCTTCCGGACCATAACGCAATAGTGCTGTATTACAGGCATAGTCAGAACACTAGGGGAGTCCCATAGCATAGGAACAGGAGAGGGATTAGCCTTGGTGGCGAGGAGGCTTTCACGCATATAAATGAATAGATTGATGTAGTGGAAGTTCTCTCCTTAGAATTATTATTTACTACCATCGACCACATAGTTGCCCCAGCACTTGTCCCTCGAAACCGTGACACCCACGAGAAATGGATACAGGTTTAGTCTTATACTTTCTGTCCATACACCTACAGCATAATATTGTATGAGTCTATTCATTGTCAACAACTAACTATAATATCATCCACTCCTCGTCACTCTGCAATGTGAGTTCCTGTCAGAACAGCTTGTAAACAGCAGGGCGGAGACATAGGACAGAGAGGTGGTATTCAGGCTAAAGGGCGCCTTCCTTCATGCATGAGATAGGTGCATAACCGCTCGGCCAAAAGGCCAGACCAGAATCATAGAACACTAGAATCTGGTTATCTCCACATATATAGATTACACAGAAGGCAATCCTGACACTTCTGCATAGCTCATAACCACAACACTTTCTGATCCAGGACACCTCTTGTA
The DNA here is from genome assembly GCA_905067625.1 of Blumeria graminis f. sp. triticale. NCBI lineage: Eukaryota > Fungi > Ascomycota > Leotiomycetes > Helotiales > Erysiphaceae > Blumeria > Blumeria graminis. Next base: position 8,125,474 of record LR898477.1, read on the forward strand.
CGGTGCTCCTTGCCTCTCATGTTTCTTGAAAGATCCATGATATATTGCCCTTGATTTGTAGCCATTCAGCTCAGTATTTACCCGTGGAATTCGGCCACTTTTTCCACGGAATCTTCTACCCAAAAAAATTCAAATGGTAGCAATGGAAACTGCATGCGCGAGGAAAAGTCTCAAAAATCCTGCAGCCCCAGCCAGGCGAGGCCTAGACACCGGGATCACACGAGGTGCCCAAATTCATCTGTATCTTCCTTCTTTGTAACAGTCTAGGCCGACTTGATCCAATCTACCATTGCCGTATCGGGCACTAGGTACGCTGCTGAAACTCATCGGATGGCTTCTCCTCCATGATCAAGGGTTAACAATGAGTGGGGCTCCGACCCTACCATCTGATCTGATCGTGATTAACTTTATGATAATGGTGATAGGGGAATGTGCTCAGGAATGAAGACGATACAGACGGCAATAGCGATTGGGAATCCTCATCGAAGTGAGGGCTTTGTTACTCAATCTCGGCTCTACATACTCTACAGTAAGAGCTGGAGGTTCGTAGGGGACACCACTCACGGGTGTAAAGAATAGTCCCTCTGTCCCTCACTGGCTATGAGAGCAAAGTTTGAAATTATCCATTTTGGATATGAAAATGTAGCTTGTATCTAATATAGATTCTGGGAGTCCTCCATAGCTATTGACTCCATAAGCACTATAATAAAAAAATATAAATTTAGCTTTCTTGCTATGAATTATGAGATACGAAAATGGTAGAGAGGCAGCCTTGGGAACGTAAGATAGATTGGCTATAGAAGGAGAAACAGGAGTAACTACAGCGAGCTCTATATACATGGGGTGTGCGTGTTTGCTGAGTAATGCCAAGACTGGATTGGCATTCATGTCACGTGTAGGTGATTCATGTTCAAGCACCAACACTGCCTTGCTCATTGCATGTTTGGAGCCCTGAGGGCGTAATTTTATGACACATATTTTACATAATTTGTATCCCTTAAATTTTGTTTTGGTGTTGCACAACTACACTAAGCATGCGCCAGACATCAACATACTCTAGGCAGATGGTTTAAGCAACAACCGAACACGTGGCATTTTTTTATGCATGTAGTGCTGAGTAGTTTCGCCCACGAAGCAACGTGATATCCTTTGATTAAATTGAATTGGTTTAGGGTCCTGAGCTATGCTATTTATCTCCTAGGAGTCAAAGACCGGTGTACACGGCCGAGATCATGCTTTCCGCATGCACACCTCGGTTTCACCGCGTGAACCACTACACAACCAGTAGCTAGTTGAAAGAAAGAAAAATAGAAACTCCCATAACTAAAGTTCCAAGCCCAGTAATCCAGTTTGTGGTTAGAAAAACGACACTTCTCGTCTCGTTTTCCTACCTGCCATACATCGTGCTATGACTAGTTACCACCGTCTCCGCTGAGAGCTGGAGACGGACCCGTAGGTGGGCCCCCGAAGCAGCCGGTTTCCGGTGCAAAATTTGTAAAGTTCTCGAGGCACTTAGGCCCGAGAAGCTTGTGGACAAAGTCGTGATGTGACATTGTCCCTCGAAGTCGACGCGTCTGGCGTGCGTGCAGTCGACAGTGAATAAAATGGAGAGGTGATGTTTCCTCCCCACACGCACACGCACACGCACACGCACACTCCATTGAAGCTGCGAAGTTGTTGAAACGGCGGTGACATGCCGCGAAGTTTCCGTGGCCCGTACGGGCTGAGATCAGTTCACGGAGTAGCGGCCGGGAAAGTGTCTGCTCGTGCGGCTTGCGTTGTCGCACGAGAAGATGCGGATTTCGATACTTAGGTGGACATACTTCTTCCCACCAGTCGTCGAGAAGCGCTTGACGTTTCCGGTTCATGAGCCGACGAACGTACGCCATTGTGACGGAGCCAGGCTGGCTCTCTTTACTTGGAAGTTGTCGGAGGCCGGAGCGTGTAGCTCTATCGACCTCTTCATTTACCTGTATCTCGGAGTGGGCCAGTATCCACTTCCCCGAGACTCGCGTCTTTTTCGATAGCGCCTTAAATTGGCGTACGTCATCTAGGCTTGTTGTGGCAATTCCCGTCAACAGTGCCTTCACTGCAGACTGAATATCCTTCAATACCTTGATCTGCTGCCTGCCGTCCCTTCCCCCGTTCTCCATCTCCAACAATCCCAGCGCAGCTTCCAGGGCCTTCCTCACCCCTAAAATTTCCGCATCAAGCACTTCACCACCATACTTGATGCCACATCCCTTCAACAGAGTTTTTCCATCCCTCTTCAAGACGAACCCCCATGCTGAGCGACCATTCCCCTCCGACGATCCATCCGGGTAGGCGCAATTATCTGATGCCGGTACACTATCGATGAACTGAGTTGCCTTCTCTTCCTCCTTGTCACGGTTCGAGTGTCGATGAGGGAGCAATCAGATATACGAAGGTAGTTTATAATTTTCTCTATGGCTAACTTTCAGAGTATTACTTCAACTATTTATACATCTATAAAGACCTCTAGAATTCTCGTTCTTGACTGAAATCTGCTTCTCGTATATTCCAGTCATAGTAGTTCCCAGTCTTGCTACCAATTACTAGAATATTCCAGTTACAGCTGAGCTGATCTGGAGTAAAGCTAGACTACTGTTGGGATATTGAGAAAGTATAGTCACGGGAGTAAGATAATGCAGATAGTAATATGCAATATGTGAGGAATGTATGGATTTTGGTCTAAGGGTGAGGTTTCTTGTGCACGTTAGTAAGAATAAAATGATAAATGTTGACTGTGAAATTCACGGATGTCCCGTGGCTCCGACTACGACAATCTATATGTGTGTAGAGCTTGAGACTAGGTGTAAACTTGTGTTTCTATTAACGTTCTAACTCCTCCTTAAATACATGAATTCCTCTATACTCCAGATAATGTAACAATCAATGATACATGACAAGTAAACTATCAGAATACAGTGGGAGAGGAGTGAGGTGCTTAGCCACCCGAATTGTGACCAAAGAATGCGAGGGGTGCATTCTTGATGGAACCTCAAACTCGGCGGCTCGCCTAGGATCGGGACTTCGGCGTCTCGCCTAGACTCGGAGCTCAGCGGCTCGCTTGCCGTGAGACTTGGCGTTACGCTCGGACTTGGAATTCAGGATCCTCAAGGGTGTGTAGTGATAAAGGTGTTATGTACTAATGATGTGGACACCTTTCACTTGAACAACTAGCTGACTAAGCAGCATTTCCTGACAACTACTGTAGAATTATAGAAGCACGTGAAAACAATCACGTGCCACACAACAATCGGCTCACAAGCCGTTACACTCCTCTAACCTTGAGCCGAAACCCGAAAGATAGCATGGCAGCGGTAAAGGCTCGGCATTTTCCGCGTCCGGGAGTTGTCGGTAAGCCCGCTGGACTCGTGACATCTGGGACTCTGGATTTTTATAGATCCGAGCATATTTCTTGTACTACCGTGTTCCATCTCTTGGACACACGGCGGCGCCAGTTCGGAGCGGATGACGGTTGTCTGGTGAGTGTAGCCGAGCCGAAAGCCGTCGTCGGTTCCCTTCCAGAATGATCTTCCCTATTGGGATACCTCCTTTGCGGTGGAGAGCAAGATTCTGTGTCATTCTCATTACCGGGAGGGTAGCGCGCAGTACCGTTACGATTGCCTTATCGATCATCTCGCAGAAAATTCTGGTTCGATGTGTGATAATTCTCCTTTTGGTCGGACGTTTGAGGCCGGGCCCGCAAACATCTGCTCCAAATGTTGCTATGGGGAAAATGCACGTGTCCACTGCTCGAACCATTGCTGCAGGGGCGGCTGTTCTATACGCTGAGTTGAAGCGGCGCATTTGCTGAGAAACCTTCAGAGCTTTGCCGCACCACGTCGTGACGTGATGTTTGAAGTCCAGCCACAGGTCTAGGTTTACTCCAACCCAGCGTATTCGGTTTGCTAGCTCGATAATCACGCCGCTCACACGAATGCCCACTGGCTCCTCGCGTTTGCGTCCGGGAAACTGGACTACCTCCGACTTGTTAGTATCGAAGGAGACTGCGTTAGTGCTTGCCCAATCCAGAAGATGGTCCGCTTCCTTCTGTACAGAAGCGGCTGACTCGGCAATGCTGCGCCCGAATCCTAGGATCCCGACGTCGTCCACGTAGCTGAACCTCATTCCTACATTGCCACTTCGCATGGGCTCTGCCATGTAGAGAAGGAAGAGCAGCGGCGATATCGGCGATATCGGCGATCCCTGCAGAACCCCACACACCAGTTCTCTTTGTCCGGTTACCCCTCCTGAGTATCATACTTGCACCTTTTGTTGTGCAAGAAATGACGTTGTCCATCTGAGAATTGAGTCAGGCCACCCCTGCTCTTGCATCTTTCTCACCAAATGGTTGTGAAGTACTGCATCGAAAGCGCCTTATACATCGAAAGTCGTGAATGTGGCCGCCCATCCCTGGGTACTTGCTTCTTCGATGTCGTGGACTACGCAGCTGAAAAGGTCGTTTGCCGATCTTTTAGGAAGCGCCCCAAATTGTTGGTATCCGACAACGTCGAACGTAAGCGCAAGATAGGCCATCCGCTTCGCCAAGAGTCGTTCCAGTCCCTTACCCAAACATGACAAAAGGGCAATCGGTCTCCAGCCCTTAACCGTCGTTGGATCCCGGTTCGTCTTGCGTATGAGTACCACTTCAGCCAGCTTGAAGCAGGATGGATGGATGTCAATTCTGATGCAGGCGCGGAAGAGAGTGCCAACAAATGGACCAATCGTCTTCCAACAACTTCGCAGAAGCTCTACAGAGATCCCGTCTGCTCCAGGCGCTGTGTTGGCGCAGCCTATGGCGCACATACGGATCTCCTCGTCCGAGACATGGTCGTTCTAGGGAATTCGGTTAGTGCTTGGCGCATCGAGTGGCGGTAGGTCGTCCGTCGCTTGGTGCCGTGCCGAAGGAGCATCTCGGAGTATCACTGCCCGCTCGGCCGGATCGGCGTACATCTTCCCTTCGTGGTTCAGTGAAGGGGGCTACTTGCTTGCCTTGGCTAGGCCGAGCGCATCAGCTTGAACACATCAGTTGGTGTCGTGATCGCTTCGACTTGACGCGTCTGGTACTCTTTCCTTGCCGCTCTGAGGGTTGAGCGCAGCTTCTTCGAATGTATCCATCGCTGTTCCGGAGTCATTGCTACACGATATTCAGCGTGAGCTAGCTTGCATTCTGGAGTCCACCAAGGCGCACATTTGCCACGTCTCCTGTTCTTTCGTGTTCCTGCTGCTTTGATATCGTTAGTAAGGCCGGAACAGAGGTCGTCGGCGTATTCGTCCGCCTTGCAAACCGTGTCCAGGACTGGTGGCGGGTGCGTCCACTGCGTTACGGCAAGGATGAACCTCGGAAAGTTTCCACGCGTTACCCTGATCTGCGAAGGCTCCTCGTCCCTTTTTCGAGATCCGGTGGGGACTCGTCCTCGAATCGGAAGATGGTCGCTGGTTACGCATTCAATGCAATTCGCCCATGCTTGGGTCCCGCTGATGTTGGGCCAAGCAAGATCGAGCGTGTTCCCGGCTCGATGCGTTGGCTCGCCCACAATCAGACAAGTGGGATTGTGACGTTTCGCCTATCTCTCGATTTCAATTCCTTGTCCGCGTGAGCGGGTAACATCTGGTTGCTACGCGCAGTGCACGGCGTTCAAGTCGCCAGCTGCGACGGATGGCGGTGGTGGGTCCCAACTGAGGAGTGTTCGAATCGCTGTCGGGTCGCTCGGGTCTTTGTATACGTTGAGAAACATGACTCCGTTTACCACGACCCAGCAGTAGTCCGCCGTCGGGGGATTGTAGGGAAAGATCTGACTTGCCGAATGGCTTCTCCTATTGATTAGTGTATATGTCACTGCCCTGGGTCGAACTTTTATGCCACCATGTGGTAATTGGCATTCGTAACCAGAGTGTGGCGGAGTTTCCTCTGTGGATTTGTTCTACGAATGCTCTTATATTAACACTACATCTACGCCTAGCTCGTAAGCTCGGGAAAGCGCGGTGTCGTGCGATTGGCCTCCCTTACTTAAGTCGATCGACATAAAACTTATCGTAGGTGGGAGGCTAGAAGGGACCCGTGAGGGGCCCTTCAGGGGGACTCAACAGGATTCGTCGTTCCTGTGGCCGTGGCGTCGGGAGCGACGTCCGTCATCAGAACTTCGAAACTGTTGTTTGTTTTCACTGCTCCAGGCGATGCTTGCGTCTACTTGGCGGCCGCTTGAGCTGCTACCTCAGTGCAACGGAGAGCATCTTTAGCTCTCACCACTGCCGCTAGCTCGCGTTGGCTAGCCATGCGGATGGTGGCCAGTTGTTCTCTGCTTACCAGCTCGGACTTAGTTGGGCGCGCCAGGCAAGCTCGACTGTCGGACCTGTGATGTCCTCCGCAGTTGCGGTACTTGGTGTGCGCATGACACTCGTACGTAGAGTGCATCGTGGAGGTGCGGGAGCAACCACGTGTCCCGTGGAACTGCAGGCAGCGTTTGCATTGCTGCACAGTCTGTCGCGGTTGATGTCGTACCGCGACGCCCGAGTCGTCGAACAGGCGGAATCCTAGTCTTGGTTCCTCTCCCCTCTTGAAATGGGCCAGCCATGACTGGTATGGCATGTCAAGGCGATTTTTCCCGTGAGGCCGAACCTTGATTGAAACAGCCTTTGTAGAATAGAATAAAATTAAATTCAAGTCCCTACTAAGTGTATGACTCCGAAGGACTAACGGCCTTTGTATTGTAATTTGTTTGCTAGACCTGGCGGTGTAGCTTATCACAGTTAGAGAGTGTATTCTAGAGTGCAGCGGTAACTCGTTACAGATGCGATTGCGATTGCGACAATACAATTGAGGGTTGTATGAAAGTTTGGCACTTCTATGGGTCCCAATTGTGTGGAGGTTGATTCAATTATTAATGATAATTACTTGTTCTGTCTATCTACTAAGAATGTGTTATAGTTCTACGTGTGCCCGTAATCGCTTAGATTTGGCTAGTGGGCTGTCCTCTTTTACTTCGCTCCCGTGTTCCATCACGTGAGATGTAATAACTGCTCACCAAAAATCCGCAGATTGAATAGCGTTAGATTACAACACTTTGTAACCCTAGTAATCTCCCCCATCACCATCCCCATCATTGGCACCCTTCCGAGAAGAGTGTGGTTGGTGACGGGGACCGTCAAGATCCGGAGCGCCACAAGGTCGGAGGCCTCCTCCTGTCTTCCCCCGATGAAGAGGAGAGATTCCGCCGCGTTAAATAGGAATTAGCGAGATTCCTGGTCCTTCGCTTGGAGAGCGAAACAAGTTGTGATGCGGTGTGCGTGATCAATTGCTGCTTTTGACGCGTTGGTGAGCTGCGCCACAGCTTCTGTGACGCTAGCTGGCATTTTGAATCCAGCCGTAGGAACAGTAGTTTGTCTAGCGAGAACGAAGGGGCCATCTTGGTCGGCTTTTTAGGGGGATGGTGAACCATCAATGGCGTCAGCTGATTGGGTAGCCCAGGTTGACATCACCTGGGGCACGGCGACAGCAGGCCTTGCTGGCCGGCAGGACGGGGGGAGACTTGTCGGCACTGATGTGGTTCCAGCACTCCGGAACCTGCTCCCTCGACCATCGAGTCATCCTTCGCTGAGGTGATCATCGCCTCTTTGGCCTTTTTGGCTATGGCCCTAGCTCGTGCCAGCTCCGCGAACCTCCCTTGCTCGATGTGACGAGTCTACGCGAGCTGCTCTTTGGTCACCGTTCCAGCCTTTCTGATTCTAGCTTGGCAGTCACAGTAATTCGATCGGTGAGGTCCCCCATAGTTGAGACAACGTGTAAGGGCCTTGCACTCTATTTCAGGGCGAATATTAGATTCGTAATTCCAGCATGCTGGAGCGCGGGAGTAACAACGAGTGGGTTGAAGCCCAAACAGCGTTTGCACTGTCCGATAGGCATAAAAGGCTGGACCTTTGTAGCCGCTCCAGACTCGTCGATAAGGTGGAAGCCTACATGAAGCGCGAAGTCCCGGGCAAAAAGGGCTTACCAATTTCTGTACGGCGCCCCAGGACGGCATGTCCCGTGCGGTCGCACCTGGATTGGCACTTCTCGGGTTCTATAGTAGATCTCAGTTAAAATCCACTCAGCATCGACCATACGGATACTCTCGAGTGTTCTTATGGTCGTGGAAACATTCGTGATCCGAAAGGCGACAAGTTTGGAGGCTTCTTCGAGCTTGGTATTGAAATTTGCCAATTTTGGTGCGGCATCTAGGAACTTTTCCCTTGTATTCTCATCCCTTGTCAGAATCGCAAAGCCGGTTCTGACTCGGTGAAAAATGTTGGTACGTATCAGTCGGGTGGTGTATACTAGTATACGATATTGAAACAGAATATCAGTACTTCTTCCTCTTATTCTAGTATAATGTGGTTTGTACAAATGCATGATCGCTTAACTGATTACATAGTATACCCTTGTACCTGGAGTAATTCTGCCAGCGACTATCTTATACATTGTTCACTCAACCCAGCCGCCACAGTTGCAACACTGGGAAGTTTTCTTCTTGTCCCAATAAACTTACTATTCCGCTGAACAAATCCTTCCATTTGTATCTCTAGTTCATTCGTCTCAATAAGACTACTTTGTGCTTTATTTGAATTTGACTTGGTCATTGAATCGGCTGGATTATTACTCTCACTGATCCATGGGATCTCGGAGATCTGACGACTTTCATAAGACTGACTTATATCCATAATATCAATCATAAGTCTTTTCTCCTTTGCAGTTCCCAATTTGACGAGACATTCGTAAGGAGGGAACGAGTCAGTACAGACAGCCAGAGGAATTTGCTCGAATCCTAGCTGCTCGGTTATCAATATTGAAATAGTCCATCACGGCGACAAATTGATCAGGATATTCTTCAACAATCCTACTGCCATCTTCACCTTCAAATTCTGGCAGAAACTGTAGAAACTTCTTGTGGGTATATGGTTGCTTTATGTCTCGAAGGTATTTCTGGAACTTTTCATGATTATCATTGCGCTCTTTTTGAGAATGCTTATTTGACCAACATCCTTTGCTTTTACAAACGAAGCATTTCTTTTTTCATTGTTTCCGCTGATTGTTATTTTGACTACTGCAAGGACCTCCACCAAAATAACGATTAGTAAATGGGGCTTCATGTTGGAAATGGAGACACAGAGTGTTGTAGACGTACGGGCCCTCCATTTAGTCTAGGTTCTCGACGCGATCTTATGTGTATTTTAGAGGTTGGAATGGGTGAAATGGTAGCACTTCAGTCTACCAAATGGATACATGAGCGGATGTATGGCGTGGGCACAAGGAGGTTATTGGGGGTTTTTATATGCCTAGATGGCGCCACACTCGTTTATGCTGTGGCTTAGGCTATCTATCGCTTACACTTGTACATTTTTTTTGAATTAGATTTTAATTGCGTATACAGCTATCTAGCTATTACACAATATCAAAGAAAAGTACAGAAAAGATGACTCAATTTACAAGAGGAGCACTCATGCCTCAGATTTCATTTGCAAGTACCACTGCGAAGTTATGGTGGCTTTTTCTTCACCCCAAGTCAACCCTCATCCGTGAATACCCACCCAGGGGAACGTCTCAAAAACCCTGAGTTATCCAGACATGCCTCCGTCATCCATCAACTTTTCTCCGCGCGAAATATGATCTGAGATGTCTCCTTCCCAAGTGGAGTAGGTGCCCAGGCTACTCAAACTATACCAGAGAACACCACCAGGATGCGGACCACGGCACCTTCCATCGTTTGCTTGTCTTTATAGTGTCACCTGCACTCTCGCAAGCGAAGTCTTGGCGCGCACAAAGCTCAATTCGTAAAACTCCATGGTAAAATTCGAAATTTCACGCCCGTCGAAAACATATCCCTCTTTTGCATCATCTAGTAAATTTGTCTTGATCCCTTTCACGTCCATCCCAAAGAGCTATCTCCCAGATTTGTGCTCCACGCTTTGCTTCCTCCGTCGGGTATAAATATCGGCGTGGGCGTGTATTTGGTGACCGGCTAAGGCCAGAGAAAGTCGACGAGAGGTGTGATCATTATAACGAGGATGTACTAGGTCGTACTTGTAGACTTGATGAAGCTTAGTTGAGAATCGGACTCTTTGGGAGTGAAAGATTGACATGGTGGAGTAATTTGAAATTTTGCCTTGTGAGCCAACTTCTTTGATATTGCGAAATTTGACTGAACTTGGGTCTGGGAGAATACTTCATTCCCAGGTTCCTAGAGGACACCGCGTAGAGGTGTTCAGTCTTGCCCTCCTACACTTGTACATGTAGCGCACACTTCCCACACTTTTAGCTGTAATCCGAACATGATACTCTTTTAAGCAACTTCTTCTTTCTTTCTAGAAATATTGCATCAATTCCATTGCGCGATATTTCCAACACATACTTGTCAAACTAGGCTCGAGTGATAGGTGGGCAATGGGAAACTTAACCAAGTTAAGGAATCTCAGTTCCAGTCCAAGAAGCACTGGAGTAGCCATGTAAACCGAAGGCTAGCACGATAGACGTGTATATGATGGAAATATTTTTTATGCTTATATAACAATAATATTAGATTAGATTTATACTACAGTCCCTACTGAGTTTAAGACTATGAAGGACTTCGTGAATCTGACTTGAGACTCTAATTATATTTATTAAATTTACATTTGAAGTCTGCCAATATTTCTTCTCATAGATTTTGAGGGTCAAGCCCTTACCAACAATCATATTTAACTATTATTATCATTCATATTATTTTAGAATCACCAATCAATCCATTATATTCCAATAGTTATCATCTCCGGAAGAAAAATTTTCAGGTAGAGAGTTACATGTTGATGGCTTTATTATTTGGCCACTATACGGTATTAAAACATCTGTAGATCGAATATTCGATCAGAATATCAGTTAGACCTTTTTGAAGCTGTCAACCCCTAATTCTCAATGTAACCTATCTTTAATTATAATCAAATCCTGGACCTCGTTCCATGAACGTTATTTCATCTTTTTCATAATTGTTCCCATCTCAATCAGTCCTTCTTACCTGATTCCCCAATTTTTTCACGTGGCGCTTCGGCATGGCGAGTTGGAGAGCCAGAAAGGTGGATTACGCGGCGGAAAAAGAAATTTCACGGCACCAAAACCACCACCAACGGACAGCGGAACCGCCGCAATTACGGCTGTAGAGTCTCTCGCAACCTCTACAGGCGTTAACATGGATACATTAATGACAGTGGGATTATTTCTAAACAAGGTCAGAGACAGACTGGTTATCGCAGGCACTGACAAATCTGCGACGCCGATGGTCGAAGTAGGTGAGGCACTCGATGCCTTCAAAGCCCACGCTACGACGTTACAATCGAAGCTGAAGGCTTCACGAATGGAAGAACGGATGCTGGCCTTAGAAAAGGCAGTTAAGAAGAATCTCGAGGAGCCGTCGCGCAAGACGGCTGCTTCGGCAGTACAAGGGATGAGAGGGCGACCCACATACGCCTCAATCGTCGCGCCGCCAGCGACTAAAGCGGCAGTCAGAATAAGAGTCCAAGGAGCAGAAAATATGGGGCCGGCAGAGCTCCTAGACAAGGCGAAAATACACATTGAGGGGGCATACGCAGTAAGGAAGCTGCGGAGCAACGATACGGAGGTGTTTGTGCAGTCGGTCTCTCAGCGAGACGCTGCCTTGAGTATGGCGCAGCCAAACAGTTCTGCGTCTTGAAGCAGGATTATCCTGTTGAGATTTTGGGGATCCCATTAGGGACATTTATAAGAGGAGGTAAAAATCCAAATAACGGCGAGTTTATAAATCAAGATGAAGCAGAAACAAAAATTCGGATACCCGAATTAAAAATCAACAGGTTGAGATGGCTCTTTGACGGAAAGGAGCACCGATGAAAGGGAGCTAACGGCCATACTCGAGGGTCAATCGTCGCGAGTCTGCCGACAGAGGCACTTCAACGCGAAGTGATAAGAAACGGCATTGTATACAACTCAATGCTGTACACGGCCCAGCTCTGGTCACCCCGAGCGCAAATCAAGCAGTTCTTCAACTTCATTCAATGGGGGCATACCCAAGCCTCTTGCAATAGGGTAAGGAGATTTGGTGAGTGCGCGGGCACTCACCAGACCAGGGACAACCCTAGGAAGTCGGTGCTTTGTTGCAACTGCGGCAAGGACCATAAATCGTGGCAGAAGGGGGCGTGTCAAAACCTCGCGGCATACAAAGCCAGCGTGCAACGGGCACGGTATGAACTCATGGAGAACGGCGGAATACAGAAAAGGAGAAATACTAAAAACGGCATCTATTACAACAACTACGGCAAAAACTACAGACGACCAAGGGTTCACACTGGTGTCCCACCAAAAGCCGGAGGTATTAAAGAGAGGGCCAGGACGCCCGCGCAAACAGCTTCTGGTCAACCCACCACCACAATTATTTGGACCATCGGGGTCAAACTCAAGACCAAAGTCGACTCTTTTTAGCACGCGAGGGCAGGGAAAGGATGGCGAGGTCGAGTATAATTTTAGCTAGTCCTGTTTCGGACTAATGGCCAATTGCACTTCATATAGGTAAAAATGACTATAGAGAAATATAAAAGTTAATAGGGGGAGGGGGTTTTTACCGCAAGGTTTCCTCCTCATGTAAATATATAGATAGGTTCATAGCCGCCTGCATGGGCCCACTGGGCGCCAAATCGGGTTAAATGAAATCAAATTCAAAATCAAATCTTGGAAACCAGAGTAAATTCTAACCTAATACTCGTTGAGAGTAATTCCAACAGATGCTTAGCCTTTGCCATCCGTGAGCTGACCTTTAACACAGTGGTGGCCAGTGAATATCTTGCACGTGCTTTTTCAGACATTATCAATAGGAGAAATGTCTCGTTAGGCCTTACCTCACATATATCCAAGGCAGGCACTATGTTGAAGTAATCAGTGAGCTCGTAAAGACAAGTCATTTACAACAGTAGTTTTGAGGCCGCAAAAATCGAACAATTACTTCTTTCTCATCATCGTTGTCCTGATTTAACACAAGGTGTCTTGTCTACTATGTCCTCTGCCAATGAGTATACCTCGCCAGCCACATATGACTTTATATGACACAGCTGACCTACTTCTAGCATTATTTCGGCTCTTGAAGATCGGAGAGCCAGAGGTAATTTTAAAAATCTTGCAAATAATTCTAAATGAGGTGCTAATATGATACAAGAATGGGATACCGATTCTATCCATGCGCTATCGGATAATGGCTCAGATCTCGTTGGCGATACTGGAGTGACCGTGGTTGAGACGAGCAATGTTCTTGTCGATATTTCTGTACCTCCACTACTAGCTTCTCGCGCAAAAGTATCAGCTCCTACCAAAGCTTTACACACTAGCATTTCGCAGGATGCGTCTCCTGAGACTAGGGGTGTTCAGGCCTGGCCTAAACCTATGGCAGAAAGACCAAAAAACTCAAACAGCCGGAGATCATACAATTTCGGCCCTGCTATCAGGTCAGATTTAGCCGCAACTAGATTACAGACTTTGAAACAAGATCGATCCGCTGTAAAAAGTACAACAGGCAAGGGTAAAAAATGGGGAAAGCCAGAGGGGCTTATTTCTTCAAGACTAGCCATTCATAGGCAAGCCTCAGCCACAGAGAGGGCAGAGGCCCAACAATTTCTCAAACCACCCGAGGGGCAAGAATTTTCTGCTAGGGTAGGTAAAATTCCTAACACTCGAATTTTAACTTCAAGGCTGCTTAAAGAAATCAGGGATGTTACCTATGGCCTTATTGGTACGAGTCAGCAATTGTTCTACTTGGACCCAGGCTTGAGGACTTGAATCCGATCAGAATGAATAATCACGTGTGGATTGAATGGGATGAAGATCATAATTGCATAAACATCAGTAGCATATCTATCAAGAGTGCTGATAAATCAATTGTGAACGCAATTAACGGAATACGAGGTCTCATCGATCATGCCAGAGCTGTTAAAGTTACCGCAACTCCTTTGCACATAGTTTATCCACCATCTCCTGTGGTGATGAGAACACTTATAAAGCCGAAAATTGTTGAGAAGGATCCTCTGAGAGCAGCAGAGTTGGAGCTGCAGGGAAATTATCTTTCTAGTAGGAAAAAGGTGGCATGGAAAAAAAACCACGCAAAAGAATTAAATAAAAATGTTGAAATCATCCGAGAACATTTGGTTAGAAATATTTTGATTTACGCTCCCGTCAAAAACTGGATGCGTTTGCGTGTTCATTTTGGGCATGTAATGATTACCAATTACACCAATGAATTTGCAATGACAGGATTGTCCTGGGAGTCTTTTTTAAAGATGGTTGCCGCACCAAGGTTTTCAGCAAACATTGACAGAAAGTAAGCAGATACACCAGGATATGCCTGCATTATCTTTCTGACTTTTCACAGTCTTGGTGATCCGCTACTTGCCTTAAGTCTAAGGAATAGAATATGTGGCCCGCTATCTGAATATTTTTGTGCAGTGCAAGGTCTGACCAAGCTATCAGAAATTCCATTTAAAGATTCGGAAATTATAAATTTTCAATGCAATAACCAGTTATTCCGTATGGAGGGTGAAATGGATAGATCCTTTGATGACCCTAATCAAGTCTACCAAGTAGGTAGCACAGCTTTGTACCGAGATAATAGGCGGAATGTGCTTGTCGAAGTCGGAACAATCGATATTGAAAGGTCAGAAGAGCAATCACATTATATGACGATACATTTCTGATACTAATCTTTTCAAGGCACTTAGATTGGAAACTAGAGCTTATAGCAGATAACAAAGATAGAGTTGTGGATCTACCATCCGATCTTCGAGACTTAATCAAGGACTCGGTCCCCAGTAAGACTGAGCTTCGTAAAGATGTGTTTGGTTTAGACTTTCCAAATGTTGCTCCTATGTCACCTTCATCATCCATCACAATTACCTCGGTCTGGGTAAGAAGTGTGGTCCAGTATCGTAAGAAAGATTCTGGTTACGTTGTCGAAATAGCTATTTATCGAAAATGGGAAACAGAAAAAACTACGGGAGATCCAAAGATATTTTGTAGTATCTCCATGTTTCACCCTGACTGGGATGAAGAGACGCGAGATATGTTTACCAAGTTAGGCAAGAGAGATTGGCGGGATGATCTAGAAAATTTTTTCAAGCCAGGAGTCCAGCAGCCATCAGGTTTCCACTATTTTCTCAACGAAATTCGTACTATGCAGGGATTTATTTGTCAACTTAATAAAGAGCTATCTGAACAACATGAAAGACCGTGAGGTTTTCTAACGTATAAAGATAGGTCTGACGGAACTCCAAGAGGATCTTATTAATTCATTGTAACCATATTTCGGGCTCTCAAGTTTCAATTAATTTTTTTGGGGTAGCTATCATAAATATAGAAGCCTAGGGATACTGGGGTCTTATGTGAGGCGAGTAAGATCTATATCGACTGTTTTCCATAATTGGCCATGATAGTTCTTGAATATTTCTTATAATAACTTTTTGTTCCTGAGACTATTGCAGGCGTTGAAATCGAGCGATGTTTATAAATATACATTGGTGAGAAAATCTGTGGACAATTTCTCGAACATCATTTTCATGTCACAGACCCTTTTTGAGGTTGAGTATTAAGGAGCAAAGCATAATATTATTCTTTCTTTTTTGGTAGACTCCATGGGCGGTTCCGTGGTATTTATAGGTGATTTTTCCTTTACACGAAATTCCTGAGACATGTGTCACTATGACATATGAATATAACAACCAAAGTAATTTGAATTTGTTCTATTTTTTAGGTTGTAGCAGTTTTGGGGACGGACCCTTCGCGAAGGACCTTCTGGCGTAGTACTGTAAATGTTAAAACTTTCTTTGAACAGCAGGGGGTTTAAGATTTGGATCTGGGCATAACTACCATCCTCGACCGCTCGCAGACTATTTGATTTACCCTGCACTATGGCCTCTAAGTCCTTGAGATTCGACGCTAGCTCATTAATTTTGTTCTCGTAAAATTTGTCGGCTTCCGTGACAGTCTGACTCAGGAAGTTAGAATCGCGAAAGCGAAGGGTGGGTCAGTCCCCCAGTACGTACTTTCTCGAGGAAGAAGCCTGTGCCAACATCAACGATGACATGCTCAGTATCTGCGAGAGTCCCAGAAACATAGAGCGATGTTGTGAGCGGCACGAGCAGAGGCTTTTCTGAAACAGGTTACCAAGCTTGAAAAAAAGGTCATGGGGTAAAAGCGCACCCTTTATAGCGGGCGTAACGCCAGAATCTAGCGAACGACGACACTCGCGAAACCTAGCCATCGCAGCGCGGAGCTGCGCAAAAGAGGTAGTGAGGTGCTCGAGCTCTTCATCAAGCTGGCGCTTGATCTGACTTAGCTGCGGTAGCGTGAGACTCTCGAGGGTCACTGCTACTTTACGTCAGCGAATGTCGGGGCCGAACCTGGTCTTACCAGAAACATACCCGAAGAATTCGCCACCGAGGACGCCGGCGATAGTGAAGATGTTGACATGGTTGTGAGGAGTGGAGTAATACCAACGATGGATTGAGAACGATAGGATTTTATGTGGCGGGAATTTGTTGTACCTAGCGTTAGTTAGCAGGGATACACATCGTTTAACATCCATCCGGTGGTCACATACGTTCAGGCCTGGGCGCCCGGTCTGTGTATTGAGATTGGTATCGTGTAGAGAGCCAAGTATTCGCACCATACTTTTCCAAGCCAGTTCTGTAGTAAACATCCTTCCTAATTAGAGTCAATATACCTCTATTGAGAATTCACAAATGAAAACATCTGCGAAGATCATAATGGAGGACAAAGATTGACGACTGGTGTGTGTTTTTATTGTACTACTTGAGTCTTAGACTATCAAGCACATTGGGCTCCTCTCTGACCCAGGCCATACCTTGTACAGTGCTCCTTGCCGCTTATGCTTCTTAAAAGATCATTGATATATTGCTCGTGATGAATAGCCATTCAGCTCAGTGTTTACCCGTGGAATTCGGCCACTTTTTCCTCAGAACCTTCTTCTAAAAAAAAAAAAAAAAAAAAGGTAGCAATGGAAATCGCGAGCGCGGGAAAAAGTCTCAAAAATCCTGCAGCCCCAGCCAGGCGAGGCCTAGACACCGGGACGACATGAGGTGCGCATATTCATCTATATATCCCTTCTTTGTAACAGTCGAGGCCGACTTGATCCAATCCACCATCTCCGTATCGGGTGCTGGGTACGCTCCGGAAACTCATCGGATAGCTTTTCCTCCATGATCAAGGGTTGGTAATGAGTAGGACTCCGACCCTAACATCTGATCTAATCGTGGCTAGTTTCGTGATAATAGTGACAGAGAAATGTGCTTAGAAATGTGCTTAGAAATGAAAACAATACAGCCCGCGTAAGCGGTTGCGAATCTCTTTTTTTTTTTGCATCAGATTTTAATTGCGTATACAGCTATCTAGCTATGACACAATATCAAAGAAAAGTACAGAAAAGATGACTCAATTTACAAGAGGAGCATTCATGCCTCAGATTTCATTTGCAAGTACCACTGCGAAGTTATGGTGGCTTTTTCTTCACCCCAAGTCAACCCTCATCCGTGAATACCCACCCAGGGGAACGTCTCAAAAACCCTGAGTTATCCAGACATGCCTCCGTCATCCATCAACTTTTCTCCGCGCGAAATATGATCTGAGATGTCTCCTTCCCAAGTGGAATAGGTGCCCAGGCTACTCAGACTATACCAGAGAACACCACCAGGATGCGGACCACGGCACCTTCCATCGTTTGCTTGTCTTTATAGTGTCACCTGCACTCTCGCAAGCGAAGTCTTGGCGCGCACAAAGCTCAATTCGTAAAACTCCATGGTAAAATTCGAAATTTCACGCCCGTCGAAAACATATCCCTCTTTTGCATCATCTAGTAAATTTGTCTTGATCCCTTTCACGTCCATCCCAAAGAGCTATCTCCCAGATTTGTGCTCCACGCTTTGCTTCCTCCGTCGGGTATAAATATCGGCGTGGGCGTGTATTTGGTGACCGGCTAAGGCCAGAGAAAGTCGACGAGAGGTGTGATCATTATAACGAGGATGTACTATGTCGTACTTGTAGACTTGAAGCTTAGTTGAGAATCGGACTCTTTGGGAGTGAAAGATTGACATGGTGGAGTAATTTGAAATTTTGCCTCGTGAGCCAGCTTCTTTGATATTGCGAAATTTGACTGAACTTGGGTCTGGGAGAATACTTCATTCCCAGGTTCCTAGAGGACACCGCGTAGAGGTGTTTAGTCTTGCCCTCCCCTCCAGCTCTCACTGTAGAGTCTGCAGAGCCGAGATTAAGTAACATCTTTTCAACTTTGAGCTGGGTTATCTCCCACTCCACCAATGATACGCTTCCGATAACACACAAGACTACAAAGTCGACGAAAATGTTGCCGGGAATGAGGAAAAATAATGCCGTACCAAACGCTACAACGGTAGTCAGAGAAGCCCTCGATATATTACAACATATGCTACTCACCGGCGGGCGAACAGAATAAGAATAAGAATATTTATTATAGTCCCTTCTGAGTCTAAGACTATGAAGGACTTCTAGAATCTCCCATCAAAATTCTCGTTACTATTTCAATGTTAAAATGAAGTTATTTGATATATTCCAATAGATGATGAGGGTCATGCCCTGATTTTCCCTCATAAGCTCTTTTTGGCGGGCGAACAAAAAGCTCACGAAAGCAAAGTAAAAGACCCTTCCGCCCTCAAGAAAAGCAGATTTCGACTCGTCTATATTATCTTCCCTACTAATCATAACTTCTGAGTCTACTAGCCAGGAGGCCATCTGAAATACATGAGTCACTCGACGACCCCACGTCCGTAACGACTTTTGGATGCTAGGCTAGGCTCCTTCACGACTGTCACTCTCGACCAAGACTTTTCTGACATCCTTTCACGACCTACGATTTGTCCTGCGGCATGAATCAGGGGAAGAGTAAGGAGGAGGCTAGAAAGGTTGAGGGACGCTCTTAGGTATACACAGGTCTGCTGCGCCCGGTTGGCCGGCCTCTTTGTCATGGGAGAGCCCCGCACCCAGTGGTTTTTGAGAATTTTCCCTGCAGCTACACACCCGCAAATGGCCATCGTTTCGTTGGCTGGAGAGGGGAGATAATGACGGGATAACGGCTCCTCTTAGTGTGTACTAGAATGAAGACCTGTGGGGGTATTACTGCTGGAAAGAAGTCGTGAAGGAGTCATAGGAAGGAGTACATTACCCGAGGCATAGATACTCCCGGCCTGTAGGTAGAAAGGGCCTACATGTCCTTGTATAGTTATAGACTCACTAGGACAATAAACACTCACTCACTCAGGCTTATGGGACAAAGCAGGCTATATATTATACAGAGGCTTTAGTATCAAAAGAGACCAGTGGTATAGGAATCTCGCTGATAGCTCACTAGGCGCAACTACTCAAGCTTGCTCGTACCTACATGCATTCATTCACATCTACTCGCATTCACTCTAATTCACTCGCAAATATCCGCAAATACCCCTATCTTGGCACATCTAGCCTCAGCTTCGCACATTGATTTTTAGTCACCTGTGCCGACTCGTACAGTTAACCTCAGCTACATATAAATCGAAGGAAAGGTCACATAGAAGCTAGTTTAGTAAATTAATTTGGCCGATAATAGCTCAGAGAAGGGAACTGGTCTATCGAAGCTAGTTCCTGTGTTAACAAAAGGAATTAAAACAGAATGGTTCCAGCTAGTTGAAAAAGTACTAGAAGGTGACGGGATAAAGTGGTTATTGACACATACAAACAGAGAATACGCTCACATCAGAGACACATCTAGAAAAACTGAACCAGACGCACGGTGGACACCCTATACTGCCGAAGAGGATGGCACACTAATAAAATGGCGGAATCTTCCAGAAAAAGACATCGAGGATAAAAGATCCTAGATAAACTTTCGGCTGAACATCAGATTTAAGATTTCTGAAGCCGACAAACACATGATGGATGAAAATGTAGGAATACCAGCTCAATACGCTTGCCTCAAAATTAGGTACAAGCAGACTACTTACAATTCTGGGCACAGCAGAATTGTTGCTTTCACTATCTGGGAGATGAATGTTGAAATTAGCCCCTAAACCAATTATACACAGCTAAGCAAGCTACGAAAGGAGATTCATCAATTCTCTCCTAGAAATTAGTTCTCTATAGAATTCATGTGGAATTTATTCATTGCTGGACTTCGTCCAAGGCACTAATACATGACCTTAGCAGAAGGTTTTCTCCCCAATATGATAGTCACTTAGCGCCTCGACAGGCTAGATGAGAAGTGGTCTTATTTACAGGTAGAATCTCGCAGTAAAGAAAGAGCTTTTCAAACAAATATGACAGCCAATGGACTTAACATGAACAGTGGGAGGTCTATAGATTATGCGAATGAAGCTAAGGTAGAACGCGATCAAAGCTGCTTTAAGTGCGGCTCTAGTTATCATACCAGCTTTTCATGTCCATATGCTGAGATTGGTTTCCAGGCTGCAAGAAAAGCTCGCATCCGGAGAGAAGGGGAAGAATGCGACGAAGATATGAAGGTTTACCTGCCACCTCGTCGACATAACAGCAATGGTAGACCTCGTAAGGTCGAACGTCCTACTTAACCTGAGCGCAGCAGTAAACCTAGCTCGTCAGCAAATTGGAGAAAAAACTCATCAAATAGACCTCGCGTATCATCACCTTTTCGCCGCCATGAGCATGCAAAATTTGCGGAGAATAAATTCTACGACGAGTCTCAATCTAATGATGAGGAATTTGGTAGCCTCTCATGGGAAAAGCGCAGTAAGATCCCACCTTCTGCTTGGGCTGCTGACTCGGGCTGTACATCTCCGATGACTGACAACAAATATCTCTTCAGTTCAGCATTAAAACCTTGTCAAAGGAGAATACAAGTTGGCGGAGGATTTCTTTATTCATTTGGGATAGGTACAGCTATTTTAAAATTAAAGGATGGAAAATATATTTTACTATCAAATAGATTTTTAGTACCAGGGCCAGGATGTAATTTACTATCTATAAAGAAAATAGTTGCTTGAGATAGTTGTCTCGGTCAATTTAATTCCAATCAGATGATTTTCATCAATTATGTTCTAAAAGTAATATTATTGAGGCGGAAAATTACAGAGGACTCTATATAATTTCGAAAATATCTGCAGACGCAAATGGCCATATATTCGGTGATTTTGAAATAATATCTGTCAAATATCTGATAGCTTGGAACCTACTGAATAAAGTAACGAGAATCATTGGATATTGGGATGACACATCTTCTCAGATTAACTTATTCGAGCTTTGATATCTCACCAGGGACATGGTGATCCGGATAGTCAGGATACTAAGGACGTTCAAAGCTCCAACTTGAGATATTTTGATCTTCAACACATGTAACATATTTCATATGTAATTTTGGGAAACGAGGAGAAGATGATCTCTCCACGAAATAGTTTCAGATGGTTATATAGCATCAATGCTGGAGGGGAGTTGAGGAGCAGAGATTTCATCAATACAAGTTTACTTTACATTTTTCATTTGACCCTCAGTGTCTAACACTATCTGAAAAAATACCAGATAAGGTGGAAACTAAAAGTAGCATGCCTAGATCATTCGAGGCAGTGGAAGATATCTCGATTTTAAATACTAATCTGGCAGATCAAGTAGAATCAGACTCTTCTCTTCAAAAATACAGCTCAACAAGAATCACTACTAGCAAAAAAAATGGACGAAATAAATTTGGAAATCAGGTTGGTAAGAGGGAAAATAATGCAGTGCTCAGAACTGTTAGAAAATTTAAGGATAACCATTTAAAATTTTCTAAAAATATAGGGTCTTCATTCAACTAAAAAAGGATACAATGAGAGCTTTCTCGATATTTCTACTACCATAGAAGATTCTGTCATGCAAGCTCTCAGGCACTTTCTCTTCTACATACTGTTTGCAACATAAAGAAAATCATAATTCCGGAAAAAATATCATTTTGTGAAGGTTGCGCAGTACAAAAGTTAAAGAAGAGACGATCAAAGAAACTGGCTGATCACGCAACAGAACCCTTAGCACCAATATCGTTCGATATTGCCGGCCCTTTTCTGCCTTCTTATCGTGGATATAGATACTTTTGAGAAGTGATAGACAATTGGAGTCGCAAGACTTGGACTCTACTCCTCAAAGACCGCAAAGAAGTGCTATCTGCATTGAACCAATGAAAGACCAAAGTTGAACTACAGTCAGGTGCCAAAGTTAAAGCGACCCGTACAGATAACGCACCAGAAATCTCACAGGCTTTAAGGGAATGGGGAAAGCAAGGTGTATCAGTCCAGCAAACTGAGCCCTACACCTCGGCACAAAATGGTCCTGCCGAACTATCCATACATTCTACTAAGACAAGTATAAGATGTATGCTTGACGACGCAAAGCTTCCTGTATAATTTTGGTGCGAAGCTGCACAGGCACAGGCGTATACACGTGCTCGGATGCGACGTGGCCCAATGGTTATAGAAGAAATCATAGACGATTTAACGAAAAAAGCCTGTAAAAATTGAATATCGCATATCCCCTGAGGAAGCTTTCACACGTAAAGTACCCCTCGTTCATAATCATGCCAAAACATGGGGCTGGAAATACATCACACATGTCTCAAGATCTTCTTTGCCCGGCCGCAAAGATAAGTTTATGCCTTCGGGGAGAGAAGGAATATTTATGGGATATAGTGACGGTACAACAGCTCATTATCGAGTTTATGCACTAGATGTGCACGCGACTATCACATCAAGCAACGTCATTTTAATGGACTTTGAGCTTGATCGTCGATTTTGTATATTGGTCTGTTATCACAGACACGGAAATAGATTCATGAGTGTCACGGTTTCAGTGCAAAATGCTTGGGCGATCTTATAAGTACAGTATATTAATTATGATTCTCTGGAGAGAGAATTTCTCAATCTAAAGACTACATATATTTACATTCTAAATTACTGCCCTTCAAGATGATTCTCTCTGTGACCTGAATTATTGAGACTCTTCTACAACTACCTAGAAGGTTCACTGAGATTATTCGAAGTTCTGTGGCTTTCGAGACCTTCCCCGAAGATTCCCTTCGTGTCATAGCCTGCGCTAGCAAGCGTAGGTTACAGGAGTCTTTCGGCTTAACAGCCGTCACAATGAGATTGCTTAATGAGAGGCTAGGATTGATTCCGATATCATTTGGTTGAAGACTTGTCCCACAATTCAGAGGCTACTATGTCTTGTAACTGCTAGTAAGCCGATTATTGTGTGGCACGTGATTGTATTCACGTGCTTCTATAATTCTACAGTAGTCTAGCTTCGCTCCAGATCAGCTCAGCTGTCACTGGAATATTCTAGTAATTGGTAGCAAGACCGGGAACTACTATGACTGGAATATACGAGAAGCAGATATTAGCCAAGAACGAGTATTCTAGAGATCTTCATAAATGTATAAATTGTTAACATTTCTATCTTGATGTCGACCCGTACAAACATACCGTACAATAGTAACTCATATTGATACTCGGGATTGCGATGGATAGCAGAGATTGATGGTGTTTATGGCAGTGCGGGGTCTAGTAGTTAGTGACAGGGATATGACACGTGTATATATATATCGCGCACTTGACTCCTCTTTAATAGGATGATGCTTCCGACTACATTCACAATGCCCATACCCACTCTGGGCTAACCACCCCTTACTATATCGGTCCTATCTTCTAATTAATGCCCTTTTCGCCCTGTTATCTTAAATGACAGGTCATGATATTCTTCGTCTTGCTGGCCACCATCAAGCTCAGAGTTATGGACAGATTAAATCTTTAACATAAATAGTTGAAGTAATACTCTGATAGTTAGCCAAAGATAAAATAACAAACTACCTTCGTATTTCTGATTGCTCTTGCATCGACACTCGAACCGTGACATGTCTTTATATATACACGTATTTACCGCCATATTCATCATATCCGCTAGCCATTCTAAATCTAGCGTGCGTAGCATGATTTATCTCATGATTCTCGGTTGGAGCTGTAGTTTCCGAATAGCAGTATTCTTTTAGCTACTACAATACGTTGCAGCTTTAATTACAGTTTATCGTGCGATACTTCCACCTGAGCTACATGCCTCCTTGATATGCTGCCCGCTCGGTGATCAGTGAGGTAACCGAAGCCAAACCTTAAAAATAACCTAAATTACAAACCTATGAATACCTAAGACAGAAGCCTGCAATCTAAAACAATTAGGTTAGGAATTGCCAACTACAACCTGACCCAAACACATTTTCTTCAAAGATGTGCCCGGACGAGCTATTACTGATTACCAACTATGGATAGAGCTTTCGAATGATAATTTAAAGGGATGTGAGAGTAATTATAACGTTATGCCCGTCCGAAATAAAAGAGGTAGACCCATTGATGACAGAGGCATTGAAAATTTGATAGAACCAGTTTCAACCAATGGGTCCAGTCATATTGAAAATATAACGAATATTACCCAAGATAACTATTAAGGAAATAATGACCCCTCAGTCATTGAGGTTTTTTTTTTTTTTTGCATCAGATTTTAATTGCGTATACAGCTATCTAGCTATGACACAATATCAAAGAAAAGTACAGAAAAGATGACTCAATTTACAAGAGGAGCACTCATGCCTCAGATTTCATTTGCAAGTACCACTGCGAAGTTATGGTGGCTTTTTCTTCACCCCAAGTCAACCCTCATCCGTGAATACCCACCCAGGGGAACGTCTCAAAAACCCTGAGTTATCCAGACATGCCTCCGTCATCCATCAACTTTTCTCCGCGCGAAATATGATCTGAGATGTCTCCTTCCCAAGTGGAATAGGTGCCCAGGCTACTCAGACTATACCAGAGAACACCACCAGGATGCGGACCACGGCACCTTCCATCGTTTGCTTGTCTTTATAGTGTCACCTGCACTCTCGCAAGCGAAGTCTTGGCGCGCACAAAGCTCAATTCGTAAAACTCCATGGTAAAATTCGAAATTTCACGCCCGTCGAAAACACATCCCTCTTTTGCATCATCTAGTAAATTTGTCTTGATCCCTCCCACGTCCATCCCAAAGAGCTATCTCCCAGATTTGTGCTCCACGCTTTGCTTCCTCCGTCGGGTATAAATATCGGCGTGGGCGTGTATTTGGTGACTGGCTGAGGCCAGAGAAAGTCGACGAGAGGTGTGATCATTATAACGAGGATGTATTAGGTCGTACTTGTAGACTTGATGAAGCTTAGTTGAGAATCGGACTCTTTGGGAGTGAAAGATTGACATGGTGGAGTAATTTGAAATTTTGCCTTGTGAGCCAACTTCTTTGATATTGCGAAATTTGACTGAACTTGGGTCTGGGAGAATATTTCACTCCCAGGTTCGTAGAGGACACCGCGTACAGGTGTTCATTCTTGCCCTCCAGTCATTGAGGTCGTAGAGTGCATTGATTCAAGTAACTACCGAAGTGAAACTAAGTACAGAATTTGTAGTCACGTGTGTACCAACAACGTGGCCTACTTTATAGCCCCAATTATTCTAAATTCTAACAATAACGTTCCTAGCGAAGAGATCTCAGATTATGGCACAAATGATAAAATATCAAATAAGAATTTAAATACCATCATAAATTAAATTCTTCCAAATATAAAACAAGATCCAGTCGTTAATAGAAATATCCCAGAAAGTACTCTAGACGTTTCAATGGATGAGAATAAGTCTAACATCCCTCTGACCGATGAGATCGGAAATAACCTCGCCACTTCATCTTTATCAGAACCTTAAGTAGATTCTTCGAATTCACATTTCAAAAATATTGTTACTTCATCACAGGATGGAGACTATCGAGACGAATTAAAAAATGACGAGAGATAAAATTCTGTAAGAAAGAAAAAGGCTGTGAATTTTGATGACGTTGTAAGGACAATTCCACGCGGCTTATTGAAATCTGGATTTAAAAGACGGCTTGAAGACGAAGATAACAGTGACGAATAATTTCGAGAAGATTAATAATTATGAAAGTGTAACGGCTGGTAAGCCGATTGGTCCCTGTAGCGCATGTTGGTCAACATGAGCCTGGCTTAACATTGGTAGCGCACGATTGATCGACATCAATGCGCGGATATATGATGCCACTCAACAGAATATCAAGGCATCGGCAACTAGTTTGGCAGGGCAGCAGTATTGGACCATACAGCTACAACACATTGAGGTGTTACAACAAGTAGGGCCAACACATGTGAAGAATCCCAATGGATACGAGACGGAGGGACTGTGCCTCAACCACATAGACAATGTATATATATGTATAGATAGAGTCTGAAGTGGTTCTCTCTTTAGAATGATAATTTACATACTATCGACCACATAGTTGCACCAGCGCCTGTTCCTTGATCCGTGATAGAAAGCATTAATTGCCTGGTTTAATGATACAAATAACAACATTGAGACAAGTGGAACTGCAGTGAATAGTATCAATATACAGCATAATATACCAATCCCAACATCATATAAGATGGCAATTACCGATACTATTAAATTAGGAGGCCTTCTATAGCTGTATAACTGTAGAGAAGACAATAGAATTATCACAGTGGAAGGAGGTCAGATAGAATGAGAAGCAATGGTGTGCTATTTACAAAAATAGTGACGGACAATAACTACCAAGTACAAATTTCCTCCACGCGACTGATCTGCATGAGTAGCGTTATTGACGCGACTCCTAAGCTTGACCTTGACTGACTCGGCAAGTTCCTACACCAACCAGACACACCTTGTCATTTAACAGATACTAAGTACGGAAAAAGGTGGATAGAAGCGATTGACCTTGAGCTTCAACAACATATTGAGAACGGTATATGGCAAGAAGACGTCCCTCCAGAAAATTTCAATCTAATCACATTCAAATATGTCTTCTCCCTTAAATTTGACGCAGATGGAATTCTGGAAAGATTTAAGGCGCGATTAGTTGCTAGAGATTTTAGTCAACAATACGGTATTGGCTATATAGAGACATTTGCGCCAACCGTTCGAATGGCAACTTTCCATACCTTTCTTGCCCTGACTGCTTGTGAGGATTTAGAATGTTATCATTACGACATTAAAAATGCCTTTACAGAGTCTGGACTTCATGAGTAAATTTGGATGAAAATCCGAAAGGCATTGAAAGAACAAAACCAGGGACCGCGCTCCACCTCAAGATAAGTCTCTATGGTTTGAAACAAACTGCTCATGACTGGAACTATTTAACTAAGACCGAGTTACTAAACTGGGGATTCAATCCAAGCAAGACAGATCCTTGTCTTCTTGTACATGTACAGCGGAATATTCGATTACTTGTTTATGTTGATGACTTGGCAGCTGTTGCGCCAAACACAGTGGAACTTGACTGGTTTTTTGGAAAACTTAGTGCACGCTCCAACACCAAGAACCTAGGGGAGCTTAACAAGATTCTTGGGGCGCGCGTGACACGTGATCGAGCCGCGAGATCGATAGAGCTTGATCAAGAATTATATCTAGATAAAATCCTCACTAAATTTGGATTCCCTGTTCTAGCACACCGAAAAATCAAAATTCCAATGGAAAGCTATAAAGACTTGCATAAAGCAATAGCTGACGATAAAAGAATAGATGCTACCCGGTATCGAGAAGTCATTGGATCTTTGATATATGCTATGGTCTATATACGTCCAGATATCGCATTTGCACTGGGTAGATTGAGCCGATACATGCAAGACCCAGCTGAACAACATGAAAGAGCGGTTAAGAAACTTTTATACTATCTTCAGTATACAATCAAAGCCAGAATTAGATTTGGACCAAGAGATGGGTTAGTGAGTTACTCTGATGCTGATTGGGCGGGTGACAGATCGGATAGAAAAAGTATTACAGCTTGTATAGGCTTGATGGGAGGAGGTCCTATTTTTTGGGGGAGTAAGAAGCAAACAGCTGTAGCTACAGCAACGGTGGAAGCTGAATATATTGCTTCAGCATACAATGCTAAGCAAGGACAATGGATAGCTCAAATACTACGGGATATGGGATTTGAAGGTTATGTTTCTAAAAATCATCAAACAGTGGAAACTCGCGGGGACAATCAGGGAGCTATTGCGCTTACAAAGAATCTTCACCTCACCGAACGCTGGAAGTACATCGATATCTCCTACTACTTAGCAAGAGATTTATTGGAAAACAAAAAATTAAATATAAGCTATGTTCCGACAAAAGATATGGCTGTAAATGGCTTCTCCAAGCCACTACCCAGACAAAAATTCAATAAATGGAAACATCAAATTGGGATTATACCAGTAGGGCAATCAGGAAGGATACAAAATTAAATTAATGGGTAATTAAATGAAATGCTCAATTTAGAGGCACGGTATAGATTGTGATGTTTGGCCAATGGGGGAGTGTTAAATTACAAGAGCCTTGATCAAACATAATCATTCTTACATCCTCAACATAATGGAGTTAGGGTTGTGGTAAATGTTAATTGTGGAGTACAAGGGACAGGTGTTCGGAGATTTTATATACCCTGTATTATCAGTCCCTTATTAGCGTGTAGACTAGGCTGGTAGACACATATTAGTAGGAGCATAGTTGCAGCATGAATTGATGCTGCGCGAGCCGTGAGATATACACGTTCTGTTAACTCTATACTTTGTCAGTTCTAGTTCCAGTACTACTGTATCAGCCGTCTAAAGGAATCATATCCTAATACAGGCTATCAAATACATCTATCTCTGTATATAATGGGTCAGCGTGTGAGAGGTTTCCTCTTCACGCAACGTCTTCTTTACTTTTCATTTACAATACATTTTTTTACCCATCTCTTCTTCGGGAAGACCCACGTGTAACATCCACCGCAACTATTTGCCCATTCGTCTCTTCCTAGGAAAGACATGTCACCCCTTTGACCCAATCATTATCCTCACTTAGCACCTAGAACCTTACTAGACCATCTAACGCACCCCGTGGAACACTGTCCAAATCTCATCCCTGAAAGCGGTGCTCCTCTCCAGTCTCGTTCTAATAGATTAGAAATATAGCCACGACGTCTTCAGTGTGACGGAAACCAAGTTGGTGATGAATAAATTGATTTAATAAGCTATATGAGGAGAAAAGATAACCCTAGACACCACTAACGGGTATTTATAAGAGTTCATCCTCCTCGTGAATCTACAGACTAGTGACCTGTCCTTGGACACAATACTTCTTACCAAGCCACGTATTTCCAGGTGTCACTAAGTTGTAATAAAGCTTCAGCCTCCTGACTAGTAGTGTCGTTTCGTTCAGCTTTATTTCCCTCCTATATAGCCCCATGGTAAGAATTCTCAATATTGTTGTAATTAAGGCAGCAACATGACTGCAGTAAACAAATAGTACATATTAGAATAATATACACTGGCGCCATGAGATATGATTAACCCATATCATCACTCACTGGCATGAATAGTAATTAGCCAATAGATGCCTAACAGCATACATTGGCTTCAGGATCTCCAACAACCTTCCCGTTTAGGTTAGATTAGGGAGTATGTTGGAGTTCACACTAGTGTGCGGAAAACCCCGCTTTCATGTATGTAGAGGGACTTCTCGCCACACATATAGAATTATAGCAATTTAATCACAATTAACTATCCATTAAACATCAGTAAACTTCTTCGTATAGTAAACACATTTATCGTATCTCTTAATCAAACTCGAGGCTAGTGTGTAATTCTTCCAATCTCCGGAACTAATTTCAATTAATATTAGGCTTAGGTATCCGCCTAAGCTCAAGCAACGGTTAAACTGTAACATTCAGCTAGCATAGACACGCCTCATAAATTCCTGCCTTTCGTCGAATGGCTCTAAAGGTTTTGCCTGATATTCCTTCCGAAGTGCCTATACCAGCTACTCCTATGCTCGCCGACGCAACAATAATTATCTCGGTCAGTATAGACTTTTCAAGTCTTGGTCCTAGCATCTTCATTCTAGCTGGGCTCGGCTTTTTTCTTAAACGATAAGAGAAGCCTGCTATGTGTCGGAATATATTGTGATATCATAATATCTGATGAAATAGTACATGATGTAATGAGAATTTATGTTGATGTTGCTCTAAGCCCTCCGTGTAACGATGAAGTTGAAAGTGCCAACTATTAACTGAGAAGTGGTATGCGCTAGGTGGTGTAACGGCTAGTGAGCCGGTAATTATTCAGTGTCACATGACAGTAATCACGTGCTGTACATATCTTCGAAACTCAATACTCTTTCATAGACCAATCGGGACGTCACCAGAAATTTCTAGTAACTGGTAGTAGGACTGCGAACCAGCCTCAGGGGAACATACTAGAAACTGGTTACAGGCGAGAAGAATAATCCAGATAGTATAGTAAGTGTATAAATAGTTGAGGTAGGACTTGTATAGATATGACAGAGAAAATAATAAACTACCTTCGTATATCTGATTGCTCCCGCATCGACACTCGAACCGTGACAGGTGGAGTCAAGACGAATATCGACAATTCTTGTTTAGAATGCGCGTAATTAGTTGGAAGGAAATGATAGAAATTGGCTCTAAATGTTATGTGTATATAGACCTGCTCATTTGAGAGAAAAAAAACCATCCGAATTTTACAATAGAATGATCATAAGGAGTGGCAATTGCTCTTAAGAAATAAAGATCTTTCTTTTTCTTTGGCGAAAATGACCATCTTTAAGCATGCTTTCTACATATATATTCCCATATCTGAAGTTTTCACCATGTCATGAGTGCTCATAAGTATTCAACAATCATACTTTGAACATCTGAATACAATATTTTCCGATTGTGCTACCAGCGCTCCCCTCCAACAAAGACAAGTACTGACCAGATAAGACCTGTAGCTTATCGAAGAATCCCATCCGCTATCCTTGTCATGGACGCCTGAATTATAGATGGCAATAGTTCGTGAGAAATGAGTTTGATTGCGTCGGATGAGTCTTCTAATCACAAATCTCACTATCCATATTTTCCAGATAATCCGATACCGCTAGAAACGCTCAGCTGTTAAATATTCCCTTGCTTGATGAGGTTGAAAGCTAGGGTTTATCCATTTCTTGTAAACTAATTGCCCCGACTTCGAAGGAAAAGTTAAAAGTATCATAGGCGGTCTCTCACCTTGTTCCATGATATTGGGCACAAATCTTTTGGTAAGAATCGGGCTTAACTGTATACGGTGATGGAAAATTCTATTTCTTCTAATCAACTCCTCTTCTTGTAGCTGTCTATTGAGTTACCGTTGCTTAATTAGTGTGTACACGTGATATAAATTTCCACGAAAGCTAAGTTTATACCAGTACATCGACAAAATCCTCGTCTTCTACCGACGCAAGAGGCGAGATAAGCCAGATGCCATTGCAACGAATTGCCTCGGCATTGCGTCATAATGTTTCCGGAAAGAGAATAAATTCTCGCAGATTGCAGCGGTCGTCAAGATAGTCTTGGGGCGAAGGGAAAGTTTAAATTTTAGGAAACTGTGTGGGTGGAGAGACTGACACAAAGAGACGCTCATTGAAACAGTCTGCTCTATACAATGTCTAGACCTCTGAAATTTCATAAGTATTGGTATGAGTATTCTACGCCTCATTTTTCAATGTTAGTCATCGATTAGCCATCTCTAATTGCCGATATTAGTATCTTTTGTAGATTAGAGAAAAAGACAAGATCCGCCGGTAAAACTGCAGAAATCTAACATACAGCTTACGTTGCATCGTGTTCAAGTATCCCGAAAATAAGAGTACCGATCCAAGGCAGGTGTCTTGCATGTGTCCTGGCACCTTCTGTATAGACCACTATGAACTGTGATTTGAGATTCCACAACGTACATTAATTTAATCTTCAAGAATATAAGTCATCGACATTCATTCTTCAGAATTCACTGTATCTATCGGTTCATCTAGATTGTAAAAGCAGATGTGTCATCATGTGGGGTTTACATGATGATCTCGGTAGAGATGTGGATCCAGAAGATTCGGTTAGGGCAGCAGCAGTGTAAGATAGGTGCACATCTTACATGGAAGACCAGACACGAGGCATATATTGTTGGACTTTGCTGATGAGGATGCTGCAGATCGAAGGTGTGTCTTGCTGAAATGGTGGTAATCTATAGAATGCTTGGCGAGTTCTGCAAGCAAATCCGATTTAAGGCTCTTCCTTTACTAGCAACATTAAAGAGAATGACATTATTGTAGCATCTAGTTTGTTGTGAGACCGAAGGTCAGTAATTATTTCTTCGGCGAAAAGGACCCAAGATGGTGAATGAGCCTGAGCCCAAATTGCTACGTGCTTCAAATCTCGATCGAGTTCGAGAGATACTCAAGCTGCCCAAAGGTGGTAAGGAACAAGAGCTGTTTGAAGGTTTATCTGAATGGCCTCAAGTTTCTCAAATACTTTCTCGTCGGCTCTGTGTATCCGAAGTTCTTGTGGGATGATGACCTCATTTTTGGCTGGGTGCTCGACTCTTTCGTCTATCTGAGAAGGTAGTACCACGGCTGACCAAATTCCATGGATAGCTTTCTCACGGTCGTCAGGATAACGGAAGTGACGGATTTTTTGAGGATGAAGTTGACCATCAGGGTAACGAAGAGAGTCATCAGGGTGATGCTCAGAGTGAGGTGGCTTGGCAAGGAATGAGGGTAAAACCACTTGTGCCATAGGGGGAGTTGATATCTTTCCTTCCTTCACAGCTACCTCAACGTCCTTTACCTTTGCTAGCTATGCCACTTGCTTTTTCAAACTGATAATCATATCATTAATCTCATCATGATTGCCGTTTACCTTCTTGCCGAGGACCTTGTAATTTTCATCAATCTTGTCAATCGACGCGCGAACCTTTTTAAAGAGTCGTGTTCTCCGTCAGGAGTAGAGTACTCGCTGCTGCCTTGACTTGCCATATCGTCTGCTTTGTAATTTGTATAGCTTGACAATATACAAATAGTAAAATAACAATGAAGTAAGTGACTTTTTGTCTGCAAAAATAATTATTTGTGCGTCTTGAATACTAATATCACTAGGCCCTTATTATACGTGTATATCTGTATGTAAAGGTCTATAGTGATCTGTATGTTGTGTATTCAGATTGTCTAAAATCTACTACTCTACAGATGTGATGTGTGCAATAGTTATTCCGAACCTTACACGGCGGTACTATGATCCGAATCTTCTGGGTCCACACTGTAGCTGTGAATCCAGTACAGTCACCAACCAACATGGACAAGAATAGAAGAACAAATTCACAAATACCATCACTCTCTATGCAACTGTCACGGTTTCAGTACAACATGCTTGGGCGATCTTGTAGGTACAGTATATTAATTATAATTCTCTAGAAAGAGAATTTCTATAGCTAGACTACAAATATATATACACTCTAAGATACTCCCCTCCTATAAGGTTCCCCCTAAGACTAGAATAATATAGAATCTTCGAAGATTCCCTAGAAGACTCTCGATATGTCTGTCATCCTCATGAACCTTCAGTATACTTCCAGAAGGTTCATTAAGAATCTTCTAAGCTCCGTGTATCCCGAGATCCTTCCCGAAGATCCCCGAAGATTCCCTTGATGTCATTGCCTGCGCTAGCCAGCGTAGGCTACAGGAATTCTTAGGCTTAGCAGCCGTTACAGCAACCAATATTAAGGGCTTGTCCCTCAATATCTATAAGAACAAATTTGGCATATTTCAAAATTAAATTTCTCAAACATAGTTAGAATCTTTAGTTAGATTCACAAAGTCCTCCATAGTCTTAGACTCAGTAGGGACTATAATAAAAATCTAATCTAATCTAATCTAATTTATGCAACCAATGCGATTGATCTTGAAATCACTACATAGTTATTTCAGCAGCATCAGACATCCAATTGGTTGAATCTAATTGCCTCGCGATACCCGAAATTCTGACGATTGGGAAGAGACAAGAGCATTTAGAGCCTGAAAGTAGTTTTATCCGCACGTGTGCCGTCATAGTGTGGAGTGATGGAAAATAGTTCACATTAGACGCGACAAAGAGAGCGCCCCAGCTCGAGCAAATATCAACACAGCTGCATGGTTATACGATGAGGGTAGGAGGTGAAGAAAAAGATTTATCCGTGCATTATTGTGAGAAGTTATAGGTGCTGGCAAATAGCGAGGGGGAAAAAGGAGCCATGATGCCTAAATTAGACTCCTCCATCCACAACACCCTCACACATGAGTAGCGGCCGAGGGCGATCTCCTCTATGCTCTCTGTTCTCGGATGCCCATGAATCTGGAGGAAATGCATCAATTAAAAGAGTTTTAGTGCCGGAGACGGTTCCAGGCTCGTCAGATCTCGGTGTGGTTTCCAGCCAAGGTTGACTCTGGGAATCATGCAAGGGATGGCTCATCAGACGATACAAACATTAGGAGAGCAACCCACCTATCCCTCAGTCATAGTACCGCCATCGACTAAATCGTTAGTTCTAATCCGAGTACATGAAGCAGACAAAATACAGCCGGTAAAGCTGCTCAATAAGGCAACATTACTTATTATTATTATTATTTCATTTTATTGTCCTGTCTGAGTCAATGACTATGTAAGATATATAGGTCCTCTCTGCCTACAGGCCAAGGATACCTATACCAGTAGTATATCCCCTCCTATGCCTCCCATACAGCTCCCCTCAAACAGTACCACCCCTCACAAGTCCTCACTCGATCATACACCTAGAGGAGCCCTTAGCCCTTCATCATATCCCCCCTCCAGCCAACGAAACGATGGCCATTTGCGAGTGTATGGCAGCCGAGAAAAATTGCGAAAGCCACTGGGTGCGGAGCTCTCCTTATACCAACATTAGGACTAAATCCGAAGACATAGTGCCCCTTCTGAAGCGTTCGAAGAGGCTGGCAAGCTGGGCGCTGCAGACTTGTGGGTACCTCGGGAAATTCACCCTCTGCCTTTCTAGCCTCCTTCCAACTCCTTCCCGAAGGTCGTGCTGAAATGTCAGAAAAGTCTTGACAGAGCGTGATTGCTGTAAAGTAGCTTAGCCCAACTTCTTTTGTGCCGTCCAGGGCGCTGGGGAGTGATGTTGGCTCATCGACAATTGAAGTCCTTCAGGCTGATTTGTCGAAATCTTGGTCTTGGCGCCCACAAACGTTCCAAAGTTGAAAACCCCTCGAAAATTTCAGTCCCAGCATGGTCTTCAGAGACCAGTTCCCCCTCAAGATGTTTGTCCCATTAGAGCAACAGTCCCCCATATCCAGGACCCAAGCTTTGTATTTTCAACCTGATTTCCTCCTTGCAGGTATAAATAGCATCGTAAATATATAATGAGATATGGCTGGAAATTAATGGGGCAAGCTCCTGTATGCAATTGGAGCAATTTCTTTTTTGGTCGTCGAGGCGAGATGATGCGTGGTTAGAGAGAGGTTGAGGTCTCAGATGAGTATGGTGAGAGAGGAATTGTCAAGTAGTCGTCAAATGGAGATATGCTTGAGGTTGCTTTCGACTTCGATTCGGATGCGATTCTTCTTGGCTATCCCAGAAATGCAGAGCATACTGAGCAATTACATCGGCACCACTGGAAGGTGAAGAATTCGTCTTTGCCGGCGAACATTACCTATTGATGGGGCATACGACATAAGAAAATTACGGAGTAACGATACTGACGAGTTCGTGCAGTCGGTCTCCTAACAAGACGCTATCTTGAATACGACACAGCTAAAGGAGTTCTGCAATTTAAAGCAGAATTATCCTGCTGAAATTCTGGAAATCCCTTTAACTGTGATAAAATGAGGTAAAAATGCCAAAAATGGCAGAATTATTTATCAAATAACGGCGGAGACAAACGTTCGGATTACTGGAATCCAAATCAATAGATGAAGATGAAGATAGCTTTACGACGGGAAAGAGCACTTATATATAAGGAATAATGCCCATACCCAAGGGTCAGTTATCGAGAGATTTCCGGCTGAGGCTCTACAACACGAAGTGATTAGGTACGGTATTATGATGAACTCAATGCTATACACAGCCCAACTCTAGTCAGCCCGGACACAGGTCAATTATTGCTTCAACTGTAGCTAGTGGAAGCATACTCAAGTCTCGTGCAATAAGGCTAGAAAGTGTGATGGCCGTGCGAGTACTCACCAGACCAGGGACTGCCCGAAAAATCGGTGCTTTGCTGCAAGTGTGGCAGGGCCCATTAGTCGGAGTAGGAGGGGGTGTGTTCAAACTTCGTGGAAAACAAGGCCAGATATAGAGTCATGGAGAGAGTGGCAGATTTAAGACTGGAGGATATTTTGCTAGCGCCAAAACCAACAGACGACCAAGGGTTCACACTTGTGTCCCACCAAAAGCCAGAAGTCTTAAAGAGAGGGCCAGGACGCCCGTGCAAACACATTTATTTGCGCCATCAGGGTCGAACTCAAGACCATAGTCAATTGTTTACAGCGCGCGAGGCAAGGGGAAGGATGCCGAGCTTTACTTTAGCTAGTTCTCCAACTGATAGCCATCACACTTACAGTAGATTAACAGGAGAGCTAGAGAAATAGAAATTGAAGGGGTAGGGGGGTTTTATCGCAATGTTTCTGCCTCAGATAAATATATAGATATGTTTATAGCGGCCTGTTTGGGTCCATAGGACACCTAATCGGGTTAAATGAAAAAAAATTAAATGTTTATCGACGGCTTTGAAAAGGGGCGCGGGGGCAAATTCCGTAACATCGGCCATACTCGTATATGTGAGCGTCGGAATAATCAGGTGGTATTCGTATCAAAAGCTTTCTGTAGGAGTAATAATGTTTCGTGGTTACCTTTTTTGATTTGATTAATTAACATCGTGCCAGTGTACATCTCAGTCCCTACAGACCTACCCGACGCTCTAGGGGATCCAAGATCCCTCAGACCCTATTTTATTGCTGCCAATCTCCTTTGGGGGGTCGTAAATTCTCATAGACAAGATCACAGTCCAAGTCACGTGACATTGCATTTCTTCTCGGGTTTGGGGGATGTTGGGTGTCTCAAGCCCCCAGTGCAGTAAGCTTGGGCGTCCTCTAACCCATCAGGAACTAGCATATATTGTCATTAGAGGTAAAATGGAGGCCAGGCAAAAGCCCCCCCAGAAAATAACATAGAACCCGACCAGCTGTCCACCGCTCTGATGTTCAATTTAAATGTAGCAAATTTCCCTTTACCGGGGACTCTACATCTGATTTACGAGTAGTTTAAGCTTAATCTCGCAGGCTGAATAATGAATTAAGATAACGCTACAAAGGAAGAGGTTGTGAGACTTTCCGACATTTGTTCACCACATAATACCTTCTTTCCCAGGGGACATCTGGTAGGCTCGTTGAACTTCGTCGTAGAACTTCGTCTGCTCGACCCATTGTCCGAAGGCAAAGGCGCCTTTAGGCGTGCCGAGTATCAATCTATTGCCGGGGTGAGGATGTTGTGGTCTACCGCGAAAACGGGCACAGTTTCTTCCTATACTGCAATAGAAGAAGTGATCTGGACTTTTTCCTTTGCCACAGGAACAATTCATCAGGGCATATTTGTGTGCGAAACGCCGGTGATAAAGGGCGAAATCTCCGTGTCCGTAAAGAGCTGCATTCAATGCTCCAAGTTGATGTCGACTTAGACCATACAGTTCAGATATTATTCCTAGGCAAGGGCGAACTCCTAGTTCCATGTATCTAGAGGGTCTTTCTTGGTTGGGGTTTGAATATATCTTGATTCTTATCTACTTCTCTCCGAGAAGCACGTGCATACAGAACTTATCCCTGTCTCCTATCGCCATTCCTAATCGAGCAAATCTTTACTCATCATCATAATTCGTCACCATTTCTAAGGTTGTACATGAATAATCATTTAGTCATTAAAATGTAGAATTTTGGCACGGTTCCAAAGAGCCAATTCACCAGAAGTGGCTCTGTTGTTGATATTACTGACGTTTCTACAATTAATCGGTACCCTATTCTATTCTACCTGGGGCTGGGTTCATCCATCGCAACGCGTAAAGTCGTCCCATATTAATATTGCCACCTTAGTCTGGCCTTCTTGTTGAGCCTGTCGGGCTCTGTCCGAAACAATGAATCCTAAACCACACATAATACTACCAAAGGATAGTTTTCTTACCCCTCCCATAATTACACAGATACCTGCCCTACCAAAACACCTGCTTTTAGACTTTCGCCTCCTGACATGAATTATCGAAAAAGTATCATCGATACATAGAAAGGCATATGAGCATGAAGGATTTATCCCGTTGTGTCGTCTCACATCCTCGTTTTCGTGTTCTATTTCGTGATTAAATTGAGGGACAGCGGTTCTTATCCGGAAAATTGCCTCGGATTTTGATGCCTTCATAACCTACGGAGCCCACTGGAAGAGGCGCCGTGGCGGCTTTCCGTTCGTTATTTAAGCAGCCGACCTAAAAAAAATGATTCTTACCCATACTTAAGGAAAGACACGGGAGTTCCCGTAAAATATTAAAAAGTTCTTGACACTATTGATGTTAATTTACCACAAGGGGATGTTCAAACTACGGTCATCATATTCATACGCTGAGATAGTGCTTGTGTAGGTGATTTATCTACAGAGGCGCTAATTATTGAATTGTTGCTTGTATTTCGAGATATGCGTTTTGGAGTATCTGCTGGTTCAGTAAAAACCCTCGTAAAAGCAGGACTTGAGTCTCGTCGACTCGATCCAATATTTTCGGATGATCCATCGGTCGCGCGAATAACATCTCTTAATATGCGGTTCAGGGTGATGGCGCGACCAACAAGATCTTTCAGACTAGTCGTGTCAAAGGGCATTTTACTGCCAGAATCTTCCGTGAATTTTGGCAATAGGGGGTCGAGAGCTGATCTCTGTTGGTGTATGGTTTCCATTACTTTGCGAGCAACTTCTGTGGAGCTTGAGGTCTTGATCATGCTAGTGGAACCATTTGACTGGTCTAAGCTTTTGTGAGTAGATGCATTGCTACACGGCGATTTTTGATGTTTATCATCTTCCGTCTTTCTGTGGTTAGGCTTATAGTGTTGGGTAGGGAGTAGGGTTGACTGTGTTTCTTCTCCAAGGTCACCATCGGTTTTTTCCTCCTCTTCTTCGTCTACTGGTGCCGCGAGCGCAATAATGCCTTCAGCTTGCAGCCAGAGAGAGGCGAATTCACCTTGAAGCAACCCTCGATATTTTGCAATGCCTCGTAGCCTCTTCATTTCCTCTACCTGCAAGCAAACCTCTCGTATCTGACCAACATGCCCGACTATGTTTTCTTGACAAGCCCGTATGGCCTCCGGGACTACCATTTGGCCTGGACCGGTGGTGGTTTCACTGCAGCTTAGTTTCACGCAGTCCGTGTTGTCGAATTCAAAATCTCCGTCCCAATCTTCGCTAATCGCTTTAGGGCCAAGACCCCATGTTCCGAATTTAGACGTTGACTTGGTGTAATCGAAATCGGGTACGAGCGGAACGCTCTGGCTTCGTATGTGTGACATACTTGGGCCTCTACGCCCAAGTGTTCTACCGCCCCGACTTTCCAACTTTTGTCTTACGTGGACCGTCCGTAGTTTTGGTGGGTTTGCTTGGGGGCCATTTCGATCGGAACATGGAGGATCTGACCAGTCGAGAATATTAGGCATGGGTTTCTCGAATCGGGCAAGGCGCGACTCGGCTCGACGTTGAGAAACATCTGCAAGTAAAGCTCGTATACCTGGACTGACTTTTCTAGCATCAAGGGAGCCAGGTTTAGGCGGAAATTTTGGATGCTCGTGAGGCTCTACATTTGCGGCCCAATATTGTTCGACTTCATTTTCGTTGTGCTCATGGTCGTCACTATCATTGTCATCATCATCATCATAATTAGGATCATTAGGAGTTCGAGAAATCGCCATATTGTGGGTGAAATTTTGGGGTGAAGGGGGCGTAAATTTTCTTGAGTTGGTGATAGCATGAGTTAAGACTGTGGTCGTGAAATTCGATGTAAGTAAGCATGGATTGCTTTCGTGGGCTATAGGTATACCCTCTTTTACCTTTGCAAACTTTTTGATTTCGTCCTGACGTGCCGCTTGGAGCGTGTCCTCATGTAAGGACAATCTTTCTTTTCTCCAACCTCCGTGACTAGCTGAAGACACTTGATCAAACATATATTCAAGAGGGGGATTACATGAACGTGTGCTACCCGTTGCTCCGGACCTTAGCGAGTCAAAGACGGTGTCACTATGGAAATCTGTCTCGTCATAATGACTTATTGAGTAACCCTTGTGATCAGAATCGGATCCTATCAGTGTAGATGCACAGTCCGTCACTTCCAGGTTAGATAAGCTTTTCGAAGTATGGTTCAGGAAGCAAGATGAAATGAGAGAAGAATCGTAAGTGTTTGGCGGATTCGATGCAGGAGCTGCCAGGTCGAGCAGACGCGTCGAGCAGTCAGAGCTCGCAAAAGCTATTTTGTTTCCTAAGTTTGTGGTTGAATTTAGATGTCCAATTCTTAGTAAGTCTATATTAAAGCTGGATGTTCGCGATAAGGATGGTAACGGTGAGATAATATTGCGGTTATCGTTTACGACGAGATCTGCGTCAGAACCATTGAGTGAATTTTTTTCCTCAGTAGCCTCAAATTCTTGCTGGAACATCAGAGAGTTAAGAGCTGTACGGCGCTTGAAATAGCCGCTGTTACCAGACATATCCTTACGACAGGGCAAATCCGATGGGAGTGACGAGGAATTGCGATTCTCGGATACATTATCGGTCCTGTTTTTCATAACCTGCAGGCTCTGGGCTCGTGGTAGCCACTTGGTAGGTGAAGTAAATTGCATGGATAGAGAACGGTATGGGCGATGGCTCACTTTAGCGTGTCTCGATTTGGTTGTGGGTCTACGCAACCCCGATCGAATCATCATCTCATCGCTTGGAATTTCACGCGTCTTCTCATCGCCGTTTTCCTCAGCACGTGCCAGAATACCACTTCGAGTTTGATCGATCATCTGAGGCTTGATAAGAGTCGCTGTAAGGCCCCCGTCTAGCACTACTCTTCTTGTTGTGGGGGATGATGGGAGGCTCTCATGATAATCATTGGATCTTTTTGTTGTTCGCTCGTTGAGGGTTGGTCGAGATTCAAAGTAAAATCGCCACAAACCGCGCAGGTCTGGGAAGCTAGCTTTTTTTGGTGAGGTAGAATTTTTATCACTTCGGTGGGGAGAATTGAGGGGCGTTTCTTTACAGTACTCTGAGTCTTCACTAGATCTTTTCTGCCAGAGAAGAGATCTCTGATGACTAGTAGCCGGTCGGCGTGTTGATGAAACTCTAGAATTTGTTCGTCCGGAATCTTCGGCTGCATTGATACCATTTCTTGACGGACTCCGCTTCACTAGTTTATTGCGGGTTGATTGCGACAGTTGGCTTCTTTCACTCGCCGTAATGGAGGTCCCGGTTCCTGGCAGAGAAGATTTCAAGGGCGAGTCAAGGGCTACACTTTCTCGTGAAGGTTGACTGAGTGAAACGGGAATGACGGTAAGGCGTCTAATCCAAGATCTCCTTGGATTGAATGAGCTTCTCTTCCTCTCCTCCTCAGATAACTCAAGGGATGGTGACTTTGAGCCCATGTGCCGAAATGATGTAGACCTTTCTCGAAGAATTGACTTGGGTATGTGCACATGTGTCAGTGGCGGGCGGCGGTGTGACCGTGAGGGCAGGATTGAAGGAATTTCTAGTGAGCAGCGTGGCGCCTTATGGTTACAAGTCGAGCAATCCAAGCTTGAGTCGGATCGTGGCGGTAGGCTTGATCGGTCGCGGTGAGCGTGGCTGACCTCGGGCTTTCCCTTGACGTTTCTTCCTTTTGTCGGATTAGCAGAAGATTCCAATTTTCCCAAACTCAATCCAGCCGCCGCGACACCAATGGTGCTGGAGGCGATGAGCTATTCAGTGTTAGTTATAGATTGTGGCTCAATTACAGCACTTCGGGTAGCATTCTCGTGTTTTGATGGGATTGTTTGGCATGCAGGTAGGCCCTGAGAGGGCAGACAGGTTGACTTACGCTGGGGACAGTCTTCATCTTTACAGATCCTCACTGCCGTACTGAAAGGTCAGTTCCAGGCAGGCCGATGGAATGATGAGAGCAGCGATGCATGAATTCAAGAGCATGGTTGGGATTGGTCGTATGGTAAGTAGAGGGCGGGAAGGAATGAAGGATGTGATGCGGCGGCGACGGCGGCAGAGCAAATATTGCACCAATTGATGGCGACGGCAATGTTTGTCGACGACTCGTGTGAAATGGTTAGTAGACCGCGAGAGCCAGCCCAGCGCGTAGGTCGAAGCTCAAATGGACGATAGGGGAACAGGTGTTGGTCGAGTTGGCCTTGGGATTGACCTCAGGCACTCGATCGGGGAGCAAAGCAGGTAAGAAGAGAGCAAGCCAGGCAGCCGCAGGTGCAGGGGAGGCCGGTGGTAAGGAGGGGCAAATGCAGGAAACTGAGCAGGGCCCACGTCCCCCATGGACTTATGCAATTCTAGAGGACAGGCAGATGCTATAGAGGTGCCTACACCCATCCACCGGGGCCAGTGTTGGAAATGACGGGGTTGATTAGGAGCAAGCCAAACTCATCATGAGCATGTAGAGCCAGTGGCCAGGGACGAGAAGACCGAGACGACGTAGGGATAAGGAGGTCCATCCGCGTGGATCAAGGACCTGAAGACCATCAGGCCACGGCACTATGCACGAGCCAGTGGACAGGCAGGGGGCCAGGAGCCGGGAGCGGCTAGATGTGGTAGAGGAGCCGGCCCGCTTGCAGTATCCGAGTCGGGCATACTCGGGCGCGGGCCGAGAGCTGTGCAGCGTGGCCTAGCAGAGTTGGCAGACACACATAATCACAGCTAGATCTCAAAACGACCGACTGTATGAAAAAGGGTGGAGGGAGAATGAATGGGCCGTCGTGAGGCAAGCCGCTCCCGGCCGGTGTCTCGGGCTCGGCAGTGAGAGCGAAGCGCTGGCGAGCATCTGTACAATAATTCGAGGGCCATGGCGCCTGCGTCTCAGAGCAGGGGCCATGGCGCCTGCGTCTCAGAGCAGGCGCCAGAAAGGTATTGGAAACGACGAATGCTCTAGCAATACTATTCTGCTCCCATACACTTGACTGACTACATTTCGTGCATCGCTGTTGCCGTAGCTATCCGAGCCAACGCGCGTCACACCTCGTCGAAGGTCGCGTAAACCGTTCAGCATCTTGTAGTCCAGTAGTGGCCGGCAAATGTGGCAAGGGGCACCCAAGTACTTCCTCTTGCGTCTCTTTGCGCCACGTCGCTGCATACAAGCCTGGGTCCCGTGCCGTCGGTTCGGAATTGTGGCCGTCGAGTGCGAAGACGCGTCCCATTTACGGCATCAGGACCTCCCAGCCCGATGTCCGGGAGATGGAATGAAACCCGCGTCCAGAGGCGCTCAGGCCCATCGCCACAAGGCTCAAACATCATAACATCGCCGCCCGATGGCTTCTTGCATGTGTACAGTGCTATGTATCCAATGAGAACGCGTCGACGGCTTCCAAAGATGGTCACGTATTCACGTGATTAGGCTGATATTTCCACTAGGGAAAGTCCCATCCAGTATATGCGACGAGCTGAGCCACACACAGTATCAGATATGGCTGGTGTACATTACCTTTTATAGTCATCCAATATGTCGTCAACTGCTGTGATATTATACACGACAACTTTTCAATGTACATACTTGACGACGGTTTCCACTTCAGAGGTACTCTTACGCTACAAATCATTCGCTAATACAAAGAGAACATAGGTCTGTTTTCACTGTGACCTCCAAAATCACAGACATCTTGCTCCTATGTCCCCCGATTCATAGACTCACACCAACTTCAGACGATTTTTCTACACGGCTACTTGCACTGGTGGCAGTTTTGGTGGCTCTATTAAGATAAGATTGACACCAGGAAGCCGCGTTACCAGGAGTGATCCCTCACCGCCCTAGCAAAGTCTTCAGTTTTGGAGATGCACGGCTCGAGATACCTGATGCCGAAGGCTAGAATGCAACGGTTGGCCCCTAACCACATCACTCTACCCACGGCCCCTAGACCTTCTAGTATGGCCTCTTTAAAATTTGTCTTCCAACCACTTTTCTCATATTGGAGTGGACATCCCGATTTTAGCTGGGCTCGTGTTAGCGTTCAAAGGAATCGAGTGCGACCCGTACCTACAGTGTAAGAAAGCCTCGGTGGTCCAGTGCTCTAAAAGCAAGTAGATTGATTGAATTGGGGTTACCAGCGCTGTAGACTAAGCGAAAGTTGGAGACTTGTCATATCTTTTTTGTCCTGTGGACTACCGATGGCCTGGAGAAGTGCTCGCAACTGACGACTAGCAGAAGCGAATTGTGCGCCATGTGAAAATACCTCTATTCTTCTAGGCGGCTTCCATGCTCGCCAGATGATCGAGGGAGATTTGTTTGCATCCTTAACAAATCCCCTCATCGCTACCATAGCTGGCTCCAACAGACTTGTTCGGTCAATATCTTCGCTGGCCAATGTTGCTTCACTGGTACTGGGCAATTTACTATACCTTCCGATCCACACCACTGTACCTAGGCTCAGAAGCACCACGGGTATCGATGACCTGGTTTACGGTTTGCGCTGTGCAATGTAATAAGTCATGAGCGTGCGGAGGAGATTTCACTCTACTGCATTCTTCCTAGTCTCCGGGCTAACCT
Source organism: Blumeria graminis f. sp. triticale (assembly GCA_905067625.1). NCBI lineage: Eukaryota > Fungi > Ascomycota > Leotiomycetes > Helotiales > Erysiphaceae > Blumeria > Blumeria graminis. Next base: position 8,170,212 of record LR898477.1, read on the forward strand.
GGCAACGCATCGTTGACTTTGTACCACGATCTCGTCTCTGTCTGACCTCGGCATGCCGCCATTCCCCGAACCTGTTGCCTCATTAACGTGTCTTACCCAATCAGCCATGAGCATGTCTGCGCCGCAGCGCTCTTGCCCCAGGCTTCAGACCCACAAGCCGATAGCAGCATAGCTCATTAGCGTCACTGGGCCAACCAAACACTGGCCCGTGCGTGTCAATAGACATCGAGTTGTCAAATTCCCCATGGGCATGGGTGAAGCTACGATGGAGAAGCCATGCGTGCTGTGATTGCTGACAGCCCTCGCACAGATGGTCTTTGGAAAGGTTAGGGCCGAAGTTGTGGTTTGGGAGACAACAGATCTGAATGTATCCAATCCTGTACCCCTACGCCATCGGTACCCATCCCCATTCTAAATTACTCGAGTCTCATGTTAGCCGGGTGATATTAGGCTAGCAACGTCGAAGTGTAGAATCCCATGTAGACCAAGCCTACGTGATATATCATTTCCCTAATAAAAGCCCGAGCCACACGGTTTCAATCCCCTGAAATTCAAAAGGAAATGAGCCTTGCGAACCATACATGCTGATGTAGATTGCAGTCCCACTACCCAGAACTTTAGTCCTACTCACAATCGCTGCGAAAATATCAATTTGACTGATTCCTACCCTAGACACTTGGGGAAGGAAATTTTGCCATGTAACCGCTGATACGATACGTTGATGGAGAGACGGCATCACGCAGACTGGCAGCGTCGTACACACGTCCACGTCGAACGCGCACCGTGATTGCGCTAAGTTTAAGACGTAACAGCAGGCTTAATATCATCGGTCCTTTCTCCATATTATCTTTGTTATCCACCATGCTCGTTGCCACCTGGGCATGAATCTACCTCTCACACAACTGACCGTTCTTTCAAGGATGAAACGAATATGATCGGGTAAAGTACTGTTCAACTCCAGCACGTCTATCGCTGCCTATTCAAGGAATTAGTCAGGTATCCTATTAGTTCAGCGGTGTCTCGTCACCGTCAATACTACTATCTTTCCTAAACCCCTATCTCTCGAACTACCTAGCACCCAACTGTCTGCAAATCTCTATAAATTCTGTCACTTTTGCAACGTATCCGAGCACAAATGCGAAACATTTCATGTCACATCAACTCTCATATAGTATGTAAGCCAAGTTTTTTCTCGGTACTTATGCTGTATCTGCCAGTGGCACCTGATATCAGACTAAATGCCTTAACCCCAGTGACAGACGTGATGATAATATCTCTCAGTAATAATGCCAGAGAGTTTAGCTTGTTGATTCCCATGCAAATCTTATTCTTTGGTGCCAGACATTTTTTATATCAATCATCACCGGGTTGGATGGTGCATTCTAGACGTAAAAGCCCTTTTCCCCAATAGATTCTGGGTAACCTCGACACATACTCAACCTGAGACATGAGAGAGCTGTCTTGAATCCTGTAAGAGCCACATACCGCATTCTTTCGCGACGATATTGTACTAATAGGGTGATGAAAGCACACTCGAATAACCCTTCGATCTTCACTCTTTTCTGTCTGGTGGGTATGGACGTAAGAGGTTTTACGCCGTTAGAGTTAACCTCTAGTGGTATCTGCGAATTAGATGTGAGTGTGACTGTTCCAGACGTTAACATAAGTTATTCTGTGCTAAATACATATCTATCGAAAATACCTGTACGCGCTTTCAGGCTGCCAAATCAGGATAAATTAAAAATTTAAATTTATTCATTTTCCAAGATTATCGTCTCAATAAATAAAGGGCAAAACCCATAAAATGTACCTCAGCAGAAGGTAGAACACCATAGCTCGGTCACGCGTAGTGATAATCCAAAGCAGCCTGGCGGCTCGCCACGCCACGTTATCTGAAGGATCTTTCGTGTTATATTTTAAATTATGGCACGGCAGGCAATTAACTTTATGAAAAACAGATCTTTGTTTGTTCAGTGCATTCTTTGTGTCCGCATAATGATGGACACGACGTATTCTCGCATACTAGATCTTGCTCATATGTCGTCCTAGCCTCCTAGAGGCCCACAATGAGAATCCTCTAAAGGCGGAAGTCTATGAAAAGTAATTTTTATTAAAATTGCAGCACATTACTTGATCAAAGATAATGAATCAAGAATTCTATTTCAGATTTAGCAAACTTTTGATGGTTAGAAAGGTTGGAATCTACATTCGGAAATTAAACGCACTAAAGCGATCAGCCAAACCTATAAATTGTTGCGTTGAGGGCCACACTTGCGGTAATCCCAGAGTCTTACTCATGTAATAAACGTCTCTTATCCAGTATATTTTCTAGAAATTGAACGCGAAAACCCAATGCCAAAAAAACATTGTAATCTGTATACAAGACTAGTGGCATTTGAGATGTTGCAAGTGCAGCAACGGCGAAAGGTTAGTAGAATAGAGTGTTCAGGGCTTTTACTCTGTTTCCAACCAATCATCACTGATACTACGTGTCCCCTACGAACCTCCAGCTCTCACTGTAGGGTCTAAAGAGCCGAGAGTGAGTAACAAAGTCCTCACTTCCATGAGGATTCCCAATCGCTTTCGCGATCTGTATCGTCTTCATTCCTGAGCACATTCCCCTATCACCATTGTCATGAAGCTAACCACGATCAGATCAGATGGAAGGGTCGGAGCCCTACTCATCACCAATCCTTGATCATGGAGGAAAAGCCATCCGATGAGTTTCCGGAGCGTACCCAGTACCCGATACGGAGATGGCGGATTGGATCAAGTCGACCTCGACTGTTACAAAGAAGGGAGATATAGATGAATATGCGCACCTCATGTCGTCCCGGTGTCTAGGCCTCGCCTGGCTGGGGCTGCAGGATTTTTAAGACTTTTCCCCGCGCATGCATTTTCCATTGCTACCATTTGAATTTTTTTAGGTATAGTTGCGAATAGAAGGAGACTTAACTCTAAGGGGAATTGCTGAACTGAAAGGCTTTCTATCGCAGGCCGTGTATCAGAGGTCATTTTTCATAGAAGTAGGGAACAGGAGCTGTATACATCGTGTAGCTTTGATCAAGGGGCAGTGCAATTTTCTTGATAGTTATAAATCAAAGTAGCACTATCAGAATCAAACCAATCCCTAAGTCTAACTTGGATCAAAACACAATCCTAGATGGTTGGACAGCGGTATGGCACATCTCAGCTTTCTCCAGATGAGACACTGTCAATTTTTAACAACTGATATGTCGATCATTCTGATGGACAGCAAGGGAGGCTAGATGTGGACCAAATGTTAGATTACACCCAGGTGCAGGGCTCTCGCCGAAATGATTAATGTAAAAAAATTGATGCGAGAAACCCGATTGGATTGCGGGCTGAGCGTGTGTGGTGTGATAGCTACTTGTCGAGCCCTTGATTTTACTATTTTTTATTCATTGGAATACATCATTTTTTTGGATCAAGGGATGTAAGCAACATGACTGGAGTGCCAGGTTAGTATGAGGACCATGGATCCCACTTATCAACAGCAAAGAAAAATGAGTCTCTAATTATCATCTGAGCAGCCATAATCTGGTTTGTGAGAGCGGACAGGTAGGAAAGTCATGTTTGGTTATTCGGTTGATCTCCCTAATTCTGCGCACGGCTACATCTTCTAGTCATTGTCGGCTAGTGTTAGGAGATCTGTGATCCACAAGTTTCAACATGGTGGAAAAAGTTGGCATGTCTCGGAAAATCACAGTGTGCAACCAATAGCACGATTATAATAAGATGGAGAAGGTCTAGCATTTTACCTCGAGTACGTACTCCCTAAATAACTCCGACAATTCTCTGAGACCACCAGACTCCTGTGAGCACCCCACAATGCGACGTCGGCTTGAACGTGCCTGGCGAGTGGTGTCACCCAACGGCAGGATTAACGATTCTCGACTTATTCATTTAAGCCGTCCACAGGCCCAGGACATGGCGCCGGATCTATCAATCTCTCAGGCTTTATCCTAGTTCCATTCTCTACGGCAATGGTCAGGGTTCGATGCAGTCCATGCATCAACTGGTGCTTTAGGCTCAAAGTCACTCGCAGCTCGCAGCTCCACTAATGCAAATCATCCGACCGCTTAATTTGAATTCGATGAATCCCACTCGGCAAACAGCTTGACGATGGTGAGATTCTACGTGAAATTGCTCGTGTAGTCTGGGATCGAAGTGACTTGCCGAGCTTGCTGGGAATAGTCCTATGGCAGCCCGAGGCGCACGCTGTGATTCATTGGTGTAGGTTAATTGGACCTAGATAAGCCGCTGTTGTTGTTTGTTCATATTAGCCATGGTCAAGACCACTCACTAATTGTGGGTCTAATTCAGAAACTACATACATACACAAACAGACTATCTTCAAATCTAATGCCCATCCTGGGCAAGTCTCATAAAACCTATATGGGAATTATCATGACCGGGTGCGGCCGCCAGACATCACGTAGCCATCCAAAATATCCGGTCCAATTCCTTGCGGTGAAACAATTTTAGGCAACACCTAAGCTGGAAATCGAACCACACCGAAGTCTAAAGCTGTCTAAGATATACTGAAAGATAGTATTGTGCTCACGAGAGATATTAGACACGCGACTGAGCGCAATAATCGGAGTATCACGAATTACAAAGGCCTGCTTATGCCCAGACGCAAATGCGCTGGACAGAAATCGTCTAGAACAATAGAAGTATTCTAGGATAAGCTTAGTTCCGAGACGTCAAATAATGGGGCAAGGGACCAGGTTCCAATTTATGTCGCTTTGAGGATTAGGGCCTTTGTGTAAAATAAGCCTGACTGGGTCTGGCGTCATTCTGGGCTTCTATAATTCAATTACGATTTGCCTAAAATGCCAATGCCGCGCCGTTTGTCCCCTGTCGTCTCGGAGATTTGCTGGGCTATCGTTTTTTCATTTTGCAGCACAGGCCGCAGGAAGGCTCTTGTCTGAAGATCCCTGGACTGACGGGAGTTAATGAGCCAGACCTAAGGGGTTGGTCTGGTGGTTGCCGGGTGGACCGTGGATCGCCATACTGTACTTAGATTCTCTGTCTCCATAGAATGAAACGAAGGCCCCTTCCCACTTTTATTCAAGACAATTTACTGGTGACCTACACAGGGGATTTTCCTCGGGTCGTTGTCGTTGTCTACTTTGATCTTAACTATCTACCTACTTTATATCATCGGTATCGAGACGTCAGGTGGTGACTATTAGTAATCGTGTCGTGTGGATACGGTCTGTGTATCGAAGCAGATCATCTCACGCGTTGAATGGGAGTCAACTGTTATTGGGAGCTATCTCGAGTCCACAGGCTGAAAATTCATCCTGAAATTTAGTTGGCAGCTCGGTGGTCTATATACATATTACGACCTAGTTTTGTGCTGCTGGGTCGAAACGCGTCATCACAGTGCCAGTTAAAGAAACCCGTTTCGTTCAAGTGTTGACCCTCAAGTGTGAATCAATTACGAAGGCCCCATTATTAAGTTAACTTATCGGCCTAACATCTGTGATCTGGAATTGGTGTAGAAGAAGGTGGAAAAATAAAAACAGAAGAATAAGGAAGATTACAAAAAAAAAAAAACGGCTTTTGATTTTAGTGAATTGCGTGCTGAGTTGGAAAGAATCTGGATTGGTGAAGAGGAACTCGGAATGGCAAATCGAACACTCCCAAAGTTTGAACAGGCGGGAAGGTTTGTTGGAGAAGGAAACTCCGGAGCAAGGTGGCTGTCACGACTCGAATATGATTTCAGGACGGCGGGGCATACGACGGTCTCACCAGAAAATTTTTTCTTCGCGATTGATATCCTTTTTGAAGACGAAGCGGCAGGATGGCTTGATTCAACTCCGGAATTAAGGGCCTTCATTGACGACCGGCAGAATTCGACAGATGAGCAGGTGGCTGAGTTTAAACAACAGCTAATTGAAATGTTCCCTGCCAAGTTGGTAAATCACGTCGAAGGGAACCTGCAAAATGATATCCAGGATTTTATGCAGAAGGAAGCTGAACCACTGACAGCATACTATCAGCGTGCGCTACACATTCTTCGTCGGTCACACGGAAGGGATGCCCCAAGGACAGCAGCTCTGGGCAGACCAATGATTCCTATTGAGCAAACAGTGCTCAACTCCATTATCCTTGCGTTCCTCAATGGGCTTCGTGAAGAAGATGTCAGGTGTGAAGCGCTTTCCAGGTCCGCGCTATCATGCGGTTCAATGTGGAGATGTCAAGAAATAATCCTTGGGGTTAAGCAAAGTCTAGATGCGGCTAAGGAAGCTAGAGAAAGAGCCGCTGAGAGGAACGAAATGGCGCAAATTCGAGATCTATGCTCATCTCATTACGGGAAATCCGTCTCATCCGTGCTTGCAGACTTAAGTTCTGGGAGGATAATGGTACCTAAGCCAAGGCAGGGCTTCAGCAATGAAGCCTCATATTATCAACCTCGGCCTCCGCATCATCAACAACAACAGTTTGGGAACGGGTTCAATCATGCCAATAAGGACTCACTTCCTGCCCATCAGACTCTTGGAGGAAACACCACTAATCGTCAGAGCACATATAATCCTGGGAACGTGTCTAAGAATGCGTTTGTTAATGGAGCTGCTATCTACAAGGCGAGTGATGGACCGTTGTGTTTTGGATGTGGCCATGTAGGGCATATTAAACCGAAATGTCAGAATCTGCAACTTCAGAACTGGGAGCAAATTCACCTCAAGAATTTAATATATGATCGCCCTCAACCTCCGAGAGAATCAAACTCGGTACACTACGGTCATAGATACGGTAGGTGGAAAGAGAGTCAAGATTTTCACCGTCCACTAAATCCTCACTCTGATTTGCACAATCTAAGTGAAAATTATTCCTCTAGATCTCGAGGAATGAATGGTAACTATATGGATGTCCCGGACCAACCTCAATTGAACTCCGCTTTTGGATATAGGCCAGAAAACTACCGTTCAAGTCAACACAGCCTGAATCACCCACCAGCAAGGACTGAGAGTCAGGAGACGCATAGAGATGAACCTGAGGGATCTTGGAGAGCGCCGCCCAAAGTTCATTTCGCGGATCAAAGAGATGCGGACTGTTCACTCAGTCAGTTTGCCGACATCGATATACCAGATGATCATTGGCAACACACTGAATCAAAGGCCTGCGAACTAGGCACACAGGTTCAATCATTCAGCTCTGGACCAGGTAGGAAGAGGCAACGAATCGATATAGAAGATATCCTTAGCAATAATTCGCCCAACGAGCCTGTCAATGAGGATGAAAATCCTGGAATATGTCGGCCTATAAAACCGGCAAGAAAAGGAAAGCGGATTCTAAAGCATTTGAGGGAGATAGTGGGCAGAGAGGGATGCGGCCCTATGGATTATGTGGAACTGGCGAGAAGAATATGTATACCTCTAAATCTTCTTGAGCTCTGGCAAGTGAGTCCAGATACGGCAAAGGAATTCCGAAGACTCTCAACGAGGATGAACAAGAAGAAAGGGAAGCAAGTGCCAGCACAATTTTTCTCAAGTGCGGCCGATAACGGTCTGGCTCGGTCGGTCCAGAAGAGCCAGGAAACAAAAGCTTTTCGAATTCCTGTTGTAGCGCGCGCAGAAGCAAACGGGAAAATAATAAAAGTTGCATTGCCAAAGCATATCTCGCAGGCAGACCAAGGATCAGAGATGAACATCATCTCGCAGGGCCTCGTTAAAGCTCTGAGGCTTGAAAAGATCAGCTTGGGCACCAAGGGGTTCAGTGGTCTTACGATGAACACAGCCGATGGCAGTGCAACGGAATTATCTCATTTTGTTAGTTTCGACATCGGCGTTTGCAGAATTTGGAGACGAATAGATGCGTTCGTGCGCCCAGTCGTGAAGAAGAATGGTGAACTTGATCTTCACTTACTTCTAGGAATACCTTGGTTACACGACGTTAATGCAGGGATTTTTATTCGCGACTCCAAAATAATCCTTGGAGATCCGAAATTGAATGAGGCGAAGGCCGCTATTGTAGGCCCAACGTTTATGTCTTCGAGTGGGCACAAACTTGTATTGTATCCCAGACAAGCCCTGGATGACGAGGGACATAGGGAAGAACCGAGCGAACCACGCGCGAAAGATATTGTAGAATCAGATACTGATACGACAGATGAATCTGACGATACTGACTCTGATTTTGATGGTGAGCTCCCAAAAGTTGTTACGTCTTCGTCGTCGGAAAACTAGAGAGACCTAAACATGTCAGTAAACTGTACAAAAATGTCATACACAGTGAGGAAATTACGAAAGAGGATAGTGAAAACCCTTTTTGTCAACAACCTCAGGACTCTGATCTTCAATCTTGTGTCCAATTTTCTAATTTTCATTTTAATAAGGACGGTCATCCTAATGATCCGAATTCGTCACCTATATTGTCTTCCAACAGTGTCTTACTAGAGTCGATGTCATGTACGTTTGACGAGACCGCCTTTGAACCAAGTGACCAGAAAGCACCGCGGATATTAAAGAAGAACAGAGATCTACTAACTAAGCAGCTGATGAGCGTTATGGGAGTTTCTGATAGAAAACACTGCTTAACTGATGGTACAGTTAATGGCTTCAATTCCCAGAACGACTCCAATTCAAATGAACTGTCGACTAGACTAATTAGAGAAAGTTTTGACCTGGCCGGAACATTTCCGACATCCAGAAGACCCAGAAGCAGACCTTTAAGTAAGGCTCCGAAAGAAGAGATCGATGAATGGTTTGGGAAAGTAGGAGTAAAGATAGGTACAGCTGTAGGCGATGACTTTCAACGAGACATGGTGAAACGACTTCTATTCACTTACCGCGATATCAATGGAGTTGAGCTAGAGCAACTAGTCCCAACAGACCTCTATGTTCATAGAGTTAGGATCAGAGAGGGGACTAAACCATTTTCAAAAGTCAAGCAGAAAAGGTGGCCTCCAGGGAAGGAGTTTTGGCTTCAAAAAATTGTTAATGAGGGGCTATCGTGTGGAATGTTCGAAAAGACCATGGCAGCAAATGGAAAGTTGTCAGATTGGAACGCGCAGGCCGTCATAGTGGACAAGAGCGACAATCCCGGACCTTGGGATGAGCCGAGAATTACGTTTAACTACCAGAATGTGAAGGAAGACATGCCAGGATGCTACCTGGAATTGATGGCCAAAGTACACGACCATTTGTCTCACCCCTCACACAAATTTTTTCTGAAGTTTGATGTGAAACACGGCTATTGGAATATCCTCGTTCATCCCGAAGATCGACATTTTTTTGCATTCACCATAGCCGGCATTGGCCAAGTTCAGCCGACTCGGATGCCTCAAGGATCCATGAGCGCAGGATTCTCCTTCACGGAGCTAATGTACATTGTGCTTGGTGACATTCCACCTGGTCAAAATCAATTTCCGGGCATGAAGTCTGTACTGGTGCCCGAAGATAATAGTAGTCCTCCAAAAGCCTCATTCTACATTGATGACATGTTTTCCGGTTTTCAAAACTTCAAGGATGCCTATGATTTTATGGCGGATGAATTGTTTCCTCGACTAGAGTGGTCACGTCTCAAACTATCATTTAAAAAGATGGAGCTATTCAAGGAAGAAGTTGTGGCTCTAGGAACGCTTCATAAGAAGGGCGGCATTGTGTGTGTAACTCCTGAGAGACGAGACAAGATTCGGATATGGCCTACCCCGACAAATGCATCAGAGGTTCGTGCTTTTCTTGGGGCGATTAATATGACTCGACGATGGGTTAAAAACTTCGCTGAGATAAAGGTTCCATTGTCAAGACTTACCGGAAACGGTGACTGGCGGTGGGGAGAGGCAGAGCAAGTTTCCTTCCAATTACTACAGGAGAAATGCTCCGGTGCAATTGAAATGCATGGTTGGAACTTCAAAGAGTCAACGGTCATGTACTCAGATGCGAGCAACTTTGGAGCTGGCTGTGCTGTAACCCAGTCAAGGATCATTGGGGGTAAACGAGCTGAAGTTCCGATCCTTTATGACGCTTTCACATTCACAAAATGTCAACGAAATTACGGGACGTATAAAAGAGAGCTGTGCGCTATCGTGGAATTCTGCAGGAAATATGATTATATGTTCAGGTCGCCGATTCAGGGGACAATCTTTACCGATCATCACCCGCTTACCTACTTCTTGAAATCATCTTGTCTTGATGGTATATATGCAAGGTGGGCAAGCGAGCTTAGATTTCTGAACATTGAAATTGCGTGGATACCTGGGTCACGGAACCCAATCGCGGATGCTCTTTCTCGGACTATCTTCCCGGGTGAAATAGGAAAAACGAAGGAATTAACGGAATTTGGTGATCTGGTCAACGAGAATGGAGACCCTAAATGGATTTGGAAGGATGGTACAAATGGATACGAAACATTGCTGAAATCCATCGGTGAACCATTAAAAGAGGAGGATCTTAGGGCGTTGTTCCTGGGTGATATGGCTAGGAAGGATCTTGATTCGAAGATGGCAAGTATAAGCTTGCTTATAAAGGAATTGGGAGAGACAGTGCCTACGCATGTAGCATTTGAACTCCTGAATTCGCTGTCCGAAATATCCACAGGAGTCTACAAATCTTCCTGGGTTTCCGCAGGGGCGGAAGCTATGGGGGGGAGTAACTGTCTCATTTCTAACGTCTCAGACAGCCAAGTCCCATCCACAGTGCCTCAGTATAACAGTGCACCATGGGTCAAAAATGTGATAAGGACAAAAACCATTGCGCCTCACACGAGGTTCTCTGACTCAATATGGTATAAAGAGATCTCAATATATCTGAAGACGGGAATAGCTCCCAAGAAGATCCAAACGAAAGTTCACCAAGCGGCGTTCCTCAAGAAGGCGAGTAAGTATCAAGTACAGGGACCCGAAAGAGTACTCTATCTTGATGTTCAGGGAGTTCTTAAACGCTGCATAACCGAAAAGGAAGTCTCATCACTGTTGTTGCAAGCTCATGACAATGGGGGACACTTCGCCTCATCCATCACAATGCGCAAACTATCGAAGTATTATTGGCCTGCTATGGTTAAAGATGTTCGTGACTACATTGCAGGATGTCTGGTGTGTGCCAAACATGGAACAGCAGTGAGATCACAGAAAATGGCGCGAGTGTCAATAAGTACCCCGATGGAACTACTTGGAATCGATTTCATAGGCCCTTTTCCGAAGTTCGAGGGAGTAGAAGTGTATTACATCCTTGTGGTAGTGGACTATTTCTCCCGGTTCGTGTGGTCGCAAGCAACAAAATCTGACAACTCAGAATCTGTTATTTCTACACTGGAGCGAATTTTCTTGGAGAATGGAGTTCCCACAGGTATCTACTCGGATCCTGGCGCTCATTTTGGGAAGGACACACAGCGGTTTGCGGAATCCCGTGGAGTTATGTGGTGCACGTCACCTGTTGCAGCAAAGAAAGCTACTGGTATGGTAGAGAAAGCCGTCGACATTCTACAACGAGCCTTGAAGAAGAACGCTCGTGATCCATCGAGATGGCCAACGATCCTATCAAAATCCACGTTTGATGTAAACAGGAGGGACATACTACACCTTGGGTTTTCTCCCCACGAAATTCTTAAGGGCTTCGCACCTGATGGGAATCTCGAAGCTGTGTTTCCCTCAAACCATCGAGAGAGTCTGAAGTCATTATTGAGTACAGGAACGCCAGATGTGTTTCCTGAAGATGACGATGTGCATGGAGACCTAGTTATAGACTTTATCCTTAACCGTGAAGAGACGAGGCGAACTGCGCTGATCAGGTCAGATTCGCAAAAAGATCGTGCAAAAGACCGACATAATCTGGGCGTACGAGCTGGGCATGTCTATGTACCAGGGAGTCTAGTGATGTTATGGGACGCCAAAGCCGCTGGGAAAAAGCTCAGGCCGGCATGGAGAGGGCCGTTTGTCGTTGTGGGTTATGGAGGTGACATGGAGCGCTCATTCATACTAAGACAGGTCGATGGGTCACGAATCCCAAGGCATTACTACGGAGACCATCTCAAGCCTTTTCGACTTCGAGAGGGCTATCTCATAACTCAAGAGGAGGAGGAGATTCCGGTCTATCAGAACCTTCGGTTAGGGAATGCGGCTTTTAAATTGCCAAAGTATGTCGAAAAGGTCCGTGGTGTTCATGACGCATGAGAAAGCTATTTACTGTTGTGGAGTCACCTTCTGGGAGTGCATGTCAGCACGATTGAGCCGTGAGGAGCTATGGCATTTTAGCAGGGACAAACGATCAACACTAAACGGAGCTCGTCATCACGAGATGCAGATGGACAGAGATGATATGGCGTTTCAGTAGCTAAGGGCACGTAGTCTTCGCGGGTGCTTCGTCCTGTGGGGGGGAGTAGTTAATGAGCCAGACCTAAGGGGTTGGTCTGGTGGTTGCCGGGTGGACCGTGGATCGCCATACTGTACTTAGATTCTCTGTCTCCATAGAATGAAACGAAGGCCCCTTCCCACTTTTATTCAAGACAATTTACTACGGGGCATTGAATCTAACCAGCTCCACTATCCATGCACGTCGTCATCTTGGAGAAGGCTAGCTAGAGGAGTGTTGGTTCCGTGTTAGTAATCCTGTCATCATGACAGTTAAGTCCAGATAGTATCTGGCCGCCGGAAATTCAAACTCTTTTCACCAGATGGTCAACCAGCTAGCTTCATAGCCTGTAACGGGGTTCCAAGCAATCCGAGCCATTCTCCAACAAGAAAAAGACTGCGAAGAATGGAATGATGGCACTCGCCGTGTTCAAAAGAGATGAAAGAAGAATTACTGTCAAAGTAGTTGCGGCACGGAAAATAAGACTTGCCAGTTCTTTGCCATCGACCCGGCACTAGACACAGCACTTTCTCATGATAAACTTGTAATGGCGGTAATGCTCTCTATCTAGTCTAGATATAATCTTAGATAGCAACTGCCAGCGCCTCTTCTCGCTGCAGAGGCCCAGCGAACATTAACTTCCTATGAGTCGCTATTTTCCTTATGTACACGCTCTGGAGAGCCGTGGGCGTTGAGGTTGTCAATTTACATGTTCGGGGTTCTAGCCTCGGCCTGGCTAGACTCATTTTAGTAAATCGTGCTAGACATACTCACTAGTGTTGGCGTACCAGAGGGGTCTATGCGCTCTGCAAATTTACAGGGCCTGCGGTTCACCGCTATTATCAGCTGTGTCGTCATCGTCGTTGCTCATGATTTACCACCATACTTGAAGTTAGATTGGGGATAAATATATCCAACGGTATGCGCGGCCAATGACACTATTGAAAGACAATGGTCTACATAGAGCTAAGCAGCTGTCTCAACTCGCTTCTCGGGACAAGCTAATTAACAGGTCAAAGACTCAAAGCGTTTAACCTAGCAATCTTCAATCCAAAGTCTTATCATGCCTGATAATAAGTTCAAGAACACTATCTTTTTTTCATTAATACAAGCTATGCCGGTTTACACCTAGACGTAACAGGTTCTCAGGTTTGCGTCCGCGAAGTTACGGATGCCCGTCGGAGAACTCACAGTACAACGCATTCTGCCGGTATGATAGAGATTTGGGGATGTGGGAGACGGAAAGTCAAATTGACGAGAATAACCCAAGGGTGTATTTGCCTCAGAGGCGACTGAGATTCGAGGTTTCAAGGAAGCTTTCACCTTCGGACAGTATTCTGCCCTCTACGATTCTACTTGGGCGAGCGCAGGCGACACTTTTATGAATTTTCAAGATGATAAACCGACAACGTAACTTTACAAATTATAGACTGGTCTCCCAAATGGATTCTGTATAGCTTGGTCACCTGTCACTTTCGAGATGGAGTATCTCTTGATCAAATCCACTAAGATCGAACCATACCAGTTACAGCGATCGCGTACAATGCAATGAAGGTTCAGTTGGGAAATATTTGTCATGCAATCCCATACCTTGACTATCATAGACGGTGGCTGAGTATTTTGCGGACAAACATACTTCATTTTGATATTTGTGAGATAATTCCAGAGATCCATAAAGTATAAGAAATACAACTCGTGTCATAAATAAAGGGATGAAACAAATAAAGTTATAGGGTTGCAGCTCAGCTGGCCTTTATTGTCACAACATAATCCTATGCCTATAACAGTACTGGATTGGTGGGCTGGCCTTTTTGACACCCCAAACTTTTACCGGTAGATCCACTTTTTCGTAAGGCCTCAATTAGTTGCTCCTGTTGTCGCCTTCATCCTGCACTGTACTTCGGTGGGATTGATAGATGAACGACGACGGCAATCTTGTGATTTGGGACCACTGATAGAGCTATTATTTATTTCGCTCTTATTTGACTACATTTAATCGTTGATGAAATTCACACACTTTGCTCGTACCAAGATCTTGCTACCGAGTGTCTTGGATCTGCACGCTAAACGAGCACAGAATCTAACCAAGAACTAGCCGCAATTCAGTCTATCTGCCCAGCGACACAACAATCGACAAGGTAAAGGCCTCTGGAGCACCTGAAACATTCGAAGGCTTTCCAGTTTAGGAAATTTGAGATTTTGATTGATCTTGTCTTTTATTATTCGGCAAAAGGGCGTAGGGCTCTATAAAAAGCAGTGCGGGCACTACTACCCGTCTGGTGGAGCCACGGATATTAATATAGAAAGTTACAGTCGAAGTATCGTTGCTTAGCATGTAGATTAGACTAAGTTGCAGCGAATCGCCCGCCTTGGCCAGTGGAATAGACTCGCCGAAAAAGCGGGGCATAGAAGTCAACGAACCTTGGGCCAGAGAGAAATGATTCTGGCTTGCCGTATGTTACAAGTGATAGAGGATTTTCCTGGGATATAGATAGAGGTTGTGGATTGTTTCAACCCGCATCACATTTGGGCAATAATTAAAATAACGGATAGAGTATTCCTAAAGGAGAAGACGACTGTTGTTCCGCATCTATCACTCCCCGAGGTACCGTCAACATGAAGCTGCAATTGGCAGTCAGTAGACAAAGTTTTGCAAAGACTAGGATTTACCATCCATATCACTTACTTCCTGCAAATAGAACACGCTCAACCATACTGCAGCTCATTATCATCCTGCTCTTACTACGATTGATATGCTGCAGGCTGCACGACAAAATCTTTGTTTAAACTGAGTCCGTAAGAAAGCCACTAATTGGACTGTATTGGGGTTGATCGAGTATATGGACGAGCGCTAGAAATACTTGAACTTTTTTACCTAACAATTTCAATAATATCCCTCGGCTCGAGCCTATGTTCACCCTTACTTATCTAATCGACCCCATAATTTCGGGTATAACCCGCCTTTCTTTCAAGCTATGCATAGCTGCATCTGATCTAATGGTGCCTCATTGTTGTAATGTAACTTGCTCACAATTTGATATTTTGCAATTCGAAATACTATAGAACTGGTGTCATTATCCCTTTTGAAGACAATAAGACAAGTAGGCCCGGATTACACCAAACTGATACTATCTGCAGTTCAGTTTAATTCGTCTTGATCAACTAATTCTATCTCGACCTTGCCTATGTGCCGAATCACACTTATTCTGAATATTATTGGAACCTTTATCGACATAGCCCCAGATACTATGCGCCAGAGCCCTTGATGCTTTCTATACGATAACCTGTACATCACTTTTAGCCTCAACTCGTCTAAATTAAGGTTCTTTATAAAATGTAGAGCTTCAACCAGTCATTCAGCGTGGTATCACTCGAGATTCCGCACAGTATTCCGCTATCATATGTCCTTTCTCGATCAGCCAATACCTCCCTGTTGAGTTTTTTTCCAATCCTCTGGTCATGTATAGTTGTTACTTTACTCCCAATTAAGGGGCGAATCATCCAAACACGCACCAGAGATCGAGATGGCGATGTTCCCGCCTTCGTCCAAACTCTAATTTATTGGCTTGCGAAACTAAGTCCCTAATTTGCTGCAGGTGATTGGTTGGAGACTGACTTGTTAATACTATTGGTTAGGATTCAGTTTGATCATTGGCTAGCATATTGATCATAGCTCAACAGCGCATAGTTTCTATAAAGGGTCAAAAATCCTCCTATTTAATGATGATTTGGATCAGAGTTTCTCAGGTGCATCAGTAACTTGTCGAATTGCTATGGAAAAAATCACAAGGTAGGTTAGGCTAGTAGAATATTTTCAGAAAAAGCTTGGATCCTCAGGAAGGTTGTTTGTTTAACACAAACTTCAGATCGACTTGAGCTCGTATGTATGTCGTATTCTAGCAGTAAAAGCTAAATCGCTTGATTTCTGCTGCTGCAAAAACTCCACGGGTCGGGACATGATCTAATGATATATCAATTAGGCTCCTTCCAACTAGTTTCTCGTCGAAAACTCCATACTAGCCTTTACTCACAACTGAAACCTAGCCTTGAGGGAAATTTAAATTAAAATTTATTGGCTACTTCACTGCTAGTTACTCAGCAATTATCTCTTACAATCTACTCTTGTCGTCTATCTGTCAAGTTTTGGGCTCTAATACGTAGATGTCTACCATAAAAACCCCTGGACTCCAGCAAACCATATAGCTTCGTATTTCTGAGTTGGTAATTTACTTATTCAGCGTGCCAAACCTCATCATACACTCCGTATAAGTGAGGCATTCCGGCCATTATTATTTGTAAAACGTGTTATTCTTTTTAGCCGATTTTCAGTACTCTTCTATTCGCCAATATGTCAAGTAGGGAGAAAGTGGAGAAAGACAAGAAAACTTCTAGATAACCTTAAGTTCTTCTTTTTCTATAAATTATCTACCTTACAACAATTTCGGCTCTATACATCATTTGATGACTGCTCCGAATCTGATATACTGTCTGGCTGATGTCGAATATATATCTTTATATCGTGGGTATTTTAATTACATTCATCGATGCCTTTTCATCGACGAGAAGATTAGCAAATTTTGCTCTTGTCCATTTTTCAGAAGGAATAGCTTTTGTTCCGTCAGTATCACACTCTATTGCAAATATTGAACGATAAATCTGGCACAAGATGCTAAGAAGCAATCAAGAATGTTGATTTGTTATCAATACAACGTATAAAATCTATGTAATATGCCCAATAATCATTAATCTTAGTAAGATAGGAGACCTCAAGGCTTACTGCCTCGAGTAAACAAGGCCCCTTTTGTCTCTGCCGGGAGAGACAATTTTGTTGTATCGAACTTTTTGAGCTTGGTTGATCTCTTTTTCGCATAGATAAGTTGTATTGGTCTACTAATTTTTGCTGATATTATTATCCAAATGTGCCGGTCACAATTATTGTCGGTTTCACAGGATAGATAGTTATATTTAATCAAGTGGTTCAATGGGTACATGATTGTTGTTATTGTGTACCTAGAATAATGATACAAACTGAAGAGAAAGTTTACGAGTACGACTTAGTACATATTCATTTCAATGACCATATCCCTCATCGACCATTCTCTAGCTTCAGCCGATATTTATATCTGACAAAGGAAAAAAAGCGTGGAGCATAAATCTAGGAGAAAGTTCTATGGGACGGGTGTGAGAGAAAGAAGGACAAGTTTACAAGATGACACAGAGGTTGGATGTAATCTCGACGGGCGTGAAATTTTGAAATTTGGCAAGGAGTTTTTACAAATTGAGCTTTGTGCGCGCGAAGCCTTCGATTGCAAGATTGAAGCTGACACTATAAAAACAAGCCAACGATGGATAGTGCCGTGGTTCGCCTCCTGCTGGTGATTTCCGGTATATTTTTAGGAGGCTGGGCATCTACACCACTTGGGAAAGAGATACCTCAAACCACACTTCACATGGCGAAAATTAAATGGATAACTCTGGGTTTTTGAGACTTTCCCCTGGGTGGGTATTCACGGATGAGGGTTGACTTGGGGTGAAGAAAAAGCCGGCACAAGTTCGCAGTGGTACTTGCAAATAGAATCCGAGGCATGAGTGCTCTTCTTGTATGTTCAGTCATCTTTTCTATACAGTTTCCTCGTTACTGTGTCATGACTAGGTAGCTATATACGCAATTAAAATCTGATGCAATAAAAATAAAGCCCATCCTCTTTTTTCCTGTCTCCGAACAATTCAACCGAGCTAGCACAATAAACACGCCCCTACCGACGATACAAACTCCCTATTTATCTGCGGTTGGATTTTTAGACGATACTAATGTACCAACTTGGTCAAGTACCACCGGAGAAAATTGGGAGAAGTTAAAAAAACTACACGGTTTCTGCGAGGCGTGGGCAGAAAAGGATGAAGTGAAGTTTGCGCCAGAGAAATACCAGCCCATGAACTTCCTGCGATCAAGGAAAGGACACAATCTAGATGCAAAAATCAGCATACAAGGACATCTAATCTCTTCGCAGTCCTCCCTCTGAGCTCTTGGAATCTACTACGGCCCTTGGCTTCAGTAGGGCTTTCATATATAACATATCCAACAGAAGTCATACACGCAAGTACAGTCAATATGTAGATTAACGCAGTCTTCCTAGAGTACAATATCCAAGAAGTCCAAGTTTGTGTACAGCACGATAGTGGTGTATGTTTATTGTACTACTTGAGTCTTGGACTATCTAGCACATTGGGCTCCTCTCTGACCCAGGCCACACCATGTACAGTGCTCCTCGCCTCTTACGCTTCTTAAAAGATGCTTGATATATTCCCCTTGATGAATAGCCATTCAGCTCAGTATTTACCCGTGGAATTCAGCCACCTTTTCCACGGAACCTTCTACCCAAAAAAAAAAAGGTAACAAAGGAAACCGCGTGCGCAGGAAAAAGTCTCAAAAAACCTGCAGCCCTAGCCAGGTGAGGCCTAGACACCGGGACCACATGAGGTGCGCATATTCATCTATATCTCCCTTCTATGTAATAGTCGAGGCCGGCTTGATCCAATCCACCATCGCCGTAATGGGTGCTGGGTACGCTACGAACACAACGGATGGCTTCTCCTCCATGATCAAGGGTGGGTGATGAGAAGAGCTCCGACACCACCATCTGATCTGATCGTAATTAGCTTCATGATAATGGTGATGGGGGGGATGTGTTGAGAGATAAAGACGATACAGACGGCGAAAGCGATTGTGAATCCTCATGGAAGTGAGGACGGTATTACTCAATCTTGGCTTTGCAGACTCTACAGTGAGAGCTGGAGGTTTGTGGGGGACACCACTGACAGGTGTTGAGAATAGTCCCCAACAGCATGATAATCAGGCCAGCCCCCTCCTACAGGTCCCGGATATAGGCTGCAGCTTGTCCCGCGTGTAGAATACTAGAAAGAATAGTAAAAACATTGCTGGGTATCCAATTAAAATGCTTGAAACTTGTTAGAGATGCAAATAATACTACCAGTAGAAGGGTATTAGATCACGAATGCTCAATTCTACGACTAGACATCCACCTCAAGCAAAGGAGGCCTCAACACATCGGACTTTAAGAGAGACAGACTATCAAGTAGAATACACAATCCGCATGTTACAAAATATTGCAGAGCAATAGTAGGAGCGAAAATAGCCATACCAAGAATCGAAGCCGAGATATTATAGAGTGGACCAAAACGTGTGACAAAAAGTGAAGATTAGACGAAAGAAGCTGGTAGGATAGCAGCATTCCAGGAATGGGAAGACACAAGGAAACTTTTTAAGAAAGAGTGACTGTCTTCTTACCGGGCAACGGTAGACCTAGAACATTGGAAAGCAGTAAAAACCATCAGCAACAAAAGAACGGGCAGTAGTAAGATTGCCTACAGAAGCACACCCCCTAACATCCACCGAAACCCTGGCAGGGCTCAAAGCAGTATCGCAATACCGATGAGAAGTGAGCTTATCGGCCTCAACTCTTATCTATACAGAAGAGAGGTCCCAGGAGTGGCAAATCAAAAATGCCCGTGGTGATGTCCGTCACGAAACGTCAAACATATGATCTCGGTTTGTCCTCAGTGGAATAGGATATATAAGGGCTTCACGTTTGTTGTTCACAGTTGTGAGTCCAGAAATGAGTTTATATGTTATCTGACTAGGTTATTGAACTGTATAACCCACTACTTAGTTCGTGGACTTTATTGGTAAAGGGAAGCTTATGCAATAATGAAGGATAAAAGGATGTCAATTCGACTACTCTACTAAACACAGGTACCAGACTCCTTTTAATCCCAATAGATAGCCCGTGCGGGATCTCCTATTAACAGCAGTAAACAACGCTAGCACAGGGTATACGCAATCTCCATTCGCCAAACACCAGTCGGTCGGGACTACTGATTATCGAGCCTAGTAGGATCGATAAAGTGTATCCCAACACAGAAATAATAGAAAACTCAACAACCAAACCCTTCATCAATTCGAGAAATTCAAAAATTCATTTTTTCCCTCTTTCCTCCCTTCTCGACCTCGTCGCATCTATCTCTGAATTGTGATCGAGCTCAGGCATTTTCACCATGCCTCCAGTTCGCAAAAAGCGCCCCAACGTCAAGTTGGACAACACGAGAGTCCACCCGAGGGCTCTCCAACAATTACCTGGCCTTGCCCAGTCTCCGAAATGCGCGGAGATGAGCAACGTCTCTACCAAAGGGAAGGAAAAAGCCCTCCCCACCGTCACTGAGCCCGATACTGACATGATCGGGTCAGTCGAAATTATTGAGGAAATTCCTCAACCATCCTCCGTCCCCCACGGGATTGGAGAATCGTCAAAATCTCCCCCGACCGCGCCAAAACTGTCGGAGAACGCTGCACCCAAAGCAGCGTCAAAATCAACGTCGCAGCCCAAAGCTGCCACGAAAGCAGACTGCCCTCCGGAACTTCGACCCATTATCGAAGCCGAGCAACGACGTGCCGCCGAAACAGCGGCAAATCTGGCCCTTTGCTCCGCCGCCATCTCTGGCGTCGAAGTCACCCTTCTTCCTTTGACCAACGGGTCAAACAGACAATTTGTAGACTCGATGAGAGTCTACCTACGCGCAGCCATCGCGCAATACATGGCCACGGGCCCGGCCTCCACGCCACCCGTCCTCCCTCCTCGCCCGGCGAACCCGATCCCAAGGGCTCCCGACGTCAGGAGCACAATGATTTCCGCCGTCCCAGCGCTGCCTATAAAAAGCACCTGGGCCACGGTGGCCAGAAATGGACTGCAACAAAAAGCAGTCCCAACTGTAAAGGCTGTTCCGCGACCTGCGGAAAAAGCCCAAAATAAAGAAGCTCCGAAGGCTAAAGTCGACAAACGACTGTTCCTTCGCTTAGAGAGCGATCACCCATGGCGCCAGCTTTCGCCTGACGGCATAAGGCATCAATTATGTAGTAGGCTACTGTACACCTTGAGTTAAAAAAGCTCTATACACCGTGTCAGAACCGGATTTGCGATTCTGACAGCGGATGAAAATGAAAGGGAAGAGCTCTTAGATGCCTCACCGAAGTTGTCGGACTTCAATGCCAAAATCGAGGAAGCCTCCAACCTTGTCGCCTTTCGGATCGCGAATGTTCCAGCGACTATAAAATTAATCAACCGTATTGAGACGGTCGATGCCGGTAGGATCTCACTGGAGATTTACCGCAAAACACAACGACGTCCATGCCAGGTGCGACCGCACGGGACATGTCGTCCTGGAGCGCCATACAGAAACTGGTATGCCCTTTTCAACCGGGACTCCGCCCCTCGTGCGGGCTTCCGAATTCTCGATGAGTCCGGAGCGGCTACAAAGATCCAGCCTCGTCGCCAAATTGAACAGTGCAAACGCTGTTTGGGCTTCCACGCCACCCGTGGTTGCTCCCGCGCCCCAGCGTGCTGGAACTGCGGATCAAACATGCACTCGGAAGCCGAGTGCAAGGCCCTCACAAAGTGTCGCAACTGTGGGGGACCCCACCGATCGGATTCTCGGGACTGCAAAGTCGGACCCAGAAAGTCTGGACCGGTGACCAAAGAGCAGCTCGCGTGGATCCGCCACATCGAACAAGGGGAGTTCGCGAAGGTGGCACGAGCACGAGCAACAGCAAAGAAGGCCGAAGAGGCAATCACCGCCGCTGCAAAGGACGTCTCTATGGCCGAGGCTACAGGTTTCGGAGTTCTAGAATTTGAAGAAGAAGTTTGAGGACACAGCAACCTCGACGATGTCCCTTTTGGGGCATATACTAACCAATAGCAGGATACCGGCTGGAGAAAAAGTGCCTGCTATCTCATCTCTTGCTCTCAGCGGAGATTGAGTAAATTTGTCATTTGGAAGATGTGGCAAGAAAGGGAACGGGCGAGAAGCGCGGGATCCGGACCACATGAAAAATCTTGTAAATTTGATTTCAGTCTTTGGCTTTTAGTTTTGATTTTAGTTTTTGATTACAGTTTCTGAGTTATAATTTACCTGCTACTTTTTCTGTAGCGGGTCACGCGGTTGGAATGAGTTGGGCCTGTAAGCAGTGATCCCCGCCGGCTCCACCAGTCTTGTACCGATAGTGGACCTAGAGCCTTAGCTTAGGACTTTAATATAATAATAATAAAAAAAAAACCCTTCATCAATTACTTCCATTAACCATCACCTGACTTATCTCTGTACTCCATAATTTCAACATAGGTGAATGATTATGAAGAGCGTGCGTGATGTTTTGTCCTCATCGAACGCATTTTCCCGTGATACTAGTGCGCTCTTGTTCATAGCCGGAGCCAGATATTTCCGAATTCACATACAAGGCCATAGCCTGTAACATAGGATAAGAGGAGGGGTACTGTGATTGGCAAAAGATAGGTCTTTTGAAGCTATGATGAACAGCCCGGATGATATAGAGAGAATTTCAAAGTAGGTACATGGTAAAGGTTGTTATCGACTTTGTATATGTACGTCTGTTATCACAGACATTGGAAATAATTCATGAGATTGCTTAATGAGAGGCCAGTATTGATTCCGGTATAATCTTGTAGAAGACTTGTCCCAACTATCAGAGGCTACAACGTCTTTATCTATCTACAGGTGACTTCCCCATATTCCAACCACGCTAACCATACAGGACATAGCATGTAAAGCCTGATTCGTATCATCATTTTGGGGTTGAGGTTTACCGTGCAAATGCTACTCGAGTCGCATGTCTGACTACTATGCGACACGCTCAGGTATCAATCTAACAACCCACACCAAAACCGAAACTACTCACAACCCTGATGATGACCCCATGAATAATTGTAACAGTAGCCTGCAACCTAGCACAATTAGGCCATACCTCGTTGACCAGGACCTAATCCGAACAGGTTGGTTTGAAAAGTTCTGGCTTGCTGAAGAAGCTGAGATAGCATTCGATGAAAGTATGAAGTGATTGGGAAAAGGATAGGACGTAATTCATGCTGTAATGGAAGTTGTATAGAGAAGCGTAAGCTGTTAGGTTTGTATTTCTTATCACCTAGTGAAGCGAGTTGGGAGATTGAAGAGTCTGAAAACTATAGTGGAGAGTTGTTGATTAAACCCACTTAGTATCAGAGCGCTATTTAAACTAATTACTACATCTGAGTGAAGGACACGATTCACCTATTTATCCTGAATAGTTGGGAGGCTGGTCAGTGTATGAGTCGTCATGAATGTGGCTAGTAATAATAGAACCTTATTACGTTCCGTATAAGTGTGACTCTTCATTGCCAAGTAGCGCCAATTTCAACAATTCACACTGGATGAACCGTTTGAGCGCGCTTCCTGAAGGAAACCCTAGATACCCGATAGACGAAAGAGAGATAGGATCAGGCGGTTTTCATCGGATTGCTTTCCTACATGTAAATACTATGGCTATATATACCTGCATGGGCCTATATGGTACCTGAACAGTATAAACAAATTCAAATATAATTTAAAAAAAATGCCATCTAGCTCTGGGCGCACCTTGTGCAGTGATCCTATCATCTATTGATTCCGAAAAAATATATCTCATTTAATACCCATGATCAATAGCCATTTGGGGACTATTCTCAACCCCTGTCAGTGGTGTCCCCCACAAACCTCTAGCTCTCACTGTAGAGTCTGCAAAGCCAAGATTGAGTAAGACCGTCCTCACTTCCATGAGGATTCACAATCGCTTTCGCCGTCTGTATCGTCTTTATCTCTCAACACATCCCCCCCATCACCATTATCATGAAGCTAATTACGATCAGATCAGATGGTGGTGTCGGAGCTCTTCTCATCACCCACCCTTGATCATGGAGGAGAAGCCATCCGTTGTGTTCGTAGCGTACCCAGCACCCATTACGGCGATGGTTGATTGGATCAAGTCGGCCTCGACTATTACATAGAAGGGAGATACAGATGAATATGCTGCTGTGATATAATATCTGTTGAATTAGTAGATGATGTAATGAGAATTCCTCATGATGTTGCTCTTAGTTCGCTGTGTAACAATGAAGTTGGATGTGCCAACTATTAACTGGGAAGTGGTATACGCTAGGTGGAGATAAGACGAATCTCAACAATTCTAGTTGGGAATGCGCATAGTTAGGTGGAAGGACATGAAAGAAACTAGGACTAATTTTTATGTATATATAGACCTGCTCATATAGGAGAAAATAAGAATTCATCCGAATTTTACAATATATGCGCACCTTATGTGGTCACTTTGTCTAGGCAACAGTTTATTTGAGCTATTCTCCCGCGCACGCCGTTTCCATTGCTACTATTTTTAATTTTTTTTGGGTAGAAAGTTCCGCGGAAAAGGTGGCTAGATTCCACGAGTAAACACTGAGCTGAATGGCTATTTATCACGGGGAATATATCAATGATCTTTCAAATAACAAAGAGGCAAGGAGCACTGTACAAGGTGTGGTCCGTGCCAGAGAAGAGCCCAATGTGCTAGATAGTCCAAGATTCAAGTTACACAGGAAACACACCTTTCTCAATAGCCATTTGGCTCAATTCTCATTCTCAGAAGCCAATCACCTTTCTCACGGAACCTTCTACTCAAAAACAATAGAAATAGCAGCAATGGAAACTGTGTGCGCGGGAAGATGGCTCAAATAAACTGTAGCCTAGACACAGGGACCACATGAAGTACGCATATCCATCTACATTTCTCTTCTTTATAAAGGTCGAGGCTGTTTGGATTAGACCAGGGCTAGAAATATGCAGAGATGCTTGGATACATTTCAGGCTACTATTTCTCCTTGGGGTATAATCCGAAGGTCTTTGATTCAAAGGGCGAGAGGTTCAGTTTGATAAATATGAGTTGAACTGTCACATCAATGAATGTTTAGCAATCACACATCTCAGGAGTGTAGATGCATGGAACATATTTAGCATAAGAAAACACCACTATCGCGAACGTCATTGTAACATTCTGTAAACGGGACTGTAACTAGATATAACTTGACGATTAAATATTGACGTGTTGCTAAGTTAATGGATGAGGTACGTATACTTTGGATAGATAGTTTATAAGTGATCTGGACTGGAAGTGAGGATGGGCAGGCTCTATAGGAAGCACATCTTTTAAGATAGCCAATTATCTTTCATCTACATCTACACTTACATTATATTTTCTTTGCAATACTCAACGTATATTTACACATCGACATCTGACGATCCAAAATGATTTTGTGCCTATTGTCCCTTATTTCAAAGTTGATAAAAGGCGAACCTAATCCAGTCAACCATCGCCGTATCGAGTGCAGATGTAACGGCCTTACAACCGAGTTATAACTGTAGCCTATGCTAGACGGCATAGGCACAATGTCATAGTACCTTGCCATAGCTATATAGCTGAATACAATATGAATTAAAATAAACTAACAATAGTGTTAGAAGCTAGAAGAATTGGGGCTATCGAGTAGGCCACGTTGTTGATACGCACGTGATTGCAAATTCTGTACTTAGTTTCACTTCAGTAGTTACATGAATTAATGCTCTCTATAACCTCAATGTCTGGGTGGTCATTATTTCCTTAATAACTAGTAGAGCTCGAAAAAAACATCATATTTGTCAGAAAGCAGCGCAGCGCTCCACGCAGCCTTTATTATCAATTTGACATGGTGAATCTTGTTTGATATCTTCTATTAACTCTCTTATCATTTCGCTTTCTCTTCTTAACGCGGCTCTCCATCTTCATGGTCCTGTATCCAGATACCGCAAAGGACGTTAGACTTGAGAGATGTATGAATAGTAGGGCCCGTGCATTGAACAGGGACTTGGATTGTTTAACCCTTATGTAATCACATTTATGTGTTTCCCCTTTAGGATATAAACTGCCAACAGGTATTGTTAGACTTAATCTGTCCATAACTCTGAGCTTGATGATGGCCAGCAAGACGAAGAATATCATGACCTGTTACTTAAGATAAAAGGGCGAAAAGGGCATTAATTAGAAGATAGGACCGATATAGTAAGGGGTGATTAGCCCAGAGTAGGTATGGGCATTGTGAATGTAGTCGGAAGCATCATCCTATTAAAGAGGAATCAAGTGTGCGATATATATATACACGTGTCCTATCCCTGTCACTAATTACTAGATCCCGCACTGCCATAAACACCATCAATCTCTGCTATCCATCGCAATCCCGAGTATCAATATGAGTTACTATTAAACGGTATGTTTGTACGGGTCGACATCAAGATAGAAATGTTAACAGGTATCTGTTGCTCGAGCCATTTAACCCGGATCCGTGACGACCGGGTACGCTCCAGAAGCTCAACTGATGGTTTCTCCTCCATGAACAAGGGTGGGTATGAGTACGGCTTCGTCGCTAACGTCTGATCAGATCATGGTTAGCTACATGATGGTGCCGGGGGATTTTACTGAGAGATGAAGACGACATAGACAAGGTGACGGTTTGGGAATTCTCATGGACGTGAGGACGACCGTCCTACTCGATCTCGGCTCTACAGACTCTACAGTGAGAGCCGGAGGTTCGTAGGAGGCACCACTGTCAGGTATAAAGTTTTTGTCCCACTACTCCTGCCGTATCGGAGATAGTGTAATGCGCTGAAACTAGAACCTTGACCACACGCCAATTCT
Organism: Blumeria graminis f. sp. triticale; assembly: GCA_905067625.1. Lineage (NCBI taxonomy): Eukaryota > Fungi > Ascomycota > Leotiomycetes > Helotiales > Erysiphaceae > Blumeria > Blumeria graminis. Next base: position 8,197,134 of record LR898477.1, read on the forward strand.
CGTTTAACCTTCGAAGTCGTGGAATACAAATAATTTGATCACAGATTTATCATTCTTTGCATGACGTTGTATTGAAACACCATGCTGACGCTCCTCAAGAATTCATCAAGAGTACAGCATCCCCGCGTGACCCGTTTACCAACAAAGATATGGGTTACTTAGCAAGGGCACGCCATGATAGCTTGTCACTCTTAATGAGCCCTCGTTGGTCATGTGGAAAGCGTGTGGAGTTTCGCTTAACAAATCGTGTCATGTATTGTGTTGTGGCTAAATTGCTGCACTCAAAATCAGAATCTGAATTAATCAGCCCGCTTTTTGCAAAAGCCCTTTGGCTTATGCAAGCAATCCAATGGCTGCTCGGTAAACGTATAAATCCTGGTTACACTGCATTAACCCTCGAGCACTCTATGAAGGTATAGCGTGTCGCGTGATCATATAATGATGGTAGAAACTAGAGCAAGTCCGTAGTAAAAGTCACTTGATTATTCTATTCTATATTGTAAATCGGAAGCAATTCTCCTTTCTATACTTGATTATAACTTGCTCAACGTCATTGCCTTGAAAGCCACGGCATTAGTTTCCAACGTCATCAAAGCTATCTTTGTAGTTACCAGCGTTTTATGGCATGTGTCGCTTAGCTCGGTACTGTTGCAGCCGATGCCAACCTCACGGGTCTATTTCGTAACACACCGATCACAATACTTGAGTTCTTCAGTTGTTGCCGCTAGATTGTACGTTCCGGACGTATCTATGCTATACGGTACAGTTGCTAGACTCTTTTCTGTCAGGAGTTAGGAAGTAAAGTTAAATAAAATTTCCCCTAGTCGAGACTATAACAATTTTTTGGGAGTTTACTATCATTGAGAAATTCTCATAGAGCTAGACACGTATTACAAGATAGCACTAGGCATAGGGTTATAATAAATAGGAAACATTTGAGTAAATGTTAATATTGTTCGTCACCACTTTGGACCCTAAACTCGAATATTCGTAGTTTTGAATTTTCTCTAGGATTTACAAATTTAATTGCCATTCCTGTTGGATTAAATAAATATTTCTTGTATTGTGAAGGTTACAGATATGCTAGAAGTATCTCACCCAAATTTGTTAATTTGAATGATGGTCAATTACATTAGGCAATCCCCTGGTTGACTGATAAGCCAGTTGGGGTCATAAAACATGCTTAGTTACGTCATGTCGGTTTAGAATCAAGAACTTCCTTACTAGATTGGAAGACGAGCAAACTCGCTGGAATAGATATCGAAATTAATGATTCGGCAACAATCCCGAGAGTCTTTCTGAGCTCTGGATTATAAGTTGAATTAGGAAAATCAAAATCCTCTTTAAATCGCAGCTGTAAACTCTTCCTTCCACAGATTACTATATCTCCCGCATTCTGGTGATTCCCTACTTTCAGTTTAACGTGCGAGATACAGTCGGAAAGTGGTGAAGTGGTCTTAACTTCGAAAAACTCGACACGTTCAGAGAGTGCCTTAGGTAGCATTTCTCGGTGCTTTTTAAGAAAGACAGTATCATCAGTTACGCTTGCCTCGTTACTTATTGCATCAGTTTTAGGTTTTTGTGTCGAGTTTACTTCCATATTCGATATCTCGTGAGAAATTTCACTAGGTGCGTTATTGTGGTGTTGTGATGGTTGTACTTTTAGATATATAATAGACACTTTCGTATTACAATTGCATTGAGCAAGTTGTAAAATAAATCGAAACGCGTATTGGTCATCACGCCCACCGAAAAATGGTAGAACTACGTGATGAGACCAATCGACAATTGGTGCTAAAAGTGGCACGCTATTCAAATTCTGGCTTTGGAGTCCTTGGTTGATGAAGATTGCTATGTTTTTTGGGGCAACTTCTAGCGTCTTGCGAACAAATGCATCTTGAGAAATACACGATAAGCCCTCGTGAACAGCATCCGTATCTGTTAATGTTGAAGCTTCACACCATGGTATTAATATAAGATCCGCGAGTCGATTCTCCGCCTCTCTTATCAGTGTTTCAGAGTATTCAGTTTCTGAAACTAGCGATACTGTTCCTGACGCAGCGAAATTATGAAGTCGTGCAAACGTTAGAAAAGCGTCAAGGACAGGATCTCGATAATTTCTCTCGCCGACCATGGACCCTTGCATTACAGATGATGTTCGATCAGTCAGCTCAAGCAAGTGGAGACCATGTAATTCAAGTGGCTTCTTCAACATAGCATATTCTGAAAGAACTGGCACAATTTTAGGTTCAGAGTCCTCCAAAGACTCCAAACCGATCTGTATTTTTTTAACAGATGATGTTGGCTTATCGCCACCGAGTAGTGCAATAAACGTAAACAAACCTGGAAGAATACCTTGCCTCAGGTAAACAAGCAATTTTTGGGCAGGTACGATTTGTTTCGTCATTAAGTTCTCTTGGCTACCTATACTTTCATCTCGAGATGGATTTCTTTCACATTCGGAAGAATTCTTGAACTTCAAATCTTTTAGCCTTCGTTGGTAGTGTGGTGGATAAAGACTCATGGCTAAGGGTGTTGTGGTGACGGTAGTTACCAGGGCCATAAGGACAAAGATAGTGAATATTTTAGTAGAGAGGATATTTGCTTGTAGTCCAATATTCTTGAGAAATCGTTAGTACAAAGAACCGAGATAGAAAAAAAATTTATTGACCAAAACAATTATCTCGACCAAACCTTTACAGCTCATCAACACACCAACAGTTAAACTTTCTCGCCATCGCATCTTGAATGCTCGGGCAGCAAGCGTACTGCCGATTATTTTACCTAGAAATTATATTAGATTTGAAAGTAGGAATGAATCGAAAGAGTTACCGAAGAAAGCGACGACTATAACACCTATCACATATGCCCAAGTAATCCCATTATTTAAGAGTGCTAAGTTCGTGCTAAGTCCAGAAAGAGCAAAATATAATGGCAGGAATATTACCGAAACAAGATCTTCAATTTTTTCTGTGACTTTCACTGCGAATCCACCCTCACGCGGGCAGATAAGACCAACAAGAAAAGCACCAAATATAGCGTGAACTCCGATAATCCCCGTAAACCATGATGATAAAAATACTAGAAGCAAGGTTATCATGATCATACTTTGATTAGGCCCATTTTGAAAAGCCCCTGAACGTCGAAGTAGCCATATGAAGACTGGACGGATGGCAAAGACCAAGAAAAGAAGCCAGCCTATACAGCATAGTAAAACATATAGTGCCGACATTCCGGACCCGTTGTTAATCAGTGCAATACAAAGTGCTAGAAGAATCCAGCCAGTTACATCATTTGCAACACCAGCAGCGAGGACAGTAATGCCAACAGGAGAAGATATTAGCTTTAACTCAGTCAATATTCGGCATAAGACTGGAAAGGCCGTGATCTAACTCCAAGTTAGAAGGTAAGTTTGATGGAAGAATCTTGGATTAAGCTCATCAAAGTATAAAAGAGCAAGAGAAAAAATTGCTTACACTGAAAGCGGTGCCAACAAAAAGCATAAAAACTCCAATTTTTACTGCTTTGAACTCCGTATCAAATTCCTGGAAAAGTCCCCACGAAATAGCGCAGCCAAGCCCAAATGGAAGCACCATACTAGCAACTCCGACACTCAAAGCTAGGCGCCAATTTGTGAGAAACATACGCATCTCGACTTCGAGGCCTACAAGAAATAAGAAGAGTATTAGGCCGATGTTGGCGACTAAATTTAAATTTGGAATCGATTCCGCGGGAAATATTGTCGCTTCAAACCCAGGAATACGCATCAGAACGGATGGACCCAAAATTATTCCACCAATAACCTCCGAGATGACTCTAGGTTGGCGGAGTTTGCTCAAAGGGAGGTGAAGTAGGTGACATGATATTATTATAATTCCAGCCTGGTCGTAGTGTCAGAATTTACATTCTCCCACAGATGATAACTTGAGGTATCTTTATGAATAGCTTAGGCTGCGCTAGAAATATAGATTTTATTTGAAATCTGCTAGATAGAATGGCATTGGGGATTTCTCATCATACCTGAACGATGAATAATGAGATAGGGTTATTGGGGTTATACACGACCGGGCTTGAACCATCCAGAACCCCTCCCTCCAGTTTGATTGCGTTGGAAGAAGAGTTTGAATCAACCATGGTGTTAGGTGTAGGCATAATTGGAGATTACTCCAAAGCTGACGACTAATATTTGGCGAGAGGCGCTGATATTCTGAAAACGTCAATACAAAAGGAAAAATCTTCTATTTCTTCGTGTACTACTTACTCTAGACCGTAGTCATCAAATCAGAAGAAAATGCGTTCGGGATCGATGTGTAATATATCTGCCAGATGGGAAACTTCCACAGCTAATAAGCGTGTTTGATTGTATGCGCGTGACTAAAGGTTGGTGTTTCCCAAGTCTTAGCGATAATAGCTATTAATTTATCTCATGAGACTTTATCTGAATGGCTCAAAGCCACCTGTGTAAATAAAGTCGAAGTGCCTTTAGCTTTGATGCCGTTTTCCTACTTGCGCTTCACACTAAGGGTTGTAATACTAGTCAAAGTCTAAGCAGGCCTTGAGGTGGATAGTATCCCAGACTTATCCTGAACTCATTTTGAAGTTGAATAACAATCGAAATATTGGTAATAATTTCCTGACCTAAACAAAACTCCAAAATTTGAAGAGCCGATTATTAAAAGTTATTCTGTGAAATAAAACAGGCGCCAATGGGCTCAAATATATAGGAATGTCATGATAGGAGAATCTTTAGTTATTTAATTTGGGGAGATTTTGGGAGTCGAGAAAGTCGATATAAATGTATTGATAACTTTGCCCAAGTTAGAATGCCGGCAAGGTAGTAAGGATCTATGGTATATCTCAACGCACTAGTTATTGCAGATCATTGTACAGGTTGAGGGATGCTATGAAGATTAGTATAGAGAATCGAAGCTTAAGGACCTGAACAAAAGATGCTTTTATTAATCGATTTCCATGAAGCTTAATTGCAGAGACTGGTGATTGGAGTGATGTCATCAAGCTAGGTCCATTTCCTAGAGTGAAGTGCCATGCTTAGCGCTTATCTAAGCCATATTCTTTAGTTGTAGCTCGGATCTGAAGCTGTCATTTCCGCCAATTCCGCCGCTTCCGGAGCTTACCATGTAAATACTTAACGTGGCACAAGTGGCATTCTGTAGCGCTTGAATCAATTACTGAGTAGTTGCTGAACATGGGTAGCCATGTGCGTTCACTAATGCCCTGTCACAGTAGCCGTAACACTGATTTGTCAGGTTGAGTCAACCGTCAACCCCTGTGATTTTTATCCGCTACCTGCTCACCTGGCAGTGCGATAGCTAGCCTGTTAATAAACTGCAAAAAAATTCGCTGTGAATTGACTTGATGGATAGCTGCCATACAAGGGTTATAACCTTAAAATGCTACATGTTTATCATGTCGTCATTTCATGCGTTTGACCAGAGGATGTAGCAGTACTAGCTTTCAGTAAGTTTTTGGGCCTGAGTTACCCAAGATTCTTTTTTTGAAAATTTCACGTAACTGCAAATTCATTTTCTTCACATCCCTTCGTGCGCAATATAGAAAATAATAGAAACAAAGTCTCTACTGAGTTCTTGATCATGAAGGACTGAGTACGCAACGTATTCAAGATTATACTCGAGTGAAAAGTTCACGAGGCCTCTCTGCTCGAATGCCAAAATGTCCTGCATATACTTATCACCATAATTCGGCATTATTTTTGGAGGTGACAGCCCACACTAGGAGTATATGCAGCCTTTTTGCTCTCGCTAGCTATGACGCGAATCATGATCATTAACCACCCATGTCTCCGCCTTAGAAGTACTGTTTGACATTGGTTTTTTTGTCACAAGTCTGTGGTCTTCATGTAAATTATTGCTGGTAAATTTGCCTTCTGCGGCGATAGATTGGGATGGGTGCTTACCATGACCTGATAATCTTAAGATCTCTTTCATGATTAGCTCGACACGGATAAGGTTAAGAATTAAATTGCCCCACGGAGGGATGATGATAGAGCTAACTTAAAAGGTGACTCGACGTTAAGGAGTGGCAAGTGCTGCAACGAATCAGGTAATTCTTCACTGCTGACAGGCTTTTGGGTCGGGGGAATCGATCAAAATTTGGGTTTTCTCGAAAGATATCCTACAAAATAGTTCTCGCCTACATGGAAACTAGATTTTGGGACCAATCGAACAACACCCCGCCACCGGCTGTGGCTGTGGCGGGGCTAGCGTTAGTCTCGGTATAGTTGCAGGCAAAACGTGCGCTCTAGCTACAGGTGTAGTGTGACGCTAGATATCTAGCCGGAATAAGAAAACTTAGATCCTAATCTAACCCTGTCTAGTTATGTCCTGTTAACACGAGCTCTCTCGTTTCCATTGACAACACGATGAGGACAAACAAATCTTGAACGCCCATCGGTTACATGCCAGGCAAAGTTGAGGATGAAACATTCTTCTCAGCCCGAGCTAGTCGCCTCAAATTGTGGGCTTCAGCATTCTTAACGAGATGGATACGCTAGGAAGCAGCGTTTGCTTGGTTTTAGTCGAAGCCTCGACCCACAAAGATTTCACGACATCATGAATTATCGAAATTAATAATATTCACCCTTTTTGAGTTTAACAGTTCTGGAGGTATTTAGAATGATAAGAGTGAACGTTGATCGTCAAGTGAATGCTATAGGGATTGTAATATACCGGAGATTTCAGGATTAGAGACATATGATTTTGGGGAAACCCCTCTCAACACCTGTCAGTGGTGTCCCCTACAAACCTCCAGCTCTCATTGAAGAGTCTGGAAAGCCAAGATTAAGTAACACCGTCCTCACTTCCATGAGGGTTCCCAATCGCTTTCGCGGTCTGTATCGTCTTCATCCCTAAGTACGTTCCCCTATCATCATTATCATGAAGCTAGTCACGATCAAATCAGGTGGTAGGGTCCAGGCCCTTCTCATCACACACCCTTGATCATGGAAGAAAAGCCATCCGATGAGTTTCCGGAGCGTACCCAGTACCCGATACGGAGATGGCGGATTAGATCAAGTCGACCTCGACTGTTACAAAGAAGGGAGATATAGATGAATATGCGCACCTCATGTGGTCCCGGTATCTAGGCCTCGCCTGGCTGGGGCTGCAGGATTTTGAAACTTTTCCCCGCGCTTGCAGTTTTCATTGATACCATTTTTATTTTTTTGGGTAGAAGGTTCCGTGGAAAGGTGACTGAATCTCACGGGTAAATACAGTGCTGAATGGCTATTCATCAAGGGGAATATATCAAGCATCTTTTAAGAAGCGTAAGAGGCGAGGAGCACTGTACATGGTGTGGCCTATGTCAGAGAGGAGCCCAATGTGCTAGATAGTCATAGACTCAAGTAGTTCAATTAACCACATTCAGTCTGACCTCAACCGGTCACCAATACACGCCCACGCCGATATTTACACATGGCAGAGGAGGCAAAGCGTGGTGCACAAATCAGGGAGACAATTCTTCGGGATGAACGTGAGAGGGATCAGGTCAAATACGTAGGGTGGTGCAAAGGATAGATATAAATTCGACGGGCGTGGAATTCCCAATTTTGGCAAGGAGTTCTTAGAAATTGAGCTTTGTGCGGGCCAAGGCTTCTATTTTTTGCAACAGATTTTAATTGCGTATGCAGCTATCTAGCTATGACACAATATCAAAGAAAAGTACAGAATAGATGATTCAACGTAGAGGAAGAACACTCATGCCTCAGATTTCATTTGCAAGTACCACTGCGAAGTTATGCCGGCTTTTTCTTCACCCCAAGTCAACCCTCATCCGTGAATACCCACCCAGGGGAACATCTCAAAAACCCTGAGTTATCTAGACATGCCTCCGTCATCCATCAACTTTTCTCCGCGCGAAATATGATCTGAGATGTCTCCTTCCCGAGTGGAATAGGTGCCCAGGCTACTCAAACCATACCAGAGAACACCACCAGGAGGCGGATCACAACACCTTCCATCGTCGGCTTGTTTTTATAGTGTCAGCTGCACTCTCGCAAGCGAAGTCTTGGCGCGCACAAAGCTCAATTCGTAAAACTCTTTGCCAAAGGGCCGAGGCTTCAGTTGCTAGAGTGCAGGCAACACTATTAACACCTCCATGGTTGAATGGTGCGGTGGTACATCGTCTTGGCCGGTCTGCCAAGTAGAGTCTGGATAGTTTGTACACAGATCCCACTCGAGACAAGAGATCGCTGGTTAGAATCCAGCAAAACTCAACTAAATTTCTCGCGCCGCTGATTTAAATGGATGACGCAGGTTTGCTTGGATAATGAAAGGTTTTTAATTTCCCTTCAGTAGGTACTCTCGGAGGTAGGTCGACTGTTTATGTAAGCAAGCATACCATATAGTGGTATTTGCGAATGAAATTCAAAATATAAGTGTCTCTAACGTCAAAAGAGTCATCCTACATATATACATAGCACCGGTCATGTTTCATAGCCAGATAGCTGCATACACAAGCCGGCAAAGACGAATTCTTCACCTTCCAGTGGTGCCGGTGTAATCGCTCAGTATGCTCTGCATATCTGGGATAGCCAAGAAGAATCGCATCCGAATCGAAGTCGCAAGCAAACAAATGTATATCTCCATTTGACGACTTCTCAATCATGGAGCACTCACCATTATCTTCTGAGTCCTCAACCTCTTTCTAACCATACATCATTTTGCCTTAACGGCCGATAATGCCGTCACCGCAACTGCAAACAGGAGCTTGCCTCATTTGTTACCAACCATCACCCACTACAAATTTACGATGCTACATATACCAGCAAGGAGGAAATAAAGTCATAACATACAAAGCTCTGGTCTTGGTTTATGGGGGACTGATGCTCTAATGGGGTTATACATCTTGAGGAAGACAGGCGGCTGAGATGTGGAACGAGAGGGGGAACAGTTCTTTGAAGATCATGCTGGGACTGACATTTTCGAGGGGTCTTCAACTTTGGATTTTTTGTGGGCGCCAAGACCAAGATTTCGACAAATCAGCCTGAAGGACTTCAATTGTCGATGAGCCAACATCACTCCCCAGCGCCCTGGACGGCACAAAAGAAGTTGGGCTAAGCTACTTTACAGCAATCACGCTCTGTCAAGACTTTTCTGACATTTCAGCACGACCTTCGGGAAGGAGTTGGAAGGAGGCTAGAAAGGCAGAGGGTGAATTTCCCGAGGTACCCACAAGTCTGCAGCGCCCAGCTTGCCAGCCTCTTCGAACGCTTCAGAAGGGGCACTATGTCTTCGGATTTAGTCCTAATGTTGGTATTAGGAGAGCTCCGCACCCAGTGGCTTTCGCAATTTTTCTCGGCTGCCATACACCCGCAAATGGCCATCGTTTCGTTGGCTGGAGGGGGGATATGATGAAGGGCTAAGGGCTCCTCTAGGTGTATGATCGAGTGAGGACTTGTGAGGGGTGGTACTGTTTGAGGGGAGCTGTATGGGAGGCATAGGAGGGGATATACTACTGGTATAGGTATCCTTGGCCTGTAGGCAGAGAGGACCTGCATGTCCTACATAGTCATAGACTCAGACAGGACAATAAAATGAATTAATAACTGCAATTCACTCCATCCCTTGACATATTGCAATCTGCTCGTCTAGCGGTTCGAATCGCTGTAGCTGACCCCTACCACTCTCTTCGAAAACAATGGAACACTTGTCGCATGTGCTGGATCCGTCAAAGAATCTCGCCAGAACTTTCTGTTAACATTTCTATCTTGATGTCGACCCGTACAAACATACCGTTTAATAGTAACTCATATTGATACTCGGGATTGCGATGGATAGCAGAGATTGATGGTGTTTATGGCAGTGCGGGATCTAGTAATTAGTGACAGGGATATGACACGTGTATATATATATCGCGCACTTGACTCCTCTTTAATAGGATGATGCTTCCGACTACATTCACAATGCCCATACCTACTCTGGGCTAATCACCCCTTACTAAATCGGTCCTATCTTCTAATTAATGCCCTTTTCGCCCTTTTATCTTAAGTAACAGGTCATGATATTCTTCGTCTTGCTGGCCATCATCAAGCTCAAAGTTATAGACAGATTAAATCTTTAACACTTTCCGAGGACATCATCTCTCCACCGTGGTCATCATCCCGTGAAGAAAAGCTCATTGAAATTGGAGCAATTGGTAGATTCCTGGGACCAAATCCCTTTAAACAGTGGCAGGCCATACGACCTACCCTTGACTTGTTCGTATTCTCAGACGGAGCTCTGATAGAAGACCGAGCAGGTGCGGGCTATTTCATCTACCGAGGTCTTACGCAGGAGATTGGACGAGGATCACACCCGCTCGGAAACTCGGCAGAAGTGTATGATGCAGAAATTGCCGGGGCCACTGAAGGTCTTGCCGCAGCTCTTCGTAACCCACTGACCTATTATGCCTTTAACATTACTTTCTGCCTTGACAACCAGGAGGCTGCCATCCGTCTGCTCTTGGATACGCCCACAGCGTCCAGCTCGGCGAAAATATTAATCTTTCGCAAGCTCGCAATGAACTGGAAAAGAAGATCACGCTGTCAAAATACGACGCCTGGGAAAGTGGCTATCCGATGGTGCCCAGGCCACGCAGGTATTCTCGGGAAAGAAGCAGCCGACGCGCCTGCCAAAGCTGCCTGTGCAGCTCCAGCTCCACACTTAGAACTCTCCATTGCGAGGGCAAGGAGAGAAGTCAAAGCCCAATATGAGGCTTCAGTCGCACTATATTGGGCAGAAAATGCACCTTCTAGATACAAAGAATTAGGTATTGGTCCTAATACTAAGATCACCATTGAGCTCGCCCGTCTGGGGCGACGCGCATTAGGATATCTTCTAGCTTCACGGTCCGGTCATGGCGACTTCGCGGACTACCACCGACGGTTTCAGCATGAAAACGCCATTCTAACCTGCACATGCGGAGAAGACATGGAAACATTTTTGGCTGCCTAACCTACACAGTCCTCGAAACCAGTGCTTTCGTATACCATCTACGACCTCTCACTGCCGCACACCTTACTCACTCATGCCTCTCCAGTCTTCCGCAGAGGCTGGTACTTGGCCCCCCTCCCACCCGCAAATTCGACGCGTCCTGACGTCGAAATGGTCCTCACAGGGCCACCCAACCATCACGAAAATATGCAAACAAACGCAGAGCCTATCTGCGAGGCGAGCTACCAATACTCGCCACCAAACTACACCGAGTTAATGGGCGTTACCTTGACTAACTTCCTCGCAGATGAAGCGAGGCCTTTCAACACACTCTTTGCAGAGGCGCAGCGTCTAATCAGTGGGTGCATCGACCTACTGGCCGGCACAACCAACCATCAGCTCCGCCGAGCTGTTGAAAAGAATGGAGAGGCCCTGCAGGCCATGATAGCAGACATTCTGCGTGGAAAACTCCAGCCCCGATCGAGTGGACCACTAAAGGCTGCCAGTGGCAGTAAAACGACACACCCTGCCGTGCCGGCTTCTGGGCCGGGAGTAAGGAATACCGCAAGCATTTCACGACCAGTGCAAATCCTCGCGAGACAAAGCGGCAGCCAGATAAAAGGTAAAGAGCCGGCTTCAACAATGCCTACTAGACCAATTGAGGGCGATGGACCACAAAGCTCCAAAACTACTGAGAGATCCTGGACCGAGGTGGTTAGGAAAAAGCCAAAGCCTGTACAACCAGTCGCGCCTACACCGCTACCAGACAGCGTACCTACGCACACTCCGAGGCCTAATGCCTCAGCTTCAAAACCAGCCCGCCCAGATAAGCGTGTGTTCCTTCGGGTCGAGCCCGACCATCCGTGGAGACGTATGTCTCCACACTTCATAAAAATAAGCCTTACGAGCAAGCTTCGCTTGGCTAACTCTGCAATCAAGCTAGTAACTATCGTAAACTCGGGGTTTGTGTTGGAAATTCTGACTCTCGAATTTAGGACTCAACCATTACCTGTTTCGTCTCAGGTTCCCGACAAGATCGACTCTCACTACACATGACCCGAGTGCGCTAATCGCGCCTACTGTTGCATATATGTTTGGGTGTTTATGTACTACAGTGTACTTTGGCTCATCATGGTAGATGAGAGATGGCTGGTCATCACTAGGTTTGACAGGCACATGAGACTAGTGGGAATTTCTGCCCTAAGATGTATATATAAATCCAATGTTCCCATAGTTGTAAAATATCAAGTCTTCTTTACTTCATCATATTTATCCATATAATATCGTACAGAGTATATATTTTCCAACAGTTTGCGATACAAGCAGAAGGGGATGGAGTAAGAAGCGCGCTCCTCTCGGGTGCCACTCTCTTAGATAGCGTGGAAAACAAATTGGAAGCTGCCTCCAATTGGATCTCAGTGCTTGCACCAAATATTCCCGATAGGCTTTACACCCTTGAAGGCCCAACCCCAGTTACATCAGAAATGGTGATTGAAGAAGCGACCCTTAAAACCGGCGTCAGACCAACCTCAGCTCGTGCTTTTGCGACAAGCACAGCGAGGCCATCAACTGACTGGGTGTTGCACTTTGCAACAGGAAAACTAAAACTGGGTGAAAGACTCTTCGAAGAAAGCGGTCGCCTACACGAACTTCAGCGCAAGCCAAAAATTGCTCAATGCAACCGATGTTGGGGACACCACCCGACAAAGATCTGCTCACGAGCGGAACGATGCTCACGTTGCGGCTCAATCGAGCACAGAGCTTCCGAGTGTAAACAAATAATCCCGAGGTGCTTGAACTGCCACGGGTCACACTCTGCGATTGAGCCACACTGTATGGCAAGGCCAACCCGAGTAGGCAGTAAAGCTGTGCAGCGAATGAAAGACCAGCTGTCAGTAATACGCGAACAGGGTCTCAAAGAAAGGAATGCTTCGATCCGCGAACTAGAAGCAAAGCAGAAAGCCACCGAGGCTACTGCCGACAACGAAACCACGAACGTAACTCAATGCCCGTAAGGGACCACAACCTTACCGAGCTAGACATCACGGCAACAACAATCTCGTTCCTCTACGCTAATCTAGGCAGAGGAGACCCGGCTACGTGTTTTACTTGGTATATGAAATGGGAATGTACACTTGCGCTGGAACAGCTAAGACAGTATGTGGAGAGATGTCTTCATTAATGTGCAGAAGTGAAGTGACTATGATAATTATTATGTTACAGATTGGGGGAAGCTCGTCCCTTATCCCCTAGCTTGTTTCCCTGTAGACCAATCACGTTACCAGTATGCAGCTCACCAAAGTGTGCAACCAACTGAGCAGCCATGCCATTTATCCTATATCAACAACCCATCTCTCATACTGCACACATTCCTACTTGTAATGTCGTTATGAAGAGACTGGATCTACTTCATGTGCCATGATGCCATGCTGCCATAATAACTACCTATGCACCAGCTACTAGATCTACCATACTACATAGCTGAGCATAACACTACGGACATCATCCTGCAATCCGCTTGGGATTCAGGAACCGATGTCCTACTCATCCAGGAACCCTGGACTCAACTCAACTACGGAATGTGGCTCACCAAGTCACACCCCAGTTTCGAAAAGTATGCGCCTCTTCGTACCGCTTCTGACCCTGCAAGGCCACGCTCGCTTATTTACACGCGAAAAGGGACCAAGTGCCTACAACTAGCAATCTGCGAGGCATCACCAGATCTTACCGCCGTAAAGGTTGAAGGAGTCACGTTTGTCTCTGTAAATCGCGCTCCAGGAGTAGATATACGGCCGCTGCTATCTTGAGTTCCTTCTGGGCCTACAGTAATTGGCGGCGACTTCAACGCAGTACACCCTGACTGGTAGCCCATGGCTTCCAGACTACACGGAGACGGTCAGGCGCTCACCGAATAGATGTCTGAGCATGGTATGGACCTATCTTCTAGACCCGGCGTTCCGACACACGATCTTGGAAACACGCTCAACCTAGTGTGGTCAAACGCACGAGCTCTTGCAGATATCTCGCTTGAGCTAGATTCGACATCGGACCACCGAACCCTTGCGGGAGACGTCCCCCGCCCAAACTCCAAAACAAGAGCGGTTATTAAAACCGGTCAGCCGTTCCGGGTGACCGACGCCGCCCTCGAAGACTTTGCCAATGTACTGGCAAGTTGGGCAAAAGGAATAGGGCAACAGCTCATCGCCTCAACAAGCGAGGTCGATAACCTTGCTGACAAGCTAGTCCAGACTATTAACGATGCAATTAGGGCTACCGGCAGACGTGGGAGCGTGAAAAGGGGCAGGACAGCGCCATGGTGGACGTTGGAGTGCTCACAGGCCAAACGCGAATATAGGATATTCAGGGACGAAGAGAGTAGAAAGGATTTCCGTTGCATAGTTAGAAGTGCGAAACGCCAATACTGGCGGCGTAAGTTCTCCGAAGCTACAACAGACGTCAATATGTATCAGATGGCACGTTGGGCAAAGTCGCGGCCCACACCAGCTGCTCCACCATTCCAAACTTCCAACGGCTATGTTTCGGACCCAGGAAAGCGAGCACTTCTGTTGCGTGACCTTCTTCTCGGGCGGTTCACCAGCCAAAACGATATCAACGCCGATCACCTCGACCCTGGCCGCGGAAACCTTCCATGGCTCGCAAGCGTTACGGACGAAGAAGCCAAGTGGGTCACAACAGCCTGCCAAAATAAAGCCCCCGGATCAGACACAATTTCCGTCCGTCTCCTTAGGACAGCCTGGCCATCAATTGGACACGCAGTGAGAGTAATTTTTGAGGGCTCACTGCGACTAAATCACTTTCCAAAAGCATTCAAGCTAGCGGAAGTAGTCCTTCTCCCCAAACCCGGCCGTGATCTAAGCACAGCTAAAGGATGGAGGCCCATCGCTCTACTCTCCTCCCTGGGCAAAGGTCTTGAGAGATTGGTTGCAAGGAGAATGGCTCACACCGCCCTCTCTTAAAAGGCAGTTCCGCAGCAACTATTTGGAGCACTCTCTGGCAGATCTGCTAATAACCTCGTCTCCTATGTCATCCACAACGTGGAACATGCAATGAAAAGACAGAAGAAAGCAGTCCTTGTAACTCTGGACGTGCAGGGGGCCTTTGGACGCTGTACTTCACGGACGCCTGCTCCTAAGGATGAAGGGAATGGGCTGGCCTGATGCATCAATCTACTGGATAAAATCCTTTCTCCAAGGACGATCTGCCCGCGTCAGGCACGAGGACGGAGTGATAGATCCGGTATTCCTTGAATGCGGTGTCCCACAAGGATCGCCGCTCTCCCCAATACTTTTCCTCCTGTACATGGCTGAAGTCATGGGGGGCAGCAGTTGGAGATTTGGCTATGCAGATGATATTGCTATCCTCGGCATCGGCTCAACCACAAACGAAGCTGCTGCAGCCGTCCGGTGAGAGGTCGATGCAGTTCTCAGGTGGGCTGCTAATAACGCCGTCTCCTTTGACCAAGATAAGGCCGAAGTAGTCCACTTTCTCGGCCCAAAAGCCAGGGGACACGAACTTCCGCCTATAAGGGTAGGTACTCGCGAAGTACAAGCATCTGACGACATTCGGTAGCTCGGAGAGTACCTGGACCGCGGCCTTACCTTCGAAAGCCACGTCGCTAAGTGGACTTGCAGGGCAATGCGGCTGGTACAATACTTCCGGCGACTTACTCGGTGCACCCAGGGACCAAGGCCCGACCTACTTACGACAGTCATTCGCACGGTAGTTTTGCCAATCGCGATGCATGCAGCTGAATTCTGGTGCCCGGGGCCAACCAGGGAAACGTATCGGGGTGTTGCGCGAAATTACTATAAGAGACAGTGCAAAGCTATTGATCAAGCTTCTGTACTCGAAATCCGCGCTACTATACCGACCTGGCGTACTATGCCCATCACAGTCCTGAGAAGGGAGACTGGCATTCCACCAGCACACATTCTGCTCGAGGAACGCAGGCTCAAGACTGATGCACGAATCCGAAGACTAGATGAGTACCATCCGCTTCGACTCCGGGCCACCGAAAGCACCGACAGCGCTCGCCATCGACTCGGACTAAAGACATGCAACAAAACCAGACTTAGTCTGGATAGAGTTCATGATTCGAGGGTCCAGAGGATGTACCGACTTCTGCCAGAGGCTGAACTTCCTCCACCGCTCCGACCTCTGGTCCCCCCTCAGCCAATTCCCTGCTGGACAAGCAAGAAAGAGGCTGCCAAGTTCATAAGAGAGTGGCTGCCTACACTCCCACCCGACTATCTCTGCGTGTACAGTGATGGTTCTGGGGCGTCCACCGACAAAGTGTCATGGGCCTTTGTGACGTTTATCAGTGGCACAGGTACGACAATCGAGCAAAGCGGCTCAGGCAAAATTATCGACATTAAAGTTGTTGTCGATATTGTATATGTATGTCTGTTATCACAGACATTGGAAATAATTCATGAGATTGCTTAATGAGCGGCTAGATTTGATTCCGATATAATATTGTAGAAGACTTGTCCCAACTATCAGAGGCTACAACGTCTTTATCTATCTACAGGTAACTTCCCCATATTCTAACCACGCCAGCCATACAGGAAGTAGCATGTAAAACTTGATTCGTACCATCATTTTGGAGTTGAGGTTTACCGTGCAAATACTACTCGAGTCGCATGTCTGACTACTATGCGATACGCTCAGGTATCAATCTAACAACCCACACCAAAACCGAAACTACTCACAACCCTGATGATGATCCCATGAATAATTGTAACAGTAGCCCGCAACATAGCACAATTAGGCTAGACATCGTTGACCAGGACCTAATCCGAACACAAAATCATCAATGCGGAGGTTCGTGGAGCTTTGGCTGCTCTAGAAGCAATCACTGCCAGCAATCTAGATCGAGGACGCAGCGCCATCTACATCCTGCTCGATAATTCTGCGGCTGTTCAGGCTTTACTGACGGGAACAACGGGCTCATCATCCTGGCGAATCCAAAAGTTCGTGAAAATTGCCGCGAGATCAGCCGCGCCTGTAAAAATAGGATGGATCCCGGGCCACGAAGGGCTGGCAGGAAATGAAATCGCCGATGAACTCGCCCGAAGAGAGCTTAACTCGCCGGACAACTCTAGGACGACACATGGTGTGATGACCCTCGCCTCATCTGGACGGAAAGCCCGTGAAGTGGCCAGGCATATGTTGACAGACTAGTGGCATTTGAATCGCCCCAAACACTACGCCGATCTTGAACTCGAGATGCGCCGCAAGAAACCGCCAGAGCTAGCGCTACCTAGAGCGGTCTTCGCACGCTTGATCGCTGCCCGAACCGGACATGGAGACTTTGCGGCAAATCATCGCCGCTTCAACCACACTGACGCTACACTTAACTGCGAGTGTGGGAGGGAAAAATCAATTAGTCACCTTTTCCAGTGTCGAAAAGCACTGGCAACATGGCAGCTGAAAAGTGGAAAGCGTAGGGCGCCGGCTCAGGAAACAATGCTCAGATCAAATGGATGGCAGCTGTTCAGGGATTACGTCCAGGAGAGTGGAATATACGCGGAGGCTAGTCGGGGGATGGCAGGGATACCTGTGACTCTGAGGTGATAGATCAAAGGCCTAGGTGGTTTGGCATGGACAGAGAGATTAGATTCGAGGCTCAGGCGCGTGGTGGCTGAGGCGGAACGATGGAAGGGAGATTGTTTAAGTTTTTCTTTTGTAATGCGGGATTTCGCGTGCAAGTTTTTGTTTGTTTTCAATTCTGGGCTGCCAAATTTGTCATGGTTCAACACATAGATGCATTTTGGCATGGTTCCGGTCATTTAGGTGGGACGAGGCATTTGTACTGCACGGTAGTTAACATGATCCGGCCCGACCCCACTCATGCTTAAGCTCCAGTAGGAGTGCGACGGTAGTTACTTCACCTAACACGTTAATTAACAAACAAACAACACATGCGGAGAAGAGAAGTCTCCTAACCACTTTTTCTATTGCCACCTCGGGCAATACTAAGCTCAGCTCCACAGGGCACAGAACTCTAATCCCAGCGTATCCTGGGCTCTTGCTTCGGCGGAGGGAGTTGATGCATTCAATAACTGGGTGCGTGTCACAGATTTCTTCGAAAGGGCACAACGAACAGTCTGATTCGAACGAAATCACGATCTGATATAATCAATCTTCTCCCTTTATTTTTTGTTTTATTTTGTAAAATCTTTTCTTGATTTAGTACCAACTGCATAGCATGAGATTCGTTGGACGGACGACCTTCATGTACACTATAATTTCGAGCGTAGGATGATAAGATCCTAGCTATTGTTTGCTTTGGTGGGTCTGTGTGGACGCCAACACGTCGGGTAGTTTAATTTAGACTGGGCTAACCGGTACGTGAGGAACTCACGTGCTGCGCGCGGGCACGACCTTAAATATTATAAATAAATAAATATTGCAGCACCCACATCATCGCCGCCATTTTGAACACGCCCACGTTACAATTAGACAGCGTGCCTCCTGGTAGACGGAAAAAGCCTGCCACGATCGCATTACCTGTGAAAACTATTACGCGTGCTGCCAAACGCGTAAGACTTAAGAGCTCACTTCCATCTGCACGCGAAGAAGCCATTCTTGCAGCTTCCTCTGAGAGTCACCATTCTGCAGCCGAGTCAATTCCGATTGACACCGAAGATGAGTCCATGGACTCAGGGTCAGAAAATGACTACATCCTCGACCCGTTGCATATGCTCGAGCCTGCAACTAGGGCCCCAAATTTAGAAGCCATAAGAGTCTTGAAAAAGAATTCTGGTACAGGCCTTTCCAGTTCTATACATGCTTCTTCTGAAAGTCCACCTATGCATACTCCGAAATTAGATACCCAATCTACCCCCCCTTCGACGCGTGAATCAGCGCGTGTAATACACCAACCCTCAGCGGCCACGACCAATGATATTGCTACATCGCTATTAGCATAGCAAATCGCCGGTGTTCAACACTTTCGTGCTCTTCCATCGGCTATTGCAGCTGATTTAAAAGCTATCATGACACGCAGCGCCGCTCGGGTCATTGCCGGCTTGCCAGTCTTTCAGCAGTCAACAACTGTCTCACAAACTAACGAAAACAAGTTAAATTATCCCCCTCCAGTAATAAACTCGCCCCTGTCATACGGATCTATGGCAAAGAAATGCTCCTCTATTCCAGACCCGCCACTCCAGACTAAGAAAAAAACTGTACCATTAGCTGTAAAATCCAAGCCCGATTCGAGGGTCATGGTTCGCCTAGCGCCTGGTCACCCCTTACGCCACCAAGATTCTCTCCTTGTCCGCAAGAAGCCTTCTAGACCGTCCAGAGCTAGTCAAGGACATTCGTTCAGTTCCATCTGGCATGGCTTTGGTTGCTCTCTCTCCTGACCAAGCAACAGATCTTCTCCAGGCAGCTGTAGTTCTGCAGCCCATGACTGGAATTGTACCAATTGAACGTCAAGAAAAACGCATAAACTTTCTTCTAGGCCCAGTTCCAAAATACGGATACAATTCCTCCGGATCACCGGAGGTCTTATCCGACGCAGATATCCGGCAGGAGCTAGCAGGTGCCAAAATTGACACTGAGTCAATTTTCTCCATCTCATGGACGCGTCGATCGCGGGAATCCCCTGAGTGGGAAGGAATCCTCCGTCTAGTAGTCTCAAAGCCAGTTTCAGAGAAACTCCCGACCAGTATTCGCCTCTTTGCTCGCTCTGCTAGAATCCGGCCAGCTGATAATTGCCCCCGCCTTCAAGTCTGCCCCCGCTGTCACGGATTTCACAACATAAACAGCTGCACACGTCGAGCCCGGTGTAGTATTTGCGCCTCGGTCTCTCATAATGGTCCCTGTATGACACCTATAAAATGCTTTAATTATGCTGGTTCACACGAGGCTTCTTCCCCTGGCTGTCCAGCCCGTCCATTTCGAGCTAACGGAGTTTTTGTTGAGTCAGACAAATAGAGAATACGGCTGATTCTACAGGAGGGACATAAAGCATGGCTTGCCCTGCATCCTCCTCCGCCTCCTAGTGACCCCCTTATCGGGAGTGCACCTCCACAAGCCTCATGCGCCTTCGCTCCAGCTCCTACACCAACAGTGGGCTCGGCATCTAGGTTTGCTCCTCTGGTTTCCCTTGAGGAGTCACTATGAGGGTCCGAAACAAGAGCCGAAGAAAGCAGAAAACTATGGGCCTCTTTTGGCACGCCTGAAGGTGCCCTCGCCATTGGAAAATGGGTTGAGCTGACGAATTTCTTCGACGAAATCCAAAGAGCCCATCAAATATTTCCAAGTGTTTACGATCTGGTGTGGAATTTATGTTAGATAGAAGAATTTATTCTTCCTTTCTTGTTCTGCGGGTGTAATTTAAAACTACTCGTAAAAAAAAAGTAAAGTTCCTGGTAGGGGGAAATTTGCTACATTTAAATTTGAATGCAGGGAGGCAGACAGCTGTTTGTTTGTTTGTTCATTAACGTGCTAGGTGAAGTAACTACCGTCGCACTCCTACTGGAGCTTAAGCATGAGTGGGGTCGGGCCGGATCATGTTAACTACCGTGCAGTACAAATGCCTCGTCCCACCTAAATGACCGGAACCATGCCAAAATGCATCTATGTGTTGAGCCATGACGAATTCAGTAGCCCAGAATTGAAAACAAACAAAAATTTGCACGCGAAGTCCCGCATTACAAAAGAAAAACTTAAACAATCTCCCTTCCATCGTTCTGCCTCAGCCACCACGCGCCTGAGCCTCGAATCCAATCTTGGGCGGACAGCTGGTCGGACTCTTTTGTAATTTTTAGGTGTTTAGTGCGCGCTAGAGCGTCGGGTTGTTCTGTAGTGACTGGGCCGTCCAGTACGTAACATTAGTCACGAGCTGTTGACAGGCACGACGTTAAATTCAATCAAATCAAATAAAATTGCAATCTGGATGGCTTAGGCCAGCCATCGACGAAGTATGGACTCACTCTATTTTCTTCTAAGCACCTCCCCAGGAGCTAAGCGTTTCACCACCATATTTGAGAATGTTAGTTTCCTGTCATCAATCTGCCCACCCCGTAAAATATAAGCTTTTCTTGTGAGGTACCCGCTGCATAGCGCTCGCAGGCTCTAAATGTATTTTCGTGGTCTCTGCCACTGCAAATCACGTTTTGTATCACTTAGTAGTCACCATGTCCCCTCAGGGATGGGGCTTTAGTTGTAACTAGTGCCCGGTAGACATGAAAAATAAATAAATATATTGCAATCTGGAATTTACCTCATCCAAAATCGGATATCTCCAATTATAAAGTTACAATATTTTTTAAACCCATAAGGAGGAAACTAAGCCATAACGTACAAAGCTCGGGCCTTGGTCTATGGGTCTTCACATCTTGAGGGAGAGCAGACAGCTGGGACGAGGGACAAGCGTGTAAAGAAGTTACAAATGGGAACTCTGGGTCTCACATTTTTCAAGTGTTTCCGACTATCAGGTAGTTGTGCCACCGACACTGAATATAGGCAACGATGGAAGGTGTCGTGGTCTGCCTCCTGGCCGTCATCTCACCGTATTAAAGTCTGAGTAGCCTGAAAACCCATCTCACTCGAGAAAGGGAGGACTTTGAGGCCATACCTCGTACGGTGGCTATATACAAAATTACAAAGGCATGTTAGGGTAGCCCCAGGCTTTTCCTGTTTTCCCTTTGATGGATATTAACGGTTGAGGGATGGATGAAATTCCCTAGCACAAACGTCTCGAGTGGTATCAGCGAATGCACTCATTACATGAGTAGTCCAAATGTCAAACTGAGTTATCGTCGTATATAATTGCCGAGGAAGGGCTCGCCTTCTCCGTGTCATGCTCTATGTGTGCTAGGCTTGTGTCTGTCACGAATAAAAATTCATTCATTCGTCAGTAGACTTCATTGTATAATTCATTTAATTTATTATCCTGTCTGAGTCTGTGACTATGCCTCCCATACAGCTCCCCTCAAACAGTACCACCCCTCACAAGACCTCATTTGGCCTTCATTGTATAGTAAATACATTCATCTCATCTCTAAACCAACCTCAAGGCTAGTATGTAACTCTCCCAATCTCCGGAACTAATTCAAATGTAAGAATCGAGTATTACTAGCCACGTTCATGGCGACTCATAAGTTGGCCAGCCTCCCAATTAGCTAGCTTAACATGTAAATCGTATCCTTCGTTAGTTTTTTTTTTTTTTGCATCAGATTTTAATTGCGTATGCAGCTATCTAGCTATGACACAATATCAAAGAAAAGTACAGAATAGATGATTCAATGTAGAGGAAGAACACTCATGTCTCAGATTTCATTTGCAAGTACCACTGCGAAGTTATGCCGGCTTTTTCTTCACCCCAAGTCAACCCTCATCCGTTAATACCCACCCAGGGGAACGTCTCAAAAACCCTGAGTTATCCAGACATGCCTCCATCATCTTTCAACTTTTCTCCGCGCGATATGTGATCTGAGATGTCTCCTTCCCAAGTAGAGTAGGTGCCCAGGCTACTCAAACCATACCAGAGAACACCACCAGGGGGCGGATCACAACACCTTCCATCGTCGGCTTGTTTTTATAGTGTCAGCTGCACTCTCGCAACCGAAGACTTGGCACACACAAAGCTAAATTTGTAAAAGCTCCGTGCCAAAATTCGAAATTTCGCGCCCGTTGAGACAGTATCCATCCTTTGCATCATCTTGTTAACTTGTCCTGAATCCTCTCAAGCCAATCCCAAAGAACAGTCTCCCAGATATGTGCTCCACGCTTTGCTTCCTCTTGCGGGTATAAATATCGGCGTGGGCGTGTTTTTGGTGTCCAGCTGAGGCCAGATAAAGTCGACGAGAGGTGTGGTCATTGAAACGAGGATGTACTAGGTCGTACTTGTAGACTTGATGAAGCTTAATTGAGAATCGGACTCTTTGGGAGTGAAAGATTGACATGGTGGAGTAATTCGAATTTTTGACTCGTGGGCCAACCTCTTTGATATTGCGAAATTTGACTGAACTTGGCTCTGGGAGAATATTTCACTCCCAGGTTTGTAGAGGACACCGCGTACAGGTGTTCAGTCTTGCCCTCCTCCTTCGCTAGTTGTGGTAATTAGTCTAAATAGAGCTCTGATAGTGCAGCTCACACTGTAAACACAAGCCAATGATGGAAAGTGCCGCGGGCTGCCTCCTGAAGGTTTTCTCCGGTATAGTTTGAGTAGCCTGGGCACCTACTTCACTTGGGAAGGAGACGTCTCAGATCACATATCGCGCGGCGAAAATTAAATGGATAATGGAGGCATGTCTGGATAACTCAGGGTCTTTGAGACGTACCCTGGGTGGGTATTCACGGATGAGGGTTGACTTGGGGTGAAGAAAAAGCCGCCATAACTTCGCAGTGGTACTTGCAAATGAATTCCAAGGCGTGAGTGCTCTTCCTTTATATTGAGTCTTCTATTATGTACTTTTCTTTGATATTGTGTCATAGCTACATGTTGCATATGCAATTAAAGTCTGATGTAAAATAAAAATAACGCTCTGATATTAAGTGGGTTTAGTCAACAACTCTCCATTGTAGTTTTCAGACTCTTTAGTCTCCATACTCGCTTCACTAGGTGATACTAAACAGATGTCTAACAGCTTACGCCACTCTACCAAGCTTCTATTCTAAAAGTCTTTGTTGTAAAGTGGTTAAATATTTCCTTCACATAGGCTGTCTACAGACAAAACCCCTTCCCTAGACTTATTACTTCTTGACTCCGTCGCTGACTTGGCGTAATGACTTTACTTAAGCTTGTGCCTGCATCACTCAGGTCTAATCTGTTAAGGCAAAACTGTTTGAGACTGATCTCTAGCCGATGCCCAGTAGAATTTAGCAACGGCTCGACTCCATGCCTCTATAGAAAGTCATCTTTTCTTTTAAGAGAAATTGGTCAGCTTCGACCTATTTCAACATCTAACAGGAGGGCAAATATCAAAAATGAAGAAATTAAACTTACCGAGCGAGACTGTGATGAGGTAGATGTATGCATTGTTGGGGGAGGTAGGTTCTAACATCTTCACAACAGCTTATGTACCCAAA
Source organism: Blumeria graminis f. sp. triticale (assembly GCA_905067625.1). Lineage (NCBI taxonomy): Eukaryota > Fungi > Ascomycota > Leotiomycetes > Helotiales > Erysiphaceae > Blumeria > Blumeria graminis. The sequence goes on from LR898477.1 coordinate 8,221,148, forward strand.
CTGACTATCACAGGCCCAGCAGGCTTAAGCGCCGCAATCAGATTGAAGCAGTTAGCGAATGAAGCTGGTAATGAAGATTTTCGGATAATTCTGTTGGAAAAAGCAGGAGAAATTGGAGACCACATATTATCAGGAGCGGTGATTGAGCCTTCAGCCATCAACGAGCTTATTCCGGACTGGTTATCAGACACAAATGAATACAAATTCACAGGATGTACACCTGTGACAGGTGATAAAATGCGATTTCTTACCAAGTCCAGCTCTTTTCCAATACCTGCACCACCTCAAATGGATAATCATGGAAATTACATTGTTAGTCTAAATCAATTTACCAAATGGCTAGGGGAACGGGCTGAGCAACTCGGGGTAGAGGTTTTCCCCGGGTTCTCTGCTTCAGAAGTACTGTACAAATCAGATGGTTCGGTAAAAGGTGTTGCTACCAATGATTTTGGGATCTCCAAGGACGGTGCTACAAAATCAAACTTTGAAAGGGGCATGGAATTTCACGCTAGGACTACCTTATTTGCAGAAGGCTGTCATGGAAGTCTGAGCAAACAGGTTATCAAAAAGTATAACTTGCGGAGTGAGAGTCAGCCACAGACCTACGGCTTAGGTATAAAAGAGGTATGGGAAATCCTTCCTCAAAATTTCAAAAAAGGCCAAGTCTTTCATACCATGGGCTATCCTCTTCCAACCGACACATATGGAGGCGGCTGGATGTATCATTTTGGACAAAATATGGTAAGTATTGGGCTAGTTGTAGGGCTAGACTATCCTAATCCATGGCTATCGCCTTACAATGAATTCCAAAAGATGAAGCTTCACCCTCTTTACAAACAATTTCTCGAGGGTGGTACCTGCATTTCCTACGGTGCCCGGGCACTTAATGAAGGTGGCTTTCAATCTATTCCTAAGCTGATATTTCCTGGTGGTGCTCTCATCGGTGATTCTGCCGGATTTTTGAACGTTCCGAAAATAAAAGGCACTCACACGTCGATGAAATCTGGGATTCTTGCCGCAGAAGCAACATGGAAGGCGCTGTCTGAATCAGTTACGGGAGCCTCCCTTCTTTTTGGTTATGAAAAGTCCGTGAGAGAGTCTAGCATCTGGAAGGAATTAAAAGAGGTGCGCAATATGCGTCCCTCTTTTCATACCCCACTAAATATTTTTGGGGGAATCATTTATTCCGGTCTGGAGGCTTTTATTTTGAAAGGAAGAGTCCCATGGACTCTCAGTCATAGACGAACTGATGCCTCGGCGACTAAGAGTGCTAATGAATGCACCAAAATTGAATATGAGAAGCCAGATGGGAAGATAAGTTTTGATATATTAACAAGTGTTAGTCGAACCGGAACCAACCATGAGGAGGACCAACCAGTTCACTTACAAGTCAAGAACTGGGAAGAACATACAAAAAATACTTGGCCAAAGTACAAAGGAATAGAAACTCGTTTTTGTCCTGCAGGCGTATATGAGTATGTTGAAGATAAAACAACAACCATCGGAATGAGGTTCCAAATTAATTCTCAGAAGTAAGAGCCTCTCAAGCTACCCCTACTAACGCACTTTGCCTAACAAGAATAGCTGCATTCATTGTAAGACTTGTGATATAAAGGCACCAGAGCAAGGTGATATGATTTCCTCGAGAATCCGTATATTTATTCTAACACTCACAGATATTAACTGGCAAACACCTCAGGGCGGGGAAGGGCCAAAATATTTTATGACTTAATACGGATCAGTAGATAATTAAGCTTGATTTTCGGCTCACAAATTAAGCGTACATGACAGCAATTCTATGGATCTAGATCTCTACGGTGCTCTCGCCAAAAACTTTAAAATATCACCTCTTTAAAGCTAATAATATCAAGCTTGAAACTGCTCAAATCGTTGCGATTTAAGAGTAAGAAGAGCAGAAAGTATAGCTTAAAGAATATCGCTTCCATTAAAGATCTAAATTACATGTAAACCTAGAATTTCACACAATCATTGTGCGGGGAATGAGAAAGTTTTTACGACGCACCATTAATGCCATCCCTTTTGGCGCAAGTTAAACGCAACCTAATCTTGCACTAGATTTGCGCCCAATGTCATACTATCTCGCTCGTCCAAATGCGCAAGGAAATCGCTCAACAACGTAAAGAAATTAGAATGCAGAACATAGAATGTTGTTCTTGGTCTCAAGGAATGCCAATGACTGCAAGAAATGTTTCAAATTCCGACACAAGTTCAACCTATAGTAAGCATGAGCTATTGTTACGAGATTAATCCCTTGGGACTATACTGCCTGCGCCAGTACGGCAGGGGTGGAATACAGGGCTTAGCTAGCTACAGGGGCTATCAATACGCAGCAAATATCTTGACAGATGATAAATCAGGAAAGACTCGAATGAACCAAAGTGGAACAGCCTCTAGTATCCATAAACACCTGAGCAGGGCCCATAGTAGCATAGTCATACAGATAATAAGCGAACACATTGGGTTCAATTCCTATCTGCACAGAAGAAAAGTTCCAGGAGTAGATAACCCACGATGCAAATGTTGACATCCGTCCCAAAATGTGAAGCACGTGGTCATGGCCTGCACTAGCTGAGCCAAAGGAAGAGGAGAAATACTGAGAAAGGCAGAGAACCGGTTATTTGAGGCCATGATGAACAATCCTAAAGATTTAGTAAGAAAAACTAGATGGGTCCAGCAGGAAGAAAGGCCAGAGCAGTTTTGACTGACGCTTGAAGTCAAGGCTAAGATGAGGTAGAGAGAGGAGAGTATGGAAAATGTGATTCCCTGCTAGACACAAGGAAGTGAACGATATCCATACTGGACATAACAGTATTAGTGTACTTATTGAAGGTAACCCAACATGAAAGTGCCAAAAAATTGAAAAATTGAAAGGGTTTTTACCATAATGGTTTCCTCCTATGTAAATATTAGAATTCGTAGGCACCTGCATGGGCCCACAACGCGCCAAATCGGGCTAAATAAAATCAGATTGTGTGTACAGCGAGAAGGAAGTCTTATCTCTTCACATTTTATTAATTAACTGATAATATTCTGGACTTGCTCTGCTGTGTACTGTTATATTAACTAGGCTATACAGGAGCAGGACGATGGATACTGTTGGGGAAGTTATGCTCAGAGTAGGTCTCGTTAATCGCTGTCGCGTGTGTTCTCGTGATATATAAGACTTGTATCTATTTTCTCGTATTAAGGAAACTTAGTTGCAAAGAATGAACGGGGGTTGAGACCTCCTTATATCTTGCTCCAGACTTACTGTGTTCACAGCCTAGTGCTAGAACATTCCCTTGTGATGTAGCTAAGTTATGACAAATGGCAACGCATTTATTCGATATGATCAATTGGGTCAGAATAAAGGCGGAACTGTATTTCGAGTAATTACAAAATGATACATTGTTGCTACCTAGAGATTTTGATTTTGATTGAATTTAACGTCGTGCCTATCTACAGCTCGTGACTATTTTTTTTTTTTTTTGCATCAGATTTTAATTGCGTATGCAGCTATCTAGCTATGACACAATATCAAAGAAAAGTACAGAAAAGATGACTCAATTTACAAGAGGAGCACTCATGCCTCGGATTTCATTTGCAAGTACCACTGCGAAGTTATGGTGGCTTTTCTTCACCCCAAGTCAACCCTCATCCGTGAATACCCACCCAGGGGAACTTCTCAAAAACCCTGAGTTATCCAGACATGCCTCCGTCATCCATCAACTTTTCTCCGCGCGAAATGTAATCTGAGATGTCTCCTTCCCAAGTGGAGTAGGTGCCCAGGCTACTCAAACCATACCAGAGAACATCACCAGGAGGCGGACCACAACACCTTCCATCGTTTGCTTGTTTTTATAGTGTCAGCTGCACTCTCGCAAGCGAAGTCTTGGCGCGCACAAAGCTCAATTCGTAAAACTCCATGCCAAGATTCAAAATTCCACGCCCGTCGAAAACGTATCCCTCTTCTGCATCATCTTGTGAACTTGTCCTGATCCCTCTCACGTCCATCCCAAAGAGCTATCTCCCAGATTTGTGCTCCACGCTTTGCTTCCTCCGTCGGGTATAAATATCGGCGTGGGCGTGTATTTGGTGACCGGCTGAGGCCAGAGAAAGTCGACGAGAGGTGTGGTCATTGAAACGAGGATGAACTAGGTCGTACTTGTAGACTTGATGAAGCTTAGTTGAGAATCGGACTCTTTGGGAGTGAAAGATTGACATGGTGGAGTAATTTGAATTTTTGCCTAGTGGGCCAACTTCTTTGATATTGCGAAATTTGACTGAACTTGGCTCTGGGAGAATATTTCACTCCCAGGTTCGTAGAGGACACCGCGTACAGGTGTTCAGTCTTGCCCTCCAGCTCGTGACTATTGTCACGTACTGGACGGCCCAGTCACTACAGAACTACCCGACGCTCTAGCGCGCACTACAACACCTAGAAATTACAAAAGAGTCCGACCAGCTGTCCGCCACTCTGCTTTCCAATTTAAATGTAGCAAATTTCTTTCTACCAGGAACTTCCCTTTTTTTTTTTACCTAGTAATTTTTAATTATACCCGCAGAACAAGAAAATAAGAATAAATCCTTCCATCTAACATTAACCCCATACCAGATCGTAAGGGAATATCTAATGGGCTCTTTGGATTTCGTCGTAGAACTTCGTGAGCTCGACCCATTTTCCGAAGGCAAGGGCGCCCTCGGGCGTGCCGAGTACCCATCTGATGCCAGGGTAGGGGTGTCGAGCTCCACCGCAAATACGGGCACAGTTTCTTCCCATACTGCAGTAGAAGAAGTGATCTGGGCTTTTTTCCTCGCCACAGGAGCAAGTCATCAGGGCATCTTCGTGTGCGAAGCGACGATGATATAGGGCGAAATCTCCGTACCCGGAACGAGCCGCAATTAACGCCCCAAGTGCACGTCGGTTTAAACCTTTCAGTTCTGGCGTTATTCCTATACTAGGACCAATTCCAAGTTCCTTGTATCTAGTGGGGCCTTCCTGAACCCAGTAGGCGGTGGTGGAAGCGTTGTACAATAGAGAAATTTCTCTTTTTGCTCGTGCTATGGATAGAGGTAGGAGTGGCGCAGTCATTAGACAAGCCGACTTCGCTAGAACATCAGCTGCTTCATTTCCAGGGATTCTAGAATGTCCGGGGCACCATCTAACACTGACTGCTCCTGCTCTAGTACAGGATGCCCGTGTCCTGTTTGTCCAACTAGCTGCTAGCTGCCGAAATTTTGCAATTTGGCAAGAGCTTGTTGCAGTCGGTGTTAACAAGAGGAGTCGAAGAGCCGCTTCTTGGTTATCTAGGCAGATAGTTACGTTGGTTGCATAAAAGACCATGGGATTGTGGAGGGCAGCCGCTAGACCCTCTGTTGCTCCAGACATTTCTGCGTCGTATACTTCTGCAGAAGCGGCTAGAGGAATGGTTCCGCAGGCAATCTCATGGGTTGCGCCGCGTCGAATTGAGTATCCGGCTCCTGCTTGATTCTCTACCATAGCGCCGTCGGAGAAAACAAAGAGGTCCATCATGGATTGTTGGGCGTACCATTCAGTGAAGGAATTGACTCCCGCTGTTCGGCCAACAGCGCCTATCTTTTCCAGACATTCATAGCGTCCAACTTTCCAAGGGGGAGAGATGTTATCCTCTGAGGGCTCCGGAGAAATCCTTTCTCGGTTGCTACCTAGAGAAAACTACTCAGCACTTCATACATTAAGAATATATCACGTGCTCAGTTTTTCCTTCACTATTTGCCCAAAATATATTTTGATGCCTGACGCACGCTTAGTGCAGTTGTACAACACCTACACAACTTTTATCAAGTGATATCATTTCTCTCCCACGAGAAATGACCATCTCGTTCTCCCTCAGTCCATTAGTCTCTCACTGATTCTATTATCTCTATTCTATCGAGTTCTAGTTTGGTCCATAAAACCCACACATGCATTACACACTCAACACCCCACATTTTGCCGGCAAACCGACTAGAGCTTTCAACAAAGGCTAGGGCAACGGTGCCTCGGTTTTGAGATCTCAGTCGCGTTTTCGAACTCTACGGTTAGGGGTACGGCAGCGACGGGGCAAGGCTGGAGGGGTGGACATTCTACAAAGTTTCTGGGATGACGAGGCTGGCTGAAAGACAAAGGGATGCTGTATGGGGGCAGGGAACAAAAGGGAATACAAACTGAGGAGGCCTTGATGGGCGACTGGATGAGGCCTCTGACGAAGAAAACGACCCCTGCATGAGATGAGAAGATGCTGAGATGAGCCAAAGCTGGGACTGAATGGAAGGGAATAGTTACAGATCGCGAAGGTGTCAAGGGCTCGGGCGCGAGGTGGCCGAGGCTGAAGAAGAATTTCCGCTTCGGCGCGCCAAAAGGGGGTTCTCTAGACGGTTGGGCTTTATATGATTCAACACATGGGTGAAGTCTGAGGTGGTTCGGTAAGATATGTCAAATCCTTTTAATACTAGCAAGTATTTGGCCATTTACTTGCACACTTTCTGGCTGGCGTAGCTCAGCTGTTTGTACAATCTCTCGTCTCTGATAGTTGATGGTATCCTGGTGACAATTGATGTTGCTGTTCGTGGGTTTGTGGACACGCTTAATTCATATATTTGTTGGAAATATCGAGTAATATAATGGGCGCAAGAGTACAGGAAAGAAAGAATATGGCTTAGCGAGTGCCATGTTCAGGTTACTTTTATTTTTCGCATCAGATTTTAATTGCGTATGCAGCTATCTAGCTATGACACAATATCAAAGAAAAGTACAGAAAAAATGACTCAATTTACAAGAGGAGCACTCATGCCTCAGATTTCATTTGCAAGTACCACTGCGAAGTTATGGCGGCTTTTTCTTCACCCCAAGTCAACCCTCATCCGTTAATACCCACCCAGGGGAAAGTCTCAAAAGACCTGAGTTATCCATTTAATTTTCGCCATGCAAAATGTGGTTTGATGCGCCTCCTTCCCAGGTGGAGTAGGTGCTCAAGCTACTCAAACTATATCAGAGACAACCTTCATGAGCTAGACCGTGGCGCTTTCATCGTTGGCTCGTATTTATAGTATTAGCTACACTCCCCACTAGGCTTTATTGCCTAGTGAGGATAGTTATGTAGTTTTCACTTCGGATACCGAGATCATCACGCTTTGTTTCCTCTCTTTAGGAATAGTTACATAATTCTAATCACATCTCACTCTTGTCCTCTGCCAACCATAGTGGCCTACTGTCACCTCCGGTCACTTAATCCAGAGCGACTACCCGCGTTCCTCTTTACCACTTCTCTAGAAAGCCTTCCTCGTTCCCACGAGGCGTCTTTCCTCAGTACCTCGTACGCCACACCCTCTCCTACGCCTCGAATCTTGCGCCTAGTGAACCTGCGCCTGACATTAGGTGACTACATACTTGATTAAAATCTGATGCAAAAAAATTGTACAAGTATAAGCGACACATAGCCTAAGCCACGAGAAAAACGATTGTGGCGCTATCTGGGCATAGAAAATCCCATGAACCTCCTTGTGCCAACGCCGTACAGCTACTCATGTATCTATTGGATGGCCAGAAGGGCTACCGCCTTGCTCAACCTAATTCCTTTACTACGAACAAGATGGTGTCCGGACATATTGCAAAATGGAGGGCCAATACGTCCAAACTACCCTGTGTCTCTATTTCCAACACCTTTGAATACAATGGGCACATTTAATTTGACTTCTTGACTGTATCGCCGAGCTCATAACTTGAGATAGAGATAAACGTAAGTTAACAGATGAGGGAGTTTCAGGCTCGAATTGAAGAAATGGTGGAAAGAATAGTAAAGAAAATGATTGATCTATGTGTATATAGAGGCATAAGCTCTCATATATATATATATATATTCAAACCACTAGCATTTATCAAATTCACACTACCAATACTTCCTAGATTGTCGCAGTAACTGTCGCAGCGGCTCCCACACAAGCCTACCGTATAAATCTGAACATGTTGCTAATTGGCGGTTAGCTCTTCGGTAATTTCAAAATATCACAGCAAAATCACACTGGAAACTCGCACTTTCAGCAGCTTATTCAGTGATTGGTGAATGAGTCTGGACACGTCGACGCATTGACGCATTGACATAATACAGGTGCATGACCGTTGCATCTAGCTTCTTTCACCTGAATGTTCACGCGTCTCAATGGTAGAAATTCGAGTAGGCTCTATCGAGCGCTGACCCAAAATATTCACGATAAATTCTCTGGTTGATACATCAGCAAAATTCTGAAGTAATTCCGTCCACAATGATTCGTAGCCAGTTAAGTTATTGGTCCCTTTAGGCATATTATAGATGCAATTAAGATTGATACTTCGACAGTAGCTTCATAGAAAAGAATTGAATTAAAGTCCCTACTGAATCTATGACTATGAAAGCCTACTACAGCTATCTAAATAACTTTGAAACTGAATAGTAAATTTGAATGTTGATTTAAATATCTGGTCATCGAGCTTCGGCAGACCCTGAACATTGGAGAGCCGCAAATATTGTTACAGATGAGACAACAAGCAGAAAAAGGATTACTTATAGATACGTACCCTCAAATATCCACCGGAACCTAAGTAGGGCCCAAAGTAGTAATGCAGTTCAGATCGGAAGTGAGCACATTGGTCTCAATTCTTATCTGTATCAAAGGAAAGTGCCCGGAGGGATTAATCCAAAATGCCAGTGTGGATATCCGTCTCAAAATGTCAAAAATATGGTCTCGGCGTGACCTCAGTGGGAAATGGGACGAGTAGAGGTGCTTCTAAAATCAAAAGATACGTCATTTGTGGCATTGATGAACAGCCCAGATGATATAGAGAGAATCACAATATGGGTCCTGAAAAAAGGCTGGTTTGAACAATCCCGGCTTGCAGGAGAAGTAGAAATAGCATTGGACGAAAAGATGAGACGATGTGGACAAGGATAAGACAGAATTCACACTGTATAAACAGTGTAAACGCACTCCCTGCAGGAAACCTCAGAAAACCAATAGACACGAGACAGACAGTTTTAGGGTGTTTTTACCGAATTTTTTTTGTTTTGTTCATTAATGTGCTAGGTTACATGACTACCGTTGCACTCCAATTGGAGCTTAAGCACGTGTGGGGTTGGGCCGGATCAGGTTAACTACCGTGAAGTACAGATAAACCTCGTCCCACTTTAATGACCGGACCACCTCAGACTTCACCTATGTGTTGAATCATACCAAGCCTAACCGTCCAGAAACCCGCTGTCAACACGCCATGGCGCAAATTCCTCCTCAGCCTCAGCCACCACGCGCCCGAGTCCTTGACATCCTCATTGACTCCGAAATATAAATGCCGTCCAAGATCTCATCGTTGCTCTAGCCTTGCACCTTCATATCGTACCGTTTGGTTGTTTTCGTCATTGGGGATTTGTGTAATCCCCTCGGTGTATCTTCCCTTTTCTTCATCCTTTGTACACGTCCCGTTTCCATCATGACTTTCCTCATTAGGGCGTGTGTATGTAGGTGATCGGACGAGTATAGAAGTGGGTCGCAGGTATAGGATCGACTGAGAAATGCTTCGTCACAAATATAAAAGGAGTTTGAGAGATGTCGGATGTTTGAATACGACGCAGAGACAGACCTAAATCCATTCGTGAATCGTATGTTGGTGGTGATGAGTTTTTAAAAGACTTTGTTACGGCTGTGAAATCTCTGCCGACTGATTTTTCGACCAAAATATCGAGTGCAACTCCTTCAAGTCGAAAATCCATCAAAAAAAATCATCCCACCCTTTGTCGTGACTGAATCTCGGCTCTGGGAGAATTTTTCGCTCCCAGGTTCGTAGAGGACACCACTGACAGGTGTTCAGCCTTCGTCCTCCTTTACCGAATTTGGTTTCCTCCTGTGTAAATATTATAGCTAGATATACCTGAACGGGCTAAAGAAATGAAATCAAATCAAATGTTGATTTATTTAATATTTACCAATAGATATTGAGAGCCATGCCCTAAAGAGTAGCTCCATAATAGGCGGCAGTCTTGGGGACTTGAACCTTCTCTAGTAGCTTTTGTGGAATTTTGGGGATATGATATAATGGAAAGTTCTGGTGAAAAGTTAGATGACTGGAGAGAATCGCGAGATGGATTGTATATTGAAAAATCCTTCAAAAGAATTACATAGAGGGCGCCAGCTATTTTTGCACGAACATATGAAAAGTGTGATTCAGTCACTAGTTCTTACCTGGGGTAAAGATGATAGAAATATATAATTTGCGCAGTCGTTAAATCCCTGCTAGTGAGAATTTCTACAAAGAACTTGCCAACCCCACGAAAATTCTAAAATCCGCCATTCGTCACGACTAAACCTCGTCTGGACAATTTCATATTCTCAAGCTCGTTGAGATCGCTAATCATAGATGTAGGTTCCTTCCTTCCGTGGCGTGCACATTTTTTAGCTCTTTGTAGATTCTTGGTTCTTTAGGGCGTGTCAGATTGTCGAGGATTTCGGTGAAGCTTATGCTTTCAGTTAGGTGATTTAATTCGCCAGCTTTAACTAAGTATATGATAGATTTAATCGAAATCGAAACTTCTATGAAATCTAGCCCAAGTGTTCAATGTAGAAAGGTAGCGGCAAAAACTAGCCACGACAACGAGAACATGAGTTACCTTTGCTGTCGGGAAAAAAACTCTGGCATTTTGCAGAGTTCTGGCCTGCTTTGTAACGCTAGAAATACAGGCAGTAATTTCCAGCACGGATTATGGTGATGATTGAAGAGGAGGAGTGGCAATATTTTCTGCATTTATTGATAACAAATGCCACAATCAAGCGGGTATTCTAAAACATGGTAGGGTTCACCATTGGGGCTTTTCTTACTTCATAAAAATTTACTTTGTTTTTTGGGTGTTAAGTAGAGGCAGATACGACACTGGGCACCTCGGCCGAGAAAACTAATTTTAATTTGTTTCTCTAACCTAATGAGGGTTGTTAACAAAGAATTAACTGGGTTCTTCGGGGCCATGGACCCGTATCATGCCTCCTGGGTACAGGGTATAAGATTGATACGAATAGAATTCAAATCCTCCATTTATAAAGCTATTATATTTTCTTTTAATGTGCTTGAACTACACCACTTGAATCTGCTTGTGCAGAGATTCTTTTCTTGTATGCTTGAACATCTCCTGGGAATTTTTCGACGGTACCATGATCACATATCCAAAGACTAGTGCAAACTGTTTGCAACATGGTAACATCGTGACTCACCATCAAAACTCCACCCTGGAACTGCCGAAGGGCCGTACTTAAAGCATCCATGGCTTCAATATCTAGGTGGTTTGACGGTTCGTCGAGAACTAAGATGTGCGGATTTTGGAGGGATAAGCAAGCAAATGCAACGCGAGATTTCTGTCCTCCAGATAAGAGTTCCATCTTTTGGAGCCCAGTCATACCTGTAATGCCAAATGCACCTAAGTGACGACGATAATCTTCGTCCTGTCTTCCCGGATAATTCTTGGCCATGAATCCTACAGCACTTGTTGTTAAGTCAAGTGCATCAACATGATGCTGAGCAAAATATCCAATCCTCAGTCGAGGATTTTGCGAGATCATACCCGCGGTGGGTGAGAGTTTTCCAATTAGCAGCTTGAGGACAGTAGTCTTACCAGCACCATTAGGTCCGACAATACCAATTCGTGAATCGAGCTGAACATCAAGATCAACATTCTTAAGAAGAGGCTTGTCTGCTGTGTAACCAAAGCAAACATTTGACATTTGAACAATGGGTGGGGAGAGTTTTTCAACCTCTGGAAATTTAAAGTGGACAGTGTAAACACTTTCAGGTGTTTCGAGAACTGGCATTTTTTCAAGCTTCTTGATTCTTGATTGAGCTTCGGATGATTTAGCGGCATTGTATCGAAACTTATCAATGAACGCCTGCAAGTGAGCCCGTTGTTGCATTTGATTGTCATATTCTCTTTGAGCAGTTTTTCTACGTTCTTCCCTAGTAGCGTAAAAAGACTCAAAGTTAGCCCCCTTGTAGTAGTCAAGGCGTTCGGAGTGTTGGTGAATAATATCTGTCGCAATTTCATTCAGAAATGCGCGGTCGTGCGAGACGATAAGAACTGTGCTGGGATAAGTTTGCAAGTAATTAGCTAGGAAAGTAATGGAAGGAACATCCAACATGTTGGAAGGTTCATCGAGAAGTAAAAGATCAGGTTCGCAAAATAAGGCTCTGGCTAAAGCTAAGCGCATTCGCCATCCTCCAGAAAAGGTTTTTGTTGCAAATTTTTGACGCTCTGGAGAGAAGCCAAGACCAGCTAGAATCGATGCTGCTCGTGATTCTGCTTTGTCGGACTCCATTTCTGCGAGCTTTGTTTGTACGTCACCTAGGGTTTGGTCCAAAGCTTCGCGTTCTACGTCAAGCTTCTCGGCATCCAGTGAGCTGTCAGCCATGGAAGAGCGTTGCAACTCTAGATCAGCAAGCTGCTTAAGAATTTTCTGATAGATTTGTTAGGTAACTGAATAAGTATTCCATAGTATCAAAGAGGAAAAGTATGTACGTACGGCTTGCTCTGCAAGTAAATGCTTTCGCCACACATCCGCATCAAGTACAGCTTGTATTGCAGGGGTATCATCTCCCCTTATCTATCCATATTATTAGCAAAAGTTTGGAATGAAAAACTTATGTAATTATAGACCTCTTGTTCCACGTGGAGAATAGATATGTGTGTAGGTATAGCTAGTTCTCTTCGAGCTAATGCACGTAATAGAGTCGATTTACCAATACCGTTTTGGCCTACAAGACCATACCTTCGACCATATGCTAAAGTTAAATTAGTATCAGTTAGGATCCGTAATGCGCCAATGTTAACGTCAATTCCATCCAATTTTATATCTTTGCTCTTTTGCTGGCCCTGAGAATTCGATCCTAGCTGCAAAGGATTAACGGTCATATAAAATTCCTCGTATGACTCAGCATCATCAGGCTGGTTGATGAGGCGAGACGCTTCATACTCTACAGTTTTGAACATCTTCTTATTCTGCTTAGCCGCGATCTTCCGCTCTGCCTTTTCAAGTTTCTTTCGATCTACTTTTGATTCAAGCTTTCTAGAACCAGCAGATTCTAGATCAACCATCCCCGTAGATATCCCTAATGTATATGACATGTTTCGTTGTGCTCCGACTTGGATTGCCTGATCAAGTCGCTTGACAGCAGCTGAGACTGGCTTCTGCATATCATTTGCCGCAGAAATACTGAACTGTCTTATCCATTTCTGAACTAATTGACTGATTTTTTCTCCATTTTCAGAATCGAATTTTCCAGATGCAGAAATTAAGAGTTCAGTGATTGATGCCGCTGCATTTTCTAGCTGAGATGGGCTGGTTGAATCCAAGTCCGATGTAGATGCATTAGAAGCATGGTTGAGATATCCCACTGAATACTCCGATACTATCGGATCAATATTAGGTAAGATTGACTGTATCTCAGCTTCCATGGCGACGAATTTACAGCTTATTGTGTACTGTAATATCTTATCCGTGGGCTGTTATATCGTCAGATGTTAGCCTAATAATTTACAGCCATTAGTCACGTGTAATCAACGGCTTTAGGGCCTCGTAGCCTGTTCCCAATCCACCCCATACAGGATCACATCAACGAACGACAGTCATCTCACAGCATATTCTCATTTGTAGATTGTACTGTAAAGACCCTGCCGTTCTGGCTCCGATCAGAAACAACCACAAAAACATCAAACCCCCCCTTACCACCCTTCACAAGTCGCGTCAAAAACCGACAACTGTAGCCAAACCGACACCAGAATCAAGCCGCATCCCGCGCTCAGCGCGCGCGAGAGCAGCCCTCCCGACTATGGAGGGTCTTACCCAATCTCAGGCGGTAGAAGCCATTCCCTTCTATAATCCAGCTCTTAGCGATTGGGACACACCCGGGAGCAGCCAGCAGCTTGACATGGAGATCGATCCAATTAATTACGACGATCAAATCGAATACGACGACCCCATAGACGACCCATTTTCAGAGCCAGCTCCCGCGGGCCCAATGCAAGACACTCTGACCAAGAGCGTAAACTCTTTGACAGCCCGAGCAAAAGAAGCAGAGACCCTTTTTGGAGGTATTTCTGCACTAATCGACAAGCATAGCCGCGCACCCAACTACGCTACACTACCCGCCAAGCAAGCTGAAGCATTCAAAAGCCTTTGCAATGATTTAGCTAAAGTCGCAGCACGGCATTTCGATGCTTACCTCTGTGATAAGCCAGTGACCGTCACCATCGACGCCGCCACGTCCAACCGCAATGCCCCAAAAACTGCGCAGACCTACGCAAATGCAGCTTCAAGGGCGTCCAATAAGCAATTCGCCGGTCGCCACACTCCAACCCTCCAAACACCCGCTAAAGCGCGGCTTCAGCTCAAGCCCACCCGCACTGATGATCGTTTATTTGTCCGTATCCCGGAAGGTAATACACTCCGAGATCACTCAGCATACGCGATACAATCCCACCTGAAAGCTAAGCTTGGCAATGAGGGTCAGATTCTTACAAATGTGCAGTCAACAAAGACTGGTTTCGCTCTCTGCCCCAAAGACGGAGACTCAGAAAATCTCATGGAAAAGATAAAGTCCGTTAGTTTCTTCGGGGACGCACCAGTTGAGAAAGCAACACCATGGACTTCCTACCGCATAAAAAATGTTCCCCGGACATATGGAGCCCTGGAACACATCAACGAAGAATGGAAGTACTGCCTTAAGCCCGTCACAGCTGAGGCGTTGAAGGATGCCCTAGCCACGGCAGCTGGAGCGGTACCTGTAGCTATTGCGGCTTCTCGCGACAATGATGCTAATCCAACGTCCTCATCGACGACATGGATCGTGCGTTTCCCAGAATCACATCAGCGCCTGCCACGAACCCTCTTCCTCCTTGGCTACCGCACGCAGACAAGAATTTTGCCCAAGCGTCAGATGGCTGTCCAGTGCACCCGGTGCTGGCTCTGGCACAATACACGCACATGTGCCTCCGACCTCAGATGCCGCCTTTGCGGATCCTCCAGACACTCCGAAAAAGACCATGCCAATCAATGCGGCGCTACGGGCCAACATATATGTCCCAACAGATGTATCCACTGTCATGGGCCCCATCCCGCGGACGATGTCAGCTGTCACCTCCGGCCTAAGCCCTCCGGTCCTCCAAAGACCAAGAATCAAGTAACTGCTATCCGCCAGATTAACGCAGACGCTCGCCTACGGAAACAAGCAGAAGCTGGCTGTATCAAGGCTACGGCCAGCCCCAAAACCCCGCGTACTACGGCCGCAACTCCAGCTGAAATAGGCCAAACCCAGCCGGTTTCAGTAAAATCCATCAACCCCTACGAAGTTCTACTCACAGGGGATCAGAGCAACGACCAAGCGCAATCGTAATGACCCCTTTACGGCGCCGCAAACATAACAACTGCCCATTAAAAATAGTATCTGCAAATGTCGGCCGCGGAGCCCAAGCGCACGAGTTAGCTCTCAACGAAGCCAGCCTAGCCTCCGCTGATATTGTCCTAATACAAGAACCGTACATTTACAGCGACCGCGCCAGGCGGATCACCAAACGCCACCCATCCTTTGAGTCCTTCTCACCTATCGACGACTGGACATCTTCACGACCCAGGGTGATGTCCTATGTGCGGAAAAATGCCTGTCTCTGTTCAGAACAGGGTTATACGGCATTCTCAGGCGATATGCTTCTTCTTAAAATTATCTCGTCCTCTGGTAAGTCCATAAGCATTATCAACGTCTACAACGCTCCTGCAGGACCCACCAGCAATAGCGTTCTCGATTCTCTTTACTCTCTCACCCTCCCATTCGAAGGCAATCTGCTTATCTCTGGAGATTTCAACCTACACCACGCCAGATGGCAGCCATCATGGACCCGCAGCCCCTCCCCCGGCGCCGAAAAATTCACAGAATGGGCAGATAAAAATAGTCTCTCTCTTCTATCACCTGCAGATATGGCAACGCATGACCGAGGCAATGTACTCGATTTAGTTCTCGGATCCAGCCCTCTAGTTCAAAAGACAAAGTGCACCCTCGCTCCACACCTGGACACGACGTCAGACCATGCCACAATACTCACTTTAGTAGATTGGGAAGGCTATACTGAACCCCTCCGCAGGCTCAGATTCGACACGTTGGATAAGGATCTTTTCCTCCGTCTCCTATCCATCAATATTGATGGTATTAGTCCAATTCCACTAGCTTCCACCAGGGAGGCGCTGGACAGGTGTGCTATAGAGTTAACAGAAGCTATTCGTACAGCATACACGGGCGCAGCCCGCCGCTCACTAGGCCATGGTAAAGGGAACCCATGGTGGGATATATCATGCAAACAGGCTCGCCAAAGATACAAGAATGTCCGTTGCGGACCCATAACAGAGGAAGGTGTTGCCAGAGAGAGAAAGGAGTATCGGGGCACGATTGCAAGGGCAAAGAAGGCATACTTCACTAACAAGATTGCCGCAGCCAGTACGGGCAAGGACATCTTCGCTCTGACAAAATGGCATAAGTCCACGGGTAACTTCCGATCCACTCCCCTTAAAGATCCTAGGTCTCCAGACCGTCCTCCTGCAACATCGTTGCCAGAAAAAAGGGAAATTCTACTCGGTAATTTACTCACAAACCTGACCGTAGTGGATGATATCCCTTTGGATACCCCGACAGTTGCAAAACGCTCCATTTCGTTCCCACCACTCTGCCAGGACGAAGTTCAGGATTCGATTCTTAGAGCAGGAAATACAGCCCCTGGGGTTGACGAGATCCCGACTGCCATATTGCGTATAGCTTGGCCCCTCATCGGAGAACATATTTTCTCACTCTTCAAAAGCTGTCTCACTCTCGGTCACCATCCTGTCTGCTTCCGACAAGCTGTTTTAATCATGCTTCAGAAGCCAAACAAGGCAGACCTATCTTCTCCTCGCTCATACCGCCCGATAGCACTTCTCTCCGCACTTGGGAAGGTGTTGGAGCGGCTGATAGCCAGACGTATAGCTTGGATTGCGACCCGAAATACGATACTCACCACCCAGCAGTTTGGTGCTCTCCCAGGAAGGTCAGCCGTCGATCTCACCACCTGTCTTACACATGATGTCGAAAGAGCTTTGAGCGAGGGGCGCACGGCTAGCATGCTGACACTCGACGTGAAAGGAGCCTTTGATGCTGTGCTCCCAGGCCGGCTTGTCCGGCGTATGCGGGAGCAAGGCTGGCCAGAGTTCCTTGTCAACTGGGTAGCCTCTTTCGCTACTAACCGTTCAGTACAAATCCGTCTCGA
The DNA here is from genome assembly GCA_905067625.1 of Blumeria graminis f. sp. triticale. Taxonomy (NCBI): domain Eukaryota; kingdom Fungi; phylum Ascomycota; class Leotiomycetes; order Helotiales; family Erysiphaceae; genus Blumeria; species Blumeria graminis. The sequence goes on from LR898477.1 coordinate 8,238,457, forward strand.
TGGCGAGCTAGGTCCTCTCCAGTCAATCAACTGTGGTCTCCCACAAGGCTCCCCTGCCTCACCTATCCTTTTCATGCTCTATATATCCCCTCTGTTCAAGCTGGGAAACGTCTCTAGGAGGTTTGGGTATGCTGACGATGTCGCAATTCTTGAGACCCAAAAATCACTTCACGACAATTGCATCTCTTTAAAAATGGCACTGAAAGAAGCTTTAGAATGGGGGATAAAGGAGGGCATCACTTTCGACCCAGCTAAGGCAGAGCTTCAGCATTTTTCACGTAAACGAGCTGATAAGAATCCGGGCAACACCCCGTCGGTCAAGCACGGCAATTTCTCCGTATCTGAGAAAACAAATCGCCCATACACCAGATGGCTGGGAGTATATTTTGACAAAACACTTTCTTTTAAATGGCACGTCCGCATCCTTGCAAATAAAGCTCTAGTGGTGGCAAACGCGCTCCGCAGCCTTGGTAACACACTAAGTGGAGCCCCCCCTAAACTCCTACGCCAAGCAGTCACCGCTTGCGTACTACCTATCGCCTATTATGGAGCTGAAACATGGTGGCCAGGCCTGACACGCGCTATCTCCCCAACTCGGACCGTCTCAAACTTAGCGAAGGGACATCTCTCCCTCCTCCAAAAGGTTGTTAGAACTAGTGCAAGAGCAATTCTTCCAGTCTACCGAACAACACCAGCTAGCGCGCTATATAGAGAAGCAGGTCTTTCCCCTCCAGAAATCGCGCTGGACTCAAAACTTCGTCAAGCATCCCTCCGTATACAACGCCTCGATCCACGGCACCCTCTTCGCCGCCGGAACATTTGGATCCTTAGCCAACAGAGACGTGTCTCACGCCTTTCCAGGTGGGCCCTAAGCTTCCCGCCTACAGAGTATCTGGACCCTCTGGTCAACCCCCCTTGGTTAGCAAAGGAGAGTTGGTTCTCAAGGACTAGACGGGTCACTGCTGCCTCACATCAACTTCCTGAGGGGATCCCCTCACATGACTTAGTTATATATTCCGATGGCAGCCGCCTAGAATCAGCTTCGGGACCTTGCGTCGGAGGTGGTTTTGTAATCTTCCAAGCAGGCCACATGATCTGCCAGAAAAGAATACCTCTAAGCCCTTCACTAGAGATATTTGATGCAGAAGCTGCAGCAGCTTTAAGTGCTGTAGAGACAGCATTAGATCTTACCTCTACACGCTTTGCAAACAACTTATGGGTCCTACTCGATAACCTAGATGTAGCCCGACAGCTTCTAACTACTCCGATCTGCTCTTCCCAAGACGTATTCAAAAAATTCGCGTTCAAAGCACAAGAATGGCCAGGCCGCACGCGTCTCCCCCATACTATCCCAGGCGAAGTTCGGGTTCATTGGATCCCAAGCCACTCAGGACACTTAGGCAACGTTCTAGCAGACAAAGCAGCGAAAGATGCTTTGTCCATGCCGTATCCGTCCCCATCTCCACTCACAATTGCCTCGGCAAAAGTTTGGGTCAAGGACATATCTATAAAAGCTCACAAAGAGTATTGGGCAAAGCATGCCCCTCAGTCATATCAAGACTTGGAAATCGAGTATCCTGTGGGCTGCCCCGCAGAGCTATCACTACCTCGACATCATACTGCCCATATATACGCTGCTCGCTCCGGACATGGAGATTTTGCAGCCTATCATAATCGCTTCAACCACAACCCCGCCCACAATACCTGCAGCTGCAACAAACTCAAGTCCCCTGCACATTTCCTAAACTGTAGACTAATCACATCAAGCCCCCTCAAACCACCGAGGGGCTGTTCAGACAAATGGAAGTTCTTTCTTGGGACCCCCACAGGAGCTTCAAAACTTGCACAATGGCTTGAAAAATCACAGTTCTTCACTAAAATTTGTCCCCGGATTCCTCCCGTGACATCGACAAATGTTGCTTAACAGCAGTTCAAAGAAAATTAAAATAAAAGAATGCCCATGTGCTAAATTTTCCTTTCTTCCCTTTCCTTTCCTCTAATTTAATTAAGCATATTGGGAGGATATTCTTCCCACTATGACTGGCTCTCATTCCCTCTAGGTGGCATAAACTTCTGTAGACAGCGTGACGTAATAAGTCATCTGACACCGTATTTCATCTCGGGTCCCTTCTTTTTTGTTTGGAGAAGATGGGTGCCCCCGGTTCTAGAGCAGTAAGCTCTGGCGTCCTTTTCCAGTCCGGGACTAGTGTATTATAATCATTAGTTAGACGTTAAATAATAAACAAACAAACAAACAAACAAACAATCCACCCCATAAGTTACGGATTTCGGCATCTTCTTGCAACCTGTGCAGGTGGCAGTGAATTTGCTGAATACCACCGCCTCTTTAACTATTTGGACGCTATTCTATCCTGCGCTTGCGGGCATAAAAAGTTGCCCGATAACTTATCTTTTGTTGACTCGGCCGAAGTCAGCCCCGCCTTCGCGACAGAACTAAACATTTAATGTCGGGAGTTGCCTGGAATCTAGGCTCTCTCGAAGGAGCTACAGCTTTAAGTAAATGGCTTCATGTTAGCTGCTTTTTCGAACCAATACAATGACGACAATAGCTAGCTCTTCAACCTTTTAACCCTTGATCTGTATTTGTTAGAGCTCATACGGATAAACTATTGGTCTAAGTGACAGATAATTTTTCACTAAATACAGACCAACTTGTTTTTTAATTTACTGATAAACAAAAGTCTCAACGGCAGAGCAATTTTTATGTCTTTCGATTGTTCGGGGTGCATGGCTGCTAGGCCTCAGGCCATTTACTATACGTCGGACTTACTAAAATGCGTTGGCACGTCGTGTAGTTCATGGAGACTGAGTTAGCCAACACGAGATCTAAGGTCCACGTTGTGAGCTGGCACAACCTCAAATTAAAAACAAAAAAAGAATCTAACTCTCATATATGGGCTGCTAAAATCATTCATGTTTCCGATCAATACATCTCTCCCAGACTATTAACAATGTAAAGGATTTTTAAGAGTTGAACAGTCCTACATATCAAAAATTTACCAATCTTATCGCTAATCGATGAATATTTTTACTTGAAAAGGAGGGGGTAAAAGTCAATTTTTAAACTTCTTAGACTCGACAAGGTTGGTGTATGACTTTAATTTCCAGTAATATTGAGCTGGTACTAGGACTAATTGAAATTTAATCCTTCAAATGAGTAACCTATGATATAAAAGATCTAGCTATTAGTTCTTGTTACTAGTTAATACGGTTTGTTAACAATATATTTAGAGAATATACAAATATTTACAGAAAGCTGCATGGTGCTTTTGGCAGCCTTGAATATCAATATGATATCACAGCTATGTTTTTCACTCTTGACTCACTTATCGCTTATCTATGAACTTGCCGCGCGAAAATATGTTGGAACAGAAACAGGAGCCGGTGTAGATAAAACAAGGAAACATAAACCTTGGAATCCGAAGAATTTTTTAAGAAGATGAGGCTGACAATCTTTGTCGACGCAAAACGAGACGATAAATTGCTCACAGAGGAAATGAACGAAGCTATCAAGGCTATCGGAGGGCAAGACTGAACACCTGTACGCGGTGTCCTCTACGATCCTAGGAGTGAAATATTCTCCCAGAGCCAAGTTCAGTCAAATCTCGCAATACCGAACAAGTTGGCCCTCGAGGCAATGATTCAAAATACTCCACCATATCAATCTTTCTCTCCCAACGAAATCGATTCCTACCTAAACCTCATCAAGTTTACATGTACGACCTAGTACATCCTAATCCCAATGACCACACCTCTTGTCGACTTTCTCTGGCCTTAGCTGGTCGCCAGATACACGCCCACGCCGATATTTACACCCGACGGAGGAAGCAAAGCGTGGCGCACAAATCTGGAAGACAATTCCTTGGGATGGATGTGAGAGGGATCAGGACAAGTTAATAAGATGATGCAGAGGATTGGATAGAGTCTCGACGGGCGTGGAATTTTGAATTTTGGAAAGGAGTTTTTACAAATTGAGCTTTGTGCGTGCCAAGTCTTCGGCTGCAAGAGTGCAGGCGACACTATAAAAACTGCCATGGTTGGATGATGCGGTGGTACATCATCTTGGCCGGTCTGCCAAGTAGAGTCTGGATAGCTTGGACATATATCCCACTTGAGACAGTAGATCGCTGGTTCAAATCCGGCAAAACACAACCACATTTCTCGCGGCGCTGGTATGCACGGATGATGAAGGCATGCTTGGATAATCAAAGGTTTTTATATTCTCTTTGGTGGGTACTTACAGAGGAGGGTCGACTGTTTGTGTAAGCGAACAAACCTCATAGTGGTATTTGCAAATGAAATCCAGAGTATGAGTGTCTCTAACGCCAAAAGAGTCATCCAATATGTATACATAGCACCGGTCATGTGTCATAGCTAGATAGCTGAATACACATAAATGATTTAAAAAAAAAATATCAAGGCTATCAATAATTACAAAAAGTCCTAAAGGTTGTAACTGATCAATCAATCAATAAAAGTGGCAAATCAAGCTGTAAACAGAATCTCACAAGTCATGCGCGAAAGTCTATTGCAGTTATATTCTCTAGTATCCCGGCCCAAAGCGCAAATATATAGTTTGTGGTATCGTCTACAGCTGAAATAGCGTTCAGAATAGGTATCGAGAGCGAACGATCTTGACCGAAGTGTTATTTGTTATGGAAAGTAAGGATTAAAGTATGGAAATAATGACCGCTCAGTCACTGAGGTTGTAGAGTGCATTGATTCAAGTAACTACCGAAGTGAAACCAAGTACAGAATTTGCAGTCCCGCGTATACCAGCAACGAGACCCACTTGATAGCCCCAATTATTCCGCATTCTAACAGATTATAGCATTTTAATTCATTGATTTCTAATCTTAACTATTAACTACTCATATAATTTTCAGTGGACCATCGACACCAGAGCTATACCTGACCAGATAGACTTGTCGATAACAAATGATATCAGAACAATTACATTACATGCAATACCAGAATGATTACATCATGTATGACATCTCGCAACCTAACCTTCTTATCTTTTGATTAGATAAACTAGAGAGCTACAGCTTGGTATTGGACTCTGTCAGGAATTACATAAGAAATAAACAAGGCATGATGGCAAGAACCTTGATTTCTAACACTATTAACCTATGATGAGAAACATATGGAAGGAGCACAACTGCCCCGTTAGATACAGTTATAGTATCTAGTTAATCTGTCGAATAAAATATCATAACATCTAAATAAAGAATCACCTTTGTTAAAGATTGTTAATCTGTATGCAATTGAAATACAAGATTAAAGCGTCACTGGCTATATTCGAGTCATGCATATGTTATTAGATAGAGTCTCACCTACCTATACGAAATTCCGCTAGCATTTGTATTTTGTATTTTTTCATTACAATCGAGTCACTTAATCTCCTATTAAACCGCATTAATTTTACTATGTTTGGTTATACTTTCCACTTGTAATTTGCTATTAATGTAACAAACACGACCAATTTCAGAACCATGTAAAGGAGAGAAATACGAGCTGTTTGCATAAATAATTGTAATTATTGAGCTATATCTGAATTTTGGGAGTAAATTATTAGAATATTCTAAAGATGTATTTAAGAACTAAGATAGCTTCCTCAGGAATGACAATCAATTCAAACAACTCTGAGTAAGATTCACATTAGTATAGCATTGCCTAACATATTCATTTATTCAACCGGTGACTATTCCTCACACCTATCAGAGGTGTCTCCTACGAACCTCCAGCTCTCACTGAAGAGTCCGTAGAGCCGAAAATGAGTAACACCGTCCTCACTTCCATGAGGATTCCCAATCGCTTTCGCGGTCTGTATCGTCTTCATCCCTAAGTACGTTCCCCTATCATGATTATCATGTGTTACGGTTTGACCGTTGTTTGAGCTTAGGTGGATACCTAAGCCTGTTACTAAGAATCCTTACCATGAGGCTGTATGAGGGGGAGATGAAGCTGAACGAAACGGGACTACTACTCAGGAGGCTGAGGCGTTATTACAACTTAGTGACACCTGGAAATACGTGGCTGGGTAAGAAGTATTGTGCCTAAGGACAAGTCACTAGTCTGTAGATTCACGAGGAGGATTAACTCCTATAAATACCTGTTAGTAGTAGCTGTCAAGGGGAACTATTTCACCTACTCATGTAAACTAAGCTATTCAGGTCACATGACCTGACTATCAGTACATAGACTTCATATGCAGCATTACGGCTATCTAGTCAACATTTACAACGTAATACCGTGTCCCACGTATCTTTCTTAAGAGTAGCTAGAGTTAGCTTTTCTCCTCATATAGTTTAATAAATCGATTTATTCATCACCAACTCGGTTTCCGTCACATCATGAAGCTAGCCACGATCAAATCAGGTGGTAGGGTCCAAGCCCTTCTCATCATCTACCCTTGATCATGGAAGAAAAGCCATTCGATGAGTTTCCGGAGCGTACCCAGCACCCGATACGGAGATGGTGGATTAGATCAAGATGGCCTCTGTTAAATTATAAGAAGGGTTGGTCAAACATATTCATCCCTACAATTTAACATAATGGAGTTAGGGTTGTGGTTATTGGTTGCCTAGGAGTTAAAAAGGGTAAGGCGTCTGTTGATTTTATATACCCTGTATTAGTAGTCTCATATTAGCTTGTGGATGAGACTAGGAGCGATAAATTAGAGGGTGCGAGGTCGCGATACTTCTATTAAGCGCGTAGACGTAGAGACGAAGACACACGCAATGATTTAACCCTATACTTTATCAAATCTACTTCCAAATATTCCAGTAACAGTACTACTGTATTACCCGTCCAGAGGAATCATATTCCAATAGCCTCGACAGTTACATAAAGAGAAATATAGATGAATATGCGCACCTCATGTGGTCCCGGTATCTAGGCCTCGCCTGGCTGGGGCTGCAGGATTTTTGAGACTTTTTCCGGCGCCCGCAGTTTCCATTGCTACCATTTTTATTTTTTTTAGGCAGAAGGTTCCGTGAAAATGGTGGCTGAATTCCACGGGTAAACACTTGGCTGAATAGCTATTCATCAAGGGAAATATATCAATGATCTTTCAAGTAACAAAAGAGGATAGGAGCACTGTACAAGATGTGGCCTAGGTCAGAGAGGAGCCCAGTTTGTTAGTTATTCTATGACTCAAGTAGTACATTAAACACATACTTTCATTCACAATTTTTTGGGTGGTAAAGAATGAGCATCTATACGCAGTGTCTTCTTCGAACCTGGGAGTGAAATAACTACTCGAAGCCAAGTTCAGTCAAATCTCGCAATACCGAACAAGTTGGCCCTCGAGGCAATGATTCAAAATACTCCACCATATCAATCTTTCTCTCCCAACGAAATCGATTCCTACCTAAACCTCATCAAGTTTACATGTACGACCTAGTACATCCTAATCCCAATGATCACACCCATTGTCGACTTTCTCTGGCCTCAGCTGGTCGCCAGATACACGCCCACGCCGATATTTATACCCGGCAGAGAAAGCAAAGCTTGGCGCACAAATCTGGGAGACAGTTGTTTGGGATGGGCATGAGTAGGATCAGGACGAGCTGATAAGTTGATAGAGACGGTAGATACTATGTGGACTGGAGTGGAATTTTGATTTTTAGCAAGCAGTTTCTCGAAGTAGGCCTTATATGCGCCAAGAATTTATTTCTTATTGTTAATTCAAAATATTGTCCTTTCTGTGTCTATTATCATGTAGGAGATGCAGATGCTCGCTGATTATAGGCCAAGGATATGTTTCTTCTAGTATTAGATTATATTAGATTAGATTTGTATTATAATCCTAACTGAGTCAATGACTATTGAGGATTCCTAGATGTCGGAATATTTCCTATGGATTCTTTGTTTGAGGTAACTCAATAACAATTGTTTCATTCATTCGTATCTATCCTCACTTTTGGGACGGAGCGCCAGGGCCTTAATGACCTTGAACACTCGTCACATGATATATGCTTACACAGCTATTACTAATTATTACCCATTTGTCATTACATCTTCATAATCATTATTGCCACCCAAACTCCAGCATCCTTGTTTAATGCACATCCAAATAAAACTTGTGTCCTACTATTCGACACTAGAATCTACAAATAAGATACTAGCTACATATTTAGAGTTCCAACTGTTTAACTTTATGCTTTGCTCTCATGGACAGTGAGGGACAAGCCCCTTCTTCTAGTATCTCCCTTTCTGAACAGTACTACATCTGACAAGTCCTCATTTGATCATACACTTAGAAGACCCCTTTGCCCGTTATTATCTCCCCTTTCCAGCCAACGAAAAATGACGATTTTTGTATTTTTTTTTTAAATCATTAAATGTGTATTCAGCTATTGAGCTATGACACATGACCGGTGCTATGTATACATGTTGGATGACTCTTTTGGCGTTATAGACACTCATACTCTGGATTACATTTGCAAATACCACTATGAGGTATGTTCGCTTACACAAACAGTCGACCCTCCTCCGTTAGTAACCCACCAAAGGGAATTTTAAAACCTTTGATTATCCAAGCATACCTTCGTCATACATGTATCTCAGCGGCGCGAGAAATGTAGTTGTGTTTTGCCGGATTCGAACCAGCTGTTACGAGTTTTACCCGTTGTTAGTTGGCTGGGCTGACTTACGGGCCCAGCCTTGCATGTAAGTGGCATGTGGCAAATGGATCTGGCAATTGCACCAGGTTATACGCTTAGTAGGTGCTTATGTAAGGTGGTCATCAGCACACCCATTACATTGGCTCTGTCCCCCTGAAGTGTGCTCTCCATAGGAAATATAGATTATTTTGTGATAACCTTTGCGTGCAGCGTCCGTGATTCTCGTCCTTTTACACTAGCGATCTTCTGTCTCGAGTGGAATATGTCCAAGCTATCCAAACTCCACTTGGGAGACCGGCCAAGACGTTGTACCACCGCACATCAAACCATGGCGGTGTTAATAGTGTCGCCTGCACTCTCGTCACCAAAGTCTTGGCACGCACAACAAGTTCAATTTGTAAAACTCTTTACCAATATTCGAAATTTCACGCCTGTTGAGAATGTATCCATCCTCTGCATCATCTTATCAGTTTGTCCTGATCCTACTCACGCCCATTCCAAACAACTATCTCCCAGATTTGTGCGCCAAGCTTTGCTTCCTCTGCCGGGTATAAATTTCGGCGTGGGCGTGTATCTGGCGACCAGCTGAGGCCAGAGAAAGTCGACAATGGGTGTGATAATTGGAATTAGGACGTACTAGGTCGTATTTGTAGACTTGATGAGGCTTAGGTAGGAATCGATTTCGTTGGGAGAGAAAGATTGATATGGTGGAGTATTTTGAATCATTGCCTCGTGGGCCAACTTGTTCGGTATTGCGAGATTTGACTGAACTTGGCTCTGAGAGAATATTTCACTCCCAGGTTCGTAGAGGACACCACTGACAGGTGTTCAGCCTGCGTCCTCCCCTTGTTGGTTTGGCTGGAGTACTCTGTTAAACCGGGTCATGTTTTCAATGTACAAAATTATAAGCCGCTTGTCAGTCATAATTTATGCCACGTCAAGCAAGAAGCTAGTGGTATACTTTATTTTTGGCACCGTGGCTAGGAACGAGTCTAGTGAGATAAACTCAACACTCATACTATTATGAAGTTGCAACTGTAGTCAATTGCCGGGAAGAATAGGATAGGGCGTAGGGCGCTCTTGTTTGGACACACTGTATTGCTTTCTTAAATTTATTTCATATGGCTTCTTTGGCAAGTAAAGCCATGCACATAGGTAGTAGTGAGTCTGTATAGATCACATACCCGTGTCACGCCTATTGGGTGTATGGCACAAGCCTGATACGAATAGCAATCAATACTCAATACTCAATGAAGTTGCAACTCTTTGGTTAGTAATATTATGAAGTAGCAAATAATCAAGCTGGTAGGGTTCCCTATTTAAGAAATAGAGAAAGAAGCACTTGTAAATTTCACATGAAAATATGGTCGTATTAGGCTTGTGCCTTGCTTGTACATGACATCCATCTGATTAGGTTGGTAGTTATCCATTCAAGAGTCGCAAAGGTCTATAAGAAATCGAACTAGCTTTTTTCAAATATTAAACTTTGCACGATCCATAAATCATAACTATCCTTATTGTGATACCTGCTGTAACCCGGCTGACAATTATATTAAGCAAAGGGTATTAAATTTTCATTTAAATTACAAGCTACAAACTCAGATTTAATTCTTCATTAAAATACTTAAGTTTTTAATTTTTAAATCAATCAATAGCATATTTATTACGACTGTAGAAATACATCTGATAATATTTTCGATCTTGATTCTGTAAGATGGATATGATTTGTTGTGTTGTGGATGATAATTTGATAGACTTATCTTAAGCGGGTGAAATAAAATAAAATAGAAATAGAAATATATCAGTGGCCAATAGAAATACAGAGCGAAAACGACAGAATTAAAGGGTACCTTGGTTTAACATGATCATATGAATGTAGTAATCTTTCAAGCACGTCTAACTATCTGTCTGCAGATTTGCAGTACGTCAATTGAGTTGAATACTTCATGGATGACTTATGTTTCGGTCGGTGCGTCAAATAGGAAGACGAGTTGAAAGTGAAGGAGAATTCCTGTTAAACCAGATGAAGTGCCTCATGTTTGTTTTGTAATTTTTGCACTGTCATATTGCTGCCTTGCATCTTGTGACATATTGCACAGACATATCTTGCTAACTTCGACTATCGGATGCAGACCTGCCAACTAGTTCCAATAACGTTCCTCTACCATACCAGATACTCACCACACACTCAACTCATCTTCTTAATAAAAAGTCTTTTAATCAGGGCTCAATTGACCCTTGGTACCAAAATCTGGTCAACTTGTCGCATGATCATGCGCCTCGCAATATGTTGCTATAGTCCATTTTCACTTCACTTCATCTATCAAAACGTCTTCAATCCATCACATTTCTAGAAATCCAAACTAATACTCGTTGTTACGCGTGTGAGTAACAACATAGACGCAGCAAATGACAGGGTCCACATGGTCTACGACTTAGGGCTCTCGATTTTCGCAAAACCTCCCAGCTTATTTCCTCCAAGGTACCGTGATTTTCTATAAATCTCAATGTTCAGCTGACTTGAGTGCTCAGAATATCAAGCTCGCAAAATGGGAAATACGAACACCAAGGAATCTCGAGGATCGGAAATACCCTTCACGCCCAGAAATCATGAGATTACAGGCGCAAAAAGCCAATCAGCAAACCATGACGACCGAGATAGAGATCGGTCTCACACATCACGCTCTGAACGAGGAAGTAGAAATGAAACTATGACCATAGGGGTGAGCCTTGGCTCTAACAGTGCAGGTTCTGAGCGTCGTGAATCGAAACAAGAGAGAGAAGCCAAGAAACTTGAGAAGGAAAGACAAATAAGGATAGTGGAGAGAGAAAAAAGTCTTCGGGAAGAAAATGTTGACGGAGGCTATCTGGTGACTATGGGAATCTATACAGGAATAGAAGATTTCAACAAGGTTATCGTGCGTAAATTAATCGTATGTATTTAAATGTGCTTGAATCAAATTGAAACTGATATGTACAGATTGAAAGGAAAATGGCGCCTTTCTGGAGGGGTCTAAATGAAATATCTGATGCATGGACCGAAAACCAACTAATAGCAGCTTGTAGAGGTCTACCTATCCCGGCCTCAGATGATGTGTCTCAAGGAAAGAATACATCAGATATTTCAAGTAATACTTTAATTGCAGAAAAGAGCTCTCAAGAGGCAACAGCACAAAAATCGTTAGTATTAGACTCAACTTTGTCTGATACATTCACCATACCATCAATAATAGATACGTTTCCTGATGCTGTGCAAAAATCTCCTCTTTTTCCATCCTCACCGACTCTCTCTTCTTCACTTAATCGAACTCAGCCAGAAACTCTCGTGCCTTTAACAAACCCTTCCCAGAATTCCTTTATCTCTGATTACGGATTCCAAGAAGTATATTTACCAAATGACCCATACATCAATGGCAAGGCGATTGAGGTTTTCCTCTATTCTGACACAGTCGATTGTCCGATTTGCTTTCTCAGTTATCCACAGTATTTAAATAAAACGCGATGTTGCGACCAGCCAATGTGTTCGGAATGCTTTGTACAAATAAAAAGACCCGAACCGCACCCGCCTGAGCACCACGACAATGATTTAATCACTCAAAGAGCCGCTGTCACTGATCTCGAATTGTTAGTTTCTGAACCTGCCTGTTGTCCATACTGCCAACAGCCAGATTTCGGAGTGACTTACGAGCCACCAAGCTTTCGAAGAGGGCTTTCAAGTACTAATATCGCCGAAGACTTCTTAGAGCTAGGCTATGACGCTTCAACCTCGCTGTCTTTTAACTCTGGCTCCATGTTATCGCCATCTCATTCACCAAATCCTCAAAAGCGCAGGACTTATTCCCTTTCTGCAGATGCACAGACAGTCGTAACTATTGATAGGATTCGGCCAGATTGGGCTATCAAGCTTGCAAATGCTAGATCTCATCTGGCGCGAAAATCTGCCGCAGCGACTGCGCTACATACGGCTGCTTATTTAATGAATAATCCAGGCAGTGATAATCGTAGCTTTGCTTTTAGATCAAACCGGATGGGGAGGGGTCGGAGTGGCGATAGTCCGAGTGCTAGTGGGAACTCAATGTCTGCTCAGCGGAACGATGGAAACGGCATCACGACAGCACAGGATCATAAAATTCAGACGCAGAAAGAGCAGCAGCTCAGTGAGGCACAAGCCCGCAGAAATAGGGTCAGAGATATTGAAGAGCTAATGATGGTTGAAGCAATCCGGCTAAGTTTAGCTACTGAAGAAGAGAGAAAAAAAAATGCCGAGAAGGAAGCTGCAAAAGAAGCCAAGAAGATATTTAAAGAAGTTAAAAAACGGGAGAAGAAAGAGCGAAAGAGTGTCTATGGGGGTGTAGGGGGCTCTGCCAGCGGTAGTGCCCTAAGCGTGAATCTCCCTCGATTAGGAAAGCGACGGGGCAATAGTGTCGCAAGTATTTTCCATCGAGAGGTAATTCATGATGATACTGAAGGATCGCAACCAAAAGGAAAGGCAGTTGACTGTCAGCCTACCGGTATTTTAGATAGCTTCTCCCCCACGCATCTAACTCGTGCAAATACCACTAATTGGATACCACACCCAACCAGAAATTTAGAAAATCAAACCTCAAAAATAGCTGACGAAAAAAGAGGGACCTCACCACTGGCCATTGCAAGAAGATTTCATCCCTTGAAATTCGGCAAGAACTCTTCTACTCATATTTCCACTCTTGATGATATGAGCCCCAGCAGCTTACCAAATCACTTGGATGGACGTGGTTTCACTCCTTCTTTTGATACTACCAGTATAAATGGCAAATTCACTAAGAGAGATAGTACATCTCACCTCGAAAATGCTGGTAATATCGACCCAGAATTTAAGCCTAAATTTCAAAGTATTCCAGCCCTGATGTCTGAAAAGAGCGGATTAAAAACAAAAAGAGGCACGCCCAGTCTGAATGATGAAAGTTCTCAACAAAGTAGCTATAAGTCTCATCAAGCTAGTGTTGAGGACAACATATCTGGAAGAAAATTAGGAATTTCAACCTCCTATCAGGTTGACAAGGCAAATATCGTTTCAGGACTATCAGATGTCATACAAGACATGAATCCACAAGTTATAATTACCCCGGGGTCTCCTGAACAAGTTGGTGACGGGGGTAAAGGTGAGCAACAACTTTGCGAAATTTTAGCCCAGAGACCGTGATATAAATAGACTGTGGAATTATGGTGTTAATATTGTAATTGATGATGGTTGCTCTATTCACAGAACTGGGTTCAAATAATTATCCGATGAAGCCAGAATGTGTTTTTTTCCGCACCAGTTAACCATAATGGTTCATCAATAGTTTCTGGCGCAACAGAAGTGAATGGATTAATTTAGGCTAGGGGGATCTTGGTATATTAATAATTTCCGCTCAGTCGCAAAAAGTTCGGTCTACATAGATGTCTATAAAAACTATAGATTTTATTTACTTTTTGCCATAAAAATGGTGGATCGATCGAGTCATATTATCAGAACCTGTACTTTTGTAACAACGTATCCACTTGCGAAGACTGAAACTTTAATTTTAAATCAAATTGAATTATAAAATCATATGACCATGTAGTAAAAGAAGCAAATGTATGAGACTTAACACATACTTGATTGGTATAGATTGTCGGTGAGGAGTCTCTTCCCATCAATAGACACACAAATAACTTGACATGAAGTCAACGACTCGAGTAATAAACGCAGTTGGATAACAATCATTTGGCGTAATGGAGCGGGACTGTGGGCTCCTTTAGCCAGTAGGCATATTGGTCAGTTACCCACCACCATCTGTAGCGTTTGGCGAGCATCCTCGTTGAACAAAGTTAACTCCATTTCATTTGATAAACCAATTAATTGTATGAGAAGGAATATTACCTAATTTAGGACTAATAAGGAACACGCTTGAACAGTAGCTCATGGTTAGTTGTAGTCTAACATTTAAAGGTGATGTAAGTCAAGGCACGAAGTTGGCAAAGCAATAGTTTAAACATAAGTCTTGACTAGGCCCATCGTGCCATTTTTTGTTCATTAATATCCCGGACAAAGTAGCACTCATTTTACTCAGACTGGAGCTTTTTATTTTTTTTAAATTTATAATGTATTCAGCTATTTAGCTATGACAAAAGACTAGAGCTCAAGCACGAGTGGGACCGGGCCGGATCAAGTTAACTAGCGTTAAGCATAACCTCTATCTTCGAATATTCCCTTTTCCCACATCTCCCCCCCTCTCGCGCTCATCACACACCTGCAGAATATCAGGATTGTGCTTCTGGTATTCTTATCGAACCACCTGTTCCAAAAAACGTCCACATGTCTTGTTGTATAACACGAGGGACCACCTGAGGGCTCTCAATCAAACAGCAAGCCTTGCCCAGTCTCCAAAATGCATGCAAATGGACAAGGCCTCAAGCAAATGGAAGGGAAAAGCCCTTCCCATCGTCTCTACGCCCGATACTAGCATGATCTGGAGGGCAAGACTGAACACCTGTACGCGGTGTCCTCTACGATCCTAGGAGTGAAATATTCTCCCAGAGCCAAGTTCAGTCAAATCTCGCAATACCGAACAAGTTGGCCCTCGAGGCAATGATTCAAAATACTCCACCATATCAATCTTTCTCTCCCAACGAAATCGATTCCTACCTAAACCTCATCAAGTTTACATGTACGACCTAGTACATCCTAATCCCAATGACCACACCTCTTGTCGACTTTCTCTGGCCTTAGCTGGTCGCCAGATACACGCCCACGCCGATATTTACACCCGACGGAGGAAGCAAAGCGTGGCGCACAAATCTGGAAGACAATTCCTTGGGATGGATGTGAGAGGGATCAGGACAAGTTAATAAGATGATGCAGAGGATTGGATAGAGTCTCGACGGGCGTGGAATTTTGAATTTTGGAAAGGAGTTTTTACAAATTGAGCTTTGTGCGTGCCAAGTCTTCGGCTGCAAGAGTGCAGGCGACACTATAAAAACTGCCATGGTTGGATGATGCGGTGGTACATCATCTTGGCCGGTCTGCCAAGTAGAGTCTGGATAGCTTGGACATATATCCCACTTGAGACAGTAGATCGCTGGTTCAAATCCGGCAAAACACAACCACATTTCTCGCGGCGCTGGTATGCACGGATGATGAAGGCATGCTTGGATAATCAAAGGTTTTTAAATTCCCTTTGGTGGGTACTTACAGAGGAGGGTCGACTGTTTGTGTAAGCGAACATACCTCATAGTGGTATTTGCAAATGTAATCCAGAGTATGAGTGTCTCTAACGTCAAAAGAGTCATCCAATATGTATACATAGCACCGGTCATGCGTCATAGCTCTATAGCTGAATACACATTAAATGATTTATATAAAAAAAAACTAGCATGATCTGGTCAGTCGAAATTGTTGAGGAGATCCATCAAACATCCTCCACCTCCTACGAGATAGAAGGACCTTCGAAATCTTCTCCGATCGAGTCAAAACCAACGTGGCAGCCAAAAACTGCTGCCAAAGCAGATTGTCCGCCCGAGCTTCGACATATTCTCGCGGCCGAAGAACGACACACCGCTCAGACAGCGGCAAATACGGCACTCTACTCCGCCGCCATCTCTGGCGTCGAAGCAACACTCCTCCCTTTGACCACAGGGTCAAAAAGACAATTTATAGACTCTATGAGAGTCTATCTGCGCGTTGCCATTTCGCAATACATGGCTACGGGTACGGCGACTTCGCCGCCCGTCCTTTCTCCCCGCCCGACAAACTCGCCTCTCAGAGTTCCAAATTCAAGAGCCAAAACCCTCCCGCTTTCCTAGCCAAGCTTACAACAAGTATCTAGGCTACAGTGGTACAAAATGGAATGCGACAAAAAGCAGTCCTAATTGTGAAAACTGCGCCCCAACCTACGGCTACAGCCCAAAAGAAAGAGGTTGTCAAGGCTAAAGTGGACAAACGACTGTTCCTACGACTTGACAGCAAACGCTCGTGGCGCAAATTGTCCCCTGCGGCTATCCTATTCGCATTGTTGGAACATACTATTGTGAGGCTACGGATCGTGGAGGAATGCTGGAATGGTATAGGGAGGTGAAGGATATATGCCGAACAACAAAGCAGTTGAATAGAGCTTAAGTGTGAAGCTTGGTAGGGTGACACAAAGAGGGTATGAATAGACCTTCAGAGATATTCAGTAAATGTTATGAAGTGAGGATTTCTGAAGGAGAAGAACACTACATATATATACAGGAATTAGTCCTACTGAGACGAATTTAGAAATAAGCCAGGATATGCGCCCATGTCCCAGTATGGCGACGTTATCATGGTGAAGGTATGTCTTGACCACCAGTAGACCCCCAAGCTAGCTGAGTGTAAGACAGAATCATGTATATGCCATAATTTCCAACCCATCTTGTGTCAAGCGCCAAGGCTAATTAATATTGCAGAAAATAGATGTGGCGCAGTATTAAATAATACAAATAAGGGCAACAAAAACGAGATAGTACATGACTAGGGTAATAGATGCAGGACTGTTAGAATTACAACACATAACACATGTGTTTCCATGTCAGGATCTCTTGGGACTTGGTTACTTAACTTGAACTGGAGGCGCTAAATCTTGGGCCCTTGATGGTAAAGAAAATATATCAACAATAAAGACTTGGCTCTTGATTCTTGGGCATCTAGGGAATAGTACAAGACTGAAAGCTGGAGAGCTTTTGACATGAAGATACGTCAGCTACTTATACTTCGACACTATCTGCTACAGACTACAGTAATCAAGTTCCAGCCCTGTTCCTGTCGAACTCCTGAGAGTAACCTAGAATCTGATTGAAGCCCATTGAACTAGTAAGAGTACAAAATACCATCCCGAAACATCTAGAAACTAATTGTCAGAGTAGCTTAGAATTCCATCGAAGTAACTAGAACTTGTCTAGAGGGATACCAGCCGAAGCTAGGATCAGACTCTACCTCAACAACATGAATCTATCCATGACATAGCAGTAGCCACATAGTGTCAGAGCCAGAGGTTGGCAGGATAATATCTCCACCTCAGTCAGTCCGTGACATTCCATTACTAGTAGCTCGATACACCGAGTTACATCAGGTTTTGACATTTTGGCAAAGAATCCTAGATACCTCAACGAAATTGGCGAGTTTCAATGCCAAAATCGAGCCATCCTTGAATCTTGTCGCCTTCAGGATAGCCAATGTGCCAGTGAAAGCTTCGGCGCCCTTCAGGGCGCCGAAACGTTCGATACAGAGTGGGTCTCTCATGAGATCACTAGTGTGACCCTAGAAGAGCCATTACAATTGCGACCGCACGAGACATGCTATGCTGGTGCACCAACTCGCAACTGACATGTCCTTTTTCTTCGGGAGTTTGCAACTCGTGCGGGCTTCCGCCTTTTTGACGAGTCTGCAATGGCTACAAAGCTCCAGCCTCGTCGCTAGATCGAGCAGTGTCGATGCTGTCATAGCCACCACGCTACCCGTGACTGCTCCAGCAATCCGCCGCGGAGTGCAAAGCTACCACTAAGATTCGCAACTATGGTGGTCCTCACCGTTTGGGTAGTCGAGACTGTTTGGCTCGACCGACCCGAACTGGCCCGATAACCGAGGAGGAATTGGTATTAATACGACAGGCCAGCCAACAAGAATTCGCAGCAGTAGCCCGAGTGTTACAGTTTACCCGTTGTTTAAGCTTAGGTGAATACCTAAGCGCATTGTTGAGGACTCTGAAGATAAGACTGTTGGGATCGAAGCAATGTCATAGCACAGTGAATATGGGCAATGCGTAGCCGCGCGGTAATTATTTGACCTAAGGAAAAGGTATAAGCAACGAGACTCATAGAGTGGACAAAATGTTATAAATCGATTTTTTCATTACCAACTCGGTTTCTATCACAGTATAAACTCTATCATTCACATATATGGCCCGTTATTAAGTATATTGCATCATTAGATTATTGTGACTTAGGGAAATTTTCAATTTATCGGAATAGAACGGTTAGCAGATTAATCGACTTAGGACTGCCAAGGAAGTGGATGCCAACATTCGCTCCTCCATCAACATCAACGGACGGGATAATCAGCTCTGGACGATCGAGTCGCCTAAGTGAATTATCATTCAAATCAGCACAGGGATTCGAAGAATCAATAAGGGGCCCCAACATGGACAATCTTGAAATCGGAACGGGCTTCATTGCAACTGGTATGTCAAACCAAGAATCGATGCAACATGAAGAAACTCAGACAGACATGCAAAAAATGATTGAAGAAATAAGACGAAGGGATACAGAACACAGGAGGGATATGGCAATGTTACAAGCACAAATGAACCAAATGATGTCAACCATGCAGAAACAGTCGCAGAACAATGACCAGGTACCCCTGCAGCCAGTGATACCTAATCCTGGTCGTTCATCAGAACAAAGGGAGCCATTAGGCAAAGAAAAACCATTGAAATGGCCGGAAGCTTATGATCACAAGGATAGATCTAAGTGGACTACCACACACGGAATCCTTCGGTACATATACCGGCGCGATGTAGAGGAGCACAACATACTCGAACCATCGGATTTTTTCATGCAGCTTTACAGCCATGCAGTGACTGGAACTGCTAAGGATATGATCACTGGCCAATTCCAAGATATGCTCGCCAACGACGCGATATGGGATGCCTTAGGCTTACTTCAGGCCATGGATGACGCCTTTCGTGATAGAAACGAAGAACAATCTGCGGCTGCGCTTTTCCATGCATGCTGACAATTTAGGGATGAGAACTTGTCATCATACCTACCGCGATTTCAGCAACTACTAACACGAAGTCCCAGCTCAACGGGAGACGACAAGAATAAAATGTACCAACTTCGAAATTCGCTCAATAAAACGACAAGGAATCACATGATCGGTCGTTCTCAACCAAAAACCTTCCGTGAACTTATCAATTATCTATCATTGTTAGGTTCGGAAATCGAAGAAGTTGGTACAACAAGAACTAAAGAGTACCTCCTTGGTCAATCTGGGTACTTCGACGATGGAACACGGGGTATTGCAGGGGGGAAATTACTCGGAGGAACTCCACAAGGGAATCTTTATCACCCAACTGTCAAAGACAACATAAACAGTAAAGATCAAGATGGTGATACAAGGATGACTGGTGTAAATAAAGTACGTGCAAAATGGGTTTCATTTGCCAAGTTGTGTCAATGCAGAATAAATGGTGCATGCCTTCAATGTGGAAGAAAAGGGCACATAATAGCAAACTGTAATCTACTCCCAGCTAAACGTCCCGAATCTACAGTCCAAGCTGTAACGTTCATTGAAGACAATGCTGCTGTGGAAGGTATCATTGTAGGGGAAAATGAGTTAAAAGGTTAGCTCCTGAACAAAGGCGTGTTCAGGGGCCTGAAAGGGAAGTTTCGAACATGGCAATAGGCTCAAATGAAATTGAAGATAAGAATGTAGAGTACAATATGAATGGGTCGTCTTTTATTATAGACATTTTAATTAATGGAAGTTATTCAGTACCTACTTTAATTGACAATGGATGCAAATGTCTAGCTGCTGTTAGCAACTCCTTAGTACACAGAGCTAACCTTCCTCGGATAAAAATTAACCCACAAAAGCTTACCGAGGCTACAAAAAATCAGCACCACGAAGAGTATATTACGGAAATGGTTAAGATGGATCTAGACATTGACGGATACGAGCGCATGCTATATGCATATGTAATACCAGGGTTATCTCATGACCTGATACTCGGGAAACCATGGATGGAGCGGGAAGATGTTATTTATAACGCAAAGGATCATTTTATGGATATTGGGGAAGCTGTAGTAAACGATCGACCATTGAGAGTTTGGGAAAAAGGGCAACAGAAAACAACAAATGCATCTCTACTAACTGCAAATATCAAGAGTTTGTCGGCAGGGGTATTTCTTGCAACAGTAAGGAAGGCCAGGAAGGCAAGCACTAGTGAAACTCAGCTTTTTTCCATAACGCTGGCAGACATTCAGAAAGCACTCGCTCCATCAAAAAAGTCACCTACAAATTTGGAGAGGCTTCCTAATTGTTATCATGAATTTGCAAATCTTTTCCGTAAGGAATTAACTGATGAGCTTCCACCTCACAGGCAAGGATGTGATCACGAGATTAGGCTCGAGTCTGACAAAAAAATACCATGGGGACCCCTGTATGGAATGTCAAGGGATGAATTATTGGTACTAAGAAAGACTCTAACAGACCTACTTGACAAAAACTATATTCGTGCAAGTAGTTCACCAGCAGGGGCCCTGGTATTATTTGTTCGGAAGCCAGGTGGAGGTCTGAGATTTTGTGTTGATTATCGCGCTTTGAATTCCATTTCAAAAGCTGACCGTTATCCACTACCGCTAATTAAAGAGACAAATGGCAAAATTGAGTAAATCAAAATGGTTTACTAAGTTAGATATAAGATCTGCATTTCATAAATTGCGCATTAAGCAAGGCGATGAATGGAAAACAGCTTTTCGAACGCAATTTGGCCTGTTTGAATGGCTTGTAATGCTGTTTGGGTTAAACAGAGCTCCGGCATCTTTTCAAAGATACATCAACAAAGCTTTACGTGAGTATCTCGACGATTTTTGTTCAGCTTATGTGGATGACGTGCTTGTCTTCACGAACGGAGACGAAGAGGAGCACGAAAGACACGTGCGACTTGTACTCGAAAAGCTTCAGAAAGCTGGACTAGGGTTGGATATTGAAAAGTGAGAATTTGGTGTCAAACAGACTAAATATCATGGCTTCATTATTTCTGCAGAGCGTGAAAATTCTTCCATCAAGATGGACCCAGCAAAGGTAAAGGCCATATCTGAATGGAAAGCCCCAACAACAACAAAAGGACTCAGAGGATTTTTGGGATTTGCCAATTTCTACCACGGCTTTGTCAAAGGATTTTCGAGAATATGTGCACCTTTAACATCTCTAACAGGTAAGGTTACACCCTGGAAGTGGGGTCCTGAGCAAAATGATGCATTTGAACTGCTGAAAGAAAAGTTCATGACAGAGCCCGCTCTAGCTCAATGGGATCCCGACCGTGAAACAATTTTGGAAGCAAATTGCTCTGGTTATGCACTTGGTGGCTGTTTACTACAAAAAGAGGACAACGTGTTGGAAATTCTGACTCTTGAATTTAG
This sequence comes from Blumeria graminis f. sp. triticale, assembly GCA_905067625.1. Taxonomy (NCBI): domain Eukaryota; kingdom Fungi; phylum Ascomycota; class Leotiomycetes; order Helotiales; family Erysiphaceae; genus Blumeria; species Blumeria graminis. Next base: position 8,260,272 of record LR898477.1, read on the forward strand.
GACTCAACCACTACCTGTTTTGTCTGAGGTTCCCGACAAGATCGACTCTCTCCACACATGTCAAGAGTGCGCTAATCGTGCCTACTGTTGCATTTACAATTGGATATTTACGTACTACAGTGTACTTTGGCTCATCATGGTATATGAGAGGTGGTTGGTCATCACTAGGTTTGACAGGCACATGAGACTAGTGGGAATTTCTCCCCTAATATGTATATATAAGTCCAATGTTCACATAGTTGTAAAATATCAAGTCTTCTTTACTTCATCATATTTATCCATATAATATCGTACAGAGTATATTTTCCAACACAATGCCATATGGAAACCAGTGGCATACTACTCGTGAAGCTAACTGATGCAGAAATTAACTATGAAATCCATGATAAGGAACTCCTAGCAATTGTAGCATGCATGAAGGAATGGGACGCAGAGCTGAGAGGCCTCGCAAAGGCTTTCACTATCCTTAGCAATCATATGAACTTGAAATACTTCTTAACCACGAGGAAGTTAACTGAGGGGCAAACTAGGTGGGCTGAATTCTTATCTAGATTCAGACACACACTATTGTATAGAAAAGGGGTAGATAGCGAACGACCAGATGCACTCTCGAGAAGAGATCAAGACAGACCCAAGTAAGGCGACCCACGACTATTAAGCTGCGAACGCCAGGTTTTAATGCCAGTCAATGTTTCAAAGCTGTGTATAAACGGTACTTAAGTTGCAGAAGGCCACGAAATATTTATCAATAAGGATTTACAGGAACTTTGGAGCCAGGCAATTAATAGCGACAGTACATATATTCGGATCGGAAATGCAATCGTTAATGAAGAGCGAGCTTGGCCAAATGATATCAAATTACAAGTAGAAGGTTCATCGGAGCCAATTGCAATTAAGGCAACAATTGCTGCTTGTCAATATGACAGCAACATTGGAGTAGTGCGTTATCAAGGACGTATATGGGTACCTCACTATGAACCTCTTACAACAGCAATAATCCAAAACATTCATGATTCAACTGTATCTGGCCATCCCGGAAGAGACACAACTCTAGCACAAGTTGCTCGAAAATATTTTTGGCCTGGAATAAGTAAATGTGTTAAACAATTTTGCAAGAATTGCCACATTTGTGGGCGCTCGTCTATCTGGCGCCGGCAAAAACAGGGGCAACTCAAGCCACTTCCTGTGCCCAATAGATTTCACCAAGAGCTCTCAATAGACTTTATGGTTGACCTTCCTAAGTCAGATGGTGTAACAAATATCATGGTAATCACAGATAAGTTATTAAAATCGGTGACACTGGAAACAATGGATAAAATGGACGCTGAATCTTCTGCCAAAAAGTTCCTAGAAAGTCACTGGCACTACCACGGATTTCCAAAAGCCTTAACCAGCAATAGAGGGACGAATTGGACAAGTAAATTCTGGAGAAGATTATGTGAATTGGTTGGAATAAGACAGAGACTAAGCACAGCTTATCATCCTCAAACTGATGGTGCAACGGAAAGAATGAACCAAGAAGTTCAAACTTACTTGCAAGCATATGTATTGTATACCCAACATGATTGGTCTAAATGTTTAGCCGCTGCTCTACTTGCAATCAACAATCGAGATGTTGTGTCTTTAGGAGGCGTAAGCCCATTTTTCGCAACACATGGATACCATGTTAATCCCATTCAAGTTGTCGCTGAAGAGTCAAATATCCCCGTATCTACAGGAAAAGAGAGGGCAGAGCAATTTGTTGAGAAATTAAAAAATGTTACAACCTACATGCAATCCGCAATGGCAGCTGTTCAAGAACGCTACAAAGATTTGGCAGATAAAAGGAGACAACCAGCGCGAAGATATGTAGTAGGTGATAAAGTCTGGCTACCTCTACAAAATATCAAATTAGAAAATCAACCTTCAAAAAAGTTGGGGTGGCAGCATGCAAAGTATACAGTCACAAAAATAATTTCGCCTGAAGTGGTTCAACTTAACATACCTGGAAAAATATATAATTGGTTTCATGTGGACTTGATCTTACCAGCTGATGAAAATCCTTTGCCATCGCAATTATTAGAAGACAAAAACCCAGGTCCTATTATAAATATTGATGGAGAGGAGGAATATCAAATCGACAAAGTACTTAGGTGTAGAACAAGGAAGGGTGTCAGGAACTGAGGATAGAGGTTACTGGGATACAATGGTTGCCATGGGTTACGAATTGAGTAATCAAGTAGTAGAAGGTGGACTCTATTGTCACGGTTTCGAGGGACAAGTGCTGGGGCAACTATGTGGTCAATGGTAGTAAATAATAATTCTAAGGAGAGAACTTCCACTACATCTATCTATTCATTTATATACGTGAAAGCCTCCTCGCCACCAAGGCTAATCCCTCTCCTGTTCCTATGCTATGGGACTCCCCTAGTGTTCTGACTATGCCTGTAATACAGCACTATCGCGTTATGGTCCGGAAGGATTGTACTCGGTCTCGTATATTCCCAGTCAGTGTAAGTCTCTCAACATGTGGTGCAGTGCCGTACTGCCGTGCCGCACTGCCGAGTCCGATGCCATGTGAATACCATGCAAATGCCGACGCAAAAGTATTGTATTGGGTGGCATCGCATATTAACGCATTGGTAGCCATTAATAACGCCACTCGAATCAGGCCTAAGTTAACCAACATAGGCTACAGGGACCAATCGGCTTACCAGCCGTTACATCTATGAGACCTAGGTTGCTCTGGTTACTATGATGTATATATGGATTAGACAGAGCCACAGTAGAGGGCCACGTCTTGTTTTCCGTCTTCCACTGGCCTTGTCTCCGATCCTAGATTCCCTCGTCCCTCGTCCCTCGTCCTTAGTTCTAGTGACAATCACAAATTTATACCTTTGACTCTTGCCAACCTCCTCAGATATTTCCCAAGTCACTCAGTAACACTCCCGACGCTACCTTTGGCACCCTCGAGTTTGACAAAGGGCGAAAGAGAAGCCTTAGTCAAGTGGACTGGAATAGCACAACCTGAATGTACATTGCTCATAAATTTGCAAGATTCCGAAGCACTTGATGTGTGGGAAAAGCAATGGGGCTCAGCAGAAAAAAATAATGGGCAAGCCATAAAAAAAAGAGTTAGAAAAGGATAAATTAGGGGGTAATGTTACAGTTTACCCGTTATTTAAGCTTAGGTGAATACCTAAGTGCTGTCACAAAATGAGGTTGTGATCTGTACAATCAAACAAAGTAATCAAAGTCTATTCTGATTCTCTAAAGTAATGAAAATACAAGAGTCGCTCTATGATGCACAGGAAAGTGTGTAATAGAAGGCTATGTTACAGGGGGTATCTTAGCGGGCCCAGGACCCGTGACAAGTGCATTGTTGATATAAGGAAATGGTTAAACTGTCCTTTGCAGCTATTGATGGTGACATGAATTAAGATGATGATTGTGATTGAGATAGATTTCTATATATTTTATAATACATGATATGCTCAGGTTCATATACCTCGAGCCAAGCAACCAGATTATGTTCCTCCAGATCTAGATTCATCAGAATAATTACTTACTCAGTAAAATTCTCCTAGTCTCAGTTGTGTGTTTAGGATCTTGATTAGGTTTCTAGTAACTAGTCAATGATGTTTCTCATATCACTGAGACATAGTCATGGTTGATACAACAGGTACAAACAATGAATCGTGTCTGTACATGACGTTGTGATATAGTCATGATTGTCTGAACAATATCAACTCATGAATGAATCATGTCTCTACATGACAGTTGAGGACTCTGAGGATAAGACTGTTGGGATTGGAGCAATGTCATTGCACAGTGAATATGGGCAATGCGTAGCTGTGTGGTAATTATTCGACCTAAGGAAAAGGTATAAGCAACGAGACTCATAGATCGGACTGAATGTTATAATTACCTTGTACCTATAGTTAGATTTCTCTTCTTCATAGAGTTTATTCAATCGATTTTTTTATCACCAACTTGGTTTCTATCACATTCACCAAGTGAACATGGGAAATGGCAGACCGAACATGGACATAGCGCTGCAACAAGCTTGGGATGCAGTAGTACACATAGCCATGGTATAAGAACCATGAACCTTGCGAGAAGATGTGGATTTCACTACAAAAAGCCACCCTGGCTTCAATAGTTTTATACCCTTCGGAAATACAGTACCTGTCAGGAATGCCTACTGTTTAAACTATATATGTGGAGATAACCAGGAACTGGTGTTCTATGATTCTGGTCTGGCATTTTGGCCGAGTGGTTGTGCACCTATCTCATGCACATTGTAGGATGGCAACTTCTTGTCTGGCATTTTTGTCTTTGCCCTGCCATTTACAAGTTGCTTCTGACAACACCTAGATCACTACCACCTACTGTCACTTTTGTCAGGAAGGGACTGCAAGAAATACAGAATACACCTTTGTCATCAAGTCAGACATCAGACTATTGCTTTGTGTAGGTGTCAGGACTGACCTTTGTAAATGTTTATAGCGCCCCAGGCCCCAGCAGGACTTTGGATCCTTTACTAAACTGGTGTCCCAATGGCCCTTCAGTAGTGGGAGGCAATTTTAATTCAGTCTTACAGCATTGGCAGTTGTTAATAGAACGCCAATGCGGTAATGACAATCTCATCATGGGATGGGCCTGCAAAAATAATATGCAGCTACTAAGCACTATTGGAGAAATCACCCACCAAGTGTGACGGCTGTTAAGCCGAAAGACTCCTGTAGCCAACGCTGGCTAGCGTAGGCTATGGCACAAGGGGAAGGTCTCGGAAGCCACAGAACTTCGAATATTCTCAGTGAACCTTCTGGAAACACACTGAAGGTTCATGAGGATAACAGGTGTACCGAGAACCTTCTAGGTAGTTGTAGAAGCGGCTCAATTATTCAGGTCACAGGGAGAATCATCTTGATGGGCAGTAATTTAGAATATATATATATATGTAGACTTTACATCGAGGAATTCTCTCTCCAGAGAATTATAATTAATATACTGTACTTACAAGATCGCCCAAGCATTTTGTACTGAAACCGTGACACCAAGACCGAAATGTGCTAGATCTAACCTGGAGTAACACGACGGCTTTTGCAGCAGTCTCAAACCGCTTTCACTGTACATCAGACCACTCTACTATTGAGGGCTCAGTTGACACACCCGGGTACTCGGAGCTATCTGGAATCTCAAGACTAACCCGTGTTAGAGACTGCAATCTAGATGAGTTTGCACAATGCGTGAAGCAATGGGTAAGGCCTGGCCTCCTAAGTAGTCAAATCGAGATTGAGGACTCTGCAAGGAGTTTAATCTGAATACTTCAAGATGCGGCCAAAGTTGTTGGACGAGCACCAGCTGTAGGAAGTGGGAAAACAGCGCCTTGGTGGACTGAGGACTGCAAAGAACGTCAAATTGACTACAGGGTGTAAGGGCTAGAAGTAGAATTGTATTTGAATTGTACTGTGTGCTGTGTATAGAAGATCTTAAACTAAAGAAAGAAGATGGAGAGGAAAAGTCTTCCTTATATACATTGAAAGGTGGTCTGTGCTATTACCAGACTATACCAAAATAGAGCAACTAAATAGTCATCTGATTGGTATCAGCTCAGATCAGTCACCCAAGCCCAAGCCTTGGCTGCCTTAGGCTCTAGCCTATGACACAGGGCAGCTAAACAGACATCTGGAGATACAGGAACAACACGAAAGGCTTTCCGAGCCGCAGTGAAGTCAGCCAAACGCGAATATTGGACAAAGCAAGCCGAAGCAGCAGAGGCAGAGGCACAAGTGTTCAAACTCATGCAATGGGCCAAACCAAAGCCGACAAAACAGCCTCCTCCTCTCCAGGTATCACCAAACCAGTGGCTTTCAGATCCACTCGAGCGGACAATTGCACTGCGTGATTCCCTTCTGGGAAGATTCGACACTAGAAGCGATGTAGAAACATGGGAGAATGGTCAACCAGAGTCTATCCCATGGAACAGAGAGGTCTCATTGGAAGAAGTTACAGCGTCAACCATAGGAAGTAAAGAAATGGCTCCAGGATATGACAAAATCACTGTCTGACTACTCAAGGCTTGCTGGAGCTCGATTGGAACTTATGTCAGGGACCTCTTTCAGGCATGTCTGAACTTGGGATATTTTCCAACACCCTTTAAGGTGGCGGAAGTTGTACTACTTCCTAAAATTGGACGCAATCTCTCCAGCCCAAAAGGATGGCGACCCATATTGTAACTCTCCAGCTTAGGCAAGGGACTGGAAAGACTAATAGCTAGACAGATGTCCTTGCTTGCGCTAAAGTACAAGGCAGTACCTTCTCAACTATTTGGCACGCTACCAGGTCGCTCAGCAGTCGACCTATGTTGTGGTTATGAGCTGTGAGGTATATAGCAATTATGTCTCTGCTGTCCGTCGGTGGAATTACACGGGCTCATGTGCAATGGTGAGTCGCGGAGATGGCGCGCTCACGCTGGGTGATGGCACGATGGACACTGAGTGCTTATCACTGTGGCCAGATGGGTGTCAGTAGGTATCAAATGTGAACTCTTACTGACGATGGTGATCTATGAAGGTGATGCTAGATGTGCATCCCGACGATTGATAATATCATCTAATGGATGATGTGAAGTATGATATTATATGGATAGATTAATTCACTAAACTCGGCAGGTGAAGAGATTGTATAGTACATGAACAGCGTCTGTGCACCAGCCTGTATTTTCCACCCTTTCCTAATCCAGCAGCCCATCCTCCGTTCCCCTGTCTCCTAACAACTCAACCGAGTCAGCACAACAACCTAGTATTGTGTGTCACACACAATGCAGAAGCTGCAATGAGATCCAACAAAGTCACAGCTATAGTCACGCTGGACATTCAAGGTGCCTTTGATGCAGTGCTACACAATAGGCTGCTTGCACAAATGCGAAGTCAGGGTTGGCCGCTATCACTCTATCGCTGGGTAGAATTGTTTCTGAAAAGACAAACAGTCTTGGTAAGACATGAAGAAGGCGTAACATATGAGAAGCTTGTTGAGTGTGGTGTCCCTCAAGGATCACCACTTTCGCCACTTCTATTCATGTTATACATCTCGATCCTACTCGAGGATGGCACTCCAGACTGTAGATTCAGATATGCAGACAATATTGCCATTGTTCGAGTCAGTAAAAGTCCTAGCAAAGCTGTTGAGGCTGTCCAGGTCGAAGTAGACAGGATAGTCCAACTAGCTTTGTTACACATGATTAGATTCGACCCTTGGAAGTCTGAGCTCCTGATCATTGGGGGTGGACTAAAGAAGAAACTAGACTCATCCAACCTAATGGTTAGAGTTGGGGAACAGCTCATTACGCCTTCTCCGCATAATTGATGGCACGAAGTTTGGCTCAATTCCCAACTAACATTCAGACAGCATGTTCAGAAATGGTGTAGCAAGGCACAGCAACTATCCCACTTCATACGTAGCGTAAATAGAGTCCAACAAGGTGCGGCTCCGGGACCATTAATACGTGCAGTGAATGCATGTGTAATGTAAGGATTCTTGAGAAATGCCTAAGGCAGGATTTATGGGTTCCTTGTTTAATACCACTAGTCTTTATTGCTTAGCAAGGGCACCTATGTAGTTTCCATTTCCGAGACTGAGATCTTCACCCTTTGTTTTCTGTCTTTAGGAATTGTAAGGGCTAGAAGTAGAATTGTATTTGAATTGTACTGTGTGCTGTGTATAGAAGATCTTAAACTAAAGAAAGAAGATGGAAGAGGAAAAGTCTTCCTTATATACATTGAAAGGTGGTCTGTGCTATTACCAGACTATACCAAAATAGAGCAACTAAATAGTCACCTGATTGGTATCAGCTCAGATCAGTCACCCAAGCCCAAGCCTTGGCTGCCTTAGGCTCTAGCCTATGACAGGAATAGTTACATTATTCTAATCACATCTCACTCTTGTCCTCTGCCAAACATAGTGACCTACCGTCACCTCCGGCCCCTCTATCTAGAACGACTACCTGCTTTCCCATTTACCACTTCTCTAGAAAGCCCTCTGCGTTCCCACGAGGCGTCCTTCCTCAGTACATTGTACGCTACGCCCTCTCCTACGCCTCGAGTCCTGCGCCTAGTGAACCTGCGCCTGACATGTAGTTAGTACGGCAATGTATGGTGCTGAAGCCTGGTGGCCTGGACTGACCTGTATCACGACGATACGAGACAAGAAAGTAAGTGCGGGTGTCAGATGGCACCTCAAGTTACTAGATAGGACTATTTTGACCGCAATCCGAGCTGCACTACCAGTATGGCAAACTACACCAAACATAGTCCTGCAACGGGAATCAGGGATCTTACCTGCAGAAATAATGCTTCAGCAGCAACAGCTCCAAAGTGCGGCAAGAATTTGCCGACTTGACAGTTATCATCCACTATTGTCAAGGGCAGTTGATGTTGAAATTGGTGCTTCCAATTATGGTAAAGACAGGGATGTGTAGAAGACACGTCACTAATCTCCCATTAATTGTGAGGTTAGTATTAATGCGCTTTGATGTAAATACCAACCACTAGATTTTATTATTACAAAATATAGTTTATATAGCACTCTGTGTCCTAGTGGAAGTAATTAACAACTCTCCACAACAGATTTATAGACTCCTTTACTTTCCCACTCGCTTCACCAAGTGATATAATCTGTGCCTAACAGCCACAAGCTTTTGCAAACCAATCTGCTCAACAGTTGAGACACCCAAGGAGGCAATCAAGCGACTCCAACTACGAGAGGGGCAGAAAGAACGTGTCTTTAAGGTTCCACAGCGATATTTAACACGCCTTCAGAATGGGAACCTCAGCCTGCCAGCATCAGAAGGGCCTGGGCAGCTTTACCAACCAAAGATAGAGATGGCTACTGTTAGGGCCAAATGCAACAAGGAGGAAAAGACGAAGCAGATCATGTTTTGGCTCAAGGATCTTCCCCAGGAACACTCTGTGTCTACTAGGATGGGTCATCGACCGTCCCAGCATACTCAGCATATGGTTACGCCATATATAGGGGCGGTGAACTTATAGCGAGCAGTGGAAAGTTCCTTCCTAGAGCTGAGGTCTTTGATGCGGAAATCACCGGGGCAGTACAAGGCCTAGAGGCAGCGTTAGAAATTGGTGGCAGCACAGATATCAAGGTACTACTTGACAATCAAGAGGCGGTCAGAGCCCTTCAAAATGGCAGAACAAATTCCTCGCAAGTAGAGGTCATGAATTTCTGGGGACTACGCAAGACTCGACCATTGATAGAGGTCTACTGGGTTCCGGGACATAGCGGCATTCCAGGAAACAAAAAGGCCGATGCAATGGCAAAGGCATTCCTTGCGTCAAATAATCGGGATGGGAACATACCGGGACCAGAGTGCATCTGGGAGGAAACTCACGAAGTTTTGACTTTTGCAGCTCTCAAATGCCAAGTCAATATCTGTCATGTAGAGACACAATTCGTTCATGAGTTGATATTGTTCAGACAATCATGACTATATCACAACGTCATGTACAGACACGATTCATTGTTTGTACCTGTTGTATCAACCATGACTATGTCTCAGTGATATGAGAAACATCATTGACTAGTTACTAGAAACCTAATCAAGATCCTAAACACACAACTGAGACTAGGAGAATTTTACTGAGTAAGTAATTATTCTGATGAATCTAGATCTGGAGGAACATAATCTGGTTGCTTGGCTCGAGGTATCTGAGCCTGAGCATATCATGTATAATAAACAATATATAAATCTATCTCAATCACAATCATCATCTTAATTCATGTCAGGGGAAGGTAATGAAGTAGATTGACGAGGTCTAATCTGGTGATTGAGATTGTCTACAAAGAAGAAAGGTGACTCCTATTGAGTCCTGTAAAAATATATACATCGTGAATCCTGTATCAAACGCGTTATATCATGTGACAACAACTTCCCTCAATTCACTCTATCCCTTGACATATGGTCCCTTCTCACTCCGAATGTCTTAGATCTTGGGCGCAATTTTTGTTACGGATATCTTAGCTTGCCTTTTCGCTGCCTCAATCTCTCGCAGTGATGGCTTGAGTTTATGTGGGAAGCGCCGTTCAAATTCTTTGATGGATGATTTTGCATTTACAACGTTCTTGAGAGGTTCCCATGTTTGGTTTTCTGAATCATAACCTCTCCACAATATCAAATACTGAAAATTCTTTCTATTCTTGCTACGCTTAGAATCTAAGATAGCTTTGATGGCATATAACTTTTTGTTGGAAATTCAGACTCTATGTGTCTGAAGTTTCCCATGATTGGAACAACTAAGATTCTCACACATGACTCACGACCTAGATGATTGATATCTCCCTTACTGAGCATGTTTGATGCTTGAGACTCGACTAGTGCATGGTATGGTCTGATACACGTGTAGGCTTTCATCCACCGACCCTGACCCCATACTCATATTGTATACTGTCGTGCGTTTCATTGTCATTGTTAGAGTATGGAACGAGTGATGGATGGTATCTAGTCTGGATTTGGTCTTTCAAGATTACATGTATATAAGCTGTCTAAGAATCACTAAGACAGATAATCAAAATCAATTCAATTTATTCAAACCATCTTTTACTTCTCCACAGTATATCACATATTCTCCTGATTCATATCATTATTATTCTATTCATAAAATCGCGCCCATATTCTTTGAGCCGCCTTACTCATCGAACCCATACCGGTTTTCCAACACTTTTCGCCTGACTCATCAAGGGCAATAGGTGGTGATGGGGGGTTGGTCTGGCCTGGTAAGGGGTTTGCAGGTGCCGGTCTGAGCAAACTTGTATGAAAAACATCATGCATATTTTTAAACTCAAAAGGAAGCTGTAATTTATATGCATGAGAATTAATAATTTTAATAACCTTGAAAGGTCCTATAAATTTACAATCTAGCTTCGAGATTGGTCGGGAAGTCGTGTGTAACAGCTAAGAAGCCGGTATTTTCCTGTAGCCAGTAATGGCAAGTACTGGCGTATAGCCACCAGGGGGTGGGCCGGCGCAATAGCCTTGCAGAACATACCAGAACCACTGTCAAAGGTACTAGATAAGATTCGACATGAACAAGACTGTAACTGAAACTTGGAGAAGCTACTAGAAACCATATTCTCAGAGTTGCAACTGGAATTATCTAGAAATGAACTGACCTTAGATGGAAGGGCTTGAAGTGTAGTAATCTGTATAAATACCTGGCTAAGTATCTGTAGCTTAGTTCTACATAGTTGAATTGTTAATATACCATCATCCATACAAATGCTCCCTGCTTTCTATAGTTGATCTGTGACATCGTGATATTGCGGGCATCTAGAAAAACTTCGTCACCAACTCAATAAGCTGGTGCTGGTGATTGGATTGCACTAGATGCACTCTCTTGCCTATCTCTGGAGTGCGTAAGGTTTGCAAGCAGTACGTCGAGGACTTCTGCCATTTTAGAAGCGAAGTCAGTACCCGCTGATATGTGTTCCCTAAGACTTTTTGAAGAATTCCTCTCAACTGTTTGTGGAGGACTAAAACTTATACGTGGATGAAACCCTTTATTTGCAAAAAATGGAGTGACTTTGGTAGATGCATTTACTGCATTATTTGCAGCAAATTCAGCCATTGGTAACCATTCGTAGACGTCCTCTTGAGAATAATCTATGTATTGTCTGAGATATTGTTCCATAAAGGCGTTGGCATTTTCTGTCTGTCCATCAGTCTCAGGATGGTAAGCTGTAGAAAGTGATAAATTGATCTGCAGACAGTTACAAACCGCTTTCCAAAATTCTGCAACAAAAAGCGGACCTCTGTTGGAGACTATAGAGTCACATAGTCCATGAAGTCGCCAAATATCACGGACAAAAAGTCTAGCTAGGTCCTTTGCATTCATCTTTGTATGGCAAGGTGAGTAATGTCGTTCTTTGGTAAGGCAATCTACCACAACCATGATGCAATTATAGTTATTAAATTCTGCTAAAGGACCGACGAAGTCTACTGATATATCACGCCAGCGCTGTAATGGAAGGGGAAGTGGTTTTAGAGCCCCTTGGTACTTGAGACGAGAGACTTTATTTCGGAGGCAGTTGTGACAGTTTTTTGCGAATTGATCAGTTTGCTTCGAGAGGTTGGGCCACCAGTAATGGTTAGAGACTTCTTGATACAATGCATTTTTTCCTGGATGACCTTTTTCACAGCTATTGTGAGCCATCTGAATGAGCATGGGCCTTAGTTCGTTATCTGGGACATAGATTCTATCACGATAATAAAGTCGGCCTCCCCGAAGCTTGCATTCAGAAAGTGAAATTTCTTTTGAATGTGGTATTCCTTCCAACTTGGTCAACTCGGCAACAATATTTTTTAGCCATTGGTCTGTTTCATCTTGGTAGCCTTGGTCAAGTAGTCGGGAGATTTTTTGGTCAGAGGGTTCATCTTGAGGGTTAGAGAGGGAAACGGAAGAAAGGTGATGAAAGTTGGTCGTATTGGATGGAAGATTATATTTACTCTGCGCTAAATCTTCGATTATGGATTCATGAAGTTTATTAGCAGGTAGGAGAGTTTGCTTTTGGTGTTGAGTTCGAGGATCAGAGTCGTTTTTAGGGAGGTCTTGAGAGCGTCGTGTAAGTGAGTCAGCTTTAGCATTATCTTTTCCTGGTCTGGACTTAATGACGAAATCAAATTGTGATAAGAACTCGCTCCAACAAACTTGGCGGCGGGATAGCTCTTTTGTTGTCATGAAGTATTCAAGATTTCGATGATCAGTGAGGACGGTTATCGGATAGCATGAGCCTTGAAGCTCAGCTTGCCAACCTTCAAAGCAGCGTACAATAGCTAAAAGCTCCTTATTGTATATCTCATAGTTGCACTCCGCATTTTCGAACTTTTTTGACATAAAAGCAACTGGATGTAGCTCACCTTGATCATCTTTTTGAGAAAGAACACCAGCTGAAACGAAGTCCGAAGAGTCTGCTTCGACTATAATCTCTTTTGAGGCGTCGAAATGATGTAAAACTGGTGCTGAGATAAAAGCTTTTTTGAGGAGTTCAAAAGCATTTTGGCAGGCATCAGACCAGACAAATTTGACATCCTTGCGGGTAAGAGAGACAAGGGGCCTCACAATCTTTGAGAAGTCTTTGATAAATCTCCAATAAAAATTAGAAAATCCTAAAAAGCCTTGAACATCTTTCAAACAAGAGGGGGACTCCCAGTCACAAATACATTGAACTTTTTGGGGGTCCATTTTGACACCTGTTACAGAGATTATCATTCCAAGGTAGGTCACTTCTTGAACCTCAAATTCACACTTCTTGATATCACAATTTAATCCGGCTTTTCTAAGTGCCTCAAGTACAGTATTAACGTGGTCTCGATGCGTTAGAAGGTCGTCAGAATAAATCAAGATATCGTCGATATATGCAGTGCAGAAAACATCAAGGTATGGTCGCAAGACGTTGTTGATGTGAGCTTGAAAAGTGGCTGGTGCGTTTGATAAGCCAAACGGCATTACTAGTGTTTCGAACAGACCATATTGTGTGTTAAACGCTGTCATCCATTCCTGGCCCTCAGCAATTCGAATATGATTAAATGCCGCTATAATATCTAGCTTTGTGTAGTATTTGGCATTACTAAGTCTAGCAAGGGTTTCTTGAATTAAGGGGAGGGAATATCTATTTTTAATGGTTATAGCGTTTAATCCACGGTAATCAACGCAAAATCTTAAACCACCTCCAGGTTTCTTGGCAAAGAGTACTAGTGCTGCTGCTGGTGAATTGCTAGTACGAATGAAACCTTTATCTAGTTGTTCATCAAGATATTTGCGTAGAACTTTCAGTTCATCGATAGACATATTATATAGAGGACCATGGGGTGGCACTGTGCCTGGCTTGAGATCAATTTTGTGGTCATAGTCACAATGTGGAGAAAGGGAATCAGCACCTTTGTGACTAAAAACAGGTAGATGGTGGTGGTAGTGAAGTGGAAGTTTGCTTGCAGGATTGGGTCGTTCTTTTGTCTGGAGGGCAATCTGAATATCTTCAATTGAAAATCCTGCTAAATTTAACTCTGCAGCTTTGGAGCAAGAGTTAGACTTCTCTTTTAGAATTTCACTTGACAGGTATTTTTCATGAAACTTTTTTTGATTAGATGGGGAAGTTGAAGGAGTCATTGGCACTGAGCCAGCAGGCTCGTTCCCCATTTCTTTTAACCTGCTATCAACTTCGTCTAGAGATAGAGAAAATATCTCGACACCGTTTAACTTTGAGAGGGCATGAAAAGCTGCAGCTCCAACTTTCCTCAGGCGCCCACTTTTGATTATGTCGTATTTGGATGGTGGATTGTGAGCTCTAAATTTAACACTTGATCCATTTATTTGTTTAATACTGGTTGGGAGGCAGTTTTTTTTGCAATAATCTGAACTAAAAGAAACACAATCAGTTGACCAATTAATTGAGGGGTTGTGTCTCCTGAGCCACTTTCGTCCGGGGATCAGCTCGTATTTTCCCAAATTTGTGATAAAAAAGGTTAATAATTCCTCATGGCCTTTGATGTTTAATTTAATAGTAGTTGAATGGGTTATTTTAGCTGCAGGCAAACCATCTACGAGATAGAGTTGACGAGGCTGTGGAAGAATTTTAAGTGGGAGGTTTCGTCTTTTTGCTGAGTTAAAATCGTAAAATTTGTCAGTGGCACCACAGTCAAGGAATGCCTGAGTGGAGAAGCTGAATTTATTTCCAAAAACACCACAGGAAAGCAGAAGATGATCGCTGTGGAGTGCTGAAAGAGACAAAATTTGTGTCCTTTCTTCACCGTCATTAATGGAAACTTGTTTTTTCTCTGATATGTCTGCCCCATTTTCTTTCTCCTGATCAGTAATTCTATTATCTTTGTACCTTCTCATATTCTGATTCAAGTGAGCTTTGGGGCAAATTCGAGCGTGATGGCTAGGGTCAAAGCACCGGCTACAATTTTTATTTTCAAAGCAGTATTTACCCCTGGCTCCTCTTTCATTATTATTTCGTGGGATTTGGTAATTTGCAGTGTCAGTTGGAGATCGAGTGACAAGTAGAGTGGTTTTAGATATGCTCGGGTTTGTCAATTCTCTCGACAATGTAGATAGGATATTACGGAATTTTGTATAATCTGGATCAGATGAACAAAGAACAGCATCAATGTGGCGAACTTCGATTAAATACAATAAGAGGTCTGTTGGTAATTCTTGGCGCAACATTACACGATTTTGGAGATGAGACACAATAGTGGGGTGGAGAGAATTGTATAGATGGTTTATTAAGGCGTCACCAGAAAGCTCCGTTTTTTGAGCAACTTCATACCAGTCAATAAGGTGAGAGGCAGTGTCTTTCTGTCCTTGTTTAATGGTCAGTATTTTCCTACGAGCTGCATTACATGGTTCAATCTCCCCAAACGTTTGTTCAAGGAGGGCAAAAATGGCATCAACAGATGTGTATTTGACAGAACCATTTCTGTTTATACCATGAGAAATGGTGGAGTATGCTCTTCCCTTGAGGCGAGAGATTAGATAAAGTATCTTAGTATTTTCAGACAGGTACCAGTCCTTGTTTGCAATAAATTTCATATTTATTTTCCGGATAAATTGAGGAAGTTCTTTGTGCATATCAATGTTATCCGCAGAGAAGACATCTGGGTCAGGGTGTTGAGCAGACTGGTAGATACAATGTGTTGAAGTATTCCTCTCAGTAGTAGTTGCTTTTGTCTTTAGATCAGAGACTACATCAGAGAATTCACAATTCTTTTCAGGCAATGTGTCATAGTCATTCTCATAATGGTGGAGGTCATATTCCAATTTACTGAATGAGTTTGCTAGGGAAACGATTTCATTACTGAGTAAAATAGGACTAACTACAGCGTTGCGTCCCTGCATAGCGTTGAGTAAAGATTCTTGGTTTAGGATGGAGTTGAGCAGAGGGTACATGCGAACGAAGTCTATATTCTGGTCGTTGAATTGAAGGGTGTGGTCGTCGTTAGGTAGGTCATGATTTCGAGAACTTCTATCCATTCTGTTATTGATTTCATATATTTTACTTTAGGCGCATCTCTGTGATAGGTATGCAGAAAATTTCGTACGAATTACACTTGTGGTACTATTTGAATATGAATCAATTTGTCAGTATGGGTATAGGATTTACGCGCGAGGGACGTAATTAAAGGTGATTTGGTAGACAATATGTCAGGGGAAGGTAATGAAGTAGATTGACGAGGTCTAATCTGGAGATTGAGATTGTCTGCAAAGAAGAAAGGTGACTCCTATTGAGTCCTGTAAAAATATATACATCGTGAATCGCGTATTAGACGCGTTATATCATGTGACAACAACTTCCCTCAATTCACTCTATCCCTTGACAATTCATGTCACCATCAATAGCTGCAAAGGACAGTTTAACCATTTCCATATACTATCCGGGTACAAAAACTTGCGAAAGAATGGTGGCTTAAGAACAGATCGAGTAGGTATGAAGATCTGGACCTACTGATGCGGAGAAAACGCCCTCCGGAGCTAGCTCTACCTCGATGGGTATATGATCGCCTCATCGCAGCAAGGACTGGGCATGGTGACTTCGCCAGTGTCAAATTGGAGCGTAGGCGTTTGACCTGAAGCGGAATAGAAGGGAGAGAAGAGGTCGGATGGATCGCGAGGGATGACTAAAAATTTACTGGAGATGATTTGGAGAACTAAAGGTTTAAAAATGGGTAATATAAGTGTTTAAAGAGTCTAAAGGTACGAGCAAATACTAGTGGTGATTAAAGGTGCTAAAGGTGACTAGAGGTGACTATAGGTGACCAGAGGTGATCCGAAGGTGATGGTTGTGATAGAAAACTAAGCGTGAAGAAGTACACACCTTCAGGCCAAGCCATCATACATATATTTGCCTTCCTCCCACTAGCTCATCATAACATAGGCCCTAAACTAGTGCCAACATAATAACCAGTGCCAAGAACTATTCTGTTGTCATAACAACATCAGGAGAAGGGTAAAATTATAAACTAAAGTTAGGATGGGAAAGAGAATCCTTACAGCCAGCTATCATAGACGGTTCCACCACCAGAATGAAGAAATGCTTTGCAATTGTGGCAGAAAAAAGCGGCCAAGACATTTTGCAGAGTGGCGCCCGACTATCCAGAAATGGAGGACGGAGACGAAGGAACCACGTCCTACGGTCAGGGATATGATAGAGCAGGAAGGATGGCAGAAATTCTGGCGTTTTTTAACTGTAACAAATTGTTACAGCAAGATTGAATTGTGAACAGGGGATGTACAGGTCAACTATAATGCTTCTTGGCACCGTTCGGTGTGGTACGAGAATTAAGGTGTAGCGCAGGGCGCTAGTACATTAGAATTGGTGTTTTTATTTATTTTAGTTTTGTGTGTTCAAGTTTCTACGAAACAATGATGTAGGTAGCGAAGAATCGTGTAGGAGGGCAAGACTGAACACCTGTACGCGGTGTCCTCTACGAACCTGGGAGTGAAATATTCTCCCAGAGCCAAGTTCAGTCAAATTTCGCAACATCAAAGAAGTTGGCCCACGAGGCAAAATTTCAAATTACTCCACCATGTCAATCTTTCACTCCCAAAGAGTCCGATTCTCACCTAAGCTTCATCAAGTCTACAAGTACGATATAGTACATCCTCATTCCAATGATCACACCTCTCGTCGACTTTCTCTGGCCTCAGTTGACCACCAAGTACACGCTCACGCCGATATTTATACCCGACGGAGGAAGCAAAGCGTGGTGCACAAATCTGGGAGATGGCTCTTTGGGACGGACGTGAGAGGGATCAGGACAAGTTTACAAGATGATGCAGAAGAGGGATACGTTTTCGACGGGCGTGAAATTTCGAACTTTGGCAAGAGTTTTACGAATTGAGCTTTGTGCGCGCCAAGACTTCGCTTGCGAGAGTGCAGCTGACACTATAAAAATAAGCAGACGATGGAAGGTGTTGTGATCCGACTCCTGGTGGTGTTCTCTGGTATAGTTTGAGTAGCCTGGGCACCTACTCCACTTGGGAAGGAGACATCTCAGATCACATTTCGCGCGGAGAAAAGTTGATGGATGACGGAGGCATGTCTGGATAACCCAGGGTTTTCGAGACGTTCCCCTGGGTGGGTATTCACGGATGAGGGTTGACTTGGGATGAAGAAAAAGCCGCCATAACTTCGCAGTGGTACCTGCAAATGAAATCCGAGGCATGAGTGCTTCTCTTGTAAATTGAGTCATCTTTTCTGTACTTTTCTTTGATATTGTGTCATAGCTAGATAGCTGCATACGCAATTAAAATCTGATACAAAAAATAAAAAAAAAGAAGAATCGTATAGATCTGGACTACCCGTGCCATGCCCTCTGGGTGCTGGGGTAGTACCCGGTCACGATAAAAATATCATCATCATTATTGATCCTAAACTCCAAGTGATCTAGCAACAGCCAGCCACTCAATTATCGCAAGGTAGCATTTCCTAGCCACTGAACCTTATTTCGCCTAAATGAGCTTAATCATATTCAATTGAATCAACTCTATTGATCTTGACGATCATACTTAGAAATCTAAACCTTCATACATACTGAGTCTAGATTTCCAACACTTTGCGAAAAACAAAAGAACTCTCTCGTCAACAGGTCCACAAGAGCGAATTTCTGTCGCAGTTCGATTTTTTAATCAAGGCTCGGTCAGTTAAGGATAATGCCAAAGCTGACTTCCTCACTTGTCGATCTGCCCAAGGATAACTCTGACCTACGAGTGCTACACCAAAATTAAATTCTCCCCCAAGTCACAAGCTCCACAAATCAATTATTGAAGACATTCAAAATAGAAGCCATCCTCTTATTTCAGCAACCAACGCGTCTGGTCACTCCCCAATCATAGCTACTGAATCTCAAGAGAAACCCCTAGACCATACAATCACTAGATTACTAAACCAAGGTTATATTGATAAAAAAGATAAACGGTTAGAAAGAGTCATTGGAGAATTAACAAAATCTCATGGAATCTCACTGTCACGGATCAAGGAACAGGCGCTGGTGCAACTATGTGGTCGATAGTATGTAAATTATCATTCTGAAGAGAAAACTATTTCAGTCTCTATCTATACATATATATACACTGTCTATATGCTTGAGGCACAGTCCCTCCCTCTCGGATCCGATGGGATTCTTCACATGTGTTGACCCTACTTGTTGTAACATCTCAATGTGTTGTAGCTGTATGGTCCAATACTGCTGCCCTGCCAAACTAGATGCCAGTGCTTTTCGACACTGGACAAGGTGGCCAATTGATTTTTCCCTCTCGCACTCGCAGTTGAGTTTGGCGTCAGTGTGGTTGAAGCGGCGATGATATGCCGCAAAGTCCCCATGTCCAGTTCGAGCAGCAATTAGGCGGGCGTAGACAGCTCTAGGTAGCGCTAGCTCTGGCGGTTTCTTGTGCCGCATCTCGAGTTCAAGGTTGGCATAGTGCCTGGGGCGATACAAGTGCCACCAGTCCGTCAACATCTGCCTGGCCACTTCACGGGCTTTCCGTCCTGTTGAGGCGAGGGTCATCACACCATGTGTCGTCCTAGAGTTGTCCGGCGAGTTGAGCTCTCTTCGGGCGAGTTCATCGGCGATTTCATTTCCTGCCAGCCCTTCGTGGCCCGGAATCCATCCTATTTTGACAGGCGCGGCTGATCCCGCTGCCAATTTCACGAACTTTTGGATACACCAGGATGATGAGCCCGTTGTTCCCGTCAGTAAAGCCTGAACAGCCGCAGAATTGTCGAGAAGGATTTAGATAGCGCTGCGTCCTCGATCTCGATTGCTGGCAGTAATTGCTTCTAGAGCAGCCAAAGCTCCATGGACCTCTGCGTCGTAGACCTCCGCATTGGTAATTTTGCCTGAGCCGCTTTGCTCAATTGTCGTACCTGTGTTAGAGTATAGAGAAGACTTCGGAGGAAGAATTGCCTGAGAACGGAGAAGAAGTTCAGTTTGCTTGATTGACTAATAGACTATAGGTATTATGATATATACAGTGGAATTACAAGAAATAGAGGTTATCCGGAACCGACTCGACTGCAGAAATAAGTGGGACCCCGGACCAGAAAATAATTATCCACTGACTGAGAATACTGGGTCACGCAATAGAAATACGAACAAATCAATGACTGGATTTGTTCGGGAAGAATGGGATTCAAGCAGACTCTAACGTTGAGTCCGATTGAATCAGAAGTGTGGGATCCTGCCCGAACTCAGAAATATGGTTCAGGCAAGATGCATGCAACCACATTGGTCGATAGAAAGAAAAGCAGGAAACTGTATTTCCAACAACCTGTGCCACTGATAAAGGTCACAAAGGCCCATGACACTTTGTCGGTGGACGCCCCAGAACCATCACTATAAACACAGAGACAGTCGGGCGGGAGTGTAGGTAGCCACTCACTTATGAACTTGGCAGCCTCTTTCTTGCTTGTCCAGCAGGGAATTGGCTGAGGGGGGACCGGAGGTCGGAGCGGTAGAGGTAGTTCAGCCTCTGACAGAAGTCGATACATCCTCTGGACCCTCGAATCATGAACTCTGTCCAGACCAAGTCTAGTTTTGTTGCATATCTTTAGTCCGAGTCGATGGCGAGCGCTGTCGGTGCTTTCGGTGGCCCGAAGTCGAAGCGGATGGTACTCATCTAGTCTTCGGATTCGTGCGGCAGTCTTGAGCCTGCGTTCCTCGAGCAGAATGTGTGCTGGTGGAATGCCAGTCTCCCTTCTCAGGGCTGCGATCGGCATGGTGCCCCAGGTTGGTAGAGCCACGCGGATTCCGAAGGCAGAAGTTTGGTCAATAACTTTGCACTGTCTCTTACATGAATTTCACGCGACACCCCGATAGATTTCCCTGGTTGGCCCCGGGTACCAGGATTCCGCTGCGTGCATCGCGATTGGCAGGACTACCGTGCGGATCACTGTGGTTAGTAGGTCGGGCCTTGGTCCCTGGGTGCACTGAGTGAGCCGTCGGAAGTGTTGCACTAGCCGCATTGCTTTACTGGTCCACTTTGCGACGTGGCTTTCGAAGGTCAGACCGCTACCTAAGGTAGTGCATACATTATTCGCAAAAAGACGTTCAGGAATGGTTATCAATGGCTGAATTTGCGGCCGAAAACGCAGTCAAAAACTCCACAGAGTCTCCCCATTCTTTGCCAATGGAAGCTTCCACCCTCGCACGAGCTTCGGCCCGCCGCGAGCAACCCGTAGAATAACTTCAAAGCACCTACGCGAACAAATTACATCTGGTAACTTATTTGCCTCCGACATTGCTGAAGTCCTTGATGTGCTACGTACAAACCTCTCACGCGCCAGAGAAAGACAAGAGGAAGCCGCAAACTCAAATCGTTCCCCTGCACCAGCCTACCGAGTGAATGATGGAGTATTCCTCGATGCCCATAACATCAGCATATCACAACCTATTCAAAAACTAGACTGCAAATATATTGGAAATTTTCGAATAACAAACATAATTAACTCTCACACATACTATCTTGAACTTCCCTTCGAACAAAAGAACTTCCAAAACATCTTCCACACAAGCTTTTTTTTTGCATCAGATTTTAATTGCGTATGCAGTCATCTAGCTATGACATATATTAAAGAAAAGTGCATGATAGGTGACTCAATATAAAGGAAGAGCACTCATGCCTCGGATTTTATTTGCAAGTACCACTGCGAAGTTATGGCGGCTTTTTCTTCACCCCAAGTCAACCCTCATCCGTGAATACCCACCCAGGGGAAAGTTTCAAAAACCCTGAGTTATCCAGACATGCCACCGTCATCCATTAACTTTTCTCCGCACGAAATATGGTCTTAGGTGTCTCCTTCATAAGTGGAGTAGGTGCTCAGGCTACTCAAACTATGCTAGAGAATACCACCAGGAGGCTGACCACGGCACCATTCAACCATGGCGGTGTTAGTAGTGTCGCCTGCACTCTCGCAACCAAAGTCTTGACGCGCATAAAGCTCAATTAGTGAAACTCCTGGCCAAAAATCGGAATTTCACGCTCTTCGAGGTTATATCCTTCCTTCGCATCATCTTGTCGACTTGTCCTGATCCCTCTCACGCCCATCCCAAAGAACTGTCTCCCAGATTTGTGCGCCACACTTTGCTTCCTCCGTCGGGTATTAACATTGGCGTGGGCGTGTATTTGGTGACCAGCTGAGGCCAGAGCACAATCGATGAGAGGTGTGGTCATTGGAACGAGGATGTACTTGGTCGTACTTGTAGACTTGACGAGACTTAGGTAGGAGTCAAGCTCGTTGGGAGTGAAAGAACGACGTGGAGGAGTAATTTGTATTTTTGCCTCGTGGGCCAACTTCTTTGATATTGCGAAATTTGACTGAACTTGGCTCTGGTAGAAAATTTCACTCCCAAGTTCACAGAGGACACCGCGTACAGGTATTCAATCTTTGCCCTCCTTCACAAAAGCTTACTTATGCCAGCACCCATTGATCCTCTTCGAGAACAAACTAACCCCCTACTACCCCCATTTGTGCTGGATGAATCAGGTGAAAAGCCATTTGCCATCAAAGCCATTCTCGACTCCAGAAAAAGCAGAAATAAGAAAAAATTTTATTCTGTAATTCTGTGGCGAGGCCAAGACCCTGAAGGCCATCCATTGGAGCCCCTCTACAATGTCGTCAATGCAATTGCCTCTATTGAAGAGTTTGAAATACGCTTACCAAAAAAATGAAGCTAAGACACATGATTCAAATACACATGATTCAAATAGCAAGTAAAAGGGCCCGGAATTCTTTAGAAAAAAATTACATTACATGCAGTCTCTTAAGGGTATCAAAAGTACAATTGTCAAAATAACTGGGGTTAGATCCCTGTACATATTGCCTTAATTGGTATGATCTTCATGCAGGCCCATGTCTAGATCGTCGACTAGTAATGCTAGCAGGGGTACTATCCAACGATATTCCGTGAAAGTCAAAATAAATGGGGACGGCTTTCAATACCAAAGGAAACGTACAATGGTCCTCATTTAAAATTAAAAATTAAAAAAATCAATTGATATTATCTTAGCTTCCCGCCCAGCTAACACAATCTTCGCTTTCTCTTATGGATCATCATCGGGTCCCGGAAAATCATCCTGGGGGTATGTAGTATACCAAGGAGGCAAGCTAGTTACAAGTGGCTCCGGTCCACTTCCCGGAGCAGAGGTATTCGATGCAGAAGTTGTAGGTGCCATGAAAGCCTTGAAGGCTGCAATAGAGGTAGGAAAAGACTTACTGATCTGCATTCTTCTTGACAACCAAGCGGCCACCCAGGCGCTCGAAAGAGGAAGATCTAACTCCTCGCAGTCGGTGGTGGACAAGTTTTCATCGCTGAGACACAATAAGCGTGTGGAAATACGCTGGATACCCGGGCATGTAGGGATTCAAGGCAATGAAGAGGCCGATAAGCTGGCCAAATCAGCCTTGGGAGCTTCCAATAACCGGTCACTAACCTCAGCTGCGCCCATTCTAGAAGATCAAGATCTAACATTTGCGGCATTAGGGAGGTGGGTTAAACAGCGTAGCCAAGAGCTCGTGGAAGAGTGGTGGCAGAAGTATCGACCGAAACGATACAAAGATCTGGACCTATTCATGCGTTGCAAAAGACCACCGGGACTAGCTTTACCAAGATGGGCGTACCATCGTCTTATTGCGGCAAGAACAGGCCACGGGGACTATGCCGACTACCATCGACGCTTCAACCCCGAACATGAAGATCTGAAATGCGTTTGCGGCCGAGAGAAAAGGCCCTGGCATTTTTCAGAGTGCCAACCTGCTTTGCTACGTTGGAGAATCTATGAGAAAATGGCCCCACCTGGGGCCAGGGAAATGATAGGGGAGAAGGGATGGCAGAAGTTCATTCGATTCTTAACTACAAGCCGATGTTACAGTCTGCCGAAGAATGAACAGGGTGGGAGGTGACCACGCTGAGATTGTTTCTGACCCGAGAGTAGATGGGTGTGGAAGATAGGGATGCGGCGCAGGGCACCGTAACTCAGACACATACTGTTCTTTTTTTTTCAATCTTTTCTTTTGTCGCTTCTGGCCCCACTACCTGTCATGTAGGTAGCAACGAGCTTTGAGAGCCCATCTACCCGTGTCACGTCTAAATAGATGTTAGGTTCTTCCTGTCACGTAAAAGATTTCAAATTCAAATTCAAATTCAAATTCAATTGATATTATCTGAAAAGACACATCTATTTCAAAAATAATTGCTTTGTATTACAAAAGTCTACATCGAAGCCCTCAGTGTGGCTCGCAACTAAATTGAAAGCGCACTACATGTTTTGTTTTAGTCTGCTCCGTCCCAATACTTTGTGTACCCTCCATTTTCCTTTATCACCGCTATATATCTTTTGTGCATGTTGACCACACTTAACAGAGGCTTCTTCCGAGCAATGCATCTGCTGTAACCCATTTTATTGAGGGCATTTGAAAGTTAATGCTCATTGCATCCACAGTGGCTGAGGGGTCCCATTGCTAGTTCCGAATAGCACATCTGTCGATTTTCAGGAGATTCCCGGACGAAAGCCTCAAGCTCATCAACTTGTTCCGCACTTAATTTTGGTGAGAGTCCTTTGCGAGGCATAGGAGTCTTAGTCTCTTGAGCACACGTAAGTTGCACTTGCCTTCTTGTGAAGCTAGGTTCGTCGGATATATATTGTAATGTCAAGCCAAGTCTTCTTAATGTTCTTATTTCAATACATTGATCGCGAGTTAGATGCCTGCAAACTTTAGTTTCTGAAGCAGACTTCTCGAGAGACATTGTTTGCCGGAATAGGGGATGAATTGATAGCGATGTTAAGAATTGTAGGCTATGTTGGTTGGGCAGTCAAGTGTGTCGTTGAAAATGTTTCTCTAAGCGATTGTTAGAAGAACACGATTGGACCATACTTCATGGCAAGCGGGGTTATAAGGAGAGACAGTCTAACCTATTGCGAGCTAGCCGAAATGCACCTACGGGGCTAATCGCTTAAACAACCCAGTTTCAAGCCTAACATTTTGTAACCTAGAGGCACTGTACAGAAAACCAGAGTAAGGCGGGACTATGCGTCAAGAGATAGGATGAAGACTCTCTTCACGTGATACCTATTGTTTACAAAATTTCTCTCATATCGTTTGGAGATCTTTTCCTTCCTTGTAGAGAGTCTAATTCACCAGATTTGACCTTGTCAGTTTATCTTCCTACACTGTGACAGTAGGTCCTCTCGTTCTGCGGGCCAGGGATACCTATGCCATTAGCATACCCCTTCCTATGCCTACCATACAGCTCCCCTTCAACTGTATCGCCCCTCACAAGTCCTCATTTGATCATACACTTAGAGAAGCCCTTTACCCTTCATTATCTCCCTTCTCCAGCCAACGAAACGATGGCTATTTGCAGGTATATGGCAGCCGGGATATATCCCAAAAACCACCGGGGTGCGGGGCTCTGCTAATACCGACATTAGGACTAAATCCGAAGACCTAGTGATCCTTCTAAAGCGTTCGAAGAGGCCGGCCAGCTGGGCGCTGCAGAATTGAGCGTACATCTGGAAATTCACCCTCTGCCTTTCTAGCCTCCTTCCAACTCCTTCCCAAGGGTCGTGCTGAAATGTCTGAAAAGTCTTGACAGGGCGTGATTGCCGTTTGATAGCTTTACCCAACTTCTTTGGTACCATCCAGAGCTCTTAAGAGTGTCGTTGACTCATTGACAATTGAAGTCCTCATGGCTAATTAGCCGAAATCTTGGTCTTGGCGCCCACAAAAAATCCAAAGTTGAAAACCCCTCGAAAATATCAGTCCCATTCTTCCACTGGAGGTCTCTTCCTTGTATCTTTCCACGCCCCAGTCGCCTGTACTTCTTCAAGATGTGTAACCCCGTTAGAGCATCTGTCCCCCATAAATCATGACCCCAACTTTGTAGATTATGACTTGATCTTCTCTTTGAGGGTATACGTTGCGTCGTAAATTTGTAGTGAGTGATAGTCGGTTACAAATGAGGCAAGCTCCTGCCTGCAATCGGAGTAACGCCTTTATCAGTCGTTGAGGCGAGGTGGTGTGTAGAAAGGTCAAGGTAGAGGAGTCTCGTGAGAATGACAAGACCGATATTGATGAGAAGTCGCCGATTACAAATGCGTCTATGTTTGCTTTCGACTTTGATTCGGACAGGATTCGGATACGATTTTTCTTGGATACCTCAGATATGCAGAGCATGCTGAGCGAATACACCAGCACCACTGGAAGGTGGGGATTTCGTCTGTGTCTGGCGGTGTTGCGTGATTGATGTTGGCCTCATGTTAATTGTTTGTCAAGTGCCCCAACCAGAAACTCTAAATGATGGTACGCTAATTAAATTACACATTGGTGCTTATGTCATATAAATTATTTAGGATAGATATCACATGACTATACCTTACTGGCCGCTTGGAGTCTAGAGTAGCCAAGGCTGCAGTCTGTCTCCTATGCATGGCATGTTCCACGTTGTGGACGACACATGAGACAAGGTCGCTAGCAGATCTACCATGGAGTGCCCCTAGAAGCTGACATGACACCACCTTCCGCGATAGAGCGGTGTATGCCATACGTCTCTGCACTAGTCTCTTGGGGTCATTACCAAGGGTGGAAGAAGTAGTTTTAGAAGTAGTGATTTTCGACCTGAGTTGCTTGGCAGCGGCAAGCGACTTATAAATAGCCTCCATATGGAAATGGTGTCGTGCTAAGCCTAATGTAGTAGCACAGAGTCAAGTAAAGAGATAAATTGCCCCAGACCATTCTATGCACCCATCTCCAGCACTGCCCCCGTCCTAGATCAATAAATCCCTCTCGCCCCATTCCTCACACTACCCCGAGAAATCAGGTCAAGCAACAGCGTGCCGCCAGAAAAACCACTTCAGATTCCTTCGACTAGAGCCTAAATCCTCCCTTACAAACATCCGGCCGTGGCGATTCGATGGAATTGCGACCGGCTAGTCGATCTCATTCCCCAGGCGTACAAGAGACGCGTCTCGAAGGAGGACTGTAAGAGACCCCCATGTTCGGAGTGCCGAGCTCTCGTATAGTATCCTTACTGCGTGGCTGATTGCGAGCCATGCTGCCCTGAATAGCGGCACGGTAAATGCGTCTGTTCCAGTGGATTGGTTCCGGTAAGCTGTGGCGACCCACTTGCCTTCTTCATTCGAGACGCTAGAAGCTCATTACAGATAGCCCTCACTTGGCCCGGGCTGCTCGATTTTGACGTCAATTTCGCCGGCTAAAAACAAGACTAGCAGTACGCACGCGCGCCCGTCACGATCTGCCATAAAATCATCAGTAGTTTCTTTGTAGTGGTGCCGCATTTTGAGGTCGTGACTTTGCCCAACGAGCCAGGTCGACCATGCTATTGCTGAAAGAGCAAATTCACCGCTGGGATGTAGTAAATAGGACAAGGATACTACACAGATCGTCGCTGACAAGGATAGGATGGACCGCCATGAAGAGATTCAGGTCCACATTCTACTGATTCGAAGATGAGCGTTTTCGCGGTCTCAAGCTGATTCAAGGTTGCAATACACCGAGAAATAGTGACCAGCCAATTAGAGGCTGATTCCAGGGTTGGTGGAAGTTATTACGCTATGACCGAATAGTCGAAATGATTGCGTGTTTGTGAGGAACTTATCGAAATAGCTAAAAAAAACTGGATTTATTACGTGATAATTTGATAATCGATCGCATTGTTTGCTTACGAAATGGTAGTACTCTGTGAGTAGGTTCCATTATTCTTGCTGTAAGGAGGCTATGCAGGGCTTCTGGCTCCAGTTGTCGCTGTATAGCTTATATGCCAGGCTAAAAGTTTTCAGTCCACTTTGGCTAGGGGACAAGTGGATCCGGTCGGGATCACTGCACATAGGCCTGAATCATTATAGCCGGGTGAGCCCTACAAAAAGAAAATCTAACAGCAAATCTCAAAACCAAATCTAAAATCACAAACTAGTCAAGATTAGTAGAAGATTCACATCAATCTGTGTTCCGCACTTACCGCCTATCTATCTTCCCGTCACATTCTACAGATGGCGTATTCTGACCTCACTGAAGCTAGAGATGAGTCTCTAGATATTCCTACCGTGAGCCTAATCAAGACTCCGTATAATTCATGGATGCAGTGTTTATTTTAATGTGGGTGTCATGCTGGCTCTTAACAAAACCCTTATGGCTATAGTGCGGATCCTGGCTGAAGGGCACAAACCCTGCACTCAAAGAGCATGACACGGAGAAGAATAGCTTCTCCGACGACTCCGTACGACAATAACCCAGTTTGACATTTGGACTACTCATGTAGCGGGTGCATTCGCTGATACCACTCGACTTTTGTGCTAGGGACTCTCACCGTTTCCCTAACCGTGATCATCCACAAAAGGAAAAATGGGAAAACCTTTGGCTACCCTAACATGCCTTTGCCATTTTGTAAATTGCTACCGCGCGAGAGATGGACGTACAGTTTTCCCTTTCTCGAGTGAGATAGGTTTTCAGGCTACCCAGACTTTAATTCGGTGAGAAGACGATCAGAAAGCGGACCAAAACCCCTTTCATCCTTGCCTGATTAGAAAGTGTTTGCGCCCACATACATCCTTAAATTGAAAACACTCGAAGAATGTAAGTCTCATCATCCTTATCGATGAATTATTCCCTTTCTCATTTCACGACCTAGCTGCCTGTATTTCCTCGAGTTATGGAGCCCAATTAAAGCAATGGTCCCAAATAGACCAAGACCAGAGTTTTGTGTCTCACGACGTATTTTCCTTCTTGTAGGTATACGTAGCATCATGGTTTGATAGTATGGGACGGCCGATGATTTTTGAGGCGAGCTCCCGTTTGCAATTGGGGCAGCTCCTTGGTCGGTCATTGAGGCGTGGTGGTTTGTGGTAAGGTTGAGTTGGAGGACTTCTGAGGGAATAATAGGACTGACATTAATGAGAGGCCTTCGATTCAGATGCGATTTTTCTTGGCTATCCCAAATATGCAGAGCATATTGAGCGATTACACCGCCATCACTGGAATTTGAAGAATTTGTCTCTACCAACTTATCGTCTTGGTTAAGTCTCAATGTGACTCTTGATTCTGTGACTATCTTGCAAATTAGGCTCTCCTCTCTATCCCAGGCTACAACTTTAGCAGTGCTCTCATTTTACAAAAAAAGATCTGATATAATGCCCATGACAGATAGACATTCAGATCAGAATAAACATGTGGAATTTAGCCACATTTCTCATCGAACCCTCTCCCAAAATGAAATGGTAAAAATAGATACTGCGTAGCTTATATCGTCTTGTTTACTGGAGAATGCCGCGGACTAAGTGATAAAAAAGCATCTGAGCTAATTTAGGAATCCATATCGGTTCTTTTGTCTCTCAACTAAGAGGTCTCTACTTGTGGGGTTACTGCTCACAGGGATCAAAGTTTCATCTCATTTTCATCTAATATTTTGATAAAACAAATTCTCTCCACGCGAGCTAAACCGTGTAACAAATTGAAATGTGAAAGATTGTAATTTCTACTGTAGTTTTAAAGGCCTCCATGGTATACAAAATTAACAGGAATTACTCTGAGAGACAATTCAGAAACTGAGTTGAATTCAAAAAGCTTTTCAATTTCTAACACTGTGGACTATAGATGTTTGGAGAGTAGCCACTAATCTCAACAAATATTTAGGTGTTTCCAACAGTTTCCGTCATAAAAGTCATTAAACGCCAAACTTTTCGAAGATTGTGTAACATGTAGGTGCTGTCGTGAATGATCCCTTACTGGGGAGACGGTGATCGCTGGTGAAGGCTGCGACGAACTCTAACAGCCTCGGCAAGATCTCTTAATACACAGGAAGTCGTTTCCCAATCAATACAAGCGTCAGTTATGCTGACGCCCTTTTTTAAGGCTGATGGCCCCTCTACCGGTATTTTTTGATTACCCTCATTTATGTTTGACTCAATCATTATCCCGATGATTGCTTTTTCTCCACTACGAATCTGATCACCAATCACTCGCGCAACCTTTGGTTGGTTGCGGTGATCCTTATTGGAATTTCCTGCCAGGGTTAACTAGATTCTAGTATTAGTTTAGATGACTCACCATGAGAACAATCTATCATGATAGATTGCCGCTGTCCTTTCCTTGATAGGTCATCCTTGGCTTGTTTAACACTTTCTGCGTCGTAGTTTGTACCTTTTGTACCGCCTCGTAGGATCACAAATCCATGCTCGTTTCCATTCGTTCTTATTATGGCAGCAAGTCCTTGCTTGGTAACACCCATAAAGTGGTGCTTAGTGGACGCTGCGCCAATGGCATCAATGGCAACGCTCAAGCTACCATCAGTACCATTTTTGAACCCAACCGGGAAAGAAAGACCAGAAGCAAGCTCTCGGTGGAGCTGTGATGCTGTAGTTCTCGCGCCGATAGCCCCTAGAGATATGAGATCTGCTAAGAATTGAGGCGATATAGTGTCTAGCATTTCTGTTGCAATTGGCATTCCCATGGTTGTAAGATCACAAAATAGCTGACGACTAATTCGCAAGCCTTTGTTAATCATGAAAGTGTCATTAATGTCTGGGTCATTGATAAGACCTTTCCATCCTACCGTTGTTCTAGGTTTTTCAAGATATGCTCGCATGATGATACTCAGATCATCCGAAAGCTCATCAGAAATTTTTTTGAGCTTTCGACAATAATCGAGAGCGGTTATAGGGTCGTGGAGAGAGCAAGGGCCGACAACTACCAGGAGTCGATCAGACATGCCATTTATGATCTCGATTGCTTCTCTCCGACCCTGAAGGACTGTATCCATTGATTTGTGTGTGGGTGGTATTTCTGAGAGCAAAAGTTGCGGCGGTATTAAAGGATCTTCTCCACAGACTAATAAAAGATCTTGTCAATATCTCTCAATATGACATTGACTGACATAGCGGGATGATTAAAAATGATTTTTGGCTTACCCCTTATGTCATCACAAAAGGCTGGATCCAAATTAACTCCTGGCATTTTTACAACTGAGATTATCTTAGACTGAAAAGAAGGACAAACTGAAGCTTGGGATGTTAGACTGAGAGTGAATGACAGTTTCCCTTAAATAAATATTTCTTCTTGCGGGGTTCGCGAATATTTCGCTTAGTATGTGGAGTTCTAGGATGACGGCAGCCTCTGACGTAATTCGACAACATAAGTAAGGCTGGTGTCAAGGGCCAGGCACTATTTACCAACCTTATCTTAATAAAACAGCTACCTGTTAATAATATTTGAAATTAAACCAAGGAAAGCGTGCCGTTATACCAGGCTTGTCATCCCATGTGTAATGTTTACAGAACAATGTTCTACCAAAAAACGCGAGAGGCAGGAATTCGAAGAGTACAGCAGCGGTGTTGTTGAGCATAATAACGTGTGATTTCATGATTCTTCAGACTAAGCTCTTTCGTAACTAATGACTTTCAGAAACGTCGAAGATATGATCAATTCCATCAAATCTGCCCCGAATCTGGTCGAAAGATTACCGCCCCATCATCATCAGCTATTACAAGCCTATCAAACCCTGCAGCCCTCATTACAATAAGACTTGCCTCGACCTCGGAAGACAAACCAATAAGAACCTTTACATCAAGTGACATTGTCATTAAAGAATCGTCTAATATTGGGAGTCTTTCATTATCACACAAGAATTATACATCTGAGAATTTTGGAGCTATAAAAATTGAAGACGATTCTCACCTAACAAATACTTGCGAGCCTTTGTACCAGTCTCACGATCTAGAAATGATTGAAGCTTCTTGCTATCAACCTAACGAATTATATCAAAAGCATACTTCATCCTCTAGCTCCTGCTGGAATCAAACGCCTGTCATCACAACTGCTCCCTGTGCATGGGTTAATAAGAACTCGATTGTTACTCATGGCCCAGTAAATGACTCTACAAGTAATCCCATAATACCTGGTGAGGTTAAATTGCATTTTGGACCATCCAACTCTGTCGGCAAAAGTGATTCAAGCCCAAATAGCATTTCAGGAAGAATAAAAGGCATGCAAATGGATTCAGGGAAATTTTCACAGTACTCAACCTCGAATATAATGAACGTAGAGAAAGGTATTGATCGAACAAAGCACAGCTTTTGTCTACCTATCACAGATTCTAGTAGAGAACTAATCGCCACTCCAAAAAAGAAAAGTTTTAGTATGGGGTTTAGAGCTGATTGCGAGAAATGTAGACAAAAAGTTCCTGGGCATTTCAACCATATAGTTACTGAACGGTAAGTCGACTCAGCACATCATGATATTTGTTGCTGCAAGTAGCTTTACTCAGATAGGGCTAGTGACTGTGTTTCATTCAATTATTATTCCAAGAATTTTTAAGGTATGTAGTCTGGCCATTTTAATTTACCCTACAGGGCATACATAATCTGGGAAACATAGTCCTTTATCTAGTGAAGTAAACCAAGGGACATTCTTTGTTGCTATTTGAATACCTGGTTCTGGAGAAACTCAATGACTCGAAGTTATTTGGCAATTTCTTTTCTAAAAATGAGAAGGACTAACGGTTCACTAATTTTAAGCAATACGTTGGATCTATGTTTGTTTATGTCTATTGTCCTATTGAGTCTGTGAATATACATAGATATGTAGGACCTCTCTGCCTACAAGCTAGGAGTATAAATGCCTACTCCACGTCTTCTTTTCAGTGGTAATATCCCCACAGGTCTTCGTTTGATTACATACTAAGAGGAGCCGTTTATCCGACGTTGTCTACCCTCTGTAGACAACTAAACGAAAGCTATTTGTCGGTGTGCGACTGCTGGGGAAAATCGGAAAAATCATTGGGTGCGGGCCTTTCTTAATACCGGCATTAGGACTAGGCCTGAAGTTACTGCTACCCTTTTGGAGCGTTCGAAGAGGCCGACAGGCTGGGTGCTGCACACTTGTGTGCACCCAAGGAAATTCACTCTCTGCCTTTCTAGCCTCCATCTAACACTAACCTACAGGTCGTGCTAATTTGTCAGAAAAGTCTTGACAAGGTTTGATTGCTGCACATTAGCTTGACCCAACTTATTTCATGCCGTATAGGGTACTGGAGTCGAAAATATTTCAAAAATGCAAATGCAAGCATACCCACAAGTGATCAATTCCCTCTCTCATTCTACTTCCCAACTGCCTGTCCTCTCTCAAGAGGCTGAGCCGCATTAAAGCAACTTTTCTCCACAAGCCAAGACCCGAGCTTTGTATCTGACGACTTACTCTAATACTCCCGAACATACGTAGGATCATAATTTGATAGTAGGAAATAGCTAGCGACTTGAGAGGCGAGCTCCCATTCGTGATTG
Source organism: Blumeria graminis f. sp. triticale (assembly GCA_905067625.1). NCBI lineage: Eukaryota > Fungi > Ascomycota > Leotiomycetes > Helotiales > Erysiphaceae > Blumeria > Blumeria graminis. The sequence continues at coordinate 8,293,616 of LR898477.1, forward strand.
AAACGGCTACTTTAATGGTGGTTGAAGCGAGATGATATGTGGTAATATAGAGATAGAGGACCGATGTGATAGGGGCACATCCAACAACAGTGAGAAGTCATAAAATGAAGATAAACATCAATTTACCTCCGACTTTGACCCGGGTGTAATTCTTCGTGGCTAACCCAACCATGCAGAGCATACTCAGCGATTACACCGGCACCACTAGAGGGTGAAGAATTGGCCTTTGCCGATTTGATGTCAGTTCATCATTAAGGTCAAGCCCTATCATATAATCCTATGTTCCGCCGAATCTTAGCCTAAAATTCCCCCTATATTTTTTTCCCTTGCAACCTCTCTCTTCGATAAGCGAAGACCCTCCAAGTGGTATTTGCAAGCTAATGACAGAGTATGATTGTCTCTAAGGTTTAAAGGGTCATCCACTCGTACGCACGACATTGATCATTTCTCATAGTTATAAAACAGGATAGATTTTTGATAAGTTTAATGCCGCTGCTGAGTCTTTAGCTACAATAGAACTGGACACATCTAAACTAGTTGAAAACAAAAATGCAAGTAATCCTGTCTTCCGCCTACATTTACAAGTGAGTTAGGTCCCGCAAAAAGAAACCCGAATTTTAAAGGCAGTTGTCCAAATGTGGGGATGATACTGCTAATTTACGTCTGTGCATGCTGCACAATGTGGGGATTGTTGGCAGTTCCAGCAAAAGCTGATATGCAAAGGCATATAACTGCATAGTCACACGGACCATGTAGAGTACAGCAAGTAGTGTATCTCATAGATCTTTGGGGAAGCACAACACTAGATATCTACAGTAAACCATACGCCGCAACAGATATCACATACCTGTGACATCTACATTACTATTGTGCTAAATAGCTGTTGATCATAGGTACAATGCTGGCTTTATTTCCTGGTAACAAAAGAGGATAGGAGCGCTGTAAAAGATTTAGCTTGGGACAAAGATGAGGGCCTGATATGCAAGATTGACCCTGACTCACGTAGCTCTGTAAAAGATAAATGCAATGTCCAGACTCTATCGGCTGTCATTCTTGGGTGTTTTAACCAATCAGTCTCCTCCGTAGTTTTTTTCCTGGTCATATCCAAAAATAGCTCCATTAGGTGATATGAAGAAGCCCGCGACAGCAAGGTGAAAGACTCTTCCGGCCTCACGAAAAGCATAATTCGACTCGTCAACAAACTCGTGTCTACTAACCTTGAATTCTGGATCTACCAGGTAGGAGAGCAGCTGAAACACATGATTTATTCGACAACCCCATATCCGTAGCGACTTTTGGATGCTAGGCTAGACTCCTTCACGACAGTCACTCTCGATCAGGACTTTTCTAACATCCTCTCACCAGCTTCGGTTCGACCTGCGGCATGAATCAGGGGAGGAGTGACGGGGAGGCCAGGAAATATGAGAGAAGCTCTGAAGTGTACACTGGTCTCATGCGCCCTGATGGCAAGACCTTCAAACGCTTCAAAATGGAGGCTTCGCCTTCGGTTTTACTCCTAATATCAGGACCAGAGCCATACATCCAGTTGTTTTTCAATAGATTTTCTCTGAAGCTACACACGCGCAAATGGTCATGGCTTGTCGACTAGAGAGGGTTGTGATTGGAATTTGCCAAATTTCTCTGTATCGTTAGCATTCCTTGCAATTGCGACAACCTCCCTTCACACTGCATTCTGATTTCTTTTCACTGTTGAGCGATCTTCTCATGCATTTGCATGTGCGGGGTAGGATGAATTTGGGTGTAAGGTTAGGTCGCCTTTACATCACGGCAAATGGGATGGTCTTACTGCAGCTGGGTCAAAACTTCCACATTGACTGCGTAATGGTAGTGTGGTGAGCTATGCAGAGAGCTATTCACTGTCACATTTTTAGTTCGCACATCTGCTTTATGTCCAGGTTGTGCGCACATTAATTCTCGTTTTACACGTAACTTAGATCTTCAATGCAAGCGATAATCTTTGAGCAGCACTTTCTGCTCTTCTTACCCTGAATCGCACCAGGGGGTAATGACAGATAAACGGCTCCTCTAAGTATGTACTTACACGTAGAGCTGTGGGGGAATTACTACTGGGAAGAAGAAGTGGAGGAGGCGTAGGAGGGAGAACACCTCCCGAGTCACAGATACCCCTGGCTTACAGGCATAGAGGTCTTGCGTGTCCTTATTTTTCATAGTCCCAGTAGGATATCAAAATACAAACAAACTTGCTGAAGTGTCGCTAATTACAAACCTGTGAAATTATTGAATTCAAATTTGATTACATCTAGCCTAAATTGGCGCCCGATGGCCTGTTTTTGCATCAGATTTAAATTGCGTATGCAGCTAGCTAGCCATGACACAATATCGAGGAAAAAGTACAGAAAAGATTACTCAATATACTAGAACAACACTCATACCTCGGATTCCATTTGCAAGTACCACTGCGAAGTCATGGCGCATGCATGTCTCTACGAACTCTAATAGTTTTGAGAAGACAATCGTAGTATAGATCCCCTCGGTTTCTGAGCTTTGCACCGTCTTCGGTGCTATCTAACTTTTAGAATGTACACTAACATTGTCATGTCCAGTGTGGATATCGTCGTCTTTCTTGCTACTGGTGGAGACATGGTTTCCATCTACCCCTTTCTCTCTCATTCTCACAGTGGATTTGGCTTTGACTATCAGACGAGCCTCTCATTATCTTCCTTCACATTGAATCATTCTTGTCATACTTTCCGTAATCATTTTATCATACCGCAGCTACAAGTTAACGCGTCTCTTCCAACTTACTGTCCTTTATTTTGACCTAATCGGCACGTACCATGGTTACGTACTTGGTATTTTAGGACGGATATCTACAATAGCGTCGTGGATTATCTAACCCACTGACCTTTCTTCTATGTGGATAGGAATAAGTCCAATTTACTCGCTTTTATCTGCATAGCTATGCTGCTTTGTAGTCTTCTCACGTATTTGTGGATATTAAGAGCTTTTCCTCTTGTCTTTTTCTCATATTTCCCGCCTTTTCGTCAATGACAGTGTTTGATGCCATCCAGATTCTAGGATTTGCAGTCGCTTGGTGGATAGAGAACCACATCGTTATTTGCTTAATCCAAAATTTAGCTTATTTTCTGAATGTTATGAATTTTGCGGCCGCCTTCTATCGTTCTCAGCTGTCAATATTCCAGCTTGTCTCTCCCAACTTAACTTTATCTTGTCTCTCAGTTCTGGCTAGCTCGATCTTCTTACATGCCGACGGTAATTTATCTTGATGAGGTGGAATTTTCAACAGTCCGGCGTGTTTGACCCTTCTGTGTTTTAGAGAAACACCTTTCGGTACTTTTGGGTCGGCAAAGACGAATTTTTCACCTTCCAGTGGTGCCGATATAATCGCTCAGTATGCTCTGCATATCTGGGATAGCCAAGAAGAATCACATCCGAATTGAAGTCGAAAACAACCTCAAGCATATCTAAAGTCGATGACTTCTCATCAATGTCGGACCTATAATTCTCACGCGAGTCCTCCACCTTAATCTTAATACCATACCTCGCCTTTACTTCTGATAATGGCGTTACTCCCATTGCAATCGGGCATTTGCCTCATCAAAAACCGGCCATTTCCCGCTACAAAACTATGATGCTATGTATACCCGCGACGAGGAAATTAAATCATTATCTACCAAGCTTGGGTCTTGTTCTATGAGGTTTCACATCTCGAGGGGACAGACAACTGTGACGTAGCAAGAACGAGTGAAGAGGTCACAAACGGGCATGCTGGCACGCAAATTTTTCGAGTGTTTTCGACTTAAGGGTGTCTGTGGGCGCCGAGGCAACGATTTGAGATAGTGCTACCGACACTTTCTAAACAGGCAAGGATGAAAGGTGTTTTGGTCCGCCTCCTGATCTTGATCTCCCTGAATTAAAGTCTGGGTAGCCTGGACACCTACCTCACTCGAGAAATGGAGGACTGTGAGGCCATATCTTGCGCGGCGGCTATATACAAGATGACAAAGGCATGTTAGGGTAGCCAAAGGTTTTTCCTGTTATCCCTTTGGTGGATATTAACGGTTGAGGAAAGGGTGAAAGTCCCTTGCACCAAGGTCTCGAGTGGTATCAGCAAATGCACCCATTACATGAGTAGTCCAAATTTCAAACTGGGTTATTGTCGCATAGAGTCGACGGAGAAGCTATTCTTCTCCGTGTTATGCTCTTTGAGTGCAGAGTTTGTGCCCTTCACGAATAAAATTTCATTCCTATCGGTACTTTTGGAGTTTCATGCTTAGTTCCCTGCAACTCGTTCAGTTAATGGCTCTCTGTCCAATTTTGACACGACTTTTTTTGGATACTCCCGAAGGACTTCAAATTGGAAACGGCTCTTTTATTCAGTCTCTACAATAAATAATGCGTGGCTGGGAACCCACGTTTTTCTCTACTTCAGGCCATTAGACTTTGTCTTTAGGAGACATCTACCTTTATTCCAGCTACAAATTAGTCTGATACTAAAAAAATTATCAACAATCGTGCTTTCAATTGGAGGTGGTAAGCTTGGAGAAATCGATGTGATGCGACTAATAACATTAAGCTTCTTCGGTCGTTGAACTTCTTCCATTCCCTACAATGAGAAGAATTTTGTTATTATTCTGGTACAAGAAGTTTAAATATAGAAGTACAAAGATACCTACATTGCAGCCTGCTAGCTTTAGATTTATATCCATGTAGATGCTGATAATTAGATCTGACTTCAGAGCTGTCAATTATTCTGGGAACAGTTGAGACAGTTTGTTAAGTTTTTTGAAACTCTACCTCGCCGAAATAATTTGAGACACTTTCCAGAATATGTGCATACAGAAAAATGTCAAGTAGATATTAGTTTGTTATTATTTCATTTTATTGTCCTGTCTGAGTCTTTTTTAAATCATTTAATGTGTATTCAGCTATCTAGCTATGATACATGACCAGTGCTATGTATCGATATTGGATGACTCTTTTGACGTTAGAGATAGTCATACTCTGGATTTCATTTGCAAATACCACTATGAGGTATGTTTGCTTACACAAACAGTCGACCCTCCTCCGTTAGTACCCACCAAAGGGAATTTAAAAACCTTTGATTATCCAAGCATGCCTTCGTCATCCATGCATACCAGCGCCGCGAGAAATGTGGTTGTGTTTCGCCGGATTTGAAACAGCGATCGACTGTCTCGAGAGGGATATGTTTCCAAGTTATCCAGACTCTACTCGGTTGACCGGCCAAGACGATGTACCGCCGCAACATCCAACCATGGTGGTGTTTATAGTGTTGCCTGCACTCTCGCAACCGAAGTCTTGGCACGTACAAAGCTCAATTTGTAAAAACTCCTTGCCAAAATTCAAAATTCCACGCCCGTCGAGACTGTATCCATCCTCTGCATCATCTGATTAACTTGTCCTAAATCCTCTCAAGTCCATCCCAAAAAAATGTCTCCCAGATTTGTGCGCCATGCTTTGCTTCCTCTGCCGGGTATAAATATCGGCGTGGGCGTGTATTTGGCGACCAGATGAGGCCAGAGAAAGTCGACAAGAGGTGTGATCATTGGAATGAGGATGTAATAGGACATACTTGTAGGCTTAGGTAGGAATCGATTTCGTTGGGAGTGAAAATTTGACGTGTTGGAGTAGTTTGAATCATTGCCTCGTGAGCTAACTTGTTCGGTTTTGCGAAATTTGACTGAACTTGGCACTGGGAGAATATTTCACTCCCAGGTTCGTAGAGGATACCGCGTACAGGTGTTCAGTCTTGCCCTCCTCTGTCTAAGTCTATGACTATGTAGGACATAATGTCAAGTAGATAAGGTGGGTAGGGTACTGTCGCAAAAGTTGCAGCATCATGGTCATAACAGTTACAAATTCATAGTGCTAGTCGTTACCTGTGTCTGACCAGGAGCCCCTGCCGTCCGATGCAGTAAATGTCTTAGCTTGCTGCCTTGCTTAGTTGAGACGAAATTTCAGCCTTGAGATAAATGTTACAAACTTCGACGAACGTGGAAAATCGGCGCTTAGGCGGGTACACTTATATGAAGGCAACTTAACCCTGAGTTAACATAATCAGATACAGTTTCATATAAGGCTGGAATAAGCGAAACCTTGCGTGAGAATTGTTGTTTACAAGCACTGAGCCGGCAATGGTTTGTCTTTAATTTACCCTGGAACCGACAACCTCCTAAAATTCAGCCCCTTACGATAATCTGATTACCCTCAGTTTAAGCGACTAAGGTAAATAATGGAAGTTATGTCAGACCCTAACGGACCAATCACCTTGTTAATCCGAGCTCGACCTCATCGATACTTCAGACTATTGTTATCTACATTGCCATAACCACAACTGCTACTATCATCATTACCTAGCGTCACCGAGACTTCTGATAAAACTCCAAGGATCTTCCACTCCAAATCACCACTAAACTATCAGCAATCACGTCGTCGACCGAAGAACAAACCGGCTCCCCGACGCACGTCGTGGTGGTCAATAACGAGCACAGTAAAGACTTATTTAAGCTAGATGACGAGATAACCACCACCCAGTCACCTCCTCCTGGATATCCTATCTCCAAAAATTGTTCTTCGTCAGCTATAATCCTACCACCTCCAGCCTTCTTTTCTATTTTTGCCTCAACCATCGAAAAGGTCGAGAAATATAAAGCGACAACTTCTGAAGCCGGCCCGGCTTACGAATCAGCTAAACTTGAGTCAGAAAAGGTCATAAAATTTTCTCTCGATCTAGCCTCACAATCCAAGGCTGCATCCTTCCAGGATATCAAAGGGCCATCAGAAAAGAAGGAAGAAACCTCCGAACCTCCGCCGGCCTATTCAAAAGGCTCTAGTCCACTTGAATCCTTTACATATCTGATGGCAGCCGCAGGGGGGGCTGCTAGTATTCTAACCCAAGTGCAGCAGGGTGGCCCAGCTCCACTAAGTACACTGGGAGGTATGATTTTCTCGTGATATTCAAAGCTTCATACTAAAAAAAGTGATCCAGATGTTGGACCCGATGAAATAATAACTATGGACCTTCGGTATACTTACGAATCAAGATTTTATCACTAGCCTTGTTGACTTTACCAGGGGCCGTTTGTTCACACTTTCTCGAGATGAGCTTCTCACTCTACCTGAGTTTGTTTTGCTCTCATTATTTCCAAATGGACTTCTTCCTGATGGTCAACTGAATAACTTTGACGAAAGTGACGCTTTCCAAGTTGATGTCTGTAATATGATCTATAATTGCGGGGCCTTCACAGACCTCCAAAGACTAGCACACTGCTGACCAGATGATGCAGTATGATCCAGTCTCCTTACAATATATGCTTGACTTCTTTCGGAATGTTGCTCAAACTATCACGTCAAGGATGGAGCCTTCATTTGTATCTCCCAACACTGATGCCGTGACTATCGATCCTCTACAGGGCACTTCACGCGAAATGCTTCGAGACAGAGCAGGAATAATAGTTCTTAGAGAAGACCTAGACTTTTACGTGATACCTCCGCGTGCAGAAATCGAGCAACCTGAGATGATGAATGTTAAGAGAGCTGCAGGAAGAGCTTTACTACGGCAAGATGGAATATTTTCGGGATTAAAAAGGTCAAAGGAGAATGAAAATGGTACAACAGAGCAACATCTGATAGAAATGTTGACAGCAGGGTGAGCTCTAAATCAAGAATTAACTGAGGAATTTGCATCTAATATAAAACAGTGGTTTTAACCCTGATGACCGCTGGGGCCATCGAGCAATCGAGCCAACAAAGGCAGTCATTTGTAGCTTGGCACTAGCAAAGCTTAGATCTGATTCACGGGGGGAAACAGGAGGTAATGCTGTTGGAATGGCCCAAAAACTGCTCCTCTTCTGGAGAAAGCCTGCTCGGAGGTGTTGGTGGGAAGGGCTCGAACTTGAAAATGTAGAGGGAGTCGAAGGAAAATTAAAGGTTTGGATCAGGAGAGTTTGGACACTGGAAATGAGCGTCATTGGATTGAGATAAGCGCTTAAACTTCTTAAGTTCAAATTTGTCATCTTATTAAATACCATTTTCTTAAAAAAACATGTGGGCTCTTTCACGTTTAATAATACTTTTGTCATTTGTATTAATTAAAATAATGCACTGTCCATAAACCTAATGTTCTCACAAACAAAAATAGTTAGCACGAAGCGGCTCCAGGAAAAAAATTCAAACAAAAATAACATTTATTTATCCAAACGTCTAGTTCAATGCATGACGCTTAAATCTTTGTACAGGGCCTGTTGAGGAAGACAAGGGGAAGAAAGTTCTACTTGATTTCAGTATCCTTATTTGGCGCTCTATGGGTACATGCGGATGTCTTTGAACTACAATAGATACAAGAGAGGAAACCTACTGGTTGAAACCCTCATACCTTTGTGCTTGTTGTCTTAAGTTTTCCCACCTGTCCTACAGGAAGCGCAGTTAGAGTAAAACCCTCATCGTCTATTGGAAAAGATTGAAAATAAAGCACATGTAAAAATAAGTGAATTTTGGTGGTGAATTGTTTGGTTATAGCAGTCCTTCATGGTTATAGATTTTTGAATTTTAATTTGAAATATTTTACGTGATATGAAGAACCTAACATCTTTTTAAACATGACACGAGAAGATGAGCTTTGAGAGCTCGTTGCGACCTACATGACCGGCAGTGAAGCTAGAGGCGACAAAAGAAATTAAAAAGGAACAGCAAATGTCTGAGTTACGGTGCCCTGCGCCGCATCCCTATCTCTCACACCAATCTCCTCTCGAGTCAGAAACAATCACAGCGTTGTCACCTCCTGCCCTGTTCATTCTTCGGTAGACTGTAACATCTGCGCTGTCTAACCCACCTCCCTAATGCCGCCTTGACAGCCATAGACTCAGTAGGGACTTATATTTAATTTTATTCTATTCAGGAAGCGCAGTAACATTGTAGGGTCATCCCCGTAAGCCAATCGCATGATCTCTATCGACCCCCAAAACTGCATGTCGTGTTCCTCTCCCTCAGCAGCATTTCGAACGCCTTTGTCATCTGGAATTGCTCTATCCAACCATGATTTTGGATCCACTGTGTTATCCTTGTGATGTCTCCAGGATTGTTTATCATTGCTTCGTAGGACTGATCTTTGGCTTGTCTCCAGATCTCTCCTCTACTATTCGACCATGGAGGGTAAGAACTAACCATGTGCCGGGGGCTCTGTGAGTGATAGCCCCATGAAAATCTTGGACTGTAGACTCCGGGCACTTTTCTCCAATGTAAATACGAATTGAGCCTCATGTGCTCACTGCGAATTTGCATTGCCATACTACTTTGGGCCCTTTTCTATTTGATTTTGATTTCATTTAACCCGATCAGGCACCCTATAGGTTCATCCAGGTGGCTATCTTCATTGTTTACGAAGCAGGAAACCAATCTAGTGAGAATCCCCTAATACTGCCCATTTCTATCGACTTGTTTAGTTTACCTCCAAGAAGTGCAGTTTACACTATTCAGGCAGCATGGATTCCGTCATTTCCCCTTGCAGATCGGTATTTTTATCCATTCTTTATTTAGTTTCCACTGTGTGATTCTAGCCACATCTTCTGGGTCATTAATCTTTGCTACAAATGACCTGTATTTAGCTTGTCGGAGATTGTCACCTCTTCCACCTACCCACTGCGGACACATCAATACCATATGCTTGACGTTTTGTGACGGATATCGACAATGACAGATTGGGTTTTCTACTCCGGATACTTATCAGGGGATGGATGATCGTGGTCATGAACCGTATGATGAAAGATTTACTACGGATCTAAAAAAAGTTAATAGTGGAGAGGACTTAATACAACTCGCTTTTACAGGAAAAATATGGGTCCGAGCGCTTTTGCTAATGATCTACACCTTGATCTTGGTTGATGTTCCTACTGCCAAATACAAATGATCGTCACTTGGAATATCTCAACTCCGCTTCTATGCTATTTTTTTGTTCCCTCACAGTGAGGATCCAAGATTGACAGACCTCTAGATTAGTACGAGGCTCTGATAAATTGTGATGCTTATGTAATGTTGTTCGCGTTGGAGTCAGGGCGCAAGATAAGGAATACTGTAATCATACAGACGATACCCTGTATTAACAGAAAATCAACTGCATGTCCTACATAGTCATAAACTCAGACAGGACAATAAAATGAAATTATAATAATAATAATAATAATAATAATAACAGAAAATCAAGTTACATCTATTCTTAAGCTCTAATATACGCATTGGTAGTTAGGAGCCACGAAACACCCGTAACCCACACCATCACAAAGCTAGGCTTATCTTACTTTCACACATACTAATCCATCAGGAACCTCAACAGTACTTTTCTTCTATACAGGTAATAATTGAGCCCGACATGCTTACTTCTTAGCTAAATGGCAATACTGCTTTGGGCCCTGCTTAAGTAACGGTGGATATTTTAGGATGTACCTCTGAAGTTCATTTTTACACTGCCTGTTTGTTAATCTGTAAATATATTTGCCGCTTTCCTATGTTCTGGATCGGCTGATGCTAGTCGGACAGGGCTCTGTTTCCTGTTCTGGCTTGTCTATGAATTCTTCCACTACTGAAAGACCGCTATGTTTCCAGATTCTTCTTGCCTCCACTTGTCTTTTCCCCTTCCGCAAATTCTTGTCCAATCGGCGATATCTCTACTCCTGTTCCAGGCATGCGGAGTTTCTCTCCCGTTTGCCGGCAGCTTTATTTTCTCACATAGTGATCGTATATTCTGTTGTACAGGGAGTTTAGCTGATAGCCCGACGTGCTGGACCCTTCTTTGTTCCAGGTATATTTCTATAGGGAGAATAGTCCTTTACAGTCGTAGACTCATAAGTGACTGTAATAAAATTCTTATCTTATAGGGACAATATACAATACGTGCTCTAGGACTCTGCTACTAGTAGAATTGTAGGCACCCACAACAAGCTTTAAGCAATTTCTTTGAATACTTCTGAGGGTTTTCACTATCCTTTCAGGTACCTTCCCTGTTGGCCCAGCCTCGATCCATATCGGGGACCCATACGTAAGGGCCAGTCTCACTATTGAGCTGTATAACAGCTTGGACTTCACGAACATTACTCCCCAAGTCGATTGTGCCAATGTACTAATTGACTGCACCTGAGTGCACAATTTTTGCTGGATATTCTTTATTTGGGCTCCTCAATGGAGTTTGGCGTTGAAGAAGACTCCAAGAACTTGAAGAGATGATTGCGGCGAAGTTAAGTGTCCTTTTTTACCCACGGTGGCTTTTAGGTTGTATCGATTCATTGCTCGTGTGAAATGCATCAATTGATACTTCCCCGGTACGAAATTTACTCCGTGTTTCTTTGCCCACTCCTCGCATATACTATGCTTTTCCTCTTACATTCGGCAGTTTTCCTCGGTAGAGCTTGACCACGTTAGTATATTAGTGTCATCTAAAAATCCTACCGCCGTGTTGGAGAGACTTCGTACCATTTCTAAGAGGGTGCTGACGAAAACTGGAAACAGAATCGGAGACAAAGCTGATCCCTGAGTTATACCTGTGTTAGTAGATATTTGGTCCCCTATTTATGACCTAAAGACTACAGATGTCGTTCCATCGTCTAGAAAGGATTTTAGAAAGTTAACAATCCAGCTTGGGATGCCCTACTTCTTTAGGTTGTAGATAAGTATTTCATGAGAGACATTATCAATCGTTCCTAAGATATCGAGACTAAGTAGTGATGCGACTTACCTTATATATCTGCCCCATACTGTATGGATCTATTCTATAAGGAGCTCTATTTCCGACATGGTACTTCTCTTAAATTGTGCCCCCGTCTGCTCGTCCGGAAGCAGGTTATAGTCTCCGGTGGCTTAAGAGATGCGATTGGCCACTAACTTCTCGAGAAGCTTTCACATTGTTTTGAGAATTGCTATTGGTCGATAAGACTTTGGAATGACATATCTCGGCTTTTGTGGCTTTCTAAGAACTATTGTCGTCGATTCTTTGAATCTCTTTGGGTGGTACCCCAGGCAAACGCATGCATTGAATAGCTCTATAAGGTCTTTGCTGGGAGTTTTCCTGCATTCTTTGAGGAGTCGATTTGGTATGCCATCTGGACCAGTATTATGTTTATTATATTTATAATAATTGAATAATTAATAATGGCCATACTCGAGGGTCAGTAGTAGCGAGCCTACCGACAGAGGCATTTCAACGCGAGGTGATTCGAAACGGCATTGTGCTCGATTCAATGCTGTACACGGCCCAGCTCTGGTCACCCCGTGCACAAGTCTAGCAGTGCTTCAACTGCAGTCAATGGGGGCATACCGAAGCCTCTTGCAATAACGCAAGGAGATGTGGAGGGTGTGTGGGCACCATCAGACCAGAGACTGCCCTAAGAAAACGGTACTTTACTGCAATTGTGGAAAGGCTCACATGTCGTGGCTGAAGGGGGCGTGTCAGAACTTCGCGGATTACAATACCAGCGTCCGGAGGGCGCGGTATGGAGTCATGTAGCGAACGGCGGACTTATGACGAGAGTAATATACACCAACGGCACCTCAAATTAAACAAACGGCAAAAAATGTAGACGACCAGGGGTTCACACTGGTGTCCAACCAAAGGGTAGAAGACCAAAAAAGAGGGCCAGGACGCCCGCGTAAACAGGTCATAGTCTCAGTAATACAACCACTATAAGCACCGTCGGGGTCAACCTCAAGACCACAGGGATCCAATTTCAACACGCAAGCAGAAGAGAAGGATACCGAGGTATACTTTAGCTAGTTCTGTCTCGAACTAATGACTCATTGCGCGGAGGGCAAGACAGAACACCTGTACGCGGTGTCCTCTACGAACCTGAGAGTAAAATATTCTCTCAGAGCCAAGTTCAGTCAAATATTGCAATATCAAAGAAGTTGGCCCGCTAGGCAAAATTTCAAATTACTCCACCATATCAATCTTTCACTCCCAAAGAGTCCGATTCTCAACTAAGCCTCATCAAGTCTTCAAGTACGACCAAGTACATCCTCATTCCAATGACCACACCACTCTTCGACCTTCTCTGGCCTCAGTTGACCACTAAATACACGCCCACGCCAATATTTATACCCTGCAGAGGAAGCAGAGCGTGGCGCACAAATCTGGGAGACAGTTCTTTGGGATAGACGTGAGAGGGGTCAGGACAACTTGACAAGACGATACAATGGAAGGATATAACCTCGAAGGGCGTGAAATTCCGAATTTTGGCAAGAGTTTTATGAATTGAGCTTTGTGCGCGCCAAGACTTTCCTTGAGATAGTGCAGCTGACACTATAAACACAAGTCAACGATGAAAGACGCCGCGGTTCGCCTCCTGGTGGTGTTCTCTGGTATAGTCTGGGTAGCCTGGGCACCTACTCCACTTGGGAAGGAGACATCTCAGATCACATTTCGCGCGGAGAAAATTTAATGGATGACGGAGGCATGTCTGAATAACTCAGGGTTTTTGAGACGTTCCCCTGGGTGGGTATTCACGAATGAGAGTTGACTCGGGGTGAAGAAAAAGCCACCATAACTTCGCAGTAGTACTTGCAAATGAAATCCGAGGCATAAGTGCTCTTTCCTTGCGTTGAATCATCTACTCTGTACTTTCCTTTGATATTGTGTCATAGCTAGATAGCTACATACGCAATTAAAATCTGATGTAAAAAAAAGACCCATTGCGCTTCCTGTAGGTTAACGAAGAACCACAGAAATAATTTGAAGGAGTAGGGGGGTTTTATCGGAAGGTATCCCCCTCATGTAAAATACCTATAAGTAGGGTTTATAGCCATCTGCATGGGCCAATAGGGCGCCAAATCAGGTTAATGAAATCAAAATCAAAAATCAAATTGAATAATTATTTAATTTTATTATCCTATCTGAGTCATTGACTATGTAGGACATGTAGCTCCTCAGCCTACAGGCCAAGGATACCTATGACAGTAGCTGTTGTAATTACGAGGTTAGATGGATAATTATAGCGGTAGAACAGTATATATATAAAGAAGAATGTGGAATGAATATTTTGGTGGTGGGCAAATGTATTTAGACTATCTGAGGATAAAATGGATATCTAAAGATAAATGCATAATCTACCTAAGAAGTAAATGGACCTGATAATATACGTGTACGATTTAGTCTACAGCCATGCCCATTGATTGTCTGATGTACTCATGTAATGCGTATCGACATTGTTTGATCCTTGAGCTCCTGATAATGAGCACAACTCACATTTGAGTCATGCATTAATATGAGCTTGCATAACTAAAGTCACGTTGTTTTATCACTGAGTCTTGCATGTGAAGCCCTTGCTTCCTTGCGTAGACTAGGATCACAACAGTAGCAAATCCTCTCTTATGCCTTCCATATAGCTCCCCTCAAACAGTACCGCCCCTCACAAGTCCTCATTTGATCATACACTTAGAGAAGCCCTTTACCCTTCATTATCTCCCTTCTCCAGCCAACGAAACGATGGCTATTTGCGGATATATGGCAGCCGGGAAATATCGCAAAAACCACCGGGGTGCGGGGCTCTGCTAATACCGACATTAGGACTAAATCCGAAGACCTAGTGATCCTTCTGAAGCGTTCGAAGAGGCCGGCCAGCTGGGCGCTGCAGAATTGAGCGTACATCTGGAAATTCACCCTCTGCCTTTCTAGCCTCCTTCCAACTCCTTCCCAAGGGTCGTGCTGAAATGTCTGAAAAGTCTTGACAGGGCGTGATTGCCGTTTGATAGCTTTACCCAACTTCTTTGGTACCATCCAGAGCTCTTAAGAGTGTCGTTGACTCATTGACAATTGAAGTCCTCATGGCTAATTAGCCGAAATCTTGGTCTTGGCGCCCACAAAAAATCCAAAGTTGAAAACCCCTCGAAAATATCAGTCCCATTCTTCCACTGGAAATCTCTTCCTTGTATCTTTCCACGCCCCAGTCGCCTGTACTTCTTCAAGATGTGTAACCCCGTTAGAGCATCTGTCCCCCATAAATCATGACCCCAACTTTGTAGATTATGACTTGATCTTCTCTTTGAGGGTATACGTTGCGTCGTAAATTTGTAGTGAGTGATAGTCGGTTACAAATGAGGCAAGCTCCTGCCTGCAATCGGAGTAACGCCTTTATCAGTCGTTGAGGCGAGGTGGTGTGTAGAAAGGTCAAGGTAGAGGAGTCTCGTGAGAATGACAACACCGATATTGATGAGAAGTCGCCGATTACAAATGCGTCTATGTTTGCTTTCGATTTTGATTCGGACAGGATTCGGATACGATTTTTCTTGGATACCTCAGATGTTCAGAGCATGCTGAGCGAATACACCGGCACCGCTGGAAGGTGAAGAATTCGATGTTGGCTCGATGCTCGCGTTTAAACATCTGACAATTCTAACTTTCGCAAGATTTCCTGTATGATCTTTGCTGTCTAAACTCATCTCACCACTCACAGAAGCACTCCAGAATCCAAGAGTCATACTTTCCATCTAACATTCAACTTGAATTTCAACCCCTTGTAACTGCCGTGTGCTGCTAAGGTAGGTCAAAATACCGGCCTTATATTTGTTCAACTTCGGCCACGGGTACCAACAACTCGATCTGTGACGAGTCGCCACCGATGAAACGCGTATAAATTTTGGCGGCTCATCAACTTGAGAATTGGAGAAAGACTGTGGCTTGGTTGCCTCAGTCTTGAGCTCTGTAAGATATATTCAGCTTCCACGGTTAGTGGTATATCAGCGATGGGGGGAAGGTCGGAGGGATGTAAAATCCACAAAGTTTCTAGGATGAAGACGTTGATATAAGGGTTAAGGATAGCTGAAATGGAAGGAAAACAGATGAGGCCATAGTGGGCGACTGCATGAGGTCCCTAATGAAGAGAATAACCCCTGGACGAGATGAGTCGCTGGGACGAGGTATGACTGGAACTAGTCAGAAAATAAGAATTAGAGATTGGGAGGATGCCAGAGACTCAGGCACTTGGTGACCGAGACTGAGGAAGTGATTGCGTCTCGGCGCATCAAAATCGGGTTATCTGGACGGTTGGACTTGACATGTTCAACACGTAAGTGGAGTCTGTGGTCCGGCCATCCAAGTAGGACGAGGTTTTTTGCACTTATATGGTAGTTAACCTGATCTGGCCCTGCCCCACTTGTGCTCAAGCTGCCAGACGAGTGCAGAGGGTATCAATCGTCGAGCACGTTAATAAAACAAGCCAAACTTATCAATTACTGCCAGACTGGATTGTGTAAAGGTACACCGTCCAGGCTGTCCTCCGAAGTAGATTCTATATAGCTTTAACATCTACTCCATTTAAGACAGGAGAAAGCTGGTTCGAGTCCAGCAAAACCTCACCAACCACTCTCTCGCGGTCATATTGTACTTGTGGGATGGTGAAAGCACACTCGGATAGCCACAGGGTTTCCACGCTTTTGCCTGTGGTGGGTATGCACGGAAGAGGTTATACGCCGTAGGGGTTAACCTCGAGTGGTATCTGCAAATGAAATCTTACTGTGAGTGTTCTAAACGTCAAATTAAGTTATCCTACTTGAAGTACATATCTTCCGATGAAAACCTGCATGGGCTTCATGGCGCCAAATCAGGATAATGAATTATTTATTTATTTACATAGCGAGACCAAAGAATACTCGGATAAACATGGGGGTTTCATGCTTTCCCCTGTGGCGGTTATCCACGATAGAGGTTGCATGGCGTAAGGAATAACTTTGAGTGGTATCTGCGAATGAAATCCGAGAGTAAATGCCCAAATGTCAACATGAGTTATTTTATATAAAATAAGTCTCTTCCGCAAATGCCTGGATGGGCTCTCAGGGCGCCATATCAGGATGATTGAAATTTTAATTCAATTAAATGTGTAAGGCGCAAGCCGCTCAACTGCAACGCACGACAAGGGTAGTTGATTGCTCAAAGCTGTGTACTAACGATAAAGATTATTTGCAAGTGCTTCGGGAAAGAACACAACGGATACGTCTAGTGTCCACCGCCACTTTTACATTTCCCCGTATAATTCATCAAGAAATTTCCTTCTACGCCAATGCCTTAACTTACGCCAGCTGTTGTCGTGATGACCGAAGTCATTTCTCACACCTTAATCAACCGAAGCAATTGTTGTGGGGCCTAAATTCAAAGTGTCAATTGAACTATCAAATGTCTTTCCCTTGGCGCCCACAAGCAAATCAATGTCGTAAATCCTCGAAAATGCTAGTCCAAGCCAGCACATCGATGTCCTCCACTCTCTCCATTTCAACGCCCCAACTACCTGTTCTCCCTCAAGTTCTGAAGTCCCATTAGAAGAACAGTACCCTGTAAACAAAGACACGACATAAGTGTGTTATGACTTAAATCTCTACTTTGGAACATAAGCAAAATCGGAAATTTTTAGGAGGCGGCCAAAATTTTGTAAAGCAGATTCCCGGTTTCACTTGGTGCAATAACTTTATCAGTCATCGAGGGGAGATGATTTCTAGAGCAATTGAATTAAATTTTTGGTTTATAATAATAGGACCAACATTGATAAGATTTATTGGAATTTAGATATACTTATGCTTGCATTCGACTTCGATTAGGATGCCATTCATCTTCGCCGTCTAATATTCACAAAGCTTAGTGAGTGTATAAACTGGCATAGCTAGAAGGTCATTAAACAACCTCTTCTGGAGTCATTATTGCTGGACCACGTGCCAGATCAACCTAAAAAGCCTAATGAAGTTTGGGCATCATAGATTTCTACTCGGTACGGTACTTGATATCACTTACAAATACCTTGACAAAGCTGATGTCAAAAGTCATGCTAGCTTGTACGTCAGATTTACTTTGTGCATTTATCATAAGATTTTCACAAATATTTTTATGGACACGAGATATTTTGATCAAGTTCATTTGAAATGAGAAAAGTTTTCAACTACGTTGAAACGTCTTTTGCCAACGGTAATCCATAGCTGACATAAATAGCCGAACGCACTCAGAAATACTTATCCTCACAGAAAAAATTGACTCCAGGCCTCAAGTTTTGATGTTATACGCCTCTGAATATAACATTGTACGCCAACTCAATGCAGCACTCCCGCTCATTTTTAAAGTTCCCACCATGAAATATCCGCATCTTATTTGTCCGGAACGCCTTTGCTTTATTTCCTTTTATATCGAAAAAAATCCACTCGGATTGTCGTAATTACCCATTAGTCGTTGGTGAGCCTGATGGAGCACTATTATTCTTCTGGTTACCTCGTAGGATTTTGTGATACATGCTATCTAGCTGAGACCAAGAGGGTTTAGGGGCAACAGGCCATAACCCAACAACGTATTCCCTTCCTAAGATTAACACATATGCTACTGATGGACTGAGGAAACTAACCAAAAGCTCTGTCGCAATGCTGCTCCTTCTTCCTCTTGTGCCAAGTTTTCAATAAAGTTACCTATTGTCACTAGCTCTACCTTCATGACGTTTGCTCGTTCTTTTTGGGACTTTATATTAACAGTAGTTGCTGCCTGAAGCCTTTTCAAGCTATCTTTGATTGGTTTAAGGAGTAGACGCATCATGGGATCGTCAGGCCTTGATGAACTATTCTCTGAGTGCCGGGACCTTGAATTTTCATGATCAGCATGCTTTTTCTTTGAATCACCATTTCTATGTCCAACGTCTTGACTACCATTGCGGTAGCCGAAATCTCTAGGCCTTCCATAATATGAATCAGAATATCGATGTTTCCTCGAAAGAGGTACCGGAGAGGCAGACACAGATCCTCTAGTCTCTGATCTACGATGTCCATTAGATCGATCATATTTCTTGTTATTACGATGATGGTTTTCAACCGCACGCTTGGCAGCTTGATTATCTGAATGTTTTGCTTTGAGCACTGATAAAAGGTAGTCAGCTCTTCGTACTAGGTGTACGGCTCCAGGTGCTTTAGCAACCCTTTCTTCTCCCTTATTGCGCTCTTCTTTCTTGTCTACACGGTGTTCTTCTAGAAATAGTTTTTCACTAAGTCCTAAGTCTAGGTCGTCACGAATTTGAACCCAAGCCCCATAACCATGCCTGTGAATCCCTACTAGTAACATTCCATCTTCTCTGGCACCCCATTCGCAAGAGTAATTAGCGGCTTTGGAGGCATCGGGAATGCGAAAATTTCTAAAATCAGATATATTTGTTATAATATCCCGGAGCATTCTCATCTCACCAGGTCGCTCTATTACAGTCTCAGCATTCAATCGTTTTACGCCAAGGAAATCGAATAAAACAGCTTTTTTATCTTTTTTAGTGAGAGGTTTATTAGATTCACGTTCCATAGCTTCAATCCGGGCTGCGTCTTCTGTCAGCCTTCTTGAGCTTTCATCAGTAATAGCTTGAATTGTGCTCCGTAACATATCAATATCACGACCAACAAGACGTGCGTCTTTAATTAACTCCTCTTGGCGCTCTTCGATAGATCCATAGCGGAGAAAGGCACGAAAGAGATTTCTAGCTTCTTTTTCATTCAATTCTCGCTTTGGGTCAGCTCTATTTGCTTGAGCTTCGCGTTTCTCATCAAGTTCATCTTGCTTAGCTTGGTCTCTTTCTCTTTTTTTCATGAGGCGTTGTTCTCTTTCTATCTCCGCAATGTTCTTCGAGGCTGCTTTGCGTGGGGCATTTTCTTCCACAATTCTTGCAAGGTAATTTTCATGCGCACGTTTCTCCTCATCTGCCTTGATACCAGCTAATTGATCCTTGGGAATTATATCATCCCATTCGAGATCAATCTTAACATCTGTGTACTCAAAGCTCCGTAGAAAGTCCTCGCCACCGTCGGCTACCATTCCTTCAGGGACCTCTGTCTTATGTTCCTCGGCATTTTCAAGAACTGAATCAATGTCTAATTCCTCCAGTTTCTTCTGATTACCCGATTGCTCGAACATCTTTTGCCCTCTTCGTTTTAGGATCCTTGATATATCCTCTGAAGACCTTGGATCATCAATCTTACCAGCCTTGACGGCTTTTTCACGGAGTTCTTTTTTTTCTTTGTCCGTTACACCCCTTTGAATTGTGATAAACTCCAACATAAGTTTATTTCGAGCTCGTTCGAGTACCTCTTCCTCGACAGTTTCTTTAGAAACTAATCTATAAATACTGACGGGCTTTTTCTGACCGATTCGATGTGCACGGGCCATCGCTTGTAAGTCGGCTTGGGGGTTCCAATCAGAGTCAAATATTATAACAGTATCCGCAGTCATGAGATTGATGCCAAGGCCTCCTGCACGTGTGGAGAGTAGGAAGCAAAAGTCGTTACTTCCTTCAGCATTGAAATGGTCGATGGCCATCCGACGAGGGCCTGCAGCTATGGTTCCATCTAGTCTTTGAAATTGATAACCTCTTAGCTGAAGATAGTCACCTAGAATATCTAACATTTTGACCATTTGGCTGAAGATCAAGACACGGTGATCATCGCGTTTTAGCTTTGTTAATAATCGGTCAAGGAGCATCATTTTACCACTACTTGCAATAAGACCCTTTAATTGATCTTCGCGTCTCTCACTTCCTTTTAGTATTTTTTCCTCGGCATTTGGAAACATATAGGGGTGATTGCTAGCTTTTTTAAGTTCCATCATTATGTTTAATAATGATTGTTTTTGCCCATTGGCACCTTCATTAAGAGCAGCATAGTTTCGAGTGAGAATATTTTTGTAATAATCTAATTGGACGTCAGATAGCTCAACGCGAATAATTTTTTCGCTTTTTGGAGGCAGATCGTTTTCAACTTTTTGTTTCGTGCGACGTAGAATATATGGTTGTATCTTATTTGTCAATGCAGCAATCTTTTCACCCGCAGCTTCCTCTGTCAAATCCATATCCTCTTCAATGTCGAGTTCTCCTGGCATTAGAAAGTCCATTAAAGCAGATAGTTCACCCAGAGTATTCTGAACTGGAGTTCCAGTGATAAGTAAACGACTTGGAGCTTTGAAATCAAGCAGTTTTTGATACAGCTGTGAATCTCGATTTTTTAAGCGATGAGCTTCATCTACACCCATAAACTGCCATTTGATTTGGGATAAAAAGGCCGCATCTGCAAGAATATATTCATATGATGTGAGTAAGACGTTGAATTTCGGTTTCTTGACATTACCGTCTGATAATAACTCATATTCACGGATGATGCTTCTAGACGCTTCTTTGCCATTGTATATCACATAATTTATGTCAGGCGCCCAGTGATTAAATGTATCCGCCCAGGCTGGAATAGTAGTTAAAGGAACAATGACAAGGAATGGACCTTCCTGCCGTCTATCGTGCCGGAGCCAATTCATGAATGAGACTGTTTGCACTGTTTTACCAAGACCCATTTCATCCGCTAATATAACATTCTTGTTCTTGGTCCAGTTATAAGCCAGGAAGTTTAAGCCGGTGATTTGAAAGTCTCTCAATTGACCGTTCATGATGTAAGAAGGTTGCTCTCGAATTGGGACGTGAGAGCCGCGTGTATTTGGATTTGATTCTTCTTTATTAGACGAGATAGATTTGGCGCATCTGTCTAAGAATCGATCAATTGCGTCCTGCGATAGCTCACTGATTAGCGACTCGGTTTCCCAAGTACAAGATTCATAGTATAAGCCTTTCCATTTCACAAAGTATTCCGTTCCTTCTTCTACATCTCGTGATCCAATAACACGATCAACTTTGGTGTAATCTAGTAAAGCGTCTGAATCTCGCTCACGATCTAACATCCATTTTTCCTTTTCCTCAGGAGGTATCTCTGTGCCACCTGACATGAAGATATCCTCAAGGACTACTTTTCGAAAATAATTCTCCAACCGACGAAATCCACGCATCCCAGTAAGTGAAGTGGTAGTTTCCCAAGTAGCATGATAATGAGACTTCCCCTGCCATTTGATAAAGTATTCAAAATCGTCGCGGCTGATGTCTTTAGAGCTAAAACTTTTTTCCTCTTTAAGACGGTGTTTGAGAACGACGTCAATGTAAGGTGTCGTATCTTCCATGTCACCCCAGCTGTAGTTTGGTGTCATAAGATCTGATTCGTCGTCTAAGTCAGCGTCACTCTCTTGATATGCCCCTGCGGTTACTTGAGCTGCTTTCCGGGTATTCCATCGCTTTTCATGACTTGGAGCTGGAGGACCGGCAGAATGTCTTTGACGTCTGCGTTGTTTCTTGATCAAATTGCGGGCTCTGGAGCCTCCATAAGTATCGCTGTCAGAATCCGATCCGGATAATAATTGTAGGAGATTAATTGATTCGCGTTTTGATACTGAGGATCTAGTTAGTTTGGAGTGACAACAAGGTTTTACGGGGTCTACATGGTTGGGATCGATCTTGTTTTCTCCGTTTTGTACGATGATTTGAAATTACATCGTCAAAATCGGACTCGACTTCATTTTCATCATCAGACTCTATCTGTGATGTGTAAGAGCTCGTAACGGCGAAACTTCAATAGGAGACAATAACGTACGATGGGTTTGTGCTGGATTGGACGACCCTTACTTATTTTTAGCATTTATTTAGAATAAGGTGAGTGTGATACTGACACTCCTCCGAAGACCGTATAACTCTGGATTAGCGCTCATGTGCTTGTTATCAAGATCTAATTTTCGCTTTAATTGACGAGGCTCTGAGATAGACTGGTTATCGTGTTCAGTTAAGCCAGGAGTTGGAGCTGAGCTATCTTCCATATCATAATCAGCATCATCGGATGCATCCTGGCCGTTGGCAGAGGACTGAGATGCATCGCTCTCTGAGCCACCAAAGTCAGAATGCTGATTTAGTGATGACGATGATGAAGGCTGCCTTTCCATCATAGGCACAGCAGCGTTAGAAATTTCAGATTCACTATCGTATGGGGCATCATCGTTTGGAGGGCTAGATTCATTTAGTGAATTCGAAAATCCATTAAGTAATGGATAATTCGTCATGGAATTGAGGGCTGTTGTAATCGGTGGAGGGGCTGCAGACAGCAAGTTAGCACGATAGTCGAGATTGATCCAAGATCTTGAGAGGCGCAAAGCTGTGTAGCTACGCGAGAGGAAAATTGTGAGCCGAATCTATTGCGAGTGATAGCGCGTGATGGGAGTATTTCTAGCAAATATGAGCACGATCGGCGCACAGAAGTTGTGACACAATTTTTAAATATATGGATTATATCGAAGAATTGATAGCAGGTAAAATTAACAAAAGTGGGTTGGGAAATACTAAGTCATCGCCGGAAATCTTTACTGCTGCTGACCAAGGCTTAACAGGCTGAAGTGAGCTAGGATAGATCTTCTAAGGTATACTAAAGTATATTGTGATTCGATTCGGCAAGTAGTCGGCAGGCTCAATGTACGATTGGAAACAAGGCTTAAGAGTCGAAAGGAAATCACCTGAAACTTACAAGCCATTAAAGGTAGGCTGCCCGTTTGACAGAACAATTTAGTCTATCGATTAAAGTTATGAAAAGCAAAGTATGTGACGAGTGTCATCCGATCGAAGTGGGTGATATATGGAAGGGCGCTATCAGGATCCGACATAATAAGGTCGAGAGCCTCACTACGTCTAGCGCCTCGCGTGCTCACCAATCAGAATAGCTGCGTTTCCCAACCTTGACCCGATTTCATGAACAGATTATTACAACTCAATTCATTTGTCACATACATCCAGGCGAGAAGAAGCAGTTCAGCCAGTTGGCAGTCTAGAGTCCCAATCTCATTCTTTTTCGGTACATTCCAATAGAACCACTTGCTTCAACTCACGGTTAATGCGACTCTGCGTGCTGTATTTCACTGACAATGTCCGATAAATTAACCCGGTATGACCTCATACTTCCAGTTACGTCTGTTGCTAATTTCTTACTGTGATTTTTCTCAGAATTGCTATCGTTAGCACAGATAAGGTGCGGCCTCCTTCAACTTGAAAGATTGCCCCACTACCCCCACCATCTCTGAAGGCACTGCCAGCTAACAGGATAATTCTCAATCTCTAGTGTAAACCTAAGGTACATCATAAAATTTTAGATGACTTGAGTACCACAATCTGATTAAATCATAGAAATGTCGACAGGAATGTAAAAAGTCATGTCCCGTTGTCAGAAGTGGCCGTCTGTGTATTGAGGTCACGTCCGACGCAAAGATAGCCTTCATTTCGGAAAACCTCTGTATTGGGTGTGGTATCTGTCCAAAAAAGTGTCCATTTGGTGCCATAAACATCATCAACTTGCCGACTAATCTTGAAAGTCAAGTCACACATAGATACTCAGCAAACAGCTTCAAACTTCATCGACTACCCACACCACGCCCGGGACAAGTACTGGGATTAGTTGGATCTAATGGTATTGGAAAAAGTACAGCACTTAAGATACTTAGTGGTAAACTGAAACCCAATTTGGGAAGATATGAAAATCCTCCAGATTGGCAAGATGTCATCAAACACTTTCGTGGTTCAGAACTTCAAAGTGCGTAACCAAATGAACCGTCCAACCTCTTACGATTTAAGATAACTAAATAATCCTAGATTACTTCACCAAAATCCTCGAGGATGACCTTAAAGCAATAGTTAAACCTCAGTACGTCGACCGGATTCCAAAGGCTATTCGGGGTCCCGATAAGACTGTGCGAACCTTGATTGAAGGGGGGGCTTCCATGGATAATCTCGAGGATGTACTTAATATTCTAGGTAAGATTCATAGATTTCTCTCAAATACGAGCTCACATCTTTAGAATTGAATCATATAATGGACCGAGATGTCAATCTTCTGTCAGGTGGAGAACTTCAGAGATTTGCAATAGGAACAGTTTGTGTACAGCAAGCGGATGTGTGAGTGAAACGCTTAAAAGAAATCCTCAAAGCTAAATTTATGCCATAGATATATGTTTGATGAGCCTTCGTCATACTTGGATGTTAAGCAAAGATTAAGCGCAGCCAAAGTAATACGGTCTTTACTACGTCCAGATGATTATGTAATATGTGTAGAGCACGATCTGTCTGTTCTTGATTATCTCTCAGACTTCATATGTGTTCTCTATGGACAACCTGCCGTATATGGAGTCGTTACTCTTCCTGCGTCTGTGAGGGAGGGTATAAATATATTTCTTGATGGAAATATTCCCACAGAGAATCTAAGATTCAGAGAAGAATCACTTACTTTTCGCATTGCTGAAGCAGCAGATGAATTTTTAGCAGACAGGACTCGATCATTAGATTACCCGTCGATGGATAAGACTCTGGGGGGTTTTCATCTTAAAGTAGAAACCGGAAACTTCACTGATTCGGAGATAATTGTGATGATGGGCGAAAACGGAACGGGTAAAACGACCTTCTGTAAGTTGCTTGCCGGTGCGCTAAAACCTGACGGCTCCCAAACTGTTCCCGGTATGAAAGTCAGCATGAAACCTCAAAAAATCACCCCGAAATTCGAAGGTACCGTTCGGCAGCTTTTTTTCAAGAAAATAAAGACTGCATTTTTGCTGCCGCAGTTTCAGACAGATGTGGTCAAACCTCTCAAGCTTGAAGAATTTATCGATCAAGAAGTTAAGACGCTCTCTGGTGGTGAGCTACAGCGTGTGGCCATTGTCCTTGCCCTTGGGCTACCAGCAGATATTTATCTAATTGATGAGCCGTCAGCGTACCTGGATTCTGAGCAACGTATAATTGCAGCTCGAGTCATAAAACGTTTTATCATGCATTCTAAGAAGACTGCTTTTGTCGTTGAGCACGATTTCATTATGGCAACTTATTTAGCGGATCGGGTTATAGTCTTCGATGGTGAACCAGGAATTAATGCCCGAGCCAACACTCCTGAGTCATTACTAACAGGTTGCAACAAATTTTTAAAGAACCTTGATGTGACCTTCAGGCGCGATCCAAGTAACTACAGACCTCGGATCAACAAGCTAAATTCTCAATTAGACCACGAGCAAAAGCTAACAGGAAATTATGTAGGTTGTATGTGTGACATACCAATATATTCACTAACATTTTCGATAGTTCTTCTTGGAAGAATCAGAATCTAAATGAAAGTGATATTCGAGTAATTATGCTCCCATCTTTACGCTTGCAGGCGATATAAGCTTCTATCTATCTACAAATAATCGAGTAGAATTCCACAAAAGTTATAATTGTTGGGAATAGGGCCAATTGAAATTTGTATTAAAAGTCGAGCTCTTATACGCAAGTTCCAATTTCTATATGCAATGAATAGCAAACTGGTCCCTTAGTCTGGAGAAGTGAAAACTAGTTAGTGCTATACGATAGCAGTCGCTTTAGAAGTGAGAGAAATCTGTTTGTTGCCCCGTTAGTCAGAGCATCCTTTCGAGACTTCCGAAAATTTTCGAGAAATTTGATATACAAGGTCCGGTTCTAATTAACATCACAAAAATTGATGTACTACAAGCCAAGATATATTATTAATGATGCTTTTTCCTCATATATGAGCTCCATTGTGGCCAAACTGCAAATTCAGTCCCGCATTACAAAAGTAGTGCAATCTAGGGGCATACTCTAGAGGACTCGGGTTTCCTTTTGGCCAATCGACTCACTCTTCTTCGATTTCTCCTTCTTCGCTGCCACTGTGTAGAGCTGGCTCTTCCTTTGAGTGCACAGTTGGCGTTCGTGTTCGTTGCTGCCTCTCTCGCGAAGGTACGGGGGAGCGCTCGCGTGGAGTTAATTCAGTTCTTCGCTAAATCGTGTGAATTTCGGACATGCTCAGTGCCAGGGAGTATTGGGTTAACGAACCTTTGTGGCTTTCAGACTGCTAGCACTTTCTCCATCGCTTTCGGGCCTCCGGCGCTTGCTTATAGTGGGTCTCTCATCCCCGTATGGTAACTCATCTATGCTACCCTTCGGATCGCCTCTGCGCCGATAGAGTTTTTCCCGCTCGGAATCTCGTTCTCTTCTTTCCCATACATAATAGCCGTTTCCCTCGCGACGGCTACGATGAGGTCTGTCAAGGTCTATATCACGATCTCGATCTCGCTCCCGATCGCTTCGGCGTGCCGGAGATAATAAACCATCAGCTGCACCACCTCTTCTGTAGTTCTTTTCCCGGTCAGCTATAGCTTTCCGGCGATCCGCTTCGTACGCATCTGGCTCTGGGCTGCGGCTTGTTCCATCGTTTCGTCCCCTAGATCGTCGAAGTCTATCACTCCTATCTCGGTCACGGTAGGAACGGTCTACTGATAATCTTTCCCGTCGTCTCATTCTATCTTTTTCAACATCCTCTTCTTTTTCTTTTAGACGTTTAATAACTTTGTCAAATGCAGAGCGGCGAAGTTCTTCGTTAGGGACAGAAATGTACTCATCAGAACGATCAATACGGGATTTTACCCTCTCATAACTGTCATCTATTCGAACTGGAGGCTGAAGATGCTTAATCAGGGACCTGAGTGCGTCAACATTTCTACGCTGGTGCTTCTCTGCTTGATGTTTATCGTCTTCTTTCCGTCGTGATACTTTTTCATGCAGCTATTGAGCATTAGAAAATTATCAGTAAACATGTCAATAATCAACTTACACGCTCGAAAATTAGTGATAAGGCTTCATGATCGACATGGGAAGTACGTCTATCAGCCTTCATCAAGGCCAAAAATTCATCAAAGTGTGTCTTTGGTTGTATCTCAAATCTCTTATCCTAATATCTCATTAGTGACGGTAAATACTCTGTGTTGTGAAGAACTAACATCAAGAACATCGAGGACGTCGTTTCGTATACTACGAAGAGCACGCTCTTCTTCTTCAACCATATCCCAAAATAAGTCAAGAGGCGTGGATCCGGGCTGACCGAGCATAGCCTGATATCGATCATCGCTTTCAATCGAAGAGTAAATGTCACTCCATTTAGAGCCAGCCCTTATTTTATTGGTTGCTTTGAGTTCTTGTAGGAGACATATAAAATTATCACGATTTTTACGCTCGCGGCGGAATTTTTGATTTTTTAAAAGTTGTCTAGAGTCATTGAAAGATTTTTCTAATATCTTGATGTGGTTCTCAAATGCTGTCAGAATATCTGACCTACTAAGTGACTGGAATATCTGATCGCTTTGAAACTTTTTGTTAGATTTTATGATCCCTTGAGCTTCAGTCCATCGAGTAAAAGGTTGTAAATCTAGATCTCTCATAATTTCGACAAGTTCATTTATGGCGCTCTTTCTATTGAAGGCTTCTTTCTCAGAATTAGCTCTTTTGAGTTCTATGATGTAATCTTCAAACAGTTGGCGTCGTTCATCGTCATTGTTTGATGAGCGAAATATAGTTTCTCCTTCGATGATTGGACGCGCCGTCTTCCATCGAGTGTAATGCTTAATTTCTGGATGGCTCTTGAGCATAAGAGCAAAGTCTTTACGAAGCTTTTCAATTCTCTCCTTTGCTCTGTCTTTCTCTTGAATTTTAACTTCAACAGTGTATTTCTCAAATGCCGCTTTTCTATCTTTAGGATCTTTTAAAGCTCGATATTGGGGGTCTCTAATTATTGATCGCATGGTTTGCTCCCAGGTACATTCAGGATCAACATTGTGCCTGCGTAGAAGCTTCATGAAAGCTGCTTCCGCTTCATCAAACGTATTGTATTCGGGATCACTACTGGCGGGAACAAAAACTTGCGGACGACTCCCATTGCTGTCATTACCATATGCAATTTGACGGTTTTCGAAAAGAGTTTCTTTTTCCTTCGGGTTGTCATGCTGTAAACTTGAAAATCCGCCACCCGCAACAAATGTTGGCGCGCTGTTCATAATTAAATTAACAATTTTTTTACTTTTGACAGAATACTTACGAAGCTATAGGTTTTGGTGATGAGACTTCCTTTGCTAATGCAACTTTATAAGCTTCAGGCATCTCCCAGGAGCTTTGTTTTGTTTCTGTGTTGTACCAGTATTTCCTCCCTCCTTCCGCTGTATACTCTTTCCATGGCTGTGAAGAAAGTGCGCGCTATTTTAAAATTTAGTTTTGGCTTATTAGGCTAAATGCTAGGAATACTTACTTCCGCTGCAGTCATTAATTCTTCTGGTTTTGTCCATTGGGTAATTTTAGTGATGGTATTATAATAATATACCCGGCCCTCAGCATTGCGCGCTTCAGACCATAGAGAATTGGATTGCATAGTCCCATTATTGATGTTTACTGAGTTCATCTTTGTAGTGTCAGAGGCTCAAATACTGGGCTCGAAGTATCTGAAAACAAGTTAACCTTGGAAATCTTGATATGTTAGCCGAAGGTAAGAGATGTGGACGCGAATGTAGATGAGCCTTACTTAGCTGGTCTTTAGACTAAGGTATGATACCACTTAATACATTGAGCGTATTTACATTGAACGACAGACAGAGCTAATAATTCTACATCGCTGAATCTTATTATTCTATTTCCAACAATACCGTTGCATACATGATAACTCGTGTGCTCTGAAAGCACCATGGCTAAAGGTGCCGAGAATCTTAATGAAGGCCTAAGAGGATCCGCAGCTCTTGTTGAAAGCTCTTCTCTTAATATTATTGTGCCGTTAGAAAGTACACTCGAGATTGAATCTACGCTACGCTCTCATGAAGAGTGTTTTGACAAAGAAAACGTATTCATCTTGACATCTGTACCACAACGACAAGTACTATTTTTTGGTAAGTAAACCGTTCAATTAAAATCAACTATGTCTTACTTATTATCAGACGACAGATGAGACTCTTGACATCTATGTTCTTCTACAGACTCCCTATTTTGATGAAAAAACTCTTCGCTCTTACCTGACTAAATTGGCCATAAACGTGCAAGGTCAAATATCTAATGCACCTGGAAATACTAATATTCCTCCTGGACAGGATATAATCTATTCTGGATCAGTACAAGAGAGTGAAGATCCTTTCATCGTTGTGCAGCTACCAGACGTCACTGAAGAGGAAACGGTTCAAGGGCATGTATTCATTGTATGGAAGATATCGGCTTCACTTAGTAGACCACGATTTCGGCTTCATAATCCATCGGTCACATTTACCGCAAAAGCTAGTTTGAGGTCAGGGGAACACCCTTCTGCATCACTGCTAGAGGATAAATATCTCCCAAGCCAGGTTCCTTCCGCCATAAATATCCTAGAAGTCTATTCCCTATGCCTCTGCCCCGTAATTGTGCTAATATAGTCAGGCTTTTGGCAATGATCCATCTATTAGCGGAATTAAACCTAGATTATCTGCACTAAGGATATCACAGACAGCAACAATAGCTGGTGCGGGTATCGACTCAACGAGAGTTTTTAGAAGTGGGTCGCACCATCCCATAAAGATTTATCCGGCCATAAACCCAAAAGTTAAACATTTCAGACCAATCACCGCCTCTGCTCGTAGTGGATTAATAGCTTGTATTGATATCGACATGACCCCTTTCACCGATTGCCAGGTGATTCTGAGGCAGATCAAGCTTGATCTTCGTGGAGGACAAGTGGAGGATTTGAATGCCAAATTTGGCATATCATTACCAGTGACTTCACATCCGCTTGATAACTTCACACTTATGTACTACCTAGAACCAGATGAGTTGGATACAAAATCCCCCGTACGAGATCTAGTAATCTCTATGTTTGCAACGGTAGATCTTTCCAACGCATGCCAGCCAAAAATCTCAATGCACTGGACTACACTTATATCTTTTGCACCACCTGTAAATCCTGGCTTTGGGGCGCCCACGTCATCAATTAAGCGCTCACACAAGCCAGCACAACTTTCTATAGACTCTACTTCAGCTGATCGCAACGTAAAGAGCACCATATTTGCACCTGACCGCTCAGATCTTCAAAAAGATCCCAGCAATATAGGGAATCAACGGAAATCCTCCATAGCTGACTTTGGCATAACCCTAACAATCTACAGTCCTCCATCTACTTCACCCATATATCTTGGCGCTCCATTCTCATGGACTGTACTTATTGTTAACAGGTCAGAAAAGCCACGTAGGCTTGCTCTAATAGTAAACCCTAAGGACCATCTTTTGGACGCGATTTCTCAACAAAATATTATTGGAAAATACAACGATTTAGAGTTAAGGGTCGCCGATAATCACACAAGAAATGTATCTTACAAGCTTTCAAATGATATAATAGACGAAAAATTGACATATTCTGCAAAAAATAAATATGTCGATGCACCTGCTAAAATCATCTGCTTAAATACCGACCGTAAGATTGGTGTCCTAGTGCCCATGGCGTGCCATGAAGTGGAGCTTCGATTTATGGCCTTAAATTATGGAATCCTTAGCGTAGAGGCTATTCGACTTCTGGACCTTGACACACATGAGTACGTCGATATTAGGGATTTACCCATAATAATTGTATCACCACAAATGAACTCATAAGTACTTCGGAGCAAGTTAAAAGAGACTACATGAATTCTTTGTTCTTTAATCGATAAGTTTGTCATAAAATATCTAGAAATACTTCTTGGCCGACCCAATGCGATGTGCAAATATTCGCTCAGCGAGCTTGCATCCGGTTTACTACGTAGATAACCTCGTTTCAGAATGGTGTACTGATTTTTTTGAAACTCTACCAAATAGTCTGAAGTTCCTAGCATGGAGAAGAAACACCTAATATAAGATATCTTTTCTCAATCACCTCTTCTGAGATTCGCACTGGATATTTAAATTTGTAGCAGATTTTGTGCGATCTGATGATTTATTTTGTTTTGTTTGGGTTCAATGCCAAAGCAGGGGTCTAGTATAGGTACCGGACTGGTCAAGGCTAAGGTTATAGTGCGATATGTCTTACTTGGGACCACCGTTTTAATGACTACAAAACTAATAGCCAGTTTAAACTAAATCAATTACTACAACTTCAAGATCATCGCCAGCAAAGACGAACTCTTCGCCTTCTAGTAGTGCCAGTGATATCACTCAGTATGCCCTGCATATCTGGGATGGCCAAGAAGAATCATCTCCAAATAGAAGTCCGAAGCAAATAAGATAATCTAAACCCAACGACTTTTCATCAATTTTGGCCCTGCCTTTCCAAAGTGAACCCTCTAATTTAACCATTCCACGAAACACCTCGCCTCAAGGACTGATTAAGTAATTGCACCAATTGCAATGGGGAATTTACCTCATCATTAATCAAACACATCCCACTAAAAAGTTACGAGGCTACTTAATCCCTTAAGTAGAAGGTTAATATTGCGGTTGTGGCACGGCTACACCTGCGTATGCATGATGAGGATTGATTAGACAAAAGGATAAATGGTGGTATCAAAATAGAATGGCATAGATTGATGTAGAATGAAACTTGACACCGTCAATCTGAATGGTAATACAATGGTGGCAATGAGAGTCGTAGTAGAGTGCAGCTGACTATAAACAGAAGTCAACGATGAAAGACGCCGCGGTTCGCCTCCTGGTGGTGTTCTCTGGTATAGTCTGGGTAGCCTGGGCACCTACTCCACTTGGGAAGGAGACATCTCAGATAACATTTCGCGCGGAGAAAAGTTAATGGATGACGGAGGCATGTCTGGATAACCCAGGGTTTTTGAGACGTTTCCCTGGGTGGGTATTCACGGATGAGGGTTGACTTGGGGTGAAGAAAAAGCCAACATAACTTCGCAGTGGTACTTGCAGTTGAAATTCTAGACGTGAGTACTCTCCTTGTAAATTGAGTCATCTTTTCTGTACATTTTCTCCGACACTGTGTCATAGCTAGATAGCCACATATGCAATTAAAATCTTATGCAAAATAATAAAGGTCTGTGACTTAGAGATCCTCATAATGCTGTCACGGGTCCTGGGTCAGCAAAGGTACCCCCTGCAAAATAACTTTCTTTGACAAACTCCTAAGCGCATCATAGAATGACTCCTTCATTATCATCATTTAAGAGAATCAGAAAAGATTTTGATTACTTCGCTCGATTGTACAGATCACCACCTCATTTCGTGACAAGTACAATCGACTCTACAAACAAGCAACGATGGAAGGTGTTGTGATCCGCCTCCTGGTCATCATCTCACCGAATTAATGTCTGGGCAGCCCAGACACCTACCTCACTCGAGGAAGGGATGACTGAGAGGCCATATCTCGCGCGGTGGCTATATGTAAGATAACAAAGGCATGTTAGGGTAGCTAAAGGTGTTTTCTGTTAGGTGGATATTAGCGCTTAAGGGAAGAGTGAAAGTCCCTAGCACCAAGGTCTCGAGTGGTATCAGAGAGTGCACCCACTTAATGAGTAGTCCAAATGTCAAACTGAGTTATCGTCATATATTTTGGTCGGGGAAGCTAGTCTTCTCCGTGCCAAGCTCTTTGAGTGCAGAACTTGTTGTCATGGAATGTGATCGTGGGCTAATCGGTCGAAATAAACGAAGTTTTACTGATTTCCTGAAATAATGATGACGCTAGAATAACTACAGTGCGGAATAAGAGTATCCGGAAAGGATGGTATTAGAGAACAGATCATATCCTAGTCGATAGAACGTGGAACCTCCAGAATCGGATTACTCGACTCGTTTAGTTACGAGCCGTGCACTGTCTGAACGATAGACGCGTCAGTTGTTAATCACCGAGTAATGTAAGCGACAAGTGGTAGAGACGATCTGTCAAGTGAAGGAGTAGTCATTCTTTGATGACTCAAGTCATTGACAGAATACTTTTCAGTTATACGAGGGATTGAGACACGTCTAGAATAAAGTAGATAAGTGGAACACAGTTTGGTGGATGGGAATATTACAATATGATTCCTCTGGACGGGTAATACAGTAGTACTGTTACTGGAATATTTGGAAGTAGATTTGATAAAGTATAGGGTTAAATCGTTGCGTGTGTCTTCGTCTTTAAGCCTACGCGCTTAATGAAAGTATAGCGACCTCGCACCCTCTAATGTATCGCTCCTAGTCTCATCCACACGCTAATATGAAACTACTAATATAGGGTATATAAAATCAACAGACGCCTTACCCTTTTTAACTCCTAGGCAACCAATAACCACAACCCTAACTCCATTATGTTAAATTGTAGGGATGAATATGTTTGACCAACCCTTCATATAATTTAACAGGGAACTTCTTTAAGACCCAACTCATATAACTACTGTGGCATATCAATTCAATACTGATTCATCTACGCCTTACATTTGCTGTGCAGTGTCTCTTATCAAGTTATGCAAGTGATCAGAGTACGCATATTTTAATAGATATATTATTGAAATGTATAACCCACTACTTAGTTCGTGGACTTGTTGGTAGAGGCAAGCTTATGCAAAAATGAAGGATAAAAGGATATCAATCCGGCTACCCTTCTAAACATAGGTACCTGACTCCTTTTAACCCCAATAGATAGCCCGTTCGGGATCTCCTATTAACAGCAGTAAACAACGCTAGCACAGGGTATACGCAATCTCCGTTCGCCAAACACCAGTCGGTTGGGACTACTAATTATCGGGCCTAGTAGGTTCGACAAAGTGTATCCCATCACAGAAGTAATAGAAAACTCAACAACCAAACCCTTCATCTATAAATACCATTAATCATCAGCTGACTTATCTCTATACTCCATAATTTCAACATATATATTTTTACTGGTGTATGACTAAGCGAACACTGAGATCAGTATTACACATGGGCCACCAACTGTGAACAGCATGAGTTTGTGCACTAGATGCCGTAACAACTCTCGATGACCACCCGAGGATATAGCTCTCTTTTTCTAAGACAAGCTCTAAAGGGTGCTGCCTTTGCGACCCTCTTCTATGGGGCCGAGACCTTGTATTCTAAAAAGACTTCTCAAAAGATCATCTCGCAAGTCAAACACAGGATGAACGACGCGGCTCGGGCAGCTCTTTCAGTTTATCGCACCTCTCCAACAGCAGCATTCCTACGAGAAGCTGGCTGGGGCCCATCTCAGACGTGGCTCACCCGATTTCACAGTCATTTAGCAATTCGAATTGCGGCAGCAGAACCGTACCACCCTCTTCGTAGGCGTTGGAATATTAGTCGCATGTGCTAGATCCGCCAGAGGTATCTGTTAGAACTTTCCGATAACACCATACTCCCACCATGGTCGGCAACCCGTTAGGAAAAGATAATCAAATTGGAGCAGGAGGTAGACTCCTGAGACCAACTTCCTTCAAACTGTGGCAGGCTAAACAACCAGTCCTGGACTTATTCGTATTTTCAGATGGAGGTCTTATAGAAGACCGAGCAGGTGCGGGTTATGTCATCTACTGAGGTCCCACGCAGGAGATAGGGCGAGGATCACTACTGCTCGAAAACCCGGCGGAAGTCTATGATGCAGAAATTGTCGGGGTCAGGGAAGGTCTTGCCGCAGCTCCTCGCAACCCACTGGCCTATTATGCCTCTAACGTTAATGTCTACCTCGACAACCAGGAGGCTGCCATCCGTCTGCTCTTGGATACGCCCACAGCGTTTAGCTCGGCAAAAATCTTTATCTTCCGCAAGCTCGCAGTGAGCTGGAGATGGAGGTGACGCGGCCAAAATACGTAGCCTGGAGAAGTAGCTGTTCGATGGTGCCCAGGCCACGCAGGTATTCTTGGAAACGAGATTTCCGACGCTCTCGCTAAAGCCGCTTGTGCGGCTCTAGCTCCACACTCAGAACTCTCCATTGCAAGGGAAAGAAGAGAAGTCAAAGCTCAATTTAAGGCTTCTGCTGCACTCTATTGGGCAGAAATAAACCTTCTAGATACAAAGAATTAGGTATTGGCCCTAATACTAAAATCACCATCCAGCTCGCCCGTTTAGAGCGACGCGCATTGGAATGTCTACTAGCTGTACGGTCAGGTTACGGCGACTTCGCTTACTGTTGGGAAATATGCTCTGTACGATATTACATGGATAAATATGATGAAGTAAAGAAGACTTGATATTTTACAACTATAGGAACATTGGACTTATATATACATCTTAGGGGAGAAATTCCCACTAGTCTCATGTGCCTGTCCAACCTAGTGATGACCAGCCACCTCTCATCTACCATGATGAGCCAAGATACACTGTACTACGTAAACATCCAAACGTATAGGCGACAGTAGGCGCGATTAGCGTACTCGGGACATTTGTAGAGAGATTCGATCTTGTCGGGAACCTGAGACGAAATAGGTAGTAGTTGAGTCCTAAATTCGAGAGTCAGAATTTCCAACACTTACTACCACCGACAGTTTCAGCATGAAAACGCCATTCTAACCTGCACATGCGGAGAAGAGAAGTCCCCCGACCACTTTTTCTATTGTCACCTAGGGCAGTACCAGGTACAGCACTACAGGGCTCAGATCTCCAATCCCATCATATCTTGGGCTCTTGCTTCAGCGGAGGGAGTTCATACATTTAATAGCTGGCCACATAGTAAAAGCTAGAGAGCTTTAAAGTGATATAACCAATTTACCTCTTTACCAATTTTATTTTTTTGCTTTTTATTCTCCAGTGATTAACATCTGCAAACCATGAGAGACAACGGGAGGCCGATATTCGTGTAAATGCAAAGTTCGAGCACAGGATAACAAGATCCTGGAATTCATTTGATATGTGGGGTCTATGTAGGCGCCAACATATCGAGTAGTTTTGAATAGACTGGGCTAACCGGTACATGAGGAGCTCACGTTCTATGCGCGGGCGCGACGTTAAATATTATAGATAAATAAAATAAACACGCCACGGACCATGTTAATGTGATGTATAAATTGGGTTATACGTTGGGCTTTCTCGCACCATTCTTGAACATGCTGCTTTATGGAGATTTAGGAGTCTAGCCACACTCCGAGCTATTTCACATATAGAGATAGTTGTGTCGAATAGTAGGACACAAGTTTTATTTGGATGTGCATTAAACAAGGATGCTGGAGTTTGGGTGGCAATAATGATTATGAAGATGTAATGACAAATGGGTAATAATTAGTAATAGCTGTGTAAGCATATATCATGTGACGAGTGTTCAAGGTCATTAAGGCCCTGGCGCTCCGTCACAAATGAAGATAGATACGAATGAATGAAACAATTGTTATTGAGTTACCTCAAACAAAGAATCCATAGGAAATATTCCGACAAGTTGAAAGCTTTGTCCCTTGATCTGAATACTAAGTCCCGTGGTGTCTACCTCTTTCTTTGGTCCTCCTCCTATCACTAGGAGATTTCACGGATCAAGGAACAGGTGCTGGTTGTGACGGCTGGTTCCTGTAGCCTATGTTGGCTAACATAGGCTTGGTCCGATTTAGGGTGTGCACGATCGATTGATCGATCTAATATCGGAGCATTGGAATCTGAATAGCATCCGATTCAACAGTGCAGCTCAACATGGCACCACTTTTCGGTGAGAAGCTTTCGGCTGGGAATATATGAGATCGGACACAACCTCCTCAATTGATAGTGCATTGACGTCGTAGAACATGAGGCTCTTTTATATATATATATATGTGTAGATAGATCCTGTAGTAGTTCTCTCCTTAGAATTATTATCTACTACTATCAACCACATAGTTGTTGAGCGGATTGGTTTGCAGAAGCTTGTGGCTGTTAGGCACAGATTGTATCACTTGGTGAAGCGAGTGGGAAAGTAAAGGAGTCTGTAAATCTGTCGTGGAGAGTTGTTAATTGCTCCCACTAGGACACAGAGTGCTATATAAACTATATTTTGTAATAATAAAATCTAGTGGTTGGTATTTACGTCAAAGCGCATTAATACTAACCTCACAATTAATGGGAGATTAGTAATGTGTATTCTACACATCCCTGTCTTTACCATAATTGGAAGCACCAATTTCAACAATAGTTGCTCCAGCACCTGTCCTAGAATCAGTGACACTGGTGCAACTATGTGGTCGATAGTATGTAAATTATCATTCTGAAAAGGTAACTACTCTGGTCTCTATCTATACATATATATACATTATCTGTATGTTTACGAGGCACATTCACTCCCTTTCTTGGATACAATCGGATTATTCGCATGTGTTGATTCTGATTGTTGTAACACCTCAATGTGTTGTAGCTGTATGGTCCAATACTGCTGCCCTGCCAAACTAGGTGCCAATGCCTTGATATTTTGTTGAGTGGCATCATATATCCGCGCATTAATGTCGATCAATCTTGCGCTACCTACGTTAGGTGTTAAGCAAAGTTATACTAATATGAATCTCTCTCAGAGTTGATTGAATTGATTGTCGTCTACCATGAGGTATCTATCTAGGTACAATGTACATCTTGAGTATCCTACTAATTCCAAATATAGACTGACTACTAGATTTCTCATGCAAACTGCTCAAATCTCCGTTTGTCAAATTGGAGCGTAGGCGTTTGACCTGAAGTGGAATAGAAGGGCGAGAAGAGGTCGGATGGATCGCGAGGGATGACTAAAAATCTACTGGAGATAATTTGGAGAACTAAAGGTTTAAAAATGGGTAATATAAGTGTCTAAAGAGTCTAAAGATACGAGCAAATACTAGTGGTGACTAAAGGTGCTAAAGGTAACTAGAGGTGACTATAGGTGACCAGAGGTGATCCGAAGGTGGTGGTTGTGACAGAAGACTAAGCGTGAAGAAGTACATTCCTTCAGGCCAAGCCATTATACAAATATTTGCCTTCCTCCCACTAGCTCATCATAACATAGGCCCTAAACTAGTGCCAACATAATAACCAGTGCCAAGAACTATTCTGTTGTCATAACAACATCAGGAGAAGGGTAAAATTATCAACTAAAGTTAGGATGGGAAGGAGAATCCTTACACCGTTCCATACATGGTTCTAAAATTGGCTGTCACATTATCATGGGCAATAGGGAAAGTGAAACAACAAGGGAGTTGTGCATATGGAATTGGCCATCCGTCTAGTTGCTGATTGTAACATTTGCATGACTAAGTTATTGCCCTTGATGCATCAGCCCAGGTTACTTGCTTGTAAACTACTCAACTTAAACATTATGATACAAATTTTAAATTTAGGGTAATCTGTTTGACATCAGGCCAGACTGATATTGGCCAACTTGTGCTACAGGGACCAGTCGGCTTACCAGCCGTTACAGGAGTTCTGAATTAGCTGGATCGAAGTCTGTCTTGTGCTCATTAGCTAGCGAGACAAGATTCTTGACTTCGTGTTGAAGTGTTTCTACTGCTTGAGCTGCAGTGCTTCCTACACGGAATATGGCTGTCTGGATCGTTGGCTTTGTTCGGAGGACACGGGTCGGAACTGGTCGGATTCGGAAAGGATGTAGTTGGAAAAGGTTGTGATCGGAATGGGACGGACTCGGATTATAAAGTAAAGCTTATTATAATTGGATCAATCTAAAGTCTAGAATAATTACAAGGCATAGAGGGTCCGGATAAATCTGGTCCTAGACCTTCATTAAGTACTTAAGGGCGGCTACTATAATCAAGGGTATGATAGTCTACAGATATAAAATAGCAACTGATTGCTATGTTGATTCGTGAATGTTGCTATCACAACATTGTAACCATCGCAACGCATTGACTATGTTACTAAGGAAGCTCCTGACTTGGTTGACCAGACTAAACACAGCATCTCATTATTAGCGTATGGCACAATGGTTGTAACAAGCAGGCCGTTTTCCACGTGAGAAATCCGGTCTGTGACAATGGCGATGTCGTTTGCATATCCAAATCGGGTTCTGCTGTTGCCGTCCTGGAATAGAATAGCGATGTACAGTGAGAACAGGGGTGGTGATAGTGG
The DNA here is from genome assembly GCA_905067625.1 of Blumeria graminis f. sp. triticale. Classification (NCBI taxonomy): domain Eukaryota; kingdom Fungi; phylum Ascomycota; class Leotiomycetes; order Helotiales; family Erysiphaceae; genus Blumeria; species Blumeria graminis. Next base: position 8,333,227 of record LR898477.1, read on the forward strand.
TGAGTATTGAGGGACCCCGCACTCCATCACTTTGTCTTGCATCGTCCCATTTTGATGTCGGACACGTATCCTTCGCTCAGACAGAAAAGATTCTATCCATTGGCAAACATTTATAGGTGTCACGGCCTCAGTACAAAATGCATCGGCAATTTTGTAAGTACAGGATATTAATATCCGTATCAAAGTATATACAATTGACTAGTGTCAGTTCAGTTCGGCTCGTTTAGGTTCGTTAGTTTTCGTTGCATGAAGCAAAGATCTATGTAATCTATAAACTACAAACCATTATCTTAAATTCCGGGTTTATTGTCGGCAAGAGAAGGCAGTACTTTGTTGAACATTTGTGCTGCTCGCACCTGAAACATCGACTTTCATTTCAAAGTCTTTCGATCTGTTCAGCTGTCTTCCACTTAGTTCGGAGCGGTCTATTATTGGGTCCTAGTAATGGTTTATCAGGCCGCGGAACATTTTTCTCGTAAATAGGTCCTCTCTGCAGAAGGAGATGGCATAATTTGGCGTAACAGCCGCTCTTCTCACATCGAAAGCACTTATTGTCTGCCCGAAGCTTTTTAATCTGTTCTATTGTGATGTCATAATATCTGTTGAGCTATTACATGATGTAATGAGAATTCCTTTTGATTTTGCTCTAAGTTCGATATGTAACCGTGAAGTTGGAATTATCAACTAGTAACTGGGAAGTAGTATGCGCTAGGCGGAGATAAGACGAATATCAACAATTCTAGTTGGGAATGCGAATAGTTAGTTGGAAGGATATGATAGAAACTGGGTCTAAATGTTATGTATATATAGACCTGCTCATACAGGAGAAAATAGAAATCATTCGAATTTTGCAATATGTTCCATGGATTTCCACTTAGACCTTATTGTTTTGCCTGATTCGGATCCGTATTAAATGGACTACCAAAACGAGTACTCGCGGAATTTGTCATTGTCATGATAGTTTCTAGTTTGTTGCCTTATATTGTTGAATGTACCTATGCCCTCTTTCTACGTAGAGTATCTACGTTGTCTTCTACTATCGTCGTCCTCGTAAGTACTCATCAATCGTCGTATATCGTAGTTCTTACAAGTACTCGTCGTTAGTACTCATCAATTATCGTGTGTCATCGTACTCGTATTTCATAAATCCTTGAGAGAATTGTAATATGTCACGGTTTTAGTACAAAATGCATTGACATCCTTGTGAGTACAGTGTATTATGTTCCACCTTACTTAATGGACCCCTAATATGCCAGTCTGCAATTCCGTCCGGACTGAACATATAATAGGTATCACCTCGCCAAACTCCCTCTAACCCTACATATAACGCATGATATTTCTTGGTAACCTAACGTACCATTTTCTCCGCATCGACCCGATTCTGGCGTGAATGCTCCAGTATGACTTCAACATATGTGTGACTCTGACGCGTGTTCAGCATATTCTTAACGAGAGCCGCCGCTATCCTCTCTTGAGTGTAGTCGCTATAGAAGATAGTTGATATAGCCCGCAGCGAGGCATTTTACAGTAGCGTATTCTGTGGGTCGCTGATAGCCTCGTGCAATGTGTGCACTTTCTTGTATTTACGTCTCCGCACTTCCAGATCTAGATCGTCTAGTTGATGAAGCGATCTAGGATCTAATTTATCACTCCAAAGGGGATTTCCCTCTTTCAGGGCAGTCGTAGAATTCGGTACAATTATGGCCGTTTCCCGGTCTTAAGCGCCGAACATGACCACCACACGCCTCTCCCGAAAGACCATCGCCTGAGCCTCCCTGCCTATTCCACGCATATGCGACACCAGAGCCTCCAGTTTTCCGGGAGCGTATGAAAACCGATCGAGGAACTCTTGGGTATTAACCTCAATTGAAGAAATCGACATATACCCAAGAGTTCCTATATGGGTATTATTTTTTGGCCACCTTGACTGTCGCTCTGAAGCTTTTACGTGCCTGTGTTGATCCTTCAGGAGAGTTCTTGGAATCCTGAAACTCACGGTATTTTAACTTGCAATACTCTGTCTAACATGGTGCTGTATTCCCGCATGATATCGATGGTCTCTGTCCTACTGCCTTGAGGACGTCCTCCAGTGCTTCCAATAGGCTAGATGTCTAGCGTTCGATATCAGCCACGCTACTTATAGATCCCGGATTGATCCACGCCTTGACGTAATGCGCAAACTTATCGAGGTTTTTGTCGCTGACAATTAGTCCTTGAGTGAGATTGCGGTTATCAGATATTCTTTTACACTGCAAAGATCCTACAATGGTGCTGTGATTCGGGGCGCAATTATTGCCGCGTGAATCTGTCGCCGTGGCCGAAGTACTACTCCATACCAAGTCAAGCACATTCCTGTCCCGATGTGTGGGTACCCCTGATGTGGTAACCAAATACATATCCTGAGCCGAGGCCCATTCCACGATCTGATCACCGTTGCCATACTGACGTGGAGCCTGTAGTTGCCAGTATCTTGATACTGCGTTAAAGCTCCCCCCGACGATAGTAGGGCCAAGAGATCTCCACTGAAGTAAAGGCTCCAAGGATCCGCTAGTTCTAGGAGCACGGTAGACATTTGCAAGAGTCAGACCATCTACTTTTACGAAGCAATTATCTGAGGCGGGCCTATGTACCGGAAAGATTTGCGTAGCACTGATAATTTTCCGTGTCAAAGTAATAGCTCGAGGATCGTTTCTCGTTTCTGCAACTGGTTTGTGACTATTAAAGCCAGGATGACCTTTTGTGATGAAGTCTTCGTCTATCTGCATTGTCCACGGTTTTTTGTACCATGACAACGTGCGCTCCTGATTCCCGCGCCTGTTGTGACGTAGTGTCCATGTTCGGTCCACCCTTTCCTACGTTCACTTGGTGAAATAGAAGGGTGCTATGTTTTCCGGTCGAATGGTTAGAGTTTGGCGTCCCACTTGTTGACCAAACATCGTCGCTTCCGAGGTATTGATAACCTCAATAGCATTACCCTTCCTTTCCCACTCCACTAGCGCAGCTTTGAAGTCTCGGTAACCGCGTTCTCAGATAATGTGTAGCTCTGCTGGTGTGTGGGGAAATATTATTCCGTTATGTCTTCTTGGCTGGGCAATGCAGATGAGATCCGTCGACTCGTGAGGTCCGGCAAAATTTGAGCACTTTGGTACCTTTGCCGGTCACTTCTTTGTCCCTTGGTGCAAGCTCTTGTTGTATGGAATCCAAAACGTCGCTGACATTTTTCAATAGATCATCAGCGTGAAAACGGCATCAATGGCCCACTCCCTTCGAAGAGTCTGAATTTCAGGTTCACTAGTCTTTGTATGAAGTACACAATCCAGCTTGTGGAATATTGACCCAATCTTACTTGGTCTGTCCGAACCATTACTGGTGTGACCCCATAGATAGACTAATATTTTGTTCTTAGCATTTCACATGTAACTGAAATGCTGTCCTCAAGGATCTTTATGTGTAGAGGGACGTGTGGTACAATGACCGAGGCCCGATCTGAGGCTACCTCGATGGTAATATTCTGTCGCTGGGAGGATGGTGCAACACCCATAATTGTTTCTCTTACCGCGTCTGAAGTGCACTCAATGGCCAGGCTTGATCGGACCTGGTACATCTACACGATCGTGGATACTGCTACCCAAGCTCGCTCCGTGATTCTCTTTTTTATAGTGATAGGAGATAGTTACCGCCATTCGTGATCTAGCCCAATCGAAGAAAGAGTCTTTTACCTTCTTTTCGGGCATTAGAGTTGCAGGATTTGCCGGCGAGATAGTCTTTCGATGAAGCAGAGCTACTGGGTGGTCTGGGAGCTTTGCTACTCTACAAGATACTTTTACCCACGAGGAATTATCCACTTGTGGCTTTACTTTGAACGCCCAGCTAGGTGGCGCGAGTATTTTGCTCACCCTGGGATCTTTGGTCCTCATCGCGCTCTTCGAAGGTTGGTGGATATTAAGGGAGGGTTTATTTGCCTGTGTGGCTCCAATAGCAAACGACGTTACTATTGTAGCTATACTTTCAACAAGAGGCGTCACTAAGGCCGTCGCCACTGTGCCCCATGGTTTTGGCCCAGGCGTCGATGAATTCTAAGAATTTCTAGGCAAAATCCTGTCTTTTTTCCCTTGTTGCTCTAATTTTTGCATTGCCTCGGCAATATCTATCAGAGTTGGGTGAATCATTGCGCTGGAGTTGGCAGCCATCAATGAGGAGGATGCGCCGGCAGAAGCCATTGCACCACTAAGTATTTGGAATTAAATTGGACTCTAGATAAAGATGATAGTTGTCACAGTTCGAGTGTCAATGCTGGGGCAATCAGATACACGAAGGTAGTTTATAATTTTCTCTATAGCTAACTACTAGAGTTTTACTTCAACTATTTATACATTTATGAAGATCTCCAGAATAATCGTTCTTGACTGTAATCTGCTTTTCGTATATTCCAGTCATGGTAGTTCCCAGTCTTGCTATCAATTACTAGAATATTCCAATTACAGCTAAACTGATCTAGAATAAAGCTAGACTACTGTAGAATTATAGAGGCACGTGAATACAATCACGTGCTACACAACAATTGGCTTACAATTCATTACAATGGTTGTGAGATCATTCTCCGGCTCGTAATTGAACCATCCATCGCATGACAACACCTACATAACATTCATCCCAAAATACACAGAATGAACCATGGTCTTCCAAGAAAATTACTTAGACCCTCCTTTTGATCTCGACGTCCCCCAAAGCTCCTTTTCAAATCAAAATCTCTTTTACAATGATGTTTCTGAAAATCAAACCCCCGGCCCCATTCAACGGTCTCTCCTCGAAGCCGCTCAATTAGCAGCCTCGAGAGCTCGTGAAGCTGAAACTTTGTTAGGCTCATTAGCCCGACTTCTCGACAAACATTGTTCTTCTCACGCTCGCGCTATTTTACCAGAGCCTCAAGCTTAAGCCCTCCGCAACTGCACCTCAGAACTAGCAGCTATTGCTGCTAAGCACTTCAATGCATATATGCATGGTGTTGAGCGGATTGGTTTGCAAAAGCTTGTGGCTGTTAGGCACAGATTATATCACTTGGTGAAGCGAGTGGGAAAGTAAAGGAGTCTGCAAATCTGTTGTGGAGAGTTGTTAATTACTTCCACTAGGACACAGAGTGCTATATAAACTATATTTTGTAATAATAAAATCTAGTGGTTGGTAGTTACGTCAAAGCGCATTAATACTAACCTCACAATTAATGGGAGATTAGTGACGTGTCTTCTACACATCCCTGTCTTTACCATAATTGGAAGCACCAATTTTAACACACGGTACCTCAACTATCGAGATATCTAGCCCTGTGAAGACAGCGAAAGTAAACGTCTCCCAAAGCTACGCGGGTGCCGCCAAACGAGGCGCACAGAAGACCCCTCCCTCCACAAAGAAGCTAAATGCTCACGTACGAACTGAAAACGCTAAACCAGACAACAGATTGTTCGTTCGCCTCCCATCCAACAGTTCTCTGCGCAACGCATCGGGCTATGCAATACAGACGCACTCAAAGTCTAAGCTTGGCAGCCAAAGTAAACTTCTATCAAATGTTGTGTCAACAAATACAGGATTTGCTCTCCGCCCGAGTGCTGGTAATGCCAATGCCTTAAACGAAAAACTGGAAACAGTTGATCTGTTTGGGACTGCTCCCATTGAGAAATCCTCGCCCTGGATGTCATACAGGATTAAGAGTGTCCCTCGATTCTACGGGACAATAAACCAAAACTTGCAATACTGCCTCGAACCAGTCACGATCGAAGCCGTAACAGCTGGTGTAGCAACAGCAGCTAGCGCTACCCTCGTCTCCGTACTCCCGTCCCAGGATAATGAGACAAACCCAGACAGCCCAGACACAACCTGGATTGTTCGCTTTCCTCAAGAGCATAGCCGTCTTCCGCGTATTCTTTATCTCTTTGGGTGCCGTGTTGTCACCCGAATCCTTCCTAAACGCTCGTCGGTAGTACAGTGCAGGACGTGCTGGCTTTGGCACAACAGTCGCGCTTGTTCCTCTGCCCCAAGATGCCGCCTTTGTAGGTCCATCTAACACACAGAGAAGGACCACAATAACCTCTGCGCTGCACCGGCTGGACATACCTGCCCTCCACGATGTGTGCACTGTAACGGCCCTTGTCCAGCAGACGATCCAACTTGTGAGCTACGGCCACAATCCTCTAATCCTCCAAAGAAAAAATCACAGGTTGTTGCCATCCGGAAGATCTTCTCTGAGGCGCGCATCCGCCGCCAAGCAGAAGCTGGATGCGTTAAGCATTCTGCCACCCCGCAGGGCTCCGGCACCTCTCACAAAGCACAGCGCACTAGCTATCCTGCAGTTTCCCAAGTTGCAGGACCATCAACACGATCTGCAGCCACATCCAAGCGGACTATTTTCTTGAACCCTTTTGAGATTTTGAAGACATCGGCCGGGGCGTCAGATGAGCAGATAGAACTTTGATAAGATGGAAATCAACTTGGCAACCTTTCAACTTGCTTTGTACCAACTCATTACGTACTAACTTGCCCTTACACCAAAGGGGTTTATTTTTGATTTTGATTTTTCTCTTATATATCAATTATATCATTTACCATAATTGTATATTAGTCATCAGATACTCTCTTATTTTGTAGATCAGGTTTCATGTCCCTAAGTTAGGGAGTCGTGGGCCTCCGACAACTGAGGCAGTAAGCTTTGGCGTCCTTTTTCCATTTGGATTTTAGATAAGACAGGCCTAGGCCCGATTTTAGATAGACGTTAAATAGAAAACAAACAAACAAACAATGGTTGTGAGTATGCAATGAGATGATGACATTGATGAGGATAAAATAAGATTTCACTGTGTTATTTTGTTTGTTTGATTGCTATTTGTATCTGTTTGGATTAGGTCCTGGTCAACAATGTCTAGCCTAATTGTGCTATGTTGCAGGCTACTGTTTGTTGAGATTATGAGCTTACGGTAGTCAATGAGCTGAAGCTCTTGCTAAGCATTATGCACTGGACGTGATAACCTTGTGGTCTGATTGTTGTGTATTGAAGACTATATTGATCTAATGGGGAGAAGAATTTTCCTATGTACAAGATTTAGGTGTCTGTGCACTGAATATCACCCAACACAACTACCACTCTAATCTAATGTATTCCCCATAGACCACACATTACAACACTGTTCCAATTATTCATGGGGTCATTATCAGGGTTGTGAGTAGTTTCAGTTTTGGTGTGGGTTGTTAGATTGATACCTAAGCGTGTTGCATAGTAGTCAGACATGCAACTCGAGTAGCATATGCACAGTAAACCTCAACTCCAACATGATGATACAAATCAAGTTTTATATGCTACGTCCTGTATGGCTAGCGTGGTTGGAATATGGGGAGTTTACCTGTAGATAGATAAAGATGTTGTAGCCCTCTGATAGTTGGGACAAGTCTTCTACAATATTATATCGGAATCAATACTAGCCTCTCATTAAGCAATCTCATGAATTATTTCCAATGTCTGTGATTAAAGACTAATATACAAAGTCGACGAACAACGTTTGAAGTCGATAACAATTTGTTCAATCAAGATGCAAAAAAGTCCGACAAGCTTTGTTTGTCCTCCATTTTCATGTAATGAAGCTCAGTTTTAGCGCGAGGAGTTCTTGTCAAATCTAGAAAAAGTCTGTTGAGGAATTCAATAAAATCTTCGGGACCTCTGATATTTCAAATTCCGCCAGCTTCGTAGAAAGGGCTGGCCTTTTTTCTTGCCGTGCCCTTCAATGCGTTGTAAATCATCAGGAAAGCTCAAGAATTGTCGTACCCAAAAAGATTCCAGTCAATACAGAAAGTGTCAAAGACAGCAGCCTACCATGTTGGGTATTCAGGTCTATTTCCCAACAAATTCCGGAAGCTTTGTCAGCTTCAGACTGGTGTTAACGCTATGTAGTGGATCCTTTTCAATGATAAATCTTTTGCTAGTTGTAGGTTTACAGGACTGCCTTTCGAGCAATTTCTGAAACTGATTCTGTAGTTTGCGGAATTGGGGGCGTATTAGGGAGAGTGTTACATATTATCTTGTATCAATTGTTGTGCTCAGCTAAGGTAGCCCTGGCAGGTAGCGCATGGAGGGTAAGTGTGTCATCAAGGTACCTCAGGCATGGACAACTCACATGACATGTTTGGCGCATTTGTTCAGGCAAGGCACACTGCATGAGTAAGCATGATGGGCATATGATTCGCTGGTAAGCGAGTCTATGGGGTATAAAGGGGGAGTATTTCCCACTGCAAATTAGAGTATGTATCCATAGATTCATCTACAATTCACTCTCATTAAAACATCATATCTTAGCCGTCAAATGCAAGTGTCCGTTCCCCATTTCATATACCAAGTAAAACATCAATCGACTACGTTTCACTTGGCCACATTATATTGGAGCTAGGAAGAAATGTGAGACGGCGAAGTAGAATTGCCAAGTGAGAGAGTCAGCTAGATGACGAAGGGCAGTGGCGGAGCAATATGTCATTCTCACCAACAGAGTACGTACTGGATGAGCTAGAAGGATGTGCAAATAGTCATTACCCGTAGTTGTGGTACCTCTCTCTTCATACAGTTTAATCTTTCTAAAAGTACACTACAACCAGCTTGGTTCCGTCACACCAACCGTGTCAAACTCGAGGGTACCAGGGGTTGTGTTTTATAGATAACTTAGAGGTGCGAGTGATATCTGACAAGATTTGTCATAGACTAAGGTATTAATTCGGGATTCTAGCTATAACTGAGGACAAGGGACAAGAGAAACTAGGACAAGAGACAAGGTCAATGGAAGACGGAAAACAAGACATGGCCCTCTACATCGGCTCTACCCAACCCATATATACATCATAGTAACCAGAGCAACTAAGGCTTCAAGGGGTGCGCCTGCTGCTATTCTATTACTTCATTTGTAACCCATAGCAACCATTGTAACCCGGTAAACGCTCTAAGATGAGAGAATATTAAAATGTAGTGTAGGGAAAGAATATGAGGGTGCTGCTCTATCCTCAGTTCCTGACAAACCGTCTTCCAACAGGTTCGCAGAAGCTCCATAGAGATCCCGTCCGCTCCAAGTGCTGTTTTGGTATAGCCTGTAGTGCACATACAGATATTTTTGTCGGAGACATGGTCGTTCCAGGGAATTCGGTCAGTGCTCGGCGCATCAAATGGCGGAAGGTCGTCCGTCGCTTGGTGCCATGCCAAATGTGCATCTCGGAGTATCGCTGCTCGCTCGGCCGGATCGGAGTACACCTTCCCTTCATGGTTGAGTGGAGGGGGGGTACTTGCCTGCCTTGGATTGGCCAAGCATATTAGCCTGAACACGTCAGTTGATGTCGTGATCGCTTCGACTTGAAGCGTCTGGTGCTCTTTCCTTGCTGCTCTGAGGGTTGAACGCAGCTTCTTCGCATAATGCAATCGTTACTGCGGAGTCACTGCTACACGATATTCCGTGTGAGCCAGCTTGCATTCTGGAGTCCACCAAGGCGCAAATTTGCCGTGTCTTGTGTTCCTTCGTGTTCCTGCTGCTTTTATAGTGTTAGTAAGGCTGGAGTTGAGATCGTTGGCGTATTCGTCCGCCTTGTGAACCGTGTCTAGGACTAGCGGCGGGTGTGTCCACTGCGTTACAGCAAGGGCGAACTTCGGCAAGTCTCCACGAATTACCCTGATCTGCGAAGGCTCCTAGTCCCTTTTTCCGGATCCGGTGAGGGCTCGTCCTCGAATCGTTAAATGGTAGCTGGCTACGCACTCGTTATGATCCATCCATGCTTGGGCCCCGTTCATGTTAGTCCAAGCAGGATCCAGCGTGTTCCCGGCTCGATGCATTGGCTCGCCCACAATCAGACAAGTAGGAATAATTGAAATTAGTTCTGGAGATTGGAAGAGTTATATACTAGCCTGAGCTTGATTTAGAGATATGATAAATCTGTTTACTATACGAAGAAGTTTACTGATATTTAATGGATAGTTGATTGTAAGGAAATAGTTGTAGTTCTAGGTTTTTTTTTAACTTTCGGTCCTAAGCTAAAGCTATGTTTTCCACATTGGGTCAAGGACCAGCGGATCCGGCAGGGTTCCCTTTAACTTTTCCTACAGCCTAAACTGGTTCCAACTTCGTGAATTGCTACCAAAAGTGCAGCTGATTATATAGAAACGAAAAATCAAGAAAATCAAAACAACTCCAAAAAAGACAGAAGATTCCTCCATATTGGACCCAAGCAATGCGCTTCTCACACATTCCCTCGTCTCTCGCACCTTCCAAATGACAATTTTGCCCATTCTCCGCTGAGAGCGAGAGATGGGTTAGCAAGCACCTTTTATCCAGCCGGTATCCTGCTAATAGTTAGTAGATGACCCAAAAGGGGACATCGTCGAGGTAGCTGTTCCCTCAAGCTTCTTCTTCAAATAACAGCACTCCGAAACCTGTTGCCTCGACCATTGAGACATCCTTCGCCGCGGCGACGATCGCCTCTTCGGCCTTTTTTGCTGCTGCGCGAGCTCGAGCCACCTTTGAGAACTCCCCTTGTTCTATGTGGCAGATCCACGCGAGCTGCTTTTTTGTCACCGGTCCCCCACAGTTGCGACACTTAGTGAGGGCCTTGCACTCGGAAGCCGAGTGCATGTTAGATCCGCAGTTCCAGCAGGCTGGAGCGCGGGAGCAACCAAGGGTGGCATAGAAGCCCAAACAGCGTTTGCACTGTTCAATTTGTCGACGAGGCTTGTGAATGGTAGCCTTACCAGACTCGTCAAAGAGGCGGAAGCCTGCACGAGGGGCGGAGTCCCGGTCGAAAAGGGCATGCCAGTTTCGATGCGGCGCCCCAAGTCGACACGTCACATGGGGTCGAACCTGGATTAGTTGTACGCCGGTTGTAACGGTGATTTGAATAGAGACGCACTCAGCATCGACCTCCCTGGGGCCGCCCACTGTAAATATACTTACAGGTACATTCGGTATCTGTAAGGCAACAAGATTCGAAGATGCCTCGAATTTGACGTTTTCGCTCGCCAGCTTCGAAGAGCCATCTAGCATCTCTTGTCGTATTTTGTCGTTCTTTGCTATCATAGCAAAGCCGGTTCTCACTCGATGGAGTGTTACGACTGACCTGAGGATGATACGGGTCTCTAAGAAGAAGTTGTATTTGGACATTAGGCTACGATACGTAGGTAGGAGAAGAGACAAAGAGAAAGGAAGTGCTGGGAGCTACGAGCTTGAGCTAAGCTCGACCGCGGCTCCACTTTAGTCCGGCCTGCATCCCCGTTATACATTATCATGTGATCCCGGATTCTTCCACCAGTCTACCTCCAAGTGCCCTAGCAAGTCCAACCATAACATGGAGTGAGGTTATTTTATAGGGAAAGTATAGGAATTTATCCTCCATTTTACTTCTCACGCAACTTGTGGATAGATTTCGCCACGGGTGGTCCTTTTCAAGGCGAAGGAACAGTCGCATATCGACTTTCGCCTTGGAGGTTTCTTTTTGTTGGGCTTTGGCCGCAGGTCGCGGCACAGCCTTTACAGTTGGGACTGCTTTTTGTTGCAGTCCGTTTCTGGCCAGCGTGGTCCAGGTACTTTTGACAGGCAGAACTGGGACGGCGGGAGTTGTATTACTCCTGGCTTTGGGAGCCCTTGGGAGAGGGTTCGCCGGGCGAGGAGGGAGAACAGGTGGCGTAATGGCCGGGCCCGTGGCCATGTATTGCGCTATGGCGGCGCGTAAGTAGATTCTCATCGAGTCTACGAATTGTCTATTTGACCCGTTGGTCAAAGGGAGGAGGGTTGCTTCGACGCCAGAGATGGCGGCAGAGCAGAGGGCCAGATTTGCCGCTGTTTCGGCGGCGCGTCGTTGTTCAGCTTCGACAATTGGTCGGAGCTCGAGGGGACACTCTGCTTTCGTGGCAGCTTTGGGCTGCGACGTTGATGTTGACGCTGCTAGGGGTGCAGCGTTTTCCGATGGTTTTGACACGGTCGGAGGTGGTTTGGATGATTCTCCAATCCCGTGGGGGACGGAGGATGGTTGAGGGATTTCCTCAACAATTTCAACTGACCCGATCATGTCAGTACCGGGTTCAGTGACGGCGGGGAGGGCTTTTTCCTTCTATTTGCTTGAGGCCTTGCTCATCTCCGCGCATTTTGGAGACTGGACAAGGCCAGGCAATTGTTCGAGAGCCCTCGGATGGACTCTCGTGTTGTCTAACTTGGCGTTGGGACGCTTTTTACGAACTGGAGGCATGGTGAAAATACCTAGGCTCGATCACAATTCAGAGATGGATGCGACGAGGTCGAGAAGTGAGGAAAGAGGGAAAAAATGAATTTTCGAATTTTCGAATTTCTCAAAATGTGCGTTTTTTGTTCTCTTATTTTCGTCTGCCAGAGCTTCGAGCCTTGGCTTATGTCCCTACTATCCACTAAACTAATTAGTGGCATGGGCGCCAGTACTTACTGCCCTGTTGGCTTCGCCATTGCTTCTTCACACTAGATGTGTAAGACAATTTTCTAGCTACATGATAGCGTGTAGCGTAGAACCTACACCTTTATAGCTAGTCGCCAAGGCTCTTTACTCCTTTGATGTATTATAACCACTCTCGGGATGCTACTAATAGATCCATTCAGAAATACCGCACCATCCATCCATAATGCAGGTCTCAAAGTTGAGGCAGAGTTTAAGACTTATTTATTCCTTCTCTGGAATTTTTAGGGAAGGACCTTGTGTAAAACTTAGATATGGAAAGCCACTTTGCTACACGTAGGGCCCCTTTCCAGGTTCCTAGTAAAGATTTTTTTGGGTCCCTTGAAGATGCTGGAGCTTAAGGGCGTCTGTGGATGGGTGAGTGGGTGGTTAAGAAGCACTTTAGGAAGTGCAGTGGGTTTTTTAGCTGTCAGCAACCATAAATTGGGTTGGCGCTCTCGTAATTGAAACGGTAGTGGTACTTTGCAAAGTCACCATATCCCGAGCGACGGCGTATAGTCTAGAGAGAAATGGTCTGGCTAGTGATAGTTCCTTAGGATGACGAGAGTATGAGTCGATGGTAAGCTCCCTATAGGAAGCTGGGGCATGTTGGCCCCAGAAATCTTTCATAGCTGTCGATACTTCTACTTTGATGCGGCTTTTCGCGGTGCCAAGAAAAACGTACCCACGGGTTATAGGCAGGGATTTTGAAAGCCCCTCATGGGCAGAGGCGTCGTCCAAATCAATACCCAATGTTTTAGATTGGCTTGAGATCCAATAAGCCTGGACTTTCCCGGGAGGGATGTGTGGAAGCCGGATGCGGAGAGTCCAGTCACGGAAGAGAGCCTGTATTTGTTGAAAGAACACTTGCGACGACTAAATCGGGAACCAAAATACAAGGCGAGCTACTTCCAAGTTATCTGTAAGTTTGTAATGATTTTCTGAGAAGCGTGCTGTTGGTAGGGAAAGCGCTGCTTCGAGGGCCTCTTGTTGGAAATGTCGCGCAATAAAATGGGCGCAATATTCATGGAACGAAGGTAGAAGTTGAATAAAAGAGTGTCATGTTCGGATTACAGCTAAAAGTGTGCGCTACAAGTACAAGTGAAAGCGACACAGAGTCTAAGCCACAGCATAAACAAGTGTGGCGCCATCTAGGTATAGAAACTCCCCAACCTCCTTGTGCCCACGCCATACAGCCACTCATATATCTAATAGGTAGCCTGAAGCGCTACCATATTACCTATTCCATCCACTTAAATACACACAAGATCATGTCGGAAACTTAGACAAAATGGAGGGCCCGTACGTCCACAACACTCTGTGTCTTCATTTCCAACCATAAAATAGAATAGAATTAAATTGAAATTCCTGCTGAGTCTATGACTATGAAGGACTCAATTTCCAAAAATAACCAGTGATAAATAGACAATCAGGTCTCCACCCCGTAATAGGCAATGGGTAGTACGCAAGCGGTGACAGCTTGGCGTAAAAGTTTAGGGGAGGCGCCTCTCTTTTCCTTTTAATTCATATTGTATTCAATTATATAGCTATGACAAGTTGGCGCCTATCGTTATGCTGCCCAGACTACAAAGTGCGTTCGCCACTACCGGTGTTTTGTTTGCAAGGATACAGACGTGCCATTTGAAAGGAAGTATTCTATCGAAGTGAGCTCCAAGTCATCTGGTGTGTGGACGATCTTTCTTTTCTGCTGCATAGAAGTCGACATGCATGATTGCCGACGTCTTTCCTGGGACTTTATCTGCCCGTTTTTGAGAGAAATGCTGAATTTCTGACTTTTCTTGATCGAAGATGATGCCTTCCTCGAGTCCCCAGTCCAGGGCTTCCTTCAATGCCTTATTTAGAGATATATAGTTGTCGTGTAGCGATTTTTGGGTCTTGCGAATCGTGATGTCGTCGGCATATATAAATCTACGAGAGATGCAACTTAGCTTGAATAAAGGTGAAATTTAAAGCAAAAAAGGATAGAAGAGTCAGGAGAGCCTTGAGGTAGCCAACAACTGACTGGCTGAGGAGGCGCTGTCTCGCCGTATAGGCGGATTTGTACCGAGCGATTAGTGTCAAAGTATGCTACCAAATTGACAAGAAACTCTAGCCAGCCTTGCCCTCGCAGGCGGCAAACAAGTCTACCTGTTCCCCTGGGTGTGTATTCACGGACGAGAGTTGGCTTGGGGTGAAGGAAAAGCTGGCATAACTTCGTAGTGTTACTTGCAAGTGAAGTTCGAGGCCTGAGTGCTCTAATTATATATTGAGTCATCTGTTGTTTAATTTTTCTCTGAAATCGTATCATAGCTAGCCAACTGTATACGTTATTGAAATCTTTATTAAAGAAAATAGAAAGCCAGGAATTGACTAATAAGATAAAGTTAGAAAATTTGACTAGTGCTGATACAAAACAGTGATCATGAATCTTGTTCATAGAGTTAAATTCACGCCATACTCTTTGCCCCGCAGATGTCGTTGCCCCGGGTCCAGCCAATGCAGTCCTAGGGGAACTATTCTCAACACCTGTCAGTGATGTCCCCTACGAACCTCCAGCTCTGACTATAGAGTCTGTAGAGCCGAGATTGAGTAACAAAGTCCTCACTTCGATGAAGATTTCTAATCGCTTTCGCAGTCTGTTTCGTCTTTATCTCTCAGCATATCCCCCTATCACCAATATCATAGAGGAGAAGCCATCCGATGAGTTTACGGAGTGTAGTCAGCACCCGATACGGAGATGGTGGATTGGATCAAGTCGGCTTCAACTGTTACGAAGAAGGGAGATATAGATGGATATGTGCACCTCATGTGGGGGGGGGACTATTCTCAACACCTGTCAGTGGTGTCCCCTAAGAACCTCCAGCTCTCACTGTAGAGTCTGTAGAGACGAGATTGAGTAACAAAGTCCTCACTTCGACGAGGATTCCCAATCGCCCTCGCCGTCGGTATTGTTGTCGGTAAAAGGATCATAATTGGGCAGTATGAATTGTTCTATGTAGTTGCGTTATTCAGATTGTCGTTAGGACACTGACAGGGGTCTGATTTGGCTCTTTTTTTTTTTTTTTTTTTTTTTTTTTTTAAATCATTTTGTATTCAGCTATTTAGCTATGACAATTTATCTAACATTAACACTAAGTAATCAAACTCCCCTAAATAATTTTTCCCATCTTTGTTGTTCCATGTAGCTGCCCAATATTTTTTGTTCTATTTATTCTCCCTTGTGTACACTGATGCACCTGGAAGTTGAACCTGATTTGGCTCATTAGCGAGGCGCTTGGAGCAGAGGGAGAAAGGGGAGATGGAGAGGAAGAAGAGAGAGACAACGTTTTATGTATTTCGAGATACCTGTTAATTGACATTATTCACCGACTTCGTGACGGCACCCAATTTGTATTACTTCGTGTTTTACCAACAATCGTCTTCATCTCTCAACACATTCCCCTATCACCACTATCATGAAGCTAACCACGATCAGATCAGATGGTAAGGTCGGAGCTCTACTCATCACTAACCCTTGATCACGGAGGAAAAGCCATCCGATGAGTTTCCGGAGCGTACCCAGCACCCGATACGGAGATGGTGGATTGGATCAAGTCGACCTCGACTGTTACAAAGAAGGGAGATATAGATGAATATGCGCACCCCATGTGGTCCCGGTGTCTAGGCCTCGCCTGGCTGGGGCTGCAGGTTTTTTGAATCTTTTTCCTTCGCACGCAGTTTCCATTGCTACCATTTTTATTTTTTTGGGTAGAAGGTTCCGTGGAAAAGGTGGCTGAATTCCACGGGTAAATACTGAGCTGAATGGCTATTCATCAAGGGGAATATATCAATGATCTTTCAAGTAACAAAAGAGGATAGGAGCACTGTACAAGGTGTGGCCTGGGTCAGAGAGGAGCCTAATGTGCTAGATAGTCATAGACTCAAGTAGTACAATAAAACACACACACACCTCATGTGGTCCCGGTATCTAGGCCTCGCCTGGCTGGGCCTGCAGTTTTTTCAAGACTTTTTCCCGCGCACGCAGTTTCCATTGCTACCTTTTTTTTGGGGGGTAGAAGGTTCCGTGGAGGAGGGCAAGACTGAACACCTGTACGCGGTGTCCTCTACGAACCTGGGAGTGAAATATTCTCCCAGAGCCAAGTTCAGTCAAAATTCGCAATACCGAACAAGTTGGCCCACGAGGCAATGATTCAAAATACTCCACCATATCAATCTTTCACTCCCAACGAAATCGATTCCTACCTAAGCCTCATCAAGTTTACAAGTACGACCTAGTACATCCTCATTCCAATGACCATACCTCTTTTCGACTTTCTCTGGCCTTAGCTGGTCGCCAGATACACGCCCACGCCGATATTTACACCCGACGGAGGAAGCAAAGCGTGGCGCACAAATCAAGAAGACAATTCCTTGGGATGAATGTGAGATGGATCAGAACAAGTTGATAAGATGATGCAAAGGATGGATACTGTCTCAACGGGCGTGGAATTTCGAATTTTGGCAAGGAGTTTTTACAAATTGAGATCTGTGCGTGCCAAGTCTTCGGCTGCGAGAGTGCCGGCGACACTATAAAAACTGCCATGGTTGGATGGTGCGGTGGTACATCTTCTTGGCCGGTCTGCCAAGTAGAGTCTGGATATAATTTATAATTCATTTTATTGTCCTGTCTGAGTCTATGACTATGTGGGACATGCAGGTCCTCTCTGCCTACAGGCCAAGGATACCTATACCAGTAGTATATCCCCTTCTATGCCTCCCATACAGCTCCCCTCAAACAGTACCACCCCTCACAAGTCCTCATTCAATCATACACTAAGAGAAGCCCTTTGCCCTTTATTATCTCCCCTCTCCAGCCAACGAAACGATGGCCATTTGCGGGTGTATGGCAGCCAGGAAATATCGCAAAAACCACTAGGTGCGGGGCTCTTCTAATACCGATATTAGGACTGAATCCAAAGACATATTGCCCCTTCTGAAGCGTTCGAAGAGGCCGGCCAACTGGCCACTGCAGACTTGTGGGTACCTCAGGAAATTCACCCTCTGCCTTTCTAGCCTCCTTCCAACTCCTTCCCGAAGGTCGTGCTGAAATGTCAGAAAAGTCTTGACAGAGCGTGATTGCTATATAGTAGCTTAGCCCAACTTCTCTTGTGCCGTCCAGGGCGCTGGGGGAGTGCCGTTGACTCATCGACAAAAGAAGCCCTCCTGGCTAATTAGCCGAAATCTTAGTCTTGGCGCCCACACAAAATCCAAAGTTGAAAACTCCTCAAATATGTCAGTCCCAGCATGGTCTTCAAAGACCTGTTCCCCCTCTCGCTCCACATCTCAGCCGCCTGTCTTCCTCAAGATGTATAACCCCATTATAGCAGCAGTCCCCCATAAACCAAGACTCCAACTTTGTATTTAATGACTTAATTTCCTTCTTGCGGGTATACGTAGCGTCGTAAGTTTGTAGTGAAAGATGGCCGGTGATGAATGAGGCAAGCTCCTGTTTGCAATTAGGGTGACGCCTTTATCGGTCGGCGAGGCGAGATGATATATGGCTAGATGGAGGTTGAGGACTCAGAAGATAATGATGAGTGCTGCATGGTTGAGAAGTCGTCAAATGGAGATATGCATGTGTTTGCTTTCGACTTCGATTCGGATGCGATTCTTCTTGGCTATCCCAGATATGCAGAGCATACTGAGCGATTACACCGGCACCACTGGAAGGTGAAGAATTCGTCTTTGCCGGCTAGAGTCTGGATAGCTTGGACTCATATCCCACTTGAGACAGTAGATCGCTGGTTCAAATCTGGCTAAACACAACCACTTTTCTCGCGGCGCTGGTATGCATGGATGACGAAGGCATGCTTGGATAATCAAAGGTTTTTAAATTTCCTTTGGTGGGTACTAACGGAGGAGGGTCGACTGTTTGTGTAAGCGAACATACCTCATAGTGGTATTTGCAAATGAAATCCAGAGTATGAGTGTCTCTAACGTCAAAAGAGTCATCCCACATGTTTACACAGCGCCGGTCATGTGTCATAGCTAGATAGCTGAATACACATTAAATGATTAAAAAAAAAAAGGTTCCGTGGAAAAGATGGCTGAATTCCATGGGTAAACACTGAGCTGAATTGCTATTCGTCACGGGCAGTATATCAATGATCTTTCAAGCAACAGAAAAGGCGAGGAGTACTGAATAGGTTGTGGTTTGGGTCAGAGAAAGGCTCAACGTGCTAGATAGTCGTGACTCAAGTATTAAAATAATCTTATCTCTTTCTTCCTCTCTCCTCAAAGCAGTCTTATAATTGTAGCCGGTGGAGACAGCCATATGTGGCTAGCGCGCCGATGCACTATAAACTCGGGACTATCCGAGGGGAAGGTTTTCCTACACTAACTGCAGCAGGGAGCATGGCTTGTAGCAAGAAGGAGCTTGCCGGATCTACCAGGTTTACAAGGGGAGTGTGGAGAAAACTCGGATGGAGCTTCTATCTAGTGATGAGCAGAAGGTTGAAAGAACCAGTTACGGCATCAAAGCGAATAGTCAAAATGACTGATAATCAGAGATCTACCTTGGTTACCAGAGAGAAGGCTGACCGACTAAACATCGGGCCAGGACATACACCAAAGAAGCTCGTAGCTCAAGTGTTACCAATAACTGCAATATTAGAAGTGCGCACAACAGAGCCAAAACTTCGATCACTCCAAAGATATGGGCAGTATGAGGAGGCACCTCCCTTCTTCAACTCTACAAAATTCTTGTCCAATCGAAATGGGATTGAACAATATTTCTGGAATGGGTCTAAAGTAACGGCTTTAAAAAACGTTCTAGGCATGCAATTAGACCGTTTCAGATTGGCAGAATGTCGAGTTTTGTATACTTTGAAGCATTTTACCATATCCAAGCACCTTCCCGTCTGTGCGGTTCCGTAAATGGAAACCGAAAGGGACGCCTTGTTTGTCATTATATATGTCACCCCTCAATCATTTAGCAGAATTAGTATCTCGAGTTGAAGTGACATTGTAATGAAGTCTTGGCACGATTTAAGGGTACATGGCTGAATGTTCAGCCTTGTGTAATTTTATATGTGTATCACTGTGATAAATGGAGTTGACAAAAACATGAACATCTTTTATCCCAACGTGCATGGTTATTTGATAAGATACCGTGACACGGCCTAACCAACAGGACGTCAAATAATATTGATTCAATTCAAACCCCAGGTAATTAATCCAATTCGATCGTGATATTTTTCATCTTTCGCATTGATGTGGCTGGGGGCCTAGAATAAGAATTGCAAGTCTTACCTCTCGATTTCTTCTCATCTTGAGACTATTTCCTCACTGGGACCTTCATGCCCGCAGTAAATACCCTGATTTTCAATTACCCAACGGATGGGGATATTTAGTACTAACCTGATTTAAGAATGAGATAAGAAATTCTTACTGTTATCGTCTCTTACTTTTGATGAAAGATATTTTCTAGATAAAGTATAAACTATAATTCCAAAATATATGATTAGAAAAGTTGAAGTGTTCCTTTACAATCGCTAGTTGCAAAATGTGTGATTAATTTTGTAGTTTTGTTTGAAATTTCCCTGTACATCACTGTCCTTTCTCAGTATTAGTGTATATATGACTTGTAGATCTTCTCTGCCTACAGGTCAAGGATGCCTGTCACAGTAGTATATCCCATACCACCCTTCAGAAATCCTCATTTGATAATATACTTAGAGCACTTCTACCTTCATTATCTCCTCTCTCCAGCCAACGAAACGATGGCTGTTTGCGGGTGTATGGTAGCAGGTAAAAACCGCAAAACCACTGACTGTAGGGCTCTTCTGATATCGAAATTATGAATAAGTCCGAAGAAATAGTAACCCATCTGAAGCGTTTGAAGAGATCGACCAGCTAGGTGCAGCAGACTATTGTGCACCCAGGGAAATTCAATCTCTGCCTTTCTAGCCTCCTTCCAACCCATTTCTGAAGGACGTCCTTAAATACAAGAAGAGACTTGGAGGAGTTCATTTTCTGTGGAGTAGCATAGCCCAGCTTCTTCCAACCGCCTTGGGTAATGAGGAGTGCTGTTGAACTATTGAGAATAGAAGTCTTCCCAGATATTCGAGAGTCCACCTTAGCTCTGAAGTCATTGTGGCAGGACCTAGAGGATCGTAAGAAGTATCGCTGACAAGTGTTGAGTCTTTGTGTTCTAATTTTGAATATTATTGCCGTTGTGAGACATCACGGATACGGAGACCGATCTGCGCTTTTCAGTGCCAAGATGGTATGTCAGCAGTCCCGTGATCGGAACTAGCGCAGCAACGGTTTAGTGTGAGCCAGGTCCACCGTCACAACGCAATTACCTTCTCGCTGCGCCAAATTCTCAGTTTCCACATCCCAACTATCCTCCGGAATCGCACCTACACTATCACGCCTTTCATCCTCTACCGCCTATCTTTCATCAGCCACTATGCGTGAAATTGTTAGTCTTATGCCATCACGGCTACTCTTGAAATCGCTAACGATAATTTAGGTCCACTTACAGACCGGTCAATGCGTACGTTAATATTTAGTTTCCCTTGTAACTCCACTAATAGATATTCAGGGAAACCAAATCGGTGCCGCGTTCTGTTCGTAAAATCTAAAGCTTCTGTCTCATCTCGCTCACACCCACTTTACAGGGCAAACAATTTCTGGTGAACATGGACTCGATGGTTCAGGAGTGTAAGTTCCCTCGCAAAACGAGGTATCCGCAACCATCAACAAATTATAATGACTCTATTAGCTATAATGGTACATCAGATTTACAACTTGAGAGGATGAACGTATACTTTAACGAGGTCTGATGAATCTCTCAAAGGAGACGTTATAGCTAACCCTCTAAAGGCTTCTGGCAACAAGTATGTTCCTCGTGCTGTTCTCGTCGATTTAGAGCCAGGTACCATGGATGCTGTACGAGCTGGTCCTTTTGGCCAGCTATTCAGACCAGACAACTTTGTTTTCGGACAATCTGGAGCAGGAAATAATTGGGCAAAAGGTCACTATACTGAGGGAGCGGAGCTTGTCGACCAAGTACTAGATGTGGTGCGAAGAGAAGCAGAGGGATGTGACTGTCTTCAGGGATTCCAAATAACACATTCTCTTGGGGGTGGTACAGGTGCCGGTATGGGTACATTATTAATTTCAAAAATCCGGGAAGAATTTCCTGATCGAATGATGGCAACCTTCTCGGTTGTGCCATCCCCAAAGGTTTCAGACACTGTTGTTGAGCCATACAACGCAACTCTTTCAGTCCATCAGCTGGTTGAAAACTCCGACGAGACGTTCTGTATCGACAATGAGGCTCTTTACGATATCTGTATGAGGACGTTAAAGCTTTCTAACCCTTCATACGGTGATCTCAATCACTTGGTGTCTGCCGTAATGTCAGGTGTAACTACCTGTCTTCGATTCCCTGGTCAGCTAAACTCTGATTTGCGCAAATTGGCAGTTAACATGGTTCCTTTCCCGCGTCTTCATTTCTTCATGGTTGGATTTGCGCCCCTTACTAGCCGCGGAGCGCACTCTTTCCGTGCCGTAACCGTTCCTGAGTTAACTCAGCAGATGTTTGATCCGAAGAACATGATGGCAGCCTCCGACTTCCGAAACGGTCGTTACTTGACATGCTCTGCTATTTTGTAAGTCTGCACGTTTTATACGCATGCTCCATACTAATATATCTCAGCCGCGGTAAGGTATCCATGAAAGAAGTAGAAGATCAGATGCGAAATGTTCAGCAAAAGAACGTATCCTACTTTGTTGAGTGGATTCCAAACAATGTTCAAACTGCCCTGTGTTCTATCCCGCCTCGTGGCCTAAAAATGTCTTCAACATTCGTCGGAAACTCGACTTCCATACAAGAGCTCTTCAAACGTGTCGGAGATCAATTCACGGCCATGTTCCGGAGAAAGGCATTTCTGCATTGGTACACTGGCGAAGGAATGGATGAAATGGAGTTTACTGAGGCAGAATCTAATATGAACGATCTTGTCTCGGAGTATCAACAATACCAAGAAGCTTCTATATCGGAGGGTGAGGAAGAGTATCCAGAAGAAGTAAGCAACGAAGAAGAATAGAGCCAAACTACCCCTATTAACACATCGTTCTGTACTGTATCTGAAGTAGCGGACACGATGAACTTTACCTCATTAATTGTACCGTTTCTCTTGTTTGGAAAATTAAAAGTCACCAACCAAAATGCAATAGAAAGTGCCGGTGTACTGGCGTAGCACATCCTTGTCTGGGTGGATGTCAAACACTTTATTTGCTTCATTAGCTAGTCTCTTTCCGCGACAGGATGAAAACTTTCTAATCATCAGTCACATTTCTTTTCTACGAAATTTTCAATTCTGTTACTGAGGATTTTTTTGTAAAACCATCACTAGAGACTGGTAATAAAGAAGAGTATTACTCACATCAAGAATCTTTCGGGAAATGACACTGCAGATCTCCATAGTAAGGTTCAAGGGTGATTGAACTATATTTTGTTCCTTGACAAATTAGGTTGACTACACATATGATTATTGTGACATGACCCATTCTTATATTAACAGATTATTAAAGCTATCTACAAACTTAAATGTCCTATACATCTGCTATTCACATTCCTTGACCAAATAAGCCTAGCTTGTTTTATTAAATGATGACCACTTGACATAGGTATTCATACAGCTGTATTCCCAAGGGTTAGGAAAACTGAAAATCAGGATATCGTTGATATAATTTTATTTTATCGTCCTGTCTGACTCTATGACTGTGTGGGACATGCAGGTCCTCTCTGCCTACAGGCCAAGGATACCTATACCAGTAGTATATCCCCTTCTATGCCTCCCATACAGCTCCCCTCAAACAGTACCACCCCTCACAAGTCCTCATTCAATCATACACTAAGAGAAGCCCTTTGCCCTTTATTATCTCCCCTCTCCAGCCAACGAAACGATGGCCATTTGCGGGTGTATGGCAGCCAGGAAATATCGCAAAAACCACTAGGTGCGGGGCTCTTCTAATACCGACATTAGGACTGAATCCAAAGACATATTGCCCCTTCTGAAGCGTTCGAAGAGGCCGGCCAACTGGCCGCTGCAGACTTGTGGGTACCTCAGGAAATTCACCCTCTGCCTTTCTAGCCTCCTTCCAACTCCTTCCCGAAGGTCGTGCTGAAATGTCAGAAAAGTCTTGACAGAGCGTGATTGCTATATAGTAGCTTAGCCCAACTTCTCTTGTGCCGTCCAGGGCGTTGGGGAGTGCCGTTGACTCATCGACAAAAGAAGCCCTCCTGGCTAATTAGCCGAAATCTTAGTCTTGGCGCCCACACAAAATCCAAAGTTGAAAACTCCTCAAATATGTCAGTCCCAGCATGGTCTTCAAAGACCTGTTCCCCCTCTCGCTCCACATCTCAGCCGCCTGTCTTCCTCAAGATGTATAACCCCATTAGAGCAGCAGTCCCCCATAAACCAAGACTCCAACTTTGTATTTAATGACTTAATTTCCTTCTTGCGGGTATACGTAGCGTCGTAAGTTTGTAGTGAAAGATGGCCGGTGATGAATGAGGCAAGCTCCTGTTTGCAATTAGGGTGACGCCTTTATCGGTCGGCGAGGCGAGATGATATATGGCTAGATGGAGGTTGAGGACTCAGAAGATAATGATGAGTGCTGCATGGTTGAGAAGTCGTCAAATGGAGATATGCATGTGTTTGCTTTCGACTTCGATTCGGATGCGATTCTTCTTGGCTATCCCAGATATGCAGAGCATACTGAGCGATTACACTGGCACCACTGGAAGGTGAAGAATTCGTCTTTGCAGGCTGGTTTACAGGTATTCAGTACCAGATTTTGAAACATGAACAAAATTCTCATCAAGATAGCTCTAATTATATGTAGACTGAAAGTAGTAGCCCAGCATGTAGATTTACGAATATAGATATGGCGTAACTAACTAGTGTTATCCCCAGCATGCTTGGTCCTATCAAATTGGCATGGTCCATCATTTTACCAAAGCTGACAATTCCAACCCTGACGCTCTTAAAATCGCAACAACCCTCAATCTCAAAAAGTCTTACACGCACTGAACCACACGAAGTTTCCAGACTAGACTTATTATTTCATCATTTGTACAGTTAAAACTTAAGAAGTTAACTCAGATTCAAAAAGGTAAAAAATCTTGCGTCACAATTGAAACCTCAAAACCACTTTATTCCAGTGGCAGCATGGCTAGAGACAAAGTAAGCGTTCAATGTTTGCTGAAATTTCTAAAATGCATTTAAAATTCAGTCTTTATAAGCTAATTGGGATTATAAAAAGGTTTGCCTTGCTTATTCTGGTGGACTTGATACTTCTTGTATCCTTGCATGGTTGATCGAGAAGGGTTACGATGTCGTGTGTTTCATGGCCGACGTTGGACAAGAAGGTAATCTATATCAAATTATTTTGAAACTATTTTCTAATAGTCATAAAGAGGATTTCGAAGCTGCAAAAATCAAGGCTAAAAAGATCGGGGCCAGTGCGTGCTATGTCGAAGACTTAAGACAAGAGTTTATTGAGCAACTTTGCTTTCCCGCAATCCAATGCAATGCTGTATACGAAAGTGTCTACCTCTTGGGTAAGATTTCATGCTAACTTTAGACTTTTACTTCGAACTAAAATTGCTGTAGGGACTTCACTCGCTCGCCCCGTTATTGCACGAGCTCAGATTCGTGTAGCCCAAAAAGAAGGCTGCATTGCTGTCTCGCATGGCTGTACTGGTAAGGGTAACGATCAAGTCCGTTTCGAGCTTGCTTTCTATGCCCTTCAGCCAACCATTAAAGTAATTGCTCCATGGCGCTTACCAGAATTTTTCGACCGCTTCGCAGGTCGCAATGACCTTCTCAGTTACGCGGAGCAAGCAGGCATACCTGTGACAAGTACAAAGAGTAAACCTTGGAGCATGGATGAAAACATTGCTCACTGCAGCTATGAGGCCGGAATTTTGGAAGATCCAGATGTCACAGCGCCAGAAGATATGTGGAAGCTAACGGTAGATCCATTAAAAGCGCCGGATACACCAGAGGACTTTACCTTAGTATTTAGTAAAGGTTTACCAAGCAAGCTTATCACAAACGGAAAAACAATTACTGATAGCGTTGATCTATTCGTTGAGATGAATGCTATCGCTCGTCGTCACGGGGTTGGCAGAATTGACATTGTCGAAAATCGATTCATCGGGTTAAAATCTCGTGGCTGTTACGAAACTCCTGGCTTCACCTGTCTACGGTCAGCCCACATCGACCTAGAAGGGCTGGTTCTTGATCGAGAGGTTCGTGCGCTTCGCGATCAATTTCTCACGGTCAATTATTCGAAGCTTCTATACAATGGATTATACTTTTCTCCAGAACGTGAGTTTCTTGAGGGCTCGATTGCCGTTAGTCAGAAAAATGTCAATGGCCAGGTGCGCTGCAGAGTCTACAAGGGTAGCTTTCTAGTGCTCGGACGAAGTTCTGATACCGAGAAACTGTATAATGAAAGCGAGAGTTCTATGGACCAGATAGGTTCTTTCTCTCCCGTTGATACGACGGGCTTTATCGCTGTACAAGCCATCCGATTAAAGAAATATGGGGAAGCCAAGGCTGCCAAGGATGAGCCACTCTAGGCACGAAACTTCTAGCAAATATGACCCTGTTGTATGCTAGCACTCCTCTTCGCTAATAAAACGGATCATCCACAACTTTATTATTTACTAGGCTAAACACAGATGCAAGTTTCATGCTGAGAAATGTCAACCTAATCGGTAAATTGATGCATTTTGTCTGTGATCTTGACCGAAAATCTGGTAAATTGACTTGATTTCTACTCTGATATGTAAACTTGATTAAATTCAATATTCTTTCACAAAACTTTAGCACGTCACGTGACCATGGGCAAAGTACCCGCTTAGCTAGCTGACTTTGAGCGCTTCACCCTCGGACGCTCTTCTAATCTGCACTTGCGGGCTAGAAAAGTCGCCTGAGCACTTCTTCTTTTGTAGATTCAATCGGAGTCGTTCCCGCCTTTGCAGCGGAAATAAACACCCAACGACAGGAATTCGCTGGATCCTAGGCTCACCTGAAGGAGCCATAGCTTTTAGTAAATGGCTTCATGAAACGAGCTTTTTTGAAGCATGCAACAACAAGACTAACTAGTACCCCAAATTATATGCACTTGGCCTGTATTTGCTAGAGCTAAATTTAGAAGACTTCTGGTCTAGGTGATGGATAACTTTCCTTTCATGTATATAACTATCTTCTCTATTGTATTAGAATACAAAAGTCTCAGCTCGAGAGTACTTTTGGCTTCTTTCGATAGTTCGGGGTGCATGGCGGGTAGGCCTTGGCCCGTTTATAACATGTCGGGCTTATTGAAAGGTATCGACACGTCGGGTAGTTTATGTAGACTGAGCTGGCCAACACGAGACCTTAAGGTTGTGTTGTGAGCTAGCACGACGTTAAATAATTATAAAATATATTTGAGCGCTTCATAGAACGACTAAAATCTGTAAAGCTCGAATAATTACTCACCGCGGGAGGATGGAAGCTCAACACCTTCTGTCGGTATCCTCCATGATTGTAGGGTTGAATTTTGAGAATTTTCGTTGAATTGGTAAATAGGAGGAATAGTGTGTTTGATTTAATTAATTACACCACGTAGGCCTTATTCTTTCTGGCACGCCGGGCTCCTCTCTGACTCAGGCCACACCTTGTACAGTGCTCCCTGCCTCTTTTGTTACTTGTAAGATCATTGATATATTGTCCGTGATGAATAGCCATTCAACTCAGTGTTTACCCATGGAATTCGGCCACCTTTTCCACGGAACCTTCTACCCAAAAAAAATAAAAATGGTAGCAATGGAAACTGCGTGCGCGGGAAAAAGTCCCAAAAGACCTGCAGCCCCAGCTAGGCGAGGCCGAATTGATCCAATCCACCATCTCCGTATCGGGTGCTGGCTACGCTCCGGAAACTCATCGGATGGCTTTTCCTCCGTGATCAAGGGTGGGTGATGACTAGGGCTCTGACCCTACCATCTGATCTGATCTGATCGTGGTTAGCTTCATGATAATGGTGATAGGCGAATGTGTTGAGAGATGAAGAAGATACAGACCGCGAAAGCGAATGGGAATCCTCGTCGAAGTGAGGAATTTGTTACTCAATCTCGGCTCTGCAGACTCTACAGTGAGAGCTGGACGTTCGAAGGGGACACCACTGACAGGTGTTGAGAATAGTCCCCTAGGGTCTGACTATATAGTGCCGTGCTGAGGACACAAGACTGCAACACTTTGATCACTGGGCCCGGCTCGATCTCATGTTGTACCATGTTAATGCGACGTATAAACTGGGTCATACGTTGGGCTTTCCCGCACCATTCTCGAACATGCTACTTAAAGGAGAGTTGGGAGTCTAGCCATACTCCGAGCTATTTCACAAATAGGGATGGATGAATGCTTTGTCCCTTAATATGAATGCCGAGTCCCGTGCTGTCTACTCTTTTCTCTTGTCCTCCTCCTATCGCTTGGAGTTCCGACTTAGCTGAATCAAAGTTCATCTTGTGCT
Source organism: Blumeria graminis f. sp. triticale (assembly GCA_905067625.1). NCBI lineage: Eukaryota > Fungi > Ascomycota > Leotiomycetes > Helotiales > Erysiphaceae > Blumeria > Blumeria graminis. Next base: position 8,361,268 of record LR898477.1, read on the forward strand.
CATTAGCTAGCAAGACAAAATTGTTGACCTCGAACTGAACTGTTTCTACTGCTTGAGCCGCAGTGCTTCCTACACTGAAGATGGCGATGTCTCCTGCATTCTAGAAATCAAAGTGGTACTGCGCACAAAGCCCACTTAGGAAAACTTCTGTCAAAAATTCAAAACCACACCTCTTTCGAGATTATATCCAACATTAGCATGATACTGTCTGCTTGTCCTCATCTCTCCTGAGTCCATCCCAAAATTCTTCACCCCAAAATTTGTGCGCCACAATTTTAGTCGTCTTACGGGCGTTGGTTTTGTCGTGGGCGTATATTTAGTGACTGGCTGGGGCCAGATAGAGTCGACGAGAAATTCGGTCATTGAAATGTGGATGTACTAGGTCGTAATTGTAGAATTGCTTAGGCTTCGGTAGGGATCGATGTCGGTGGGAGTGAAAATTTGACATGGTGGGGTGTACCTTTATTAATTGCCTCACGAGCAAACTTCTTTAAATATTCCCCCCGCACCAGTTGAGCCAATCAATAGTGCACAATGTGGACAATAGGGTTTCCATCAATGGGGATCCACAGCCCTAATTACCATTATCTTGTAGTTTTCTTAGTCATGTAGCTTCTGCTACATGATTTGCTTCCTGAGCTTACCCAGCTCCCCATAAGCGGTGGAGGATAGGATCAAGCTAGCTTCTTTCACTGCGAGGGAGATACAAATGGGTAGATGCACCTCATCTGGCTGATATATATACAGTCTCTTAAGGGTATCAAAAGTACAATTTTTTAAATGATAGGGGTTAGATCCCTGTGCCTATTGATTATATTGGTTTAGCCTTCAAGCAGGCCCATGTCTAGCTCGTCGACTAGTTTTGCAAGCAGGGGTACTATCCAACGATATTCCGTGAAAGTCAAAAATAATGGGGATGGTTTTCAACGCCAAAACAAATGTGCAGTGGTCCTCATTTAAAAATAAAAAAAAAATAAAACAATTGATATTAAGTTACGGCCTCGCCTCAACCTGGCCCTAGGTACAATAGCGTGAGTACTTGTGGTACGTGCACGTTAGGATATAGTCCCTGTCCGCCTCTTGTTACTCTCTCCCCATAGCCAATCTACTTCTTTCATCTCTACACTGGAGCCGCCTACCTGCCACTTCCTCTTCTCGTGATTTGTTATCTACAAATACACATCTATTTAAAAAAAAATTGCTTTGTATTACAAAAGTACACATCGAAGCCCTCAGTATAGCTCGCAACTAGGTTGAAAGCGTACTACATGTTTTGTTTTAGTCTGCTCCGTCCCAATACTTTGTGTACCCTCCATTTTCCTTTATCACCGCTACATATCTTTCGTGCATGTTGACCACACTTAACAGAGGCTTCTTCCGAGCAATGCATATGCTGCAACCCATTTTATTGAGGGCATTTGAAAGTTAATGCTCATTGCATCCACAGTGGCTGAGGGGTCCCATTGCTAGTTCCGAATAGCACATCTGTTGATTTTCAGGAGATTCCCGGACGAAAGCCTCAAGCTCATCAACTTGTTCCGCGCTTAATTTTGGTGAGAGTCCTTTGCGAGGCATAGGAGTCTTAGTCTCTTGAGCACACGCAAATTGCACTTGCCTTCTTGTGAAGCAAAGTTCGTCAGATATGTGTCTAAATGTCGAGCCAAGTCTTCTTAATGTTCTTATTTCAATACATTGATCGCGAGTTAAATGCCTAAGAACTTTATTTTCTGAAGCAGACTTTTCGAGAGACAATGTTTGCTATAATAGAGAATGAATTGATAGTGATATTAAGATTCAAGGATTGTGCAGGGTAGTAAGCCAAAAATACCGATGAACATGTGTTTCTCTAAGCGATTGTTCGAAGAATACGATTGGACCATACATCATGGCGAGCGGGGTAAGGAGGATAGATATACTAACCTATTACGCGCTAGCCCAACTGCGCCTACAGGGCTAATCCCTTAAACAGCCCAGTTTCGAAGTTGACATTTTATATCCCAGATACACTGTAATATTTAATTCAATTTTCCTGCCGGCAAAGACGAATTCTTCACCTTCCAGTGGTGCCGGTGTAATCGCTCAATATGCTCTGCATATCTGGGATAGCCAAGAAGAATCGCATCCGAATCGAAGTCGAAAGCAAACACATGCATATCTCCATTTGGCGAATTCTCAACCATGCAGCACTCATCATTATCTTCTGAGTCCTCAACCTCTTTCTAACCACACATCATCTCGCCTCGCCGACCGATAAAGGCGTCACCCTAATTGCAAACAGGAGCTTGCCTCATTCATCACCGGCCATCTTTCACTACAAACTTACGACGCTACGTATACCCGCAAGAAGGAAATTAAGTCATTAAATACAAAGTTGGAGTCTTGGTTTATGGGGGACTGATGCTCTAATGGGATTATACATCTTGAGGAAGACAGGCGGCTGAGATGTGGAGCGAGAGGGGGAACAGGTCTTTGAAGACCATGCTTGAACTGACATTTTCGAGGAGTTTTCAGTTTTGGACTATTTGTGGGCGCCAAGACTAAGATTTCGGCTAATTAGCCAGGAGGGCTTCTTTTGTCGATGAGTCAACGGCACTCCCCCAGCGCCCTGGACGGCACAAGAGAAGTTGGGCTAAGCTACTATATAGCAATCACGCTCTGTCAAGACTTTTCTGACATTTCAGCACGACCTTCGGGAAGGAGTTGCAAGGAGACTAAAAAGGCAGAGGGTGAATTTCCCGAGGTACCCACAAGTCTGCAGCGGCCAGTTGGCCGGCCTCTTCGAACGCTTCAGAAGGGGCAATATGTTTTTGGATTCAGTCCTAATGTCAGTATTAGGAGAGCCCCGCACCTAGTGGTTTTTGCGATATTTCCCGGCTGCCATACACCCGCAAATGGCCATCGTTTCGTTGGCTGGAGAGGGGAGATAATGAAGGGCAAAGGGCTTCTCTTAGTGTATGATTGAATGAGGACTTGTGAGGGGTGGTACTGTTTGAGGGGAGCTGTATGGGAGGCATAGAAGGGGATATACTACTGGTATAGGTATCCTTGGCCTGTAGGCAGAGAGGACCTGCATGTCCCACACAGTCATAGACTCAGACAGGATAATAAGATGAATTAAAAAAAAATCAGTATTGTTCAAAATCCACTTTTTCCATCCACGACTTTGTGTAGGTCTCAAATAATAATTTACAATTTCTGACATTTACATTTGGATAAATCCATGTCTCAGAGAAATCGTTAATTTAGGGTGAGCGAATTTCTTGGTTACTTAATTCCTTCCGGTTATCACTCACCTTAGTTTTAAAGTCTAGCTGTAAGTGTCTTCACCATAATCGATGCTACGTGAAGTAGTAAAGAAACTTAGATATTTCTTTTCAACCTATGCAAAATATTTTGGCTATCATACCTGACCAGCTGTTGTCACTTCCAGTATTTTGAAGGACTCTCTCATCAATAATCGCCTGTCTTTTTTCCATATCGAAGTCGGAAAAAGACCCAGAGTCGCGGGTATTAGTATCGCCAAAGGCGGCTATTGAAGTTAAGCCTAAACGAAATGGACCTTCTTGTGTGCCAAAGAAACTATGATTATTATAGTTAGCTAATTCTACCGTGATCTCTTCGTGAGAGTACTACCTGCGCATCATCAAGCTACAACATGTAATATTAGAGATGTTTAGCGGCGGCGCATCTTCCATTTCACGGCCGCGATAGGTAGGCTTGAAGTCTGACCAAAAAACCTGCACCGACTCACCCGGCTCTGAAGCAGAAAAACTATATTCCCAGCCGGCGCTACTTTGTTCTCGACCATCTAGCTTCGGCGGCAAAGTCGTGTCCTTGAGTATGAAGGTGTATTGCTTATGGTCTGTCTCCTGAATATCTAGAATAATTCCGGCATAGGCAGATAAATCCAGTACTCCGAAGTTTCTGGTTGTACGTTGCGATGCAAAGCCCGCACCTCCGAGTGTTTGGGTATCGAGATTTCCTGTGAATACAGCTACGCGTTGATCTTCACTGCAAATAAGCTTTGAGTAAGAGATACCCCCGCGAACTGTATCATCTGAACCCGTCCAGTCAAGTGGAGACCATGGCCTATGCACGAGTCATTCGCTGGTAAATCTAATTTTTAAACAATTGGCTTCGTACCGATCACCTCCGAACAAATATTTTCGAATTGACGATGTCATGGTAAGCAGTCGCCTCTGGGTAGTTGCTGCCTGCTTGATTAACTTTGTGACTTACCAAATGGAACTTAGTTAGGCATGTTTGAACTATCCTAAATATTGCGTCGCTCGCGGCTAGCTAGCTTTGCATTAGCTCAACCGAACAGGCGTCTCGCGAGAGTATACACATACAGGATTACGTAACAAACACCTCCTTCACACGCAATCTTCAAATGTCAAGCATCGCTGTGTTACTCTTGGAAGCAAACCCTGAATACCTTCCGAAGGTGAATACTATAAGTTTGAGGGTCAAATGTATTACCGGAGCCGGATTTTATTCAAAATTTGCCTTGCGATCGAATTTGGGGCACAAAGCAATATTTAATGATGTCCTCCTCAATTGGTCGTTACTAACAAGGTTTGATTCCATCGATACCCGTTCTAGGCTCAATTTTCGTTTTATTCTAATCCACAATCTTAACGGCCTCGGTAAAATAGAAATCTACTGAAGCGGCTTCAGCAGTGGCGTAATTTCTAGCGAGACCAGCATGTGGAAAAGTTTTAAATGGGAGTTTATGAGTTTAAGGGGTAAAGCTTAAATTGGATCTAGTCTAGGAAGATTCAGATATCCGATTTTGTCAAGGAGAAATCAACGTTGAGGGATGTTTTCAACCCAAGACTTTGTTTGCGAGAGAGTAGGCTACTTTAAAACAAAGAAGGTGGTCGAATAGTGCAGATTTACATCACCCAGCCTGGCCTTTCAAATGGAATTGGAGCAGTCTGGTTTATCGCAGTGATTGAGACAGGATGACTGTTTAATACTCGGAAAAAATTCCACGACGTTCTTACCGCTTATCTGGCGGAGGGGGCTGCAAATAATCGCCTCCAAACTACAGATAAAACATTCCGCCGGTATAAAATTAGAGCATTTGACGATGTTCGAAGCATTGCTACAGTGATGATGATATATCCTTAATTTATTTGGCCTCTACGATAAGGGGTAGGGCAGAAACCAAGCAAGGCTGAAGGGATGGAGAGTTCCCAAACTTCATAGATGGAAAGATTTGTACATAGATACAGGCGAAGTTACAATCGAGAAAGAAGTAGAGTAGGCCTTCAATAAAATGATTAAAGATGTCGGTTGGTAATATACACGCGTACGCGTGCGCAATGGGTCTCTCGATGATGTGGTTGTTCATGTTCTTCTATTTCTTGGATGTCCTTCATAGTCATAGACTCAGTAGGGACATAAATAAGATTCTATTCTATTCTATTTCTTGGATACTGGCGTGTCAGTCCCTGGCATATGCAATTAAACTCTGATGGAAAAAAAAAGTGTCAGTCCTAAGGGCGACACGCCAAGCTGCACCAATCCACGTGACTAACTATCAACATCTTGGGATCTCTCCTGCCCCATGCACATCCCAAAATAGTGTTGCGACAAAAGAGACTAATAAAGTCCGAGACAGGATAAAGCTTGTGTTGGAATAAAATAACAATTTTATATTAATAAAGACTTGTGATTGTATGTTTATTGTACCACTTCAGTCAATGACTGTCTAGCACATTGGGCTCCTTTCTGGCCCAGGCCACACCTTGTACAGTGCTCCATGCCTCCTTTGTTACTTGTAAGATCATTGATATATTGCCCGTGATGAGAAGCGATTCAGGTGAGTGTTTACCCGTGGAATCCAGCCACCTTTTCCACGGAACCTTCTACCCAAAAAAAATAAAAATGGTAGCAATGGAAACTGCGTGCGCGGGAAAAAGTCCCAAAAGACCTGCAGCCCCAGCCAGGCGAGGCCGAATTGATCCAATTCACCATCTGCGTATCGGGCGCTGGGTGCGCTCCGGAAACTCATCGGATGGCTTTTCCTCCATGATCAAGTGTTAGTGATAAATAGGACTCCAGCCCTACTGTCTGATCTGATCGGGGTTAGCTTCATGGTAGTGGTGATAGGGGAATGTGCAGAGAGATGAAGACGATTGTTGGTAAAACACGAAGTAATACAAATTGGGTGCCGTCACGAAGTCAGCTGTCCGTCACGAAGTCGGTGAATAATGTCAATTAACAGGTATCTCGAAATACATAAAACGTTGTCTCTCTCTTCTTCCTCTCCATCTCCCCTTTCTCCCTCTGCTCCAAGCGCCTCGCTAATGAGCCAAATCAGACCCCTGTCAGTGTCCTAACGACAATCTGAATAACGCAACTACATAGAACAATTCATACTGCCCAATTATGATCCTTTTACCGACAACGATACAGACGGCGAGAGCGATTGGGAATCCTCGTCGAAGTGAGGAATTTGTTACTCAATCTCGGCTCTGCAGACTCTACCGTGAGAGCTGGAGGTTCTTAGGGGGCACCACTGACAGGTGTTGAGAATAGTCCCCATATGAGGTAAGATCTTTGTGCATTAGTTGGTGTATCATTGTCCGGATCTGAATTTGAGCTACGATTGCTAGGTGAAGGGAGTCGAAAAAGTGGTTAATCAGCGCGTTTTCCGAAAGTCCGCTTTCTTGAGCCACTTCATACAAGTCAGGAATGTGGTGGAAATTCTGATTCTTGCATTTAAGACTCATTCATATCTGTTTCGTCTGAGGTTTCCAACAAGATCGACCCTCTCTACAAATGTCCCGATGGCGCTAGTTGCGCCTCCTGTCGCACATACATTTGTATTAAAATATACGTACTCTGATCACAGGTTTAACTTGATAAGAGACACTGCACAACCAATGTAAGGCGTAGCTGGATCAGGATTGAATTGATGTCCCACAGTAGTGATATGAGTTGGGTCTTAGGAGGGCAAGACTGAACACCTGTACGCGGTGTCCTCTACGAACCTGGGGGTAAAATATTCTCTCAGAGCCAAGTTCAGTCAAATTTCGCAATATCAAAGAAGTTCGTCCGCGAGGCAACGATTCAAAATACTCCACCATATCAACCTTTCACTCCCAAAGAGTCCGATTCATACCTAAGCCTCATCAAGTCTTCAAGTACGACCAAGTACATCCTCATCCCAATGACCACACCACTCTTCGACCTTCTCTGGCCTTAGTTGACCACTAAATACACGCTCACGCCAATATTTATACCCTGCAGAGGAAGCAAAGCGTGGCGCACAAATCTGGGAGACAGTTCTTTGGGATGGACGTGAGAGGGATCAGGACAAGTTGAAAAGATGATGCAGAAGAGGGATACATTCTCGAAGGGCGTGAGATTCCGAATTTTGGCAAGTAGTTTTACGAATCGGGCTTTGTGCGCGCCAAGAATTCGCTTGCGAGAGTGCAGGCGACACTATAAACACAAGCAAACGATGGAAGGTGTTGTGATCCGCCTCCTGGTGGTGTTCTCTGGTATAGTCTGGGTAGCCTGGGCACCTACTCCACTTGGGAAGGAGACATCTCAGACCATATTTCGCGCGGAGAAAAGTTGAAAGATGATGGAGGCATGCTTGGATAACTCAGGATTTTTGAGACGTTCCCCTGGGTGGGTATTCGCGGATGAGGGTTGACTTGGGGTGAAGAAAAAGCCGCCATAACTTTGCAGTGGTACTTGCAAATGAAATCCGAGGCATGAGTGCTCTTCCCTCACGTTGAATCATCTATTCTGTAGTTTTCTTTGATATTGTGTCATAGCTAGATAGCTGCATACACAATTAAAATCTGCTGCAAAAAAAAAGGTTGGTCTTATAGAAGTCCCCATCCACCAAACTGTGTTCCACTTATCTACTCTATCCTAAACGTGTCTCAATTCCTCGTATGACTGAAAAGTATTCTGTCAATGACTTGAGTCACCAAAGAATGACTACTCCTTCACTTGACAGATCGTCTCTACCACTTGTCGCTTACATTACTCGGTGATTAACAACTGACGCGTCTATCGTTCAGACAGTGCATGGCTCGTAACTAAACGAGTCGAGTAATCCGATAGTGGAGGTTCCACGTTCTATCTACCAGGACATGATCTATTTCTCTAGCAGTTTGGATATTTACGCACTACAGTGTACCTTTGCTCATCATGGTAGATGAGGGGCGACGGCCCACTACCAAGTTTGACAGGCACATAAGACTAATGGGAACTTCTCCCATAGATGCATTTACAAGTGCAATGATGCCATAGTTACAGAAAATCAAGTCTTCGTCATCATATGTATCCATGTAATCTTTTACAGAGTATATTTTCCAACAAAATGTGGCTCAGATTTTATTTCGTACCCTATTTGGCGCTCAAGATCTGGCGTCGAGCAGCGTTGCATGCATCTACGTCGGCGAGGGCTGGCTCCCGTAGAACCAAGATGTCGCCGGTCAGAGAATACATCTAGATCAATATCATCCTCTGCCAAATACTAGTCTTAGCGTAAAGCATATGTGTTGACGGGCCAAGTAATGGGTTGGTTACCACATAGGTTTAGTTCAGGGTTTATCTCATGTAACGTTGAGCTGTCGCATGAGTTGGGAGGAAGCTCCTGCTCGCTTTTACCTAGAGTATAACTACTCGCTTTACAGCTCATGAGACTGGGCATACGACGTTCTTGTATCATAATTACCTGTTGGAGACTACCTACTAATTCGAGCTATCTCTCTATCATAACTCCTACCCGGTGGTACTACCCATCTGTGACGTCTGCCTTACATCGCCGGCAGACGAGAAATTTATTATGCCGTCCTTTTTGGTACCATGGACTATTGTAGCACATGATTTATCCTTGAGCTGCTACACTAAATAGATCATATTATTCTACTCAGATAGGTACTAATCGTGATTTGCGATGTATTTTATGTTTATCCGGCGGATAAACAACCGGAGTTCCTTCCGGAGTTCAGAATTAATAGCAGAGAAGTCATCAGGAAGTAAATGTTCGGGAGGTCTATGCGTTTGCTATAAGAGTAGGCTGTTTGATTGCTGGAGCTAAGATCTAGGAGCAATCTGCTGTTTAAGCTTATGAATCTTTTGTTGATTTATACCAAAATTATACGCAGTGAATCGATTGATCTCTTGTAAGCTATATCACATTAAACATTGAATTTTGAATTTAATTTCGTTATCCTGATTTGGCGCCCTATAGGCCCATGCAGGTGTCTATCATACTTTCTAATTTACATGGGAGGAAACCTTTTGGTGAAAACCCCCCACATCTTCCTACTTTATTTCTATGTTTTTTATAATGTACCCTTTAGGAAGCGCAGTTACACTCTAGTGCTCTCCATATAACCCAATCACATCAGCTTTATCGACCTCAAGAAAGGCATGAACTTTTTCTTTCCCTCAGCAGCATTTCGACCGCCTTTGTAATCTGGAATTGCTCTATCTAACCATGGTTTAGGATCCACTGTGTTATCTTTTTGATATCTCCAGGATTGCCTAGCATAGCTTCGTAGGACCGATCTTTCGCTTGTCTCCAGATCTCTCCTCTTCCATTTGGTCATCGAGGGCAGGACATAATCATGTGCTTGGGGTTCTGCGTTTGGTAGCTACATGGACAGCTTGGAATGTAGACTCCGGGTACTTTTCTTCTGTGTAAATACGAGTTAAGCCCAATGTGCTCACTTCGTATTTGAATCGCTTGACTGCTTTGGGCCCTTGTCGGGTTTCTGTGGAGTAGAAATGGCGATTCCTGGAGACTCGTTTTCCATCGATCCGACTTTCAGTTCTGATAGAACTTGACTGCTCCCCAGGTTTCAGGGTCGGCGATTGCTTTATGTCGAGGTAATTGGAGCCGCCTTTGATTTTTCCAGGATTTAGCCCATTCTTGGTATGCTGCAACTTTTCCTGCCTCTTTCTGCCGATTTTGTGACTGGTCTTCCCCACAAATTTCCACCCAGTTTGCCAGATCTAATCTCCTGTTATTGGCTCGAATGTCTTCTCTCCCTCGTTTGAGCAGCTTCACATTACTCCAGGCAGATTGTATGAGCTTCTGAACTGGTAGGCTTTTCGAGCGGCCAAAGTATTGAAGTCTTTGCTGCTTCCGGTAGATTTCTATCGGCGTGGGCATGTATTTGGTGACCAGCTGAGGACAGAGAAAGTCGACGATAAGTGTGATCATTGGAATGAGGATGTACTTGATCGTACCTGTAGACTTGATGAGACTTGGGTAGGAGTCAAACTCGTTGGGAGCGAAATAACGACGTGGAGGAGTAATTTGAATCGTTGCCTTGTGGGCCAACTTCTTTGATATTGCGAAATTTGACTGAACTTGGCTCTGAGAGAATTTTCCCTCCCAGGTTCGTAGAGGACACCACATACAGGGCCTAGACTGTTATATTGCGACAAGATTCCGCCATGCGCCCAATCGCTTGAATCGGCCTCCACGTAGCAACGGCGATTAAATTCAAAGTGTTGGAGGATCGGGGCCTGAATAAATTTACTTTTTAAAAGATTAAAGGTGTCATCGCATTTTTGCGACCAGGACCATGGGACACCCTTTTCCGTTAGTTCCGTCAATGGGGTTGCAATACGTGAAAATAATAGGATGAAACGGCGATAAAAGTTGGAAAATCTCAGGAAAGCCTGAATATCTTTGAAGCATTTTGGGGGTTTCAATGACTTCACACAGTCTATCTTTGCCGGGCCCATCTTAATGCCCCTTCTAGATATCATCAAACCGAGGTATTTGAATTTTGATGCTTCGAATCTGCATTTCGCAATATCAAGATGTAGTCCCGCTTGACCGAGCTTGTCTAAGACTAAATTGACATGATGACAATGCTGTTCCTGGGTCTCACTATATACCACGACGTCATCTAGATACGCCGTACAAAAAAGGTTCAAATATTGCTGTAGAGTATTGTTGATATAATTCTGAAATGTACTTGGCGCGTTTGTGAGTCCGTAAGGCCTAAACAGCGATTCAAAAGGTCCAAATCTGGTACGGAACGCTGTTTTCCACTCATCACCTTTGGTGATTCGGATTCGATTAGGCGCAGACATCACATCTAGTTTAGTGAAGTACATGGCTTTAGATAACCGATCTAGTGTTCCAGATATCAATGGTATGGGGTAACGGTTTTTTACTGTGATTTCATTAATAGCCCGATAATTGTTGGAAATCTAGACTTAGTATATATGAAGGTTTAGATTTCTAAGTGTGATCATCAAGATCAATTTAATTGATCCGATTGCATATGGTTAAGCTTAGCTGGGCAACATGAGGTTCAGTGGTATCTGAAATTCAGTGGCTAGGAAATGCTACGTTGCGATAATTTAGTGGCTGGTTGTTGCTAGATCACTGGGAGTTCGGGATCATTAAAGCCTCGGGGATCTTTATTTAAAGATAGACTTATCTGTATATGTAAAACCAAGTTAACAGAATATTATATATTATTAATTCATATTGAGAAGCGAGTTCGATACCCTATACAACTATCAATAAATTCTTGTCCGAAATTGTACACTTGTTCTTCGAGACATTTCCTCCTAGAAATCCTTGAAAACTTTTAACAATAATCCATGCAAAGCCGACGCTTCCCGTCAGACTTTTTCACGAACAGTATAGGCGATGCAGCAGGAGAAGAGCTAAAACGGATAAATCTAATGATTAGATTATCTCGAAGCCACTCGTGAAGGGTACCAAGTTCCTCTTGTGACATATCATATAGTTTACCAAAAGGAGGGTTGTGTTGTCTTTGAGAAAAATTTTGTGGTCTATAGTCCTGTGTGGTGGTAAGATACGTGATTCGAGCTTTGAACAGCCCACTGGTGGTGGAGCCATTTTGGAAGTTCATTTTTTAGGTCATATTTTTCTTTATTAGATAATTCCGTATTTTTCACCCTGGCTAGATTTGTGACGTGTTTAGAAGTGCCTGGGATGAAAAGGTTAGATAGGAGCTTAGGTTTATCAGATGTTGGACTGCGAATAACTGTTTTTTGCGGCAGGGATGAGTAGGTCACAGAAAGAAAGTTTAAGCATGATTTACTGCAATAAAGCGACATGAAATCAACTGAATTAAAGCTCCAATCTATCGTCGGGTTGTGCATAGACAGCCAACCATGTCCCAGGATCATAGGGTGCTGCACCAGTTGCCTAACAAATAGTGTAGCATTTTCAAGATGATCGCCTATTCTAAGACTAGTTTTCAAAGAATTTGTTATTAGACGAGAGGCCGTTTTGCGACTATCTGCAACTGATGACACCCGAGGTTCAGATAGAAGATTAAGCGTTAGGGAATGTAATTGCACAAATTTAGTATCGATAGAGCCAAACCCGTTTCCACCCGAGTCAATAAAAGAAAAGGTATCAATTTTTGATGTTTCATTGATAATTTTTCAAGGTATTATATGTGCTTGAAGGCACTTCGATTTAAAATGGGTTAATGTGTAAATTATATACTTTAATTTGATTTTGATTTCATTTGGCCCGATTTGGCGCCTTATGGGCCCATGCAGGTGTTTACGAACTCTTATATTTACATGAGGGGGAAACCATTACGATAAAACCCCCTCCCCCTATAAAGTTTTATATATCTGTAGTCCTTCGTTACCTACAGTAAGTGCAAATGGCCTTCAGTCCGAGACAGAACTAGTTAAAGTTTACCTCGCTATCCTTACCCTGCCCTCGCGTGCGGAAAAGTGATGACTGTGGTCTTGAGTTCGACCCCGATGGTGCAAATGGTTGTTGTGTTGGGGCTGGGACCAGTACTTGTTTTCGCGGGCGTCCGAGCCCTCTCTTGGCGCCTTCAGGCTTTTGGTTGGACACTAGCGTAAGCCCATAGTCGTCTGGCATGTTTACAGTCCTTGATTGAGGTAACTCCGTTTGTATTTCGCCCTCCATTCTTAGTTCGGCCGTTCGCTCCATGAGTCCATACCGTGCCCGCTGAACATTGGCCTTGTATGCGGCGAAGCTTGGACACGCCCCCTTCTGCCACGATAAGTGAGCCTTGCCACAGTTGCAGCAGAGTATCGACTTCTTCGGGCAGTCCCTGGTCTGATGGGTGCCCACACACCCTCCACATTTCCTTGCCTTATCGCAGGAAGTTTGGGTATGCCCCCACTGGCTGCAGTTAAAGCACTGCTTGTCTTGTGCCGGGGGTGACCAGAGCTGGGCCATGTATAGCATTGAGTCCATTACAATGCTATTTCGGATCACTTCGCGTTGTAGGGCCTCGGTCGGTAAGCTCGCAATAACTGACCCTTGAGTGTGGCCATTTTCCTTCGCCCAGGTGTGTTCCTTCCCGTCATAGAGCCACCTCACCCTGTTAATTTATATGCCTGGAATTCGTGCTTTTATCTCCGTCGTCATTTTAAATATTGCCACGCTGTTGTTGGCATTCTTTCCTCCGTGAATTATTGTCCCCGGTGGGACTCCCAAGATGCCAACAGGGTAATCCTGCTTTAGGACGCAGAACTCCTTGGGCTGCGCCATCCTTAAGGCAGCGTCTCGCTGGGAGACCGACTGCACGAACACCTCGGTATCGTTGCTCCTTAGTTGCCTCACGGCGTATGCCCCAGTTATGTGTAGCTTTGCCTTGTTAAGCAGCTCTGCCGGCTATATATTGTTTGCTCCCTCTACTCGAATCCGTACTGCCGCTTTGGTTGCTGGCGGCGCGACGATCGAGGCGTACGCGGGTCGTCCTCCCATAGTTTGCGCTGGTTGTGATGCAGTCTTGCAGACCGGCTTTTCGAGACTCTCCTTTACAACTTTCTCTAAGGCCAACATTCGTTCTTCCATAGGGTTAGCCGTCAGCTTTGATCGGAGCATCTTAGCGTGGGCTACGAAGGCGTCAAGTAACTCATCTATCTCGACCTTTGGTGTCGCAGATTTGTCAGTTCCTGCAATCGCCAGTCTATCTCTAACCTTGTTTAGATAGTAAGCAATTGTTTTTAGTTTATCCAATTTCATGCCAGTAGAATTCGCGAGAGATTCTACAAGCATTAATACGGCTGTTCCGCTATCCGTTGGTGGTTTTGGTGGTACTGTGAAAAAATTTCCAGCCGTGAAATCCAACCTTCCAGTCCCCCAACTCGCCATGCCTAAGCGCAACGAAAAAAATTCGGAGAATCAGATGAGATGGGCCGATTAATATGGTAGCAATAATTAAAACGATGAAATAACGTTCGTGGAACGTGATGCCGCTTTTGACCAAATGATGATGTTTTTACTTGTAAACTTTATATTCAGATTTATCGTACAAATTTATTAAACCATCGCCGTGACTATGGCAATGATTTATTCTTTTAAACAAGATGAACCATTTAAATCTGGATTTTCTTCATTCTCTTCCACAAGATTTATTTCCCGAATAAACTTATTTATACCTTTCTTTGGTTTGGGATTACAGATTTCAGCCCGATGTCTAGGGCGTCCACAACGCATAAACAGGTTTAATTGAACCTTCTTTGCCTTTCTCCCGGGGTGATATGCCCATCTGGACCAATGTGTGACATATCTGTCCGGTCAAGAATAATTGGATCTCCACCCAGTGGTACGACATAAGCTCCACTAGCGACAAAAGTTGGGTGAGGAACAAGCCGTGCAGATGGTTTCACGTAGGGGTCTTGGGAGGTTGGGTTGGAGATTCGAGGCCGAAAAGGTCTTTCAAGATCCAACCTTACCACACACTCTTTACAGAGTGCGACATATTCGTCAAACGTATACCTTTTATGAATATCTTAATATTGACTTATGCAAGTCTTCATCTCGTTGGATACCCGTTTCTCATACAAGATATCAAGGTTTTGTTGTCTGGTATGCCTGATAGGTTGTACATTCGTTGAAATTGATCAAGATACTAGCCAAAGGGCCAATTGGCCTATCTTAAATTGTTCATTTGCTCTCTAGCTTCTTCCTCCTCGTTTAGGTTCTTGTACGAGATATCCAGAGCCTCCCATACTGCTCTAAATGAGTCAAATTTTAATAGACCCTCTTCTGTCAAGTTCCTTTCCAAGAATTATTGAGGATCAGACCCCAAGTTCTGATATATGAGGTATATCTGGGATTTCAAAGACTCATAACTGTCATAATTTTGTGCCAGTGCAATTCTTATCTGACGTTGAAACGAGGGATACAGAGATTTGTCTTTTCCGATAAATTTAACATCGGTTCGGAAGGGCTCTGATTCTGACCTTCCGTTAGTTGTACTACTTGATTCAGGGTGTTCAGATAGTTGCCTGCGCAGATCCTCCACGCAGCGCTTAGCGGAGGCTAAGCGGAATAAGTCTACCGCTTAGGATCTTGATATTTAGGATGTATTTTTATGAGCGAGAGTAATTTCTTGTCTCAAGTCACCGATTATTGCATTTGATTCAGTTTGTTGTCTTTGGTGTGCAGTCAGGTTTTGTGAAAATTCTTCCTCTCAACCCGTAAAGAAATTGTTTTGGTGAACAAATCTGCAACAACTCTCTGTCTACCTTCCTCATCGAGTTGCTGAAGGTGCGAAAAGAATTCCTCTGAAGAATTGAATTGTCGTGGTGCCATGATAGGAACAGAAGAATTTTCGGATACTAATGGTTTCACGTAATGATAGTGGGGCGAGGTGCGATGTCAATGTGATGAAGATTCTGATGGATCAAGGTTAGGTTTAATTATCTAGACCGTGAAAGTCCCCAATGAGACTCCCAAAATTTCAACAGGGTAATCCTGCTTCAAAACGCAGAACTCCTTTGGCTGAGCCATCTTCAGGGCAGCGTCTCGCTGAGAAACTGACTGCACGATTACCTCAGTGTCATTACTCCGCAACTGCCTTACGGCGTATGCTCCCTCGATGTGTATTTTTGCCTTGTTAAGCAGCTCTCTCGGCTGCATTTTGTCTGCTCCTTCTACTCTTATTCGAATAGCTGCTTTAGTTGCGGGAGGTGCAACGACCGAGGCGTAAGTTGGTCAACCTCCCATTCCATTTGTCAACTGAGGAGTCGTCTTGCGCACTGGCTCCTCGAGACTCTTCTTAATTTGCCTTATCTGAGGCTAGTATCCTTCCCTCCATTGGCTTTGCCGACATCTTCGGTTGTAAAATCTACGTGTAGGCTTGGAAGGCGTCAAGAGCCTCATCTATCTCCACCATCGGTGCCGTAGATATGTAAGTACCTGTATTCACCAGTCTGCCTTGAACCTTACTTAGGTATGACCCCACTGTCTTTCAAAAATCCATACTAACGCCTGTAGATGTCGAGAAATGATATACATCCGTAATATCGGCCGTTCCGCTGCCCATTATTGGTTGTAGTGGTGCCGTGAAAAAATTTGCAGCCGCGAAATCCACCCTGCTGGCTTCCTAACTCGCCATGCCGTAGCGCAACGTGGAAAATCTGAGGAGTCAGGTAATAATGAACTATTTAGATGATAACAATAATCAAAACGATGAAATAACGTTCATGGAACGTGGTACAGCTTTTCGTGAAAAAATCAACAATATATACTATTTTCCTGTTGAATTTATGTAACGGTTCCGGTATAAAAAGCATGGGCGTTTGTGTATCGAAAGGTATTAAGGAAATAATGACCCCTCAGTCATTGAGGTTGTAGAGCGCATTGATTCACGTGACTACCGAAGTGAAACCAAGTACATAATTCGTAGTCACGTGCATATCTACAACTTTTTTTTTGCATCAGATTTTAATTGTGTATGCAGCTATCTAGCTATGACACAATATCAAAGAAAACTACAGAATAGATGATTCAACGTGAGGGAAGAGCACTCATGCCTCGGATTTCATTTGCAAGTACCACTGCAAAGTTATGGCGGCTTTTTCTTCACCCCAAGTCAACCCTCATCCGCGAATACCCACCCAGGGGAACGTCTCAAAAATCCTGAGTTATCCAAGCATGCCTCCATCATCTTTCAACTTTTCTCCGCGCGAAATATGGTCTGAGATGTCTCCTTCCCAAGTGGAGTAGGTGCCCAGGCTACCCAGACTATACCAGAGAACACCACCAGGAGGCGGATCACAACACCTTCCATCGTTTGCTTGTGTTTATAGTGTCGCCTGCACTCTCGCAAGCGAATTCTTGGCGCGCACAAAGCCCGATTCGTAAAACTACTTGCCGAAATTCGGAATCTCACGCCCTTCGAGGTTATATCCTTCCATTGCATCGTCTTTTCAACTTGTCCTGATCCCTCTCACGTCCATCCCAAAGAACTGTCTCCCAGATTTGTGCGCCACGCTTTGCTTCCTCTGCAGGGTATAAATATTGGCGTGAGCGTGTATTTAGTGGTCAACTAAGGCCAGAGAAGGTCGAAGAGTGGTGTGGTCATTGGGATGAGGATGTACTTGGTCGTACTTGAAGACTTGATGAGGCTTAGGTATGAATCGGACTCTTTGGGAGTGAAAGATTGATATGGTGGAGTATTTTGAATCGTTGCCTCGCGGGCGAACTTCTTTGATATTGCGAAATGTGACTGAACTTGGCTCTGGAAGAATATTTCACTCCCAGAATCGTGGAGGACACCGCGTACAGGAGTTTAGTCTTGCCCTCCACTCGAACTTTGTGCGTGACAGTCGAAAACTACCATGAATCTTATTAGGTCACACAACTCAGCCAGACTCCATCTAGGAGCACCAATGTTAGAATTTTCGAGAACTTTTGTTCGTCAAGCATGCTATCATGCTGCAAATAAGCACCATCAGTATTATTTAGTGATTTACTGTATTCGATGCAACGACATTCTATCACGAGCAATTTTTTACTATGCTACTTACAATATTTCTAGGAGACTATATGTAGGGAGAATTACTTGAACATCTCATTAAAGACATCTCATCGTTCTAGTTACCTTCCGAGTAGTAATTGTGGATCATGGAAACCTTGAGGGATCCGAGACGCGTCAAATCAGAAGTTGGATTCTTATCTTATCTCATTTCGTACAGGATACTAGAAGCTGTATTTCCTACCCTCGGCACAGAAGTTTATTTTATATTCTTTCATATTATCCTACCATGATGTTCGAAGAAATAATAGTCCATCTTGATACTGTTACGTTATTATCGCTGTTATCAGTTATATTTCTACTTGTAACGGCGTACTTGACGTCTACTCGTGTGCTAACGGCTGCTACGCCATCTTCTCTACGTATCCTATTCGTCTGGCACCTCTTCGACTTCTTTATCCACACCATTTTGGAAGGCTCGTTTCTCTACGTTTGTTTCTTCACTTCGCTATCGTTTGAGCCCGATGTGCATGATGCAGCCCTTATCAACCATTTTCGCAGTGATCCAGAGCGGCTATACGGTGCTGCTTACGGCAGCAACTGGGCAAACAAATTGTGGATGGTCTACGCCCAAGCTGACCGACGCTGGTCCGGTGCAGATACTTCCATCATTAGTTTGGAATTGCTGACCGTTATCGTTGGGGGACCTTTGGCATTGTACATTTGCTATGGTATCGCCCGGCGTCATTCAATGACTCCATTCTGGATGATCATACTAGCTACTGGTGAATTATATGGAGGTAAATCTTGGCTCAACTCCTACCAGTCCAGGAACAAAATAACTGACTCACGCGTGACCTCAGGCTTTATGACCTTTATGCCCGAATGGCTGATAGGTAGTCGGAATTTAGACACAAGTAACTTCATGTACATGTGGTTCTACTTAGTATTTTTCAATTTTATATGGGTATTGTTTCCAATTTTTGCTCTTCGGATCAGTTACAAGCAAATAAGTAATGCCTTTGCCATCAATCAGAAGCGTTTTTCGGCGGAGACATGGTTTGATGGCAAGAAATTGGCATAATCTGTCAGCGTGGGGTTTGGTAGATATGTGATTAGGACATGGATAGCTCAGCTCAGAGTCCTTCGTAGTCATGAAGAAATGAATATTCATCCATGACGGGCACAAGCCTAGCACTCATAAAGCATGACACGGAGAAGGCTAATCCTTCCCCGACGACTATATACCACGATAATCCAGGTTGACATTTGGACTACTCATTAAGTGGGTGCACTCTCTGATACCACTCGAGACCTTGGTGCTAGGGACTTTCACTCTTCCCTTAAGCGCTAATATCCACCTAACAGAAAACACCTTTAGCTACCCTAACAAGCCTTTGTCATCCTGTCTATAATCGCTGCGCGAGATATGGCCTCACAGTCCTCCCTTTCTCGAGTGGGGTAGGTGTCCGGGCTACCCAGACTTTAATTCGGAGAGATGACGACCAAGAAGCGGACCAAATCGCCTTCTATCGTTGCCTGTTTTTAGAGTGCCGGTTGCACTATCCGAAATCGCTGCCTCGGCGCCCACGGACACCCGTAAGTCGAAAACACTTGAAACATGTGCGTCCCAGCATGCCCATTTGTGACCTCTTCACTTGTTCGTCCCACGTCCCAGCTGCCTGTCCTCCCTCAAGATGTGAAGCCCTATTAGAGCAACGGTCCCCCATAGACTAAGACCCGGGCTTTGTATATTATAATTTTGTTTCCTCCTCGCGGGTATACATAGCATCTTAATTTTATAGTGAGAGATTTTTGATTTTTGATGAGGCAAATTCCCGATTACAATTGGATTAACGCCTTTGTCGGTAATTGAGGCAGAAGACTCGCACGAGAATAGTATGTCTGACAGTGATGAGAAGTCGTCATTTTTAGATCTGCTTGAGGTTGTTTTCGACTCCGATTCGGATGCGATTCTTCTCGTCTATCCCAGAGATGCAGAGCATGCTGAGCTATTACACCAGCATCGCTGAAAGGTGGAGAATTCGTCCTTAACGGCTTCACGTCCGTCGAGATTGTATCCATCCTCTACATAATCCTGTAAACCTGTCCTAATTTATCTCATGTCCATCCCAAAAATTGCCTCCCAAATTGGTGCACCACAGTCTGCGTCCTTCGGCGGGTACTCATATTCCTGCTGGCGTGTCTGTGGAGGCCCGAGACTGATTTTAGGAGGTTTGGTCATTAAAATGAAAATGTAGCAGGTCGCACTTGCAAACTTGATAAGGCTTCGGCCAGAAACGACCTTTTTGGGAGCGGAGAATTGATTTGGTTTTGAGTATTTCATCATTGCCTCGTGGGCCAAGTTGATTGGTATTTTGAAATATTACTGAGCTTATCTCTGGGAGAATATTTCATACCCAGGTTTGCAGAGGACGCCACGTACCGGTGTTCAGTCTTTGCCCCTCTGGCGCTCGCAATGCTCAATGGGAAAAACTCTTTCCAGTAGTTCAATGTCCCACTCCTGCAAAGATTTATATCCATCCTAAGTGACGCCTCGGTACCACTCCCGGCATCTCTTGAGCCAATTCTGAAGACTTGCCCCAAAAATTTGCGCGCCACAATTTACTTTCATTGGGTATTAACACTGTCGTGGACGTGTGTTTGAAGACTAGCCAAGACCAAAAACTAACTTATTGAGGGGACTGGTTAATAAAACGAGGCTGGGTGCGGCTTGTTCGGAATGGTTGTGGTGGGGAATCTCGAATCATCACCTCATGGGCAGACTTGGGATGGAGAAATTTGAACAATCTCGGCACTGGTGTATTATTTCACTCTTAGGTTCGTAGATGACGCCACAGACAGTTGTTCAAGCTATTTCCTCCAATCGACCTTTTTCCATGCTCTAGCTCTGCTTTGATAATCTGCAGCGTCGAATCACATGTAGTGATGCTCTCCAAACTAACTACTAACGCAGTCTATTACTACACCTTAACATCACCTTTAACGACAAGGAAAATACTTCCAGCCTCAAACGTGTTGTTGCCCGTGGAACTGAGTTCAATTTAGCGGCTTATAGATCGATTACAGATGGGCCAAGTGTAGCAATAGCTTGGCTTCTGATTAGTAGCCACTGACGGAATAGGAAGCCTTAATCGCCGGCATGTCAAGCAGTGTATTTTAGTAAACCAAAACCTTGCAGCACTTTCTAGAGCGCTTATTTCGATGGATAGCTTGCACTGCTAGGCGCAAGATTCGAAGCTCATACTAAGATATCCAGTTGGGTTAATCATCTGCTGTTTCGGGAATTTGCCCCGTGGAAGATGAGTTGGAGGGTAGAGGCCTACACATGTGACCAACTTCAAAAATAGCTTTCGCTTATCCAACAGTAGTGGGTACTCTTTCCACTCTGCTGCTTCTTGTAGTTAGCTCTATCTACTCCAATAATTCGTAGGCTCTCGAACTGTAAGTATAATTTTTAAAGGAGTCCCAGCGCCAATCCGCTCTTAATTCTCTAATCTTAATTCCTAGATTGCAAGACAGGAAGGTCTAGGCCCTATGTAGTCCATTGAGTTCCATGGACGCCAATACGTCGGATAGCCTTGAAAGGCTGGGCTAGCAAACACGTGAAAAATACTTCCGCACTGCTTAAGTAATCTTGACACAAAAGATATCGGGTTCTTGTGACTGGCGATGCAATTCCAGTAGTAGCAACGTAGGCTTGACTGGAGTGTGTAGCATTTGCAAATATCCTTTATTCTCTCATGTGACAAATACTTGGGAGTGTAATTAAATGGCCATTCCTTGTTGGGGGTGACCTGGACTTCTCTGAACCCTTACCACAACAACTATTCCCAGCAATCTCGCAATTTGCAATGGTTTCGAGGACGGTAAATGACACTAGTGGCTGGCCAGAGATGTTCGTTTCACGTAAAGAGAAGGCTAGTTGGAATATTGAAGGCCCCTTCTTTTTTTCCACACCCATTTCTTCGCTGTTCACATATGTGGCTTTGACACGTCATTTTCTTTTTTTAAATCATTTAAGGGTATGCAGCTATCGAACTATGACTCATGATCAGTGCTATGTGTTCATGTTGGATGACTCATTTGACTCTAGAGACACACGTACTTTATATGAGGGTACACTAAATTTTGGTGATGTGCTGGGTGAGACTCTAGGAAAACACCGCTGACATGCGTACATCTCTTGCCCTCTGGCAAAGTATAGTAATAAGATTGTCAATATACGGGATTTCTACTTCATCTTCTAGGGGTGATTCTCAACACCTGTCGGTGGTGTCCCCTACGAACCTCCAGCTCTCACTGTAGAGTCTGCAGAGCCGAGATTGAGTAACAAAGTCCTCACTTCGACGAGGATTCCAAATCGCTTTCGCGGTCTGTATCGTCTTCATCTCTCTGCACATTCCCCTATCACCACTATCATGAAGCTAACCCCGATCAGATCAGATAGTGGGGCCGGAGTCCTGTTCATCATTAACACTTGATCATGGAGGAAAAGCCATCCGATGAGTTTCCGGAGCGCACCCAGCGCCCGATACGGAGATGGTGGATTGGATCAAGTCGGCTTCGACTGTTACAAAGAAGGGAGATATAGATGGATATGCGCACCTCATGTGGTCCCGGTGTCTAGGCCTCGCCTGACTAGACCTGCAGGTTTTTTGAGACTTTTTCCCGCGCACGCAGTTTCTATAGCTACCATTTCTATTTTTTCTGGGTAGAGGGTTCCGTGGAAAAAGTGGCCGAATTCCACGGGAAAACGCTGAGTTGAATGGCTATTCATCACGGACAGTATATCAATGATCTTACAAGTAACAAAAGAGGCAAGGAGCACTGTACAAGGTGTGGCCTGGGCCAGAGAGGAGCCCAATGTGCTAGGTAGTCTATGAATCAAGTAGTGCAATAATCAAACACACACATATGCTACGTCTTGTACAGTTAAATCCTAAGACGGTGTGTGATTAACCTCTGGATATACTGAACGTGTCTGGTAGTCACAGATGTTTGTACTAAATGGTCCATGACTCAAGTAGCACAATTGCCAAAAATCAGGCACATATGACTGTCCACTGTGCATCGCGCATAAATGATGGTATTCACGTGACATTTTCTCGTGCGAGCTATCTGATCAGGGGTCTCACATGCTTAGTGTATAATATAAATGTTTCATAATGCTTTTGGCGCCGATGACACCATCTCTCTGTATTCGATGTGTAGATAACAATATAACGCATATTTATTAGTAATGAAGATTAACATACATCTACGAGCACCCATCAACGGTAATTCTTGATGTCTCTGGTCATTCAAGCACACGAGCAGGGCGAGAAACTTGGTCAAATCTTGCTTGGTTTTAACCAGCCATCTTCCGTCTCATGTGGAGTGGGTGTCCAAGCTATCTAGAGTGTACTTGGGAAGCCGGGCCGGAAGAGCCCCTTCGTCCCCTGAGTGAAATAAACTCATTCTTTCTGATATTAGCTTAGGGTGGATGTTGTGAAATGCATAAAGCCCATTGCCGATTACATATTTGAACGAGTCTTTTCCTAGCGACTCCGGGGTCCACGCGATTAATGAACTTGACGGTATCGTTGTCCCAGGCAACAGAGAAGAGTCCGTTGATGAAGTCCTTAGCTGTAGAGCGCGATTTTGATTGCGACTCATCTATGATTGTTGCAACCATTGTACCGTGTTTGAGATCCATATCATGTAGTCGCCGGGTAACCAGCCCATCTGTCTCCTCATTGGACAATGCTCTGTATCATCCAGCCAACCAGGCCATGGAGTTTGGATATAATTAAGGACCCTCCACGCAGTTATGACTGCGGAGGATCGAGGCCATAGGAGCACTGGAGGTAGTATCGAATTGGTATCATATGGCCTTTTATTTACCCAAGATCACCAAAATCGTTGGATGTGTTTGCCTGCCTGCCGAGCATGCCGTAAGCTAACTGTCAAACGATGTTCACCGGGCCACTGTTGGACACAAACTCAGCTCTGCAAACTTGATGCTAAGACCTTGAGGTCCATTAGAGGCAATGCCGGCAATAGTTAAGGCTTCGCTCTTCTTATCAAGGTACTGAGTAGCTAGATTTTGGTTGCAGGGAATCGTCAATAATACCTTGATCCCGGTCGGAAGTGAACAAGCACAATCGTGATAAATTGGTCAGTTGGCACTAATCTTTACACCCCTAATGCAAGCTCGACAGTCCACTCCATGACATGTTGGGCTGTAACAGTTGTGACAATGGATGTATGAAGCTTCGTGTTGTATCGAAGGCTTCCGGGTCAGGCTCATTTGTTCTATGATCAAATGAAGAGCTGCGAGGAGCGAAAGTTATGATTATATCATTTAAGCCACGCTGTAAATCTACGTATTTATCTATGGCTGACACATTGATTATGTGTTATAAGCTAATATCTGTGCCCTGACGATCACTTAAAATAGAATTTACCTGGGGTCCTACCCACTACCAGTGACCCGGCCGTTTGTGAATCCGCTTAACACGCAGGGCCGGGCACGTAAGGCAGTCCAGGTAAAACCCGTGATAGTTGTTGAGGCTAAGAAGGTGATTCATTGGCTGAGTTGCGGGATTCCACTAACTTTGAAGGAGTAATTTACATGTCTCATTATCCAGAACTACAGAACTACAGAAATTAAGATTACGGGTTAAATCTTCCAGCCCTAACCGTTATGAGTGTCACGAAATGAGGTCGTGATCTAAACGATCGAACGAGATTATCAAAGTCTGTTCTGATTCTCTATAATAATGATAATAGAGACAATATCAAAGCTAGATATACCTGCATGGGCCTGTAGGGTACCTGAACGGCCTAAATGAAATCAAATCCAAATGATGATAGAGAAGTCAGTCTATGATGCGCTTAAGAGTTTGTAATAGAAAGTTATTTTGCAGGGGGTATCTTGTTGGGCCTGGGACCCGTAACATTGAGCTACCAAGGATGAATAAAGATTGCGAATAAAGATGAACAAAACCACAAGAGTATTATCTGCTTGAGAATGGAGGCCCAAGTACTATCAGTGGTTTCAATTATGGACCTGTGACCGTCGAGTCTGCAGAGCTCGTTTTGGGGGCGACACTAGCCAGAAGCGCCCCTACTACCAATGAGGTCATGGTATCTTCCACAAACCCGCGATTGACATTCGATCCATCGGTCAGGAGAAACTTAATGAAGAGTAAAGACTGTTACAAGCATGAGATATAGTGAAGATGGATGAGGGTCGCTACTGACGTGGGAAAGCTGTAAAATATAAGAGATAATGTCCATCTCGTAGCACCGTTATCCTTGAGCTATACATCGAAAGGAACTACCCGTACCAAATTATCATAGAATGAGAATAGCAAATAATCATAACATAATCTTGTCTTTGCAGAATAATGCACGTACAGGGGTGGGATCTTGATTTTTGGTTGCTCTACCTCAACATCACACATTAGCCTGGGAGTCGACTCGTCACGTTGTTTCGGCGGTCCGTGAATGATAAAAGTGCACGTTAAATGGCATTTACAGCATCCGTCGTCCTGACACAAACTAGTTTCACGGGTGTGCCTAAGAGTAAAAGTTTGTAGTCTTTGATTGCAGCGGTTCAAATTCAAATTTGGTAAAAGTTGTACCTGGTGCTAGAGCTAGGCTTCATGCAGCCATGAGAATGGTTAACTGCAAATTCATGACTTCCAACTTTCGAGACTTTTCTTTTCTGCAAAGTTTGTCGGCGAGCACCCCTGTCAATTACGGTCCGTCTCGGTGCGTGACACCTGGCCCATGAGAAGGCCAAGGACATGAAACAGACGCGCCCCACGGATGTGCCCCATAAACCGTTACGCCTTAGTCGAGGTCGGTTTTTGTTGGGGATAGTATTTTGAGCCCGGGGAATCTTCCTCAAGTCACAGGGTTCGCAGAGGGCGACTGTTCTTTCAAGAACATCGTAACATGAAATACGCCTAAAACCGAGCATTGAATCCTTCCAGACGCATTCAAAATGGATGCAAGATATTGGGGGCTTCAATCTCGCCTCGACTGATTTCCCATGAAAGATGAGCGCAAGACAGCGAGAGAGAGACGAACAATCAGTCAACCAATTTTTATTGAGTCAATCACCTGAGAGTACTAAAATGAGAGATTTCAGCCTTCGACGTATAACAGACAAATAATCGAGTGTCTAGACTTCAATATCCGATGATAAGTAGCGCACCTCTGAGAAACTATCAGGAATGATACCTTTACCCTGCGTCATTAAGTGAAGTTCAACTTTGTCATATTGACTCGTTAGGACAATAAACAATCATTCAACTTTGTCAATCAAGAGGTGGGCGAATTGTACCATCTACTTAACGCAAAGACTAGGAGACGACAGGAAACTTTCTCGGTAGAGGCGTTGCTTAGAAAAAGAAATAAATTATCTGTAAAACTTTAGTAACCGTCCGATCCTATCATGGATAGTCTCACTTTTGACAAACCTACCATATCCCTGACATTTTGATCGACGGACATGCAATCGCTTGGACCCGTGCATTGATGTGGGTAACGATGTGTGGGTAGAGGATGATGGATGATGAAGAGTGGGACATGGGCTTGGAGGAGCGCTGGGACTCTGACATGAAATGTACACTGCCCCAGCCAAGTCGGGACAGCGGAGTGTTAATATTATTCATATACTATCATCACGTGATAAATATAGGGGGCTCTAAAGTAGTATGTATATTCAAAGTTTCTTCTCATTATCTATGAATGCTACAGAGATACGTCACAACCTTGTGACCTGAGCTTTTACACTTGCACAACCTAGAAAGTGTGAAAATTTACACACTCTCTTTTCTCGTGATTTCACGTGAGCTGGCCTTTTGATGGTGTCTAAGCTGCAGGTTTGTTGCCGGTGTGGGCTGGGATGCCCGGTTAGCTAGTTGCTAGGCGCGATGAGATTCAGGTTCTACTATGACTAGCTCGGTAGCCTCGCGGTTTACCACACGCTCTTCTCATGGCGGTCATCTACGCGACTTGGATTCGGTCACTTTTAGAGTTGTGGATGTGGGGGTTTTTCTGAGTCGCCTGATAGTCATGAACCAAGGATGCTCAAGAGTCTGCGAGGAGCATGCAGTGGCATCGGAAAAAAGATTTTGCTGACAGCAGGACTGCATGTATGTGATAATTAGATGGAGGGGAAGGATTAGCATAGGTTTATATTCTCAAACCTTCCAGACTTCCGGTCTTATGCCCCTTTACCTGCTGCCGACAACTTGTAACCCTAAGCCATCCAGCCACCCCGGACCCTGGATATACATCTCTCCAGCTCCCTCCCTTTGCAGCAGCGCGCACATGGACAAAGCACGAGGAAAACATATCATCACTCTCGACTACCCGCAACGCGATCAAACCCACCGCTGATTACCGACTATCGTTATTCCCACGGTTTTGACTCAACTTCTACAACCGCAATCTTTGTCACAAAACCCCCATTTCTATTCCTATTCTACCGCCAGCCTCCATCATTCACTTCTGCCATTGCTCTCCTATGGTCTAACTATCGAACTTACACTAAACTTCTGTACATCAAATCATTTCTACCATCGCGTCGCATTAGATCAACGCAGGCAAGAAAAAAACATCATCGCCTTCAACAAAATCTTACAATTCTCGCCCACGCTCTCGTCGCCACTATCTCGTTGCGAGCCCATCAAAAGATATTAGAGTCGCACAAGCCCACCAGCTTAACGTGTAGATTATTATAGACTACCAACCCAATTATTAAGAAGGATATTCTTCGACCACATATCGGGCTGATCCCCTCAACATGATCGCCGAATCCGATGTCGCTGTGATGCCTTACAATACTCGTCGCAAGATACTTTCTTTACCTTCCCTCGGAATACGTATACCGGTGGCTCACGGCTCCAAAGCAACACCGCGGCTCTCTCCGCCCGCTTCTACACTCAGTAACAAATTACCACTAAGGAAACAAAAGCGCACGCACACCACTTCACCGTCTCCATCGCCTCCGTCGAAACGAGTCTCTTTCAAATACGAAAATACACCACCTCCATCCCCCCCTGCGACCGACACGCACACTTGTTCAACTAATCATGACGTAAACCAAATTGACTTGGAAAATATCAACGACGAAATTGTTGAGGCTGTCATCAGCCAACTTCACAAGACGGGAAATCGGCCCCATCTCGTTAAAGAGCTTGCCGCAATTCTCCGTCACACCGTCAAAACCGTTGAACAGTAGGTCATGAGCCTCGTCCCCTATCCATAATCAACCGACATCTGATTGTAACTCTCTCCAGATCGGCTAATCCAGCTGCCATCATATCATCTCGATTGTCCTCTTACATAAAGCGAGCATGGTCCGAAGACGTGCCCTGTCCGCTAACGAAAGAGCTGGAAACTGCGCATCCGAGACGAACTCATTATTACCTCACAAAGTATCCGTGCCAGCCTACATTCGACCCTTCAAGTCGCACCACCGTACCCCCTGAGATTATTTCACCAGCGACTTCAAGCATTTCTTCCCAGTCCGATGATATAGACGCCGAACGGCGAAGAGAACTTTCACCGTCACCCGAAGTCGATCTTTCATCGCCAGAGTATGAAGATGAGAATACTAAATCACCACGACCACCTTCTTTAGTCGCCTTCCCCAAAAGCCGCGATCCTCTGGAAAGTCAGCGGTTCACATCGCCGCCACTCGAAAAAGATGAAAAGGAATTCACCCAAACTGCACGAGGTATGCAACGGCGTAGACCAGGAGATGTAGTAATGGATGGGATGCCTTCTGAGCTAGGCGAATACACTTCCAAGAGTAATGAATGCGATCCATTCTTCGGCAGGCAGTATTTACTGCCCTTAGGCCTAGTATATACGAGTAGTCCCGCGACAAAATCAAGTGCTCTTAACTGGTGGCGAAATCTCGAAGAATCATGTGAAATTTGGGGTCGTATTGATACCACTTGGGATACCAGGAGCCCTGAAAATATTGAACTCGAGGAGCTCGATGGTATGCTAGAAGAAATATAAAACCAATATTGGTTCCATCAGACACAATGGCAGACTAATTTTGCTTCCATATACATAGTAGCACATCCAATAAGCCAGGTTTTTACGAAGCCGAGAACCTACTACAGCATCAAAAGCGATGTTAGCATTCACTCTTCACGATAATGCCGGAGTTCTAGCTTGAAATTGGTCTATAACGTGCAGTAATCGAAAGAGAAGGAATTATCGGATCCATGTCAAGGCCTTAACAGCCAGCCGAGAAAGTGTAACATGTACGATGAAAAGGGTCCTGTAAATTTTTAGAATCTACACACGTAGCGGCGTCTGGACTAGGTATGGGGGGTAGTGGGTCAGAAAGGTCGCGGTTCAATATATGGGCTATTCGGAGGTGCTAAGTGGCCGCGTGCATTGCCTAATTAAGTTGGCTCACAGCGTTATCAGGCTGTTGGAGCAATAGAAAATCTCCTACCATGCAAAAAATGCCCTGTATAGTAATTAGAACTACTCCGGCAATCATCCTCACGAACCCATGTTGGTGGACAATGTGCGCGGAATGTCAAAAGTATGGCAGATCAAAGCGTATGACTGCGTACACGCTACTAATCTAACTCCTGCGGGGTATCCATGCATAAATCTCATGCCTGGTCATTGATTGAGGTTGGAGTGTGCGTCGTGCCGATGCTCCGGCCTAATGACGGATAGAGAAAGACGCCCGATTACAGATTATCTACAGATAGCTGAGAGGTCCTAGAAGAATTGTCCCCCGTTCTCAGGCTATGCGAAATCGGCAGGCCGTTTCTCGTGACACGAATAAAGCATTGTTTACACCGATTCCCCGCGGCAATCTGAAGCCACTAGATGACCAGATGGCAAAATTGTGTAAAATGGAGAAGTTTTTTGTAAATCTTATAGATGGATGTAAAATTGATCCAAGGGTAGCTTCGTAGAGATGATAACTAGATGACTGGCTCGTTATCTGTCGTCTCAGATTTCTTGAGCTCTATCCAACACGTCGTACCGCCGTGCCACCATTTAGGAGTCTTCATATTCACAACTTCGAGTCCACTCTCGTCAATGATCGCGCGTATATCTCTGTTCCACCAGCAGCCGAAAGTGTGAGCGTGCGATTCGGCAGTCTGATCCAATATCCGATTCAGCCATCTCCAATGGCCACGTCCATGCTCGAGCAGCAAGATGCGACCATCTTCATCTAGACAGTCACTCATATTCCGAAGCAAGGCGATAGGATCATTCACAGAGCATAGGCCCATAGTCTGCACTATGGTATCATATCTAGCGCGTTGCCTTGCCCCACTAGCAGGTAGGTCAAACGGCGCATCAGGAATTGATGCCGGGGCTGTTGCGTCTGCTGCCACCCAACGTACGACGGGGTGTACAGAGGACGAATTCGGGAAGAGCGAGTTAAACTTACCACGCGCAATGGCTAGCATAGCTACACTTGAATCTATGGCCGTCAAGCTCTTGACCCCTTCTGTTTGATCTTGACGCCATTTTTCAGATCGGCTTTTGACATGGCGACCCGTGTCGCACCACTTGTAGAAAGCTAGGTTCCGACCAGTCCCGATGGATACTTCGAGAACATGACCTCGTGCTTGGGCAACTAGATTTTTGCGCAAACCGGTTATACCAAGCCAGTATTCATTTGAGTCCACCATGTCATCAAAAGTGCTTGCAATGCCATCATAGCATGCTGACACGTCAGCCTGCGCAGCCACGTTCGTAGTTACAATTTGGTGATTGGTACGACTGAGATTGATGAATATGAAGGTTGTGTAGGCCCCCATCATCGCAACAACTGTGCCTCCTATCAGTATGGAAATCGGGTGGAAACGAATTCGGTTCCCATAGCTAGAGCGCATGACAGGAGAAGGTAGCGGCAATTGAGTCCTCGGAATTGCTGGCTTCCTAATTAAAGTATCAGATGGTGGTGTTCCTCGAGAGGAAATGACGAACTGGATCAGACTTGCTTGTGGTCGTCAGAAATAGAGACTGGTTTCTTTTTCACAGAAATCTTTCGAGATGATTTCTTTGCAGTATGATTACACGCTGTCTGGGAAATACTTCGGAACTCCCATGTTGCCCATTGATAATTGTGGCGGACAAAGGCTACAGATGAATGTCGTAGTCTGAGATAAAACTTGGTCATGGGCTCCTTTAGTCGCTCAAAATTTTTTGCGTCGAATTCCCTTTGTCTGTATTTGATAAGTTCAAATTGTGATACCTAAGTTTTGATCGTACTTGTAGTTTGTGAGTGCATGTTTTCCAGAAGTATTGTGATAGAGAACGTCGATCACAAAGATTTCGATTATAGATGCCTCATTTCGCTTCCTTACGCCGTTAGCCCATGCTTTGCAGCTAACGGCATTGTTGACACCATGGTAACTCAACAAAGACTTCAGGAACAAATTTCATTCTTTCTGCGGCGGCAACGATTAGTGAGTCTTCCAATTGGAGCACACAGGAAAGAAAGCACCGAGAAAAAGGAAGAAGGCTGAACACCCGTCCGCAATGTCCTTCACGTAACTGGGACGAAAACATTTTCCCAGAATTACATTGATTCATATTTCGCAATACCAAAGATGTTAGCCTAAGAGGCAATAATTCAATACTCCCTACCGAATGAATACCTCACTCCCACCGAGATCTATTTCCACCAAGGTCTTATCAGTTTTACAAGTACGACTTTGTACATCCTTATTTCAATGACAACACCTCCCATCGACTTTTTCTGGCCTCAGCTGGGCGCCAATATATGCGCACGTCGAAGGTTGAAAGCTCTGGCGTACAAATTTTGGATGGAGATGAGAGAAACTAAGACAAAATTCCCAGATGATGCAAAGAAAGATAAAATCTCGACCGGTGAGAGGCTTCAAATTTTCGCAAGGAGATTAAACTGAAGAGTATTGTGTGCGCCAAGCTTTCGATTGCGAGAATGCAGCTGACTCTATAAACTCAAGCCAACGACAGTTTTCTTGGAGGAGTGTCCACCAATGAGGGCTCACTATGGGACAAGATAAAGCCACCAAAACTTCTTGGTGGTACTTGCGAATTATACCCGAGGCATAAGTGCTCTATTTTAAAATTGAGCTATCTACTCTGTACTTTGTCTCTGATATTGTGTCATAGCTAGATAGCTGTATATGCAATTAAAATCTATTGCGGAAAAAAAGCTGAGTCTCGCTCAAACTTTGCAGTACAGAATTTGGCCCACGAGGCAGTTATCTATGATCACCAACCACAATAATTCTTCGCTTGCAATGAGCCTGACTCCTTACAAAGCCACATCGAATCACTTAATACGAGTCGGATCATTCTCCGTAAAGATCCAGGCTCTAGCCTTCACTATCCTCCAAAAATATGCTAATGATGCCATCAAAATCTGCCGATGGCTTCATGTCACGGAGTACAATCCAAGGTAGAGAAACCTTTCGGATGGGCTATGGAGAAAGTACAATACACGAACCTTATTAAGCTAAGGATAAACAAGATTTCTTAAGAGATATAGAATCAGTTCTCGGAAGAAATTTAAGCCTGAAGAGTATTGTGTGCCTTACGAATTGCTCTGCGAGAGTGCAGATGATACTATAAATAAAACTGTGGGAGAGTATTATATCATTTAGGCTAATCCCTTAAGAAGATTTTGAATAGCTAAAGCACTAATTCCACATCAGATATAGGATGGCTTGTTAGAAACCAGAGAAACTTAGGCATATTTCTCGTATGGCTAGTGTCCAAAGATGACGAAGGCTCTCTTGGATAATCCATGGTCTTGAAACTTACACTGCTGGGTACTCAGCGATGACAGTCGAATGTTCTGTGTATGCAAACGGGTCTTAATGTAGCTTTTGCTACCGAAATCCAGAATCAAGCATTGTTTGGCACTTGTATAGGACAACGATTATATGCAGTAGCTTCATAGCCGAATATATATCAGATAATAGAAAAGTATGACTTTACGATGAAAATGCCTAAACTTCACATCTATCCCAAAAATTTTGTCTCATCCCTCTTCATAGTAAGATTGTATATACAAGTCGTTTCAAATATAATACAAGAATATATGTACCTCGAAAACGATGTCACCTCCTGTAAATATTTTACAGCTTTCCCACGACTGTACTGATCTCCATTAATCTTCACTGCATCTCATACTTGTAATAGTCTTTGCTCTTCATTAAGTTCCTCCTGACCGCTGGATCGAATGTCAATCACGGGGGACTTTTGCATCAGATTTTAATTGCGTATGCAGCTATCTAGCTATGTGACAATATCAGAGAAGTTTGTAATAGATGACTCAATCTAAAAGAAGAGCACTCATGCCTCGGATTTCATTTGCAAGTACCACTGCGAAACTATAGTGGCTTTTCCTTCGCCCCAAGCCAACCCTCATCCGTGAATACCCACCCAGGGGAACGTCTCAAAAACTCTGAGTTATCCAGACATGCCTTCATCATCCATTAACTTTTCCCTGCGCGAAATATGAACTTAGGATTCTCCCTCCCAAGTGAGGTAGGTGCCGAGGCTACTCAGACTATGCCGGAGAACACCACCAGGAGGCGGACCAAAACACCTCTCATTGTTGACTCGTGCTTACAGTGTGAGCTGCACTCTCAATCGCGGGTTTGTGCGGCCGGCATATTTTTCAAAAGCCCTTGGGTGCGGGTCTACTCTAACACCTACATCAGGCCCGCATCCAAATAAACAGCCATCTTTTTGAAGTTTAGGAGAGAGCTGGCCAGCCGGGCGCTAGAGGCTTATACATACCTTGGAGAAGCACCCCCAACTTTCCCAGCCTCTCATAACCTTCCGTCAATCGTGGCTCGAGACGAGTTTGGGTTTCGGTTGAAATGAGAGAGAAGTCATCTAAAAGAATGTGTGGGTGGGTGAGTTGAAGTAGCCAAGGCCGACTCTTTTGTGCGGCCTTGATTTGTGGAAGATACCATGACCTCATTGGTAGTAGTGGCGCTTCTGGCTAGTGTCGCCGCTAAAACGAGCTCTGCCGACTCTGTGGTCACAGGTCCGTAAGTTAAACCACTGAAAGATGTTCAGTCTATACACCTATAGATAGGTAGCTAGATTCAAACCTATGAGAGATGAAAGATAAACACCTGTCCGTAGTGTTCCATAAGTAATTGGGTGTGAAATGTTCTACTAAAACCCGGTTCAGTCAATCCTCGCAAAGCCGAAGTTAGCCCAGGAGGCAATCCAAGATTTCCCGCCTCATCAATTTTTCTCTCTCGACAACATCATTTACGACAAGGGCCTTGACAAGTCTACAAGTATGACCTAAAGTGTCCTTATTTGAATCACCGCACCTCTCTGCAACCCAGTTTCCGGTCTCTGTTGGCAACCAAATATACGGTCACCACAATGTGAATTGTGGCATGGGCAAAAAATTGGCGTAAAAATCTACCGCGGCACAATATTAGGATGGACGTGAGAGGGGCAAAGGGGGGTGTGATGATGTGGAAGGAGTCGACCGATTTTTTGCGAATAAAACTTCGGATCGAAGAGCAATATGCGCTTACGGACATGGTTATTGACGATGCAGAAGGTGGCAAACACATCGAGTGGGCTGGATGGTGCAGTGGTATAACCCCCCATGCCGGTCTCCCGAGTAAAGTCTGGATAGCTTGGACAACCATTCTACTTCAGGCAGGAGATCGCTGCTTTGAAACCAGGAAAGCTCGGCTATATTTGTCGTCGTGTTGCTGCGCATGGATGACGAATGCATGCTAAGAGATCCAAAGGTTTTGAAACTTCCCTTCAAGCACCCACGGACGAGGATCGACTAATTGTTGTCGCCAAACACATCTCGGGGGCAACTGCAAGCGAAATCCCGAGTAAGCGTCTCTAAACTCAAAAGAGTCATGTGATATTTTACAGATAGCATCGATTAAATGTTACAGCTATCTTGCTTGACACACTAAGGATAAAATGAGTAGAACTGGACGTAATGCCTTAGACTCACAGTGAGTTCAAGCCTATTTTGGAACCTGGACCCCTCGCAATATCCAGCATAACTAGCAAGTGTATATATTCATGTTCGCCATCTGGTACAACCTTTCAGACACCGGGATGAATGCGACTTGTATCTCCAGCAGGGCAGGAATCCCTTGCTTCCCAAATTCAATCCCAGATATCCTGCAATCCAGATGAACACCCGCGTAGTTAGTCTGACGGCAGATAACGTTCAAGTGAAATTTCATGTTGAGAAAAATATCAAACATCCAAAGAGGCTTATTAAAGAAGTCAGAAAGCTTCTCATGAGACATTGACACGAACAATTCTCCGCAGTGGAAGCTCAGCACAAGCATCTAGAAGCCAAGCAAATAATGCGCTAGGGCGAGGAGTCCAAGCTTTTTTTTTTTTTTTTTTTTTGCATCAGATTTTAATTGCGTATGCAGCTATCTAGCTATGACACAATATCAAAGAAAAGTACAGAATAGATGATTCAACGTAAAGGAAGAGCACTCATGCCTCGGATTTCATTTGCAGGTACCACTGCGAAGTTATGGTGGCTTTTTCTTCACCCCAAGTCAACCCTCATCCGTGAATACCCACCCAGGGGAACATCTCAAAAACCCTGAGTTATCCAGACATGCCTCCGTCATCCATCAACTTTTCTCCGCGCGAAATGTAATCTGAGATGTCTCCTTCCCAAGTGGAGTAGGTGCCCAGGCTACTCAAACTATACCAGAGAACATCACCAGGAGGCGGATCACAACACCTTCCATCGTCGGCTTGTTTTTATAGTGTCAGCTGCACTCTCGCAAGCGAAGTCTTGGCGCGCACAAAGCTCAATTCGTAAAACTCCTTGCCAAAATTCGGAATCTCACGCCCTTCGAGGTTATATCCTTCCTTTGCATCATCCTGTAAACTTGTCCTGATTCCTCTCACGTCCATCCCAAAGAACTGTCTCCCAGATTTGTGCGTCACGCTTTGCTTCCTCCGTCGGGTATAAATATCGGCGTGGGCGTGTATTTGGTGACCAGCTGAGGCCAGAGAAGGTCGAAGAGTGGTGTGGTCATTGGAATGAGGATGTACTTGGTCGTACTTGTAGACTCGATGAGACGAAGATAGGAGTCAAACTCGTTGGGAGCGAAATAACGACGTGGAGGAGTAATTTGGATTTTTGCCTCGTGGGCCAACTTCTTTGATATTGCGAAATTTGACTGAACTTGGCTCTGGGAGAATATTTCACTCCCAGGTTCGTAGAGGACACCGCGTACAGGTGTTCAGTCTTGCCCTCCGTCCAAGCATTTTATTCACGTTGGAAATATGATAGGTTTGTTGAGCTGCCGATAGTTTCCGGACCATTCGCTGTGTATGCGGCTATTTACTCGTGATATACAGTCAGTGACTTGCCACATGCTGGATGACTCTTCTGACTCCCGTCATTTTATGGAGCTTAATTGTAGATACTAGCATGAATTGTGGTTACTAAAACACAACGGTCAACCTCGTCCGTGAGTAGATAGAGGAAAGTATCTTTACCTTTGGTTATCTAAGCATTTCCTCGTTATTACGTACACGAGGTCTGCGAGAAGAGTCATCAAGTCTCACTTGATCCGAACCAGGATTCTCCTATCTCGTGTGGTGTAGGTGCCCCAGCTTCCTAGACGTTGCTCAAGAGATACGCCTAAACGGTGTGCCACTGCACCATCCGACCCTTGTTTGAGACACTGTGATTGGGATGCGGGTGGCTGATTTCGGATTCGCTGATTTCTGGTAACCAGGATTTGGGGTCCGAGCTTACAAGAATCCTCAACCCTGAAATGTGAAAACTGATAGTGTAAATGAGACGCTTCACTTACACCGAGTTAGTATACGACAAAGTGTCAAGCGCTGCCCACACACTCCGGATATTGTGCATGCAACTTTGCCCGATTCCTCCCAGCGGAGACTATAGACATGTCTGTGGATATTCATGTACTTCCAATTTTGATATCATTTAGCCCGATTTGGCGCCCTTTTGGCCCATGCAGGTGTCTTTTGAACTCTGGTTTAAATAAGGGAAACTTGCAATAATACCCCTTTATCTGTCAGATTTGTACTGCGCCACTTTGGACTCATCCCCAAGGACCGCATCAAGTTCACCACCTACATTTTTTATCTCCTGTGCCCGATTACAGCCTCAATTACTCCAAAAGACCGAAGCTGATCTAGCCATCTTTTCTTTTGAATCCATTCCAATCCTAGCCATGTCATTGGCGTTGTTTGCCGGTTTCGAAAGACCGGGGTCCGAATTTCGGACATATCTATCCCTTCCCATGACTGAATCGGGACAAGCCATCACCACATACTTTACACCCTCAAACGTATATTCACAATTGCATCTTCGATTTTGTCCTCCTAGTATAGTTCATCGTTGTGAGTAAGTTTTGAGCCCATCATGTGGATTCCTGTAGCCATGTATCGAAATCCGACCGCTGCTTTTTCTGGTTCGTCTCTTAATCTGACCATTCATTGTGCATGGCGTTCTTCCCGCCTACTTCCTGTCCTCTATTTGACTTAATATTTCCGAAGAGTAGGGCCCATTTTGCCGAATCATCTCTTCGATTCCGAGTAAGCTTACCCGCTATCTCTTCGGTAATAGGTATGATTTTTCCGAATGCAGATAATTTTATCTATTCAACAAGTGAACCGTTGGACAGTCTGGAATATAAACCTTCTTTTGCTTTAGATAAACCCAAGTAGGTAAGGCAAAGGTTTTATATTCTGGCATTCAACTGCTGATTGAGTGATTTACACTGGTGATAAAATTGAAGATTTCTGGTGGATGCTTCTGAGTGGCCAAAGTACCCTTGTGGGATGTTAGAATTTTACCCACTCCTTTCTCTCTCACTCGAGAATCGCAAAAAAATTTATGAGAGCATAAAGAGAACATCATAACGGCTAATTATATGGTACAGAATCTCGGGTCTGGCTGTATCCAAGTATTAAAAAGATGCGCGGGGAAATGGGTCACTTAGAGGACCTTTCGTAAATATAACCTCTGGGGTGTGAGAATTTACGAATAACTAGCTTTTTACAAATGACGTTCAGAAGAACGAAGATAAGCATGAGAAGTGCACGTGGGACTTGTTTTCTATTTCTATTATTGATATGAATCTTTTTTGATTTCCTTGAATTTCTGCAGTACCTTTTAGTCCCAGAAATGAATCATATGAGCGTGCCGCGATAGAGACAATGATAGGTATCGGATTAAACTACTTACCTTACAGTCTAGTAAGGTCAAGTTACATCATAATCTATGGGTAGAAGCAGCATTGGTATCTATATTCATAGTCGAGGAACAGTAGATATGATATCTAGACTTACCTACCGAATTTGAGAGTGGATAGTTGCCCGTCAAGGGTAGGGCCTACCTAATTTTACTCGTCGGCCACAATGATGTGGTAAAAATAACTGATTCATATTAGTTTATACTGAGTTGGTGTCATAAGGAAATGGTTGAACCGTCCTTTGAAACTATTGATGGTAACATGAATTAGGATGATAATTATACGTGTGAGTGTTTATTGTACTCCTTGACTCTATGACTATCTAGCGCATTGAACTCCTTTCTGACCCAAACCACAACTTATTCAGTACTCCTCGCCTTTTCTGTTGCTTGAAAGATCATTGATATACTGCCCGTGACGAATAGCAATTCAGCTCAGTGTTTACCCATGGAATTCAGCCATCTTTTCTACGGGACCTTCTACCCAAAAAAACTAAAAATGGTAGCTATGGAAACTGCGTGCGCGGGAAAAAGTCTCAAAAAACCTGCAGGCCCAGCCAGGCGAGGCCTAGATACCGGGACCACATGAGGTGCACATATCCATCTATATCTCCCTTCTTCGTAACAGTCGAGGCCGATTTGATCGATTCCGCCATCTCCGTATCGGGTGCCGGGTACGCTCCAGAAACTCATCGGATGGCTTTTCCTCCATGATCAAGGGTTGGTGATGAGTAGGGCTCCGACCCTACCATCTGATCTGATCGTGATTAGCTTCATGATAACGGTGATCGGGGTGTGTGTCGAGAGATGAAGACGAAATAGACTAAGGAAGCGGTTGGGAAACCTCGTCCAAGTGAGGACTTTGTTACTCAATCTCGGCTCTGCAGTCTCTACAGTGAGAGCTGGAGGTTCGTAGGGGACACCACCGACAGGTATTGAGAATAGTCTCCCTCCTGTCGTGTAAACTGTAGACATAATGTATGAAAGGGCATGAAGAGCAACTCCATCGTAATTATACAAGATCTCATGAAATTTGACAAGACAGATTTATACACAAGGCCTTGAAGCTCATGTTTGAGTTTCAAGGTACTGCAATATCACCATTCTGTAGAAATAATTTGATTATATTTTTATTGAAGTTATTTCTGAGTCTGAGACTACTAAATAATGACAGCTGTCTGATTTGCTGTTTTTTGTAATGAAGTTTTCGGTTCACTATATTCATGCAGGTTTTGGGAGCCTTGCTGTAGGTAAATTATTAAGATTTAGTCTGTAAATAAAAAAACTGTATTTGGAAAATTTCATACCGAAATCTATCGTCTGCTTTACA
The DNA here is from genome assembly GCA_905067625.1 of Blumeria graminis f. sp. triticale. NCBI lineage: Eukaryota > Fungi > Ascomycota > Leotiomycetes > Helotiales > Erysiphaceae > Blumeria > Blumeria graminis. The sequence continues at coordinate 8,400,617 of LR898477.1, forward strand.
AATAAGGGCTGAAAGCTCAGGCAATAGATTAGGATGATTGCTAGCTTGTCTGTTCATGTTCGGATTAGGTCCTGGTCAACGATGTCTAGCCTAATTGTGCTATGTTGCAGGCTACTGTTCCAATTATTCATGGGGTCGTCATCAGGGTTGTGAGTAGTTTCGGTTTTGGTGTCGGTTGTTAGATTGATACCTGAGCGTGTTGCATAGTAGTCAGACATGCGACTCGAGTAGCATATGCACGGTAAACCTCAACCCCAAACTGATGATACGAATCAGGTTTTACATGCTACTTCCTGTATGGCTAGCGTGGTTGGAATATGGGAAATTTTCCTATAGATAGATTAAGACGTTGTAGCCCTCTGATAGTTGGGACAAGTCTTCTACAATATTATATCGGAATCAATACTAGCCTCTCATTAAGCAATCTCATGAATTATTTCCAATGTCTGTGATAACAGACATCCACACACAAAGTCGACAACACCTTTAAAGTCGATAAGCTCATGTTGTAGAACATTGGCAATGGAACCTCTCAAGATCTACATAGATATCAGGGAAGTAAGTCTCAAGGATGGGAATATTCGCCAAAAAATAGCGAGATAGTTTTCCCTTATCTCAAAACTGAAAATCAGCTTGGTGTCGCACAGAAGATTTTGCCTCGATGTGTGTTTTGAGATAATTTTCTGTCTGATTTGTGATCTTTTTTCCATCTTAGTTTCAGGTTCTCTGTGTACCCATTTCGATTGCTCTTGAGCTAAATGTTCTTGTTATTTTTATCTATTGGGGATGCGAGTCATTGTAAGTTTCTAGGAGGTCCACAATTATTGCAGGGTACCATTTCTGAGGAGTTGGCTAAGCAAATTATCGGTAACCGCCGTTTATCTAGATAATTTATGAGGGCGGGTGACTTGTTAAAATTTCATTGGAGCTCTGAACTTTCATAATCCTCTCTAAAATTAAAGTTTCCCTTACCTTACGAGAGAGTAAACCATGCATGTAGTCGTACATCTATGCTTCTTCTTCGCGAATTTTTGAGCCATCGATCCCCTCCATAAGTAGGAAGTAGATTGCAATGTAGAAATAGCCGGGTTGAAGTTAGAGTTTAGCGGCAGGATTGGAGTTGAAGGCGATGCGCAATTTCACATGTAAAGTCTCCTATAGCTATGGATCCAATTTCCCTTATTTCTTGATAAGTAAATAAACACTATCTACTCTTAGTGGCGTCAATTTTTTGTAGGGTCCTTCGATAGCCATAAGTAGGCCACCAAAGCTTATATATGCTTTTCTAAAGATACGTTAGTTGAGTTTCTATTTGTAGCCAGTAGATTCAATTATTATTCATAGTTATTTATGGGTATTCATGGTTCTGGTGTGGTCTTGAAATTTTCATCACTTTCGATATTTTGAAGTTGACTTACATTGTTATTCCGTCCTCTCCATCTTCAAATTTGTGAATCTTGCCGTGACAGACGTAATCGAATAGATCCGCCAAAGTTGGCTCTCCACCGAGCCCATTGCGCGCTACATCACGCCAGCCTCGACCATCATCTTTGGTGCCATCGAGTGATAGATTAGAAGCTAGCACGAGATGCATGCTCTCACCGATTCCAACGTTGAAAAGTTCAATGTTTATATCGAGCGTCATTACTGTTTGCGCATCTATTGAGGTACCACCAATACGAGCCACACGATCATATTTTGAGTGGTCAATTGAAGTGACGGTAAAAGTCTCGTCAAAAAGTTGTGTCTCAGTTGATGAGGTCATACTGGGCTTGAAATTATATTGTGTGAAAAGAAGAGATTAGAAGTAGAATAATTTTCCGGCCAGCAAGAGTTTGACGGAGGATAAATCAGTCGGGAGGTAAGAAAATGTTTGCTGGTTCTCTTTAAACACATTTCTATGTTTGAAACTACAGTGGCCGGTAGGACCACCCATGCCAAACACCTTTCAACGTGCCCCCACATGCTATAAGCCTACAACATTTTACTCCCAACATGTCTTGGTCTATTGCTTTAGTGAAGGCAGTTCAAGCTTTTAATAGCTGGCTGTATTTCACAAATTTCTTCCGTAGAGCACAAGTATGTGTATGATTGAATCGGAATCAAGTATCAAGAACTCATAGGGCCTTAGATTAATTCAACTAATTCTTTCTGATATATTTTCTTTTAATGTAATCTGTAAAGCTTGAGATTGACGAGTGGTAGAAATTCGTGTAATCTTGGATCTTAGGCCCTAGGATGATAAAATAATGAAGGGCAAGTACCGAACAAGTGTCAGCGGTGTTCACTACGAACCTGGGGATGAAATGTTCTCCTGGAGCCAGATTTAGTCATTTTTTGCGAGACCAAAGACGTTGACTCACGAGGCAATGGCTCAAGACACTCAATCATGTCAATCTCTCACACCCAACGAGATCAGTTCCCACCAAAAAATCATCGGGTTTTCGAGCATCACTTAGTACACCCTCATTTCAATGATCACTCCTCTTGGCGACTTTCTCTGCTCTCAGCTGGTCACGAAATACACGCCCACGCCAATATTAATAGCCGCCGGGGGAGACAAATCTAGGTCACAGATTTGATGGACGGATGTGAGAGGAATCCGGGCGAGTGAACCAGATGATGCAAACGTTTGAAAAATCTCGATAGAAGTGAGATTTTTAAATGTTTGGCAAGGAGTCTCACAAATTGAAGAGCATTTTGCGCCTCAAGCCTTCAAATGCAGGCAACACCATGGCCACAGCCATGATCGGATGATCGACTGATTGTGCAAGCAAACTGTAGTAATAGTCGCACAGGTAATAATCTCATGTAGGCGGCGAATAGAGGCAAAATACTGGCTAGTGTCTTGGCATAGACACTACTGAATAGCGATGTAATCCGAACCTAGAGAGTTAATAGAAGCACACTTACTGAACCCACATCCGCTTATCAAAGTGAATTACCCCTGTGATACCTACACAAACATACCCCATTGTAGTATTTACAGATGAACTCCAGATTGATAGTGCATCTAGTGTTAAATGGGTCATCCTTTATGTAAACATGGCACCGGTCATTTGTCATAGCCAGAAAGTTAAATACACATTAGCTAATTTAAGAAACTGAATGCCAAAAAGCTGCAGAGTACCTCTCCCCAACGGCTCATTCGTAGTTTGGGGATAAGAGATTACAGGGTGGATCACACGATATATCGAATTATTTCTAAGGAATTAGACTGCGTCGATGAACTTTGGCTTCATCAAAAAAGTTCAATCTCTAGGCAGCACAGTAATACTGCAGGGCTCTTTGCTTCTCCAATTCTTACCTGTTCTTTGTAGACTCGCCTCGCTCCGAACACAAATCACTATCTTCTATAGCACTCGGATCGAAAAATAACACAAACACACTAATATGGCTAGACTCTACACAAAGAATAATCGAACATTTCAAGAGCTACATGTGATGTATGAAAGTGGGTTGATGGACATGGGATTAGATTTTCACCACCAAAATACCGGCCAATGTACTTTTCTAGATTTAAAAAATAAAAACAATGTACATGTGGCAAGCCGAATCCAAGGCCATATTGCTAAACCTCAAGCTTCTATCCTCAGCCTGTGGAATAATCCCGACCTAAATCTCAACTAGGATGCTCATGTAAAGAGCGTATAGTTCAAAGTGTAACGATAGATATAAGCTTTAGGTAGATTGTCATATCCAACATGGGGAGCAAAATGCCGCAAATTAAAGCTAGTGCATAATGACAGATTGGGACTGTCGCACATGTTGAGGTGGTTCGAAAGCTTGGGTGATTAAGAATGGTGTTTGTCTGGAAGAAAAGGCTCGTACATGAGCCTTTACTTGAAGTGTGTTTAAAACAATATAATTATCTCTCCTACCTTCCTCCTGGGTTGACGAATATAATTTACATGAATCACTAGACGATGAGTAAGAAATATAGTTTTCATGGAGTTTTCTTCTTGTATGATGGGGAACAACGCTCAGGTATAGGTGTGCGATCAGGGCTGGGACCAGACTTGCGGGAAAAATACCAAAGAGGATGGTTAAAAGCCTAGGAATTATTGAAAGAAGACGCCTCGATATTGTAAAGAAAGCCTAAAATTTCACCAGTAGTAGGGCTCATGAGCAAAAGTCCTCAACCTACCAATAGGTATTTACCAAAAGCAAAGTAGGATCCAACGCGTTGGTCTATCGAAAAATCTATCGGCTTAAGAAAGAATAGTTTCGATATGCAGTAATTTTAAGCTACTCAGGCTTGGAAGAAAAGACACTTACGCCTTAATTTGGACAAAGACATAGCCGAGTGGGGATATATTTACGGCAAGATTGACACCAAGGAACGACAGAAAGAGGCTTGGAGGGTTGTAATTATCAAAAAATGCGTCAAACCTTGAACGGGACAAAAAGCGAAGTATTCTAGACACCTAGCGACTGCAGATCACAAAAATATGGATGGCAGATTATATTTTAATCGACGGGAGATGGGACTTACAAGAATGAACAACAGAAAGACAACCATGAGGTTTCTTGTGCACGTTAGTAAGAATGAAATGATATGTGATTGAATATTTATCCATGACGGGCACAAACCTAGCACTCACACAGCATGATACGGAGAAGACTAGCTTCTCCGACGACTATATACCACGATAATCCAGGTTGACATTTGAACCAGCTATTTAGTGGGTGCATTCGCTGAAACCACTCGGGATCTTGTTGCTAGGAACTTTCACCCTTCCCTCAACCATGGATTTCCACCAAAAGGTAAACAGGAAAAACCTTTGGCTACCCTAACAAGCCTTTGTCATCCTGTCTATAATCGCTGCGCGAGATATGGCCTCACAGTCCTCCCTTTCTCGAGTGGGGTAGGTGTCCAGGCTACCCAGACTTTAATTCGGGGAGATGAGGAGCAGGAAGCGGACCAAACCGGCTTCTATCGTTGCCTGTTTTTAGAGTGTCGGTTGCACTATCCGAAATCGTTGCCTCGGCGCCCACGAACACCCGTAAGTCGAAAACACTCGAAACATGTGCGTCCCAGCATGCACGTTTGTGACCTCTTCACTTGTTCGTCCCATGTCCCAGCTGCCTATCCTCCCTCAAGATGTGTAGCGCCATTAGAGCAACGGTCTCCCATGGACCAAGACCCGAGCTTTGTATATCATGACTCAATCTTCTCCTTGCGGCAATACATAGCGTCGTAAATTTATAGTGGGTGATGGCCGGTAATGAATGAGGCAAGCTCCTGTTTGCAATTGGAGCACCTTCTTTATTGGTCGTCGAGGCGAGATGATATGTGGCTAGATCGGGGTCGAGGACTCAGAAGATAATGGTGAGTGCTGCATGGTTGAGAAATCGTCAAATGGAGATATTCACGTGTCTGCTTTCCACTTCGATTTGGATGCGATTCTTCTTGGCTATCCCAGATATGCAGAGCATACTGAGCGATTACACCGGCACCACTGGGAGGTGAAGAGTTCGTCTTTGCCGGCGTTCATGCAGGTATATCTAGCTATAAAACTTACATAAGAGGAAACCAACTCGGCCAAAAACCCCCAAAACTGTCTGTCTCGTATCTATTTGTTTTGTGAGGTGTCCTACAGGAAGTGCGTTTACACTGTACGTCCAGTGTTAATACCGTCCTATCCTTCTCCCCATCGCTCTATCCTTTCACTGACTGCTGTCTCAACTTCTTCTGCAAGCCAGAACTATTCAAGCCAGCCGTTACTAATTATCCACTCTATAATTCCCTTTATGTCATCTGGGCTGCTCATTATAGCTTTAAAAGACCTATCCTCAGCCTATTGCAACACCTCTCCTCTTCCCTTAGCCCAATGAGGACAAGCCATGACCATATATTTCACGTTTTGTGACGAATATCCACACGGGCAATTTGAATTTGCCACTCCAGGGACCTTTCTTCTATAAAGATAAGAGTTGAGGCCGACATGCTCACTTCTCATCTATATTGGAATACTACTTTGGGCCCTGCTCAGGTTTCGGTGGATGTTAGAGGGTGTGTTTCTGTAGATGATTCTTTTTCTGCCTGTTCTCTTGTCGGTGATAATACTTGCTACTTTCCAATGTTCTGGGCCTACCGACGCCTGATGAGAAGACAATCGCTCTTTCTTCAAAAGTATCCATGCGATTTCCCACTTCTGGAATGCTGCTATCTTACATGCTTCTTTTTGTCTGCGCCTCACCTTTTCGTTGCTACATGTTTTGATCCACTCGTTAATATCTTGGCTTCGATTCTTGGTGTGACTATTTCTGCTCAGGCTACACGTCTGCTACATTTTACTATGTGTGGATAGAATTGTCTGCTTGATAGGCTGACCTTCCGAAAGTCTGTTGTGTTCAATCCTCCTAAGCAAGCATACATAATACTTGTCTAGGGATAGTATCTCTCCCACTGAGGTAAACTAAGCTAGTCAGGCCATATGACCTCCCTAGCAGTACACAGGTTTTATCCGTAGCAATCGGACTCTCTAGTCAACATTTGCAACATAGTACCGTGTCCAACGTGTCTTTTTTAAGAGTACTGATATCTACAAATAAACCACATAGTACGAATATTTCTGACACTAAAAGAATTGTTTAGCATATCTGAGCCACTGGTTATGTGTCGTAGGTAGATATTTTAATACATATTAAAAAGTTCAACGTTAGTTTACTATATACTGAACAACTAGACAGACCACTCAGAGTTTACTAGAAAACACAATAAAGTAGCTCTATAGCACGCCAAGTGGCACTTTCAGGTAATCTACTTAAACAAATTGGGACTGGATCCTTATTGAGAAAGCTATCACTCTATACGCCCAAATTCTTTAGGTCCTTAGATGATGTTTAACCTAAAGATAAATTGGATTTCCCGAATTATCTGATTGATTTCCACGGAGGAAGCCACAGTACCTTTCTGGAGGCTTTGGAAGCCGGATCATTGGCCTAAAAAAGAATTTCTAACCAATAATTTCTATCGGAACTAAGATGGCTGAGGTTTTTTCATGTAACTTACGGTGAGTAGCATGATACCTCCTTGGTGGATAATTTCTGCTCTTAAAATTTGATTATCATCACCTTCAAGGCACTAAGTGATACAGATAGTACGACTAATGTTACCTCAACTAACCTAGCTTGAGCCTATAGTTTCACTTAACCTTACTTTTGGAGAAAAATGAGGTCATAGGAATGCGTTGAGAAGAGATGTTCCAAGAATGTTCACAGCTCTTGTAAAATGGTATTATTAATGCATCTTGACTTATTTCGGTAAATCTTATAAAGTTAATTCGAGTTCAATGAGTTAGGAAAGAGATTCTGCTACAAATTCATCGTTTTTCTGTCTTGAATATTATAGAATAGAGTAATTTTAACTTATCCAGACGCCATTTGTTGATGTTGAATAGATTCTATCTCATTTTTGAAATCCTACTAAGCTGAAATTCTATTTTGGCCGAGAAAGGCTTTGAGTAAATTTGAACGACGATGATTTCTTTCAACCGTTTATATTCTGTATGAGTCTAGGATTATTTTAGGATGTGTAATTCTTTGCAAATACAATTTTCGATACTATTCTTTGAAGATTTGTACTATTCGTGCCTGTAAATTCCAAAAAGACTGTAAGCGCGTCATGTCTCCGAGAACATCAATGATAACTAGCCCTAAAAGTTTGATATGGATAATGAGTCATAGTTTCATCTTGATAATTCTTGCCTATATACCGAGTTCTGGTCTCTGATGGTAGAGTTCTGCATACAAATAGTCACAATTACTTGGGAATTTGCGGTCCGAGATTGACATCCAAATATTCCATTTCTGCAAGAATTGCCATTAATACTGACTTATCCGAATCTTTGTTTTGCCAGTGCCTTTAACATTGCCATCGTGCTCTCTTCCTTCGCCCTGTATTGCTGCAAGCGTTCCTCTCGCTCAGCCATTCGAGCCCGTAAATTTTCTTCTTTTCTGAGCTCTCGCTCATTCTTCTTTCTCTCGAATTCCTGCTTTTCTTTCTTGAAGGACTCGACCCCGTCTACACACCCCATTAACTCAGCTTCTGGAACCTCGACCGCACCAGGTGACCTTTCACGGAACGATTTAAGCTTTTCGTTTAGATCTTTTTTCTTCTCCAACTGCCGCTCTCGTGTGCCAGGTGGGGCGCGAGGAACGAGCTCGTCCAGGTCGGCCTTTCTCTCACGCTGGGTGAGCTTACGGTTTAATCTATGCTCATCACGACGCGCAGATGCGTCTGTAAGATTCATTTCTATCGGGAAAGTTAGCGGGCAAGGTACAATTTGATTCCAGAAAGAGGCTCTACCTCTCTGATATTCCAGGTCAGATTGTCGTGGGATGCTGGGTCCAGACCGCCGTCCACACTTCCGTGATTCATGATCTGGAAGCCTTGGACCTATAGAGGAGTCACTATCGGAATCATCATTGTGTTTGCGCGCTGATTTCGCCTTTACACAGCTGACATGTCCGTCATTATTTCGCGATACATCGTTCTGTTCTGAAGGCTCTTGGGTGGCTAGAGTCGAAGAAGCCTCACACGCCCTTTGCTGCGTTGCGGGATCATACCAGCCCTCAGATAATTCACCGCGATTCCTTCCCACCTAGTGAGCACTTGTTTTCTAGTCTTCGATCTGGGACCAACTACCATTTTCCCAAGAAACTTTTCCATCGCCCTTTAACCTCTATCTGGTCCAGAGTTTCCAGAGCTATACCCTTTTGAATATCCAGGTATAGCGCAAAAATCGGCTTGAAGTCTCGATAATCTCGCCTGCTTAACTCGCGCGCATTAAATGGACGAGTAAGTACATCTGTCGTGGACGACCCTACGATTTGCTTGGGCTTGGAGCTTAAAGTTCGAGGTGACCGGTCCTGCCGGTGATAGGTATGTGTCCGACAGGGCGAATGAGACCGATTATTACGATTCCTTCTCCCATCATCTCCCATTGTTAAAATGAAATCTCAACGAATTTTAAATTCTGCAGTTCTGTGCCTCTAGTTTTCTTGTACCCGAGAGATTTCTGGTTGTCAAGATATGTGTCTGTTGTGTGATTTGGGAAAACGTAAGACCCGTTCCAAACTTAGTTGAGCTTCGCAGACGCTGGCCACGCGATCAACATTTATCTTTTTTAAAAAATTTGGCTTTCCTCGTTCCAAGACTTCACCAGGCGTGTAGTTCCTTACTGCTTGCAGGGCATGAACACCTATGTCTTGCGAAGTAAATACTATCCCTCATTCTCATTCCCCCCCCTCTATTATTACCTCTGCGCACGAGCCTTCATTTGATCACTCACAACGTAGAGTCATCTACCCCATGAGTGCACCCCTTACCAACCAACAAGATATAGACCATTTGCAGAATCGTGACAGCCAAAATATTTCAAACTGTGTTGGTCGTGTCTTCGACTTGAAAAGGAGAATTGACTAAAGTAAATGGACACCGTACATTGAGAACTTAGTGAAATTAGAACTCAGTCAAGCTAACTTTTACGGGGTTTGGGCCCGCCAAGTGACCCTTTTTAAAAAACATTACTGTTAAATTTATTCGAGATTTTCAATTATCATGAGAGAGTCAGAGAGAGCAATGAGTGACCATATAGGCATTTTCTGGAAATGTATATTCTCTATGTAAAATGACTTATTTTGAAGGGTGCAAGTGACAATGTAAACACCGTCATGGTTGGATGAAGCGGTGGTACATACAGTAGGTTGGCCTCCCAAGTAGAATCTGGATAACTTTAACACATGTCCTACTTGGGGATGGAGATCGCTGGCTCAAGTTTAGCAAGATATTAGTGTACTTGTCATGGTGCTTGTGATTATGAATGATGAAGGCATGCTTGGTCGATGAAGAGTTTTTATTTGTTCTTTTGATGGGTACCTACGGAGGAAGTTCGGCCGTCTATGTAGGCAAAAATGTCTCAGTGGTATTTACAAATGAAATACAGAATATAAACGTCTGCAACGATAAATGAGTCGACCCACGTAAACAGTGTTACGGTTTGTGTGTCAAATGTCTTGTTTTTCGTTGTTTTTAATATTAGTTCCCAGGTTATACCCGCTATCTACCAAGGTTCAAAGACCGGTGTTCAAAGCTAGTATCACATCTATGACACACCCAGCATGTTCCAACCACGCGAACCGCTAAACAAATAGTAGCTAGTGTCACAGGTCAAGTATTGATGCTAGAGCAATCAGACGTATGAAGGTAGCATGTTTTTTTCTGTGACCATCTGTGGGAATCCTACTTAAACTATTTATACACTCCCTATATTATCTAGAAAATTATTCTCACCTGATGCTAGTTTCTAGTATTTCCCCCTGAGTCTGGTTCGCAGTCTTGCTATCAGATACCAGAAATTTCTACTCACGTCCAGATTAATCTAATAAAGTTGTGAGGTTCGTAGAATCGTAAAGCACGGGTACAGTATAATTATCGGCTCACTAGCCTTTACAGCTATTTGAAACCAAAAACCAACACAGATCGCAAAAAGAATAGAAAAACAGAAGATTCTATCCAGTAGGACTGTAAGGGTTTAATGAATTCAGATGTACTTGAAAGATAATAACTCTATAGGAATTAATAACTTGTTCCTTGGGAAGACTATCTCCCACGTACTATCCCATACGTTATATGCTCTATGTAGACTAGTCTTAACTCCCTCCATTGGCCCCTGAGAACCATCCTTTCTCCCGGCACAACTCTTCTCCTGTATCATACACCCCATCTGGTGCGTACCCCCTAAGCGCCCTTTTCGTCTATCCAGGAGCGTTGCCCTGCCACTACCTTACCTAGGAGACGGAGTCATCCTAATGACCAGTCCCAAACCGGGCAAAGCCCGTCACAAGGACCCAGCCAATGTTTTCCTTACGCATTCTCTAGCCCGTCACATCTGCCAAATGACAAAATCCTTCATTCTTCGCTGAGAGCTGAAGAAGAGTCGATGGGGTTTCTTCCCCAATTGTCGATCCCTCTTCAAATTTTGTTCAAGTCATGACTGAATTCTTCCAGGTGCTTCTAGCACTTCACACTCGTACCTAGGGTTCCAACGACATCATCGTATCCTTCGGGGCAGGTTTACTTCCTGCATTATGGTTATGAGGTTCTGTATGACGTCTTGGAGTCTGAACCTTGATAATATGTGGGAAAAAAGAGGTAGGAAGATGTGAAGATCAAATCTACGTATAATCTATATGGAAGAGACGTTATTTTATATCCATGCCTACAAGAGAAGTGTTCATAATACCATGCACGTGCGCTTCGGCTAATCCTTCACTGTGCCTTGCTAGCCACACTCAACTTAGTTCATGTGACACCTCATAACCCATACACACCCATAGGTATTGTGTATTACAACATTCGTATTTTCATGTAATTTAGAATATCGGGAAGATATTCTTCCCACTATAACTGAGTCTCATCTCCTCTAGGAGGCATAAATTTCCGTAGACAGCGTGACGTATTAAGTCATCTGACACTGTTTTTTTCATCTTGGGCCCCTTCTTCTTTGTTTGGGGAAGCTGGGTGCCCCCGGCTCTAGAGTAGTAAGCTCTGGCGTCCTTTTCCAATCCGGGACTAGTATATTATAATCATTAGCTAGACGTTAAATACTAAACAAACAAACTGTTAAATTATAAGAAGGGTTGGTCAAACATATTCATCCCTACAATTTAACATAATGGAGTTAGGATTATGGTTATTGGTTGCCTAGGAGTTAAAAAGGGTAAGGCGTCTGTTGATTTTATATACCCTGTATTAGTAGTTTCACATTAGCGTGTGGATGAGACTAGGAGCGATACATTAGAGGGTGCGAGGTCGCGATACTTCCATTAAGCGCGTAGACGTAGAGACGAAGATACACGCAACGATTTAACCCTATACTTTATCAAATCTACTTCCAAATATTCCAGTAACAGTACTACTGTATTACCCGTCCAGAGGAATCATATTCTATAACAAACAAACAAACAAACATTCGTATTTTCATGGCCTATGCCACTGCATATCAATCTTGTATTACTTAGCAGTCAACATTCCCCTCAGGGATGGGGCCTTAGTTGTAACTAGTGCCTAGTAGACATAATGATAAATAAGTATCACAACATCCTGCCTCAGCATGTTGAATGAAACCCAATTACTCCTTAGTTATCGGGCCAAATCGGATCGGTCGAGTCGAGCAGTCTCAGTTATCCGAATGGTGAGGACCACTACAGTTGTGGCACTTGGTCATAGCTCTGCACTCCGCGGCGGTGTGCATTGATGGGCCGTAGTTCCAGCAAGATGCAGTGCAAGAGCAACCACGAGTGGCATGGTGGCCAAGGCAACGTCGACACTGTTCGATTTGGCGACGAGGCTGAAGTATTTTGGCCATTCAAGACTCGTCGAAAAGGCGGAAGCTTGCTCTTGAAACGGCTCTTCTAGGGTCACTCTAGAAATCTCATCCGAGATCCACTCGGCTTCGATCGTTTCAGCGCCTTCCAGTATCTGGGCCTTCGCTGACACATTGGATATCCTGGAGGCCACAAGGTTCGAAGATGGCTCGATTTTGGCGTTGACTCTTGCCAATTTCGATGAGGCTTCTAAGAGGCCTTGTCGATGTTAGCCGTTTTTTACCACAATGGAAAACCCTGACTTAACTCGGGGTATCGAGCTACTAGTAATAGAAACGCATATGTTATGTTCCAATAACGCGAATAAGATATCCGCGGGTGACAATATCCGCTACGGGTGGTTGCTGTCAAGTCGTAGGAATAGTCGTTTGTCCACTTTTGCCTTGACAGCCTCTTTCTTTTGAGCTGTTTTCGCAGGTTGCGGCACAGCTTCACTATCGGGGCTGCTTTTTGTCGCAGTCCATTTTGCGCCACTGTAGCCCAGGTGCCTGTTGTAGCCTTGGCTAGGACAGCGAGGGAGTTTTGGCAATTGACGTCAGGAACTCTCGGAGGAGAGTTTGACGTGCGAAGTGGCCGTACCTATAGGCACAAATTGCATGATGGCGGCATGTATCGGTCGAAACTTAGGCGGAAATCCTACTTCTAGAGTAGCGTTCTCCGACAATTTTGACTCAGTTGGAGAAGATTTGGAAGGCCCTTCTATCCTGTAGGAAGTGGAAGTGGTTGAAAAAATTCCTCAATAATTTCGACCGACCAGATTATGCCAGTATCGGGCGCAGAGACGATGGTGTGGGCTTTTTCTAGTTTTGAAGTAGCCATCTATCATCTCAAGCGTAACACGTACCGTAACTATCCGACGGGATACAGGGCATGAGGTAAAGAGCTTATCGACAACCATGAGCTAACCACTAAACAATGAGTCTTTATTACTTGACCAGAGATCACTATTGTTAGGTAAACTCTCGAGCCAGCATTACCATTCAGCAGCGGCAAGTATCAGAATATGTTGGTAAAACACGAAGTAATACAAATTGGGTGCCGTCACGAAGTCAGTTGTCCGTCATGAAGTCAGTGAATAATGTCAATTGACTAATATTTCGAAATACCTAAAAGGTTGTCTCCCCTATCTTCCTCTACTCCAAGCGCCTCGCTATTGAGCTGAGTCAGATCCCTGTCAGTGTTCTAACGACAACCTGAATACCGCAATTAGATAGAGCAATTCATACTGCCCAAATATGATCCTTTTACTGACAGAATGGCTTCTCGAAACACCTGGTTTCAGATGATTATCGTATGAATGGCCAGTTGAAAAGTTCACAAGCCCTCGTTACCATTCAGAGTTGATAAATCTTGGTACAAGAATTGTGTCACGTTTTGTAGTCAAGGCTGACGTTGAAAAATGTCCCTTGGACGATGGAATGCTTTGGAGGGTGTTCTTAGAGTATTAACATAATATAATAGAGGGCAAGACTGAACACCTGTACGCGGTGTTCTCTACGAACCTGAGAGTGAAATATTCTCCCAGAGCCAAGTTCAGTCAAATTTCGCAATATCAAAGAAGTTGGCCCACGAGGCAAAAATTCGAATTAATCCACCATGTCGATCTTTCACTCCCAAAGAGTCCGATTCTCAACTAAGCTTCATCAAGTCTACAAGTACGACATAGTACATCCTCGTTTCAATGACCACACCTCTCGTCGACTTTCTCTGGCCTCAGCTGGTCACCAAATACACGCCCACGCCGATATTTATACCCGACGGAGGAAGCAAAGCGTGGAGCACAAATCTGAGAGATAGCTCTATGGGATGGACGTGAGAGGGATCAGGAAAAGTTTACAAGATGATGCAGAAGAGGGATACGTTTTCGACAGGCGTGAAATTTCGAATTTTGGCATGGAGCTTTACGGATTGAGCTTTGTGCGCGCCAAGACTTCGCTTGCGAGAGTGCAGCTAACACTATAAAAACAAGCCAACGATAGAAGGTGTTATGGTCCGCCTCCTGGTGGTGTTCTCTGGTATAGTCTTAGTAGCCTGGGCACCTACTCCACTTGGGAAGGAGACGCCTCAGACCATATTTCGTGCGGAGAAAAGTTGAAAGATGATGGAGGCATGTTTGGATAACTCAGGGTTTTTGAGATGTTCCCCTGGGTGGGTATTCACGGATGAGGGTTGACTTGGGGGGAAGAAAAAGGCGCCATAACTTTGCAGTGGTACTTGCAAATGAAATCCGAGGCATGAGTGCTCTTCCCTCACGTTGAATCATCTATTCTGTACTTTTCTTTGATATTGTGTCATAGCTAGATAGCTGCATACGCAATTAAAATCTGATGCAAAAAAAAATAATAATATAATTTATTTTCTTAAATTATCGCACAGAAAACTGAAAGTAGTCGTCGCAATGATCTACAGAATCAACGTTTTCGCAAGCACCAAGATCAACTATTAGGGGTTCGATGCTTTAGGGTTTTAAGAGAAGCTAGGAGGCTAGTTTGAGCTTATCAAGTCACATTCTTCTAGGCCTATAATGTAGGCGCCACGCCAACAGCAGAAAGATTCTCCAAATATATCTGATCTGATCCGTTATATTTCTATTAGTACAAAGCCTACCTATTATCTGAAAGCTTTTTAGTACCTGAAATCCTGGAACAGGAGGTAGACTGCAACGTCGGTATCTAATATGAGTCACAAACAAACTCTTAAGATTCCGATAGGAAAGAATTACTCTGAAGGATATCACCACCCATCAAGGGGTTGCCGCGCCATCTCTAATGCAGAATAATGTATTAATACGTAAATTCTTCGGTTATCCCTATAGTCGAACACAATTTCTGGGTCAAGTGAGGTGCAAGTGTTTGATCGTGAGCCATTGTCTACGAA
The DNA here is from genome assembly GCA_905067625.1 of Blumeria graminis f. sp. triticale. Lineage (NCBI taxonomy): Eukaryota > Fungi > Ascomycota > Leotiomycetes > Helotiales > Erysiphaceae > Blumeria > Blumeria graminis. The sequence continues at coordinate 8,415,890 of LR898477.1, forward strand.
TTCTCCTACAATATCACCTGCCACCTGAACTAAATTCACCTCCACGTCGCTCCTGATCTACTCGAGAATCAAACTCTTGCTGAGCTTCTTCTCTAGATAACTCTGATGTTTTTTCAGCACCAGAATACGGAAAATTATCATTGAAAAAGTTGTCTTCTCTAGTACGCCTCTTCTTATATTGAGGTTTCTTACGTGCAGAATGGGACGACTCTGACCTTTCAATCCGCTCACCGCTCCTGATCTTATCCCAGGTTGACATCTGTGAGTTTGGCATAGTGTTCGACGAGCTTGTATCTTGACCATCAGCAGGTGACATATTATCAAGAAAAGCGTCCAGTGAATACGGTTCTGTGTCTTTGGGCGAGGTCTGTACTTTATCTATCGTGGTCCGAGACGTTGACGGAAACCTAGTTTGTGGGGACATGCCCGAAATGCTCTCTGACTGAGATTCTCCTTCTGGGTTATCTCTATAGAACGTACTTTCTATAACACTTGACAAGCTCGTATCTTTGTCTTGTGAAGCAGCTGATCCTGTGTTTGCGCTATAGACAGGCAGCTTTGATACAGAGCTTCGCTGACTACCTTCACTTATTTTTGTCTTAATAAACGTAATATAGTTTTTTAGGCGTGGATCATTAGCAGCACCCACCGAGGCTGTAGATATAGCGTAGCTACCAAAGAAAAGTCGACTCATGAGCTCTCCCGACATTCCATATGAAAGATATCGAAGTGTATGCCAGCATATTGTTGCATAAAGCCCACATAATGGCCCAAAACGATTCATATTCCAGAATTTTAAGTCAGGTTGCCATAGGGGAAAGCGGAACGTATTCATGGTATTGTATGCCCTCCATATACCGCCAGCAATTCCAATTGGTGTTCCCCAGGAGGTTATTGCCTGGCGCTTAGCTAGCCAAAAGGCAATAGCGTTAACTTCGTCTTGATTTAGTCGTCGCCCCATATCCCTTGTTGCTACCAACATCTTGTGATGGGCCTCTCGTTTAAATTTTGCTTCGTATCCAAGGATTCCGCCAAGAATTGGGATAGGTTTCGGGAAGCCCGTCATATCTATATGGTATTGTACAGAGCTATTGCTTGATGAAGATTCTGCATAGGGATCATTATCAGAGTAAGGTGGCGCATCATCAGCGCCTTGGCTGCCGTCCACAGGAAAGGAAGGAGCAACGGCCATTATTGTGAAGGTTTATATGAAGGAATTGGCGCACTTCACTAGATGCGAGAAAAGATCACACAGCTAACACTCTCGAAGCATTACCATTCAACTCTTGTGACGTTGTCATTCGGAGTATTTGTTGCACTTACTAATACGAGTGCTCAGACCACCAAGTGGCTCTGCTCGAGTTGCAACAGATTTAGGATAGACAGACCAAGATTTGGCTAGTTGGCCAGCCCAGGATGCCAGCAGTCAAGTGTGACATCAGCGATGAAAAGTAGACTAACCGTCATTCTGAGGCCCTAGGCAAGATTTTATCAAACCTTGAAGCAATTACGCGCGGCTCTAGTCGAAATACCTGATGCTGATATGAAAGTGAAGATGTAAATTCACGGTCCCCTTCCGTCGAGTTAACACGGCTCAGAGGGGTAAGGTCTGTGCGGCAAATAGGATCATCAATTTTTTTAAAAGGGGAACACAACTTCACAGCATGCAGTGGCCATAAACACAATTGTCGTAATTTTTTTAAATAACTAGGGAAGGAATGGCCTCTTCAAGTGTCACACCCATCTGGATCTAATGGGCATAAAAATGTATGGTACAGCATGGACAGCAGACTAATAAATACTAGAATGGAATGTTTCGTATACGTCAAAATTGAGCGAATTGGATACTGGCCTTAGTGCAACCTTTACTTGAAGGATTCAACAGCCTTGACATAAAACTGTAGGATAATACCCTCAGTTCGTCTTGCACGCTGATGTTTCGGCTATGCAAATTAGATCTCAGTGTTCGAAACAGGCGCAAATCTTGAGGACTACAGTCAGAGGCTACAGTTAATACTGATAAGAACTCTACAGAGGGGTAGAGACAAAGGTGTTCAGTTAGAAACGACGAAGATTGAGCTCTAATATTTTCATAATGAAAGAGAATATCAGGAACCTCTCTTAATGATGGAGGAAACCGTAGTTCTTCCGAAAAATCACACCCGCTGGCTTGGGATAGTATTTAATACGAGGCTATCATTCAATGAACATGTACGGCGAGCCTGCTAGCGCTGTAGTGTGGTCACTGATCATGTCAAGAGACTAAGAAACACTGTGAAAGGTGCACAACCTGCTCTTCTGCGGCAAGCCCTCCAAGGTATAGCTTTTGCCTTAACTTTCTACGGAGCTGAGATGTGGTATGGACCAAAAACGTCCAAGTGGGCAAAAAATAGAGCAGCTCGAGCTGTATTACCAGCGTATAAAACTACCTCTGTCCCAGCCCTATTGCGGGAAACTGGATGGGCCCCAGCGATTACTTGGCTAGAAAGAATACACAATCGCTTTGTGATTATAGTTGCCTCGGTTGACGCTAAGCGCCCCTTACGAAGCCGTTGGAATATAAAATATATCCAATGGCTTAGGAGCCGACAAAAGGTTGAATTGTCGCTGGACACTATTACTCCTCCTTTGCTGAGCCTTGATAGGAGTAAAGCAAAGGAAGAGGTTGGAGCTATCGGGCGGGAAAAAGGTCTGACTGAATATAGAAAGTGGGAACAAAGCCAGAGGTACAACCTGTTAGATCTTTTTATTTATTCAGATGGAGCAATGAACGAGGAAGGAGAGGCAGGGAGTGCGTCTGCATCTACGGGGGCTCAAACTCAGAAATCACAAATGCGAAGATTCTCCTCGGTCGGACGGCAGAAGTCTTTAATGCAGAGATTATTGGGGCAGCTGAGGGTCTAAAAGCAGTCATGGCATATTGTACGGCTAAATACGCTACAAATATTGTGGTATGTCTGGACAATGAAGAAGTGGCACTACGACTACATACTGGGTACCTAAGCCCATCCAGCTCGGTCAAGATTGCAGAATTTCAGGCACGGAGAGAAAATTGGAATAGTAGAGAGCAGTCCTTGAGAGAAGTAGAAGGTCCGGTGAAAGTAAAATAGGACCCGGGCCATTCAGGGATCAAAGGAAATCAGCGTGTAGACATATTAGCTAAAGAGGCTTGATGCGAAACAACTACACGGACAAAAGCTTCAAAATATAGAGCTAAAAGTCTAATAAAGGAGCTGCACGAGAGTAGCATCATCCGGTTTTGGAAGGACCACGCTCCGAGTAGATATCAGAGTCTGAAGATACCCGTGACAGGGCAAACGCCTGAGGAATTACAAAATTTATATCGGAAAAATCTCGCATCACTCCTTGCGGTCCGCTCTGCTCACGGAGACTACGCCACGTATCACAGACGCTTCCAACACCAAGACATTGTGTATCTATGGAGAGTAGAAGGCTCCAGAACATCTTGTTGTATGCAGGAAAGTCGACCAAAGTAAAACTCCTAGGCTACGTCCATCTCGCGCTCGTCGTATTCATTAGGAAATTGTGATCTCAGTGACAAGCACCGACCTTCGGAATGGCACTGGGGCAACCCAAAAAATTGCGTGATGATCGTGTTATCGACGCACTCGTAAGAGCGCACAAGAAAGTGATTAAACGCATGATTGACAAGAACTCGACAATAAAAAGTATTGACTACGGAAAAATAGATTTAGAGCTTGTCGAGAGGATCAATACCTTCGAAGAATGTACCTGCGACAGCAACCCAGACATCGAAATTTCCGATAAAACAATCGTCACATATATCCAACAGGGCCTCAGTAGCTCCATGTGGAACGTAGAAGACCTAGAAGACAGCCAAGTCACAGTCATTCCCGCCACTACAACTAAAAAAATTGCCGTCCCCGCTGTTAGGCGGGCAGCGATCGTACACACTAGTAAGGGAAAAAGCGCTGCATCTCCCAAAAATCACCCTGAAGGTACATCAGGGGTAACAGAGGAGAATACCGCTTCTCGCGGCGAAAATAACCTCAAACTGTCAGAAAAATATCCCTCTGAACTTCGGGTCTTAATCGAAGCCGAAGAACGCCGGACCGCAAAAACAGCAGAAAGCGTAAAGATCTGCACTGCTGCCATAAACGGTGTCGAGAATGCTCTCTCTTCCCTATATAAAGGGTCGAGTGATCAATTTATAGACTCTATAAAAGTCTACATCAGAGCTGCAATAGCTCAATTCATGATATCGGAACCCGGTATGGTCCTCCCAGCACTTCCTTCGCGCCCTGAAACCCAGGCTACTGACAGCAAGATTACAGAATGTGCTGCCAAAAAGTAAGATGAACCACAAAGTAAAGTGACTCAAGACAAAGTCTCCCGGGCTAAAATGACTTGGGTCTCCATCACCCGGAATGGTCTAAAGACTCCCCCGGCACCTAAAAAAGTCGTGCAAGCTATGCCGAAGGCGACAAACTCAACGCGGCCGTCAAAAAACCCGACTGCATCAACGAAATCAGTAACCAAAGATGAACTTTTGTTTCTTCGCCTTGAAAATGAAAACCCATGGAGAACGCTATCACCGTTTGGTGCTAGAGAGGCTATGGAGCAAATGCGAGTGTTTGGATCCATAGTAGCCTATGGTATGTAGATGCCTTAGACAATAAGGTTAAGTGTGTCGCGCACGGGCACCAACATGAATACTGATATGGATCCCTCATCATGTAGATAAAACAGACACAACCAATAGACAACAATTTAAACCAGTATTCAAGCCTATGCTAGAAACCGTAGCCACCGAGTGCTACCAACACTTTCCGACAAACAGATGACTGACTCTGAGCCCATCAGGTCAGTAACAATTGATCCCGAGACCAACAACCCCATCGAGCTTGCCCAAGAGGTAAGCAGATCTAGAAAAGGAAAGGAAGTCGTCCGACAAAATATTACAGAACACGCGGAAAATTCTGTAAGAAAATTAGCTTTGCTAGCTTCTCGAGACACAGCTTCGACATCAGCACCGGAATTTCCTCCGGAGCTGCAATCAGTGATAGAGGCCGGATAGCGTCGTATGACGCAAATCAAGGCCCGCCTAGCAATCTGTTCCACTGCAATAATTAGTGTTCAAGTAGCACTTTAGCCTCTTTCGATTGGCGAAGAAAAAGGATTTGCAAACGGGATCAAGGTCTACCTTCGAGCGGCTATTGGCTTGCTTGTAGAATCAGGGCTAGGTAGCACTTCACCAGCTCTACCTGTCCGCCCAAGCAACCCTCTTCTGCCGAGGGCTCAAGAAATAAGGATACCGAACCCTTCGACTACCCAAAATTCGGCCCAAAAGACAACTTGGGCAAAAATAGTCCAAGCAGGCCTTGGCCACAGCACTGGACCATCAATAATAAAGGCACCACCGCCCGCCCCAAAAGCAACGAGTACCGATAAGAGGACAGCAGCCGACACACGACTGTTTCTACGCCTTGCATACGACCACCCCCACCGACTCCTGTCACCAGCTGGCGTAAGATCAGCTATCTCAGACGCGTTCGGTACCGCAGCCAACAACATCACGTTGGTTCAGCGGGTAAAAACAGGCTTTGCACTGACGGCAAAGGATGAACTCGCTCGGAAAGAGCCCCTAGATTCCTCCGCATCACGGAGGGAATCTGGAATCAATATAGAACCAGTATTAAATCTGGTTGCCTTACAAATTGCCACCGTCCTGGTGAGAATTAACACACTCACAGGTTCCGTTTTCATTACGGAAAAGATGGTCGCCGACGAAGTTACGCGAGCGACCAAACCGGTTCCTTTTCTTGTTCGTCCTCACGGGATCTGCAAACCTGGAGCGCTATACTAGAACTGGCAAGCGCTCTTCCCTCGCGAATCCACACCTCGAGCTAGATTCTGCCTCTTCGATGACTCCGGAGCTGCAAAGCTCTTCGAACCTCGTCGAAAAATAGTTCAGTGCAATCAATGTCTTGACCTCCATGCCTTACGCGGTTGCTCCCGCGCTCCGGCTTGCTGGAACTGTGGATCAAATATGCACTCGAAAGCAGAATGAAAAGTCCCTACACCTTGTCGAAAATGTGGGGGACCTCACTGATTGGATTCGCGGGTCTGCGAAGCCAAACCCAACAAGTTTGGCCCGGCGAAGAAAAGAGCAACTCGCAATTTTTCGCTAGTTCGAGCAAAAAAGGCTAGGAGATTATGCTCGTGACAAAGCTACAGCCGAAATAGCCATTCAGGCAATTTACAGCTCGAAGAAAGATGTCTACATGTCAGATGGACCGGGTTTCAGAATTCTGGAATCCGAAGAGGAGGTTTAAGGTTACGGCGAGCCTCAGTGAAGTAGTCGAGGCTTCAACACATAAGAAGCAGGACACCGGCTGGATAAAGGGTGCCTACGAGCTCATCTTTTGGTCTCAGCGAAGGTCGGAAATTGCTACTTGGAAGATTTTACAGGAAAGAGAATGGGCGAGAAGCGCGGGATCCGGATTTAACTGGGATTTCTTCTAAATTTGATTGAAGTTTTGCTGTTAACTTCTATCATTTCTGTAGAAGTTAATGCAACTGGAATGAGTTGGGCCTATAGACAATGATTAGGACCGGCGGAGCCGGTCCTGTACAGATAGTAGGACGTAGAGCTTTTACTTTAGCTCAGGACTTTAAAAATTCAGCAATAACAACACACACTGGCCTCAGTTATGTATGACATAGCTGCCTATGACGGCACAATTATATCAAGTCATTCGAAGTACATTCAATCAGATAAGCTTCCCGAGAGCTACACTGTGCTTTCTAGAAAGGAAGGAAAAGTAGACATTGGCACTACAAAAATCAAGGGGGATAGAATGGCCCTAAAATGTTATGATTTGACCGTTGTTTAAGCTTAGGCGAATAACTAAGCTTAATATTGAGAATTCTTACGATAAGACTGTGTTGGGGGGAGATGAAGTTGAACGAAACGGCACTACTAATCAGGAGTCTGAAGTGTTAATACAACTTTGTGACACCTGGAAATACGTGGCTGGGTAGAAAGCATTGTGCCTAAGGATAAGTCACTAGTCTGTAGATTCACGGAGATGATCATCTCTTAAAAATACCTGTTAGAAGTAGCTGGAGTTCTCTTTTCTCACATAGTTTAATAAATAGATTTATTCATCACCAAATCGGTTTTCGTCACATAAACTAATTGATCTAAGAATATAAGAGCTAAAAGACTGGTCTCAACTGGAGATGAATCGCTCGTTAGAGGCCCTTTAAAAATACATACTTCAGATTACTAGCTATCAATCGTTTTGGAATTAATCTCGGAGCCTGGAACATACATTCATTGTCAGATAGCTAGCCTTGCTAATATTACGGATAGTTTTGCACCTATGTCCTGCTACTTTCAGCTGGCAAGGGAGCGTTTGATACACGAAAAAAAAGCATAAGAGTTTGTTTGCGGGACTCACGTGTCAATACAAAACAGCTGATGAATGATAGCTGATGGAGTGAGTGCAGCACATGTACGAGAACCCATATTGGTGATATATGCGAGGAAAGTTGCTGGGACAAGCTAAAGTGTTGGATGGATTATGTATCACGTACGTGACAAGTAGATGCAACGACAACTGGATATAAGTATATTCATTGTTATTCTATTCTAGTTGGCTAAGCCAATATCTAACTAGTAGTACGCGTGCGCGTCTAGCTTACGTGAGCCAACGGATCAAGTATTCTCCAATGTTCCGCCGATAGTTGGATATGGTGGATAGCGACATAAAGACTGTAAACTCAGAATAAGAGGGGAACTAGGGCCCATGGAGAATTTCTATTCACGACATTTAGGAAAATGTCGGGTCCCTGGACCAACGAATCCTCAAGCCCCGGACAACCAATGTAGTTAGATGATGAAGTTTAAAAACTTTGCGTTCTTTCTTCCAGCAGAAAACAAGCAGATTTATCCACTTTAAACCAAATCCTTTTGAGCCGTTTCAATATGATCATTCCTAGAAATAAATTGGTCAAAGTAAGCGAAATACTCTGCACTTGCATCGAAAATCACCATTGCGCTATTCAGAGTATTCGGGTCTTGGGCCTATCGATGCCAGAAATGACATATTTCTATACTCATGCGGTCCAGATGCTAGCCATGAAACGATTTTCTGATGAGCATATGACATTATGATACTCTTTAGTGCTGCACACTCTCGCAATAGCAGTGAAATGGGCAGCTGGTGCTCTATTCCTCGAGAGTGACCCATAGAGTTAGAGTTGAAAGCGACAAAACTAATTGTTTGCTGGTATTGTGGGAGCCTTTGCTAGACTGGGATATAACTCTGGAGAGAAGCCAAGGGCTGTATACTGGTAGATCTTAATACTAAAGATCATTTCCGAGATGCAGGCCTAAGTAAATAAGTTTCTTCGCTGTTGCAAAAGTGCGAGGCACAGATATCTTATTCTCTAAGGAAAAAAGAACTTGGGAGAAATTAAAGTTTGCTTAAGATATATGCGTTTGGTAGTGTAAAAGAACGATGTGGAAGTTACGCTGTGAACTTTTAGTGATCATGGTGATCAATGTCATGACAGCGTCGAAGGTTTTGAAGAATATGGACAGAAGTTGTAATCGAGTCCATGTTAAACGCTGTGGTAGGCTGACCAGAATGACGTCTTTTCTGGGGAGGCGAGGGCTGAACTCCAGTATTTTCACAATAATAGAAAGTATATGAAACCCGACCTCCAGATGGAAAGATTTTTTATCCAAACAACCGAGCTGACACGGTAGCTGGGCATTGCATATGACAGAAAACTAACATTTAAAGCATTAAATTTCTCTCTTGTTATTCATCCATACAAAAATACCGTATAACGGCAACATATGTTGATATTCAGGGTTGCGATCGGTAGCAGAGATGTATGGTGTTTAGGGCAGTGCGGGGTTTGGTATTGATGGACAGGGATAGGAAAGGTGTTTATGTTTGCAACGCGCACTTGACACCTCTTAGGTGGGATGAAACTTCCAGAGGACAATGGCTAAACACCTGTCAGTAGTGTCCCCTACGAGATGCAAAAAAAAAGTGTCCCCTACGAACCTGGAAGTGAAACATTCCTCCAGAGCCAGGATTCAGCCATCCCCAACGGTCGAATCGGTTCTTTCCTGACTGAGGGCCTTGTCAGAAGGAGACATGCTGGACTGATTTTTGTCGAAATTCACAGATTGCAGAGACTTCTCGACTACATAAACCGCAAAGAAAATTGTGAAGACCATTCAAGCCGATATCAGCTTAAGCTGATTATTGCACTCGCCTCGACATACTAAACAAATTTGAAAGTCCCTATTGTATGCTAAAAAATCTGATGACACCAAACTTGGGTTCTCAAGTATAGATGTTCTACGACGAATTTTTTTTAATTTTTTTTTGTTTTTGCATCAGATTTTAATTGCGTATGCAGCTATCTAGCTATGACACAATATCAAAGAAAAGTACAGAAAAGATGACTCAATTTACAAGAGGAGCACTCATGCCTCGGATTTCATTTGCAAGTACCATCTACGACGAAATAAAAGCCTGCGAATTAGGATGGGAGAGATGCTGGGCTGTAGAGGCTTTGGGAGTGGTTAAAATGAAGGACTCGAGATTGCAAGGGTATCACCTAAGACGTTGGCAGAGGCAGTCAATCCTTCAAGTCCCTCTCAACTTTCCGCGGCGCTCGGCAGTAGCTGGGTTTCGTTTTAAATTTGCTGGGCTCGATTAGAGGCGCTGGCGGCTCTGGTTGTTTTTGTTTTGTTTTGTTCACTTACGTGCTAGGTATAGTGATATCCGTTGCACTCCTATTGGAGTTTAAGCACGGGTGGGGCTAGGCCGGATCAGGTTAACTACCGTGCAGTACAAGTGCCTCGTCCCACCTAAATGACCGGACCACCTCATACTTCACCCATGTGTTGAATCATGTCAAGCCCAACCGTCTAGAGAACCCCATTTTAGCGCGCCGAAGCGCAAATTCGTACTCAGCCTCGGCCACTACGCGCCCGAGCCCTTTTTTTATTATTATTATTATTATTATTATTATATTAAAGTCCTAAGCTAAGGCTCTAGGTCCACTGTCGGTACACGACTGGTGGAGCCGGCGGGGATCACTGCTTACAGGCCCAACTCATTCCAACCGCGTGACCCACTACAGAAAAAGTAGCAGGTAAATTATAACTCAGAAACTGTAATCAAAAACTAAAATCAAAACTAAAAGCCAAAGACTGAAATCAAATTTACAAGATTTTTCATGTGGTCCGGATCCCGCGCTTCTCGCCCGTTCCCTTTCCTGCCACATCTTCCAAATGACAAATTTACTCAATCTCCGCTGAGAGCAAGAGATGAGATAGCAGGCACTTTTTATCCAGCCGGTATCCTGCTATTGGTTAGTATATGCCCCAAAAGGGACATCGTCGAGGTTGCTGTGTCCTCAAACTTCTTCTTCAAATTCCAGAACTCCGAAACCTGTAGCCTCGGCCATCGAGACGTCCTTTGCAGCGGCGGTGATTGCCTCTTCGGCCTTCTTTGCTGTTGCTCGTGCTCGTGTCACCTTCGCGAACTCCCCTTGTTCGATGTGGCGGATCCACGCGAGCTGCTCTTTGGTCACCGGTCCAGACTTTCTGGGTCTGACTTTGCAGTCCCGGGAATCCGATCGGTGGGGTCCCCCACAGTTGCGACATTTTGTGAGGGCCTTGCACTCGGCTTCCGAGTGCATGTTTGATCCGCAGTTCCAGCACGCTGGGGCGCGGGAGCAACCACGGGTGGCGTGGAAGCCCAAACAGCGTTTGCACTGTTCAATTTGGCGACGAGGCTGGATCTTTGTAGCCGCTCCGGACTCGTCGAGAATTCGGAAGCCCGCACGAGGGGCGGAGTCCCGGTTGAAAAGGGCATACCAGTTTCTGTATGGCGCTCCAGGACGACATGTCCCTTGCGGTCGCACCTGGCATGGACGTCGTTGTGTTTTGCGGTAAATCTCCAGTGAGATCCTACCGGCATCGACCGTCTCAATACGGTTGATTAATTTTATAGTCGCTGGAACATTCGCGATCCGAAAGGCGACAAGGTTGGAGGCTTCCTCGATTTTGGCATTGAAGTCCGACAACTTCGGTGAGGCATCTAAGAGCTCTTCCCTTTCATTTTCATCCGCTGTCAGAATCGCAAATCCGGTTCTGACACGGTGTATAGAGCTTTTTTCACTCAAGGTGTACAGTAGCCTACAACATAATTGATGCCGTATGCCGTCAGGCGAAAGCTGGCGCCATGGGTGATCGCTCTCTAAGCGAAGGAACAGTCGTTTGTCGACTTTAGCCTTCGGAGCTTCTTTATTTTGGGCTTTTGCCGCAGGTCGCGGAACAGCCTTTACAGTTGGGACTGCTTTTTGTTGCAGTCCATTTCTGGCCACCGTGGCCCAGGTGCTTTTTATAGGCAGCGCTGGGACGGCGGAAATCGTTGTGCTCCTGACGTCGGGAGCCCTTGGGATCGGGTTCGCCGGGCGAGGAGGGAGGACGGGTGGCGTGGAGGCCGGGCCTGTGGCCATGTATTGCGCGATAGCTGCGCGTAGGTAGACTCTCATCGAGTCTACGAATTGTCTGTTTGACCCGTTGGTCAAAGGAAGAAGGGTGACTTCGACGCCAGAGATGGCGGCGGAGCAGAGGGCCAGATTTGCCGCTGTTTCGGCGGCACGTCGTTGCTCGGCTTCGATAATGGGTCGAAGTTCCGGAGGGCAATCTGCTTTCGTGACAGCTTTGGGCTGCGACGTTGATTTTGACGCTGCTTTGGGTGCAGCGTTCTCCGACAGTTTTGGCGCGGTCGGGGGAGATTTTGACGATTCTCCAATCCCGTGGGGGACGGAGGATGGTTGAGGAATTTCCTCAATAATTTCGACTGACCCGATCATGTCAGTATCGGGCTCAGTGACGGTGGGGAGGGCTTTTTCCTTCCCTTTGGTAAAGACGTTGCTCATCTCCGCGCATTTCGGAGACTGGGCAAGGCCAGGTAATTGTTGGAGAGCCCTCGGGTGGACTCTCGTGTTGTCCAACTTGACGTTGGGGCGCTTTTTGCGAACTGGAGGCATGGTGAAATGCCTGAGCTCGATCACAATTCAGAGATAGATGCGACGAGGTCGAGAAGGGAGGAGAGAAGGAAAAAATGAATTTTCGAATTTCTCGAATTGATGAAGGGTTTGGTTGTTGCGCCCGAGCCCTTGTGGCTATGGTTGTCTACATAGGCTGTGCTAGAAGGCACTTGGAAAATGCAGTCTAGTGTTATGCGCCGGCACGATGTTAATTAATCAAAAAAAAGATGATGCTTCCGAAGACATTCACAATCCCAATACATAATTTGGGCTAATCAACCCTATTTATATCGGTCTTATCTCCCAACTGAATTTTCTCGCCTTTTTTATTTTCAACGATAGGCCATGATATTCCTCGTCTTGCTGGCCATCATCAGACCTAGAGTTGTGGATAAATTAAATCTTAAACATAAAGAACACGTTCAAAGAGCCTTCCAATAATGTTGTCTTATAACTGATAATTTTATATCAGATAGACTCCCAGTTCAACAGACAATCCGATCGACATGTAAGAGTATAAAGCTGCCCGCAAACGGGAGAGAAACTCCGCATGCATTGAACAAGAGTAAAGATATCGCCGAATGGACTAGAACTTGCGGAAGGGAAAAGGACAAGGGGAGGCAGAAAGAAGCTGGAAAGATAGCGTCCTTTCAGGAGTGGAAGGGTTTATGGACAACCCAGAACAGGAAACAGCGCCCTAGACGACCAGCATCAGCCGATCCAGAACATTGGAAAGCGACAAATATATTTACTGATGAACAAACAGGCAGCACCAAAATGAACTTCAAAGATACACCCTTAAAAATCCACCGTAACCCAACCAGGGCCCAAAGCAGTGTCGCCATTCAGCTAAGAAGCGAGCATATCGGACTCAATTCTTACCTGTGCAGAATAAAAGCACCCAGAGTAGAAAATTCAAGCTGTCAATGTGGATATCCGTCGCAAAACGTCAAGCACATGGTGCTGGCGTATCCGCAGTGGGCAAATGGAAGAGGCGACTTTCTCCGACGAGCTAAAGACAGCTCATTTGAAGCCATGATGAACAGCCCAGAAAATGTGGCTAGAATCATACGGTGGATACCAAGCAAAGGGTGGACAAAACAGTTTCGACTTGCAGGGGAAGTCGAGGTAGCAATGTCGGAAAAATAAAAAGATCTGGAAGGGGAGAGGACGGAATCCACACTGGCTGAACAGTGTACACTCCAGTTCCTGAAGGTAAGCTAAATAAATTGATAGGAATATAAACAGACAGGATCAGGGGGTTTTGACCAAATTGGTTTCCTCCTTTGTAAATAATGAAGATAGTCACCTGCATGGACCCATAGGGTGCCCGATCGGGTTAATTGAAATCAAATTCAAATTTAACTGATAATTTTAAATGACTTAATAATACGATTAAAGAGTCTAACTGTGAAGGGACTGATCATGTTAGTTATTCGCAAGAGTGTGTCGTAAATTGAGTTAAATTGTGTATAAAAACGAACTACAGATACTACACACTTATCTACTCAATATCTTGCGTCTCGTATGGATTTATGCATAAGTTATCCTTTACATAGCTCCTTAATCTAGCCAAGCCGTGTACTCGGAGACTTCTCGGTAAATGAACCAGATAAAACAGGTATAATTCAATAAGGCATTACCCTGTACTCTAATCATGATTTACTTCGCCAGGCCATACAAGCTACAGCGTTTGCCTCACTACTTTGTAGTTCAGAGATCTTATTTGGACCCCAAACTTCGTTACATAAAATAAACCAAGTCCAAGGAGCGATTTACCGGGCGGCATGAGCAGTCCTATCTATGGATAAGACTACCTTAATACTGGCTTTCCTGCAAGAAGCAGGATGGGGCCCAGTCATTGCATGGCTTGAATAAACCTATACCGCCTGGAAGTACAAGTTGCTACTGCCGATGAAAAATCCATTGCGGGAAGGCTGGAATTCCCCATACTTTCAATGAATTAGACAGCAACACTTCAGAGACACCATGGTATAAGATGAATAGGTCTGAATCCAAGGAAGAAATAGGTGATGTTGGACGCAATAAGGGGATAGAAATATGCAAAAATGAATTAACTCCGACAAAATCGGTAAACCTGACCTTGTTTTTTTTTCAGATGGGTCAATGGACAAAGACAGGAGCGTGAGGGCGAGGTACTACAACCATCGTAGGCCAACCAGAGAGATTTCGTGCGGAAATATACCACTTGGACTTGTAGTAGAATTATATAACGCTAAAATTATTGGCGCAACAAAAGGTCTTTTGGTAGCTGTCGTGCATATTATGGCAAAAATATGCCACCAAAGTCGTGTGCCTCGACAACGAGGAAGCTGCTACTCGCTTACACTTTGTCAAATTGACTCTGTTGAGCTCTAAACTGATCACTAAGTTCCAAAAGTTACGAGATAACTGGTAAAGAAGAATTCGCACCTCATTTACATCGACTGGTACTGTTAATGGAAGATGGATTCCGGCACCTGCAGGTATCACAGTTATTAATCGAGCCGATATTCTCGCAAAAAGTATTTGCAACAAACACACGCTGCGAGTAAATACCTCCATATCTGGGGGGACGAGTATACTCAACGAGCATTTCGAGGCAAAAATTGCATTATACTCGGAAAACAAAGCCCCAGAGAGCTGTTGACACTTAAATATCTTAATCACTGTTAAAATCCCACAAGATCTAGTTTTCCTTTTTTAGGAGAAATCTTAGCCTTCTCTTGGCGATACGATCAGCTCACAGATACTTTGCAGTCAAATGCTGTTAATTCAATCATAAAAATGCAGACCTACTGTACGATTTTGACGAGGAGAAAGCTCTAGACCACCTCTTAGTCTGCAAAAATCTAGCAGATCTCCAAAACCTCGACCAAGACCCTCATGTGAGATGGAGGGTGAAGTTAAATGGAAGTTAAGAACAGCCAGTGGTGCTCCAGCTTTTAGAAATTGGTGCTAGGAAGTAAATTCATACCCATGACTGGCCGAAACTAAAGTAAAAACTTTACTTATATTTTATGTATTATTTTTCATTTTTTGTTTCTTGTTCATGTTCATGTTCTTGTTTTTGTTTTTTTTTTCTTATTATTAATTGATTGTCTCACGACTTAAAAAAATACATAAAAAAGGTGCGAAATAATTCAAGGTACAAAGTGTGTAGGCTGAGCACCTATCCGTGGTATCCTCTAGAAACCTGGGTGTGAAATATTCTCCTAGAGCTAAGTTCATTCAAATTTTGCAATACCTAAGGAGTTAGCCCACAAGGCGATGGTGCAAGATACTCAACCATGTCAATCTCTCACTCCCAACGACAACAGTCCCCACCAAAAAATCATGCAGTTTTCAAGTACAACTTCGTATATCCTCATTCCAATGATCTCACCTCTCATCGACTTTTTTAGGCTTTAGCTGACCACCAAAAATACGCATACGCCGATTTTCATAGCAGACAGATGGAATAAAGCATGGCGCAACACATCACAATTCAATTCAAAGTATAGCGCATAAATCTGGGAGACTTATTTTTGGGATGGGTGTGAGATAAATTACGACAAGCTTACAAGATGATACAGATGATGCAAATTATGCAAAGGACGGATATAATCTTGACACGTGTGTGAGGTTTAGAATTTTGGCATAAAGTTTCAAAAATTGGGCTATGTGCGCACCAACACTTCTATGGCGAGAGTATAGCTGACACTATAAACATATTTCAACGATGGAACGCACCATGGTCCGCCTCCTAGTGGTATTCTCTTGTATAGTCTAAGTAGCCTTGGCACCTACTCCACATTGGAAGGAGACGCCTCAGATCACATTTTGCGCGGAGACAAGAAATAAATGTTGGAGGTATATCTAGATAACTCAGGGGTTTTGAGATATTCCTCCAAGTGAGTATTCACAGATGAGGGCTGACTTTTATTAAATAAAAAGCCTTCATAACTTCGCAGCGGTAATTGCAAATGAAATCTGAGGCGTGAGTACTCTTCTTGTAAATTGAGTCATCTTTTCTGTACTTTTCTTTGATATTGTGTCAAAGCTAGATAGCTGCATACCATTGAAATATCACCCACTTCTTAGTTTGTAGGATTTATTGGTAGAAGGAAGTTTATATTATCATGAAGGATAAAAAGATATAATTTCGACTACTCTTCTAAATACAGGTTCCAGACTCCTTTTAATCCCAATATACAGCTGTTGTGGAAATTAAGGATTATAGCATTTGTAATTCATTGATTTTCTAATATTAATTATTAACTACTTATATAAGTTCCAATAACGCATCGACGTCAGAGCTATACCTTACCAGGTAGACTTGACAATAATGATGTCAGAACAATTAAATCACATGCAATACCAGAATAATTACATCATGTATGACATCTCGCAACTGAACCTTCCTATCTATTGACTGGATAAACTAGAGAGCCACAGCTTGTTATTGACCTCTGTCAGGAATCGCATAAGAAATAAACAAGGCACGATGGCAATAACCTTGGTTTCTAACAATAGCCCATACAAAAACTCCTATTAACGTCTATAAACACTAATTAATAACCTTCCAGTGGTACCGAAGTAATCGCTCGGTATATTCTACATATCTGGGATTGCCGAGAAGAATCACAACCGAATCACAGTCGAAATCATAAATGAGCATATCTTCACTTGACGATTCTGTTAGAAATTGGAAAAATTCGGGTATCATGAAGGCCAATTTGTTGATACACACGTGACTAAAAATTATGTACTATGTTTCTCTTTGGTAATTGCTAGAATCAATGCGCTCTACAACCTCAATAACTGAGGGTTTATTATTTCCTGAATAAATTCCTCAATAATCTCGCTCTTACTCTTCTCGTCTAAGCCCTAATCGCCTTTCAAATCACAAATCATCTCGCCTCAACGACCGATAAGGGAATTGCTCCAATTGCTAGCTGAAGCTTACCCCATTAATTACCAGCCATCTCCCACTACAAATTTACGACGCTATTTACACCCACAAGGAGGACAATGCATCGAAATATACAAGGCCTGGGTCCTGGCGTATGGGGTATTGTAGCGCTAATGGGAAAAATAAGTTGAAGAAAAACAGGCGGTTGAGATGTGGAGCGTGAGGGGGAAGGGATCTATGAAGACCATGCTGGGAATGATATTTTTAGGAGTTTCAACTTTCGAATGTTTGTGGGTGCCAAGACCAAGGTTTTGGCAAATTAGCCAGGAAGACTTCTGTTGTCTATGGATCAATGGCTCTCCCCAAATCCCTGGATGGCACAAAAGAGATTGGGCTAAGCTACTGTTCAGCAATCACAATCTATCAAGACTTTTCTGACATTTCAGCACGACCTTCGGGAAGGAATTGGAAGAAGGCTAGTAAGGCAGAGAGTAAATTTCCCGAGGTAGCCACAAGTCCACAGCGCTCAGCTGGACGGCCTTTTGGAAGGCTTCAGAAGTGTCACCAAGTCTTCGGACTTAGTCCTAATTTCGGTATTAGAAAGACCCCGTACCAGCTAGTGTTTATGACTTTTCTCAGCTGCCATACACCGCAAATAGCCATCGGTTTGGTTGGCTGGGGAGTGGAGAGAGTGAAGGGCTGTCGGAATGATTCATCTAGATGGAGTTATTTGGAGTCGGTGGTTGTTGTATTGCATTGGCAAGTTCTCTTGATTTCTGGATTCTGACATTCGGATAAAGCATTATCCGAAGGTAGGCTAGATAGCAATTCCATAGCATCAACTCAGAAGACATATGAACGAATAAACAATGAATGCGCATTTCTTCTGAACGATAGTTCGAAATACTTACACAAGTACTCTCATAACTTTAAGTGAACAAATAGGCTTTTAGTGTATGACCTTTGTCATACCAACAAGGGCAAAATGCCTCTTTAAGTCTATAATTAAATGAGGACTTTTAAGATTAGATTAGATGAGATTTTTATTATAGTCCCTACTGAGTCTAATAATATGGAGGACTTTAGGACTTTTGAGAGGTGGTACTGTGTGAGGGGAGCTATATGAAAGACATGGGAGGAGATATAGTTCAAGATAAATATCTTTGCCCTGTTGGCAGAGAAGACTAATTTATCCTGTAAAGTCTCAAGATGAGAAATTACTGTAAAGATAAAAGTTTTAGAGCATTTTTATTCCATCTCGAGGAGCCAGTATTTACGGCCTCCACATTTAGGAGTATGTGTTGGTATGACAGTGTAAACCCTGTGGTATCACAGGTACTGATGATGGGTTTGCTACTGCAGAAGTGGTTGTCCATTAAAATTTATATTTCTATCCCTGTGGAGAGGGAACTGTTCTCAACACCTGTCAGTGGTCTCCCCTACGAACCTCCAGCTCTCACTGTAGAGTCTGCAGAGCCGAGATTGAGTAACAAAGTCCTCACTTCGACGAGGTTTCCCAGCCGCTTCCTTAGTCTGTTTCGTCTTCATCTCTCGACACATTCCCCTATCACCATTATCATGAAGCTAATCACGATCAGATCAGATGGTAGGGTCGGAGCCCTACTCATCACCAACCCTTGATCATGGAGGAAAAGGCATCCGATGAGTTTCCGGAGCGTACCCAGCACCCGATACGGAGATGGTGGATTGGATCAAGTCGACCTCAACTGTTACAAAGAAGGGAGATATAAATAAATATGCGCACCTCATGTGGTCCCGGTGTCTAGGCCTCGCCTGGCTGGGGCTGCAGGTTTTTTGAGACTTTTTCCCGCGCACGCAGTTTCCATTGCTACCATTTTTATTTTTTTTGGGTAGAAGGTTCCGTGGAAAAGGTGGCTGGATTCCACGGGTAAACACTCACCTGAATCGCTATTCATCAAGGGGAATATATCAATGATCTTTCAAGTAACAAAAGAGGATAGGAGCACTGTACAAGGTGTGGCCTGGGTCAGAGAGGAGCCCAATGTGATGGATAGTCATAGACTCAAGTAGTACAATAATCACATCTCTCTCCATCCCTGCGGATGCTACCGAGGCGTTTTTATTTTTATATTTACATCTAATTTGAGTCTACGACTATTAAAGTACCGAGGCGTTAATACTATCTGTATCCGCTTGTGTGCCTAAGGCATAATACCAACCTCAGGCCCATATAGCAAGAGCTCCAACAGTACTGCACCCATGGAACTGGCTGACAGTTATACGATATTAACATGTGGAACATTTAAACGCCAAAATAAAGGAGCAGAAGGGAATAGACAGCCTTAGGTGAAATATGAAAATGCTGGAATAAGACAGGACTAGGACTGAGATAATATGATATATCAAACAACGATAAGGTGTCAAAGTTTCAGGCGCGTGAGGCCCGAGTTGAAGAAGGATCTACGCTTCGATACGTCAGAGTTGAATTTGCTGGACGCTTAGACGTGTATGAAGTCTCAGGTTGTTCCGTCACTTAGATAGGGCGAGGATCATGTAACTCACCGTAGTTAATATAATCCGATCCGTCCATCCTCTTGCTGAAGCTCCCAAAGGAGTTCTGTGGCTGCCGATTGCCTAGCATGCTCGATTATAAACAGCAGACGACGATCAGCGGTACCGTGTGATCAACATTATTGTGTAATGTTAACTACAAATGAAATGCCTTACATGAGAGGATCGTTCAAGAAAAAGTTTCTTCGAACTTACAATAAGATATCTACCACGCGTTAGATGTAAGTAGACATACGCAAAGTAGTTTAAGAGACCTCACACTACGCTTATAGACATGGAGGTGCTCCAGTTTCGCCTAAGACAAGCCGACCTGACGACAGGGAATAGAAGAAATAAATGGCCGATGATTAATCTTTCAAAGTCTCCCGGTCACGGACTCGAGGACGAAACGAATATTCCCGCCGAGTTACATCGGCAATGAGCCTCATAGCGCAAGCAATCCATCCCCAACTCGGATCGTCGGTGTAAAAGCCTCCAGAGACTTCGTGTACGTCTAAACTCACCTCTAAAAGCCTTCTCTCAACCTTCACCTTCTCGAAGGCTTTTCTGATACCGCCGCTCCGTACTGTCGCTCAAGAATGACGCCAGCAGAAAGTTATGAATATTGTTATAAAAAACTAGTCCAACAGCGAGGCCTGATCAATATGGTATGGCCTGAATGAGGACACAAAATTGTTGTTTGAGGACATGCAAATGTCCACGGCCATCTGCTACTGGTGGGCAGACACAGAAATGAAAGACACTTCATTCCTTGATACAGGCCGAGAGAGTAATGCCTACAATGAACCTTATTGTGTGAGTGATCTAGTGAGTTGGAGTTTGGCTGAAAAGTTCGATACACATGAGCTTAGCCTAAGTATCTCCAGAAATTCATAGAGTAGATAGGTTCATTCCAACAAGTCAGTTTTAACTCAGTCCGCCGCTTTGACAGCAATGAATACGAGGGTGAGTGGAATAAGATCTTTATTTACTGGCGAATAGCCAGCTAAGAATAGAGCGGACTTTAGCGACATGACCGCATTGTCGTTCGGTTGCCGCTTGTATGGAGCATCGTGAACTAGCCTGTTCGATGAGAAACTTGGGCGCAAATGAGTCGACCGAGTGTGACGCTTAGACCGGGAGATTTTTGCGAACACAAGGCCATGTCATGTCTCCTGAGTTTGGACCTCGAGCGTCGTAGTTATGATTCTTCAAATTAAATCCAAACACTCAGCCGCAGCCTTCCGCGACTGATTTGCGTTTGCGTAGGACGTGTTCAGGAGACATCCATCAACCGACCATGCAGACAAGGACAGCCAGCGAGTTCGACAGTCTCGCCCGAGCCTGCGCTCGTGCTGCTTGTGAGGTGGGGGGCCGCGATTTCTATGTGGACACAAGGCAGATCGCCATGCAACGGCCGAGCACCCCCCAGACCTGACCATGCTGCGCATGGTTTCCGGGGCTATCTACGCCGGAAGCAACTTCTCGCCCTGATCTTCACCCGTGAAGATGCTCAGGGGTGCAGCGATCGCCATGGGAAACATCGCGGCTGAGGAAAGCCTGTCCTCTGCTTCTCCCGCGTGGGCACAACTACTCTCCCCAACTGTTGCGTCTGCGTTTCACGGAGCTATTTCGGTACCGCCACACGCAAAGTACCGGCAGGAAGACGACCAGACTCAACGACCAACAGTGTCTACCGTGTGAGATTCGCTTCACCTTAGCTCTGCCAACTCAGCATTAGCCATCTTTTTAATAGCATGAGCCGCCCGAAAACGATGTAATCAAGGTGGAGTGGTATTGTAGTATGCTATCCAGCCCGTTTCACGACCTCATCTGGATAAAATGGTCGCTGCTAGCAATTCGATATGGCTTAACTAATTTACCACGGCTGCAGTTGAAGTTCCCGTTTAAGTAGCGATAACCAGCTCCTATGTTTCCAAATCAACATTCAGACAACCTTTACTCCGAATATAAGCATTTTTTAATCGAAATTCCAGGTTTTCCTGCTTAAGGCTCTCGGGTGACGCTGGTAAGAACAAGTTGGATACCTATGGAGTGCGGCATCCGCTCAAATCTTAATACGGGAGAGTTCCTTGCAGCGCGTCAAGATACGAGGGAGTGCACCATGGTTTTCCTCCCCAGCAGTAATTATTAGGAGCTGTGTTCAACGCAACTTCTTTCCAGATACGTACTGAATATATACTGTTGCAGTAATAGTAGGCGTCGAGGAGAAGTCGACAAAATCTCTTTTCTATAACGCAGGGTTTTTAGGTTACGGTACCCGCATACAAAGAACCATTCCAAGCTGCCGGCAAATCTATTGCGCAGATAGTTCCGAGTTGTGCGTTCCTTAAGCTCAACTTCTAAAGTAATACCCGTAATGAAGTGAGTTAGACTGTACATTAGTAAACGGAAAAGAAATCAAACGACTAGTCTCAATTGGAAATGTCCATCAACGGCCTTGACTGCCACCTGAAGAATTTTTCGATTAGATTTTCACTGGGGCAAATCGTAGGCGTGAATGTAAGACATCTACTGCTGAGCCACGTGATATACGCCAACTGTTAATAACAAACTTGCCATTCAGCAGGCTTACTTGATCATGTATGCAAAAAGCTCATTCTTCGAACCATTCTCGTGGTTGTTTCATTTTTTTGTGATATGAGGTTGTCTGCGTGAACACATGCACATAATCCCGATTCGAATGTGGCTAATTGGGTTGAGCCGCGGACTGAATGCGAAGACAAAATGTACGCGACTCATTGTTTTGTCTACTGACGATAGAAAGGTAAACACTTAAATATCTGAGCAGCTACGCAAGATACCTGTCCAGATATATGTCATACACAGAATTAAAAAGTACTTAATTGTGAGGGCTAAAATCCAAACTACTATCCCTGTGATCATCGAGTCTTTCAAGGGGAGAATATTCCTATGGAATAAATTTAATTCAAATATTTATTAGCTAGGTTGATGCTCAGCACAGTTTTAGTCGTGTCTAGGGATCTAAATGGTGTCAAATGAATCTACGCAATCATACTAAGCTACTCTCAAAATTTGATCGTTTCGACGTTCAAACGTCGCTCTTTCGGTTTGACTATCAATCCAAGTATGATTTAATCTTGCGAAACATGCGAAATCTACAAATGTAGTACTAACAGAGGAATTAAGACTGTATAGTAGAGATTCGTAATTAATTATTGTAGTTTGATCCATGTATTTCTACAATGTTAGCAAATACTAGGTATTTAAAAACAATGTCACACTATTGCTATGACAATAATTGTCGATAAATATGTGGTATTATGTCTGGGCACAAGACTAAACCCCACATGTACTCGTCGTGATTGTGCCCGAAGTGTAGAAGGAACTCTGTGTCCTTCAGGGATGGATTCGATAAATATTGCGCTTTATCATCCCTACCCGTAGGACGCTTAGAGGGTCGATATTGGTGATGAATCTGCTATCAGGCCGGTCTAGGTCAGTGGTATGATTCTCTTGTACTCAGCCCTGGAACAATTGTAAGTAGCTGATACCGACAGAATCTTCATCTTCATCCCTTGGCGACAGCCTTAATCGAGTCGAAGAAGGATGAGACTGTTCGAATCCTACAGCTGTATGACTCGCTGAACAGAATTAAGCTTTTATTGCATGTTGGACAAACTACAGTTTCGTTCAGGTTTTGGATATCACTGGCCGCTAGATCGGTCATCATTTTGTTGCAATTATCTAGAGATTCTCGTTGAACAAATAGCTTCGTTAGTGTGTGACTGATGCTCAATATCATATTGGGATAATTGCCCAACCTTGTAAACCTGCAGCTCCTTAATTATTAAGAACGAGCATGAAGTGGCGCAAATAAATATGAGATAAATCGATCTCGGCTTAATATACTGCCTCTAGATTAGTTTGCTTACTGATGCTGACGGTCATGCTGATGTCGATGATACTGAGGTCTGCTGAAACACGTTTTAAGCCTCATTTGCCCCGACTTTTTCGAATTTTTTGTCCTAGAGTTGTGCCGAGATAGAACGGGATTAACAGAGGAATTCTGAATCTGCATTGAATCAAGGAGCTGCATCGATTTTAAAAATAGATTGGGAGTACATTGCGCAACCTCACGTAGAACACAGTATGTAGCCTAGTCGCATGCAGGAGGTGGAAAAGGTGTAAGATTCGACTACTAGTGCTGCGGATTCGAGCAGATCCTCCGCCACATGGCATTATTAATCGCTAACTACAGCATCGGTCAATTTTACCCGTGCATCAGATTTGAATTTGGGCAAAGTAACACGCATGTCATGCTCGCCACCTGCCAGCATCGCCTACTTGAGATGAGTCAGGCCCAAGCGGCGGCTTGGCCCCTGCCTTTTAAAAACTGAAGCCGAGCATCCGAACCTTTTCCAATCATTTGAATCTAATCAATCAATTTTGCATGAGCCACTCGACTGTAATTGCATCTTTCTCCACAATATCTGCCATTCCTGCTTGTTCATCTATCGTTTTTCTTCAATTGAAGTTTACAGATAGCGATTGATGTAGGGTTGGAAGAAGCATTAAATGTGTTACATTATGCTGCTCATTTCTCGCGATCATGATTGGATGCTATATAGCTTGCTCACTAGAGAAACTATTAGCATATTTAATTAATATTAAGTACATGTGTGAAATCCGCGTCAGTCATTGTCTTGAAGATCAAAATCGTCAGTAATAAGGGGGTTGTGACAATCATGTCAGGCACGAGTTCCGATGCATTATGGTCTAGGTTTGCCCAGGGTAAAATGTTTTGTCCTCTTTCAAAAGAAACATGATTTTTCAATTGCGCGCCATCAATGGGTAAAGCCAAGCCATTGATTGGCCAGGATCCGTCCTAGCCGGTAATTGCTATTTTGGTCGTAGTGGCCAGCCATACTTCTCCCTACATATAAAAACTGCGCCTCGCCCTCGCCCGATTATACGAAAACTTGTTGCCGAGTTGTCTCTATCGACCGCTGACCAATAACCTCAGCCACGCGCGAATACATTTTTTTAATCAACCATAGCGTATTGATTCCAGTGCCTTACACCCGCTCATTCTGAGGAGCAGTAGTTCACTGGTCTCAAAGACCCCTTCAACTTTTTCTCATTCCTGTCCCAATAAAGGTCTAAGTCAAACATAAACCAATACGATATCAACTTGCTACAAGTAGGGCTTTCCAAACTCAACACGTAAACAATACTACCACCGTCGCGACAAGATTCTGATATACGAAAAGAATCAATAACACAAGCTTCATTAGTCTATCATTATTGTAACCCACCTGGAAACCACTTTACCCGGTCTACTCTACTACGCTAGACTGCTATATTTATATTAACACAGCTACAAACAAATATAAGCGATCAATTCCCGATAAAACATGGAGCAGATTCAAACTCATCCGTCTAACGCTGCACAAGCGAAGACTTTCATTGCGCCTGGTTCCCTCTCTTTTCCAGGTGGCGCTGGTGACCTCACACCGCCCTCTACCGACATAGAAAAGCAGAAGGTCGCTCAAGCAAATAATGCTCATCAGGCTGTCGTGGGAACTACTGGCAATGGTATCACACCCGCTACTCCTGCGGCTACGCCAAACGCGTCACATGGTGCCACAATAGGTGTCAGCGGTATAGTGCCAACGTTGCAGTATGTATAATCCTTGAGCCTCATCCTGAACATGGGGCTTATCTTGCATGTCAAGGAACATCGTTGCCACTGTCAATTTAGATTGTCGGTTGGACCTAAAGACGATTGCCCTTCATGCCAGGAACGCAGAGTACAACCCTAAGGTATTACTAATGAGGATTAACTCTTCACATTAGATTTGCTAACCCCAACAGCGTTTCGCAGCTGTTATTATGCGGATACGCGAGCCCAAAACCACAGCGTTGATATTTGCATCCGGAAAGATGGTAGTTACAGGTGCAAAATCAGAAGATGATTCTAAACTAGCCTCTCGAAAATATGCTCGAATAATACAAAAGCTTGGATTCAACGCTAAATTTACAGACTTTAAGATACAAAATATCGTCGGATCTTGTGATATCAAATTCCCGATACGGCTGGAAGGACTAGCTTCTAGACATCACAATTTCAGCTCCTACGAACCTGAGTTGTTTCCTGGGCTTATTTATCGAATGATTAAGCCTAAGATTGTACTATTGATTTTTGTTAGCGGAAAAATAGTCCTTACAGGCGCCAAAGTTCGTGAGGAAATATACCAAGCTTTTGAAATGATTTATCCAGTTCTTCAAGGTAAGAATATAAATAATATGCAATTGGCACACTAACTTTGTTTAGATTTCAAAAAAGTCTGAAGAGCCAATTTCTAAACCAGGAAAATAAATAAACTATATGCCAATTTGTAATTCGCAAAGGCTTGTATTAGTATCTGTCAAGTTCATGAATTCACGATCTGTTTCTAAAAGTTGGAATTACGGGTAACGTTTATTGATTTATGTTCGCGGTACCTTGTGATGATCAGGGCGGCATTGCAAAGGAGTCGGGAGAAAGTGAGTGAAAATGAAACTTTCATACTATTTGAAGAACGGTCGTTTGAGGGAATTTTTGAAACATAAATTTGGAGTTGGTATGATCAGGGATCAAAGACTACTGAAATTTCCAAGTTGCATCCAAAAAAATGAAATTAGGAGGTAATTAATTATTAGGCAAAAAACAGTAGCATTAATAATTGCACAAAACACTCACAAATCAAAAGTGACATCGGCCTCGTCAATAACTACAGCGAGGAAAGCAGATTCACGTCTCAACGGTTCCCGGATATCTCCAATGAATTCACAATCAAACTGACGATCAATCCCCTTTCACAAGTCTTCAACCCTAGTGATTACACAGCAAAGAGAATGTATGGTAAGGTGACATAATAATTTATTTATTCATACAGGCAACCCCCTCTAATAAAATAAATAGTAAACAGGTCTGCTTTGCTACACAGACAAGGTGAGGGGATTTGTGTTATAAATAATGATGTTTGTAATAATATCATAGTGGATAATGTGAAAAATTCGGTTAGCAAGATAGGGCTTTTTGTTTATTGCCCTATTGAGCCAATGGCCACACTAGAAAATCCAGGCCATCTCTCCTGATCGACTAGAAGCACATGTAACACGGGAGGTCAACCCCCTGTTGTGAATTTCTAGTGGGTTCATTTTTCGCGGCAAAATCTCCACGGGTATTAATTAGGACATGAGCTCAGAGTATTTGTCATCCTGATATATTACCACCCATGTGTGGGTCTTGAAGTGAAAGACACCGGCGGGTGTATGGCTGCAAGAGAAAATCGCAACTGCCACTAGGTGCGAACCCTCCCACCAGCATGATTACAGAATCTGAGGAAATGACTAGCCTCACGAACCACTTGCAGAAATTTGATAGCTGGGCGTAACAGGCCTCTTCAGACCTTGGAGAATCTGTCAAATGTCCCAGCCTCTTCCTTTTATATACCATGACTGATGCCGCAGGGCAAACAGAAGGTTGTGTAAGGATGTCAGAAAGGCCTCGATTAGGAGCAACTACTGTAAGGCAGCCTAGCCTGGCATGCAAAAGTCGGGACTAACCTGAAATTGTTGAGTAACCCATGTGGTCCAGAAGCTCTCTGTTACCAGCGTCATCGTCGTCTTGATCTTTGTAGGTGTTTCCTAAAGCCTATCTTTGAGACCGGTCAAACAAGTTGGGTGGATGATTAGTGACGTTAGTCAGCTACGTCAGCACTGTAGTGAAGAGAGAAGAAGATTGAAAGTGCTGAACAGTCAAATAGTGTGGCTACTTCATGCCGGCAAAGACGAATTCTTCATCTTCCAGTGGTGCCGGTGTAATCGCTCAGTATGCTCTGCATATCTGGGATAGCCAAGAAGAATTGCATCCGAATCGAGGTCGAAAGCAACCTCAAACACATCTTCATTTGACGAATTCTCGGCAATGCCTCTCTCATCATTGTCATCTGAGTCCTCAACCCATCTCTAACCATGCATCATCTCGCCTCAACGACCAATAAAGAAGTTACTCCAATTGCATACAGGAGCTTGCCCCATTTATCTCCAGCCATCTCTCACTATATATTTACGATGTTATTTATACCCGTAAGGAGGAAATCAAGTCGAAAAATACAAAGCCTGGATCTTGGCTTGTGTGGGACTGTTGCTCTAATGGGACAAACAACTTGAGGAAGAACAGGCGGTTAAGATGTGGAGCGAGACGATGAACAGGTATCTGAAGACCATGCTGGGACCGATATTTTTGAGGAGTTTTCAACTCTGGTCTTTTTGTGGGCGCCAAGACCAAGATTTCGGCTGATTAGCCGGGAGGGCTTCTATTGTCGATGAGTCAACGGCACTCCCCAGCGCCCCGGACGGTACAAAAGAAATTAGGCTAAGCCACCATACAGCAATCACGCTCTGTCAAGACTTTTCTGACATTTCAGCACGACCTTCGGGAAGGAGTTGGAAGGAGGCTAGAAAGATAGAGGGTGAATTTCCCGAGGTACCCACAAGTCTGCAGCGCCCAGCTGGCCGGCCTCTTCGAACGCTTCAGAAGGGGCAATATGTCTTCGGATTTATTCCTAATGTCGGTATTGGAAGAGCCCCGCACCCAGTGGTTTTTGCGAATTTTCCCGGCTGCCATACACCCGCAAATGGCCATCGTTTCGTTGGCTGGAGAGGGGAGATAATGAAGGGCTAAGGGCTCCTCTTAGTGTATGATCGAATGAGGACTTGTGAGGGGTGGTACTGTTTGAGGGGAGCTGTATAGGAGGCATAGGAGGGGATATACTACTGGAATAGGTATCCTTGGCCTGTAGGCAGAGAGGACCTGCATGTCCCACATAGTCATAGACTCAGACAGGACAATAAAATGAATTAATAATAATGGGGCTACTAATTAGCCTAGTTTAGCAGAACCGAGCTAGACTTAACATGATTAATAAGCACAGGGTAGGTATTTTCTTTGCTACTGTGTGCCTATTCCAACTGAATAAATTTGCAGTCAATCCTTCTCTAGCTTTGCCTCATTTCTATTAAAGAGCGGTTTCCTGTCTGGTGATCACGAGAAGAGGAAGTGGAAGGAAATCAGCTCTAAGGTAGAGGTAGGAGAAGTAGATTGGCTATGAGGAGGGAGTGTCTAGGAACAGGCAGAGACTATATGTTGACATGCATGTACCACATGTACGCACGTCATCTTACATAGGGCCAGGTTGAGGCGAGGCCATGACTCTGGTTGATACATTTTTCTCCTACTAGGTTTCATATTCTCTATATAATTCTTTGGGTGGCTATTGCACTAAACCTTCTTGTTATTTTTTTCTATCGAGAGAGCAAGTGTAAGTCCCTTGGAGGTCCGGAAAGCATTGGAGAATGCCATTGGGGAGGAGGTTGCTAAATAATTTAATGTTAACCGCAATTTATGTGGATAATTTATGAAGGCGGGTGACTTATTAAAATTTGATTGGAGCTCTGTACTTCCATAATCCTCTAAAATTAATGTTTCCCTTACCTTACGAGAGAGTAAACCATGCATGTAGTCGTACATCTATGCTTCTTCTTCGCGAATTTTTGAGCCATCGATCCCCTCCATAAGTAGGAAGTAGATTGCAATGTAGAAATAGCCGGGTTGAAGTTAGAGTTTAGCGGCAGGATTGGAGTTGAAGGTGATGCGCAATTTCACATGTAAAGTCTCCTATAGCTATGGATCCAATTTCCCTTATTTCTTGATAAGTAAATAAACACTATCTACTCTTAGTGGCGTCAATTTTTTGTAGGGTCCTTCGATAGCCATAAGTAGGCCACCAAAGCTTATATATGCTTTTCTAAAGATACGTTAGTTGAGTTTCTATTTGTAGCCAGTAGATTCAATTATTATTCATAGTTATTTATGGGTATTCATGGTTCTGGTGTGGTCTTGAAATTTTCATCACTTTCGATATTTTGAAGTTGACTTACATTGTTATTCCGTCCTCTCCATCTTCAAATTTGTAAATCTTGCCGTGACAGACGTAATCGAATAGATCCGCCAAAGTTGGCTCTCCACCGAGTCCATTGCGCGCTACATCACGCCAGCCTCGACCATCATCTTTGGTGCCATCGAGTGATAGACTGGAGGCTAGCACGAGATGCATGCTGTCACCGATTCCAACGTTGAAAAGTTCAATGTTTATATCGAGCGTCATTACTGTTTGCGCATCTATTGAGGTACCACCAATACGAGCCACACGATCATATTTTGAGTGGTCAATTGAAGTGACGGTAAAAGTCTCGTCAAAAAGTTGTGTTTCAGTTGATGAGGTCATACTTGACTTGAATTTATATTGTGCGAATAGAAGAGATTAGAAGTAGAATTATTTTCTGGTCAGCAAGAGTATGATGGACACAAATCTGGGTGATAGTTCTTTGGGATGGACGTGAGAGGGATCAGGACAAGTTTTCAAGATGATGCAGAAGAGGGATACGTTTTCGACAGGCGTAAAAGTACGAATTATGGCATGGAGCTTTACGAATTGAGCTTTGTGCGCGCCAAGACTTCGCTTGCGAGAGTGCAGCTTTTTTTTTTTTTTTTGCATCAGATTTTAATTGCGTATGCAGCTATCTAGCTATGACACAATATCAAAGAAAAGTACAGAAAAGATGACTCAATTTACAAGAGGAGCACTCATGCCTCGGATTTCATTTGCAAGTACCACTGCGAAGTTATGGTGGCTTTTTCTTCACCCCAAGTCAACCCTCATCCGTGAATACCCACCCAGGGGAACGTCTCAAAAACCCTGAGTTATCCAGACATGCCTCCGTCATCCATCAACTTTTCTCCGCGCGAAATGTAATCTGAGATGTCTCCTTGCCAAGTGGAGTAGGTGCCCAGGCTACTCAAACCATACCAGAGAACATCACCAGGAGGCGGATCACAACACCTTCCATCGTTTGCTTGTTTTTACAGTGTCAGCTGCACTCTCGCAAGCGAAGTCTTGGCGCGCACAAAGCTGAATTCGTAAAACTCTTGCCAAAATTCGTGATTTCACGCCCTTCGAGGTAATATCCTTTCTCTGCATCATCTCGTAAACTTTTCCAGATTCCTCTCACGTCCATTCCAAAGAGCTATTTCCCAGATTTGTGCTCCACGATTTGCTTCCTCCGTCGGGTATAAATATCGGCGTGGGCGTGTATTTGGTGACCGGCTGAGGCCAGAGAAAGTCGACGAGAGGTGTGGTCATTGAAACGAGGATGTACTAGGTCGTACTTGTAGACTTGATGAAGCTTAGTTCAGAATCGGACTCTTTGGGAGTGAAAGATTGACATGGTGGAGTAATTTGAATTTTTGCCTCGTGGGCCAACTTCTTTGATATTGCGAAATTTGACTGAACTTGGCTCTGGGAGAATATTTCACTCCCAGGTTCGTAGAGGACACCGCGTACAGGTGTTCAGTCTTGTCCTCCGAGAGTGCAGCTGACACTATAAACACAAGCAAACGATGGAAGGTGTTGTGATCCGCTTCCTGGTGATGTTCTCTGGTATGGTTTGAGTAGCCTGGGCACCTACTCCACTTGGCAAGGAGACATTTCAGATTACATTTCGCGCGGAGAAAAGTTGATGGATGACGGAGGCATGTCTGGATAACTCAGGGTTTTTGAGACGTTCCCCTGGGTGGGTATTCACGGATGAGGGTTGACTTGGGGTGAAGAAAAAGCCACCATAACTTCGCAGTGGTACTTGCAAATGAAATCCGAGGCATGAGTGCTCCTCTTGTAAATTGAGTCATCTATTCTGTACCTTTCTTTGATATTGTGTCATAGCTAGATAGCTGCATACGCAATTAAAATCTGATGAAAAAAAAAAAAAAATTATGATGGATGACTATGCGTTGGAGGATTGAAAGTTGTTGACGTGCTCTTATTGCCTCTAGGCACAACATTAATCGGGTAAAAAAATATTCTAACTCTGTGCCAGTCCCTAGCATTAAATACTTAAAAATTAAAGCTTTTCTGATTTGGCGTCATGAGGACCCATGCAGGTATTCTAGGAAGATATATATTTCATGTAGAATAGTTAAATTGAAGTTTGGAACATTTACATTCTGACATCATTCGTAGATACCCCTAGGCGTTAAGCCTGAAGGCTTCAATCTCTCTCGTGAGTACCACAGGGAAAAGCGTGAAATCCCTTTGGTTATCTAAATGTGCTTTTGTCATCCTACTCATACGATGTCACCGCGAGAGAATGCGGTTTGAGGATCTTGCTAGATTGGAAGTAAATTTCTCCCGACTTGAGTTGAGCTGGTTTCCAAAAATAGCAGACGTTATTTGGGGGAAACCTTCGGATGGTGTACCACCGCACCATCCAACCGAGATTTTTTAATCATGATAGGAAGTAGGCAGGTGGAACGCTGATGATTCTGATGGCCTGAATTAAATACTGACTAATCAAGCTTTGTTATCCCGCCTGTGGTGGCGGAAGTTAGAATGGCTTAGTTCAGCCTGATATGATATTGCTTGGGTAATGGGGCCGATAACATTTCACAGCAACAGTCACATGGTTCTAGAGACACAAATTTATACTAACATTACTTGCCGCCAGTCAACTGAACCCAAGGATGGGTATCGACAAAACGATTGCAGAGTTTCCGAATGTGGAGAATAAGCTTCAAGCTCCAACTCGGAAATCCCTATTTGAACGCCAACGAGCAGACGCAGAGGCCAAAAGACAACGTGAGGAAGCCGAGACCCAGGCCGTCTACGAAGATTTTCTCAGAAGTTTCGATGATGATGATCAAGGTCCTGTCTATGACCGGGCTCCAGCGAGCGGAAAAGGTCCCTCAGGACTGAGTGACGCGACAAAAAAGCATGCCACTGGTGGATATGGGTTCGGGAACATGTCGAACCCAGCCCTCGCGAAAAACATTGGTGTAGAAAGAGGCCGGATTTCAAGTGGGCCGGGAAGTCTGGGGCCGCCTCCACCAAACTTAAGCCGGAAAAGACCGTTTGAAAATATTGGTTTTCAGCAAAAAGATCGCGATAAACCACTGTTGGCGTTCGATGACTTCGAATCTGATAACTGGACTGCAAAAAAATCTCTAAATCTCGATAATGATGAGAGTAGGAGAAATGAGCTAGAAGAGGAAAGAGCTGCTCCTAAACCCACTGTCCGTCTCTCTTCCATGCCTCCTGGAACCAGTCCAGCTCTTATTAAATCGTTGATTCCGACAAATCTAGTTGTAGACAACGTTAAGATCTTACCTCCAGCCGGTCCAGGCGCGTACTTGGAAAGAAAGTCTATGTCGGCAATTGTTACATTTGCAAAAGATACAGCTGCCAACGATGTTGATGCTGCAATCAATGGCTTACAAAATAGATACATGGGATACGGATACTATTTGAGTATTCACCGGCATCTATCTTCGGCAGCTCTATCGAGTGCTAACCCTATCCCCTCTCTATATAACTCGACGCCTACTTCTCAACCCTTTGGAGCAAAACCTGTTGATATTGCTGTCACGACGAGAAACCACATTCCTCCTGCTCATCAAGGAAGATTTGCTCCTCCGACCTCGTATGAAACCCCTGGCTCTGGACGCTCTGGGCCTTTGCTTCACGTCCCAGTGCAAGCCCCATCAGATATCAAAGATATAAAACTCATTCACAAGGTTGTTGAAAATATAATTACCTACGGACCTGAGTTTGAAGCACTTCTTATGAGTCGACCTGAAGTTCAAAGAGAAGAGAAATGGGCTTGGTTATGGGATGCTCGTTGTAGCCGTGCTGCCTGGTATCGTTGGAGATTGTGGGAAGTAATAACTGGTATCAAACCTCAACGCGGCCAAGGAAAATATTTTCCCCTTTTCGAGGGATTTTCAGCTTGGAAACAACCAAATTACCCACTGGCTTATGAACACACTATTCGTCTTGATGAATTTGTATCTGATTCCGAATATAACTCCTCTGATGAAGAAGACTCCGGAGATGAAGGACCTCGGCGCCCGAATCGTGGAGGCGCAGCCCCATCGGACCCAACTTCGTCCGAGGATGCGATAAGCTATCTTAATCCTCTTGAAAAGGCTAAGCTCACTCACTTACTCGCACGACTACCAACCACAACTGGAACATTAAGAAAGGGTGACGTCGCACGAGTAACAGCTTTTGCTATTTCTCATGCTGGCCGGGGTTCTGATGAGGTTGTTCATATGATAATATCCAACGTGGAAAGACCATTTTCCTACACATCTGCTAATCCGAATCGGAAAAAAGATAAGGAAAAGAATAACGGGAGTGACGAAGAAGAGGAATCTGATACGAGTGCAGCAAGTCTCATTGGTCTCTATCTTATAAGTGATATACTCTCATCTTCTTCAACTTCTGGTGTGCGTCATTCTTGGAAATACCGTCAACTATTTGAGGTAGCGCTTAAGCAGAGAAAAGTATTTGAAGGTCTTGGAAGGATGGAACGCAAAATGAACTGGGGACGGCTAAGAGCCGAAAAATGGAAAAGAAGTGTAGAAAATATACTAAAACTCTGGGAGGGATGGTGTGTGTTCCCTCAAGAAAGCCAGGAATCTTTTTCTAGCCTGTTTGATAAACCGCCCTTAACAACCCTGGAAAAGCTAGAAAAAGCCGAAAAAGAAAACAAAGAGAAAATTGGAGTGAAAGGGAAAGGTATCAACAAGTGGAAAGCAGTTGAAGCCAAGTCCGAGACAACGAAAGAAGGGGAAAATTTGGACGGCACAGCCATGGATATAGATCCTGAAGAAGGTTCAACAGAGGGTGATTTTGATGGGGAACCCATGTCTGACGATGACGACCTGGACGGAATCCCAATGGATGAAGGGAAATCTATTGTTGAGGGTCAGCAAAAGTCAGCCTCTGAGACACAAGACTCACATCAACTAACCTCCTCCAAACCGAGCGCGAAGGAAAAAGCGACATTTGTATCGAATTCACGGCTAAAACGGCCTAGGGCCGTAGATATGTTTGCCGATTCTGATGATGACGAATAATAAATCTTGGTTTAAAATAAAAAATAACATATTTTTTATGCTATTCAATAGATTCTAGTCATCTTAGGCAACTTATTCGCCTATCCTATGCATTGTAATACTCAAATGTTAGGGAAGAACCACGATTTACAGCTTAATCTCCGGAACCTGAAGGCCAAAGTCGCCCCTACTTGTGCCTAATTTACTAAGAATTAATATCCCTACAACTTTATAAACTCCATGGCTGTTTAAAACAGGAAATCTTGCATTGAACTGAGGTATCAAGCCTTCGAACTCCCTTTCCGCGACGGATATGGTATTTTACCGAATGCTTCGAGCCATCATTAATACGGGACGGAAGAGAAGAGCCAAAATGAGTTGGGCTATTTGTATTAAACCCAGGCCTTTTACATATCACGACTCACAAGAGAACTTACTGCCAGTGAGCCGATAATTTCGGAAATGACTAGCTCTATTGTCAGAAAGTTTTCATGCTTCCAAAAAAATATGAGAGCATTGTGATGCTCTGAAAATTTTTCCTGTGCCTTTTCAAATTTATTCTGACAATCTGACTGTAAATATTATGTCATAGAAAGCCTTCATATCTCTGGACAGACCTCTAACCGCCGTAACAACCAACTTCAGGTAGTAAATGATGTAATATTTCAGTTCTTTCTCCAACCTTGCCCATACGCGCAAGAATTTCTTTTAGTTAAAGTTGCTCTATCATAAAATAGTTGTTCAGAATGCTATATTGGCATACGGGCCTGTCTCTCGATCACTTATACATTTGCAGTCACTAACGGTATGACCCAATCTATAATGATAGTTGTGAGAATCGTAATTTATTGTCTATCAGCCGTAAGTTAATGTTATGTCTAAATAGAGAGAGTCAGCTTTGGTAGTGATTCCAGCTTTATTTTGATCCCTTGAAAATGCGACAAAAAGATACCGTCAGCTATCAAATGGTGATTTATTCAATGTTAGTTTTCTGGAGTATTGTTGTTACCGTATATTAGCTTTTACCTCTTTACATGGCTTCATGTTCATTCACTACTTAGGTCTGTGTCCTGAACACGGAAGGATTATAGCCTCAGCGCGTCCTTTGATCAATTGGTTGCGGACGAATAGATCCATAAGTAAACTGATGTCTCTTCTACCTTAGCTTAATCAATAATAAGTATGGATAAAACCGCTAACTATAGTGCTATTGGACTGATATAAAGAAACTGAGTTGTATCTGTAAAGTTCAATTATTTTTCCAAATGCCTCAAGTGAGGTGGCCCAGTAGGTCGCTGTTATATTTTTAGGTTATAACTAACCAACTCATGCTAGTTGTGTTCTGAGTGTATCTAAAGACGCTATGGTAATTATTACGGGACTCAAGGCTGGTTCAGCCAATCTTTCGACAATCTGGCACCAGACGGGTTTCGGAGAAGAGCTGTCCGGACATATCTATAAAGAGATGAATTCAGAAATTTAGTGAAATTTAGAGAAATTGGAAGTGGAGGTCAGATATTAGAGCAAGTAGAGCTTACAAAGACGTCACGCAATATCTCACAGATGTGTATTGTCGCTCATTCATAAATAGATTCCGGAATACTTCCGGCGGTTTGTAACAAGTCTCAAGGAACCTCCTATTCGCCTACGCCATGAAAAATAACATTCGTGATCAAATACCTGTCGGAACACTTCAAGTGGACGGGTTTGGTGACAAGCTTGTTGTAACAATATTGGTATCAATTAATTACTGTCTAACTCCCTCCCTCCTAAGTAATAACTAATAATTACGAGTGCAGGCGACACTATAAACACCGCCATGGTTGGATGGTGCGGTGGTACATCGTCTGGGCCGGTCTGCCAAGTAGAGTCTGGATAGTTTGGACACATATCCCACTCGAGACAGTAGATCGCTGGTTCAAATCCGGCAAAACACAACCACATTTCTCGCGGCGCTGGTATGCATGGATGACGAAGGCATGCTTGGATAACCAAAGGTTTTGAAATTCCCTTTGGTGGGTACTTACGGAGGAGGGTTGACTGTTTGTGTAAGCAAGCATACCTCATAGTGGTATTTGCGAATGAAATCCAGAGTATGAGTGTCTCTAATGTCAAAAGAGTCATCCAATATGTAAACATAGCACTGGTCATGTGTCATAGCTCTATAGCTGAATATACATTAAATGATTTAAAAAAAAAAAAAAAAAAAAAAAAAAAAAACTAATAATTACATTAGGGAGCCAATTTCTTATTCCCAGCGCTATTCTACATAAGGAAATGTTACGAAAACAAGTCACGTGATATAATACAGAACTATAATCAGACAATACCACTCTCGATCCACGCTCAAGTATAATGGAGAAAACTATCCAGTAGATCAGTTTGAGCTGTCAAGATCATCGATGTGCTGATGGCCCGACAGATCGAATAGAAACCCTGAAAATGTATCTCCTACAAAGAGTGCCAGATAGCAGGAGTCCACTCCTCTTTACCTACGAGCAAACGTAACCTATGTCTCGGGCAATACATCGCCTTCTCTGCCTCACTATATCTTCCATACAATAATCATGCACTACACGAGCCCTCATTCGATCGTGAGCTTGAAGTATTCCTATAGATATGGGCGATGGATAAATGAGTGAGGTTGGCCTAAAAAGGCCATCACTGGCTAGCAAAGTCTTTGTCCATGTCTAGATAACCTCACTAAGCCTTCTACCAATATACTCATTCAAAGGTGCGGCCAAGCTGATCCTACCCTCATCATGATGAGCTAGGATTTTTTAGCCATCATAGTCCCATCCAGCGATGTGTTTTGGGCGCTTGGCGAACAGTACTCTAAAGTATTTCTGTTACAACTGTAGAATTTCTCCAGAATTTCCAGGTATTTCTTGAATTAGAAGGATCAGTAGCCTCATGAATCCTAACTAGTATATTACGAGAACAAGTCAGTACTCGCCAATAAATTTCATCGGAGTGATAATTCATCCTTGGATGGCCATCTTCCACAGAGGGTATCAATTGTTGGTATCTGCTAGGTATGTGTTCTGCAATATCAGATACGTGTAGAATCCGGTATTTAGGAGACCAGGTTGTTTATGTTTCGACGGAATACTAGATTAATCCAAGTACCTACGGCCCGAGGGCTAACCACTCTCTAGTGCAAAATATATGGGGCGATGGTTAGCTACTGTTGATATATTGCTGTTAAGTCCTGTGTGTTATCGTACGTGAATTTCTAGGCGCAAATATAGCAATGAGTCCCGTCTACGACGTGTATTGAGTGACTTGTTTCGTTGGAAGCCTCAATGTAGACTGAACTTCCAAAAGTATCACCATCCATATTTGTTTGTGCTAAATTGAACACCCTTGTACGTAGTTAAAGCGTTAATCTAGACAGTTGCTT
The DNA here is from genome assembly GCA_905067625.1 of Blumeria graminis f. sp. triticale. NCBI lineage: Eukaryota > Fungi > Ascomycota > Leotiomycetes > Helotiales > Erysiphaceae > Blumeria > Blumeria graminis. Next base: position 8,453,783 of record LR898477.1, read on the forward strand.
CACATCTGTTTATGCGTAATGGAATACATGTCCTTTTTAGCCTTCAAACAACCTATTTCCTTGGTCCGCCAGGATACTCATATTGCGTCAGGATGTCGATCAATTTCGGCAAAATGCATATTCTGACAATAGACTTGTTCTGTCTATCCTGTGCCATCTAGAGCAATAGGGTAGATAGTGGACACATCGATAAACAGTTCCCTTTTTCCTAGAGTGGGCTGGAAGATAATTAGTGAAGATGTTGAATGTTGTGAGCCCTGCAAACTGTAAAGCCTGGAGAGTCGCTTATATTTCGTCACTGTTCCATTTCTCAGTATGGACTGTATCATTTGATGTATGTTATCGGCCTCTGTCATTGCATCGACTAAATCCAATCACTTTTACCAACTTTCTTCAGAATTACTCATCGATAACCCCAGTAACTAAATGAGCTCAGAGTAGTTTTGCTACGAGTAGCGTAGATAATTTAGCTTTCCGCTCACCAATGTAGGCGTAATTTGATCTTTATCCTGTAGAACTTTTGGGAATAGCTAGATTTTAGTAGAGAACTTAATAAGGCACGACCCTCATCATCTATTTGCAAAAATTGAGCACAACAATATACAAATTTACTATTAACTTTAAAGCTATTTAGATAGTTTTAGCTGTCCTTCATAGTCATAGACTCAGTAGGGACATAAATAAAATTCTATTCTTTCCTATTAGTAGAGAAAGTTATTGATGGGCGTTGAGTCTCCGTTCCCCCCAAAATTGAGGTTATGTATTGAAGATCACCTGAATGGATAAGCGACTCCCTTGGAAGATTTACCAAAAAGATTTGGTATTCTGAGTCTTGCCGTAGTAGACGTTGCTGAAACAATAGACTCTTTTTCTAAAATCTTACTTTTAAGGTTAGAATAAGGATTATCCTTCCATCTTTTTTGTTTATAATTTCATATTTCTTTCCATGTTGCTTCGACAACATCATGGTTCTTGGCACTGGATATCATGTTTGTACTGTTCTGAAGCCCGCTTTATTGTGACGGGCTTTGCCCGGATTGGGACTGGTCACTAGGACAACTCCGTCTCCGAGGTAAGGTAGTGGCAGGGCAACGCTCCTGGATAGACGAAAAGGGCGCTTAGGGGGTACGCACCAGATGGGGTGTATGATACAGGAGAAGAGTTGTGCCGGGAGAAAGGATGGTTCTCAGGGGCCAATGGAGGGAGTTAAGACTAGTCTACACAGAGCATACAACGTATGGGATAGTACGTGGGAGATAGTCTTCCCCAGGAACAAGTTATTAATTCCTTTTGAGTTATTGTCTTTCAAGTACATCTGAATTTATTAAACCCTTACAGCTATAATGAGCTAGCAAAAATAAATCATGTACATTGAGGATGGCTCGTTCTATCATAGCAGAGTTCACTACGCTCAGTCTTCTATCATAACCAGCACCTTCAGTTACCTCTAATCTCACTCGAACCATTAGTGCCTTTAGTTATTACTATTACTCATAATCCAAACCTTTAGTTCCTCTAAGTGATCTCAAGTAGAACTTTAGTCACCTTTCGTAGTTCATTCACCCTCTTCTCAATCTTACTTGCATTACAGCCCTCACATCATCGCTCTATACAGACACTTTCGGAGATAGAATCTTCGGAGCTGACGGGGAACTTTGAGTATAGCCCGAGCTCATTCAAACCGTTAGAACCACTGATCAAATAGGATTGGATTGGATTGAACAGTGTTGGAAATATCGCGCGATGAAATGGGCACAATATTTATGGAACGAAATTAGAAGTTGACTAAAACAGCGACATGTTCGGATTAAAGCTAAAGGTGTGGGAAGTATGCGCAACAAGTACAAGAGTAAGCGAAACATAGCCCAAGCAACGGCATTTTATTATTAATTCATTTTATTGTCCTGTCTGAGTCTATGACTATGTAGGACATACAGGCCCTCTCTGCCTACAGGCCAAGGATACCTATACCAGTAGTATATCCCCTCCTATGCCTCCTATATAGCTCTCCTCAAACAGTACCACCCCTCACAAGTCCTCATTCGATCATACACTAAGAGGAGCCCTTAGCCCTTCATTATCTCCCCTCTCCAGCCAACGAAACGATGGCCATTTGCGGGTGTATGGCAGCCGGGAAAATTCGCAAAAACCACTGGGTGCGGGGCTCTTCCAATACCGACATTAGGAATAAATCCGAAGACATATTGCCCCTTCTGAAGCGTTCGAAGAGGCCGGCCAGCTGGGCGCTGCAGACTTGTGGGTACCTCGGGAAATTCACCCTCTATCTTTCTAGCCTCCTTCCAACTCCTTCCCGAAGGTCGTGCTGAAATGTCAGAAAAGTCTTGACAGAGCGTGATTGCTGTATGGTGGCTTAGCCTAATTTCTTTTGTACCGTCCGGGGCGCTGGGGAGTGCCGTTGACTCATCGACAATAGAAGCCCTCCCGGCTAATCAGCCGAAATCTTGGTCTTGGCGCCCACAAAAAGACCAGAGTTGAAAACTCCTCAAAAATATCGGTCCCAGCATGGTCTTCAGATACCTGTTCATCGTCTCGCTCCACATCTTAACCGCCTGTTCTTCCTCAAGTTGTTTGTCCCATTAGAGCAACAGTCCCACACATGCCAAGATCCAGGCTTTGTATTTTTCGACTTGATTTCCTCCTTACGGGTATAAATAACATCGTAAATATATAGTGAGAGATGGCTGGAGATAAATGGGGCAAGCTCCTGTATGCAATTGGAGTAACTTCTTTATTGGTCGTTGAGGCGAGATGATGCATGGTTAGAGATGGGTTGAGGACTCAGATGACAATGATGAGAGAGGCATTGCCGAGAATTCGTCAAATGAAGATGTGTTTGAGGTTGCTTTCGACCTCGATTCGGATGCAATTCTTCTTGGCTATCCCAGATATGCAGAGCATACTGAGCGATTACACCGGCACCACTGGAAGATGAAGAATTCGTCTTTGCCGGCAAGCAACGGCATAAACGAGTGTGGCGCCATCTAGGCATATAAACACCCAATAACCTCCTTGTTCCCTCGCCATACAGCCGCTCATGAATCCAATAGGTAGCCTAAAGCGCTACCATATTACCCATTCCAACTTCTTAAATACACACGAGATCGTGTCGGGAACCTAGACGAAATGGAGGGCCCGTACGTCCACAACATTCTGTGTCTCCATTTCCAACAAACAGTAATGCAAGAAAATGAACAAAACAAAAAAACACTAAAAAAAGTATAACATTATCTCTTGTTAGGCTTAGCCTATAAGCTCTTCCCCGTATCCGTTCTCGTCACGTCTCCAATATGACATAACATTACAACTGACGAGGAGAGCTAGGGATAAGCAGATATATTTGCTCCTTAGTTTATCATCTTTTGCGAGTTAAAGTATAACCGACAACCGTTTCGTAGAGAGATAGAACACATCTTAAACTTCATCAAGGTTGAGTCTCCCGAATCCAGAGCCCCCCCTATCGAAACATAAGTGAGGCAATCAAGGTGGTCTCAGGTTTTTTGATAACAGCCCTAGAATGTAATACGCCTACGTATTCGACTTCACCGGCTTATCAAAATATCACCAATTTTTATTTGATGACGGAACTAGTGTGCGCTTGTCAGGCCAGATAGTTTCAGCTATCTGAACAATGTGGAGCCCCAAAATTACGACATTTGTCTGGTACTTTGCACTCAGAAGTACATGATAGAGGTACATATTTCCTAGGTCATTTATTGTGAACAACCGCAAGTTTTTTTAAAGCCAAGGAGGCGTTTGCATTGCTGCGCAAGTCGACGTGGTTGATGCCAAGTAGCTAGATCTGACTTATCGAATATTTGAAAGTCGGATTTGGGTACTGGTATCCTAGGAAATGAAGCTGCACAACGCTGATGGGGCGGTCTAAGTCATGAGGGTTCGTGAAGATAGGCCAAGGAGATATTTCTGTTTGTAATCCTCGATATTTCTGTGATTATCATTTCTTCTGTAACAGCTCTAATAACGATATCGTTTTTCAAGGCCACTGGGAATATTGGAATCCAGAGTCCTAAAATATTTAAGGATTCAATTCTCACTTCGGAGACGAAAGTCTCCCAAATCTTATCTCCCGGTATGATGTTACATCTTCCCCTATATTTTACCCTGAAGGCTGTAAAGGCTGTCAAGACAAAGGATTCCTGTAGCCTTCGCTGGCTTGCGTAGGCAATAACACTAAAGGAATCCCCTGAGTAGATCTTGGATGGCAGGAAACTCAGAAAATTCTCGGTGAACCTTTTGGAAACATACTGGAGTTTCATGAGGGTGACAGGAGTATCAAAGATCTTCCAGGTAGTTGTCGAAGAGTCTGGGGTAGCCAAATCAGAGAGAAAAACCTCAGATTTCACATGAAGTTAGTCTTTAGCTTTAATTTTTCTCTGGAAAGAGAATTACAATTAACATACTATACCTACAAAGTCGCCTATGCATTTTTCAATGAAACTATGACAGAGGCGAAGCCTTTGGGGGCACTCTAAACGTTAGATATATCTTAGAATAGAAACCCGGAATCACAGATTAGTACTTTATAAACTCTAGCAGGAGTAGATTTTGTCTCTACCTATAATTTTGGTCTCATCGTACAACCAGACAGTCCTCTTGACATGTAGCCGCAGGCTTCATGTCAGTTAGCTTGACTGTTTTGGCTGGCTATAGAGGGAAAGAGCTATGGATGGCTGAGAATAACTTTTTGTTTTCTCTTCTGGTTCTTTTTTCACATCTTTGTAGACTTACGTGCTAGGCAATCGGTACCCTCTGTACTACTCGAACGCCATGTAGCCGAAAACCTACAAATTTACTCTGCCATTTCTGAATCTCGGCTCTTAAGAGAAATTCCGCCCCTAGATTTGCCGAGGAACAATGGACAAGTGTTAAGTCTGGATCAACCGCTTCGGAAGGGAACTCGGATGATATTGTGAACATCTTTTGGCTGAATAGTGCAGTGGTACATTACCCAGTTCAGTATCATAAGTAGAGTCTAGACACCTTGTAAACCTATTCCGCTTGGGATAGAAAATTGCTGGTTCGAATCTAGTATGGCTTGACCTTATTTCTAGCAGTACTTCCGCAGAGAAACGAAAAGATATGCTTGGAAAACCAAATGAATTGATACTTTCCTTCAGTAGATATTCACCAATAAGGATCGACTTTCTTATGTAAGCAAATATAACTCATAGTGGTATTTGCGAGTGAAATCCAGAGTATGAGCGTCTGTGGTCAAAATGGTTATTTAATATACCTGTAAAATAATTATTAAAAGTCAAAGCTAAGTAGCTTAATACACATAAGATGAATAAAAGATAGACTAGCCGTTGTGCGGCCACCAAAATTGGTCCAACTAGTGACTAACATTAAATATTCTCATTGCCTGATAATCTTAGCGAATCCTTTGTCCAATGTGCATCGACCATAAATCATTGAGGCTCTGGGGTAGTTTCATCGAATGCATTTGCACTCTGTACAAAAATCTTTTCACCTTTGTAAATTCTCAGTCAGGAGCTAGACATAGAGATTGAGTTGGAGTGAGGAGCTAGATTCATTGAGTTAGTAGTATAATTTCTCATTTCAAACTAACCTGACAGCAGAGCTAGCGTTTGGGTACTATAGGGAACAAAGATTGACTACAATCAGGAACAAACTAGCAAAAGAGCTATTAATATCGAACTAGCAAGATTGTTCTCCTGTTATAAATGTTCCAGAAAGTCTGAAGTTCGCACGAAGGGTCCCGACATAAACACCTTCGCCAAAAATTTCTGATCCCGTACAAATCCAGTTTTTAACCTACGCCCTAGAGAAATAATTAAGACATAACTTCGTTACATGTTATCAAGTATTAGTTGGTTATCGTTAGGTTTCTTGACTTTTGGCTTCCTCCTCTTGTACGCTTTCTCTCCGCTTTCACTGAAGCTTGTACCGATCCCAGAGTCAGTATAGGCTCTCTCCTTGACACCAATGAACGTCGCATCGTCCTCTTCATTTTCTTCTGCCTTTATATAAGAGCTAGGACCTAAAGAGTCTTTATCAATTTCATTCTTTACCTTTGGTTGAACTTTGTGACTTTTTGCGCCATGTCTATGAAATGATTGAGTGTCAGAGAAATCTTGCTCATCTTCGGTTATAGCCTCATCGGTGTTTAAAGCACTGATATTAGGTTCCGAATTCACCTTAATTTCAGGTACAAGATCTTCAGAATCCAAGTAGTTGTTACTGAGAGAGGCCCATGCTAATGCTGTGAAGAATACTGTCACTATCCAGAATAGGCCGGTGAAAAATAAAAAACTGATAATACGATGATTATACATTAACCACCGCAAGCCCCTAAATTGGGCCTTAAATTGGATAAAAACTTCGTAAATCTGAATATCTTGTCCGGCCTCTACCTCAATCAATGCATAACCTGGTATGTGTTTTTTGCCCCTCAAGAATGAAATATTTTCACCCATCAGAACAAGCAAATTCTCTGATTCAGTGCGCAAACCAAGTGTATACAGTGGCAAGGCGAAGAAACGTGATGCGAGAGATATCAGTCGCGACTTGTAAGTTAGAAGTACTGGGCGTCGAGAGACAAATATAATATTCTCATCCTTAAATGAAACGAGAGGCGAGATTTGCTCGAATATACCTGGCTTCTCACTGTATGAGGCGAGTTTTTGCATTGGTGGCAGTAAGGCAAGGGTAAGCATAAAGTTACCCATTTTCAGATTTGGCGGGGAGTGTGGCAACCTTAGAGTGAGTGATACATCATAGGGTTGTCGCGATACTAGATTGTCTAGTGGAACTAGACCGTATGGGTGGGGCCCATCACTGTTTCAGCCTCAGTATTTTGCCATTTCAACCTCTGACACTGGGAAAGGAAGCGCACCCGTATTGTAAATGGACGATCCTCTGAACCCCAATTTGCGGTACATAGCTGTAATAGAAAAGTGCATATGCAAAGGCAGCCACTCCAAGTAAGATAGAGATAGCACTGGAGAAGAGCACCGAATTTAAGTAAAGCTGCTGGGATGATCTAAATGCAAGTTTATGGGCAGGCTTTATGAGTTCCTGTGCGATTAATTCGTTAGCTGGGGTGCCTAAATAATTATAAGCAAATTAGAAATATTACCATAGTTTCTCTTGTCATGGTTGCTGGGAGCCGCAATAATTCAAAATCAGCAAGCGATACATGAAACTAATAGATTTTATTGAGTCAATTTATTATAGGGCCGAAGTTGCTTGGAGCTTTTTGTAATTTGGCTCATACACATAGGTTGGTACATGACGTCGAACAGACTTGCAATTCATGTCCTGATAATACTCACGTGCAATTCAGTATTCACCGGGATGCTGAGTTCATTGTCAGATTGATAGTTTATCACCTGACACGACACCTGCATTTGGGACACTAGGAAAATAGCCGCCGCGCCCCTAAGGACGGAAGTTGGTGTAGGACATTTCGATTGACTCCTGCTTTTGTTTTGGATATAGTGCATACGTCTGCATTAAACATAGTGTAAGTCTTTCGTTACAAGAATTCGGGTGGGCCTATTAGCGACAGGGGTTGCAATTTCTATTCCTAGTAAAATGGGAGTCATCAAAATTATTTGATATACAGTCGACGTTCCTAACGCCACATTTGCCTATTACATCCTCTTGATTCACGGGTCAGACAGACCTGTGCACATTCTCAGTATCTCTCCCTACATTGTGGTCATAAATCAACTAAACTTGGCACAAGGAAAAGCGCCACTTCATCGCTGAACGTTTCTCGGGTTTATTCCCTAGTGAACCCTTCCGAACAAATTATAATGAAAGTAATCGACGCTAGAGATGACATGCACAGTTCCTTGCTTTAATTGCTGAGTGAATAGAGGCAGGCCGTCTATGGTCTGCTTGATAAAGAAAGCTCGTCCCACGGATAAATCGAGACATGAGAATTGATATGGGTGAAGGAAGACTGTGGAGACTTTGATGGCAGAGAGGCAGGTTAGTATCGTGGCCTAGCTTTTTATAGATTCCAAGTGTGCCTCAGCGGCTAAATTTTTATGATACGTCCTTCAAAGTGCTGTTTCCAATGTTGAGGTGATGAACTCACATCCAAGATAATTGCCGCCTGTATTTGGAAACCTGGTCAGCGCCTAGCGGGCTAGGGGCCAGATAAAAGCATGATAAGCCGTCTACCTTTGTCTCCCGTGTTAATTCTAAGCAATGAGATTGCTCATTGCTCACTGTTCGCGAGATCGGAGGTCGCTAGATAAGCTCAAATAGACACTATCAATTATTGGGCGACCCTAATAGAAACGCCAACATAGAAATGGTAGGGTAACCCAAGAGTCTTGCGTTTGAAGCAGAGATACAAGTTCCTGCAGGTAATCCCAAGCCATGGAGTTCACAGCTGTCACTCATTGTATGGAATAGCCATAAATACATCGGTCATTCCTTGCATCGAGCAAACACAGAGGAAGTTCCTCCAGTTTCAGAACGTATTTTGAGTACCTCATGGGTTTACATCTTCAGTTTAGCCTATTATTCACTCTGATGAATAGGTTAGAAAATAAAAGTGGTAGGCTTAGTCGGAAAATGTCAAGCCGGTGACAAAGATCCGACCCTTGTCCTCGGTTTTCTCAGTCAGAAAAGCTCTCGTTTGCAGTTGTCCTACGTCTGGATTGAATTATACATCTTTCATATCTGATCATGGCGAACTACCGCTTCTTCAAGATCTATACTACTACTTCGGACGACAAGAATTAAATACCTATCAGCGGTATCCACTACGAATCTGAGGGTCATATTTTGGCAGTATGAATTGTTCTATGTATTTGCGGTATTCAGGTTGTTGTTAGGACACTGACAGGGATCTGACTCGGCTCATTAGCGAGGCGCTTGGAGTAGAGAAAGAAAGGGGAGACAACCTTTTATGTATTTCGAAATACCAGTCAATTGACATTATTCACTGACTTCATGCCGGAAAACTGACTTCGTGACGGCACCCAATTTGTATTACTTCGTGTTTTACCAACATTATCAAGTTTAATAATTTTGTTTCCAACCAAAGCACTATTAAGTTTACAAGTACAGCCTAGTATATCCTTACTTCAATGATCACTCCTCTCGTAAAGCCATTTTCTGGCCCCAGCTGGTCACCGAATACAAGCCTACCCTGATATCTGTGTATGAAGGAGTTGTCAAGAGATGGAGTGGATTGCAGTGCGCGTCCTGAATACCAATATCACTAGGCCCTTATTGTACATGTATATCTGTATGTAAAGGTCTGTTGTGATATGTATGGTGTTCTCTTTATCTAATAGCTACTACTCTACAGGGTTGAAGTGTGCTATAGTTATTCCGAACCTTACACGAGGGTGTTATGATTCCAATCTCCTGGATCCACAGCGGTATCGTATGGTCATGTGCTATCACGTGTCTGATGCGCGATGCGCGATTCACAATGTATATATATTTATAAGTAGCCCGGTGGACCCTTTTTAAGAAAATTTATAAGTCATACTGGCTAAAGACCAATGCAGTGCTATCCCTCTTCGCTCGGCTGCCTACCTTGCCACAGCTCTTGCTTGTGACATCCAGGCAAAATGGATGGAAAAGAAAGTAGCTGGTATAGTGACTGTTGATGTCCAAGGGGCATTTGATGGTATCTAGAAAGGACGACACTGCCATTGACTTCGAAGCCAAGGATGGCCATTGAACGTGGTTCGCTGGGTAGCATCTTTCATGGAAGAGCGGGGATCCACCATCTCCATCGAAGATACTACATCACTGCCCTTCCAAACTCACTATGATCTCCTACAAGGTTCACCTGTATCTCCAATTCTATTACTTCTGGCTATGGAAGAGGCACTACGTCTCTCTACTGGTCGCCTTGGATATTCAGATGATATTGCCCTCTTTGCGTCTGGGTCCTCCCTTGTCGAATTTGCACGCAAAATCCAGGAGAAATTAGACAGCACCATAGCATGTGGACTGACTAACGGAATTAGTTGCGAACTTCCTAAGACTAAGCTCCAATACTTTCACTCGGAGCGAGGCTCACTACTAGAGCCTACTCTAAATATTGGAGAGACAGCTATAACGCCAAATGATCACACTCACTAGCTTGGAATATTCTTCGACCAGGCTCTACGGTTCCAATTTCATACCCTACAGGCTTGCCAAGAATCTCTAGCTATCACCAGCCATTTGAAAAGACTCTCGACGACAACTCGAGGGATTAGCCCTCTCTTTCTACGACAAGCTCTACAAGGTGCCGCATTTGCGACCTTCTTCAATGGGGCCGAGACCTGGTACTCTAAAAAGACTTCTCAAAAGATCATCTCGCAAGTCCAACACAGGATGAAAGACGCTGCTCGGGCAGCTCTTCCAGTCTACCGTACCACACCAATAGCAGCACTTCTACGTGAAGCTGGCTGGGGCCCAGCTCATACGTGGCCCTCTCGAATTCACAGTCTGTTGGAAATATCGCGCAAGGAAATGGGCACAATATTTATGGAACGAAATTAGAAGTTGACTAAAACAGTGACATCTTCGGATTACAGCTAAAAGTGTGGGAAGTATGCGCTACAAGTACAAGTGTAAGCGAAACATAGCCTAAGCAACGGCATAAACGAGTGTGGCGCCATCTAGGCATATAAACACCCAATAACCTCCTTGTTCCCTCGCCATACAGCCGCTCATGAATCCAATAGGTAGCCTGAAGCGCTACCATATTACCCATTCCAACCTCTTAAATACACACAAGATCGTGTCGGGAACCTAGACGAAATGGAGGGCCCTTAGGTCCACAACATTCTGTGTCTCGATTTCCAACAGAGTCATCTAGCAATTCGAATTGCGGCAGTAGAACCATACCACCCTCTTCGTAGGCGGTGGGATACTAGTCGCATGCGCTGGATCCGCCAGAGGATCCCGTTAGAACTTTCCGATGACACCATACCCCCACTAAGGTCCGTTACCCGTGAGGAAAATCTAATCCAAATTGGGGCAGTAGGTAGACTCTCGGGATCAAATTCCTTCAAACAATGGCAGGCTAAACAACCAATTCTAGACCTATTCGTATTTTCGGGTGGCGCTCTCATAGAAGACCGAGCAGGTGCGGGTTATGTCATTTACAGAGGCCCTACGCAGGAGATAGGGTGAGGATCACTACTGCTCGGAAACTCGGCGGAAGCTTATGATGTAGAAATTGCCGGGGACACGGAAGGTCTTGCCGCAGCTATTTGCAACACACTGGCCTATTTTGCCTCAAGCATTACTGGCTGCCTCGACAACTAGGAGGCTGCCATCCGTCTGCTCTTGGATACGCCCACAGCGTCTAGCTCGGCAAAAATCTTTAACCTCCGCAAGCTCGCAGTGAACTAGAGAATGAGGTCACGCGGCCAAAATACGTCGCCTGGAGAAGTAGCTGTTCGATTGTGCCCAGGCCACGCAGGTATTCTTGGAAACGAGGTTTCCGACGCTCTCGCTAAAGCCGCCTGTGCGGGTCCACCTCCACACTCAGAGCTCTCTATTGCGAGGGCAAGAAGAGAAGTCAAAGCTCAATATGAGGCTTCCGTAATACTCTATTGGGCAGAAAATGCACCTTTTAGATATAAAGAATTAGGTATTGGCCCTAATACTAAAATCACTATTGAGCTTATCCGTCTGGGGCGACGCGCATTAGGATATCTACTAGCTGCACGGTCCGGTCACGACGACTTCGCGGACTACCACCGACGGTTTCAGCATGAAAACGCGATTCTAACCTGCATATGCGGAGAAGACAAGTCCCCCAACCACTTTTTCCATTGCCACTGAGGGCAATACCAGGCTCAGCTACACAGGGCACAGAATTCTAATCCCAGCGTATCTTGGGCTCTTGCTTCGGCGGAGGGAGTTAATGCATTCATTATCTGAGCGCGTGTCACAAATTTCTTCGAAAGGGCACAACGACAAGTCTGATTTGAATGAAATCACGATCTGATGTAAACAATTTCTTCCTTTTTTTTTGTAAAATCTTTTCTAGATTTAGTACCAGCTGTATGGCATGAGATTTGTTGGACGAACAACCTCCATGTATACTACAATCTTCGAGCACAGGATGATAAGATTCTGGCTATCACTTGCTTTGTTGGGTCTATGTAGGCGCCAACACTTCGGGTAGTTTAATTTAGACTGGGCTAATCGGTACGTGAGAAGCTCACGTGCTGCGCGCGGGCACGACGTTAAATATTATAAGTAAGTAAATAAATTACCTTCGGCAGATGGCGATCTCCAGTATCCTTAGCGCACGCCATAACGGTCATAGAATTAGTAGGGACATTAATGATATTACAGCACCCAAGTACACTCGATTAGTAGATTGACGCAGTCGACTTGGGGTGCAACATTCAACAAGTCAAAACTTTTGTACAGCACGATTGTGAGACCAGCACTGACTTACGGTTGTTCACTATGGGCTGCAGCTGGGCCAACGGGTAGAATACAAGAAAAGATAGTCAAACCATTGCGAAATTAATCAAAGAAAATACTTGAAGCTAGTTACAGGGGCATATAATTTCACCAGCAGTAGAGCTCTAGATCACGAATACTCAATCCTTCCACAAGACATCTATCTCAAACAAATGAGAGTTCAACACATCGGACTTTCGGAAAGACAACCTATCAAGCAGACGATGCTATTGGTATGTAGTAAAATAGGCTTATAGCCTGAACGAAAATAGCCACGCCAAGAATCGAAGTCGAGATAGTAACGAGTGGACCAAAATCTGCAGGAACGAAAAGGTGAGGCGCAGACAAAAAGAAGCGGGTAAGATAGCAGCATTCCAGAAGTGGGAAAGTGCATGGAAAACTTTTAAGGAAGAGCTATTATCTTCTCATCAGGCGTCGGCAGGCCCAGAACATTGGAAAGTAGCAAGTATTATCACCGACAAGAGAACAGGCAGAAAAAGAATCACCTACAGAAACACACCCTCTTACATCCACCGAAACCTAAGCAGGGCCCAAAGTAGTATTCCAATATCGGTGAGAAGTGAGCATATTGGCCTCAACTCTTATCTATAAAGAAAAAAGGTCCCTGGAGTGGCAAATTCAAATTGCCCGTGTGGATATTCGTCACAAAACGTGAAATATATGGTCATGGCTTGTCCTCATTGGGCTAAGGGAAGAGGTGTGGTGTTGCAACAGGCAAAATATAGGTCTTTTGAAACTATTATGAGCAGCCCAGATGACATGAAGGGAATTATAGAGCGGATACTTAGTAACGGCTGGCTTGAATAGTTCCGGCTTGCAGAAGAAGTTGAGGCAGCAGTCAGTGAAAGAATAGAGCGATGGGGAAAAGGATAGGACGGTATTAACACTGGACGTACAGTGTAAACGCACTTTCTGTAGGACACCTCAGAAAACCAATAGATACGAGACAGAGAGTTTTGTGGGTTTTTGATCGAGTTGGTTTCCTCCTTGCGCGTATAAATAGTGTCGTAAATATGTAGTGGGAGATGGCCAGTAATTAATGGGGTAAGCTCCCGCAAGCAATTGGAGCAATTCCCTTATCGGTAGTTGAGGAGAGATGATGTATGGTTAGAGATAGGTTGAGGACTCAGATGAGTATGGTAAGAGGCATTGTCGAGAAGTCGTCAAATGGAGATGTGCTTGAGGTTTCTTTCCACTTCGATTCGGATGCGATTCTTCTTGGCTATCCCAGATATGCAGAGCATACTGAGCGATTACACCGGCACCACTGGAAGGTGAAGAATTCGTCTTTGCCGGCACTCCTCTTAGCTATTGAAGTGTACCCTCGTTAATCTAGAAGAGGCTGCCTCTTTGTGAGCCATAGGCTTGGAAATATATCGTAAGCGGCCTCCCCTCGTGTATACTAGTCACTAGCATGAGGGCTTAACTCGTCGCACATCGAGCTCGTTCGGATTATGTTTGGATTAGCTTGTAGTTGGCAATTCCTAACCTAAATGCGTTAAATTGCAGGCTTCTATCTTAGGTATTCATGGGTTCGTAATTAAGCTTATTAAGGTTTAGCTTCGATTATCTCACTGATTACCGAGCCGGCAGTATATCAAGGAGGCATGTAGCTCAGGTGGAAGTATCGCACGGTAAACTATATCTGAAGCTGCTAAGTATTGTAGTAGCTAAAAGAATGCTGCTATTTGGAAACTACAGCTCCATCCCAGAACCATGAGATAAATCAGGCTATGCACGCTAGATATGGAATGGCTAGCGGATATGGTGAATATGGGGGTAAATACGTAGATATATAAAGACATTGTAGCCTCTAAGTTTGAGAACAAGTCTTCAACCAAATTATATCGGAATTAATCCTAGCCTCTCATAAAGCAATCTCATGAATCTATTTCCGTGTCTGTGATAACAGACAAATAAACAAAGTCGACGATCAAGTTCAAAGTCGATTAGATTAAGTTGAGTCCGAGACCAGGAATTTGGTGTCATTTTTCTTATCCATTTACATCCTATGTGAGTCTTGAATTTGATGTCATGGCCATCTTCATGTAACCAGTTCGCCACTTGTGGGTTTCTACGATCACCCGGGACAAACTTGTCAAGGACCTTTCATTTGTACAGACTCTTCCCAAGGAATTGATATGAATCTATTTGTTTTGCTTCTTATCTATTCTAACGGTCTATGTACATTAGTCATGAAATGAAATATTTAAGCGATGCTTGCGTTCCTCCCACCAGTTCGTTGCGATGGCTAAATTTCAGACTGTAGCGTCCTGAATTGATATCCTTTCTGACCAAAATTTCCGTCTAGTATGCCCCTGACTGTCTATCCCAAAGTCCTATCATTTCGCACATCAATTTTCACCCGACCCGACCGTCTAGTTTTACAAAAGAAACCAATAACCAGAATAATTCCCTCATTAAAAGCTATGTGGGGTTACCGAAATATCGTCAAAAGTTCGTCTTGCGTACTTGAGAACTTGCAAACTATCTATAGAAATTTCTGAGAGTCGTCATTAGTATCATATCATTTCTCTATCTTCCCACACTATCCAAAGTCAACGATATTCTGTTGTGTTTGTGATATAGACCCAGCGTATCTTACCTCTTAGCTTCGCTAGAAAATACTGGAACAATTGCTATAGCGAAATAACCCCTCAATAATTTTGCAGATAATTACTGGGGACGAGGCCAGGCCTTTCATTTTTTCCTGCGACCTCAGCTTCCCACCATCCATCATCCTGGTAGCGAAGTATCGCAAGGACGTCGCCTTTGGCGAAGCTAAGTTCTTCGGGTATTACGGCTTGATACATATAAAGCGCACGAGCTGGTCGTATTATTAAGCTTTCATTTTTTAAGCTGGAGATATCTAAACTTACCAAAGTGAAGAATTGGTCTGCCCTGGCTATTGTACTGTCTAATATCCGCAACACTCTTGCTTCTTTGTCGCGTTGTGAGTTGCTGCTGATTTCCTCTGTTTCCATATTGGCTAGTTGGCCGAGGACTCATGCTTCCATTGGCTCTATGGCTCCGCCCTGGATGAGAAACTATATTTCTCTCCGAGGTAGGAGCGAGTTGCATCTGCATAGATGAGTCTCGATTCACTTGCCGGCTCGATGGTCTCTCAGAATCACGCAGTGGTGCTGATGAAGTCACTCTCATGCTGTTTGATGAGTTCTGTATGTAGTGGTTTTGGTCTGATGCCCGTCCTCGCTGAGGCGTTATAGTCTGAGAGCGAAGCTGTGGGCTCCCGTTGTGGGGATTAGGAGATGCCGAGCGGTAATTCTGTCGCGTTTCCACTTGCAATTCTGGACGAGGCGTGGAGCCACGTGGAGTAGGTGATACGGCCCTTGGTATTTCCTTACCGCGGGTTGTTGGCCGAGACTGATTGCTAGGTTCAAATCCAGCCCGTGACTCTGCTCGGCCTGAGGGTTTGAACATATTGTGGGTTTGTACGACATATTTTTGCTTGGTTTGCTGCATTGCCTTCGATGTGAAAGCTGGTTCGGGAAGACCAAGCCTTTGCACGGGCATATCATATGATGGAGGAGGCGTTCCGCGCAGTCCTGAAATTAGAGCTCCGTTGGCCACCTGAGGTGCATAAGGTCTAGATGGAGTAGAACCGGGTGCAGGTGTTGCAATCCCGTGATACTTGTCAGCGGATACTCGGGTTGCTGATCCTTTAGTGACCCCTTTAAGCTCGGCGAGAGCTTGGGCAATTGGATCGAAATTGTCTTGTGAGACCTCAGTATTTGGTGTGTTCTTGCTCATTCTATTAGAGGTTTCAATATCAAATACGTTATTACCTACGTTGAGCTGATAATTCGTCAAATTATCAGTTGGCTCTAGATTGCCGTTCGAACGATCAGGAGAGAGATTTTGTGGGCTTTTACCATAACCTTGGAGGCGACTATTACTGCTATTGGGAGTGCTGGGCGTTGATGAGGCCCACGTATTCTTATTTGGGGTTGTGGTACGGGATCTGTCTTTATCCTTGTTGCTCCGACGTCGAAAGGGGCCATGGTTTTGGAAGAAGCCGCTCTTTCTCTTGAAGGCTTGTCCTTCGACTTGAGGGCTCGCCTGCTTAGTTGGTGACGCATTATTGCTAGCGACTTCGTGACTTGAATATGATGTTAGATCGCTCTGGGAATTACGGCTAGATGATCTCGCGCTGGGACTTTGGGCTGGGCTTTGAGCTGACGACAGTCCTGTTCTGCTTAATGAGGTACTGTCTTCCCGGGTATAAGGATCACGAGGGCTTATCATGGCATCTGAGTGAGAGTTCTGACTCTGTTGGTATAGAGACACCCGTCTGGGTGTTAAGCTTTCAGATTGGAGACTCGTCTGAGATTGTCTCATTGATCGGGGAGAATCGTATCCAAGTTGTTGTTGTTCTCGTGGTGGTCGGACTTGGTGATTCGCTGGAGATTCATTAGTTTCCTGTAGATCTTCTACTCGTGGTTGTCTTGACCTAGATTTTTGAGGAGTGACATTTGTTTCTTGGTTGACAGGTGAGATAGGGTCGTGACCGGACCCCATGGATAAAGCAAGTTGAGAATCGTGATGAGATTCATATGTTGATGGCTGGGGTGATGAGCTTCTGTATGCAGGATTGATCGTTCTTTGAAATTGTGCGAGGCAGTAATTTTCAGTATCAGATACTTCTGATTGAGTGTCGCTGACATCGCCTCTACAGAAGTTTATATACCTTGGGGGATCTGGAATTTCCTGCCCTGTCCCGGACTCTTTGATGAATGAAGCGATATCCTTCTCTACTTCACATTTTTCTAGCGATAATCGGATTTTTTCACATGAAGCGTCATCACTGACGCAAACAGTTGAAGCTATATTTGCAAAACTCCAAAGGCTACTTTTAGTAAAGTCGAGTCTCTCCTCTTCGAGATCTTGAAACTTATCAGCGGCGGCTTTCCAATCTCTATTCCACCTTCCAGTAGTATCCTCGAGTACCTTGACAGCATTCTCGTACTCGGTGTTGGATGCGGCCAAGTGAATTTGCGTTTTCTCCAATTTCGCTTTATTTCTTCGTTCTTCTTGCCCCATTACCATATGGCCCTGAGCTAGGTACCCTTTGATCTTTAGACACTCTTGTTCGTACCTATCTCGAGTCTGGTATATTTCGTCAATAGGGCTCTCAATACAAATCGGCAGAGATTGGTTTCTATACCGTACCTTATTTACATGATTTGTCTGCTGAAGTTTTGCTTTGTGTAGTTTCTCAATACCACTTTGAACAATTTTTCGTCGTTCCTTCAAAGCCCCTGAAAACGCTGCTAAAGGCTCTTCTAGTTCAGTCTTCATTTGACTTGCAATATTTTGATGCGATTTTCCCATTTGTTCTATTTCTCCGCGAAGGACATCCATGGATGCCCTGAGTGTTCCGGTTTCTTGTGAGCCCAGAGATTTCCGGGATAGTGATAACAGTTTACGGGAGTATTCTTCTTCTATTGCAGAGCGTGCTACCTTTTTGTTAGTCATTATAGTGTATTTTCAGCCAACTGAGGCCTGGGTGCACCGCACCAGAGTAGAAAGACTTTAATTCGTCGCAAGTCTGCTTAGCATTGTGCATACGTTGGAGTAAAGGCTCGACTCCTGCGTCATCTTTTCCCCAAAAATTATTGGCAAAGCTCATAACTACTGCCGGCCCATCTAATGTTGTTCCTGGCATTCTTTCCCCTGACCAAGAGACTTTCGAAGAATGCCGATTATATTTTTCGGCCTTATTTCAAGGCGTAAATGATTAGATTAAAATAATGTTATGAACGGGATAGAATGTCGTACTTAGCCTGGTGCATCATAGGAACGTTATTGTGGCATGACTAATATGTTGACTATTACAAGATGTCCTGAGCGCTGACCAGACAACCAAGTCCCCTTAGCACCTAATTTAGATAAGGTGTATCACATGATGGAGTTCGTGGAAGCAGGGGTATCTCCCACAAGCAATCATAAATTGGCACTGAACCTGGGCAAATGTCCAGGAGGGATTTACGAGTATTTGTTTTGATTTCAAAAATCAATTACCAGACGCTGAAGCAGAGTTCTGTTCATGTTACAGATTGATAATCCCTACTCTCCCTTGAGGTAGATGTACTTAATGGTAGTTAACCTGATGCAGCCCGGCCCCACCCGTGCTTAAGCTCCAGTAGAAGTGCAACGGTAGCTACTTTACCAACACGGTAAAGAACCAACCAAACCGAACCTACTCTCCCACGAATCTCTCTCTATGTAGGAGCAGTCACCTGCGCGCACAGGATGCCACAGTCTCGTTGGGCTTAGTGGACAACTAGCGATGGGACTAAAGTGCTGCAGCCCACAACCACTTAATTAAAATAAACCGAGAAAAATGTGAAGTAGAAAATTGAAGTTCTACATTCCACGTAAAAATCATTATGTTGTAGTTGGCGTGATAAGTGGACGTCCTATACGACGCATTAGATCAGGTTCACGAGATTTTTATACATAGTGTTAACTTTAGATGCGTTAAACGCAAATAGATATTGGTATTGCTGGCTAAGAAACCTCTAAAGATCTTTCCGTAGACGTAACAAATGCAGAGAGACAAGTATTCCTAAATTCTATTGCTCTTGCTAGTAGCCGAAGCACTTGAGTAAATTTACAGACAGCTTTTTAGGTCAACTATGATGTCGTTTGATTCTTGAGTAGCTGCAGGGGCTTGTATGACCGATAAAGCACTATATTGCCGTCGTTTGTTGCGAGCTAGTAACGACTCTAGTATTAGTATATCACCATCTACAAGTTCCTACTTTTATAAATCAACTTTTCATAATATTTGTTAACTTCCACCCGCGTAGGAAAGCACGCAGAGCAAGTGAAAGCGAACCAGATCAGTGATGAATTACATACCTCCGATAGGTACATTCATCTGTATACCACTCCTAAAAGAGACTATACACGGAGCTATCTGGAATTATGTGGGTTTAGTTAATTATCGTATAAATAATCTGTATCTTGGAACCATATATTCGAGCAACCCAATCAGCATATTTTCAAGTAAGATTTAGGATTGGAAGTATTCTTACTCATCTTAAAACAATTTGAAAAGCGAAAGCTAATTTTTTAATTTCTGTAAGACAGGGAAGCAGATATGTCACCACCTATTGAATAGGTGTCCCTAATGTAAAGCTCGGAGAAGGAATGATCACTCAGATGTTGTGCCCCGAAGCCTCAGTTTGTTATTTATTACCCAGGGCGGCATAGAAAAGCCGCTAAATTTTACTAAATCAAGTATTTGCATAAATTTATCAAAAATAAGGGACAGGTAAACTTTATGTGGGAAAACCAGTGAGGTTGACACGTTAGGTAATGATTCAAGATACTCCACCACATCAATTGTGTGTGTGTGTGTTTTTATTGTACTACTTGAGTCAATGACTATCTATCACATTGGGCTCCTCTCTGACCCAGGCCACACCTTGTACAGTGCTCCTATCCACTTTTGTTACTTGAAAGATCATTGATATATTCCCCTTGATGAATAGCCATTCAGCTCAGTGTTTACCCGCGGAATTCGGTCACCTTTTCCACGGAACCTTCTACCCAAAAATAAAAAATAAAAAAGTAGCAATGGAAACTGCGTGCGCGGGAAAAAGTCTCAAAAAACCTGCAGCCCCAGCCAGGCGAGGCCTAGACACCAGGACCACATGAGGTGCACATATTCATCTATATCTCCCTTCTTTGTAACATTCGAGGTCGACTTGATCCAATCTACCATCTCCGTATCGGGTGCTGGGTACGCTCCGGAAACTCATCGGATGGCTTCTCCATGATCAAGGGTGGGTGATGACTAGGGCTCTGACCCTACCATCTGATCTGATCGTGGTTAGCTTCATGATGGTGGTGATAGGGGAATGTGTTAAGACACAAAGACACAAAGACGATACAGACCGCGAAAGCGATTGGGAATCCTCGTCGGAGTGAGGACTTTGTTACTCAATCTCGGCTCTACAGACTCTACAGTGAGAGCTGGAGGCTTGTAGGGGACACCGCTGACAGGTGTTGAGAATAGTCCCCCCACCACATCAATTTCCTGCCTCTAAAGAGATCGATTCCTACGTGAGCCTCACAGAGTCTGCAAGTATGACCAATTATATCCTCATTTCAATGACCACAACTCTAATCGACTATTCTTTGGCCTCAGCCGGCCACAGAAATGTCGGGTTACGTAATTTGGTTATGTTATGAGAACTAGTAGCGCGGTGGCTGTCACAGTTCGAGGTATAGATGCTGGGGCGATCAAATATACGAAGGTTGTTTATTATTTTTTATACCACGATATTTGTGTCCTAACTCAACTATTTATACACTTATTAGGCTATCTAGAATATTCCTTCCTGTCTGATACTAGCCTCTGTTATGTTTCCCTGATACCAGTTCACAGTCTCAATGCCAGTTGCTAGAATCCTCCAGTCATGTTCAGAATAAACTAAAGTGAAGTTTCGCCTTTCACAGAATTGTTGAGGCACGTGATTAACATCACGTGATACAGGACAATTATCGGCTCACTAGCCGTTACAGTGGCCCTGCATTCACACGTCGTTGATTGAAAATAAATAAGTACTCGCGACCTCCCTCGGCTGCCAACCGTAACGCATTACCGCCACCAATTAACCGCCCACGCCGAAATTTACACCTGAAGTTATAAGCAAAGCGTGACGCACAAATCTGGGAGATAGCTCTTTGGGATGGACGTGAGAGGGATCAGGATAAGTTCACAAGCTGATGCAAAGGATGGATATATTCTTGACGGGCGTGAAATTTCGAATTTTGGCAAGGAGTTTTATTAACTGAGCTTTGTGCGCGCCAACACTTTGATTGCGAGAGTGCAGCTGACACTTTCAGAACAAGCCGATCATGGAAGGCGCCGTGGTCCACGTCCTGGTGGTATTCTCCAATATAGTTTAAGTAGCCTGGGCACTTACCACGTTTCGTGCAGAGAAAATTCAGCGGATGGAGGCATATCTGGATAACTCAAGGTATTTTTTAGGAAGTTTCCCTGGTTGGGTATTTACGGATAAGGGTTGATTTGGGGTGAAGTTAAGCCGCCATAACTTCTCAGTGGTACTTGCAAATGAAATCCGAGGCATGAATGCTCTTCTTGTATATTGCCATCTTTTCTGTAAATCTTCTCTCATACTGTGTCATAACTAGATAGCTGCATGTGCAATTAAATTCTGATGCTAAAAATCAAGAGCGGAAAATGCAGGCTAGTGCACAGACGCTGATCATGTACTTTACACATCCTTCACCTGCCGAGTTTAGTAAATTAATCTATCCAAATTGTCGCGACACTATTTTGGGATGTACATGAGTTAGGAGAGAGATCACAATATGTTGATAGTTAGTCACGTGGAATGGTGCAGCTTGGCGTGTCGCCCTTAAGGCTGACACGCCTTTTTTTTTTCAAATCATTTAATGTGTATTCAGCCATCTAGCTATGACACATGACCGGCGCTATATATACATGTTGGATGACTCTTTTGACGTTAGAGACACTCATACTCTGTATTTCATTCGCAAATACCACTATGAGGTATGCTTGCTTACAGAAACAGTCGACCCTCCCCCGTAAGTACCCATCAAAGGGAAACTTAAAGCCTTTGATTATCCAAGTATGCCTTCGTCATCCATGCATACCGGCGCCGCGAGAAATGTGGTTGTGTTTTGCCGGATTTGAACCAGTGATCTACGGTCTCAAGTGGGATATGTGTCCAAGCTATCCAAACTTTACCTGGGGGACCGGCCAAGAGGATGTACCACCGCACCATCCAACCATGGCAGTTTTTATAGTGTCGCCTGCACTCTCGCAGCCGAAGACTTGGCACGCACTAAAAGCTCAATTTGTAAAAACTCCTTGCCAATATTCGAGATTCCACGCCCGTCGAGACTATATCCAATCCTCTGCATCATCTTATCAACTTTCCTGATCCCTCTCACATCCATCCCAAGGAATTTTCTCCCAGATTTGTGCGCCACGCTTTGTGTCCTCCGTCGGGTATAAATATCGGCGTGGGCCTATATTTGGTGACTGGCTGAGGCCAGAGAAAGTCGACGAGAGGTGTGATCATTGGAATAAGGATGTACTAGGTCGTAGTTGTAGACTGGATGAGGCTTAGGTAGGAATCGGGCTCTTTGGGAGTGAATATTTGACATGGTGGAGTATTTTGAATCATTGCCTCGTGGGCCAACTTGTTCGATATTGCGAAATTTGACTGAACTTGGCTCTGGGAGAATATTTCACTCCCAGGCTCGTAGAGGACACCGCGTACAGGTGTTCAGTCTTGCCCTCCGGCTGACTCGCCTGTATCTAAGAAGAAAGAAGAACAAGAATCACCACATCATCGAGAGACCCATTGCGTACGCGTGCACGTGTATATTTCCAACCGACACAAATTGTATTATTCTTCACATCATCCATTAGATGATATTATCAATTATTGGAATGCTCATCTGGCATCACCTTCATAGATCACCATTATCAGTAAGAGTTTATATTTGATAACTGCTGACACCCATTGGCCACAGTGATACGCACTCAGTGTCCAACGTGCCATCAACCAGCGTGAGCGCGCCATCTCCGCGACTCACCATTGCACATGAGCCCGTGTGTTAGGCTAAGTTATACAAATGTGAACCTCTCTCAGAGTTGATTGAATTCATTGTCCTCTACCATGAGGAATCTATCTAGGTACTAGAAATACCTTGAGAGTAATCTCATAATTACTACTAATTTCAAATATAGACTGACCAGTAGATTATCTATGCTAACTGCTTAAATCTCCGTTCCATAGATGGTTCTAAAACTAACTGTGACATTATCATGGGCAATAGAAGGGAATGAAGCAATGAGGGAGTTATACATAGGAAATTGGCCTTCCGTCTAGTCGCTAGTTGTAGCATTTGCATGACTAAATTATTGCCCTTGCTGCATCAGCATCTTTTTTTTTTCTTTTTTTTTAAATCATTTAATGTGTATTCAGCTATCTAGCTATGACACATGATCGGTGCTAAAAGTCCTGAATATTCGTGAGAGAATTGATTAGACACCCCATTACCGTTACCGTTCCCTTCCGACTCACGTACATTTACATTAATCCGAATTCTCTCAGTAGCAAGACCCCGGATCTCCAACATGTCTCCGGGGCCTGCCAAATCATCGCGACCTATTCGCCTTCAAAGAACCATTGATAGAGCGAAAACTAGGCTGGAAAAGCGCTTGGCAAAAAAGAACATACCATTGAGCTCGATAGACGGGCGAAAAATGGAGCTGGATATGACCGAAAGGATAAAAGCTTTCGAAGAAGACTCTAATTCCACGAACCCCCATGTCGAAATGGGTGATGCGGTTATTGATCGATGTATCATGGAGAGACTTGAGAGCTCACGATGGAATATCAATGAACCCAAAGATGTTCAAGTCTCAGAGGCCCCCGTTATTATAGTCACGAGAAAGATTGCTGTGCCGGCCATAAAGCGGACAGCTAATGCTAACTTAAAAAAAGCCGCCGCAGTCGCGCCCACCACAACACCTCAGAATACCATCCCAGGGGCAAGTAGAAACAATCAATCTTCTTGCAGCGATAGTAGCTCCAAGAAGACTGCGACTTGTCCGTCCGAGCTTCGAGCCATACTTGAAGCCGAAAAACAGCGGGCGGCCTAGACCGTATTTAACCTTATAATATGCACCGCTGCCATCAACGGTGTGGAGAATGCACTCGTACCCCTATCCAAAGGGCCGAATGTTCAATTTATAGACTCCTTCAAAGTCTACCTTAGAGCTGCAGTAGCTCAATTCATGTTGTCGGGACCAGGAACAGTCCTTCCCAACCTCTCCCCACGAGCAAACTGCCAGAATAATGGCGGAAAGATCGTGGAAAAATCAATACAAAAGCAGTCAGAGCAGCTACAAAAAGAGAACCGGGCGAGGATAACTTCGATCAAGCCTACCTGGGCAACAGTTACCCGAACTTGCCTCCATACGCCGGCAGCACCTGTGAAAGATGTGAGGGTCCATAACGAACCCTCGGTGTGACAATCGTAGCCCGTAGATATCTAAGCGCTCGTATCTTCCCAATGATGCACTCTAATTTGGCTAAACTCGGCATATAGTTATTCCGAGATTCTGAACTCATTATAATTTCTATGTAGCAACGAGAATCTTCTCTCTTTAGATTAAATATAACTTAAAATTCACCACAAGTAGTACTCTTCCCCTGACACTTGGCACCAACGAGGCCTCCAGCAAAGGCTTCGAAAACTGCCCAAAAGATGATCGTTAGTTTCTTCGACTCGGAAAAGAACATGCTTGGCGTACTCTATCGCCGGCCGGTGTGCGAGATGCGGCAGCAAAAGTGCTCGAGCTTCCCCCGCAGGATATTGAGCATGTATACCGTCTTCCGACTGGCTTCGCACTTCGAGCCAAAAATCAGGAGATACGACAGCTCCTTCTGGACTCTGCTGAGTTTTTCGTCCAGGTAGATGCAATCCTGGAAAAGGCCTCTGACTTAGTGGCCCTTCGTATTGCGAAAATTCCCGTCACAATTCACACACTCCTAGGCAAAGTAGTTGTCACCGACGAGATGGTAGTAGATGAAATCCCCCGAGTCACTAAAAAGGTTCCAGTAAGGGTTCGCCCTCATGGAAAAGGGAGAGTGGGAGCCCCCTACTAGACATGGGTAGCTCATTTCGAAAGAGTGTCCGTCCCTAAACCAGGCTTCCGACTGTTCGAAGACTCGGGAATCGCTGTTCGCCATCAGCCACGCCAAACTGTGAGCCAATGCAAGCGATGTCTCTTATACCACGGGACCCAGAGTTGCGCGCGCGCCCCAGTGTGCTGGAACTGCACCTCAACAATGCATTCCACGTCGGAATGCCAAACACATACCAAGTGCCGCAATTTCGGTGACCCCTATAGATCAGACAGCCGAAATTGCCTGGCTCGCCCTCTCAAGGCGAGGTTAGGACAGTGTTCCACAGGGTGCGTATGTGGTCTAACGAAGATCTAGGTGGTAGATGAAGGCGATGAGTGGGTCGAAGGGATGACTGGTCTTCTCTAGGAAGAGACAAATAGGTAGATAGTAGCAATAGAGGCTACACGTGGGTCTTGCTGATGAAGAGCTGGAAAGAGATAAATGGTCTTCCCGAAGAAGAGATGGGTAAACAAATGTATTGTTAAGGTAATTGAAGAAGACGTTGCGTGAAGAATAATGCTTCTTCACGCCGAGTATTTATATACATAAAATTACCAAATAGCACGTAGCACACAGCCCCTATGCCCAACAATCTGCTACACATCACCTAATGAAACCAGCCCATTCTTATCAGTCTTCCCTGCTGGTTTTAGAAGTGCACTGAACTATTATTTGTGTTTTAACTTAGCTGTCTGCATGGCGTTTCATAATACGCTATGCCACAATAATCCATGAAACGCCCTAACAAGTCCGGAATGGCCTTTAAGGAAACCCTCGAAAGAATCAGGAACGCTAGCCAACGCGAATATGCCGCGGTGATCCGAGCAAAAACCGCCGTTCGATGAGCAGAGGCCGACATCAAAGCCGCCACTGAGATAGCCAAAACAGCTCCACCGAACTATAGCTCCAGCAACAGCAATGAGGTTCTAATGACGGATGAGACGCCAAATGTGACTAAGGTCACAGAGGCGACCATTCCAAAAAATCACTCATAAAGGGCGCCACACGGGACCCTTTCCGCCACCCCTCTACTCTAAGTTTTATTTCAATAAACGTAGGTAGAGGAGGTCCGGCGCAGAACATTGCACTCGCCCGAGCATTCGAGCTGAGTGTCGACGTTGTTCTAATTCAAGAGCCTCAGTGGAAGGAAGAGACAATGTCGCATCCTGGATATATATGCCATCTACCCCATGGTGGCGAAAAGGTCAGGCCAAGGGCTGTGACCTACACCCGGAAGGATGATAGGACGATGTAAGCAAGGCAACTCTTCCCCTGCACTAAGCTGACGGGCGACTATTGCTGGGTGCTTGTTAATGGAGTCACCTTCCTCAACGTGTACAAGGCACCTAGAGACCCGTCAGCCATACAACCGCTTGTCAACTGGACCCCGCCGGCGAGCTCGTTCGCTACAGGTGATTTCAACTCTGTATACTGCGCCTGTCAACCCGGAGTCACTTGCCCCTACTGGCAAGGTGAAATGATTGAAAGATGGGCAGATGTTGTGATATGACTGTCAGAGCCGCTATGGGCCATCCTTGTCTATCTACAGAGATATAGCATATCCATGTAATAGTGCAGTATGCAGGGTCCATGTGGTCCTTGCACGACCGTTATTACGATCAACACCAAGAGCTTTGTGTTACTAGTACAACATGTTAGAGAATGGAATGGAATGTGGCATGGAACATTCTGGTTAAATGATTATGGGCTGTATCATGGGTGTACAGCATGTATATATATCAGTCCTGTCTACCTCGGTAGAACCATCGATTGTGTTAATTAAGTTATTCATATCTTCAGTCTCTGATTATCATCCTCTGCACTTCTCTGTTATCCCTAACTTATTCATCATTCCACATCTACTCATAACCTAAGTACAACAGCAGAAGATCACAATCTAACCAGCCTTATTGTCGGAGAGCCCACGCATCAAGCTGGAAATACCTTGGACCTAGTCTGGACCAACATCAACGGCAGCCGTGCATGGGTAAACCACGATGAATGTGTCACCAGTGACTACCTTCCTATCCGAGGAATAATCCCGATCCAGTCCTCAGTATTGAGACCCAACTTGGGCAAGATTCGAGTGACGAAGGAAAGATTACCTAACTTTGCGCGAGCTGTCTCTAAATTAGTCCGTCTATCACCAGTTTCGGATACAAATGAAAAATTCTGTCACGGATTCTAGGACAGGTGCTGGAGCAACTATGTGGTTGATGGTAGTAGATAATAATTCTAAGGAGAGAACTACTCCAAGATCTATCTACACATTTATATATACAAAAGAGCCTCATGTTCTACGACGTCATTGCACTATCAATTGAGGAGGTTGTGTCCGATCTCGTATATTCCCAGCCGATCGCTTCTCACCAACAAGTGGTGCCATGTTGAGCTGCACTGTTGAATCGGATGATATGCAGATTCCGATGCTCCGATATTAGATCGATCGATCGTGCGCACCCTAAATTGGACCAAGCCTATGTTAGCCAACATAGGCTACAGGAACCAGCCGGCTTACCAGCCGTCACAAAGTCGAAGACTACGCCCAGGAACTTTGCTTAAAGCTTAAGACTGCCATAAATGCAACAGGAACTCGACCCAGAGCAAACGGTGGTAGATCAGCCCCGTGGTGGATCCTGTTATGAATTTGTTAGATTTCATCTGGATGTGGTGATGCAGGGGTTATCTTCTTAATTCGGTTAGGTCTGAGGCAACAGGATTTGGATTTGTTCAGGCTGGAAATTTGAATTTGGTCTTTAGTTCTAACAATTTTGTTGCTTGTATGTTTATTGTATAATTTGCTTATTGGGAACTCGATATTTTGATAATATGATAATCTGAACATATGAATTCGTAACTTTGATAATCCGAGCCTCGATTACCTTCATTCATACCTTCGCACATTAAACATTTGCACCTTCGACCTTTGACCTTCGTAACTTTGTAACCTCGAACCTTCGATAATTTGTCTTCGTCGAAATCGACTCGACCTCTGCAGCTTAACAGCTTCGAGAATCTGCCAATAAGTAGATTCATAACAGATCCCGGTGTGCAAGGAAGCACGGGCTGAATATCGAGCGGCCGAATTACCCATCCAACATACTGTGTACGCCAAAAAGCTCCGATCAGTCATTAGCGATGCCAAAAAATAACATCATGCACAGCAGGTGGAAAAAATGAACACACCGAGTGATGTCTATAAGCTGATGAGAATGGCTGGTCCTAGATTGACAAACATCCCCTCAATCACAACGGCGTTCTCATCTCTGATCCGCTAGAGCGAGCCACAGTTCTCCGAGACTCTCTCCTGGCAAGACACCAAATTTCAGACGACCTGCCACCTTGCACTGCCACCTTGCACTGCCACCTTGCACTGCCACCTTGCACTGCCACGAGCAACAACCGGATACCATGGAAGGAAGACAAATCCGAGGAAGAAGTCCAAGTATGTACCATCAGCTGTGGAAATACGGCTCCGGGAGCAGATGGAGTCTCAGTACAGCTGCTAGTGGCCTGCTGGAAGACAATTGGACCATGCATAGTCAAACTCTGTTATAATCCTAGTCCATGCTAACACAACGCAGAGACGTGCATGGTCTAGGTCATGGATCAACATAGTCGCTGTGCCTACACAATTGAGGTAAGCTACGTAGTGGTTGTAGAGATCGGTTGAGGATCAGGATGTTGAGAAGTAATCGACTTTAAACTTGATCGTCGACTTTGTTTATTTGTCTGTTATCACAGACACGGAAATAGATTCATGAGATTGCTTTATGAGAGGCTAGGATTAATTCCGATATAATTTGGTTGAAGACTTGTTCTCAAACTTAGAGGCTACAATGTCTTTATATATCTACGTATTTACCCCCATGTTCACCATATCCGCTAGCCATTCCATATCTAGCGTGCATAGCCTGATTTATCTCATGGTTCTGGGATGGAGCTGTAGTTTCCAAATAGCAGCATTCTTTTAGCTACTACAATACTTAGCAGCTTCAGATATAGTTTACCGTGCGATACTTCCACCTGAGCTACATGCCTCCTTGATATACTGCCGGCTCGGTAATCAGTGAGATAATCGAAGCTAAACCTTAACAATAACCTTAATTACGAACCCATGAATACCTAAGATAGAAGCCTGCAATTTAACACAATTAGGTTAGGAATTGCCAACTACAACCTAATCCAAACAAGAAGTGATAGCAGTGCACGGACCAGCTTCTCATGTATTTAGATGGGTGGTCAGGCACTGCCCCCAAAAGTGTCCAGAATAGATCACATCATTTATCCATCATACTTTAGCAAATAATAATCCCTCCTAAAGTCTATATCTCAGTTCTCGTACATTATATCACAACTGACTCCAAGTCCATCCCAAGAATATCTCCAATGCTCATCATTCATAACAAACTCCTCAGGGCTTACATACAGCTTGGGTAGCACCCGACTTGTTTTAAATTGGCCGAAGTAGTACTTGTACAGAAGCCTAAAAGGGACCCAACAACAGTCATAGGATGGAGACCAATTGCCCTACTCTCTTGCCTTGGTAAAAGGCTTGAAAGACTTCTGGCAAAACGGATGGCGCACTTAGCAGTGACCTGTGATATAGTTTGTCAGCAACAATTCGGCGCACTCCCGAGATGCTCAGCAATAGATCTGGTCTCCTGTGTAGTACACGATGTCGAGGAGGCGCGCACACAAGGATGAGTGGCCAGTTTCGTCACCTTAGACGTACAAAG
This sequence comes from Blumeria graminis f. sp. triticale, assembly GCA_905067625.1. Classification (NCBI taxonomy): domain Eukaryota; kingdom Fungi; phylum Ascomycota; class Leotiomycetes; order Helotiales; family Erysiphaceae; genus Blumeria; species Blumeria graminis. The sequence continues at coordinate 8,483,724 of LR898477.1, forward strand.
TGCGTTTGATGCAGCTCTTGATAACCGCCTAGTGAGAAGGATGCAAGAACAAGGATAGCCAGACTCAGTTCTTAAGTGGACGACGTCGTTCCTTGCACAACGAATGGTCCAAGTACGACACATGGAAGGAGTCACGAAAGAGCGACAGCTAGTCTGCGGGGTCCCACAGGGCTCGCCGATCTCGCCTCTTCTCTTTCTTCTATACATGGCAGAGCCAATACGCAGTGGTGCAACTAATCTGAGGTTTAGCTACGCTGACGACATCGGTATTCTTGGATTTGGCCGCACAACTGCTGAGTCCGCTGCAGCTGCTCAGAAAAAAGTCGATCACCTGCTGGAGTGGGCTCAGAAAATGCCGTCCAATTCGACCCGGAAAAGTCAGAGGTAGTACAATTTCCATCACGGCATCGCGAGGTGGCTGTTGGCATCCACGTAAACGGCACTCTCATAAAGCCAGCTGAACAAGCTCGCTGGCTTGGAGTTTACCTTGATCCGCGTCTTAACTTCAAACATCATGTGATGACGTGGTCTGGAAAAGCAATAAGAGTTGCACATCTTATGCGACGCTTCAATTCCACATTTCGAGGGGCTGCACCAGGGGCTGCACCAGGGGCGCTGATACGAGCAGTAAATGGTGGTATTGTTTCAATCACGAATTTTGTGGCGGAAGTCTGGTGGCCAGGCCTCAAACGCCCAACAAGATCAGCAATAGCCACGCCAGCTACTGCGAGCCTCTGTGCTATGATCAACAAGGTTAACATGATGGGTCTCCGATCTGTACCTCCAGTTCTGTAAACTGCTCCTAATCTCGTCCTGCTCAGGAAAATAGGAATTCCTCCCGCAAAAATTATTCTAGAGGGAAACCGACTACGATATTCAGCCAGAATGAAAACCCTCGATGATCGGCACCCGCTGAGATCTCGTGCTGCGATGTGCCCAAACGTTGGGACTCGAAAGTACAAGAAGAATCCACGAGGATTTGATCATGTTGATTGACAAAGAACTCGTGCACAGCGAGCTTATCGACAACTTCCGGACGCAGAATATTCCACGCCTTTGCCGCCGCCATTTTACCCTGCTAGGTCCATATCTAAGTCAGAAGGAAAAGAAGAGCGCAAACTTTGAATAGATAACGCGCCTGCATCGGAAATTTGCGCCTACTCAGACGACTCTTCGGAGGGAAACGGACGTTCAGCTTGGGGGTTTGATTTGAAGAGATTCGGTAAAACTCTTCACAAAGAGAATGGTATCTGATACGGGGGAGAGGTCTTGGACGCAGAAATCACAGGGGCGCTAAAGGCTCTTGAGGCGGCACTGAGAATGAAAGAAGCGCAACAGCAGCTGGGGGAGACAATACGGCGAGTGAATGTGTTTCTGGATAGTCAGCATGCTGTAAAATAAATTAAGACGGGCATCTCTTCAACCAGCCTCGAAGAGGTGCGTCAGTTTTGCATGCTCTCAACGTCAGCTGCTGTGACGATTAAGTGGATTCCCGGTCACTCTGGAATACAAGGGAACGAAGAAGCAGACGCCACGGCGCGCCTCGGCTTACGAATGCTGTACAGTCCGGACAACCAACTAGTATCTATTTCGTTAGCATACCTTCGCCGTCTCATGAATAACCGGCTACAGGCTTTGCTCAGCGATTAGTGGGATAAAGCTTGCCCTGTTCGGTATCAAAAGCTAGATCTGCTCATGAAACGGCGCAAGCCCCCTGAACTAGCCCTAACAAGGCATCTACTCCGCGAAGTAATTGCAGCCCGTGCGGGACACGGCAATTTCGCGGCCTATCATCGCCGATTCAACAATGTAGACGCACCTAGTGAGTGCGCGTGTGGGAAAGAGACTAGTTCAACCCACTATATACACTTTCTGCTCTATTCTAACGAGACACGTCGAATTCGAGGTCTAAAGTCCCACGACGACTTCATACATGAACTTCTCGGACCCAAGTGCCTTGAAGCCTTCAGAAAATTTACACAGACAACCCGATATTATGGGTGATCAGCTGCAGGCTGGACCTCTGCTCTCAGCGAGGTCCACATAAATTAGTCATGTAACATGACTCGATCGGAAGGGGAACGAGGCGAGAAGTTTTGCCTCCCAACCACAAGTGCAGATATTTTGTTGGAGCTCAAAGTTTTGGAGCCTGGAGCTATGTTATAATTTCTATTTCTTTATATGGCTGCATGTAATTTAACTAGCTACTATTTGAGTAGCGGTTCACGTGGTGGGAACAAGTTGGGCATGTCATAGATATGATCTCAGCTGTAAATCCCAGTCTTTGACCCTCAGGGGAAAACAGGTATATCCTAGGACTTAAAAATAAAAAACAAACAAACGCAAAATTCGATAACCCCAAGTTGCCCATTCCCACGCTATTATCCATCTCACCCATTATTTATCGAATCGTAATTGTTTGCTATCGGCGGCATTTTAAAATGCCTCCGACGCGTAGAACGCACCAAAACGCGATCAGCGGAATCACCAAAGATCACGTCATGAAACCCTACAAATTGCATGAATCTATACTAACTCTTGCAAGACAAAAACTTACGGAGAAAGGATTAGAGGCTTCTGAGAAAAATTTAGACTCCATCGAGGCTACGCTCGAAGATAATGTTCGCAATATACCCGAGGTAGAGATGTTAGACGTCGAAGTTCAGAAGTTGAAATCTCTATCAGATTCAAGATGGGCTTCCTCCAGCCCAGAAGACGGAGAAAAGCGCCAGGGCCCGCAGAAACCCCAAGAGAAACCCCAAGAGAAACCCCAAGAGAAACCGTCGCAGCACCCGAAAAGTGCGCTACGGTTCCAGCACTACCACGACTTAAGGAAGTAAGGCACGCGAAAAGGGCCGACATACCCTCAACCAAGGCAGCAGGAGCCAAAAACTCTTCGCTGGCCCCACCGCCTACAGCAAAAGAAGCAGCAGGTAAAGAAAAAAGATGCCCTCCAGAATTGCTTGCAGCGATGGAAGCGGAGGAGCGCAGGGCAAGACAAAAAGCCGCGCAATTTAATATCTGCTCGACGGCTATTAGCAGTGTCGAGGCAGCTCTTCTACCGCTCTCCACCGGTGAAGATAAAAATTTTGTAGACTCCATCAAAGTCTATTTGCGAGCAGCAATCGCGCAACTCGTGGCGGCCGGTCTGAGTACCGCTCCGCCAGTCCTAGCCCAACGGCCAAGTGTCGGGACTCCCCCTGCGACCATCATCCAAGTAGCCATTCCCTGGAATATTTCAAAGGCTACTGCAACTCTTCCGCTCAGAAGCACCTGGGCCACTGTCACCAGAGCAGGACACCAAAAGTAAGGAGCACAGGCTCCTGCAAACATCACCTCGGTTTCGGCTGCCCCATCTGCCAGGAAGCCGGAGAAGAAGCCGGCAGCAGCAACAACAGATTCGAAAGATGACCGACTCTTCCTGCGTCTGTATGCAAACCACGAGTGGAGATAGCTCTCTCCGGCTGGCGTTCGCGAAGCAGTAGCGAAACAAACACAATGCACCCCTTCTGATGTCGACCAGATGCAACGCGTTCCCACTGGCTTTGCCATCCGTGACAAAAAGCCGGATGCAAAAACTCGACTGCTGGAGGCCTCCAGCACCTTCACACAAGTGGAGGCAAAACTAGAACCACCAAGTGATCTAGTTTCCCTCCAGATCGCTACGGTTCCAGTCGCCGTTTACGGCTTGGAAGGACGAATTGAAGTCACTGCCGAAATGGTGGCCGCCGAAATCCTTCAAGTCACTAACTGCACTCCAGATCGAGTAAGGATCCACAGAAAAACTAAGCCCGGGGCTCCCTACAGATCCTGGGCGGCCTTGTTTCCCAAGAATGCTAGCCCAAAGCCTGGATTCCGACTCTTCAACGACTCAGGAATAGCAAACATCCAACGAAACCGCCCTGCCATACAGCAATATAGGCGATGTCTCGGTTTCCACGCCACCCGTGGGTGTTCTCGCGCGCCAGCCAGCTGGAACTGCGGATCTACCATGCACTCGGCATTCGAGTGTAAAGCGGCCTCTAAATATCGAAACTGCGGAGGCCCCCATCAATCTGGCAGTCGAGACTGTCTTGCTCGTCCCAACAGGTCTGGCCCAGCTACCAGGGAGCAACTTGTGACAATTAGACAAGCTGGCCAACGCGAGTACCAGGCCGTCGCTCGAGCCAAGGCTGCTACCAAGGCCGCAGAGGCTGCCAAAGCTGCCGGTAGATCGACACGACCAACTTCTCCAGCTGCTGTTAAGGACAGATCGTCAATAGATACAGCAATGACTGAGGGTTCGGGCTTTGGGGCCATGAACCCTGAAGAAGCTATGTGAAGGGCGCCCTACGGGCCCCTTCTCGCCCCCTCCTACATTAAGTTTTCTGTCAATAAAAGTAGGCAGGGGTAGCCCAACCCACAACATTGCGCTCTCTAGAGCTTACGAGCTAGGGGTGGATGTTGTGTTGGTTCAAGAAACTTGTTGGAACAAACAAACGAACGAAACCAAGTCACACCCAGGATACCTCTGTCATACACCGCACAGAGTTGTCAATGTCAGACCGAGGGCGGTGACCTACACTCGAAAGAACGAAAAGGTGATATTGGCAAAGCGTTATTCCCTTATCATAGGCTGACTGGTGACTACTGCTGGGTACTGGTTAATGGAATTACATTTCTTAATGTATATTGTTGGAAATACAGTTTCCTGCTTTTCTTTCTATTGACCAATGTGGTTGCATGCATCTTGCCTGAACTATATTTCTGAGTTCGGGCAGGATCCCACACTTCTGATCCAATCGGACTCAACGTTAGAGTCTGCTTGAATCCCATTCTTCCCGAACAAATCCAGTCATTGGTTTGTTCGTACTTCTATTGCGTGACCCAGTATTCTCAGTCAGTGGATAATTATTTTCTGGTACAGGGTCCCACTTATTTCTGCAGTCGAGTCGATTCCGGGTAACCTCTATTTCTTATAATTCCACTATATATATCATAATACCTGTAGTCTATTAGTTAATTAAGCAAACTGAACTTCTTCTCCGTTCTCAGGCAATTCTTACTCCGAAGTCTTCTCTATACTCTAACAGATTATGAGACCAAGTTAGCTCAACTTTGGACTTAAATACTTCTCTCTTCGCCTGGCTGCTACAACTTTCTCTTCCTCACACTCACCTCTACTACATCTTCTCAACCTTCTACAACCAAAATGGCATTTAACCAGATCATCAAATCGGTTCGTTCTCTCCCTACTTTGGACAAGTCTACCTACACCCGTTGGGCTAGTCTATTTCGAATGATTCTCGTACAATTTAATGCGGAGTCCGTTATATGCGACCCTTCCGAAGCCGTCGCCAATACTAAGAAAGGCGAAAATAAAGATGTGGACTTGGACGAAATTGACCATTGTGTCAGATTTGCTCTTCTTTCGGCCGTACCAGATGATACTTACCATTTGGTTGAAAATAAAAATACTTCCAGAGAAATGTGGATTGCTCTTGAGGATTTCTTCAAACCTGAGTGTGAGGTTACTCCTACTTCCTTGCTCAAGGATTTCTTTAGATTCACTATGCCTGATGGTACTAGTGTGGATCAATTTTCTGGAGAGCTTACAAAACGTCAACGTAGAATTGCTGCTGCAGATCCTTCTTTCTTCCCCTCTGATACTCATATGAGGGATTACTTACTTGACTACTTTGATTTTTGTAGCAATGGTCAATTCTCTGGATCAGTCACTTCTTTGAGACGAGACAAGTCCTGCACGTTTTCTCAGGCAGTCAACTCTCTGAGGTCGACAGAAACTACGATAAATAGTCGACAGTCTGGTCCATCTGCAGTATTCTTAACTAGTTCTACGAAACAAAATTCTCACCCTGATCCTCATTCTTCCTCATCCAATTCTTCCAATAAGGACAAAACATGCGCGCACTGTCACCGTAAGGGTCACACCAGGGACACTTGTTTCCTCTGGATTTCTACGCCTGACGGCACAAAGTGGGCCGCCAAGCATCCAGAGATGTCACGGATCAAGGAACAGGCGCTGGTGCAACTATGTGGTTGATAGTATGTAAATTATCATTCTGAAGAGAAAACTACTTCAGTCTCTATCTATACTTATATATACATTGTCTATGTGGTTGTGGCACAGTCCCTCCCTCTCGGTTCCAATGGGATTCTTTACATGTGTTGTAGCTGTATGGTCCAATACTGCTGCCCTGCCGAACTAGATGCCGATGCCTTGATATTCTGTTGAGTGGCATCATATATCCACACATTGATGTCGATCAATCGTGCGCTACCAATATCAGGCTAGGCTCATGTTGGCCAACATGCGCTACAGGAACCAATCGGCTTACCAGCCGTTACAAGAGAAAGCCGCTATAGTGCGAGCTATGTTCCAAAGATTCGGGAATAACGGCTCTTCCAAGGATAAAAAGGGAAAGTCTATTAAACTTGACGGTGCCTGGATGATGGAGGAACATATTTTTACTTCTGATGGATCAGGGAAGTGTAACGACGTTGTTCTTGATACTGGTGCAACGCACCATATCTTTCATGACAAAAGCTTGTTCTCTTCTATTTCTCCAATTGATAAGCGTGTCCAAACTGCTTCTGGTCAATTGCTTTCTGTTTCTGGAATCGGCTCTGTGGAAATTTCTTTGGGAAATTATCTCGATTCATCTTGTTCTCGTACTATGAAGCTAGAAAACGTCTGGTATCTTCCTTCTTGTACAAAAAATCTTGTTTCTGGCTCTCAAATTCTTTCTGCAGGTTACAAAATGCGGTTTTCTAACAGTGGGATTGGCATATTTGAAGCTAAAGGTCGTCTCACTGCAAGCGCTCGTTTAAGGAATGGCTTATTTCATTTCAACGTAATTTCTCCTCCTGCTGTTCTTAGTTCTTCTCGTCCTACATTTTCTTGTCCTCTTTCTTCTCAACCCGAGGACCTCACACTCGCTTCGGATATCAACCAGGGACTACTCACAATTGTATCTAACATGGACGCTAATCGCCTTTTACACCATCGTTTTGCTCACGTCAGCCCCCAGATTCTCTCAAAGGTCGATATTTCACTAGTTAAACTACCTAATTTAAAATCACAGGAATTTTCGAAACTAAATATCTGTCCTAAATCTCTGGGTAACTGCGACGTCTGTCTTTCTTGCAAACATGTTGAGAAGATTAATCGCGGTCCATGCAATAAGTCAGATCAAACACTACAGCTTGTGCATTCTGACACTTGGGGAAAGTGTCGACATGTGGGAATTTCCGGAAGTTCTTTCTTTGTCAGTTTTACTGACGACTTCTCTCGTTTTAGCGAAATTTTTCTACTCAAAGGTCTAAATGAAGTACCAGGTCACTTCTCCATCTATAGGGATTCTATAGAGCTTCTGACTGGTCATAAAATCAAGGCTCTTCGGACTGATGGTGGTAGCGAGTACAAGCTAATAAATTTTACTGGAATAACACGCCAAATTTCAGCTCCCTAATACTCAACATCAGAATGGTATTTCTGAACGCTTAAACAGGACCCTAGTAACTATGGCTAGGTGTATGCTATCACATGCTCATCTTCCTGTTCGATTCTGGGACGCTGCTATCTCGACAGCTTGCTACATCCGAAACCGACTTCCTCTCCTTGAAGGCAAGAAAACACCTTTCGAGTTGCTGCGCGGTTCCAAGCCAACTATCTCACACTTTCGTGTGTGGGGCTGCGTTTGCTACTCTTTAATCAATGAAAAAGATCCTCAAAGATCTAAACTCTCCCCAACTTCGCTACGGGGCATCTTTATTGGTTATTGCGAATCTTCCATGCAATATCGCATCTACGTTCCTTCAAAGGCCGGAAGAAATAAAATCATTATTTCGGCAAACGTTCGTTTTCTTGAAGACACTTTCTGGAATTGGGGCCAAACTTCATCTGAGCAATTCGGCGAGATCGAAGGTCCCCTTGATGACAATCCTACCTCTTCTCATTCCGAAAATTCTTACGACAGCTCTGACTCAGACTCAGGCGTGTCATCCTTTCCTGATCCTTCTTTTCTCCCTTCTTCTTCTCGTCCCTTGGATCCCCAAGAGACCACTGATCAAAAAAATTCTTTCCCTAGTGTCAACATACCTACTGCAACTTTGGAGCAAAATTCTTCTCATGTTGACCCGCCTACTTTTCGGAATACACTTTCTCAGGATCAAATACTTTCTCGCCAGACTGCTCGTCATCATTCTATTACTGAGCCAGATTCTTTTACTTCTACGTCTGTGCAACCCGATCCATCTTCTTTGACTCCAACTCCCTATTCTTCTGCAGGAATTTCTCAGGGTGTTAATCAAATCCAGACTACCCCTAGTTCTATTACTTCTAACCTTCCTCCGCTCAGGAGGAGCAATAGGATCTCTAAACCTATTGAGCCACGATCTGCATGGCAACCCAAGTCTCTTATTCTTTACGTTGGTGGAGATACTTCGATCCCACAATCTTACTCTGAAGCCATCAACGGACCTGATAAGGCCATGTGGGAGATGGCAATTCAGGAGGAGCTTGATTCTCTCTCCCAAAAGGGAGTATTTACTTCAGTAACCCATGTTCCTCATAAGAGGAGAGCTATTGGCTCGCGATGGGTTTTCACCGTCAAATCTGATGGTAGGTTCAAGGCCCGACTAGTTGCTCAAGGCTTTAACCAAATTCCTGGTGTCGATTATTTCGATACCTATTCACCAACTCTGCGTTTAGATTCTCTCCGAATACTACTCGCAATTTCTACTTACCGCGATTGGGAAATTCACCAAATTGACATCAAAACGGCCTATCTCGAGGGCGATATTCAAGAGCCTATATACATGAAATCGCCTCAGGGATGGAACGTGAGCGGTTTTCTTAAAATCAATAAGGCCCTATATGGATTAAAACAGTCTGGAAAAGCGTGGTATGATAAATTAGACTCTAAACTTCTTTCTCTTGAGTTCGAAAAGTCTACCTACGATCACTGTGTTTACATCCACAAAATATACCAAATGGTTATAGGTGTATATGTTGACGACTTGGTAATTTGCGGCAAGCAACTTGATGATGTTAAAATTTTCAAGGCCAAACTTTCTTCTTTCTTTCCTGTCAAAGATCTTGGTGAGATCGACAGTATCATTGGGTGGAAAATTCTTCGTGAGCGCCCAACTCGTACTCTTCATATATCACAGTCCAGCTACTTACTAGACAAGATTAATTCTCTTGGGCTTAGTGATTCAAAATCCTATTCTTCTCCCCTCGATGGGTATGGTGGCATTCTTCCGCAGGCAGAGGGAGAACATCTGGCGGACGATTCCGCCTATGCTAGCGCGGTAGGCAGCCTTGGATACGCATCTATTGGAACTCGGCCAGATATTTCTTTTGCCACCTCCCAACTTGGCGCATACAACTCAAATCCAGTACAGCGCCACTGGAACAGTGTTTGTAGAGTATTTCGATATCTTAAAGGCTCTTCAAACTACTGTATTACTTACAGATTCGGTCCCTCATCACAAATTCTTACCACCAACCAAGCTGCATGCTTATTTTCCGACTCGGATTATGCTTCTGATGTTACAACTCGTCGTTCAGTAAGCGGTTTTCTTCTCATGCTTGGTGGCGGTCCTGTGTGTTGGCAATCGCGAAAACAAAAATCGGTATCAACCTCAACCACTGAAGCTGAATATGTAGCCTTATCTGAAGCTGCTAAGCAGGCGATTTGGTTTTCTAGGTTTCTAAAGGAGCTACATGTTAGCGAGCTCATACACGATGATGGTATTCTCACCTTTTCTGATAACCAGGGTGCACTTGCGATTGCGAAAGGGACCAATTCTTCTAAAACTAAGCACATTGATGTTGCTTATCACTTCGTTAGGGAATGTATTCTTGATGGAAACATAAAGGTGTCTTACATTCCTACAACTTCTATGCTGGCGGATATTCTAACTAAACCTCTTCCGCAGCAAAAAGCTAAACCACTAATTGAAAGGATTTTTCAGATGGTATAGCATTCTCGCATTCACCGCATTGATCAGGAGGAGTGTTGGAAATACAGTTTCCTGCTTTTCTTTCTATTGACCAATGTGGTTGCATGCATCTTGCCTGAACTATATTTCTGAGTTCGGGCAGGATCCCACACTTCTGATCCAATCGGACTCAACGTTAGAGTCTGCTTGAATCCCATTCTTCCCGAACAAATCCAGTCATTGGTTTGTTCGTACTTCTATTGCGTGACCCAGTATTCTCAGTCAGTGGATAATTATTTTCTGGTACAGGGTCCCACTTATTTCTGCAGTCGAGTCGATTCCGGGTAACCTCTATTTCTTATAATTCCACTATATATATCATAATACCTGTAGTCTATTAGTTAATTAAGCAAACTGAACTTCTTCTCCGTTCTCAGGCAATTCTTACTCCGAAGTCTTCTCTATACTCTAACATATATAAGGCCCCCAACGACCGGACTGCAGTCCGCCCGCTTGTCGACTGGAAACCGTCTGCGAGGTCCATTGCAGCCGGGGACTCCAACTCAGTGCATGCTGCCTGGCAACCGGGAGCAACTCGGTATCATTGACAGGGTGATGAGATAGAGAGGTGGGCAGAAAACCATAACCTCTTGTGACGGGCTTTGCCCGGATTAGGACTGGTCACTAGGACCACTCCGTCTCCAAGGTAAGGTAGTGGCAAAGCAACGCTTCTGGATAGACGAAAGGGGACTTTAAGGGATTATTAAAGGGGGTACTTACCAGATGGGGGAGTACGATACAAGGAAGAGAGCCAGAGAGAAAGGATGATTCTCAGGGGCCAAGGAAGAGAGCCGGAAGAAAGGATTAATTATTATATGGCTAAAGGGGGGAATTAATACTAGCGTACGCGGAAGAAATAAAGGACAGGATACGATACGGTAGTTTAGCTTTTCCCAAGGAAAAATTATTCATTTCCATTACGTTAACGACTTCAAGTACTTCTGAATTCCTTAAACCATTACACCTCTCTTGCCTTATAATTGGAGAGCTGACTCATAAAGCTGCCAATACTCTGGATCTAGCTCGGACTAACATATCTAGAGCCCGTGCTTGGGTCGATAGAGAGGAGTGTATGACCAGCGACCATCTTCCGACCCGTGGAATCGTACCTGCAGAAACCGTCACCAAGGAAGCGGCTCCTTCAAAGATCAGAGTGCCCACGAAAAATCTGCCAAATTTTGCGCGTGCTGTTGCAAAATTGGTACATCCATCTATTGACTTGAGTATAACAGAAGAAGTGGATGAGTACGTCAAAGAGATCTGCTTCCATCTCTCGGAGGCCATCAAAGCGACTGAAACCCGGGCCAGAAAGGAAAGCGACAATTCTGCGCCGTGGTGGACTCCCATGTGCAAGTCCGCACACGCAGAATACCGAGCTGCAACCTCACCCACACGGTGGGCCACTTGTGCGAAGAAGCTTCGTGCGACAATCACAGCCGCCAAGAAAGAATGCTAGAGAAGCCAAGTGGAAGCAATGACATCACCGTCCGATATCTTCAAGCTGATGCGCTCGGCAAACTAGAGACAGGCCAAAGCCCCTCCGCCACTCAATCACAATGGAATGTTCATCACGGATCCGTTGGAGCGAGCTACCATTCTCCAAGACGCCCTTCTTGCACGTCACCAACAATCGGATGACCTTCCACCATGCAACACCTCCAGCGATAACCGGATACCTTGAGAAGCTGAAATCTCAGATGAGGAAGTGCGTGTGATAGCATGAGGGTCAGGAAAGACTCTGACTAAAAGGCAAAACAATAATATGATTGTAATCTATGAGGAGAGAAAGACATGGTGGCTAACGCAATACTATAAACACATAAAAGTGGTTCCTCACTGGTCCAAGCGTACATTGTAGCACGTGATTAGTGTCCTATGACAGTGCGAGCATGTACCATCGGCTGTGGAAAGACAGCACCAGGGGCAGACAGAATCACGGTTGAGCTCCTTGAGGCTAACTGGAAGACGATCGGACTGTGTATTTCGCAACTCTTTAGAGCCTGTTTACGGCTGGGCACTCATCCTTCCTGCTTCAAGCTGGCAGAGGTGGTACTACTGGAAAAGCCAAATAGGGACCCAACCATGATTAAAGGCTGGAGACCTATAACCCTCCTCTCATGAATAGGCAAATGGTTAGAAAGACTACTGGCCAAGCGAATGGCGCACCTCGCAATTACCTGTGATGTAGTTGGCCAACAACAATTCGGGGCGCTCCCAAAGCGATCGGCAACAGACCTGGTCTCCTGCGTAGTCCAAGACGTCGAAGAAGCACGCTCCCGGGGATGGGCCTCGATATTCGTCACTTTAGACGTCCAAGGAGCGTTCGATGCAGTGCTCCACAATCGCTTGGTTAGGCGCATGCAAGCTTAGGGATGGCTAGACTCAATCCTCCGATGGACGACTTCATTCCTCACACATCGGAAGGTACAAGTGCGTTTCTCTGGCGGAGTCACCACCCAGAGATAGTTGGTCTGTGGAGTCCCGCAGGGTTCCCCAATATCGCCTTTACTATTTCTTCTGTACATGGCGGAGCCAATGAAAAGCGGCAACCCAGGATCGAGGTTTAGCTACGCGGACGACATTGGAATTCTAGGGTTTGGACGCACAATTGCTGAATCTGCCGCTGCTGTACAAGGTGAGACTGACCATCTTCTCGAATGGGCGCGGAATAATGCCGTCGATTTTAATACGGAAAAATCTGAAGTTATTCAGTTTCCGGGACGACGCCGAGAGGAAGCAGTTGGTTTTCATGTAAACGGAGCCCTTATCGAGCCTACGGAAAATATTCGCTGGTTAGGCGTGAATCTGGATCGACGACTCAACTTTAAACATCATGTAACTACGTGGTGCGGTAAAGCGGTAAAAGTTGCCCAGCACATGCGCCGTTTCAACTCTGCCTTTCGGGGAGCAGCTCCTGGGCCATTGGCTAAGGAAGTAGACATGTGCGTTGTCTCGCTCGCAACTTTTGGATCTGATGTCTGGTGGCCAGGGTCCAAACACCCAACCATGCGAGGAATAGTCACGTCCTCAACCTCCAACCTCTGCGGTATGATTGACAGAGCGAACCTGATGGGATTGCGGGCTGCACTTCCAGCAATGAGGACAACACCAAATGTAGTCCTTCACAGAGAAGGGGGAATCCCGCCAGCAAAAGTCATACTTGAGGGAAACCGACTTCGGCTTTCGGCAAGGCTTAAGACCCTTGACGATCGACATCCTTTGAGGATCCGCGCTTCCGTGTGCCCGAATGTCGGCACCCGAGAATACAAAAAGACTGCCAAGTCCTCAGCCAGACCAGAAATTCAGATGTCACGATTACAGCGTGCTTACCGAGAGCTTCCGGAAGCAGAAGCCCCTGAAAGTCTAATTCCGATGGTTTAACGACGGAAATCAGGCTCAAAGCCAACGGAACGCGAAGATTGCGTCAGATAGATTAGGCAAGTGCCAGGAACGGATATTTGCGCATACTCGGATGGTTCATCGGAAGGACACGGACTCTCCGCCTGGGGTTTCGTTCTGAGGAAGGATGGGAAACTCATCGACAAAGGAAGTGGCATCAAGCACGGGGGAGAGGTGCTGGATGCAGAGATAATTGGAGCAAGGAAGGCTCTAGAGGCCGCACTGGAATTCACGGAGGACGAGCAGTTCAGGAAAGGTGGAGGTATGTGGCAAGTACACGTGTTTCTAGACAGCCAGCAGGCTGTAAGCGCACTAACGACAGGCTCGTCCTCAACTAGCCTAGAAGATGTACGCAGCTTCCGTGCATTAAGTAACATGGCAAAAGTATTGGTAAAATGGTTGCCAGGGCATGCAGGAATCCAAGGGAACGAGGAGGCAGACACCATTGCCCTTGCCGCCCTCCGAGAGTTACCTAGCCAGGAGACACCACCAGGATCATGTACTCTAGCATATCTTCGAGACCTCATGAATCGCAGACGGCAGAGATTGCTAAATGACTGGTGGGAAGAGGCCTGTCCGCCTAAATACCTGTTTGACTTAGTTATGGTATCGTATGATGACGAAGATGACAATTGTTTTCTAAGTCGTGTTAAAGATATAACTTCTATAAGTGAATATATTTGAGTTGTTATGTTAAATAAGGTTCAAAATATCTAGAAGATGATCGAGTAAAACTGGTTGTGATATGTGCTCCGTATGATCCCTTTTCCAATCATCCAGATCATGTCCATATATAACCATTTCCATACCCGTTCCTTAGTCATTTACCCATATTTCTACTAGACCTAGTCTCCATATACAGGTTTAGATCAAATCACACATGACACTAGAAAGTTACACATATCTCCTAAATTACAGTGTTCTTATGACTAGACGTCCTGTACGCGTTTCTTCCCTTGATAGTTGTATATTTGCGAGACACGCGACTAGTCACGACCTGACACGACATTACCCTATAATAATTATTGACATGGAACCTCTTCGGGCGTCTCAGCGCAAGCATCAGATATTCCTTGGGACCGAAACAGTAGCCTGGAATATACCTACACTTGCTTACGCTTGACTTATCGTAGTGTAACCGAAACAATACCGCCAACTCAATCTACAGGTGCGAAGATGCAAACCGCCCGAACTGTCTCTCTAGGCAGCTCCTCCGGGCACTAATCGCAGCACGAACGGGACACGGCAATTTTGCGGCATATCATCGCCGTTTTAATAATCCACACGCTCCTATGGAGTGCTCTTGCGGGAAGGAAACTACTCCTACCCACTTCATCCACTGTAGCCGTCACGCACAACAAACGCGTAGGCTCAGAAAGTCAATGTCACACGCTGACTTTATTAAAAAGCTTCTCGGGCCCAAGTGCCACGATAGCTTCAAAATATTTGCGGAGGAAACCGGCTGTTTTGATAGCCAACCCATCCACTCATCCACTACTCTCAGCGGGGATCAGACAAACTAGTCATTGCCACAACGCATGACACAAAAGGGATCGATGCGAGAAGTGTCGTTTCTCTGAGAAAATTTTTATGTACTTGGATTTAGGGTTGAAGGATGGAGTCTTGATTTTGGAGTCGGAGTAGGTGGTGCCTTCTGAGTTATGATTTACCTTCTACTTTTTCTGTAGCGGGTCTCGCGGTTGGAATGAGTTGGGCCTGTAAGCAGTAATCCCCGCTGGCTCCACCAGTCTTGTACCGATAGTGGACCTAGAGCTTTAGCTTAGGACTTTAATATAGTAAAAAAAAGACCGGTGCTATGTATACATGTGGGATGACACTTTTGACGTTAGAGGCACTCATAATCTGGATTTCATTTGCAAATACCACTATGAGGTATGTTCGCTTACACAAACAGTCGACCCTCTTCCGTAAGTACCCACCTAAGGGAAATTCAAAACCTTTGGTTATCCAAGCATGCCTTCGCCGTCCATGCATACCAGCGCCGCGAGAAATATGGTTGTGTTTTGCCGGATTTGAACCAGTGATCTACTGTCTTGAGTGGGATATGTGTCCAAGCTATCCAAACTCTATTCGGCAGACTGGCTGCATCAGCATCGTATACTAGCTTGTAGACTACTCAACTTAAACATCGTAATACTATATTTAAATTTAGGGTAACCTGTTCGACACCATGCCACTCCACAGACGGAAAATAGAGACATAATTGCCATAAACCTCACAGCTCACTACTAGAAGAATTCCGTCCTCTCCCCTTCCAGATCGTTTTTGTTATCCGACTTCCCCTACTAAACGAAACTATTTTATCCATCCTTTACTTAGTTTCTACTGTGTGATTCTAGCCAAATCTTCTCTGCTATTAATCATTGCTTCAAATGGCCTGTCTTTAATTTGTCAGAGAAAGGCATCTCTTCTATTTGCCCACTGCGGACAAGCCAACACCGTGTGCTTGACGTTTTGTGACGGATATCCATATTGATAGCTCAGCTTTTTTACTCTGAGTACTTTTCTTCTGCATAGGTAGGAATTGAACCCGATAAGTTCGCGTCTAAGCTAAATGGCGGCGCTGCTTTTGGCCCCGGTTAGATTGTGTGTTTGTTTATTGTACTACTTGAGTCTTGGACTATCTATCACATTGGGCTCCTCTCTGACCCAGGCCACACCTTGTACAGTGCTCCTTACCTCTTTTGTTACTTGTAAGATCATCGATATATTGCCCGTAATGAATAGCCATTCAGCTCAGTATTTACCCGTGGAATTCAGCCAACTTTTTCACCGAACCTTCTATCCCAAAAAATACTAAAGTAGCACCGGAAACTGCGTGCGCGGGAAAAGTCTCAAAAAACCTGCAGCCCCAGCCAGGCGAAGCCTAGACACCAGGACCACATGAGGTGCGCATATTTATTTATATCTCCCTTCTTTGTAACAGTTGAGGTCGACTTGATCCAATCCACCATCTCCGTATCGGGTGCTGGGTACGCTCCGGAAACTCATCGGATGGCTTTTTTCCATGATCAAGGGTGGGTGATAAGTAGGACTCTGACCTTACCATCTGATCTGATCGTGGTTAGCTTCATGAAAATGGTGATAGGGGAATGTGTTGAGAGATGAAGACGATACAGACCGCGAAAGCGATTGGGAATCCTCGTCGAAGTGAGGACTCTGTTACTCAATCTCGGCTCTACAGACTCTACAGTGAGAGCTGGAAGTTCGTAGGGGACACCACTGACAGGTGTTGAGAATAGTCCCTCAATAAAAATAAGTAATTAATTTTAAGAAACTAATCACCCTGCGCCTCTCTTTCTCGTAACTCTTTATGCTGTAAAAAATTTCCTTCGACAGAACTTAATCCTCCCGATTTGGGCTCTGGGTCTCGTAGCATTTGAATATTGTTAGGAAATGGATAAAATTCCCCCCTCACTCTTCTGCCAGCATCTTTCATCCTCCCGGTGGTGGTTCGTGCTTCAAGTTTCTCCATTGAGGTAAGGCAATCCAATTTTCGGCAAAGTGCCAGGGAAATTTTTCTCAATAGATTCCCTTTCATTCTTTGTTCTAGTTTAACGTCCTATGCGGTATCTATATAGAGAACCATGAAGACGGTAAGCCATGTTAAGAAGGGAAAAAGCTTTCAACAAACAAAACCCGATGTCCTGCCACTCTGAACCGATCCAGCTTAATGCTGAGGACGTTCCTTTCAACCATAATTTCATAAACTTTCCCCAGAATTCGTTAACTCCCCCTTCAATCAGACTAACGTTATGAAAAATTAAAAAGAGAAGGCACCTCCTCACTCGGCGTTGGTCTTCGAAGTGTTCGAAGAGTTGGCCCCGATGGTGGTGCTCCTGTCGAGGCGATGGTTGATACCGCTGGGGCTTCGACTACCTTGCGTGGTCGTCCCGGCCCTCTTTTGAGTCCTTCAGCCTTCTTACTGGTGGCCAAAGTAAATCCCTGATCATCAGTCGTTTCGACTGTTTGCATTGGTGCCATGGTAGGTTTTCGTTCCATATATCTGCCGTTCTCGATAACAGCTCCATCCGAGCCTTCTCCATACTTCCCTTGTAGACCTGGTAGGTCCGACACGCTACTTTCTGCCATGAACGATGTTCCTTGCCGCAGTTCGCACAAGAAACCCTTTTCCTCGGACAGTCTCGAGTTTGGTGAGAGCCAGCACACTCACCGCACCTGGCTGCCTTTCCACACGACGCTTGTGTGTGTCCCCACTGGCTGCAGTTATAACACTGCTTTGGCTGGGCCCTTGGTGACCACACCTGCGCGGTGAAGAGCATGGCGTTAATGACAAGGCCCTTACGAACTACCTCCGTTTGCATTGCCTCCGATAGGAGGCTGACCACAATTGATCCTCGATTGCGACCGTTTTTCTTCGATCGCTGGTGCTCCTTTCCATCGTGTAGCCACCAAATTCGATTAATCACTAGGCCAGGAATTCGAGCCTTTGTTGCTATCTCAATCTCCCTGATGATAGCGTAGTTTTGGGCATCTCTGCCACCCTCAATTCGAGTCCGCAAAGGGACACCAGAAACCTCGACGGGAAAATCTTGCCGTAAAATCTTAAACTCGTTAGGTTGGCGCATGCTGAGCGCCGCGTCTCTCTGGGACGCCGACTGGACGAACACCTCAGTGTCGTTGCTTCGCATTTGGCGAATCGCGTATGCGCCTTGGATATGTTGTTGTGCCTTTGTTAGCAGCTCTTGTGGCTGCAAGTTTTGTGCGCCGTCAATTCTAATTCTGACCGCCGTTTTCGCCATTTGCGGAGCTACGACCGACGCGTAGGTCTTTGGTAGCGGCTTCCCAGACGACACAACAGGAGCTGCTTGTCGCGCGGCGTCCGCGATGCTTTTCTTTACTACTTCCTCCAATGCTATCACCCTCTCCTCGATCGGAGAAGGGATCTGGGACAACGATGTCCAAGCCTTCTTGTGATAATTGAATGCCTTGACGGCTTCATTCACGTCTTCCATTGTTGGTAGGTCCTCCTCATCCATCTCTCCCATCACAATAAGTCTGACCTTTTTTAATAGTTTCCCTATTATTTCCAAGTTAGGATCCTATGGAGATATCTGCACTCCGCTGCCGTTATTTGATGATGCCATTGTCACATTTTGCGACGCGTCGAAACCGCTGGATTTACCCACACCAGCACCTACACTCGCCATGTTAGAGCACGGAAAGCGAAGAGATGTGCAAAGTGTAAAGAAAATGTAAAAATAATGATCACGATGTCAAATTGATGATACGGGCAGCATGGAACGCTGCGCAGCTTTCTGGCAAAAATGATGTTTTTTTCTTTCTCAATAGATTGTAAAGTATGTTTGAATTTCGTATCAGGCAAAAGTCCTACACCCAAGAGGCACGATACGGGTGTGTGATCCCTAAAGACTCACTGCTAACTATCTGTCCAGCTTTCTAGGCCGATTGATTACATGAAAAGAAATAAAGAAAATTGCCTAGACAAAAAACGCCCTGCGCCTTGCCCACTTTCATATGTAACTGCTAAAGATATTCCAGTCCCTCGGAAAGGTTTAGCTCTCTTCATGTGGAAACTTCCCCGCGTAGCATCTCGTTACGGTTATGTACTTATAGAATTCCTCCCATCCGTTTTCTGTCAACATAACTCGACTTCTTGGTGGTGGTTCATGTCTGGATGTTCTCCATTGTCGCAAAACCGTTCGGCACTCTGCAGAGTGGCAAAGACGTCTTTCGCTTCTACAGACGCATCTACAGTCTATATTTTCATGCCCGAATCTGTCATGGTAACCCTTGAAATCTCCGTTTCCTGACCTCGCTGCTGTCAGACGATGGTATGCCCATCTCGGCAGTCTAAGTCAACAGATTGTTAAGTTGAGGGTGCTTTCACCATAAAGATATCCTCTTTGGTAAGATAAGAGTTCACAGCCACCTGCCTGGGTCTATAGGCCGCCAAAGCAGGTTACTGAGTTCAAATCCAGACATTAATTTAGATTCGAAACGTATTCAACTCATGCCTGAGGTGTTCAGTGTTGGTGGTCTGTAAATAAATAGCGGCAAAAAAACGGGACAGATAGAGCCACAGCTAGGTGAATAATTAAGAGACAATAATATATTTTTTGCAGCTTGATCGCATCGGTTAAGTTAACTGGATAAGTATTGATTCTACCAAGTTTTAAATACTCTATTCCTATTGAAATTTCGATCGATACTCGTTAGATAGGCTTTCAGGTGAAGACCTTCGCGAATTTTACAATCAAATACATCCGACTTCTCCTTGTACTACGCTCTATCCATAAACAAGCCTGAAGATGTCGTTGAAAATAAAGTAGCTTCCTGCGCCATCGCGGTAAAGCTGGAATGCTTGACTAAAGCTCAAAGGTTTTTGCTCCTCATCGACCTGTGAATTAGATCGATTAGCTTCAATCTAATTTGGGTAATTTATATAAATTCTGTGCTGGAACGCACCAGTAATTTTCCGGTTATCAAAATAATGATCTGTCCATTTTCTCCAGATGGCTGTGCATCAATCGTAGCTACTTCATGTTTGACTTGCCTGAATGGAAGTGACTAAATCGGATCAATCCATATACTTACACCTTTTTTAGAGCAGACCCACGGTTAGTTTTTCGACTATAGCGTTTGAGCCCAATATTGATGAGTCCTCAAAAGTGAACATGGAGACATCTCTCTACGTAAAAATAAGTGATAAAAAAAGGCATTTTGGAATTCAGCTCACATAAAGTGGCTTAAGATCTTGTCTATTTTTGTCGAAAGCATCATAGTAGAACGTTGTAAACTGGCCTGTACATGAAGTTAGTTTTTAAAGATTGCGATTCCAATTATATTTATGTTTTGATTCTACAGAAACAGTGGTTTGACGATTGATATGCGGGCTGGGCTTCTTACGTGCAATGTCTTGGAAGTCTGCTGAATTGCTATATTAGCTCCTGCATGATGTATAAAATTGAAGATTAGATATACCCATCTTTGTAGGGAAGTTAATTAAAAACCACGAATGTGAATAGATTTAGTTGGGTTTCGATGCTGCTTCAATATGCTGTTAATATGGAGGGGGAGGAGGGGCTTCTATTAATTCGCGCTAAATCCTAGCCTCTAAATTAGTAAGGTAGCTAAAATTTTCGCGTCGGAGTGCAATATTTATAGCAAGCCACATTTCAACCCATCAGCATAGTCTCTCCGAGTCAACTTACTTAGCACAATAATTTCAAGTACTTTAACTACTGTGTTCGCTTGAAACAAATAATAATATGAGGTATTTCATTAATTTTATCCAACACTCTTTTCCAAAACCATGATGACGATAACATGAACCATTAAGAACGGCCAACTAAAAGCTCATGTTGAACCATATAAATAGTCTGACTGAAAATTTAACTTCCCAACTTGTAGTCTTTGACGCCAATCGCTAACACTTGGCAACAGGAATCCTAAGCTATGTTAAAGCACTGGTTGCCTAGCATCAAATTATGTCCAGCACTAAACATGGATGAAAAATAGATTGTGTCAATATTAGTACTCGATATAGCATGAAATAGGAAATAGACTCGAGGAAGACCGGAAATGATTTTAAGACAGCGGGTTGAAAAATCAATAGACTAATCCTCTCAAGGAGATTTTGGCATAGAATAAATGCCACCACATTACACAACAAATCTATTTAAATATGTGACTGCAGAATAACATAAATCCTGTCTAGTGTGAATGGGTGTCTTGAACATTTCGCCCTGCCGTGATTAGAACCTTTGTATAGGAAATAGAGGATGTTAATCCGAGCACACCCAACCCTGTGCTAACAAGCCCTCCAGCTCAGACTAGCCTGACATACCATGTCAATTATCTATATGCCAAAAATACCCCGCGCTAATGGTAAGATTCCCACGGACTTGAACGATCTCAAATATTCATGATTGCGCAACCTCCCCATTGTATCGCAATTTCTATCGGCCCCACGGAGTCCCGTCTTTCGCCATCAAGGCTTGGCTGTGTAGCCTCAACGACGCCTAAATTGTACTATTTTCTCGTCACGACTGAGATTAGTATATTCGCGGTTTAATCTACCGCAGACAAGATTACGGTAAGGAAAATCAACATCGTCTACGCGTCAACGACTGTAGTCTCGAATATCTAAAATGCCATGTTTCAAAGGCATTGCGGTCAGCGTACACGCTGAAGGTGCTCCGCTACCAGAATATTCTGTACAAAAGCAATCAAGGGTGTCACGCGTTAGTACATACATTCCAGTACCAAGACCAGTGATCCCACAAAATTCGGACAGGCTTGAACCTTCCAAATTCGCTATTTCAATTACCCTACTTACTCCTGGTATTCCTATACCTTATTCTCAACCAAAGCCATCGCTTGAAAATCCTCACCCATCTCCTCAAATGGTTGCTGGGTCGCCGAGAGCCAACGGATCAGGAAGAAACGTTGCTGGGGTGATCGGACCTTATATACCTACCTCAAACTCCGAAAACGAAACTATCGCTGCTTACATTTACTTTGATGGCCGAGTAAAAGAAGAAGTCGCAACTCTGCTAAGACCTGGGGAAGAAACTTGGGTAAATTCCCGCTGGGTTCAATTGCCAGATTCTGAGGGTGGTGGCCTAGCCGAAAGAGAATTTTTGTTCCGTGAAGTTGGGCTAGAGAGGTGGTTAAATGGTTTGGATTTGGATGGTCATGGCGCCGCTGCCAAAATTGAGAAACGTAGACAAAAATTTGAGAAACGCCGGAGACGTCGGAGAGCTGAAGCTTGCATGATTGATGAGTTTGCGGAAGCGACCCCTCGCAGAACAGATGGCCAGGGTATTCTGCGATACGGCGATGATGAAAAATCGCCAATTGAACAGATTTCTGACGATAATTACAGCGATGGTTCCAACTCAGAAGACGAAATCCCACACGAGACCGCCGGACAAATCAAGATTGCTATGTTTCGCGTTGTTGCATCTGGTGAGATCAAGAAAGGGGAATACTCTCCACAGTTTGGTGCAAACGACAGCGACGAGGAGGGCGAAAGCAATAATACCGAAGAGGGCGATATAGATCATACAACTAGCTTCGCTAAGCCCAAGATCTTAGATCCAAAGACGGTCAGCACTCAAACTGTCACAGGTATCGACGGACCCGATAACCCATTTGCTGTCTTTACTTTCTTTTATCGGGGAGAACGTAAGTGGAACACTCTATCTAATCAAGCTCACCAACATAGTAACATGGTTCATAGGTCAGCTTGAAAAAATGGGCATATTGTCACAAAAACGCCCAAAAAGTATCTCTGACTCTAGTAAGCGCAGGTCAACTCTGCTAGATCTTTCAAGCCTAGCCCCATTGAAGCCAGGCGGGACTGTGGGTTTCTCATCGTTCAGAGAGCGAAAACCCTCATCGAAGCTAGATAAAACAAGTAAAAATAGCAGGCGCAGTTTCTCTGGCTCTTTAGACAGTGATGATAATGATGACGGTGGTGATGAAGATCAAAAACCCAACAAAGTTATAGTAAAATCTGATATTGATGAAGAGAAAGAATCGAGCTCTCTGTTAACACATGACTATCTTAAATCTACCGGAGAAATGATCGATGGATTCGGGCGCATAAAGGCATGTACTAATCATTATTGGGAAATAGACACACATTAACTTTACACTGCAGCTTAAGCGTCAACATTCAGTTGAACCAAACGACTCTACAGCTCGACCATCTCCTGCATCTGCAAGTACCAAATCAGTTGACGGTTCGCCACCCTCTGATCTTAACTCAAAATTAGAGTATTTGAAAACAAATCCAAGCAGTCTCTTCGGAAGTTGTCTTCCTGACGAGTCTGTAGTAGGTAGTCCTTTGAAAAAACATAGGGCTAGTCTTTATAGTATTGACTCGGAAATATATCGTAATCAACTGGCCCATGGCGTCAAAGGCTCCGGTAGTGATAATAAGGCCGCAACTGAGGTGATGCCAGAACCACTTCCATCCATAGCTACCGGAATGGAAGAAGAAGAGCTTTAGCTCCTCTTTGGTCAGGTCAATATGAAAGAAATTTTGGAGCAAAATGTCTGTTTTTTGCCAATATTGGAAAGAAGATAAATTGGCACGACATTTTTTACGAAACAAGAAACCCAAATTTTCCATGGTAAATCGAACCGTTTTTGATCATCGAATATTGTATCAATTATTGATCAGGCAGCAATAAATACCACTGCAGTTCTAAAACTCAACTAACAGCTGTAGAATGTAAAACGCTTTTAGAAAAAATTACGAACATCTCTTTTTTAAGAATACTACTAAACCTAATACAAGACTTACGGAAATATTATGCAAAGGTTAGGACGACTTCTAGGTGTAGTTAGCAGATTTCTGTCAACAATAACTAAGATCTGGAGTTATGGGGAGTAAGGGGCGATGCTCGAACAGCTCAAGGTAGCATTCTTGTTGCTCATAGAGCCTTAGAAAATGAAGATTTTTAACGGAACGGGATATAGACCCTAAACATAATTGGAATCCCTCGATCCTAGATTCCAAGTCTACCTCTTCCGATGGAGGCAATGTTAGGTACGCACATATAGTTTATTAAAAAGCAGCAATTTTATACGTATGTGTAACAAAAGGATTTTATGAATTGCCTCCATAATGTTGCAAATATCAGTTAGCCTCTATTATGCAGTTGACTAAATTCTTTCACAAAAGTTTTGTGCATGATAATTGGTTCCAATCAAAAATAAAGCTCAGTTTATTCTTATCCTCCCATCGGTGGGATTGAAGGGTGATTTTGCCGTAAATGAGGGGTTAAGCTTAGATGTAGATTGTTCACAGTATCCAGTCATACTTTTCAATTGGCTATATTTTTCAGTAATTTTGTGCGCGGTATTCTGTGATCTAATCAGCAAATAAGTTTAGCTGATATGGCTGGGATTGAAGTTCTGGTCTACCGTCGTGCCACGGTGTCAAGTTCGCAGTGGGGCTTTGGCAGGGTTTTTAGCGTCCAAACTAAGACGCCATAGGCATAGTCACCTTCCATATTGGAGTTAGCCCCCGTATTTGTGCAAATTTTCGAGAAAATTTACATGGCAGTATTTTTCTGGACACAATAGTTTGCAGTGGGTCTTTCCTTCGTACTTTACCTAATTGGTATAAAGATCGGCTGCATAACATTTGTGAATTTTTGTTACTTGATGTTATAACTTAATTACAAGACTTCTAAGGGTTTAGAATTACAAAATAGAGCCAATCTTATCCTAACCTTAGATCTGAACATGCGGCTGGAATATTTTCAGGCCTTAATGTCTGGTCGGTCCCCCATCCGCATCTACCACAGCCTGACATCTTGCTGGCACGCTCTGAGTGAGTCTCACAAGATCTTCGGAAGAAACGGAATCCCATGCCTCCTTTACAATCTTGCGAAGACTATCATGAGTTCGCTGCTTTCCGCAACCCAGATTCGGATGATGACGCTGGATGTTATCCTTCATCTTATTCCAAACAGCTTCAATCAGGTTAAGATCAGGCGAGTTGGCCGGCCAGAAAAATCGGTTGAATGAGCCTCTGGCTCATATATTCCATTGTCCTTGCTGCTGTGTGAGCAGAAGCATTGTCCTGCATTATGGAAATCCAAGGTCTCATCGAGATCATGCCATCGACAAGAATCACCAAGGGGGAAAATGGCAGAGTGGCAGCCTGGGGAAATAAAGATATATTGGCTATGAAAGGAGAAGAAGGAGTAACTACAGCGAGATCTATATACATGATGCGTGGGTGTTCGCTGAGTAATGCCAAGGCTTGATTGGCATTCATGTCACGTGTATGTTTGTGATTCTCAAAACCTACATTTCTACAGTGATTGTACGCATGGAGCCATGAGGGCGTAATTATAAGAGGAACTATTTTCTCGCAATATTTTTGGGAGTTAATTAAACCCCACTCACTCCACTTTGGAAGGAGACGCCTCAGACCATATTTCGCGCGGAGAAAAGTTGAAAGATGATGGAGGCATGTCTGGATAACTTAGGGTTTTTAGACGTTCCCCTGGGTGGGTATTCATGGATGAGGGTTGACTTGGGGTGAAGAAAAAGCCACCATAACTTCGCAGTGGTACTTGCAAATGAAATCCGAGGCATGAGTGCTCCTATTGTAAATTGAGTCATCTTTTCTGTACAATTCTTTGATATTGTGTCATAGCTAGATAGCCGCATGCACAATTAAAATCTGATGCAAAAAAGACGGCTTCCCAAGAATACAACGCTGATTGCGTTGGAGAAAAATCGAAGAATAGGGCCCTTGTTTGTTTAGGGAGAAGGATTACATCCAGCGTCATCATCCGAATCTGGGTTGCGGAAAGCAGCGAACTCATGATAGTCTTCGCAAGATTGTAAAGGAGGCATGGGATTCCGTTTCTTCCGAAGATCTTGTGAGACTCACTCAGAGCGTGCCAGCAAGATGTCAGGCTGTGGTAGATGCGGATGGGGGACCGACCAGATATTAAGGCCTGAAAATATTCCAGCCACATGTTCAGATCTAAGGTTAGGATAAGATTGGCTCTATTTTGTAATTCTAAACCCTTAGAAGTCTTGTAATTAAGTTATAACATCAAGTAACAAAAATTCACAAATGTTATGCAGCCGATCTTTATACCAATTAGGTAAAGTACGAAGGAAAGACCCACTGCAAACTATTGTGTCCAGAAAAATACTGCCATGTAAATTTTCTCGAAAATTTGCACAAATACGGGGGCTAACTCCAATATGGAAGGTGACTATGCCTATGGCGTCTTAGTTTGGACGCTAAAAACCCTGCCAAAGCCCCACTGCGAACTTGATACCGTGGCATCACGGTACCTTGCAGTGTTGCCTTAGAGAAGATAATCTCCCACATCTGAAAAGTATCCCTACATCACTCGGTAGGTCTATTAAAGCTCTGGAGCGCTCGTAGTCACGAGAGAGAGAGAGTTTATTTATCGTGCCAGGCTTACACCCTCCATCCAATGGACACGACACGCATGGAGGAGATCTAGAATACAATTTCCTCCATTCTCCAGCAAAGCCCATCCGGTGCCTGACTTTCCAAATACGTGCCTCACCCTAGTTACATCGGGTCGAATAGGTAGGAACGCATTCACCATAATTCTAAGACCATGTATTGAGGGAAAACCTTCGTGGGAAAACCTCAATAATTCCTCCTGTACTCTTTCACGACGAGCAGCCGTAGTCCCCCCTTAAACAGGCGGTGTAGGAATCCAACCTACCACTTCTAGAAAGCACATCCAGCACCCGACCAACTGTGCCAACAGCCTGTTGAAAATCATATATCGTTCTTCCTAAATTCTCCCCTGGATTGCGCTCAACCCCCATTTGAGAGGGCTGAAATTCCGAAATCGAGAGCTCAATACCGAGGCATCGGTGCCCCAGCTTTTGTCGTACATTATTCGTTGTCTGAGTGAGGCTTCTTCGTTCGCGCCGTCTTTGGAATGTGTCGAAAAGTTGAGAATGTTCATGTCGCGATCGAGGTGCTTGTCTAAAATGAGGCCGAGCAATTGCCCAGTCCTGCACTCAATTTTAGTAAGGTTGAAAGCGAAAGGAATTTTACCTTTGATTTTGGAGGGTTGTTGGTGAGTCGTAAAGTCCTCCCAGTCAAACTCAATCGGGCAGTTGTTAGAAGACTGAATAGAAGAGACCCAAACTTGAACTTTTGATCTTTCGTGCCGGGAACGGGACCTAGCCCATGTGTCACTCGTAGTCACGAATTTGAGTGTGATCTAATTTAACGTCGTGCTAGTGCACAGCTCATGATCATTGTCACGAACCGGACAGCTCAATTCCTACAGCACTACCCAACGCCCTAAAGCACCCAGAAACTACAAAAGAGCCCGACCAGCTATGCTCGAAGAAGGACGAAGGCTGAACGCTTGTCAGTGGTGTCCTCTACGAACCTGGGTGTGAAATATTCTCCCAGAGCCGAGATTCAGTCACGAAAAAGGGTGGGATGAATTTGTTTTTGATGGATTTTCGACTTGAAGGGGTTGCACTTGAAATTTTGGTCGAAAAATCAGTCGGCAGAGATTTCACAGCCGAAGCAAAGTTGAAAATAAAAACTCATCACCAATAACATACGATGCACGAATGGATTTGGGTCTGTCTGGGGGTCGTATTCAAACACCCGACATCTCCCAAACTCCTCTTATATTTGCGACGAAGCATTTCTCAGTCGATCCTATACCTGCGACCCACTTCCATACTCGTCCGATCACCTACCTACATACGCCCTAATGAGGAAAGTCATGATGGAAACGGGACGTGTACAAAGGAGGAAGAAGAGGGAAGACACACTGGGGGATTACACTAATCCCCCATGACGAAAACAACCCAACGGTACAGTACGAGGGTATAAGACTAGCGAAACAATGAGATCTTGGACGGCATTTATATTTCGGCGTCAACAAGAATGTCAAGGGCTCGGGCGCATGCTGGCCGATGCTGAGGAGTAATTTGCGCTACGGTGTGTGTACACGGGTTTCTGGAAGGTCAGGCTTGGTATCATTCAACATAAGGGTGAAGTCTGAGGTGGGACGCGGTTTATCTGTACTTCACGGTAGTAAACCTGATCCGTCCCGGCCCCACTCGTGCTTAAGCTCCAGTAGGAGTGCGACGGTAGTTACTTCACCTAGCACGTTATTGAACAAACAAAACTCACATTTCGAGGAATTAAAAAATTCCCTTTTTCCTTTTTTCCACCCCTCTCGATCTTGTTGCATCTATCTTCGAAGTGTGATCGAGCTCAGGCAGTTTCACAATACCTCCAGTTCGAAAAAAGCGTCCAAATGTCTCGTTGGACAACACGAGAGTCCGCCCTAGGGCTCTCGAACAAGTACCTGGCCTTGTCCAGTCTCCGAAATGCGCGGAGATGAGCAAGGTCTCAATCAAAGGGAAGGAAAAAGCCCTTCCCATCGTCAACGAGCCCGATACTGACATGATCGGGTCAGTTGAAATTATTGAGGAAATTCCTCAACAAGCCTCCGTCCCCCACGGGATTGGAGAATCGTCAAAATCTCCTCCGACCGCATCAAAACCGTCGGAAAACGCTGCACCTATATCAGCGTCAACATCAACATCGTCGCCAAAAGTTGCTACGAAAGCAGAGTGTCCCCCCGAGCTTCGACCAATTTTCGAAGTTGAAAAACGACGCGCCGCCAAAACAGCGGCAAATCTGGCACTCTGTTCCGCCGCTATCTCTGGCGTCAAAGCCACCCTCCTCCCTTTGACCAACGGGTCAAATAAACAATTCGTAGACTCGATGAGAGTCTACTTACGCGTCGCCATTGCGCAATACATGGCCACGGGCCCGGCCATCACGCCACCTGTCCTCCCTCCTCCCCCTGCGAACCCGACCCCAAGGGCTCCAGAAGCCAGGAGCAATACAACTCCCGCCGTCCTAGTGCTGCCTGTAAAAAGCATCTGGGCCACGGTGGCCAAAAACGGACTGCGACAAAAAGCAGTCCCTAAAGTAAAGGCTGTGCCGCAACCTGCGGTAAAGGCCTTAAAGAAAGAAGCCCCAAGGCGAAAGTCGACAAACGACTGTTCCTTCGCCTAGAAAAGGAGTACCCGTGGCGCAAGCTTTCACCTAGCGCTATAACAAAACAGATATATGATGGGCTGCAGTGCATCGTGAGTGACGCAAGCTCCATACACCGAGTCAGAAGCGGCTTTGCGATTCTGACAGCGGATAAAAATACAAGGGAAAGGCTCTTGGATACCGCACCGAAATTATCGGATTTCAATGCCAAGCTAGAAGAAGCCTCCAACCTTGTCGCCTTTCGGATCGCGAATATTCCCGCGACCATAAGAACAGTCGACGGTATATGCACGGTCGATGAAGATCTACCGCAAAACTCGACAGCTTCCCATTCAGGTGCGACCGCACGGGAAATGCCGTCCTGGGGCGCCGTACAGAAACTGACATGCCCTTTTCGACCGGGACTCCGCCCCTCGTGCGGGCTTCGGCCTCTTCGACGAGTCTGGTATGGCTACCATTCGCAAGCCTCGTCGACAAATCGAACAGTGTAAACGCTGTTTGGGCTTCCATGCCACTCGTGGTTGCTCCCGCGCTCCAGCCTGCTGGAACTGCGGATCTAACATGTGTTGTAATTAAGGCAGCAACATGACTGCAGTATACAAATAGTACATATTAGAATAATATGCACTAGCGCCATGAGATATGATTAACCCACATCATCACTCACTGGCATGAATAGTAATTAGCCAATAGATGCCTGACAGCATACATTGGCTTCAGGATCTCCAACAACCTTCCCATTTAGGTTAGATTAGGAAGTATGTTGGAGTTCATACTAGTGTGCGGAAAACCCCGCTTTCAAGTATATAGAGGGACTTCTCGCCACACATGTAGAATTACAGTAATTTAATCACAATTAACTATCCATTAAATATCAGTAAACTTCTTCGTATAGTAAACACATTGTATCTCTTAATCAAACTCGAGGCTAGTGTGTAATTCTTCCAATCTCCGGAACTAATTTCAATTACATGCACTCGGAACCCGAGTGCAAGGCTCTCACCAAGTGTCGCAACTGTGGGGGGCCCCACCGATCGGATTCCGGGATCTACCAAGCCAGACCCAAGAAATCCGGACCGGTGAAAAAATAGCAGCTCGCGTGGATACGCCACATCGAGCAAGGGAAGTTCGCGGATGTGGCACGAGCTCGAGCAGCAGCCAAAAGGGCCGAGGAGGCGATCATCGCCGCGGCGAAGGATGTCTCGATGGCAGAGGCAACAGGTTTCGGAGCTCTGGAATCTGAAGAAGTTTGAGGACACAGCAGCCTCGACGATATCCCTGTTGGGGCATCTACTAACTAATAGCAGGATACCGGCTGGATCAAAGGTGCCTGCTAACTCATCTCTTGCTCTCAGCGGAGATTGAATAAATTTTGTCATTTGGAAGGTGTGACGGACGACGGAATGTGTGAGGAGCGCAATGGCTGGGTCAAATATGGAGGAATCTTCTGGTCTTCGGAGCTGTTATGATTTTCGTGACTTTTCGCTTTTGTTTAATCAGCTGCACCTTTGGCAGCGATTCACGAGGTTGGAACGAGTTTAGGCTGTAGGAAGAGTTACAGGGAACATTACCGGATCTACCGGTCCTTGACCCATTGTGGATAAAGAGCTTTAGCTCAGGACCTATTCGTAATAAAAAAAATTATAAAAAGCTGTGCTCGTCAACAACCATTCGCCACAAAATGATGCTATCATATACCATCTACGACTTAATACTACCATATACATCTTGCATTTACTCATACCGCCCCATTCCTCTACAGAGACTGGCCGTTGGCCCCCCTCCCACCCGCAAACTCGACGTATCCTGGCGTCGAAATGATCCTGACAGAGCCACCCAACCATCTTCATAATACACGAACAAACGCAGAGCCGATCTGTGAGGCGAGTCATCGAAACTCACCCCACAACCAAACTCCGTTGCCTCAAATTATCACGACCAAATTCCTCGTCGAACAGGGCAGGATATTTCAAACACGCTCTGCACAAGCGGAGCGTTTCATCATTGGATGCTGCAAGCTCCTGGAACTAGTCACTGACGGGAGACTTCGAAAACTCTTTGATCAGGACTTACTGGCCCTTCAGGGCAAGATCTCGAAAATTCTGTATGGCAACCTATCTCAAGCAGACGCCCACATTTTTCCACAGGCTGCTAGTGGCCATGCTAACCCATCCGATCCGGCTCAAGTTATAGAGCCTCCCGAACAAAACCTAGCAAGCCTCACGCGTCTAGTGTAGATCCTTGCTGGAGAAAACAACAGACCGGCACCATCCAAGCCATCAGCCGCAACAGCAACCCTCCAGCGTAACCAGGGCTCAAACAGAACACAATAAAACCACTTAGAAATCTTGGACTGAGGTGTTGAGAAGAAGGAACAAGCCAGCAAACCAAGCGGCTCCAACAATCATATCTAAGACAGCATCAATGAGGCCCGTCTCCACGCTGAAGCCTAAAGCATCAGCAACAAACCCCCAACGACCTGATGAGCTTGTATTTTTGCGCCTTAGACCTTACCACCCGTGGAGACATATGTCACCACATTTCGTAAAAATAAGCCTGATGCCAGAGCAGCATGTAGACAGCAGGGCGGAGATATTGGTCAATGTAGGGTGGTACCCTTTAGCCTGGATACCACCTCATTGACCTACGTCTCCACCCTGCTATCTACATGCTGCTCTGACACAGTGCAAAGCAATCGACCAAACTTCTGCCTTCGGAATCTGCGTGGCTCTACCAGTCTGGTATACCATGCCTAGCCCAGCTCTGAAAAGGGAGACCAGTATTCCACCAGCACACAGTCTACCCGAGGAACGCAGCTTCAAGACTACCGCACGAATCCGAAGACTAGGTGATTACTATCCACTTCGACTTCGAGTCACGGAAAGCACTGACAGCGCTCGCCACCGACTCGGATTAAAGACATGTAGTAAAAGCAGACTTGGTCTCGACAGAGTTGATAATTAAAGTGTCTAGAGGCTGAACTTCCTCCATAGCTCCGACCTCCAGCACCCCCTCAGCCGAATCCTTGTCAGACAAGCAAGAAAGAAGCGGCTAAGTTTATAAGAGAGTGGCTACCGACACTCCCACCCGACTGTCTCTGCGTGTACAGTGATGGTTCTGGGGCTTCAACCGACAGAGTGTCATGGGCTTTTGTGGCCTTTATAAGTGGCACAGGTATGGTAATTGAGCAACGTGGCTCAGGCAAAATTACGAATGCGGAAGTCCAAGACGCGGAGGCTCATGAAACTTTGGCTGCTCTAGAAGTGATTATTAATAACAAGCGAGATCGAAGTCGCAGCGCCATTTATTTCCTGCTCGACAATTCCGCAGCTGTCCAGGCTTTACTGATGAGAATAACTGGCTCATCATCCTGGCGGATCCAAAAGTTCTGCCAAATGGTCGCAAAAGTAGCTGCGCCTGTAAAAATAGGATGGATCCCGGGCCACAAAGGGCTGGCAGGAAATCAAATCGCCGATGAACTCGCTCGAAGAGAGCTTAACTCTTTGGACAACTCTAGGACGATATATGCTGTGATGATCCTCGTCTCACCTTGACGGAAAGCTCGCGAACTGGCTAGGCAAATGTTGACGGACTGGTGGCACTCAAATCGCCCCACACATTACGCCGACCTTGAACTCGAGATGCAGCGCAAAAAACCGCCAGAACTAGTGCTACTGAGAGCGGTTTACACCCGCTTAATCGCCGCTCGAACCGGACATGGGGACTTTGCGGCATATCATCGCCGCTTCAACCACACTGATGCCAAACTTTACTGCGAGTGCGTGAGAGAAAAATCAATTGGTCATTTTGTCCAGTATCTAAAAGCACTGGCAACATGGCGGCTGAAAAGCGGAGAGCGGAAAGCGGAAAGCGGAAAGCGAAGAGCGCCAGCTCTGGAAACAATGCTTGGATCAAGTGGATGGCAGCTGTTCAGGGACTACGTCCAGGAGAGCGGAATATACGCGGAGGCTATTCGGGGGATGACAGGGATACCTGTGACTCAGAGGTGATAGAACGGAAGCCCAGGTAGTTTGGCACGGAAAGAAGGATTGGATTCGAGGCTTGGGCGCCAGGTGGCTGGGGCGGAACGATTGAAGCGAGATTGTATAAGTTTTTCTTTTGTAATGCGGGATTTCGCGTGAAAGTTTTTGTTTGTTCTCAATCTGGGCTGCTGAACTCGTCATGATTCAACACATAGATGCGTCTCGGTATGGTTCCGGTCATCTAGGTGGGACGAGGCACTTGTACTTTACGGTAGTTGACCTGATCCGGCCAGACCCCACTCGTGCTCAAGCTCCAGTAAGAGTGCGACAGGAGTCACATTACTTAGCACGTTAACGAACAAACAAACAGCTGTGCTCGTATACATGATATCTCCTATTAATTTTGTGCTGCGAAGTGAAATCTCGTTTTCCTTAGT
Source organism: Blumeria graminis f. sp. triticale (assembly GCA_905067625.1). Taxonomy (NCBI): domain Eukaryota; kingdom Fungi; phylum Ascomycota; class Leotiomycetes; order Helotiales; family Erysiphaceae; genus Blumeria; species Blumeria graminis. The sequence goes on from LR898477.1 coordinate 8,517,128, forward strand.
GCCAAGATACCGGAAAGCTGAATGAGTCCCTCACCGGACCAACCCCGGCTTCCAGTAGAAACTTTTGCGCTCATTCGCAAACACCAAGCTAAAGATTTGCAGTCTAGTTCACCTGGAGAGACATGCTCTACCAAAGAGCTGAAAAGTAGGCTTTGAGCCCCTAGCAGCAATTCGAAATTTCTTCCCCTTCACTGCCTCGTAACGCTTGCGCTCTTTTTCGACTGACATGAGATGCCAGGGTTGGCGATACAAAGGATTTAAGTAGGCATACCCTTGTTTCCTCGGGCTCGGAGATTACCAAAGCAGAATTCTCGCCCGTCCCTGAAGATCCCGAATCCAAAACCCAAAGTGCCTCACTGCCCAGCGTACCCTTGACTCGCAGACGTTGGGAGAGGGCATCATGAGAAACTTGTGATGATGCGCCAACGGTCAGGCCCCAAGAAAATACCTCTATACCAGCGAGAGGCAATCAAAAAATTCCAGACCACCTCGGGGCTCATTGAAGGCCCAAGATATGGCGGCCACCTCCTGTCTCGCCGTCATCTAGAAAACCTTCGAGGATAGCATCATTTTTCACTGGGACACGCCACGCTATTATATCGTGACTCGCATTGAGAGACACTTTGTTATTGGCCACAAGGTCTCGCAAGTTTGAAGTGGTCTGTGATGGCGATAGTTCGAGCTATAAATCTTGGCTGTTTCGAACCAACGGGCTCCAAGACTGTCCACTGAGTCCGCAGTGCTGATACTGCTTACCCCCGAGCTCTCACAGCGAGGAGTGACCGTATCGGCGTCAATTAATTCCCTGCTCGTTATGATGCTTCTTTCAGCCCTCGTAACTTCCCCGTTTTAAAACATTGACGTCTTGGCCCAGGATTCGAACTTGCAGATACCCACTCTCGCCGATCATGACATTTTTGCCCTTGCCCAGAGGCATGGCGTCGAAATATAGGCTAACTGCGGCCATTACTAGGCTTAAACGGCTATTCAAGAGCTATAGTGTATAAGTGTACTTGAGTAGCTGAACGGCGAAGGCTAGCATGAGCTACGTGTAGCTCGCTAAAAGCTCTGCTCGCTTATTAGCCACTTCATCTTGGAATTCAGTCAGCATCTGTAGTGAGTTTTCCAGTGCCACTGGAGTTGAGAGCTGATGGGAGCTCGTACAGATATCTGGGTCGCTTAGCGGAGATGAAAGACTGTGTCGCCGGCCTTCTATGTTCCCCTGCTACCAGCTCTCTTTCCTTTATGAATACCTTACATGCAGCGAGGAGCGATCGCGCAACTTTCTCGACACCAAGTACTGAACCAAGAGTCGTTGTGTCTGAAGATGCAATGTCAAAAATACTACAAGGCTATGTAAGTAGTTGTGATAGCCTGAGGACCACATCAAGAAGTATCTGCGCAAATTTACGGTCTGTAGTACTTCAACGCGAGCCATAGCGTCTATTAGAGAAATTATTTGACGGCCGGTAGTTAGCAAGTGGAGCAGGTCTTGGATATTAGCCTGGGAAGATATAGAGGTTATAGAATTAGCCGGGATTACGCAGGTGTGTGTCGGGTATTTTAGTTGTGGTCAATGTTAGATTGTGCGGGCTCAGATCATATCACGTTGCAGTAAGGCAGGTATACATTTTGTGAACTCGCATTTCTTGGGTATCCGAGGTGGGCTTGGATTAAAAGTCCACACAATCTCAATTCTTGTACTGTTACACTCGATGGAAACTCCCACTGTTTATCCTCGATCGCAGCACAAAGCCCTTTCTACGCCTAATGTCTTCTTTTCAAGCGCCAATGCCATTAATTGTCCTTCCGCTCTCTCGTGAAGACAGTTACAAAATATTGTCATTTAAAATGCATTCGTAATTTTTACCTTGAATGCCCCGGCAATGTATTATAAAATTCTGTAGAAACCCGACCCTCGCTCGCTATGCAGAGAATAGACCTTGCAACCCTGGAAAATATAGAACGCCGATTTTTACTTGGGAGGTTGTATGAAAGATAAGGAGCGATGAGAAACGATAATGCTATCTATAGATAAGTCCCGGTAGATTAGGGGGAGCTCTGTCTTTAAACCCTTTACTTGAAAGGTTAAATCGTCAGTGATGGCCAATTCAAATGTGGCGGTTTGCAATGGTGGCGAATCGCTCAGCAACCTACAAATATTGGGTTAGTATCTATTGTACTGTAAAAGCCATGGAATTTCTTACCTCCCGCGTTGATTTGATAAATGGCAGTTCGAAAAACATATATTTCTCGTTCTTTATGAGCTCGTGAATTGCTACAATTAGACCCCAAGGTTGTGGCCACTGGCCGATAAGTCTTTCTAGTAAAATTCTGGTGGCTTGTTGTCGGATGTCTGTCTCTTCTTGATCGTTGATATCATTACCAAAAAGTTCAAGAATAGCAAGTGTAAAGTATTGGGTTTGCGAGTTTGGGAACCGGAGCTGGTCGACCATACTGCCAATAAAGAAGTATCTTGCTTCAGGCTGAAGCTCATGAACAAGCATAGAGATTAGTACCGCGTCTGGGGATGTAGGTACAAACACTGATCCACCTTTCGATGCTGCTTGATTTATTGAGAATATGCTGATGTAAATTACAAGCGATCCTATGAGCTTGAGATTAGCGCATATGGGCATAAATCCAACTCCTGTTTGATGGTATTTTTTATTTCCCTGGATTGCATGCGCAATGTGGGCCACAGCATTCTCGGATGGACTGCTCTGAAGTGCTTGATTCACGATATCTAGCAGGCCTGCTTGTCTCAAAGGTGCTTCAACATCGTTCATTGATTCAGGCGAATCACGCATTTCGTCAACACGATCTACCTTTAAACCCTGTTGAAAAGGGTCTGGAAGCTTCGAAGCTGGATTAGCGCTTAATATTAGGTTACGCATCTGTATACAATGGAGAGGTATATTTGCACAAAACCTCGAATGATTAGCGGCCAAAAAGCCGGGGAAGTCATGGTGAAATATAAGAATTAGTTTGATAACGCCACGGTATATCTCTTTCGAGATCGGAGATATTTGTAATGGTTTTATAAGTTCGGCTACATAGGCCATCAAATTTTCCACCACATCGGCAATAGGTTTCCAGCCAATCCGATCTGGAAGCTCCATAATGACAGGTAAGAAGTAACGATGTGATATTAGACCGAGGTAAGCGAAAAGAAATCCAGGAAAATAAATTGGGCGAAGATCTAGGAGAAATTTGGCAAAGACCAACATTAGTTCTTGAATTTCCGTGGCTGTAATCTTGGAAGTCATTGACTTTAGTTCGCAAAGTAAGGTTGAAAAAAGCCGAAAGAAAACCTTTTGGTTGAATGTTTCTCCTCGTGTAACATGATGATGGTTCAGAACTAAAGTTATTATAGAAAGAGCTGTTCTCAAATATGCGGCCTTGTCAGCTTTTACCTCCCATTCTTCTTCCCGTCGCATGACTAGAATTGCTATAAGCTTAGCTAATGCATCTACTGGTACATATGCACCGTAAATATTTCCGTTAACTTGCATACATTGCTCAAAGCGATCGACAGAAACATCGACTGATAAACGTAAAAAAATGCAAAGGTCATCTCGATTATTAATTAATTGGTTGTGGAACATTTGTGAGGTGAAATGGAATACTGCTTGTTCCGAAGCATTGGAGTTGCCACACAAATGAACCCATTCATCGAATACGTATCGCATCTGGTCTATTCGAGTGAGCTGAGTATCTTCTTGCATTTTTCCGACATTATTTGTTAGGCCAGAAGCGGTTAATTTCTTTTTAAGCTGCTGCCCAATTTCTAAAGTAGGATCTGACTCGATCAATTGCCATGCTACTTCCAAGCTACTAGCAAAATCGGAAAATAATGCAATTGGATTATCATTAACAAGGACAGCATCTATGAGATTTGAAAAAAAGTCGAGTGAGTCTTCCCTCCTTTGAACTATTGCTTTTGAAGTCTCTGAGTCGATACGATGCCAATCTATTAAGTCAGCCCTGATAAGAGATACGGCTAGATGGACTCGTAATAAATTTTCGCCTGGCTGATGTGCAATCATGAGAGCTACACGGCTGGCGGTTCGTCCACCAATCCGGCATATATTTTCCAGTACGTGAACTAGACATTCTATCATTAAGTGGTGGTCTGCACCTCCGAAGAGTAGGTTGCATATCTGGTCGACAATAAATATGTCGAGTGCGTCGGGCGATTGTGCAGTCCTAATGATCAAGCTATATAAAGCATCTAGTACATCAATTACGGGATGTGGGCGAGATATTTCGGTGAAATGTTCTTCTGATGATTCTGGTACAACTCGTTCTAGTTCAATGAGGGTTTTTTGGACCCGCTCCACCAAAGCTCTAGGATCCTGGGGAAGAGTTGCAGCTCTTCCATTTGTTAACAAGTTGTTAGTCTGTATGTAAGCCTGTTGGTGATTATTGACATGAGGCATCGCCGATGACTCGACTGTGTTTGGTAAGGTGGGAATGGAAGTGTATTGCTCTTGAATAGCTTCATTCATAGTTCTAGTTGCATCGGAAGTGGATGGCACATGTGTTGTTCCTGATATTGTGGGCTGGAGCCGCGACCGAGCAAAGTCATCGTAGATAGCGATCTGGTCCTGATTTAGCCCATTTAGATTAGGCTGTAGCTTGTAAGGGTTAGGTATAGTTAACGCCCATCGACTCAATCCTATATCCATGTAAGGACTATCTGGTCGAGTCATTCTGTGAACACGACGGGCCTCCAGTTCTGGCTCAATTATCTCTTCAATTTCAGGAATCGCTCGTTCCTCTGCTTTCTTTTCTACCTGACTACAGGCTAGATCAAGGTTCGAGTTTACACACATGATAATGGTGCCCTCAGGTAGACCTTGAGGTAACTCACTAGAAAGTGCTCTTATATAGTTTGTCATGCTAGCCCGCAAAGGCTCTTTTGATGTCACTAGAGCTAGACTGCCTGCAGTCTTTTTGACCATGAGAATTGCCGCAGAGCGTACTTTGGCCTCATTAGGTTCAGTAGCGAAATCTTTTTTAATCATCTGGGCAGTAGATATTGCAGCTATAGTGACAGAGCGTTCTACAACAGGAGAAATAATCTCACACACAGCGCGAGTCGTCGCACTTCGAACTATCTCTTGAAGTTGACTTTGATTTACTATCTCATTAGTTGGAGGATATATAAGCATGGGGCCTAAATCAGGAATTGAGGATGTGATTTCCTGAGGAGAGAATCTTGCACCACTAACACCCCCAATCTCATTGGGTGATAAGTTGTCGTATCTATCGATAGGAACAGGGCCGATTAGTGAGTCTGCACTATCAATTCCAGGGATTCGGCTCATTATTTCATCAGAGGGCTCGATACTTTTAGGGTCGATAGAAAGTTCACCAAATAGAACCTCAATCTCAAATTTAAGGTTAAGTTTTAAATCTGCTCCAAGGTAAAGCTCCCTAAGTGCTCGAACTATGTCCATTATCCATGGATTAGGTGGTTTAAATATTGTAGAGTCCTTTCCTTGCCCCAAGATTTTACAAACAAAGGGAATAACGATAACAAGTCGATTTGTTTGATATGCTTCTGCTAAAAGTTGCTTGAATGAAATATTGCTATGTTTGATAGGCTTGTCACGAGCTAGAGTTAGTAAACCTAGCCATGCAGCTAAATTCTTGAGATGTACCCGTTCCGTTGCACCGTTTGGTGAAAGAGTAGCATCTGAATTCAGAGATCTGAATGCACAGACATAAGTCTCACGAAGAATTTCGGCCCACAGATTTTTTTTTCCAAAGAGCTTAAGCAGATTAAGATACAACTTGTGAAAATTCGGCTCCATTTTAGCACGCTGGGAAACTAGGTGACTCGCTAGCCATTGGTGATTTTGATCTTCAATGATAGATTGTAGTTCAGCAAACTTTCTTTCCAAGTTTTCTGCAGTCATGTTATTTAACGCAAACAGAATTTTATCTTGAGTAGCGCCATCAGGATCTTCATAGATGAATGGAGACGCGTCTACATGGAGCGAGCTGAATTGTGGGGCGCTTGAATCGGCTACTAGTATTTCGTCCAGATTTCCATTATTCATACCTACGCCATTCGTTTGAAATTTTCGAGACTCTTCTTCTTGCTGTGTCCGAATCGCCTCCTCTGCTACCTTCCATGCTTCCGTACCTTGGAGATAGGAAGTTTGAAGAAGCTTGACACAAAAACTTGGCCATTCTCGCAAGCGCGACAATAGTTGCATCAAAGCCTGCAGACCAAATTTGAACATTGAATCGTCTGGTGTATGGTCACGAACAGCTTCAAGGATCATACCTAGTCCAATCTCGAGTGGAAGGTTATCTATAAGCCTTCGCGATATGATACCACCAAATAATACTGCAGTTGTCGCGAGGGCTTCAAGAGGATATGTACCGTAGAGGGCAAACTCATCAAAAAGTCCATGAATCATACAGGCAAATACTTCCTGATCAGATGGATCTCTAGATCTCTTGTAGCTCTCTAGTGCATCAACAACATTTCGTACTTGTAGATCATCATTGTACATACGCTTGTAGTGCTCTTCCATCTTTTCGTTGGCGGAGATCGGAAGATAGTTAGTTTCGGCCCCGTTGGCATCTATAATATCGTTGAACCCTTCATTATAATTAATAAGCCGAGGGTAGGCTGTAATGCATCGGCGCTGAACGGCAATCCAGTCTTGAGCAGGCGACTTGGGTAAAATATCCTCGACCACATTCAATAAAGCTGCTATGGTTTTGACGGGTAACATTACACTCGAAAGCTCACCAGTTCGCTGAAAACTTAACTCATGGCTAGCTTTAATGTCCAGAAATTTTCGAAGTGATTGAGCAAAGTCAGGAATCCTGACACTAGGAACATTACGGCTCCATTCATCTAAGTCTAGAAGACCCCGAGCGTGTGCAACTGCTGCCAAGTCAAGTCCGAATCCGTTGTGCATCGAAGTTAAGTCATCAAGCCATTTGTACCTTGCAGCATGCTCAAGGATTATAGGAAGGCGTAAAGGTGTCTTTCCATGAGCATCAACTAGGCGCTGAGCCACCCATCCACAGTCTTTCCGCCATAGACTCTCAAGCACAAAATCACGATGAGAATCAGCTTGAGTTAAATACCTATCAAAAAGTCCTAGGAGTGTGTCGTTTGCTAAAATGGGCCAAGGTTTGGGCACACCGAAGGCTGAAACCATGAAAATGTCTAATTTAGGAAGTACAACCTGCGCGAAGAGTCTTTTCGCCTCGGGAGTCTCTGATGCAGTCGTTTCGTGTAAAGCTACGTGAAATAATGCTTCCAGTGCTGCGACAGATATGAGTGGATCGGTTACTGCATAGGCAGCGCGTTTTCGAGATTGTGGGGATAATTGAGCGTAATCTTCAAGTTTGAACGTAGTTTGAAGCCCTGGAATTGTTGTGGCGTCTAGTTCCGATGAGTCCAAAGCGGCGTATGCCGATATAAACGATAGTTGAGTCTCCGTATTACGCCATTTTCCACCCCACATCTGTTGAATGTCGATAATTCCATCTACTGCAAGCGGATACATTGCTTTATATAGAGCCAAAAATTGTTGTTGAGTAATTCTTAACTGTTGCTGGTCAAAGAACGAAATAACTTTGGACCAATCAAAGACAGATGAAACCTCTTGACGGAAGCTGGAGACGAGCACTTCAATGTTGAACTTTATCGTTTGGCTGATTGTGGCGTAAATAATTGCAGCGGACACTTGCTCTTCAGTAAATTTTTGACCCAAGTTGTGAAGGTATTCCACACACGCATCTTGATTTTGAGTTATTGTTGCACCGATTCTGTGCATATAATGGGGTAAAGAGTTTTTGTCACCAAGTACTTTCAACAAGTATAACGCAGCGAGGACGGATGATGGGGGATTATGATCTGATTCACGGTTATCATATCGATATCGAACGGCAAGAGCTAGTTCAGTCCGCGCTTTTTGGTCGAAACTGGTAGGGTTGGTTTGTATTAACCGATCGATAATCGTAGCAATAAAATTAGTCGGGAGTGCCTCACTAGTTTTTCGTGAAAGAATTTGGAGAAATTGAGCATAGTTGTTGGATATAATAGCATCAGCTTTGAAAGGTTGTCAGAATACCAGAATTAGTATAGAAGAATTCTTTACCTTTCGCTTTTAAATCTGATTTTGATACGGCTTTGAAAGCTAGAGCGAGAATCGTTTTTTCTAGAGCATCTAGCTTGAAATGTTCCATGAATGTGGAGAGATCAAAGTCCCGAAAGATATCTTCATTTGCCAATTCTATTGATTCTGCTATCTTTCCTGCCTGATCGACATCGTGACTTATTTTTCGGATTTCAGTTACGAGAATAGGATAATTTCCAGGTGTTGTTACTTGCCGACTGATACCAGGGAAAATCTGATGAGCATTTCCGACCACTAGCCGACTGAAATATTTTTGAAATACTTCCATCCCGTGTGCATCGATTAACTTATGACTGCTGTCAGTTGGCATCTTAGTACTTTGAAGACTAGGAGCAAACCTTTCGGAGTTGTTCGACTTGTTGCTCCCACTTGGTGCGGTCTTTGTCTTCCTTAATTGTACTTAGTAATAAAAAGACTTGCGCGACCACAATCTTTGTGAGAGGGCTAGACCCAGTAGGGCTACTAGTGTTTGGACTGGCAACACTATATGTGCTATGGTGGGAACCGTGAGGTGAATGGCTAACGCCAGTGACGATAGTTTGTGATGTCCCTTTGACCATCGAAGCTTGCGCAGATCTGATTCCGCGGTGCTATATCAGAGAAACAAATTTCTACCTAGGAGGAGTGAACATTTATAAAGAAAGTGCAAAGATCTTGCGATAACAGGAGATGAAAATAGTTGACGCCGATGAAATGCAGCAGGTTGACTGATGCAATTACACTACGCTTGCGAGCTGGCTGCTGTCCAAGGCTTAATCCTAAATTAGGATTAGCGTCAAATAGCCGCACCATGAGCTGGCTTCTATACTATAGTCGGAGAGTCTTAGAAAGAGTCTGCATATCCAATTGGTCGACGTGTTAACTAATTTAAACTAAAAGAAATCTTGATAATTGTACCTAAATATTTGGAGAGAACTTCGATGAATATCAGAGCGCCTTGGGATTAAATACACCATTAACACTCTACGAGAAGTTGGACAGTTTGTGCCTGATATTTTCACTGGACAGGCAGCTAATGGCAAGGAAACACTATTGCTAATATGTTATTACTATATTTTTAAGGAATTGTATTGTCCATGTGGTCAAATATCAATTCTGAAAAGGCGTAAATAAGATACATAATTAGGCGAAGACTAAGCCCACAGTGATGGCCATCTGCCCATGGAAGCACAATTGTATTAACGTACTTTACGTAAAAACTAAATCCTCTCATCTTAAATGTTTTACACTATGCTTGTGTTGGATTGTATTTCTCCTTCAAGAGCCTACGAGCACTAGAGATGAGTTGGCTCGTTCTGCTTGTATGCTAAGGAAATATACCGGCAGAGACGAATTCTTCACCTTCAAGTCCTGCCAGTGTAAACGTTCAGTAAGATCTGCATAATTTTACAACCAAAATGAATTGTATCCAAATTGAGGTCGAAAGCAAGTCCAGGCATTTGTAGAGTAGATGTCTTCCCACCAATGTCGGCCCTACCTATATGTCGCGAGTTCCCGAACTCGATTTTACCATACACTACCTTACCTCAAGAAATGATCTAGGACCTGCCCCAACTTCAAATGCGTGCTTGCCTCATTAATTCCCAGCTATTATCCACTATCAGATTTATGAGACTACGTTTACCCGCAAGGAGGAAGTAGTATATAATATACAAAGCTCAGGATCTGGATCATGGGGCATCGTTGCTCTAATAGTGTTATGTTACTTGATGAAAGACATGCAACTAGAAAGTGAAATGACAGAAAAAATATCCAGTGGGCATGCTAGCACTGACTTTTTCGATGTTGGAACGTTTTTGTGCGCTAAGACCAAGGTTTCGGATAACTTTCCAGAAGGGCTTCTATTGTTGGTGAGTCTACAGCAATCTCCAGTACCTTAGACGGCCCAGTGAAGTTGGGCTGAGCTAAAACATAGCAAAAATACTCAAGGCATTTTTGACAATTCCTCTCGATTTGAGGAAGAGTTGAAAGGAGGCTATAAAGGTAGAGAGCTAATTCTCCGAGGTACCCACAAGTATACAGCGCCCAGCTGGCCGGCATCTTCGAAAGCTTCAGAAGAGTCACTATGTCTTCGGATTTAGACCTAATGTAGGTGTTATGAAAACCCCGGACCCAGTGGTTAGATTTTTCCTGGCTGCCATACACCCGCAAATGGCCATCGTTTCGTTGGCTAGATAGGGGAGGCCGTGAAGGGCAAAGGGCTCCTTTGAGTGTATTATCGAATAAGGACTTGTAAGGGGTAGTACTGTTTCAGGAGAGCAATGTAGAAGGCACATGAGGGGATAAAATATTAGACTGGTATACACGGTCTGTAGGTAGAAAGGACCTACATGTTAGAAGTTGTAAGACTTATTTTGTCGGTTTATCTAAAACGTAAATTTTGATTTGTCATCATATGGGATCACGTGACGATCTCAGCAAAGATGCGCTAGTCAGAATCCACATTAAAGCTGTGAATCCTGTACAGAGTAGACAAGACAATTATGAACAAAAAAAAAACAGAATCGCACAACTCTTTACTGAATCACTACGATCGATCGTGAAACCACCCCGTAGTAATTCCAGCATATTTATTTTTATTGTCTACCGGGCGAAAGCGAACGCTATTGCTCCATTCCAGGGGGGACATGGTGTGTAAAGAAATTAAATTAATTGGGGCTATCAAGAAGTCCACGTTGTTGATACACACTTGGCTACAAATTATGTACCTAATTCACTCCGTTTATTGCTCGAATGAATGCCCACCTAACCCTCAATGAATGAAGGATTATTATTATTGTAAAAACTGACGTAATTATTTGGGAGATGCGATAAGAGCTGTTAGATTGAAGCGAGATATCTATCTAGAAGATTTAGGGCTGGAATTGATAGATTTGTAAGGCGGCAAATTTGTATTATTTATAAACCAAAGCGGTACATCTCAGTGTGTAAGTAAATCTGAGTTCCCTTAGTTTGATATGACTAAGCAGGTACGTCTCATTCTAATTTAGTTCCTCACTTAATTTAATTTAATTATCTATTAATGTCCTATTTGGGTTTCTAACCATGTAGGATAGACTAATTAAATACAAATTTTCTATTTCATTATAATAGGGGGTTTTCTTGATTTGATGTTGGGATCCCCATTACTGGTTCACCAGGGGGTTCCTCACTTAATACTAAGTTAGACAGAACATGTTCCTAAACTTCTACAGATCTTGATTAATGGCGTGAATAGAGATACGTATCATGACGCCTGGCACTATATTAAGAGCGCGTGTATTGTACAAACCATCCGATACTTATGTAGGTTGTCAGGATACATTTCTGCTGTTGGCTAACGCCTTGGCATGGTCAAACTGAGGTCATAAATTTGAACAACCATTTCCTAAATAGAATACAAGAGTCAATTTAGAAGTAGGGCACTCATACCTAGGGATTTATTTCCAAGTACCACTGCAAAGTCATGGCGGCTTAACTATACCCCAAGGCAACCCTCATTCGTGAGGACCTACCTGGGGAAAATTCTCAAAAACTCCGAGTTATTCAGACACGTCTCCATCGTCAATTTACTTTTCTTCGCGCGAGATTTGGTCCGAGCCTTGTCCTTCCCAAGTGCAATATGTGCCCAGGCTACTCCAACTTTACCAGAGAATACCACCAGGAAGCTCACCACGGCGTCTTTCATTTTTAGCTTGTATTTTTAGTGTCAGCAGCAGTCCTTGCAATACTGCTGTTTACCGCTGTTGATAGGAGGTCCCGCAGGGGCTGTCTACTGGGATTTTTTTATGTTTAATGACCCATTGGGTCTGTGACTGTATAAGGACGTGTAGGTCCTTCCTGCCTACAGGTCTGCAATATCTATGCCGCGGGTAGTGTACTCGCTCATATGCCTCTTACAAGATTTCTTTCCAGCGGTAATACGCCCCACATATTAGAATAAGATTCTTGTATACGAGTGGTACGTAAGTACTGGAAGTAGAATTGATAAAGTATTGAGTTAATCTATCGTGTATGATTCTCGCGATCGCAGCATCCTTCAATGCTGCGCCCATACTCCTATTAATATGTGTCTGCCAGCCTCGTCTATGCGCTAATACGGAACTACTAATTCAGGGTATCTAAGATCTCCATACGCCTTACCCTCTATACTCCTAAGTAAGTAATAAATACAACCATAACTCCATTATGTTCAGGCACAGGAATGATTATGTTTGACCAACAATCTTATAATTCAACGCCACAGATCTATATTCTAGTACACACTAAGATGTGCCACTATCCAGTCATTATATCTGTTAGTACAATACGGTATACGCGCGTAAATAAAAAGCAATAAAATCTATTCAATAAAATGATACAATAACATTCACATATAATTCAATCTTTTCTAATCCTCTTGGTGTCATGTAAGAATGCCAAGAGAATATTACGTAATTGAACTACTGGGTTACGACACGCTAATTATGGCATGCAAGAACTCAAGGGTTAAAGGTAATAAAGCTAAAGGGCAAAGCTCAGCCAACAAGCTACATGTTTAATGAGGTTGGAATTAAGCGAATAATAATGAACATGTCATCAGTGCTTCTACAATGCCGGACTCCCATAGGTATCCTAATCCAATTCCATACCTGTTTACTACATCCCGAGCTACTTAACATACTGTTACAATAGGTTAACACATATTCCATCTATTATTAGAGTGTAAATGTCCACTGATCCAATAATCTCTCCCCTCTGGTCAACAAAATAATGGCCATTTGCGTGTCTGTAGCTGCAGGAAAAAGTTTCAAAGACCACTGGATGCGGGGCTCTCCTAATACGCAAAGGGCGAGCGGCCGCAGCAAACCTATGTTTACCCGACAGTGTCTTTCAACTTTTCTAGCCTCCTCTCACTCTTCCCTTGATTTATGCAGCAGGATAAGCCGGGTCTCGTGAAAGGACGTCATCAAAGTTATGATCAATAGTGAATGCCGCAAAGGAGCCTAGCCTAGCCTAGCCTAGTATCCAAGAGTCGTTACGGCCGTGAGGTTGTCAAGCAATTCATGTACTTCGGATGCCCTCCTAGCTAGTAGCTGCAGTATTCAAGGCCAGAAGAGACGATATTATTGACGAGTCGAAATCTACTTTTCTTGAAGGCGGAAGTGTCTTTTACTTTGCTTTCGTGGGCCTTTTGTTTACCCGCCGCTGGGCAGCATATTTCGTGATATGAAGAGGACTTCTCTAACTATTGTTGTAGCGTTTGGTACCACATCATCTTTCCTAATTCCTAGTACCACTATCATCGTCTTGATTGTATTGTGTATTATGAGAAGAGTATCTTTGAGGTAGGAGGACGAGATAACTCAGATCAAAGTTGAATGGTTTTATTCTATCTCGGCACTAAAAAATGTGTGGTTGTCAAACAACTGATAGTTTGGAACCTAATAACTTAAGTAATGAGAATTATTGGGTATTTGGCTCATACACCGTCTCGGACTAACTGTCTCGGGCTTTGATATCTCACCGGAGATACGTTCTTGAGGATGTTCAGGATGACCATAATGATCAATATAATTAGGATGATCAAAACTCCAACATGAGAATTTTGATTCCCAACAAATGCAATTTATTTCATGATAATGTTGGAAAATAAGGAGATATTTTCCAGACCTACCAAGTTTATAAGGGAAATGTGGAGATGGTGTTACAGTTCGGGAATCGATGCATGACTTATCAGATATACCAAGGTAGTTTATAATTTTATCTATGGCTAACTATCGAAGTATTGTTGTGATATGAGATAAGGAGGAAGTCGATGCTAGGGCATGACTTGTAGCTCAAGGCCAAAGCTTACATCACTAGTGTACTGGTTAGGCGAGCATGTGTTGTTGTTTTATTCAAGTCCTGAGCTAAAGCTCCAAGTCCACTATGAGTACAGGACCGATGTTCACAGCCAGAACTACACCTATGACATACCCAGCTTGATTCCACCCCATGAACCACCACAAAACCAGCAGTAAGTTAAAAATATGCGCCGACGCAAACTCCTTTTCCCAAAACTGACAAAAGAAAAAGATAAATTGCAAATAAGTTAGAATAGGAAGCAATACTCCTCGCCTCGATTCCAATTTTATCAGGTTTAGTTTCCTGACGAGTTATATTCGATCTCCACTGAGAGTAGGAGATGGATGCACAGGAGAATACCCAAAACAATTGTTATCCTGCGCAAATTGTTTGAAGCTCTCGAAGCACTTAAGCCCGAGTAGCTTGTGTAGGAAGGCGATGCGAGACAATGACCCTCTGATTCGACGCGTGATATTTGCGTTGAGTCGACAATGTATGAAGTTGGTAGGGGTGGTTTCCTCCCCACAGATGCACTCTGTGATAGCGTGTGGATTGTTGAAGCGACGATGGTACGCCGCGAAATTGCCGTGGCCCGTACGGGCTGCAATGAGATGTCGTAACTGTAGCCTGGAAAGCCCCAGTTTTGGTGGTTTACGACGGCGCATGAGCAGATCTAGCTCACGATACCGTGACGGGCAAGTTTCATTCCACCAGCTGTCGAGCAAAGTCTGTCGCTGTCGATGCAATTTTTGGTGTAAAAATGCTGTCGTGGTGGTTGCTGGTTCAGTTTCCAGGCTGGGAAGCGTTCGTAGGGCGGATTTGGCCGCTGCGTCTGCTTCCTCATTTCCATGTGTTCCCGAGTGTCTTGATACTCACTTTAGTCTTACCTGAGCTAGTCCAGATAATTCGCGAGACTTTCGCACTTCCTCATGGCTGGTCGAGGATCTGCGCGTGCTCAGTGCATTTATCGCATGTCGACTATCCATCAACAAATTAATGCACTGCGTCGTTCCCTTCGCCTGATATTCCTTCCCTCTTAGGTGACCCAACGCTGCTTTAAGAGCTTTCTGTGCCCCCGTAATCTCTGCATTTAAAGCCTCTCCACCGTGCTTTATGCCACTTCCTTTTTGAAAAGTTGTCCCATCCAGCTTTAGGACAAACCCCCAAGCTGAGCGTCCGTTTCCTTCTGATGAGCCGTCCGAGTACGCACAGATTTCTGGGCGAGCATATGTAGATGTGTGATTGTGTGTGTTTATTGTACTACTTGAGTCTATGACTATCTAGCACATTGGGCTCCTCTCTGACCCAGGCCACACCTTGTACAGTGCTCCTATCCACTTTTGTTACTTGAAATATCATTGATATATTCCCCTTGATAAATAGCCATTCATCTCAGAATTTACCTGAGGAATTCGGCCACTTTTTCCACGGAACCTTCTACCCAAAAAAATAAAAATGGCAGCATTGGAAACTGCGTGCGCGGGAAAAAGTCTCAAAAAACCTGCAGCCCCAGCCAGGCGAGGCCTAGACATCGGGACCACATGAGGTGCGCATATTCATCTATATCTCCCTTCTTTGTAACAGTTGAGGTCGACTTGATCCTACCATCTGATCTGATCGTGGTTAGCTTCATGATAGTGGTGATAGGGGAATGTGTTAAGACACAAAGACGATACAGACCGCGAAGGTGATCGGGGATCCTCGTCGAAGTGAGGACTTTGTTACGCAATCTCGGCTCTGCAGACTCTACAGTGAGAACTGGAGATTCGTAGAGGACACAACTAACAAGTGTTGAGAATAGTCCCCCGAGCATGTGTATAGTTTCATAGATTTACTCACAATAAATGGATACAGGTTTTTTCTTATAATTTCTGTCCATATACCTACAGCATAGTATTGTGTCAGTCTATTTACTGTCGACCACCAAACATAACATCGTCCACTCCTCATCGCTCCGCAAAATGGCTTCCGCATAGCTCATAACCATAATGTTGTATTATCCATGTAACTTACCATGGTACATACTTTAGGTCACTTCGTAGTAGATGCACGTGACTGTGGAACTTTTTTTTTATCATATTGTATTCAGCTATCTAGCTATGACAAGACTGTGGAACTAAACCGTGGGGTATTAAGTATGTAATGCATGTTTGTTTGTTTGTTTATTAATTTAGGTCCTAGGCTATACCCGTTATCCCCTAAGGGTCAAAGACCGATGTTCACAGCCAAGATCATATCCCTGATAAGCCAAACTTGATCCCACCGCTTGAACCACTACACAAATAGTAGCTAGTATAAAATTCGCACTGGTACAAAAATTCAACCTTTAAAAAACCAAACTCCTAACCACAAAACTATCCAGCTCTGTAGATTTACCAATCTCTGGTTCGGAAACAAATCTCCTCGACTTGTCTTCCTTCCTGTCATATCATCTGTATGACTAATTTATATTGTCCCCGATGAGATCAGAGGACGAATTTGTAGATGGCAACCCAAAACAGCAGGTTTCCTTCTCAAAGATTTTGAAAAATTCGTGACACTTTGGCCCGAGAAGTTTCTGGATAAAGCCACTATGTGACGATCTCCCTCTGAGTCGACGCGTGACGTGAGCGTGTAGTCGACAGTGAATAAAATGGGTAGGAGTGGTCTCCTCCCCACAGGCGCACTCCATTATAGCGTCCAGATTGTTGAAACGGCGATGATGCGCCGCGAAATTGCCATGTCCAGTACGAGCTGCAATCAGATTTCGGAGTAGGAACCTCGAAAGTCCCAGCTCAGGTGGTTTCCTTCGTCGCATGAGCAGGTCGAGCTTGCGATATCGGGGCGGGCAAGCTTCGTTCCACCAATCGTCGAGTAACGCCTGCCGCAGACGATTCATTTGGCCATAAAGAAATGCCAGAGTGATGGATTCTGGATGCATTTCCGGGCTCGGCAGCATTCGTAGGCCAGACCTGGCGGCCGAGTCGGCTTCCAAGTTACCCTGGATTCTTGAGTGCCCGGGAACCCATTTAATTGTCACGCAAGCTGATTTGGACAACTCCCGAAATTTTCGTACTTCATCGTGGCTTGTCGTGGACTTGCCTGTCTCGAGTGCGTTGATTGCCTGCTGACTATCCAGTAGAAGGTTGACTCGTTGCGTCGCGCTCTGGAGTCCCAATGCTGCTTCAAGAGCCTTCCTTGCCCCGGTGATTTCCGCATCCAAAGCCTCACCCCCATGCCTGATGCCACTTCCCGTAGGCAAAGTCTGCCCGTCTCTCTTTAGAACAAAACCCCAAGCAGAGCGTCCATTCCCCTCCGATGAGCCATCCGAGTAGGCACAAATTTCCGACTTCGGCACCTGGTTGATCCATTGCCTACAGATCTCAATTTGTTCTTCCTTAGATCCTGCTTTCGGTAAGTAGGATGTAGGCGGCAGTGGTTCCGCGTGCTCTGCTTTTGGTAATTGTCGGTACGCCCGCTGGACTCGTGACATTATTACTTCAGGAACCGAAGTCCCTCGATTTCTCTTCTTGTATTTCCGCGTGCCGATATTTGGGCACACAGCCGCACGAATCCTCAGCGGGTGGCGATCATCCAGAGTTTTGAGCCTAACTGACAGTCGAATTCGATTACCCTCCAGTATGATTTTCCCTGGTGGGATTCCTCCTTCTCTGTGCAGTACAACGTTTGCTGTCGTCCTCATTACCGGGAGTGCAGCTCGAAGTCCCATCAAGACAGCCTTGTCGATCATACCACTTAGATGTGCTGTTGGTGGGGTTGTCATGCCTTTTCTCGTCGGGCGTCTGAGACCAGGCCACCAGATTTCCGCACCGAATGTCGCAATAGGAACCACACACATGTCGACTGCTCGAATAAGTGCTCCTGGAGCGGCTCCTCGGAGAGCAGTGTTGAAGTGGCGCAGGCTCTGTGCAACTTTCAAGGCTTTACCGCACCAAGTTGTTACGTGGTGCTTAAAGGTCAGCCGGGGATCTAGGTAGACACCCAACCAGCGAACATATTCGGCCGGCTCGATAAGGGTTCCATTGACATAGATTCCTTTCGCAGGCTCGCGGCACCGTGCTGGAAATTGGATTACTTCAGACTTACTTGTGTCGAAAGCAACCGCATTTTTTCCCTCCCAATCCAGGAGATCGTCGACTTCACTCTGGGCCGCAGCGGCGGATTCCGTTATGGTACGGCCAAATCCGATGATTCCGAAGTCGTCGGCGTAGCTGAACCTCATACCTGGCTTTCCGCTTCGCATTGGCTCTGCCATGTAAAGAAGAAAAAGGAGTGGGGATATCGGTGAGCCCTGGGGGACTCCACAGCTTAGCTGTCGTTGAGCGGTCACTCCTCCCGAGTGACGAACTTGGACCATTCGATGCGCTAGAAACGATGTCGTCCACTTGAGGATCGAGTCTGGCCAACCTTGCTTCTGCATCCTTCTCACCAGACGGTTATGGAGAACAGCGTCGAAGGCACCTTGAACGTCCAGGGTTACAAATGTAGCCGTCCACTTTTGGGAGCTTGCCTCTTCAATGTCGTGTACCACACAGGAGACGAGGTCGATTGCTGAGCGTTTTGGGAGCGCGCCAAATTGCTGTTGTCCCGTTACATCAAAGATCACAGCGAGATGCGCCATACGCTTAGCCAAGAGCCTTTCTAGACCTTTACCTAGGCAAGAAAGAAGGGCGATAGGCCTCCATCCTTTGACTGTTGTTGGGTCTCGATTAGGTTTCGGGACAAGAACGACCTCAGCCAGCTTGAAGCAGGATGGATGAATGCCGATCCTCACGCAGGCTCGGAAGAGTTGAGCGACGTACGGTCCGATTGTGTTCCAGCAAGCCGCTAGCAGCTCAACTGAGATTCCGTCTGCTCCAGGAGCTGTGTTACCACAGCCGATTGTGCAGTGTCTAACTTCTTCCTCGGAGATATCTTCATTCCACTGGATTCGGTTGCTGCTTGTCGCTGTGCACGGTGGCAAGTCGTCTGACGCCTGATGTCGGGCAAGAAGCTCATCGCGAAGTATTGTGGCTCGCTCTAAAGGGTCCGAGATGAGGGTTTCATTATGATTGAGTGGTGGTGGGATGCTAGCCTGTCGTGGACTGGCCTTTCTCAGTAGCTTGAACACATCGCTCGGCGACTTCATCGCTTCGACCTGTTGCTTCTGGTATTCTTTTTTCGCAGCTCGGAGAACTGATCGAAGCTTTTTCGCGTAGACGCTCCGCTGGGGAGAGGTTAAGGTCGCTTGGTATTCAGCGCGTGCTACCCTGCATGCCGGGGTCCACCAAGGTGCTGATTTTCCGCTGCTTGCTCTGGCTCGGGTTCCTGTCGCATTAATAGCGGCTTTAATTTGGAAGCAGAGTTCATGTGCGTATTCTTCAACTTTTTCGATAGTGTCTAGGGCTGAAGGCGGCTTGATCCATCTGGCAGTGAAGGCAGCAAATTTTGGGAGATTTTTCTTCGTCACTCGGAGCTTGGGGATCCCAGCCTTCATACTTGCAGCTCGAATCGGAATTTGTCCTCGGATAGGGAGATGATCGCTGGTTACGCATTCACTTCGATCCACCCATGCTCGCGCGCCATTGATGTTAGTCCAGACTAGATCCAAGGTGTTGCCAGCTTTGTGCGTGGGCTCCCCAATGATGAGACAGGATAGATGGTGATGTTGCGCCCATCTATCGATTTCCTCTCCTTGTCCGTGGATTCGGGTGGTGCTCGGTTGCCAGGCCCAGTACACTGCGTTAAAATCCCCCGCCGCAACAGAATTTGGCGGTGGATTCCAGTTGATTAGAGGCTGAATAGCCTGTGGGTCGTTGGGCGCTTTGTAGACGTTGAGGAACGTGATTCCATTGACCACGACCCAGCAATAGTCCGCCGTAGGCATGGCACAGGGAAAGATCTGCGTTGCCTTAATTTCACTGTCGTTTTTCCGAGTGTAGGTCACCGCCCTCGGCCTTGACTGATCCTCACCATGGGGAATATGACAATCATATCCCGGATGAGTCTTTGTTGACTTGCTCTGTTTTTTCCACAGAGGTTCCTGAACAAGCAATACATCGACTCCCAGCTCAAAAGCTCGGGCGAGCGCGATGTCCTGTGTGGGGCCTCCCCTTCCTACATTTATCGACATGAAATTTAAGGTAGGACGGAGGCGAAAAGGGGCCCGTGGGGCGCCCTTTATAAGCTTTCTTCATGATTCACGTCCTCTGTAACCTTGGTTACAGAAGGCGATGAATCGGTCATCAGCACTTCGAAGCAGTTGCTGGTCTTGAAGCTTGTCTGAGCTATTTTTGCCTTTTCAGAGGCTGCTGAAACTGCGGCTTCAGCGCGTCTGACAGCTGATTTTGCTCGTACAACTGCAGCAAATTCCCGTTGACTCGCCTGCCTGATTGCCTCGAGGTTCTCTTTGGATGCTGGTCCAGACTTTGTAGGACGAGCTAGACAGTCATGACTGTCCGATCGGTGGGGGCCCCCACAGTTGCGGCACTTTGTATGTGCCTTACACTCTGCGGAGGAATGCATCGTTGACGTGCAGTTCCAGCAAGCTGGGGCACGTGAGCAGCCTCGAGTGCCGTGGAATTGCAGGCATCGTTTGCACTGGCTTATTGCCTGTTTAGGCTGGTGACGAACTGCAATTCCAGAGTCGTCAAAAAGTCGGAAGCCCGGCCGAGGGGCAGACGCTCTCTCGAAGTGAGCTATCCAAGTTTGGTAAGGAGCTCCTACTCGCCCCTTTCCGAGTGGACGGACACGTACAGGAACCGCCTTGGTAGTTCGAGTTATTTCTTCTGCCACCATCTCCTCAGTGACTGTAACCTTGCCCATAAGTGTGTATAGGGCCACTGGAACCGTTGCGATTCGAAGGGCAGCCAGATCCGAGGCTGTCTCCAACTTAGCCTCAGCCCTGCTGAATGATTCTGCAGCGTTTAAGAGGAGCTGGCGTGCTTCTTCATTTTTGGCTTTCATAGCGAAGCCGGTGGGAACACGATACACATGTTCAATATTGGAGGATGGAACCTCCACCAATTTAGTCACGGCATCTCTCACGCCAGCTGGCGAAAGAGCGCGCCATGCATGCTCCTCTCCGAGGCGAAGAAACAGACGAACATCTTTTGGCTTTGCAGTCACAGGTCTAGCTTGTTTCTTGACCTGTACTGCTGGGTTTGGGGCGACTCGAACGGTCTTCGCTGGAGCGATTGACTTTTGGGGAGAGCCCCGGGCGACTGTTGCCCAGGTCGATTTGGCCTGGGTGACTTGGCGTTGTAGCTCCTGACTGTTCATCGGAGTTCTTTCTTTGGCCTTGGTTATAGGACAGCTCATGTTTTCCTGGCAGCTTGGGCGCTGTGGAAGGATTGGGGGGGCCGCACTGGGTCCCGACTTCATGAATTGAGCAATGGCTGCTCGAAGATATATTTTCATCGAGTCGATGAACGGATCGCTCGACTCTTCTGAGTATAGGGAGACCGCGGTCTCGACAGCATTGATCGCAGCAGTGCAGATCATTATATTTTTTGCTGCTTGAGCTGCCCTGCGCTCTTCAGCTTCAATCATGGCTTGTAGTTCCGGGGGGCAGCCATTGATTTTTTGTTTCCTGCTTTCGCTGCAGGAAGGTTGTTGTTTTTCAGTCGCCACTGATGAGGGTTTGCTGGCGATCTGAGCAGGTGTGGCTTGATTAGCCTTATTCACCTCTGGAATTGCTGCCTTCTTGACAGCAGGAGCAGCAATCTTCTTTGATGTTGAAATGACGGAGGTCACAGGGACCACATCATCATTTTTCTGAGCGACATTCCATCTGGATTTGTCGAGACCCTCGATTATGTATTGGTCGATGACCATATCGCCCATTTCCACGTCTGGGTTTGTTGAGTCTGAGTCTTCCTGGAAGACTCTCAATCTTTCGGTCATCTCTGACTCCATCTTGTCTTGATCTATCGTATCGATCGATAGATTTCTTGCATCTAGGCGGTGTTGCAACCTGATTTTAATTTTCGCCATGGCTTTGTGCTGGCGCGCGGGGCGAGTGATTTTCGTAGGACCCGTCGCCATTTCGGAGACTCAGGGTCTTGCGACTATGATAATGATGAAATTAGCTTGTGAAACTATGAATTGAAGGGTTGAGGGGATGGGTAGGTGAATTTTTCATCGATTTCAAAAAAATTGTGTAATGCATGTGTGGGTATCATTGACCAAACTAGAACTCGATAGAATAGAGATAACAGAATCAGCGTGACACTGATGGACTGAGAGAGAACGAGCTGATCATTCCTCGTAGGAGAGAAATCATATCACAAGGGAATGTTCTAGCACTAGGCTGTGAACAACACAGTAAGTCTGGAGCAAGATATAATGAGGTCTCAACCTCTGTCACAGTTCAAATATAGAAAGCGAATGGGCATTTGTATGATTGAAAGGTAAAGCTATAATTCATCTATGTAGAAGCAAACTACCTGCAAGTCTACTCTACTACTTATACACATCCAGAGGTATCTAAATCTAGCCTACACTTACAGTGGCAATGAAACTAACTAGAGGTTTGTTCTGCCACACGAGTAACGCTTCCGATACTCTTGGCACTATCCTTTACGTAGCCTCGGTGGCGATCTCGTATCAGTTTTCGTCTGCTGATAATCCTCGGAGTGATAGAGAATATAGGTTGCCTTCGATAGCCATCGAAGGCTACAGGACTTATCGGCTCACAAGCCGTCACAACCTCCGACCGTTCATTGTAACCAAGTTTCCTTTATACGAGAATACAGAGTCAAGTCTTACATATCACGAGAACACACACGACAGTGATTATAGAGACCTACTGTGAGCGTAACTTCCCCAAGAGTATCCATCTGTTACGGGAATACTCTCTTGTGTGTTTACTGTCTGCGCCAGTACGGTAGAGATGGAATCTAGGGTCTAGTCAGCTATAGAGACTACCAAGGGTGGAGATTGGAAACGGTTGCTAAGCAATGGAGACTGTTATGATCAGCGTCGTTAATTAAAATCCCTTATGTAAGTAGCAAGATGTAGGAGACCTTTCGTCTACAGATTTTGTTATGATAGGTCTATGATTCGGGTGTACATACAATTTGTGGGAGTTCGCTGCTAGTGATCACAGATGTGCTGCTGGGCCAGATAGGTCAAGAAGAGGAGTGGAGAATGATCTCTGTAGCTATGTGGGTCTAGGCACAACAGATTTCGTTAAACAGCTGACTTTATTCTGGACTTGCTCTGCTTTATACCAACACCAATTGATCCGGCGACACCATCGTCCTGCTCCTATGTAGCCTAGTTAATACAACACATAACAAATATCACTTCAACCATTTTTACATTTACTACAGTATTCAGAATATTCGTTGTTGGCTGATATCAGCTTCTCGTACATTCCACTCATAGTAGTTCCCAGACTTGTTATCAATTACTAGAATATTCCAGTTACGGCTCAACTGATCTGGAATAAAACTAGATTTGATTTTGATTTTGATTGAATTTAACGTCGTGCCTGTCCACAGCTCGTGACTACTGTCAAGTACTGGACGGCCCAGTCCCTACAGAACTACCCGACGCTCTAGCGCGCACTACAGCACCTAAAAATTACAAAAGAGCCTAACCAGCTGTCCGCCACTCTGCTTTCCAATTTTAATGTAGCAAGTTTCCCTCTACCAGGAACTATTACTTTTTTTAATTACGAGTAGTCTTAAATTACACCCGCAGAACAAGAAAATAAGAGTAAATCCTTCCATTTAGCATTAGCCCCACACCAGATCGTAAAATTCCACTTGGAAATATCTGATGGGCTCTTTGGATTTCGTCGAAGAACTTCGTCGGCCCGACCCATTTTCCGAAGGCGAGGGCACCTTCAGGCGTGCCAACAGAGGCCTGGGGTTTTCTGCTTTCTTCGGTTCCTGTTTCGGACCCTCATAGTAACTCCTCAAGGGAAATCAGAGGAGCAAACCTAGATGCCGATCCTATTGTTAGAACAGGAGCTGGAATCGTGGTGCACGAGGGTTGTGTGGAAGGAGACCCAGCGGGGGGTTCCGGAGCGGGAGGCGGAGGGTTAAGAGCCAGCCAGGACTTGTGTCCTTCCTTGCGCATTACCCGCATTCTCTCCTTGTCTGGGCGAACAAATACTCCGTTAGCTCGGAAGGGTCTTGCGGGGCATCCAGTGGAAGAGGCAACGTGAAGGCCAGCACAATTAAGACACTTTATCGGTATCATACATGGGCCGTTGTGTGAGTCTGAACCACAAAGTCCGCAACGAGCTCTCCTGGTGCAGGAATTGATGTTGTGGAATCCATGGCAGCGCTGATAGACTTGGAGGCGTGGGCAATTCTCAGCCGGTCGAATTTTGGCGGATGTAAGGACTCTCCTTCCCATCCTAACTTTAGTTTATAATTTTACCCTTCTCCTGATGTTGCTATGACAACAGAATAGTTCTTGGCACTGGTTATTATGTTGGTACTTGTAAAAGTGCAAGGGAAATAATAATTGTGTAAACCTTAATCCTTGCATGTCCTATGTTAGCCCTAATAAGCGAGCGACGCTAAATGGGTTGATTTATGGGGGAACACTCTATACTTGGAATATGTGTAACTTTTGTATACTTAGATTTATATATACCGAGTTAGGGTAATATAACTTCACCTTTTGAGAAAGGTTTTTATATGGTAGCATTATCTTTTTACGATCAAAAGAACTCCTTTACTTTCTTCACACAACGAAAATGTCAGGAAAACTGTCTAAAGCTGATCGCGACATTATTGCACAACAGAAAGACAACAATCTTGAGTCCGATCAATCGGTCGCAAGTATTTCGGGCAAGACAAGGCCCAGCAATTACAAGATGGACGAGTCAAGGTCCAATAGGAAATCCAATGTGAGAAGGAAGAATGTCGATAACGAGTCTAGTTCTTCGGCGAAAAGGAGCGAACAGTCCGACAGCGACGACGATTGGTGGAGTCCTCCTCAAAGGACATTACAAGTAACCACAGCAGAAATAAATCTCAGGTGGGATCAATTACAGTGGAAACCACACAAGGACCACTTCTTACGCGGCTCCCAGGATTGGGGAGTTTATAAAAATGACGTGATGTTCGCTTTGCAGTCGATAGGGTATGTTAAAGGGATCAAATTAACAAACCTAGATAAAGCAAATTTCGGATCAATGATCAGGAGATCAGTGACCGATAACCCAAGAAGAATCATTGAAGATTTAAGCAGCGGATCGGATATGATGAAATTACTCAACAAGACATATCGACAGTCTGGCACAATACAGGCTGAAAACTTTTTCAATGACCTAATAGAGCTGGCTTACGACGGAGGTAACGCCATCGATTTCGTGACAAAATTTAGAGTCTGCGTTAGAGACTTTAAATCAACTGGTCAGGAGTTAGCTGACAATATCACAATACTTATATTCAAACGTGCGGTCGAGAAAAGGGCCCACAGATGGCATTATGAGGCCTCACATACCTCAAAAACCAAACAATGGTCGTTGGAAGAACTGATCAACGATTTCATCTCCAACCACAGTCTCAAGGCTTTTCATAACACAAACAAATATTATCCCAACAGAGACTTTCGGGTAAACTACAACTTTGACAACAAAAGGGGAGATAAAGCCAATATTCGGCTAGGTCAAATTGAAAATAGAGGCAAGCTGGCCTTTAAACCTAAAATAAATCAGGGTGACAAGAACCCTGAGAGTAAGAACCAAGTTGTATGTTACATTTGTGGAAAAACTGGTCATTATGCAAATAATTGCCATAGCAAGAGGGGAACAACTCAAGGTCCTCATCGATGTCACATCTGTAGGGGCAATCACTATGCAAGAGAGTGCCCGGCTCGAAAGTCAGATCATGATCGTCCTTTAAATCAAATTTCAACGAAGGGTAAAGAAAAGATGATCGAGTATAATGTTGGTGATGATTGGTACGATGAGTGGATGGAAGAAAATGGGATAGTAAACAACCCAGAGATTGAAGAGACGCCACACTCAAGTAATGATGATAGCTCATGCTATGGAGTGAGTTTAAACTTTGCCCATCAACTGAATAACGCATCAATTAACTCTTTAATTAGAAAGAGGTGGCTGTTTGATACAGGGGCTGATATTAATGCCACTAACAACCTAAAGAATTTTGTCAAGGAGTCTGTAAGGAACTTAAGACCACGGGAGGTGGCAATAAGGACAGGCAGTGGAGTTATTTATCCAGAGAAAATAGGCGAAGTATGCCTCAAGGTCAGAAATTCAAAAAATAAAGCGAGAAGGCTCAGATTAAAGAATGTCTTTTATGTTAAGAATCTTCCCGTAAACATTATAAGCGGCGAATTGTTTTACAAAAGTGGATGCTCATTACAAGGTGAAAAGCTTGTTGACAGTAATGGAAGTATTATATCTTTAATAAACGTCAATAAACGAGGATTTTTTCTCTGGCTTTCTGGAGAAGATGAACCAATGAAACATATCAAATCAGGATTCCCGTGCCAATTAGACAAAGAACACAACAGTAAAAATTCAAAAATTCCCTCTGACGAAACCATTAGAAACCTAACCTTGTGGCATCGAAGATTATGCCACCCAAGCGCAGATAGGTTGCGGTGGACAATTAAAAATACTACTGGCATAAACCTAACCCCGAGTGATGTTATCAATATACCATGTGAGGCTTGTGATCTAGGTAAATCTGTAAAATACACTACCAATGAGAGACGACGACGAGCTGAATACGTCGGAGAAGGATGGCACTGTGACTTGGGATCGAGCAACCCTAAAACCATGGATGGCAATAGTTACTACTGTTTAACGACGGATGATCTATCTAGATACCGTTTCCTCAAGCCACTGAAGACCAAAAAGGATGCGGCAGTTGAGTTGATGAACATCCTGAGAAATATTAACGCTGAACTGCAGCTTGAAGGGAGAAGAGTCAGGTGGATTACAATTGACGGAGGCAGAGATTGGGGCATGTCGAGATTTGAGGAATTCGCTGCAGACCAAGGTATAGATATCATTGTGTCCGCCCCAGACAATCAGCATCAGAACGGAGTGTCAGAGAGAGGAATTAGGTTCATACAGGACGCTGCCCGATGCTGCACAATTCAAACAAAAATACCATCGGTATTTTGGGACAAAATAATGGAGACAACATGCTATACACTCAATATGACATCTCAATCTCCAGTCGATCAGCACAAGACCCCATATGAAGTATTCTGGTCAGCTATGAAAGGCAGGCCGATTAAGCCAGACGTCAGTCACCTCTTAATTCCCGGATCAAGATGCATAACACATGTAGAGAAGTCGCGCAGAATTGCAGGAGAAAAGCTAGACCCCAGGGGTGCAAGGAGTGTGTTTCTCGGATACAAGGGACGTACAAACAAACTTGTATGGATATTGGGCGGTGGGAGATTCTTAGTCTCACCAAATGTTTTAGCATACGAGAACGTTGGTAAAAATTTGGGTTGGCCAACAGAACCCCAAGAAGTAGTGAGGTCATTGCCAACCAGCGTCCAACGTCGTTTGAGAGCTAGGAAAACCAACTATGCCAGAGAAGAGGACTACAATAGGACACGAAGTGTATCACCGCCACATGAACCTAAAGGACCAGGTCGGCCAAAGAAGACAATTAGAAGACCTTTTGACGAAGCACCATTGTTCGAAAGTCAAACAAGGAACAAGAACATGAGCCCAAGCATAAACAACGAAGATGAACGCCCAACAGAGGAGGACTCAGATCACGAGGAAGAAATTGGACAAAGTGCCCATTGCCTCATAGAAAAATCAATCAAGAGGCAACTCCATAACCTACATGGAGATGGAGACGACATGTTTAGGCTATTAGCTAACTCTTCATCTGTCGCTAAACAAATCGTATCACCAGATGAACCTAACCTGCAGGAAGCAATGAGTAGCTCCGAGAAAAACGAGTGGCTAAAGGCTATCTTTACTGAAATAAAGGGGTGTGTGGATAGGAAAACATTTCAGTTTGTTCCAAAAAATTCAGCCAAACAGAATGGCCAAATTATCTCAGCGAAATGGGTGCTTAAGAAAAAGTACAAATCAAATATGGAACTGGACAAATTTAAGGCTAGAGTTGTAGCAAGAGGATTTTTACAAAAGAAGGGTATTGATTTCAATGAAACAACAGCTTCTACGGCTAGATCAGCTAGTTGGAGAGTATTGATGGCATTGGCAGCCATAAATGAATGGCACATTCTGCAAGCTGACTTTATATCAGCTTACTTAGCAGGAGACTTAAAGGAAGTCATTTATATGCGACAGTTTCCTTACCTCAAAGAATTTTTTAATTCAAACCCAGATCTAAGTAAGGCATCAGGATATACAGAGGAAAGTATAATCCAACTACAAAGGCCACTGTACGGATTAAAACAATCCGGAGCGTGTTGGCAAGATAAAGTTAAATCATTAATGCATACTCGAGGGTTTAAAGCGTTGGCAGCCGACGACGCAATTTACTTTAATAAAGATAGTGGAGTAATAGTAGCGTCGTACGTTGACGACTTTCTATTAATAGGGCCTGATAAAAGTAAAATCAGTGCATTAACAAAATCCTTGAATAAATCAGTGCCACTGAATGACTTGGGAGAAGCTTCATGGTTTTTAGGAGTCAGAGTCCAAAGATCATCACCCACAGGGAGTGTGAGGTTAGACCAAAAACAATACATCGACAGGTCAATGATAGAACTGGAATTACAGAGTCAACGGCCCGTACCAACACCTATGTCAGTTGCTAGTAGGCTAGACATGAAGAAATATAACGGAAAAGCCTCGAGCACAGAGCTTTATAATTACCAGAGATTAATAGGAAAATACAACTTTTCGGCATGCATGACCCGATGCGACACTTCACAAGCTATGTCTCAATTAGCGAGATACATGTGTAATCCTTCTCCCCATCACCACAAGCATGCGCTGAGAGTAGCCCAATATTTGTCTGGTAGTGCAAACAAGGGCTTAAGGTATACCAAAGATCACAGACACGTGAATGAATTCGGGAAATATGGATTGCATTGTGCTGTGGACGCTAGCTTTGCAGATGACTTTGAATCATCTAAATCAACAACAGGCTATGTTATATTTATGGGAGGAAGCCCAGTCATTTGGAGGTCAAAACTACAGACAACAGTATCTACACTGACTTGCGAAGCCGAGTATGCAGCCATCTTCGAAGCAACAAAAGATTGCGCTTGGATAAGGACATTCCTGGAAGAACTGGGGCAAATGCCATCCGGACCCATCCCTGTCCTTGAAGACAACAACGGAGCAATCAAATGGGCTAACAGTACAGGAATCAGCTCTGGCCGAAGACATGTTCGTGTAGAGTACAACTACGCCACACAGGAAGTTCGCGACAAGAACATTACCATAAGGAAAGTGGAGTCAAAATTGAACCCAGCGGACGGCTTGACTAAACCGCTTAACAATGCGGCATTTAACGAGTTTGTTGAAAGACTTGGAATGGTAGATTGATTAATTAGCGGATTCAGGTTTAGGGGGCGTGTAAAAGTGCAAGGGAAATAATAATTGTGTAAACCTTAATCCTTGCATGTCCTATGTTAGCCCTAATAAGCGAGCGACGCTAAATGGGTTGATTTATGGGGGAACACTCTATACTTGGAATATGTGTAACTTTTGTATACTTAGATTTATATATACCGAGTTAGGGTAATATAACTTCACCTTTTGAGAAAGGTTTTTATAGTACTGTTGAAATTGGTGCTTCCAATTATGGTAAAGACAGGGATGTGTAGAATACACACTACTAATCTCCCATTAATTGTGAGGTTAGTATTAATGCGCTTTGACGTAAATACCAACCACTAGATTTTATTATTACAAAATATAGTTTATATGGCACTCTGTGTCCTAGTGGGAGTAATTAATAACTCTCCACGACAGATTTACAGACTCCTTTACTTTCCCACTCGCTTCACCAAGTGATACAATCTGTGCCTAACAGCCACAAGCTTTTGCAAACCAATCCGCTCAACAGGTTATGACCCGGTGCCCCTAAAAGCAAAAAGATTCCATCACTATTAAGCATCCTCATCTCTAAAGAAGTCTTCTAACCGCTCAACAGAAATGGAATCCTCGTCTTCGAAAACCGGCTTCTTCGCTTCGAGACTCGGAACCAACTATTTGCGCGCAATGTCATTAACCAATGTAACCCACCTCACTGGTCCTGAAACCTATGAGTTGTGGGCCATTACAATGACTGCAGTATTTGAAGGGCAGGGACTCAACGAGATTGTAGTCGACGGCAAAAAGCCGGACAAGGACGCTTCGCCTGAAGAAAAAGGAGCATACAGCCAGCTTTCGAGTATTGCTGTAAATATATATATTCAGGTCGTCGGTTCAAAGATCCTTGGCAAGATCTTAAAACTCAAAGACCCTCACTTGATGTGGAAGTATTTGAAAGAGCAGTACCACCAGAACAGCTCTTTTACATTGATCCACCAACTTAGCTCGGTTGCGCTCCTCGCAAATGCATACGATCCAAGTCGCACTGTCAGTTCGGTAATCGACGAATTTGAGACGGAGTATGATCGGTTAACATCGTTAGCCCGAGAATCTTCAAACTCGAACCGCCACAAGCTAGCCGACTTTCTTGATGATGATGAAGTTAAGAGGAGTTACTTGTTGAGTTCTTTCTGTGAACATCATAAGGATGTAGTTGATAACTTGACGACTAAGGACAATTGTACCTATGCCGTGGTTAAACAACGTCTTCTTGATCTAGATCGCACTGCACCTCCTCCAACAGCTCTCATCACGCAAGTTGGCAAAGCAGACAATAACTCTCTCAAGCCAAGGAAACCTGGAAGGGTATCCAAGCGTTCCAAACGCCCCTCGTCGAACGAATGTTCCTTCTGCAAGAAACGTTTTCCGACCGAGTATAAAGGGCATGTTTATAACTCTTGCCCTAAACTTAAAGAGAAATTGTCCCAACCGAAATTGTCCCAACCGAATTCGACACAATCTGAAATAACCTTACAACGGGCAAATATAACCGTTACGGGCATTGATCAGGTTAGTCATCTATTTTATCTTGATACTTGCGCAACTGCTCACATGTGTCCTTACCCAGAACGATTCGAACAACTCGTGCCTTGCTCCGGTTATGTGATGTCAAGTTCAAATGAGAGAATGTCAATCGAAGGGAAAGGAAGTGTGTTGTTACACTGTGAGATATCAGATGGAACTGTGTCAACTTTCAAGGTTAATGATGTACTATATGTGCCAAATTTATCTTTACCGCTATTTTCTTGGAAGAAAGCTAGATCCAAGGGATACCTACTCCATGACAATGGCAAAGTGATGATAATATATAAAAATAATAAAATCTGGTTGGAAGCTCATTACGACGGTGCCTTGCCAGTGATCAGGGAAGTCGCACGTAGAAATGAAGTAGCTTGCTCCACCTATGAATTCTGGCATAAAGCCCTCAGTCATGCATCTCCTTCGACGATAACCAAGACAGAGAAGCTCATCCAGAACTCAGGTGTAATTCCAAATTGCCCAAAGAACTTTCACTGTGATTCCTGCATGTCATCTAAATCCGTACACAAAAAGCCAGCCTCATCAGCTGCACGATCAACATCGAAAGGCGAATAAATTCACTCAGATCTTGCCGGACCGTTTCCTGTTCTGTCGTATGGCAATGCACTATACTACATAAGTTTTGTTGATGACGCGACACGCTGTACAACGATTCAATTCCTTAAACACAAATCTGAGGCGGCTCAGGCTATTATCAATTTTGTTAAGGCATTAGAAACGCAATACAATTGTCAAGTTAAATCACTCAGAACAGACAACGGCGGTGAGTATGTCAATGCAACGCTCTCCGATTTTCTGGTTCAGAAGGGGATAAGTCATCATCTGACGCCTCCCTATTCTCCCAAATCAAACGGAGTAGCTGAAAGGCTAAATCGATCTGTTATCGAAGGAGTTCGTGCAATTCTCGCATCAATTAAAGATAAGCGGTTATGGGCTGAAGCAGCAAAATCCTTCATCTACACAAAAAATCGTCAGGCACATAGTGCTGTTAATGGACAGACGCCATATGAAGCATTCCACGCGAGAAAACCATCCATTCTACACCTTCATCCATTTAGTCAAGAATGTTATGTGCACATTCCCATGGCTAAGCGACCATCAGGATGCAAAATTCTACCAAATGCTGAGAAAGGTATATTTGTTGGATACACCGAAACTGATCATCAATATCGAATTTTTGTTCCTGCAAGGAAACAGATAGTTATATCGTCTGATGTAAAGTTTATCCCCTACGAGGGTGATCAACCTGTCGCTGATCTAACATCAACCTTGTCTCCACACAAGATTCATCAACAAACTCCAATAACGTCAACAATATCGTTAAACAATTGGAAAAATTCCTCTAATGTTGGTGAAGGACAAAACATTCAAGATCTCTCTCATAATCAAGATCCTAGTTATCTGTCTCAGTCAGAACCATCGCAAGAGTCATCAGTACCAACTTATATTCAACTCGAACCTCAACCATCTGCCTCAACTTCTGCTTCAACATCTTCTCAAAATCTTTTTAATCAAAATCATAATAACAATGTCAATTCCAGACCTAAACGCACTAAACGTCCTCGAACTTATGAAGATACGATAACGGGGGAGTGGTGGAAAACTTCTCGTGATCTTCATCAACCCGCATTGCAAAGTTCGAATGGTAACAATAGTGATGATGAGGGACAAGAATTAGCACTTTTAAATGTCATTGATGTATCAGAACCCAAAACGTACAATGGTGCTAAGGCATCAGCAAACTGGGAAGACTGGAAAATAGCATTTGAAGAAGAGATGTCATCCCTCAAAGAAAATGATGTGTGGAACGTTGTTCCTCGTCCTGCAGGTCGCAAAGTTGTTGGTGGCAAATGGGTATGCAAAATTAAAAAAGATGCATATGGGGAAATCGAAAGATATAAAGCACGTTACGTCGCAAAAGGATTCTCACAGATCCAAGGACTAGATTACGATGAAACATTCGCTCCAGTCGTGCGATTTGATTCTTTAAGAATACTCTTAGCAATTTCTGCCTCGAAAAATTGGAGACCAAGACAACTTGACATAAAAACCGCATTTCTATATGGGATCTTGAATGAAGAAATCTATATGGAACTTCCTGAAGGGTACAGGCAAGAGGGCCATGTTGCAAAACTTAATAGGTGTATATACAGATTGAAGCAATCACCACGGCAATGGTTTTTCAGGTTGGCTGAATTTATCATTCCACTCGGGTTTTCTTCATCACCCTTTGATCCCTGTGTCTTTATCCACAATACAGGAGAATTATACTTAGCGGTATATGTGGATGATATTGTACTATTTGGAGAACAAGATTCGCTATTGAGTGAAACTGTTAACCCGCTTAAAGCCGAATTCAAGGTCAAAGATATGGGAACACTTCACTGGCTACTTGGAATTCAAATTGAGTACTGTAATGCTGGAATCAGCTTGTCACAAACCGCATACATAGATAGAGTCCTGAATCGGTTTTCTATGCAAGACTGCAATTCGGTCTCCACGCCTATCGAGTGTAACCAACGACTGATGGCAGCGACAAATGGAGAACCTAGGGCTAACGCAACGCTGTATCAGCAAATAGTCGGATCTATAATGTATGTCGTGTCTGCAACGAGGCCTGACCTTGCATATGCAATCTCACATCTCTCACAATTTAGTTCGGATCCATCAATCATTCATCTAAGTGCGGTCAAGCGGGTCTTGCGATACATCAAAGGAACAAGAGATTTAAAACTTACATATGAGTTCAAATCACCCTTGATACTCAACGGATACTGTGATGCATCGTACGGAAATTGTCTAAATACTCGAAGGAGCTTCTCGGGTTATTTGTTCCAACTAGGAGGATCCACAGTCGCCTGGAAGTCTCGCAAACAACGTACCGTCGCTCACTCCACTTGTGAAGCTGAGTATATGGCACTATCACTTGCAGCTAGACAATTCCTTTGGATGACACGTGGGCTTCATCAACTAGTGAACAAAAATATACCCTCGTCCCTTTCAACAGACAATAACTCCGCTATTGATCTCGCTCACAATCATAAAATCAATGACGCTACAAAGCACATTGATATCGCTTACCATTTCACTAGAGAAAGAATTGATGATGGTTCGCTAACTTTACTACACATTCCTTCAAGTGAAAATCTTGCAGATATTTGTACAAAAGGCCTACCAAGACCGAGACTTAACCACTTATGCACAAAAATTTTTGGTACAAAGTGAGAAGGGGTGTTGAAATTGGTGCTTCCAATTATGGTAAAGACAGGGATGTGTAGAATACACACTACTAATCTCCCATTAATTGTGAGGTTAGTATTAATGCGCTTTGACGTAAATACCAACCACTAGATTTTATTATTACAAAATATAGTTTATATGGCACTCTGTGTCCTAGTGGGAGTAATTAATAACTCTCCACGACAGATTTACAGACTCCTTTACTTTCCCACTCGCTTCACCAAGTGATACAATCTGTGCCTAACAGCCACAAGCTTTTGCAAACCAATCCGCTCAACAGGTACTAGTTTAGGGCCTATGTTATGATGAGCTAGTGGGAGGAAAGCAAGTATATGTATGATGGCTTGGACTGTAGCTATAGAGTTCTTCACGCTTAGTCTTCTGTCACAACCACCACCTTCGGATCACCTCTGGTCACCTATAGTCACCTCTAGTTACCTCTAGTACCTTTAGTTATCATTAGTACCCTCTCGAACCTTTAGACCTTTTAAATACCTATATTAACCATCTTTCAAACCTCAATTTCCTCCAGATTATCTCTAGTATACCTTCAGTCACCTTTCGCCGTCCATTGAACCTCTTCTAGTCCTTCGAATTCGCTCCAGCTCAAACGTCTAGACTCCAATCTGACAGCGGAACGAGCAAATAGGCGGACGCTGGATAGGAGTTTATCTGCAGCTGGCTTTGCAACAACCAGTCGGAGAGTACCTTCCCATTCTGGGGATGCCAGAGAGTTACGTGTCCAGCTGATAGAAAAAATTGATTTTGTATCAATTTTTGCTGCTGCAAGTTCTTCCCGGATGTCTGCAACGGAAAGGGCCTCGGGAGATCCGGAAGCATTGTACCCATATTTAGGGACTGGGCTAAGGAGAAAGTTCTCTCGTTTTTCCTGTCTTTCGATAGGCACAACTCCTGTAGCGGGCTGTAGAGCAAGGGCTGCTTGCATGAGTTCGGGGGCCTGATCGGATGAGGGGGCCACGAGGGCTATCCCAGAAGGGACCGACCTGATGTCCTTGATTAGTTCCGGTTTTTCGAGAAAGCTTCTCAGCTTTGTACGGACCAGAAGAGAATCTTGGAATCTCAGGGGGTGGTCGGGCGCTAGGCGTATCATAACTCTAGAGTCCGGCATGTGTTTTTTCTTTGAACTGGTAACCCTGGGCGTAGCCTTTGGAGGGGGTACAGGTACGTTCAAGTTCTTCTTCGCAGCATTTGCGTAAGTAGAACTTACGGGTGGTTCTAGTTGTGGGGCTAGCTGTGCGCTAACTTTTACGTTTGCAGTAGTTTGAGACTGCTCGAAGACAAGGAGGCCTGCAATTACTCGTGCTGCACTTCGCGTCACGATAGCTTTTAGGTCCGCAGCGAATGTTGGCGGTAGACCACGTAGATTTTGGTCTCCCGCATTTTGCCAGGCCAACAATGAAGCGGCTATGTTATTTGTCATAGCTGCCGAGGGGTGTTCGATAATCAGCGCTGTTGTACGCGCGCTAGATCGTGGGAGAGTTGGGGTAGGTTGTTGCTCAATTGCAACGTTGTCTTTGGTGGACGCGTAGATGGAGCTGGAGATACCCTGAGTAGAATCTCTTCGCAGAGGTTTTTTTGGGCGGTTGCAGTTGGGTAGCTGTTACCGATACGGGAGCTAGCGTTGGAGAGAGGGAAAGTTTTTCAGAGGAAAATTTGGATGGACATTTGTTTTCCAATCCGAGGTCCATGAACTCGTCTTCAGAGTCCATGTAGATGGGTTCAGCTGGAGATTGTTGCTTCTCAGCTGCGGCTGCTAAGATAACTTCCTCCTGAACAGTTGGGAGCGGAGGGCGAGACCTCGCACGTTTGACTGCGCGCGAGACAACTCGAGCAGGAGACACGAGTGTCGTGGGGATTTTACGCCTCCCGGGGGGGCATCTTGATGTCTTGGGACGATGTATGGAATAAAACTAGACTATAGTAGAATTGTAGAAGCATGTGACTACAATCACGTGCCACACAACAATCGGCTCACAAGCCTTTACAGAAGGCTCGGAAGTAGCTTCTCTCGAGGACGGCGAATTATTCTGATTGGCATATGAATTAGGAATGTACATTTGCGCTGGAACAGCTAAGATAGTTTGTGGAGAGATTTCTTCTTTTTCTTTTTGAAATCATTTAATGTGTATGCAGCTATCTAGCTGTGACACATTACCGGTGCTGTGTGTACATGTAGGGTGACTCTTGACGTTGGAGATACTCATACTCTGGATTTCATTCGCAAATACCACTATGAGGTATGTTCGCTTACACAAACAGTCGACCCTCTTCCGTAAGTACCCACCTAAGGGAAATTCAAAACCTTTGATTATCCAAGCATGCCTTCGCCGTCCATGCATACCAGCGCCGCGAGGAATATGGTTGTGTTTTGCCGGATTTGAACCAGTGATCTACGGTCTCAAGTGGGATATGTGTCCAAGCTATCCAAACTTTACCTGGGGGACCGGCCAAGACGATGTACCACCGCACCATCCAACCGTGGCGGTGTTTATAATGTCGCCTGCACTCTCGCAACCGAAGCCTTAGCACGCACAAGGCTCGATTTTTAAAACTCCTTGCCAAAATTCGAAATTTCACGCACGTCGAGACTGTATCCATCCTCTGCATCATCTTTTCGACTTGTCCTGAACATCTCACGCCATTCCCAAAGAACTGTCTCCCAGATTTGTGCGCAACGCTTTGTTTCCTCTGTCGGGTGTAAATATCGGCGTGGGCGTGTGTTTGATGGTCAACTGAGGCTAGAGAAGGTCGAAGAGTGGTGTGGCCACTGGGATGAGGATGTACTTGGTCGTACTTGTAGACTTGATGAGGCTTAGATAAGAGTCAAACTCTTTGTGAGTGAAAATTTGACGTGGTAGAGTATTTCGAGTCATTGCCTCGTAGGCCAACTTGTTCGATATTGCGAAATTTGACCGAACTTGACTCTGGGATAATATTTTGTCAAAGACTTAATCTGTCCATAACTCTGAGCTTGAGGATGGCCAGCAAGACAAAGAATATCACGACCTGTCATTTAAGATAAAAGCGCAAAAAGACATTAATTAGAAGATAGGACCAATGTAGAAAGGGGTGATTAGCCCAGATTAGGTATGGGCTTTTTTTTTTTTTTTTTTTTTTTTTTGCATCAGATTTTAATTGCGTATGCAGCTATCTAGCTATGACACAATATCAGAGAAAAGTACAGAAAAGATGACTCAGTTTATAATAGGAGCACTCATGCCTCAGATTTCATTTGCAAGTACCACTGCGAAGTTATGGTGGCTTTTTCTTCACCCCAAGTCAACCCTCATCCGTGAATACCCACCCAGGGGAACGTCTCAAAAACCCTGAGTTATCCAGACATGCCTCCGTCATCCATCAACTTTTCTCCGCGCGAAATGTAATCTGAGATGTCTCCTTCCCAAGTGGAGTAGGTGCCCAGGCTACTCAAACCATACCAGAGAACATCACCAGGAGGCGGACCACAACACCTTCCATCGTTTGCTTGTTTTTATAGTGTCAGCTGCACTCTCGCAAGCGAAGTCTTGGCGCGCACAAAGCTCAATTCGTAAAACTCTTGCCAAAATTCAAAATTCCACGCCCGTCGAAAACGTATCCCTCTTCTGCATCATCTTGTGAACTTGTCCTGATCCCTCTCACGTCCATCCCAAAGAGCTATCTCCCAGATTTGTGCTCCACGCTTTGCTTCCTCCGTCGGGTATAAATATCGGCGTGGGCGTGTATTTG
Organism: Blumeria graminis f. sp. triticale; assembly: GCA_905067625.1. Classification (NCBI taxonomy): domain Eukaryota; kingdom Fungi; phylum Ascomycota; class Leotiomycetes; order Helotiales; family Erysiphaceae; genus Blumeria; species Blumeria graminis. The sequence goes on from LR898477.1 coordinate 8,555,156, forward strand.
GTGACCGGCTGAGGCCAGAGAAAGTCGACGAGAGGTGTGGTCATTGAAACGAGGATGTACTAGGTCGTACTTGTAGACTTGATGAAGCTTAGTTGAGAATCGGACTCTTTGGGAGTGAAAGATTGACATGGTGGAGTAATTTGAAATTTTGCCTCGTGGGCCAACTTCTTTGATATTGCGAAATTTGACTGAACTTGGCTCTGGGAGAATATTTCACTCCCAGGTTCGTAGAGGACACCGCGTACAGGTGTTCAGTCTTGCCCTCCTAGGTATGGGCATTGTGAATGTAGTCGGAAGCATCATCATATTACAGGAGTCAAGTGCGCAAGATATACATACACGTGTTATACCCCTGTCAACAATTACCAACTCCCGCACTTTTATAAACACCGTCAATCTCTACTATCCATCGCAATCCTGAGTATCAATATGAATTACTAATATGGGGATTTTTGTACGGGTTGATATCAAGATAGAAATGTTAACATATTTAACTTCCAAGTTTGTAGAGGACACCGCATTCAGGTGTTCAGTCATGCCCTCCAGAGGTATCTTCATTAATGTGCAGAAGTGAAATTAGTATATATATATATATATATAGATATATATGAAGTTACAGATTGGGGGAAGCACGTCCCTTCTCCCCTAGCTTGTTCGCCTCTATAAATATCACGTGACCAGTATGCAGCGCACCAAACTGTGCTCCCAACTGAACAGCCATGCTAATCTATTTTTCATTCAATACAATCTGAAAACATGAGAGTTGAAGGGAGACCGGTAACCATGTATAATTTAATCTTCAAGCGCAGGATGATAAGATACTGGCTTTCATTTGCTTTGTTGGGTTTGTTGGATTTGTTCAAGCGTCAACGCGTCGGGTAGCTGTATTTAGACTAAGCTAACCGGCACGTGAGGAGCTCACGTGCTGTGCGCGGGCACGACGTTAAGTATTATAAATAAATAAATAAATAAATAAATTGTTGAAATATATTTGAATTTGATTTCATTATCCTGATTTGGCGCCCTATGGGCCCATGCAGGTTTCTACAGTCTATAATATTTACTCGGGAGGAAACCTTTATGGTGAAAACCTCCCACACCTTTCTGTTTGTTGTCTATAGTTCTCATATATTTTCTTCAGGAAGCGCAGTTACACTATAGTGCCATCCATGTAAACTAACCAGATCATCTCTATCCTCCCCCAGCATTATTTGACCTTTTCCTTGCCCTCAGCAGTATTTCGACCGCTTTTGTCATCTGGAATTGCTCTATCCAACCATGGTTTGGGATCCACTGTGTTATCCTTTTTATATCTCCAGGATTATTTAACATCGCTTCGTAGGATCGATCTTTGGCTTGTCTCAAGATCTCAGCTCTACCATTTGACCATTGGGGGCAGGACATAATCATGTGCTTTGGGTTCTGTGATTGGTAGCCGCATGGACAACCTGGACTTAATACTCCGGGTACGTTTCTTCTGTGGGTTGAAATAGATTGTATCAGACCAAGTCGTAAGCATCACGTGAAGGTAAAGATTAGTATACTACGCTAGCATCGCGAGACATTAGATTTTGTATTAATTAGAGACCATCTTTTAGTAATAAAGTTACTACACAACAATCGATCTGCTGCACTAAAGCTTAACAGGTTATGATCACCGGTATGCAATACAATTAAGAATTGTGTATAAGTAATTTTGTCTATAATTCAATTCATTGCTGAAACGAAGAGCAAATACGAATTTGAAGCCGCTGAAACGAAGAGTGGAGGCGACGACTCAAGCTACTAAACCAGAAAAAGTAGTACTAATAATCTCACAATGGAATCAGGAGCCCCGATAAATTTTTTCCCGGTTCTGAACCGAGATAATCATGAGCAATGGTTTCGTAGAATGAAACTACGGTTAGAAGGAAAAGACATTTTCTACACAGCTGAGACGTCTTTATAGGCTTATGCATGGACTGGATTGTTATCCGAGGCTAAATTCCCTAAAAATGGTGACACAGAACGACCAAGAGCCGAAAAGTTAGAGGGAAAATGGGACATTGAAAAGAAAGCTGAGTTAAAGAAAGATCAAGCAAAATTCATCTCAAGATTAGCTGATTACTTGATTGAAGATGATCAGAAGATAATTGACGAGTTTGGGACAGCGATCGAGGTCTGGGCACGTCTAAAGAGTAAATACCAGAAGATTAGTGTCACTGCTGCGAATAAATATCTTACCCAAATTCAAAACTTTCACTTCGATTAAAACGACGGCATCGAAGCGTCATGGGCGCGGATAAAAGGTCTCCGAAATAAGCTTACTGCAGCAAACATAAGTATGAGGAACGCCTATCCTGATGATGGGTTACTTATTGTATTCATGAATAAGCTTCCCGAATTATATTCACCTACCATCGATGGCCCCCACCTACAAGAGCATCTCACTGCGGAAGAAAAAATACAAAGATTGGTTGATAAAGAGGATCGGAGCAAAAAGAGTGCAAATATTGCCACTTGTCGGAAAACTTCATCGCCCCAACGTCGGCGCTATTCTGACATTTCAATGAAAGATTCACCCAACGATTCAATTTCTCCTTCGCAGATGTGTTTCTTATGTAAAGGTGGACATTTTCAGAGATATTGTCCATTTGTTGCTGAAATCCAGAAGTTTGGGGAGCAACTAAGTATTAGACAGGAAAGACGAGATAAATCAAAGGCTCAGAATCCTAATAAGGCTCCCCAGTACTATAAGAAAAAAGGCAACTCAAACAAAAAATTTTGGGCAAAGAAAAGCAAGGGTTACTTGGCTCAAAGCACTGAACCTGTGCATAAACCCATAAATCATAATGGATCTGATACAATGGAATGGCGCGTCGATCCAAGTGCTCCACATGAAAGGAACGAGAGATTACATTTATCTAAGGAATTGATCTGTAAGAGCATTCCAGCTGGATGGATTTTTGATACTGGAGCTACCTCGCCAATGACTGACCAAATTAATTTATTTAGAGGACCTCTACAAAAGACACGAAAAGTTACCATTCAAGTCGGAGGAGGAGAATTATACTCTAATCAACGCGGAAAGGCGTTAATACTCTGTAGAGATGGATCATCTGTTCTTCTGAAAGACACATTGTATGTACCAAACTTAGGGGTAAATCTGGTTTCTGCCAAGCAACTATGTAGACAAGGGATGAATGGATTTTTTAATGAAAATGAAATGCATATTATGAAAAACAACAAAAGAGTGATGACTGCCAAACAGAGTAAAGGACTGTATATTGTTACACATATCTCAAACGATTTTCATGGTAAAGCACTTGCTGCGAAATCAAAGTTTAACCCCGCAATAGAAGGTATTCATGATTATAACGACAATGATAGCGAGGAGATTTTATCAGAACTCGAGGGAGCCAAATCAAAAGCGGATAGACACCTTTATAGATCAATGCACCGACGCTTCGGTCGCTACGGACCTAAACTCATTGGTAACTTGCATAAAGTTTCTAATCTTGAAAAGAAAATCCCAATTCCACCTCCGGAAGATAGGATATGCAAATCTTGCAAAGTTGCTAAAATGAGAAACTCTATAAACAAATGCCTTGCTAATCATAGATCTGAAGTACTTGAGTTGATATCACTTGATATAGCGGGGCTATTCCCAAAATCACTAAGGGGTAATAGAGTATTTCTGCAAATAGTTGATAACTTTACGTGTAAAATTTGGTCTATTCCACTTCCATCTAATAGTTCTGCTATCTCAGCACTAAGAAGCTGGAGGACCAAAGTAAAACTTGAAACAGGAATAAAGGTAAAAGCTGCTCGTTCAGATAATGCTCCAGAGTTGAAATTGGTCTTATCACAGTGGGAAAAAGAAGAAGGGATATCTGCAGAGTTTACAACTATTGCATCTTCACACCAAAATGGAACTGCCGAAAGAAGTATCCAAACTGCTGAAAATGCAATGAGATCAATGCTACACGGTCAAGATCTACCCCTTGAGTTCTAGGATGAAGCAGTTGAATTTGATGCATACATCAGAAATAGGCTACCCGTGGGTCCTATAATTAATGGAGAGATAACTTGCCCCGAGCAAGCATATGCAGGAAAAAAACCTGATATAAAAAACGTCCGGGTATGGGGGAGCAAATGTTACAATTATGTGAACCCAAAAACCTTACCAGCCAACAGTAGACACGATAAATTGGTCCTTCGCGGACGTGAGAGTGTGTTTATGGGACCAGTCGAATGTACAACTAAACAATACAAGGTGTATGCACCAGATCTAGGGTATACTCGTCGTACAAGTACACTGTATGTGGATGAAAAAACTAAGGGTGGTACGGCTAGGCTTCAAATTAGGGATAATCCTAGCGGCACTCAAGGTACAAGCAACGTATTTGTGGAAAGAAAGAGTCGAGGAAGGCCCAGAAAAGATAACGACCTAGGAATACCGCCTAAGCACCATCATAACAATATATCAATGACTGTACCTATCACTGAAATTGAGAAAGCTAAAATTCAAGTGTCAAATCAAATTGAAAGAGCCAAGACACCAAATTTAGATATCCCTGATGAGGATACCAAAAATGGGTTGAAACAGGATTTTCTTTCCAATGGCTTAGCGAAAGCGAAACATTCTGCCATCCAAGAGAAAGAAATTGACAAAGGATCTTTTTTCAGTGCCATCTCTATGCCTGGGAATTCTAGCATCATTTGTTCCCTGGTCAAAAGTCAAAATGTCAAAGAAATTGAAGATGAGGACCAAGCTCTGGTCCCAGAGGATATGAGGGGCGTAGAATTATTTTCTGAACCAATTCCAATTTCCAATTCAGTAAATACTGTTGTAAATCATGTAATTGGGAGTCAAGATGATATTCACGAAATAACATTTACTCCAGACATGGATGAAATGCTTGATGACCAAATACTTTCCCACATCCATGACAATATTGCACCAGTCACAAATAGCTGGTTAAGCGAAAGCGATCTTAAGCCAAGATATTTCTTCAGGAAAAGAAAAGAAAAAGTTGGTAATGACAATGATCGAGAAGCCAAGAGAATGGAAGCTATGATTGCAATGATACTTGGATCTAACCTCCAGAGCCACATATCACATTCTGCCTATTCTGCAAATGAGGTTATTGGTATCAAAATTCCAAAATCATACAATGATGCAGTGCTTGATCCAATCTATGCCACTGAATGGATCGCAGCAATAAAAGAAGAATTAAATGCTCTTGAGTCCAATGGGACATGGATAGAATGCACACCTCCTAAAGGGGCCAATTTGGTTTCGACACGCTGGATATTCACCATCAAAACTCATCCAGACGGGAGCTTAGAGAGGTTTAAGGCTCGACTCGTTGCAAGAGGGTTTAGCCAGCAATATGGGAGTGATTACACAGAGACATTCGCCCCTACTGTGCGTATGGACACCCTGCGGATTATCTTGGCAATAGTAGCCAAAAGAAACATGGACTGTTGGCATTTTGATATAAAAAATGCATTTACAGAATCAAACCTTAAAGAAGAAATTTATCTATCAGCTCTGCAAGATGTCATTGTTGGAAATGGCAAAGCTTTAAGAGCTCTTAAGACTTTGTATGGGCTAAAACAAGCTAGTCGTGATTGGAATCAATTACTGAAGCAGTTCTTAATAGAATGCAAGTTTAGCCAGAGTCGAGCTGATCCATGCCTATATGTGAATGCAAAAATAGAAATTTGGTTATTAGTTTACGTCGATGATATTGCTGCTGTTTCTTACCATGTTACATCACTTGAATGGTTTTATGAAAAACTATCATATAGATTCAATGCCAAGAAACTGGGGGAGATTTCGAAGATTCTTGGAGTTCGAATAACTCGAGTAAGGAATACTAGGACAATTTATCTCGATCAGGAGCAGTACATCTCGGGGGTTCTCGATAAGTTTGGTATAAAAAAGGAGAAACATAAACCCAGATTGATTCCTGTAGTCGATTACAAACATCTGCAACTTGGGAAAGAAAATGATGAATCAATTGATCCGAATGAGTTCTCACAGGCAATTGGTAGTTTAATGTATGCAATGATTTTCACGAGACCAGACATCGTATTTGTATTAGGAAGGCTATCACAATTCATGAAAGCGGCTGTCAATCATCATGGTTACGCGCTCAAGAATCTTATGCAATATTTAAAGTTGACCATAAAACAAAAGTTGCATTTCGGACCCGAAAGTAATCATGCCGAAAATTTTACGATCTATACTGATGCAGACTGGGCAAGCAATAAGGTCGATCGGAAGAGTATTTCTGGGGGAGTTGGAATGTTTTATGGAGGGCCTTTCTCGTGGGCATCTAAGAAACAAAATTATGTCTCAATGTCAACCGCAGAATCTGAGTATATTTCACAGGCGATGTATGCCAAACAGGGACAGTGAGCCTCACAAATTTTCAAGGATATGTTGTTCCCGGAGTACATAAGTCAGGATAAGAAAACTGTCCAAATGTTCGGCGACAATCAAGGTGCACTGGCCCTGGTAAAAAATCCCTATCTTCATGAGCGTTCAAAGCACATTGTCATCTATTACCATTTTATTCGTGACCTTGCTGAGAATAAAAAGCTTCAAGTCCATTATATCTCAACGTCACAAATGGTTGCAGATGGTATGACGAAGCCACTTGCACGCATAGTCTTTCAGAGGTTTAAAAGGTAGATGGGACTCTCGGACGTTGATAGAAAAATTGAGGAGACGACTCGCTGCGAGGGGGAGTGTTTATATTTTTTTTTATAATTATTTAACGTCGTGCTAGCTCACAACACAACCTTAAGGTCTCGTGTTGGCCAGCTCAGTCTACATAAACTACTCGACGTGTCGATACCTTTCAATAAGCCCGACATGTTATAAATGGGCCAAGGCCTACCTGCCATGCACCCCGAACTATCGAAAGAAGCCAAAAGTACTCTCGAGCTGAGACTTTTGTATTCTAATACAATAGAGAAGATAGTTATATACATGAAAATGAAAGTTATCCATCACCTAGATCAGAAGTCTTCTAAATTTAGCTCTAGCAAATACAGGCCAAGTGCATATAATTTGGGGTACTAGTTAGTCTTGTTGTTGAATGCTTCAAAAAATCTCGTTTCATGAAGCCATTTACTAAAAGCTATGGCTCCTTCAGGTGAGCCTAGGATCCAGCGAATTCCCGTCGTCGGGTGTTTATTTCCGCTGCAAAGGCGGGATTGACTCCAATTGAGTCTACAAAAGAAGTGCTCGGGCGACTTTTCTAGCCTGCAAGTGCAGATTAGAAGAGCGTCCGAGTGCTGAAAGCGGCGGTGGTAGTCAGCAAAGTCTCCATGGCCTGAGCAAGCTGCAAGAAGGCGACCAAGAGCGCGAGGGGGAGTGTTGAAATAAGTTGTATCAGACCAAGTTGTAAGCATCACGTGAAGGTAAAGATTAGTATACTACACGAGCATTGCGAGACATTAGATTTTGTAATAATTAGAGACCTATTAAATTAGGAGGCCTTCTATAGCTGTATAGCTGTAGAGAAGACAATAGAATTATCACAGTGGAAGGAGGTCAGATAGAATGAGAAGCGATAGTGTGCTATTTACAAAATAGTGACAGACAATAACTACTAAGTACAAATTTCCTCCACGCAACTGATCTGCATGAGTAGCGTTATTGACGCGACTCCTAAGCTTGACCTTGACTGGCTTGGCAAGTTCCTACACCAACCAGACACACCTTGTTATTTAACACTCCCCCTCAAGAGTTGTCCTGGTTCTGGTCTCTAGTCAATTTTATTTTTGATCCTGTCACGGGAACTTGTGTGAAGCTAAGACCAAGCTGTTCAATGAATTTCTGGAACTTCACCCTTGCCAACAGTTTGGTCATGCCATCTGCTATCATGTCATCAGTTGAAATATAATCAACTATCAATCTCCCTTTTTCGGCAAGATCACGGATAAAGTGATAACAAATGTCAATATGTTTTGACCTTTCATTAAGATATGCATTTTCTGTCAATGCAATCGATCCTTGATTGTCTCCGAGCATTTGAACGAGTGCTGGGTTCTTCCCGATATATTTTGGAAGTCCGAGGTCTCTAAATATTTGAGCAATCCATTGTCCATGTTTTGCACATATTGAAAGAGCTATATACTCAGCCTCACAGCTTGATGTTGATACCGAGCGCTGCTTTTTACTTGACCAAGAGATTGGTCCACCATAGAACATGGTGACGCTCCCAGAGGTACTTTTGCAGTCATTCTTATCACTTGCCCAGTCGGCATCTGAATAAACCTTAAAGTTATTGTATTCTCCTCCAAGGCCGTAACGGATCCGAAATTTTACTGTTGATTTTAGATATCGAAAAATTATCTTGAGTGCATATCCATGATGTTCTGCAGGGTCACTCATGAATTGACTAAGTTTTCCAACCGCAAAAGCAATATCTGGCCTTGTGAAGGTTGCAGCATACATTAGGCTGCCAATTGCTTGCTGGTATTTGGTTACGTCGATTCTCTTGTCATCATTTGTTGCTGGTCGTAAATGTTCATATCCCATGAGTGGCACTGTCTTTGGCTTTTGAGTACCTTTTCTGAATCCAAACTTTTCCAATAGGCTTTGAATGTATTGTTCTTGGTCTAGATGTAAAGTGCGGCTCTTTCTGTCTCGCGTAACCCTAGCTCCAAGTATCTTCTCTATCTCCCCCAGATTCTTGGCGCTGAATCTTGTAGATAACTTTTTATATAACCACTCCAGATGCTTTTTAGTCTTAGGCAATGCAGCAATGTCATCAACATAAACCAATATACTTGTACCATTGTTGTGAGTAAATAAGCATGGATCGGCAAGACTTTGTGTGAATCCACATTTCAGTAAAGAATCTTTGATCAGACAGTTCCAGTCTCTTGCAGCTTGTTTTAGCCCGTATAAACTTCGAAGTGCTTTCCAGACGTAGCCTTTTTTAATTGAGGTTCCTTTAGGTGGCTGGAGAAAAAAGTCTTCTTTAAGATGTGATTCTGTAAATGCATTCTTTATATCATAATGATAACATTCTAAATCTTCGGCAGCAACCACAGCAAGGAATAATCGAAGTGTATCCATTCTTACTGTTGGGGCAAATGTTTGATTATAGTCAAGACCATGAATCTGGCTGAATCCACGTGCTACAAGTCGGGCTTTAAAACGTTCAATTGAGCCGTTGGTGCGAGTCTTGATTGTGTATACCCATTTACAAGATACAAGATTTGCGCCTTCTGGTGGTATGACTTCCATAAATGTATTATTTTTGCGGAGTGAAACCATTTCTTCATTCATTGCATTTTTCCATTGTTCTGAGTAAGATGGGTCTTCTGTTGCTTCTGCAAAGCTAGAAGGAATTTTTATGCCCGCAATTACATCTGCTGGAAGTGCAGTTTCTATATCTTTCTCATTTAGTTGATCCAATAGTGAGCTGTTAGTTAGATCATTACTTTGGCTCTGAATCAATTGTGCAATGAGCGCCTTGACACGTTTTGAAGCTCGAAGCGACTCTGGTTGCTGCTGAGAGGTACGTTTCTGAAGAGTAGAGCGTGTAAAGTATCTATGCCTTTGCACTGGGAATAATTTTGCTGAAGTAGGAATATTATGCTCAGGATTAGTAGTAACCAATGAGGTATCTACATCTAAATTCCTTGTTGCGGAATTCGACAATGATATTCCTGTTGATTGATTAGCGTCAACTATATATTTTCCCTCTAATTCATTTGAATAATTTTCCGTTGGAGATTTCTCTGCATCTATTTTCTCTGCCTTGTCATCATTCATATTTTCTTCTATGTCTTGTAAAATTATACCCTCGCAAGATTTTCGATCTGTTTTTTGGTCTTCACAATTGCCATCAATTTTATATTCCGCATCTGAATTGTCGGAGTCATAGTCTATATCTATATCTGTCTCTGACGCCAAATTGTCACTGTCACGTTCTAACTCCAAATCCATATCAGGCGTGCTCAGATTTACTGAGTGCTGATCAATGCTTAGAGTCTTCTCCGGGTTTTGATGAACGTTTTCACTGCTGCGGCTTGCCCTGTGGACAGTAGTCTGGGTGATTTTGGGGAGTTCATCATTGGTTACTATGCTTACAGATTCTTCATTAGTATCTAATTTCTGATGGACTAAACTTGGTTTAGTGGAGGTGTTGATTGTTGAGTTGAAATGATGCCTCTGCTCTTCATTTTCCTTGAGCGTATCTATATTTTTAATGACTTGAGGAATACTTGACTCATACTCAATTTCCACATTCCTTGGTCTTCCCCTTGGCCTTCTGTCCATGGTCACATTCGGTGTTCCTTGAGGTCCGCTTTTTGCGTTTCGGATCTTTAGATCAACTGTTCCTCCTTTTTCGTTCTCATTTATCACAACACGACTTGATAAAATGGTATATCCTCGTTCTGGTGAGTAAACCTTGAAGTGTGTGTTTTGTTTTTTGTTTTTACATTTGGTCCTAAGCTAACGCTATCTTTTCCACATTGGGTCAAGGACCGGTGGAGCCGGCAAGGATCACTGCGTACAGGCCCAACTCATTCCAACCGCATGAACTTCTACTGAAATTGTAGAAGTTAACAGCAAAACTAAAATCAAAAACATAAATCAAAAACTGAAATCAAATTTGGAAGAAATACTGTTTGGTCCGGATCCCGCGCTTCTCGCCCGTTCCCTTTCCTGCCACATCTTCCACGTGGCTTTTTCTTATCTCCGCTGAGAGCGAAAGACTAGTTCGCAGATACCCTGAATTCAGCTGGTATCCTGCCATATACTTTGAAGCTTTTTGTAGACTTCACCGAGGGTTGCTGTACCCTCAAACTTCTTCTTCGGATTCCAGGATTCCGAAACCCGATCCCTCGGCCATCGAGACATCCTTCGTTGAGGCCATCGTTGCCTCTTCGGCCCTTTTGGCTGCAGCCCTAAATCGAGCCACTTTCGCGAACTCCCCTTGCTGGATCTGGCGGATCCGCGCGAGCTGCTCTTTTGTCACCGGTCCGGACTTGCTGGGTCTGGCTAAGCAGGCCCGGGAATCCGATCGGTGAGGTCCCCCACAGTTTCGACACCGGGTGAGGGCCTTGCACTCTGATTCTGAGTGCATATTAGATCCGCAATTCCAGCAAGCTGGAGCGCGGGAACAACCACGGGTGGCGTGAAATTCAAGACACCGTTTGCATTGTTCGATTTTGCGACGAGGTCGGAAGAGCTTTGCAGCTCCAGAGTCGTCGAAAAGGCGGAATCCAGGTCGAGGAGCGGATTCTCGAGGAAATAGCGCTTGCCAATTTGAGTAGGGCGCCCCTGGTTTGCTAGTCCCATGAGGACGAACCAGAAAGGGAACCAACTGGGTCACTCGCGTGACTTCGTCGGCAACCATCTTTGCCGTCACGGCGATTGGGCCAGCAAGAGTTCGAATTGTCTCCGGGACGGTGGCAATTTGCATGGCAACCAGATTTGATGCTGGTTCCAGTTTGATTCCAGATTCGCTCCGTGATGTGGAGGAATCTAGGAGCTCAGTTCGAGCGAGTTCATCCTTTGCGGTTATTGCAAAGCCGGTCTTTACCCGCTGAACCAAAGTGATATTGTTGGCAGCGGTTCCCAGCGCCTAAGACACCGCTAGCCTTACTCCAGCTGGGGAGAGGAGACGGTGGGGGTGGAAGTAGTCAAGGCGCAGAAAAAGTCGTGAATCGGCTTTTGTCCTCGAGTTGGCACTCTTTGCTTTGGGGGCGGGTGGTGCTGCCTTTTTTGTCGATGGCCCAGCGCTACTGACTAGGCCTGCCCGAGCTACGGTGGCCCAAGTTGTCTTTGGGGCCGGAGCCTGGATTGTTGGAGGGTTAGGAACCCTTATTTCTGGTGCCCTCGGCGGAAGAGGGTTGGCGGGGCGAGCTGGGAGAGATGGTGGTGTGCTCCCTGGGCCAGATTGTACGAACTGGCCGATGGCTGCTCGAAGATAGACTTTGATTCCGTCTACAAATTCTTTATTATCGCCAATCGAAAGAGGCGAAAGTGCTGCTTCGACACCGCTGATTGCAGTCGAGCAGATTGCGAGTCGGGCGTTTATTTGCGTCGTGCGACGCTTTTCGGCCTCCATCACTGATTGCAGCTCTGGTGGAAACTCCATTGCTGATGTCGATGCTGCGCCTTTAGAGGCTGGCACAGCATTGTTTCCTGCAGATGATTCTGCACGTTCGGTTGTCTTTTCTCGAACAACTTCCTTTCCTTTCCTGGAGCTGCTTGCCAAAGGGGGCAGTTCGACGGGGGTTTTGGTCTTGGGACCATTGTTTTCTGCTCTGATCGGTTCAGAATCAGTCATCTCTTGATCGGGAAGATTTGTGGACTTCCCTGGGACAAAGGCCTCACTCGCAAATAGGCTTGATAATTTTTGCGCGAGGCCAGGTGTTTTTGCAGGAGCCCTCGGGCGGACTCTCGCGTTGTCCAACATTGAGTTGGGGAGCTTTTTTCGAACAGGTGGCATGACGAAAATGCCAGTGACTCGATTACAATTTATTGAAGGGATGCGACAAGCGCGAGAGGGAGAGAGAGAGGGTAAAGGGGGATATTCGAAAATTCGAATTTCAAAAAATTGTGTGTGTGTGTGTGTGTTTGTGTTTATTGTGCTACTTGAGTCTATGACTATCTAGCACATTGGGCTCCTCTCTGACCCAGGCCACACCTTGTACAGTGCTTGTTATGATAGGTCTATGATTCGGGTGTACATACAATTTGTGGGAGTTCGCTGCTAGTGATCACAGATGTGCTGCTGGGCCAGATAGGTCAAGAAGAGGAGTGGAGAATGATCTCTGTAGAATGAGGAAAGACTGTATTGCTTGCTCTATCTACTGTGGAGGAAAGCTCTCTACTTAAAGTCCCTAGACTATTGCTTACTAATTATACTAACTCAACAAAGCAGGAGCAAACAGAGCAAATGCATGCAGTTGCATGACCATCATAACTGGAGCTGTGCACTGTAGCTATGTGGGTCTAGGCACAACTGTTTTACTTTGTATATGAAATGGGGAACGTACACTTGCGTTAGACGGCTAAGATATGATGTTTTATCAAGAGTGGATTGTAGATGACTCAATGGATGTATATTCTTATTTACAGTGGGAAATACTCCCCTTTTATACCCCATGGACTCGCTTACCAGCGAATCATATGCCCATCATGCTTACTCATGCAGTGTGCCTTGCCTGAACAAATGCGCCAAACATGTCATGTGAGTTGTCCATGCCTGAGGTACCTTGATGACACACTCACCCTCCATGCGCTACCTGCCAGGGCTACCTTAGCTGAGCACAACAACAACAGTGCTCCTATCCTCTTTTGTTACTTGAAAGATCATTGATATATTCCCCTTGATGAATAGCCATTCATCTCAGAATTTACCTGAGGAATTCGGCCACTTTTTCCACGGAACCTTCTACCCAAAAAAAATAAAAATGGCAGCATTGGAAACTGCTTGCGCGGGAAAAAGTCTCAAAAAGCCTGCAGCCCCAGCCAGGCGAGGCCTAGACACCGGGACCACATGAGGTGCGCATATTCATCTGTCTCTCTTCTTTGTAACAGTCAAGGCCGACTTGATCCAATCCACCATCTCCGTATCGGGTGCTGGGTACGCTCCGGAAACTCATCGGATGGCTTTTCCTCCGTGATCAAGGTTTGGTGATGAGTAGGGCTCCGACCCTACCATCTGATCTGATTGTGGTTAGCTTCATGATAATGGTGATTGTGACGGAAACCGAGTTGGTGATGAATAAATCAATTTAATAAACTATATGAGGAGAAAAGCTAACTCTAGCTACTACTAACAGGTATTTACAGGAGTTAATCCTCCTCATGAATCTACAGACTAGTGACTTGTCCTTAAGCACAATACTTCTTACTCAGCCACGTATTTCCAGGTGTCACTAAGTTGTAATAACGCTTCAGCCTCCTGAGTAGTAGTCCCGTTTCGTTCAGCTTCATCTCCCCCTCATACAGCCTCATAGTAAGAATTCTTAGTAACAGGCTTAGGTATCCACCTAAGCTCAAACAACGGTCAAACCGTAACAGTGATGGGGGAATGTGTTGAGAGATGAAGACAATACAGACCGCAAATGCGATTGGGAATCCTCTTCGAAGTGAGGACTTTGTTACTCAATCTCGGCTCTGCAGACTCTACAGTGAGAGCTGGAGGTTCGTAGGGGACACCGCTGACATGTGTTGAGAACAGTCCCCCTAAACCTTGAAGTGTTTTGTCGTATTTTCAGAATATCCCACAAATACGCCTACTCTCGCTGGGTTAACAAGTTTATCGTGTCTTTCATTTGCAGGTAGTGTCTTCTTATCTACATAGTAGAAACATTTACTCCCCCATTTTCGTACATGATCAATTGAAGGGGTTTCACCTGTGAAGGCCTTGATAGGACTAGTTTTTAGATTTGAAATAATAGGCCCAGAGTCAGTTTGGTTGCGTATGTAGCAATCTGCCTCTGCTGCTTCATCCCAGAACTCAATTGGAAGCTGAGCTTCTTCTAGCATTGCCCTCATATTGAACTCAACGGTTTGAATAGAACGTTCTGCAGGACCGTTCTGATGAGAAGAAGCAATAGTGGTCGATTGTGCCAGAATTCCATCCTCTATTCTCCAATCATGGATGGCTTTGAGTAGTTCAGGTGCGTTGCCTGATCTTGCGCATTTAACTTTCTTGCCAGATTGATGTTCAGTTATAGTTTTCCAAGTTTTTAAGGCCTCATATGCATTGCTTTTGGTCTTTATTGGAATTACTCAATTTCTTCTGCTAAAAATATCGATAGTGAGGAACCATCTATTACCTCTGATACTTGTTGGGAATGGGCCGGCGACATCAAACTGGACTTGTCCCAGTATTTCTTTGCTCCAAGGGCTAAGGACTTTTGGGATTCTATTTTTCATCTTAGTTAATGCACATACCTCGCAGACGTCAAGATCTCGTGGAATCTTGATCCTTTTCTTGAGTGTAGTAACCAGATGTAAGTTTCGAATTTTTTCAGGTCCTAGATGAACAAAGCGACGATGATACTTGAGATATCTTTCCCTTTCGTTTTTGCGGATGGCTTCTTCATGTGAGATTTGACCCGGGTTCACAGATGAAGTGTTATCAATTGGACTATTGTTTTCCACAGAATTAAATGCGGTCTCTTCATATCCTTGGACAACGTGTGTCACAATATAGAGTCCTTTACTCATTATAGCTTCAATAATTACTTTATTTCCTAGCTTAAGGAACAATTCATTTTGGTTCCCAACAAAATTCAACCCAGCTTGACACAGCCTTCTCACTGGTAGAAGATTTACTCCAAGATTTGGAACAAACAAAACATTTGATAGTA
Source organism: Blumeria graminis f. sp. triticale (assembly GCA_905067625.1). Classification (NCBI taxonomy): domain Eukaryota; kingdom Fungi; phylum Ascomycota; class Leotiomycetes; order Helotiales; family Erysiphaceae; genus Blumeria; species Blumeria graminis. The sequence goes on from LR898477.1 coordinate 8,570,510, forward strand.
ACATTGAAGAACCATCTTTACTGTGACGGTCTTAAAGTGGCGTTTTATTCAAACTGAACTCAGAGCTAGATACAAATGAAAATCTTAAAGTAACGAGCAGAGACATGACTGAAAGCCTCCTATTTATTTACAAGACTATGATCTCGTTCCCTCATTTCATACCATTCTCAAAATAGATCATGACCTGTCCTCCGACAAACACCAGCATCTCCGTCTATTTTAATTCGGCTTCATTTTAATGTTAGTAATTTCAGTTATTAAAATAGTTATGATGCATGTGGCTTAGATGACTCACGACTGGTGTTCGAGTCGTCCTGTCTGCAATCTAAATTTATCATTTAAGAATAGATTTGCATGAACTGGGCCAAGGCCTATACTTGGGTCTAATGAGTCGTGGAGGGGTTCATGACATGTATGGTGTTTAATATGGTTGGAAGAGTTCAAGCCTTATTTGTTAGGCAGCAGCCTAATGATAACCAGGTATGAGCCTGTGACATTTACACCTCATTTGAACATCGCCAGAAAATTCCGACTTCAATTTGCCCCCTCCAACCTTTACTCGTTTTGGAATAATCGGTATAAGCTTCCTGAATAGAAGAGGTTGGTCAGACATGTGAGATGTAGCACCAGTATCAACAGGCCAATCGGATGGGGAAGCCTTACATATTTCTTCTTTTGATAGGTGACATTCCTCGCAATCTTCGTTTGATTCCAATGATTCTAATTTAGCTTTTTGTTTGTTTCTTGACGGAAAAGTGTCAGCGGCGTACAAGCTGAGATACTTCGGAAGCTTCTGGGTTGACCGAGAATTTTTAGGAATGTCTTTTTCTTGTGGCCTTGATTTGTTTTTCGATGCCTGCATCTTTTTCCTGTAATCATGCTCTTTCAAAAGTCTCGCAGCTGTCTCCATTCTAGGACATCGAGCGACAGTATGTGGTCTTTTACATAAATAACACCTATATCCAGGGCTATCTGAATCAGAATCTCGATCCTGATTCTGTCGCAATTTCTGTGCAAACTTAGATGGTTTGTGTCTAGCAACGAGGGATCTTTCGTTTTGAAGCCTTAGATCTTCTTCCACTTCGTTCAAAATCTTGAGTTTGTCCTCGACAGAGAGCGTAACCTGGATTCTGAATCCATCTGTCGTCACCTTAAAAGCTGGTGGGAGTGTCTTTGTCAGAATCAAGAATAAAGCCGCATCTGGATAGGCGTTCTTCATTATGGGATCCGCACTGATGAGTTTTCGGCGAAACTCTTCAAGCTTAGCCCAAGAATTGTCCAAGCCCATTTCTTCGCGGAATTGAAATGTTGCAATTTTAGTTAGATATGTATTTGCAGAATACTCGTTAGTTCTGAAATACTTGCCTTTTAGTGCGTTCCAAACCCTGAGGGCTGTCTGGTGCTCATCGATCATGTCAACATCCTCCGCACTTAGAGCCTGAAGTATGAGTAGCAGTGACGTTGCTTCAGCTTTCTCATATTTTTCAACCTTTGTCTCGTCCAAACTCGCGCTTAGTACCTCGACTTTTATAGATCCTCCATTGATACTAGACGAAGAAGGTATATTTTTGGTCTTCCTCCCTGATGTGGTGGCATATTCTTCCAATGTCGTCTCAACAGTGAAGAATACTGACCTGGCTTTTAGCTTGAGCCTCATCTCTCTGAACCAGCTCTCATAGTTATCCCTCGAGAGCGAGGGGATTCTACCCATGACTTCATTGTCCTCCATTCTTGTGAGGTTTGATGTAGGGCGTAATTTCGATTCCTTGCTCGAATCGTAGACAATTAGATTCCTCTCTCGAATCTTAGGCTGGGGGATTCCTTGCTCGAATCTTAGATGAAGCCTTCGAGGCTTTGGAGTCGATTTTGATTCTATCTATACCTGTGGCAAACCGGTGGTCATAACCTATTAAATTAGGAGGCCTTCTATAGCTGTATAGCTGTAGAGAAGTCAATAGAATTATCACAGTGGAAGGAGGTCAGATAGAATGAGAAGCGATAGTGTGCTATTTACAAAATAGTGACAGACAATAACTACTAAGTACAAATTTCCTCCATGCGACTGATCTGCATGAGTAGCGTTATTGACGCGACTCCTAAGCTTGACCTTGACTGGCTCGGCAAGTTCCTACACCAACCAGACACACCTTGTCATTTAACAAGACCATCTTTTAGTAATAAAGTTACTACACAACAATCGATCTGCTGCACTAAAGTTTAACATAAACAATAAATGAACAGCCATGTCATTTGTCCTACATCAACAACCATTTTTTTTTTTTTGCATCAGTCAACAACCCATCTCTCATACTGCACACAGTGCTACTTGTAATGCTGTTATGCAGAGACTATGTATCCTTCATGCGCCATAATGCCATACTGCCATAATAACTACCCATGCATCAGCTACTTGATTTACCAAACAATATAGCTAAGCATAACATTAGTGACAACAATCTAAAGGAACTCAGCCAATGGACCAAACCTAGCCCTCTTGTTAGTGTTATGGACACCGAAAATTTCACGGATGATCTCCTACAGGCTCTTAGAGATGTGCTGAAGATTGTGGGAATTGTCCCAGCCATCTAAAGCGGAAAAACTGTGCTCTGGTAGAGCGATAAATTTCGCACAAATTGGCTGGATTACAAAGCGGCTAAAGATGACCCAGAACCTGCAACTTAGGCCCGTAAAAGCTTTAGAGTCATGGTGTGAAAATTCAAGTGTTATGTATCTACTTGTTCGCAGATTTTCGAAATTGTTAACTGCAGAGGTCGAGTCGGTTTCGACAAAGACAATTGTCGAAGGTGCAAAGGTACGAATTGATGTCGAAGAGATAAACAGAGTAATAAAAGTTCGGATTATCATTGTGTACGAGTTCAGATGTTCAAATTATCAAAATATCAAACAGCGAATTCCAAATAAGCAAATCCTCAAAAAATTGAATTGTCAGAATTATTGAAATTTATAACCCACTACTTAGTTGGTGGACTTATTGGTAGAGGGAAGCTTGTGCAAAAATGAAGGATAAAAGGATGTCAGTTCGACTACACCTCTAAACACAGGTACCAGACTCCTTCTAAATCCAAATAGATATCCCATGCGGGATCTCCTATTAACAGCAGTAAACAACGCTAACACAGGGTATACGCAATCTCCGTTCGCCAAACACCAGTCGGTCGGGGCTACTAATTATCGAGCCTAGTAGGATCGACAAAGTGTATCCCAACACATAAATAATAGAAAATTCAACAACCAAACCCCTCATCAATAACTACCATTAACCATAACCTGACTTATCTCTGTACTCCATAATTTCTACAAGAATTTGAAAACAAGTTCATTGGCCTAGCCCTTACCGAATTAGGAGAATTGACCCTGCACCACCACATCTGGATTATATCCAACAAATTCATAAAACCAAGCAAGAATATTGGAAGAGGCAAGGGGAGGCAGTTACTACTGATGCGCATATATTCAAGCTTATGAGATATGCTAAGCCTCGTTCAGCAGCTGAGCCCCCCCCTCTGCAGATTGACGCAAACTGATGGCTATCTGACCCGCGAGAGCGAGCCAGTGCGCTACGAGATATTCTCTTGGCAAGATTCTACGGCGAGAACGATATTAATGCGTGCGAGAATGGATAGGAAGAGCGCATTCTATGGGATACGGAAATGTCACTGGACGATGTGATAAGCGCCACTGTCTCTGTCAAAGATAACGGTACGGTTACTGAAAGCCTGTTAGTCCCATCTGGAACCTCTCGTGAAAGATCTTTACCAGGCTTGTCTGAAAATTGGCCACTTTTCCACGGCTTTCAGAGTTGCAGAAGTTATGCTTCTTCCCAAGCCAATTAGAAATCTGTCAACTGCTAAGGTTTGGCGACCAATCTCGCTACTGTCGAGTTTAGGCAAAGAACTTGAGGGTCTAGTCGGCAAGAGAATGGCACGGCTGACGATAAGTCACCAAGTCATACACCCACAATTGTTCGGTTCTGTACCAGGGCGATCTGCGGTCGACCTTGCATCCTGTGTAATCCATGATGCCTAGACGACCATGAGAAGTGGAAAATGAGCGGCTGTGGTCACACTAGACGGTTAAAGTGTATTTGATGCAGTCCTTCACAACTGTGTGCTTAAACGCCTTCGGGAACAAAGCTGGCAGCTATCCCTGTGCTAGTTTATTCAGACCTTTCTTTGCCAACAAAAATTCCAGGTGAAATACCGTGATAGAACTACAGAGGAGATACTGGAATTTTGGCTACTTCAGGGCTTATTACGTAGAGACATTATTCATGAGTTTTTTTTTTTTAAATTCATTTTATTGTCCTGTCTGAGTCTATGACTATGTAGGACATGCAGGTCCTCTCTGCCTACAGGCCAAGGATACCTACACCAGTAGTATATCCCCTCCTATGCCTCCCATACAACTCCCGTCAAACAGTACCACCCCTCACAATTCCTCATTCGATCATACACTAAGAGGAGCCCTTTGCCCTTCATTATCTCCCCTCTCCAGCCAACGAAACGATGGCCATTTGCGGGTGTATGGCAGCCGGAAAAAATCGCAAAAAACCACTGGGTGCGGGGCTCTTCTAATACCGACATTAGGAATAAATCCGAAGACATATTGCCCCTTCTGAAGCGTTCGAAGAGGCCGGCCAGCTGGGCGCTGCAGACTTGTGGGTACCTCGGGAAATTCACGCTCTGCCTTTCTAGCCTCCTTCCAACTCCTTCCCGAAGGTCGTGCTGAAATGTCAGAAAAGTCTTGACAGAGCGTGATTGCTGTATAGTAGCTTAGCCTAACTTCTTTTATACCGTCCAGGGCGCTGGGGAGTGCCGTTGACTCATCGACAAAAGAAGCCCTCCTGGCTAATTAGCCGAAATCTTGGTCTTGGCGCCCACAAAAGATCCAAAGTTGAAAACTCCTCGAAAATTTCAGTCCCAGCATGGTCTTCAGAGGCTTCTTTCTCCTCTCGCTCCACATCTCAGCCGCTTGTTCTTCCTCAAGATGTATAACCCCATTAGAGCAGCAGTCCCTCATAAACCAAGACCCCAACATTGTATTTTTCGACTTAATGTCCTCCTTGCGGGTATTAATAGCGTCGTAAATATGTAGAGAGTGATGGCCGGTAATGAATGAGGCAAGCTCCTGTTTGCAATTGGGGTGACGCCTTTATCGGTCGGCGAGGCGAGTTGATATGTGGTTAGATCGGGGTTGAGGACTCAGAAGATAATGATGAGTGCTGCATGGTTGAGAAGTCGTCAAATGGAGATATGCATGTGTTTGCTTTCGACTTCGATTCGGATGCGATTCTTCTTGGCTATCCCAGATATGCAGAGCATACTGAGCGATTACACCGGCACCACCGGAAGGTGAAGAATTCGTCTTTGCCGGCCTTATTCATGAGTTGATATTGTTCAAACGATCATGACTATTTTATAACTTCATGTATAGACACGATTCATCGTTTGTACTTGTTGTATCGACCATGACTATGTCTCAGTGATAGGAGAAACATCATTTACTAGTTAGTAGAAACCTAGTCAAGGTCCTAAACACAAAACTGAGACTAGGACAATTTTACTGAGTAAGTAATTATTCTGATGAATCTAAATCTGGAGGAGCATAATTTGGTTGCTTGGCTCGAGGTATACGAACCTGAGTAAATCATGTATAATAAAATATGTAGAAACCTATCTCAATCACAATAATCATCTTAATTCATGCCACCATCAATAGCTGAAAATGACCGTTTAACCATTTCCTTATAGGGCTCGCCACTACGCTTTATGCTATATATTGCTGTGCTTTTTGAAGACCTAGAAATAAAATCAACACGGCTGACCTCTCAATCTTCGTGAAAGATCGCAAAATCGAGCCCTCACCTCATTTTTAGTGCCAAGGGATCAAGCTCGATAACCAGCTAAACTTCAAGAGGCATGTATAGGAATGAACTGGAAAAGCTAATCGTCTAGTCCATTTCTTACGACATATAAACGGAGCTCGACGCGGTGCAGCACCCGGACCTCTGATTCGTGTGGTGCAGGCGTGCATTCTAAGCACAGTTCTTTGTGGGACAAAAGCGTGGTGGCTGGCTTTTACTCTATTAACCACACTCCGAGATAAAGAAGTCGACACTGGAGTAGACTGGAAAATATCTCTGTTGGACCAAACGATGATGAAAGCTATTCAAGTAGCACTACCAGTGAGGCGAGCCACTAAAAACAGCACTCTTTATCCCGAAGCTGGAATTCCCCCAGCAACTATTATTCTCCAGCAAATGATGCTGCGGTCTACAGCTCGTTTGCGAAAAATGGGTGCCTGGCATCTTACAACCCTCTAAGCGGCTGAGGGCCCGAAATACGCAATAAGACGCTCAGATCTTAGAATTTGACAATCAGATCGCTTGTTCCAACAACTAGAACGATACATGACACGCCTGCGAATGAGCGTGCGTCAGGTTCCGACAGCCGGAGACCCCGGAAGGCTATACTTTCCCCATGGCCCCTCAACATCGACTCCATGTAGCCTAGAAAAAGAAGGTAGGTCAGGAAGCATCAAACGATGATTGGCTTCCCTGCCAGCTCAGGCAATCTATGCCTCTCTGATTGATCATGATCGGTTCCCGGACAATAATCCTAGGGATATATAGTATACTAAGGAGACAAGCTAGCAGGAACTGGTTCTGGTCCACTTCCTGAAGCAGAGATATTCGACGCTAAAGTTATAGGCGCTATGAAAGTCTTGTAAGCTGCAGTAGTGGTTGCAGAAGGCTTACCGATCTAAATTCTTCTGGACAACCAAGCGGCCACCCGGGCGCTCAAAAAAGGAAGATCAGATTCCTTGCAGACAGTGGTAGACAAGTTTTCATCGCTGAGATATAATAAGCGTGTGAAAATACGCTGGATACCTGGTTATGTGGAGATGCAAAGCAATGAAGAGGCTGATAAGCTGGCCAAATCGGCCTTGGTAGCTCTCAATAACAAGTTACTAACCTTAGCTTCACCTAGTGGAGAAGATCAAAATCTAACCTTTGCAGCATTAGGGAAATTAGTCAAAATTTGCAGCCAAGAGCTTATGGAAGAGTTGTGGCAGAAGTATCGGCCGACACGATACAAAGATCTGGACTTCCTTATGCGCTGCAAACGACCGCCGGAACTTGGGCACATACTCCACTTGAGAAGGAGACGCCTCAGACCATATTTCGCGCGGAGACAAATCAGTGGATGATGGAGGCATGTCTGGATAACTCAGGATTTTTGAGATGTTCCCCTGAGTGGGTATAGATGGATGAGAGTTGACTTGGGGTGAAGAGAAAGCTACCATAACTTCGCAGTGGTACTCGCAAATGAAATCTGAGGCATGAGTGCTCTTCTTGTAAGTTGAGTTATCTATTATACAATTCTCTGATATTGTGTCATAGCTAGATAGCTGCATACGCAATTAAAATCTGATGCAAAAAAAGACCGTCGGAATTAGCTTTACCAAGATGAGCGTACCATCTTCTTGTTGCGGCAAGAACAGGCCACGGGGAGTACGCCGACCACCATCAACACTTCAATCCTAAACATGAAGATCTGAAATGTTTGTGTAGCCGAGAGAAAAGGCCCTGGCATTTCTAAGAGCGCCGTCTTGCTTTGCAACGCTGCAGAAGCTGTGAGAAAATGGCCCTACCTGGAGCTAAGGAGATGGTAGGGGAGAAGGGATGGCAGAAGTTCATCCAATTTCTAGCTATAAGCAGTTATTACAGTCTACCGAAGAGTGAACAGGGTGGGAGGTGACCATGCTGAGATTGTTTCTGACTCGAAAGGGGATGTGCTTCGAAGATAGGTATGCGGAGCAGGGCACCGTAACCTAGACATTTACTGTACCTTTTTTCATTTCTTTTGTCGCTTCTGGCTTTATTGCCGGTCATGCAGGCAGCAATGAGCTTCACGGCCATCTGTTGGAAATATAGACTAAGTATATCTGAAGGTTTAGATATCTAAGTATGATCATCAAGATCAATTCAATTGATCCGATTGCATATGGTTAGGCTTGGCTGGGCGACATGAGGTTGAGTGTTATCTGAAATGCAGTGGCTTGGAAATGCTACCTTGCGATAATTAAGTGGCTGGTTGTTGCTAGATCACTTGGAGTTTGGGATCACTAAAGCCTCGGGGATCTGTATTTAATGATAGACTTACTTGTATAATTTAAACTAAGTCAACAGAGTGTTACATGTTATTAAATTATATTAAGAAGAGAGTTCGATATCATATACAACTATCAATAAAATCTTGTCCAAAATTGTACACTGGAGTTGGTATGACAGGGTCAATCTCTGTGATATCACAGGTAATGAGAATGGGGTTCGCTACTGCAGAAGCGGTGACTGATTAACATGTAAATGTATATATATCTCTATCTGTGGACGCCGGAGGGCAAGACTGAACACCTGTACGCGGTGTCCTCTACGAACCTGGGAGTGAAATATTCTCCCAGAGCCAAGTTCAGTCAAATTTCGCAACATCAAAGAAGTTGGCCCACGAGGCAAAAATTCAAATTACTCCACCATGTCAATCTTTCACTCCCAAAGAGTCCGATTCTCAACTAAGCTTCATCAAGTCTACAAGTACGACCTAGTACATCCTCGTTTCAATGACCACACCTCTCGTCGACTTTCTCTGGCCTCAGCCGGCCACCAAATACACGCCTACGCCGATATTTATACACGACGGAGGAAGCAAAGCGTGGAGCACAATTTTGGGAGATAGCTCTTTGGGACGGACGTGAGAGGGATCAGGACAAGTTCACAAGATGATGCAGAAGAGGGATACGTTTTCGACGGGCGTGAAATTTTGAATTTTGGCAAGAGTTTTACGAATTGAGCTTTGTGCGCGCCAAGACTTCGCTTGCGAGAGTGCAGCTGACACTATAAAAACAAGCAAACGATGGAAGGTTTTGTAGCCCGCCTCCTGGCGGTGTTCTCCGGTATAGTCTGAGTAGCCTGGGCACCTACTCCACTTGGGAAGGAGACATCTCAGATTAAATTTCGCGCGGAGAAAAGTTGATGGATGGCGGAGGCATGTCTGGATAACTCAGGGTTTTTGAGATGTTCCCCTGAGTGGGTATTCACGGATGAGGGTTGACTTGGGGTGAAGAAAAAGCCACCATAACTTCGCAGTGGTACTTGCAAATGAAATCTGAGGCATGAGTGCTCCTCTTGTAAATTGAGTCATCTTTTCTGTACTTTTCTTTGATATTGTGTCATAGCTAGATAGCTGCATACGCAATTAAAATCTGATGCAAAAAATAATAAATATCTGTGGACGCCCCTGAAGCGTTGATAAAACCTGAGTCCACTTGTGAGCCTAAGGCACGAATCTAAACCTCAGGCCTACCAGAGCAAGTGCTCCGACAACTTGTTCTTCGAGATATTTCCTCCTAGAAATCCTTGAAAATTTCTAACACCATCTACTCGTGTCCCGTCGAAAACGATGTTGGGTCTTTCCTGTCACGTTAAAGATTTCAAATTCAAATTCTATGGCGATAAAGCACTAGCATACTCGAATAACCATAGAATTTCACGCTTTCCCCTATGGTGAGTATTCAAGGAGCCAGTTATATGCCGTGAGTGCCAACTTTAAGTGGTATCTGCGAATGAAGTCTGAGTATGAGTGTTGCAACCCTCAAAATGAGTCACTCTACATGTAACACAGATTTTCCGAAGATATTTACATAGACCCTCAGGGCGCCTAGACTAGATTAAATTAGGGTAATATTATAGTCCTAGCTGAGTCAATGACTCTGGATAACTCCTAGAATCTATATGCAAGAGACTAGCTACATTTTGTAAGGTCTAGTTGGATAATTTTCAACTTTGCTCTCATGGACACTGAGGGTCCAGGGCGCGTAATCGGGATCATTGAAAAAAATCCTCACATCGAGACTTGATCACATCTCTCGTTCCACATAACTTTAATCATATAGCTTTAGCAGTCCTTCATTGTCACAGACTCAGTAGGGACTTAAATTAAATGCTATTCTATCACATCTCTCGCGGTGCTTGTGTGCATGAACGGCAAAGGAATGCTTTGAGAATCAAAATGGCTGAAATTTAACTCTAGTGGATACCCATTTTTGAACAATTTTATGGTCCATTCCCAGTCTATAACTACATAAGACATGCAGGTCCCCTCTGCAGAGAAGCCAGGGATACCTATCCGGGTGGGAAACTGTTTGATGGCCGACTGTTCTGCAAGAGCAAACATACCCCGTAGTGGTTTTTTAATTAATTACAGAGTACGAGTGTCTCTGGAGTCAATTGAGTCATCCAAAATGAACATGAAGCACTGGACATGTGGCACGGAAAAATAAACAGAAAACAGGTTAAATGACCAAAAAGTCATAAATTTTACACTCCATCAAAAAATATAGAGCATCTTTCACAGTTACACACTTTGCGTACTAATTTAATAATGAGAAAGTGATCATTGGCGCCGAAATTGCGAAGTACCACACCTCAGATTTATCGTAGGGAAAAGTTGAGAGTAAAAGTTTGGGATGTGCTGTTTGTCAACCGTAAGAAGGAGAAAATCATGTATAGAGTCGATTCACGATGTGGTGATAAATTCTCTAAGATCCGAACATTTTTCTATTTTCACTAGAACATTTTTCTCTAATCGTAAGATTTATCAATTAAAAGTCTTTTCCTCTTGGTGTTAAGTTGTTAGATTTCACATCTGAAAATGAACCATACCCTAATTTGTAATTGGACAACGGTTGATACTGGTAGATTTGCATTTCTACCCTTTTCATTTACAATGTTCATACGATCAGGTTGTCTTTGCCGGAACTTAACTGTCAACTTGGCACGTGATTATTCGCTCGTCAGAAGCCAGTAGAGTCGCATCACAATCTCAACTTGACCGAACCGGCTAACAACAAATTATTCATCCAAGAGTTTAGCAAAATGACTATTGCGGAGGAGCTTGCTACAAGGAATTTCAGTAAGATTGTTCCGACTAATATAATAAGAGTCACAAACGCTAAAAATGATGCCCAGGTATCTACGGTCAATGGTAAGCCTATGTTTTGGCCAAAACTAAGGAGCTGTTGCTCTTTCGTCGATGGCAAATGTTTTTACACGGCATCACCAAGTAGTTTTCTCTCGAAATGAGTGACTAATTTGGATCACAGGACTGGTGTAATCTGTATATTCCTATGCTTTGCATTGGGGATATCGAATCTGTTCCATGTTAATATCATGATTTTATTCGGAGCTCTATGTTTGTGCGCTAAACCTTTTCTCATATCGAACATCACTGAGTACTATAGAACAAGCTCTTTCCTAATAATATTTATCGAGATCCCCCTACTCTTACGGATCTGTCCAACCTCCTCCAAGTTCGATACTTTTATGCGTCGATTCTCAACGAACTATATGCGAGCAGGAATTTATCTCGCTATGGGTACAGCTCAATGGCTAAGCCTTATCGGACAACCATCAAGCTTAATCGCTGCAGCTATAATGCTCACTCTTGCTGGAACTTTCTACGCTCTTGCCGGAGTAAAGGGGCAGGGGTTTGTCGGAAGCAAAACATTAGGTGGTGAAGGAGTTGCACAGATGATTATCTAGGAAAAAAAATTGCATGTTCAAGTTGCTCGATCATTCGTCATTATTTGTAGAAAAAAGTAATGGCAAGAATGAAACAGTTCAAGAGGTCGGAAACGGAAAACCCGCTCTCTATGTTGAAGGGCCGATCATGAATCAGCTTTACTCTTGGGCCAAACCCTCGAATTGGATTTTGTTATAAATATGATAAAACTTGTAACTTTACACATCGAATAACATGGAAAGTAGCGACGGAATGACCTGCTCTTCCCCTCAAACTCATTTCTTTTGTCTACGCTGAGTACTTCATTTTTGGCTAGTTTAGAAGGCCAAGAAGTCACCTCATCATGAGTCAATTATCAGAATAGCAAGATGAGTCATCCGAGTGGATTTGAGGTACTTGGTGCCAGTAATATCAAACCTGTTAGTAACTCCAAGAAAACTTGCATAGATCCTACTGCATTGCATATCCTTCATAAAACATCTCAGGATATACGGCAAAGCATAAAACCACGTGAGGTCAATAATGATTTGTGTACCATATGAAGATATATATGGGTGAGTTAAATCTAGAATTGAAATTGAGTATATTTCTCAGTTTCCATCCGAATGAAACTGTTTTTGATGATGATTGCCTGATATTTGAGTATTCCTATCAAGTGATATTTGAGTACCAATTTATAACCAGCCTCCATGGAAGATATTAAGAGCCGATCATTTTAATCGGACCGTAAGGTGTGTCTACGCAACATACGTTCCAGCACAACTTTCTATTTATATTTCCACCTGTTTATCAATTTATCTATTTTTGCGCTAAGTTTGATCTGATCTCTACCGAAACCTCAGCCAATCAATGAGTCTGCTGCAAGAATCTTGCTTACAGGCCTCCGTTGGACCCTGTGTCTCATCTGGCAGGCACTTATATAGGAGTGGCCTAAATTGAAAACGTCGGATTCAAGAACTCCTTAAGTAACGTCCTTACGTTTTCCATTTTGGTATTGGTGGATACTCTTTATGATCAGTCAAATCAAAAGTTATTTAGTCGGAAGCTTCGTACAATCTCCTCAAAGGCGCTTAGCTCCTGGTAAATAAGCCACGTAAGTATTAGAGATATGCATGTTCAGGCAATACCCAGTATTCTCCACACATCTTATCAAGCGGCATGAGCAGTGCAGGACTGTACAAATAACCTAGTCGGCCATCTTCTCCTAATTAGTGAACTGTACATCACCTGCTAATACCAGTTCTTAGATTTCTTATTCAAACTCGAAGAGCAGCACAAAACATATAGGATCTTTGGCGAGATGTCAACAACCGCTCCTCATGTACCTCCGCGTCCAAATAAGGCTATAGCTCATCAGTCTAGCTCCCTTAGCCCAGAAATCCCGAAAATTCCTCCACGCCCCGCCAATAGGAGACATGATCGCTCCCTCTCTCCTCTTCGGGATAGTTATACTCCTTCTCCGTTGAATGAAATACCTGCTTCACACAAAAACGATGATAGCTCAGATATTTCCAAAGATAATCCCATCGACGCCCTTGATACAAAAGTATGCCGGCCTCCATCGGTCAGTCTACCTTCAGTTGGACAGGAAGGAATTGAATATTCAGAGGCATATGCGGTCCATGAAGAAAATACCGATGAATTATCAAGGAATTGTGGTTTTGATAGTGGCCCCAAGATTTATGCACCCAAACCCTCCTTGCCGAACTCAAATACGAAGAAAATGGTTTTAGCAGCATCTAGTCAGGAGTATGAACAAGATCCTATAGAAAATTCTAGAAAACAGATCAGTAATAGAGAAAATCACAATGCACCAAGTCCGCTCAAAACAAATTCCCAACCTGCCATTCATTGTTCAAACAGTGCCGATCGTCCAGCCGCTAATACTGGAAATGAAAATGGCATACCACAGATTGGACAGATTGTGCCCATGTATCCCCACGCTGGAGACGTACAGGCGCCTCCGCCAGCCCAGAACCCGGCAATATGTTCTACAGAGACCGGCTTATTCAGTGATGGAGCTACAGTGAAACACCACGGTCGAAGATTGAGTGGTCTAGGCCACGAAATTCCACCAGACGCATAGTAAGAAAAACAATACACTAATACCCATAATAAAAATATATATTGTTATTCGATTTATGAAAATGAAAATATATACTGACTTCTTATTAGTGGTCGTTATGGTCATGGAATTATCACTCAAGATCCCTTTGAAAAAGCTTACTATAAAAAGCATCCCGAGCTTTTAAAAAAAGAGATAGGATCATACGGAGATGGTAGAACGGAATGGGCTATGAGCAGTGAAGATTTGAATAAAATCGTACGTGAAACTGCCAGCCGTGGAACTGGAGAAGGTAGGGTTTACTGTTGGTCTTGTATATCCGTAATCAAGGTCTTAACCAGGTACAGGGGCGCTAGCTGCAAATTTTGGCACCCCAAGTGAGCAAATTGGATTTCAAGCTTCAGATGAATATACCTCAAGACTATCTTCTCCTCGTCCGCTTCTCGTAACTCAGCTCAACAAACCGGAGAACAAAATCGACTCGGTTTTAGAAAGCGATCTAGTGCTCAATCCCAAATCAATGGACCCTGCCGAGGTTAACACTAGCCTTATTAATCCCCAATTGTGTCAGAGGCTTGAGAACGAGGCGATTCAAGATGGAATAATTCATGTAGATGAACCTGCGAAGCTTCATGCCAGCAGCTACGGCTCTAATATGCCCAAAGAACCTTCTGGAAATTTAGCTCCTAAAGAAAGTGATACTGAAGACCACGGATACAATGCACCGATACTTGCTTCCGACGAAGTTGCTAAAGAGCCGCTTAGCTGGGAAATAGGGCCAGCTGTATCACCGCTTCACGAAGATAACATGGTTATCCAAGATCATTCCCAAATTTCATTTGAAACTGCTCGTGAATCAAGTCATAATGGGAGCAAACTTTTAAGCGAACCTACTACTACACTTAAAACTCCTATCGGTGAGACTCCAACGACATCGTTGGAAGATATACCCTTTGAACCACTGTTTCCTGAGGAAGGAAAAAAAAGCGAGACAATGCAAGTATTGACGAACCAAGAAACAAGGAATCGAAAATTTCCTAGCCAAGACGTTTGGGAAGATACACCACATAGTTTACAGTACACAGCGACAGTTTCAGAGCCTCAAGTTCCCGAGCAAGAGAAGGAGCAATTGAAGGTGGATCACGATAATGAGACACCGGCGCAAGCTTTTGCTCGACGGCATGAAGAATTAGCTGAGCAAGAGTCTAAAAATCATGAGATTTTCTTGAGTCAAGAAAGAACAAAAAAAAACCGGGCACCAAAGCAAGAATCGGTGAAATTTGAGCCGAAATCAAGACCCTCCAATCATCGTTTCCCTAGCCGAGATATCTGGGAGGATACGCCCGATAGTTTGCTCCTTCAGACAACAGTCGCAGGACCACAGGTTGAGAAGGATATTTCCAACGCACTTGAAGAACAGCAAAATCCAGAACTCACTGAAAATACTGAAGCCTACCGACTGCCACAGTTCAGAGACGAAAATATTGATCTCGCTAAATCTTCACAAACGGTCAAGCCTTCAGTACCATTTAGATCTACGGTGCCAAACCTACAAGATAGACAGGAGCAGTCACAGGCAGCTATTCTTGGGAAGAGTCTCCAGAAGCCAACATCTGGTCGGTCGTCTCCACTAGCTATAGCCCCAAAACCAAAACCACAAGTACCAGAGCGTCCTACTAAACCTATCTCTCAGGGCTCTTCGGAAAGTATCCCATCATCCATTATTAGTTCGATAGCTGCCGCGAAGCCAAAACCGGCTGTACCTGCACGAACCATGGGTAGTAAAATTGCAGCACTTCAAGGTGGGCTCATGTTAGACTTGAGCAAACGTCTACGATTGGGACCCCAAACTCCCAAAAAGGATGAAATATCTCATGAACAGCCGGAGGTTGAGAAAATAACAACACTATCCGATGCACGAAAGGGCAGGGCACGGGGACCCGCTCGAAGGGCTCCTAAATCTACGACTATCCAAGCTTCTGATGGCTCTGGGGAGTATGCAAATACCCTCGTAAAAGAGAGCTTTACTTCTGAGATAGTGTCAATCTGGTCTATTGATCCTGAATCAAATCAGCTAAATCATTTATCTCACAAATAGAAACAGAGTAAATATTAGTACGAAAATCCACTTCCCTATTTTGCAAGCAAACGATACTAGTCACAGCAAAGCATTTCAAGACTTAACATTTGGATGGGGTATAGATTCTAAGTTACTAACGTGCTGGTATTTTCCTCGCGAACTTGCAGCCCTCTTGTACTTTAGAGCTTAAATATCTTTCAGCGAGAGGGTCCCGAAAAATGGGGTAAATTTAACGAAAGGTTTGGGTAGAAAGTAAATCATCTTTACGTATGCCGCATTACGATAAATATCTAGATATTATATTTACCATTAGAGTATCCAATGACATTCGCTTAGTAAATTTATTGAATTAGACACTTCCATTACCTAAATATCACTGTTTTGGCGACCAGACTTATATAATTTATCTAACATTCTGGTCTTTTCACTTGGAAATTATGTGGCAAAAGAAACGGGGTTTCCGAATGCGCCGAACTATCTATAAGTATGTATCGTTACAGCTTACGGTTGAATGAACTCAAGGGAATGAACGTGAATTTGATAGTATAGTGGTACCTGTAGAGCTCATTAAATCTAGTCATGATATTTAATATATATCAAATAGTGACTGAGTCAGTGATGTTTATTGTACTGGTTGAGTCTACGGCTACCTAGCACATTGAACTCCTTTCTGACCCAGGCCACACCTTGTACAGTGCTCCTATCCAATTTTGTTACTTGAAAGATCATTGATATATTCCCCTTGATGAATAGCCATTCATCTCAGAATTTACCTGAGGAATTCGGCCACTTTTTCCACGGAACCTTCTACCCAAAAAAAATAAAAATGGCAGCATTGGAAACTGCGTGCGCGGGAAAAAGTCTCAAAAAACCTGCAGCCCCAGCCAGGCGAGGCCTAGACATCGGGACCACATGAGGTGCGCATATTCATCTATATCTCCCTTCTTTGTAACAGTCGAGGCCGACTTGATCCAATCTACCATCTACGTATCGGGTGCTGGGTCCGCTCCGGAAACTCATCGGATGGCTTTTCCTCCATGATCAAGGGTTAGTGATGAGAAGGGCTTCGATCCTACCATCTGATCTGATCGTGGTTAGCTTCATGATAGTGGTGATAGGGGAATGTGTTAAGACACAAAGACACAAAGACGATACAGACCGCGAAGGTGATCGGGGATCCTAGTCGAAGTGAGGACTTTGTTACTCAATCTCGGCTCTGCAGACTCTACAGTGAGAGCTGGAGGTTCATAGAGGACACAACTAACAAGCGTTGAGAATAACCCCCCCTTGTAATGCAGAGTATGAGTGTCAGACGTTAAGAGTCATCCAACATGCATACGTAGCACCGCTTGTGTGCCACATCTAGGTAGCTGAATACACAAATGATTCAAAAAAGTCTCAATATTGGTATGTGAAATTGTTCAGTCATAAAATAAATTAATAATTCATTATCCTGATTTGGTGCCTTAAGGCCCATGCAGGTTTTATCGGAAGATATGTACATTAAGTAGGACGACTAAATTTGACGTTTTGAACACTCACACTCAGATTTCATTTGCAGATACCATTCGAGGTTAACCCTTACGGTGTATATTCTCTTCCGTGCATACCCACCACAGGGAAAAGCGTGAAAACCCCGTGGCTATCCAAGTGTGCTTTCAACATCCCACAAGTACAACATCATCGCGAGAGAGTGGTGTATGGGTCTGGCTGGATCCGAATCAGCTTTCTCCTGTCTCGAATGGGGTAGGTGTTCAAGCTACCCAGTATCTATTTGGGAGAACGGCCCGGATGGTGTACCACTGTACCATCCAATCCATTGTTCAGTCCTAGATTCTGAGACAACGAATTACCTGTAGGCCCGGCCAGCCTTTGTGATGGAGGACGAAGGCTGAACACCTGTCAGTGGTGTCCTCTACGAACCTGGGAGTGAAATATTATCCCAGAGCCGAGATTCAGTCACGAAAAAGGGTGGGATGAATTTTAATTGATGGATTTTCGACTTGAAGGAGTTGCACTCGATATTTTGGTCGAAAAACCAGTCGGCAGAGATTTCATAGCCGGAACAACGTCGAACAAAAAGTCATCACCACCAACATACGATTCACGAATGGGCCTGGGTCTATCTGGGGGTCGTATTCAAACATCCGACATCTTTTAAATTCCTTTTATACTTGCGACGAAGCATTTCTCAATCGATCCTACACCTGCGACCTACCTCCATACCCGTCTGATCACCTACCTACACACGCCCTAATGAGGAAAGTCATGATGGAAACGGGACGTGTACAAAGGAGGAAGAAGAGGGAAGATACACCGAGGGGATTACACAAATTCCCAATGACGAAAACAACCCAACGGTACGATATGAAGGTGCAAGGCTAGAGCAACGATGAGATCTTGGACGGCATTTATATTTCGGAGTCAATGAGGATGTCAAGGGCTCGGGCGCGTGGTGGCCGAGGCTGAGGAGGAAATCGCGCTACGGCGTGTATACAGCGGGTTTCTGGACGGTTAGGCTTGGTATGATTCAACACATAGGTGAAGTCTGAGGTGGTCCGGTCAATAAGCGGGACGAGGTTTATGTGTACTTCACGGTAGTTAACCTGATCTGGCCTAACCCCACACGTGCTCAAGCTCCAATAGGAGTGCAACGGTAGCCATGTAACCTAGCACGTTAATGAACAAAACAAAACAGCCTTTGTGATGGAGAATGAAGGCTGAACACCTATCGGTTGTGTCATCTAAGAACCTGGGAGGGAAATATTCTCTTAGGGTCGAGATTCAGTCGCGAAAGAGGATATATTCAAGAGTTTCCGTCGAGAAAGCGATCAGGGGGAGTGGTGTTTGCAAGTTTGTGGCGAAGATCCGACTCGGAGAGATTTCACTCTTGCACCATATTCTATATTCACAATCCATTACTTCCCCCAGAGCCAAGTTCAGTCAAAGTTCGCAATATCAAAGAAGTTGGCCCACGAGGCAAAAATTCAAATTACTCCACCACGTCAATCTTTCATTCCCAAAGAGTCCGATTCTCGACTAAGCTTCATCAAGTCTACAAGTACGACATAGTACATCCTCACCCCAATGATCACACCTCTAGTCGACTTTCTCTGGCCTTAGTTGACCGCCAAATACACGCCCACGCCGATATTTATACCCGACGGAGGAAGCAAAGTGTGGCGCACAAATCTGGGAGATAGTTCTTTGGGATGGACGTGAGAGGGGTCAGGACAAGTTCACAAGATGATGCAGAAGAGGGATACGTTTTCGACGGGCGTGAAATTTTGAATTTTGGCAAGAGTTTTACGAATTGAGCTTTGTGCGCGCCAAGACTTCGCTTGCGAGAGTGCAGCTGACACTATAAAAACAAGCAAACGATGGAAGGTTTTGTGGCCCGCCTCCTGGCGGTGTTCTCCGGTATAGTCTGAGTAGCCTGGGCACCTACTCCACTTGGGAAGGAGACATCTCAGATTAAATTTCGCGCGGAGAAAAGTTGATGGATGGCGGAGGCATGTCTGGATAACTCAGGGTTTTTGAGATGTTCCCCTGAGTGGGTATTCACGGATGAGGGTTGACTTGGGGTGAAGAAAAAGCCACCATAACTTCGCAGTGGTACTTGCAAATGAAATCTGAGGCATGAGTGCTCCTCTTGTAAATTGAGTCATCTTTTCTGTACTTTTCTTTGATATTGTGTCATAGCTAGATAGCTGCATACGCAATTAAAATCTGATGCAAAAAAAAAAAAACCATTACTTTCAGTTAGGACTATAATATAAATCTAATCTAATCTAATCTATATTCACAATCTCGAATTTTCCTGGAAGATCTTTCCTAGCTAATTCATCTCGCGATCCCCTTCACAATCATCTCACCACCTACCAAAGCATTCCAATATCCAAAAGTCATACTCCCAATCTAAGCTACAAGTGGAAATCCATCTCGTCGCAACTATCGTGCGCTATAAATGCACGGTCGAAGAACTAGCTTTAGATTAGTCCAACCAAGGCCAAGGGCACCAATGATTCGACCTACGACGAATCGCAAACTACAAGATACGTACATTATATCGCCGTTACATCAATTTGGGCATTCGACAAAGGCTGTGGCATCAGAGCCTCGGTCTTGAGCTTTTTGACCCATATTTGGTATCCACGATTAGGGATACGGTAGCGATGGGGCAAGGCCGGACGGGTGGAAAGTCTGAATAGCTTATGAGATGGCGAAATTGAAAGAATGGTTAAGGATAGGTAGAATGGGAGGAAGAAAAGTGTGTTAAAAATGAAGAGGCCTCCGTGGGCGACAGGACGAGGAGAGGAGATTCTTGGGCGAGGTATGACTGGGACTGAACGCAAAAGAAAAATTAGAGAATGGGAGAGTGACAAGGGCGCGTGGTGGCCGAGGCTGAGGAAGAAATTGCGTTTCGGTGTTATAAAATGGGGTTCTCTGGACGGTTGGATTTTACATGTTCAACACATTGGTGAAGTCTGAAGTAGTTCGGTTATTCAGGTGGAACCGGGTTTATTGTACTTATATAATAGTTAACCTGATCCAGCCCGGCTCCATTAGTGCTCAAGCTGCCACAGAAGTGCGGAGCCTGCCAATTGCCTAGCACGTTAACAAACCAAACCAGCCTTTATGATAGAGATATCGATACTTTAGCTCATACAATGCCCTTGTTACTTTTGTAAGATGTAAAGTTTTGATTAATCCCCCCACCCCCTTATTTCCCAGCAGATTTAAACTCAAGCCATCTCGTTGACATCTCGAACTTTTTTAAATAATTTTTCTCTAGGAATAAATTATGCAGTTTTTGGGCAGGCCATTGGACTAAGAGTGCCATCTCTTCGAATAAAAATTTTTGATGATGTTAATATAATGAGGTAACTGAGCACTGAGGTTGAATATAAATTCTTAGTTCGCAATCACTCTAGAGAATTGGTCATCTTGCTTCGACAAGAGGCAACACTACTTAATCTATATGGAGGACTAGAACTTATGTCAATCTATTTTTGCTCATAATTTTAACTAGAGACCATTATTTAAAGGGTAGAGCGCTATATGGAAATATTAATAATCGCCGTTCTAATAATGTCTAGGGTTAGCATTTCCAAATACTCATCTAAGCTGAGCGAGTTACGTCACATAATCTTCTTATTTTGTATATAAATCTCATCCGCAGTAGTAAGGCTCTCTAGTCAAAATTTACAAAGTAATACCGTGTCCCACATATCTTTCTTAAGAAAAAGTCTTACAGGCTTATTTCAGACGAATCAATAATTAAATCTCGTGTCTTGAGCGAATAAGATTGTAGAACGGTAGTACGGTAGAATGAGAACAGCGGAATAATAGTCTTCTTTTGTCGGTCTTGAGCAACTTTCGTTTAAGTCTTGAGAAATCATGATTATACTCGGTATTTGCAGGTCACTAGAAATGACCGCTGCCCTAGGCTTTATTTCCCTAATGCGGCCTCTAGCACCTTATCCTTAACAACGATAATTTCATGCTTGACGCCTGAGATAGACTTCATTGTTATCAGTAGGAATCTATACTAGTTTCACAATTTGATAGAAAACTAGAATTCAACATAATATTTGTTTTCAGTTAGTGAGATTTGAGTCGACTATTTTGAAAAGATGTATCAATTAAATTTTTTCTCACATATTTTTAGTGACTTGCTCGTACTTTAGAAGGGGACGAAGAGGCTTTTACCGCACAATGTCTAGATCATCATCCGAAATGTCGAATTTCACGTTCTGAGCTGTACTTGAGCAGAGGTCCCAGCTTCCAGTCTCTTTGATACCTTTCTCATTAGCAAATCTAGCTTTCTTCTTTACCGCAGCCGCACTGAGGTTCTCGCCATCTTTCATTCTTTTTAAATCGTTAGTCAAGCTTCCACCCCAGCCACGCGCCATGCTTTCAGAGAAACTATCGCCCTTTTTACGCTTTAGGGGACTAAGGCTCACGTTCTGCTTTTTTACTTCTGAAATAATCCGAGTAGTGTCGTGAAGAAATTCTCCATGAAAGTTAGATTTTGAATTTACCGTAGTACCAGAAATTACACCTTGTCTGGCTCTCGCGTACTCAGCACCAAGGCCACTTCCTAATGTAGCTAGCTTCTTTTCTAACTTTCGCTCTCTTTCCTGCGATAACAAACGTCTTGTCATTCTCTCTTCCTTATTGCTCCCTCGGTGGAAGGCATCAGGATCGAAGTCAACGTCATCTAGTAGCTTTGTTGTACTTTTGCTACCAATGAAAACATGGGAGTGACTTTCACGATCGTAATGATTCCTAGGACCATTAAGTTTATCATGCCTTTTTTTATCGAGAGGATTAAACTTTCGTTTTTCAGATCCAAAATTTTCAAGTCTACCTTTGCCAAAAGTCATTGTATTGACTTCCATTCTAGAGGCATGGGTTTTTTGAAGACTGGCGTTTACATGGTAATCACAGAACTCTGTGTGGCGCTTGTCAACCCAAGAGCTACAAGTTTTCCCGTCCCGCTTTATGGACTTGCAAAATCCCAAATCACGAGCAGTACCGATCTCTAGAACTGTATCGGCGTCAGAGTTTAATGTTAAACTGAACTTGCCGGTATCTTCTCTTCCTCTTGGTGGAGGCATAATCTGTGGGTTAAGAATAGCAATAATAGTTCCTACTGTTAATTTCCAAAATTTCTCAAAGGCTGAGTCAAAAAGAAATAAGTCAAGTTCCCATTTCAAGTCTGTCAAAGTCACTGCCATAAATTTACCACGCTTCTCGTTCTTCGAGCATTGCTGATGGATTTTAGGTTCTGATTTAGAAGCAACAATTCCTAGTAATACAAAATCATTTTCGATGTCAGGAGTTGAATATTCAGGTGCTTTGACCTCTCGTAAAATGTCTGGTATTAAATATATTTTCTTCTCAGCTAATGTGCGGGTGAGGCGCTGGTGTGGGATAATCCTTTTTGTAAGATGCTGAGAGGAGTATGGCTCAAATTGTGATACTTCTGGCTCGTGATGATTTGAGCTGGGGTCGGATAGTTTGCTTTCTGGGTTTGCCTTTATTACTTTAGAGCCGTTTTTCTCTGAAGAAAAAGCCGTTTTGGTTTTGTTAGAACGTACATCTGACCGTAAATTTGAGATGGAAAGCCGTTTTGTATCTATATTGTCTAATTTTTTGACAGAATGTAAAATTTCTTCTCTACTAAACTCAGGTATACAACGGGGAATATCTGGAAAATCAATGGCATTTTGCTTTAAAATTTGGATTTGTTCCTGATTTATGTCGAAGGCACTACTTCTCTTATTCTTCATACGAACCTCCCTAATCTGACGCTCTCTATCTTGGGATCTTGTCTCAGCGATTCGCTCGTTAAATGATTTTGGCTGGTTCTTGGCTTTTTGTTCTATTTCAGCTGCTTTTAGATTCCAGTTCACACTTTGGCGAATTGTCTCGGGAAATAACCTATTCGATACATTATCATCTCTGCTTATTAAGCTTGGCGCTCTTTTTAGAGAAACTCCGTATCCTTTTACTCCTTTGTCAATTCCAAGTAATACTCTGTCTGTTTGTTTTCGAGGCAATAATTGTTCTACCCTCTTTATTGGAGAAGATGGAACATCAACAACTTGGCGGGGAGGAGATGAAATTACTTTTCTCTCTTTAGATTTGCTAATATATTTTTCTGAAGTGTTAATAAATGTTTTTTTTGTGCTACTTATTGTTGATTTAGATGAAAGTTTATCATGATTCGTGTTCAAACCCTGCTTGTTAACTTTTTGTAGTTTCTTTAGCTTAAGGCGTGCTTGTATCTCTTTTAACTGTAACTTAAGGGTTTCTTCATCATCATCATCATCATCGCTATCATTATCAGAGGCGACGCCCAAGGTTGCATTTTCTGCCCCTGCCGGAGGTGTGGAGGAATTTACACGCTTTCTTGGAGATGGCGATTGTGAATCATGCCTCCTAAGTTTTTTGAGATGTTGTCTGCCACTGGGTGTGCTTAAAAGCGCGTGGTGGGGGGAGCGCGGAGGCCATGGTATCTCCTCCTTAGCTGGTAAACAGTTACTGGAAAATTCGAAATTGAAAGGAAACGCTAGCTTACGCTGCAACATTCTATTCGAAGACTTGCTTGAACTCAGCTCGGAATCATCTATACGATTTCTATTAGGTAGTCTAATCTAAATCTGGGCCTCTCTATTGCGGGTTATGGCAACCAAGTGTTTGGATGGACTAGCGGCGAGTAAACATCGCGTCGTAATGCTCGGTAATTCGTGCTGGCGTACACACGCACCATGTCGCCTAGTAGAATCCAGCGATTGCCACAATGGAGACAAACGTCAGAAGGCGATTATCAGTACAAACACACACACATGATAAGACCTTGACTGACAACAAGTTTCAGTGTGATCAAGACAGCAAACAATCAAAGCAGGTATATTTATTACCAAAAGACGTCAGCAGTGAAGCCCGAATTATAAGCATTAAAGATCCAAAGCATTCTAATAATACTCGCTACTTAGTATGTCCAACAAAAGGAATCTTCGAATTCAAAAAGATTGCGGCGCCACTTTCTACCCCTCAGAGCTGGCTTATATGCCCTGCAAGTCATGAGTGTAACGAAAAAATAACGGATGACCTAGAAGAATTTGTTGAAGGATACATCACAAAAAATGCTCTACTATTCATCGCGACCCTAGTCGATCCTTTGTTCATTATCCTTCCAACTTTGATGCCTGCGCCTACGAAAATCTTATCTGAGCCTGTAAAAAGATTGTTCCTTTCCAGTGATGAATATCTCGATCGTCTAGTCTCTCGCTCGCCCCAGCTTGGATATCTCATGGAAACGGGCTCAATTAAAACCAGACTAGAGCAGAGAATAGTATCTGTATGTGATATGATCGAAGCTGGCGATGAAAAGATGTACCGTATTAATGACGACAAACTCATTTTAGAGTTGATAAACAAAGCCAAACGGATGGTTTCGGGTGGTTTACCCGAAAGTTTCGAAGAAAAATTCATCAGGAGATTTTTGGAAGCTCCAGTTATGAGCAAGAAACGAGAATTTAATTCTGATGTGGTCCAAGAAAGTAACATTATCGACGCAACTACTTCCATTCCGACCTCCACAGAAGCGCATGCTACACCGCTCTTAGAAAATATTGTTGATGACCATCACGCACAAGGTCCTATACCTGTGAAAAACCCTCTTCCCAAAAATATTTCTGCTGATGAAAAGTATAATTCAAGCCCTGATGCAGTAAAAGATCTCCTCCGTATCAGGACATGTCTTTGTTTCATAAATTCAAGCTACATATCCACCCAAGCTGGAGAATTAATCAAGAGTCTTATTAATGAAAACAAGTTCATCGACTTTTCTCCTTTAGACGCTCATCTTGCCGAATTAGTTAAGTTACGGCAGGACGCATTCTCTTCCAGGTCTATGAACGACTTTTCAAGAAAAAGATCCGTAGTAGAAGACGAAGGTTCTATGGATAGGGCCCACAAAAAGCAGAAGGAGCAAGATGATAAAAAAAGACAAGCAAAAGCCAGTCGAGGTGTCAAAGCATTGAAGAAAGTTAACGTAAGTGGTATGAAGAAAATGAACGAATTCTTTACGAAGAAATGATTGTTTCTTTCGACACAGCATATCCTATCGTAATATCTGTAATCTTACTATATGGGATTTGAATGGGTATTGTGAACGTGTATAATTAGTTGTAACTAAGAATGTCTAAATATGAGAATAGTTTGTCACCGGATCTTAAGTTATAGATCATTAATTGTGGAATCATAGGGTATATAAATTTAATAGGAGCCTCGTGCTCTACCTCTTGACCTTCCTGGCCCTCTTGTTGTACTAGTTCTAAGACGTCCATTATATAATCCTCGAGCACTGCTTTCCGATTTTTCAGAGGGAATTCCGGAGCTGCCTGTACTGCCCCTACCGCTACCCCTTGGTTTACTCCAAGCTCCTCGGACGCTTCGAGTTGATGTACCTACTTGTCGATGTCTTTCCTCTTCTTCTGCCTTTCTCTTCGCCTCTTCTAATCGTTTTTCCTCTTCAGCCGCTTTTCTCTCTTGGGCTTGAGCTCTCATGATAGATTCAGTTTCAATGGCGGCCAGATCTGCGCTGGCGCCTTCCCAGCCAGGATTCAGAATTAATCTTTGATTGTGTTCCGCCTGAGAAAGGATTCGGATCCATGTATCTAGTAGCGAAGATGCTGATTTTACGGTTCGCGATACAGTCTGTGATCCATTAGAGCTGATACAGGCTATTTGAATATGAACTAACGTCCATGTTTCCCTTTGCGCATTCAAGACTGGATACAACATTTTCTATGACTTTGTTTATGCCGCGTACATTCTCGAGCTCTTTTTGCAACAGTGAATCCCGAGCCTCTTCATTGCCACATCTTGGTCTTTTGTTTTGGTCTTTGGAAGCGCTACTGTTCCCCAAGTTACTCTCGTTATTGTGTTGACCAAGAATAATTTCTTGAAGCTCCTCATCCTCGTACTCTGAAAATTGGGATTCTTCAATGTCAGACATGTTTAGGCAAACAAGTTACGATTACTTTGAAGATGTGGCAAGAGAAATGTTAAATTTTAATCGTTTTCTTGCGCTAATTCGATTGTAGCTGCGCAAAAGCTGGCCATTCAACATACTTGTCGGTCTGATAAGCCTCGGAATGCAACCACGAGGCTCCTAATTGTAAGTGGGAGTCTAGTTGTAAATTTACAATTACATCACGTGGTATAAAACAGCCATACTCAGGGATTATTGCCAACAGAGGTACTGTTATGGCCTGCCACAACTCACATCACGAACCCGTGACCACGTCAAGAATGAATCATTGTTGGAAAATGCTGCTTAGTCAGCTGGGTGATTCGGTTAAACCCCCTCACCCTCTGTATTTAGAACACACACATTTTTCTCATACTTTACTCCACTACTATACATATTCTCCACATACCTAATCTTACCCTCTATCTATTCTCGCCACTGTGACTCCACTCTCTCAATAATCCTAACAATCATGGTCTTCCAAGAAAATTAATTAGATCCACCTATTGATGTCGACGTCCCCCAAAACTCCTTTTCAAACCAGAATCTCTGTTACGATGATGTTTCTGAAAATCAAAACCCCGGCCCCACTCAACAGTCTCTCCTCGAAGCTGCTCAATTAGCAGCCTCGAGAGCTCGTGAAGCAGAAACTTTGTTTGGCTCACCAGCCCGACTTCTCGACGAATATTGTTCTTCTCACGCCCGCGCTATTTTACCAGAGCCTCGAGCTCAAACCCTCCGCAACTGCACCTCAGAACTAACAACAATTGCTGCTAAGCACTTCAACGCATACATTCACGGTACCTCATCTATCGAGAAATCCAGCCCTGTGAAGACAGCGAAAGTAAACGTCTCCCAAAGCTACGCGGGTGCCGCCAAACGAGGCGCACAGAAGACCCCTCCCTCCACAAAGAAGCTAAATGCTCACGTACGAATTGAAAACGCTAAACCAGACGACAAATTGAACGTTCGCCTCCCATCCAACAGTTCTCTGCACAACGCATCGGGCTATGCAATACAGACGCACTTAAAGTCTAAGCTCGGCAGCCAAAGTAAGCTTCTATCAAATATTGTATCAACAAAGACAGAATTTGCTCTCCGCCCGAGTGCTGGTAATGCCTTAAACGAAAAACTGGAAACAGTTGATCTGTTTGGGACTGTTCCCATTGAGAAATCCTCGCCCTGGATGTCCTACAGGATTAAGAATGTCCCTCGATTCTACGGGACAATAAACCAAAACTTGCAATACTGCCTCGAACCGGTCACGATCGAAGCCGTAACAGCTGCTGTAGCAACAGCAGCTAGCGCTACTCCCGTCCCAGGATAATGAGACAAACCCAGAAAGCTCAGACACAACCTGGATTGCTCGCTTTCCTCTAGAGCATAGCCGTCTTCCGCGTATTCTTTATCTCATTGGGTGCCGCGCCGTCACCCGAATTCTTCCTAAACGCTCGTCGGTAGTACAGTGCAGGACGTGCTGGTTTTGGCACAACAGTCGCGCTTGTTCCTCTGCCCTAAGATGCCGCCTTTGTGAGTCCACCCAACACACAGAGAAGGACCACAATAACCTCTGCGCCGCACCGGCTGGACATACCTGCCCTCCGCGATGTGTGTACTGTCACGGCCCTCATCCAGCAGACGATCCAACTTGTGAGCTACGGCCACAATCCTCTAATCCTCCAAGGACAAAATCACAGGTTGTCGCCATCCAGAAGATCTTCTCTGAGGCGCGCATCCGCCGCCAAACAGAAGCTGGATGCGTTAAACATTCTGCCGCCCCGCAGGGCTCCAGCACCTCTCACACAGCATAGCGCACTAGCTATCCTGCAGTTTCCCAAGTAGCAGGACCATCAACATGATCTGCAGCCGCATCCACGGCGGACTATTTTCTTAAACCCTTTTGAGATCTTGAAGACATCGGCCGGTGCGTCAGATGAGCAGATGGAACTTTGATAAGATAGAAATCGACGTGACAACCTTTCAACTTGCTTTGTACCAACTCATTACGTACTAACTTGCCCTCATATCCGTGGGTATTGGACTTACACCAAAGGGGGTTATTTTTGATTTTTAATTTTTTTCCCTTATATATCATTTATTGTGGGTTAATAAGCTTGGTCAAACCTCGACGGAGAGAGTATCTGCCATGACCTCAAATATTACCACGTGTTCTCATGTGAACGATTCGTCATGTACAACTTATATAGATGATGGAAGACGTAGAAGAGAGAGATATATATATACATTCGAATAACCAACCTGACATTTGTCGACCCTTGTGATATCACATTGTAAGACCTCCCAACATTTATATCATTTACCATAATTGTATCTTGGTCATCAGATACTCTCTTATTTTGAAGATCAGGTCTCATGTCCCTAGGTTGGGGAGTCGTGGGCCTCCGACAACTGAGGCAGTAAGCTTTGGCGTCCTTTTTCCATTTGGATTTTAGATAGACGTTAAATATAAAACAAACAAACTATGGTCTGCCAAGGGGTTTGTCAGGAGCTAGCTTAATAAACTAGCCCAACCATGTACAGTCAGACCCCTGTTAAGACGACATTTCTTCCGGAACTGACTTCGCTCCCATACATTTACCGATTACACGATTATCGTTCCTCAACCTCTGAATATCGTCTTTACCAGGGTTTTTTGCTAGATTGTTGCTAACAATGCCGGCAAAAAAGTGAATTTCTGTGGAGCAACGACGTGCTCTACGACGATGGGCGCACCGCCAGGTCCCAAAACCAACCAAAAAACAGTGCATTGAGTGGTTCTTAGCTGAGTACGGCCATCGATTAAGCCAGTCCACAGTCTCCGAGTCCTTGAGCAAGACCTTTGCGAAACTCAACGAAGCTCCAAGTACTACTGCGCTACGATAGCGAGCTGGAAAATGGCCTGACCTTGAGAGTATTAGAGCGATTAAAGACGGCAAATGGGAGTATATTAATTAATTCATTTTATTGTCCTGTCTTAGTCTATGACTATGTAGGACATGCAGGTCCTCTCTGCCTACAGGCCAAGGATACCTATACCAGTAGTATATCTCCTCCTATGCCTCCCATACAGCTCTCCTCAAACAGTACCACCCCTCACAAGTCCTCATTCGATCATACACTAAGAGGAGCCCTTTGCCCTTCATTATCTCCCCTCTCCAGCCAACGAAACGAGGGCCATTTGCGGGTGTATGGCAGCCGGAAAAAATCGCAAAAACCACTGGGTGCGGGGCTCTTTTAATACCGACTTTAGGAATAAATGCGAAGACATATTTCCCCTTCTGAAGCGTTCGAAGAGGCCGGCCAGCTGGGCGCTGCAGACTTGTGGGTACCTCGGGAAATTCACGCTCTGCCTTTCTAGCCTCCTTCCAACTCCTTCCCGAAGGTCGTGCTGAAATGTCAGAAAAGTCTTGACAGAGCGTGATTGCTGTATAGTAGCTTAGCCTAGCTTCTTTTGTGCCGTCCAGGGCGCTGGGGAGTGCCGTTGACTCATCGACGAAAGAAGCCCTCCTGGCTAATTAGCCGAAATCTTGGTCTTGGCGCCCACAAAAAATCCAAAGTTGAAAACTCCTCAAAAATATCGGTCCCAGCATGTTCTTCAGGGACCTGTCTCCCCCCCTCGCTCCACATCTCAGCCGCCTGTTCTTCCTCAAGTTGTTTGTCCCATTAGAGCAACAGTCCCCTATTAGCCATGACCCAGGCTTTGTATTTTTCGTCTTGATTTCCTCCTTGCTGGTATTAATAGCGTCGTAAATATGTAGCGAGTGATGGCTAGAGATTAATGGGGCAAGCTCCTGTTTGCAATTGGAGCAACTTCTTTATTGGTGGTTGAAGCGAGATGATGGGTGGTTAGAGATGGGTTGAGGACTCAGAAGATAATGATGAGAGAGGCATTGTCGAGAAGTTGTCATATGGAGATGTGTATGTTGGGATTACAGGGTGATATCACGTCTCTACTGGAGTAGGTAAAGCTATGATATATTTGATTTGTCGAGGATTTCTCTACTTCTAATCTCATACTATGAAGTACAGCTAGGGGTCAACCCTTGTATGCTAATCTGGTCATGTGATCTATGTCACATGACTAGTTAATGTGTTCTACTAACAGTGTATGAGGTTGCTTTCGACTTCGAGTCGTCAATTGTGTAAGTAATATGGAGATTGTTTTAATTTCCTATTGTATTAATTGCTTAAGTTATCTGCGTGACAGGACCTTCTTCTATATACATGAATAAGGGGTTATCTGCACACTAGTGGATGTTCCAACAAGTCTTCTTGTCTAACCGAGAAAGGAAGGCTGTGAGAGATCCTAGCGCTAATAGATACCATTAGGAATCTATTGGGAACTACTATGTCATACCAATGAGTGATGATCTAGGTCAATCATATCTCATGGCGCATTTGCACATGATTCTAACGTGAATAGCTTATTGTAATGTAGTCATGTTACTCCCCTAATTACAATAGCAAGTTCCCGAATTCGATCTTACCACATACCACCTCGCCTCGGGGACCGATCAAGGAGCCGCCCCAATATCTAACGCATGCTTGACTTATTAACAGCCATCAATCATTATTAGATCTATGACGTTACTTAAAACCGTAGGGAGGAAGTAATTCACAACATACAAAGCTCGGGATCTCGACCATGGGGTACCGTTGTTCTGATAGTATTATACTACTTGAGGAAGAACAGGCGGCTGGGTCCGATAATTTGAAAGCGAAGAGGCTCTAGTGGGCATTTTTTTTTTTGCATCAGATTTTAATTGCGTATGCAACTATCTAGCTATGACACAATATCAAAGAAAAGTCTAGTGGGCATGCTTGGACTGACATTCTTAAGCGGTTTTCGACATCGGAATTTTTGTGGGCGCCAAGATCGAACTTTCGATTAATCAACCAGGAGAACTTCTATTTTCGATGAGTCAACGGCACTCTCCAGTTCCTCAGATGGCACCAAAGAAGTTGGGAAAAGCTAATCTACAACAAACCTACTATATCTAGACTTTTGTCTCATGTCAGCACGACCTTTGGGAAATACTTGAGGAGAGTCTAGAAAGGTAGAGAGCAAATTCCTTGAGGTACCCCACTAGTCTACAGCGACCAGCTGCCCGGCCTCTTCGAACGCTTCAGCAGGATCACTATATCTTTCGGATTAAGTCATAATTTTGGTATTAGAAGAACTCCGCACTCAGTAGTTCTTAGGAATTTTTCCTGGGTGCCATACACCCGCAAATGGCCATCGTTTCGTTGGCCGGAGAGGGGAGATAATGAAGGGCAAAGGGCTCCTCTTAGTGTATGATCGAATGAGGAATTGTGAGGGGTGGTACTGTTTGAGGGGAGCTGTATGGGAGGCATATGAGAAGATGGGCCACCAGATAGGTATCCTTAACCTGTTAATGAGTGTCTTTATTGTGACACTTGAGTCTAACTGACTATCACATTGGGCTCCTCTCTGACCCAGGCCACACCTGTTACAGGCTGTAGCTGTCGTCGGATCAATTGGTGTTGGTATACAGCAGAGCAAGTCCAGAATAAATCAGTTATTTAATGAAATCTAGGGAAAGAAGATTTCTCAGTTCTCGCTGTATACATAGGGAATTGTAATTGTCAGCGCCGATCATAACGATCTGTGTTGCTAAGCAACCATATCCAGACCGCAACATTGGTAGCTCCCGTAGCTAGCTAGGCCCTATATACCATCCCTACCGTACTGGCGCAGACAGTACAAACACAAGGGATTAATCCCGTAACAGTAACCATGTTAATTTGGAATCTGAGTTTATGCGGTCCCTTGCGAAGCGCTTACACCTTTATGGTCAAGCGCTGTTGTTGCCTATATAGAGACTCATCTTTTTTTTTTTTTTTTTTAAATCATTTAATGTGTATTCAGCTATCTAGCTATGACACATGACCGGTGCTATGTATACATATTGGATGACTCTTTTGACATTAGAGACACTCATACTCTGGATTTCATTTGCAAATACCACCCTGAGGTATGTTTGCTTACACAAACAGTCGACCCTCCTCCGTTAGTACCCACCAAAGGGAATTTAAAAACCTTTAGTTATCCAAGCATGCCTTCGTCATCCATGCATACCAGCGCCGCGAGAAAAGTGGTTGTGTTTTGCCGGATTCGAACCAGCGATCTGCTGTCCCAAGTGGAGTAGGTGCCCAGGCTACTCAAACTATACCGGAGAACACCACCAGGAGGCGGACCACGACACCTTCCATCGTTTGCTTGTTTTTATAGTGTCAGCTGCACTCTCGCAACCGAAGTCTTGGCACGCAAAAAGCTCAATTTGTAAAAACTTCTTTCCAAGATTCAAACTTCCACGCCCGTCGAGACTGTATCCAATCCTCTGCATCATCTTATTAACTTGTCCTGATCCCTCTCACATCCATCCCAAGGAATTGTCTCCCAGATCTGTGCGCCACGCTTTGCATCCTCCGTCGGGTGTAAATATCGGCGTGGGCGTGTATCTGGCGACCAGCTAAGGCCAGAGAAAGTCGACAAGAGGTGTGATCATTGGGATTAGGATGTACTAGGTCGTACTTGTAAACTTGATGAGGTTTAGGTAGGAATCGATTTCGTTGGGAGTGAAAGATTGATATGGTGGAGTAATTTGAATTTTTGCCTCGTGGGCCAACTTGTTCGGTATTGCGAAGTTTGACTGAACTTGGCTCTGGGAGAATATTTCACTCCCAGGTTCGTAGAGGACACCGCTTACAGGTGTTCAGTCTTGCCCTCCAGAGACTCATCTTACGCTACGCGTAATTGAACAATTTCACGAATAGTCTTCCGTGATGTCTTTATTTTAAGATAGAATGTAAACTCTATTTTAGGCATACGTCAGCGAGAAGCTTATATTCCGTCAATCATAACACCTCGTACAATGCTTCTGTCCTCTTTTGTTATTTGAGAGAACAACAATATATTTCCCGTAATAAATAACCATTCATCTCTAAAGATCACTACTGAGGCATACCAGTTGACCAGTAGTAGAATGCTAGAGCATGAGACGTCAACTCTCCCGATAGAGATCTACCTTAAACAAAGGCGGCTGCA
Organism: Blumeria graminis f. sp. triticale; assembly: GCA_905067625.1. Taxonomy (NCBI): domain Eukaryota; kingdom Fungi; phylum Ascomycota; class Leotiomycetes; order Helotiales; family Erysiphaceae; genus Blumeria; species Blumeria graminis. The sequence goes on from LR898477.1 coordinate 8,603,873, forward strand.
ATATAACGGGTTATCCAATAGACAATTTCAACTGCACGCAGAAAAATCCAATATTTTGATGGCGATAATTGAAGTAAACGCAATCAAAATAGGAGAGATGATATAGCGGAATGGTCCTTAATCTGTAGCAACATAGAGTCTAAAACAGGACAGAAAGTAGCCGGTAAAAACGTCGCGTTCAAGGAATGGTCAGAATCGTGGACGAGCCAGAAGGAGCGACACTTGGGTCCCCGAGAGCAAGCCAATCCGGTTGAGTGGAATGCTGTAAACTTATACAACGACAAGAAAACAGGTAGACTTATGATGACCTATAGAGAGTCACCTATCCAAATCCACCAAAACCTTAGCAGGACCCAGAGTAGCATTGCCATACAAGTAAGAAGCGAGCACATGGGCTCAATGCTTACTTATACAGAAGGAACGTGCCAGGAGTAGGAAAACTATGCTGCCAATGTGGATATCCATCCCAAAATATAAAGCACATGGTGATGTCTTGTCCAAGATGGGCAAAGGGAAGAGGTGAGTTGCTACGAAAATCGACAACTCGACCTTTCGAAGCTATGGTAAATAACGTCAAAGATATGACTAAAATTTCACAGTGGATCCAAAAGGAAGGATGGCTAGAGTAGTTTCGGATGACCGGGGAAATCGAGGCGTTAATCAGGCGAAGAGAGGAAAATGGATACACAGGACAAGGACGGAATCCACACTGGCAACAACAGTGTGAGTGCAATTCCTAGAGGTAAGACTATAATGGCGTAGAGTCCAATCAGACAGCTAAGGGGGTTTTACTGCAAGGTCTCCTATTTAAATATTAGAGTTTGTAGACACCTGCATGGGCCCATAGGGCGCCAAATCGGGCTAAATGAAATCAAATTCAAAAATTCAAAACATTCATCTCAGTGTTTATCAGTTGGATTCAGCCAGACTCTCCACGGAACCATCGACCCAAAAAAACGGTGGCAACAAAAACTGCGTGCGCGGGAAAAAGTTTCAAAAAACCTGCAGCCCCAGCCAGGCGAGGCCTAGACATCGGGACCACATGAGGTGCGCATATTCATCTATATCTTCCTTCTTTGTAACAGTCGAGGCCGACTTTATCCAATCTACCATCTACGTATCGGGTGCCGGGTCCGCTCCGGAAACTCATCGGATGGCTTTTCCTCCATGATCAAGGGTTAGTGATGAGAAGGGCTTCGACCCTACCATCTGATCTGATCGTGGTTAGCTCCATGATAATAGTGATAGGGGAATGTGTTGAGAGACGAAGACGAAACAGACCGCGAAAGCGACTGGGAATTCTCGTCTAAGTGAGGATTCTGATATTCAGTGTTGGCTCTGCAGGCTCTACAGTGAGAGCTGGAGGTTCGTAGCGGACACCAATGAAAGGTGTCGAGGTGAATTAAAAAATAAGGTATCGAGAATAGTCCCCCTTCCTTAACCTGTAGGCAGAGAGGACCTGCCTGTTCAGTAAAGATATAAACTAGGAAAGGGAAATAATATAAACAATAATAACACTAATCTTAGAGGTCTCGTGAAAAAGACTGTAAACCCGTAAAACTTGAGACTCGTTGCATACGATTGCAATGATCAAGCTAAGTCACCTGATGAGTCGTGGTGCACTGTTGAGAGTTGTATTTGGTTGGCATATTTACTCTGATGTTTGGGTAGACGTCTCAAGTAAAACGCCAACGCTACTGGAGAGATTTAGTCATAGTACACTGTAGTAACATGTACATGCACTCTGTTATCACACGTAGATACTCGCAGAAGACATCTCTATATACCGAGGTCTTCTTTGGATTAAAACAGTGGAGATTTGATCAATATACATTTGCTGTACATTTTTCAATTGACCATCAGTGTCCAACAAAACCTGTACAGGTTAGGCACCCGGATACAGGATAGAATTCCAAAAAACCCAGTAATTCTTTCTCTCGTGATGGACAACCTTCGTGTGTTACGACTGTTAGATGGAGATATTACTGAAACACAACTTGAATGAATTGAAAAATTCATATTTATTTAGATTAACGTGTCAGGAAATCGGGAGCTACCGCACCGGGTCTCAACATGCAGCTATTGCTTAAACTCCTTTTTTTGAACCAGATTTTAATTGCATATGCAGCAATCTAGGCATGGCACAAGATCAGAGGAAAAGTACAGAAAATATGACTCTATACGCAAGAAGAGCACTCATACTTCGGGTTTCATTTGCAAGTACCACTGCGAAGTTATGGTGGCTTTTTCTTCACCCCAAGTCAACCCTCATCCGTCGAGACTGTAGACTTCCTTTACATCATCCTGTAAACTTGTTCTGATCCCATTCACGCTCGTCCCAAAGAACTGTCTCCCAGATTTGTGCGCCACGCTTTGCTTCCTCCTTCGGATGTAAATATCGGCGTGGGCGTATATTTGATGACGAGCTGAGGCCAGAAAGAGTCGACGAGAGGTATGGTCATTGGAATGAGGATGTACTGAGTCGTAATTGTAGACTTGATGAGAGTTATGTAGGATTCGATCTCTTTGGGAGTGAAAAATTGACATGGTGGAGTATTTTGAGTCATTACCTCGTGGACCAACTTCTTTGACATTGCGACGTTTGACTGAACTTGGCTCTGGGAGAATATTTGACTCCCAAGTTCGCAGAAGACATCACGTACAGGTGTTCAGTCTTGCCCTCCTCATTGTCCTGTTGAGTCTATGAATTTGTAAAGACATGTAGGACCTTTCTGCTCACAGGTCGGGAGTAACTATGCTTCGAGTAGCTCACTCTCTCCTATGCCTCCCTCACATCTTCTTTCCAGCAGTGATACCCCCATATGTCTTGTTAAACATTGAGGATCAAATGAAAAATTTAAAGTAAAATTATATAGATGAATTCTCTCCTCAACTCCTCTCCAGCTTTGATGCTATATACCCATCTGAAACTATTTCCGGGAGAGAATATCTTCTCCACTTTTTCCAAAATTACATATGAAATATATTACATGTGTTGGAGATGAAAAGATCTCAAGTTAGGACTTTGAACATCATGACTATCCTGAACACCAAGTCTCTGGTGAGATGTCAAAGCTCGAGTGAGATAATCCGAGAAGATGTGTCATCCTAACATCCAAAGATTCTCATTATCAGATTCAATAGGTCCCAGATTATCAGTTGTTTGATAGGTCTTCATTCGAGCACACACTGTGAGGAGCCATTATCCCGTCATTATCCCCCTCTTCAGCCGACGAAACAATGACCGTTTGCGGGTGTGTAGCTGCAGGGTAAAGTCTCAAAAACCACTGGGTGCGCGCCTCTCCTATTACGAGGAGGCCGACAAGCCGGGCGCAGCAGACCTGTGTAAATCTGAGAGCGTCTTTCAACCTTCCTAGCCTCCTCCTTACTCCTCCCCTGATTCATACTGCAGGACAAATAGTAGGTCGTGAAAGGATATCAGAAAAGTCTTGGTCGAGAGTGACAGTCGTGAAGAAGCCTAGCCTAGCATCCAAAAGTCGTTGCGGACGTGGGGTCGTCGAGTAACTCATTTATTTCAGATGCCCTCCTGGCTAGTAGATTCGGAAGTAATGATTAGAAGGGACGATACTATTGACAAGTCGAAATCTGCTTTTCTTGAGGGCGGATGGGTCTTTTACTTTGCTTTCATGGGCTTTTTGTTTGCCCGCCGGCGGGTAGCATATGTTGTGATGTAACGAGGGCTTCTCTGACTACCGTTGTAGCGTTTGGTACGGCATTATCTTTCCTCATTCCCAGCATCATTATCATCGTCTTGGTCGTCTTATGTATTATCGAAAGCGTATCTTTGATGGAGGGGAAGATGACTCAGCTAATAGTTTATAAGGTGTTGCCCAAACACGACTCTGCAGACTCTACAGCGAGAGCCGGAGGTTGGTCGGGGACATAACAAGCAAGTGTTGAGTTTCGTTTCCTGTAAATTCTCGGAATTTACCTAATGATTTTTATATTGGCACTAAATAGAGTCATGAAAGAATGTCAGCACGCTAACCCATTTGAGCGTGGTACAAAATTTCAGAAACTTCAACTGCTGGCGCGTGGCGAGGTGGAGTCGTGGCGATAGATATCCGGGTGGATAATAAAAGAGGATAGAGGCAAGAACTGGACTCTGGATCTTGGCAGTCTGATTTTTGCCCAATTTTTCCTCTCGTATATCGAGTTAGCCGTAGCGGCGGTTACAAGCCTTTTATGTGCAGGGCTCGTGCCTCTCACATTAACACCGTCGAATCAAGTCAGTTTCTCGGCCAGGCTCTGGTCGGCATGGATGAATATACAGTGCTTCTGGGATATAAAATGTTAACCTCAAAACTGGGATGTTTAAGGGATTAGCCCTGTAGGCGCAGTTGGGCTAGCTCGTAATAGGTTAGTATGTCTCTCCTCATCACCCCGCTCGCCATGAAGTATGGTCCAATCGCTTAGAGAGACACATTTTCAACGACATTTAAGGCTGCACAACCCATCCTCATCAACATCACCATCAATTCACCCTCTATTCCGGCAAACAATGTCTCTCGAAAAGTTTGCTTCAAAAGCTAAAGTTTGCAGGCACATAACTCGCTATCAATGTATTGAAATAAGAGCATTAAGCGACTTGGCTTCACACTACAACATATATCCGACGAACTTGGCTTCTCAAGAAGGCAAGTGCAACTTGCGTGTGCTCGAGAGACTGGGAATCCCATTTCTCGCAAAGGATGCTCACCTAAATTAAGCGTGGAACAAGTTGATGAGCTTGAGGCTTTCGTCCGGGAATCTCCTGAAAATCGACAGATGTGCTATTTGGAACTAGCAATGGAACCATTCAGCCACTGGAGATGAAATGAGCATTAATTTCAAATGCCCTCAATAGAATGGGTTACAGCAGATACAATGCACGGAAGATGAATAGCAGTGACAAAGGAAAATGGAGGGTATACAAAATGTTAGGATGGAGCAGACTAACACAAAACACGTAGCACGCTTTCATTCTAGCTGCGAGCTATACTGAGGACTTCGATGTTTACTTTTGTAACGCAGAGCGATTATTTTTAAAATAGATGTGTATTTTTAGATAATATCAATTGATTTTTTTTAATTTTAAAATTTAAATGAGGACCATTGTACATTTCATTTAGAGTTGAAAACCATCCCCATAATTTAGACTTTCACGGAATATCATTGGATAGTACTCCTTGCTTGCATAACTAGCCGAGTAACTAGACATTGGCCTGCATGAAGACCATATATATTAAGGCAATATGTACAGGGACCTAACCCCAGTCATTTTGACAATTGTACTTTTGATACCCATAAGAGACTGTAAGTCTAACGATCCAAACTGGGAGGTTAGGTCACGGCACTTAAATAAATACGATCTAGCGCACCTCTGTTAGTAGTGACCGGATTGCGTGAAAAAAATTATGCGGAGGGTAAGATAGACTAGTGACTTGTATGCTACACGGTGTGACAAGAGTTATCCAAAATGTCACTCTGGAGCTACTATACGAAGATCGCACGGTCTGGCCACGACAATTGCCACATCATAGCATTCATACCATCGACATACAAAAGGATAGAAAAAGACATGGATAAGTTCCACTGCGAACTATTCAAAGAGAAGACGGACGGGCGCTATCCTAAATCTTGCAAAAGGCCGAGATGTCCGTATCCAAAGAAAATCCGGCCTTATCTACGCCTCTGGAACTGCCTCATACATGATATCACGCAAGAGCCCCACTATTGGAATCTGGAATGGTCGCTGACCCCGGATCCGCTTCGGTCCGCTTACCCGGGTTAAACTCGGGCCGAGTGCGCGTCGCTTAGGCATTGCGACGCCGGGCCCGTCCGCCTCGCTTGGGTCCGGTCTACGTTTGGCTTGTGACGAAAAGTCCAGCTGGCCTGCACTGCTCCCGCTGACTGACGCCATCATGTCCCCAAACACATGATTTTCCAGGGCCTCGGCTGGCAGGTCGAATACCCAATCACGCGATTCCATCAATTTAACGAATCGAGCCACCATCTCCTCATCACTATGCGCGCTCGGTCCGCTGCCCTTGAGCGTCTGCCGGCTGCCAATCACCAATAGCTTCGTCCGGGCACGCGTGAAGGCCACATTAATGCGGCGCCAATCTTTAAGTAACTCCCCGATCGATTTCGCCTCGTTACTGCGAACAAGGGAAAGAATGATGACTTCTTTATCTCGACCTTGGAAGCGGTCGGTCGTGTGCATTTCTACTTGGCTATGTGCGCAGAGACTGTGCTTGAGAAGTGCAAGTTGTGAACGGTAGTGCGTCATGACCCCAATACTAGAAGCTGAAATTCCGACGCTGAGGAGTCCTTGTACCAGATAATTACAAATTTTGGCTTCGGTTGGATTTACGATTCTATTGCCTTTTGCCTCCTCACGCGCCAAAGGAAGCAATGGATCCGTGTTTATAAATGAGACCTTCGTGCTAGGTTTGATAAGTTCATGAAGCCAGCAGCTGCTGCTTGTTAATCCTGGGCAAACACAGCTTTGACTACGATGAAGCGTCAACGGAGAAAAGTGATGATTCTCTAGCCCTCTTATATCCGGAATAGAGATTTCGCGCTGAGAGACTTGCGTGTTTCCACATTTGAGTCGACCACCATAGATCAAACAGTTGCTTAAGGTCATTACCTCTTCACACATCCGATACTGATGTTCCAAGTACACAACTGAGCTAGGATGCATGTCAGAGAGATGCTTAAAAAGACTAATATCTAAGCCCCCCTTTCGCGCCTCTTCATTTTTTACAAGTGGAGGTAATTGGAAATGATCACCCACGAGTACAAAGGTACGGGCAAGACGGATTGGCCCCAGGCAGACGGGAAGTGTGATCTGAGAGGCTTCATCAACGATGCAGTAATCAAAAGTCCGCTCACTGAAAACAGCATGATTTATTCCAAGACATGTAGTTGCAACGACGGGCGTTCCATGCCAACATCTCTGGATCTCTTCAAATGAGTGTTTGGGACTGGCAGCCAGGGTGACGAATCCCTGTACTTCGGGAATAACTTTGGATATTTGACCTAGGCGCAGAATCATGATGCCGTCATGCTTCAATTTCAGAAGAATATTATCTACGGCTGTATGAGTATACGATGTCAAAAGAACACTTTTCCCCCGCGAAACCAAAGCTCTTATGATATGTGCAATAGTTGTGGTCTTGCCAGTTCCAGGCATACCAAGGACAAGAGCATAATCCTCGGCATTCATAACTTTTTGAATGGCTTCTTTTTGATCCACATTTACGAGCTCACTATCTTGTAAGAGTAAAGATGTGGGATTATTTCTAAACTGAGGCTTCTTCAGATCCACGATTAGGTCACGTATGTGACGAGAACCAGAAGGCTCATCGACCATTATCCGAATCAGATTATTTCGAATAGTCGCCATGCCATTACTTAGCTCATCTTTATCCAATCGGTAGTATACAAGAGATCTCTTTAATCCCTCACCTCCATCAGAATGCGTACCTTGCTCTGAATCTTGGGTTCTGTCTCCAAAAACTTGGTTATTAAGCGCATCGAAGCCAGGCTGGCGAGTCCATTCATTATAAAGTCTACGATCTACTTTGACAGTAATTTCATGCCGTAAAACGCGAATCACAAATCCGTTGGCGAGAGCAAAATGACCATTCTCATCAGAAATCACTATAGGGTCTCCAACAGTCATCTGCGAGTCCAAAAACGAAAAACTAGAAGTTGGCTTCGCTTTTATCATGGTGTACTGAAATCTATTGATCTTCGAATAATTCTTGTCTTCGCTAAAAGTATTACTTTGGATAATGACATGAGAGAAACACCTGCCAAGCTTTTCACGTTCAGAACTAAGCATAGTCCATAATTCTCGTCGGAATTTGGAGATTTCTTTTTCTTCCTTCATCAGAAGATCATCCCACTTCAAGAAAAATTCCTTGTGTCTCGGTGTAAGATGCTTAAGAAGGTCACTGAAGGTTGCCTTTAGCTTATATGTCTCGCTTTCTGCCTCATCAACGAACTTATGGTAAATAAGACACGGAATCTTCGCGTAACACGAATTACATAAATTATCGTTTTTCAGCATTGACGGGAGTTTCGAATTGCGTTCCATCGCATGACAGGCAAGCCTATTCCGTTGCATAATCATGTGGCAGATATCATGTCGGACTGCAGGTATCCGTATTGTTTCCGATGTTTCCATGTAGTATAGAATTCCATCTGCAATATTGACATCATATCTATCAGATAAAAGTAGATTGTAGAGCGTTGTTTGGGCACGGTGAGATATGCTTTGGTTTTTACCGGTCTTGACTTCAAATGGAACAGTCAATGTTCGGTTCTCTTTTCTATCTTTTATGGTCACTTGAACAGTCGCATCTATGTTGCCTTTAATCCCATACATTGGAGACCAGACATGCTGTTCGACTTCGAGTAATTTAGAAATACACATAAGAGCAGTACCACCGTTAGATAATTTGAGGTGGGCCCCTGGCTATAAGATGATTTAGTTAACGAGGCAGCTTGTTTAAATATGCCACTGACCTTTGGTTGAGGCGAAACAAATAATCCAGCCCAGGACTGCAACTCAGGCATCTTGGTTTTTAAGTGCTTGATGGCCTCAACTACATGAACCTTGATTGTATACAGATCCTCAAGGTGCCTTGTAGTTATTTCTTGGATAATATTATCTAACCATTTTGTATCCCATCGATTCGATTGCATGGCTGACTGAAATATCTCATGAAGAATTGTACCATAAACTAAAGGGGCAGTTTTTTCACTTGTGGCCTTGACCCTCTCCTGAAGGATGGCTCGGCGGATACAGCCAAAGGAGTCAGCAACTACTGTAGAAGATATAAGATGATCAGGGTGTAGAATGAGCAGATTGTTTTCGTTGTCAACTATGCATCGACCGGTACAATCAAAGCGTCCAATGATATGAACATAAGCTTCAATGGGCACTGGAGTGTCTAGCCAAATTCCCCGCAAATGAACAACCCTGAGATCTATTGTGCGTCCATCGCTAAGCATCAATATCTTTTCGTATGGTGTCAGAGATTTATCAATCACAGGGAGCGAATGTTGTTACCTTTTCATTACTCTGGCGACTTAAAGAATCTTCATATACAGAATCCATAACTTTTGTCACCAAGTATCGTTGAATGGCTCCAACTTTTTGGTTTAAAAGCTGAAAGATATTTAGTAACTCTTGACCGTGCATATACTATGAAAATCTTGTACATACAGCCGTCCGACTGTTAGGTGTCTGACATGTTGCTTCTACAGCCACAAAATCGGCATCATTTAGGTCACCATCAGCAAATTCATCCTCTGACTCGTTTCTTGCGGGGCTAGATTCTAATTTCGGAAGCTTTGGTGAAGTCTTCGTAATCGTGAGTGTCGACTTTTCTATCGGTCTTTTATCATACTGAGACACAAGAATTTCCAAGTCTGCGGAGAAGATATCGTCCTCAGAATCATCAAAATCGCAAACTTCATCATTTGATACCGGCTGGCAGCTACGACTGCTATCGTCTTTTCTTGGCAAAGTCGAGTGAGATGTGGGTGTAGCTTGTTGAACAGTCAATAGAGGTACAGGATTTATGGACGCTGTCAAGTTATTCGGCGATTGATGGATAGGTATTCCTTGCTCAATCCCAAATACTTCAATAAGGCTTGCATCTAATTCGTCATCGTCAAAGTCACCATAATCAGAAGATGCACGCGTAGCTGAAGATAATGTTTTGTCTATGGGATCTTTCGTTATTTTGCCATCATCCAAGCGCTTTGTATCTGAAAAGCTTTTGCACGGGATTTCCGCTAGATGAAGACTCTCAGGGTTGAAATTGTCAAGTTCTAGACCACAATCAGGTTTGGTATGAAATTTTGACGCTGGATAAGATAGTTTGGGTTGAGTAAAACCCTCCTGCACCCTTTCTATTAGGACGGCCAATTTCGAGGGACAAACCTTAGTTGAATTCTTCAGGGCATCATTGAAAGATCCACCTACACTGTCTCTCCTCTGCGGGAACTGATTCCCACAACTCTGAGCTCTTCTAAACTTTATCGTAGTCCTTGGAGTCGTGCTACCATGAGTTGGCTTTGGTGAAGATGTCTGCATTAGGTGAGCTAGAACAGGGATCGATGGGCCTCTTTGTGTGGATAATTCTGGTTTATTAACAGAGAAGCGTCCCCAAAGCTCCGTTCCAGGATCAAACTGATGGGAAGCAAGAAGGGGTGACGATGCAACAGGAGATGAACTTCGAGCCCGTTTCCTCGCGGTTCTAATGGCCCCAAATCTTGGACCATTATCCTGGCCAATACCTTTATTGTGATCCCATTCTATCTTGTCATCTGGTGAGACTTCATGGACCGATCTTCTAACATCTCCCATTCCAATTAAGTCGGGTAAGGCTAATTTGCTGCATGGAGTCGAAGGATTTTCTTGTAAAGTCGAGGCCGATACATTATCATGCTTATTTATTGGCACTCCAAATGATGTAGTTCTTTCTTCAGCCTTCTCAACTATGTCTCTTGAAATATTCTCTTTTTCTTCATTTCCCAAGCCCTCGGAGGTTGCTTTAATCTTGTTGTCAGCATCAAAGTAGCCATTGAACTGAAAGTTGCTAAGCTTATTTTTTGTGACAGAAGATATAGGTATTGGAGGTTTTTCTTGCAAGGGCTTCGTCTCTGCTTTAGGGGCTTGGTTCTCAGAGAAGCTTTTATTCCTGTTCCATTGTGACCGATTTTGCTGAGATATTTTGTCAGATTCAAATGATAATTTGAGAAGAAGCAATTTTACCTTTGACCTAGAGGAATAATTGGTGTCAGAGAATGATTTCTGAAGTGGCATGCTTCCATGTGGCTCAACATGGGCTTTTCAACAATGTGGTTATCGCAGGATGCTTGCGGTCCACATTGGAACGTGCGGTGATCAGGGGGGGCGTCCCAGACGCGGGCTTTTTTTTGTACGCGACGTAAACCCTGATTAGAAATGGACATAGTCAACCGCTGAGGTACTTCTTAATCAAATTATTTATAGTAGATAAGCGACATTATTTGACAGCCCACACGTTCCTTTTAAGATTGGTCAATGATCCACATTACCATGCTCTTCCTAGATCCAGCTTGCTTCAACTGGAAGGGTTAGGGCGGATGAGAATTTACAATCACGTCAAGACTCTACTCATACCTGCACTCACTCCAACAATCATAACTATTCTTACACCTACGCCAACGCCAACATGAGCGGAGAGAAACAATTAGGCTTTTCGTACCAATTCGCCGCAGGTCTTTAACGTCCCATGTAGTAATTGAACAGTCTTGCTAACAGGAGCAGGCGCTATTGCTGGTATCTCTGAGGTAGGTGCGCTACGCCCTTTTGTGTTGATCAGTTATCCAAGCTTACCTTGCCTTTTCATAGATATTGGTAATGTTAGTTTCTCCATATTCTACTAAATGCATATTTTTAACTACACTGTAGGTATCCGCTGGATATTGTCAAGACTAGAATGTGAGGACCGATAGTTTTATGAACTATGGAGGAGTACTGATGCAGGTTCAGACAGTTACAGTCCTCTAAAGGCACTGAAGTAGATTCATACAATGGCATGGCGGACTGCTTCAAAAAAATAGTCCGGAATGAGGGGTATTCTCCGTTTTTGCCTAATTAAATCCACTTTAAGACTAACGTACGACAGATTTAATCGACTATATCGTGGGATCGGAGCACCTATCATCATGGAAGCCCCAAAACGAGCAACCAAATTTGCCGCCAATGAATTCTGGGGAGCTTTTTACCGTGACCTCACAGGCGCAAGTAAAATGAACCAACCATTGTCAATACTAGCCGGTGCCTCTGCTGGTGCAACCGAATCAATAGCTGTCGTTCCATTCGATCTTATCAAAATCAGAATGCAAGATCGTTCCTCAATAGGAAAGTACTCAGGTTTGGTAGATTGTGTCGTTAAGACTATCAAAGCCGAAGGTCCTCTAGCACTATATAATGGCTTTGAGAGTACCATGTGGAGGCACTCCCTTTGGAACGCTGGCTATTTTGGGTGTATCTATCAAGTCCGCGAATACTTACCAAAATCAGATAATCAGACTACGCAACTCCTGAATACCCTTATCTCAGGCGCAATCGGTGGTACAGTTGGAACCATTTTAAACACGCCTATGGATGTGGTTAAGTCACGCATTCAAAATAGTCCCAAAGTGGCCGGATCAGTCCCCGAATACAATTGGGCTTGGCCAGCAATTGGTAAGGTCATGAAGAGTGAAGGACCTGGAGCACTTTACAAGGGTTTTTTGCCCAAGGTACTTAGACTAGGCCCTGGTGGCGGCATTCTCTTGGTAGTATATACTGGGGTCATGGATTTCTTTGCGAAAATAAACGATGAGATGTCCAAGTAGGAAAAATAAATTGACTTGAGTATATGGAAACAAACTAACCCAAAATTTTGAACACATGACGATCCTAGGATTTTCCATTTGTGTAGAGGCCTCGAGCACAAGGGAGAAGCATCACCCGCACCAATACTGTAGGGTATGAGCAAATCACCGCGGCCGGTAGTGTCTGACGGTTGGCCAGGTGATGGTGGAGTGACAATTACATTTGTAATGACAGATTTGTTGATGAGAATGACGAACGCGAGGCGACGCGAGCTAGGAAGTTGACTTGGGTTCCATCTAAGATCCTACCGAATCTGACTATGAAGGTTACGAACTGTGAAAGATTAGCACGAAATTGACAGCTGCCAAAGTGAGTCACATACCCTTAAATTAGATACGTTTGTGCACAACGTGAATAAGCCACAGACCGAGTAACACAGTTCCGCGGCGTTTGTCATGGGAAGACTCATGATAATCAGACGTTCTCGCGACATCATGAGTGACGCGCATCGTCAAAAAGTGTAGCGCCTAATGACAGTAGAATGCATTATCGGTTGTTGAGTCTGGGAACCTTTACCTACAGACGGCGGCTGTGTCCTGTTGTATTTCCTGAGTACTCACTGAGGCTAGTGCAAGGGGGCCCTATCACGACTACAGGGCATTAGGTGAATATCGGGCCGGTAAGGCCGATAGTAGCTGGGGATTGGTTGAATTGAATTTATTTATGTCCCTACTGAGTCTTTGACTGTGAAGGACAGCTAAAACTATCTAAAAAGCTTTACAGTTAATAATAAATTTGGATATTGATGTGCTTAATATTTGCCAATAGGGTAGCTGGAGAGCGTAGGAGACTTTCGATACGAGCTGGAGGTTGAGTAAACGCGGCAAGGTTGACTCAAGTCCTCATGTAGGAGGAATCGTGGACACGGTGCGCAACTAGCGGTGCTGGCCGGAGCCGATGGTGGACGGGCGGTTGAAATGGTCTGAGTCTGAGAATACCGCAGGAGCGTCGACACATTTGCACAACCTCCTGTTGAACAGCAGAGGCCCCGCACATTACCAATAGTCTCAATCCCTCGAGGCTTCTCGCGATGTGCCCGCCTTCTCACTACCATCGCCGACCCGGCTGTCTGGCTTATGTGTAATTGTTCCGTCCCACTGAAGGGGGAGAATTGACTTGACATAACTGGGGCCTCAAAGATGGACAGGGTTCGTGATAGGGGCATACATATTTCGAGTTCCCCGGATACATGGTGGGTGATGCAACCTGATGGGGTCCATCCTCCACGCCCAGGTAATTATGGGTCGAGATTAGACTCCAACGCCCTGTATCTCGCAATCTACAAGGTATCTAGTGCCGTATGGATCGAGCTGAACGCTTGACTGTGACAAGGTCGGCAACTTACTCATGATGTCCTCCAGGGACTTTGGGGTAGAATATTCTCACAGTCCCAAGTTCAGTAAAATTTCGCAAAACCAAAGGAGTTGGCCCATGAGGCAATGAATAAAGAATCTCCATCATGTCAATCTTTCAATCCCAACCAGGTCGATCCCTATCTAAGCCTCGTCAAGTCTGCAAGTACGGCCAGAAACATCCTCAATTCAATGACCACACCTCTCATCGACTATTCTCTGGCCTCAGTTGGCCACCAATTACACGCTCACGCCGATATTTACGCCAGCAGGAGAATGCAAAGCCTAGCGCAATAACATGAGAGGCAGTTCTTTAGGATGGACGTGAGAGGGATTAGGACAAGTTTACAGGATAATGTAAAGGAAGTACACAGTCTCGACGGATGTGCGGATTCGAAATTTAGCTAGCATTTTGCGCATCAAACCTGCGATGGCGACAATGCAGCTGACACTATTAAAACAAGCCAACGATGAAAGGTGCCGTGCTGCGCCTCCTGGTGGTGACCTCTGGTATAATTTAGTGGCCTGGGCGCCTATTCCACCAAGGAAGGAGACGCTTCAGATCATATTTCGCACAGAGAAAATTCAGTGGATGATGGAGGCATGTCTAGACAACTCAGGGTTATTAAGGCGTTTCTCTGGGTGAGTATTCATGGATGGGGGTTGATTTGGGGTGAAGAAAAAGCCGCCATAACCTCGCAGTGATACTCTCCGATGAAACCGAGGCATTAGTACTCTATCTTTGAATTGGCTCATCAATTCTGTACTTTCAATCTGATATTGTGTCATGGCTAGACAGCTCCAGACACAATTTAGATCCGATGCAAAAAACAGAATACTGCTTGTTCCTAATGACACTCCTGGACCTAAAGCAGTGAACTTTGGATAGACCGTTTCCTGGTATCTGATTAGATAAAAATATGCTTTGGGATAGACGTTCTAGACTTTGTCAACTAAATGTACTACAGTGATAAATGTATGATAAAATTACACGAGGCTGACTACCCAGCCTTGTACCCTTAAATGGTGCCAAAACCTTACTGCAACGTCACTTCAAGTCGAAATACCAAATCTGCCAAGTGGTTGAGGAGCAATATATATAATGACAAACAACAGTGAGGGCAAGCTACAGCTCACATCGGCCATTGATAATGAATTATTTTTTATGCGAGCGGTCCACTAAGATACTAGCAGCCCAAGCCGTGTGGTAGATAATCTGTAGGAGAGGAGTTAAAAGGCCAGACCGGATTTTGAGTCCACGAAATCTCTTACTCTTTCTTCTCGTCCACGTAGCTTCGATTCGTCAAATCTCGTTGTACCGTGTAGCGAGGACAAAGCTAAATGTTGGAACTTAATCCATAAATTATGTCTTTGTCTCCAGATTTAATCTGTGGAATCACAGCGGCGTATCAAACAACGCCCAAGCCACCAGTAACATCCAACCCATAAACGCTAGACGTGGACCCGAGTCTCTACTACGGAATATAACTCTGGCTTATATCGCCTACTGGAGGTCTATAGTTGTGAACGGAGCGGTGTATCGAGGGCGAAGGCTTTACAGGGGACAATCCCACGCGCTGGCGCGGTCCTCACAGCGTTGGTGTCGCAGGCTACTCTCTAAAGGTAGGCCAAGCAACGCGATGTTGATTTTTTATGACTAGAGGGTCGACGATGACGGAGGGAGCGAGTATAGGACCTGCTATTTCATAACCTTCCCACATAATCATTTTTTATGGTTTGCGCGATTTACTAAACCAAGGTAGATTGCATGGGTAGCTATAGTGAGTGATTATGGTTTATGATCTGATGAATCTACGACTGCGTAAGGACTTGTAGGTCCTATCTGCCTACAGGCCAGGAGTATTTGTACCTCCTTTACGACTTCTTTCCAGCAGTAATACCCCTATAGGTCTTCAGTCGAGTACACACTGTGAGGAGCCATTATCCCGTCATTATCCCCCTCTTCAGCCGACGAAACAATGACCGTTTGCGGGTGTGTAGCTGCAGGGTAAAGTCTCAAAAACCACTGGGTGCGCGCCTCTCCTATTACGAGGAGGCCGACAAGCCGGGCGCAGCAGACCTGTGTAAATCTGAGAGCGTCTTTCAACCTTCCTAGCCTCCTCCTTACTCCTCCCCTGATTCATACTGCAGGACAAATAGTAGGTCGTGAAAGGATATCAGAAAAGTCTTGGTCGAGAGTGACAGTCGTGAAGAAGCCTAGCCTAGCATCCAAAAGTCGTTGCGGACGTGGGGTCGTCGAGTAACTCATTTATTTCAGATGCCCTCCTGGCTAGTAGATTCGGAAGTAATGATTAGAAGGGACGATACTATTGACAAGTCGAAATCTGCTTTTCTTGAGGGCGGATGGGTCTTTTACTTTGCTTTCATGGGCTTTTTGTTTGCCCGCCGGCGGGTAGCATATGTTGTGATGTAACGAGGGCTTCTCTGACTACCGTTGTAGCGTTTGGTACGGCATTATCTTTCCTCATTCCCAGCATCATTATCATCGTCTTGGTCGTCTTATGTATTATCGAAAGCGTATCTTTGATGGAGGGGAAGATGACTCAGCTAATAGTTTATAAGGTGTTGCCCAAACACGACTCTGCAGACTCTACAGCGAGAGCCGGAGGTTGGTCGGGGACATAACAAGCAAGTGTTGAGTTTCGTCCTCCCAGATAGTTATGGCTAACTGGTGGGGTATTGGCTGTTTAGTTTTGTGGTACTTTAAATCTATCTAGCATCTGGCCGACCTCTTCGTCATAGGAGAGGCCCACACCCAGTGGTTTTTGAGACTTATCCCCTGCAGCAACACACCTGCAAATTGCCATGGTTTCGTTGGCTGGAGAGAGGAGATAGTGATGGGGTAACGACTCTTCTCAGTGTGTGCTTGAAAGAAGATCTGTGGGGGTTTGGGTTGGTTTATTCATTAACGTGCTAGGTAAAGTGACTACCGTTGAACTCCTGGAGCTTAAACACGAGTGGGGCCGGGCTGGATCAGGTTAACTACCATTAAGAACATCTACCCCGTCCCACCTCAGACTTCACCCATGTGTTGAATCATGTCAAGCCCAACCGTCCAGAGAACCCCATTTAGACGCACCGAAGCGCAAATTTCTCCTCAGTGTCGGTCACCACGCGCCAGAGCCCTTGACATTTTCGTGATCTATAACTTTTTCCTTCGATTCATTCCCAGCTTTGGCTCATCTCAGCATCTCATCACCTCATCCAGGGGTCGTTTTCTTCAGTGGAGGCCTCATCCAGTCGCCCAACAAAGTCTCCTCAGTTTGTATTCCCTTTTTGTTCCTTCATGCAGCATCCCTCTATCCTTCAGCCGAGAATGTCCACCCCTCCGGCCTTGCCCCGTCGCTGCCGTACCCCTAACCATGGAGGTCGAAAATGTGACTGAGAGCTCAAGACTGAGGCACCGGTGCCCCGGCCTTTGTCGAACGCTCTAGTTAGTGTGCTAGCGAAATGTCGTACTTATTTCGTCGCTGGCGATTCGTCGCAGGTCTAGTTGTTGGTGCCCTTGGCCGAGGTGAGGACGCATCTAAGGCCGGTATTTCGACCGTACCTTCACAGCGACTGGCAGTTGTGTAGGGTCGGACATCCTCTTGCTTATTTAATGGCGATTTGGCTTTTGGAGGTATAAGATTGCGTTGGTAGGTGATGAGATGATTGTGGAGAGGGCCACGAGATGAGTTTGGCTGGGAATGAGTTTCCAGAGAAAAAGAAAATAAGATCTTGAAGGTGTCGGTTGTTTTGGTATGAGCATCAGACAGATAATAACCTGTCTGAGATTCGTTTCTAGGGTGTGGATGGTTGATTTCGTTGAGTTGTGCAGTCGTGAAATCTCTGCAAGTCGGATTTTCGACCAAAAATGAACCAACGCCACTCCTCCCAATCGCCGACTCGACGAAAACTCTCAAATTCACCCTTCGTCGTGACTGAATCTCGGCTCTGGGAGAATATTTCACTCCCAGGTTCGTAGAGGACATCACTGACAGATGTTCAGCCTTCGCCCTCCCTTAAGATCATTGTGTTGTTGTATTTTTAAGGCTCTGAGCTAAATAAAAAAGCTCTACATCCTACTATTGGTACAGGACCGGTGGAGCCAGTAAGGATCACTATACATAGGCTTAACTCATTCTAACCGCGTGAACTTCCACGTGAATGATGGTGTTAACAGCAAAACTAAAATCATAAACAAAAATGAAATTTAGAATAAATCCCTGTAGGTCTAGATCCTGCGCTTCTCGCTCGTTCCCTTTCCTGTTACATCTTCCAAGTAACAAATTCTGACTGTTGCTGAGAGCAGAAGATGAGCTTGTAGGCTCCCTTATCCAGCCAGTTTCCTGCTATTAACTTATTGAAGCCTCTACAAATTCACTGAGGCTGGCCGTAGCCTTAAACCTTCTCTTCGGATTCTAGAATTCCAAACCCCGATCTGTCTGACATGTAGACGTCGTTCTTCGAGCCGAAAATTGCATAAATGGCTATTTCAACTGCAGCTTTGACACGAGCATAATCTGCGTCATTTTTCTGCTCGACCTTTTAAATTATTGCAAGCTGCTCTTTTTTCACCGGGCCGAACTTGCTAGGTCTAGCTTTGCAGAACTGCGAATTCGATCGATGAAGTCCCCCACAGTTTCGACACCGTGTGGGGGCTTTGCACTCTTGTTCAAAATGCATTTTAGACCCACAGTTACAGCAAGTTGGAGCGCGGGAGCAACCGCGGGAGGCATAGAAGTCAAGATATCGTTTGCACTGTTCTATTTTTCAACGAGGTTGGAAGAGCTTCGCAGCTCCAGAGTCATCGAAGAGGCGGAATCCAGGTCGGGGCGTAGATTCTCGAGGAAAGAAAGCTTGCCATTTCTGGCATGGTGCCCCGGGTTTGCAGCTCCCATGAGTACGAACAAGAAAAATAACAGATTTGGTCACTCCCGTGACTTCGTCGGCGACCATATTTTCCGTGATGAAAACGGAACCTGTAAGTGTACTAATTCTCACCATGACGGTCGCAATTTGTAGGGCAACCAGATTCGACGCTGGTTCCAGATTTATTCCAGATTCCCTCCGTGATGCGGAGAAATCTAGGGGCTCTTTCCGAGCGAGTTCATCCTTTGCTGTTAGTACAAAGCCTGTTTTTACCCGCTGAACCAATGTGATGTTGTTGGCTGCGGTACCGAGCGCCTCTGAGACAGCTGATCTTACGCCAGCTGGTGACAGGAGTCGATGGGGGCAGTTTTTGGCGAGGCGTAAAAACGATCGTGTATCGGCTGCTGTCCTCAAATTGGCACTCTTTGCTTTTGGGGTGGGCGGTGCTATCTTTGTCGTTAACGGCCCAGTCCTGTGGCCAAGGCCTGCTCGGGCTACATTCGCCCAAGTTGTCTTTTGGGCCGGAGCCTGGGTTTTAGTAGGGTTCGGTACCCTTATTTGATGAGCCCTCCGCGGAAGAGGGTTGCTGGGGCGCACATGGAGAGCTGGTGGAGTGCTCTCTGGGCCTGATTGTATGAACTAGCTGATGGCCGCTCGAAGGTAGACTTTAATGCTGTCTACAAATATCTTTTTCTTCACCAATCGAGAGAGGCGAGAGTGCTGCTTCGACACTGCTTATTGTTGGGAAATATACTCTGTACGATATTATACGGATAAATATGATGAAGTAAAGAAGACTTGATATTTTACAACTATGTGAACATTGGACTTAGGGGGACTATTCTCAACACCTGTCAGCGGTGTCCCCTACGAACCTCCAGCTCTCACTGTAGAGTCTGCAGAGCCGAGATTGAGTAACAAAGTCCTCACTTCGAAGAGGATTCCCAATCGCTTTCGCGGTCTGTATCGTCTTCATCTCTCAACACATTCCCCTATCACCATTATCATAAAGCTAACCCCGATCAGATCAGATGGTAGGGTCGGAGCTCTACTCATCACCAAACCTTGATCACGGAGGAAAAGCCATCCGATGAGTTTCCGGAGCGTACCCAGCACCCGATACGGAGATGGTAGATTGGATCAAGTCGGCCTCGACTGTTACAAAGAAGGGAGATATAGACGAATATGCGCACCTCATGTGGTCCCGATGTCTAGGCCTCGCCTGGCTGGGGCTGCAGGTTTTTCGAGACTTTTTCCCGCGCACGCAGTTTCCATTGCTACCATTTTTTTTTTGGGTAGAAGGTTCCGTGGAAAAGGTGGCTGAATTCCACGGGTAAATACTGAGCTGAATGGCTATTCATCAAGGGGAATATATCAATGATCTTTCAAGTAACAAAAGAGGATAGGAGCACTGTACAAGGTGTGGCCTGAGTCAGAGAGGAGCCCAATGTGCTAGATAGTCATAGACTCAAGTAGCACAATAAACACACACACAACATTGGACTTATATATACATCTAAGGGAGAAATTCCCACTAGTCTCATGTGCCTGTCAAACCTAGTAATGATCAGCCACCTCTCATCTACCATGATGAGCCAAGATACACTACAGTACGTAAACATCCAAACGTATAGGCGACAGTAGGCGCGATTAGCGTACTCGGGACATGTGTAGAGAGAGTCGATCTTGTCAGGAACCTGAGACGAAACAGGTAGTGGTTGAGTCCTAAATTCGAGGGTCAGAATTTCCAACACTTATTGCAGTGGAACAGATTGCTAGACGGGCTTTTATTTGCGTCGTGCGACGCTTTTCGGCCTCCATCACTAATTGCAGCTCCGTAGGATATTCCGGTGCTGATGTTGAAGCTATGCCTTTGGAAGTTGGCACAGCGAATTCTCTTACAGACGTTTCTGCGTGTCCTGTCGTCTTCTCTCGGACGACTTCCTTTCCTTGAGGTGCTTGCTTCTGGGACAAGTTCGATGGGAATTTTGGCCTCGGGACCAATTTCTGCTGACCTGACGGGCTCAGAACAAGTCATCGCTTTGTCGGGAAGGTTTGGAAACTTCTCTTCGACGAAGGCCTCACTCGCAAACATGCTTGAATGTTTTTGCGCGAGGCCAGGTGTTTATGCGGAAGCCCTCAGGCGGACTCTCGCGTTGTCCAACATTGCGTTGGGGAGCTTTTTTCAGACAGGTGGCATGATGAAAATGCCAGTGAGTCGATCACAATTATTTGATAGAACGCGACGAGCGCGAGAGGGAGAGAGAGGGGGAAAATGGGAAGATTCGAAAATTCGAAAATTCGAATTTCAAAAAATTGTGGGTGAGTGTTTTTTTATTGTACTACTTGAGTCTATGACTATCTAGCACACTGGGCTCTTCTCTGACCCAGGCCACAACTTGTACAGTGCTCCTTGCCTCTCATATTTCTTGAAAGATCATTGATATATTGCCCGTGATGAATAGCTATTCAGCCCAGTATTTACCCGTGGAATTCGGCTACCTTTTCCTCGGAACCTTTTACCCAAAAAAAAATAAAAAATGGTAGCAATGGAAACTGCGTGCGCGGGAAAAAGTCTCGAAAAACCTGCAGCCCCAGCCAGGCGAGGCCTAGACATCGGGACCACATGAGGTGCGCATATTCGTCTATATCTCCCTTCTTTGTAACAGTCGAGGCCGACTTGATCCAATCTACCATCTACGTATCGGGTGCTGGGTCCGCTCCGGAAACTCATCGGATGGCTTTTCCTCCGTGATAAAGTGTTAGTGATGAGAAGGGCTTCGACCCTACCATCTGATCTGATCGGGGTTAGCTTTATGATGGTGGTGGTATGGGAGTGTGTTGAGAGATGAAGACAATACAGACCGCGAAAGCGATTGGGGATCTTCGTCCAAGTGAGGACTTTGTTATTTAATCTCAGCTCTGCAGACTCTGCAGACTCTAAAGTGAGAGCTGGAGGTTCGTAGGGGACACCACTGACAGGTGTTGAGACTAGTCCTCCTTAAGAGCATTGTTTTGCTCAAGATAATGAGAGAATCTAATTTTCGTAAGCTGCAAACTTATAGGAAGTGGGCTATTATTTCCAAGCCTGGCTTTGTGATGAGATTTTTAAGCGTATGCTAAAAGTTCACGAAATTCATCTCTTTCTGCAATTATGATGAAAGGACGATCATTATAACGAATCTGTACAAGTTTAGGCAGTAGTCTAGCTCGCATTGAATATAATAGTAAAGACGGGGAACCTTGGCAGTATATAGAGAAACCTCGTTGGGAGTCGGGAAAGACCTGGCAGGTGTATTGAAAAAATTTTGCCCCTACTAGATTTTGTGTAATAAGGGATCGTACAAGCTTTCACAATCATTAATGATAATGATTTTTTATTTTTGATATTTTCCAACAAATCCTACCGATCAATCCCCCTCCTCAAGTGAGATAGATATTCAAACTGTCGAAACTCCGCGTAAGAGAACGGCCTGGATGATAAATCTCTTCACTATCCAGCCATCACTGTTTCTTTAGTGCCGCCTGTTTGCTGATAAACAAAGTCGTAATTGAAGATTTGAAAAGGCTAGTCGGGATGGAGCTTGTTTGAGGTGACGTACTGATGTGGTAGGAAGTCTTGAATTAATTATTCGCGGGTCAACTTTTTGCTACTACGATACTTCAAGCTGGTAGAATATTTCACTCCAAGGTTCGTAGAAGACAATGCGGCAGGTTTCCAGACTTCGACCTTTTTACTTGCGCTTATTCTAGAGGAGCCTTTGTGGCCTTTCCTTGGTCAGTGTGAGGCTTCCTATGTTGTAAATACTTGAATTTTGTTGGAAATTCTGACTCTCGAATTTAGGACTCACTCGTTCACTATTTCGTTTGAGGTTCCCGACAAGATCGACTATCTCTATATATGTCCTGGATGCGCTGACTGCGCCTACTGCTGAATATACGTTTGGATATTTACGTACTACAGTGTACCTTAGCTCATCATGGTAGATGAGAGGTGGCTGGTCATCACCAGGTTTGACAGGCACATGAGATAAGTGGGGATATTTCCCATAGATTTATATATAAGTCCAATATTGTAATAGTTGTAAAATATGAAGTCATCTTTATTGAAAGGCTGAGGGCGATGGATAGGGAGACGTCACCTTGTGAATAGAATACTGATAGGTATGGGAGGATTCAATAGATCACTTGGACAGAGTAAGATGATTGATTGATGGTGAATTATATTTGTGGATGATTGATGTAGATACTGAGAGTAAAAAGGCCCTATCTATATACAGGAGTTCCTACCCTTATTCCTCTACATGTTATTGTCTATGATAGCTAGAGTAACTACAATGGTGTCCTCATTGTAGTGAACACGTTGATGTTAGTGTGTAGCGACCAGGAGGCAATAGTGATCAGACTCTAAGGGGTTAACTTTGCTGGTGCACAGTTATTCCCTGAAGGTGTGTGCAGTTATGAACTCAGATTTTTACAACAATCTTTACCTCATCATCCTGTATACATATTAAATTGTACAGAGTATATTTAACAACAAATTTATGTCCGATTTCCATCTACTTCCTTACCTACCAACCTTAAGAACTATCACGCTGTTACATATCCATGTGCAATTTGTCGAAGGTGGAGCGCTTGATATATCCAATGCTATTTAGCAACAAAAGAAGTCGGCCCGAAAATATCACGTGGCTAGTAGTAACTCTCTGACTATTTTGCGGAGGTGAAATTAATGTAGATTAAAGGTTCAACCTTTATAGCAGACGCTACTCTTTTAAATCAACAAGCTGTCAAATCAAATTAATCTCTACTTTAAGCAGTTGAATCACCCCTAGTTTAGTAGGAGACACCATCTCCAAGTGGCTGTATTGGCCCAGGGACACAAGAATTGGGAGAATGACCGGTATATGATCTGCCATAATACTCGATTGACTTCTTTAATCGTGCAACATAAGATAAAACTGTTGTCATATCAAGTTTTGCCTGGAGTTTGATGCATCTAGTACTCTTTGCAATGAGAGTTACTTGACTGTTAGATTACGCCAGGAACTTCTTTATCTTCGGACTACATTAGGATGCCACCTATTTTTCTGTATATGGTATTTTGTTTTATTCGTATGCTTTAGAGTGGAAGCTTAAAAACTGGGATTTTGAATCGTCTTAAATGGTATTAAAAGAGAACTAAGCCTATTGGGAGGCTTTTCCTGATTTATCTTAGCACAGGAGTTGGACGTAATCAAACTAACGCTTAAATCAATGAGAACATTCTATCCCGCCTTTTTGATGAGCATGAGCTGAAGAATAAGTGCTACAACACCATTTCTTCATCTAGCCTAAGATTTCATTGCAGAGACTTGGCTTAAATAGCGTGCATTCATGTAATGCAAATACATTTTAGGAAACTAGATTGTGGCGATCATCTTGTCATAGATCATTGGTTTCCCTATCTCCTATACTCGCACCTATCAACACGTATAATGACCATTGATCTCTTAACCACGTAGTTTTAGGTCTTTTACCAGTCTCATTTTCTCTCGGGCTAGTTTGCAGGAAGAATTTTGAGTAATGCCGAAAAATTCAACTACAGCAGTAGCAACTACAGCTTCCCATAGACCACTCACAACTTCTTGTAGCTCGTGGCCTGTTTGTTGAAAGTCTGGGAATGCGTTAACCTCGAGTAGCCATGTCGTACCAGCCTCATCCACTAGAAAGTCAAGGCCAAAAACCTCGAATACGTTTGGAAGCGTTTGAAAATGTACTAGCATACCTCTCGCTGCCGCTTCGAATATTTCCCCGCTAATATGATCAATTTGGTTATAGATACTGGTTTTGAGTGCAGCAGGAAGATCGAGGGAGGCTAGAAGCTGAACGGACCCATCGTGGTTACCAGTCTGAAGGCAAGTGTTGGTCAGATGCGCTGAGATATCACCCGAGGATAAATCATCCCAAGGTGGAGTGTATTGCAACGGTGAAAATAGAGCGAGCATTTCATGGTATACGTATACTTTAAGGCCTCCAGTAGCTAGAACATATGTCCTGATGTGGAATTTTCTGGGGTTTTCTCTCAGCAAAAACGGATGACTAATGTAAAGCTGAGCTACAAAATGTCGCAAATCAGAAGTGATAAGTTTATTACTGTCCTCATGATTTAAGTTGCTTGAAGTGTTGAGGCACAACTCATCATTCCCTGACTCATCCTCAGAGTCAGATCGTAGAGCTTCCCACTCCTCGAATATAGCCTGAAGCTCTGTCTGGGTGGAGAAAAGACGGATGCCATGCCCGCGATCACTCATACCAGGTTTAAGAATCCACCACTCTTTATCAGCTGCATTTTTTCCCATATTATTTTTAAAAGATTGTTGTAATTCCCATGCCTCTACTAGTGCGTCATCAAGAAATTCCGGATAGTCAAGTTCAAATTCGCATGAGACTTTAATGTTTGTTTTCAAAATTGAAGTAGGATATTTGGTGATCCAATTGTGTGCAGTCGTACTGAGATAGTGCTTTCGAATCAGAGCTTTGCGGATGATGTAGGCATTCGTTAAGGACGTTGTCACATGGGACATGATATATTCGAAGGGTAGGTCTTCATAGGTGCCAATATGCAGATAATTTACTGCTTGGCTTGGTAATTCTGACTGGCTCTTGATAAGCGTATAGCTAAATTTAGGTAAACATTTTTGGAGCGCGATGAGTAGCAATGGCTGTACATAGGTGTCCTTGTAATTGATAAGAGCATAGATATGCGTTGAGGAATTTATGGGTGGTGTTACGCTCTTGAGGTTTGATTTAAGAGGCCTACAGAGGGGAAAGTAAGTCGGTGTTAGCAGTGCTTAATTCATTGTTCTAGCATGGTTAATCTCACGAGGATTCTATAGTTGCCATTTTTCAACACAACTTATCCCTTCAAACCTTTGATAGAACGATTGCAAAATTTACCAGCAAATTTTTGAATCTGTCGTGGGACCATGTGGGAACAAACCACCAAATTGCTGAATGGTGTAATGGTACTCCACCCGGACCTTACTCCAAAGTGGAGTCTAGAATGCTCGCGCAGCCATCCCATTCGAGGCAGTGGATTGCTTCTTTGAGTCCCATGAGAACCGATTAACCCTTTGAGCAATGCTCTTATGAAGCACGATACAGCCTTCACAGTATTATTTGCGGGTAGCAACTTAGTTTTTGTGGAGGTCCACGTAAGAGGATCATCTGTACTGTGCAAGTAATTGTACTTATAAGTGGTATGTGCAGGTGGAGAATATATTATAAGTGTCGCTAAAGTTCCTAATACTTTTGATAATAGGTAGGCTTGTGGTTTTGAATCTGTCTCAGTGTCTTCGAAAGAACGATAGGCATAACTGCGTTACCTAATGCTGTCAGGCAATTCCATCCGCCAGTGAAAATTTATTACTGGCTGAAAGATATATTTGGTAATTTTCTCAGAATAAATGATGGCCACGGCCTGATAGAGGTTCAAAGTGAATTTAAAATTTTCAAGACTTAAGATAACCATAGCTGTGTAGGAGCGATATCTCAAGATGTTTCGTAGTTCTAAGCTAGCATTCTGGCCAGGTAGAGCTTGAAGCCTTTTAACTTGATTTGTAACTAATACGAGGTACAGTCTAGTCACAGGACTGGGCCGTTAACGACAAAGATAGCACCGCCCACCCCAAAAGCAAAGAGTGCCAATTTGAGGACAGTAGCCGATACACGATCGTTTTTACGCCTCGCCAAAAACTGCCCCCATCGACTCCTGTCACCAGCTGGCGTAAGATCAGCTGTCTCAGAGGCGCTCGGTACCGCAGCCAACAACATCACATTGGTTCAGCGGGTAAAAACAGGCTTTATACTAACAGCAAAGGATGAACTCGCTCGGAAAGAGCCCCTAGATTTCTCCGCATCACGGAGGGAATCTGGAATAAATCTGGAACCAGCGTCGAATCTGGTTGCCCTACAAATTGCGACCGTCATGGTGAGAATTAGTACACTTACAGGTTCCGTTTTCATCACGGAAAATATGGTCGCCGACGAAGTCACGGGAGTGACCAAATCTGTTATTTTTCTTGTTCGTACTCATGGGAGCTGCAAACCCGGGGCACCATGCCAGAAATGGCAAGCTTTCTTTCCTTGAGAATCTACGCCCCGACCTGGATTCCGCCTCTTCGATAACTCTGGAGCTGCGAAGCTCTTCCAACCTCGTCGAAAAATAGAACAGTGCAAACGATATCTTAACTTCTATGCCTCCCGCGGTTGCTCCCGCGCTCCAACTTGCTGTAACTGTGGGTCTAAAATGCATTTTGAAAAAGAGTGCAAAGCCCCCACACGGTGTCGAAACTTTGGGGGACCTTACCGCTCGGATTCGCGGGTCTGCGAGGCCAGAATCATCAAGATTGGTCTGGTGAAAAAAGAGCAGCTCGCGATAATTCGCAAAGTCGAGTAAATAAGGTGAGCAGAATTTGCTCGTCAAATCTGCAGCCGAAAAAGCCTACGAGGCGATACACGGCTCAAAGAAAGATGTCTGCATGGCAGACGGATATAGTTTCGGGATTCTGGAATTTGAAGAGGAGGTTTAAGGTTACAGCGAGCCTCAGTGAAGTCGTCAAGGCTTCAAAAAGTATGGAGCAAGATACCGGCTGGATATAGGGTGCCTTCGAATTCATCTTGTGCTCTCAGCGAAAGTCAGGTAATGTTACTTGGAAGATGTGACAGGAAAGGGAACGATTAAGAAGTGCGGGATCCGAAAAAAATTGGGAATTCTTCTAAATTCGTTTTATTCTTTGATTTAAGTTTTTAATTTTTGTTTTGCTGTTAACTTCTATCATTTATGTGGAAGTTCACGCGGTTGGAATGAGTTGGGCCTGTACACAGTGATCCTTGCCGGCTCCACCGGCCCTGTATCAATAGTAGGATGTAGAGCTTTTACTTAAGCTCAGGACTTTAATAAAACAACAACAACAACAGGGAACAGTCTGTCGATGAGTCTACGGCACCCCCTAGTACCCTTGACGGCATAGTCAAGTTGGGCTATCTACCATTCCGCTAGTACGGGCTGGATAGTGCAGTGGTATAAGCTTCAGATCATCTCACAAGTAGATTCCGGGTAGCTTGAACAACTATCCCATCTGAAGTGGGAGGAAGCTACTTCAGACCCGATTAGACTCATGCACCAAATCCCTAGCGGTATTTTTAATTTGTAGGGTGGCGAAACTACTCTCGGATAACGATGGGGTTTTCAACGCTTTTCCCCATAGTGGGTGCGCACGGAAGGAGTCATTATACATAGAATACATAATTTACTAAAATAACTGCATGGGCCCTCAGACCGCCAAATTAGGATCATTGAAAATTTATTTTCACAGCAAACACCTGTCAAGGGGAGGACAAGACTGAACGCTTGTACGCGGTGTCCTCTACGAACCTGGGAGTCAAATATTCTCCCAGACCCAAGTTCAGTCAAATATCGCAATATTGAAGAAGTTGGCCTGGGGGACTATTCTCAACACCTGTCAGTGGTGTCCCCTACGAACCTCCAGCTCTCACTGTAGAGTCTGCAGAGTCTGCAGAGCTGAGATTAAATAACAAAGTCCTCACTTGGACGAAGATCCCCAATCGCTTTCGCGGTCTGTATTGTCTTCATCTCTCAACACACTCCCATACCACCACCATCATAAAGCTAACCCCGATCAGATCAGATGGTAGGGTCGAAGCCCTTCTCATCACTAACACTTTATCACGGAGGAAAAGCCATCCGATGAGTTTCCGGAGCGGACCCAGCACCCGATACGTAGATGGTAGATTGGATAAAGTCGGCCTCGACTGTTACAAAGAAGGAAGATATAGACAAATATGCGCACCTCATGTGGTCCCGATGTCTAGGCCTCGCCTGGCTGGGGCTGCAGGTTTTTCGAGACTTTTTCCCGCGCACGCAGTTTCCATTGCTACCATTTTTTATTTTTTTTTGGGTAAAAGGTTCCGAGGAAAAGGTAGCCGAATTCCACGGGTAAATACTGGGCTGAATAGCTATTCATCACGGGCAATATATCAATGATCTTTCAAGAAATATGAGAGGCAAGGAGCACTGTACAAGGTGTGGCCTGGGTCAGAGAAGAGCCCAGTGTGCTAGATAGTCATAGACTCAAGTAGTACAATAAACAAACACACAAAAGAAGTTGCCCCACGAGACAATATTTCAAAATACTCCACCATGTCAAATTTCTACTCCCAACGAGATCGACTCCTATCTAGGCCTCATCAAGACTACAGGTCAGACTCAGTACATCCTCATTCCAATGACTATACCTCTCATCGACTCTCTCTGGCCTCAGCTCGTCATCAAATACACGCTCATGCCGATATTTACGCCCACCGGAGGAAGCAAAGCGTGGCGCACAAATCTAGGATAGTTCTTTGGGATGGACGTGAGAGGGATAAGGTTAGGTTTACAAGATGATGCAGAGGATGGATACGATCTCGACGGATGTGCGGTTTCGAATTCTAGCCAGCATTTTCACAAATTGAAGAGCATTTTGCACATCAAAACTGTGATGGCGAGAATGCAGCTGACAATAAAAAATATACCAGCGATGGAAGGTGCCGTGCTGCGCCTCCTGGTGATGATCTTTGGTATAGTTTAGTGGCCTGGGCGCCTACTCCACTAACAATGGACACGCCTCAGACCACATTTCGTGCGGAGAAAATTCAGTGGATGATGGAGGCATGTCTGGATAACTCAGGGTTTTCCAAAAATTTCCAAAAGTATTTACTCATGAGGGCTGACTTGGGCTGAAGAAAAAGCCACCATAGCATCGCAGCGGTACTCAATAATGAAATCTGAGGTATCAGTGCCCCTATTTTAAATTGAGCAATCTATTATATTTTTTTTCTTCGATATTGTGTCATAGCTGGATACACAAATAAAATCTGATGCTAAAACACGCCATCGTTCTAAATCTGCAGCGATCCACATGCCTTGTTACCCATCGTTTTTGGTGATTTTGTATTCGATTTATTAAACTATATGAGGAGAAAGGAGAACTCTGGCTAAGACTAACAGGTATTTATAAGAATTGGTCCCCTTTGTTAATCTCCAGACTGATGACTTATCTTCAGGCACAATACTTGCTACCTAGCCATTCATTGCCAGGTGTTACTTAGTTGCAGTAACGCTTCGGCCTCCTGACTAGTAGTGCCGTCATGTTCAGCTTCATCTATCTCTACCCATGCAGCCTTGTCGTGAACATTCTCAACAATACGCTTAGGTAATCACCTAAGCTTAAACGACGGTCAAACCGTATCAGTTACCTAGAGTCTTTAGTAAATTTGAATTCGATTTATTTAGCCTGATTTATCGCCCTTTGGGCCCACACCGGTATCTACAAAGTGTGATATTTACACGGGAGAAGAACCTTTGTGGTAACACCTCCTCGGACCTTTCTATTCGTTGATTATGGTTTCCACATTTCTTCTTCGGAAGCGCAGGTACTCCTTAGTGCCATCCATGTAAGCCAACCATATCCTCTATGTCGACCTCAAGAATCGTTTAACCTGTTTCTTTCCCTCGTCAGAATTTTGACCGCTTCAGTTATCTGGAATTGCTCTTAACGACCATGATTGAGGATTCACTGTGTAACTCTATTTTTGTCGCCATGGTTATTTATCACGGCTTCGTATGACTGATCTTGAGCCATTATCCCGATCTGCGCTAAATCATTGGACCATCAGGGGCAGGATGTAACCATATGCTTGGTGTTCTGTGATCGGTAGCCATATGG
The DNA here is from genome assembly GCA_905067625.1 of Blumeria graminis f. sp. triticale. NCBI lineage: Eukaryota > Fungi > Ascomycota > Leotiomycetes > Helotiales > Erysiphaceae > Blumeria > Blumeria graminis. The sequence continues at coordinate 8,634,325 of LR898477.1, forward strand.
ATAGCCTGAACATGAATACTCCGGGAACTTTTTTCTGGGTAAATACAGGTTGAGCCCCATATGCTCACTGCGGATTTGCATTGCCAACCTAATTTGGGCCCTGGTCAAGTTTTAATGTAGAAAAAATTGTCGGTCTTGTAGACACCGTTTTTGCCGTCCAAATTTTCTACTTTGGTAAAATCTAGCCGATGTCCAGGTTTCAGAATCTGCAAGAGCGTTTAAGAATGAGTTTATTAGTACTCAGAAACGACACTGATCGGGGTCACACTCCAAGTCCAGAGCCCTTTTGTGTAAGCCGTTTGCGGCACAACTAACGAATCCCATAGTTGTAGCTAGTCATATCAACGTCATGCCACAAAGCTTAGCCAAGATTGTTCTGCGTCACACTATTTTATCCGGGGCCTGTATGACTACAAATTGGAAATGTGTAAAGTAGCACACGATTGCCTTGTACAAAATTCCTATATGTCATATGGTGTACAGTGTCGTACTCTACTACCAAATAGGATTGGCCTGGGGTGTAATATATGCTTAGATGGCCAAGCCCCCATGACAGACCGCATACGCTGCTGACAATTTAGTTTACCAGCAGAAGCCCCCGGCTTTTCTTAAACACGTTATGAACTCCAGAGAAAAGGTTTCATATCCTAAGTAACTATTGGGGTGATCTATTCGCACGTTCGTTTAAGAGGTTCCAAGAAGGTAAAGAATACGTAATGACGTATCCGCGATGTGCATAGTCTAGACGTGTTTGCAATTCAACTTTGGATACTGATCTAAAATGCATGCCGTATAACCGAATCGTAGAGTGTAATAAATGGGATATTCTATAGCTTGACAAGCGTCATAAAACCACAAAATTTGTCAATGACCATTGAACACGTGCTACGCAGCTGCAAGCGTCAGCATCACTGTTCTTACATCTGTTTGGCTTAGCCCGGTCTTTACAAAGGCAACTTGTGTTCGCTAGACCCCACGGTGCGACAGTACAGCCCGTTCAATTCATATTGTGCCTTAAAGCTTGTTGACCTGTCGTTCGTAGTTCGCACGATCAAAATACCCAGGGTGTAAAGGACTGAGGTTACGATCATTTGACACAAAAAATGCCATAAAATAATCTAAATTATTCTATGTGAAAGACCGCTTCTATGGTACTAGACCGACGTGAGACGTCCCATTATTTGAAGAGCACATAAATGCTTGGTCGGTGTTTTGTCTAGTGCCATTAGGATGGATAACGTGCTTAGAAGTGGCTTTAATATTTTTCAAGGTGAATAGATCTTTCACATGGACTGTCCATATCTAAATGAAGTTGCTAATTTTGATGTTTGTTTTAGAGAAAGTTCAATTCACGCGATAAATCAACTGTACTTTTTTTGTTCATTTTAGCTTAGTGTTGCATTACTTGTAGCCTCGATTACACATACTACTTTTCAAGGTGGAGTATTTGGGATACGAATTAGGAGTGGTCATAAGTTCTGCACAGAAATAGTCATCATGTTCTTATTTGCACGTACGTTTTTCACGAGTTTTTTTTAGTTATAAGTCGCTGTAAATAAATGTCGTTTTAACGAGCTATAGAGGATTTTCATCAGCTTGCGTACTTTGACGCGAGCCTTGTACAGACGTGGTCTTTTTCATATAGCACAAATGTCGTTATCTCGTGATTAATGACCAAATTAAAATGTGGAAGATAGAAACATCTTGAGTATCACAGCTTTATTTTCTTGTCTGGGCTGTCACGATCAAGTGGCTCTCCTCCTCTTTTTCTTGTTTTCTCAGACAAAGGTTTAGTGCATTGCCATGATGCGAACGGTCTGGCTTTCTTGGTGTTGCGTAAACCCAAAGTGATTGGATCTCCGAGCTCCTGTTTAGTGATGCGAAGTGTTCGAATTGGCCGGTCATTTGGCTCATGTATCTTTGGTATTATAGGAGATGCCCTGAAAGAGTTTGGAGGTGAAATAGGCTTGAATTTCGGGGTTAATGAAATTAATGACTTTTCGTCTTTTTTCGTGGGATTTTCTTTTGGGAGGGGCGAATCTTCGACGGTGCTCCCGACTCCCAAGTCCTTTAAAATGTATTCCTCTGTTTGTCGGTCTGTAGATTTGGGGATCGTAGGAAATAAGAGCCTTGGCTTAAGTGAAGTCCGGCTTGTCGGTTGCCAGATATTGCGGGGCAAGGGGATGACGTCATCACCCGGTAAATCATCCTTTGAAAATTCGTTGAACTCAGTATTATTATCAAATTTACGAAATATTATTTTGCCCCGGCTTGTTAAATTAGTGGAGTGTCAAAGTTGTCTTTTTGCCAGCACTTACAAGTTGTACAATAGGCCATCTTCGCGACTGACCAGCTCATGTGATGTTCGGAAGCCCTCGCCTTTAACTGCTATGTTTACCGGCTTAGAAGGAGATTTACATGTACTGGGATACATAGAATTTTTGTCAAGGAAGAACGGATTATTGGGGCTAAGATCAACTTCTGGTATGCGGTCGCGAGAATCTGTGAATATGGAAATGTATTCGGCCTCCTCTTCAGCGTCCGGGGTCACTGATACCTCTCGTGAGGTTGTCTCACAGGTTTTCTCGGTTGATGACAAGCAAAATGTTTCTTGGCTGTTTAGCTCATTAGAAAAAAGTTTTCGTGCGACTGAGGATACAGAGGTTAGATTCTTTCTTCTCCTCTTCATTGGAGTTTTTGTGGGTGTCATGAGCATTCCCATGCTGAGACAACATGAAGCAGGAGACGTTCGGTTGGTTTTTGAAGTAAGCGGCGAAAGGCTGATATCTTTATCTTCTTTTTCTAGCATTTTAGAAGTTGAATCATTTGGTGTCTTTTTCATGTGTAAATCTGCCTGTTGTTCCCCAAATTTAGACTTATTCCTTGTGATTTGAAAGGATTGCGTAGAATTACTGCCATTAATTGAATATATTGATTTAGATTCTCTGTTTGAACTGCGGATCGAATGATTTGAGGAGGTTGGCGTTATTTTCTTGTCTGTAGTCTCATTGTGAGGGTGAAAACGACGTGAAGTATGTTTCGAGAGACTTGGGGAATAAGGTTGATAATTATCATGAAAGCCAAACTGTGGGGTCTCAGGTGTGTGAATCTTAGGATGGAGAGGAGTGGTGACGATTGAGGGAGATGTCATTTTGCGCCAGATATACTAAATTCACTCGAGCGAAAGGGTTTGACGTAGCAAGAGTTTTGGGGGTTTACTTTGTGTTTTGAAGGCAGCAGAATCTGAGCCTCTTGAGACGGAATAATAAGTCACTGCTGAACAGTGTGTTAAATTGATGATAAAGTGCTTCAATCCGTGTGTAGGGGTGAAGATCGCGATATCTGTGATTTTAATGGATATATGTAGCAGCAAAAATGTGCGACAAAAGGACTGTGGACGGAATGCTCATGAAACTCAGCTTACGCTAAGGTACGGTTGACCCATCAACAATGAAGTTGCTCTTGTGTTTAATGGTTGACAGGGGATAGTTCTATCGCCCGGGTGACAGCAAAACCTACTGAATTACAGGGTATCATCTATGCGACCGAATCGTGAAAAAAAATGGGATAAGCTGTCACTTGTAGATCCGTTTAGGTCGAAGCATAAGAAATAAAATCGGTTTGGTAGTGCAATGTCTACATCCCTGAATCCTATACATCATGATGACGACCAGGTCATTTAATTCGAGCTAAAATTATTCGGTTGAAACTCAATCAAAAAGACTCACAAGAAACGACCTAATTCCAAGATAGCATCTAGTGTTGCAGATAACATACCACCAGTCTATAACGAAACTATAGATACTACGTATCTTTTGATATCTTCTCAACACGCCCTAATAATTGGTCTTTGCATCACAATGTTTTTCCCTACAATTGCGGTACAATTAGAATCCATGAAGATGATTTCGGGAGAAAATAAAAGTATTTTGGGCACTTCTCTCGCTCAGGGCACAATACTGCATGCTTTATTTCAGTTAGCTCCTATCAGATCATACACGGGCAGTGTGTTGCATAGTCGAAAGAGAGCTAAGGCATCCCACTATTGGATGGTAACTTATGGGGATTGAACGTAATTTGTGAGCTACAGTTTTTGATGGTATATGGGATGAAATCTACAGTTTAAGTCTCTCATGATATACAATTGGTTGAAACGCCCGCAAGGAAATTAAGCACTCCCAACCTCAGCTCGCCGAGTACGCCACACAAGTTTCTAAGTCCTGATTTAGTCAACAGAGTTTTAAGGAAAACCTTTTTTGGCTCGTTAGAACGACAGCAGAGATGTAATTAGAACCTAGCCATGAGTCAATACTTACGCTACATAGCACCACGTTTTAAGATTGTTAGGTAATCAACATCAGCAGCCATAGTTAAATTCCCTGGCTACACGGTATTGGTGCGATCGGCCGGGGTGGTTCAAGTTCAACTCTGGGGGATCGAAGTCTTCGTGCCTATCATTGACGTACTGTGAAGTGGGGCACATTTCTTCTGTGCTTATATTCATCAATGATTATAAGTGACGCAATTCTATTTTGGGATGAGCATGAGCCAGGAGAAAGATCACAATCTGTTGATAGCTAGTTAGTCACGTGGACTGGCATGGCTCAGCGTGTGGCCCTTACGGCTGACACGCCTGTATATAAGAAAAACAAGAAGAATCATCACACCATCGAGAGACCCATTGCGTACGCGAACAGGTATATATTATCGACAGGCAATAAGTGAATTAAAATATAATCGAGAGTAAAGCACTCGAGATAAGATTTTTCAAGGAAATAATGACTCCTCAGCCATGAGGACGAAGAGCGCATTCGTTCAAGTAACTATCAAAATGAACCCAGATAATTAAGTTCTTGTCACCTGTGTTTCAAAAACTTGGCCTTCTTGATAGCCTCAACTGTTTAATATCTGTGTCTTGTTCCTGTGGGGTCTCAAGTCTGTAACCCATTTATTTTCCTGCCCCTTTATTCGACAAAGACTGGCCTCTATCGGTCACCACAGTAGCTTGGGTAACCTCTTATCTTTTCTCGGCGCTTCCCGTGCTGCTTAACGATTTTCTTATATATTGGAGAAGACCGGATTCTTTTCAGGAATCTGCCCAACCCGCGCTGTTTGACTAACTTACATGTGAGGGGTTCGCTGCACAGAGTTCACATTATCTTGATAATTTTACTTCAGGCCATCTAGCTTTCCTTAAATTATATGTATTGTAGATTACATCAGTCACGGTGTCCCCTCAGGGATGGGACTGCAGCCACAACTGTAGCCCGGTAGACCTTGAAAATAACTAGACAAATAAATGTTCCAATTTCTTTGGCGGCAGCAAGTAGCAATACGATGTCATGTTGTGTTTGGAGATGAGATAATGTAAGGGAGACGTCTCAGATAGAGAATGTCACCGAGTAGGAGTTATGATATACAGGCAGCTCGAATAAGTAGGTAGTCTCTGTCGCGGACCAAGGGCCTATTCTGATTAAATAGGAATTATGGACGAAGATATGTGTGCTATTCCGCTACATTCTATCCTAATGTGTTCTGTTTTATCTTACTATACTCCGTTCCATTCAATTATATTTCGTTCTGCTACAATCTGTACTTGTCTATACTCTTCTGTTCTACTCCATTCTATTATGTACGAGAGTATACTAGGAAATTGGAGAACAATAGTGAGGAACATATAATGGGTAATTGGGATGATTCTAGTTCGGCAGATTATGGTCTTGTATTCTTACGAACCTTTCGATAATAATGAATTTGTTTACATCTTGACCTTTTGACTTATTGAACTCTCGACTTATTGACAGTCTCCAACAGCTATTTTTTTTTTTTTTGCATCAGATTTTAATTGCGTATGCTGCTATCTAGCTATGACACAATATCAAAGAAAAGTACAGAATAGATGATTCAACGTAAAGGAAGAGCACTCATGCCTCAGATTTCATTTGCAAGTACCACTGCGAAGTTATGGCGGCTTTTTCTTCACCCCAAGTCAACCCTCATCCGTGAATACCCACCCAGGGGAACGTCTCAAAAACCCTGAGTTATCCAGAAATGCCTCCGTCATCCATCAACTTTTCTCCGCGCGAAATATGATCTGAGTGTCTCTTTCCCAAGTGGAGTAGGTGCCCAGGCTACTCAAACCATACCAGAGAACATCACCAGGAGGCGGATCACAACACCTTCCATCGTCCGCTTGTTTTTATAGTGTCAGCTGCACTCTCGCAAGCGAAGTCTTGGCGCGCACAAAGCTCAATTCGTAAGATTCTTGCCAAAATTCAAAATTTCACGCCCGTCGAAAACGTATCCCTCTTCTGCATCATCTTGTGAACTTGTCCTGATCCCTCTCACGTCCATCCCAAAGAACTGTCTCCCAGATTTGTGCGCCACGCTTTGCTTCCTCCGTCGGGTATAAATATCGGCGTGGGCGTGTATTTGGTGACCAGCTGAGGCCAGAGAAGGTCGAAGAGTGGTGTGGTCATTGGAATGAGTATGTACTTGGTCGTACTTGTAGACTCGATGAGACAAAGATAGGAGTCAAACTCGTTGGGAGCGAAATAACGACGTGGAGGAGTAATATGGATTTTTGCCTCGTGGGCCAACTTCTTTGATATTGCGAAATTTGACTGAACTTGGCTCTGGGAGAATATTTCACTCCCAGGTTCGTAGAGGACACCGCGTACAGGTGTTCAGTCTTGCCCTCCTCTCCAACAGCTAATTATTGTTGGAATAAAATAACAATTGTTATACTAATAAAGACATAATAAAATTACAATACACATATCCAGTCATATATACACCATTCATAGTCCACGAGTGATCCAGCTCTGTAGAGCCAATACTAATGTCTGTACTCGTGTCCTGGACGGAGCGAGTGATCTGTCTTCCCGTCTCCTGTTTATTATCCGATGGCCACCATCACGTGACCTTGGTCTTCCATAACACAACATGTCATGCAGACTTCCTGCCCAACTGGTGACCACTGACAGTCAGGTAAATATGTAACCCATATATTATTTACCCCGTAATAATAATGTATATATTAATCCCCAACAATTATGATACGAGAACGTCGTATGCCCAATATCATCAGCAGTAAAGCGACTAGTTATACTTTATTTAAAAGTGAACTGGAGCTTCCTCCCAACTCATACGACAAATCAACGTTACATGGGAAAAACCCCGAACTCAACCTAAGTGGAGAATTAAAAAAAAAACCTATGTGGCAACCAACCCATCACTTGACCCACCAACACATGTGCTATTCGCTAAGACTAGTTTTTTTTTCGCAATAGATTTTAATTGCGTATGCAGCTATCTAGCTATGACACAATATCAAAGAAAAGTACAGAATAGATGATTCAACGTAAAGGAAGAGCACTCATGCCTCAGATTTCATTTGCAAGTACTACTGCGAAGTTATGGTGGCTTTTTCTTCACCTCAAGTCAACCCTTATCCGTGAAAACCCACCCAGGGGAACGTCTCAAAAACCCCGAGTTATCCAGACATGCCTCCATCATCTTTCAACTTTTCTCCGCGCGATATGTGATCTGAGTGTCTCTTTCCCAAGTGGAGTAGGTGCCCAGGCTACTCAAACCATACCAGACAAGACCACCAGGAGGCGGACCACGGCACCTCCCAGCGTTGACTGTCACAACGGTGGATCTGGTTTGCTGGATACGTAACAGGAATAATTCACAAGGATAAGAAATCAGGATAGGTAACGAGAATATGACTGTGTTGTGCGATGGGAGAGAAAAAGTGGTATATTTACACGAGAACCACCAAATACCCAAACACTTCACACTAACCTAATATGGTACTTGGTCCCGTGGCATTGATTTTTGTTTACAGTGTCAGCTGCTTTTGTTAAAGCTAGATAACTGGATACAAAATGATACAAAATGTGCCGAGTCCGAAATGGCAGGAAAAATACCCCAAAGAGTAATCAAGCCACTCCGAAGTATCTAAAGAAGATGCCTAAAGATCGTTAAGGGAGCCTACAACTCGACTAACAGCAAGGTACTGAAGCATGAGACCTCTACCTTACCGATTGAGATTTATCCGAAACAAAGGAGGCTCCAACACACGGGACTATCGAAAAGCCTACCTGTTCGAGGTACAATATCTTCGGCATGTAGGAAGATTAAGCAACCCCGAGCAGGGAGCCGTGATGCATGAGCTCTCACGAGAACCCTAGATATTGCTAAGTGGGGTCAGATTCGCGGAAATATTGACACAAAAGACAGATAGAAAGTGGCGGGAAAGGCCGTAGCTTTTCAAGAATGGGAACGCTCCTGGACGAGACTACGGGCCAGTCAGCCTACTAACCACCACGCCACAGCAGATCCTAAAATCTAGAACGCAGCAAAAATATTCACAGATAATCTATCAGGAAAGACTCGAATGAACCAAAGTAAAGCGCCTTTCAGTATCCCTAAACATCTGAGCAGGACCCAGAGCAGTATAGCCATGCTGTCACGAAATGTGGTCGTGATCTAATCAATCTAACGAAATATACGAAGTTTATTCTGGTTTCCTAAAGTAATGATAACGCATGAATAACAACAACGCCGAATATGAGCATATGGAAAGGAAAGATATTTTTACAAGGGTATGACTAAGCGGACCCTAAGGCCAGCATTATACATGGGCCGCACACAGTGAACGGCAGGAGTTTATGCACTAGATCCTGCAACACATGCAGACAAGAAGCGAACACATCGGGTTCAATTCTTATCTGTACAGAAGAAAAGTTACAGGAATAACAAATCCACGATGCCAATGTAGATATTCGTCCCAGAATGTGAAGCACATGATCATGGCCTGCACCAGCTAGGCCAAAGGTAGAGGAGAAATACTGAGGAAGGCAGAGAACCGATCTGAGGCCATGATGAATAATCCCAAAGATATTGCAAGTATAACTCGATGGATCCAGCAGGAAGGGAGACTAGAACAGTTTTGACTGGCGCTTGAAGTCGAGGCTAAGATGAGGGAGAGAGAGGAGAAGAGAATATGAGAAAGATGATATCCTGCCGGTAATAAGGAAGTGGACGTTATCCGCACTGGACATAACAGTGTTAGTGTGCTTCTTGAAGGTAACACAATACCAAAGCGTATACAAATTGAAAAGTTTAGGGGGTTTTTACTACAAAGTTTCCTCCAATGTAAATAATAGAGCTCGTAGAAAGCTGCATGGGCCTTTAAGGCGCCAAATCTGGCTAGATCGAATCAAATCCAAAATGACTCAAAAAAAGTGTGAGCTGCATTATCGCAGCTGAAGTATTCGTGTGCACAAAGCTCAATTTTTGAAAATGCTGGCTAGAATTCGTAACCACACATCCGTCGAGACTGTGTACTTCCTTTACATTATCCTGTAAACTTGTCCTAATCCCTCTCACACCCGTCCCAAAGAACTGTCTCCCAAATTTATGCGCAACGCTTTGCTTTCTTCGGTGGGCGTAAATATCGGCGTGATCCTGTATTTAATGACGAGCTGAGGCCAGAGAGAGTCGACGAGAGGTGTGGTCATTGAAATGAAGATGTACTTGGTCGTGCTTGTAGACTTGATGAGGCTTAGTTGGGAGTCGATCTCGTTGGGAGTAAAAATTTGACATGGTGGAGTATTTTGAAACATTGTCTCGTGGGCCAACTTCTTTGATACTGCGACGTTTGACTGAACTCGGATCTGGTAAAATATTTCACTCCTATGTTCTTAGAGAACACCGCGTACAAGCGTTCAGTCTTGTCCTCCCCTTCACAACTTCTAACAATATGTATATATATTTTTCTACGTGCTAGGCAATTAGCACCCTCCGCACTCCTGTGAGAGCTTGCGGACGAGTAAGGCCGGGCTGGATCAGGTTAACCATCATATAATTACATGAAACCTCATCCCGCCTAAATGACCGAACCATCTCAGACTTCACCTTTGTGTTGAATCATACCAAGCCTGATCTTCCAGAATCCCACTACGTATACGCCGTAGCACAGATTTCTCCTCAGCCTTGGAAACCATGCGCCCGAGCTCTTCACGTCCTCATTGACTTCGGAACATGGATATCTTCCAAGTTGTCATCGTTGCCCTAGCCTCGCACCTCCATATCATACCGTTGGGTTACTGTCGTCATTAGGGATGTGAGCTCCCGAGAAAAAGTGTGATATCCCCGGTATTTGTCCCCTCCTTTAAACGCGTCCCGTTTCCATTATGGCTATCCTCATTAGGGCGTGCGCAGGTAGTTGGTGTGACGACTGTCGAGGTTAATTGCAGGTTGGTAAGTGGCTCAGGATGTAGTGTATGAGTATGGGGTGGAATTAGGATATTGACGGCACACAAGCGTCACGGAAGCACTGATGACATATTTACTACAACTCGTGTCGATTGGACCCAACTAACGTATACGTAAGGTTAGTTCAATGCAAAACAAAAGGTACGAAAGTGAGGTATGTATGTTGATTTTCCTCTCTCTATCTACGGACCCTGCGAACGTCCATTTCCCGGTATTTGCTGAGTCATTGTATTGATGACTCAGCAACTGAGAGATGCACAAATATGGTGCCGCGGTGTCAAGTTTGCAGTGGAGTGTTGGCAGGGTTTTTAGCATGTAGACTAAGACGCCTTAGGCATAGTTACCTTCCATATTGGAGTTAGCCCCCGTATTTGTGCAAATTTTTGAAAATTTTTGTATGGCAGTTTTAATCTGGACACCATAGTTTGCAGTGGGTCTTTCCTTCGTACTAAACCTAATTTGTATAATGATTGGCTGCATAACATTTGTGCATTTTTGCTACTTGACTATATAACTTATTTACAAGAGGTCAAAGGTTTTCAAATTACAAAATAGAGCCAGTCTTATCCTAACCTTAGATCTGAACATGTGGCTGGAATATTTTCAGGCCTTAATATCTGGTCGGTCCCCCATCCGCATCTACCACAGCCTGACATCTTGCTGGCATACTCTGAATGAGTTTCACAAGATCTTCGGAAGACACGGAGTCCCATGCCTCCTTTACAATCTTGCGAAGACTATCTTGAGTTCGCTGCTTTCTGCAACCCAGATTCGGATGATAACGCTGGATGTAATCCTTCATCTTATTCCAAACAGCTTCAATCGGGTTCAGATCAGGCGAGTTGGCCGGCCAGAAAATCGGTTGAATGAGCCTCTGGCTCATATCTTCCATTGTAATTGCGGCTGTGTGGGCAGGAGCAATATCCTGCATTACGGAAATCCATGGTCTCATCGAGACCATGCCATCGATAAGTGAAACTATCTTCTCGCAATATTTTTGGGAGTTAATGGAACCCCATTCCTTCTCCCAAAACAAACAAGGGCCTTTTTCTGGCCCTGCGAAGCAACCCCAGAACATCCATCCGACCCTATTGTTCGATTTTTCTCCAACGCAATCAGCGTTGTGTTCTTGGGAGGTCTAGCTCATAATGTTAGAGCATCAAATTACCATCTTCTCAAAGAGGAATGTACGAACACTTCTTGTCACCCATTCTCTAGAACGTCTACCATCCTATACCTAAGTTTCGTCTGTCCATAAAACTGACGTCTAGTCTTCATATGTCCAATTGAGATGAGCCTCGGGCCATTTTCTGCGTGTCTTCATAGTTTTTTGAGATACTGGAGGCTTTAGACGAGCCACATGTCGATGATTTCCTCTTTTATTAAGTTCTCTTTGTATTACCCGCTCGCTAACACCAAGATGTCTAGAGGGGCTAGAGGCGAGTTACGGAAATGTTTTGCGGCGGTTTAAAGGTAATACTCAACGTGATATAAACTGATCAACGTCATCAGCTTTCAGCCTTGAGGATGTTTTTTTTTCTCTTTTTGGGGAGACAGTTCCGCGGCGCAGTGAATAGCTTACTTGTCACTGAGAAATGCCTAGTTGCACGGCAATCTGCGTCTGGTTTTTGCCAGATTCATGGAGCCCATACATCTGTAAATTTATTTTAATCTCAATTCGTTCATTTTAATTTTTCGACTTATAACATGTTTTGATCTCTGGATAATTGTTTGATTCGAGCTGGATTCATCTGTAAAATAAGGTTAGTATCGGAGGGCAAGACTAAATACCTGTACGCGGTGTCCTCTACGAACCTGGGAGTGAAATATTCTCCCAGAGCCAAGTTCAGTCAAATTTTGCAATATCAAAGAAGTTGGCCCACGAGGCAAAATTTAAAATTACTCTACCACGTCGTTTTCCCGCTCCCAACGAGTTTGACGCCTGCCTAAGTCTCATCAAGTCTACAAGTACGACCTAGTTCATCCTTATCCCAATGACCACACCTCTCTTCGACCTTCTCTGGTCTCAGTTGACCACCAAATACACGCCCACGCCGATATTTATACCCGACGGAGGAAGCAAAGCGTGGCGCACGAATCTGGAAGACAGTTCTTTGGGATGGACGTGAGAGGGGTCAGGACAAGTTCACAAGATGATGCAGAAGAGGGATACGTTTTCGACGGGCGTGAAATTTTGAATTTTGGCAAGAGTTTTACGAATTGAGCTTTGTGCGCGCCAAGACTTCGCTTGCGAGAGTGCAGCTGACACTATAAAAACAAGCGGACGATGGAAGGTGTTGTGATCCGCCTCCTGGTGATGTTCTCTGGTATGGTTTGAGTAGCCTGGGCACCTACTCCACTTGGGAAAGAGACACTCAGATCATATTTCGCGCGGAGAAAAGTTGATGGATGATGGAGGCATGTCTGGATAACTCAGGGTTTTTGAGACGTTCCCCTGGGTGGGTATTCACGGATGAGGGTTGACTTGGGGTGAAGAAAAAGCCACCATAACTTTGCAGTGATACTTGCAAATGAAATCTGAGGCATGAGTGCTCTTCCTTTACGTTGAATCATCTATTCTGTACTTTTCTTTGATATTGTGTCATAGCTAGATAGCTGCATACGCAATTAAAATCTGATGCAAAAAAAAAAAGGTTAGTACCGAGTAAAGCCCCGTGTCTTCTGAATAAATAACTTTGTATTTGAGAAATCTAATTCTTAATGTCACTCAAGCACAAGATGAGAAGAGCTGTGTAATTTTTAGCGGTCGGCGCTCGTCAAAGCAATGGAAAAGAACTAGAGAGCGGGTTGGAACTGCATAAAACTGAGGGTGACATGAAATCAAATTGTGCCCTTGGTTTAGGCCTGGAAATACAGGACAACAATCATGTACCCTGTCGAAATTGGCGCTAACAGGGGTGCAACCCGTGTAGCAAATATGCGCCCCATATAAATCCACTGAAAACTTGAAATTGTGGCACCACGGTACGCTTAGTGCAAAGTAACTTGAATTACTTTCCAATAAATTGCTTACTTTCTCACAATTCCATGAGAAAACATTCACACCAGCCACTCTTCTTCATCGACACCTAACACATTGCATCACCCATTACCCTTATTTATAAGAATCTTCAATCGGTGCAATGGCCCCAGCTGTTGCATTGTCATTGACAATGCCCTCCAATCCAGGAGGGCAACTTCACCTAAGCCTGCTTGGCATTGTGAATACAATGCACAAAGCAGAACAACAACAGAAAGAAAGACTGGATATAGCCCAGGAATTTCTAGAACTAATCGACTCCTGGGCTAAGAGCAAAGGAGAGAAACAAGCAGCAGCAGTTGTTGCGACTCTGCTGGAAAACATCACGCCTGTTATCACTGCCTTTGCAGTAGATCAGGCAGAAGCATCTAACTTTCCAAGTAAGAAGCCCCCCACCATGGCAAGCACGCCAAAACCAGTCGCGCCTAGGAAAAATACAGCTGTTGAGGATCACAGCCACGCTCTACCCCCAAAGCCTCAAGAGACCAGCTCGCCCTGGGTGACAGTAGCCCGTAAAGCAGCCAAGTTACCGACACCACCAGATGTGCAAGTTCCGCGAAGGCCTGCTCCATCAAGCCACCGGAAACCACAGACAACCCAAAAGGAGGACAAACGCCTGTTCCTTCGATTAGGGAGAGATCACCACTGGCACAAGCTCTCGCCAGTTACAATCAAGAAAATAATAACCGACAAGGCTGGGATAGCAGCCTCTGCTATCACCTCCATGTACCCAGTCAGGTCGGGGATCGCTCTCGAATGCGCATCAGATGTGTCGAACCTTTTGAGCTGGTTCGGAAGCTGTAATGATTGAGACTAGAGGTATCTGGAAGAATAGCTCGCACAGGAGCTTTCAATTGAAGTAAATAAAAAGATGTAATTGTCTGTCTGTCTTCCTTCCTCTTACTCTCAGCTTATATATCTACACATATCTACTACCTGACATATGATGATAATATCTAGAAATAGCTTCCTTACATCACAGGATACAATCCAAACATGTTGTAGCCAAGATGTAATCCTAAACCGACTCAATACCAGTCCACCACGTCTGTTACAGGGACGCCAAGCATTTTCTAGCTGAAAATTACCCAAAACGCCAAGGTTTTCCTAAGGCAATCACAAATTATGTCAGGTACCAGCTTGGCATATTATTCTGACAATAATGTTACGATCATGTTAGAAGAATGGAATTTACATGAATCACAAAACATTGATTCAGGAATACGAATTCCACCGGGTTCTGATACTGGTCTGACAAGATGCATTGAGAGATACAATCATGAGGATTGCACCTTCCCTATAGGAAGACAACACTGTGATTGAGGAAGCGTCCAAATGGATATCATTGATCGTACCTCATGTGCCACTATACATCAGGACGCTTGAAGGCAGCATCCCAGTCACCAAAAACATGGTGAAAAACGAGTGCCAGGCAGTATGTGGCGCCACACCAATCCAGGTAAGACCCACAGAAACAAAGCTTGGGCAATACTCAACAAGCTGGATTGTTCATTTCCAACAAAAACCAGCAAACACAAAGTTTCGTCTCTTTGACAAGAGCGGACCAGCAATTCCCTTCTCGCGCCGAAGACCAATCAAGCAATGCCAACGTTGCTGGGGATTCCACACAACGCGTTCCTGTACTCGGAGCCAACAATGTGGGAGATGTGGGGGAACCCATGAGACATCAGAGTGCCAGGCAAAGGTGTCAAAGTGCTCAAATTGCGCGGGACCTCACCACTCAAATGAGGGCAGCTGTATGGCCCGGCCAAGACGACAAAACAGGATAATTCTGCCCCGCACCCCGGCAGAACTTCACATCATCAGAGAACGCGGACATTGTGATTATCATGCTGCTCTAGCGTACTCTGAAAGGAAGGGTAAGGCGGTTGAAACCGTCATTGCCCAGGACTCAACAATGTCGTGTTAATGTTAGGAAACCCCTCAACAAAATCACCAAAAGGCAAGTACAACACCATCCAATTTCACCAAGTGAATGTCGGAAGGGGTGGGGAAAACATAGATATAGCATTGCAGCAGGCATAGGATGCCGGTGCACATGTAGTCATGGTACAGGAACCATGGACAAGAAAGAAAGAGGGGGGTTTTATAACAAAAAGTCACCCTGGCTACAATAGCCATATACCATTCAGAGGAACAGACATCCGGCTCCGCGCAATTTCTTTCACGCGCAAAGGTAGTCATGCGACTCAACTATTTCCATTGTTGTCAGGCCCGAAATCTGACTACTTTTTGTAAAGATGGGCAGCCTAACCTTTGTCAATGTATACCGTGCCCCAGGCACTAGTGGAACCTTGGAGCCCCTACTCCAGTGGGAAGTTAGAGGTTTAGTGGTTGTTGGAGGCGATTTCAATTCTGTGTCACAGCATTGGCAACCGCAAACAACAAATCAGTACGGCAATGGTAACCAGATTATGGAATGGGCAACAGCACACAACATGGACCTAGTCAGCATTGTTGGAGAGCCAACGCACAGGGATGGGAACGTCCTAGATCTAACGTGGAGCAACACGGCCGCTGTAGCATCTGTGCCCAGCCGCTACCACTGTACCTCAGATCACTCGACCATCGAAGGTACCATGCTTAACCCTACAGTGTCAGATCTCTCTGGCATTGTAAAGAACATTCGTGTCAGCGACGCCAACTTGAAGGAATTTAGCCGATGCGTTAGCCAATGGACCAAATCTGGCCATCTCGAAAGTGTTGTCAACATCGAAAACTTCACAAATGATCCCCTACAAGCACTTGGAGATGCGCTCAAGATTGCAGGGAAAGTCCCAGCCATCGAAAGCGGAAGAACTGGGCCATGGTGGACCGATGAATGTCGCACAGAATGGCAAGAGTACAAGGCAGCGAGAGACAACCCTGACCTCGCGAAAGAGGCCCGCAAGAGCTTTAGAGCCGTGGTACGAAAAGCCAAGCGAGAGTACTGGAAGAGGCAAGTAGAGGCAGTGACTACTGACGCACAGGTATTTAAGCTCATGAGATGGGCTAAGCCTCGACCAGCCGCCGAGCCCCCTCCCCAGCAGATTGACGAAAACCGGTGGCTATCTGACCCGCAATAGCGAGCTAGTGCGCTACGAGACATTCTCTTGGCTAGATTTAGCGGCGAGAACGACATCTCTATCTAGGAGAATGGACAGGAAGAGCGTATTCCATGGGATACGGAATTATCACTGGACGATGTGACAAGCGCCACTGTCTCTATCAACGACACGGCACCGGGAGCGGACAAGATAATGGTACGGTTACTGAAAGCCTGTTGGTCCCATCTAGGACCTCTCGTGAAAGATCTTTACCAGGCCTGTCTGAAAATTGGCTACTTTCCCTTGGCCTTCAGGGTGGCAGAAGTTGTGCTTCTTCCAAAGCCGGGTAGAAATCTGTCAACTGCCAAGGGTTGGCGACCAATCTTGCTGTTGTCGAGTTTAGGTAAAGGACTTGAGCGTCTAGTTGGCAAGAGAATGGCATGGCTAACAATAAGTCACCAAGTTGTTCACCCACAACTATTCGGCTCCGTATCAGGACAATCTGCAGTCGACCTTGTATCCTGTGTAATCCATGATGCTGAGGCGGCCATGAGAAGTGGTAAGTGTGCGGCTATGGTCACACTCGACATTCAAGGTGCATTTGATGCAGTCCTTCACAACCGACTGCTCAAACGCCTTCGAGAACAAGGCTGGCCACGATCCCTATGCCGGTTTATTCAGACATTTCTTTGCCAACGAAAGGTTCAGGTCAAATACTGCGGTGGAATCACAGAAGAGAAGATACTGGAATGTGGAGTACCTCAGGGCTCGCCACTATCGCCACTTCTTTTCATGCTCTACATCGCTGTGCTTTTTGAGGATCACGGTCTAACGAGTAGGTTTGGTTATGCTGACAATGTAGCTATTGTCAGAATTGGAAACACCGCGGCGGATGCTATCTCCGCAGCTCAAGACGACCTCGACAGCCTTATCCTTCTCGCAAGAGAACACAGGATCGATTTTGACCTAGCAAAGTCAGAACTTCTAGTGACTGGAGGAGGGCCTAGAAAGAAAATCAACGCGGCTGATCTTTCTATTTTGGTGAAAGATCGCCAGATTGAACCGTCACCTCATATCCGGTGGCTAGGAATCTGGCTTGATACCCAGCTAAACTTCAAGCAACATGTACAGGAATGGACTGGAAAAACTAATCGTCTAGTCCATTTCTTACAACATATAAACGGAGTTCAACGTGGTGCAGCACCCGGACCTCTGATTCGTGCGGTACATGCATGTGTTCCGAGCACAGCTCTATACGGGGCAGAAGCGTGGTGACCAGGTCTCACTCGAATAACCACACTGCGAGATAAAGAAGTCGGCACTGGAGTAGGCTGGCACATATCTCTATTGGAAAAAACGATAATGAAAGCTATTAGAGTAGCACTCCCAGCGTGGCGTGCCACTCCCAATGGTGCTCTTCATCGTGAAGCGGGAATACCCCCAGCATCGATAATTCTTCAGCAAAAGATGCTGCGGTCTACAGCTCGTGTGCGAAGAATAGATATCTGGCACTCTCTAGCCCTTCGGGCGGCTGAGGATCCGAAAGAGACAATAAGACGCATAGGTCTTAGATCGGGACAAAGAGATCGATTGTTCAGACAACCAAAACGGTACATGACACGCCTACAAATGAGTGTGCGTCGAGTTCCGACAGCCGAAGGCCCCGGAAAGCTATACTTCCCACGTGGCACTCCAGCATCGATTCCATGTAGTCGAGAAAATGAAGCTAGGTCTGGAAGCATAAAGCGGCGGTTAGCTTCCCGTCCAGCTAACTCAGTCTTCGCTTTCTCTGATAGATCATCATCGGGTCCCAGAAAATCAGCCTGGGGGTATGTAGTATACCAAGGAGGCAAGCTAGTTGGAAATGGCTCCGGTCCACTTCCCGGAGCAGAGGTATTCTACGCAGAAGTTGTAGGTGCCATGAAAGCGTTGAAGGCTGCAATAGAGGTAGGAAAAGACTTACTGATCTGCATTCTTCTGGACAACCAAGCGGCCACCCAGGCGCTTGAAAGAGGAAGATCTAACTCCTCGCAGGCAGTGGTGGACAAGTTTTCGTCGCTGAGACACAATAAGCGCGTGGAAAGACGCTGGATACCTGGTTATATGGGGATCCAAGGCAATGAAGAGGCCAATAAGCTGGCCAAATCAGCCTTGGGAGCTTCCAATAACCGGTCACTAACCTCAGCTGCGCCAATTCTAGAAGATCAAGATCTAACATTTGCGGCATTAGGGAGGTGGGTTAAACAGCGTAGCCAAGAGCTCGTGGAAGAGTGGTGGCAGAAGTATTGACAGAAACGATACAAAGATGTGGACCTATTCATGCGTTGCAAAAGACCACCGGAACTAGCTTTACCAAGATGGGCGTACCATTGTCTTACTGCGGCAAGAACAGGCCACGGGGACTATGCCGACTACCATCTACGTTTCAACCCCGAACATGAAGATCTGAAATGTGTTTGCGGCCGAAAGAAAAGGCCCTGGCATTTTTCAGAGTGCCGACCTGCTTTGCTACATTGGAGAATCTATGAGAAAATAGCTCCACCTGGGGCCAGGGAAATGATAGGGGAGAAGGGATGGCAGAAGTTCATTCAATTCTTAACTACAAGCCGATGTTACAGTCTGCCGAAGAATGAACAGGGTTGGAGGTGACCACGCCGAGATTGTTTCTGACCCGAGAGTAGATGGGTGTGGAAGACAGGGATGCGGCGCAGGGCACCGTAACTCCGACACCTACTGTTCGTTTTTTTTTCACTCTTTTCTTTTGTCGCTTCTGGCTCCACTGCCGGTCATGTAGGTAGCAATGAGCTTTCAGAGCCCATCTACCCGTGTCACGTCTAAATAGATGTTAGGTTCTTCCTGTCACGTAAAAGATTTCAAATCAAAATCAAATTCACAATTCCATGAGTAACTTGTTGTCAGATTTGATAATTACCTTTTAAACCTTAAGTTTTTGCTTGATATGATCAGTGTGACGCCCCGACATTTCAGTGGCCACGTGGCTGTCGGTTTAATAGTTGGTAAGCCGACACAGGGTCAATCCAGGAATTCCAACAACTAGTTTCACACACACGAGTCTTGTGTGTGACAAATCACGATACAAAAGGTTTGTCATGGATATTGGTTTTCATGCAAAACCCTTGGGTTGCAGGCAATGAGGGACAGGAGGTTTCGTGATGGCAACTCTATTTCAACAGTTGAACTCCTATGTAAATATATACAGATTCATATCCTCCTAGGTACTTTTCTCTTTAGTTTAGAATCTTATGATTTGAGTCCACGCCAGCTTTTGACCACTCGCCAATCATCTTTTGTCCCTCGAGTTACCACAATCAGCGTGTCATAAAAATAAAGTTCTTCGATTTGGCACCTGATAACTCTTTCAAACCATTCGAACACTAGTTCACTATGTGTCACAGACCGACTGATGTTGAGATGGTATCCTGCCAACCTCTGGCTCTAAGACTATGTTGCTACTGCTATGTCATGGATAGATTCATGGTATTGAGGTAGAGTCTGATCCTAGCTTCAGCTGGTATCCCTCTAGACAAGTTCTAGTTACTTCGATGGCGTTCTAAGCTATTCTAGCAATTAGTTTCTAGATATTTCGGGATGGTATTTTGTACTTGTAAGGATTCTCCTTCCCATCCTATCTTTAGTATATAATTTTACCCTTCTCCTGATGTTGCTATGACAACAGAACAGTTCTTGGCATTGGTTATTATGTTGGCACTAGTTTAGGGCCTATGTTATGATGAGCTAGTGGGAGGAAAGCAAGTATATGTATGATGGTTTGGCCTGTAGCTAAAGAGTTCTTCACGCTTAGTCTTCTGTCATAACCACCACCTTCGGATCACCTCTGGTCACCTATAGTCACCTCTAGTTACCTTTAGCACCTTTAGCCACCACTAGTATTTGCTCGTATCTTTAGACTCTTTAGACACTTATATTACCCATTTTTAAACCTTTAGTTCTCCAAATTATCTCCAGTAGATCTTTAGTCATCCCTCGCGATCCATCCGACCTCTTCTCGCCCTTCTATTCCACTTCAGGTCAAACGCCAACGCTCCAATTTGACAGTACTCTTACCAGTTTACTGAGCTTCGTTCAGATTCTAGGTCACTCTCAGGAGTTCGACAGGAATCGGGCTGGAACTAGATTACTGTAGTCTGTAGCAGATAGTATCGAAGCATAAGTAGCTGAGGTATCTTCATGTAGAAAGCTCTCCAGCTTTCAGTCTTGTATTATTCCTTAGTTATTCAAGAATCAAGAATCAAGAACCTAGACTTTTGTTAATATATCATCTTCACCATCAAGAATGCAAGATCTCACGCCTACCTTTCTCAAGTTAAGTGACCAAGTCCCAGAGAACCTGACACACGCGCGCAAGAGTTGGAAGACCTAGAGACTGCCATTCGGGAAAGTTGTCTTGGAACATCCTCCAATACCACTGCCAGGCCCTACAAAACCAGCAGTGTTACAAATTTCGCTTCTGAGTCAACCTCCAGGAATCCTGACAATCTAATTCCTTTTATAGAACGTGGCCATGCTCAAGTTTGCTTTCAAGACCCCTCGGATGATGATAAATACCCCAACCGCACTCGAATTACTCGCTTTGCTTCGACCTCACAACCCGCATTCCAACCAGAGACTATCCCCTTGCTACCTTCCAGACTTTCAGATGGTAGGGATAAGAAATCGCGTCTTTGAAAACAGCAAATTCTAGAAAGACTGCAATGGTCCAATTCCAGTTTTTTTGACAACAGCCATTGCCACAGCTATATTGTTGACAACACGAAATGGATTGCGCGCGATTTCCTTCTTCCTCTGTATATGGACATGAACCCACGTCCATCACCAAACAGGCTAATACAGAAAGTTGTAGACTTGTCAGGATTGCCTTCTGTATAATCTATATATGTGGAGATAACCAAATTCTAGTGTTCTATGATTCTGGTCTGGCCTTTTGGCCGAGTGGTTATGCACCTATCTCATGCATCATGTAGGATAGCGCACTATAGCCTGAATACCACCCCTTTGACCTATGTCTCCGCCCTGCTGCCTACATGCTGCTCTGACAAGACTTCTTGTCGGACCCAGCCGAGCAGCAAACCACCAGTGATGACTACCATGGACTGGAAATGCAATCTTACATACAAACCCGTCATTTTTTCAACAGTTCCATATCCTGGCTAATCAGGCTAGCCTAACTGTTAAAAACTTAGTCCTTATATTGTGTAATGATCACTTTAAGGAGTTCTAATATAAAACATGGAAGGTAGACTTGTCTATGAAATCAACTTGTTGGAGGTATATAAATAGTTATCCATGAAAACAGATCCAACACTCGAGATTTACATCTTGAGTGCGGGTCTGTGCACTCTAACAAAACAACCCAGTAACCACGTGATAAACAAGCTAATAGTACAGGGTATCTTGCTCTCCGGTTCTCCTAACTCCTGGCTAATGATGACAACTCAGACCCATAATAAGTGTCGGTTCACAGGTGAATGGCGTATGGATAAAGGGCTTGTATTAAACATTTACTTCCAAAAGTATTGGTCAGTGCATCACGTGATATAACCAGGGCGCTAAGCTTCATTTTGTACTTTAGATATTAATGCTTGAGGAGGGATACAGAAGAGAGATAGACAGAACATATCACTTGTTTTTTAGCACTTTTAAGGCATTAAACCAAGTGAACCCCGTTGTACCAACACTGATCAGTGGTTGATTAATTTCGATTTTATTTTCGTTCAGTATCAACCGCAGACAGCAAGGTGACAAAGAGACAGTGGCCCTATTCATAGGCTTTCACTGTGCTAACTGAAGGACTCAATAGTACCGCCTTTACAGCTTTAAGTATATCTTGGATTCATTCAGGAAGACTTTTTTTAGTTAGAAGAACAATTGGCTCCGCGTTCCATCGGGCATTTTTAATTATTTCAAGATTGCACTTCTAAATCCAACCGGCAAAAATGTCGGCGCAATTTATCAATGAAGACACCCCAGACGTCCCAAGTGAAGACTATGATAGCTACATAGAAGATCAAATTGCGTACTTTAAAAAGCTAGATCACCGAGATGAAGGGCTTTGGGAGGATTTTCGGGCAGAATTTGCAAAATGGCAGCAAGAAGACTTCAACATGATGTCTAAATATACAAGAGGAATTTTACGAAGTTATCTACGAGATAATGGAGTATATATAAATAGAAATGACGCTGTGGCTGAAGGGTTGACAAAGTTGTTGGATGAAAGGGAACCTACAGAATGGCCACCGGAAGAGCTAGCAAAGATGATTACTTCAGGAAAATTTAACTCGCAAAGGAATCCAGATCTCCCAGGAAGTTACGCATACTTAAGAAAGGAAGAAGAGAGAAAGATGCCATGGCCTTCAAGCAAGATGGACTTACAATCCCCAGATGGGATACCATTACCTCAACCATTTCTCATGCAGCAGAGTCCGAATATAAAATTTCCTGCATTTAGAATAAGCAGTGACGTACGAAATAACCTCAACCCAGCTCCTATTATTCCAGAAAGTCAACAGAAGCCATCATATACACAAAAGATTAATGCACATAGTGGATTGCTCCAAGGTTCATCTTTTAACATTCAAAACTTGCAAAAGTCCTATCTAAAGGAGGACAGGTATAGTGGCGTGGATGATGTTCTTGATAAAAAGCTGCGAATCTTCTATGCTATGTGCCACAACGCAAATGTGGACCCTTTAGACTACCACAGAGCATTTCCGATTATGCTCACAGGTGAGGCTAGGGATTATTTTTTCAACAAAGTTTCCGGTAACCAATGTAATTTTTCGGAGATGATTCAAGACTTGAAAAGCTATTTTGAGACAGAGCAACGCCAAGAACGGAAGACAATTGAATGGGAAGATATAACCCTGAAAGATTATACGTTGAGAAACCCTGGTATGACAATCTTACAGTGTTTTGATCTAATGAGAGATCAACTTCTCAGAGACCAGGCAATCTTGCGGCCAGAATTTCAGACTGACCTAATGATTCGGGATAAGCTCTATAGGGCCTGTCGTAATGTGCCCGAGTGCAACATAGCACTTTTTCGGAGATGTCCTACTTTTCAAGGAGCCTCTGAAGAGATTAGAAACGCTCTTGCCATACACACTCAAAATAGAACCCAGCAGAATTTCGTCTCAAAAGGTATGGACATACATGACAACTGTAATGCATTCTACGTCGATCGCAAGTACAAAGGCAAGAGTACTAGAAACGAAAGTCTATTGAAAAGCTAGGGAAAACCTGCAACAACTAAGAAATGCTTTGTCTGCAAAAAGGCTGGTTGCTGGAGTACAAACCATAGCAATGAAGAGCGAAAGATCTCATTCCAAAGGTTCAAAGCTACTCCATGGAATGACAGTGAGATTCAACAATTCATCAACGAATATGAAGGTTTGGATCCCGATAATTCAACAGATTATGAACAATTCATCGATGAATTCGAACTTGAAGACAATAAGAATCTTGATTTATCTGCCAGCCATATGTCTAGAACATGTTACGGCACGTCAAGGAGGTTGTATAAGTTATTATATTGCTATCAAGAGGTACGCTTGTAAAGGCAATAAAAGACAAAGAGAGGAGGTAGCTACTCTCGACCCTCTCTAAGATATCTCCCTCGGCTGTGCTCAGTCATCCAACGTGATGCCAAGGCGCGCTAACCCGTATCCCCACACGCACGCAATACGGCTCTCACGGATCGTGACATTACCCCCCCCTCCCGAAGAACTGCGACCGCGCAGTTGCAGTCATAGCGTGATCGTCTTCCAATTCGGAGTAGTCGTTGATACCATTGTTGTACGCCTCTAGCCACTTCGGGAGTAGTCTAGGTGGTCCCCTGGCTATTGGGTAGCGTATATGGAATCTCTTGATCATATGAGGTGCTGTCATAGCGTCGGAGCAGGGGTACCATTCGAGGTCTTTGTCAGCGCCCTTCCATCGAATCTGGTACTGGAGAGTGTTGCAATAGACTCGGGAGCTTATTATCCCCTCAATTTCCCATTCGTCTTGCTCAGGGAGTAATTGAATTGGTGCTGGGGCTTGTCGAACCTGTCCTGGTAGTGGGTCCTGTACGAACTTCCGCAGCAAATGGGAGTGAAATACAGGATGGATTTTCCATTCTTCTGGTAACTTCAACTCCCAGCTCTCCCCAACCTTCTTTAGTACTTCAACAGGGCCATACCACTTGTCTGAAAGCTTACGTGAAGGTCTGCTCATTTTCCAGTTTGCGGTAGAGACTAGAACCATGTCTCCAACTTCCCAATCGACTTCCCGACGGCTACAATTAGCTAACCGCTCCATCTTCTCCTGTTGAATCTTAAGCGAGGATTTAGCGAATTCCATTGCATCCTTCATACAAGTTGCTACGCAGAGAGCATCTTCTCGATTCAAGGTCTCTGTAGCAGTAGCGGGAGGCTCAGGGTTATGTAAGTCCCACGATGCACGCGCCTCGTAGCTATTGAGTAGTTGGAATGGTGACAAGTTGCCAAGAGATTCGTGAAGTAGCGTAAGCTGAGCAATATCCATAATCGGTAAGAGAGAGCTCCAATTGTCTTGGTAGTAGGTACAGAATGGACGAAGTCTCTGCTTGATATACTGATTCATGACTTCCGTCTGGCCATCAACGTTGGGGTTATATGATGTCGTCAACTTGACCTTGGTGCCGAGAATACGACAATATTCGTTCCAGAAACTTGATACAAACTGAGGTCCGCGGTCGGAGACTATGGAGTCTGGCATCCCAAAGTGACGACTCCAGTGGACAGCGAATAGCGTCGCCATCTCCTTTGCCGTGATGGTCTTATGGCAGGGGATCGAGACTGGTTTCTTTGATAGTCTGTCCATGATCACGAAAGCAGCGTCAAAACCGTTCTCATCTAGCGGTAGCTCCGTGAAATCCATGGTCAAATGCTGGTAAGGTTGCGCGGGGATTGGTAGGGGGTGGAGGAAACCAGGAGTCTTATCTCTTCTCGCCTTCATACGAGCACAGCTGCAGTTAGAGATATAACGAGTGATATCGGCCGTCATTCCGGCCCAGTGATATTTGCGGCCTAAGAGGAGCTTGACCTTACTGTTCCCAGCATGCGCAACTTGAGGTTGAGCGTGTACGTGACGGATTAAAGTCGCACGGAGCTCTAGTGGTTCCAGAGGAACCTCCAACCGCCCATAGAAGAAGAGCTTACCGCTAGCCAGCGTGTACTCGGGGTGATGCTGCCGAGCCTTCTCGCGTAGAGTTTCAAGCTCCTCCGATTCCTTGTTCGCTGTGAAGACTTGGTCGATGATATCGTAGTTTTCGATATTGTAAGCAGCTGTCGACATAGCGTCAGGGGCCTCTCCAACTAGAAACTGTTCTTCGGGGAGCTCTAGTGGTACTAAATCGACTGGTGAGACAGTCTCACGGGTGCCAAGCAGTGAGATTTCCACATAATTGTGGTCAACAATTTGCAGGTCAGCTAGTTGCGTCTGTGCCATTTCCTGGAGAATTTCGTTACTGATCTTATCATTGGGAATCATCTGTTGGTTGCGTAGAGCATGCTTCTTAGCTTCCAATGGTGAGAGGTCTTGATCTCTAGGGGAAAGTGTATCTGCCAGGGTGTTTGTAACTCCTGTTCGGTACATGATCTCAAAGTGGAATTGGGCGATGAACTCCGCCCACCGTGCTTGTCGAGCGTTGAGATCTTTTGTTGACATAAAGTACTCCAAGGCGCGGTGATCGGTATAGACGTGAACCGTCTTTTGCGCACCCAGCAACTCAGGTTTGTACTGTTGGAAAGAGCGGAAAATCGCAAGTAGCTCTTTATCATGGATCGGGTAATTCAGCTCTGCGTCTATCATGGTTTTAGAGAAGAAACTGACTGGGTGGAACATTCCGTCGTCTTGAAGTTGTGAAAGCACACCAGCCACTACCCCATCAGAACAGTCAGTTTCGAGTCTAGTTTGCTTGAATGGATCGTAGTGACACAAGATAGGAGCCGTCTGTAGGGCGTGCCGGAGACGCTCCCATGTCTCCTTGCAAGCTCCACCGAAGTGGAAGGGGACGTCTTTTCCAGTCAGTAATGTGAGTGGTCGGCAAATACTGCTGTAGTCTTTGATAAATCGACGGTAGAAATTACAGAAACCTAGGTAGCTTTGTACGCCGCGAACGTTGCTAGCATATTCCCAATTCTTGATAACCTCAGTTTTCTCGGGGTCTACCTCAATCCCGGTGGTACCAATGATGAAGCCCAAGAATTTCGTACGTGTCACGCCGAATTCAGACTTCTTGATGTCTGCCTGGAGGCCGTGGTCTCGCAATATCTCCAATATTTTTTGTACGTGAAGGTCATGCTCCGCTTCTGAATCTGAGTAGATCAAGATATCGTCAAGGTAAGCTGAGCAGAAGTCGTCTAGGTATTCCATTAAGATATTGTTGATAAAACGTTGAAAGGAGGCAGGGCCATTAGTCAAGCCAAATGGGAGTACTTTGTACTTATATGTTCTGTAACGAGTGCGGAAGGTAGTGAAGTCCTCCGAATCTTTTGACATACGTATTTTGTGAAATGCCTGCTGAATATTGACTTTGGTGAAGATCTTTGCTTTAGAGATTCTAGCCATCATCTCATCAATCAAGGGAATAGGATAGGGATCTTTCTGGGTAAGCTCGTTCAGCTTTCGGAAATCGACACAAAATCGAAGCCCACCGCCGGCCTTCTTTGCCATAAGGATAGGCGCAGCCCAGGGCGCGTTTGATGGTGCAATGAACCCTTTATGGAGGTTCTCAGTGATATAACGCTTAGCTTCAGCGAGATATTCGTCTGGCATGCGTCGGAGAGGCTCTGTCGTAAGCGTGTTATTGCCGGTGAGTTTAATTTCGTGGTCGACGGCAGGTCTCCTCGCAGCGAGGTCGTCTGAAGCTCTGGTAGAGAATAGGTCCTTAAACTGCTTCAACTTCTCGGGGAGGCGCTCTGTAACTAACTCATTGTTCTGCCGGTATTTAGCTTCGCGAGTTTCCGCCGGGGAGAGACCTGCATCAAGAGCCGACAATTCCACGGCAACAGCGGCAAGCTTGTTTTGACGTCGTTGGATCTCATCTTGAATATCTTTGAGGGAGGCGACGAGAACTTCCGAATCGTCGTTATGGGCCTTCTGGCGGTGCTTCCGATGCAAGTAGAACTGGTGCATTGAGGCGGTGGAGATCATGTTGATATCAGTGTTATACGGCTCGTTTTGAACTCGGTGAGTTGCCACGGCAACGGTCTGGCGTTGGAGAGCTTGATCAGCTTGCTCGACTCGTGAGCCGGGATCACGGGTGTTAGAGGGCGATTTAGCCAGTTGGTGATCAGCGAGTAGTTCATTCATTCTTAGGAAGCCTTGCTTAAGTTCCCTGACAAAGGAGGAGGGACGCTTTTGAGTCTTCTTCGGTCGAAGGGAAGGGGGAGTTTGTACACTAGAGAGCTCTTCTTCAAACAGAGCATCTCGTCGTTGCTGGTCAAGTTGGTGCTGTAGGTTCACCATGGGCGTCTTGGGAGGTAGGAGTAGCTCTAGACGCCTATCGAAGTAGTGCTGAGGTGGCATATCAAACGGCCACTCTAAACAGTTTTTCGTACGACGATTATAATTCTGCTTGAGTTCGTAATGTTCTAAGAACTTTCGGCCGATGAGCACATCGTTGCTTCCCAGGTCGGTAATCAAGAATGGGAAGTTGACGCGGCGGCGATCAATTGTGAGGGTAAGGAGAATTACGTGGGTGATAGCAGCGCCGGCCTGTCCGTTATAGCCAGTAGGTATAATTGGCTTGGGGAGAGTAAGGAATTTGACGCCTAAAAGGTCACGAAGTTGGAGAGCAACAGAGGTACGAAGTGCCCCAAAGATATTTGCTCCGCCGTCGATATGTGCAGTTGTTTTGATGAATGATCCATTTCTAACTAATTCAATACTGACTAGGAATTGTTTTCCTCCAGTAAGAGAACGGAAATCAGCATTCAAGACTTTCCACAAATCGAGGCATTTGCCATGAGAGGAGACTGTTCCACGGCTTAAGAGTTTCCCGACAGCTCGTCAACCTCAACAGGTTGTAGGCCGTCATCGTGCTTTAACATTAATTCCTCCACCGATCTACCAGTCAGTTCTGCGATCTTTACGGCGTTGGGGCAATCCCTAGCCCAATGGCCTTCCTTTCGGCAGAGACGACAGGTATTGGTAGCGCTGATAGTACGGCGTATGACTTGTGGTACGGTCTCAGGAGTAGTAGGGAAGCGTACAGCGGGGGTGTTGCGAGCAGCGTCAGCCGTCAGGCGTTCAGCAGTCCATCCCGATTTTTTCAAAATACTCGGGTTTCTGCTAGCGTTGTTTCCGACGGCGACAGCAACTACCTTCTTATGGAGAGCATCCTCGGCGAGGATGTTGCGAGATTCTCGGTCGGTGACAGCTAAGAACTCGTCGAGAGTAGTGTAGTTGTTGCTCATCTTGTACTTCTCAGTCATAATTTGGAGCTTTAAGGCAGGAGAGATTTTCTCACAAACGTCATCAAACCAACGAGCCCTGGCGATTTTACCAGTGATGGCTAGGTTGGTGAACTTGATGCGGAATTGATTGTATGTCATATTACTAGTCATCTTCAAGTTGCTGTAGGCAGCTTTGGCTTTTTGGACACGGTTGTGGTCGAAGAAACGTTGATCTAGGGCAGCGAGGACGTCGGCAGCACCCTTGAATTCGGTAGTAACATCTGTATCCATCTGCTGAAGGATAATAGTCTTGGCCTCTCCTCCAGTACACTTGAAGTACGCCTTTACCTGGGAGTCTCCAGCACAGAAGTTACCAGAGAACTCCTCAATAAAGAGCTTCATGTCCATCTTCCAAGCATTGTACTCAATCTCTCCATTGTGGTCGGTAAAGAGGAGGCGGGGATAGCGAATCTTGTGAGAATCGACAGGCTTGACAGAATTGTCAATATTTGGGAGGTAGTGATCAATAGCCGGTTGTAGGTCTGCAGTAAGTGCGCGAGACTTTCTAGCAGCATCTTCGGTAGCTTCGACGGCGAGAGCAGAAACAACTGCAGTCTTGAGCATCTCGTTGATTGCCGCCAACTGGCTGGTAGAGAATGCTTGGTCCACCATTGTGTGTTCGTCTTCCTCCTTGATTGTATCACTCTCAATAGTGCTCAATATGTTCTCCTCCACTGGCGCGGTATCGCCTTTCTTCTTCTTTTCCTCCGCGGGGTATCCAAATCGGGCTGGTGTAGAGAGCTCTCGATTGCTTCGGCGCGGTTGCATATGGGAGGGACCGCTCTTCGTGTGTGTAGTATTGAGACGAACGCGCGTAGGTAGGGAGGGGTTTGCAGAGGTCGAGATTGGTAGTTGAGGATGCGCGCACGAGGCTGAGGGCGAGGCTGAAGCGCGAATCCGTGTCGCGAAGTCGCAAAGTTTGAGGAATCGTATCAAAAAGGTGATGCCAATAGAGAGAGGGAGTTCAGCTTGCTCTGAGACTGTCTACAATCGAGATATGAGGCAGAAGGCACCTGTAATTATACAGGTAAGGCGGGAGTCGTAGGAGTCGTACCAAAAAGGTGGTGCCGACGTCGAACTTGTTCCGAGCGGATATTACTGCTTCCCAGCGAGGTGATGGTCTTTTATTATGTTACGGCACGTCAAGGAGGTTGTATAAGTTATTATATTGCTATCAAGAGGTACGCTTGTAAAGGCAATAAAAGACAAAGAGAGGAGGTAGCTACTCTCGACCCTCTCTAAGATATCTCCCTCGGCTGTGCTCAGTCATCCAACGTGATGCCAAGGCGCGCTAACCCGTATCCCCACACGCACGCAATACGGCTCTCACGGATCGTGACAGAACATATACTACAGAGTGTTTTGGTGATGTTGACGGCAAACAACTGATTGAAGACCTTGAACGACAATCCATAACCCATGCATTTTGTGCTAGTTATAAGGTAACACCTAAAACGGAGATTACATCATCGACTACAACAATCGACATATTTCTTTCTAGTCGATATTCAACAGGCGTATTTATGGGGATTATGGTTGACACAGGTGCCAGTTATCGATCTACGGCTGGTCATGAACAGTTCCTTGCTCTTCGAAGCATTCAGAACATAGAGCTTAATGAATCCAGGGCAGGGGAAACTAAGGTTCAATTTGGTATAGGTAGTACGACCTCTCTTGGGACTGCAGATGTTACTACACCACTCGGGATAATCACATTTCACGTCGTAACTGCCGATACACCATTTCTTCTTTCTCTCAAAGACATGGATGATTTGCGGGTTAAACTTGACAACCTAGAAAATGTTCTCATCCAAGGAGGGAAACGTATACCAATCATCAGGGCATACGGCCACCCATGGATGCTGTTAAATACGACTAAGGCTTTAACATACCTCGCTCAAGGGCCCAAACATAACGCTGTTGCCACTTGCCACCTTACCGAAGTGGAACTTCGCCGCCTACACTGACGTTTTGGTCACCCTCCAGTAGGACGTTTTCACAAAGTACTTCAGCGTTCCGGCAATGACACTAGATTTGAGGATCTCGAGCGATTGACTAGGTACTGTGAGCAGTGTCAGACTCATGGAAAAGCCACTGGCCGATTTAAGTTCACTCTGAAGGATGATATCAATTTTAACCACACGCTGCTTATTGACGTGCTTTCTCTCCACAATGGTCAGGTTCTACACATAGTTGACGAGGCAACTAGTTTCCAGGGTGGGAGGTTTTTGAGGAATATGTCAGCTAAACATGCATGGGACACTTTAAGGGAGGCATGGATTGATACATATTTAGGTCCCCCTACTTATATTGCTCATGATCCAGGAACAAATTTCAGCGCTCAAGAGTTCCGCAATAATGCCAGGATGATGAATGTGGAACCCATACAGAAGCCGGTGGAGGCTCATAATGCAATTGGCCAGGTAGAAAGATACCATATACCACTTAAGCGAGCTTACCAGATCATCAGCGCAGAAGGCTTGGGCCTATCAAAGGAAATGAAGTTGCAGATGGTGCTCAAGGCAATCAATGACACTGCAGGTCCAAACGGGCTGGTTCCTACTGTTCTTGTTTTTGGGGCCTACCCACGCATTAGTAATTCAGATGCTCCGTCCGCTTCAATTATTGCTCGGGCTACTGCTGTTAAGAAAGCGATGGTAGAAGTGAGAAAGTGTCACGCTGCACAGAAAGTAGCTGATGCATTAAATATGCGAAACGGTCCACTTACTAAGCACCTACATGATCTTCCCCTTGGTTCGGAGGTTATTGTTTACAGGGAAGGACGCGGCTGGGATAAAACGCCGTATAAACTGGTATGGATGGATGGTGAAACAATACAAGTTGACATGAATGGGCGTTATGTCAATTTTAGGAGTACAAGGGTCAAGCCGTTCCTTAGAGATCCTTGCTCGATCGATGATCAAATTCAGCCAGAAGATATTGTTGGCCAGGAAAACAATAGAGAATATCCACCAGAGAACAATGCTCCACAGCCAGTTTTCCAACAGCTTCGACGCAGTCAGAGAAACCAACAACCCAAAGATCCTGGATCCGAACCCAAAACTTCAGCTTTTATAAATGATGGGATTTTCGAATCACCCTACAGAGATACTATAGAAGATATAAATTTGGAACAAGTTGAAGCATTTCTTTCGGAAAAGGAAAACAGGGATCGAGAATTTTCTTTGGAACTCAGAGAAAAGGGGATTATCACAGCTCCTGGAAAACCATTTATCTTATCGCGTAGAAAAGAAATGGATGGATTAATGGTGCGGGGAGTCTATGAACTTGTATGTCGAGACGATAAAGAGCTTCGCGATAGACGAATCTTTGATTCTAGGATGGTTGATGAAGTGAAGGGTAAGGAAACTTCAATGCCATACGAGAAGTCACGTTTAGTAATTCAAGCGTATAATGATCATGGCAAGAAGGAAATTTTGACCCAATCACCAACAATCCAACGGGTGAGCCAGCGTATAATTGTGGCATTGGCTCCTTCACTATCCCCATGTGGTATCTCACTTTTTCTGCGAGATATCACCCAAGCCTATGTACAATCAAAGACTAAGCTTGTACGCCCCATTTACGCAACTCCTCCTAAGCAAATGCGCAATGAATTTCGTCCGCAAGACATTCTAAAGATCCTTAAGCCTCTATATGGAATCCCAGAATCAGGAACCCACTGGTATGGCACCTACCACAGCCATCATCAAACCAAACTAGAGATGAAAAATTCAACATATGATCCATGTCTTCTAGTAACTGAGAATCAGCAAGGTCCGTTTGGTGTTGTAGGCATGCAAACCGATGACACCCTCATCCTAGGAGATGAGAAATTCGTTAAGAAAGAGGGCCTTGAACTTGAGAAAGCAGAATTGCTCGCCAAGCCTATCGAGAAGCTAACGCATGATAATCCACTGATGTTTAATGGTTGTAAATTAGTGATTGATAAAAATGGAGATGGCCTCAATCTTACTCAGAAAGGACAAGGAAAACGTCTTCATCAAATTAACCCCAACTCAGACGACTTCAAAGAGACCTACCTTAAACAGAGAGCTCGTGGCGCTTTTATTGCTAGCATTTGCCAACCAGAAGCTGCTTTTGATTGTTCGATAGCCGCACAACATCAAAATCCCGGAAAAGAAGACGTCAAAGCTCTCAACAAGCGCCTTGAATGGCAGATGAAGAATCTAGACCGTGAACTCCACTACATACCTCTGGATTTGGAGTCTGCTAAGATTTTTGTTTTTGTCAACGGTTCTTTTGCCAACAACCATGACCTAAGCTCTCAAATTGGTTATGTGATTGTTCTGGGAAATGAAGCTCTGGGAATAGGGAAATTCAGACTACAGGCCAACATTCTACACTGGAGCTCTACTAAATGCAAGAGGGTTACCCGTGCTGTACTAGCTTCGGAGTTGTACGGGATGGTAGCAGGAATTGATATGGCCATTTCGATTTCGACTACTTTAAATATGATTACCAAGCAGCTGAACATAAACCAAATCCCAGTTGTCATCTGTACTGATTCATTCTCATTATACAAATGCATGGTCAAATTAGGCACCACAAAGGAAAAGAGGTTGATGATTGATATCATGGCCATCCGGCAGTCATATGAGCGGCGAGAACTATCAGAAATTCGTTGGATTACAGGAGATAGTAATCCTGCTGACTCTATGACAAAGTCAACTTCTAATGGTGCTTTGAAAAATCTCGTGAGTACAAATAATATTGATGTTAAAGTTCAGGGCTGGGTCCAACGTGAAGCGTCAACGAGGTTGAATAACTGAAAAAAAAAAAAAGTTTGCCAGTGTCGGCTCACAGGTGAATGGCGTATGGATAAAGGGCTTGTATTAAACATTTACTTCCAAAAGTATTGGTCAGTGCATCACGTGATATAATCAGGGCGCTAAGCTTCATTTTGTACTTTAGATATTAATGCTTGAGGAGGGATACAGAAGAGAGATAGACAGAATATATCACTTGTTTTTAGCACTTTTAAGGCATTAAACCAAGTGAACCCCGTTGTACCATCAATTGTTAAATTACAGATTGGGGGAAGCTCGTCCCTTATCTCCTAGCTTGTTCGTTTGTAGACCGATCACATTACCAGTATGCAGCTCACCAAAGTGTCCAACCAACTAAGCAGCCATGCCATTTGTCCTACATCAACAACCCATCTCTCGTAATGCACACATTACTACATGTAATGTCGTTATGTAGAGACTGGATCTCCTCCATGCGCCATAACGCCATGCTGCCATAATAACTACCTATGCACCAGCTACTAGATCTACCATCCTACATAGCTGAGCATAACAACACGGCCCCCGGAAACGACAAATTAACCATGAGGTTGCTCAAGTCGTGCTGGACAGTAATTGGGACGGATGTAAGAAATATTTTCCGAGCTTGTCTGGAGCATGAACACTTCCCAACAGTATTTCGAGTCGCAGAAGTAGTCTTGCTTCCGAAGCCTGGACGAGATCTATCCAACCCTAAGGGATGGCGGCCTATTGTTGTGGTTATGAGCTGTGAAGTGTATGGCACTTGTGACTCTGCTGTCCGTCGGTGGAATGGCACGGGCTCATGTGCAATGGTGAGTTGCGGAGATGGCGCGCTCACGCTGGTTGATGGCACGTTGGACACTGAGTGCGTATCACTGGGGCCAAATAGGTGTCAATAGGTATCAAATGTGAACTCTTACTGACAATGGTGATCTATGAAGGTGATGCTAGATGTGCATTCCGAAGATTGATAATATCATCTAATGGATGATGTGAAGTATGATATTATTTTGGATAGATTGATTCACTAAACTCGGCAGGTGAAGAGATTGTAGAGTAGATGAACAGCGTCTGTGCACCAGCCTGTATTTTCC
The DNA here is from genome assembly GCA_905067625.1 of Blumeria graminis f. sp. triticale. NCBI lineage: Eukaryota > Fungi > Ascomycota > Leotiomycetes > Helotiales > Erysiphaceae > Blumeria > Blumeria graminis. The sequence continues at coordinate 8,669,101 of LR898477.1, forward strand.
ACCCTTTCCCAATCCAGCAGCCGGAGTGCAAGACTGAACACCTGTACGTGGTGTCCTCTACAAACCTGGGAGTGAAATATTCTCCCAGAGCCAAGTTCAGTCAAATTTCGCAATACCGAACAAGTTGGCCCACGAGGCAATGATTCAAATAACTCCACCATATCAATCTTTCACTCCCAACGAAATCGATTCCTACCTAAGTCTCATCAAGTTTACAAGTATGACCTAGTACATCTTCATTCCAATGACCACACCTCTTTTCGACTTTCTTTGGCCTTAGCTGGTCGCCAGATACACGCCCACGCAGACATTTACACCCGACGGAGGAAGCAAAGCGTTGCGCACTAATCTGGGAGATAGCTCTTTGGGATTGGCGTAAGAGGATTAAGGTCAAGTTCACAAGATGATGCGACGGATGGATACCGTCTCGACAGGCGTGGAATTTCGAATTTTGGCAAGGAGTTTTTACAAATTGAGCTTTGTGCGTGCCAAGTCTTCAGCTGCGAGAGTGCAGACGGCACTATAAACATCGCCATGGTTGGATGGTGCGGTGGTACATCGTCTTGGCCGGTCTGCCAAGTAGAGTCTGGATAGCTTGGACACATATCCTACTCGAGACAGTAGATTGCTGGTTCAAATCCGGCAAACACAACCACATTTATCGCGGCGCTGGTATGCATGGATGACGAAGGCATGCTTGGATAACCAAAGGTTTCGAAATTCCCTTTGGTGGGTACTTACGGAGGAGGGTTGACTGTTTGTGTAAGCAGGCATACCTCATAGTGGTATTTGCGAATGAAATCCAGAGTATGAGTGTCTCTAACGTCAAAAGAGTCATCCAAAATGTATACATAGCACCGGTCAGGTGTCATAGCTAGATAGCTGAATACACATTAAATGATTTAAAAAAAAAGCCGACGATGGAAGATACCGTGGTCTGCCTAATTGTGGTGTTCTGTTTCGGTTACACTACGACAAGTCAAGCGTAAGCAAGTATAGGTATATTCCAGGCTACTGTTTCGGTCCCAAGGAATATCTGATGCTTGCGCTGAGACGCCCGAAGAGGTTCCATGTCAATAATTATTATAGGGTAATGTCGTGTCAGGTCGTGACTAGTCGCGTGTCTCGCAAATATACAACTATCAAGGGAAGAAACGCGTACAGGACGTCTAGTCGTAAGAACACTGTAATTTAGGAGATATATGTAACTTTCTAGTGTCATGTGTGATTTGATCTAAACCTGTATATGGAGACTAGGTCTAGTAGAAATATGGGTAAATGACTAAGGAACGGGTATGGAAATGGTTATATATGGACATGATCTGGATGATTGGAAAAGGGATCATACGGAGCACATATCACAACCAGTTTTACTCGATCATCTTCTAGATATTTTGAACCTTATTTAACATAACAACTCAAATATATTCACTTATAGAAGTTATATCTTTAACACGACTTAGAAAACAATTGTCATCTTCGTCATCATACGATACCATAACTAAGTCAAACATGTTCTCTGGTATAGTTCGAGTAGCCTGGGCACCTACTCCACTTGGGAAAGAGACGCCTAAGATCATACTTCGCGCGGAGGAAAGTCAGTTGATGATGGAGGCATGTCTGGATAACTCAGGGTTTTTAAGACGTTCCCCTGATTGAGTATCTACGGATGTGGGTTGACATGGGGTGAAGAAAAAGCCGCCATAACTTTGCAGCGATACTTGCAAATGAAATCCGAGGCATGAATGCTCTTCTTGTAAATGGAGTCATATATTATACACTCCTCAAATATTGTGTCGTAGCTAGATAGCTGCATATGCAATTAAAATCTGATGCAAAAAAAAAATATCCAGCAGCCCATCCTCCGTTCCCATGTCTCTTGACAACTCAACCGAGCCAGCACAACACCCAGGCAGCAGCCCAGCATCTCATGGCACGGGACTGGTGGGCTCGGTAGGGATTATCCTAAATAGCTATGCCCTATTCGTTCCTACCACACTGTCACTATGTGATTCTGATTACAAACAACATAAAACCAAAAGAGATAGCAAACAAAACCAACTGAAACAAAGCAAATTAACATGTAGGAGCGGTGCTAGTATTTCTCATCCTATGCCCCTCTCAGTCATTTCTCTCGTCCTGACAAAATAATCACTCCGGCCCTCGCATCTAGCTGAGGGCGGGTCGAGGATTGTGTTGTATTGAATTGAATTGTTTTAGGGTCCTAAGCTATGCTCTATATCTCCTAGGAGTCAAAGACCGGTGTACACGGCCGAGATCATACTTTCCGCACGCCTGACTCGGTTTCACCGAGTCAACCAATACACAACCAGTAGCTAGTTAAAAGAAAGAAAAATAGAAACTCCCGTAAACTCCCATAACTAAAGTTCCAAGCCCAGTAATCCAGTTTGGGGTTAGAAAAACGACACTTCTCGTCTCGTTTTCCTACCTGCCATGCATTGAGCTATGACTAGTTACCACCGTCTCCGCTGAGAGCTGGAGACGGATCTGTAGGTGGGCCTCCGAAGCAGCCGGTTTCCTGCGCAAAATTTGTAAAGTTCTCGAGTATTACGGTTTACCCGTCGTTTAAGCTTAGGTGAAAACCTAAGCGCATTGTTGAGGACTCTGAGGGTAAGACTGTTGGGATCGAAGCAATGTCATAGCACAGTGAATATGGGCAATGCGTAGCCGTGCGGTAATTATTCGACCTAAGGAAAAGGTATAAGCAACGAGACTCATAGAGTGGACTGAATGTTATAAATACCTTGTAGCTGTAGTTAGATTTCTCTTCATCATAGAGTTTATTAAATCGATTTTTTCATCACCAACTCGGTTTCTATCACATCGAGGCACTTAGGCCCGAGAAGCTTGTGGACAAAGTCGTGATGTGACATTGTCCCTCGTAGTCGACGCGTCTGGCGTGCGTGCAGTCGACAGTGAATGAAATGGGGAGGTAATGTTTCCTCCCAACACGCATACTCCATTGAAGCTGCGAAGTTGTTGAAACAGCGGTGACATGCCGCGAAGTTTCCGTGGCCCGTACGGGCTGAGATCAGTTCACGGAGTTTTTTTTTTTTTTTTTTTTTTTTTGCATCAGATTTTAATTGCGTATGCAGCTATCTAGCTATGACACAATATCAGAGAAGTGTATGATAGATGACTCAATTTACAAGAAGAGCACTCATGCCTCGGATTTCATTTGCAAGTACCACTGCGAAGTTATGGTGGCTTTTTCTTCACCTCAAGTCAACCCTCATCCGTGAATACCCACCCAGGGGAAAATCTCAAAAACCCTGGGTTATCCAGACATGCCTCCATCATCTTTCAGCTTTTCTCCGCGCGATATGTGATCTGAGGTGTCTCCTTCCCAAGTGGAGTAGGTGCCCAGGCTACTCAAACCATACCGGAGAACACCACCAGGAGGCGGACCACAACACCTTCCATCGTTTGCTTGTTTTTATAGTGTCAGCTGCACTCTCACAAGCGAAGTCTTGGCGCGCACAAAGCCCAATTCGAAAAACTCCTTGCCAAAATTCAGAATTTCACTCCCTTCAAGGTTATATCCTTCCTTTGCATCATCATGTCGACTTATCCTGATTCCTCTCAAGTCCATCTCAAATAACTGTCTCCCAGATTTGTGCGCCACGCTTTGCTTCCTCCGTCGGGTATAAATATCGGCGTGGGCGTGTATTTGGCGGTCAACTAGTTCACGGAGTAGCCGCCAGGAAAGTGCCTGCTCGTGCGGCTTGCGTTGTCGCACGAGAAGACGCGGATTTCGATACCTCGGTAGACATGCTTCTTCCCGGCATTCCTCGAGAAGCACTTGACGTTTCCGGTTCATGAGCCAACGAGCGTACGCCATTGTGACGGAGCCAGGCTGCCTGTCTTTGCTCGGCAGTTGTCGGAGGCCGGAGCGTGCAGCTCTGTCTGCATCTTCGTTTCCCTGTATCCCGGAGTGGGCTGGTATCCACTTCACCGAGACTAGAGCCTTTTTTGAAAGCGCCCTAAATTGGCGTACGTCGTCGAGGCTTTTTGTGGCTATTCCAGTCAGCAGTGCCTTCACTGCAGACTGACTATCTGTCAGTACGTTTATCTACTGCCTGCCGTCCCTTCGCCCGTTCTCCCTCTCCGACAATCACAGCGCAGCTTCCAGGGCCTTCCTCGCCCCTAGTATTTCCGCATCAAGCACTTCACCACTATGCTTGATGCTGTTACGGTTTGACCGTTGTTTGCGCTTAGGTGGATACCTAAGCCTGATACTAAGAATCCTTACAATGAGGCTGTATGGGGGTGGAGATGAAGCTGAACAAAACGGCACTACTACTCAGGAGGCTGAAGCGTCATTACAACTTAGTGACACCTGGAAATACGTGGCTGGGTAGAAGTATTGAGCCTGAGGACAAGTCACTAGTCTGTCGATTCACGAGGAGGATTAACTCCTATAAATACCTGTTAGTAGTAGCTAGAGTTAGCTTTTCTCCTCATATAGTTTATTAAATCGATTTATTCATCACCAACTTGGTTTCCGTCACAATATAAACTATATCATTCAAATCCTTTGCCCGTCATTAAGTACATCGCAGTCGTAGATAACTGTGACTTAGGGCATCTTTAATTATTGGTTTCAACGCACAGGGATTCTAAGAATCAACAATGGGTTCAGAAATGAACAATTTTACTATCGGAATGGACTTTGTGGCAACTGGTCTATCGAACCAGAAATCTATGTCACACGGAGAAATACAATCGGAAATGCAGCGACTGGTCGAAGAAATGAGATTTAGAGAAATGGAACACAGAAGAGACCTTGGTATTCTACGATCTCAGATGAACAAAATGATGAAAACGATGCAGGAACGATCGGAGAATGAGAAAAAAACTCCCCTGCAACCGTCAAGAACTAATGTGGGAGGCCAATCAGAACGCAGAGAATGCTTCATTGAAGAAGAACCACTTAAATGGCCAGAAGCATACAATCACAAGGATAGAACTAAGTGGGCAATTACTCATGGAATTCTTAGGTACATATACAGGCGTGACGTGGAGGAGCGGAATATTTTTCAACCGTCTGACTTTTTAATTCAACTATTTAGTCATGCAGTAACTGGAACAGCGAAAGATATGATCACAGGTCAGTTTCAGAGTATGCTTGCAAATGGCATGGAATGGGATGCGCTAGGGCTGTTACAGGCAATGGATGATACCTACCGCGACAGAAATGAGGAACAATTGGCGGCCGCACTATTTCATGCATGTCGACAATTTCGGGACGAGAACCTATCGTCCTATCTACCGCGCTTCCAGCAGTTACTCTCGCGAAGTCCAAGTTCGAAAGGGAATGAGAAATGCAAGATATACCAGTTACGAAACTCTTTGAATAAGACGACTAGAAATTACATGATTGGTAGTCTGTGCCCTAGAACACTCCGAGAACTAATTGATTACCTGTCGATCCTGGGTTCTGAAATTGACGAGGTTGGTATGGAAATTACAAGGGATTACCTGCTAGGTCAGACAGGGTACTTCGACGATGGAACACAAGGCGTTGCTGGGGGCAAATTACTAGGGGAAATCTCACAAGAAATAACGCACCACCTTCCAGCCAAAGCCAACTTACACAGTGAGGATTTAGATAGCAGTATAAGGATGACCGGTCTCGATAAAGACCGTGCAAAGTGGGTTTCACGCGTTGAGTTGAACCAGCGCAAAATAGATGGGTCGTGCTTGCGATGTGGAAAGATTGGCCACGTTATAGCTAACTGTCGACTACTTCCAGCTAAGAATTCTGAAACTTCTACCAAAGTAGCAACATTCGCCGAACGTATTGTAGATACAGCCAAGGCCAAAGTTCCGAAGAGCGAGGTATCTAAAAGATCAGCTCCCGAATTAAATTGTCCCCAAATGCAAGAAAATGAAACTATGACAATGGCTGCTAGCTCGAGATCAACTGGAGATAAAGAAGCTGAAAGCGCTATGAACGGATCTTCGTTTATCATAGACACTGTGATCAACGGAATTTATTCAGTACCCACTTTGATCGACAATGGATGCGAATGTCTAGCCGCTGTTAGTAATTCATTAGTACAAAAAGCTAACCTGCCTCGGATAAAAATAAGTCCGCGCAAACTCACAGAAGCAACAAAAAGTCAGCACCATGAAGATTTTATCACGGAAATGGTTAGAATGGAGCTAGACATTGATGGGTATCAACGGAGGTTGTATGCGTATGTTATACCAATGTTGTCTCATGATCTCATATTGGGAAAACCATGGATGGAGCGGGAAGACGTTATTTACAATGCAAGGGAACGCTTCATGGACATTGGAGAAGCTATTGTGAACAATCGACCGATGAGAGTATGGGAAAAGGGCCAACAGGCAATGATGGATTCATCTTATCGAACATCAAATATTAAAAGTTTATCGGCAGGGGTATTCCTTGCAACTGTCAGGAAGGCCAGGAAGTCAAGCGTTGGCAAAACCCAGCTATTTTCTGTAACGCTGGCAGACATTCAAAAAGCGCTTGCGCCAACAAAGAAGTCACCAACAAATTTGGACAGACTCCCAAACTACTGTAAAAAATTTGCAGATCTATTTCGGAAAGAGCTAACGGACAAGCTGCCACCTCATCGGCAAGGATGTGATCACGAGATAAGGCTTGAGTCTGACAAAAAAATACCGTGGGGACCCCTGTATGGAATGTCAAGGGATGAATTATTGGTACTGAGGAAGACTCTGACAGACCTTCTTGACAAGAACTACATTCGTGCAAGTAGTTCACCAGCAGGGGCACTGGTATTATTTGTTCGAAAACCAGGCGGAGGTCTGAGATTTTGTGTAGACTACCGCGCCTTAAATGCTATTTCGAAGGCTGATCGATATCCTCTTCCTCTGATTAAAGAGACAATGTCTAAACTAAGTAGAGCCAAATGGTTTACCAAGTTGGATGTGCGATCCGCGTTTCATAAATTGCGCATCAAGGAAGGCGATGAATGGAAAACTGCATTTAGAACACGATTTGGGTTATTTGAGTGGCTTGTTATGCCATTTGGGTTGAATGGCGCACCAGCAAGTTTTCAGAGATACATTAACGAAGCCTTACGTGAGTACCTCGATGATTTCTGTTCGGCTTATGTGGATGACGTTCTCATCTTCACCAACGGAGATGAAGAGCAACATCAAAGACACGTACAGCTGGTACTTAAAAAGCTTCAGAAAGCTGGTCTAGGATTGGATATTGACAAGTGTGAGTTTAGTGTCAAAGAGACAAAATACTTGGGCTTTATAATATCTTCAGAAAGTGGGAACTCCTCGGTCAAGATGGATCCAGCGAAGGTTCGGGCAATATCAGAATGGCAAGCACCCACAACAACAAAGGGACTGAGAGGTTTTTTGGGGTTTGCAAATTTCTACCGTGGCTTTATCAAAGGATTTTCAAAAATTTGCGCACCTTTAACATCTCTAACAGGCAAGGGTACACCCTGGAAGTGGGGCTCTGAACAAGATGATGCATTTGAATTGCTAAAGGAAAAGTTTGTTGCCGAGCCCGCTCTAGCCCAATGGGATCCCGATCGAGAAACAATGTTGGAGGCAGATTGCTCTGGTTTTGCGCTTGGTGGCTGTTTGTTGCAGAAACAAGAAAACACCACATGGAAACCAGTAGCATACTACTCCAGGAAGTTAACTGGAGCCGAAATGAATTATGAAATTCATGACAAAGAACTTCTAGCCATTGTAGCAAGTATGAAGGAATGGGATGCAGAATTGAGAGGTTTAGCACAGGCTTTTACTATCCTAAGCGACCACATGAATCTGAAATATTTTTTAACGACAAGACAGTTGACAGAACGGCAAACTCGATGGGCTGAATTCCTATCCAGATTTAGATATACACTGGTATATAGGAAAGGTGCAGAGAATGAACGTCCGGATGCACTTTCAAGGAGGAATCAAGATAGACCTAAGGAAGGTGATCCTCGACTTTTGAGTCGCGAGCGCCAAGTCTTGACGCCAATCCATGCGTCAAAGTTGTGTGTCGGCAATATTAATCTAGCGGAAGGCCATGAAATATTCGCCAAAAAAGATTTAAAGGAGCTTTGGAACCAAGCAATAAAAAACGATGAAATATATGTCCAAGTCGCTAAGGCGGTACAAAGCGGAGAGCGCGTATGGCCCAAAGACATCAAGTTGCAAATAGAAGGTTCAAATGAGCCTACTCCGATTAAAGCAACGATCGCCGCTTGCGAATTTGACGATGATGTTGGGGTAGTTCGTTACCAAGGTCGGATATGGGTGCCTCTCTATGAACCTCTTACAACGGCAATTATACAGAACGTTCATGACTCAGCCGTCACTGGCCATCCTGGAAGAGATGCGACGCTTGCACAAGTCGCTAGAGAATACTTCTGGCCGGGAATAAGCAAGTCAGTCAAACGGTTCTGTAAAAATTGTCACGTGTGCGGAAGGTCATCAATTTGGCGACACCAGAAACAGGGGCTTCTGAAACCGTTACCGGTACCTGATAGATTCCATCAAGAGCTTTCCATTGACTTTATGGTGGAACTTCCTAAATCAAACGGTGCAACAAATATCATGGTAATCACTGATAGACTGTTGAAATCAGTGACACTGGAGGCTATGGACAAAATGGATGCAGAAACTTGCGCAAAACGATTTATAGAATGTCATTGGCGTTACCATGGATTCCCAAAAGCATTAACTAGCGATAGAGGGTCAAATTGGACGAGTAAATTCTGGAAACAATTGTGCGAGTTAGTTGGAATTGAACAGAGGCTGAGCACAGCCTATCACCCTCAAACCGATGGAGCAACGGAAAGAATGAACCAGGAAGTTCAAACATACCTGCGAGCATATATTTCCTACACCCAACATGATTGGTCTGATTCACTTGCTGCTGCTCAAATTGCTATAAATAATCGAGATGTTGTATCCTTAGGCGGCATAAGTCCATTTTTTGCGACACACGGATATCATGTGAACCCCATCCAAATTGTTACTAATCAGTCAATCATTCCAGCATCTACAGGAAAAGAAAGGGCTGAACAATTTGTCGAAAGGTTAGAAAAGGTCACCATTTTTATGCAATCTGCCATGGCAGCCATTCAGGAACGATATAAAGATTTGACAGATAAGAAGAGACAGCCAGCACCAAGGTACGAAATCGGTGATAAAGTTTGGCTCCTTTTACGGAATATTAGATTGGAAGATCAACCTTCCAAAAAATTAGGCTGGCAGCATGCAAAGTATACTGTCACAAAAATAATTTCGCCTGAGGTAGTGCAACTGAATATACCGGGAAAAGTTCATAATAAATTTCATGTGGATTTGCTCATACCTGCAGAAGAAAATCCGTTGCCTTCACAAATACTAGAAGATGAAAACCCAGGACCAATCACTAGTGATGATGGCGAAGAAGAGTACCAGATTGACGAAGTGCTTAGGTGCAGAACAAAAAAGGGGGAGCGACAGGCTTTAGTGAAGTGGACTGGAATGGCACAGCCAAAGTGGACATCACTGATAAATTTGCAAGATGCTGTAGCTCTAGACGTTTGGGAGAAAAGGTGGGGTTCTGCAGAGACAAATAATGGGCCAGCATTAAGGAAAGAGAAGAGGAGAGGGTAAACGGGGGGGTAATGTTACGGTTTGACCGTTGTTTGAGCTTAGGTGGATACCTAAGCCTGATACTAAGAATCCTTACAATGAGGCTGTATGGGGGTGGAGATGAAGCTGAACAAAACGGCACTACTACTCAGGAGGCTGAAGCGTCATTACAACTTAGTGACACCTGGAAATACGTGGCTGGGTAGAAGTATTGAGCCTGAGGACAAGTCACTAGTCTGTAGATTCACGAGGAGGATTAACTCCTATAAATACCTGTTAGTAGTAGCTAGAGTTAGCTTTTCTCCTCATATAGTTTATTAAATCGATTTATTCATCACCAACTTGGTTTCCGTCACAGATGCCATATCCCTTCAACAAAGTTATTCCATCCCTCTTCAAGACGAACTCCCATGCTGAGCGAACATTCCCCTCTGAGAATCCATCCGGCTAGGCGCAAATATCTGATGCCGGCACACTATCAATGAACCGAGTTGCCTTCTCTTCCTCCTCTATCCTTGAGTTGAAACTCGAAAGATAGCTTGGTGGCGGCAAAGTGTTGTGATGTCGCTCGTCAATGACCGGCTCTGCGCCGACAAGTGCATATGCACGTCGTGCGTTGACCATGGATACAACCGCTGCCGCTCCTGAGTCTCGGACTTGGGAGCACCGGGTTGAGACATTGCAAGGCAACGATTGGGGTAGCGTCGTGGAGAGTCTACTGACCACGTACGCTAGCTATAAGCGGTTAGGTATTGCCGGACAATTACAGGATAGCGCCCAGAGGTATATGCAGACCTTGCGCGCTATTGGAACTATACAACTGCTTCCGCTCCTGAGTAATGGACTAAGGACTGCGGAGCTAAGACATTGTATGGGAACAATTGGAGCGACGCTGTGGTGTGTATACAAACCACAGGCGCGAACCATGGACTGGATTGCTGTCGTTCCTGAACAGCTAGGTTCAGGATTGCTCAGCTGGGATATTACACGTAAGTAATTGAGGCATTGCAGCGACGCGTACTCGGACCGCGCGTGCCAGCCACCTCTCAGGGATGAGGGTTTGATAGTGTTCCACAGGGTGCGTTGTATAGCCTAGTAAAGATCTAGGTGGTAAGTGAAGGTTATAAATGGATCAAAGGAATGACAGGTCTTCTCTAGGAAGAGATGAATGGGCAACTAGTTGCAGTAGGTGTTACAAGTGGGTCTTGCTAATGAAGAACTGGGCAATGGATATATGGTCTTCCCGAAGAAGAGATGGGTGAACAAATGTATTGTAAAGGGTAGATAAAGAAGACGTTGCGTGAGGAGTAAATCTCTCTCACGCTCAACTATTATATACAAGAGTAGAAGCGTTTGCCAGCCGGAATTAATCGTAATCAATTCTTACCAATATCTTCGCATTGATGGCTGTGTTCTTGTCCTTCTCTTCATGACTCCCTTGTATATCCTTACATGACGTTTTACATGACTAATTGTATAGGGGAAGCTATTATTAAATTGATGGTTTTAATTAACTACCCCTTCATCTTATCACAAACTAATATTAGTATTAAAATTCTATTTACGGATCCGTGAAATGGCTCCATGATGAGTAGAGGAGCAATGGAGCTCTGTGTAGAAAGTGTTTCTAGATAATACTACCAGATGGAAGAGACTAGAATATTCCGTGATACAGTTTTGGGTAAATAAGGCAAGAGTCTAACTACCTCAGATGTGTATATAATTAGCTCTTTCTACCTCCTAAATCTTAATTGTTCCGAATATCAAATATTATTAAAATATACGTACTCAGATCACTTGTATAACTTGATAAGAGACACTGCACAGCAAATGTAAGGCGTAGATGAATCAGTATTGAATTGATATCCCACAGTAGTGATATGAGTTGGGTCTTATAGAAATCCCCATCCATCAAACTGTGTTCCAATTATCTACTCTATTCTAAACGTGTCTCATTCCCTCGTATAACTGAGAAGCACTCTGTCAATGACTTGTGTCATCAAAGAATGGCTATTTCTTCACTTGACAGATCGTCTCTACGACTCGTTGCTTACATTACTTGGTGAGTACTAACTGACGCGTCTATTGTCCAGTGTTGTGCCTAGACCCACATAGCTACAGTGCACAGCTCCAGTTATTATGGTCACGCGACTGCATGCATTTGCTCTGTTTGCTCCTGCTTCGTTGAGTTAGTATAATCAGTAAGCAATAGTCTAGGGACTATAAGTAGAGAGCTTTCCTCCACAGTAGATAGAGCAATCAATTTAGTCTTTCCTCATTCTACAGAGATCATTCTCCACTCCTCTACTTGACCTATCCGGCCCAGCAGCATATCTGTGATCACTAGCAGCGAACTCCCACAAATTGTATGTACACCCGAATCATAGACCTATTGTAAGGGCTAGAAGTAGAATTGTATCCGAATTGTACTGTGTGCTGTGTATAGAAGATCTCAAACTAAAGAAAGAAGATGGAAGAGGAAAAGTCTTCCTTATATACATTGAAAGGTGGTCTGTGCTGTTACCAGACTATACCAAAATAGAGCAACTAAATAGTCACCTGATTGGTATCAGCTCAGATCAGTCACCCAAGCCCAAGCCTTGGCTGCCTTAGGCTCTAGCCTATGACATTACCCTCTCTGTCCCATTTCTTAGCTTTTGCTCTAGCTTCGTAAGCATCCAATGCACAGGTCTCTTGAAAATCATGTTGTGGGTGCCATGATGGTTTGGCATAACCTGCCCACTTCACAAGCACCTCTTTCCTACTGCCCCTTCCAATCTTTCTATTCCTTGAGTCAAGAATCTCATCAACTCCAAATTCTACATCACCAGTACTTGTTAATATTCCTGGAGGTTGAGAATTATCTGACTTCTGTGAAGGAAGAGGATCATCATGGGCTGGTCTTAAGAGTGATGTGTGGAACTTATTATGAATACCTTTAGGAGTATCTAATTCATAAAAGTGAGCTGAGTCCGGAAATGTTCTAGTTATTTTGTACTTGGCATGTATCCAGTCAAGTTTCTTGGAGGGTCTCAGTGTTTATATTCTTTAAATTTAACCAGACCAGATCTCCAAGCTTATAAGTAGGTGCAGTATCTCTAGAATTGTTGGCATATTTTTCTTGAGACTGCTGTGCAACTGCCATTGATTTCTGTGCAAACTGATGCGGCTCTGAGAGCTTCTCAATAACATCCTGACCTCTTGAAGCTGGTGTTCCTGGAGAAGAGGGATTATGATCTGATACTAAAGATATAGAGATTGCATCATATCCATGGGTCATAAAAAACGGACTTATCTGAGTTGTGGTAGCTATTTTGTTATTGATAGATACCTGTGCTAGTGGGATCCAATCTTTCCAGTCTGACTGTTCATAAGCAATGAATGTTCTCAGATAAGTTTCTACCTCTTGATTAGCTCTCTCTGTTGAACCGTCAGTTTCTGGATAATAGGCTGTTGATAGCCTCTGGTTGATCTTAAGTCTATGACATATAGTGTTCCAGAATGCATTAACAAATTGAGGTCCTCTATCAGAAACAATTGCCCGAGGAATCCAATGGTGAGGCAAGTAGTACTGAAAAAATAATTTAGCCAGCCCCTCTGCATCAAACATATCTGGGGGAACTGGTATTAGGATTAACCCTTTGCTTAGTCTATCTGTAATGACCAAAAGAATAGTTGTCTTCTCAGGACCAGAGGGAGGAAGGCCTGTAATGAAATCCATAGATATTTCCTGCCATATCTGTGATGGAATGGGTAATGGTCTGAGTAAACCTTTTTTCTCGTCTCTCCAAATAGTGGTTCTGCCACAAACATCACAATTTCTTACAAACCTCCTTACTTCCTGGTTTGATCCTAGCCAAAAAAACTTCCTTGACACTAATGAAATTGTAGCATCTCTTCCTGAATGACCCGAGAGGAAAGAATCATGAATCTTTTATATAACAGCTGTAGTCAAGGGCTCAAAGTTGGGTAGCCAAATTCTCTCCCTATAATACAGAATGTTTTTGTTAGATATTGCACATTCCCCTGTAGAAATCCTTAGCTCGAGGTCAGAAGGAAAAAGTCTATCTTGATTTTTAACTGAGTTAAATGCTCTGGTGTATCTTTCAATAGGCTCTCCTGATTTTAAGGCTTAATTCCACAAACTGCAAAGGTCTGTGTCATCTTGAAATGGGCATGGTAAGTTAGTAGTGACCATAGAGTTTATCCAAAGTTGAGGTGCTAGAAGGATGTTTTCCCTAGCAGCAATCCTAGAATCTGAAGCATCCTTTGGTATATCTTGCTCTCTTCTAGATAGTGAGTCAGGTACAACGCTTGCCTTCCCTTGTCTATATTTTAGTTTGAAGTTTAGAGGAGCAAGTACTTCCATCCACCGAATTTGTCTTTCATTTAATACCTTCTTTCTTTCAAATAGCTCCAGGTTTTTATGGTCTGTAAGAATGGTAAAGGGCTTCTTTAGCCCTCTAAGCTCGCTATTCCATTCCTTGATGCATTTAATGATGGCTAAGAGCTCCTTGTCATAAATGTCATAATTGCACTCTGCTGGGAGATGTTTTGCTGAATAAAATGCAACTGGTCTCCATAGTTTTGATACTGGATCAAGTTGTGTTAAGGTACCACCAATAGCCCATCCTGATGAGACGGGCTCTAATTGTGTCTCTAGATCTGGATTAAAAGTAGCTAGAACTGGTTCTTCCTTGAAAAGATTCTTGATATGTTGAAAGTAGTCCTCACAATCTTTTGTCCATTCAAACTTTTGATCCTTCCTGGTTAGATTTGTCAAAGGTCTGACAAGCTTTGCAAATTCCTTGATGAAAAGCCTATAGTAATTTGCAAATCCTAGAAATGACCTTACTGATTTAACACTAGTAGGTGACTTCCATTCTGTAATTGCTTGTACCTTTGTTGGATCCATCTTGATGCCAGTTCCTGCTTCTATCACATAGCCGAGATACTTAGTCTTTTTGGTCTCAAATTCGCACTTTGAGATATCTAAGTGTAAACCATTTTCCTGTAGGCTTGTTAGTACCTTAGCTACCTTCTCTCTATGGTCTTGAAGTGTTCCCGAGGTGAATATAAGGATATCATCCACGTAAGCTGAGCAGAAGTTGTCCAAATACTCTCTAAGGACCCAGTTTATATACCTCTGGAAGGTGGCAGGAGATCCAGTAAGTCCAAAAGGACAAACTTTCCACTCAAATAGGCCATATCTTGTCCTAAATGCTGTCTTCCATTCTTCACCTTTAGCCATTCTGATCCTGTGAAAAGCAGCTGACACATCCAGCTTTGTGAGCCACTTAGCAGAGTTCAGAGCATTCAGAGTCTCTTTTATCAGAAGAAGAGGGTACCTGTCCTTCTTTGTGATTGCATTTATTCCTCTGTAGTCAACACAGAATCTTAGGCCACCTCCAGGCTTCTTTGCAAAAAGAACGGGTGCTGCAGCTGATGATTTGCTTTGATGAATAAAATCTTTATCAAGTAGGCTAGTTAACTCCTTTCGAAGCACTAGAAGTTCATCATGACTCATGTTATAAAGTGGTCCCCATGGAACAGGTTTTTCATTTCCATTTTGATCTTTCTCTAAAGGTATCTCATGGTCAATTCCAGGCCTGTGAGGTGGTAGACTAGCTGCTTCTTTTGGATTGAAAACCTGAGCAAAAGACTTGTAGGGGTCAGGTAGCATGGAGGTAATTTCTTTAATAGAAAGCTGTATCTTTGGCCTAAGCTCTTTTTCTATGTCTGATAGTGAGGCGGCAAACACCTGCACTGTTTTGCTTTTCCTTGCTCTCTGTGCTAGGCCTGTGAAAGTTGAGGCCATAACTTGACTGACAGTAAATGCATGAGCTCCTAGTTCCTCATTTCTCTTTTCTCTTTCTTCGTTGCTGATAAGTGTCAACCCATGATGTTTGAATGTTAATTTAGAATTTATAGAGTCCAATTCAGCATGACAGTATTTTAGCCAGGGTATACCAAGAATTAGATCCCCTGCTTGGTTTGGAATCACATAAGCCAAGGCTTTTTCGATTTCAGGCCTCCAATATCTAGTTCGAAACAAGCTACTTGGTCAATTATGGCTGTCATGTTGCTTAAAACACCAGTAATAGCTCTTGGCTGTAAGGGAGAATTGGTTAATTTTAATTTTTGTAATTGTTTTTTACTGATACTTGCAAAGGCTGACGATCCGGGATCAATAAGTGTGCACAGCTGGTTGGATCCATTGATTAATGCAGTAGTATGGAAAAGCTCACAGTCCATGTTAGGCTTAAATAAATTCCATTCTTTAGAAAGACTACTTATACTGCAGAGTTCCTTCCCAGCTTTTGGCTCCTGTAAGTGACTTAGTACAGGAGCTCTTCTTTTCCCTCTCGTCCTTTCAATCCTTCGGGCTGTGCCATCCTGACTAATTCCACCTCTTCTTCCTTGGTGAGCTTTGCTAGATTTATGTTTGCTGGCTTTAAGGGTGGAAGATAGTTACAATTAGGGGCAATATGTCCTTTATGTCCACACCTCACACAGAGACCTTTTTTCTTCCTAAATGCAAGTACATCTTTTGTAACCCGTGATGCTCTTTGGTTTTTCTGGCCCTGGGTATTTGCTATAAAGGTAGATTTTGTTGGCTCCCAGTCCATTTTTGATGTGTTTGAGTTTTCCGAAGAGTTTTGCTGTCTAATCTTAGTTTCTGGCAGAGAGAATGGTGGATTAATTTGGTCTATTGCTTCTTTATCACTGTAAATAGTATGGATATAGGAAACATATTCTGCCCATGTATTCTTTGATGAGCCGAGAAGCACTAGCTGGAATTCTTTGGTGAGGGCATTCTTCAAGAGAGAGATTTTTTGACGATCAGAATAGGATAACCAGCCAGCATTTGCTAGCACTGTTTCAAACTTTGTGAGAAAATCTGGAAATGGTACTTTCTCTTTTTGTTTCATTTGATAGAGCTCTCTCTCTGCCCTTGCTTTTTTATTGGGATCTCCAAAGACTGTATTAAGATACTCCAAAAAGTGTTGTACTTTCGCTCGTCAATGACCGGCTCTGCGCCGACAAGTGCATATGCACGTCGTGCGTTGACCATGGATACAACCGCTGCCGCTCCTGAGTCTCGGACTTGGGAGCACCGGGTTGAGTCATTGCAAGGCAACAATTGGGCTAGCGACGTGAAGGGTCTACTGACCACGTGCGCTAGCCATAAGCGGTTAGATATTGCCGGACAATTACGGAATAGCGCCCTGAGGTATATGCAGACCTCGCACGCTACCGGAACCATACAACTGCTTCCGCTCCTGAGTAGTGGACTCATGAGCGCCAGGCTGATTCATTGCAGGGCAATGATTGGGGCAGCGTCGTGATGAGTCTATTGATCACACACACTAGCCGTGAGCGGTTAGGTATTGCCGGGCAATTACGGGATAGCGCTCAGAGGTACATGCAGACCTAGCGCACTATCGGAACTATACAACTGCTTCCGCTCCTGAGTAATGGACTAAGGACTGCGGAGCTGAGACATTGTATGGGAACGATTGGAGCGACGCTGTGGTGTGTATACAAACCACAGGCGCAAACCATGGACTGGATTGCTGTCGTTCCTGAACAGCTAGGTTCAGGATTGCTCAGCTGGGATATTACACGTAAGTGATTGAGGCATTGCAGCGACGCGTACTCGGACCGCGCGCGCCAGCCACCGGAACAGCGGATGCCTCTCATGAGAGATGGACTCATGAGCTGCAGAGTTTTACCCAGGCACGCTGTTAGCAGTAAGTCAGGAGAGAGAGCGTAGACAATGACAAGGGTCATATTAGAGTATATAAGTAGTCTATGTTCTGCCTCATGTATATTATCGGAAAAGTATCGGACACCTGCGAGCAATCAAGTTACCAAGTATCAAACCATCTGAACAAACATCGTGACACTTCTCAACGTAACTATGTTCCCAATTAACTCATAACCTTAACAAAAAGTCAACTCCTGTACCTTCTCCATTTTCTGACAGGGTTCTTGCTGTTGCTAAGACCATCTTTATTGCATCACTATCTAGTTGTGAGTAGATGTACATGAACTGGTCAAAAGGAGAACCCAGGGCTACACCATCTCTTGAAAGCTTGTGGAGAGCTCCTAGGTGCCACTCATCCCACATACTCCTATCTCCTTTAAATTTGTCAAGTTTTGGTAGCCTTTCTTGAGTATATTTAGTCTGGGGCATACCAATTTTAGCTAGTGCTGGCTCAATAGTAGTGGGTTTTGACTGCCTTGCTTCTTTGAGAGCCTGAGTAGTAGAATTTGCATGCTGTTGGAGGTTATGTATTATCTTGCTCTGTTTTTTCATTTCCTGACTTTGCTGCTGAAGTTGCTTTAAAAAATTCAAAAGTTGTTCATCCTTAGAGTCTTCTCCTGTGCTATCCATAGGGGATGACATAGTTGCCAGTCTAGAATGAAATAATAATTGGTAGACAAATAAAAGGTAGCAGCCACAAAAGGGGATAAGTGATGCAATTAATCAAACACCAAAAATATTTTGTGAGAGATCTAGTATAACAATACAACAACAGATAGAGGTAGATTTGGAAAGATACAGACTGTGCTTAATGTAGATTAAGATTATAAAAACAATGAGTTATAAGTTATAATGATGCATAAAAGAAAACAACTATAATGTTATCACTAAATATGCTAATAATGTTAATGACTTTATAGTTAGTAGTACTATTATTATATAGTCAAAGAACTTAGGGATACTTAACATTAATCACTGAGGATAATAGCTTGATGTTATGTCAATGTCGATGAATTTAAATGAAAGTTGAGTTTAAGATGATGTAAGGGCTTGAAGTAGAATTGTATTCAAATTGTACTGTGTGCTGTGTATAGAAGATCTCAAACTAAAGAAAGAAGATGGAAGAGGAAAAGTCTTCCTTATATACATTGAAAGGTGGTCTGTGCTGTTACCAGACTATACCAAAATAGAGCAACTAAATAGTCACCTGATTGGTATCAGCTCAGATCAGTCACCCAAGCCCAAGCCTTGGCTGCCTTAGGCTCCAGCCTATGACAAAATCTTCACAAAAAGCACCCAAAAGTTCATCATCGAAAATTTTGGACGTCTGATAACTGATAGCACACTCTACTGCAAACGTTGTGAGTTGCTTTGCAGTTGCGCTTTCTGCTTCTGTGATTAGCTGGCCCCAGTACCAAGCATCTATTGCTTGAATCAGAATTTGAGGCTATAATCCAAGCTCTTCTAGCACATGAATCAGTGTCTCCATTGGTATCATATCATCTTTATAGTCTTGTATGGCCCTTCGAGTCTTCTGGATCTCATTGATGCTCTTAGGTTTTTCAAATGAGGATTCTACTCCTAGCTGTGGAATTGTTGGAACACCTGGCTGTGACATTGTGTGTACCGATTTTAAAATCAAACTTGAGCCGGTAGTATTGTTGTGATATGGAGAAGGAAAATTGTGTTGTGTTGGAGTTTAGAAGTGCGGTGATCTCGGCTTTACTCTAAATAGAGATCGAGATATCACTTAGTTGTTCTGCGTGGATGACGCTCTTCGTAGGTGATGAATGATCTTCTTTTGAAGACTGGAGACTCAATTTTCTACTAAAGGATATTAGCACAGCTCTTCAATGCTTAATAGCTCCAAGCTTGAGTGGAGAAGCAAAGTTGAGTGTCTCTTTGTTGTTAAGCCTATCTATCTATGATTGTGTTGATTGCAATCACTGATCAGTGTTGGATAGACTACAGTGTGCTTTCAAGATCGATTGTAATGATTCAGTAAAAAGGGTTGTACGATTCTAAGTTGGTCTAAAATGTTCATAATTGTCTTGTCTACGCTATACAGGATTTATAGCTATACTGTGGATCCTGGCTAGCGCATCCATGCTAAAGTCATCATGTGATCCCCACATGATGACATATCTACTTTTATGTCTTAGATAAACCTACATATACCATAATTTCCAACATATCTTGTGTTAAGCGCCAAGACTAATTAATATTACAGAAAATAGATGTGGCGCAGTATTAAATGATACGACTAACGGAAACGAAAACGAGATAGTACATGACTAGTATAACAGATGCAGGACTGTTAGAATTACAACAGTTTCTTCCCCTGACTTCGGAGGTAGGAAAAAGACTTGTCGAGTTACTTGGACTATATTTTTCGTTGGTATATATATGCAGAATATTTTGGATGATCCAGTGTGGCCTATAAATATACCTTTAATCGCTCTTGGTTGTAGTTTGGACCCGCTAGGTATGGTCTCGCTTGGGATATGAGCGTAGACCTCATAACCAAAGGCGTGAAGGTGTGATACCATGGGTGAGGGTACTCTGTCTAGAAGTTCGATCGGAGACTGGTATTTGTTCGTCCGATGAGGGGTTCTGTTGTATAGGTAGACAGAGGTGGCAATAGATTCTGCCCAGAAATGTTTTGGAAAGTCAAGATGCAGAGTTCGAGCTTTGGTAACAAATTTTCGATTGAATCTTTCGGCAACACCATTTGATTTGTGTTTGTATGGTGGCAAAGTTTCATGATTGATACCATTTTCAGCAAAAAATTGTTTAGTTTGGCCATCAATGTATTCTCGTCCATTATCGGAAAAAAATATCTTGATGGTTTTCTCGTACTAGTTTTTGATCAACATTACATAATCGCAAATGGCTTGATATGTGTTGCTTTTATTCTGAAGGAAGTAAATCCAGGCATATCGAGAGAATTCGTCAATAAATGTAATGTAATATAGTTTTTCGCCCAGTGATTTGACTGAGAACTTTCCAGAGAGATCCAAATGAACAATTTTAAACGGTTGTTGAGCTCGCTTTTGTCTTGAGTTTTCTGAATGGTGAGTAGATTTGAAGAGAATGCATGATTGGCAGTGGAATCCTTCAGGTTTATTTTGAATTAAGTCAGGATACTTCTTCAAATTCAACATGGCATTTTGAACAGGATGGCCAAAGCATTGATGGGCTTCCATGTAAGAGGCAAAAGAAGATTTATATTTTTGTTCTTGAATTACAAATTGTTTTGAAGAATCAAAAGCTGCAAACATCCATTCTTTCCCATCTTTAATCTCCTGTCATTGACCATTTTGCGATATGATCAAATTTCCCTCCATTTCCAATTTACTTTCAGAAATTATGCTACCACATTTGAGATCAGGGACGTACAAAACATTGTGAATAGTTGCCGAAATATTTCTGCCAGGACTTGTTTGCAAGTCTAAGTGTAAAGTTCCTGACCCCTTGATAGGAACCTCCATGGCATTTGCGAGAGTGACTAAGCCTTTATGAGGAACTATAGAGGCGAGTAGTTTTTCACGAGATGTCATGTGAGCAGAGCATCCTGAGTCAAGAATCCAATGTAGAGGTGAGATGGATGTTGAAGCAATGAAGGCCTTATCTTTTTCGGTGTTGCTGTAAGAATTGTCATGTGAAGGAACAGCTGAGTTCCTGATGGCAACATGTGCCTTGTCTTTTCCATTGTAAGCTATTCCTTTGCTCTTTGCTTTGGATATTTGTTCAAGATGGGTCTGTAGTTTCCGACAATTTGTGTGTAAATGACCCAGATATGTACCACCATGTTTTTTACACCATGTGCATTCTTTCATTTTTTCTTTTCCATTTCCATAAACCTTTGGCAAATATTGAGATTCGACAAGGTACGCTTTAGATGTCGATGTAGGTATAGTTGATCTGTTCAATTAATAATCTAGAAGATGTTTATTAATCCCGCTAAATGATAAATTTTCTTTACTTGACAAATTATCAACAATGTTGTACATCGAGGGAGGAAGAGAGCGAAAGAGACACATGACCTTAACTTCTTCAACTGAGAGAAAGTTCATTAAGGCGATGGCTTCTGGGCGTGACGATTCTGAACAGCGGGAATGGATGTGGGAGAATGTTGTTTCGAATCGCGAAATGTGGTCGGAAATATCATCTCCTTCTTCCATCTTTAACTCAAAAAAATTGTTGAAGAGCTGAAGAGTGGAAGTTGTCGTCTCATGGTCGAATTTATCTTTCAATAAACGCATTGCGACACGGGCAGATTCTGGTTTCAAAACGCAGGCGCTGACTATATCCTGGAGATCTTCGGAGACTCCAGCGAGAAGTGCAGCGTGGGCTGCGTCGTTTCGTTCATCGTAATTTTCTAGCCGCTTGGTGAAATCCTCATTGCTTTCACCCTTCATATGAACGGGACGGGGTTCCTTATCAACGCCATCATTTACCACAGACCAGTATCGGGCACCACGCAAAATTACAATGTAAGAGTTGTACCAGCGACGAAAGTTGGAACGGCCGGTGAGAATTGGTAGAGTTATATAGATGGTGCCGACGTGAACAGAGGTATAGGTATGCATCTTTAATGATGTAAGCGTTGAGCGTATTTCAAGTGAGTCACAGGAGCTGCGTCGAACCCGGGCTCATAACCTATTGAAAGGCTATGCTGAGCTGGAATGACGTACCGTTAGGATGAAGGTATGGAAGGAGGTAGCTATGGCTTTAAGAGAAGTAAAGTTAGTGAGTTATACCCGATCTAACTTGCGTCATCTCTAGGACTGCTGAAGGTGTAACCCCGGCTTTCTCGGTGACTATCTTTTTTATTGTTACTGGTGATAGTCTCCGCCACTCATGTTCTTGTGTCATTCAAAGAAAAAGCCGCTTGTCTTTTTATGGGGGGCTTTGTGTGTGAGGCTTTGCTTGTTTCGTAGGCCTTCTTAGGTTTGACGGAGCAGGCGTGTCGGGTAATTTTGCCGCTCTTCGTGCTACTGTGACCCACGGCGACTCGGTTTCCCGTGGCTTTTTTGAGAGTTCGTGAAATGGTTTGTCAGCTGTTTTTCCTGCCTTAGGTACAGAGGTTGTTATCTGAATGGGTTCAGGGGCAGGTTTCTTGCCTGTAGGTTTTACGGCATCGGCGTTACCTATTGCAAACGCAGTCACAATAGGTGAAATTTTTTCAATGAAAGGCGCAACTAAGCCCGCACCTTCGGTTCCTGCCTTGGATTTCGCCCAGGCGTCGATATTTTGAAGGAATTCTTGAGCTAGGCTCATTCTCTGCTTTCGGTCGCGTTCTGATTGCTCCATTGCGGCAGCAATCCCAAGAAGGCTCGGGTGGAGGTGGTCGCCTGGGTCAGTCGACGCCGAGGACGACGGCTGGTTGTGCACAGCCATATTGCTGCTTGATTATTCGAGTTAAGATAATTAGATACGTGAACTGATGCGCATGTACGAAGACGGGAGATTTGTTATCTTTAAGCCACAGCATAAACGAGTGTGGCGCCATCTAGGCATAGAAACCCCCCAATAACCTCCTTGTGCCCACGCCATACAGCCACTTATATATCCAGTAGGTAGCCTGAAGCGCTACCACATTACCCATTCCAACCTTTTTAATACACACAAGATTGTGTCGGGAACCTAGACGAGATGGAGGGCCCGCACGTCCACAACACTCTGTGTCTCTATTTCCAACACTTCTTAGCTGAATGGCGACAATGCTTTGGGCCCTGGTTAGGTTATGGTGAATTTTTAAGGATGTATCTTTGAAGTTCATTTTGGTGCTGCCCGTTTGTTCATCAGTAAATATATTTGCCGCTTTCCTAAAACATCAATTAAAAATGGACTACTGTCTAATCTTTTTGTAGCATCACTAATTTCTCTAGCAGGTAGTACTTGATCTGAGAGTTCTCCAAACACACCAACATTCCCCTGAACACGACTTTGCTCAGGGATTACTAGTTTCCAGAATCGCTGGATGATGCGATAGCTATCCTTGAGTTGGCTGTTTCCGTGTAAAAGCCTTAAGACTTGCATTCCCTAAAACGGTGAGATGGATAAATGTTGCACTGAGTGCAGCAGCATGATTTGAGACGCTAGCCACGCTCCTCATCGGAACTGTGGGGGGCATTCGGACGTTTATCTAATGGTCGGGGCTTTCCTTATTTTCTAAAGTCGTTTTCATTATTCAAGGCCGATAGTTGTAGGGACAATAGAAAAACATCAGATTCCAACATTTTAACATCCTCCTATAAATCACGTAAAGAAGAGTTGTGCGTTTGTGGTCTAACCAACCGGGGCTGAATTACAGGGCTTGTCCCTCACTCTCCATGAGAGCAAAATTTAAAGTTGAACAATTGGAAAGTATAAAATGTACCTGGGTCGGATGGTGCAGTGGTACACCATCCGGGCCGTTCTCCCAAGCTGATACTGGGTGGCTTGAACACCTACCCCATTCGAGACAGGAGAAAGCTGGTTCGAATCCAGTCAGACCCACACACCACACTCTCTCGCGGTGATATTGTACTTGTGGAATGATAAAAGCACACTCGGATAGCCACAGGTTTTTCACGCTTTTCCCTGTGGTGGGTATGTACGGAAGAGGTTACACGCCGTAAGGGTTAACCTCTAGTGGTATCTGCAAATGAAATGTGAGTGTAAGTGATCTATATGTCAAGTTGAGTCATCCTACTTAAAGTACATATCTTCCGATAAAAACCTGCATGGGTCTCAAGGCGCCAAGTCAGGTAAAATGAATTGTATATATAAAATGTAGCTAGTATCTTATTTATAGAGTCTAGGGGTCCTTTATAGTCATTGACTCAGTTAGGACAGAAATACAAATCTAATCTAATCTAACCGAGGCTGAAGCTGTTACGGCACGATCCAAGAGGGATAGGATCTGCCGTCCTCGAAGTGTATGAGATGATTATCGAGGTTCACCATGGAGGTTTAGAATTAAGAATTCAAAGGTTAAGAATAGAAAATTGCGGTAGCAAGGTACCAAATATGATTATGATCAAAAGAAGAGAAAAAAACAAATTGCGAAGCTGAAGATCTGTGTAAGCCAGCTCTTCCGCTTCTTACAATAAGAAGAATCCCTCAATACAATCTCCGGCTCGTCCTTGAACTGTCTAACGCATGAGGGTATTTGAATTAGATTGTTAATATCATCTGATAATCAATCTGGGAAATAATATGCTGGCGATCCCTAGATCCTTAAGTCTCAATCATTTCCGAGAGACTTAATTAACTATCTATCCAAGGATACTTTTCATAACGCATAAGATTACTACTCTCCGTTCTCCGGTCTTGGAGATGGTGTTGTAATTAATCTCTGTCACTAGAATGGGGTAGTCGGATGGCTCGTTTAGTATTTCTGCCTCAGGATAAATTATTCAGGCCATAAGAAAAGCTGTGTTTGGATTTGAATTTGAATTTGAAACATTTAACCTGACGGGACGAACCTAACATCTATTTAGACGTGACACGGGTGTGTGTGTTTTTATTGTACTACTTGAGTCTATGACTATCTAGCACATTGGGCTCCTCTCTGACCCAGGCCACACCTTGTACAGTGCTCCTTGCCTCTTTTGTTTCTTGAAAGATCATTGGTATATTCCCCTTGATGAAAAGCCATTCAGCTCAATATTTACCCGTGGAATTCAGCCACCTTTTCCACGGAACCTTCCACCCAAAAAAAAAGAAATGGTAGCAAGGGAAACTGCGTGCGCGGGAAAAAGTCTCAAAAAACCTGCAGCCCCAGCTAGGCGACGCCAGACACCGGGACCACATGAGGTGCGCATATTCATCTATATCTCCCTTCTTTGTAACAGTCGAGGCCGACTTGATCCAATCCACCATCTCCGTATCGGGTGCTGGGTACGCTCCGCAAACGCTTCTAATGGCTTCTCCTCCTTGATCAAGGGTTGGTGATGAGCAGGACTCCGACCATACCATCTGATCTAATCGTGGTTAGCTTCATGATAGTGGTGATAGGGGAATGTGTTGAGAGATGAAGACGATACAGACCGCGAAAGCGATTGGGAATCCTCGTCGGAGTGAGGACTTTGTTACTCAATCTCGGCTCTGCAGACTCTACAGTGAGAGCTGGAGGTTCGTAGGGGACACCACTGACAGGTGTTGAGAATAGTCCCCCACGTGACAAGAGTAGATGGGCTCAGAGAGCTCATTGCTACCTACATGACCGGCATTAAAGCCAGAAGCGATAAAACAAATAAAAAGCAACATTAAATGCCTGAGTTACAGTTCCCTGCGCTGCATCTCTATCTTCCAAGCACATACCCTCCCGCGTTGGAATCCATCTAAGCGTGGTCACCTCCAACCCTGTTCATTCTTCGGCAGACTATAACATCTGCTTGTAGTTAGGAATTGGAACAACTTCTGCCATCACTTCTCCCCAATAATCTCCTTGGCTCCAGGCGGGGCCGATTTCTCACAGCTTCTTCAACGTTGCAAAGCTAGTCGGAATTCTGAAAAATGCCAGGGCCTTTTATTTTTAAAAAAAATCATATAAGTGTATTCAGCTATCTAGCTATGACACATGACCGGTGCTATGTATACATGTGGGATGACTTTTTTGACGTTAGAGACACTCATACTCTGGATTTCATTCGCAAATACCACCATGAGGTATGCTTGCTTACACAAACAGTCGACCCTCCTCCGTAAGTACCCACCAAAGGGTATTTCGAAACCTTTGGTTATCCAAGCATGCCTTCGTCATCCATGCATACCAGCGCCGCGATAAATGTGGTTGTGTTTGCCGGATTTGAACCAGCGGTCTACTGTCTCAAGTGGGATATGTGTTCAAGCTATCCAGACTCTACTTGGCAGACCGGCCAAGACGATGTACCACCGCACCATGCAGCCATGGCGGTGTTTATAGTGTCGCCTGCACTCTCGCAACCGAAGTCTTGGCACGCACAAAGCTCAATTTGTAAAAACTTCTTGCCAAAATTCCACGCCCGTCGAGATTGTATCCATCCGTCGCATCATCTTGTGAACTTGTCCTGAACCCTCTCACGTCCATCCCAAATAACAGTCTCCCAGATTTGTGCGCCAGGCTTTGTTTCCTCCGTCGGGTATAAATATCGGCGTGGGCGTGTATTTGGTGACCAGCTGAGGCAAGAGAAAGTCGACGAGAGGTGTGATCATTGGAATGAGGATGTACTTGGTCGTACTTGTAGACTTGGTGAGGCTTAGGTAGGATTTGCACTCTTTGGGGGTGAAAAATTGACGTGGTTAAGTATTTTGAATCATTGCCTCATGGGCCAACTTGTTCGGTATCTCGAAGTTTGACTGAACTTGGCTCTGGGAGAATATTTCACTCCCAGGTTCGTAGAGGGCACCACTGACAGGTGTTCAGTCTTGCCCTCCTCTAGGGCCTTTTCTCTCGGCCACAAACGCATTTCAGATCTTCATGTGCTGGATTGAAACGTCGATGGTATTCGGCGTAGTCCCCGTGGTCAGTCCTTGCCGCAATTAGATGGTGGTACGCCCATCTTTATAGAGCCAGTACCTGTGGCTGTTTACAGCGCATGAAGAGGTCTAGGTCTTTGTATCGTTCCGGCCGAAACTTCTGCCATCACTCTTCCACGAGTTCTTGACCCCGCATTTTTACTTGTCTCCATAGTGCCGCAAAGGTTAGATTTTGAGATTCTCCACTGAGCATAGCTGTGGTTAGTGACCATTTGTTGAGATATGTTAAGGCCGATTTGGCCAGCTCATCGGCCTCTTCATTGCCTTTGATCCCAACATGACCAGGTATCCAGCGTATTTCCACACGCTTGTTTTGTCTCAGCAGTGAAAACTTATCCACCACTACCTGTGAGGAACTAGATCTTCCTCTTTCAGGTGCCCGAGCAGCCGCTTGATTGTCCAGAAGAATGCAAATCGGTAGGTCTTCTCCCACTGTTAGTGCAGCCTCCAAGGCTTTCGTGATATCTACAACCTCCGAAGCTGTGTTTAGGTTTGGGTTGCAACTTTTTTATGCGCTTATTCCTGGATAATTGATAGGTTTCCAATCGCATTTTCAGTATATGTTTCTACTTTTTCATCCATACTTACACATTGAGATTCGGGCAAGGACTCCCAATTTTGTTTTTTGCCTGAATTGATAGTTTCTCGACGTAATTCTCATAGTTGAGCTTTGTCATGTGTGTCTGGTTAGCGGCAGCTCGACTTAGGCATAGAGCTATCACTTTAGATAATGTGTGGATTCTGGATACTTCAATAGAAGCAAGATCACCTAAGTTGCTGAGATAGCCTTCGAAAATGTGTAAGTATTTCACGAAAGGTTGCGCTTTATCTTTTCTCACAGAGTATAGTAGGCGTCGATTCCGAGCTTCTCAATCCCTGTCAACAAAATGTCGGTCAATTTCGTAGAAAAGTGAGCTGCAATATAATTCATTCGCTCCAACTTGTTTCTCAAAGAAAGATCCCATCCTACTTCTATGTTCAGCTGGTAGGGTCTGCATTAGCACCAGGCAGACACCCCTTTCACCACCGAAACTTTTTATTACTGCCGGATTCTCCGGTGCTACCTTCCATATGACTGAGCATAGAGAATATTGATCGGGCGTTCCATCCCAAGGCGTAAATTTATTCTGGACAGCATTGATTTTAGTGGCCATTATTACTATAATAATTGCTATCTTTTACAGCTGTCTGGGTAATAAACTTAGACTTCTATTGCGCTAGGTGTAAAAGAGATCTAAATTGATTCTCAGGGTTAAATTTGTCGTCGAAACACTACGAGGCATCGCTGGTTACGGGTAATTTAGACTTGAATGGAGTTTACAATCAATGTGGTAGAGTGCAGCTGACACTACAAAAACAAGCAAACCATGGAAGGTGTTGTGGTCCGCCTCCTGGTGGTGCTCTTCGGTATAGTCTGAGTAGCCTGGGCTTCTATTTGACTTTGGAAGGAGACATCTTAGACCATATTTTGTGTGGAGAAAAGTTGAAAGATGATAGAGGCATGTCTGGATAACTCAGGATTTGAGACGTTCCCCTGGGTGGGTATTCACGGATGAGGGTTGACTTGGAGTGAAGAAAAAGCCACCACAACTTCGCAGTGTTACTTGCAAATAAAATCCGAGGCATGAGTGCTCTTCTTTTAAATTGAGTAATCTGTGATATACTTCTCTAATATTGTGTTATAACTAGATAGCTGCATACGTAATTAAAATCTGATGCAACAAAAAAAATCAATGTGGTAGCATAAGGTTCAGGAAAGTCTCTGACTTAAGGCAGAACAATAATATGATTGTAATCTAAAGAGAAAGAAGAACAATTCGGCTTACTAAACTGTCTTTATGACTCTGTTGAAGGGATGTGGTATCAAGCATGGTGGTGAAGTGCTCGATGCGGAAATACTGGGGGCGAGGAAGGCCCTGGAAGCTGCGCTAGGATTGTTGGAGAGAGAGAACGGGAGAAGTAACGGCAGGCAGTGGATCAACGTGTTGACGGATAGTCAGTCTGCAGTGAAGGCACTGCTGACAGGAACCGCCACAACAAGTCTCGACGATGTACGCCAATTTAGGGCGCTATCAGAAAAGGCTCGAGTCTCGGTTCAGTGGATACCAGCCCACTCTGGGATACAGGGAAACGAAGAGGCTGATAGAGTTGCACGCTCCGGCCTCCAACAACTTCCAAGTAAAGAGAACCAGCCTGGCTCCGTCACTTTGGCGTACGTTCGTCGTCTGATGAACCAGAAACGTCAAGCTCTTCTCGAGGAATGGTAGGAGGAAGCATGTCCACCTAGGTATCGAAATCTGGGTCTACTCATGCGACGACGCAAGCCACAGGAGCAGGCACTTTCTCGGCGGTTACTACGTGAACTGATCTCAGCTCGAACGGGACACGGAAACTTCGCTGCATGTCACCGTCGTTTCAACAACTTCACCGCTTCTATGGAGTGTGCGTGTGGAGAGGAAACATCACCTCTCCACTTCATTCACTGTCGACTGCACGAACGTCAGACGCGTCGACTCCGAGGGACAATGTCACATCACGACTTTGTCCAAAAGCTTCTCGGGCCTAAGTGCCTTGAGGATTTTACAAATTTTGCGCAGGAAACCGGCTGCTTCGGCGACTGACCTGCAAGTCCGTCACCAGCTCTCAGCGGAGACAACATTAACTAGGTCATAGCACGAAGCATGACAGGAAGGAAAACGAGACGAGGAGTGTCGCTTTCCCACCTCAAATTGGAGTATTGGATTTGGAATTTTGGTTATGGGAGTCTGTGGGAGCATTTAAATTCTTTCTTATAACTAGCTACTGGTTGTGTAGTGGGTCACGCAGTGAGACCGAGTCGGGCATGTGGGAAGCATGATCTTGGCCGTGTACACCGGTCCTTGACTCCTAGGAGATATAGAGCATAGCTTTGGACCTAAATTTTATAAAAATAAAAAATAAAAAAAACTGTCTTTATACATAAAAGTGGATCTTGATTTGATTTCATTATCCTGATTTGGCACCCTATGGGCCCATGCAGGTGGCTATAAACCTATCTATAGATTCACATAGAAGGAAATCCCTCGTTGAAGACCTCCCCAGCTTTGTGATTTGCATCCTTGAAATTACAATTTATCCTTCAGGAAGCAAAATTACACTGTAGTACCGTCTGCGTGTAATAATCACGTTCCCTGGAACGACCCCAACCTTGTGCCAGTCCTGTCTCGTTCCCTTATCAGCATTTCGAGTGCATTTGTCGTGCGAAATTGATCTATGTAACCATGACTAAGAATCCATTGCTTAATTATTTTGATATCGCCAGGATTGTCTATCATTGCTTCAAAGGTGCGTTTTCGGACTTTTCTCCAGATCTCACCCCTACCACAAGATGACTTTGGACAGTACATGATTATATACTTAGGATTTTGTGATTGGTAGCCACACGGACAGCATGGATCGTAGACTCCTGGTACTTTTTTTTTAATTCATTTTATTGTCCTGTCTGAGTCTATGACTATGTAGGACATGCAGGTCCTCTCTGCCTACAGGCCAAGGATACCTATACCTGTAGTATATCCCCTCCTATGCCTCCCATATAGCCCCCCTCAAACAGTACCACCCCTCACAAGTCCTCATTCGATCATACACTTAGAGGAGCCCTTTGCCCTTCATTATCTCCCCTCTCCAGCCTACGAAACGATAGCCATTTGCGGGTGTATGGCAGCCGGGAAAAATCGCAAATACCACTGGGTGCGGTACTCTCCTAATACCGACATTAGGACTAAGTCCGAAAACATAGTGCCCCTTCTGATGCGTTCGAAGAGGCCAGCCAGCTGGGCGCTGCGGACTTGTGGGTACCTCGGGAAATTCACTCTCTGCCTTTCTAGCCTCCTTCCAACTCCTTCCTGAAGGTCGTGCTGAAATATCAGAAAAGTCTTGACAGAGCATGTTTGCTGTACGGTAGCTTAGCCCAACTTCTTTTGTGACGTCCAGGGCGCTGGGGAGTGCCGTTGACTCATCGACAGAAGAAGCCCTCCTGGCTAATTAGCCGAAATCTCGGTCTTGGCGCCCACAAAAGATCCAAAGTTGAAAACTCATCGAAAATGTCGGTCCCAACACGGTCTTCAGAGACCTCTTTCCCCTCTCGCTCCACATCTCAGCCGCAAGTCCTTCCTCAAGATGTATAACCCTATTAGAGCAACAGTCTCCCCATAAGCCAAGACCCAGGCTCTGTATTTTTCGACTTAATGTCCTCCTTGCGGGTATAATTAGCGTCGTAAATATATAGTGAGAGATGGCTAGAGATTAATGGGGCAAGCTCTTGTATGAAATTGGAGCCACTTCTTTATTGGTCGTTGAGGCGAGATGATGCGTGGTTAGAGATGGGTTGAGGACTCAGATGATAATGATGAGAGAGGCATTGTCGAGAAGTCGTCAAATGGAGATGTGTTTGAGGTTGCTTTCGACTTCGATTCGGATGCGATTCTTGTTGGCTATCCCAGATATGCAGAGCATACTGAGCGATTACACCGGCACCACT
The DNA here is from genome assembly GCA_905067625.1 of Blumeria graminis f. sp. triticale. Classification (NCBI taxonomy): domain Eukaryota; kingdom Fungi; phylum Ascomycota; class Leotiomycetes; order Helotiales; family Erysiphaceae; genus Blumeria; species Blumeria graminis. The sequence continues at coordinate 8,700,522 of LR898477.1, forward strand.
GGAGGTGAAGAATTCGTCTTTGCCGGCTCCTGGTACTTTTCTTCTATGCAAATATGAATTAAGCCCAATGTGCTCGCTTCGAATTTAGATTGCCAGGCTACTTTGGGCCCTTTTCAGGTTTTTATGGAGAGTAAAAGGGGATTCCTAGAAACTTATTCTTTAACGTCCAGAATGTCGGCATTGATAGGACTTGGCTGCTTTCTAAGTTTCAGGATCTGCAGTAGCAAGTTTTTGGGGCTGTCGACTTCGCTTTAGGGTAGACCAAGATTTCGCCTATTCTAGGTATGCTGCAACCTTTAGCGCTTCTTTCTGTAAATCTTTGGATCGCTCGTCCCCGCAAATCTCTCTCCAGAAAGCAAGGTCTGCTCTTCTATTGTTTGCTCGAATATCTTCTCTCCCTCTTTTGGGCAGCTCATAAAAGTGGATCAATATTAGTCCTATCGTCCATCTAGCACCTGACAAGTGTCCTAAGAAAATCACGGGAAATATATCAAAGATTTTTTGAGTAAAAAAAGAGGATAAGAGCTCTATGTAAGGTGTGGCCTGGTTTATAGAGGAGCCTATAATGCTAAAAGGTTAAAGACTCAAGTAGCACAATAAACACACACACTTTTCCAATTGCCATATTTAGGCAAACGACTATAGTTTTGTTAGTTAGGGAAGGGGCTCAATGAGGGACAAAATGTTCCTCAAATTGCACGATCATATAAAGTCTTTTAAGGATTGATAATTTGTAACGGAAGTTGTAAGGAAAACTTGATATGGAATATACTAACCAAGGCATAGCGGTTCTTGGTCTATACAGCGAAAAGACCTACATAACTTAGTCATAGACCATAAAAGAATAACATCTATTAAAAAAAGACGGGTAATAGACACTTACTTGTGTCATAATGAAATGTCTTAGACTTGTGTTTTTGTTTTTTAAATAGTCCTCAGGTAAAGTAAGAACTCTACGTCCTACTATGGATAAAGGACCGGTGGAGCCGGCAGGGACCCCTGTGTTCTTGTCCACAGCCCACTCGTTTCAACCACATGAATCGCGATCAACATTGCAGCAGATTCAACAGAAACCAAAAACTACATAGTCAAAACAGCACCATGAATATAGAAGATTTCTCAATGTTGGACCCAAGCAATACGCTCCTCACATGTTTCCTTGCCCGTCATACCTCCCAAATGACAACTTTTCCCAATGTCCACGGAGGGCAAGAGATGAGTAGCGGGTACCATTAATTCGTCCAGTATCTTGCTATGGGTCGGTAAAACCTATAAAAGGGATCTTCGAGATCGCTGAGTCTTCAAACTTCTATTTCAGACTCTAGAACTCCAAAGCCCGATCCCTCAGCCATAGAGATATCATTGTTTGAGGATATCATCGTTTCTTCTGCCCTTTTGGCTGCATCTCTTTCTCGGACTGCTTCTTCAAACCTTCCGTGCTCGACTTAGTGAATCACATCGAAATGCTCTTTGCTCACCGGATCGAGCATGTTAGTTCTGGTTTGGTAGCAGCTTGAGGTAGCGACTCTTTAGTTGAAGCTGCTTTGGGTGCAGCTTTCTGAGTCGATTTTGACTCTATCTGAGGTCAATTGGCGTGTCCTCCAATCCCGTTGGGGATGGAGGCTGGCTAAGGAACTTCCTCAACAAACTCGACTGGCCCAATCATGTCAGTATCGTGCTGAGAGACGGATGAAAGGGATTTTACCCTCCCCTCACTTGAAGCCTGGCCCATCTCTACACATTTTGGAGACTGTGCATGGCCTGGCGTTTTTGCAAGAGCCCTCGGGCGGACTCTAGAGTTGTCCAAGACGGCGCTGGGAAGCTTTTTTCGAACAGGTGGCATGATAAAAATAACAGCCGTTCTGTCACAATTTCCTGATAAATACGACGAGCGCGATTGGGGGAATATTCGGATTTCAAAAAATTGGATGTTTTGTTTTTGTTTTTTATTTTAAAGTCCTAAGCTAAAGCTCTAGGTCCACTATCGGTACAAGACTGGTGGAGCCGGTGGGGTTCTCTGCGTACAGGCCCAACTCATTCCAACTGCGGGAACTTCAACAAAAGTAGATGAAGTTAACAACAAAACTTAAATCAAAACTAAAATCAAAGCGTAAATCAAAAAAAACCCCCGAAAAAATAATAAATAATAATTTAGAAGAATTTCATATGTGGTCTAGATCCCGCGCTTCTCACTCGTTTCCTTCCCTGTCACATCTTCCAAGTGACTTTTCCTAATCTCCGCTGAGAGCGAAAGATGAGCTCTCGGGTGACCTTTGCTGTCGGCCGGTTTCCTGCTTTTTGTTGTGAAAGTTGTCGTAGACTTCACCAAGGACTGCCCAGTCCTCAAACTTCTTCTTCGGTTTCCAGAATTCCGAAACCCGATCCCTCCGCCATTGAGACGTCCTTCGCAGAGGCGTTCCTCGCCTCTTCGTCCTTTTTGTAAGCAGCTTTGACACGGGCAAAGTCTGCATATCTTTCTTGCTCGAATTTGCGAATTGCCGCGAGCTGTTCCTTGGTCACCGGTCCATCTTTTCTGGGTCTGGCTTAGCAGTGCCGAGAGTCCGATCGGTGAGGTCCCCCACAATTGCGACATCGTGTGAGGGCCTTGCACTCCACTTCCGAGTGCATGTTTGAGCCGCAGTTCCAGCAAGCTGGAGCGCGGGAGCATCCGCGGCTGGCGTGATAGCCAAGACAACGTTTGCACTGTTCGAGTTGTTGACGAGGTCGGAAGAGCTTCGCAGCTCCAGAATCGTCGAAGAGGCGGAATCGAGGTCTGGGCGTGGACTCGCGAGGAAAGAGGGCTTGCCAGTTCTCGTATGGCGCCCCAGGCTTGCAGTAGCCGTGCGGACGGACAAGAAACGGAACCGATTTCGTCACTCGCGTGACTTCGTCAGCAACCATCTTTGCCGTGATCTCGATGGGACCTACAAGTGTGTTTACTGTCACCGGTACGGTGGAAATTTGCAAGGCAACCAGATTTGACGCTGGTTCCAGTTTGATTCCATATTCGCTCCGTGACATGGAGGAATCTAGGAGCTCTTTCCGAGCGAGTTCATTCTTTGCTGTCAGTGCCAAGCCTGTTTTGACCCGCTGAACCAACGTGATGTCGTCGGCAGCGGTACCGAGCACCTGTGACACAGCTAATCTTACGCCAGCTGGTGACAGGAGTCGGTGGGGGTGGTTAACTTTGAGGCGTAGAAAAAGTCTCTCGTCGACTTTTGTCCTCGGACTGGCACTTTTTGCTTTTGGGGCGGGCGGTGCTGCCTTTGTAGTCGACGACCCGGCGCTGCGGCCTAGACCTGCACGGGCTACTGTGACCCAAGTCGTCTTTGGTGCCGGAGCCTGGGTTGTAGAAGGGTTAGGTACCCTAATTTCATGAGCCCTCGGCGGAGGAAGGTTGATGGGGCGCGTAGGGAGAGCTGGTGGAGTGCTCCCTGGGCCTGATTGTATGAGCTGGCCAATGGCCGCTCAAAGGTATACTTTGATGCCGTCTACAAACTCTTTTTCGTCGCCAATCGAGAGAGGCGAAAGTGCTGCTTCAACACTGCTTACTGCAGTGGAACTAATTGATAAACGGGCCTTGATTTGCGTCGTGCGACGCTTCTCGGCCTCCATCACTGATTGCAGCTCCGGGGGATATTCCGGTGCTGATGTCGAAGCTGCGCCTTTTGAGGCTGGCACAGCATTTTTTCCGGCTGGCAATTCTGCACGTTCGGTCGTCTTTTCTCTGACGACCTTCTTTCCTTTCCTGAAACTGCTTGCCTCGGGGGCCAGCTCGGCGGGTTTCGCGGTCTGTTGACCATTTGTTTCTGTTCTGATCGGGTCAGAATCAGTCATCTCTTGATCGGGAAGTGTGGAGGACTTCCCAGGGATAAAGGCCTCACTCGCAAGCATGCTTGATATTTTTTGCGCGAGGCCAGATATTTTTGCGGGAGCCCTCGGGCGGACTCTCGCGTTGTCCAACATTGAGTTGGGGAGCTTTTTTCGAACAGATGGCATGATGAAAATGCCAGTGACTCAATTACAATTTATTGAAGGAATGCGACGAGCGCGAGAGGGAGGGAGAGGGGGAAAAGGTGGATATTCGAAAATTCGAATTTCAAAGAATTGGATGTGTATTTGGGTTTGTTGAATTATTTGAATTTATCCCTCTCTAGCACATTGGGCTTCTCTCTGACCTAGGCAACACTTTGCACAGAGTTCCTATTCTCATTTGTTACTTCAAAGTTCATTCACATATTGCCCGTGATAGATATCTATTCAGGTAAGTATCAACCCGCGGAATTCAGCCATCTTTTCCTCGAAACTTTCTACCAAAGAAAATAAAACAGATGGCTATCAAAACTGGGTGCGCGGGAAAACTCCTAATAAAACCTGCCGCTCCAGCCGGAGAGGCCTAGACATCGGGACCACATGAGGAGCGCATATTCATCTGGATCTCCCTTCTTTATAAAATTAGACTCCATCCTCATCCAATCCACCATCTCTGTATCGGGTGCTGGGTACGCTCCGGAAACGCCTCGAATGGCTTCTCCTCCTTGATCAAGGGTTGGTGATGAGATGTGCTTCGACCCTACCATCTGATATAATTGGGGTTAGCCTCATGATAATGGTAATAGGGGCTGTGCTGAGACATGAAAAAGATACGGACCGCAAAAGCGATCGGGAATCATCGACGAAGTAAGGGCGGTGTTACTCAATCTCGGCCCTGCAAACTCTGCAGGGAGAGCTGGAGATTTGTAGGGGACACCACAGACAGGTGCTTAGTTTCATTTCCCTCTTAGACTCGTTGCCAGCTTTGAGTTGAGAAATCGGAAGGCTTTGCGCTTAAAATTAACCAGATTTCACAGTATCTTGTATCTACTTCTGCTTTCCATCACAAAATCGATCGGTGGGCGCCTAACCTGCCCCGTCTTACTCCCCTTGCTTAGTTTGGCTATTCCACCCAAAGTCAACCGGTAAATTAAGACTTCCCAAACAACCTCACAATCTTTCAGGCTCTCTATCGTCCCTCAAATCCCTTTTACATTACCCACGAGAAAAGTCATTGCTCAAACACCCGTCAGAGCGCTCCTCGTCGATCGGCGTCTCCGCTTTCAGACTTCATCAGATGTAGAGTGCCATTTATTGCAAACTTTACAACACCCAAACCAAAGTACTTGCCATGAACAAAAGACGGCTTGGATCTAGCAGTTCGAGACCCTATGCAGTGGAAGCTGATAATGGTGCGCTGTCCACAGAGCAACACGCGTCCGCTTCAATCTCGTCAGGTGACGAGAAAGGCGGCGAAGTGTCTACAGCCGAGGACGACGATGATGATGAGTTCTATGCGCTTCAAGAGAGCTTAGAAGAGTTAAGTGATGACTCACTTTTTCAAGATGGTGAGTCCATGATGTAAACCCTTATAGGTGCAGTGAAAGGCTAAAGTAGAGCCAGTGGCGCCTGATGCATGCTCGCTCGAGCAGGCCGTTGCCTTTCGACAACGCCTGCGTATTATCGGCCCAGCTAAATTTTGCGAAGAGACAGTCGAAGCTGGCACTATTAGCGCTAGAAAACTTCTCTCTGCTTTTGGCATTCGTCCACCTGATTGTATGGATGGCTTACCCGATGATGCTTTTTATGGGCTCTTAAGCCTAGCAATCAGCCGAGAGCTATCAAAGAGAATTAAATTACCACAATACAATACAGTTGATGATGCTGTCAATCTCATCATAAATGCCCAGAATATAATTGTCCTCACAGGCGCAGGAATCTCGACCTCTTTAGGTATCCCGGATTTCAGATCTAAAGATATCGGTCTTTACTCAAAGCTAGAACATCTTGGCTTAAAGGATCCCCAAGAGGTCTTCGATATCAATGTGTTTCGAGAAGACCCGAGTATTTTCTATTCAATAGCGGGTGACATACTCCCAGCCACTGATCGCTTTACACCGACTCATGCCTTTATTCATCTTTTGCAAGAAAAGGGTAAACTTCTCACTAACTACTCTCAGAACATCGATAATATTGAATCTATTGCCGGAATACGGCCTGATAAACTCATCCAATGTCACGGATCTTTTGCGACTGCTTCCTGCGTCAAATGCAAGTATCAAGTTCCCGGTGAGGCAATCTTCGACGACATTAAAGCAGGTCGCATTCCTCGTTGTGAAAATTGTACGGATAAGATTCACTCTCTCAAAGTATCTAGTTCCATGAAGCGTAAGCGCTCCGGCACCGGCCAAGATAAGAAACGTAAAAATAATGGATACGGGGATGATGATACAAGCTCTGGTGAAGATTATGAGGTTCCAGAGGCAGGTGTAATGAAGCCAGACATCACTTTCTTTGGTGAACCATTACCTGATAGATTTTCTGATCGATTGACAAACCATGACAAAAATCTAGTCGATTTAGTCATAGTTATTGGCACCTCTCTCAAAGTTGCGCCTGTCTCGGAAGTTGTCCCCTATCTTCCGGCTCGGATCCCGCAAATGTACATATCACGAACGCCCGTCTCTCATGTGAATTTTGACATGGACTTACTTGGAGACTGTGATGTAGTCGTGACTGAGCTTTGCAGACGTGCTGGGTGGGACCTGAGACACGAAATGGTATCCGCGGATCAAAAAATTGAAGTTAACCTTCAGCCGGGGTTTTCCAGCCGTCACGTATTCACAGCAAAAGCGTGACGCCTATATGATGGCCGAGAAAGCTCTTGGGGTCGCAAAATTTGGCGATTATCTCGATAGAACTTGGCCGGTTAGGCAATGATGACGTTTTCAATGTGCTGAAATGTAGGGTTTGCAGCGGGAGAAAATTCGTAACTTAGGGATAGGCGTCATTGGTGCAAAAATATTCCAGTCTATCATCGGCTATCAAGTATTCACCCTCTACATACACTTTATACTCATTGTGTGCGTAAAATACTGGTATTTCCTCACTTCTATTTCAGTACGGCTAATAATTTCAAATGGCTTTCAATGGTTGATTGAGTACTGAATCTAGTCACCAAAGTGCCTTGATTCGCCACGCAAGAGTAGGTCTTTAATCAGCATGAAGCAATTCAAATGACATCCGGGAATTAATAGGCCAATATCTATCAACCCTAGTCAATATCAGACTAGGGTTGAGAGGCAAGGAGGGTGTTAAGCGCTCGCTCGGGTATCTTGAAAACTCTCAAACGTCTGTGCGTAGACGTTGCACCGATCAATAGTCTTGTTTTTAGTTAAATCTCTTGACATAATTGTAGATCACTAGTTGGCGGGAAGGTTACAGCGGTATTCGGAAAATCAAAGCAAAAAATTACGACGTGTACACGAACGCGTGGAACAGGTAGGGCCAATTTGAAAGAAATAGATTGAGGGACGGACAGGCGCTAGAGTACGAAAGGACGGAAAGAAGTATATGCAATGGAACCTAGTCCATGTAATCCCATTTTGTCCGAGCCCGGGTCCACAAGTTTGTGTCAGTTTGAAAGGTGGTGTCAGAGTGGCTAAAGGGTGCCTGGGGCGCATGATGCCGATCTAGCCGCGGACGTAGGTAGGGTTTTGGAAAACAAAAACAATGAATGATTATCTGCCCAATGCTCGGTGGGTCCGGTTATCCCAAATTTCTAACAATGAAGATCGGCAAAGGCCCATTTAAACACACGGAGTGACGTGACACTTTGTTTTAAATCGGCTAAGATTCGAATGGAATTATGTAGCTAGGCAGAGGATGCAGGAGATCTTTTGTATCGCAGCTAAGGGTATGTGAATTTAAATCCGATAAAGCGCCTTGAATTCATAATTTATCAGTGTTTTATTGGACGCCCCTGCTAATTCTCGGATTGTGAGAGACAACGTCATCAGCGGAAGACCAACTGTAAGCTTTTGGGAACCCGTTCCTCGAGATGACAACGTGAATTGGCTCTCGTAGCATTTCACGTATCAATTGTTTCTTGCTTTGTAAATGTTGGCGTAACAAATTAGATGTACCCCCTTCTCGAGCAATGCGCATATTTCCTTCCGTTGACTGTAAATGTACTGCTCTCTGAGTTTTTGCCCTGTGCTGGAATGCAAATAATTTGCCATCTATCGAGTTCCATTGGGTAGGTCATGAAGACATGCCAATCCATTTCTCAGCCAACTGGTATGAAGGTATATTTACGTTGAGGGCTACTCCATGTGGCAGGTTACATTTATTTTTGGCGTATTCTATTTTAGACGTTAAGATTTGCATCCTACTTTCCACATTGTGTTACTTCCACTGAGCAATTAGAAAAGCCTTGGCCTTCAACCGTATGCTTGCTCCATCCAATTCACTAACTATCGTCACGTGATTGACCAAACGTAACTGGTAACGCCTTGGCGATATTTCAACTCGCGTCAGGTAGATGAATAAGCTTCCCCAGGTTCTCCAGGAATTTGGGTCAGCTAAACTACCATCATATTGAGAAGATAGTCTACGGAGCTGGCTTGCCTTCAATCTTGAGATAGCCAGCAGCTGTGATTTTTTCAGGCTCCATAAACATCATATTTCATGTTTTTGGTCCTCTGCTCTCTTACAATTCACCACTCAGCCAGAAACGACAAACAGACGCTATCGCGGCAAGAAACTTTCACCTGTTCTCTCGCTGCCCCCCCGTCATAACTAGGTGTCCACGTCATCAGTCCCTGATCCCTTGCTGCTTGTTACTCTCGCTTAACTATCTTTGATCCAGAATCATACCGCGGGCATCTCCCCCTTGCCTCGGAAAACGATTGACCCAACACTTGAACTTACCTTAATGTTGTTGCAATCAGGTATTCCACTTCCTTCAATGTCCGACACAACAGCCATTTGTCGGCTTGAAAATTGATCTATCAAAACCCCTCTAATAATTACACCAAATCCTTTATACCAGAATTCCGGAACCAATCCGAATATAATCTGAACCGAATTTTCAGACCCGCCTCTATCCACGACTACAAAGGCTTCGAAGACATCGAAACAGTTACCTCAGAGTGGGTCTTAACAAATAGTGGTGCTAGTTCTATTTAAGGCAAATAATATATCGTCATTCAAACAATCGTTCAAATAATCATTCAAATAATCATCGTCAACAAGTAAACAAAAATTTCGTATACCGAGGAAATATCGTTTTGTACCCTATCCTGACAAAGATCCCGCTGCTTTGGCTGATGACTTGATATCAGCGGACCTCAAACCCGCGAAATCTGTCTAGGTCACGCGCCTTAGTCTAATTGATAGTAACGTGCTTATATCACTGTTGACTCGGCGCCACTACCTAGTCACAATGGTGGACTCAAATCACACATCTTCATTGAATGGACGAAGGCAAAGAGCGCAAGTTTACAAAATTCACTAGGTAATATCAATCGCTGACCAGTTTAGACCCACAATAACTATTGATACCTCTGCTGTCAATAACTCGTCTCTTACAGCCCTGTCGGAGAATGAGGCCCTAACCATCAATAATTCATCTCAAACGCAAACATCTTCTATAAATAATGTCTCCAATTTTGAAACCGACAGACCAGATTCATCTCCAAATAATCCACTGCCACTGGCAAGCTTGACAAACTGCTCATCAGGAACCGAATCGAGAGCGAACAACTTATCAAGTAGTCGGGGACGAGAAAGTGTACCTGCATCGCCGAATATTCATATATCACCAAACGCTTCAAGAGGAGAAAAACTTTCTGGCTTTCTTGCTGTTCCAGGATCTAGGTCTCGGCAAAACTCTATTGAATCAGAAGATAACAATCAGTCGTCTACCAACTATAGTGGAGACACCGTCACCAATGTACTAGTAGAGTCTCGAGATAATGGACAGACCCTTACAAACGAAGAGATAATGAAAGACCCTGAGGCCCTTTCCCCTGATCCCGGAACAGAAGAAGATTTCACTGTCGATGAAAATCCGTTTGCCTTTTCCCAAGGACAGTTGAATAAGATAATAAATCCAAAGAGCCTGTCAGCATTTTATGCACTAGGTGGTCTGGCTGGACTAGAAAAAGGTTTACGGTCTGATCGAAAAGCCGGTCTCAGTATCGATGAAACAACTCTCTCAGGAACGGTATCACGCGAAGAAGCTCTATCTTCAGCTGTCATGAAAACATCATATGATCATACAACTGAACCTAAACTACCCCTAGGTCCATTGGGATCTGCAGGCTCCAGTCACTGTAACAAAGATTCATCGAGACCCCTAGAGAAACAATTTAGCGATAGAAAGCGGGTATTCAAAGACAATAGATTACCTGTAAAACAGGGAAAGACTTTGCTTCAGCTTATGTGGATTACTTTCAACGATACTGTGTTGATTCTTCTATCAGTTGCTGCGGCCATTTCTCTCGGAGTAGGACTTTACCAAACATTTGGTACTAAACATAATGCCGAAAATCCCCCTATTGAATGGGTGGAAGGAGTTGCTATAATCGTTGCAATTTTAATTGTGGTCGTAGTGGGCTCTTTGAACGACTGGCAAAAAGAACGTCAATTCGTCAAACTCAATTGTAAGAAGCAAGATCGTGATGTTATCGTAATCCGCTCGGGTAAAACAATGGAAGTATCTGTGTTCGATATCTTAGTAGGAGATGTGATGCAACTAGAATCTGGAGATATGATTCCCGTGGATGGAGTCTACATTGACGGGCACAATATCGTTTGTGATGAATCTCAAACGACTGGAGAGTCTGACTTGATTCGCAAGCATCCTGCTGATCAGGTCTATATGTCTATTGAAAAAGATTTCAGTTTACGGAAACTGGATCCCTTCATATTATCGGGTGCAACAGTTGTTGAGGGCGTTGGAACATTCATGGTCACTGCGACTGGTGTTAATTCTAGCTATGGTAAAACCCTAATGTCACTCCGAGAAGATCCAGAAGTCACCCCCCTGCAGTCAAAGCTGAATACTCTTGCTGAATATATTGCTAAACTTGGTGGAGGTGCTGGCCTATTGTTATTTATTGTTTTATTCATCAAGTTTTCAATTAATCTTCCAAAAAATGACGCCACTGCTACGGAGAAAGGTCAGCAATTCCTGCAGATTTTTATTGTCACAGTCACTATCATTGTCGTTGCTGTGCCAGAAGGTCTCCCTCTAGCTGTAACTCTGGCTCTAGCTTTTGCAACTACTCGAATGTTGAAAGATAACAACCTTGTTCGTCACTTAAAGGCCTGTGAGGTCATGGGTAATGCGACTGCCATATGTTCCGATAAGACTGGCACTTTAACGCAAAATAAAATGCTCGTGATTGCTGGGGCCCTCGGTGTTAACTTACAGTTCGGTGACCTTGTGAAGCCATCCAATGATGGAAAACAACCTGAGGACGATGCTACTACATTAGGATCCTTCAGAAAATCTTCTCCACATGAAGTTATATCTTCCCTTGATCCAACTGTAAAGAGAATGTTGATACACTCAATGGTCGTTAACTCAACAGCTTTTGAGAGCGAACTTGATGGAAGTAAAACGTTTGTTGGTTCCAAGACAGAAACCGCATTACTTCAGTTCGCAAATGACTATATGAGTATAGCTCCCATTGATCAGGAACGTTCAAATACCGATATCATTCAAATATACCCATTTGATTCAAGTAGGAAGTGTATGGGTGTTGTCGTGCGACTAGATGATGGCAAATACCGATTATACGTCAAGGGCGCATCTGAAATCCTACTACAGAAATGCACTTCTATCATTCGGGATCCAACTGATAAGCTAAATAGTAACCTCTTGACTGACGGTAATCGTTCAATCTTACTCAATATAATCGACCAATATGCGACTCGCTCATTACGAACAATTGCCATGGTATATCGGGACTTCAACAAATGGCCAATCAATGAAGCCCGCACTGGTAGAAGTGACCAGAGTGATGTCAAATTTTCGGAAATATTTAAGCAAATGGTTTTTCTTGGTGTCGTTGGGATTCAAGATCCAATCCGTGATGGTGTCGCGCTAGCTGTCAAAAAATGCCAGAATGCCGGTGTCTTTGTCCGTATGGTTACTGGAGACAATGTCAAGACAGCTAAGGCAATTGCTACTGAATGTGGTATATTTACAGAAGGTGGTGTTGCAATGGAGGGTCCTGATTTCCGAAAATTATCTAAAACCAGCATGGATCAAATTATTCCACGATTACAAGTTCTTGCTAGATCTAGCCCAGAGGATAAACGTATTCTTGTTAAACGTCTGAAGGATCTTGGTGAAACTGTAGCAGTTACCGGTGATGGTACAAACGATGCACCAGCTCTTAAAACGGCCGACGTTGGGTTTTCAATGGGTATTTCGGGTACTGAGGTTGCTCGTGAAGCTTCTGCAATTATTCTGATGGACGATAACTTTGCGTCTATAGTAAAAGCTATGATGTGGGGACGTGCAGTCAACGATGCAGTAAAAAAATTTCTTCAATTTCAAGTGACTGTCAATATCACTGCTGTTCTACTAACTTTTATCACAGCTGTTGGAAGTAATGAGGAAAAATCTGTTCTTACAGCGGTTCAACTGTTATGGGTCAACCTTATTATGGATACTATGGCAGCTTTAGCTCTGGCAACTGACCCACCCACGGAAACTATTCTCGATCGGAAGAGTGAACCCAAGTCTGCCTCTCTCATCACCATCGCTATGTGGAAAATGATTATTGGGGAATCTTTATACCAGTTGATTATAACCTTGCTTTTGTACTATGGGGCTGCTTCGATTTTCTCTTATTCCTCGCCACGTGAATTAGGGCAGGTTTCAACCCTTGTATTTAATACATTTGTATGGATGCAGATTTTCAATCAATGGAAGTAAGTTGACTCTTATCAATTCGAGAAAAGCCTAGCTAAATTGATTCTAGTAATCGTCGCCTTGACAACAAATTCAACATTTTCGAGGGGATCACTTCTAATTACTTTTTCCTAGTGATCAATATAATTATGATTGCAGGACAAGTGATGATAATTTTTGTTGGCGGGAAAGCCTTCAACGTTGTTCGTCTAAGCAAGGCCCAATGGGCATACTCCCTAGTTCTCGGGTTCCTTTCTATTCCGATTGGTGCAGTTATACGACTCATTCCAGACGAGTTGGTTGGTCAGCTCAATCCTTCAAATCTTAAATCTCGACCAAAAGGACCAGAACTTACTATTTCAGACGAAGAGGAACATTTCCGCTTCCCTAGACCTCTAACTGACGTTAGAGAGGAACTTAGTTTCCTCAAAAAAGTTAAGGGTGGTAGGTTAAATAATCTCAAGTTTGCCATTCAAGACAAGCGCGATCAATGGCTGCCACGTTCCAGAAGTGGATCTCGGTCTCGTAGCAACTCGACGACCCCTACACCATGCACAGATTCTCAACGAGAGGACAGCTCTATCATTCCACATCCAAGCCCTGAAATCCGCAAACGGGCTCGCTCAAACCGCTCCCGTTCCAACTCTGCACTTGGAGCTACTACAGTCATGGCTGGCATTATTGCTGGCTCTGTTGGAGGCTGGTCACCGATCGATAGGTCTATTAGTGATAATGAATCAGTGCGATTGGCACGAAAGCCAGACTTAGCATTAAATGAAGAAATCGAACATCCTTCCATAACAAAACCAGACCACTCTACGACTGAAGGTCAACACTTGGACACTTCGGGTAAGATTGGCGGGGAAACATCATAGGCCGCAAACTTTCCTGCCTACATCGTTACTGGGATATTATCACCCAAAAAGACTAACATTGAATCTTAGACAACCGATTGCTCTTAGGAAGATGGACTCAAGGACTTTCAATTTTCCGTTTGTAAATTATTTTCTTTGTGTCTGGTATCCTGAGGTTTAAATCAAAGATAAGTGCCGCAAGCCGGCAAAGCGTTTTGGCTACTTCCGTCCCCTCTTTTAAAAGTCAATTTACTTATTTTGTTCTTGATTCGTATTGTTGAGTTAGGCCATGGGTGGGTATTAAACATTGTTAAAAATTAATTATTTGCCGTCGTTGGGGCTTCAAAAAACTCAGGGTTGCGCTAAATAAAAGTAAATAGCTCTCTACTAGGTCCCAAAATCTCAGTGACTAATCTTTGTATTCATAATGCCTGTTTCTTTTCTTGTCAGTTATTTTTGTACAACTCTTGCTAGCCTGAGGCCTGAAAATATTATGTAGCCACCACGCCCGTTGCAATTAATGTGGGACTACGTACGTCTGATGAGGGACCCTATCGTTTACATTGGCGGTCTCTATTGTCCGAATTTTGAAAACTTGCAACCTATGGCTGCATTTAGTAGTGTAGTGCAGAAGCATGAAGTTTATATTAAGTGTTCTAACTATGTATATATACTTGTGTTACGTAATAGTTAGTCACGTGGAATATGTTACATATCCATTACACCCCCCCAGAAACTGAATGCTTTAGATCTAAATTAATTTGATTACAGAATGATGAATGTTTTAGACGTTGCAATGATTTTGTCAAGCCATCTGCTTTGCAAATGTCTGTAGGAGTATATTTTAATTTTATCAACCCATTTTGAATCGAATCTCTAACTGTTGATTGTCGCATTAGAAAATGTCGATTCCTTGCAGATATTTTATTGGAGTTAGCGGTAATCATTGCGGCAGTGTTATCAATTTCTGTTGTAATGGGTGAAATTTTTATTTCAAATAGTTCTTCATACAAAGGCTTAATCCACTGCGCAGCAACAGATAGGGTTGTGAGAGCGGTATATTCTGCTTCACAAGTACTTTGGGCAGTGACAGATTGTTTCTTAGACCACCATGCAATCGGAGTGCCATTAATAAAGAAGAATATCCCCGAGGTTCCTTTTGGAGAAGTGGAATTTCCCCAACTGCTATCTGATGATGCTGTGAGTTCATGTTTGTTACATTTGGGGAAGAATAGAGTAGCATCTTTTGTTCGAGAGACATATCGAATGAGATGTTTTAGTAATAGAAAGGCATTTTGCGAGGGATTTCGTACATAGCGACAAAGCTTATTGACTGCGTATTGGATATCAGGTCTTGTTGTATTTGCGATGTGTAAAAGCGTCCCGACAGCTGAACGATATAATACTGATTCAGGATTTGAACATAAATTATCTGTATCACGATCAATTAGATTTTCGTCAGAAATTGGAGTGTTAGCTCCTCTACAGTGAGCCATTCCCATATCGCTACAAAGAGCTTCGATTCTATCTTGTTGATTGATACGAATACCATCCGGCTCATTCTTTACATTAATACCGAGAAAGTTTGTCATATGACCTAGATCTTTAAGTTTAAAAAAATTAGCCAATGCAATGACTGTTTTATCGATTTGAGCAAGGGATGTAGATAGTATCATAAAATCATCAACATAGGTTGAGATTATTTTTTTCCCTCGACGAAATACATTTGTATCATTTTTAAGTGGTTTGAATTCTAGGTCACTTAAAACTTGTCGAAGTTTTAATTGCCATCGTTTTGGTGCTGTTCGTAAGCCATAAATAGCCTTTTTAAGCTTGCAAACTAAGTCTCCTGGTTGTTCTCGATTGTGAGGCTGTTCAATAAAAATAGGCTGATCAATTGGTGTGTGGAGAAATGCTGCTGTAATGTCGACATGACGGATGATGAGCTTGTAAGTTGCTGCATAAGCTAGAAGCATCCGCAATGTAGTTGGAGGAAGGACTTCGGCATAGGTATCGTCAGCAAATGGTTCTGAAAAACCACGAGCGCACCATCTTGCTTTTAATTTTCCGTCTGGTTTTTCTTTCAATATCCATTTCCCAGTCATTATTTTACCTTTTGCTTCAGATTTAGGTACAAGCGCCCAAACCTCGTTTTGTGCCATATTTTTGATCTCATCATCCATGGCTTTATCCCATTGATGACCTTTATTTCCTGTTAGTAATTTGTTAATGATTTGACAATCTGTATTATGTATTGCTAGAATATTTGATTTTAAAGGAAAAGAATTCTCATGGAAACGAACGTCACGTCGTACTATTGTTCGATGAGTTTCTGTGTTTAAAATAATATGACCTCCTGTAAATTCAGTACCGACATAAATTCCTTCCCTTGCCTTGGATTTAAGTTTATTTTGATCAGGGTCAAGCCAGAATGCTCGACAACCGAATGGATGAAGATGTTGGATGACGGGCAATTTGTTATAAACAGCGTGATACGGTGATTTAGGTGCAATTCTGTTGGGAGTTATATTGAGAGAGTCAATTGAAGCTGTCAGCATTAGAGGCCATAGTTTTAATGGTAATCCAGATTGCAGATGAAGTGTTCGCATTTTCTCGGTAACTGTTCTGACATTTCTTTCGACAATACCATTTTGCTCTGGAGCATGTGAGGAAGATTTCTTCCATTCTATTCCACGGGAAAGAAGTATTTCTTGAAGATTAGAATTTGAGAATTCTGTACCACTATCAGTATGAATAACTTTAGGTGTTATTTGAAATTTAGTCTTTAAATTCTCGAGCAAATATCGAATTTGAGTAGGGACAGTTTTCTTAGAGTAAATCGGCCAAGCCCATTTCCAAGATGTGAACTCGTCGACTGCAAACAAAAACCATGTTGCATTTGGGATAGATTTATCAATGGTTGTTGGGAAAAGAGACTTTTGGCCACCAACTAGATCCATGTGTATAATCTCACCAAATGATGTTGCATTTCGAAGACTACCATGACCTTTGCATTTCGTAATTTTAGCTTTAACACATGTTTCGCAATCAGGATGGGTCTTGAAATTCTTTATTCCTGCATCTTTTAACATGATATTTTGGGCATGTTGTCCTGGATGACCAAGGATAGTATGCCAGTCACGAGTAACTGAATACACTGACGATCTTCCAGTACTAGATTTAATGGGCCTGTACAATAATCTGCCAGATATGCGCTGAAATATTGCACATACAGAGCCATTGGGACGGATAAGCTCGATATCACCGTAGTTTGACGGCCAACGAATGGAGAAGCCTTGTTTTTCCAATTGTGCAGTGGAGAGAATACACTGATTCTGGCCTGGGATATGGATAGCTCCATGAAGTTCATCTTTTTGTTCATTAATAGATAGAAAATTTAGATTGCCATGACCGACAGCTCTAACTTGATCACCACCTGCGACTTGAACATTTATGGGAGAAGTAGAATAAGAAGAGAAGTCATCTTTATTTCCAGAAACATGATAGTCTGATCCAGTATCCAACTGGTATGAATAATTACATGATGTGTTTGCGACAGAAAGGACTTTATTATTTCCATTTTTATTACGATCTTTAGACGCATTCTTTTTCTTCCTACACTCGTCTTCAATGTGTCCAACATTACCACAGAAATTACACTTTCCTGTTTTATTTTTAAGTGATTTTGGTTTGTTACTAGACTTGTATTGATAACATTCAGCAAGAAGCTCTTCAAACGAACAGTTTCGACATCGAATTGCAAGGTTAGAGTCCAATTTTTGTATACTACTTAATAGTAAGTACTTCATTTGACGTTTCAATTCCGGAGTAATCGTGTTATTTTGCTTGAACTCATTTAGACGTATTTCATATTCTACAAAAAACTTCGATAGCGACATGTTGTTGCTGGGCTGAAAAGTCCAAAATCTATTAATGATTTCAATTAAGTTTGAGCGCATCGCCGCCTGTGTTTGACTGACGATGGTGGTTAAAACAAAGAGAGGAGTTTCATTGTCATTTATCTTGATGTGTGAAGCTGATTCTTTTAATTTAGCAGCCCACCACGCAGACCATATTATGACAGCCTTAGTAGATGGTGTAACAGGAAGGAAAACGCAGGCTGTTTCTGTGACAGAAATTAGCCGTTTTATTGATTCAAAGTAGGAGTTCCAGTTCGATGATGTTAGTTTCGGAATAGTACATATTTTCTCAATGTTACCGAGTCGTTCTGTCAGTGTCCAAACTTCTGTTTTTCTTTGGGCTTCCTTTAAGGAAGTTTTGACATCGTCTGATGTAGCAAATATGATGTTATTTATTTGCACATAATCAGGCACAATAGTGTCATTAGATGTAGGCTTTGCCTCGATAGAGGGCTTTAGTAATTCTGACATTTCGAGTGCGTGAGTTGCTGCGCGTACGTGAGAAAGGTAGGGCAAAGATGGAAGCACAAGAGAAAAATGTCTTGAATTAGAGTGACGTAGTGCAGCGGAAGTTATATAGGGCCATAACCTGTAGTGCAGAAGCATGAAGTTTATATTAAGTGTTCTAACTATGTATATATACTTGTGTTACGTAATAGTTAGTCACGTGGAATATGTTACATATCCATTACAAGTAGCTATGAACATCAGTAGACGAAAATTTATGCCAAGTCCGCAGGGACACTTATGAAGAATCACAAGGGCTAGAGAATAGATAAAAAGTATGGACAAAACCCCTATTCTAACGGTAGACGGAACATGAAATTTTCAGACATCAGAACAAAATTCGACGCGTATAGTAGCCTCTAAGCCGTCTATACAATTACCGATTTGCCTTGTACTATTTCTAACCTCAACTTCTCTTTGAACCCATCGCCCGGGTGCCTTTGCAGATATAAATTCACCCTGGACTTCATTCGTGTACCCTGAATCAGTCTCTTCAAGGGCAGTATCATAATCTGCAACGGGATCCCACTCACCCGTTTCCCAGACCATTCGCAGTGTAGTTAGGGGAACCCCGATCATCTTCCCAATTAGTCCTTTAACGCGATAGACATCAATAGATTTTGGGATCTCTTGCTTCCATATCATTTCTCTGCTTATGCCCTCGTAAGACGCAGACCGATAAAATGTAAATTTTATAAGGCGGCTATCTAGTAAAGATTGACTCGATCGATTCATTGCAGGCTCCCCCCATTTGATACAGAGATCTCTAAAGCGTGCATGTCGCGCCAGGATAGCATTTTTTTCATGTTCTGGTGCCGCGATTACCTCCTCAGCTATTTTTGAAAGATAGTAAATTTCAGCATTAGCCCGCTCAGTCGCATTGATTTTACTGTAATTCAAAGTCGTTAGGCTTTCAAGGCGTCCTATTATGATCATATAGGCATCGTCATTCTTGGCGCATGTTGGGTCTTTTGATAGGTTGTGAATGGGATTAAACATTGTCCGTAAGTTAGTGAGGCCAGGGAACACTAATGGTAGTGTATCGATAAAGCCCCAAGAGTCAATACAATTATGTGAAAGGTCTACATGGCACAATCTCACACCAAATTGGACCAAAGCTGTGGAGGTTTGGCTTTCGTTGACTTTTGAAATCTGATTGCCTTTGAGAAGAAGTACCTGGAGAGATTCTAGTTGTGACAGCGGATGAATATCATGAAGGCTTTTGAATTTGTTATATTGCAAGTTGAGAGAGATAAGATTTCTAGCATCCAATGTTGCTGGTATATCTCTGAAGTGATTCGAGGAGACTGTTAGAATTGTTAGACGGTGAAAATAACTCCCGAGGATAACAATTGATTCCCATGGTAGGAGAGTCTGGTCTAGCTCTAATTCTTGGATCGTAGAAAACCCAAGAGTGCCATCACCCGAAGCCATATCAGAATCTGAGGGGATATTGTCGAAGAAACGGTTGCCACTGCACACATCAGTACATGCGAGAGATAACCTGCCGCACCTACTTGAGCCGGAGCATTTTGAGATTGGGAAGCTGACGACATATGTAAGAAACTTCCTTGAAGTCACGGATTAGGTTTCTACTCAAGTCGAGGTCAGATATCTTAGAGCAGGTGTCTTCAATCCTTTCACCGTTTTTTTCTCCAACAGAAATACACATGCCAGATACCACGACGACCCTCAGATTATGAAGTTGTGCCTGTATCTGTCGGATTTTATCGAACCCTACTTCTTCGACGACCTTACCGGATATTGTAAGTTTGTTTGCTCCAGGCACCTGTTGTAGTTGTGATGCTTCCTTAGGGGCATACTTTTCTCGAACCGCCTCAATGAAGCTTCGCTCAGATTCAACAGGTCTCGATGGACGAATGAAACTTGCTGCGGGCAAATCACACAGGCCTACGGGTTGATTAAGAAAAGCTCTTGTGATAATTTGATTACTCACATCTAAAATATCTCTTCCCGTTAAGAGACCCATCATGCTTACCCCTGCTATCATCATCCCACTCAACGCCTAACCATAGGCCCTTGAAGCCGTCTACTTCTCCTATATAACGAACCGTACAGAGATTATCCGAAGAAGTTGCTGAGATGACTGAAAGCCTGTCACCAATTCGGTATTGTCGCGCCATCAATAAAGTATGTAGAAATCTGAATTCTCCAGACCTAAACACAGATCGCTTTAGAAGCGAGATGCGAGCATGTCGGACACTAAATAGAAAATATCTCCTCTGCAATAGCCGCGACTCTCTACCATTTTTCTGTTGCATCATTAAATGTAATCAGCTATCTAGCTATGACACATGACCGGTGCTAAAATTCCTGAATACTCGTGAGAGAATCTATTAGATACCCCATTACTGTTCCCCTCCGGAGGACGAAGGCTGAACGGCTGTCAGTGATGTCCTCTACGAACCTGGGAGTGAAATATTCTCCCATATCCGAGATTCAGTCACGACGAAGGGTGAATTTGAGAGTTTTCGTCGAGTTGGCGATCGGGAGGAGTGGCGTTGGTTCATTTTTGGTCGAAAATCCGACTTGCAGAGATTTCACGACTGCACAACTCAACGAAATCAACCATCTACACACCAGATACGATCCGCAGACAGGCTATAACCTGTCTGATGTTCGTATCAAAACAACCGACACCTTCAAGATCTTATTTTCTTTTTCTCTGGAAGCTCATTCCCAGCCAAACTCGTCTCGCGGCCCTCTCCATAATCATCTCACCATCTACCTATGCAATCTCTTACCTTCAAAACTCAAATCACCAACTAAGAAGCAAGAGGATTTCCGACCCTCCGCAACTGCCAGTCGCTGTGAAGGTACGATCGAAATACTGGCCTTAAATGCGTCCTCACCTCGGCCAAGGGCACCAACAACTCGACCTGCGACGAATCGCCACCGCCGAAATAAGTACGATATTTCGCCGGCACAGCAACCAGAGCGTTAGACAAAGGCTGGGGCACCGGTGCCTTGGTCTTGAGCTCTCAGTCGCGTTTTCGACCTCCACGGTTAGGGGTACGGCAGCGACGGGGCAATGCCAGAGGGGTGGACATTCTATAAAGTTTCTGTGATGATAAGATCGGCTGAAGGACAGAGGGATGCTGTATGAAGGAACCAAAAGGGAATACAAACTGAGGAGGCCTTGGTGAGCGACTGGATGAGGCCTCCAGTGAAGGAACGACCCCTGGATAAGATGAGGAGATGCTGAGATGAGCCAAAGCTTGGAATGATTCGAAGGGAAAAGTTACAGATGGCGAAGGTATCAAGGGCTTGGGCGCGTGGTGGCCGAGGCTGAGGAGGAAATTGAGCTTCGGCGCGCCAAAAGGGGGTTCTCTGGACGGTTGAGCTTGACATGATTCAATACATGGGTGAAGTCTCAGGTAGTCCGGTCATTTAGGTGGGACGAGGCACTTGTACTTTATGGTAGTTAACCTGATCCAGCCCGGCCCCACCCGTGCTTAAGCTCCAGTAGGAGAGCAGCGGTAGTCACTATACCTAGCACGTAAATGAACAAAACAAAACAAATAAAACAGTTCCCCTCCGACTCACATACATTAACAACAATCCGAATTCTCACAGTAACAAGACCCCGGATCTCCAACGTGTCTCCGGGGCCTGCCAAATCATCGCAACCTGTTCACCTTCAAAGAACCATTGATAGAGCGAATACTAGGCTTAAAAAGTGCTTAGTAAAAAAGAACATACCATTGAGCTGGACGTGACCGAAAGGAGAAAAGCTTTCGAAGACGATTCTAACTCTACAAACCCCGATGTTTAAATGGGTGATGCGGTAATAGACTGATATATTATGTGGGGGCTTGAGAGCTCACGAAGGGATATCAATCAACCCAAAGATGGTCAGGTGTCAGAGGCCCCCGTTATTACAGTCACGAGGAAGATTGCTGTGCCGGCCATAAAGCGGACAGCTAATGCTAACTTGAAAAAAAGCCGACGAATTCGAGTTAACCACAACCCCTCAGAATACCATTCCGGGGGCAAGTTGAAACAATCAATCTTCTTGCAGCGATAGTAGCTTCAAGAACACTGTGACTTGTCCTCCCGAGCTTCGAGCCATACTTGAAACCGGAGAACAACGGGCGGCCCAGACCTCATTTAACCCTACAATATGCACCGCTGCCATCAACGGTGTGGAGAATGCACTCGCACCTCTATCCAAAGGGTCGAGTGTTCAATTTATAGACTCCATGAAAGTCTACCTTCGAGCTGCAGTAGCTCAGTTCATGCTATCGGGACCAGGAACAGTCCTTCCCAACCTCCCCCCACGACCAAGCTGCCAGAATCATGGGGGAAAGATCGTGGAAAAAACGATACAAAATCTGCCAGAACAGCTACAAAAGGAGAACCAGGCGAGGATAACCTCAGTCAAGCCTACCTGGGCAACAGTTACCCGAACTGGCCTCCATACGCCGGCAGCACCTGTGAAAGATGTGCGGGTCCATAACGAACCCTCGGTGCGACAATCGTAGCCCGTAGATATCTAAGCGCTCGTCTCTTCCCAATGATGCACTCTAATTTGGCTAAACTCGGCATATAGTTATTCCGGGATTCTGAACTCATTATAATTTCTATGTAGCAACGAGAATCTTCTCTCTTTAGATTAAATATAACTTATAATTCACCACAAGTAGTACTCTTCCTCTGACACTTGGCACCAACGAGGCCTCCAGCAAAGGCTTCGAAAACTGCCCAAAAGATGATCGTTAGTTTCTTCGACTCGGAAAAGAACATGCTTGGCGTACTCTATCGCCGGCCGGTGTGCGAGATGCGGCAGCAAAAGTGCTCGAGCTTCCCCCGCAGGATATTGAGCATGTATACCGTCTTCCGACTGGCTTCGCACTTCGAGCCAAAAATCAGGAGATATGACAGCTCCTTCTAGACTCTGCTGAATCTTTCGTCCAGGTAGACGCAATCCTGGAGAAGGCCTCTGTAAGGATTCTGGAGAAATTCCTCAGGCAGGATTTATGGATTCTTTTTTTTTTTTTTAAATCATTTAAGTATATTCAGCTATGGAGCTATGACACATGACCGGTGCTATGTATACATGTGGGATGACTTTTTTGACGTTAGAGACACTCATACTCTGGATTTCATTCGCAAATACCACCATGAAGTATGCTTGCTTACACAAACAGTCGACCCTCCTCCGTAAGTACCCACCAAAGGGTATTTCGAAACCTTTGGTTATCCAAGCATGCCTTCGTCATCCATGCATACCAGCGCCGCGATAAATGTGGTTGTGTTTGCCGGATTTGAACCAGCGATCTGCTGTCTCAAGTGGGATATGTGTCCAAGCTATCCAGACTCTACTTGGCAGACCGGCCAAGACGATGTACCACCGCACCATCCAACCATGGCAGTTTTTACAGTGTCGCCTGCACTCTCGCAGCCGAAGACTTGGCACGCACAAAGCTCAATTTGTAAAAACTCCTTTCCAAAATTCAAAATTCCACGCCCGTCGAGACTGTATCCAATCCTCTGCATCATCTTATTAACTTGTCCTGATCCCTCTCACATCCATCCCAAGGAATTGTCCTCCAGATTTGTGTTCCACGCTTTGTTTCCTCCGTCGGGTGTAAATATCGGCGTAGGCGTGTATTTGGTGACCAGCTGAGGCCAGAGAAAGTCGATGAGAGGTATGGTCATTGGAGTGGGGACGGGGATGTACTAAGTCGTACTTGTAGATTTGATGAGGCTTAGGTAGGAATCGATTTCGTTGGGAGTGAAAGATTGATATGGTGGAGTATTTTGAATCATTGCCTCGTAGGCCAACTTGTTCGGTATTGCGAAGTTTGACTGAACTTGGCTCTGGGAGAATATTTCACTCCCAGGTTAGTAGAGGACACCACGTACAGGTGTTCAGTCTTGCCCTTCATGTTGGAGTTCATACTAGTGTGCGGAAAACCCCGCTTTCATGTATATAGAGGGACTTCTCGCCACACATGTAGAATTATAGCAAATTCTTTGCAATTAACTATCCATTAAACATCAGTAAACATCTTCGTATAGTAAACACATTTATCGTATCTCTTAATCAAACTCGAGGCTAGTGTATAATTCTTCCAATTTCCGGAACAAATTTCAATTCTTCCCCTGTGCTTCGCTGACGGCCGACTATTGCTGGGTGCTTGTTAATGGAGTCACCTTCCTCAACGTGTACAAGGTACCAAGATACATGTCAGCCATACAACCACTTGTCAACTGGAACCCGCCGCCGAACTCGGTCGCTGCGGGTGATTTCAACTCTGTATAGTGCGCCTGGCAACCCGGAGTCACTTGCCCCTACGGGCAAGCTGAAATGATTGAAAGATGGGCAGAAGATCACAATCTAAGGAGCCTTATTGTCGGAGAGCCCACGCATCAAGCTGGAAATATCTTGGACCTAGTCTGAACCAACATCAACGGCAGCCGTGCATGGGTAAACCTCAATGAATATGTCACCAGCGAACACCTTCCTATCCGAGGAATAATCCCAATCCAGTCCTCAGTATTGAGACCCAACTTGGGCAAGATTCGAGTGACGAAGGAAAGACTACCTGACTTTGCACGAGCTGTTACTAAGTTGGTCCGTCTACCACCAGTTTTAGATACAATTGAAAAGGTCAAAGACTATGCCCAAGAACTTTGCTTAAAGCTTAAGACTGCCATAAATGCAACAGGAAGTCGACCCAGAGCAAACGGCGGTAAATCAGCCCCGTGGTGGACTCCGGCGTGCAAGGAAGCACGGGCTGAATATTGAGCGGCCGAATTACCCCTCCAACGTGCTATGTACGCCAAAAAGCTCCGATCAGTCATTAGAGCTGCCAAAAAGAACATCAAGCACAGTAGGTGGGAAAAATTAACACACCGAGCGATGTCTATAAGGTAATGAGAATGGCTGGTCCTAGACAGACAAACATCCCCCCACCCCTCAATCACAACGGAGTTCTTATCTCTGATCCGCTAGAGCGAGCCACAGTTCTCCGTGACTCTCTCCTGGCAAGACACCAGTTTTCAGACGACCTACCGCCTTGCACTGCCACGAGCAACAACCGGATACCATAGAAGAAAGACATCTCTGAGGAAGAAGTCCGAGTATGTACCACCGGCTGTAGAAATACGGCTCCGGGAGCAGATGGAGTCTCAGTACAGCTGCTAGTCGCCTGCTGGAAGACAATTGGACCATGCATAGTCAAACTCTTCAGGGCTTGCATACAGCTTGGGACGCACCCGGCTTGTTTTAAATTGGCCGAAGTAGTAATTGTACAGAAGCCTAAAATGGGCCTAACAACAGTAAAAGAATGGAGACCGATTGTCCTCCTCTCTTGTCTTGGTAAGGGGCTTGAATGACTTCTGGCAAAACGTATGGCGCACTTAGCAGTGTGATAGAAACCGAGTTGGTAATGAAAAAATCGATTTGATAAACTCTATGAAGAAGAGAAATCTAACTACAGCTACAAGGTACTTATAACATTTTGTCCACTCTATGAGTCTCGTTGCTTATACCTTTTCCTTAGGTCGAATAATTACCGCACGGCTACGCATTGCCCATGTTCACTGTGCTATGACATTACTTCGATCCCAACAGTCTTATCCTCAGAGTCTTCAACAATGCGCTTAGGTATTCACCTAAGCTTAAACAACGGGTAAACCGTAACAGCAGTCACCTATGATGTTGTTGGTCAGCAAAATTTCGGCGCACTCTCGAGACGTTCAGCAATAGACCTAGTCTCCTGTGTAGTACACGATGTCGAGGAGGCGCGCACACAAGGATGGGCGGTCACTTTCGTCACCTTAGACGTACAAGGTGTGTTCGATGCTGTTACGGTTTGACCGCTATTAGAGCTTAGGTGAATACCTAAGCGGATTGTTGGGAAAATTTACAACTAGGCGACACTACTAGTCAGGAGGTCGAAGCGTTACTACAACTAAGTAACACCTGGCAATGCGTGGCTGGGTAGCAAGTATTGTGCCTAAGGATAAGTCATTAGTCTGGAGATTGACGAAGGGGACCAATTCTTATAAATACCTGTTAGTCGTAGCTAGAGTTCTCTTTTCTCCTCATATAGTTTAATAAATCAATTTATTCATCACAAACTCGGTTTCCGTCACAATTTAAACTATATCTATCACATTCTTTGCCCGTCATTAAGTATATCGCAGCCTTAGATAACTGTGACTTAGGGCATCTTTAACTATTGGTTTCAACGCACAGGGATTCGAAGAATCAACAATGGGTTCAAATATGAACAATTTTAACATCGGAACGGACTCTATGGCAACTGGTTTATCGAACCAAGGATCTATGCCACATGGAGAAATACAATCGGAAATGCAGCGACTGGTCGAAGAAATGAGATTAAGAGGAATGGAACATAGAAGAGACCTTGGGATTCTACGATCTCAGGTGAACGAAATGATGAAAACGATGCAGGAACGATTGGAGAATGAGAAAAAAACTCCCCTGCAGCCGTCAAGAGCTAATGTGGGAGGTCAATCAGAACGCAGGGAATGTTTCATAGAAGAGAAACCACTTAAATGGCCAGAAGCATACGACCACAAGGATAGAACTAAGTGGGAAATTACACATGGGATACTTCGATACATATACAGGCGCGATGTAGAGGAGAGGAATATTCTTCAA
Organism: Blumeria graminis f. sp. triticale; assembly: GCA_905067625.1. Taxonomy (NCBI): domain Eukaryota; kingdom Fungi; phylum Ascomycota; class Leotiomycetes; order Helotiales; family Erysiphaceae; genus Blumeria; species Blumeria graminis. Next base: position 8,727,207 of record LR898477.1, read on the forward strand.
CCGTCTGACTTTTCAGTGCAATTATTTAGTCATGCAGTGACTGGAACAGCGAAAGATATGATCACAGGTCAGTTTCAGAGTATGCTTGCAAACGGCATGGAATGGGATGCGCTAGGTCTGTTACAGGCTATGGATGATACCTACCGCGACAGAAACGAGGAACAATTTGCGGCCGCACTATTTCATGCATGCCGACAATTCCGGGACGAGAACCTATCGTCATATCTACCGCGCTTCCAGCAGTTACTCTCACGAAGTCCCAGTTCGAAAGAGAAAGAGAAATGCAAGATCTACTTGTTGCGAAACTCGCTGAACAAGACGACGAGAAATTACATGATTGGTAGTTTGCACCCTAGAACACTTCGAGAATTAATTGATTACCTGTCGATCCTTGGTTCTGAAATTGACGAGGTTGGTATAGAAATGACAAGGGAATACCTGCTAGGTCAGACTGGCTACTTCGACAACGGAACACGAGGCGTTGCTGGGTGTAGATTACTAGGGGAGGTCTCACAAGAAATTACGCACCACCTTTCATCCAAAGTCAGCTTACACAGTAAGGATATGGACAGCAATACAAGGACGATCGGTATTGATAAAGTTCGTGCGAAGTGGGTATCATGTGTTGAGTTGAATGGGCGCAAAATAGATGGCTTATGCTTGCGATGTGGAAAGAAAGGACACGTCATAGCTAATTGTCGATTGCTTCCTGCTAAGCATCCTGAAATACCTGTCCAAGCTGCAAAATTCGACGTAAACATTGCAGATACAGTTAAGGCCAAAGTTATGAAGAACATGGTTGCAAAAAGATTAGCTCCCAAATCAAGTTGTCCTCAGGCGCAAACAAATGGAGCTACGAAAATGGTTAGTAGCTCAAAATCAATTGGAGATAAAGAAGCAGAGAGCGCTATGAACGGATCTTCTTTCATTATAGACACTGTGATTAATGGAATTTATTCAGTACCCACTTTGATTGACAATAGATGCGAATGCCTAGCCGCCGTTAGTAATTCATTAGCAGATAGAGCGAACTTAACCCGGATAAAAATAACTCCACGCAAGCTCACAGAGGCAACGAAAAATCACCACCACAAAGATTTTATCACGGAAATGGTTAACATGGAACTAGACATTGATGGGTATCAACGAAATTTATATGCGTATTTTATACCAATGTTGTCTCATGATGTTATATTGGGAAAACCATGGATAGAGCGTGAAGACGTTATTTATAATGCAAGGGAACATTTCATGGACATTGGAGAAGCAATTGTGAACGATCGACCATTGAGGGTACGGGAAAAAGGCCGACAGCCAATGGTGAATTCGCCCTTTAAAACAACAAATATCAAAAGTTTGTCGGCAAGGGTATTCCTTGCAACGGTCAGGAAAGCCAGGAAGTCAAGCGCTGGCACAACTCAGCTATTTTCTGTAACGCTGGCAGATATTCAGAAAGCGCTTGCGCCATCAAAGATGTCGCCTACAAATTTGGATAGGCTTCCGAATCACTGTAAGGAATTTGCAGACCTTTTTCGGAAAGAGTTAACTGAAAAGCTGCCACCTCATCGGCATGTATGTGACCACGAGATAAGGCTTGAGTCTGACAATAATGTACCATGGGGACCCCTGTATGGAACGTCAAGGGATGAGCTACTAGTGCTAAGGAAGACACTGACAGATTTTCTTGATAAGAATTACATTCGAGCGAGTAGTTCACCAGCAGGGGCCCCTGTATTGTTCGTTCGGAAACCAGGTGGAGGCCTGCGATTTTGTGTAGACTATCGCGCCTTGAATGCCATTTCAAAAGCCGATAGCTATCCCTTACCGTTAATTAAAGAGACGCTTGCTAAGCTGAGTAGAGCTAAGTGGTTCACGAAGCTGGACGTGCGATCTGCGTTTCACAAGTTGCGTATCAAGGAAGGTGACGAATGGAAAACAGCTTTTCGAACACGATTTGGATTATTCGAATGGCTTGTCATGCCGTTTGGATTAAATGGAGTTCCGGCATTCTTCCAGAGATACATTAACGAAGCTTTACGTGAGTACCTCGACGATTTCTGCTCGGCTTACGTAGATGACGTACTTGTATTCACCAACGGAGACAAAGAGGAACACGAAAGGCACGTGCGATTGGTTCTTAAAAAGCTTCAGAAGGCAGGACTAGGATTAGATATTGACAAGTGCGAGTTTAGTGTTAAAGAGACTAAATACTTGGGCTTCATCATATCTTCTGATGGTGAGAATTCTGCAGTTAAGATGGATCCTGCAAAGGTCCAGGTAATATCGGAATGGAAGGCACCCACAACGACAAAAGGACTAAGAGGATTTTTAGGGTTCGCCAATTTTATCGTGGCTTTATCAAGGGATTTTCAAGAATCTGTGCACCTCTAACTTCTCTGACAGGCAAGGGTACACCTTGGAAGTGGGGCTCTGAACAAAATGATGCATTTGAATTGCTCAAGGAAAAGTTCGTTGCAGAGCCTGCTCTGGCCCAATGGGATCCCGACCGCGAAACAATGTTGGAAGCAGATTGCTCCGGTTATGCCCTTGGTGGATGCTTGTTACAGAAGCAAGAAATTGGTCTATGGAAACCTGTGGCATACTACTCTCGGAAGCTGACTGGGGCAGAAATGAACTATGAAATTCATGATAAGGAACTCCTAGCCATTGTAGCAAGTATGAAATAATGGGACGCAGAGCTACGGGGCCTAGCACACGCTTTCACTATCCTAAGTGACCATATGAATTTGAAGTACTTCCTCACAACGAGAAGGCTGACAGAGCGGCAGACTCGATGGGCAGAATTTCTATCCCGATTCAGGTATAAACTCGTGTACAGGAAAGGGGTAGATAATGAACGGCCAGATGCACTCTCGAGAAGGGATCAAGATAGACCTATGGAAGGCGAACCACGACTCTTAAGCCGCGAGCGCCAGGTCTTAACACCAATTCATGCGTCAAAGTTGTGTATTAATGGCACTAATGTTGCAGAAGGCCATGAAATATTCGTCAACGAGGATTTACAGGAACTTTGGAACCAGGCGTTAAATAACGATGAAAGGTATATTCAGGTCGTAAATGCGGTTCGAAGTGGAGATCGTGCGTGGCCCAAGGACCTCAAATTAAAAATAGAAGGTTCGGACGAGCCTAGTCCAATTAATGCGACGATCGCCGCTTGTGAATTTGACGATAGTTTCGGTGTAGTTTGCTACCAAGGACAGATATGGGTACCTTTATATGAGCCTCTAACAACTGCGCTTATCCAGAATACCCATGACTCAGCTGTCTCAGGTCGTCCAGGGAGAGATGCAACGCTTGCCCAGGTCACTCGTGAATATTTTTGGCCTGGAATAAGTAAATCAGACAAGCGGTTCTGTAAAAACTGTCATGTATGCGGGAGGTCATCAATCTGGCGACACCAGAAACAAGGGCTTCTTAAACCGTTACCAGTACCTGAAAGATTCCATCAAGAGCTTTCTATTGACTTTATGGTGGACCTTCCCAAATCAAATGGTGCAACAAACATCATGGTAATTACCGATAGATTATTGAAATCAGTGACACTGGAGTCTATGGATACGATGGATGCAGAATCTTGTGCTAAGCGATTTATAGAATGTCACTGGCGCTATCACGGATTTCCAAAGGCTTTAACTAGCGATAGAGGGACTAATTGGACAAGTAAATTCTGGAGAAGACTATGCGAAATGGTTGGAATTGAACAGAGGCTGAGCACAGCCTATCATCCTCAAACTGATGGAGCAACGGAAAGAATGAATCAGGAAGTCCAGACTTACTTGAGAGTGTACGTTTCTTATACTCAGCACGACTGGTCTGATTGTCTCGCTGCGGCTCAGCTTGCGATTAATAACAGAGATGTTGTATCTTTAGGTGGCATAAGTCCATTTTTCGCAACACACGGTTATCATGTCAACCCAATCCAAATCATTACCAAACAGTCAAAAATCTTAGTATTTACAGGAAAAGAAAGGGCTGAAAATTTTGTCGAAAGATTACAAAATGTTACGATTTTCATGCAATCCGCAATGGCTGCTATTCAAGAACGCCACAAGGACTTCACGGATAGAAAGAGGCAACCAGCGCCAAGGTATGAAGTCGGTGATAAAGTTTAGCTACTACTGCGAAACATTAGATTAGAAGATCAACCTTCTAAGAATTTGGGATGGCAACATGAAAAGTACACAGTCACTAAACTCATTTCGTCGGAAGTAGTGCAACTCGATATCCCTGGGAAGATACATAACCGGTTTCATGTAGATTTACTCTTACCAGCAGATGAAAATCCGTTGCGGTCGCAAAAATTAGAAGATGAAAATCCAGGTCCAATAATTGAAATTGATGGCGAAGAAGAATATCAGATTGACGAAGTTCTAAGATGTAGGACAAAGAAGGGAGAGAGACAGGCCTTAGTCAAGTGGACTGGGATGGCGCTACCAGAGTGGACATCGCTCACAAATTTACAAGATGCTGCAGCACTCGATGTTTGGGAGAAGAAGTGGGGCTCAGCAGAGACCAACAACGGGCCAGCGTCAAGGAAGGAGAGAGTAAGAGGGTAAATGAGGGGTTAATGTTACGGTTTGACCGCTATTAGAGCTTAGGTGAATACCTAAGCGGATTGTTGGGAAAATTTACAACTAGGCGACACTACTAGTCAGGAGGTCGAAGCGTTACTACAACTAAGTAACACCTGGCAATGCGTGGCTGGGTAGCAAGTATTGTGCCTAAAGATAAGTCATCAGTCTGGAGATTGACGAAGGGGACCAATTCTTATAAATACCTGTTAGTCGTAGCTAGAGTTCTCTTTTCTCCTCATATAGTTTAATAAATCGATTATTCACAACCAACTCGGTTTCCGTCACAGATGCAGCTCTTCATAACCGCCGATTGGGAAGGATGCAAGAACAAGGATGGCCAGACTCAGCTCTAAAGTGGACGACGTCGCTGCACAACAAAAGATCCAAGTCCGACACTTGGAAGGAGTCACGACAGAGCGACAGCTAGTCTCCGGGGTCCCACAGGGCTCGCCGATCTCGCCTCTTCTCTTCTGTACATGGCAGAGCCAATGCGTAGTGGTGCAACTAATCTGAGGTTTAGCTACGCTGACGACATCGGTATTCTTGGGTTTGGCCGCACCAATGCTGAGTCCGCTGCAGCTGCTCAGAAAGAAGTCAATCACCTGCTGGAGTGAGCTCAGAAAAATGCCGTCCAATTCGACACGGAAAAGTCAGAGGTAGTACAATTTCCATCACGGCATCGCGAGGCAGCTGTTGGCATCCACGTAAACGGCACTCTCATAGAGCTAGCTGAGAAAGTTCGCTGGCTTGGAGTTTACTTTGATCCGCGTCTTAACTTTGAACATCATGTGATGACGTGGTCTGGAAAAGCAATAAAAGTTGCACATCTTATGCGACGCTTCAATTCCACATTTCGAGGGGCTGCACTAGGGGCGCTGATACGAGCAGTAAATAGTTGTATTGTTTCAATCGCGACTTTTGGGGCGGAAGTCTGGTGGCCAGGCCTCAAACGCCAAACAAGTGCAGGAATAGCCACGCCAGCTACTGCGAGCCTCTGTACTATAATTGTTGAAATACAGGGCTAATCCTAGTAATCAGGATTAACATGTGTCCTTTATGATGTTTAGACCCACTATTGTAGTATATATGTAGCGAAGCTCCCCGAGCCCTTAATAGAAATTAGTTGAACCAGTATATTCTTTTTACAATAATCGACAAGGCTAACATGATAGGTCTCGGATCTGTACTTCCAGTTCTGCGGACTACTCCTAATGTTGTCCTGCACAGGGAAGGAGGAATCCCTCCCGCAAACATTATTCTAGAGGGAAACCGACTACGATTTTCAGCCAGAATGAAAATCCTCGATGATCGGCACCCGCTGAGATCTCGTGCTGCGATGTGCCCAAACGTTGGGACTCGAAAGTACAATAAGAATCCGCGAGTATTTGATCATGTAGATAGACAAAGAACTCGTGCATAACGAGCTTATCGACAACTTCCGGACGCAGAAGATTCGACGCCTTTGCCACCGCCATTTTACCCTGCCAGGTCCAGATCCAAGTCAGAAGGAAAAGAAGAGAGCAAACTTTGGATAGACAACGTGCCCGCATCGGATATTTGCGCCTACTCGGAAGGCTCTTCGGAGGGAAACGGATGTTCAGCTTGGGGTTTTGTTGTGAAGATATATGGTAAAACTCTTCACAAAGAGAATGGTATCCAATACGAAGGAGAGGTTCTGGACGCAGAAATCACAGGGGCGCTAAAGGCTCTTGAGGCGGCGCTGAGAATGAGAGAAGCGCAACAACAGCTGGGGGAGACGATACGGCGAGTGAATATGTTTCTGGATAGTCAGCATGCTGTAAAAGAATTTGAGACGGGCATCTCTTAATCAGCCTCGAAGAGGTACGTCAGTTTCGCGTGCTCTCAGCGAGGTCTATATAAATTAGTCATAAAACATGACTCGATCGGAAGGGGAACGAGGCGAGAAGTTTTGCTTCCCAACCACAATTGCAGATATTTAGTTGGAGCTCAAAGTTTTGGAGCCTGGAGTTATGTTATGACTTCAATTTTTTTACATGGCTGCATGTAATTTAACTAGCTACTATTTGAGTAGCGGTTCACGTGGTGGGAACAAGTTGGGCATGTCATAGATATGATCTCAGCTGTAAATCCCGGTCTTTGACCCTCAGGGGATAACGGTTATATCCCAAGACTTCAAAAACAAACAAACATGACCAGTGCTGCCATTCCTGACAATTTTCGAATTATCCCATATTCCATATCTCTCACCTGTCGCGCTCGCTGCATACGTTCAAAAATTGGGATGGAGCTTCTGGCATTCTTATCATGCCGCCTATTCGGAAAAAGCATCCCAACGCTACGTTAGACAGCACGAGAGTTTGCCCAAGAGGTCTTGATCAGCCATTAGGCCTTTCCCAGTCTTCAAGATGCGTGGAGATAAGCAAGGCCTCAACTAAAGGGAAGGAATAAGCCCTCCCCGCCGTCGCTGAGCCCGATACTGACAAGATCGGGTCAGTCGAAATTGTTGAAGAAGTTCCTCCACCATGCTCCGTCCCCCACGGGATTGGAGAATCGTCAAAATCTCGTCCGACCGCATCAAAACAGTCGGAGAACGCTGCACCCAAAGCAGCGTCAAAATCTACGTCGTAGCCAAAAGCCGCCACGAAAGCAAACTGCCCCCGGAACTTCGTTCAATTGTCGAAGCCGAACAACACTAAACCTGGTACTCTGTTCCGCCGCCATCTCCGGCGTCGAAGAAACCCTCCTCACTCTGACCAACCGGCTAAATAGACAATTCGTAGACACCGTGAGAGTCTTTCTACACGCGGCCATAGCGCAATACATGGTCCCAGGCCCTATCTCCACTCCACCCATTCTCCCTCCTCGCCCGGCGAACCCTCTCCCAAGGGCTCCCGACGCCAGGAGCCAAAATATACCCGCCTTCCCAGCACAGCCCTCAAAATACACCTAGGCTATGGCGGTCGGAAACAGACTGCGACAAATAGCAGTCCCACTGTAAAGGCTGTGCCGCAACCTGCGGCCACAGCCCCGAAAAAAGACGTGCCGAAGGCGAAAATTGACAACCGACTTTTCGTTTATCTCGGCAACGACCACCCCTAGCGCAAGCTGTTATGCTCAGCTATGTAGTATTGTATGTGTGTGTTTGTGTTTATTGTGCTACTTGAGTCTATGACTATCTAGCATATTGGGCTCCTCTCTGACCCAGGCCACACCTTGTACAGTGCTCCTATCCAATTTTGTTACTTGAAAGATCATTGATATATTCCCCTTGATGAATAGCCATTCATCTCAGAATTTACCTGAGGAATTCGGCCACTTTTTCCACGGAACCTTCTACCCAAAAAAATAAAAATGGCAGCAATGGAAACTGCGTGCGCGAGAAAAAGTCTCAAAAAACCTGCTGCCCCAGCCAGGCGAGGCCTAGACACCGGGACCACATGAGGTGCGCGTATTCATCTATATCTCCCTTCTTTGTAACGGTCGAGGCCGACTTGATCCAATCCGCCATCTCCGTATCGGGTGCTGGGTACGCTCCGGAAACTCATCGGATGGCTTTTCCTCCGTGATCAAGGTTTGGTGATGAGTAGAGCTCCGACCCTACCATCTGATCTAATCGTGGTTAGCTTCATGATAGTGGTGATAGGGGAATGTGTTGAGAGATGAAGACGATACAGACCGCGAAAGCGATTGGGAATCCTCTTCGAAGTGAGGACATTGTTACTCAATCTGGGCTCTGCAGACTCTACAGTGAGAGCTGGAGGTTCGTAGGGGACACCACTGACAGGTGTTGAGAATAGTCCCCCTGTAGTATTGTAGATCTAGTAGCTGGTGCATAGGTAGTTCTTATAGCAGTTTGTCAGTATAGCATTATGGCGCATGAAAGAGATCTAGTCTCTACATAACGGCATTACATGTAGTACTGTGTGCAGTTTGAGAGATGGGTTATTTATATAGGACAAACGGCATAGCTGCACATTTTGGAGCACACTTTTGTGAGCTGCATACTGGTTACGTGGTCGGTCTACAAGCGAACAAGCTAGGGGATAAGGGACGAGCTTCCCCCAACCTGTAACATAATAATTGTTGTTATTTATGCGACAGTGGAGTTAAGAGTATACTGCATACCAGCTATATATTCAGCTGCGTGTGGATACTTGCTCTCGAAATCAGATTCCTTATAATATAAATATATATATAATTTATTGTGTGTGTTATAACTACAACTATTGGTACACCTTTTCTTGTTCTTACAATTATCTACACACTTTACAATTACGGAAAGTGTGGAATTCTAAGCGAGACACGTGATACAATTACAGATTTATCGCATGACTTTCAACATCCCCCTTCAGGTGATACCCATACATAGGCATATTAGATCAATGTAAGCGGGTCACGTTCTATAGGTAGTCATATTGAGCATTTTCAGGAATTGCCTGTGCTTGTCGAAGGTCAGCCCTTTCGTCAATCCATCAGCAGCCATCTCTTTGGTGGCAATGTACTCCAATTCAACCTCTTTTCGTTCCAATCGTTCACGAATGTAAAAGTATTTCGTGGCAATGTGCTTGGTCCGGTTGTGGAATACAGGATTTTCAGCTAACTTTAGGCTCCCTTGATTATCTCCGTAAATTTTGATCTTTTTGGCATCTTCTCCTTTGTAGCCAAGTTGATTTAGCAACATGCGTAACCAAGAGGCCTCCATGCTTGCTTTACCCAAGGCATAGAATTCTGCTTCGGTAGTGGACTGAGCTACACTTTCAAAGCGTTTGGACGCGGCTGAAATAACGCCTCCGCCAAAGAAAAATACATATCCCCAAGTTGATTTTCGGGTTGAATGGCATCCCGCAAAATCAGAGTCAGCCATACCGTAAAGCTTGCAGCAATCAATTCCCCCGAATTTAATACCAAGGTTTATAGTGCCCTTGAGGTATTGGAGGACACGTTTAGCCGCCCTTAGGTGCTGAGGAGATGGGTTATGGTTAAATCTGGATAGAAGGCCACAGGTCCATAGTATATCCGGTCTGGTCTTACTTGCCAGATACATAACTGATCCTACAATAGACTGATAGAGAGTGATGTCTTTCTTCGGTGCCACCTCATCATATGGAATCATGTTGATCATAGCGCCAGGCTCGAAAGGGGTGGATACTGGGTGACAATCTTCCATTCCAAATCGTTTCAGCAATTTTTTAGTGTAGGCATCTTGACAGAGAATAATCTGATCTTTTTTCCAGTCTCTGACAATCCTAACTCCAAGATAATAGGCTGCTGGACCCATATCTTCTGTCTCGAATAGGCCGAGTAGCCGTTTCTTCATCTTGCCGAATTCAACACCTTGTTTTCCTATCAAGAGTATGTCGTCTACGTAGGTCACAATTATGAACCCTGTGATTTCATGTACATATGTTCCTGGATCGGCTGTTAGTGGCTTAAATCCCAACGTTGAAAGTTGTTTAGCCAGTAATTGTTGCCAAAGCCTAGGGGCTTGCTTTAGGCCATACATTCCACGAAGTAGTTTCCCGACGTGATCACTGTTGGGGATTTTTTCCCAGAAAGGTGGTAGCATTACATAGACCTCTTTATCCATGTCATTATTCAGAAATGCTGTAATGACATCCATTTGATCCATCTCGAGACCATGAAGAGCTGCTAAAGCTACAGCTACTTTCCATGTCTCAGAGCGAGCTACGCCAGCAAACGTTTCCTCATAGTCGACACCATACTTCTGTTCAAATCCTCGAACGCAGCATCTGACCTTGTACTTGAGGACTTTGCCTTCCTTATCACGCTTGGTTTTAAATACCAATTTGACTGACAAAAGTCGTTGACCAGCTGGTATATCCTTCTTTTGAGCTAGTGCCCAAGTTTTCTTTCGTAGAAGAGACTCATATTCTTGGCGAATGGCAAGCCGCCACTCGTTAGCGTTCTTACTCGCCAAGGCTTCTTCAATGGTTTCAGGGTTGTCGGATATATCCCTCCCTGCAATGAACGCGGCTGCCGTAGATGAATTGTCATTGGCTAGTTCTGACTTAAATTTAGCCGCACGCGATCGTGTCATTCGAGGTTCAGTAGGCGCCTCGTACACTTTAGTTTTTCTGGACTTGTCTAGACAAATCGTTTTCTCCTCTTGGAAACACTCGTTAGCTTCATGCATTGAATCTAAGTTAGTTGCGTTCGTTGGCATAGGCATTTCAACGGTGTCCTCTGGCTCGCTGACAATTCCTTCATCGGTGTCAACATTATTGGTCACTTCCTTCTGTAGGGAACCAAGGTTTTCATGAATTATTTCTAGAGGGGGTTTGGTCTGAGGTCGACTTGACTCGTCGCTCTGATATAAAGTTTCTCCACAAGTTCCCGACGAGTTCTGCTGAGATGTAGATTCAGAAGACATTCGAGTATCCCCCTCGATGGAAGTTCCAATCTCCTCTAAGAGTGCATCTGAAATGTAACCGTGCTCATCAAACCGGACATGAGAAGATCTTATAATCTTCTTCCCGCTTCTCGATGGCACGTAAAGCCGATAGATGCTATTCCCTTCATATCCAACCAATATACCAGCCTCAGCTCTCAGGGCTAGTTTGGCTGCGTGAGGTCTTTTTTCTTTTGGAATTTGAACATATGCCTTGCATCCAAGCACTCTAAGATGGGCTATGGATGGTTTATTGTCATCTGTGGGGTGGATATGATCCATGAACATTTCAAATGGTGTTTTGTCAAACACTCGATTTGCTGTTCGATTTGTGATATGCGTGACGGCGCGTATTAATTCTGGCCAAAGGAATTCAGGTATAGCCTGATCCACCATGACGGTTCGCAGCTTATCAAGTATCACGCGGTTGGATCTTTCACTGCCCCCATTTTGATACGACGAGTACGGCGTTGTTACTTCAAGGTGAGTACCCAACTCTGTCATTAGGTTACTCAATTTAGAGCCTCCGAACTCCAATCCTCCGTCTAGAATAAACTTCTTAATTGTACGATCATATTGAGTTCTTGTTTCAACGGCGAAGTTCTTGACATTTTCGAAGGCTCCTCTCTTCTCTGGATGAGTTATAACCCATCTCATGTTGGTGGCTAAATCAGTAAAAATGGTGGCATACTTTTGATTCATAATTCCTTCAGGAATCACTTTTATCACGTCAATACCCACTGCATCAAAGATTTTCTTAGGCTTGGCTCTAGCCTCTTTGCTGACACGACGAATTGGCTTACTCAATTCACATGCCTCGCACAACTCACCAGGACGGACGTTAGACTTGTCCATGCTGTCCGCGTACTTCATTCCATGGGTGAGCTGACTAGTCTTTCTGACATTTTCAATACTAATGTGTCCGAGGCGACGATGCATTAGCTTAATATCGGGTTTTATATCTGAAAGCCCCGCTGGGTAAGCAACGTTCGCGTACTCGTCAACTGCTTCTTTTATAAGACAGCGTGCATCAGTATATAATAGAATGGACCCTTTTGACGTCTTCACATATCCATCATGGATTGTGCAGCCCGCTCTGAGTAATTTCTTTCCACTGACTAGATTAGTGGGAAAGCCTGGGACGTAAAGACATTTTTTCAATTCTATAACTTGATGTCTTCCTCCTTCCAATGCAACAATCAGTTGCACTGTTCCATGACCTTTAGGTGTGACGCTTCCTCCGCCACATTGTATTGGCCTCAAGCCAACCTCCTCCTCATAGTGAGTGAATCTGTCCAGAGAGTTGGCTATATGCTCATCTGACCCCGTGTCGTTAAGCCAACGGTCGTTCCAGTGAGTTTTTCGTATTGCGTAGGTGGAGGGGCTCTGACCATCCGAGCAACTGCTAAGCGCGACGTGGCTAAAGGCGCTAAATGCGGGTATTCCAAAGTTTGAAGTCGGATTGTTATCTGTATCATCATCTTGGATTTCTTTAGACTTTCCTTTGCCTTTTGCGTCGCGTCTCTTAAGCTTGTCGGTATTTTTCTGGTTCAGATAATTTTGACGTGTAAGCCATTTTTTCCCATTTTTAGCCTCCCAATCCTGACGAAGCGATTTATTGTGCTCATAGCACTTGCCATTATTGCAATATTGGCAATTGAATTTATTGCCGCCTTCATTAGCCTTCCCTCTTCCCTTCGCCATCATAGTAGTGCTAGAGGAGCATGTCTCGAAATTGCGTGCCTCATCTAGGAGATCAGCAATTAAATAGTCGAGTGAGGGAGCTACGGCGGTGTTTCGAGCCTGGGATCTCTGTCTCTCGGCCCAAACTGGAAACTTTCTAGCCACTCCGGCGATAAAGAACATTCCATTCCATCTCTCTGGTATAGAATCAGAGAGTGAGGAGATCTTTTCGACCCTTTTGGTGAACTCAGAAACATAGTGGTTGAGGTCGATGAAGTCTTCAAATCTTATATTCGACCAATCAATTATGGCTCGATACTCTAGATTCCAACCTTTTCCCTCAAACCGTTCTTGCAGACTTGTCCACATTTGGAGAGCTGAAGTCTTGCCATCAATCATGCCGTGAATATTTGGGGCTGAGTTGATCATAATGGCTAGTTTCATCCTAGCATCTCCAGCAAGCCACTGCTTTCTCATTTCAAATGCCTCCTTATTCAAAAATCTTTCTTTGATGGACACATGTGGGGGTTCTTCCACTTCATCACATATGTAGTCCTCCAAGTTGTTGGCTAGAGCAATGTTCTCCATATTGTTCTTCCATTGCTCGTAATTTTCCTCCCCCTTCAACTTGAAATAAGGAGGCAACTGGAGTGTACCGACATTTCCCATAGCATTTGAGGAGGCCTTGGGTTGACTCCACACAGGCTTATTGCTTGACGTAAGCATCTCCTCAATCTTTGGAGCCATCTTGGAACTTTCGAAATCTTGGACAGACATTGCACCTTTTCGTATAATTAATTTAGGTTGAGGTTAAGAAATCTTTTGACCTATTAGCTTTTGCTACCGGACTCAGAACCTGTTGTTATTTATGCGACAGTGGAGTTAAGAGTATACTGCATACCAGCTATATATTCAGCTGCGTGTGGATACTTGCTCTCGAAATCAGATTCCTTATAATATAAATATATATATAATTTATTGTGTGTGTTATAACTACAACTATTGGTACACCTTTTCTTGTTCTTACAATTATCTACACACTTTACAATTACGGAAAGTGTGGAATTCTAAGCGAGACACGTGATACAATTACAGATTTATCGCATGACTTTCAACAATAATCATCATAGTAACTTAACTTCTGTACATCAATGAAGATATCTTTCCACATACTACCTTAGCTGTTCCATCGCAAGTGTGAATTCCCAAATCATATGCCAATCATAATACTAGCTCTCACTGGCCGGGCAAGGGTCGAAGTACAGCTGGAGCTGGAGCAAATCTTGGGTGAAACCAGCTACTTCCACCGAGTCAAAACCAGCTTTGCGATTCTGGAAAAGGATGAAGTTAATAGGCAAAGGCTACTTGGTGCTGCTCCGAGACTGGCGAAACACAACGCCATACTCGAAAAAGCTTCCGACCTTCTCACCTTTCGGATCGCGAATGTACCCGCGAGCCTAAGAACACTCAACGGTATTCGTACAGTCTATGCTGAGTGGATCTCAATCGAGAAATACTATAGAACCCGAGAGGTGTGAATCCGGGTGCGCCGTATAGGAACTAGCATGTCCTTTATGTCCGGGATCCTGCCTCTCGTGTGGGCTTCCGCCTCATCGATGGGTCTGGGATTGCTACCATCCACAAGCCTCGTCAACCAATCGAACAGTGCAAACGTTGTTTGGGCTTCCACGTCACTCTTGGTTGCTCCCGCACTCCAACCTGCTGGAACTGCGGATCAAATATGCACTCGGAAGCCGAGTGCAAGGCCCTCACACGATGTCGCAACTGTGAAGGACCGGTGATAAAAGAGCAGCTTTCGTGGATCCGCCATGTCGAACAAGGGAGGCTCTCAGTGGTGGCTCGTGCCAGAGCCGTTGCCTAAAGGGCTGAAAAGGTGATTATCGCCTCAGCGAAGGATGTCTCGATGGCCGAGGCAACGAGTTTCGGAGTGCTAGAATCCGAAGGAAAAGCTTGAGAGCACTGCAACCTCGACGATGCCTCTCAAATGATGTTATGGTTATGGGCTGAGAGGTATATGGCAATTATGTAACTCGACTTTTCTTTGGTTGAGTAGCACGGGCTCATGTGCAATGGTGAGTCGCGGAGATGGCGCGCTCACGCTGGGTTGATTGTGTCACAGGGCGATGGTACAAAGAATGAGGTACATATTATATATGAGTTGCGCGATAAGAAAGGAAGAGAATATCTAGCTACACAAAGGTCTTGAGACGCTTAGTTATCGCTTAACCTTAAACTATGCCAACTACCATTCTACCACTGTCACATGGTGTCACGGTATTGTCATAGCTAGATAGCTGAATACAATATGATATAAAAAATAAAAAAAAATGGTGTCACGGCTTGTCGAAAACTGGCATACGATAGAAGTTAGACTCGTCTTTAACTATAATGCAATAAAGCTTAGAACATGTTGGAAATTCTGACCCTCGAATTTAGGACTCAACCACTACCTTTTTCGTCTCAGGTTCCCGACAAGATCGACTCTCTCTACACATGTCCCGAGTGCGCTGATTGCGCTGATTGCGCCTACTATCGCATATACGTTTGGATATTTACGTACTTTAGTGCACCTTGGCCCATCGTGACAGATGAGATGTGGCTGGTTATCACCAGGTTTGAAAGGCACATGAGACTAGTGGGAATTTCTCCCTTGGATGAATATATAAGTCCAATATTCCTCTGGTTGTAAAATTTCAAGTCTTCTTTACTTCATCACATATATCCATATAGTATCGTACAGAGTATATTTTCCAATAGAATATATAATTCAACTGAATTACGATGAGGCTGTGCCATCTATGGAAATACTGTGGAAGAAAAGTAATAAATTAAATGTCTACGCGCCTGGATCTGTGCACAGTGCCAATCTGAGGCATGAGTGCTCTTCTTTTACGTTGAATCATCTATTCTGTACTTTTCTTTGATATTTTGTCATAGCTAGATAGCTGCATACGCAATTAAAATCTGATGCAAAAAAAAAAGTGCACAGTGCCAAGGCCCTTAGTAACGGGTTAGATGCCTATCGCGATAGGAGCCTGAGGCATCCTTGTTGATAAGTATGGTGAAGCCTTTATAATGGCACGACGGACACTGAGTGCGTATCACTGTAGCCAATGAATGTCAGTAGGTATTGTTATAGGTCTGGAGGTAACTGCAATGATAGAAGTGAACGTTGACTGTCAAGTAAATAACGTATGAATTGTAAGATTTTAGGGATTTCAGGATCTTTTTTTTTTGAATCATTTAATGTGTATTCAGCTATCTAGCTATGACACATGACCGGTGCTATGTGTACATGTGGGATGACTTTTTTGACGTTAGAGACACTCATACTCTGGATTTCATTTGCAAATACCACCATGAGGTATGCTTGCTTACACAAACAGTCGACCCTCCTCCTTAAGTACCCACCAAAGGGAATTTCGAAACCTTTGGTTATCCAAGCATGCCTTCGTCATCCATGCATACCAGCGCCGCGATAAATGTGGTTGTGTTTGCCGGATTTGAACCAGCGATCTGCTGTCTCAAGTGGGATATGTGTCCAAGCTATCCAGACTCTACTTGGCAGACCGGCCAAGACGATGTACCACCGCACCATCCAACCATGGCAGTTTTTACAGTGTCGCCTGCACTCTCGCAGCCGAAGACTTGGCACGCACAAAGCTCAATTTGTAAAAACTCCTTTCCAAAATTCAAAATTCCACGCCCGTCGAGACTGTATCCAATCCTCTGCATCATCTTATTAACTTGTCCTGATCCCTCTCACATCCATCCCAAGGAATTGTCCTCCAGATTTGTGTTCCACGCTTTGTTTCCTCCGTCGGGTGTAAATATCGGCGTAGGCGTGTATTTGGTGACCAGCTGAGGCCAGAGAAAGTCGATGAGAGGTATGGTCATTGGAGTGGGGACGGGGATGTACTAAGTCGTACTTGTAGATTTGATGAGGCTTAGGTAGGAATCGATTTCGTTGGGAGTGAAAGATTGATATGGTGGAGTATTTTGAATCATTGCCTCGTAGGCCAACTTGTTCGGTATTGCGAAGTTTGACTGAACTTGGCTCTGGGAGAATATTTCACTCCCAGGTTAGTAGAGGACATCGCGTACAGGTGTTCAGTCTTGCCCTCCGATTTTAGGATCAGAGATGAGAGATGGGGAACAGGGAGACTTTGGTTGTAATGAACTAATATTAGTTAAAAAGTGTTAGGTTTTAATCTACAACTAATTGTCTGTCTTTTTTCTACTTTGGGATGGATAGTGCAGTGGTAAACCATTCAGGCCGTCCTCCCAAGTAGATACTGGGTAACTTGAACACCTGCCCCATTTGTAACAGGAGAAAGCTGATTCGAATTCAGTTGACCCGCACACTACTCTCTCGCGGTAAAATTGTATTTGTTGGATGATGAAAGCACACTCGGATGACCATAGGGTTTCACGCTTTTCCCTGTGGTGAGTATGCACGAAAGAGGTTATTAGCCGTAAGATTTAATCTCGAGTGGTATCTGCAAATGAAATCTGAGTGAGTGTTCTAAACGTCATACTGAGATATCCTGCTCAAAGTACACATTAGCTATACGCATAAAAATGTGTCGTAAATTGAATTATCTTCTGTGTAAAGAAAGAAGTACTACGAAGACTACATGTTTTCTACTCGATACCGCGCGTCGCGTATGGATTTACGCATGAGTTATCCTTTCCATAACTCCTTAATCCAGCCAAGCCATGTACACTAAGACTTCTCGTTAAATGAACCGGATAAACTCCGGTTATGACTAAAAAAGGTACTAGCCCGTAACATCTATGGGCTCATGCAAGTGTCTACAATCTGTAATATTTATACGGGAGTAAACCTTTATGGTGAAAACCCCCCACACCTTTCTGTTTTTTATCTTTAGTTTTCACATATTTTCTCCAGGAAGCGCAGTTACACTATAGAGCCATCCATGTAAACTAACCAGATCATCTCTACCAGCCCCAAGCATTATTTGACCTTTTTCTTTCCCTCAGCAGCATTTCGAACTCCTTTGTCATCTGGAATTGCTTCATCCAACTATGATTTAGGATCCACTGTGTTATCCTTTTGATGTCTCCAGGATTGTTTATCATTGCTTCGTAGGACCGATCTTTGGCTTGTCTCCAGATTTCTCCTCTTCCATTTGACCATCGGGAGCAGGACATCATTATATGCTTGGGGTTCTGTGATTGGTAGCCACATGGACAGCTTGGACAGCTTGGACTGTAGACTCCTGTTACTTTTATTCTATGTAAATACGAATTGAACCACATGTGCTCACTTCGTATTTGCATCGCTAGACTGCTTTGGACTCTTGTCGGATTTCTGTGGAGTAGAAATGGCGATTCCTGGAGACTTATTTTCCATCGACCCGACTTTTGGTTCTGATTAAATTTGACTGCTCTCCAGGTTTCGGGGTCGGCGATAGCTTTATGTCGAGGTAGTTGGAGCCGCCTTTGATTTTTCCAGGGTTTAGCCAATTCTTGGTGTGCTGCGACTTTTTCTGCCTCTTTCTACCGTTTTTTAGACTGGTCTTCCACACAAATTTCCACCCAGTTTGCCAGATCTTATCTCCTGTTATTGGCTCGAACGTCTTTTATCCCTCGTTTGGGCAGCTTTATATTACTAGAGGCAGATGGTATGAGCATCTGAACTGGTAGCTTTTTCGAGTGGCTAACATATTGGAGCCTTTGCTGCTTCCGGTAGATTTCTATCGGTAGAGTGGCAGTTTCGTGTTCCAGTACTCTCGTGCTAGTTGATTTAAAAGCTCCTGTGACTATTTTTAAGCAGTTTCTTTGGATGCTTCGATAATTTATTTATTCTGTCCTACCTCGCTTAGGTAGAAAAATTGTGTTCTGATTACATGATGGAATAACATTCCCACCACCGAGATCATAACCAAAGCAGGTAGCAATCGAAGATTAGTAGTCCTCGTCTACTCCACACTGCGTGCTGTTCGGTCTGGTGTGTCTAGATTTCAACAGTTATTGAAAGTGGACTTGTGCTGACATTGGTGATCTGTAAAGGAGATACAAGATGCGCATTCCAACGATAGATAATATCATCTAATGGATAATGTAAAGTATAATATTATTTGAATATATGGGTTTACTAATCTCGGCAGGTGAAGAGATTGTAAAGTATATGAACAGCGTCTGTGCACTAGTCTGTACCTTCTACTTTTTCCTACTGCAGCAGCCCATCCTCCGTTCCCCTGTCTCCTAACAACTCAACCGAGCCAGCATAACACAGACATGCACTAACCAATGGCAGGGTAACGGCTATATCAAAGGTGCCTGCTAACTTATCTCTCACACTCAGCGGAGATTGAGAAATTTTGTCATTTTGAAGGTATGATGGACTGAATGTGTGAGGAGTGCATTGCTTGGGTCCAAAATGGAGGAATCTTCTGTCTGTCGGAATTGTTTTGATTTTCGTTTCTGTTTAATTGGCTGTACCTTTGGCAGCGATTCACAAGGTTGGAACGAGTTAGGCTGTAGGAGAAAGTACTGTAAACCCTGCCGGCTCCACTGGTCCTGCACCCATAGTGGACATAGAACTTTAGCTTAGGACCAATTGAACCAAAAAATATCATTTCTATGTGAGCAGGTTGGACGATTCTTTTGACTTCAAAGTCATTCATACTCTGATTTTGATTCTCAAATAACACTGAGATATGTTTGTTTACAATAAACAGTTGGCCCTCCTACGTTAGTACCTGCCAAAGGAAAGTTTCAAAGCCATTCGTAATCTAGGAACTTTTTCATCATTCTATACACGGGTACCGTTAAAAATTTGATGTTATTTCGATGGATTCGAAGCAGCCAACTCCCATTTCAAGTCAGATCGATGTCCACGTTTTACAGACTTTGTTTGAGAGACCCGCCTGAATGATGTATCATTACGCCGTACAATAATGGCTGTTGTTTTATTGTCACTTGTAATCTCGCGAACCAGGTCGTGGAGCGCATAAAGCTCTTCTACGCGAAAGCTCCCTCGTAAAAATAATGTTTTTCCCCTTTTACGGTTGTGTTCAACCGTAGCGTAATATCAACTATATATCCTGACTTCTCTCACGTCTATCCCGGATATTTGCCCCCATATTGTGCACCAAGATTTTAGAATCCCTTCGGCTATTCGTATTGTCGTCGGCATGTACTCTGTGGTCAGCTGAGGCCAAAGGCAGAGTCGACGAGAGGTATGATCAATGAGGGGAGGAAACACTGGGTCGTGCTTTCAGCCTTAATGAGGCGCTGTTCGGAATTGACCTCTATGCAAGAGAAATATCGACGTGGTTATTATTATTATTATTATTTCCTTTTATTGTCCTGTCTGAGTCTATGACTATGTAGGACATGCAGGTCCTCTCTGCCTACAGGCCAAGGATACCTATACCTGTAGTATATCCCCTCCTATGCCTCCCATATAGCCCCCCTCAAACAGTACCACCCCTCACAAGTCCTCATTCGATCATACACTTAGAGGAGCCCTTTGCCCTTCATTATCTCCCCTCTCCAGCCTACGAAACGATAGCCATTTGCGGGTGTATGGCAGCCGGGAAAAATCGCAAATACCACTGGGTGCGGTACTCTCCTAATACCGACATTAGGACTAAGTCCGAAAACATAGTGCCCCTTCTGATGCGTTCGAAGAGGCCAGCCAGCTGGGCGCTGCGGACTTGTGGGTACCTCGGGAAATTCACTCTCTGCCTTTCTAGCCTCCTTCCAACTCCTTCCTGAAGGTCGTGCTGAAATATCAGAAAAGTCTTGACAGAGCATGTTTGCTGTACGGTAGCTTAGCCCAACTTCTTTTGTGACGTCCAGGGCGCTGGGGAGTGCCGTTGACTCATCGACAGAAGAAGCCCTCCTGGCTAATTAGCCGAAATCTCGGTCTTGGCGCCCACAAAAGATCCAAAGTTGAAAACTCATCGAAAATGTCGGTCCCAACACGGTCTTCAGAGACCTCTTTCCCCTCTCGCTCCACATCTCAGCCGCAAGTCCTTCCTCAAGATGTATAACCCTATTAGAGCAACAGTCTCCCCATAAGCCAAGACCCAGGCTCTGTATTTTTCGACTTAATGTCCTCCTTGCGGGTATAATTAGCGTCGTAAATATATAGTGAGAGATGGCTAGAGATTAATGGGGCAAGCTCTTGTATGAAATTGGAGCCACTTCTTTATTGGTCGTTGAGGCGAGATGATGCGTGGTTAGAGATGGGTTGAGGACTCAGATGATAATGATGAGAGAGGCATTGTCGAGAAGTCGTCAAATGGAGATGTGTTTGAGGTTGCTTTCGACTTCGATTCGGATGCGATTCTTGTTGGCTATCCCAGATATGCAGAGCATACTGAGCGACTACACCGGCACCACTGGAGGTGAAGAATTCGTCTTTGCCGGCTATTGACGTGGTGGTAGCTTGCAACTTTGCCTCCTGGACTGAATCCTTCGACACTGCTAGTCATGACGAAAGCCGGAAGTGGCGAATACTTGTCGCCGAGGTTTGAGACGGCCGCGGCAGCTACCCAGTCATCTGTGACTGTAAGTGCCAAGCTTTTTATTAGTAAGGTGCCATCGCTAGCTTCTATCAAGGATATCTTCACAAGTATTGTCCCTGTAGGAATCAAACAAGTAAATAGCAAGAATTGCTATTGTGCAGGAAACTTCTCTTTCTGAATCAATTCGCCCTTACTAACAATTGATATCAGTCTCTATACTACATCAAATTCTAAGCCAAAGAGACTTCAATGAACCCCCTCTACTAACGCACCACACGATATACTGTTATCTCAACTCTATCATAACGAAGCAACTGGAAGCTTAAAGGATGGACTATCAAAACCGAGCTGGCTCTAAGTTCGGAGGCGGAGGTGTTGCCTCACAATCAGCCACAAACGCTGATCGTCGGGAGAGGTTGCGCAAACTTGCCCTTGAAACCATCGATCTTGACAAAGATCCATACTTCTTCAAAAATCACGTCGGCTCATTTGAATGTCGTCTCTGCTTAACTGTTCATCAAAATGATGGCTCATATCTCGCGCATACTCAAGGTCGCAAGCATCAGACGAACCTGGCGCGTCGAGCTGCCAAGGAGCAAAAAGAAGGTCGCGCAGGACTCGATCCCATAACAGGTGTCCCGGTTGGAATGATTGGAGTACAAGTAGCTGTTAAACGGAACATCATCAAAATTGGACGACCTGGCTACAAAATTACGAAGACCCGAGATCCAGTAACACGCCAGCAGGGGTTAGTCTTCCAACTACAATATCCAGAGATTGCTCACGACGTTACCCCCAAGGTACGATTCATGAGCGCCTATGAGCAAAAAATAGATGATCCTCCGGACAAGAACTTCCAATACATGCTTGTTGCTGCAGAACCTTACGAGACATGCGGTTTTAAGCTACAAGCCAGGGAAATCGATAGGACAAACGACCGATACTACACTTGGTGGGATCCAGACTTAAAGGAATTCTGGGTTCAAGTCATGTTTAAGACTGAAAGAGAAGAAAGGTATAGCGGTGTTCCGGGTCTAGCTCCATCCGCGCTTTCTCGTAGATAGATATCAGACAACAACTATATCAAAAAAACTTACAGGATAATGATGAAACCAAAATATTTTCCGAAATTCATCGTCGCAAACCACTTGCACAACCCAAACCTTTTTCTCAAGTTACAAATAAAACCAATGTCGATTTTCAGGAAATATTACACCTGCAAGTAATCTGATACCAATCTATTCAAGAGTGTTCGAGATAACAGTGCATCAAAGATAAGATGCCAATCTAAATTACACTTATCGTTCACATAATTTTTATCACACTTCGCACTAATTTGCGGAGCCAGAGCATTGAAATTTGGGGTAGCAGGAACCAGCAATTTCTTGATAACACCACCAATATGGAATTTTAAATATGTCAGCGAAGCTTTTAAGACTATGAAATAATGTATAACGCGTAGGTAGACCCAATTTTGAGGTTGGTCAACAACCCTCATTTGATAATATTACTAGGGAAAATGAACGACAAATTTAAATATTTCGTTGCATACACAACTTATTTCAGACAGATGACAGTTAGTTAGCCATCATGCCCCTAGTAGTGGTAGGCAATAATATCAGCGTGATTATGTAGTCCTATAAAAATTGATTGTGGCCAGCGCACGGAGACCTATGGAATCTTTTATATTTGTCCAAGAAAAAACCCAGCTAAATTAGGGATTTAGTTACAATAATTCGTTCTAGTTACTCGGCTAATTTCACCAGTTTTAAAATTTGGTTGCTGGTAGGGCCTGGCTAAATCAAGTTGATGATTTTGAGAGAAATTATGGCCTCTCTAAGTAACTGACCAAGTCCACATTCTACTAAAGAGCTGAGTTATCATAATCCCAAACTTTCTGAGACTCTCCTCCGAATTAACGCGCAGAACCCCCCCATATATTCGGATTTGTGCTTAAAACTTTCACAGTGACTTAATTTCTCTATGTCTATCTAGATCGTAGCACAGTTCTGACTTGGCAGTCGTTCACTGCAATTTGATGTTTATGTCGACCCTTGAAACAAAGACTATCCAGCACGTTGGGCTCCGCACTGATTAAGCCCGCGCCCTACACACTGCTCCTATCCTCTTTCGTCACAATATAAGGTCTGTAACGTGTTGCTATCAATGGATAGCCGTTTGGCTCATTAATCACCAGAGGAGTTTAGCTTACTTCCCTTCGTAACCTTCATCCCAAAGAGGGGAGAAGGGAAAAAATGAAAAATTCTCATGATTCTGGTAGCTCCAATCACGCACGGTGCGTATATCCATCTCTATCTCTCCCTCGTGTAATAAAGGAGACCAACTTGATCGAGCCCACCACCGCCGTACCGAAAGCCCGGTATAGTCCAGAACTCGTGGAATGGTTTCCCCTACCATGACCAAGAAGAGCAAGTAGATGATAGGCAGGGCTTCAACTCAATCATCTGATCTGGTTGTGGTTAGCTTCATGATAATGGTGCTAGAGTAATATGCTGAGATATGAAGGCAATACAGGCCGCGAGACTAATTGGAAATCTCATAGAAGTGAGGACTTTGTTACTCAATTTCGGCTCTGCAGACTCTACAATGGGTAAGAGGGAGGATTATAGGGAATACCGCTGTCAGGAGTTGATTTTTCGTCTCCCGGTTTGGTTTGTTCATTAACGTGTTGGGTAAAGTGACTACCGTTGCACTCCTACTGGAGCTGAAGCACGGGTGGGGCCGAGCTGGATCAGGTTAACTACCATTAAGTACATCTACCCCGTCTCACCTCAGACTTCATCCATGTGTTGAATCACGTCAAGCTCAACCGTCGAGAGAACCCCCTTTTGGCGCGCCAAAGCGCAATTTCCTCCTCAGCCTCGGCCACCACGCACCCGAGCCCTTGACACCTTCGCCATCTGTAACTTTTCCCTTCGATTCATTCCCAGCTTTGGCTCATCTTAGTATCTCCTTATCTCATCCAGGGATCGTTTTCTTCATTGCAGGCCTCATCCAGTCGCCCACCAAAGCCTCCTCGCTTTGTGTTCCCTTTTGCTCCGTCAAGTAGTTTTCGTCTGCCGGGCCTCTATCGCTGTTACATGTTCAACGTCCACGCCTGAAATCTAGTCTTCTCTACGCATCTCCCCCCGTTTTTACGCCTCTTTTTCACACTGATTTCACCAAGGATGGTTACTGTTTGACCGTTGTTTGAGCTTAGACGGATACCCAAGCCTGAGATTGGGATTCTTCCCACAAGGCTGCATGAGGGGTAGTAGAGATGAAGCTGCACTAAACGGCACTACCAGTCAGGAGGCTGAAGCATTTTGAATTTGATTCCATTTAGCCCGGTTTGCCGCCTTACAGGCCCATGCAGAGGTGTGTGCTGTCATAGGACACTAATCACGTGCTACAATGTACGCTTGGACCAGTGAGGAACCACTTTTATGTGTATATAGTATTGCGTTAGCCACCATGTCTTTCTCTCCTCATAGATTACAATCATATTATTGTTTTGCCTTTTAGTCAGAGTCTTTCCTGACCCTCATGCTATCACATTGATTGTAATCTCCATTTTAGTCTAAACCACTTGTAATCAGCGACGTCTCGCAATTATATGAGTAGTGACGACAATTTTAACCTTGAAGGTATTCTCCGTGAAATTTCTGCGATAGAAATCGACGCCTCAAGTGCAAATACAGAGTCTCACAGACCTGCCCTGGAACCAGAGCCACAGACGCCTGAATCAAAAATCGCAACAACTAAACACGAAACCAGAAATATTAAAGCCACAATGACAAACCAAACCGACGCAGTACAGCACAAGTTCACAACTTGGGATGGAACACCTGATCAATATTCTTTATGCTCAGTCATGTGGCGAGTAGCAGCGGAGGACCCAGCAATCATCAAGGGTTTTGGTGGTGAAAGAGGCGTCTGCCTTGCACTTATGCAGACGTTACCAGCGGAGCACAGAAGCCGAGTGGGGCCTTTCTTTGAGAAACAAGTTAAAGCTAAAGAATTTTACTCAAGTTCACTTCTCGACGAATTCGACCGGCACTTCGTTGATAGGGACCGTGAAGCTCGAAATCGACGCCTCCTTTACTCTGTGAGACAAGGAAACGCGCAACCTTTCGCAAAGTTTCTTCACACTTTCGAAGGTTATCTCAGCAATGCAGGTGAACTTGCTCCTATTGGAGTTTCTCGAATCCACACCCTATCTGAGGCCATTGCTCCGTATCTACGCCGGGCTGCAGCAAACCAGACAGATCTAGAAAAGCTGAACTATGAAAAATACGTCGAACAACTATCGACTTTAGCAACTAATTGGGAATCCTTGCCAGAATTTCAGGCTAAGAGTGTAGATGACACTGGAGAAACCTACACCGAAAATGCGATCGGAGACCTTCCTCTAAACATTCAAGAGCAACTACGGAAGCAAATAGTCAACCAAACAGAAACACAATTACAATCACAATCACCAAAACCCAGCGTAAACTCTCCAATACGTGACCGTGAGGGAGATATAAAAATGTCAGGGACTGACATTATTTCTATTGTTTCTACAGTTATATCAGCTATAAATAATGGAAACAATTCCAAAGGGTTTGGACAGGCTCGGCCACTAGATAAACGTCCAAATGCCCCTCATTGTTCCGAGGAAGAACGCCATCAGCGTCTCAAATCAGGTCGATGTATTCGATGCAATGTATTTCCATCGCACCGTTTTAGAGAATGCAAGTTTAAAGGTTTTCGCTCAGAAATGTCCAATCTAAGGATAGCTTCTGCATCAATAAGCGAGTCGGAAAACTAGCAGCCCCTGTACGAAGTCGTGTTCAGGGGAATGTTGGTGTGTTTGGAGAACTACTAGATCAAATACCACCTGCTAGCGAAATTAGGGAGGCTGTTGAAAGGTTGAATAGTAGTCCATTTTTAATTGATATTTTAATAAATTCTACTTGTTATTCCACCGCACTCTTTGACACAGGATGCCTACCCTACGCAGTTTTTGATCGTAGTTTTGCAGACCAGGCACACTTACCACGCCTTCCAGTCACCCACAGATCTCTAAAGCTCGCCAAAGATGGACCTCAAATTCCCATTACCGAAATGACTTGGGCTACACTTGACATTGACGGTAGAGCTGAAAGAGTATTTGGCTACATAGTAGCAAACTTACAATATAATATAATCCTCGGCAAAGGTTGGGCCGAGCGTAACAATGTAACATATGAAGCAGGTAAGAAGTTTCTCACTCTAGGAAGTGGTGCAAACGCAATAAAAGTCAAGGAGTCTGGATGGATGGAACGGGATGAGTTATCAGGCTCTATGCACCAACTACGTCAAGCAAAAAACGTTACAGCTTCAATATTTGCCGCGGAAATCCGTCGTGGAAGAAAAGCAAATAAACATCTACATTTATTCTCCATCACTATAGCAGATATCAACAAGGCCTTGAAAAAATTAGATAACTCAGCGGTCAAGCAAACGGTGGAAGAAATATCAAATCAACTACCTCAGCAGCTTCGACATTTAGCAAAGAACTTTCTAGCTGATGAAGATGGAATCCTCCCAGAATCTAAGCCAGGATGGGACCATTCTATAAACCTTGAACTAGACGATGAAGGCAAACCTAAGGAACCCCCCTCAGGTCCACTTTATGGCATGTCACGAGATGAGCTCCTCGTTCTCCGTAAAACTCTTACAGATTACTTACGTAAAGGATGGATTCGCGCCAGCAATTCTCCTGCAAATGCACCGGTACTATTCGCAAAAAAACCGGGCGGAGGTCTTCGATTCTGTGTTGATTATCGTGGCCTCAATTCGATAACAAAAAGGGACAGATACCCGTTGCCGCTCATCAAAGAAACACTTCAGCAACTCTCCAAAGCCCAATACTTCACAAAACTTGACGTCTGTACTGCATTCCATCGCCTACGTATTCGACCTGGCGATGAATGGAAAACAGCGTTTCGAACAAGGTATGGACAATACGAGTGGCTTGTCATGCCATTTGGATTATGCGGCGGACCAGCTACTTTTCAACGTTACATAAATGCTGTGTTACAAGATATTTTGGACGAATACTGTTCAGCCTATATGGATGATGTTATCATCTATTCTGATGGTGATTTATCCGACCATTATAAAAAGGTTGAAGAAGTTATCAGACGACTCGAAGAATCTGGCTTACGGTTAGACATCAACAAATGTACCTTTGCCACGTCTGAAGTCAAATATCTTGGGTTCGTAATCAAGGCTGGCGAGGGTGTTACAGTTGATCCAGCCAAAATAGAAGCCATCAAAAACTGGGAGGAACCAACGACAGTTTCTGAAACCCGCTCTTTTCTCGGTTTCGCAAATTTTTACCGAGAGTTTATTCCAAAATTTTCGGCCATTGCCCAGCCATTGATCAGTCTCACATCGAAACAAACCCGCTGGAGCTGGGACACGAAAGAAAAAGATGCATTCGAAAAGCTTAAGTCTATGCTATCCTCAGCACCATTATTAGCGCTTTTTTCAGCCGAGAAAGAAACCTATTTGGAAGCAGATGCCTCTGGCTATGCTATCGGTGGGGTTCTTTCTCAAATTGACGAAAAAAATCGTCTAAGACCAGTAGGTTACTTTTCACGTAAATTGACTCCAGCAGAATCAAACTATAACATTCATGATAAAGAACTGCTCGCTATTATAACAACAATGCGCCATTTTGATGGTGAGCTTCGAAGCGTTGAAAATCCTTTTACCGTTATCTCAGACCATCAAAATTTACGATATTTCACAACTTCAAGACAACTTAGCGAACGTCAAGTGAGATGGGCCGAGACCTTGGCAAGGTTTAACTTCAAAATTGTATTCCGGCCTGGCTCCCAGTCCGGTAAACCAGACTTTCTTTCGCGGCGGGCACAAGAAGCCCCGCGGGATACGTCGGACGAGCGGTTACAAGGCCGCAATATCCAGTTGTTCAAAAATAATTTAAGCACGTCTTCACCAGAAGAATTCATCTTAAATACAATAAACATTGTAGACTTTCCGGATATGACCTTGAAACATATTGAAACTGACCAGAATATCATGCCCAGCGGCAAAAAATTATTTGAAGATAAGGAAATTGCTTCTTTGTGGGACGAAGCTCTAGAAAAAGACCAAGCTTTTCACAGTATTCATGCATCAGTCGCTGCAGGCCAGTCTACTTTACCTATAGACCTTAAATTAGGGGTTCAAATGACAGATTGTAGCCTAGATGACAGAGGCGCGTTAACACGACGAGGTGCGCTATGGGTTCCAAATTGGGAGCCACTGAGAACAACGATCATACAACGTTCTCATGACTCAAGTATTACTGGACACCCCGGAAGAGACGGTACCCTTCACATAGTGTCTCGAGCATTTTTTTGGCCTCAACAATATTTAGACATTCGCAGATTCACGCGAAACTGCTCGATCTGTAGTCGATCTAAAGCGTGGCGTCAATGCCCGCAAGGATTACTCAGACCACTCCCTGTACCTGAACGCTTTCATAGTGAGTTGTCGGTAGATTTCATGACAGACTTGCCTGCGCAAAAAGAAGACGACCCCAAATATCTTATGGTTATCACTGACCGTTTACTCAAGAGCTGCACCCTAGAAGCAATGAATTCGATGGAAGCTGAAGCTTGCGCAGAACGCTTCCTAACTTGTCATTATCGTTTTCATGGGTTTCCTAAATTTATAACATCAGACAGAGGGGCAAATTGGGTGGGTCATTTCTGGACTTCTTTATGCAAAATGACAGGTATTAACCAAAGATTGTCGACCGCTTACCATCCGCAGACCGATGGTAGTACAGAAAGGATGAACCAAGAAGTGTTAAACTACCTCAGAGCATTTATTAGCTACTCGCAGATAGACTGGTCTAAACTACTCCCAACTGCCATGTTAGCACTCAATAATAGAAAATCGACAGTTATTGGCACTAGCCCATTTTTTGTTACTCACGGCTATGATGCTGAACCAATACAACAAATACATACTAATTCACGAGCAACAAAATCACCGCAAGCCCGCGCGCGAGCATTCGTAGACCGAATAATACAGGGTCAAAGCATGGCACAGGCAGCTATGACAACAGCACAGCAATTAATGGAAGAATCAGCCAACCATCATAGGAGACCAGCGGAACGTTTCAAACCGGGCGATACCGTCTGGCTAAACCTTAAAAACGTCGAAACCCCGCAACAAAAAAAGAAACTCTCATGGACTCAAGCAAAATACAGAATACAAAAAGAAATTGCACCTGATGTGTATCAACTAGATGTACCAACAGGCATACATAATCGATTTTTTGTAGACTTATTAAGGCATGACCCAAATGATCCACTGCCTTCACAAAAAGTCGATGACACACAGCCGCCCCCGTTAGTTGATGGAAAACATCCGTTGTATGCTGTTGAGAAAATAGTTCGCGCTGAAACAATCAATGGGCGTCGCAAAGTCCTGGTATTCTGGAAAGGGTTTGCTGAACCCACATGGGAGCCTCGACAAAATCTTAAGTTAACAGATGCCTACAAAGAATTTGTCAAGCAGTACGGGGATGGCGACAAAGTTGGTCTTCAGTTAGGGATGTTTACAGGTCGAACATCAAGAAATCGAACTATGCGAAAAAGAAAAACAAATAAATGAAACCGGGGGAGGAAAGTAATGTCATAGGACACTAATCACGTGCTACAATGTACGCTTGGACCAGTGAGGAACCACTTTTATGTGTATATAGTATTGCGTTAGCCACCATGTCTTTCTCTCCTCATAGATTACAATCATATTATTGTTTTGCCTTTTAGTCAGAGTCTTTCCTGACCCTCATGCTATCACATGTGCGGACTCAAGTATTAACATTGGAGGATACCTCAACCTTTTAATTTGTTTACACTTTAATGTTGTGTTATCTTTGAGAAGTGCACCAACACTGTTATATCCTGTGCGGATACCGTCCAATTCCTTGCTACTGGCAGAAGATCTTCTTTCTCCTACTGCCCTCTCTCCCTAATCGTGGCTTTGACATCAAGCGTCAGGCGAAAGTGCTCCAATCTTCTTCCTTTTGTATCCATTTTGTAGGTCTTGCCACATCTTTCGGGCTATTCAGCATCGCTTCGAATGACCGAGATCCTGCCTTTATCAGTGTCTCCCCTCCCCCTTTGGCCCAAGTGGAGCAGGTAATGATCATGTGCTTGAAATTCTGGGACGGACATCGACGTTGGCATCGTAAGCTGTCTACTCCAGGAACTTGTCTTCTGTACAAATAAGAGTTGAACCCAATGTGCTCACTTCTTATCTGCATGGCTATGCGACTCTGGGCCCTGTTAGGGTTTTTGTAAATACTGATGGGTGTTAGTCTAGGGGTCATTATCGTTCGTTCCGTCTTTTCATCTACATAGAGAGATTTGCTGCGTTCCAGATCTTAGAATCTGCTGTTGCGTGGCGGCTGAAGCGTTATTACAACTTAGTGACACCTGGAAATACGTGGCTGGGTAAGAAGTATTGCGCCTAAGGACAAGTCACTAGTCTGCAGATTCACGGAGAGGATCAAATCTTATAAGTACCTTTTAGTAGTAGTTAGAGTTATCTTCTTCTCATACAGTTTATTACATTGATTTATTCATCACCGACTCGGTTTCCGTCACAAGGATGAAGATCTAAATTTCGACAACTTCATGTCTACACAAAGCATATATATTGTACCATGTTAGGCGTAAGTAGATCTCAGATAAGTAAAGATTTAAAATTTTCTACCTCTAGAAATGTAGAGATAACTTTAAATCAAATGTATATGAACGTGCTATTTTCCCGTCACGCTTCTAACTCTTGTGAGCTTAGGCAGAATGGTAGAGTTGGAACACCTGTACGAGGCGTCCTGCCCGAAACTGGAAGTGGACTAAAGTCTCAGAGCTAAGCTCACTCCAATTTTGCAATATTGAATATGTTAGCCCGCGAGCCAATTGATTCATGGCGTTCAGCCATGTCAATCTTTCACTCCCAGCAAGATTTATTCCTACCTAAGCCTCATCAGGTCTCTTAGCTCGACCAAGTACATCCTCATTTCCTTGGCCACACCTCTCATCGGCTTTCTCTGACCTCAGCTGGCCACCAGATCTACGCCCATCCGATATTTATGCCAGCAGGAGGAAGCAAAGCGTGGCGCACAAATCCAGGAGATAGTTGTTTGAGATGGAAGTGAGAGGGACCAGTACAAGTTTACAAGATGATACAAAGAAAGGATATTACCTCGAAGGGCGTGAAACCACGAATTTTGGCAAGAGTTTTACTAATTGAAGTTTGTCCTCGCCGATACTTCGCTTGCGAGAGTGCAGCTGGCACTATAAAAACAAGCCAATGGAAAGCGCAGTGGTTCGCCTCCTAGTGGTGTTCTCTAGTATAGTTTGAGTAGCCTGGGCACCTACTCCACTTTGGAAAGAGACGCCTCGGACCATATTTCGCGCGGAGAAAAGTTGAAAGATGATGGAGGCATGTCTGGATAACTCAGGGTTTTTGAGACGTTCCCCTGAGTGGGTATTCACGGATGAGGGTTGACTTGGGGTGAAGAAAAAGCCGCAATAACTTCGCAGTGGTACTTGCAAATGAAATCT
Source organism: Blumeria graminis f. sp. triticale (assembly GCA_905067625.1). NCBI lineage: Eukaryota > Fungi > Ascomycota > Leotiomycetes > Helotiales > Erysiphaceae > Blumeria > Blumeria graminis. The sequence continues at coordinate 8,759,023 of LR898477.1, forward strand.
GAGGCATGAGTGCTCTTCTTATATATAGAGTCATCTTTTCTGTAATTTTTCTCCGATATTGTGTAGTAGATAGATTGCTGCACACATAATCAAAGTCTGAATAAAAATTGAGATGATTCGAACCAGGTTTTGTATGCAAGATCCCATATAACTAGCGTAAATGAAAAATGGGGAATTCACTTGTAGATAGATGTCAAACAGATTACCCTAAGCTTAAATGTTGTCTCATGATGTTTAAGTTGAGTAGTTTACAAGCAAGTAAACCGGGCTGATGCATCAAGGGCAATAACTTAGTCATGCAAATGTTACAATTAGCGACTAGACAGATGGCCAATTTCATACGCACAACTCCCATGTCGTTTCACTCCTTTTATTGCCCAAGATAATGTAACAGCCAACCTTAGACCCATGTATGGAACAGAGATTTGAGCAGTTCGTATTGGCAATCTAATATTCAGTCTATATTTGGAATTAGTAGGATACTCAAGATGTATATAGTACCTAGATAGATTCCTCATGGGAGAGACAATCAATTCAATAAACTCTGAGAGAGATTCATATAAGTATAACTTTGCTTAACAATAGATAAAAACGTAGCCATCTGATGAGTGAGACAAATCTTTTGCAAACATTACGGGCATCAATCTTAGCCTATCATGAATCTATTTACGTGTCTGTGGTAACTGACAAATATATTGAATCGAGGTGTAAGATGATAAACCATCCGACTGCAGACCTTTATTTGAGAACAGTTTGAGTCGATGTCTTACAATTTTAAAAAATTCTGAAGTTCCAATGTTCATTTTCATTTCGTCAACGGTCAAAAATCTTTTTATCGACGCAGCTCTCTATGTTCATTGTAGAATTTCAACGTTTTTATTCGGAATTTTTACAGCTCCGTAGTGCATAGTTCCTGGGCTATATTTTCAACAGGTCTAACAAATAGAGACATGAATAGAGGGCTAGTGTATTAGATTTTTTCCGAGCTAATCGAGACAGATATAATATTTGTCCTGTGATTAAAGATCTTATCTCAAATTGGGTAATATTTGTACAAGATCTTATCAACAAAACTTCTACTTCTCATTTAACTTGCATTTAGAGCCACGCAGCGCAATCCAAAATCTAGCAGCTGTTGAATTATATACAGGCATAAGGAAGTCTAAATAAGAATGGAAGCTTGCAGTCTTTGATTTTCCTAACTGTTGCCTGTAAAGCTACTTTCTCAAGCATTAATAAACAGCTTTTGATGTCAAATCTTCCAAAATTAATCACATATTTTGGGTAGCTGGGGTGACGGTAATTTGTATGTTTTTACCTTTTCCAAATATTTCATCATATTAGTACTTGCCTCGGTTGAAGTCATCAAAGCGCTTAAACGTGTAACCGATAAACGGAAGACTTAATTCTGGTGCTTCTATTCGGGGTTGGTTTCCATTAGCTGCCCTCAGATGAGTAGCATTGTCTGTTTGGTCAAGGTCGTCGATAGGAAAGTAAGTTGTGTCAATATTTGATGTAAGCTTTGGTTCAAATGGAGCTCGAATTCGTCGTAAGCTATCAAAATCAACACCACGGAAAAATTTATGTCCTTTGATTTCATCTGCACCGGTCCTTCCCAGACGATTTTCAGAATTACAGACCAGACTGTAGAGGTTAGATTCGTAAATTTCAGTGTAATATGTTAACATACCTCCGAATTAGATTCTCTGCCTCAGGTCCTAATTGTACATCATCTGGAAAGTAAAGAGATTGTCTCCAATTTACAATCTTGCGGTAAGTGTCATGTGAGTCTTCAGCACAGAATGGTGGCCATCCAATCTGGCATTCAAACATGATTGTGCCTAAACTCCACCAGTCACAGTCTTGACCGTATCCTTGACCACTAAAAATCTCAGGTGCAATATAGTCTGGTGTTCCAACGGTGGAATATGCCATATTACGCCGTGATTTACGCCAATCGTTTATAACACTGCGGTTACTGACAGTCAAGTTTATTTGGTCAAGATTGACTGAGTTTCGATTATTGGGTCTACTTGACTTTTTCTGTAAGAGATTTTGGTAATATGCGTTGTCGTGAAGCTTGTGAAACCCAGTTGATAGACCAAAGTCTGTCAACTTCACATGACCTCCTCGATCAAGAAGTATATTATCAGGTTTGATATCACTGTTTGTTAGATTAGAATCATAACTGTAGCGTGATTTAACCTTTTTTTATTTTTGCACGTACCGATGTATGAATCCATACTTGTGAACGGCCTCGATGGCCAAGACAATTTCGGCCATATAAAATCGCGTAATGTCCTCAGAAAATATCTCGTACTTTATGAGCATAGTCATAAGATCTCCGCCGGGCAGAAACTCCATTAACATAAACAAGAAATCCTGATCTTGAAATGTGGTGAACAGCTTCACCACCCAAGGACTATCAGACTCCGCAAGAATGTCTCGTTCTGCACGAACATGAGCCAGTTGATCTCTTTTAAACATTTCATTCTTGATCAAAGACTTCATCGCATATATTTTACCGTCCAATTTCTTTTGCACAAGCTTTACCTCGCCGAATGCACCTTTGCCGATAATTTTGAGCGTAGTATAATTATCTGGAGTGTCGCGGGTTCGCAGGAAACGTAAGTATTTCCCCTCCTGTTTTCCGGCACTTGACCAGATCTGCTCCTTTCGCATGTGCGATAGACTGGGTTCTGAAAGACGCTGTTCTAATTCACAATGTCTTTTAGAAGAAAAGTTAGCGGTATTTTTGTCGGTTTCATTCATAAGTAGGTAACCAACCGAACATTTCTGTCACGAGCTCTTTTTACGCTATCTCTAAAGAATGCTTCTGCCAGTTGGGAGCATTTTTTTTGATTAGTTTGAGCGAGTGAGCCAAATTTGTCGGGATTCCGTTCGGGAGCTATCTTGAATTCAGGCCAGTTTGGATGTTGGGATACAGATGGCATGTGTGCGTTAAGATAATTATTGAAGACGGGTTGACCGGATCCTCCAGCAGTCCGAGGTCTTTGGGAAGGCAAAGGCTGACAGCTTCCATATATGTTATTTCTTCCCCCCAAATTTTGATGTGAGAATTGATTTGCAAGACCATTTGTGACATCTTGAGCGTAACCCTGAGGATATCTCTGTTGCTGATGGCTAGACTGAGTGTGTTGTTGAGGATATGTGGGCGAGTATGAATCGTTGAAGTAACCTGCAGAGGAAATCCCCCCTGGATATTGTAGTTGCTGGGTTTGTTGCTGCTGTTGAATTTGACCTTGCTGATTCCCTTGGTTTAATATAGGATTTGGAAAAGTTGATGGTGTTGTGGGAAAAGATCGATCATTGAAAGGCGGCCGCTCGCCATTCAAGTTGAGAAAGAACCGATTACCATTGTTTTGGCCGTCCATTACGGGAAAAGACTGACACAAATAAGCAGGAGTGCTGAAGGCAGAGTGCGGGGTATACTTGAGCTGTTTGACGGTAAGATGTGAAGGGGATATCTCAGTTGATGGGATTTACAGTAACTAGCTGTAATACCAACTGTAACGACTATTTTTAAGTAAGTAACCGAATAATGACGCGTTCACCGGGTTTCATCGACTTCAGACTCACAATTGTATAGGAGACGCTTACTGTCAATTTACCTTGTCAACATAGATTTAATTATCACTGTTGGCAGCTATTGATATTGACTTGCAGTATTCTGACGTGTGTAGGCGGGCGCTTCTGCAAATATTTCCATGGAGAGGGTGCATACCTATTCCCAGCTTGGATAACAGCTGTGTAGAGGTAGCGACAAAGTCAAGGTATCTACCTTGAAACTACTGACGCAATCTCGTGGTTGCCAGGTCTTGATATCAATATTTAGTGTTGAGCTATTTTGTAGCTGTCAATTAGTAAAGGCCAGATAGCTTTGTGGTATAGGGCTCTGGGTTCATCATCGATGAGCCGTGGGAATTAACAGATCAGGTCTAAATTCTGATCGTAGAAAGAAGAATTTCATTGGATGGAGTTTGCTTCCATGTACTACTGAAACCGTTAACATCTCTATCCAAGGATCTAGGGAAAGAAATCATCTCTGTCCAATAGCACTGCAACTCCACAGCTTCACGTCTGCAGTCCACAATTGTTTACGTTATTCATGCCCTTCTTCTCCCAAGTCGAGGAGATCTGCGTACACTTTGGAGATTTTCTTCTTGAACGCCTCACAGTCTCACTTGATTCATGGGTTCACCGCCCGAGTATCGTTACAGGATATCCAAAAAGTCTGCGATTAGGCATAGCTGTGGAATATCCTAACCCAAATTAGATAACTTCATGTTCGTGACGAGATTTTGTCCAATTTATATTTTAAAAATCAATCTGGCTAACAAATTGAATCCTGTTAATCTCGAGGACAAGAGGAATTGTTAAAATGCCTTTTTAAATTAATTGCACAGCTCCATGTGTCTCTTTTGAATCATTTGATTTGGTTTAAATTCTAGGTATATCAGGCTTACGACCTACATCTAAGATGTATGATTCGGGCGTGTGACCCATACAGGCTCACAAATACCTACATGTGTGGCTTTGCCAGAGAAACTATAACTTTATTTATATCATGAATACGTTACAGTATGTTTAGAAAAATATGCGCTGCGCCCTGACACATTCTTCCCATCAATTAACTCATAAGAAAGCTACTAACTGTTTTAAATGCGCTTTTCACATTAGTAGTAAATTGTCATACACGCAGTGTAGCATGCAGAGCCAGAGAAATGGAAACAGAACAGTAATAAGTAATATACCACCGATCACTTCACTCACTCGCAGATTACGCCTAAAAGGGACTAGCTACGGCGCTATCTGGAAATGTGGGATTGGTTAATAATCATGTAAATAATATGTAACAGAAATATTGGGAATTAAAATGTTTGAATATATCGAAATTTGTTAGTCTCTTTAATGTAGAAACTAGAAGTCCTCTATAGTCATAGAATCAGATAGGACTATAATAAAATCTAATCTAATCTAATATGTAATAGAATGACAAAACATAATAAGATACCATTCGCATTCCATCCCATTATTATCATAATCACCGAAGTATATTCTAAGCCACCTGAGCAGTCACAATCATTCGATTGAAGATACCAAGTGTATAAGACAATATTCACCACCACCCTTCAATATTGATAGCCCTAGGAGAGCCTGGGCCTTCGGTATAGGGTTGTTCCACTAGAGCACCTCGTACGATATACTGTCCTATCTTTTTTTTTGCATCAGATTTTAATTGCGTATGCAGCTATCTAGCTCTGACACAATATCAAAGAAAAGTAGAGAATAGATGATTCAACGTAAGGGAAGAGCACTCATGCCTCAGATTTCATTTGCAAGTACCACTGCGAAGTTATTGCGGCTTTTTCTTCACCCCAAGTCAACCCTCATCCGTGAATACCCACTCAGGGGAACGTCTCAAAAACCCTGAGTTATCCAGACATGCCTCCATCATCTTTCAACTTTTCTCCGCGCGAAATATGGTCCGAGGCGTCTCTTTCCAAAGTGGAGTAGGTGCCCAGGCTACTCAAACCATACCAGAGAACACCACCAGGAGGCGGATCACTACACCTTCCATCGTCTGCTTGTTTTTATAGTGTGAGCTGCACTCTCGCAAGCGAAGCCTTGGCGCGCACAAAGCTCAATCCATAAAACTCCATGCCAAAATTCGAAATTTCACGCCCGTCGAAAACGTATCCCTCTTCTGCATCATCTTGTAAACTTGTCCTAATCCCTCTCACGTCCATCCCAAAGAGCTATCTCTCAGATTTGTGCTCCACGCTTTGCTTCCTCCGTCGGGTATAAATATCGGCGTGGGCGTGTATTTGGTGACCGGCTGAGGCCAGAGAAAGTCGAGGAGAGGTGTGGTCATTGAAACGAGGATGTACTATGTCGTACTTGTAGACTTGATGAAGCTTAGTTGAGAATCGGACTCTTTGGGAGTGAAAAATTGACATGGTGGAGTAATTCGAATTTTTGCCTCGTGGGCCAACTTCTTTGATATTGCGAAATTTGACTGAACTTGGCTCTGGGAGAATATTTCACTCTCAGGTTCGTAGAGGACACCGCGTACAGGTGTTCAGTCTTGCCCTCCCCATCGTTTGCTTGTGTTTATAGTGTTAGCTGCACTCTCGCAACCGAAGTCTTGGCGCGCACAAAGCTGAATTCGTAAAACTCTTGCCAAAATTCGTGATTTCACGCCCTTCGAGGTAATATCCTTTCTTTGCATCATTTTGTAAACTTGTCCTGATCCCTCTCACGTCCATCCCAAAGAACTGTCTCCCAGATTTGTGCGCCACGCTTTGCTTCCTCCGTCGAGTATCAATATCGGCGTGGTCGTGTATTAGGTGGTCAGCTGAAGCCAGAGAATAGTCGATGTGAAGTGTGGTCATTGAGATTAGGATTTACTAGGTCGTACTTGTAGACTTGATGAGGCTTAGGTAGGAGCCAAACTCGTTGGGTGCGAAAAAACGACGTTGTGGAGTAATTTGAATCATTGCCTCGTGGGCCAGCTTTGATATTGCAAATTTTTCTGAACTTGGCTCTGGGAGAATATTTCACTCCAAGGTTCATAGAGGACACCGCGTACAGGTGTTCAGTCTTGCCCTCCTCTGTCCTATCTTTTATATGAGTATGTGTCGGAATACTCGGGTGGTATTTATATCACAAGCTTTCTGTAGCAGTAATAACAATTGGTGGTTAACATATATCTTCTCCTCTTCTCTTCTAACTAAGGGAAACACGTATATACAGCAGTTGTCTCTCTCTCCTGATGCCATTCCTAAACAGGTAACTCATTACTTATCAACATAATTAGTCATCATTTCTAAGATCATACATGAAAGGTCATTAAGTCGTTAGGTCATTCGACAGTATGTAAGGGCACGTAGATATTTTCTGCCTTCAGGCCGGAAGTATCTATATCTCCACAACTTCTTTCCAGCAGTAATATCCCCACAGATCTTCCCTCTAGCACACACTAACAAGAGTCGTTATCCCATCATTATCTCCCCGCTCCAGCCAACAAAACGATGGCAATTTGCAGGTGTGTAGCTGCAGGGAAAATTCCGAAAAACCATTTGGTGAGGGGATCTTCTCATGCGAAGAAAATTTTTGGGATCAGGCCCACTTTTAGATCACACTACCTGTTTTGTTTGATTTGTTCATTAACGTGCTAGGTGAAGTAACTATCGTCGCACTCCTACTAGGGCTTGAGCACTAGTGGGGTCGGGCCAGATCAGGTTAACTACCGTACAGTACAAATGCTTCGTCCCACCTATGTGACCGGAACCATGCCGAAATGCATCGCTGTGTTGAACCTTGTCGAATTCAGCAGCCCAGATTGAAAACAAACAAAAACTTTCACGCGAAATCCCGCATTACAAAAGAAAAACTTCAACAATCTCCCTTCCACTGTTCCGCCTCAGCCACCACGCGCCTGAGCCTCGATTCCAATCCCTCTGTCCATGCCAAGTCACCTAGGCCTTTAATCTATCACCTCCGAGTCACAGGTATCCCTGCCATCCCCCGACTTGCCTCCGCATATATTCCGCTCCCCTGGACGTAATCCCTGAAAAGCTGCCATCCATTTGATCCAAGCATTGTTTCCAGAGCCAGCGCCCTACGCCTTCCGCTTTTCAGCCGCCATGTTGCCAGTGCTTTTCGACACTGGACAAGGTGACAAATTGATTTTTCCCTCCCACACTCGCAGTTAAGTGTAGCGTCATCGTGATTGAAGCGGCGATGATATGCCGCAAAGTCTCCATGTCCGGTTCGGGCAGCGATCAAGCGTGCGAAGACCGCTCTAGGTAGCGCGAGCTCTGGCGGTTTCTTGCGGCGCATCTCGAGTTCAAGATCGGCGTAGTGTTTGGGGCGATTCGAGTGCCACCAGTCCGTCAACATCTGCCTGGTCACTTCACGGGCTTTCCGTCCTGATGAGGCGAGGGTCATCACACCATGTGTCGTCCTAGAGTTTTCCGGCGAGTTAAGCTCTCTTCGGGCGAGTTCATGTAACGGCTGGTAAGCCGACTGATCCCTGTAGCTCATGTTGGTTAACTTAGGCCTGATTCGAGTGGCGTTATTAATGGCTACCAATGCGCTAATATGCGACGCCGCCCAATACAATACTTTTGCGTCGGCATTTGCATGGTATTCACATAGCATCGGACTCGGCAGTGCGGCACGGCAGTACGGCACTGCACCACATGTTGATAGGCTTACGCTGACTGGGAATATACGAGACCGAGTACAATCCTTCCGGACCATAACGCGATAGTGCTGTATTACAGGCATAGTCAGAACACTAGGGGAGTCCCATAGCATAGGAACAGGAGAGGGATTAGCCTTGGTGGCGAGGAGGCTTTCACGTATATAAATGAATAGATAGATGTATTGGAAGTTCTCTCCTTAGAATTATTATTTACTACCATCGACCAAATAGTTGCCCCAGCACTTGTCCCTCGAAACCGTGACAGTTCATCGGCGATATCATTTCCTGCTAGCCCTTCGTGGCCCGGAATCCATCCTGTTTTTACAGGCGTGGCTGATCTCGCGGCCATTTTCATGAACTTTTGGATACGCCAGGATGATGAGCCCGTTATTCCCGTCAGTAAAGCCTGAACAGCCGCAGAATTATCGAGCAGGATGTAGATGGCGCTGCGTCCTCGATCTCGATTGCTGGAAGTAATTGCTTCTAGAGCGGCCAAAGCTCCATGAACCTCCACGTCGTATACCTCCGCATTGGTAATTTTGCCTGAGCCGCTTTGCTCGATTGTCGTACCTGTGCCACTGATAAAGGTCACAAATTTCCATGACACTTTGTCGGTGGACGCCCCAGAACCATCACTGTACACGCAGATACAGTCGGGTGGGAGTATAGGTAGCCACTCTCTTATAAACTTAGCAGTCTCTTTCTTGTTTGTCCAGCAAAGATTCGGCTGAGGGGGCACTAGAGGTCGGAACGGTGGAGGAAGTTCAGCCTCTGGCAGAAGTCGGTACATTCTCTGGACCCTCGAATCATGAACTCTATCCAGACCAAGTCTGATTTTGTTGCATGTCTTTAGTCCGAGTCGATGGCGAGCGTTGTCGGTGCTTTCCGTGGCCCGAAGTCGAAGCGGATGGTACTCATCTAGTGTCCGGATTCGTGCGGCAGTCTTGAGCCTGCGTTCCTCGAGCAGAATTTATGCTGGTGGGATGCCCGTCTCCCTTCTCAGGGCTGCGATTGGCATGGTGCGCCAGGTTGGTAGAGCCACGCGAATTCCTAAGGCAGAAGTTTGGTCAATAACTTTGCACTGTCTCTTACATGAATTTCGCGCGACACCCCGATAGGTTTCCCTAGTTGGCCCCAGGTACCAGGATTCCGCTGCGTGCATCGCGATTGGCAGGACTACCGTGCGGATCACTGTGGTTAGTAAGTCGGGTCTTGGTCCCTGAGTGCACTGAGTGAGTCGCCGGAAGTGTTGCACTAGCCGCATTGCTATGCTGGTTCACTTTGGGACGTGGCTTTCGAAGGTCAGGCCACGGTCCAAGTAAACTCCGAGCCATCGGATATCGTCGGATGCTTGTACGTCGCGAGTACCTACCCTTATAGGCGGAAGTTCGTGTCCCCTGGCTTTTGGGCCGAGAAAGTAGACTACTTCGGCCTTATCTTGGTCAAAGGAGACGGTGTTATTAGTAGCCCACCTGAGAACTGCATCGAACTCTCGCTGGACGACTACAGCAACTTCGTTTGGGGTTGAGCCGATGCCGAGGATAGCAATATCATCTGCATAGCCAAATCTCCAACTGCTGCCCCCCACAACTTCAGCCATGTAAAGGAGGAAGAGGATTGGGGAGAGCGGCGATCCTTGTGGGACACCGCATTCAAGGAATACCGGATCTGTCACTCCGTCCTCGTGCCTGACGCGGGCAGATCGTCCTTGGAAAAATGGTTTTTTCCAGTAGATGGATGCATCAGGCCAGCCCATTCCCTTCATCCTTAAGAGCAGGCGTCCGTGAAGTACAGCGTCGAAAGCCCCCTGCACGTCCAGAGTTACAAGAACCGCTTTCTTCTGTCTTTTCATTGTGTGTTCCACGTCGTGGATGACACAGGAGACGAGGTCGTTAGCAGATCTGCCAGAGAGTGCTCTAAAGAGTTGCTGCGGAACTGCCTTGTAAGAGAGGGCGGTGTGAGCCATTCTCCTTGCAATCAGTCTCTCGAGACCCTTGCCCAGGGAAGAGAGTAGAGCGATGGGCCTCCATCCTTTGGCTGTGCTCAGATCACGGCCGGGTTTTGGGAGAAGGATTACTTCCGCTAGCTTGAATGCTTTTGGAAAGTAATTTAGCCGCAGTGAGCCCTCAAAAATTACTCTCACTGCGTGTCAAATTGATGGCCAGGCTGTCCTAAGGAGACGGGCGGAAATTGTGTCTGATCCGGGGGCTTTATTTTGGCAGGCTGTTGTGACCCACTTGGCTTCTTCGTCCGTAACGCTTGTGAGCCATGGAAGGTTTCCGCGGCCAGGGTCGAGGTGATCGGCGTCGATATCGTTTTGGCTGGTGAACCGCCCGAGAAGAAGGTCACGTAACAGAAGTTCTCGCTTTCCTGGGTCCGATACATAGCCGTTGGAAGTTTGGAGTGGTGGAGCAGCTGGTGTGGGCTGCGACTTTGCCCAACGTGCCATCCAATACATATCGACGTCTGTTGTAACTTCGGAAAACTTACGCCGCCAGTATCGGCGTTTTGCACTTTTGACTATGCGTCGGAAAGCTTTCCTGCTCTCTTCGTCCCTGAAAGTTCTGTATTCACATTTGGCCTGTCGACACTCTCTTGACCACCATGGCGCTGTCCTGCCCTTTTTCAAGCTCCCACGTCTACCGATAGCCCTAATTGCATCGTCAATAGTCTGGACTAGCTTGTCAGCAAGGTTATCGACCTCGCTTGTTGAGGCGATGAGCTGTTGCCCTATTCCTTTTGCCCAACTTGCCAGTACATTGGCAAAGTCTTCGAGGGCGGCGTCGGTCACCCGGAACGGCTGACCGGTTTTAATAACCGCTCTTGTTTTGGAGTTTGGGCGGGGGACGTCTCCCGCAAGGGTTCGGTGGTCCGATGTCGAATCTAGCTCAAGCGAGATATCTGCAAGAGCTCGTGCGTTTGACCACACTAGGTCGAGCGTGTTTCCAAGATCGTGTCGGAACGCCAGGTCTAGAAGATAGGTCCATACCATGCTCGGACATCTATTCGGTGAGCGCCTGACCGTCTCCATGTAGTCTGGAAGCCATGGACTGCCAGTCGGGGTGTACTGCGTTGAAGTCGCCGCCAATTACTGTAGGCCCAGAAGGAACCCAAGATAGCAGCGGCCGTAGATCTACTCCTGGAGCGCAATTTACAGAGACAAAAGTGACACCGTCGACCTTTGCTGCGGTTAAGTCTGGTGATGCTTCGCAGATTGCTTGCTGATGGCACTTAATACCTTTTCGCGTGTAAATAAGCGAACGTGGCCTTGCAGGGTCAGAAGCGGTACGAAGAGGCGCATACTTTTCGAAACCGGGAAGTGGCTTGGTGAGCCATATTCCATCGTTGAGTTGAGTCCAGGGTTCCTGGATGAGTAGGACATCGGTTCCTGAATCCCAAGCGGATTGCAGGATGATGTCCGTAGCCGGGTCTCCTCTGCCCAGATTAGCGCAGAGAAACGAAATCGTTGTTGCCGTAATGTCTAGCTCGGTAAGGTTGTGGTCCCTTACGGGCATTGAGTTACGTTCGTGGTTTCGTTGTCGGCAGTAGCCTCAGTGGCTTTCTGCTTTGCTTCTAGTTCGCGGATCGAAGCATTCCTTTCTTTCAGACCCTGTTCGCGAATTACTGCCAGTTGGTCTTTCGTTCGCTGCACAGCTTTACCGCCTACCCGGGTTGGTCTTGCCATACAGTGTGGCCCGTAGCAGTTCATGCACCTCGGGATTATTTATTTACACTCGGAAGCTCTGTGCTCGATTGAGCCGCAACATGAGCATCGTTCCGCTCGTGAGCAGATCTTTGTGGGGTGGTGTACCCAAAACCGGTTACATTGCGCAATTTTGGGCTTGCGCTGGAGTTCGTGTAGGCGACCGCTCTCTTCGAAAAGTCTTTCACCCAGTTTTGGTTTTCCCATTGCAAAGTGCAACACCCAGTCTTTTGATGGCCTCGCTATGCTTGTCGCAAAAGCGCGGGCTGAGATTGGTCTGACGCCGGTTTTAAGGGTCGCTTCTTCAATCACCATTTCTGATGTAACGGGGGTTGGACCTTCAAGGGTGTAAAGCCTATCAGGAATATTTGGTGCAAGCACCGAGATCCAATTGGAGGCAGCTTCCAATTTCATTTCCGCGCTATCTAAGAGAGCGGCACCTGAGAGGAGCGCGCTTCTTGCTCCATCCCCCTCTGCTTGTATCACAAACCCCGAGTTTACGACAGTGACTTGCCTGATTGCAGAGTTAGCCAGGCGCAGCTTGCTCGCAAGGCTTATTTTTATGAAGTGTGGAGACATACTTCTCCACGGATGGTCGGGCTTGACCCGCAGGAACACACGCTCATCTGGGCGGGCTGGTTTTGAAGCTGAGGCATTAGGCCTCGGAGTTTGCGTAGGTACGCTGGCTGGTAGCGGTGTTGCCGCGACTGGTTGTACAGGCTTTGGCTTTTTCCTGACCACCTGGGTCCAGGATCTCTCAGTAGTTTTGGAGCTTTGTGGTCCATCGCCCTCAATTGGTCTAGTCGGCATTGTTACAGCCGGCTCTTTGCCTTTTATCTGGCTGCTTCTTTGTCTCGCGAGGATTTGCACTGGTCTTGAAATGCTTACGGTATTCTTTCCTCCCGGCCCAGAAGCCGGCACGGCAGGGGGTGTCGTTTTGCTGCTACTGGCAGCCTCTATTGGCCCACTCGATCGGGGCTGGGGGTTTTCACGCAGAATGTCTGCTACCATGGCCTGTAGGGCCTTTCCATTCTTTTCAACAGCTCGGCGGAGCTGATGGTCGGTTGTGCCGGCCAGTAGGTCAATGTACCCACTGATTAGACGCTGAGCCTCTGCAAAGCGTGTGTTGAAAGCCCTCGCTTCATCTGCGAAGAAGTTAGTCAATGTAACGCCCGTTGACTCGGTGTAGTTTGGGGGCGAGTATTGGCAGCTCGCCTCGCAAATAGGCTCTGCGTTTGTTTGTAAATTTTCGTGATGGATGGGTGGCCCTGTGAGGACCATTTCGACGTCAGGACGCGTCGAATTTGCGAGTGGTAGGGGGGGCCAAGTGCCAGCCTCTGCGGAGGACTGGGGAGGCATGAGTGAGTGGGGTTTGTGGCAGTGAGAGGTCGTAGATGGTATACGAAAGCGCTGGTTTCGAGGCCTGTGTAGGTCGGGCAGCCAAAAAAAAAATTTTTTGTTCTTTTTTTTTTTTTTTTTTTTTTGAATCATTTAATGTGTATTCAGCTATCTAGCTATGACACATGACCGGTGCTATGTATACATGTGGGATGACTCTTTTGACGTTAGAGACACTCACACTCTGGATTTCATTCGCAAATACCACTATGAGGTATGTTCGCTTACACAAACAGTCGACCCTCCTCCGTTAGTACCCACCAAAGGGAATTTCAAAACCTTTGGTTATCCAAGCATGCCTTCGTCATCCATGCATACCAGCGCCGCGAGAAAAGTGGTTGTGTTTTGCTGGATTTGAACCAGCGATCTACTGTCTCAAGTGGGATATGTGTTCAAGCTATCCAGACTCTACTTGGCAGATCGGCCAAGACGATGTACCACCGCACCATCCAACCATGGCGGTGTTTATAGTGTCGCCTGCACTCTCGCAACCGAAGTCTTGGCACGCACAAAGCTCAATTTGTAAAAACTCCTTGCCAAAATTCAAAATTCCACGCCCGTCGAGACTGTATTCCTCTTCTGCATCATCCTATCAACTTGTCCTGATCCCTCTCGCATCCATCCCAAGGAATTGTCTTCCAGATTTGTGCGCCACGCTTTGCTTCCTCAGTCGGGTGTAAATATCGGCGTGGGCGTGTATCTGGCGACCAGCTAAGGCCAAAGAAAGTCGAAGAGAAGTGTGGTCATTGGATAGAGGATGTACTAGGTCGTACTTGTAGACTTGATGAGGCTTAGGTAGGAATCGATTTCGTTGGGAGTGAAAGATTGATATGGTGGAGTATTTTGAATCATTGCCTCGTGGGCCACCTTATTCGGTATTGCGAAATTTGACTGAACTTGGCTCTGGGAGAATATTTCACTCCCAGGTTCGTAGAGGACACCGCGTACAGGTGTTCAGTCTTGCCCTCCAAATTTTTTGTTCATTAACGTGCTAGGTTATTTATTTATTTATTTATTTATTTATTTTTAACAGGTCTACCGGGCAATATCAAAAGACTACAGCCCCATCCCTGGGGGGACACGGTGACTACTATATTCTACATTCTTTTCCACCCTATGGGAGGCGATCAAGCCTATACACAAACTAGATAAGTTACTGTGAGCGCTGTGCAGCATATCCCTCACAAAGGTTGATTAATTGGCACGGGTTGGGCAGATTTCTGACAGAAACCCACTCCTCTCCAATATAATAGAAAAACGCTTAGCACCACGGGAGGTGCCGAGGAGAAAAGCTAGTGTGCCCAAGCTTTGACGGTGACCATTGGAGGCCAATCTCTTTCGAACGAGAGGGCAAAAAACTAAATGGGTGACTGACTTGTTACCTCCACAAGAGCAAGTCAGGAGGGCATCTCCATGTTGAAACCTATTGTGGTACGCACGGAAATCGCCATGTCCGGTTCTGCATTGAATGAGATACCCAAGATTCCGGCGGGGGAGACGGAGCTCTTCGGGGGGCTTTTTGGGAAACGGCATCCCCAATTCACAATATGTTGACGGCGCTTGGTTTTGCCACCATGCAGAAGTCAGATCCCAAATGTGCTTTTTGGTCTTTGCGCGGGCTCCAGCGAGAGATGCGGCGAGGGGAGCCGGTTGGCGGGCCGCCTCTCCAGCTAGCTTGTCTGCTAGCTCGTTCCCAGGGATGCCGACGTGGCCAGGAGACCACATCACGTGAACCTTACCAGGAGCTGCAATTGGTGAAATTCTCCGAGTGGGCCACTTGGAGGCGAGAAGTCGAAACTCAAGAATTTCTTGCTGCGAGGTTTTCGAGGGTGATGCATCAAGAAGACGTCGAACTGCCTCTTGGTTGTCTAAGATGACGTGGATGTTGGTAGCCAAGTGGATAGAGGGAGCCGCTATAGCAGCCTTGAGCCCTGCAAGGGCGCCGATGACTTCGGAGTCATAAACCTCAAAGTCGGGGCCTAGCGGAATTTTAACCTCTGCTAGGGTGATTCCCTTATGGATAACGACGGCACCTGCCCCAGCAGATCCATCTTTTTGTTTGGAGCCGTCCGAGAAGACAAGGATGTCCCAAGGTGGTAACTCGCCAATACGACGGGAAAAAGCTTCGAGGGAGAGGTCAGTCCGGGTAAGGATTGAAGAGGCTCGGTACGAGGAAGGTACGAGCCGAGGGCGGGGAAAAGGAGAAACGAGCAGTAATTTTTCCGTCAGACGAGTATGCGCGCGGGGCTCCTTAGATCTTTTAGCAACAGGGTGAAAGTCGTCGGCGGCGGCTAATTTAATGGCGGAGTTGAGGCGCCTCTCCTCAAGAAGAATATGTGCAGGTTTGAGCCAAACCTCTCTCAATAATGCTGCAATCGGAGTAGTTTTGTATACCGGAAGAATTGCTCTAGCCAAGTTGACTAGAGCTCGAGACACCGTGGTTACTAGGTGTTGAGACCGGGTAGAAGTGAGGCGGCCGCGGCGGTTGTAGGTATGGCCACGCCACCAAACCTCAGCGCCGTACAGAAGTACAGGGAGCGCCGCAGCCAGGGCTGCAGTGCGCAGAAAGGATGTGGGTACACCACGGTTGGTATTACCAAGCTGCCGTATGTGGGCACTGACCCGTTGCGTCTTGGCGCTCCATTCTTGCACATGTCTTTTAAAAGAGAGCTTCGTGTCAAGGAAGACGCCTAGCCACCTCAAAGTTGGGTTGGCGGTCATTAAGACGCCGTTGATAGCTACCGGAGAAGGAGGCTGGCGGGATCTATGAAGATGCAGTAGCTCCGTCTTGCTTTCTGCCAGAGAGAGTCCATTCTGACCGCACCAGCGGGTGATGCTTTCAATCCTGTTGGCAGTCAAACGAGAAGTATCGACCAGAGATTTTGAGACCGAAAGGATCGCCACGTCGTCAACGTAACCAAAAGTAGGAAACCCGAGTTTGAATAAGGGCTCGAGGAAGAGAAGAAAAAGTATAGGGGATGCGGGGGACCCTTGAGGCAGTCCGTGCGGAATATCCAAGAAGTCGCCGACGTATTCGTCCACTCTGAGGCGAGCTTTTCTATGAGAGGCGAAGGATGCGGCCCAATTAGCATATGCTGACGGCCATCCCTGTTCGCGAAGACGGACGAAGAGGCGGCCAGGTTGGATGCTATCGAAAGCACTTTGAATATCGAGGGTGGCAAGAGTGCAGACCTGCTTTGCCTCCCATGCTTTTTCGACATCGTGAACTAGACATTCAACGAGATCCATGGCGGACCTTCCAGGAAGCGCTCCGAATTGCGTTGGGGAGATAACTCGATTCGACAAGGCCCAGAAAGCAAGGCGTCTTGCGATGAGGCGTTCCAGCCCTTTGCCGAGGGCTGGGAGAAGCGAGATTGGTCTCCAGTTAGCGGGGTTGGTGAGGTCATCCTTGTGTGGCTTGGGGATAATCACCACTTCGGCGCGGCGGAAAATACTGGGATGGTGACCATAAGCCAGACAGAGACTGTAGAGGTGAACAATCCACGAGCGCCATGAATCCACCCCCCAAACAAGGCGGAGAGCTGAGACCGATAAATGATCATGACCCGGGGTTGTTGATGAAACTTCCAGGAGACAGTTACGTACCTCATCTTCACCTACGGAGAGAGGTGCGGGGATCGCACGCAGAGAGCATGTAGGAGTGTCCAAGGGGACATCCGGTTGGCTAGTTGCGCGGGCAAGCTTAGTGCGAACGAATATTTCCGCACGCTCAGTGGGGGTGCTGTATGTGACACCCTGAAAAAGAATTGGAGGGGGACCAAATCGACTAGCTAGCTTGCGCCAACCGACAACTCTATGGGCCTCCATAATCGAAGACACGTTATCGAATTTGGCTCGCATATGTTCCCGTTTGGCTCGTCTGACAGCTTTCCGGAAGTTTTTATGAGCCACGCTAATGAGGTCTTGATCCCCGCTGTGGCGTGATTCAAGATATTGACGGCGGTAGTCTGAGCATTCGTGATTCCAATAATCTTTGCATGGGACGCACGCGGGCCTTGGCGGGTTAGCTGAAAGCAGGATTGCCGAGAGAGTGGCGATGCCTGATGTAGTCACCGTGTCTAAGAGCTGAGGTGAAGGGTCTTCAAGAGGAAAGCAGGGAGGTGCGGTAGCGGAGAGCGCCTGGCGAAACACTTCGGCATTCTCGCTGTTAAAGTTGGGCAGCTTTAGCGGTGGATGGCGCCTTTGAGATGGCGAGAGTTGAACGAAACCGGCGATCGTCTCGTGGTCAGAAGTTGAATGTGCCTCCGGAGCCACACGGGCTGAGAGTCCTTCCATGTTCGTGAGTACAAGGTCAAGGACATGGCCGGCACGATGGGTGGGAGCTCCGTAAGGCACTGCCGACCTCAGTGAATGAACGTCAATCCATTCGATGAGGGTGCTGACGCCGGACGAACGGGACACGTTGGGCTCCCACAGTTCGTGGTGAAGATTGAAGTCTCCCACAATTATGGTGTTTGGTTTAACCGGCCACTTTAGGAGTGTGCATAGGCTCTCGGGCATGTGAGCTTGAGGTTGTCGGTAGACGTTGATGATCTCTATGAGGGGAGAGCTCTGGAGACGAAGGGCGATGATGTCAGGTGAGTGACCAGAATCTAACTGGACAGGTCGAAGGTAGGACTTTTTGCGGACATAGGTCAGAACGCGCGGGCGCGCATTTTTCCAGTCCCGGTTAGGAGGAGTGAAGGTGACGTATGCAGGATGAGACTTGGTCACATTCTTGAGATTTATTGTTTTTGTCCAAGGCTCTTGAACAAAGATCACATCATACTTTCCCTGAAATGCAGCTTGTAAAAGAATGAGGTGAGATGATCCACCGCGCCCAACGTTTGCTTGAAGGAAACGGAGCCGAGGCGGGGGGGTGCTCCTGAAATAAGCTCTACTGCTCATGAGAAGTACTGTTGGAGGCGAGACTGGTGTCACGCTCGACTAGGTCTATTTCCATAGATCCATCCGAAGCAGATGTTAATGACGTGAAACGGTTTTGTGTGGATGCAGGTGTACGTTGAGAAGAGGAGGAGGAGGCCTCAGTGGAAGGATTCGGCGCGCCGGAGCCGCCGTCTGAGGAAGCAGTAGGAGTAGCAGTAGCGGTAGCGGCAGCGGCAGCGGCAGCAGCCTCTGCGCGGCGTTCCTTCCGGAGATTAATACGGTTACGGGATCGGAGTTCCGCAATGGTTTTTTCTGAAGGATTGATAAGTTTGCCCTTGAAGGGGCGGGGGCGGAGAGGGCACTTATGGTCGTCTGCGGAATGTGGCCCGAGGCAGTTGATACATCGGCGTTGGTGGCAGCACTCACCACGGTGACGAAGAGCGCCGCAAAGGGAGCACAAAGCTTGAGTGCGGCACCGAGAAGAAGGATGGAAGCCAAAGCACGCGTCGCACTGAACTACCTTTGGATTAGGAATGTAGCGTCGAGAAGGGGCGCTGTCAACAATCCGAAAAGTCGACACTTCTTTTGGGAAGAAGATGACCGCTGTGTGCAGAGGATCATGACAATCTTCATGCAACGACCAGCGGGCGCCAGATGGAGTGACGCCTGTCTGAGCCTGGGCAATACTTTTGACATCGTCAAGTGTAGTGGGGACCACGTTGGAAACCGGGTTCCAGATAGTGCGCGGGATACGCTTGACAACGTACCCGATGCGGTCCTCAATTTGAAAAAGGGATCCAGAAAGAGACGCCTTTATCGAGTCAGCGTTATCCAACGCCAGTTTCCGCGATGTGTCGGACGAAAACGAGATGATGAATCCATTTGAGCTGCGAGAAACGGAGACTATGCCGTCCTTGAGCCCAGGAACAATGCGAATGAAAGCAGCCTTGACTGAAGTTGCGTCTGCTCTGAGAAGTGGAGCATCCTCCGAGAGACGAAAGATGGCTTTGAGGCCAGTAGTGGATGCAGCCTGTTTAGGAGCTGGCGTGTAAAAAGGACGGTGTTTTGCGTTGGGAGGGGCCGAGGACGACGCATGAGTAGGGGGATTGGTGGCAGGAGGGGCGGCGGCGGTCGCTGCCCAGCTTTGAGGTTGCTTTGAGATGGGGACGGGAGGTCGTGATGGTAGAATTTGGCTGGGCTTGGGAAGGGGGCTTGCCGTCTTGGGTTGTCTTGGATTATCGTGTCGCATAGGGTGCCCGGAGGCAACCGCAAGTAGAAACGCGTCCATTTGCTCGCGCACGAAGGTTTTGATGAGAGGATCAGCCTCTTCAACGGCTGACCAGAACTTGTTGTGAAAGTTTTGAACCCAGGTAGCTCTACTCTTTGCCACACGTTGGACAAGGTCGAGTTCATCAGCGACGCGCTGGGCCAAGGGAGGTGGATGTTGCGATTTGGCCATCGCGAGCGCGATGTCCAAACAAAAATGCTGTAATAAATGGAGAAAAATGATATAAGAGTAAGTGGATATATGAATGCAGGTGTGTGTGAACGTGCTAGGTTACATGGCTACCGTTGCACTCCTATTGGAGCTTCAGCACGTGTGGGGTTGGGCCGGATCAGGTTAACTACCGTGACGTACAGATAAACCTCGTCCCACTTTAATGACCGGACCACCTCAGACTTCACCTATGTGTTGAATCATACCAAGCCTGACCGTCCAGAAACCCGCTGTATACACGCCGTAGCGCGATTTCCTCCTCAGCCTCGGCCACCACGCGCCCGAGCCCTTGACATCGTCATTGTCTCCGAAATATAAATGCCGTCCAAGATCTCATCGTTGCTCTAGCCTTACACCTTCATATCATAACGTTGGGTTGTTTTTTTCATTGGGGATTTGCGTAATCCCCTCGGTGTATCTTCCCTCTTCTTCCTTCCTTTGTACACGTCCCGTTTCTATCATGACTTTCCTCACTAGGGCGTGTGTAGGTAGGTGATCGGTCGGGTATGGAGGTAGGTCGCAGGTGTAGGATCGATTGAGAAATGCTTCGTCGCAAGTATAAAAGGGGTTTAAGAGATGTCGGATGTTTGAATACGACCCCCAGATAGACCTAGGCCCATCCGTGAATCGTATGTTGGTGGTGATGACTTTTTGTTCGACGTTGTTCCGGCTGTGAAATCTCTGCCGACTGATTTTTCGACCAAAATACCGAGTGCAACTCCTTCAAGTCGAAAATCTATCAATTAAAATTCATCCCACCCATTTTCGTGACTGAATCTCGGCTCTGGGAGAATATTTCACTCCCAGGTTCGTAGAGGACACCACTAACAGGTGTTCAGCCTTCGTCCTCCGGACAGCCAAAAGTGTCGTTGAAGATGTGTTTTTCTGATCACACAACTTGAAATGGCTAGTTGTAATGTGTGCTCCATATATCACGGGATCTATCACGTCATAAACTGTATTTATAAGCAGTTAACAACACAAGTGCCTCGCAGCTGCAATTAGAAACCCGATGGTATACTATGCCACCAACATCACTGTCTTTCTCGACAACCAAGAGGCAGCGTCTCGCTTACTCCTTGGACCGCCGACCCCATCCAGCTCGACTCGGATCGAAAAAGTTCGGGATCTCGCAAGATCCTGGCCTTCAAGGAACCGTGCCAGATACACTGAACCAGGATGGGTCTCTGTACGCTGGTGCCCAGAGCATTCAGGAATCTCTGGAAATGAAAAGGCAGATGCTCTCGCAAAAGCGGTCCGTATCATAACCGCCCCCAACCTGGCCCCTTCCATTGCCAGAGCAAGGAGAATTGTCAATCTTCGCTACGAGGCCTCTGCGTCGGAATACTGGTCGCGAAATGCCCCTGACTGGTACAGAGCACTCAGAATCGGGCTAAGCTCATGCATCACCCCAGCGCTCGCTAGTATGGATCGCCGGTCCCTCGGCTTTCTTCTCGCTGCGCGGTCGGGCCATGGTGATTTTGCAGCATACCACCGTCGTTTCGCACACAATAGCGCACCTTTAACATGCTCCTGTGGACATGATAAATCGCCGGAGCATTTCATGACCTGTTAACAAGGCCTACTATAGGCACGGCTTCGTGGAGCCAATCGCCTCCGTCCCCCAGACGCTCGCTGGATTTTAAGCTCACCAGAAGGAGCCGTCTTGCTCCGAGACTGGCTTGTGTCCACTCAATTTCTTCGAAGAGTTTCAAAGGTACCATTAATTGGGGAAGCTCTGCTTGCACCTACATTTATATGACAACCCTGATTATTTAGACACCAACGCTGTCTAAATACGAACATCTACATGTAGTTTAATTTCCGCTTTTAATCATATAATTTATATCAGTATAAGAAGAGTCTCACTGATCTGGCGACAATGCGGACCGGAAGCAGTGGGGTCTTTATCGGGTTTTTGTTATGGGAATGCCGGTGCGTCGGGTAGCCCTTCATAGGCTGAGCTAACCAGCATGGGGCTTTAAAGCACTGTTTTTGTTTTGTTTTGTTTATTTTGTCCTAAGCTAAAGCTATGTTTTCCACATTGGGTCAAGGACAGGCGGAGCCGGCAGGGTTCCCTGTAATCTTTCCTACAGCCTAACTCGTTCCAACCTCGTGAATCGTTACCAAAAGTCCAGCTGATTAAACTGAAACGAAGAATCAAGAAAATAAAAACTCCGAAAAACAGAAGATTCCTCCATAATGGACCCAGTAAATGTGCTCCTCACGCATTCCCTCGTCCGTCACGCCTTCCAAATGACAAATTTACTCCTTCTATGCTGAGAGCGAAAGATGAGTTAGCAGGCACCTTTGATCCACCCGGTATCCTGCTAATTGTTAGTAGATGCCCCGAAAGGGGACATCGTCGAGGTTGCTGTGTCCTCAAACTTCTTCTTCAGCTTCCAGGGCTCCGAAACCTGTTGCCTCGGCCATCGAAACATCCTTCGCCGCGGCGATGATCTCTTCTTCGGCTTTTTTAGCTGCAGCCCGAGCTCGTGCCACTTTCGTGAACTTCTCTTGCTAGACGCGGCGGATCCACGCGAGCTGCTATTTTGTCACCGATCCGGACTTTCTGGGTCTGGCTTGGTAGTCCCGGTAAATCGATCGGTGGGGACCCCACAGATGTGACACTTGGTGAGGGCCTTGCACTCGGCTTCCTAGTGCATGTTAGAGCCGCAGTTCTAGCAAGCTGGAGTGCGGGAGCAACCACGAGTGGCGTGGAAGCCCAAACAGCGTTTACACTGTTCAATTTGTCGACGAGGATTGTGAATGGTTGCCTTACCAGACTCGTCGAAGAGGCGGAAGCCCGCACGAGGGGCGTCGTCTCGGGGAAAAAGGGCATGCCAGTTTCGATATGGTGCCCCTGTTCGACACGTCCCATGAGGTCGAACCTGGATTGGAAGCACGCCGGTCATACTAAGAATCTTGGCGGAGGCCAACTCAGCATCGATCGCCCTGGTTCCATCCTCTGAAGTTATACTTACAGGTACGTTCGGTATCTGTAAGACAACAAGATTCGAAGATGCCTCGAGTTTGACGTTTTCGCTCGCCAGCTTCGGAAAGTCGTCTAGCATCTCTTGTCTTATTGTATCGTTCTTTGCTAGCACAGCAAAGCCGGATCTCACTCGATGGAGTGAGGTTATTTGATTGTCAAAGTAGTCAAATGTGTAATCCAGTCTGGTTCTCACGCAACTTGTGGACAGATTTCGCCACGGGTGGTCCTTTTAAAGGCGAAGGAACAGTCGCTTATCGACTTTCGCCTTTGGAGTTTCTTTCCTTAGGGCTTTTACCGCAGGTCGCGGAATAGCCTTTGCTATAGGAACTGCTTTTTATGCCAGTCCATTTTTTACTACCGTGGCCCGGGTGCTTTTGACAGGCAGAACTGGGACAGCGGTAATTTGTATACTCCTGGCGTCGGGAGCCCTTGGGAGAGGGTTTGCCGGGCGAGGAGGGAGGACGAGTGGCGTGGAGGCCGGGCCCGTGGCCATTTATTGCGCGATGGCGGCGCGTAGGTAGACTCTCATGGAGTCTACGAATTGTCTGTTTGACCCGTTGGTCAAAAGAAGGAGAGTGGCTTCGACGCTAGAGATGGCGGCGGAGCAGAAGGCCAGATTTGCCATTGTTTCGGCGGCGCGTCGTTGTTCAGCTTCGACAATTGGTCGAAGCTCGGGGGGACACTCTGCTTTCGTAGCAACTTTTGGCTACGACGTTGATGTTGACGCTGATATAGGTGCAGCGTTTTCCGACGGTTTTGATGCGGTCGGAGGAGATTTTGACGATTCTCCAGTCCCGTGGGGGACGGAGGCTTGTTGAGGAATTTCCTCAATAATTTCAACTGACCCGATCATGTCAGTATCGGGTTCAGTGACGGCGGGGAGGGGTTTTCTTTCTCTTTGATTGAGACCTTGCTCATCTCCGCGCATTTCGGAGACTGGGCAAGGCCAGGAACTTGTTCGAGAGCCCTCGGATGGACTCTCATGTTGTCCAACTTGACGTTGGGACGCTTTTTGCGAACTCGAGGCATGGTGAAAATGCCTGAGCTCGATCACAATTCAGAGATGGATGCGACGAGGTCGAGAAGGGAGGAAAGAGGGAAAAAATGAATTTTTGAATTTCTCGAAATATGCGTTTTGTTTGTTCATTAACGTGCTAGGTAAAGTATCACCCAATGCACTTCAACTGGAGCTTAAGCACGAGTGAGGCCGGGTCGGATCAAGTTAACTACCATGAGGTATCCGTTTGTGACTGTTGAAATCTGTGTGACTTTTGGTAATAAATTATCAGTACTCCTGCATTTTCCATGGTTCCTGTAACATAAAGATGTGTGCTCCAGCTTCTACTACCTGCTGTAGCGCAATATCTATGTTCCCTCCATCCTTTCACATATTCACTTTGAGAAAGAAAAGGATATTTTATTCTTCGTTTTGATGATGGATATAGTCGTAACACTCATATATTTTTCATCGTTGCCTCTGCAGTGTTGATGAACTTTACGACCTTACCCTTCTATTCTGACTCTGCTAGTATTGCCTTAAAGTCTCTGTGATAGCACTCTCAAATAATTCAAAATTCTGCTAGAATGCGAGGAACCACTTCAAAGTCCTATTCTTTAGGACAAGCCATGCAGTGGAGATCTTTTGACTCGTGTGGCTCTGCAAAACTAGAGCATTTGGTTACTTTAACCATATAATATCTTATTTTGTATACTCCAGTGCATCACCTACATTGCTGTCTCTTGGTATGCGCCTCTCTTGCGTGAAAGCTCCAGTTACTTTGGCATATTTCTTTGGGACGTGTACACGTCAGGGGTATTACTGATTCGCTCTCATAATAAGTCAAATCCTGAGGGATTCTGATTTTTGTTTAAAGTAAATGACACAGTTTGAAGAGAACTGTCCGATTTTTACTTGTCCTTGACGCATCTGCAAGGGCCTGGAGCCACAAATAGACTGACGCTCGTCTTCCACTGTTTTATTCATTACTGGTATGATACCTTCAGTTATTTTTATGAAGTGTAGCACACATGGTACTATGACTGAAGTCCAGCCCTGCGCTACCTAGTGTGATAGAATAAGGTTCAGGAAAGGCTTTGACTAAAGGCAAAACAATAATATGATTGTGATCTACGTAGAGAGAAGGATAGGTTTGTCCACTAAAAAATGCATATAAATAAAAGTGGATCAATATTAGTCCTAGCGTCCATATAGCACGTGACTAGTACCCTGTGACACCCAGACAGCGAAATTTTCTCGCTTGAAGGAAAGCCAAATCCTCAAATTTAATAATTTCGGTGCGTCTGAAACACATTCGACTGCCACGTCTGATCCGACTTGGTGAATGATATTTATGGCTGAAAAAGTGTTAGATAGTGAAGGGATACATCATCCAGGCCATAATTCTAAGTAAAATCTGGGTGGCTTGGAGAACTACCCTATTTTAGACATCAATTATTTAGCACGAATCAAGTAAACTCCACACTTAAATCTAATGCGGTGATATCGTGTCTATATGTTGACGAGATCAAACTCAGTTAACCCTGGGAGTTTGACTCTCCTCTCTATGATGAATATGCGCGAAAGAGGTTATATGCCGTAAGGGATAACTTCTGCTGGTATCTGCGAGTGAAATCTGAGCGTAAGTGCTCAAATCATCAAAATGAATCATTCTATATGATGTATATATCCCCCCAAAATCCCACAATGGGACCTCAGGGGGGCTAATTCTGGGGAATTGAATATTTTAATTTTAATTTCATAGCTGAAATGGCAACTTTCGCTCGCCCAATGATCATTTTCTTGATTGGAGCTGATGACAGTCTCTGCTATTCATGATATTGTCTCAGCCGAAAGAAGTGGTATTTAACTTCATTTTGTGCCTCTTGGCCCGTATTCTTAATCTATACGGGTTGACATACTGTTGATTCCGCAGGAATAGAAAGCTTTGCTACTTTTCGAGCTACTATTGCCCACGAAGACCTATTCTCTTGTGGTTTTCCAGGAGAGCGCAGTTAGATGATATGGAGATTTTGGTTGCAGTCGGAGCTTTCGTTGCTATCGTGCTCTTATAGGGCGCCTCATGTATCTGTATAGTTCCAACAGCAAACTGTTGGAAATTCTGACTCTCAAATTTAGGACTCAACCACTACCTGTTTCGTCTCAGGTTCCCGACAAGATCGACTCTCTCTACACATGTCACGAGTGCGCTAATCGCGCCTACTGTCGCATTTACAATTGGATATTTACGTACTACAGTGTACCTTGGCTCATCATGGTAGATGAGAGGTGGCTGGTCATCATTATGTTTGACAGGCACATTAGACCAGTGGAAATTTCTCCCCTAAGATGTATATATAACTCCAATGTTCACATAGTTGTAAAATATCAAGTCTTCTCTACTTCATCATATCTATCCATATAATATCATACAGAGTATATTTTCCAACACAAACAAATAAGAATAGCAGCTATACTTTCAATTAGAGGCGTCACAGTCGCCGCTGCCGCTGTTCCTGCCTTGCTTTAGTCCAGGTGTCGATGGTTTCTAAGAATTCCCGGGCAGGATCTAGTCTTTCTTTCCTTGGTTGCTCTACTTTTCGCATTGCTTCGACAATGACAATCAGAGTTGGGTGTAATATCACACTGGGGTTTTCAGGAATGGATAAAGACGATGCACTAGCAGAAACCATTGCGCCGTTTGTAATTTGAATAACATTGAGATCTAACTCAAGTTGGTGACTGGTGAGTATCTTCTGGGATGATAATAATTGTATTTTGTTTATATTATTTGATTTTAATGCTATTCGTAAACTTGGAGAGCAGCCACATTTTACCAAAGTAGAGAGTCTGGACGGCAAAAACTGAGTTTTCAAGGCTCACCATTCTTCCTACACCGTAACCTCACAAGGGCCCAAAGCAGTTTGGCAATGCAAATACGAAGTGAGCACATGGGGCTTAACTCGTATTTACACAGAAGAAGCGTACCCGGAGTATTAAGTCCAGGTTGTCCATGCGGCTACCAATCACAGAACCCAAAGCACATGATTATGTCCTGCCCCCAATGGTCAAATGGCAGAGCTGAGATCTGGAGACAAGCCAAAGATCGATCCTATGAAGCGATGTTAAATAATCCTGGAGATATAAAAAGGATAACACAGTGGATCCTAAACCATGGTTGGATAGAGCAATTCCAGATGACAAAAGCGGTCGAAATATTGCTGAGGGAAAGGAAAAGGTCAAATAATGCTGGGGGAGGATAGAGATGATCTGGTTAGTTTACATGGATGGCACTATAGTGTAACTGCGCTTCCTGAAGAAAATATGTGAGGACTATAGACAACAAATAGAAAGGTGTGGGAGGTTTTCACCATAAAGGTTTCCTCCCGGGTAAATATTATAGACTGTAGACACCTGCATGGGCCCATAGGGCGCCAAATCAGGATAATGAAATCAAATTCAAATGCTATTCGTATTAGGCTCACGTCATACATCCAAAGGAGTGATATGGGTACGTGATAGATGCAGACTCACTATTACCGTTGTAGATCCTTGCCTCTACACCCTCTTTCTATTCACAGCCGTGCTTATCAAGGTCAAAAGCTACCCTTATAGTCTATAGCCGTACAGCTTGTTTCGAAACTAGAACAAATGAGTTGCTTTAAAATACATATCTTTGAAATCACGAGATGAATCAAGCATATAAAAATCCTCTAAAAAAGTCCGGGCGGTGAAAAGAATCGACCAGTGTCACAAAAACATCAAATAGGTTTAAGCCAATTTGTGGTTCATAATTGAAGTGAAAATGAATTAAGAAAATGTTTTTTCGTACTTTTTAGGACCGAAATACAGGTAATTTAAGCAGGCTACGATAGTACGGTAGGAGGACAGGAACTCAAGCGCTTAGGGTCCTTCAGATGAGGAATCACTGGGCGAGGAGATGGAATAGATGGTGTTATGTTGGGGAAAGTATTGACAAACTATGTGATTGTAGCTCGTACGTAAAACCTCGAGTCAACAAAGCCTATGTTCTCACTACTCGAGATCTCTGCGAGTGCTACTTCTAGACTACTAATAGCAGTCTAGCAGAACAATACTTGAGCTGTGAAAGACGCTTTTCTCGCTCTTTGGCTTCCATCTCAGTGTGAAATTCTAGATGATACTTCTTTACCGGATAACTTTCTTCCTCAGTTTTGCCTCCGCGGGCGTACTACTTTCTGCTTCTGATATAGGGCATCAAGTAGTTGGTAGTTTCTTTGCATGGTTAAGAAATTCCGAGCGTTACATCCTGACTTCGTTAATATTAGACTGCCATTTTATTGGGTTGGAGATCTCTAGGGTCTAGTTTTGGCAGTAGGTCGCAGCTGAGCACATTGCCTTCTTTTTCTAGATGTCTATGTATTTACTCCACTTGACTGAACTACGAAAGATATGATATAGCGTACATCGTTCTCTGGAAACCTTATTCGATTTGTCCATCACCAGGATCGGGGAGCCACGCGCCATAAGCACCTTGATATCTTACGTTGATATTCAATTTTAGTATAATAGCTAGTCCATGGCGAGAGGAAATGAAAAGGAATAATCAAAAATTCGAGATTTGAAATTTTTTAAAAGTTTGCTTGTGAATCGATATAACAAGAGCGTTGAAATTATGGAGTACAGAGATAAGTCAGGTGATGGTTAATGGAAGTAATTGATGAAGGGTTTGGTTGTTGAGTTTCCTATTATTTCTGTGTTGGGATACACTTTGTCGATCCTACTAGGCTCGATAATTAGTAGTCCCGACCGACTGGTGTTTGGCGAATGGAGTGAGTGAGTGAGTGTTTATTATCCTAAAAAGTCTATAACTATGTAAGGACATGTAGGTTCTTTCTGCCTACAGGCCGGGAGTATCTATGCCTCGGGTAGTGTACTCCCTCCTAAGCCTCCTTTACGACTTCTTTCCAGCAGTAATACCCCTACAGGTCTTCATTCGAGTACACACTAAGAGGAGCCGTTATCCAGTCATTATCTCCCCTCTCCAGCCAACTAAACGATGGCCATTTGCGGGTGTGTAGCTGCAGGGAAAAGTCTCAAAAACCACTGGGTGCGGGGCTCTCCTATGACGAAGAGGCCGGCCAGCTGGGCGCAGCAGACCTGTGTATACCTAAGAGCGTCTCTCAACCTTTCTAACCTCCTCCTTACTCCTCCCTGATTCATGCCGCAGGACAAATCGTAGGTCGTGAAAGGATGTCAGGAAAGTCTTGGTCGAGAGTGACAGTCGCGAAGGAGCCTAGCCATGCATCCAAAAGTCGATACGGACGTGGGGTTGTCGAGTAACTCATGTATTCCAGATGCCCTCCTGGCTAGTAGATTCGGAATTTATGATTAGTAGGGACGATAAAGTAGACAAGTCGAAATCTGCTTTTCTTGAGGGCGGAAGGGTCTTTTACTTTGCTTTCGTGGGATTTTTGTTCGCCCGCCGGTGGGTAGCACATGTTGTGATATAATGAGGGCTTCTCTGACTACCGTTGTAGCGTTTGGTACCGCATTATCTCTCCTCATTCCCAGCATCATTATCGTCGTCTTTGTCGTCTTATGTGTTATGTGTTATCGGAAGCGTATCTTTGACGGAGGGGGAGATAACTCAGCTCAAAGTTGATAAGGTGTTACTCAATCTCGGCTCTGCAGACTCTACAGTGAGAGCTGGAGGTTCGTAGGGGACACCACTGACAGGTGTTGAGAATAGTCCCCCTTTGGCGAATGGAGATTGTGTATACCCTGTGCTAGCGTTGTTTACTGCTGTTAATAGGAGATCCCGCATGGGCTATCTATTGGGATTAAAAGGAGTCTGGTACCTGTGTTTAGTAGAGTAGTCGAGTTGACATCCTTTTATCCTTCATTATTGCATAAGCTTCCCTCTACCAATAAGTCCACGAACTAAGTAGTGGGTTATACATTTCAATAAAGGGGTTAGTAACCTCCGCACTCCTATAGGAGCTCGAGCTCAAACGAGGCCGAACTTTATCAACATAACGACCATGAAGTATATAAGCCTCGTCTCACTTGAATTACCGGGCCAATTAAGACTTTACACATGAGTTGAACATTTCAAGTCTAAACGTTCAGGGATTGCGACTTTTTGGCGCTGAAGTGCAAAATTCTTCTTAATGCCTTTCCATTCTTGTACTTTTCATATCCTTTCAGTCCAAGCGTCGCCCCATCTCATCTAGGGGTCGTTTCATTCATTAAAGGCTTGATCTAGTCGAATACTGAGGCCTCTTCTGTTTTTCTTCCATTTTTTTCAATGATGATATTTTCTTATTTCATCTGTTACTACAACTATTTTAGAACCTTGAAATCTGTCTATCTCCCAGTCTTGTCTCGTAGCTGCTATACTCCCGACTTTGGAGAAATAATATGCGTCAGATGCTCTAGTCGATATGCCGGCCAAATGTCATGCCAATTTTTTAGGTGGCGATTTGTCAGACCGAAATATTGGTGCCCTTGGCCAATATGTAGACGTATAGAAGATTAGTATGTCGACCGTTGTTTCATAATACCCAGCGCTTGTGTGGATTTGAACGATCTCTTAGGCCTTAGATTTTGAATTGCTTTGGTAGATGGCGTGGGTATTTTGGAGAAGGTGACAAGATAAATTAATCTGTGATAGGTCTTTGAGGACCTATCAAATTTGTGAATATCAGTTGCCGTTATTTGTACATCAGGTTGGTTCGACCCTCTCCCCAGCTCGTATTTTGGGTGTGAATGATAGATTTTGTCAGATTGTACAGTCGCGAAATCCCTGCTAGTCGTGTTCTTGACCAAAAACTTACAAATGCCACTTCTTTCGTTATTCAACCAGTTGAAAGTTCGCACATCAAACCTTTGTCTTGACTCAATCTTGGCCCTGAGAGAATACCTTATCTTCAGTTTCTCTGAAACTGCTGACAAAAGATCATTTTATGGCGTGTAGTTCCTAGGACGTGTTCCTATTGCAGGGAATGCCATGCGCGAGCAATAAAGAGACTGACCAGGGGGACGAAACCAGACACATGTCAGCGGTGTCCTCTACGAACCTCCAGCTCTCCCTGTAGAATCTGCAGAGCTGAGATTGAGTAACACAGTCCTCACTTCGATGAGGATCCCCTATCGCTTTCCTGGACTGTTTCGTTCTCATCTCTTAACACATCCCCCCTATCATCATTATCATGAAGCTAACCACGATCAGATCAGACGGTATGGTCGAAGCACATCTCATCACCAACACTTGATCAAGGAGGAGAAGCCATCCGATGAGTTTCCGGAGCGGACCCAGTACCCGATACGGAGATGGTGGATTGGATCAAGTTTGCCTCTAATGTTACAAGGAAGAGCGATATAGATGAATATGCGCACCTCATATGGTCTCGGTTTCTAGGCCTCGCCTGGCTGGGGCTGCAGGTTTTTTGAGACTTATTCCCGCGCACGCAGTTTCCATTGCTACCATTTTCAT
The DNA here is from genome assembly GCA_905067625.1 of Blumeria graminis f. sp. triticale. Classification (NCBI taxonomy): domain Eukaryota; kingdom Fungi; phylum Ascomycota; class Leotiomycetes; order Helotiales; family Erysiphaceae; genus Blumeria; species Blumeria graminis. The sequence goes on from LR898477.1 coordinate 8,790,211, forward strand.
TTTTTGGGTAGAAGGATCTGTGGAAAAGCTGGCCGAACTCCACGAGTAAATACTGAGCTGAAAGGCTATTCATCACGGGCAATATATCAATGATCGTACAAGTAACAAAAGAGAACAAGAGCACTGTACAAGGTGCGGTCTGAGTCAGAGAGGAGCTCAATGTGCTATATAGTCCTAGACTCAAGTGGCACAATAAACCACACATACACCGAGCCTAGGGAGAGATCTAGATAGACATAGGGCTATAGGAATATTAATGTGTAACAAAAATATGTATAAAATTTTCACTAGTCCCCTTATCACCGCCTCAAAGCCTAGAACAGATGTCGCCAGTGCTACTTATCACAAGCCAGGAAGTAGTTCACTGACCAATTAAATATTACGTTGCGCGACAACAAGGACCAAGTGAGCTCCTAAGCCAAACTCACAAGGGGCGCGACTCTGACAAGTTTGCCAACTCCAAACAGCATAAATAATGAAAACATTTGTTCACATAAATGATCGATGTTTCTTCAGCTTATCCTGACTCATCTATGATTACGTTTACCCTGAACTCTGACACAGACAGGGTACGGGATGTATCAACGGTCTACTATGGACTCGATTCAGGTTGTCCGCAGCCGATGATCACGTGGATCATCTAAGTGCTAGTTGTGAGATTTTTCTATTATCACTTACATCAACTTTCGTGAGTATATTAATCACAGCTCTACATATTATCTTCAAAATACTAACAATGACCGAGGAATCATACTTAAGATTACACATCACACCGCTAACGCCTGAACTCCTAGGAACTATTTTGCCTTCCCAAGTCTTGCCTAACGCCCGCAACCTCTCATACCACACAGTTCAGACCTTCCCAGAAAAGAGCTACGGGTTTGTAGATTTGCCATACATAGACGCTGAGAGTATCAAGAAAAAGTTACACGGGTCTATTGTTAAAGGGACAAAAATGCGCATTCAGGCTGCGCGGCCGAAACCAGAGCGAGCTTCAGAGGAAGAGTCACGATCAGTATCACAGCCAAAACTCAAAAAGATAAAGAGGTCCAGAAATGAGTTACCTGCTATAGAAATAGGTCAAAGGAAGGTCAAAAGGGGATGGACCACACCTGCACAAGATCTGAAGAAGAGTAATGAGGGCGATATCAAGATGAATAGTGTTGTGAGATCTAAGTTTACCGCAGGTGCCGAGTGCCTATTCAAGACTGTATTGCCGGAAAATATTGCGTCTAAGAATAGTAGTTTTCTGGAAAAAACAAAGCATAAGAATAAAAAGAGGAATATGAAAGGAATCGTGGTGCATGAGTTCGAAAATACTATCAAACATAATTCTTTCCTGAGACCTCGTCACGCGGTTAGCACCTCAAACAGTGTTGCCCAATTTGTAGAAGGGAAAGGCTGGTTAAATGAGGATGGAATCCTTGTGGAAGGTATTAAAGCTTCTCAGCGAAAAAGTACCATCGAGAAAGAAGAGGCTATAGCGAAAAATCTTATGCCTAAGTCAGACACATTAGAAGATCAGGACAGACACAATAGTTCGCCAAAAAATCTTGGCACATGTAAAAATCTTGCACAAGCTGATACCACAGACGAAGGAATATTTCAAAAAATACCAGCCATACTTGATGTGGAATCCATTTGCAACGAAATAGACGAGAATTCTACAAACTCATCTATCTCATTTTCGAATTCTTTGTCTGATCACGAAGATGATAGACTAGACTTAAACACAGTTCCATTTAGCGCTTCTAAAACAAGTAGTCATAAATCTTTCAAGACCTCAAGCTCAATTCATTCAAGCGCATCATTGTCAACTTCTTCACCAAATTTTCCTTCTCATGACTGGCTAACTTCTCAAGAAGATTCTGCCTGCTTGGAATCTAGATTATCAGGCCAGTCGACACCTCATGCAACTAACGTGAACCTAAGTATTCAGGTCCCACTTGCAACTACACATCCACTAGAAGCGCTTTACAAAAAATCTAAATCTCAGGAAACTTCTAATAACTCTACGTTTAAATTCTTTACATCTAAAAGCGAAAGCGATAGCAACGATTTTCGATCACCTTCACCTGTTCAACAACACATATCTGTTCCCCTCACGCCTTATACCCGCCGCGATATCGAACATCGGACCGTCCGTAGCGCAGCACCGACACCTGATACTGCACACGCAAATAAGTGCTTTAAATGGTCAAAATCAAATGATGATGATTTTACCGAGGAAGATGAAGATGATGACAAGCCTGAGAAAGATGCTAGTGTCAATGCTGTAATTGGAACATCAGGCAATGCTCATAAATTGTCTGCAGAAACGAGATTAAAAGAAGTTCAGAGCGAGTTTCAAAAGTGGTTCTGGGAAAACCGGGGGCATGCCAATCGGAACTGGAAGCAGCGTCGCCGGAGTGCATTAAAAGAGCGGCGGCAGAGTTCGAAGAAAGCCCAGTAAGTTTTCTCAAGTTACGGTAAGATGGTTGATAGAAATAGACCTTTAACTATTGTCAGTATTTAAGTTTCGCTGTATTCAGGAGGCGACAGTTACGAATTTATATCCTACGTATTCTTCGTATTACTCCAGACTACACTTAATATTATTAACCCACGATACCTCATCATCAAGACATATGAAAACCTGACATCTATCTCATGATATGAGGCGTTTAGATCTAGAAACATCATGGCTAAGAAGCCAAAAATTGTGGCATACTTATGCAGGTGATTCAAAATGCGCGGTCCTATCAAACTAGTACAGCCCACAGCGGTCTTTACGACGGCCCTTCACTGAGCATAAATGATGTATTTCACATATATATTGAAATATAATCCCCTAGTTAGTGGGAGTTGTTAGTCAGAAGAAGCTTGTGCAATCATGAGTGATAAAAAGATGTGAATTCGACAACTCTTCAAAGAGCAATTATCAGACTCTTTTTAATCCTAATATATAGCCCGCTTGTGATCTCGTACTAACAGCAGTAAATAACACAAGTCTAGGGTACATGCAATCTCCGTTGGCTGGACACCAGTCGGCTGGGACTAATTGTTATCGAATCTAGCAAGAACGACTAAGTGTATCCCAACTCCAAAATAATAAGAAGCCCAACAACTAAACTAGTCGTCAATAACTGCCATTAATTATCACCTGACTTATCTCCGTGTCCCATATTTTCAAAATTTTATAGTGTTATAATTAAATAAGCAATGTGACTTTATTAAAATAAACAGCTCAAATTAGAAAAATTTATAAGCGCGCCATCAGAAATTATTGACTCATCTTCACGGGTTGGTATGGATAACTATTATCCAATAGATTCTAGCAGCGACCTATCAGCTCTAGGAAGCCGGCTAAGACTAATGCTCCACCCCCCAGCTTTGACCGTGTAAAAATTCAGTACGCTCCAAATATCTAGCATAGCCAAGGACCACTGTAACCGGATAGAAGTTAAAATCAAACATAAGCGATTCTAGGATAGATGACTTATCATCAATGTCGATTGTACCACTCTTTTTTTTGCATCAGATTTTAATTGCGTATGCAGCTATCTAGCTCTGACACAATATCAAAGAAAAGTAGAGAATAGATGATTCAACGTAAAGGAAGAGCACTCATGCCTCAGATTTCATTTGCAAGTACCACTGCGAAGTTATTGCGGCTTTTTCTTCACCCCAAGTCAACCCTCATCCGTGAATACCCACTCAGGGGAACGTCTCAAGAACCCTGAGTTGTCCAGACATGCCTCCGTCATCTTTCAACTTTTCTCCGCGCGAAATATGGTCTGAGATGTCTCCTTTCCAAGTGGAGTAGGTGCCCAGGCTACTCAAACCATACCATAGAACATCACCAGGAGGCGAATCATAACACCTTCCATCGTTTGCTTGTGTTTATAGTGTTAGCTGCACTCTCGCAACCGAAGTCTTGGCGCGCACAAAGCTGAATTCGTAAAACTCTTGCCAAAATTCGTGATTTCACGCCCTTCGAGGTAATATCCTTTCTTTGCATCATTTTGTAAACTTGTCCTGATCCCTCTCACGTCCATCCCAAAGAACTGTCTCCCAGATTTGTGCGCCACGCTTTGCTTCCTCCGTCGAGTATCAATATCGGCGTGGTCGTGTATTAGGTGGTCAGCTGAAGCCAGAGAATAGTCGATGTGAAGTGTGGTCATTGAGATGAGGATTTACTAGGTCGTACTTGTAGACTTGATGAGGCTTAGGTAGGAGCCAAACTCGTTGGGTGCGAAAAAACGACGTTGTGGAGTAATTTGAATCATTGCCTCGTGGGCCAGCTTTGATATTGCAAATTTTTCTGAACTTGGCTCTGGGAGAATATTTCACTCCAAGGTTCATAGAGGACACCGCGTACAGGTGTTCAGTCTTTGCCCTCCCCTACCTCTCTTCTATGAGTCCGCAAACTTCTAAAAAATATTACCTCATTTCGGTGAGCGATGAAGCAGTGGCCCCAAATGATAACGGGAGCTTACCTCCGTCATGGAGACATGATCTTAATTTAGTTACAGAATTTTTACGAGCCCCTGTCTGTTGTGGTCAATTTGATTTACAATCTTAATCTCTTCGTTGAAATTACCAGCAGTAAGTATAAAAGTTGCAGCTCTACATCCCTATGGGGCAAGTACTTTTCCAAAGCTGCGCGAGATGTTGTAGTATCTTTGAATTAACAAGCTCATCTTTTGTTTTAGCACCGTATGGATGCAGGCTGGCGCACATGCGGAGGTCAAGCGACTCTATAGTATCTTTCCTTCTATGAAACATCTTGAGATTTAGTCAGTAACCACTACTTATTGGTTGGATTGATTTTTTCGGTAATTTTTCCAGATTTCTCATGAGTTTATTTGCTAGTGATCTACCATCGTCCCGTACTCCCCAAAAGTGTAATCCGTAGAGCGTCTCGGGCTGCATCATTGTCGAGCAGAATAGCCTCGAATAGCATAGAGAAGGGCCCTAGACCAATAAGATTACCTAAGATAGTGCTTTGAACGTAGCTTCCCCAGCCTATGCTACTTGTGCCACTATTGTGCCTTATCAAAGGCGACTATCAAAGATCATAGCTAGGATTTTTATTTTGGATTTAGTGTAAGTTTAGTGGATTTCCACGTTTAAGCCCTCCTGAGAATCTCTGGGGTTTTATTCTCTCCCAAAAGTGCACCAACTGCTATTTTTCCGGAGCGGATTCTGCCACGTATCTCTTAGCCCAAATGATAGAGCGGCCATGAGCTTTCTTCCAAGGCCTGCAATTCTCTTGAAATCGATGTCTACGCGAAACTAATGCCGTATCATTAACATGTCCAAAAGCCATGACCGAGACTCCGGAATTTGAAGCGACCCAGGCAGTTCCTAGACGTAGAAAGAAAATAGAATAGGTGAAAGTCGTGTGTTACGGCGTGCGCTAATAAGACTGAAGATCGCCGTCTGCCGAAGGTAATGTATTAATAACTGGTAGAATTACAGTTGCTAACGAAGGATACTCACATATAACTCGACTGGCGAGGTGCTAGGTGGTCAAGGGTCGGAGAACTACAGGATAGCCGAGAGATACGAAGCCAAGAAGTTGAGTTGCTGAGCAAGCGATCAAGGCTGATAACGGAGCCGGCAAAGACGAATTCTTCACCTTCCAGTGGTGCTGGTGTAATCGCTTAGTATGCTCTGCATATCTGGGATAGCCAAGAAGAATTGCATCCAAATCCAAATCGAAGTCGAAAGCAAACACATGCATATCTCCATTTGACGACTTCTCAATCATGCAGCACTCACCATTATCTTCTGAGTCCTCAACCTCTTTCTTACCACATATCACCTCGCCTCGACGAACGATAAAGGCGTTACCCCAATTGCAAACAGGAGCTTGCCTCATTCATCACCGGCCATCACTCACTACAAATTTATGACGCTACGTATACCCGCAAGGAGGAAATTAAGTCATAATTTACAAAGTTGGGGTCTTGGTTTATGGGGGACTGTTGCTCTAATGGGGTTATACATCTTGAGGAAGGACAGGCGGCTGAGATGTGGAGTGAGAGGGGAAAGAGGTCTCTGATGACCATGCTTGGGCTGACATTTTCGAGGAGTTTTCAACTTTGGATTACTTGTGGGCGCCAAGACCGAGATTTCGGCTAATTAGCCAGAAGGGCTTCTTCTGTCGATGAGTCAACGGCACTCCCCAGCGCCCTGGACGTCACAAAAGAAGTTGGGCTAAGCTACCGTACAGCAAACATGCTCTGTCAAGACTTTTCTGATATTTCAGCACGACCTTCAGGAAGGAGTTGGAAGGAGGCTAGAAAGGCAGAGAGTGAATTTCCCGAGGTACCCACAAGTCCGCAGCGCCCAGCTGGCTGGCCTCTTCGAACGCATCAGAAGGATCACCATGTCTTCGGATCTAGTCCTAATGTCGGTATTAGGAGAGTACCGCACCCAGTGGTATTTGCGATTTTTCCCGGCTGCCATACACCCGCAAATGGCCATCGTTTCGTTGGCTGGAGAGGGGAGATAATGAAGGGCAAAGGGCTCCTCTAAGTGTATGATCGAATGAGGACTTGTGAGGGGTGGTACTGTTTGAGGGGAGCTATGTGGAAGGCATAGGAGGGGATATACTACAGGTATAGGTATCCTTGGCCTGTAGGCAGAGAGGACCTGCATGTCCTACATAGTCATAGACTCAGACAGGACAATAAAATGAATTAATAATGTGACATGCCGCGAGTACTTGAAAGCTTTACTCATAAAACTAGTCTCTATGCGAACATTATGAGGAGATGTATGGAAGAAAAATGATATGAATTTGGTTAGGCGAGGTAGCTGGCCAGCCGTGAGATATTTTTTGACCGCCTACTTCTGGGATGTCATCTGAGACCGCTAAGCTCACGCTATTTTATAAATTTTGTAACATGATCCAGACTAGATTTCATCACATGTTAGGTTTCTTCTCGTCTCAGTATTTATAGCGTTGGAAGAAAGTAGGTTGTCCTGTGCTTAGCCCCTTTAGCCGTGCCACAGAGCATGATTGGCATACTTATCAGGAAACTGGGGAACCGTCCTGTAGCAGGTGAAGAATATTTACGGGTATCAATAAATCAGTAGAAACAACCTGATTCTTTTCTTCCGTACATCGGTCCCCAGAAGTTATGACTTCTCTAGATGGACCGTGCGTTTAACTAGCTAATTTAAGGTAATCTATTACTGGACCCCATATATCCAAATGTGATCCAAACACCAAATAAACATTAGATACTTCCTAATGTCTAACAATACTACACTTCATTACTCGGATATTGCACAGATGTACACGGGTTAAACTCCTCCTTAATACTTCGCGGGCTTACGAATCTGGCTAAAAGATTCATGCTACCCGCTTTATCATTAGTTCCACTGGCCCGAGCCCCACCAAAAGCCTGCTGTCCTACCACTGCGCCAGTGCTCTTACAGTTGATGTAAAAGTTTCCTGCAGAGTTCCGTAAGGCGTTTTCAGCATAACGAATAGCTTTACGATCAGTTGCGAAAATAGAGCCAGTAAGACCATAATCTGATGTGCCATCTATAAGTACGCAAGTAGATTGAAAATCTTCCGAGGGAGATAACTTGTCTCCGTATACATAAATAGTGAGGACTGGGCCGAAGTGCTCGATTGATAGCATAGGATGTTTAGGATTTTTAGTTACGTATATTGTTGGGTGAATGAAGTATCCTTGGGATTTATCATACTTGCCTCCACAGAGCAATTCAAGTTCGTCGTCATCCTTAGCGGCATCAATGGTATTGGATAGTTTTTCAAACGATCGTGCATGAATGACAGGGCCGATAAAGTTCCTAAAATCAGTAGGTGGCCCAACTGCAAGGAATGAAGTTTCCGCCATGAGTCTCTCTTTAAACTGCGGCCAAATTGATCTTGGAACATAAACACGCGAAGTTGCGCTACACTTCTGGCCCTGATATTCAAATGCTCCACGTACTGTCTGGATAGCAGCGTTTTCAATATCAGCAGAAGGGTGTATCAAGTGGAAGTTTTTACCCCCAGTTTCAGCGACAATTCTGGGGTAGCCTAGATACCTTGATCGGGCAACACCAATAGCTACAGCCTCATATAGTTTTCGAAATACAGCAGTACTCCCGGTAAAGTGTAAAGCGGCTAAACTTCTATGCGCTAGAGCCACTTCGGTTGTTTCCTCGGGAGGTCCTGGGATAAACTGGATAACATTTTTCGGCAGCCCAGCCTCTAAGAGGATGTTGTACAAGAGCCAGCTCGAGGCAATAGCTGAATCAGAGGGTTTCCAAACAACCACATTCCCCATCAAGGCAGGTGCACAAACTAGATTTCCCGCGATGGCGGTGAAGTTGAATGGCGAGACTGCATAGACAAAACCTTCCAATGGTCTATACTCCATCCTGTTCCACACACCCGGTGAGTGATGACAAGGCTGCTGAGAATACAATTCTTCTGCATATTGTACATTGAATCTAAGGAAATCCGCCAGTTCGGCTGCTGCATCAATCTCGGCCTGCCATGCATTCTTGCCTTGGCCCAGCATTGTTGCGGCCATAATTTCATACCGGTACTTGCCAGAAACCAAGTCTGCAGCCTTCAAAAAAATTGCTGCTCGTTCGGCAAATGAGAAAGACTCCCACTCAGACTTGGCACTAAGAGCAGCATAGATGGCATCCGTAACATGAGAAGGAGAGGCATTTGAATAAGAAGCAACAGAGGAGGCATGGTTAGAGGGATTGGGCTGATAAGAAATGCGACTGGTTTTAATCTGACCAAGTTACTACCTTTCAATCTATTAGGATTTCTCGACTCTGACCTTCAAACCATTCACCATGATTGGTACTTCAATCGGTGTTCTTTTCTGTAGATGTTCGAGGGCAGAAACGAGATTTTTCCTTTGGGATGAGTTCTTTGCGTAGGTATGCTACCCAGACTTGTTACGCCCGCCAGTGTGAGTAATATTTTCAGCTTACGTTTGGCTCATTTAGAGCTTTAGGTATTTTGAATGAAGCATTCGTTGCATTGTAAAATCTAGCCCATGATTGGGAATGAACTCTGATCATACCCTTACTGGTGCAACTTTGGAAACTAGAGATTCGAGAGAGCATTGTAGAGAAGCTTTGATGAGCTATAGGATATCTGGGTGAGACAAGAGGCCGATATGCTATTGCTGTTCTTTAAATAGGCAAATGGATGTCATGTCTTTTCGGCTAGGAGCGGCTTGAATGTCGGCTGATCGAGCGATGACACCAAGTAGTCTGGCAGCTTTACGCCAACGTCCGATGCAGCATGAAACTACATGGCCCGTGGTACTCCAAACTGATATCTGACTAATCTACATGCAGATCCTTATGGCCTGTATAATCTGTGCCCTCCAGAATATACTTCTTGCCAAGAGTAGCCGCCTCAATGATTCTCAAGATACTCTGATGATCGCTGATGTATATTACCTGCATCCTCTCAATTGTATAATTTTGGTCCGAGGGTATTTGAGCCACTTCTTATACGGTGTTTGAAATTACATGATTTACCTTGAACCTGAAGTACTCTATAAGCGACTGTGAAAACGAATGGCCGCTTTTGAATTGTCTGAAAAGATGGCTATTTTTTTAATTTCATCATTTGGAGTGGATCCAGCCTGCACTAGCTATGCCACACTTAGCCGCCCATGTGCGAGAAAAGTGAAATATTTAATAGTTCTCCCTGAAAAACAAATAGCTATGTTACGACTTCGACGCCTTCGCCATATTAGACTCATCAGGGACTTCATAAAAATTATGTTCTGCTGTATTCTACAAACGTGGCGTATCATACCATGTTAGCAGCCTGCTCTGATTACCGCAACGCCTAAAATATTCTCCACGTGGAGACCACTCTCGCGTGAAGCAGGGAGATCACGCCGAGAATAGTTTATAGAACTCCTTCTTCAGCTTACTTCAGTGTTCAAGCATTATCATCTGATTCCACTGAGACATACAAATACACAGGTAGATCCAGGCTGCTTCGCTTTTATCCATTTCGCTCATAAATCTTAAGACAAACGCTGAAAACTTGTCTGCGCCGACCTCTGTCTGACGGCTGGTAAGCCGATAGATTTTTTATTTTATTACGAATAGGTCCTAAGCTAACATACTTTATTCAAAATTGGTGAAGGACTGGTGGAGCCGGCAAGGTTCCCTGTAACTTTTCCTACAGCCTAAACTCGTTTCAACCTCGTGAATTGCTGCCAAAGGTGTGTGTGTGTGTTTATTGTGCTACTTGAGTCTATGACTATCTAGCACATTGGGCTCCTCTCTGACCCAGGCCACACCTTGTACAGTGCTCCTATCCTCTTTTGTTACTTGTAAGATCATTGATATATTCCCCTTGATGAATAGCCATTCAGCTCAGTATTTACCCGTGGAATTCAGCCACCTTTTCCACGGAACCTTAGACCCAAAAAAAATAAAAATGGTAGCAATGGAAACTGCGTGCGCGGGAAAAAGTCTCAAAAAACCTGCAGCCCCAGCCAGGCGAGGCCTAGAAACCGAGACCATATGAGGTGCGCATATTCATCTATATCGCTCTTCCTTGTAACATTAGAGGCAAACTTGATCCAATCCACCATCTCCGTATCGGGTACTGGGTCCGCTCCGGAAACTCATCGGATGGCTTCTCCTCCTTGATCAAGTGTTGGTGATGAGATGTGCTTCGACCATACCGTCTGATCTGATCGTGGTTAGCTTCATGATAATGATGATAGGGGGGATGTGTTAAGAGATGAGAACGAAACAGTCCAGGAAAGCGATAGGGGATCCTCATCGAAGTGAGGACTGTGTTACTCAATCTCAGCTCTGCAGACTCTACAGTGAGAGCTGGAGGTTCGTAGGGGACACCACTGACAGCTATTGAGGATAGTCCCCCCGCAGCCAAAGGTGCAGCTGATTAAACAGAAACGAAAAACCAAGAAAATCTAAATAACTCAAAATGACAGAAGATTCATCCACATTGGACTCCACCAATTTGCTCCTCACACATTCCGTCTTCCGTCACACCTTTCGGATGACAAATTTACCCATTCTCAGCTGAGAGCAAGAGATGGGCTAGCAGGCACCTTTGGTCCAGCCGGTATCCTGCTATTTGTTAGTAGATGCCTTGAAAGAGACATTGTAGAGGTCTCTAAATCCTCAAGCTTCTTCTTCAGCTTCCAGGGCTCCGAAACCTGTTGCCTCGGCCATCGAAACATTCTTCGGCCTTTTTAGCTGCAGCCCGAGCTCGTGCCACTTTCGTGAACTTCTCTTGCCAGATGCGGCGGATCCACGCGAGCTACTATTTTGTCACCGATCCGGACTTTCTGGGTCTGGCTTGGTAGTCCCGGTAAACCGATCGGTGGGGACCCCACAGATGCGACACTTGGTGAGGGCCTTGCACTCGGCTTCCAAGTGCATTTTAGAGCCGCAGTTCCAGCAGACAGGAGTTCGGGAGCAACCACGGGTGGCGTGGAAGCCCAAACAGCGTTTGCACTGTTCGATTGATCAACGAGGCTGGATCTTTGTAGCTGCTCTAGACTCGTCGAGAATGCGGAAGCCCACGCGAGATGCGGAGTTCCGAGCAAAGAAGGCTTGCCAATATCTGTACGGCGCCCCGGGACGGTATGTTCCGTGCGGTCGCACCTGAATTGGCAACTGTCGTGTTTTGCGGTAGATCTCCCATCAGCATCGCACGTATGAATACAGTCCATACTTTTTACGGTCGTGGGGACATTCGCAATCCGAAAGGCGACAAGGTTAGAGGCTTCTTCTAGCTTGACGTTGGAGTCCGATAATTTCGGTGCGGCATCCAAGAGCCTTTCCCTTTCATTTTGGTCCCCTGTCAGAATCGCAAGGCCGGTTCTGACTCGGTTTATGGAGCTGGCTTCACCCACGATGCACTGCAGCCCATCACATATCTATTTCCGTACAGCGCTAGGTGAAAGCTTGCGCCACGGATGCTCATTTTCTAGTCGAAGGAACAATCGTTTGTCGACTTTCACCTTCAGAGCATCTTCCTTTAAAGGCTGTGCCGCAACCTGCGGCACAGCCTTTAAAGTAGGGACTGCTTTCTGCCGCATTCCGTTTTTGGCCACCGTGACCCAGGTGCTTTTCACAGGCAGCGCTGGGACGGCAGGAATCGTTGTGCTCCTGACGTCGGGAGCCCTTGGGTTCGGGTTCGCCGGGCGAGGAGGGAGGACGAGTGGCGTGGAGGCCGGGCCCGTGGCCATTTATTGCGCGATGGCGGCGCGTAGGTAGACTCTCATGGAGTCTACGAATTGTCTATTTGACCCGTTGGTCAAAGGAAGAAGGGTGGATTCGATGCCAGAGATGGCGGCGGAACAGAGGGCTAGATTTGCCGCTATTTCGGCGACGCGTCGTTGTTCGGCTTCGACAATTGGTCGAAGTTCCGGAGGGCAATCTGCTTTCGTGGCAGCTTTGAGCTGCGTCGTTGATTTTGCTGCTGCTTTTGTTACAGCGTTTTTTGACGGTTCGGACGTGTTCAGAGGAAGTTTAGATTATTCTCCGATCCTGTGGGGGACGGGGGATGGTTGAGGACATTCCTCAACAGTTTCAACTGACCCGATCATGTCAGTATCAGGTTCAGTGACGGCGGGGAGGGCTTTTCTTTCCCTTTGATTGAGACCTTGCTCATCTCCGCGCATTTCGGAGACGGGGCAAGGCCAGGAACTTGTTCGAGAGCCCTCGGATGGACTCTCATGTTGTCCAACTTGACGTTGGGACGCTTTTTGCGAACTCGAGGCATGGTGAAAATGCCTGAGCTCGGTCACAATTCAGAGATGGATGCGACGAGAATGAGAAGGGAGGAAAGAAGGAAAAAATGAATTTTCGAATTTCTCGAACTGTGCGTTTGGTTGTTCATTATCGTGCCAGGTAAAGTGATTACCGTTGCACTCCTACTGGATCTTGAGCATGAATGGAGCCAGGCTAGATCAGGTTAATTACCATTAAGTACATTTACCTTGTCTCACCTGAATTACTGAACCACCTAAGACTTCACCCATGTGTTGAATCATGTCAAGCCCAACCGTCCAGAAACCCGCTGTATACACGCCATAGCGGATATTACTCCTCAGCCTCGGCCACCACGCGCCCGAGCCCTTGACACTTTCGCGATATGTGACTCTTCCCCTTGATACAATCTCAGCTTTGGCTCATCACATCCAGGGGTAGTTTTCTTCATTGGAAGCCTCCTCAGTTTGTTTTTCCTTTTGTTACTTCATGTACCATCCATCTATCCTTCATCCAATCTCTTCATCCTAGAAACTTTGTAGAATGTCCACCCCTCTGGCCTTGACCCGTCGCTGCCGTACCCCTAACCGTGGAGGTCGGAAATGTGACTGAGAGCTCAAGACTGAGACACCCGTGCCCCAGCCTTTGTCGAATGCTTTAGTTAGTATGCCGGCGAAATGTCGTACGTATTTCGTCGGTAGCCATTCGTCGCAGGTCGAGTTGTTGGCGCCCTTGGCCGAGGTGAGGACGCATTTTAGGCCGGTATTTCGACCGTACCTTCACAGCGACTTGCAGTTGCGGAGGGTCGGAAATCCTCTTGCTTCTTAGTTGGTGATTTGAGTTTTGGAGGTAAGAGATTGCATAGGTAGATGGTGAGATGATTATGGAGAGGGCCGCGAGACGAGTTTGGCTGGGAATGAGCTTCCAGAGAAAAAGAAAATAAGATCTTGAAGGTGTCGGTTGTTTTGATACGAACATCAGACAGGTTATAGCCTGTCTGCGGTTCGTATCTGGGGTGTAGATGGTTGATTTTGTTGAGCTGTGCAGTCGTGAAACCTCTGCAAATCGGATTTTCGACCAAAAAGAGCCAATACCACTCCTTCCGATCGCCAACTCGATGAAAACTCTCAAATTCATCCCTTGTCGTGATTGAATCTCGGCTATTGGGGAATATTCCACCCCAGGTTCGTAAAGGACACCACTTACAGATGTTCAGCCTTCGTTCCTCAGCCGGACCTGTCTGGATTCGGTGGTTAATACATTGCATTGATTAATTTTGTTGATCGGTGAATTATGACATTCGGATAAAGTATTATCCGAGTATAAGCCACAAGGAAATTTTACTGCGCAAATTCACTATACGAATAACCATAAGTGCCCAATTCTACTGAACGACTGTTCCAGCATCTTATACAAAGTCTCTCGTAACTTTAAGTGCACTATTAGACTTTTTGTGCATGACCTTTGTCATACAAACATCTACCTTTTATATAATTATTAAGATTGGTTAGGAACTCATAAATTTGATTAAAGTGGTAAAAATCCATGAGTCTTACCTTTGCGGCTCATATTATTAAGTAAAATTTTATCCTTTAGTGATTCTTTTTTAGTAAAGCTGAGTCGGGATGCAAGCCAATGATCATGTAAAGACTGTCTTGCTACCACGTTTAACAAGACTGAATAACTCGGCCTCAGAAATGTGTTGATATCATGATGCAAGCCCTGATAGTGAATTCAGAGTAGTGAATTTTAATTATGCTTAAAGCTAGGTTAGATCGCCTTATTTAGTTAACACAAGATTTTTAGCTTGAATGTTCAAATTTTTAGACCTGCAAATAATGGTATGGCTAGAATACATAGGTTCCACGATCCTACGTGAGGTACAGTGATAGGTAAGTTCAGATCGCTACCAATGCTTTGATCTATACCTTTATAAGCTCGGTTAGATTCATGGTTCGTCATTAATCCCTGCTTCTTATTGGCTTTCACCGACAAGTTGTGCAAGTGCAAATAGATATTTATCAATGACATCCATTCTTGTGTAGCAGCACAGCCTGGCCCAAAACTAAGGCGATTATATATTCCATAGACTGTCTTTGAAAAAATGATCTCGAAATTCAAGATAACTTGTCAGGGGCGTCTCTATATGTTCGGCTTGTGTCCAAGTGGAAGAACAGTCGAGGGCACGAAGGGGGTGAGGTGCAGATATCCCAGGCCTTCTATGAAGACAGTTCGTCTTCTTCTTCGGCACTAGCCTGGGCCTAAAACTTATTAGCAAAAGCGAGAGGCCGCAACAGAAAATATGTGGAGTTCGACATACAGCATAATTAGCCATTTGTTCCTCGTATCGTGTTTTATCCTTCATTGCCATGTCCGTGTAAGGGATGCGTTGCTTTTCACTAAGGGCTTTCCATCGCTCTCCAAGCATCTTTCCAACCTGGCCTTTGACAAGTCAATTAGCTGAAATTTAGTGCATGGTAAGCGAGTTATACCAAATGTGATTCCCGGATTCTCTAATCTTACGTTCTCGCGCTGTTCGTTTGCGAAGAACATGTAAGCAGAGAGTCCACGCTTGGGTGCATTGGGGTCTATTTCATCAATTAGAAATACCACATTAAAATTCTTGTAACGTGCCTTTCTTCTTTCTTTCTGGTTTAGGCTTTCCGACCTTTCGGGTGACAGATTTTTCTTTAGGCATATTTGCTTTATTTGGCTAAATTTTGACGCAACTTGCTGTTAGTACGGGTATGAAAATAGGCCGAAATATCGTGGGATGTAGCTTTGTGCCTTGGTTGGCGAAGGGCGTAAATAGACAAAATGATTAGGGAATTATTGCTTTATTGAACAAGATGTGGGCAGTATATGAAGGCATGGGTAGGCCGAATCGCGTTTAATATTTAGTTTTTGATGGTTCTGTGACCAAGATTAAAATACCACGACAGTGAGTGCGTGTATTCAGGTCTGGCGACTTAAAGTAACCAAATTCTATAGTTCGTTTAAGAATGAGAATCATGCACTTACGGGAGCTGACAATTGTTGACAACTGATGAAGGGCTACTACCTAGAAAGTTTTGACAGGGTCAGCCCCTTAGCCCAAGTCTAAGTGATGAATTAGATAGGCTTATTAATGTTGGTGAAGTCGGTGGGTAGGTCGAACTTCCTTGTGAAATTCTAAGCCCGGATTTCGGAGCTTCACGATTGAACGGTAAAACAAATACATCGATGAGCATGATTTGCATATTTATTACTGATGTAGCGTGTAGACAATAACAATAGTAGCTTGTGGTTGTGCGGACGTTGGTAGGATTGGGAGAGTGTATGCGACTTATTTTCGCGTCGTTGCTTATCGGAGGGTAGAGGGAAGTGATAGCTTACCTGCGAGTGAAATTTTGTGTGGATGAGATTTAGCTGCGCAGAGGAGGGAGAAGAGTTATGTGAGAGGAACTGGGCGACTGCGGAGGGGGGCGGACAAGGTCAGAGGGTTAGCTAGTTTCTTGGAGAACGGTGTGATTGCGCTAAGAACCAGTCTTCCTGCCACGCATAAATAATTCAGGCAGGCTGGAACCGACCAGTGATGAGACGCCAATTTCTCTGATACCTCAGGCAATGACGCAAAAACTAAATAAGCTTTTGAGGTTGCAACTTAGTACCAACAGAATTGCAGATATGACACTAAAATCAAGTCTAAATGATCACGTCGGGAATAAATATAGAGGGCATTAATTTAGATATAGTCGCAGCATCTGTCACTGTATTTTTACAAATCCTCGCTTTACGACAAGCAAGCCTCTCATGGCGGTGAACGAAAATCGTAGAAGCGTCCGTATAGGTCCAGGGTGCACGTGGCCTAATCTTAGAAGCTATGTTTATAGAATAAAGTTAAGTATTCTTCTAGTCACGTCATAGCTCTATCTACAGGATACCGTTTCGGTTTTCCTGCGAAAGTATCTCGATCCTGTGGCATTGCCACGTATTTAAAATTTGGAGTCTTTCCCGTAATGTTTAGGGGCCAATGCAAAAAAAGTGAGAATTAGGGTCGATGATGCAGTGTTAAATGCCTGAGGGGCCAAGAATTAATGTCAAATTGCTACTCATCATCTAAAACCAGCAGCAGCAACTCTGGATCTCGTGCCCATGCTACACCACTACCAGCAACCGCAGCACTTGCCGTTTCTTTCATCATTTTCCATTTCTGGCGGCTGGCATAAAGCATGCTTTCCATGGCAAATATTTCTTTCTGCACTGCGGTATCCTCAAAACTACTGTGATGTTGCGGATATCTCCCTTTCTCCGCCAACTCTAGCATGGTTGCCGCTAAATTAGTATTCTCTCTCGCTATGCGGATATTGTCAGCTTCCTTCTCCAGTAGTTCTGCCATCATCTTTTCCTCTTTTTTCGCCAGCTTTGTCAAGCAAAGCGATAATTCGTCGCGTCGCCTCAAAAGAGGTGATAAACGTCTGCCAACGCGCGTTAGCCCAGAGACATGAAAAAGATAGAAGAATGGATTTGTGTACTACCTGTCACTAACTGATTCAGATGTGTCAGCTTGAGCAGACTCTAGTAGAGGATTTGCGATTAAAATGCTCTCTACAATATTTTTACGTATTTGAAATGCAGCTTTGGCTTTCAACAATTCATTGTGAGCATCAACAATCCCTGTTGAAGTAACGATCTCGAGATCATCTACTGGTGTGAGAATTAGACCATTGTTACTGGTTAGAAGGGCATGCCTTGAGGTTGTTGATCTCGGACATTTAGCAGCGCAAGTTCTAAACACAAGTTCTCAATGCGATTGTAGCACCTAAGTACCCACTCCTCTAGTTCGCTTAGCTGGGGATTCGCCGTAACTTGCTCGATCTTGACGCCTTCCATGTCTCGATGTTGCTTGCGTGATGCCCTCTTTAGTCATCCAAGGCAGCAACAAACCAATGCTGTAACCGCGCGCTTAGTTAAATGTTTACGCGCTGTGCACGAGGTGACATTATACGAAAAGGTGTATATATATAAATCATTGATAGTCATTCTTCTGGTTCCTGCCCTTGTGTGTTTTGTATGGACCATCATTTAAACATGCCGCGACAGCTCATAGGGGTGTTGCTCTTCAGTAGGAAATCCATTGTATACAGTGCAGAAGAAGAGAGCGTAGGAGATGTCTATGAAGGTGTACATCGCACATTCTGGCCAGTGTTTGCTGGCTGAAGCCGAAACTTTTAATTCGTATGTCCGTTAATGAACGTGCCCCCCAAAGGTACTAATATAGACAACAGCTTAGATTCCCTAAAGTTATGGATTTCCAAAAATAGTAGGGTGGATACACAAGATCAAATTGCCTTAAACTCTCACGGGAAACATGTCAAATTTGATAGTTTTTCTAAAGAAGTAAACATATTCGCATCTTCCACTGGATCTAGCTTACAGGCCATAGAAGGAGATATTCATATTTGATAGACGTATAATACAATCAACCTCGACCAGTGGGCCAAAAACATCAATCTACGATAATTGCACAGCCACCATCTATCAAGTGTCAAAGCCTCCAGAGTCAGTCTCGGACCACAATGATATTGAGGCATGGAAAGATTTACTCAAAAACCGACAAGAATGGGCGCGCAGTATTGCAACCGACTGTCTTCGAATGCTAGATGAAGTTCGAGCCCGACGTTTTGAAATGGATGTTATTATCAAAAGTGCCTCCACCGCTGCGCGCAACATCCAAAAGCATATAATAGCCCTAGACAACAAAAATGTACTAATTCAGAGCTGGGTCGAACATGTTCGCAAGGTACAGGGGCTGCCGAATATAGATTGGGATGTTATTCTAGAGTCACTACGAACTATAGTAGCTGGTGAAGAAATAATTAACTTTATCACACGCTGTCAGCCTAAAAGACAGCAAAAGCCCAATTTGGGAGAGCTGATAGATATTGAAAAATTCAATAGAGCAAAAATGCTTGCCCAAAAGTTACCACAACAGCTCCTCCAAACTAGTGTTGATCTCAGAAAAAAGATAGACGAGATCTACTCACACTCCGACAGAATTTTTGATATTGTCTCCAAGGAAATGCCTGATAGATCTCAAGAAAAAGTAGCTTTGGAGCCGGTGCAAATATCGAAAGATGTTGAGGCTCTATCAAAGAAACTATATCTAGAATGCGACAGTATCCTTCAAATCCGGAATTCCAATCTAATCTTACAAGCATCAAACTCTACATCAGTGCATACCAAAACGATAATCCCTAATCTAATGAGCAGAACAATAGAAATTGACAATTTTCGCCGGCAGGTCACAAATACACGTAATTCTTTGGCTTCACAATCGATAGAAGTCATGCAACGTATAGCTTTTCTGACCTCAATGATAACCGACGTGACGGCGCGATTGACAGCAATAGAACCTTGTGAAGATTTGGTTGATGCAGTGCAAACACTGACGGACGTAAAATCGATACCTGTGACATATGCATCTTTTCTGGCTGAAGGTATTAGGCGTAAGCGGTGGAATGAAAAGATAGAAACAGAATTATCTACCCTTACTAACGAAATGGCACTATTCAGGGAAGAGGAGACCAAAAGACGGTGTAAATGGCAGAAGAACGTGGGTAGTGTACTCTGGGGAGAAAAAGTCGAACAGAATGTGTCCAGGTTAACAGTCAAGGTTGAGAGTTCAGGTGATGATTGGCCCGAAATATCAAAGCAACACCTCACAGAACTCCTTGAAATTCTACAGGCAAGCGATTCACAGTCTTCTGTTGCAATAGATGTCTCAAATATAATATCAAGCCTCGATAATCCTACCAAATCATTATCATTACGAGCCAAAGTCTCGTTTAAAGCTGGAAGTCTTCATGAGAATTCACTGGGAAATAGTAGATTATTATTTAGAGGTGACCCGGAGCTCGTTTGTATTTTACAAGAAGAGAACGAAAAGACAACAAGAAAACTGAAGACTGCTGAAAGTCGAGTGCGTAGGCTAGAGAACCTACTTCATCAACAGACACAAGTCAACCGTATGTCTTTGGGAAACTTTCATCAAGTGCCATCCTATCCAACTTCTGATCCCTCAAACCATATTAATTTAGCCCGCTCACCTCGGCTTCCAGAAGTCCTTTCACGTCGCTCCTCAATTTCTTCTTGGATACCTTCAACAAACCAAGGAAATGAAGATAAATCTCATCAGCAAAGAATTTCTTCCCTCGAGAACGAGCTCTGCATCGAAAGAGAGCGCTCAATGGGCCTGGAAAGAAAAGTTCTAGATAGGAAGATAGTAGAAGAAAGTTTAAGGAATCAGTTTGAGGAAACTAATTCTACAAAAAGAGATTTACTTCAAAATTTTGAAGCTCAACAACGGGAATTCACAGAAGAGCGTAAGTCATTGATATCTGATATTAAAAAGCTAAAAGCTCAAAAGGAGGATCTCGAGGAGGAGCTTGACCGTTATGTAGATATCAGGGACGGCGAAAAGATTCGTATCTATGATGGTGAAAACAGTTTACCAGATCAACCTAAAGCCCAGTACAGTACAAAATTAGAGAATCAAAAACTGCCAGGTGTATGGGAATTTTCCGGAGATTCTCACAAACAGGTTGCGGGCGAGAGGAAGACCAAGAATTTGGTACTAAGAGAAAATGAAGATAGCGCCGCCCTTCTCGCTCGCGCTGAAAAAGCGGAAAAAAAGGCAGACCACTACTTCGAAGTTGTCCAAAACTTATATAAAGAGCTACGTTCAGAAAACTTCTTACCAGAGAATAATAGCTCTTCCGATGACTTAATTGGTTTATACAGGAGTTTATTCCATGAGCTTCAAATCGCAAAAAATGATGCACGCAATGCTAGAGCAGATCATGATATTACCCAGATAGATCTACTTGAACTGAGAGGAGAGATTAAACGGGTAAAGAATAAGCTTTCTGTAGAGGAATTAGACTCTTTTGGATTGCGTGAAAGTTTGGCTGAAAAATCCAAAAAAGTTTCTGCTCTTGAAACAAAATTGACCACTTTGCATCTGGAACTCACCGAAATCAGAGAAAAGTTTGCCGAGACCGAGAAAGAAATGAATACCCTGAATACTCAACTTGAAGAAGAGAGACTTCAAGTTTCCAAATTGATGGCAATTATATCTCAACGAACGTTACGTATCGAAACTTTAGAAGAAGAGGTCAGAGCCCAACATGAAAAAAACCAATCAGCACAGAATGAGAATGAGAAACTTTTATTACGACTCGAAAGCCGAACTTCTAAGGCGAAAGATCTTAGCCATCGAGTTTACTTTCAAAATGATCGGTTGTGTCGGCTCCTCGAACGGCTAAGCTATTCGGTCACGCGAGAAGGCCGATCCATGCTTATTCAGAGATTACCCAGGCTCGAGCGGTCTAATGTTAATGATTCACCAGACGTAAATACATCTATCCGACAAAGCTTTTCAGATACAATGGGAAAAAAACTACCTATAGAAAATAGTAGCCTTGGACTCGTAAACTGGATACACAACGATGATCTTACTGTTGAATCTGACAAATTTACTTCATTCTTAAGTACAGTGGGTAATCTTGATGTCGAAGCTTTCTGCGATACACTGGCCAAACGTGTCAAAGACCTCGAATACACAGCCAAGAAATATTCCCGGGATGCTCGCTCGTATCGGGAAAAGTCCCATTTTGCGCAGAAAGAAGCGCATGAAAAGATAGCTTTCAAAAACTTCAGGGAAGGCGACCTAGCATTATTTTTACCGACACGCAACCAAGCTACTGGCGCATGGGCTGCATTTAATGTGGGCGCCCCCCATTATTTCTTGAAAGAACAGGACTCCCATAAACTTAGGTCCCGAGACTGGCTACTTGCAAGAATTCATAGAATTGAACATCGAGTTGTTGATCTATCAAAGTCACCTTCAGAATCCCAACTTCATCAATCTGATCGAAGATCTTTCGGTGAGACGAGTGCTGGCGGCGATTCATTTGAGGATGATAATCCATTTGACTTATCTGACGGATTACGCTGGTATCTAATATATGCAGCTGAAGAAAAGTTAGGTGCCCCCACAACGCCAGGCTTGGGGAAAAGTACAGTCGCCAGCGCGCACATCGATGCAACAGGTAGCATTCGACGTAGCAAAAAGTCTTCGAGTAGTGGCATGGATGGAATTAATCGAACTCTAAGTAAAAATCTTGATACACGACGAGGTAGTAGCAATTCCAAAAAATCATTGCCCGCGACAAGCTCATTAATTAAAGTTGGTTCTACACCTTCCGATACGGTATCGTTGAAAACAGCAGCTACAACGCGGAAGGCTGGTGGTGACCCAGAGACTCATACTACACATCCGGTTAATAAGGAAGATGAAGTTTCTGATCGGATACTTGGCCAGGAACTTGAAAGCTAAGATTATAAATATACCTGCTCACATGCTCTGATGCTTGATTCCTGGTTTACACTGAGTGAATGACTTATGCATCACGTGCAGCGAACACTACACTTGGCTGTATTTAATGAGCAGTGGACATACTTTGTAAGTTCTTGATTGTCTATAATATACCCTTATCACAATCGATAAGGCTTGATTACCATCGTTCCCTATTGAATTTTGGCAGTAAGTTAATATTACAGCATCTATTGACCAGGGTGCAAATTTTGGTCTGATATTTCTTATTTTTTAGGCTTAGTATGTAATGATGGTGATGGCGATATCATATTGATTGGTTGGTTGGTTGGTTGGTTAAAATAAGCACTGTATTTTACCTAATGATAGTAGAACCGATGTGATTACCATTTTGTCCTGCTTCAATAGAGTATGAACCAGAAAATAAGTAGCTGTGATTGATTCGATGATGGAAGCGAGTTCGTGAGCACATGACACTAATAAGGTTGGCATTTACGGGCCAGGAGGTTAGAACTCTGGGTCCTCCATGTAAGCGATAGCAAAGTGACAGAGGGTAGCCTAGACGGCGGAAGCAAATTTTAGCACCGGCGCGCATGTGCGCCGCCGGGACTGCAGTGGGTGAGAAGGCATATGACTGCAGGGAACCGCGATGGGGCACACGCAACAATGAGAAGGCAACGACGGTCCCGCGCAACGGATAAAGGGACAAAAGCACCGGTCGGAAGCGTGCGAGCAGGGGTGTGTAATAGTGCGAGTGGCAATGGTGGTGGGGCAGGGAGAGCTTGTCGGTGTTCGCTTTGTGGAGAGGTGGACCAAGCATAGGCTCGTCGGGCCAACGTGCCGCCACCCCACGCCAGACCTATTGCGCGCGGCACGATACAGCAGGAAGAGCGTCCGGCGCCGTGATGGGGGATGACATGTTGCAATCCTAAGCCATGAAGGTTAAGGCCATCTGGTCTGTCACTAAGGAATGACAGATCACTGTAGTGGAATGGCTAGCTAGGACATGTCCTATTTTGTATTAGAAACTAGCTGAATTCCCAAATTGAAGTTATATCTCTACTACAGTGGCTACTTAGCCTAGGGCTATGGAGAACTTTGGTAGTCTTCATGAAAAACTCTAGTTACATCTATCCAGATAAACTTGAACTACTCCAACCTACGTTATCGTGGACATTGAGGGTCGAACCTTGGGCTTGTTACCATTGATTGGGAGAGGTTGCGTCCAGATTGACGAGAGACCTATTGTTGCCACTCATTACAGTCAGTTCCTTGGAGTGCCATTGTCGGATAGCATTGAATAATGACCTGCTAAAAATTGTAATTAGATGTGGCATACTGAGGTTAGAGCTCAATGGTGTGGGCATGCTCGGAATCCCGTGCATTGCGACAAAGCGATAGTCGCGGCTCTTTTCAGCGGTGCATGAGGCTACTTTGTGACGTAGATTTTGGTGCGTAGATGCCAGGGGTCTGCTCTCGCCCTGTTGTACTCTGCCAGTGTGAATCGGGACTAGTGTGTAAAGCATCATTATCTGCAGAATGTGTCATTGTGAGTGTCAAGGCGGGATGAACATTAGCGTGAGGTTGTCACTTGTCCTAAACCAAGTGTAGCATCATAGAAGATTGGTCGTCTGGGAGCTAGCGCCGTGTGGCTTCCTCCGTCTGATAGTTGTGAAGTTTAGAGCCAACCGGCAAGTCCTTTGCGTGAAGGGGATCCCGGCCAGTTACTCGTTCGCCATCGCGATATCGCACGCGTGTCTCGTACACTCACATACAACTTCAAGGAACCCACGCGAACCTGCGAACTGGCGTTAATTTGAAAAGACCAGACGCTCCCCGGCGGCCCCATCTCTCCCGCTACCTGGTCCTAGTTGAGATGAATGCGCACATTCGCCAGAGGGGACCAAGCGATCGTCTTATCTCGACAGTGCTTAGCTTGAGCAGAAAACAAAGATTGTCCAAGCCTCAGATGCAGGGTATGATTCTGTCTAGCCTTAGACCCGGTTGCAATCTGGTCAATTCGCTGCTGGCAACGCTCTTCCGCGTTGAACGCGCTGTCTGCATGGCACGGCGATGCTACTCCCCTATGAACCGGGTAGCGGAGCGATGGCGACCGATTACCAGCAGCGCAACACTTGATATCAAGATCGGATGTCCTGGATAAGCGTCTTTCTTTACATCGGCCGTAGACACTGCCTACAGAGGGTAGGCCTAGTCAAGGACATGCAACTTGTAGCTTCCGGCAACGGCTCATCCGGAATGTATAGACAGGCGTTGGAGTGGCGAGAGCGAGAGCGAAAACGGGCCGAGATTCGAGTCCAATCGTTTAGTAGCTACTTTGTATCAAACCACGGGCGGACTGAGAATGACAAGAGACAGCTTTGTTCCATCTGCCCGAAACCTTCTCGAATCAGAATGAGATGCCAGCGACTCCGGCAAAGACGTGCCAATTCTCTCCTAGGATCCCTCGTCCCAGAGCCTGATCTGATCACCCCCACATCACTTTGCGCCCGGCCCTTCACTCCCCAGTAGCTCTGCACGCTCCCCTACCCATTCACTTCTATGAACTTCCTTCTTCCTAGCTCTCCTCTCTCTTTAGCGCTGGCTAGCGGCTCAGCGCGGCCTCCGTATCCACCTCTCGAAAATCCCATATTTTGACCGTTTCGCTCTGGTCAATTGTTCATTTGCTTTCTCATTCAGTTCCATCGATATCACCTACTTTTAATCGAAACCTGCAAGCCCTTGCTTGAGCAGTACTAAAGATTTAACTTCAGACACTTTCGCTACAAAAAACCACAAACCCCCTACCAACGCTTTGATTATCGGACCAGATTAGACTGCCCGATAGTCCCTGCGCCCGACGATCTTCCTACCTGCAGTCGTTTTGATTTGGTCGGCTTCCGGGGATTACCTTCCTAGCATTCATCGCGGATACACCCAATTTGATTTGTAGGTTATTCGCGCTCTATTGTTTACTCTGCTCTCACATCGCGTTTGTGCTTATCACAATGATTTCCTACTCTAAAAGCTATCGGAAATGATCTGATATAACCTCCTATTGATCATTAATCTTACATGTGTCCATAACTCCTAATCACTCATTCGTTTCACCAAGCTCCTCAAAACCCCCATTTTATCACCGGTCCCGAGATATTGATTTTAATATCATTTTCTAGGATATAAACGCTTTTCTTTAATTCGATTTCCGACTCTATACCTTTTTTTCCATCCTATTCGCTCATTCTAAATACATTTATATATACATATATTCTCGTCAACGGCGCCTAAATATCATCAGCGCCAGAGACAAAACACCAAGCTACTATTGCAGATACCCGAACCAAGGAAGAGGTTCAACTTTAAACACAACGTCCTAATTCTAACCAACCCAATTAATTAAAACATTGCTAAGCTCCGCAACCATGGCTCAATACACCCAATCGATTCCAAGCCGCCCAAAAGTGAAGCTGGGAAACAAATTCCATACATCCAAGGCACCTTTAATTCACTCTGGTAGAACAATTGAGACGAAGCCGAGATTGGGAAAAGATGAAGTCGCGACTCTAGAACGCGAGTTTAGGAGAAACTCCAAGCCATCAACTGAAACAAAGATAGCGTATGCAACGCAAATGAAAGTAGACCTACCTAGAATAAATGTAAGTAAAATACTCATAGGATTAAATTAAATCACATCTAAGGCAGCACAGAACTGGTTCCAGAACCGCCGCGCCAAGCGAAGGCAAGAACGAATTGAACGCGAAGAGAAAGCTTTGATAGAAATATCTCCACAAAATCCAGCAGAAGCGGCTCACGTTCAATGTTTGAACCCATTAACTAGTGAAAGTCTCACAAACTCTATTGATACAGTAGCAACTGGTACATCACATCCTCTTCAGTACTTTAGCAACCTTAGCATAGAATCTAACAACGCACTTCTCGGAACAAATCACCATATGTATATTACCACAACTCCTATTACATCACAATATCCCACAGAAGACGGTGAAACAAGCTTCACTCTAGAAAATGCTTTCATGCCTGAAGACGTTGACTCTAATTCTTCGAACCAGTTTGTCGAAACTTTGTCGTATGGTTTTGATCACACAAGCTTCAAAGATACTGTTTCCTACCTAACGACTCAGCTTGTGCCAAAGTCTCATCCCATAATTAACGTTGGTGACCAGGGAACATCCACAGATAGCACCCAACTGATGTTCGGAGAAAATAACTTGCATTCACAATCACCAGCCTCCATACAATCCCCAATGGAATTTATAGGGCTCGAAAACAACCAAGATCTATTAAGAGAAGAGCAACTGGGCCGAACTATAGACGAATGTACTAATTCTAATTTTATAGACGGAACGGTTCCCACGGGAAGTGGCCACGCTTCATTCACTGACAGCCTTGAAAATACTATTTGTAACGCAGGAACAACACTCTACAATCAAGGTCCATTACCGGCGCCTGTCGATGTCCCGTTCATATCAAGGCCTCCGTCAAACATTGCTTCCCGTCGAAAAAAGGTGCAGCAAAGACCAGCCGCATTAATACCTGACACGATTGACGGCCATGGCACTGTTGGTCCACGTACAGCTTCCCAAGTTGAAAGGTTTCATCGACCGAGAGAAAGTCCTCTCGCCTCACCTATGCGACGGATAGTCTCAGCTGGAGGGAACCGAGCAGTAGCATCAGGACGAGTACAAAAACCTGGATCAGAGCTGAGCCAGAGATCACCTATCAGTCTCGGTGGTTTTGAAAAAATGAGTAGATACGTGGAAAACGGTCACCAAAACTTCCGCAATTGTCCATCTCTGTCCTGCGCTTCACCTCAAAGTAGCAGCTTCGCCCCACTAACCCCATTATCAGTAAAAGATATGTCGCTGGTTAATTGGGAGAGTGCTAACTCCACTTTGTCGCCAACTGTAATGAGCCCTGATAATAACTTCGCCGTTAACGGTACCAATACCTTCGTTTCCCTTGAAGCAGGAAACCAAAACTTAGCATCCCCTGTATCTTGTTATTTCCATCCACTAGCTCAGACACCCCGAGATTATAATTTCGGATCCGAATTCTCTGAGAAGTCAACATTTGCAGGTCAAAACGATGGCTTTTTCAACACATATCAAACCAGCCCCTTTGTCTATCCCCTTGGCCAATCTCCCTTGCCAGTTTTCGCTCCACAGCTTAACGCCGATCTATTCGCATATGAATTATCTCTTAATACTCCTACCGGGCCTGAAGTATCCATCCAATCAGGTAACGAGAAATTAACTGTGGATAATTGTTACCACCCTCCAAAACCAGCTACGCTAAAAGCAAAGTTCAACAAAACATTTCAATTTTCACACACAACACCCGCTGATTATGAAAAGTAAACAGACTCTGTAGAACTTCCCATGAAAAAAGTTTAAGAGCTATTTGTGTCAATCAGTTGACCTTTATGAAACATCTCAAAAGGCAGAAATATCTATCCGAAGGCAAAAAACTTCTGGTTTGGTTGAAACTAAAGTTGTTTAGAGCTGAAGTCACAGCTAATATCAGTGTATACTTCGAGTTTACGAGATATGCAGAAAAGTGTAGCTAAAAAATTAGGTTGGTGATATCATGGGGTTAAGACATTTGTCGGGGCAAGAGGGTGATGGAGCACGCTGTCTTAATGCAGTACATAAGATCAAGTCAGAAAAGTGATTGAGGTTAATATCGCTGATGAGGGAATTCTTATTGTGTATACGTTTGATAATGGGATAAGTGGCGCAATTGAGTTTCAGGGTTGTCGGCAAGCAGTTTTGGAAAATTGCTTATTGGAGTAGGGCTACGTAATTAAATAATGGTGCTAGGTTTGGTCATGGGTTTCTTTTAACTAATTCATAGAAATGAATGCTCTCAATGTAAATCTGTATCACATGGATCTGAGCTTCCACATTAATGTCATTGATTACAGTCTATAGATCATTCAATACTGGTTTGGACTCCACAATTCATTTCACGGGAGTCCCTTTTGGCTCAATAGTTGACCCTGCTAAGTCGGCAACAGGCATACGATGTTTATCCTAGCCCTGGCGGATTTCCCGTGTGTCTCAGATCATCATTGAAATTTTGACCCGAGAACTCCAAAGCAGCCCACTGTGAAATAGAAAAATCAAGCTAAGGCGCTGTCTCTACCAGCGGAACTAGCACTCTCGTATGTCGCGAGATGCAACGCTAAGTTTTGAGAGGAGAACGGCAAGAAGACTTACAGGGTGTATGAATAGGATAAATGTTACGGGCCTGTGCAGTTGTCAAGTCAAGGCACCAATTTGGCCAGCTGTCCCATGTTGGACGTTCGGCGCATGTAACGCCGACTTCCACGGCTGCAAAGTTAAAATCAGCCAACGAGCGCGTAAGCCCCTGTACTGTCGTTCAGACTATTCCGCAAGGCCCATTCGACCTCCCGCGCAAGCCCCACATCCGAGTCAACCCTTTGGATTATATGGTGCAGTGGTATGCAATCCAGATAGACACCCGTCATTGATCATGTGCATCATGATAGGCTATTAAGCTTGAACGGATGACCCCTTTTTCACATCGAACTAGACTTGACCACTATCGTTTGGCTCTTGATTGGACGAAGCAATATTTGCAAATTATAATTTAAGCACTCTATTTGACAAGTGTCCGCAAAAGAAGGTGCTCGAGTCGTGATGGACTAAGCAAAGCAGCTTAATCAGGGCATGCAACTTCTTACATGAAGCAGTTGTATAAAGTGTAAATCATGCTGTCTCATACGATGGGAGACGTAGCTCCGCCTTTCCCCTGTCCTCCCAGGTGGGGCCCAAGTGGCCGACGGCTCCGCCTTCATCGGTGCGGACAAAACTAGTCGAATCGAAGCGTAGCAACACTACTAGAAGCAGTATGAACATCTTAGCGGAGGGGGACGAAACTCAACGCCTGCCAATGGTCTCCCACACGAACCTCCAGCTCTCGCAGTAGAGTCTGCAGAGTCGAGATTAAGTAACACTTACTGAATTTAACCTTAGTTATCTCCCCCTTCGCCAAAGATACGCTTCATATAACAAATACGACAATCAAGACGACGATAATGATGCTGAAAACGAAGAAAAACATTGCGGTATGGTTGGGAATGGAGACACAGAGTGTTCCGGACGTATGGGCCTTCCACTTCGTCTAAGTTTCCGACGCAATCTTGTGTAAAATTAAGAGGTTAGAATGAGTAATAGGGTAATGCTTCAGGCTAACTGATGTATATATGAGCGGCTGTATGGTATGGGCACAATGAGTTTATTTGAGGGATATCTATGCCCAGATGGCGCCCAAAAGCTTAAACTGTGGCTTAGGCTGTGTGTCGCTTACACTTGTACTTACAGCGCAAATCTCCCACTCTTTCAGTAGTAATCCGAACATGACACTCTTGTAGCCAATTTCTCCTTTCGTTCCAGAAATACTACGCCCATTGAATTGCGTAGTATTCCCAATAGGCACCAAACACTACAACGATAGTCAGAGAAGCTTTAGTTATATTATAACATGTGCTACCCACCGGCAGGCAAACAAAAAGCCCTCGAAAGCAGAATAGAAGACTATTCCACCTTCAAAAAAAGCAGATTTACACTCGTCAACAGTATCGTCCCTTTTAACCTTGCATTCTGAATCTACTAGCCAGGAGGGCATCTGAAATAAATGAGTTACCCGACGACCCCACGTCCGTGACGACTTTTGGATGCATGGCTAGACTCCTTCACGACAGTCACTCTCGACCAAGACTTTTTTGACAAACTTTCACGACCTTCGGTTTGTCCTGCGGCATGAACCAGGAGAGGAGTAAGGAGGAGGCTAGGAAGGTTGGGAGGCGCTCTTAGGTATATATAGGTCTGCTACACCCGGCTGGCCGGCCTCTTCGTCATAGGAGAGCCACGCACCCAGTGGTTTTTGAGAATTTTCGATGCAACTACACACCCACAAATGGCCGTGGTTTCGTTGGCTGGAGAGAGGAGATCATAAAGGGCAAAGGGCCCTTCTAAGTATATGATCGAACGAGGACTTGTGAGGAGTGATACTGTTTTAGGAGAGCTGTATGGGAGGCATAGGAGGGGATACACTACTGGTATAGGTATCCTTGGCCTTTAAGCAGAGAAGACCTGTATGTCCTATATAGTCATAGACTCAGACAGGATAATAAAATGGGTTAATAAAGCAGCATCTTCTCACATCCATGCAGGTTTTCGGAATGATTAATGTGGCTGGACCTATTTGGAGTCGTTGGTAGTTTTTCTTTTGCATCAGATTTTAATTGCGTATGCAGCTATCTAGCTATGACACAATATCAAAGAAAAGTACAGGATAGATGATTCAACGTAAGGGAAGAGCACTCATGCCTCAGATTTCATTTGCAAGTACCACTGCGAAGTTATGGTGGCTTTTTCTTCACCCCAAGTCAACCCTCATCCGTGAATACCCACTCAGGGAAACGTCTCAAAAACCCTGAGTTGTCCAGACAAGCCTCCATCATCTTTCAACTTTTCTCCGCGCGATATGTGATCTGAGGTGTCTCTTTCCCAAGTGGAGTAGGTGCCCAGGCTACTCAAACCATATGGCTCAATCTCTTATTATAATCAGATCATTAAGATTCTTTAAATAGGTTCAGCCAGAAAGACCGCCCTTCCCTTTTACATATTCGCTCGCATCACCTTACATGTCACATGACCGCACAACAAGAGCTGATAATACTTAGATATGCGCCCGCTCACAGTTTAAATCAAAAATAAATAACACCAATGACCATGAATACATATTTTTCTTGAGCGATAGTCTGAACTACTTAAAGGAGTACTCTCATAACTTTAAGTGTATGACCTTTATGTTGGAAATTTCGCGCAATGAAATGGGCGTAGTATTTCTGGAACGAAAGGAGAAATTGACTAAAAGACCAAAATAATGTAAAAAAATAAAAAATAAATCTTTATTCTATCAGAAAAATTTTGACTGGAAGGTTAATGACAAAATCAAAATACCATCAGGCATAGCAAGAGAAGTGGTGAGCGCATTCTACGAGCTCAAAATTGGACATGGACACAATAAGTCGTACCTGTACAGGCGAGGACTCAGTGACAGACGTTGATGTGGGAATAGAGAAACGCCTGAAAACCTTTTATTCAGCTGCAGCAACTACAGGCACGAACTGTTAATATTTCTATCTTGATGTCGACCCGTACAAACATACCGTATGGAGGGCAAGACTGAACACCTGTACGCGGTGTCCTCTACGAACCTGGGAGTGAAATATTCTCCCAGAGCCAAGTTCAGTCAAACTTCGCAATACCGAACAAGTTGGCCTACGAGGCAATGATTCAAAATACTCCACCATATCAATCTTTCACTCCCAACGAAATCGATTCCTACCTACACCTCATCAAGTTCACAAGTACGACCTAGTACATCCTAATCCCAATGACCACACCTCTTGTCGACTTTCTCTGGCCTTAGCTGGTCGCCAGATACACGCCCACGCCGATATTTACACCCGACGGAGGAAGCAAAGCGTGGCGCACAAATCTGGAAGACAATTCCTTGGGATAGATGTGAGAGGGATCAGGACAAGTTAATAAGATGATGCAGAGGATTGGATACAGTCTCGACGGGCGTGGAATTTTGAATTTTGGAAAGGAGTTTTTACAAATTGAGCTTTGTGCGTGCCAAGTCTTCGGCTGCGAGAGTGCAGGCGACACTGTAAAAACTGCCATGGTTGGATGGTGCGGTGGTACATCGTCTTGGCCGGTCTGCCAAGTAGAGTCTGGATAGCTTGGACACATATCCCACTTGAGACAGCAGATCGCTAGTTCGAATCCGGCAAAACACAACCACTTTTCTCGCGGCGCTGGTATGCATGGATGACGAAGGCATGCTTGGATAGCCAGAGGTTTTTAAATTCCCTTTGGTGGGTACTAACGGAGGAGGGTCGACTGTTTGTGTAAGCAAACATACCTCATAGTGGTATTTGCAAATGAAATCCAGAGTATGAGTGTCTCTAATGTCAAAAGAGTCATCCAATATGTACACATAGCACCGGTCATGTGTCATAGCTAGATAGCTGAATACACATTAAATGATTCAAAAAAAAAAAAAGCCGCTCATATATACATCAGTTAGCCTGAAGCATTACTCTATTACTCATTCTAACCTCTTAACTTTACACAAGATTGCGTCGAAAACTTAGACGAAGTGGAAGGCCGATACGTCCGCAACACTCTATGTCTCCATTTCGAACACTTTATCATACCAATACTGATCAGTGGTTGAATTGTCAAGTCTCGTCATGCAACCGTTGAATAGCAAGGTATCATAACAGGGAAACTGTTTGCGTGGCTAGGCTGAAGAATGTGGGTCTCTTGTCACGTGACTTGGGTCGCCCACATTCTTGGACATAACACTTGTAGCTAGAGGAAGGAAAGAGATAGGTAGTGGAGGTCAACAGGGAGTGTGGGTTGACCTGCGCAGAGAATGGCGCCGAGCAAGTATCTTACCACCACAAATAAGAGCCTAACAAACTGCAGGAAGTAGCTATGTGAATGCACCTCCTTTACATGTTAAATAGTTTAATTTTGTTTTTTTGCTTTCCTTTAAAACATGTAGAAGCCCAGAGATTAAATCCTGGCGTCTTTTGTCTCAGTAGGGACTTAATAGGGTTACTCGCTTGACGCGTGATCCGCCAGACGTTAACTAAAGATAAATAAAAAAAAAAAAAGGAAAGAGATAAGAAACAATATATACTTCATTAAAAGTCTTACTTCGAGTAACAATTGTAAGCAGTCGTTATACGACTCATTTTATATTAGATACGAGACTTGAAGCCACAAGAATCCCACAAAGAAGCGACGCTCCAGATTGACAGATCTGGTAGCGTACGAATTAGAGTGCAGTCTGCGGCTAGTCGACGAACCTCTTCAGGGCTCAACGACATGGTGTGTGTTTGTGTTTTATTGTACTACTTGAGTCTATGACTATCTAGCACATTGGGCTCCTCTCTGACTCAGACCGCACCTTGTACAGTGCTCTTGTTCTCTTTTTTTACTTGTAAGATCATTGATATATTCCCCTTGATGAATAGCCATTCAGCTCAGTATTTACCCGTGGAATTCAGCCACCTTTTCCACGGAACCTTCTACCCAAAAAAAATAAAAATGGTAGCAATGGAAACTGCGTGCGCGGGAAAAAGTCTCAAAAAACCTGCAGCCCCAGCCAGGCGAGGCCTAGAAACCGAGACCATATGAGGTGCGCATATTCATCTATATCTCCCTTCTTTGTAACATTCGAGGTCGACTTGATCCAATCCACCATCTCCGTATCGGGTGCTGGGTACGCTCCGGAAACTCATCGGATGGCTTTTCCTCCCTGATCAAGGTTTGGTGATGAGTAGAGCTCCGACCCTACCATCTGATCTGATCGTGGTTAGCTTCATGATAGTGGTGATAGGGGAATGTGTTGAGAGATGAAGACGATAAAGACCGCGAAAGCGATTGGGAATCCTCTTCGAAGTGAGGACTTTGTTACTCAATCTCGGCTCTGCAGACTCTACAGTGAGAGCTGGAGGTTCGTAGGGGACACCACTGACAGGTGTTGAGAATAGTCCCCCTCAACGACATGGTAAAGGAGTGACAGCTAGTCAGTCCTTGCTCCTCAATTAATTCTTAGTTATGCCTACGTTACACATGTACGAATAATTTACGGACTTAGCCTCAGTCCATCGAAACGATCAGTAATCGAGGCTCAAAGTTGATAGAGTTCTAAACCGAAGATTTCTTCTGACCCAAGTCTAACCTAATCAACTTGCGACAAGATGGCCGACCTTCGAAACAAGGCATGGATAGTAGCCCTCATTGACATTAAGCGCAGCAGTTAAGATAATAATATGCAAGAGGAAGATAAGATATCACCTGAACCTGTTGACACACATTTTGTCGACTCTCTCGAGTTCTATGACTCAAGCAAAAATTCCGACAGGGCATTATTGAACCAGGTAATGATTATAAGTTCCGACGTCACAATCCTAACTTCGATGGAC
The DNA here is from genome assembly GCA_905067625.1 of Blumeria graminis f. sp. triticale. Lineage (NCBI taxonomy): Eukaryota > Fungi > Ascomycota > Leotiomycetes > Helotiales > Erysiphaceae > Blumeria > Blumeria graminis. The sequence continues at coordinate 8,824,398 of LR898477.1, forward strand.
AACAAGATATGATCCTGTGAAATTGCTAATTATCGACTTTAAAGTTGTTGTCGACATTGTATGTGTATGTCTGTTATCACCGACATTGGAAATAATTCATGAGATTGCTTAATGAGAGGCCAGTATTGATTCCGATATAATATTGTAGAAGACTTGTCCCAACTATCAGAGGGCTACAACGTCTTTATCTATCTACAGGTAAATTTCCCATATTCCAACCACGCTAGCCATACAGGACGTAGCATGTAAAGCCTGATTCGTATCATCATTTTGGGGTTGAGGTTTACCGTGCACATGCTACTCGAGTCGCATATCTGACTACTATGCGACACGCTTAGGTATCAATCTAAAAACCCACACCAAAACCGAAACTACTCACAACCCTGATCATGACCCCATGAATAATTGTAACAGTAGCCTGCAATATAGCACAATTAGGCTAGACATCGTTGACCAGGACCTAATCCGAACAGCTAATCAAACATACCACAACCAGCCCTCGTTCCAAAACTAGAGCCCTTTACTGAAATATTACTGCCCTCAATTCCGAACTATATCTACAACAAGCTTGCCCCTAGATATTAGTCCCACCCGGTCAGCCATCAGATTTCTTTGAACCACGTAAAAATAGTAGCCAATTACATACAAGAATAAGCATAGCGAAAGTATTGATGGATCTTGAGAAACTTTACGGTGAACGAAGAAGCAAGTTTGGCGGGAATTATTAAGATGTGCTAGATGCGAAGCTTAGAATATTCTATAACATGTGCGATCAAGTCAGAGTTACACCTAACTCATACGGTACAGCTTACCCTAACATGCTTCACAATAAGCTCAAGATTCATTAATACTGGCACCTGGCTCGTTAGAATCTCGGTTTCGATGAAATGGGTAACAAGACGCGCTCTTTCTTCACGTCTGAAAATTCCAAGCTTAACTTTTGGAGTGGCGTTCAACCATACTAAAGTGTATGAAAGATACCCACCCAAAGAAAAAAAAGTCTGAATGCCTTGAAATGGCTATCGAAAAGCTTCATAGAGTTCACAAAGGCCTTGTGCACAATTACTATGACAATTACAGCTTTCTTGGACAGTTAATTAGTTCATGCCAAGGATTTGGAGCCTGCTCTATTATTTTAGTGCGTCCGGCATCGACTTCAGAAGGCGTTGCTAATGATCTTCGAAGCGTAGTTCAAATATAGATCAGAACACACACAAGTTCAATCAGAACATGTAATTCGATGGCTGTTGATGAAAACAGATGAAAATAACTCATTTTACCTCGATCGAAGGTATTTATGTGATGCTAGTCCACAAGGTTGCGGCGGCTACTATAGTGGTAGTCTTCTTCGAGGTAGTTTCCAAACAAATAATGGCAACAATCAGAGACAGTATAAGGAATGGTTTGCTTGTGGCTAGCCAAAATATTGGCCAACCCGGCACCTTTCAGGATAATAAAAGCAACGCCGGAGTGAGTGGCGTCATACGCAAGATATTGGAGTTAACGAAGAATTGGAAACATTCCTTGTCAATTACGATGGGATTGATGTCGAGGAATATTTGGATAGTAGTGCTGATAGCAAAGATTTTCACGCCTGGCTCGCGAGTACGTCGAATGAGTATGATTCTAAATAGTTTGATCGATTCCACACAGACGACAGTATTATAAATTGCCACATCACTACCAAATTGCTCAATAACCATTATATTATGTATGCCTTGATAGGGATCGACCCATATGATGGAAACCCCGACGGTCCTTCTCATCTTTTCCATTTGCAGAGCCCACATGATTCTGAAGTCTTTCAGGTTATAATGTCTATTACTAGAGCTACAGGTATTTCAACTGCTGGCAAAAATCAATTCAAGGCATTTGTCGGGGATTATCAAAGGTGATGTGGCTAGCGCAGAGTGTTAGTACGTAGTTGCCTTGCGCATAGCTCCCTCTCTCCTTGTGGTCAAACCGACCTCTTAATAACTACGTATTGGCCTTGATCGCACCTATTACCATTACATATTGACTACCTGAAATAACTCATAAAATTCAACATGGTTGAACCACGTCCAAAGCTCCCCACGTTGAATACCATCTCTTCACCCGAAGACTACGTAAAAATTTGGGACACCAGCGAGCAGAACCAAAAATAAAATTTAGTCCACGAAATTCCGAAATTCCGACACTTAGACACAATGAAATAATTTTATCGGAAAGCCTTGCGGAGTAAAAGATCGAAAAGCTATGGAATAAGAAAGAACTGAAACTTGCAAATGAAAATGAAGAATTGAAATGAAGGTTAAAAAATTCCCTACTGGATATTCAAAATCTGTATAGTAATGAAACTAAGAAAAACGAAGGGCGTAAATATTCCCCACCATATCCTGACCCACATGAATTTTTTGGCAATATAGAAGAGCTTAAAACATTCGAGAACGATCTTAGGGTTAAATTGAGGCAAAATTCAGACTGATGGCCTACAGAGCAGTAGCGTATTGGATATTTTGTATCTATGATAAGCGGGAACGCGAAGAAATGGATCAACCATAAAATCGAAAAATGGCTCATTATGTTCACAGATGAAGAATATACTTTAAACAATCTTAGGATCTTATTCGTCTCTCTCGACGAAACTTCTTAGCTCATGCTATGATCACCAAGATGGAATAGAGAAGTCAACTATAACATGATTTTCTACCCAAATTCATCAGCACAGCTAGGAAAACTGGCTGGGATGATAGTGCCTTAGAATTTCAACTAAAGAGAGTTTTACATTCCGAGATAACATTCCGATTAAATTTGACGCGATTAATAGATACTCCTCAAGAGTTTAACTAGTTCACAGCACACGTTCATAATTACGAAACGGAATTATGTTGGTTAAATCCCTCATTGTAAGCAGATTTGTGCTTGCATAAGTCTGGATCCAGTCCAAAAGCGAAAGCACGATCTGCGTGCAGGCATGTCAGACTAGTAATGATGATCAGGGGCATCAATAGGGTAGAACTAGATATTATAGTGCTACGATGGACTCGTAGCACGGAGATAATTAATCAATTCATTCTTGTATTCGCATTCATCTTTTGACGATTCACATGACACTCACACGAAGACCTCTCTAAGTTTTACATGGTAGCATTATTCTTGGTTGATTCAAACGAAAATTCGACGGTAGAAGACTCAATTGGAGCGTTGTTAGATCGTGGACGAATTGTTTGTGACGATCTTGGAGAGGAATTTTAATCTTGTGAAATGTCGGCCTTTGGATTATCGAAGGCGGATCGAGAAATCGCTGCTCAAGGCACCGATTTGAATGAGGCCGCTGTGGAAAAGAAGCGGTCGGGTAGAAGTGTTGCTGGTCGCTCTGGTCGTGTGCCGGGCAACTTTAGCAATGAGTTCGACTTGACATCGAACGAAAGTTATAGCGAATGTCTGATGTCTGCACCAAGAACAAAAAGTTCAGATAAACGATCCACCGAAAGAAAGGATCGGGACGAAGATGAATGTTGCGAAAAGATTTCAGGGCAAGCTGCATTTTCAAGGCCGTCGGATCGATATGGTGAATACAGAGACTCACCAAATGACGAAGATGCAGGCGCTGGATGGGACAGGCCTGCCGTAACAGCATCAAGGAATGGAAGTAAAACCTTGCTGGAATGGAATCTTTTTGACTGGAAACCACCCCAGTCGGATTTCCTAAGAGGAATTGGAAATTGGTATATGTACCGAGAGGCGGTGTTATTGCAACTAGAATGCATCGGGTACGAAGCCGGTATGAAATTGACACCGCTGTTATTCAGCGAACTACAACTGCAGAAACTAGGAGCCTAGTTATAGGTATGAAACGAGGCACAGAAATGATGAGGTTGTTTGAACGAACCTATCGGCAAGTTGGCGAAATACAACAAGAAGTCATTTGGGGAAACCTCATCGCTCTCAAGTATACAGGAGGGTGTCCAGTAGAGTATGTCACGAAGTTCAAGACAGTGGTTAGGGACTACATGTCCATGGGTGGGACTTTGGATGAAAGGCAAATCTTAATAATCTTTAAGCAATCGACCAAAGAAGAAGCTGGAGGATGGAACGCCATGGTTTCTACAATAGCACGCTTTCAAAACTGGTCGGTGGAGAGCCTCATTCAAGATTTTATCTCTCATCACTATGACAGGATCGGAGAATCAATCAAAGTGGATAAGCCCAAGAGGACTGAGTCAAAGAAAAATTACCACAACATTCAATATAGGGAAAGCTTGAGTGATCGAGAAAAGTCTGGGAGAAAGACGAATGAAGACAATCCTTGGAAGAAATCTTTCATTCGTTGCTATAAGTGCAAAGAAGAAGGGCACATCGCCAAAAATTGTCCCATGAGAAAGAAAAGTGAAGCATACAGTTCCTATACTACATATGGACAAACAGCAAATGAAATAGGTCCACCGGCTGCAATTGCCCAGGAATACTGCCAGATTCCTGAAGAATTTGTTGGGAGTAGCTTTGCTGCTAAGGTAGGCCCACAGGTCTACGAAGACATGGTCTCGTTTTACGACAACGAGATGGCACATCGTCGTGGTGAGGTGGTGGTTGATAAAGAACCACCGGAGTCAGGAGCACCAGAAATGTCTATCGAATGTTGCCGGCAGATTCTCAGTGGTTCAGGAGATACTAGGGTCGCAAACTTCCAGCTCACGGTCAATGATGCCAATTTAGATGCAAATCATCGTCGGAAATATTCTAAGCCGGGCATATGTGCTGAGCTGAAGCCTCCGGAATATCAAATCCTGACTGGAAACGGAACTGATCGCGCGAAATTCGTTAGCGACGTTTCTATACCTGAAGTTCTAGATTCTCTTGTATCACCCGAAGTGATAGAGCGTGAGAGAGTTGGCTATGGTCCAGACAATAAGCCGCAGCAAATGTCGACAAGAGGGCGTGGTCGGCTCAAGCGCACCATTTCATGGCCCTGTGGAAGTCAGCAGATGATAGATTCAAACGCTTCGCCGGATTTGGGTAAGAAGATAGGAACAGCTCTGCGTAAAATTGATAAAGTTTTGTCTTTCGAGGCGATTAAAGAGAACGAAAGACGCAAGTGGACAGTGGCTCGCAGCCAGAAAACCCAAGGCTGTTCATCCCAAGGAACCTGTAAGGCCGTATCCCGAAAAGCCATGAAGGATAGAGGGCGTCTTGGAAAATCGAAATGGACATCGAAATTGGCATCGAAGAAGAAACGTGAGACCGGACAAGCATAGAGCTATAGTACTGACTGCGGGTTGTAGTCGGACTGAAGAAGATGACTCCAATGAAGATTCATTCTGACACTCACCTGAGTAACTAAGATTTATGGACGGATCTTCGCCTTAGGACTGAGAGGGCGTGTAAGCAGACTTGTGCTTGCATAATTCTGGATCCAGTCCAAAAGCGAAAGCACGATCTGCGTGCAGGCATGTCAGACTAGTAATGATGATCAGGGGCATCAATAGGGTAGAACTAGATATTATAGTGCTACGATGGACTCGTAGCACGGAGATAATTAATCAATTCATTCTTGTATTCGCATTCATCTTTTGACGATTCACATGACACTCACACGAAGACCTCTCTAAGTTTTACACTCATATTATAAATTAGAATCTGCATCAACTCACCATAGTATTGTTATAATGAAAGATCATTCGGGCTTTAACAGCCATAAACCTATCGGGGAAACAGTAGGTCGACCACAAGCAATCACTTTTACCCGTAAAGATCTTACAGCCTCGCAAATATTCACGAGCCTCACTAGACAAACTTTGGACTACTGCTTTGTACAAGTATCAGGCATCACTTTTGTGAACGTATACCGTGCACCCGGGCCAAGCGGGACCTTAGAAACCATACTCCAATGGGTGCCCTAAGGCCCTACAGTAGTCGAGGGGGCTTCAACGCGGTGTCGAAACATTGGCAACCTCAGGAAACTAGTCAATATGGCAACGGCGACTAGATCATGGACTGGGCATTGGCGCAGGACATGCAGCTAGTAACCCAAACCGGCGTACCAACGCATCAAGATGGGAACGTGCTCGACCTAGTGTGAAGCAACACCTTTGCTGAGGCACCGGTATCAAGCGGATACAACTGCACATCGGACCATATGACGATTGAATGATCTGTGCAGGCCACAAGTAGGCTAGACCTTACCGGAGTCTCACAAGATCTACAAGTCCGCGACCAAGACCTATTCAAATTCGCCCAGTATGTCAAAGCTTGGGTCATACCAGACCCCATACGCAATGTGAAAGAAATCGAATTCCAAGTATCAAACTTGCTCGAAGCTCTCAAAGACGCCCGCCGGGCAGTGGGACAAAAACCAGTGAGAATAGCCGGAAGATCGGCGCCATGGTGGAACGAGGGATGCAAGTTAAAGCACCTCGAGTTCAGGGAAGCCAGAAAAGACCCAGAACAAGTAGCCCATGCCCGGAAAAGATTTAGAGCAACGGTCAAAGCGGCTAAAATGGATCACTGGAGGAAGCAGGTCGAAAACGCCACCATAGATACTCATGTATTTAGGATAATACAATGGGCCAAAACCAAGTTATGTCAAGAACCTCCTCCCTTAAAGGTTTCGGAGGACAAATGAATATTGAACCCACTCGAGTGGGCGGAATCTCTGCGTGATATCCTGATGACTAGATTCAATGCAGCCCACAATCTCTCCACATGGGAGACGGAACAAACCGAGTCTATCCCATGGAATACAACATTATCTACAGAGGATGTAAAATTGAGCATCATCGGGGCAGGCAATAAGTCTCCAGGGAAGGACAAATTCACGGTCAGGCTACTTTTGGCATGCTGGGAGCAAATTGGAGATCATGTGAAGAACCTCTTCCAAGCCTGCTTACAGCTCGGACATTTCCCCACCAAATTTTGAATTACGGAGGTCATCATTCTCCCTAAGCCCGGACGAGACCTGGCATCAGCTAAGTGGTGGCGACCAATCTCTCTTCTGTCTCGCCTCGGTAAGGGTTTGGAACGAATTGTGGCCAAGAGAATGGCCTAGCTAGCAATAGAGCACCGAGTCGTTCCTCAACAGCTATTTGGCGCACTTACTGGACGCTCAGCAGTCGACCGAGTCTCCTGTATCATACACCATCCAGAGGCTGCAATGCGAAACAACAAGGTAACAGCCATGGTTATTCTGGATGGATAAGGAGCGTTTGAAGCAGTTCTGCACAAACGGCTGATCCATCGGATGCGGAATCAGGGATGGCCAAGGACACATTGCCTATGGGTAGAGTCTTTTCTAACCCAGCGAAGGATAAGGGTGCGGTACTGTGATGGTACGACGCGGGATAAAGTCGCCGAGTGTGGAGTCCCACAAGGGTTGCCGCTATCACCTTTACTGTTCTTATTATCTATTGCAATACTATTGCAAGACGAGAATAAGAATACAAAGTTCGGATACGCTGACAATATTGCGATACTCAGCATAGGAAATACCGCGTCTGAAGCAGTGGCTGAAGCCCAGAAAGAAGTCGACAAACTAGTTCAGTTAGCGAGTGAAAATAGGATAGACTTCGACCCGACAAAGTCTGAACTACTGGTAATTGGGGGAGGGCCAAAGAAAAAGCTAGATACCCCAGGCCTATCCGTTCAGATCCAAGGCCACAGCGTAACCACATCACCGTGCGTGAGATGGCTGGGAGTATGGCTAGACTCTCAGCTCAACTTCAAGCAACACGTCCAGGAATGGTGCGGAAAGGCACAACGTATAACATAGTTTATACGTCGAACAAATTCCGTACAGCGCGGCGCAGCCCCGGGACCTATGACCAAAGTAGTGCGGGCTTGTGTCCTTATTATAGCGCTATATGGATCAGAATTCTGGTGGCCAGGGCTCATCCGAATCACAACACAGCGAGGCAAAAAGGTTGGTACAGGAGTAGGCTGGCACACCAATCTCCTTGACAGCTCAATCCTGAAAGCAGTTCGAGCGGCGCTACCGGTGTGGCGAACTAAACCAAAAGTTGATCTACAGAGAAAGTCGGGCATCCTCCCGTCTACTGTTATCTTACAGCAGAGGAAAATGCTAGTGGGCGCACGGATTCAAGGGTAGGATGCATGGCATCTGTTAGTATCTGAGTTAAGAGAGGGCCAAAAAGATACAATGAGCCGCCTTGGTCTCCTCATAGGTTAGAAGAACCGGCCATTCAAGATCCCAGAACGGTACCTCACGCGACTTCAGATCAGCGCCAAAAGTGTGCCGATGGCCGAAGGACCCGGCAAATTATACTTCACAAAAGTCGAGTCCGTCAGAAAAATTGCTGACGGGGACTTTCAGGACGAAGCAGCTTACGCTAAGCATTGGATAGCAAGCCTGTCGGCCAAAACGGTTTGCGCTTATTCAGACGGCTTATCAAGTGGACTAGCTAGGTCTGCATAGAGGTTTACCTTACACAAAAGAGGCAAAGTGATTGGGAGTGACTCTGGTCCATTGCTAGGGGCGGAGGTTTACAATGCCGGAATCTTTGAGGCCCAAAAAACCTTGGAAAGAGCCGTGAGAAAAGCAGACGACTGTTAGATAAAGGTGCTGCCCGACAACTTCACAGCTGCAAGAGCTCTAAGAACCGGCCAAACAAAATCTTCTCAGGCTGCAGTGGAAGTATTCACCAGGCTGGCACGACAAACCAGACCAGTTGTGATTCGATGGATACCAGCCCACTCTAGGATCATGGGGAATGAAGATACTGATAGACTGGCTAAGAAAGCCCTCAGGAACCTACCGGATGAAACGACATTGTGCTGGCTCGGTTGAGTTGTTTGGAGATAGGGGAACGGAGGATGAGCTGCTGTATTAGGAAAGGGTAGATTACCGGCTGATGCACAGACGCTGTTCATGGACTTTACAATCTCTTCACCTGCCGAGTTTAGTGAATCAATCTATGAGAATAATATCATACTTCACATCATCCATTAGATGGTATTATCAATCGTTGGGATTTCTATCTAGCAACACCTTCACGGATCACCATTGTTAGTAAGAGTTCACATTTGATACCTACTGACACCCATTGGTCACAGTGACACTCACTCAGTGTCCATCGTGCCATCACCCAGCGTGAGCGCACCGTCTCCGCGACTCACCTTTGCACATGAGCCCGTGCCACTGCACCGATAGACAGCAGAGTCATAATTGCCATACACCTCACAGCTCATAACCACAACCAACGGTCACAGCTCCCTTGTCAGACCAGGATCAGAACCCGATGATGTCTGTATTCCTGACCTATTATTTCTTGATTCATGTAAATTCCATTCTTCTAACATGATCCTAACATTATTGTCAGAATAAAATGCCAAGCTGGTACCTGACATAATTTGTGATTGCCTCAGGAAAAACCTTGGCGTTTTGGGGCTGTTTTTTTTTTAATTGTTTTAGGGTCCTAAGCTATGCTCTATATCTCCTAGGAGTCAAAGACCGGTGTACACGGCCGAGATCATGCTTTCCGCATGCCCACCTCGGTTTCACCGCGTGAACCACTACACAACCAGTAGCTAGTTAAAAGAAAGAAAAATAGAAACTCCCGTAAAATCCCATAGCTAAAGTTCCAAGCCCAGTAATCCAGATTGTGTTGGAAAACCGGTATGGGTTCGATGAGTAAGGCGGCTCAAAGAATATGGGCGCGATTTTATGAATAGAATAATAATGATTTTGTGACGGCTTGTGAGCCGATAAGTCCTGTAGCCTTCGATGGCTATCGAAGGCAACCTATATTATCTATAACTCCGAGGATTATCAGCAGACGAAAACTGATATGAGATCGCCACTGAGGCTACGTAAAGGATAGTGCCAAGAGTATCGGAAGCGTTACCCGTGTGGCAGAACAAACCTTACGTCAGTTTCATTGCCACTGTAAACGTAGGCTAGATTTAGATACCTCTGGATGTGTATAAGTAGTAGAGGAGACTTGTAGGTAGTTTGCTTCTACATAGATGAATTATAGCTTTACCTTTCAATCATACAAATGCCCATTCGCTTTCTATATTCGAACTGTGACAGATATGAATCGGGAAAATATGTGGTAAACTGTGGAGAAATAAAAGATGGTTTGAATAAATTGAATTGATTCGATTATCTGTCTTAGTGATTCCTAGACAGCTTATATACATGTAATCTTGATAGACCAAATACAGACTAGATACCATCCACCACTCGTTCCATACTCTAACAATGACAATGAAACGCACGACAGTATACAATATGAGTATGGGGTCAGGGTCGATGGATGAAAGCCTACACGTGTATCAGACCATACCATGCACTAGTCGAGTCTCAAGCATCAAACATGCTCAGTAAGGGAGATATCAATCATCTAGGTCGTGATTCATGTGTGAGAATCTTAGTTGTTCCAATCATGGGAAACTTCAGACACATAGAGTCTGAATTTCCAACAGTTTGTGGTTAGAAAAACGACACTTCTCGTCTCGTTTTCCTACCTGCCATACATCGTGCTATGACTAATTACCACCGTCTCCGCTGAGAGCTGGAGATGGATCCGTAGGTGGGCCTCCGAAGCAGCCGGTTTCCTGTGCAAATTTTGTAAAGTTCTCGAGGCACTTAGGCCCGAGAAGCTTGTGGACAAAGTCGTGATGTGACATTGTACCTCGTAGTCGACGCGTCTAGCGTGCGTGCAGTCGACAGTGAATAAAATGGAGAGGTGATGTTTCCTCCCCACACTCACACTCCATTGAAGCTGCGAAGTTGTTGAAACGGCGGTGACATGCCGCGAAGTTTCCGTGGCCCGCACGGGCTGAGATAAGTTCACGGAGTAGCCGCCGGGAAAGTGCCTGCTCGCGTGGCTTGCGTCGTCGCATGAGAAGACCCAGATTTCGATACCTAGGTGGACATACTTCTTCCCACCAGTCGTCGAGAAGCGCTTGACGTTTCCGGTTCATGAGCCGACGAACGTACGCCATTGTGACGGAGCCAGGCTGGCTGTCTTTGCTTGGCAGTTGTCGGAGGCTGGAGCGTGCAGCTCTGTCTGCATCTTCGTTTCCCTGTATCCCGGAGTGGGCCGGTATCCACTTCACCGAGACTAGAGCCTTTTTTGATAGCGTCCTAAATTGGCGTACGTCATCTAGGCTTGTTGTGGCAATTCCCGTCAACAGTGCCTTCACTGCAGACTGACTATCCGTGAATACATTGATCGGCTGCCTGCCGTCCCTTCCACTGTTCTCCCTCTCCAACAATCCCAGCGCGGCTTCCAGGGCCTTTGTTGCCCCTACAATTTCCGCATCGAGCACTTTACCACCATGCTTGATGCCGTATCCCTTCAATAGAGTCTTTCCATCCCTCTTCAAGACGAAACTCCATGCTGAGCGACCATGGCCCTCCGACGATCCATCCGGGTAGGCACAAATATCCGATGCTAGTACATCTCCAAGGAACCTAGTAACCTTTTCCTCCTCCTCTATCCTCGGGCCGAAGCTCGAATAATAGCTCGGCGTCTTCTGCGTCCGGGAGTTGTCGGTAGGCCCGCTGTACTCGTGACATCTGGATCTCCGGATTTTTGGGTACCCGAGCAGACTTCTTGTACTTCCGTGTTCCATCGTTTGGAAACTCGGCAGCACGGGTCCGGAGTGGGTGGCGATTGTCTAGTGAGTGTAGCCGAGCCGAAATCCGTAAGCGGTTCCCTTCCAGAATGATCTTTCCAGTTGGGATACCTCCTTCGCGATGGAGAACATGATTAGATGTCGTTTTCATTACCGTAAGGGCAGCGCGCAGCCCTGTTAAGATTGCCTTGTCAATCATCTCGCAGAAGATGCTGGTTCGAGGTGTGATGACCCCCCTAATGGTTGGACGTTTGAGGCCGGGCCACCAAACATCTGATCAAAAAGTTGCTATTGGGACAATACAAGTATCCACCGCTCGAACCAGTGCCGCGGGGGCGGCTCCTCGATACGCTGAATTGAAGCGTTGTATTTGCTGAGCAACCTTCAGAGCTTTGCCGCACCACATTGTGACGTGGTGTTTGAAGTCCAGTCGCGGGTCTAGGTGTACTCCCAGCCAGCGTATCTGGTCTGATGGCTCAATAACCACGCCGTTCACACAAATGCCCACTGGCTTCTCGCGTTTTCGTCCGGGAAAATGGACTACCTCCGACTTGTTAGTATCGAAGGAGACTGCGTTAGTACTTGCCCAATCTAGAAGATGGTCCACTTCCTTCTGTACAGAAGCGGCTGACTCGGCAATGCTGCGCCCGAACCCTAGGATCCCGACGTCGTCTGCGTAGCTGAGCCTCATTCCTACATTGCCACTTCGCATGGGCTCTGCCATGTACAGAAGGAAGAGCAGCGGCGATATCGGCGATCCCTGCGGAACCCCACACACCAGCTCTCTTTGTCCGGTTACCCCTCCTGAGTATCGTACTTGCACCTTTCGTTGTGCAAGAAATGACGTTGTCCATCTGAGAATTGAGTCAGGCCACCCCTACTCTTGCATCCTCCTCACCAAAAGATTGTGAAGTACTGCATCGAACGCGCCTTGGACATCTAGAGTCGTGAATGTGGCTGCCCATCCCTGAGTACTTGCTTCTTCAATATCGTGGACTACGCAGCTGATAAGGTCGTTTGCCGATCTTTTAGGGAGCGCCCCAAATTGTTGGTATCCAACAACGTCGAACGTAACCGCGAGATGGGCCATCCGCTTCGCCAAGAGTCGTTCCAGTCCCTTACCCAAGCATGACAAGAGGGCAATCGGTCTCCAGCCCTTAACCATCGTTGGATCTCGGTTCGACTTGCGTAGGAGCACCACTTCAGCCAGCTTGAAGCAGGATGGGTGGGTGCCAATTCTGATGCAGGCGCGGAAGAGAGTGCCTACAAATGGTCCAATCGTCTTCCAACATGTTCGCAGAAGCTCTACAGAGATCCCATCAGCTCCAGGCGCTGTATTGGCGCAGCCTATGGTGCACATGCGGATCTCCTCGTCCAAGACATGGTCGTTCCAGGGAATTCGATCAGTGCTTGGCGCATCGAGTGGCGGTAGATCGTCTGTCGCTTGGTGCCGTGCCAGAAGAGCGTCTCGGAGTACCGCTGCCCGCTCGGCTGGGTCGGAGTACATCTTCTCTTCGTGGTTCAGCGGAGGGGGAGTACTTGCTTGCCTTGGCTCGGCCGAGCGCATCAGCTTGAACACATCAGTTGGTGTCGTGATCGCTTCGACTTGACGCGTCTGGTACTCTTTCCTTGCCGCTCTGAGGGTTGAGCGCAGCTTCTTCGAATGTATCCATCGCTGTTCCGGAGTCATTACTACACGATATTCAGTGTGAGCTAGCTTGCATTCTGGAGTCCACCAAGGCGAACATTTGCCGTGTCTTTTGTTACTTCGTTTTCCTGTTGCTTTGATAGCGTTAGTAAGGCCGGAACATAGATCGTTGGCGTATTCGTTCGCCTTGCAAACCGAGTCCAGGGCTGTTGGCGGGTGTGTAAACTGCTTTACAGCAAGGGCGAATCTCGGCAAATTGCTACGCGTTACCCTGATTTGTGAAGGCTCCTGGTCTCTTTTTCCGGATCCGGTGGGGACTCGTCCTCGAATCGGAAGATGGTCGCTGGTTACGCACTCATTACGATCCACCCATGCTTGAGCTCCGTTGATGTTGGTCCAAGCAAGATCGAGCGTGTTCCCTGCTCGATGCGTCGGCTCACCCACAATCAGATAAGTGAGATTGTGACGTTCCGCCCATCTCTCAATTTCAATTCCTTGTCCGCGTGGGCGGGTAACCTCTGGTTGCCACGCGCAGTATACCGCGTTGAAGTCACCAGCTGCGACGGATCGTGGTGGTGGGTCCCAGTTGAGGAGAGGTCTAGTTGCCGTTGGGTTGTTTGGGTCTTTATACACGTTGAGAAACGTGACTCCGTTTACTACAACCCAGCAGGAGTCCGCCGTCGGGGGATCACAAGGAAAGATTTGAGTTGCCGAGTGGATTCTACTGTTTATTAGTGTATAAGTCACTGCCCTGGGTCGAACGTTTACGCCGCCATGTGGTGTATAGCAGTCGTAACCAGGGTGTGACTTTGTCTCCTTTGTGGCTTTTTTCCACAAAGGCTCTTGTATTAGCACCACATCCACGCCTAGCTCATAAGCTCGGGAAAGCGCGATGTCATGTGATTGGCCTCCCCTACCTACGTTGATCGACATAAAACTTATCGTAGGTGGGAGGCTAGAAAGGACTCGTGAGGGGCCCTTCAGGAGGACTCAACAGGATTCGTCGTTCGTGTGGCCGTGGCGTCGGGGGTGACGTCGGTCATCAGAACTTCGAACCTGTTGTTTGGTTTCACTGCTCTAGGTGCGGCTTCCGTCTTCTTGGCGGCCACTTGAGCTGCTGCCTCAGCGCGACGGACAGCGGCTTTTGCCCTCGCTACTGCCGCTAGCTCGCGTTGACTAGCCATGCGGATGGTGGCCAGTTGCTCTCTGCTTACCGGCCCGGACTTTTTGGGGCGCGCCAGGCAAGCTCGACTGTCGGACCTGTGCGGTCCTCCGCAGTTGCGGCACTTGGTATGCGCATGACACTCGTCCGTCAAGTGCATCGTGGAGGTGCAGTTCCAGCAAGCTGAGGCACGGGAGCAGCCACGCGTTCCGTGGAACTGCAGGCAGCGTTTGCATTGCTGCACAGTCTGTCGCGGTTGATGTCCTACCGCGACGCCCGAGTCGTCGAACAGGCCAAATCCTAGTCTTGGTTCCGCTTCCCTCTTGAAATGAGCGGGCCATGACTGGTATGGCGCGCTGGGGTGATTTTTCCCGTGAGGCCGAACTTTGACTGGAACGGCCTTTGTAATCCTGGTAATCTCCTCGATCACCATCTCCTCAGTGACTGTGACCTTGCCCATAAGTGTGTATAGAGCCACTGGAACCGTTGCGATTCGAAGGGCAGCCAGATCCGAGGCTGTCTGCAATTTAGCTTCAACGCTGCTGAATCATTCAGCAGCGTTTAAGAGAAGCTGGCGTGCTTCTTCGTTTTTGGCTTTCATTGCAAAGCCGGTGGGAACACGATACACATGTTCAATATTAGAGGATGAAACCCCCACCAATTTGGTCACGGCATCTCTCACGCCAGCTGGCGAAAGAGCGCGCCATGCATGCTCCTCTCCGAGTCAAAGAAACAGACGAACATCTCTTGGCTTTGCAGTCGCAGGTCTAGCTTGTGTCTTGACCTGTACTGCTGGGTTTGGGGCGACTCGAACAGTCTTCGCTGGAGCGATTGACATTTGGGGAGAGCCCCGGGCGACTGTTGCCCAGGTCGTTTTGGCCTGGGTCGCTTGGCGTTGTGGCTCCTGACTACTCACCGGAGTTCTTTCTTTGGCCTTGGTTGTAGGACAACTTGTATTTTCCTGGCAGCTTGGGCGCTGTGGAAGGATTGGGGGGGGCCGCACTGGGTCCCGACTTCATGAATTGAGCAATAGCTGCTCGGAGATATATTTTCATCGAGTCGATGAACGGATCGCTCGACTCTTCTGAGTATAGAGAGACCGCGGTCTCGACAGCATTGATCGCAGCAGTGCAGATCATTATATTTTTTGCTGCTTGAGCTGCCCTGCGCTCTTCAGCTTCAATCATGGCTTGTAGTTCGGGGGGGCAGCCATTGATTTTTTGTTTCCTGCTTTCACTGCAGGAAAGTTGTTGAATTTCAGTCGCCACTGATGAGGGTTTGCTGGCGATCGGAGCAGGTGTGGCTTGATTAGCCTTATTCATCTCTGGGATTGCTGCCTTCTTGACAGCAGGAGCAGCAATCTTCTTTGATGTTGTAGTGACGGAGGTCACAGGGGCCACATCATCAATTTTCTGGGCAACATTCCATCTGGACTTGTCGAGACCCTCTATTATGTATTGGTCGATGACCATATCGCCCATTTCCACGTCTAGGTTTGTTGAGTTTGAGTCTTCCTGGAAGACTCTCAATCTTTCGGTCAACTCTGACTCCATCTTGTCTTGATCTATGGTATCGATCGATAGATTTCTTGCATCTAGGCGCTGTTGCAACCTGATTTTAATTTTCGCCATGGCTTTGTGCTGGCGCGCGGGGCGAGCGATTTTCGGAGGACCCGTCGCCATTTCGGAGACTCACGGTCTTGCGACTATGATAGAGATGAAATTAGCTTATGAAACTGTGAATTGAAGGGTTGAGGGGATGGGTAGGTGAATTTTTCATCGATTTCCAAAAATTGGTTGTTTTGTTTTCTAGCATGACGTTAAATAAAAAACAAACAACAAACAATTTTTTGAAATTCGAATAATCGAATCTTCACCTTTTCCCCCTCTCCCTCCCTTTCGCGCTCGTCGCATTCTATCAAATCGTTGTGATCGAGTCACTGGCATTTTCACCATGCCTCCTGTTCGAAAAAAGCGTCCCAACGCCAAGTTGGACAGCATGAGAGTCCACACAAGGGCTCTCGAGCAATTATCTGGCCTTGCCCAGTCTCCGAAATGCGCGGAGATGAGCAAGGTTTCAACTAAAGGGAAGGAATAAGCCCTCCCCGCCGTCACTGAGCCCGATACTGATATGATCGGGTCAGTTGAAATTGTTGAGGAATTTCCCCAACCATCCTCCGTCCCTCACGGGACTGGAGAATCGTCAAAATCTCCTCCGACAGCGTCAAAACCGTCGGAAAACGCTGCAGTCAAAGCAGCGCCAAAATCAACGTCGCAGCCAAAAGCTGCCACAAAAGCAGAGTGTCCCCTAGGGCTTCGACCAATTGTCGAAGCTGAACAACGACGCGTCGCCGAAACAGCGGCAAATCTGGCCCTCTGCTCCGCCGCCATCTCTGGCGTCGAAGCCACCCTTCTACCTTTGACCAACGGGTCAAATAGACAATTCGGAGACTCCATGAGAGTCTACCTACGCGCCGCCATTGCGCAATACATGGCCACAGGCCCGGCCACTACGCCACCCGTTCTCCCTCCTCGCCCGACGAACCCTCTCCCAAGGGCTCCCGTAGCCAGGAGTAACACAACTCCCGCCGTCCCAGTTCTGCCTGTCAAAAGCACCTGGGCCACGATGGCCAGACATGGACTGCAACAAAAAGCAGTCCCAACTGTGAAGGCTGTGCCGCGACCTGCAGCCAAAGCCCAACAAAAAGAAAACCCCAAGGCGAAAGTCGATAAGCGACTGTTCCTTCGCGTTGAAAAGGAACACCCGTGGCGAAAATTGTCCACAAGCAGCGTGGGAACTAAGTTAGAGTATACATTCAGCTACTTTAACCAAGAAATAACCTCACTCCACCGAGTGAGAACGGGCTTTGCTATGCTAGCAAAGAACGAAAAAACACGACAAGAGACTTTAGATAGCTCTTCGAAGCTGGCGAGTCAAAACGTCAAACTCGAGGCATCTTCGGATCTTGTCGCCTTACAGATACCGAACGTACCTGTAAGTATAGTTACAGTGTGCGGCACCAGGGCGGTCGATGCTAGCTGGGTCTCTGCCAAGATTCTCGGTACGACCGGCGTGATTCCAATCCAGGTCCGACCTCATGGGACATGTCGACCTGGGGCACCGTATCAAAACTGGCATGCCCTTTTCACGCGGGACAACGCCCCTCGTGCGGGCTTCCGCCTCTTTGACGAGTCTGGTATGGCAACCATTCACAAGCCTCGTCGCCATATCGAACAGTGTAAACGCTGTTTGGGCTTCCACGCCACTCGTGGATGCTCCCGCGCTCCAGCCTGCTGAAACTGCGGATCAAATATGCACTCGGAAGCCGAGTGCAAGGCCCTCACTAAGTGTCGCAACTGTGGGGGACCCCACCGATCAGATTCTCGGGACTGCAAAGTCAGACCCAGAAAGCCTGGGCCGATAACCAAAGAGCAGCTCGCGTGGATACACCACCTCGAACAAGGGGAGTTCGAGAAGGTTGCACGGGCCAGAGCTGTAGCAAAAAAAGCCGAAGAGGCGATCATCGCTGGAGCGAAGGATGTCTTGATGGCCGAGGCAACAGGTTTCGGAGTGCTGGGATCTGAAGAAAAAGCCTGAGGGAACAGCAACCTCGACGATTTCCCTCCTGGGGCCTCTGTGGATCCTAAACGTAGCAGGCTACGTTATGTAATATAGACTACTAAATGCGGTTAGCCTATAATTAGTAAGCTACGCACAAAGTGTAGATTTCGGAGTTGGGAGTTAGGAGATGATATAGACAAATTTATTAGAACTCAAGCTTAACTATTGCATTCTGCGGAACTAGCTGTAGTAGAGCCACGAGTTATTTTTGTCACCATCCTGTTTCAATTGTGATCGATCGAAACCCACACCTCTACCAACTATCAGCATGATACCGGCTGGATAAAAGGTGCCTGCTAACTCATCTTTCGCTCTCAGCATAGAAGGAGCAAATTTTGTCATTTGAAAGGTGTGATGGACCAGGGAATGTGTGAGGAACGCATTGCTTGGGTCTAACATGGAGGAATCTTCAATTTTTTTTCCGGAGTTTTTTTGATTTTCGTAATTTTTCGTTTCTGTCTAATCAGCTGCACTTTTGGTAGTGATTCACGAGGTTTGAACGAGTTAGGCTGTAGGAAAGATTACAGGGAACCCTGCCGGCTCCGCCTGTCCTTGACCCAATGTGGAAAACATAGCTTTAGCTTAGGACAAAATAAACAAAACAAAACAACCGTAAGGTCTTGTGTTGGCCGGCTCAGTCTATATAAGCTGCCTGACGTGCCGACATTTTCGACTAAGCCCGACATGAAATAAATGGACCAAGGCCAGCCTGCCATGCACCCCAAACTATCAATTGAAGTCAAAATTATTCTCTAGTGTTACGGTTTGACCGTTGTTTGAGCTTAGGTGGATACCTAAGCCTGATACTAAGAATCCTTACAATGAGGCTGTATGGGGGTGGAGATGAAGCTGAACAAAACGGCACTACTACTCAGGAGGCTGAAGCGTCATTACAACTTAGTGACACCTGGAAATACGTGGCTGGGTAGAAGTATTGAGCCTGAGGACAAGTCACTAGTCTGTAGATTCACGAGGAGGATTAACTCCTATAAATACCTGTTAGTAGTAGCTAGAGTTAGCTTTTCTCCTCATATAGTTTATTAAATCGATTTATTCATCACCAACTTGGTTTCCGTCACATCTAGCTGAGACTTTTTATTCCAATACAGTAGAGAAGATATTTATCTATTTTAACAGGGAAGTTATTCATGATGTAGACCAATTGTCTCTAGATCTGAGCTCTAGCAAATACAGGCCAAATGTTTATAGTTTGGAGTACTAGTTATTGTTGTTATTGCATGCTTCAAAAAAGCATGTTTCATGAAGCCATTTACTAAACGCTAAGGCACCTTCAGGAGAGCCTAGAATCCAGGGAATTTCAGGCATTGAATGTCTAGTTTTGTCACGGAGGCAGGACCGACTCCGATTGAGTCGACAAAAGAAGAAGTGCTCGGGAGACTTTTCTAGCCCGCAAGCGCAGACGAGAAGGGCGTACGAGTGCTGAAAGTGGCAGGGGTAGTTTACAAAGTCGCCATGACCTGATCGGGCTGCAAGAAGGCGACTAAGAGCCTAGCGATTGAGGCTCTTAAGCTCTGAGGAGCTCCTAGTATTAGGATTAATTCCCAGATGTTGATATCGTTCAGGAGCGTTTTGGGACCAGAACATGGATATAGAGGCTTTGCATCGAGTGATTGTTGGAGATAGGGGGGCGTTATGGCTGTGCATGCTTGTTTAGCAAGTGCGTCAGCAGCTTTATTGCCAGGTATGCCGACATGTCCTGGGCACCATCGCACTTTGACTATACCTGGTTTAGAATAGTAGCTACGTTCTCTTTCTATCCACCTATTAGCGAGGTGTCGGAACCGAGCGATACGAGAGGAACTGCTTGGGGTAGGATTATCTATGAGGAGGCGAAGGGCGGCTTCCTAATTATCTAGACATATCGTAATATTTGTGGTCAGTCGAGCCATCGGATTATGGAGAGCAGCATCTAGGCCTTCAGTGGCCCCGGCTATTTCTGCATCATACACTTCGGCAGATTATCCGAGAGGAAGAGTCCCCTGCCCAACTCTTTGTGTGAGGCCTCGATAGATGACATATCCGTACCCTGCTCTGCCATCAACGAGGGCACCATTGGAGAAGACGAACAGATCCAAAAGGGATTGAGATGCTTGCTATCTATTGAATTCTTCGAGGCCATTTCTTCTGCCTATAGCCCCGATATTTTGTAGGAGTGTTTTGCGGTTGGTATTCCAAGGGGGTGGTATTATATCAGTAGAGAGTTCGGGAGACACTTTTTGTCGTATTCGCAACATGCGGGAGGAAGTCCAGCGTCGCCATGTGGAATTTTTTGGGTCTGCTGATGCTACTCGTACCGTAAAGCGGTCATGTATCTGTTCTAGCCATGAGCTAGCCGCTTCCCACCCGGTCTCTCGAAGAAGGGCAGGAGTTGGGGTAGACAGGGAGAACGGCTCTAGCGGCGTCGTTCATCCTACGCTGAACACGCCTTAATAAATCCAGTGGCGTGTTTTTGGAATACCATGTCTCGGCTCCAAAAAAGAGGATGGCGAAAGCTGTTCCTTGAATAGCTTGCCGAAGGAGGGGACTGATGCCACGGGTGGTGCATGAGCGTCTTTTAAGGTGGCTTATAATGGCTAGAGACTTCCTACAAGCTTCACTCACATGGTATCGGAATCATAACACCATAACTAGCTGCACCTGTGGCAACGATGATGGTCTGCCGCAGATCAGCTGATGCTCGATCTTACCACAAAAAGCTAGTGAAATAAAATTCGGGTGGTGCTTATTGTTGAATATTTCATCGAGAAGTCAAGGGCCGCAGAAACTTATAAAAAGGTATTGATCACATTATTTTAGACGTCTTTCGTTTGACAATACGCATGGATAATCCTAGCCCCACTATACTAGCTTATGAATCAAACTGATATCCAATTTGACTCTAACAGTGACTTCCCAAACCCGTGTAAAAGATTCATCATTTCAGTTGCAGCTTGCACAACTATCTATTTCCCTAATTCCAACAAGACTGCATAATTCAACCTCATCATTCTAAGTCACGGATTCATCATAGTTCCTGTTTCAACATAGCTGAATTGATGCAATAGAGTTTCATGAACTAGCAAGGTTACGCAAGAGATTGAACTGAAGACAATCTTCTTTGATAGAGAAGTTGC
Source organism: Blumeria graminis f. sp. triticale (assembly GCA_905067625.1). Lineage (NCBI taxonomy): Eukaryota > Fungi > Ascomycota > Leotiomycetes > Helotiales > Erysiphaceae > Blumeria > Blumeria graminis. Next base: position 8,845,543 of record LR898477.1, read on the forward strand.
CGTCTGTCATTCTATCTTGCACTTGTTAGTAACCGCGGTAGTCATGTCTGCAATCCTTAGTACCGATGATCTGAACGATTTTATTTCTCCCGGCGTTGCTTGTATCAAGCCTATCGAAACAATTCCAAGTAATAACTCTACAACGGTATAGGCCCAATTAAATCTGATCTCAGGTCTAAATTGACTTGGTGCAGGATGATTTTGAAGTCTCATTCAACACAGACGCTACAGCCCCTCCCCCACCAGCTCAGATATCTCTCACCGACTGTCTTGCGTGTTCTGGCTGCGTTACTTCAGCCGAAGCTATCCTTGTTTCCCTACAATCTCATGCAGAAGTTCTAGCTGCGCTTGACTCGGCACCGGCTCTTCAAATTTCTCGGGATGGATTTGTAGATAATTTAGATCAGGGTGGTCGAATATATATTGCTAGTGTGAGCCCTCAGAGTAGAGCAAGCATAGCCGCAGCATTTGGCGTCTCAAATAGAGAAGCGGGATTTATGATAGAACAACTATTGAGTGGACCGAATGGCATTAAGAACAGAGCTGTTTACAGGAACTCCTTTCATTGGGTTTTGGACACAAATACGATGAGAGAAGTTTGCTTATTGCTTGGGGCCGACGAGGCTATGGAGTCGACATCTGTCGGAACTATGTCGGACTCTAGAGGTCATAATTCAAATGAATCACTTAAGAAACCTATTCTCACATCAATTTGTCCTGGTTGGGTATGTTATGCAGAGAAGACTCATCCTTATGTTTTGCCTCACTTATCTCGACTCAAGTCTCCTCAGGCACTCACTGGAACTCTAGTAAAAACAGTCTTAAGTCGGAAGTTAAATATATCACCGAACAGGATCTGGCATGTTGCTATAATGCCCTGTTTTGACAAGAAGTTAGAAGCCAGCAGAGAAGAGCTTACAGACGTGACATGGGCTGGATCAGGGGCTATGGGAATCCGTGATGTGGACTCAGTAATAACCAGCAAAGAATTATTGATGCTTGCAGAATCTAGGCAAATTCAATTCAGTAATTTGCCCCGATGCCCTATATCATTCATTCCTTTTCCCGACACAACAATAAATTCCTTCCTATTCCCAAACAGCCCAAAGCATTCGCCATGCAACAGTCTACAAGAAGCCGGCACCTCGGGTGGGTATTTATTCTATATTTTAAACCGATATGCCTCAAAACACGAAGGTGCCACTATTCACTCCTCTCGTGGTCGCAACATCGATGTCATGGAGTTTTCTGTTATTTCCTCATCCGGTAATGTTCTCTTCAGGGCTGCACGATACTACGGCTTCCGGAACATTCAAAATCTCGTACGCCGGCTCAAACCGGCTGTTATCAGGCGGCTCGAGCCAGCTCGTGCTGACACTCGCCCACGCAAGACCCCTACTCTCGCATACGACTACGTTGAGGTCATGGCTTGTCCAGGCGGATGCACTAATGGCGGTGGACAGATCAAAGAAGAAGATGCAAGAGTATTTGTCTCTCAGCGAGAGCCACGAGCTTGGCTTGCTGCTGTTGACGAAGCTTACTTCTCTGCTGACGAGGGCTCAGACATGTGTGGTGCTGATTCACAATGCTCAGCAAGTTCTGACGAGTCTTTCACTTATATCAAAAATGTTCTTGCCCATTGGAGCGCTACTACTAGTATTAATATGCGAAAACTAGTCTACACATCTTTTCGCGAAGTTTCGAGTGATGTGGGCAAAGAGAGTGCAGATTCTCAGCAAATTACTTCTATTGCTGGAAAAGCTTGTGGGGGTTGGTGACAGCTCTCTCTATGACCGATACGGATATTATTTTTTCTATGAATATTACATCTTGGGCGGGGATTAGGAAAACTTGCTAAATTAAACCTCAACGTGCTTGATAACACCATCTTAAATGACTCCCAGGTCTCCCTTTCTCATGGATTTCCGCTTTTAGTAACTCTAGTCCGCTATAATTGAACCTAAGTCCTAAACCAACAAGACATAACTGTACCATGTAGCTCAGTAAAAGTGTCTCACTAGAGTGACGAACCAGCGATCTTCTAGTTGAAGAAGATGAGAAACATAAGTACTCGAACTTGGAAGACAATGATCCGGACCTTGAACTAGCTCGCGTCACGACTACAAATAGGTTGAATATTTGTGCAATCTTAACACAAATGACCTCCCCTCTTAGAAAACCCACATCCAGACTCTCCAGAATCATTGGGTCCTCTTGGTTCTCGAATAATAGTGTTGTATTCTCGGCCGGCACACCGTAGACCAGCGCCATTTCTTTTTAATGCAGGGACGCCCGCTGATGATGTATGGTTTGGATCGTACAGAAGGCCTTTGTTTGTTGTCTGAGTAGCCAGCCTAGGGTCTTCATGATTATTATGACTCCGCACGCTCGCCTTGTTTTTTTGGTTGCCACGATGGGCTGGCACAGCGTCGGTAGATCTAAGTGGATTTCCCAACACGTTTTCGTGACTCGTTGAGTCTTTGGACCCTAGGATACGAGCACGCGCAGCGTCGTAGCGCTTCTGTTTTTCCTCCCTATCCCGTTGCGCCTTCAGCTTTAGCTCACCTGCAGTCGGCTGAGATTTTGACTCGTTGTCTTCATCGTCTTTTTCGAGTACGAGCTTGGATATGCCAGTTGCAGGATCGAGTCGCTCGATCATGCGTGGTGCGGGATTGCGGCTGAGAACCTTCAGGGCCGGCTTGAATTCGGATTTCAAGGGCACATTATCGCGAGCTGCTAGGTAGTGAAAGGTTTTCAGTTCTTCTCTGCCGATAGGATTAGCGAAGAATACGTCTGGTGGGGTACATGTCGAGGCATTACGCAGCATTCCAGATCTTCTTATTACTTTCAGCGTGTTCGGCGAGGCGCTCGGCTTTCGTGATTTTATCAGGCTGTTCAACTGTCTCGCCATCATATACAGCGTCCACCTGCGATTCCCAATCGTCATCCCACGCGTCGGGAACCATCAATTTTTGGCTCATGGCTGTTCATCAAGGATGAAATGGGAGATCAATAGTAGATAGTCCTGCCTGATTTGGGAGGTCGGTGCGAGTTACATTGGCTTCGACAGGGCTAAGCACGCTTCCTCGTCCCACGAGTCAAGCGGGGCTCTAGTCTATGCCTTTGCCTTAAGCCTGCTTGTCAACCGTTGATAGTAATTATCAGTATAAAATTACAAAATGTCGTGTGAGTCATAGCGCGTCCAAATATTTCAAACTGACCCTTCTTAAATCTGACTGAAGCAGCGTCTAAGATTAACCAGCAGCGCCTTCGAGATAAGTCTAAAGCAACAGCAAGTGAAGAGCCTACACAGTCCTCTGACCCCCATGCCACGCAATATGCTAGCACTACTAGCTACGCTCTCGATGATAATATCAAGATGAAATTCAATTCCGGCGCCCCTGGCTCCAGTTATGATTCTAGAAAGTATGCCGAGGAATATGATAGGGCCGAGGCATCATTACTTGACCGTGAATGGGACATATGTTCGTCATAAGACTAAACGACCTGTTCCATTTTCTGACTCATCATTAGCTCGTTACGGCGACCCGTTAACTAACGCTATTATCTAAAAGTTACTGATATATCACCCCTAATATTCAACCGGATAAATCAAGAAAACGCGCCGAGACTCATCATCCAACCTTAAAATTGGCCCAGGCAAAAGTTGATTATTATTTTGATCAACTATTAAGAGGGATAAAAATGTCAAGTAATCATTGCAGGATTACAAGAGTAGTACCTTGTGCCCTGTTCACATCATGTAAATCGCCTTGACGAGTCAATGTTGATCATCACGAACAGGACATTGGTTTTTAGTCAAGAATGACAAACAAAGCTCTTTCTTTAAACGACAAATAGTGAACAGATAGTTTCCCTGGCAATGTAATAGGTCTGGTTAAGAATGTTTGTTTTCCCCATGTTTACGATTACATCTTGGTGACCAGAATAACATGATCCAAAGAGGTGCTAGTATACATCGACCAAAGACGTTATCTTCTGGCAAAACTTTACACTTACTTTTACGGACTCCTGTTCGTTTAGCTAAGATCTAAGAGTAGCCTTCAGCACCGCTTAGTGGGCAGCTTTAATTGCATCTTTTTTTTAAGATTATATCCTTACAGTGATTTCATGATCTACCTCTAGGTTATTTTTGATCTATTTTTTCGTCGAAGCAGATATGTATTTTGGAGTGAATGTCAATCTGCATCGAGTATCGCATGCGGCATGCGGAATGTGAGTATGATACAATTAATAGACCAAAGAATTGAGGAACATTGGTCATATGAATCATCCACTGAAATAGAGCAATGCTTTTACTCAAGCCTTTAGATTAACTTACCTTATTAATTTAAGACGAAATTGAACGAAAATCTAAAGCTGAGCTATCGAAAAACAAAGATTGAACTAATTATCGGCATGTCCACAAAATTTTGAGTTTAGTTTGCTGACTGCAACAATGTAAGATTCTTCCTTTCATAACGGCAGTAACAATGACTTTTAAGTGTCGGTGCATACGATTATTTGTAATTACGATGACTCTGGAAGGAGACTACTTTTGACAGCAAACATCTTGCTGCAGATAGTAGCAGTGAAGCCATCAACTTGTCGTGAATATTGGTCCACTTGCCGGGCGTTAATCATACTATCAAGTCTGCTTGGTTCGGCAGGTAATTTAAATAATTTATCCCATTCATCCTCAGGTAATGGTGGCAGTTTTTGGGAGACTCGAGTCACATTTTCAGCTGCGCGTTTTGTTTTCCATGCAGTAATTTTAGTCTGCTCACGCGCTAATTGTCTCTGAAAGTATTGGAAATTGTTAAGTTCAGTGTGATGTGTTTCGATACTATCCAGTAGCTGATCGCAAGTTTTTTCGAGGAATGGATCGATAGAAAGGTCTAGGGAATCCATGTTCGGATACAGAGGAATGGGTGTTTGTTTGTTATTTATTTCGGAGAGACTTGCAGGAATCTGTGACTTTGCTGGAATGATGGTTGGAAGTTGATGAAGGAATGAGGTTAAGAGGTGAGAATTGTGAATGATGATAGGTAATTCGACCATGATCTCTTTGTAAGAAAATTTAGACTTCTGTAAACTATTTCTGGTAAGTATTTTTTGAGTGCATGTAATAGCCTGCTTACATTTCTGTGGTGAACTTGCCCTCCTTGTATGCTGCCATGAATGTCGGAGACAGCCTTAGAGCTTGTAGGCAGAGGGCACCCTGCGAGCTCTTTCCGACGTCATAAACTATAGCAACTGTCCTTTCATTTACCTCCTTTTGATAATGATATTGATTTTCGATGAAGTTAGAGTTAATGAAATTCCCCATATTTGCACTTGTGTACCACCCTACACTATTTGCGTCAACATTGACTTCACGCAAGCATTTAATCATTTCATTTTGATACGTAGTATTTGATTTAGAGCGTGGAGCAGCAGCAGCTAGGTTTGATGCAGCAGCGTGGTCATTGGAGTGCGAGTCCGAATAAGATATCTCGGTGCTCGGAAGAGGGAAGCAGTTTGTAACTTGGAGGGTCTTGTCCTGATCCATACCCACCAAGGAGCCAAATGCTGTGCTTGGAAAGGCTGTAGAGCAAGCTTTGATTATTTTCATAACCACCTAATGATTGTCATAGTTAGCCAAAGTTGTCTCGAAATATTTTGAGACAGTGTACCAAGGCGTCTATCTGCACCTCATTTAGAGGAGTTTCTTTCAATTGTAACTCCGCCATGATTACGGGTAGCTTAGAGTGGCGCACCCAAAAACGAGGTAAATTAGTTAAAACTAAAAAGGGTTGTGTACTAATTCTCAGAAAAGGAATGGGAAATGAATAACTGTCCTTGGAAACGAATTTGGTCGTGTTTGTGGGATCGCAAGCGATACAGAAATCCTAGATACAATTACAGCCGGCCTTTTGTCAGCCCTGAGAGTTGCCGCTTAATGTCATGAGCTAAAAAATCTCACAAATCTACTCAGTCTCTCTAATAGATGTATCGGAATAGATCAAGCAACTAAGATTTAAAAATTTTGCAGTTAAATTTTAGATCTTTCGCCGGCAAAGACGAGCTCTTCACCTTCCAGTGACGCCGATGTAATCGGTCAGTATGCTCTGCATACATAGGATAGCCAAGAATAACCGCTCCCGGATCGCAATCGAAACCAATCACAAGAATAACTACAATAGAAGACTTCTCATCAATGTCGATCTTGTCATTCTCATTCTCATTCGAGCCTCAACCTCAATATCTTCACACATCATCTCGCCTCAATAACCGATGAAGGAGTTCCTCTAATTGAAAATAGAAGCTCGCCCTATTAATTACCAACTATCTCCCACTCTAAAGATACGATGCTATTTATATCCGCAAGGAGACAAATAAGTCGAATGATACAAAACTCAGTATTTAGTTTACGGGGGAATGCTGCTACCTTAATATCTCTGCCTACTGAGGGAAGACAGGCAATTGAAACCTTGAAAGGAAAAAAATAAATAGGTCCCCAATAGTTATGCTAGTACTGATAGATCCTGAGAAGTTTCGATTTGGGATGCTTGTGAGCACTAAACCTATTTTTAGAGTATTTAACTCAGAGGACTTCTATTATCTACAGATCCAAGACATTCCCCGGCGCCAATTGTGAAAGAAGTTGGAATAAGCAACTTTACTTACAAACGGACTCTGCTAAGACTTTCTTGACAGTTTAATACAACCTTCGGTAAGGTCTCGAAAGGATGCTAGAAAGGCAAATTGTACCTTTCTATGGGTATACACAAGTCTGCAGCGCCTAGATGGTCAGTTTCTTCGAACACTTCAGAAGAGTCGCCATGTCTTCGGATTTAATCATGATGTCAGTACTGAGAATGCTCCGCACTAAGTTTTTTGTAAATTTTACCGGCTGCCACACACGCGCAAATTGATTTCGTTTCGTTGATTAAGGAAAAGTATAATTACGGCATAGCAATCAACTATTTGTTTACTGAAGTTAAGGCCTATGGGAGCATTGCCGCCGGAAATAAATGGGAATGGACTTATAGATACTCCTGGGCCATAGGTATAAAGAACTTACATATGTCTTATTAACCGATCCAATGAGATGAAAATCACCAAGTTGACACCAAACAATCAATAAGGGCTATGCTCGATGTGCTCGCTTTCTACCTTCATAGCAGTACAACTTTGGGCTCTAAATAGCTAGATAGCTGCATACGCAATTCAAATCTGATGCAAAAAAAAATATTCATCTGGAATTGCTCTATCCAACTCTATGTGAAGATTTACTTTGTTTTTCTTTTGATATTGCCAGCGTTACTTACCTTGGATTCGTAAGGCCGATTTTTGGTTTGTCTCCAGATTTCCGCTCTATAATTTGATCATCGAGGGCGCTACAAGATCATGTGCTTGAAATTCTATAATCGATGGTAACATGGACAGCTAGGACTGTAGTCTTCTGGTATTTTTTTTCGTTGTAAATATGAGGTAATGCCCGCAGGCCCAATTTCAATTTGCATTCATAGACTAGTTTAGGCCTTCGCTTGATCACGGTAAAGAGAGACTGGCGATTCATTGGAGACATATTTTCCACCGTTCCGAACATCTACCTCGATAGAATTTGACTGCCATCCAGATTTCGGTTTAAAAATACTGTGAAGGGACTAATCACATTAGCTATTCGCATGAAAATGAGGCGTAAATTAGTTTATATTCTGTGTAAAGAAAGAAGTTGTGATGGTATTTAAGTCTCACATGACCAAGTCATGTGACAATCTTGTAATTATTTGTAGCCTTCATAGTTTATAATAAAACTTCATGCTTTGATCACAACAGGTTATGGCCCTTTAGCCGCTTCCAATTTGTTCTCAGCTTCCGTTTCTTAATCAACGACATTGATTAAGGTGCTCTCGTATTCATCTAAATATATTATCCGAAAGCAACTCTCGCATATCTTCACGATGTCTGACTCCTTTAAGGCCCCGACTACTGAGGGAAAACATCCCCTCAAAGATGATAATTCTCCTTCCGATGAATTAAATGATATAATCATTGGTGGTCTCACATTCGCTACTGCGGATGACTTGAAAGAATCGATCAAAGAGTCTCAGAGAAAGACAGAAATCTGGGCGCTAACTGACCGATTACAAAGCATTGACAAGATGACACCACTTCCTTGTCTTAAGAAAAACAATTGGTTTCCATGGTTTGAATCCGTCGAAAGTCTGATTTTTTTATCCCAAACCTCTGCGGCGTTCCTTCCTCAACTACCTCGAAATAAAACCATTCGAATGTGGTCAAGGTGGTGGGTCGCTAAACTTCGTGAGACGGCCCCTCATATTAGAACAGCACCTCGTGATAACCCTCGAGCTATCCTGAATGAAATCGTTACATCTTCTCTAGCTGCTTCATTTTCAAACGTAAACTCCATTGTTTCTCGATTTTGGACTTATCAACCTGAAAATAACACCAATTTACAAAGCTTTATGAAAGAGTATCAAAAGCGTTATCAGGATTTAAGGGAACATTTTCAGATTACGACAGAAATTCACTTTCAGATGCACCATCTCTTACTCTTTCACGTTAGAAAGCTCCAGCCTGATCTGGCAAATCGGTGTGGAAACTCGAGGGACAAAAGACGATCGGCGAGTGGTCAAAAGCTGGCGTGAACTCAAATCATAAGATTCTAAACTAAAGAGAAAAGTATCTAGGAGGATATGAATCTGTATATATTTACATAAGAGTTCAACTGTTGAAATAGAGTTGCCAACACGAAACCTCCTGTCCCTCATTGCCTACAACCCAAGGGCTTCGCATGAAAACCAATACCCATGATAAACCTTTCGTATCGTGATTTGTCACACACAAGACTCGTGTGTGTGAAACTAGTCGTTGGAATTCCTGGATTGACCCTGTGTCGGCTTACCAACTATTGGACCGACGACCACGTGGCCACTAAAATTTCGGGGCGTTACAATCAGTGCCGTGATCTATCATATGAAAACACAATCTCTGAGTGTCTAAAATGGACCTGTAGTAGTTCGTTTAGATCCTCAGGCAAGCCAAAGGCTTGCAATTTTTGTCATATCGTTGGACACAGTGAAGACAAATGTGGGAAGAAAATGAACGTTCATAAGGGCAAAGCTCAAGAACAACCTCGATCGGGTCTAAATCAAGGGAACAAGAATATTCTTTCTGTTGATAAATGTTTAGAAGATTCTAGTTATCAGTTGGATACTGCTGCGGATTTTCACGTAACTGGAAATAAATCAGACTTTTCTACTTATTCCCCTGCATTGCAGACTATTTTTGTAGCCGGAGGAGGTAAAGTGATAACTTCTGGCCGTGGTGACCTAAATTCTCCCACCGTTGACGGTAAAACCGAAATCTTAAAGGGAGCTATTCACATGCCAGGTCAAAGAAATCAAATTCTCTCCTCAGCACAACTAGAAAGCCAAGGATTCTCAATACGTTGGCCATCAGAATATCGTAATGTCGAACTTCTTCGTCCTGATGGTACAGTTTGTGCAATTTTTTGTCGTACTTCTGGCAGGTTAATATATAAGCCCCCTTTGAACCTAGTAAACCCTGAAATCTATCCCGTGCAACGCGATTGGCATGGTATACTTGGTCACCGTGGACAGAAAGCATAAGACATAGCCTTAAAAACTGCAGGTATTAAAGGTTACAAATTTCCATACGACTGTGAGACTTGCATCAAAACCAAAATCACCAAGTCCAAAGGATATAGCTCTTTACGTAGTGCATCTTCGTTTGGAGAGGTCATCCATATGGACCTAGTCGGAGGACAAAAGTCATTGTTCCCTACCACGACTGATAAATCGATTCCTAATGCAAGCTGGTTTCTCCTTGCCGTTGATGAGTTCACTTCCTGGAAGTGGGCATGGCCAGTCTACTCGAGGAAAACTGTGCCTAGCTAAATTGTTCAACTACTGGAACATTTAATTACAAAATTTGGCAAAACTCCTAAAACTATACATACCAATAGTGGCACTGAATTCTCTAACTCGGATCTCCAACAAAATCTCTTATCCCGCGGAATCGAGTGGCATGGGTCCTCCTCACACGCTCCAGAACAAAATGGAATAGTGGAGAGAAATGTCCGCAATGTTACAGAAAAAATGCGTGCTCTTCATTTACAATCTGGCTTACCATTAGGTTTGTGGCCTCTCATTCTTGCAGCTTCCATTTATACCCTCAACGTCACTCCTAACTCTGTCTCTCCAAATTCGCCGTATTACTCAGTTTTTCATACAATGCCTAAAATTCATAATCTTCACCCTTTTGGCTGTCGTGCTTTTTGGCTTGAGCCAGACAGCAACAAATTGAAATCCAAAGCCAGAGAAGGTATTTATGTTGGCTGCGAATTCTCCGGTGGCCATATTATTTTGAATCCCAAAACTCAACGAACAATTGTAGGACGTGATGTCCGCTTCCAAGAAAACTCTTTTCCTCTCAGACTTCAAGTTCATGCTCTTCATTCAACTCGTCAAGTTATCAAGACAGCTTTATCTGGACCTAGAGCAAATGATTGGAATAACGCTATGAATGAAGAGATAAAAATATGATATGATACGAAATAAGGTCTGGACTCTCGTCCCTCGAATTGAAGCAATGGGCAAAGTAATGATAGGAAAATGGGCTCTCAAAGAAAAGACAAATGGGCAGCTAAAAGCAAGATGGTGTGCTCGTGGATTTTCAGATCCATTTGCGGATGACACCTACGCTGATGTCCTTCCTCCAACGTCAATGCGCATGCTCTTGGCACTAGCCGCTGGGCACAACCTTTATATTCGCCATGTTGATATTACAGCAGCGTTTCTTCATGCAGAAATTGATCGCCCAATCTACATTGAGCAAGCACATGGTAAAGAATTACCTGGAGATCTAGTCTGTAAGCTGCATAAGGCAATCTATGATCTGAAGATGGCACCACGACGATGGCAATGGAAACTTCGACAAGTGTTAAATGAAATTAAATTCCAATCGCTAAAGACCGATAATAACATATTTAGACATAAAAACACAATCATTTCAACATATGTCGATGACTTTATGATCATATCTGAAACTGATTCTCATATTGATCAGATTGTTGAAACCTTAGCTGAATCATTCCAACTCAAAGACCTTGGCAAAATGACCAAATTTCTTGGTATCAATATTGATAGGAAATCTGATGGTACAAGAATCAACCAGCAAGATAAAATCGAATCTCTGTGCGAAGAAATGGGCATGATACATTGTAAAAGTGCAAGTACATTGATCGCTGATGATAATCTGTTAGATCGTGAAACAGATAACTTATGCTCAAAAGATGATGCCTCATCGTTTCGATCAGCCGTAGGAACGCTACTACATATTGCGAATATGACGAGGCCTGATATACAATACGCAGTTAATCGACTCTGTTGCCACATGAGAAACCCCTCTCAAAATGCCTTAGCGTCACTTAAACACCTCGTTCGTTATACTTCACGAACAAAATCAGCATCCTTATTCTTTCCAAAGAAAGGTCATTTGAATCTAACTGCTTCTTCTGATAGTAGTTGGGGAAACATTACCTCCTCCAAAGGTACATCTGGAATCCTTTTTATGATTAATGACTCACCAATCGCATGGTGGTCGAAGAAACAAACAGTAACGGCCCAGAGTACATGTGAATCTGAGTATGCTGCGCTTACCACGCTAGCTGTCGCTGCACAATGGCTAAAGCCTCTTTATGAAGAACTCTTTCGAAACCCTCCAAAGCAAATCATAACTCAAATAGATAATACTGCAGCAATGATAACAGCTAACTCTAACAAAGTTTCGGCAATAAATCGTCATTTCTTAATGCGGCATGGGACTGTTCGAGACGCGATTAAAACCAACTACATAAAATTAAAATATACTCCCACAGATCTCTGCAAAGCTGATGGTCTTACAAAAGCACTACAACGCCTCAAACATAATATATTTTGCAATCAAGTAAGAATTGATCTAAAGCATTCAGTTTCTGGGGGGGTGTGATGGTATTTAAGTCTCACATGACTTGGTCATGTGACAATCTTGTAATTATTTATAGCCTTCATAGTTTATAATAAAACTTATATGTGCTCGCGCTCCACGCTGCCGTCTTTGTGGCTCAGTTGAGCATACAGAGGAAACCCACACTCCATGTGGACCGCACCAACATCCCTGCCCACCCCGATGCATCCACTGCCATGGTCCACATCCAGCCGATGCACCAGTTAATGAGCCAGACCTAAGGGGTTGGTCTGGTGGTTGCCGGGTGGACCGTGGATCGCCATACTGTACTTAGATTCTCTGTCTCCATAGAATGAAACGAGGGCCCCTTCCCACTTTTATTCAAGACAATTTACTGGTGACCTGCACAGGGGGTTTTCCTCGGGTCGTTGTCGTTGTCTACTTTGATCTTAACTATCTACCTACTTTATATCATCGGTATCGAGACGTCAGGTGGTGACTATTAGTAATCGTGTCGTGTGGATACGGTCTGTGTATCGAAGCAGATCATCTCACGCGTTGAATGGGAGTCAACTGTTATTGGGAGCTATCTCGAGTCCACAGGCTGAAAATTCATCCTGAAATTTAGTTGGCAGCTCGGTGGTCTATATACATATTACGACCTAGTTTTGTGCTGCTGGGTCGAAACGCGTCATCACAGTGCCTGTTAAAGAAACCCGTTTCGTTCAAGTGTTGACCCTCAAGTGTGAATCAATTACGAAGGCCCCATTATTAAGTTAACTTATCGGCCTAACATCTGTGATCTGGAATTGGTGTAGAAGAAGGTGGAAAAATAAAAACAGAAGAATAAGGAAGATTACAAAAAAAAAAAAAAAAAAAAAAAAACGGCTTTTGATTTTAGTGAATTGCGTGCTGAGTTGGAAAGAATCTGGATTGGTGAAGAGGAACTCGGAATGGCAAATCGAACACTCCCAAAGTTTGAACAGGCGGGAAGGTTTGTTGGAGAAGGAAACTCCGGAGCAAGGTGGCTGTCACGACTCGAATATGATTTCAGGACGGCGGGGCATACGACGGTCTCACCAGAAAATTTTTTCTTCGCGATTGATATCCTTTTTGAAGACGAAGCGGCAGGATGGCTTGATTCAACTCCGGAATTAAGGGCCTTCATTGACGACCGGCAGAATTCGACAGATGAGCAGGTGGCTGAGTTTAAACAACAGCTAATTGAAATGTTCCCCGCCAAGTTGGTAAATCACGTCGAAGGGAACCTGCAAAATGATATCCAGGATTTTATGCAGAAGGAAGCTGAACCACTGACAGCATACTATCAGCGTGCGCTACACATTCTTCGTCGGTCACACGGAAGGGATGCCCCAAGGACAGCAGCTCTGGGCAGACCAATGATTCCTATTGAGCAAACAGTGCTCAACTCCATTATCCTTGCGTTCCTCAATGGGCTTCGTGAAGAAGATGTCAGGTGTGAAGCGCTTTCCAGGTCCGCGCTATCATGCGGTTCAATGTGGAGATGTCAAGAAATAATCCTTGGGGTTAAGCAAAGTCTAGATGCGGCTAAGGAAGCTAGAGAAAGAGCCGCTGAGAGGAACGAAATGGCGCAAATTCGAGATCTATGCTCATCTCATTACGGGAAATCCGTCTCATCCGTGCTTGCAGACTTAAGTTCTGGGAGGATAATGGTACCTAAGCCAAGGCAGGGCTTCAGCAATGAAGCCTCATATTATCAACCTCGGCCTCCGCATCATCAACAACAACAGTTTGGGAACGGGTTCAATCATGCCAATAAGGACTCACTTCCTGCCCATCAGACTCTTGGAGGAAACACCACTAATCGTCAGAGCACATATAATCCTGGGAACGTGTCTAAGAATGCGTTTGTTAATGGAGCTGCTATCTACAAGGCGAGTGATGGACCGTTGTGTTTTGGATGTGGCCATGTAGGGCATATTAAACCGAAATGTCAGAATCTGCAACTTCAGAACTGGGAGCAAATTCACCTCAAGAATTTAATATATGATCGCCCTCAACCTCCGAGAGAATCAAACTCGGTACACTACGGTCATAGATACGGTAGGTGGAAAGAGAGTCAAGATTTTCACCGTCCACTAAATCCTCACTCTGATTTGCACAATCTAAGTGAAAATTATTCCTCTAGATCTCGAGGAATGAATGGTAACTATATGGATGTCCCGGACCAACCTCAATTGAACTCCGCTTTTGGATATAGGCCAGAAAACTACCGTTCAAGTCAACACAGCCTGAATCACCCACCAGCAAGGACTGAGAGTCAGGAGACGCATAGAGATGAACCTGAGGGATCTTGGAGAGCGCCGCCCAAAGTTCATTTCGCGGATCAAAGAGATGCGGACTGTTCACTCAGTCAGTTTGCCGACATCGATATACCAGATGATCATTGGCAACACACTGAATCAAAGGCCTGCGAACTAGGCACACAGGTTCAATCATTCAGCTCTGGACCAGGTAGGAAGAGGCAACGAATCGATATAGAAGATATCCTTAGCAATAATTCGCCCAACGAGCCTGTCAATGAGGATGAAAATCCTGGAATATGTCGGCCTATAAAACCGGCAAGAAAAGGAAAGCGGATTCTAAAGCATTTGAGGGAGATAGTGGGCAGAGAGGGATGCGGCCCTATGGATTATGTGGAACTGGCGAGAAGAATATGTATACCTCTAAATCTTCTTGAGCTCTGGCAAGTGAGTCCAGATACGGCAAAGGAATTCCGAAGACTCTCAACGAGGATGAACAAGAAGAAAGGGAAGCAAGTGCCAGCACAATTTTTCTCAAGTGCGGCCGATAACGGTCTGGCTCGGTCGGTCCAGAAGAGCCAGGAAACAAAAGCTTTTCGAATTCCTGTTGTAGCGCGCGCAGAAGCAAACGGGAAAATAATAAAAGTTGCATTGCCAAAGCATATCTCGCAGGCAGACCAAGGATCAGAGATGAACATCATCTCGCAGGGCCTCGTTAAAGCTCTGAGGCTTGAAAAGATCAGCTTGGGCACCAAGGGGTTCAGTGGTCTTACGATGAACACAGCCGATGGCAGTGCAACGGAATTATCTCATTTTGTTAGTTTCGACATCGGCGTTTGCAGAATTTGGAGACGAATAGATGCGTTCGTGCGCCCAGTCGTGAAGAAGAATGGTGAACTTGATCTTCACTTACTTCTAGGAATACCTTGGTTACACGACGTTAATGCAGGGATTTTTATTCGCGACTCCAAAATAATTCTTGGAGATCCGAAATTGAATGAGGCGAAGGCCGCTATTGTAGGCCCAACGTTTATGTCTTCGAGTGGGCACAAACTTGTATTGTATCCCAGACAAGCCCTGGATGACGAGGGACATAGGGAAGAACCGAGCGAACCACGCGCGAAAGATATTGTAGAATCAGATACTGATACGACAGATGAATCTGACGATACTGACTCTGATTTTGATGGTGAGCTCCCAAAAGTTGTTACGTCTTCGTCGTCGGAAAACTAGAGAGACCTAAACATGTCAGTAAACTGTACAAAAATGTCATACACAGTGAGGAAATTACGAAAGAGGATAGTGAAAACCCTTTTTGTCAACAACCTCAGGACTCTGATCTTCAATCTTGTGTCCAATTTTCTAATTTTCATTTTAATAAGGACGGTCATCCTAATGATCCGAATTCGTCACCTATATTGTCTTCCAACAGTGTCTTACTAGAGTCGATGTCATGTACGTTTGACGAGACCGCCTTTGAACCAAGTGACCAGAAAGCACCGCGGATATTAAAGAAGAACAGAGATCTACTAACTAAGCAGCTGATGAGCGTTATGGGAGTTTCTGATAGAAAACACTGCTTAACTGATGGTACAGTTAATGGCTTCAATTCCCAGAACGACTCCAATTCAAATGAACCGTCGACTAGACTAATTAGAGAAAGTTTTGACCTGGCCGGAACATTTCCGACATCCAGAAGACCCAGAAGCAGACCTTTAAGTAAGGCTCCGAAAGAAGAGATCGATGAATGGTTTGGGAAAGTAGGAGTAAAGATAGGTACAGCTGTAGGCGATGACTTTCAACGAGACATGGTGAAACGACTTCTATTCACTTACCGCGATATCAATGGAGTTGAGCTAGAGCAACTAGTCCCAACAGACCTCTATGTTCATAGAGTTAGGATCAGAGAGGGGACTAAACCATTTTCAAAAGTCAAGCAGAAAAGGTGGCCTCCAGGGAAGGAGTTTTGGCTTCAAAAAATTGTTAATGAGGGGCTATCGTGTGGAATGTTCGAAAAGACCATGGCAGCAAATGGAAAGTTGTCAGATTGGAACGCGCAGGCCGTCATAGTGGACAAGAGCGACAATCCCGGACCTTGGGATGAGCCGAGAATTACGTTTAACTACCAGAATGTGAAGGAAGACATGCCAGGATGCTACCTGGAATTGATGGCCAAAGTACACGACCATTTGTCTCACCCCTCACACAAATTTTTTCTGAAGTTTGATGTGAAACACGGCTATTGGAATATCCTCGTTCATCCCGAAGATCGACATTTTTTTGCATTCACCATAGCCGGCATTGGCCAAGTTCAGCCGACTCGGATGCCTCAAGGATCCATGAGCGCAGGATTCTCCTTCACGGAGCTAATGTACATTGTGCTTGGTGACATTCCACCTGGTCAAAATCAATTTCCGGGCATGAAGTCTGTACTGGTGCCCGAAGATAATAGTAGTCCTCCAAAAGCCTCATTCTACATTGATGACATGTTTTCCGGTTTTCAAAACTTCAAGGATGCCTATGATTTTATGGCGGATGAATTGTTTCCTCGACTAGAGTGGTCACGTCTCAAACTATCATTTAAAAAGATGGAGCTATTCAAGGAAGAAGTTGTGGCTCTAGGAACGCTTCATAAGAAGGGCGGCATTGTGTGTGTAACTCCTGAGAGACGAGACAAGATTCGGATATGGCCTACCCCGACAAATGCATCAGAGGTTCGTGCTTTTCTTGGGGCGATTAATATGACTCGACGATGGGTTAAAAACTTCGCTGAGATAAAGGTTCCATTGTCAAGACTTACCGGAAACGGTGACTGGCGGTGGGGAGAGGCAGAGCAAGTTTCCTTCCAATTACTACAGGAGAAATGCTCCGGTGCAATTGAAATGCATGGTTGGAACTTCAAAGAGTCAACGGTCATGTACTCAGATGCGAGCAACTTTGGAGCTGGCTGTGCTGTAACCCAGTCAAGGATCATTGGGGGTAAACGAGCTGAAGTTCCGATCCTTTATGACGCTTTCACATTCACAAAATGTCAACGAAATTACGGGACGTATAAAAGAGAGCTGTGCGCTATCGTGGAATTCTGCAGGAAATATGATTATATGTTCAGGTCGCCGATTCAGGGGACAATCTTTACCGATCATCACCCGCTTACCTACTTCTTGAAATCATCTTGTCTTGATGGTATATATGCAAGGTGGGCAAGCGAGCTTAGATTTCTGAACATTGAAATTGCGTGGATACCTGGGTCACGGAACCCAATCGCGGATGCTCTTTCTCGGACTATCTTCCCGGGTGAAATAGGAAAAACGAAGGAATTAACGGAATTTGGTGATCTGGTCAACGAGAATGGAGACCCTAAATGGATTTGGAAGGATGGTACAAATGGATACGAAACATTGCTGAAATCCATCGGTGAACCATTAAAAGAGGAGGATCTTAGGGCGTTGTTCCTGGGTGATATGGCTAGGAAGGATCTTGATTCGAAGATGGCAAGTATAAGCTTGCTTATAAAGGAATTGGGAGAGACAGTGCCTACGCATGTAGCATTTGAACTCCTGAATTCGCTGTCCGAAATATCCACAGGAGTCTACAAATCTTCCTGGGTTTCCGCAGGGGCGGAAGCTATGGGGGGGAGTAACTGTCTCATTTCTAACGTCTCAGACAGCCAAGTCCCATCCACAGTGCCTCAGTATAACAGTGCACCATGGGTCAAAAATGTGATAAGGACAAAAACCATTGCGCCTCACACGAGGTTCTCTGACTCAATATGGTATAAAGAGATCTCAATATATCTGAAGACGGGAATAGCTCCCAAGAAGATCCAAACGAAAGTTCACCAAGCGGCGTTCCTCAAGAAGGCGAGTAAGTATCAAGTACAGGGACCCGAAAGAGTACTCTATCTTGATGTTCAGGGAGTTCTTAAACGCTGCATAACCGAAAAGGAAGTCTCATCACTGTTGTTGCAAGCTCATGACAATGGGGGACACTTCGCCTCATCCATCACAATGCGCAAACTATCGAAGTATTATTGGCCTGCTATGGTTAAAGATGTTCGTGACTACATTGCAGGATGTCTGGTGTGTGCCAAACATGGAACAGCAGTGAGATCACAGAAAATGGCGCGAGTGTCAATAAGTACCCCGATGGAACTACTTGGAATCGATTTCATAGGCCCTTTTCCGAAGTTCGAGGGAGTAGAAGTGTATTACATCCTTGTAGTAGTGGACTATTTCTCCCGGTTCGTGTGGTCGCAAGCAACAAAATCTGACAACTCAGAATCTGTTATTTCTACACTGGAGCGAATTTTCTTGGAGAATGGAGTTCCCACAGGTATCTACTCGGATCCTGGCGCTCATTTTGGGAAGGACACACAGCGGTTTGCGGAATCCCGTGGAGTTATGTGGTGCACGTCACCTGTTGCAGCAAAGAAAGCTACTGGTATGGTAGAGAAAGCCGTCGACATTCTACAACGAGCCTTGAAGAAGAACGCTCGTGATCCATCGAGATGGCCAACGATCCTATCAAAATCCACGTTTGATGTAAACAGGAGGGACATACTACACCTTGGGTTTTCTCCCCACGAAATTCTTAAGGGCTTCGCACCTGATGGGAATCTCGAAGCTGTGTTTCCCTCAAACCATCGAGAGAGTCTGAAGTCATTATTGAGTACAGGAACGCCAGATGTGTTTCCTGAAGATGACGATGTGCATGGAGACCTAGTTATAGACTTTATCCTTAACCGTGAAGAGACGAGGCGAACTGCGCTGATCAGGTCAGATTCGCAAAAAGATCGTGCAAAAGACCGACATAATCTGGGCGTACGAGCTGGGCATGTCTATGTACCAGGGAGTCTAGTGATGTTATGGGACGCCAAAGCCGCTGGGAAAAAGCTCAGGCCGGCATGGAGAGGGCCGTTTGTCGTTGTGGGTTATGGAGGTGACATGGAGCGCTCATTCATACTAAGACAGGTCGATGGGTCACGAATCCCAAGGCATTACTACGGAGACCATCTCAAGCCTTTTCGACTTCGAGAGGGCTATCTCATAACTCAAGAGGAGGAGGAGATTCCGGTCTATCAGAACCTTCGGTTAGGGAATGCGGCTTTTAAATTGCCAAAGTATGTCGAAAAGGTCCGTGGTGTTCATGACGCATGAGAAAGCTATTTACTGTTGTGGAGTCACCTTCTGGGAGTGCATGTCAGCACGATTGAGCCGTGAGGAGCTATGGCATTTTAGCAGGGACAAACGATCAACACTAAACGGAGCTCGTCATCACGAGATGCAGATGGACAGAGATGATATGGCGTTTCAGTAGCTAAGGGCACGTAGTCTTCGCGGGTGCTTCGTCCTGTGGGGGGGAGTAGTTAATGAGCCAGACCTAAGGGGTTGGTCTGGTGGTTGCCGGGTGGACCGTGGATCGCCATACTGTACTTAGATTCTCTGTCTCCATAGAATGAAACGAGGGCCCCTTCCCACTTTTATTCAAGACAATTTACTGCACCAGAGTGCCTACTCAGACCCCGGTCAAATGGTATAAAGCTGACAAAGGGGCAAGTTGCCCAAATCCGCAGTACATCTGCCGCAGCAAGAATGGGTCTGTGCACTACCGTTGGCTGCATCCGTGACCGCAGCACTCCCGCTACAGTAGACGAGGAAATGACTGACACTCCTTCGGGCCAAACTCTCACCTACAAACATGCGACAAACCCCTCTAACATGCCTTCCGGCCCACTAATGCTTGAAGGATCCCCGAGCTCGACCCAGCTTGTTCGGACCACCTCTCCTCCACCCTCACGTCCCACGGTCTTCCTTGGAAATCGCTACTCTGTCCTAGACGTCGAAAATGAAGTCTAGACGGCACAGGTCTATAGGGCCGCTACGGCTTCTACAGATCAACGTCTGTAGGGGAGCCTCTTCACATGAGCTTGCACTTACCTTTGCGAATGAAGAAAGATTTGACATCGTTCTCATTCAAGAGCCCTATATCTTCACTGACCGACAGCGCCGCATCACCAAATTTAATCCCAACTATGAGTGCTTTACCCCCACGGATGACTGGTCATCCCGGCCTCGAGTGCTCACGTATATACGCAAAGGGGCGGGACTACATGTATGTCAACAACGGCCCCTCCCTCTAATGAGCACAGCTGCGAGAGATCTCCTTTTCTTGGAAGTTACTACACCATCTGGAGCAAAACTTCTAGTAGTGAATGTTTACAATGCCCCTGCCGGCTCAAAAAATGGGGGTGAGGCCGTTAGAGCCCTCCTTGATCTCACCTTCTCAAGTAATTCTAACCGAATTTTCCTCGCTGGAGACTTAAACCTCAGGCATACGCGGTGGCAAGCATCATCCTCAACTAACAGTCCACTAGCGGAACCGTTTATCAGGTGGATAGATAGTCTCAATCTTACTTTAATCTCTCAATTGGATATTCCAACGCATAGCCGCGGTAGCGTGTTAGACCTTGCATTTGCCTCCAACCCGCCGATGCTCTCGGGAGCGGAATCTTCAATAGTACTGGAGCTGGACGTCACATCTGACCATCTTCCTATTGCATCTTTAATTCCGTGGGATAGCCGCTTCCAGGAGCCAATATCTCGCCTCAAAATCAGCACGCTCGACGAAAAACTTTTCCTTTCCCTTCTCGAACTGGAGATCGCAGGGCTAGAAAACCTCCCCGTAAACCCAAAGCCTAATTCTCTAGATTTCTTCGCTAAAGGCATCTGTACGGCTCTCCAGAATGCCTATAGAGCATCTGCGCAGCGAGCCCTTGGAAAGGGGACCGGGCAACCTTGGTGGAACAACGACTGCAGAAACGCCGCACAGGCCTACCGAACGGCTAGAAGAAGCTCGGCTAATCAAAATGATATCACCGCCAGGAAAAAGCTATTGCGCGCTGCAGTACGCAGGGTAAAGCGAAAGTTTTTTCAGGACAAGATAAGTCATGCCAATACAGCAAAAGACGTGTTTGGGATCGTTAACTGGCACCGAACAGTAGGATCCTTTCGCACCCCACCTCTCAAAGATCCAACCAACCCCGGTGCCTCACCTGCAAACACACTTCAAGACAAGCGAGAAGTACTAGTTCGGAACCTATTGCGAAATGCCTCTGATTCAATAGATGTTCCATTAGATACACCATCAGTCGGCGTCACTAGCCTTCTTTTCCCAGACCTAACCCTGACCGAAATCAAGGACTCGGTCATTAGATCAGGCAATACGGCACCCGGGGAGGACGAAATTCCAACGGCAATCCTAAAAATTGGCTGGCCACTAATCGAAACTCGGGTCTGCGATCTTTTTAGAGGCTGCCTCCAGGCTGGACACCACCCTGCTTGCTTCAAGACCGCTGTGCTGGTTATGTTAAACAAGCCCAACAAGACAGATAGATATAGTCCACGCTCATACCGACCCATTGCTCTCCTTTCGACCCTGGGGAAAGGCCTTGAACGAGTGATCGCCCGCCGCCTCTCTTGGACAGCTATCAGAGCAAAGATAACAGCCTCACAACACTTTGGTGCCCTCCCTCTCCGCTCGGCCACAGATTTGACGACCTGTCTAGTACATGACATCGAAACAGCACTGAATAGTAAGCTCACTGCCTCCCTCCTGACGCTTGATGTGAGGGGTGCTTTTGATAGCGTACTTCCTGGCCGACTAGTCCATCGACTTAGAGACCAAGGATGGCCTGATAATTTGGTAAAGTGGGTGGCCTCTTTCGCCTCCAATCGCGTGGCCAAGATTCGTCTAGATGGCTCTACCGGACCCGAATTTGATGTCTCCTGTGGCCTCCCACAAGGCTCGCCAGCATCACCTATTCTGTTCATGCTATATCTTGCACCTCTTCTCCACATGGGAACCGCCAAAACAAGATATGGATACGCAGACGATATCGCCTTCCTTCACACCTCTCCATCCCTCCAGGAAAATCCCGAATCTCTTTCACTCAGCCTCCAGGAAGCCATGGAATGGGGCATAGAGCAGGGCTTGAAATTTGACGAAGACAAGTATGAGCTTCAACATTTCTCTCGCCGCCGACTCGACCAACAACCCACAAATACTCCCATGGTAAGTGCTGGCGCTATTACCGTCTCTGAAAATACTACTCGCCCATACACTCGCTGGCTTGGAGTACTCTTTGATAAAAAGCTCTCCTTTAAGTGGCACGCTCGAACCCTCGCCTCAAAGGCCCTCAAGGTTAGCCATGCTCTGTCATCCCTTGGTAATACAACAAGAGGGGCTCCTCCTCATCTACTGCGTCGTGCAGTAGATTCACGTGTCCTCCCTATCGTTTACTACGCCTCAGAATCCTGGTTGCCAGGCAGATCTAGACAAGGTCCCACGGGACGCATATCAAACCGTGTAGATTCTCTACTACAACAGCTCTCCAAGGTCGTGCTTGCCTCTGCCCGCGCGACACTTCCAGTGTATCGCACCACACCAACAGCGATACTTCATCGCGAATCAGGGTTACAGCAGCCGGAAATAGCCCTTGATGGCCGTGCACTTGCAGCCACCGTCCGACTACGCCGTCTGGATCCTCGACACCCGCTCTTACGCCGTGCTAACAGAGTTCTCAGCTCACAGCGTGCTACCTCTCGATTTGCCCGACGTGTACTTTCACTCCCCAGATCAGAGCAAATCAATGCAATCGCTATTCCTCCTTGGAATCCACGTGAGAGCCGTGAAGCTGCACAATCCCGGTGGCTGGACCGAACAGTACCACTACAGAGGAAAACAAACAGTCCTTCCTTGACTTTCTTACGACCATCCCCTTCGGAGACATCATTATCTACTCAGATGGCTCTAAGCAACTAAACAGCTTGAGCGGCGCTGGCTTCATCGGATACCAAGGAGGCGTACAAGTCTTGCATCAAAGTCTTGCCCTTGGAAAAGGCGTCGAAGTTTTCGATGCGGAAGTAAAAGGTGCCCTAGAGTGGGCAAAGTCCGCACTAGCACTCCCAACTGCCAAATTCGCGACAGATCTATGGATTTGTCTAGATAATCTGGAAGTTGCCACTCGACTGTTATTCCCCTTTTCAGGATCCTCACAAGCGCAATTTGACGAGTTCCTCACCTTAAATCCCAAATGGCAAGACCGCTCTCGGCTGGCCCACACTAGACGGGGCCAAATCCGGGCCCGATGGGTTCCGAGTCACGCATCGATAGTTGGAAATGAAGCTGCGGACAAAGCAGCGAAAGATGGCTGCCAGTTACCAAATCCAGATGACCTCGCTTTCACATTTGCGGGGCTAAAGTGCTGGGCAAAAGAGTCAACAACGCAAGCCTCTCGCAACCTCTGGAGAAATCTCCTTCCCCAGCACCTAGGCTACGAAAAGCTAGGAATAATATCAGCATCCACTAGGCCAAAAGAACTTGCCCTTCCGCGCGCCACTCTAGGTCGAATTCTAGCAGCTAGATCTGGGCACGACGACTTCGCTGACTATCACGAGCGGTTCAATCATGAAAATGCATCAAATTACTGCCGATGTGGCCGTCGTAAGGCCCCACTACATTGCTTTTTCTGTCACATAGCGAAAAGAAGATCACGACTAATGCAGGGTCCGCCTTCGGAAATGATCCCGTTCATTCTTGGCACATATGAAGGAGGTCAAAGATTTGGAGAATGGCTACAGGAAACCCGATTCTTCACAGATATCTGCCCATAATCTTGAGGTTTCAAGTGTCGCGAAAAACCAGCAAACGAAGGAAGGAAGATAAGCAATTTAGACTCCTTTTTTTTTCTAATTTATTTTTCCGGTAGTGGAGGTCAACAGGGAGTGTGGGTTGACCTGCGCAGAGAATGGCGCCGAGCAAGTATCTTACCACCACAAATAAGAGCCTAACAAACTGCGGGAAGTAGCTATGTGAATGCACCTCCTTTATGTGTTAAATAGTTTAATTATGTTTTTTTGCTTTCCTTTAAAACATGTAGAAGCCCAGAGATTAAATCCTGGCGTCTTTTGTCTCAGTAGGGACTTAATAGGGTTACTCGCTTGACGCGTGATCCGCCAGACGTTAACTAAAGATAAATAAATAAAATTGTTAAATGACAAGGTGTGTCTAGCTGCTACAGGGGCAATCCGAGTCAGGCAGAGTCAAACACATGAGTCGCGTCAATTACTCTATTCATGCAGATCAGTCGCGTGGAGGAAAATTTGTACTTAGGAGTCTGGCCGTCTCGATCTTAGTATACTTTTAGTTAACTCGAATATCTGATTCTATCTGACCTCAATCCACTGTGCTAATTCCATCGTCTTCTACACAGTCATACTGCGATAGAAGTCCTCCCAATCAATAAAAATTATAATAAAATTTCACGCTTTGATCACAACAGAAGTACTACGAAGACTACATGCTTGTCTACTCGATACCGCGCGTCGCGTATGGATTTATGCATGAGTTATCCTTTACACAACTCCTTAATCCAGCCAAGCCATATACTATAGGACTTCTCGTTAAATAAGCCGGATAAACTCCGGTTATAGCTGAACAAGGCACTAGCCTGTAACATATACCGAGTAATGAGGTTATCGGATCCGCCTTTGGTTTGACCAAAAATTAGACTATTCTTGGTATGATACGAGCTTTTACAGCTCTTTCTACTGTCTTTTGAACTGGTCCTCATAGAAAATTTCCACTCAATATTCCAGATGCGCTATTTGGTTATTTACTCGCACAGTGTTTCCTCCTAGATTGGACAGCTAGATACTACGACAGGCAGATTACATAATCTTTCAGTTTGGGGTTTTTGAAAATTTCAATATGACTTCAATTAACCTGATCAGGCACCCTATGGGTACATGCAACAGACTATCTTCATCATTTACAAAGGAAGAAACCAACACAGTAAAAAGCCCCCCCTTTCGTACCTGTTTACAATGCATTCAGCTTGTTAAATTTACCTTCAGAAAGTGCAGTTTACACTGTTCAGCCAATGTGGATTCCGTCCTGTCACCTTCCAGATCGATTTATTTCATCCGACATTACTACCTCGACTTCCCTTGCAAGTCTAAACTGTTTTATCCATCCTTTGCTTGGTACCCAAAGTGTTATTCGAGCCACGTTTTCTGAGCTGTTATCATTGCTTCAGATGACCTGTCTATAGCTTGTGAGAGAAAGTTACCTCTTCCACCTACCCACTGCGAACTTGCCAACACCATGTGCTTGAAGTTTTGTGACGGGTAACCGCATTGACAGCTTTGGTTTTCTACTCCGGGTACTTGTCTTCTGTAAAGGTAAGAACTGAGCCAGATATCCTCGTTTCTTAGCTGAATGGCGACACTGCTTTGGGCCTTGGTTGAGTAACGGTGGTCATATGTCTGTGTTTATTGCCCTATGAAGTCTATGATTATTAAATGACATATAGATCCTTTCTGACTACAGGCTAGGAGTATCCATGCCTCCTAAGCGACATCGTTCCAACAGGAATACCCCCACAGGTCTTCATTAAATTACACACTAAGAGGAGCCATTATCTCGTCATTATCTCCCCTCTCCAGCCAATGGAACCATGATAATTTGCGAGTGTGTAGCTGCAGGGAAAAGTCTGAATAACCACTCGGTGTGAGGCTCTCCTATGGCGAAGAGGCCGGCCGGCCGGGCGCAGCAGACTTGTGTATACCTAAGAGCGTCTCTCAACCTTCCTAGCCTCCTCCTTACTCCTCCCTTGATTCATGCCTCAGGACAAACCGAAGGTCGTGAAAGGATGTCAGAAAAGTCTTGGTCGAGAGTGACAGTCGCGAAGGAGCCTAGCCTAGCATCCAAAAGTCGTTACGGACGTGGGGTTGTCGAGTAACTCATGTATTTCAGATGCCCTCCTGGCTAGTAGGTTCGGAGGTATAGATTAGTAGGTACGATATATTAGACGAGTCGAAATCTGCTTTTCTTGATGGCGGAAGGGTCTTTCACTTTGCTTTCGTGGGCTTTTCATTCGCCCGACGGTGGGTATCACATGTTATAATATGACGAAGGCTTCTCTGACTACCGTTAAAGCGTTTGTTACGGCAGTATTTTTCCTCATTCCCGGCATCATTATCATCGTCTTAGTCGTCTTAGGTGTTATCGGAAGTTTATCTTTGACGGAGAGGAAGATAACCTAGGTCAAATTTAAAAAAGTGTCACTTAATCTCGACTCTGTAGATTCTATAGTGAGAGCTGAAGGTTTGTAGGGGACAACATCGACAGGTGTTGAGTTTCGTCGCCCTTTGGGCAGATGACTAAGGGTGTATCTTAGTAATTCACATAGGTACTGCCCGTTTATGCATTAGTACATATATTTTTCGCTTCAATTTATTGGGGATGAATTTGATTTCAATATCCTGATTTGGCACCCTATGGGCCCATGCAGGTGTCTATCATACGTTCTAATTTACATGGGAGGAATTCTTTTGGTGAGCCGGCAAAGAAGAATTCTTCACCTTCCAGTGGTGCCGGTGTAATCGCTCAGTATGCTCTGCATATCTGGGATAGCCAAGTAGAATCGCATCCGAATCGAAGTCGAAAGCAACCTCAAACACATCTCCATTTGACGACTTCTCGACAATGCCTCTCTCATCATTATCATCTGAGTCCTCAACCCATCTCTAACCATGCATCATCTCGCCTCAACGACCAATAAAGAAGTTGCTCTAATTGCATACAGGAGCTTGCCCCATTAATTTCCAGCCATCTCTCACTGCAAACTTACGACGCTATTTATACCCGCAAGGAGGAAATCAAGTCGACAAATTCAAAGCCTGGGTCTTGGCTTGTGGGGGACTGTTACTCTAATGGGACAAACAACTTGAGGGGGAACAGCTCTCTGAATGGCATGCTGGAACCGATATTTTCGAGGAGTTTTCAACTTTGGATTTTTTGTGGGCGTCAAGACCGAGATTTCGGCTAATTAGCCAGGAGGGCCTCTATTGTTGATGAGTCAACGGCACTCCCCAGCGCCCTGGACGTCACAAAAGAAGTTGGGCTAAGCTACCGTACAGCAATCACGCTCTGTCAAGACTTTTCTGACATTTCAGCACAACCTTCGGGAAGGAGTTGGAAGGAGGCTAGAAAGGTAGAGTATGAATTCTCCGAGGTACCCACAAGTCTGCAGCGCCCAGCTGGCCGGCCTCTTCGAACGCTTCAGGAGGGTCACTATGTCTTCGGATTTAGTCCTAATGTCGGTATTAGGAGAGCTCTGCACCCAGTGGTTCTTGCGATTTTTCCCGGCTGCCATACACCTGCAAATGGCCATCGTTTCGTTGGCTGGAAAGAGGAGATGATGAAGGGCAAAGGGCTCCTCTAAGTGTATGATCGAATGAGGACTTGTGAGGGGTGGTACTGTTTGAGGGGAGCTGTATGGGAGTCATAGGAGGGGATATACTACTGGTATAGGTATCCTTGGCCTGTAGGCAGAGAGGACCTTCACGTCCTACATAGTCATAGACCCAGACAGGACAATAAAATGAATTAACAATAAGAATAATAATAATAATAATAACCTTTTAGTGAAAACCCCTCAAACCTTCCTGCTTAATTTATATGTTTGTTACAATGTATCCTTCATGAAGCGCAGTTACACTATAGTGCCCTCCATATAACCCAATCACATCAGCTTCATCGACCTCAAGAAAGGCATGACCTATTTCTTTTTCTCAGCGGCATTTCGACCACCTTTGTCATCTGGAATTGCTCTATCCAACCATGATTTAGGATCCACTGTGTTATCCTTTTGATATCTCCAGGATTGTTTAGTATAGCTTCGTAGGACCGATCTTTCGCTTGTCTCCAGATCTCTCCTCTTCCGTTTGACCATCGAGAGCAGGACATAACCATGTGCTTGGGGTTCTGCGATTAATAGCTACATGGATAGCTCGGACTGTAGACTCCTGTTACTTTTATTCTATGTAAATACGAATTGAACCACATGTGCTCACTTCGTATTTGCATCGCTAGACTGCTTTGGGCCCTTGTCAGATTTCGGTGGAGTAGGAATGGCGATTCCTGGAGACTTATTTTCCATCGATCCGACTTTTGGTTCTTATAGAGCTTGACTGCTCTCCAGGTCTCGGGGTCGGCGATTGCTTTATGTCGAGATAGTTGGAGCCGCCTTTGATTTTTCAAGGATTTAGCCCATTCTCGGTATGTTGCAACTTTTCCTACCTCCTTCTGCCGTTTTTGTGAACGGTCTTCCCCACAAATTTCCACCCAGTTTGCCAGATCCAATCTCCTGTTATTGGCTCGAATATCTTCTCTCCCTCGTTTGCGCAGCTTGACATTACCACAGGCAGATTGTATGAGCTTCTGAACTGGTAGGTTTTTCGAGCAGCCAACGTATTGGAGTCTTTGCTGCTTCAGGTAGATTTCTATCGGTAGAGTGGCAGTTTCGTGTTCGAGCACTCACGTGCTAGTCGACTTATACGCTTCTGTCACTATTTTTAAGCAGTTTATTTGGATGCTTCGAATGGGTTTCACTATCCTTTCAGGTATTTTACCACCTGGCCCGGCCTCGGCCCAGATCGGGGATCCATACGTGAATGACGGTCTCACTATTGTGCTGTACAGTAGCTTTGCCTTATGAAATGTCGCCACCCATGTAGACTGTGTTAACCTGCTCATTACCTGAACCTGCGTCGCTGCCTATAGCTGTATATTTTTGACGTGCGGTACCCAGTTTAGGTTGGGATCGAAGTAAATTCCGAGGACACGGAGAGAAGGCTGCGGGACTATCGTGTAACCTTGTATTTCGATTGTTGCTTTCAGGTTGTGTTTTTTCCTTGATCGTGAGAAGTGCATCAGCTGGTACTTCTCGGGCGCAAATCTAACCCCATGCTTTATTGCTCACTGTTCGCAGACCTTATGCTTCCTTTCCATCTCTCTACAGTTTTCCTCGGTTTATCGTGACCATGTCAGCATATTTGTATCATCTAAAAACCCTACGGCTGAGGAAGAACTCGTGTTGAGAAGTAGAAGGAGTGTGTCGACGAAGAAGAGAAACAGTATTGATGATAATGAGAAGCCTTGAGGTATCCCTGTACTGGTAGATATCCGTTCTCCCTTGAATGACCCTAGCACTAGAGATGTCGTCCTCTCTTCTAGAAAAGACTTTATGTAAAGCCTGATCCACGTTGGGATTCCTTTTTCTCGTAGGTTATGAAGTAATCGTTCGTGTGACACGTTTTCAAAAGCTCCCGATATATCAAGTCTGAGCAGGGACGCCACTCGCTTTTTGTCTTTACCCCGAATCGTATGGATCTGCTCAGTTAGAAGCTCTACGGCGGAAATTGTAGACCTCATTGGCCTAATTTATTGGGCTGTAAATGCGGATTAAAAATTATACAAGGCTAGCAATTTAAGGTCCGTGCATAACGACGAATTTGGAACGATTAAATTGTAACATTCTCAGTGTCGCGTACAGAGCACCCTAGCATAGGGCGTACGGAAAATTTTTCTTTTATTCACAACATAACAGCAGTCGTAAAATGGGAAACTTGAACAAACCCGGGAGTACGTATGCACTTTATAAATTTGACAGGGAAAATTCTAAGACTATTTTTAACAGAGCCTAAAAGTAAACGGCAGCCTGTGCGACTCCGGCATAAAATTGAGAAAGCCTCAGCAGCAAAGCAAAAAAAGGCGCGGAAGGCAGCAAAAAAGAATCCTGAATGGCGGTCCAAGATAAAAAAAGATCCTGGCATTCCCAATCTGTTTCCCTTGAAAGACAAAATATTAGCAGAGATAGAGGAATCCCGAAGAAGAAAGACAGAAGAGGCTGAAAAGAGAAAAACAAATGCAAAGACAGCTAGAAACCAAGATAAATCTGGAGAGCAGGTGGAAATGGAGGTTGAAGCAAGGATGGAGGGAGTTGAAGGACAAGAAGCTCTGGATGAAGAAATGCACGAAGATACTAGCGATGAAGCAAATCCGATGGCTGCCTTACTAGCTTGTGCTAGAGCAGCTGCAAAAGATTATGAGGATAACCCTGAATCGGAGGATGAAATGGACGAAGATGTCTCCGACGACGACTCCGACGACGATAAAGTTGAAACATTAAATCTTGGCTCCCGCAAAGATGGATCAAGAAAGGCATTTGATAAAGTTTTTAAGCAAGTCGTTGACCAGGCTGATGTAGTACTATACGTTCTAGACTCTCGTGATCCCGAAGGAACAAGATCTAGGGAGGTGGAACGAATGGTCATGGCAGCTGCCAGCGGTGGAAAACGCATGATTCTCATTCTGAACAAAATAGACTTAATTCCTACCTCAGCCCTCAAAGCCTGGCTTACCTATCTCCGCCATTATTTTCCTACAATTCCGCTGCGAGCTTCAGGCCCAGCACCGAATGCTTGTACCTTCAATCATAAGAAATTGACTGTCCAAAATACGTCAGCAACCTTATTTAAGGCTTTAAAAGCTTACGCAGCAGCTAAACAGCTGAAAAGATCTATCTCTGTGGGCGTCATTGGCTACCCAAATGTAGGAAAATCCTCAGTTATCAACGCCCTTTCCTCACGTCTCAGCGGATCTAGTCTAGCCTGTCCTGTCGGTGCTGAGGCGGGCGTAACCACAGCTTTACGAGAGGTCAAAATCGATGGCAAGCTTAAACTTTTAGATTCACCCGGTATTGTTTTTCCAAGTGTAGGAAATGGCGGTAAGGAATCTAGGCAACAAGAACAGGCTCGATTAACTCTCCTGAACGCTATGCCCCCGAAGATGATCGGTGATCCTATACCAGCTATTACTTTGCTCCTAAAGCGTCTCTCTGCTTCTAAGGAAATGTATGAAAAGCTCTTAAGAGTATATGATTTACCGCCGCTAATGACGCGAAACGGAGATCCAACTATGGACTTCCTAGCGCAGGCAGCGCGGAAGAGGGGTCGACTAGGCAAAGGAGGTGTACCCAACATCAACAGTGCAGCCATGATGGTCCTTACAGATTGGCGAGACGGCAGGATCCAAGGCTGGACTGAGGCACCCGTACTGCCTGTTTCCTCGTTTTCGGAGACAGGACAGACACTTCCAGAAGGACTTGTCACTGGTGATCAAAAACAGATCGTGACAGAGTGGGCAGCCGAATTCAAAATTGAGGGGCTGTGGGGAGACGGCGAGAGCGAAACATTCGCTGAGGAAGGTTAAACTTCGTTACAAATATTTGATCTGATCATGTACGGGCTTGGGGTGTATAGGTGTTAAGTGGAATTTGACTAGTACTTTATTAGTCTTTCATCGCATCTTAAAAGTTCAATAAAAAATTACCTAGTTGCATTGAATTTAAAAGATGATTGATAATAGGGTGAACCAGGTGTTAGATAGCTATCTCAAAGATTATATCCGGGAGTCATCGGTCATCACCTGTTTATATTGGCCTCCAACCATATGTAGAACTTTACTGTAATGGCTCATATAATAAATTTGCTTCTATTAGGTGTTCTAATATTTCCTATCTGTTGTCACTGAACCGCATGTGTCCTGCGATTGATTCCTGCGGACAACGAGGCTTGGGGACACTACTTCCAACAATGACATATACCCTAGAAATATTACTGCACACCGACGTAGCTCATCGTTTTATGACTTTTTCCAGCTCCATCTTGACTTTCCGCTTGCCAGTGCCTTCTTCTTTCACATCACTTATACGTACGATAACCTTGCTAAATAACTCTACCTCGATTTCCCGGCTCCCACTTGTTTTTAGTACGTAGTTTTCTGCATCAAACTGGCCTACTGGCTCTATTTCAGCTAAGTCTCGCAGACGTATCAAGTTTTCAATGCCGAATCGTGGTACAAAAACAACGAATCCGTTTGAAAAAATCTTCATTACGAATCCCTCCTCTTGAACAATCCGGCCTTTAAGGGCCTGGCCCACATAGTACTCAATGGAAGCCCGACCCGCATATTGAGCATTACGGTGACGTATGTTAATGTTCTTACAGACCGTTTCTAGCTTGCCTCGGCTCCGTACACTAGCGTCTAGTGTCTCATAGTTGATTGCAGCCGCCAACTGCCGATGTGCAACAAGATCTGCGTATCGACGGATGGGGGAAGTAAAATGTGTATAGATCGTAGAAGCCAGCCCGTAATGACGGAATTCAGGGTAAGCCTGAGTCCCTGAACAGAAATATTCGGCTGATGTCATACAGCGCGTAGCTATAATTCTCACCATAGTATTGAAGAAAGGTTCCTGGACATCAATACATTTATCGAGTGACTCAGCAAGTTCTTTCGAAGACGAAGTGCGAAGTTCTAAGCCACGCTTCACCTTGAGTTGGTTGGCAAGTTCTTCGAAGTTAGTTTTCGGTGGTGCGCCATGGCGACGAAGCATAGCTGTCTGAGGAAATGCTTCATATATTTTGGCAGCTACACTAGTATTAGCGAGTAACATAAATTCCTCAACTAGAGACATTGTATCTAGATGCTTCTTCGTTTTGATATCAATAGGATCAGAAGTTTCGGATTCTGTTTGAACTCGAACCTCCGGCGAGGAAAGACTAAGAGCTCCAGCCTCCATGCGCTTTTTGTTGAATTTTTTAGAGAGCATTAATAGAATTCTCATAGATTTAGTCAGATCATCTTGCTGCATCTCATCATCCACCCTGGTCTGAGCTTCTTCGTAACTAAATGCCTCGCGAGATTTGATAACCGATTTGGTAAATTCTGACTTGATAATATTAGCCTCAGGCGTGATTTCCCAGATGGCTGAGAAAGCATAGCGCTCAACGTAAGGTTTGAGCGAGCAGAGATCGGTACCGAGAAGCATGGGTAACATATCGATTCGTTTATCAACAAGATAGACAGTTGTGCCTCGAATACTAGCCTCTGTGTCCATAGCAGTGTTGGGCTTGACGAAGTGTGACACATCTGCAATATGCACACCAACCTCAAAATTACCGTTGGGTAGTGGCCGAGCATGTAAGGCGTCGTCAATATCTTGACATCCAATAGGGTCTATACTGCAAATCCCCAAATGCCTCAAGTCACGCCTATTGATCCATCCGGGATCCTCGTTGTTTTGAGGCACTACCCAGTTATGGCCTTGAATAGGTAAACAATCTAGTACCGATTTTGGGAAGGGCCTATATTGGACGTCAAATTCAAGTAGTAGCGCCTCAGTCTCAGCTTCCTTTGTTTCTAAATCTCCCAATGAACGGACAAAATGCCCCACGGGGTATCTTGAGTCTCGATCCCATGAGTCGATGGTCACTAATACTCTTTTTCCGATTATTTCGCCGGCTTGCCTTGTTCTAATCCGAATTTTCGGTATTTTTTTGTCCATGGGAATTAAAAAGACTGTTTGTTGCTTTCTTCCTAATTTAAGGGATTGATTCACTGAAGATTCATCCACGTGGCCAACATATTGTCGCCAATTTCTCTTGATTATACCTACAACCTTTGCCGCCGGTTGCGGTCGGCCTTCGAGATTATTACGGTGAACCATTTTAACTTCTTCCTGGAGCGCTTTTTTTTCCCTTTCCGTCACTACAGCTTCTTCGTCTTCCGCTTCCGCGTTCTCGTACCTATTAAGTGTCTCGTCTTCAATAATTTTTGTACTTGATTCCTTCCATTGATCTCTAGGTAAGACTTCAACAACAATGACGTCCCCCTGTATTGCTCGATTTATATTCTCTTTTCCCAAGATGATTAAACTTTTGTCAAACGTAGGAACGTGCACAGAGCCTTCTAGGTAATTGTAAGGTGACACATTAAATATGCCTTGATGCAGTGTTCCATTCTTCACACCGGTCATCATTTTACTGAGTGAAAAATATTCTGGATAGATGTTTTGAGATGTGCTTCCTTGTCTCACATCTAAGCTTTCTTTTGATGCAGAAAGCATATCAAGTAGCTGGTCGGAGTTTTCTAGGCTTGATATGTAATCTTCGAGAGAGGCGGCATCAATTCCATCTCTTTTAGCTTTTCTTAAATTTTCTTTATCATTACTCAACATTACCACGCTCGGTACTTTCGCTTTTCCTCTCACGGTCTGCCTCAGATGTTCAGCGTACCACCTCACAGCTCTTCGGACAGCACGATCATTTCGATCATTAATGCTTTCACCCGCATCGCGTAACACGTAAGTTTCGAGGCGAAAGTCATTGAAGAAGACATAAAAACGTTTTTCTTCGCTCTTTGTCAATCCAATCAAGCGGTTATAGAGCGGTAACGAGCGATTCCTCAGTTCTTCGAGGACTGTTTGTAGAATTATAACATCGTAAAATGCAGAGGTTGATTCGAATAGATCTAGTGCATTAAGAAGAGCATTTGTGTCTGGAACTATATAGTGGCCGAATTTATAAACGCTAGTGCTTGCAGGCGTTGCAGAGAGGACGAATGGTGCAACT
Source organism: Blumeria graminis f. sp. triticale (assembly GCA_905067625.1). Lineage (NCBI taxonomy): Eukaryota > Fungi > Ascomycota > Leotiomycetes > Helotiales > Erysiphaceae > Blumeria > Blumeria graminis. The sequence continues at coordinate 8,880,125 of LR898477.1, forward strand.
TTTAGATGTATCAGATGTTGCTCCAATATTTAACGAAATATCTAACCTACAATTGTTTCTTGAATTTCTAGGAGCGATGTCGAGGCAGCTAGCACACAGCCTTGAGGAACAGGGAATATCTTGCCTTAAGTAAAGTTCCCGTACAATCTTTTGTACCTTGCCACTCTTCGTAGAGCGGATATAAACCTTACTGGATATATTCTCGGTGTAAGGATCTGATGCAAATGAATTCTTCAGGCTGATCATATTGCTTTCTTGTGTGAGATATCACTATGGACTAGTCGCTATCACCTGTAAAACTGTCAGTTTAGGCCGGTTTAAGCATACTTAGTGACACGATGAGGCTGAGTAGTAGATATTTTTCGGTTAGTTGGCTTGAAGCGGTTTTCGCAACTCCCGTAAATCCAAACCTTAGACAATTCTTCTTTCCGGAGGGCCAGACTGAATACCTGTGTGCAGTGTCCTTTACGATTCTAGGGTGCAACATTATCCCAGAGCCAACTTCAGTCAAATTTCGCAATACTCAAGAAGTTGGCCCAAGAGACAATCACTCTAGACACTCCATCATGTCAATTTTTCACTCTCAACTAGATAGACTCCTAACAATGGCTCATCAATTATACAAGGACGACGTAGTACATCCTCGTTTCAATGACTGCACCTCTCATCGTATTTTCTCTAGCCTAAGCTGACCACCAAATACACGCCGATATTGATGCTCGACGGAGGAAACAAAGCGTGGCGCACAAAGCTGGGAGACAGTTCTTTGGAATAGGCACGAGAGGGATCAGGACAAGTTCATGAGATGATGCAGAGGATGGATACAATCTTGACAAGTGTGAAATTTGAACTTTGGCAAGGAGTTTTACGAATTGAAGAACATTGTGCGCGCCAATAATTTGTTAATATAACGCAAATTATACTGTGGTTAACGACATGGTTGGATGGTACTGTGGAGCATCAACTGGGCCAGTCCACCGGGTAGGTTCTATTGAGCTGAGGAACGAACATTTTATCTTTGAATGATGACCGCTGGCTCGAATTCATTGACCTCTTGCTTCTTTTTTCGCGGTACTTGTGTACAGGATGATGAAACACTACTAGGCAGCCATTATTATTGAAACATCAATGGTAGGTACTTACGGGGGGAGGGGCAGCTTTTTTATGTAAGTAAACATACCTAGTAGTGCTATTTACAAATAAAATCCTGATCATGAGTGACTTTGAATTCAAAGGAATAGGTTAATTTGTACACATTGCATTGATCACATACTGAAGCTAGATGGCGGAATACACTTTAAATGATAAAAAAGGCACCCACTGAACAAAATACCCCTTCACAGCTCGTAATTTGCTGATATACTTAGAGGAACCATTAGCCCTTCATGATCTACCCTCAACAGCCGAGAAGATGGGGGCCGTTAATTGTGAATTGCAGCCGTAGAAATTTGTATAGACCAAAGAATGAGGGGCTTTCATACTACTGATATTAGAACTAGATCCGAAGACACGGTGAGCCTTCTGAAGCGTTCAAAGAGGGCTGGCTAGCTGGATGCTGCAGACTTGTGTTTAACTCGGAAAATTTACCCTAACTTTCTAGCCTTATTGTGATGGGAATGCTATTTGGCAAAGATACTTATATTTACATAAGGTGATTAGATTTAAAGATCATACTAACACTGCTAATAATATTTGCTATATCAGTCTCGAAGGCTGGATGGTGCAGTGGTACACCTGGGCCGTCCTCTAAAGTAGATCTTGAGCGGCTTGAATACACACCCCGTTAGAGACAGGAGAAAGCTGATCCACACGCAGTATAATCCTGTACTTCATTCTTGCTCGGTGTTATTATGTTTGTGCGATGATGAAAACACCCTCGGACAACCTCAGGTTTTTCACGCTTTTCCCTGAGCTGGGTATGTACGGAAGAGATTCTTTGGCGTAAGGGTTAACCTCGAGCGGTATCTGCGAATGAAATCTTAGTGTGAGTGTTCAAAACGTCAAATTGGGTCGCACTACTCTTTTTATGTTGCATCAGATTTTAATTGCATATGCAGCTATCTAGCTATGATACAATATTAAAGAAAGGTACATAATAGATAACTCAATATACAAGAAGAGCACTTATGCCTCGGATTTCATTTGCAAGTACCACTGCGAAGTTATGGTGGCTTTTGTGCTGGCGTTGTTTACTGCTGTTAATAGGAGAATCCGCGCGTGTAATCTATTGGGATTAAAGGGACTCTAGTACCTGTGTTAAGAAGAGAAGTCGAATTGAAATCCTTTTATCTTTCATGATTGCATAAGCTTCCATCTACTAACAAGTCCACAAACTAAGTAGTGAGTCATATTTATAATAACTGGTGTTTGATTTGATTTCATTTAGCCAGTTCGGGTATATCTAGCTATAATATTTGCACAGGAGGACACCAAATTCGGTAATAACCCCCTAAAACTGTTTGTCTGGTGTCTATTGGTTTTCCGAGGTTTCCTATAGGAAGTGCGATTACACTGTTTATACAGTGTGAAATCGTCTTATCCTTGTCCATATCGTCTCATCTTTACGTCCAATGCTATTTCTACTTTTCCTGCAAGCCGGAATTATTCAAACCAGCCTTTTACCAGGATCCACTTTGTAATTCTCTCCATTTCATCTGGGCTATTTATCATTGCCGCAAATGACCTATCTTTTGACTTTCCCAGCACCTCTCTTCTTCCCATTGCCCACTGAGGACACGCCAAAACCATGTGTTTGACATTTTGAGACGGATATCCACACTGACGTTTTAGATGGATCACTCCGGGGACTTTCTCTCGATACAGATAAGAATTGAGACCAATGTGCTCACTTCTTATCTGAACTGCAATACTGCTTTGGGCTCTACTAAGGTTCCGGTGGATGTTTGAGGGTGTGTTTCTGTAGATCATCCTTTTTCTACCTGTTATCTCATCTGTAACAATAGTAACTGGTGTTATTAATGATACTAGCGCCGGAGTAATCCGAGGAGACCATTGAAGTAGTCCTCGTTCACGTCATTAGAGGGCGTGCGACTTTTTGTTAGATTTCCGTATATTGACCACATTCTATCTTACGTATCTTGTTAATATCTTGTCCCATGACTCCTATCTTGTATACTATCTCGCCCTGTAACAGTAGTAATGTGTACCACGACGTTAAATAATAATAAGTAGTGAGTCTGTATGGCTCATGTTATCATATCACGCCTCCTGTGTGTAGGGCGTAAGCTTAATACGAGTAATAGCCGTATAAAGTCAGATCATCATGGGCTGAATTGTGTTTATCTACAACGAACTATTACAGTTACATTGAATATTAAAAATAGGGATAAAAGTTAAAATGTGATACTTCTTAGGGTTGAGTTTGAGTTTGAAATCTTTTACGTGACAGGAAGAACCTAACATCTATTTAGACGTGACACGGGTAGATGGGCTCTGAAAGCTCATTGCTACCTACATGACCGGCAGTGGGGCCAGAAGCGACAAAAAAAAAGATTGAAAAAAAAAAAAAAAGAACAGTATGTGTCTGAGTTACGGTGCCCTGCGCCGCATCCCTATCTTCCACACCCATCTACTCTCGGGTCAGAAACAATCTCAGCGTGGTCACCTCCCACCCTGTTCATTCTTCGGCAGACTGTAACATCGGCTTGTAGTTAAGAATCGAATGAACTTCTGCCATCCCTTCTCCCCTATCATTTCTCTGGCCCCAGGTGGGGCCATTTTCTCATAGATTCTCCAACGTAGCAAAGCAGGTCGGCACTCTGAAAAATGCCAGGGCCTTTTCTCTCGGCCGCAAACGCATTTCAGATCTTCATGTTCGGGGTTGAGACGTCGATAGTAGTCGGCATAGTCCCCGTGGCCTGTTCTTGCCGCAATAAGACGATGGTACGCCCATCTTGGTAAAGCTAGTTCCGGTGGTCTTTTGCAACGCATGAATAGGTCCAGATCTTTGTATCGTTTCGGTCGATACTTCTGCCACCACTCTTCCACGAGCTCTTGGCTACGCTGTTTAACCCACCTCCCTAATGCCGCAAATGTTAGATCTTGATCTTCTAGAATGGGCGCAGCTGAGGTTAGTGACCGGTTATTGGAAGCTCCCAAGGCTGATTTGGCCAGCTTATCGGCCTCTTCATTGCCTTGAATCCCTACATGCCCGGGTATCCAGCGTATTTCCACACGCTTATTGTGTCTCAGCGATGAAAACTTGTCCACCACCGACTGCGAGGAATTAGATCTTCCTCTTTCGAGCGCCTGGGTGGCCGCTTGGTTGTCCAGAAGAATGCAGATCAGTAAGTCTTTTCCTACCTCTATTGCAGCCTTCAAGGCTTTCATGGCACCTACAACTTCTGCATCGAATACCTCTGCTCCGGGAAGTGGACCGGAGCCACTTGTAACTAGCTTGCCTCCTTGGTATACTACATACCCCCAGGCTGATTTCCCGGGACCCGATGATGATCCATCAGAGAAAGCGAAGACTGTGTTAGCTGGGCGGGAAGCTAACCACCGCTTTATGCTTCCAGACCTAGCTTCATTTTCTCGACTACATGGAATCGATGCTGGAGTGCCACGTGGGAAGTATAGCTTTCCGGGGCCTTCGGCTGTCGGAACTCGACGCACACTCATTTGTAGGCGTGTCATGTACCGTTCTGGTTGTCTAAACAAACGATTTCTTTGTCCCGATCTAAGACCTAAGCGTCTTATTGTCTCTTTCGGATCCTCGGTCGCCCGAAGGGCCAGAGGGTGCCAGAAATCCATTCTTCGCATACGAGCTGCAGACCGCAGCATCTTTTGCTGAAGAATTATCGATGCCGGGGGTATTCCCGCTTCACGATGAAGAGCAACATTGGGAGTGGTACGCCACGCTGGGAGTGCTACTCTAATAGCTTTCATTATCGTTTTTTCCAATAGAGATATGTGCCAGCCTACTCCAGTGCCGACTTCTTTATCTCGCAGTGTGGTTATTCGAGTGAGACCTGGCCACCACGCTTCTGCCCCGTATAGAGCTGTGCTCAGAACGCATGCATGTACCGCACAAATCAGAGGTCCGGGTGCTGCACCACGTTGAACTCCGTTTATATGTCGTAAGAAATGGACTAGACGATTAGCTTTTCCAGTCCATTCCTGTACATGTTGCTTGAAGTTTAGCTGGGTATCAAGCCAGATTCCTAGCCACCGGATATAAGGTGACGGTTCGATCCGGCGATCTTTCACCAAGATGGAAAGACCAGCCGCGTTGATTTTCTTTCTAGGCCCTCCTCCGGTCACTAGAAGTTCTGACTTTGCTGGGTCAAAATCGATCCTGTGTTCTCTTGCGAGAAGGATAAGGCTGTCGAGGTCGTCTTGAGCTGCGGAGATAGCATCCGCCGCGGTGTTTCCAATTCTGACAATAGCTACACTTCTTAGGGTTGTTTGTAATGTGGTACAAATATAAATATGTAGTGCAGAGCATTTGCACATTAGATTTTGAAATTGATTTCAATTAATCCGATCAGGCACCCTATGGGTCCATGCATATGACTATCTGCATTATTTACAAAGGAGGAAACAAATTTGGTGAAAACACGTCCCAAGTGACGAAATCACATATCATATACGACCTGTTACTGTCAATAATACCGTTCACTTACACATGCCACCCCAGTCCTCCGCAGAGGCTGGCTCCTGGCCACCTCTCCCCACCCAACACGCGACGCGCCAGGACGTCGAAATGGATCTCAACGATCCACAATACACAATACCGCCTACACCACACAACACCACACTAGACTCAGTCTGCTGCGCGAGTCAACAGCACTCTCCATACCCGAGCCCAAACCCCACGGCCGTCAACATGACCAACTTTCTCGCCGAACAAGCGAGGGCTTTCCAGGAACGTTTTGCGGAAGTAGAGCGCATCGTCAGCGGGTACTGTAACCTGCTCGAATCGACAACAGACGAAGAGTTCCGACAAGCCATCGAACTCACTGGTTTGGCTCTTCAAAGCCGGATCACAGAAATTCTGCGGGGCAATTCAGCCACCCCAAAAGCCACAGCACCAGCTCAAGCTGCTAGTGGTCACATCATCAAACCTCGCCTCGAGACAGCTAAAGAGTCTAGGAAGAAGAATATTGCGAGCGTCGTGCGTCCTGTACAGATCCTCACCAGGGAAAAAACGAGATTAGGAGTAGCCACACCACCGGCTGCTTCTGCGACACCAATCCCTACCCATGGGACAGAACAAACCACCAACCAGACTCCCGAGAGACCCTGGACAGAGGTGGTGCGTAAAAAGGCTAAGCCAGCAACCACAGCTGCCACAAAAACAACCACTGGCCACACGCCCACATCGAAACCCAAGGCATCAGCAGTGATGCAGGAAAAAGCTGACGCGCGCGTATTCTTACGGCTCAAACCGGATCACCCGTGGAGACGCATGTCTCCACATTTCATAAAAATAAGCCTGACTAGTAAACTACGACTGGCTAACTCATCGATCAGACAAGTCACAGTCGTGAATTCTGGATTTGCCATACAAGCTGACGGGGAAGGAGCAAGAAGCGCGCTACTGACAGGAGCGAATACCCTAGACAGCTCTGAAATGAAGTTGGAAGCCGCATCCAATTGGATATCAGTGCTTGCACCTAATATTCCAGATAGGCTATATACCCTCGAGGGACCAGTGCCAGTCACGCCAGAAATGGTGATCGAAGAAGCCACCCTCAAAACCGGCGTCAGACCAACATCTGCTCGCGCTTTTGCGACTAGCATGGCAAGGCCATCAACATACTGGGTGCTACATTATGCGACAGGAAAACCAAAGCTTGGTGAACGACTATTTGAAGAAAGTGGTCGGCTGCACGAACTCCAGCGCAAGCCAAAAATTGCTCAATGCAACCGGTGTTGGGGACACCACCCTACAAAGATCTGCTCGCGAGCAGAACGCTGTTCACGATGCGGCTCTGTCGAGCATAAGGCCACCGATTGCAAACAAGCTATCCCGAGATGCATAAACTGCCATGGACCACACTCTGCCGTCGAGCCTAACTACATGGCAAGGCCGACGCGGGTTGGTGGCAAAACGGTACAGCGCACAAGAGACCGGCTGGCGGTAATTCGCGAACAAGGTCAAAAAGAACGGAACGCTTCGATCAGAGAGATGGAAGCAAAGCAGAAAGCCACCGAGGCTACTGCCGAAAACGAAAATACAAACGTTGCTCAATGCCCGTAAGGGATCACAACCCAACCGAGCTTCAAAAAATGGCAACAACAATATCGTTCCTCTGTGCCAACCTAGGCAGAGGAGACCGGGCTACGGACATCATCCTGCAATCCGCTTGGGATTCAGGAACCGATGTCCTACTTATCTAGGAACCCTGGACCCAACGTAAGGACGCCCTCTGGCTCACCAAGTCGCATCCCGGATTCGATAGGCAATTGCCTCCCCATGCCGCTGCCAACTCTTCAAGGCCACGCTCCCTCATCTACACGCGAAAGGGGATCAACTGCCAACAGCAAGCAATCTGCGAAGCATCACCAGATCTCACCGCAGTAACGGCAGAAGGAGTCACATTTGTCTCCGTATACCGCGCTCCTGGAGCAGACCTTTTGCCGCTGCTATCATGGGCTCCATCCGGACCTACAGTTATTGGCGGAGACTTCAATGCTGTTCACACCGACTGGCAGCCAATGGCTACTAGGCTACACGGTGACGGCCAGGTGCTCACCGAGTGGATGTTCGAGCACGGCATGGACCTATCTTCCACACCGGGCGTCCCGACACACGACTTTGGAAACACACTCGACCTGGTCTGGTCTAACGCTGGTGCCCTTGCAGATATTTCGATAGAGCTTGACTCGACGTCGGATCACAGAACTCTTGCGGGAGACGTTCCGCGTCCAAACTCGAAAGCCAGAGCTGAAATCAAAACTGGTCAACCGTTCCGTGTGACAGACGACTCCCTCGAAGACTTTGCCAAGGTGCTTGGTAGATGGGCTCGCGGAATAGGGCTACAGCCAATGGATTCAAAAAGCGCGGTAGACAACCTCGCTGATAAGCTGGTCCAAACCATTAGCGATGCAATTAGAGCTACCGGAAGACGCGGGAGTGCGAAGAAGGGTAGGACGGCACCTTGGTGGACGATAGAGTGCGCACAAGCCAAACGCGAATACAAGATATTCAGGGACGAAGGGAGCAGAAAGGATTTCCGTCGCATAGTCAGAAGTGCGAAACGCCAGTACTGGCGGCGGAAGTTCTCCGAAGCCACAACTGACGTTGACATGTATCGGATGGCACGTTGGGCAAAGCCGCAATCTACATCTGCTACTCCACCACTCCAAACTCCGGATGGTTTTGTATCGGATCCAGGAAAGCGTGCACTTCTATTGCGCGATCTCCTTCTCGGCCGGTTTACCAGCCAAAACGACGTGGACATCGAACACCTCGAGCCAGGACGCGGAAATCTTCCAAGGGTCTCAAGCGTCACAGACGAAGAAGCCAAGTGGGTAACAACGGCCTGCCAGAATAAAGCCCCTGGAGCAGACGCAATTTCTGTTCGTCTTCTTAGGACAGCCTGGCCGTCAATTGGATAAGCAGTGAGAGTACTCTTTGAGGGCTCACTTTGACTGAACCACTTTCCGAAGGCATTCAAGCTAGCGGAAGTAATTCTTCTCCCCAAACCTGGCCGTAATCTCAGTACAGCTAAAGGATGGAGGCCCATCGCACTGGTATCATCTCTCGGCAAAGGTCTTGAGAGACTAGTCGCAAGGCGCATGGCCTACACCGCCATCTCGTACAAGGCCGTGCCGCAGCAGCTTTTTGGAGCACTCTCCGGCAGATCAGCTAATGACCTTGTCTCATGCGTTATCCACGATGTGGAGCATGCAATGAAGAGGCAGAAGAAAGCAGTTCTTGTCACTCTGGACATACAGGGTGCATTTGACGCTGTACCCCACGGACGACTGCTGCAAAGGATGAATAAAGTTGGGTGGCCGAAACCAGCCATCACTTGGATGAAGTCTTTCCTGAAAGAACGACCTGCCCGTGTCAGACACGAGGATGGAGTAACAGACCCAATTCACCTAGAGTGCGGGCTGCCACAAGGATCGCCTTTATCCCGATTCTCTTCCTCCTTTACATGGCCGAAGTCGTGGGGGGCAGTAGTTGGAGATTTGGCTATGCAGATGATGTTGCTATCCTCGGCATAGGTTCGACTCCAAACGAATCCGCAGTAGCTGTACAGCGAGAAGTCGACGCAGTCCTGGGGTGGGCTGCTGAAAATGCCGTCTTCTTCGACCCAGATAAGGCCAAAGTAGTCTACTTCGTCGGCCCCAGATCCAGGGGTCACGATCTTCCGGCTATAAGGGTAGGCACTCGCGATGTACTAGCATCCGACGATATCCGATGGCTCGGAGTACACCTTGATCGCGGTCTGACCTTCGAAAGCCACGTCGCAAAGTGGACCAGCAAAGCAATGCGGCTAGTGCAACACTTCCGGCGACTCACTCAGTGTACTGAGGGACCAAGACCCAACTTACTAACCACAGTGATCCGCACGGTAGTCCTGCCAATCGCGGTGCACGCAGCGGAATCGTGGTACCCGGGGCCAACCAGGGAAATATATCGGGGTGTCGCGCGCAACTCTTGCAAGAGACAGTGCAAAGTTATTGACCAAGCTTCTGTACTCAGAATCAGTGCTGCTATACAGACCTGGCGTAATATGCCCATCACAGCCCTGAGAAGGGAGACTGGCATTCCACCTGCACACATTCTGCTCCAGGAACGCAGGCTCAAGACTGCCGCACGAATCCGGAGACTGGATGAGTACCATCCGCTTCGGCTTCGGGCCATGGAAAGCACTGACAGCGCTCGTCACCGACTAGGACTAAAGACATGCAACAAAACCAGACTTAGTCTGGACAGAGTTCATGATTCGAGGTTCCAGAGAATGTACCGACTTCTACCAGAAGCTGAACTTCCGCCACCGCTCCGACCTCCGGTACCACCTCAGCTAATTCCCTGCTGGACAAGCAAGAAAGAGGCTGCCAAGTTCATTAGAGAGTGGCTACCTACTCTCCCACCCGACTGTCTCTGCGTGTACAGTGATGGTTCTGGGGCTTCAACCGACAGAGTGTCATGGGCCTTTGTGACTTTCATCAGCGGCACAGGCACGGCAATCGAGCAAAGCGGCTCAGGTAAAATTACCAACGCGGAGGTCTACGACGCGGAGGTTCATGGAGCTTTGGCCGCTCTAGAAGCAATTACTTCCAGCAATCGAGATCGAGGAGGCAGCGCCATCTACATCCTGCTCGATAATTCTGCTGCTGTTCAGGCTTTACTGACGGGAACAACGGGCTCATCATCCTGGCGAATCCAAAAGTTCGTGAAACTGGCCGCGGGATCAGCCGCACCTGTAAAAATAGGATGGATCCCAGGCCACGAAGGGCTGGCAGGAAATGAAATCGCCGATGAACTCGCCCGAAGAGAGCTTAACTCGCCGGACAATTCTAGGACGACACATGGTGTGATGACCCTCGCCTCATCAGGACGGAAAGCCCGTAAAGTGGCCAGGCAGATGTTGACGGACTGGTGGCACTCGAATCGCCCCAAACACTACGCCGATCTTGAACTCGAGATGCGCCGCAAGAAACCGCCAGAGCTAGCGCTACCTAGAGCGGTCTTCGCACGCTTGACCGCTCCCCGAACCGGACATGGAGACTTTGCGGCATATCATCGCCGCTTCAGCCACACTGACGCAAAACTCTACTGCGAGTGCGGGAGGGAAAAATCAATTGGTTACCTTGTCCAGTGTCGAAAAGCACTGGCAACATGGCGGCTGAAAAGCGGAAAGTGTAGGGCGCCGGCTCTGGAATCAATGCTTGGATCAAGGGGATGGCAGCTGTTTAGGGACTACGTCCAGGAGAGTGGGATATACACGGAGCCTAGTCGGGGGATGATAGGGATACCTGTGACTCTGAGTTGATAGATCAAAGGCCTAGGTGGTTTGGCATGGACAGAGAGATTGGATTGGATGCTAAGGCGTGTGGTGGCTGAGGCGGAACGATGGAAGGGAGAATTTTTGAGTTTTTCTTTTGTAATGCGGGATTTCGCGTGCAAGTTTTTGTTTGTTTTCAATTCTGGGCTGCCGAATTCGTCATGGTTCAACACATAGATGCATTTTGGCATGGTTCCGGTCATTTCGGTGGGACGAGGCATTTGTACTGCACGGTAGTTAACCTGATCCGGCCCGACCCCACTCGTGCTCAAGCTCCAGTAGGAGTGCAACGGTAGTTACTTCACCTTGCACGTTAATAAACAAACAAAACGCACAATTCGAGAAATTCGAAAATTCCCTATTTCCCTTTTCCCTTCTCATGATTATTCCTGTGCTTGAGTTCTCGGATTGATGACCATCGAAAGGCGTCCCAAAATGCCTCCGATGACGAGCAAACGACTAAAGTCGACCATTTCTGTCGGCTTTGAACGGACACACATGTGTCCCAAACCTCCTGGCCTCGCGCAAAAATTATCAAGCTTATTTGCGAGTGAGGCCTTTGTCCCAGAAACGAACAGTCAACAGACCGCGAAACCCGCCGAGCTGGCCCTCGAGGCAAGCAGCTCCAGGAAAGGAAAGGAGGTCGTTAGAGAGAGGACGACCGAACGTGCAGAATCGTCTGTCGGAAAAAATGCTGTGCCAGCCTCAAAAGGCGCAGCATCGACATCAGCTATGGAGTTTCCTCCGGAGCTGCAAACGGTGATGGAGGCCGAAAAGCGACGTACGACGCAAATTACGGCCCGCCTCGCCATCTGCTCGACTGCGATAAACTGTGTTAAAGCAGCACTTTCGCCTTTTTCGATCGGCGAAAATAAAGAATTCGGAGACGGTATGAAAGTCTACCTACGAGCAGCCATTGGCCAGTTCGTTCAATTCGGTCCAGGAAGCACACCACCAGTCCTTCCTGCCCGCCCCGCCAACCCTCTCTCACCGAGGGCTCCGGAAATTAGGGCACCTAACCCTACGAAAACCCAGGCTCCGGCCCCAAAGACAACTTGGGCCACCGTAGCTCGGGCAGGCCAAGTCAGCAACGCTGGGAACCGCTGCCAACAATATCACGTTGGTTCAGCGGGTAAAGACCGGCTTTGCAATAACCACAAAGGATGAACTCGCTAGAACAGAGCTCCTAGATTCCTCCACATCACGGAGCGAATCTGGAATTAAACTGGAACCAGCATCAAATCTGGTTGCCATGCAAATTGCCACCGTCCCGGAGACAATTCGAACTCTTGCTGGCCCAATCGCCGTGACGGCAAAGATGGTCGCCGACGAAGTCACGCGAGTGACCCAGTTGGTTCCCTTTCTGGTTCGTCCTCATGGGACTAGCAAACCAGGGGCGCCCTACTCAAATTGGCAAGCGCTCTTTCCCCGAGAATCCGCTCCTCGACCTGGATTCCGCCTTTTCGACGACTCTGGAGCTGCAAAGCTCTTCCGACCTCGACGCAAAATCGAACAATGCAAACGGTGTCTTGAATTTCACGCCACCCATGGTTGTTCCCGCGCTCCAGCTTGCTGGAATTGCGGATCTAATATGCACTCAGAATCAGAATGCAAGGCCCTCACCCGGTGTCGAAACTGTGGGGGACCTCACCGATCGGATTCCCGGGCCTGCTTAGCCAGACCTAGCAAGTCCGGACCGGTGACAAAAGAGCAGCTCGCGCGGATCCGCCAGATCCAGCAAGGGGAGTTCGCGAAAGTGGCTCGATTTAGGGCTGCAGCCAAGAGGGCCGAAGAGGCAACGATGGCCTCAATGAAGGATGTCTCGATGGCCGAGGAATCGGGTTTCGGAATCCTGGGATCCGAAGAAGAGTTTTGAGGGTACAGCAACCCTCGGTGAAGTCTACAAAAAGCTTCAATATATATAGCAGGATACCAGCTGAATTCAGGGTATCTGCGAACTAGTCTTTCGCTCTTAGCGGAGATAAGAAAAAGTCACCTGGAAGATGTGGCAGAAAAGGGAACGGGCGAGAAGCGCGGGATCCGGACCAAACAGTATTTCTTCCAAATTTGATTTCAGTTTTTGATTTATGTTTTTGATTTTAGTTTTGCTGTTAACTTCTACAATTTCAGTAGAAGTTCATGCGGTTGGAATGAGTTGGGCCTGTACGCAGTGATCCTTGCCGGCTCCACCGGTCCTTAACCCAATGTGGAAAAGATAGCGTTAGCTTAGGACCAAAAGTAAATAAAAAAATAAAAAATAAAACAAAAAACAAAAAACAAAATATTTGGTGAAACCCCTAATCCTGTCTATTTATGTTCCTATCAATTTATTTGGTTTAACTTCAGGAAGTGCAGTGTACACCGTTCTGCCCGTGTGCATTCCATCCTCTTCCCTTCCAGATCTATTTACTTTATCCGACATTGCTACCTCGACTTCCCCTGCAAGTCGAAACTGTTTTATCCACCCTTTGTTTAGTATCCACTGTGTAATTGTGGCCATGTATTCTGGGCTGTTCATCATTGCTTCAAATGACCTGTCTTTAGCTTGTCGGAGAAAGTCGCCTCTTTCATTTGCCCACTGCGGACACGCCAACACCATATGCTTGACGTTTTGCGACGGATATTCAAATTGACAACTTAGCTTTTCTACTCTGAGTACTTTTCTTCTGCACAAGTAAGAATTGAGTCCGATATGCTCGCTCCTTAGCTGAATGGCGACACTGATAGCACTGCTAGCACTGGCACATTAAAAATGTTGTTGTTATTTGACTTTAGTTTCGCATTTTGAGCTCCTGCCCTTCGATGTACAGCCGGCGCCAGTACCGAGTAACAATAAAAATATCATCCTCATCATTGGCTGAAACGTGGATAGACTTCTCAAAGCGTTTGAAGTCCTAAAACTTATGCATATTACGGTTGCATGAACTTAGATATATATATCATTAGGATTCTAAGGGTACGTGATGCTTGATGCTTCCTTGGTTTTTGTAAGACATATTCTTATATATGTTTAAGTTTAAAATTTTTAATTAGAACCTGTTAAATACACCACCTCAAAGAACACTCCTCCATTTTTACCTTGATTTTCTCATTGGAACTTAACATCGGAGATAGCAACTGAGCCCGCCGTTGTGATCAACGGCCTCTCTAATTATACGGATCTTTTAATAAAACTTACTGGATTATATTCTTTAAAGCAAGTAACTTTGAGTATAAGCTACATAGGAATAGGTCTATTTGTCATAGCTAGATAGCTGAATACAATATGATTTAAAAAAAAAAAAAAAAAGAATAGGTCTATGATACGGTAGAAGAGTAACGAAGGCGAGTTGAGCACTACTGCTCGCTCGCTCAGATCAGCCAGTAAGATGTATAGACTCTTTTTCTGTCACTCCAAACTGCAAAACATCGTACCCGAACACGCCGGCAAAGACGAATTCTTCACCTTCCAGTGGCGCCGGTGTAATCGCTCACTGTGCTCTGCATATCTGGGATAGCCAAGAAGAATCGCATCCGAATCGAAGTCGAAAGCAACCTCAAACACATCTCCATTTGACGACTTCTCGACAATGCCTCTCTCATCATTATCATCTGAGTCCTCAACCCATCTCTAACCATGCATCATCTCGCCTCAACGACCAATAAAGAAGTTGCTCTAATTGCATACAGGAGCTTGCCCCATTAATTTCCAGCCATCTCTCACTGCAAACTTACGACGCTATTTATACCCGCAAGGAGGAAATCAAGTCGACAAATTCAAAGCCTGGGTCTTGGCTTGTGGGGGACTGTTACTCTAATGGGACAAACAACTTGAGGGGGAACAGTTCTCTGAATGGCATGCTGGAACCGATATTTTCGAGGAGTTTTCAACTTTGGATTTTTTGTGGGCGCCAAGACCGAGATTTCGGCTAATTAGCCAGGAGGGCCTCTATTGTTGATGAATCAACGGCACTCCCCAGCGCCCTGGACGTCACAAAAGAAGTTGGGCTAAGCTACCGTACAGCAATCACGCTCTGTCAAGACTTTTCTGACATTTCAGCACAACCTTCGGGAAGGAGTTGGAAGGAGGCTAGAAAGGTAGAGTATGAATTCTCCGAGGTACCCACAAGTCTGCAGCGCCCAGCTGGCCGGCCTCTTCGAACGCTTCAGGAGGGTCACTATGTCTTCGGATTTAGTCCTAATGTCGGTATTAGGAGAGCTCTGCACCCAGTGGTTCTTGCGATTTTTCCCGGCTGCCATACACCTGCAAATGGCCATCGTTTCGTTGGCTGGAAAGAGGAGATGATGAAGGGCAAAGGGCTCCTCTAAGTGTATGATCGAATGAGGACTTGTGAGGGGTGGTACTGTTTGAGGGGAGCTGTATGGGAGTCATAGGAGGGGATATACTACTGGTATAGGTATCCTTGGCCTGTAGGCAGAGAGGACCTTCACGTCCTACATAGTCATAGACTCAGACAAGAGAATAAAATGAATTTGTAAGCAGACGTAAGTTTATTATACGGGGGTGCAGTTCATAGGCAAGATGCAGATCTATAACAGGGATATTGAACTTACTGATTGCGCATATTGGGGGCATTGAAGAAGGTACTAGAATAGCCTCATGCACTAGTTGGGGGTGACAAGGGATCACAGAGAGAGGTATTAGTTCAGACTCTCGTAGTAGTATAGAACAATAACATAGTGAGTTCTTTTGATGATTAATTGCCTTCTCGATCTGGCTCAGTTCTATACAGTCACGTGGCCCTCGCATAATTTTGCTGTGAATTCTTACAGAATTAATAATAATAGTACCCGCCAAGAATCGAAAGCAAGACATTGAAGAATGGACCAGAATTTGTGGCCTGGATAATGAGAAATGAAGACAAAAAGAAGCCGGTAAGGTGGCCGCGTTCCAGGAGTAGAAAAACTCATGGACACGTCCAGCAAACGAGATACCATCTGGTCATCGAGCTTCGGCAGACCCCGAACATTGGAAAGCCGCAAATATTATTACAGATGAGACAACTGGCAGAAAAAGGATTACATATAGAAACACACCCTCAAACATCCACCGAAACCTAAGTAGGGCCCAAAGCAGTATTGCAGTTCAGATAAGAAGTGAGCACATTGGTCTTAATTCTTATCTGTATCGAAGAAAAGTCCCCTGAGTGATTAATCCAAAATGTCAGTGTGGATATCCGTCTCAAAATGTCAAAGATATGGTCTTGGCGTGTCCTCAGTGGGCAATGGGAAGAGGAGAGGTGCTTCAAAAGGCAAAAGACAGGTCATTTGCGGCAATGATGAACAGCCCAGATGACATAGAGAGAATAACAAAATGGATCCTGGTAAAAGGCTGGTTTGAATAATTCCGGCTTGCAGGAAAAGTAGAAATAGCATTGGACGAAAGGATGAGACGATGTGGACAAGGATAAGACGGATTTCACACTGTATAAGCAGTGTAATCGCACTTCCTGTAGGAAGCCTCAGAAACAAAATAGACACGAGACAGACAGTTGTAGGGGGTTATTACCGAATTTGGTGTCCTCCTGTGTAAATATTATAGCTAGTTATACCTGCATGGGCCCACAGGGTACCTGAACGGGCTAAATGAAATCAAATCAAATAATAGTACCCGCACAATTCGAGAAATTCGAAAATTCCCTTTTTTCCCATTTTCCCCCTCCAATCACTCGTCGTATATCGAAAGATCAATTTCTCGTGGTACCGCGCCACTCAGCCTTGAAATGGCACCGGTACCCCCAAAATCCGCGAAACCCGCGAAATCTGTGTTAACCTCCAAAATAGGGAAACACAACCACCAGACAAGTCTGGATACCCCGAAATCCATGCGTGAAATAATTAGAAGCGTGGCAGGTCAGAGAATGAAAGGCTCTGGACTGGTAGCTAACGCCTCCGATCTCGACCAGATGGAAGTCGACATTATCTCACAATTGGAGGAACGCGGCCAAACCGACACTGTGATGTTGGAAGCCGAAAAAATAATCAATGAATTGATAAACAAGGGTCTAAAAGACTCGCGATGGGCAAGCGCAGGAGCTGAGAGCTCCCTAGAGGCGGTAAAGACCCCGGAAATTGTCGTCGAGAAAGCAGTCTCGACGAAACCAACGACCGAGCCCGCACGCCGTGCGGCTAGAAAAATTGCTGTTCCCGTAGTAAAGCGGACATCAATCAAAAGTATACCGACGGGAACGGAAGTCCCCATTTGCACAGAGGCAGCAAATGCCTCAAGACCTCAGCCACCCCCGGCCTCGATTCCAGGGACGGCTGAGTGCCACAACTACTCTTCTGGTGGTGCTCCCACCAGCACCACGCCAATTCACCCGCCGGAAATAGAGGCTTTACTCGAAGCCGAAAGAAAGCGGGCTGCAAACACCTCAGCCAGGCTCGAGATAGGGTCAACGGTGCTACAAACATTGGAAAGTGTTATCCTGTCCATGAAAACGACAGATAACAAAGAATACTTGGACGCGATGAACGTGTGTCTGAGGGGCGCTCTCGCCCACTTCCTGCGCACTGGAACCACACCAGTGCCGACAAGTCTTCCCCCCCGCCCCATCGGCCAGCAGGCCAGCAACAGCGGGCCCTCACCACCATCGACCACCAGGACAGCAAATCCTGCCGTCGCGGTGCCCCAGGTCACTTCAACCTGGGCAACTGTAGCCGGGAATCAGTTACCAAATCACCCGACGCCAGTGATAGCAAGTGGTGCCCCGAAAAAGCCGACCCCGCCGACCAAAAAATCGGCCAAGACGGCTCCTTCGTCCTCGCCGGACAACCGACTGTTCCTCCGGCTAAAATCAAAACATCAGTGGCGAAATCTTTCGCCAGCTGGCATCAGAGAAGCGGTGGCGCAGCTGACCAACGCGCCTCAGGCAGCAATTGAACACGTCTACCGTGTCCCAACTGGCTTCGCACTCAGAGCGAAGAACCTGGAATCTCGCAAGCTCCTATTGAGCGCGGCGGAATCTTTCCTCCCAATCGAGGTAAGGCTAGAGGAGGCCTCGGACCTTGTCGCGCTCCGGATCTCGACGGTCCCTATCGCCATTCACACCCTCCTCGGAAAGGTGCATGTGACGGAGGAGATGGTGATCGAGGAGATCACGCGAGTCACAAAGGCCGTGCCAGTCAAGGTACGGCCCCACGGGAAAACTCGCCTTGACGCTCCATACCAGTCATGGCTTGCCCATTTCAAGAAGGGAGCAGCACCAAGACAAGGATTCCGCCTGTTCGACGACTCGGGCGTCGCGGTCCCACACAAGCCGCGACAGACTGTGCAGCAATGCAAACGCTGCCTGCAGTTCCATGGAACCCGCGGTTGCTCTCGCGCTCAAGCCTGTGGGAACTGCACCTCCACGATGCACTCGACAGACGAGTGCCGTGCTCACACCAAGTGTCGCAACTGCGGAGGACCGCACAGGTCCGACAGTCGAACCTGCCTGGCGCGCCCAACTAAGGCCGGACCCGTTAGCAAAGAGCAACTGGCCAATATTCGCATCGCGAGCCAACGCGAGCTAGCGGCCGTGGTGAGGGCTAAAGCTGCAGCCCGTCGCGCTGAGGCAGCAGTACAAGCGGCTGCCAAGCAAAAGCAAGCCTCACCCAAAGTGGTGAAATCAAACAACAGTTTCGAAGTTCTGATGACCGACGTCGCCTCTGACGCCACGGCCACAGGAACGACGAATCCTGTTGAGTCTTCCTGAAGGGCCCCTCACGGGTCCCTTCCAGCCTCCCACCTACGATAAGTTTTATGTCGATCAACGTAGGTAGGGGAGGCTCATCACACGACATCGCGCTTTCCCGAGCTTACGAGCTAGGTGTCGATGTAGTGTTAATACAAGAACCTTCGTGGAAAAAAGCCACAAAGGAAACAAAGTCACACCCTGGATACGACTGTCATATACCACATGGCGGCGTAAACATTCGACCCAGGGCTGTGACTTATACACGAATCAATACAGGGAACCTTTCGGCAAGACAAATCTTTCCCTGCCATCCCCCGACGGCGGATTACTGCTGGGTTGTGGTAAACGGAGTCACGTTTCTCAACGTGTACAAGGACCCGAACGACCCGACGGCCATTCGACCACTCCTCAGCTGGGACCCACCACCACGATCTGTCGCGGCTGGTGACTTCAACGCGGTGCACCGCGCATGGCAACCAGATGCTGCCCGCCCACGCGGACAAGGAATCGAAATTGAGAGATGGGCGGAACGCCATAATCTCACTTGTCTGATTGTGGGCCAGCCAACGCATCGAGCCGGAAACACGCTGGATCTTGCCTGGACCAACATCAACGGGGCCCAAGCATGGGTGGGTCGCAGCGAGTGTATAACCAGCGACCATCTTCCGATTCGAGGACAAGTCCCCACCGGATGCGGAAAATGGGACCAGGAGCCATCGCCGATTAGGGTAACGCGCGGAAACTTTCCGAGATTCTCCCTTGCCGTGGCGCAATTCACTCACCCGCCACCAGTGTTGGACTCGGTTTGCCAGGTGGATGAATACGCCAACAATCTCTGTTCCGGCCTTACTAACGCTTTCAAAGCAGCAGGAACACGAAGGAACAAAAGACACGGCAAATGTGCGCCTTGGTGGACTCCGGAATGCAAGCTGGCTCACACGGAATATCGTGCAGCAGTGACTCCGGAACAGCGATGGATACATTCGAAGAAGCTGCGCTCAACCCTCAGAGCGGCAAGGAAAGGGTACCAGACGCGTCAAGTCGAAGCGATCACGACACCAACTGATGTGTTCAAGCTGATGCGCTCGGCCGAACCAAGGCAGGCAAGCACCCCCCCTCCACTTAACCACGAAGGGAAGGTGTACTCCGATCCGGCCGAGCGAGCAGCGGTACTCCGGGATGCTCTTCTGGCACGACACCAAGCGACGGACGACCTACCGCCACTCGATGCGCCGAGTACCAACCGAATCCCCTGGAACGACCATGTCTCGGACGAGGAGATTCGCATGTGCACTATAGGCTGCGCCAACACAGCGCCTGGAGCAGACGGGATCTCTGTGGAGCTTCTGCGAACCTGTTGGAAGACGATTAGACCATTTGTCGGCACTCTCTTCCGCGCCTGCATCAGACTCGGTACCCACCCATCCTGCTTCAAGCTGGCTGAAGTGGTGCTCCTCCGCAAGACGAACCGAGATCCAGCGACTGTTAAGGGCTGGAGACCGATCGCACTTCTGTCATGTTTGGGTAAGGGATTGGAACGACTCTTGGCGAAGCGGATGGCCCATCTCGCGGTTACACTCAACGTTGTCGGAGACCAACAATTCGGCGCGCTCCCCAAAAGATCTGCAAACGACCTCGTCAACTGCGTAGTCCACGACATCGAAGAGGCAAGCACCCAGGGATGGGCGGCCACATTCACGACTCTAGACGTCCAAGGAGCGTTCGATGCAGTACTCCACAACCGTTTGGTGAGGAGGATGCGAGATCAGGGATGGCCGGACTCAATTCTCCGATGGACGGCTTCATTTCTTGCACATCGAAAGGTACAAGTCCGATACTCCGGAGGGGTAACCGGGCAGAGAGAGCTGGTTTGTGGGGTTCCGCAGGGATCACCAATATCGCCACTTCTCTTCCTTTTATACATGGCAGAGCCTATGCGAAGCGGCAACCCAGGAATGAGGTTCAGCTACGCAGACGATGTCGGGATCCTAGGGTTCGGGCGCAACATTGCTGAGTCGGCCGCTTCTGTACAGAAGGAAGTGGATCATCTTCTGGAGTGGGCAAGTAACAATGCAGTCTCCTTCGATACTAACAAGTCGGAGATAGTCCAGTTTCCCGGCAGGAAACGCGAGAATCCGGTGGCTATTCGTGTGAACGGCGTGGTTATCGAGCCAGCAGACCAAATACGCTGGCTTGGAATACACCTAGACCCGCGACTGGACTTTAAACACCACGTCACAACTTGGTGTGTAAAGGCATTGAAGGTTGCCCAGCATATGCGCCGTTTCAACTCAGCGTATCGAGGAGCCGCTCCTGCGGCACTGGTTCCAGCAGTGGATACTTGTATTGTCCCAATAGCAACTTTTGGATCAGATGTTTGGTGGCCCGGCCTCAAACGCCCGACCATTAGGGGAATCATCACACCTCGAACCAGCATCTTCTGCGAGATGATTGACAAGGCAATCTTGACAGGACTGCGCGCTGCCCTCCCGGTAATGAGAACGACATCGAATCTTGTTCTCCATCGCGAAGGAGGTATCCCAACTGGAAAGATCATTCTGGAAGGGAACCGCTTACGGCTTTCGGCTCGACTGCACTCACTAGACAACCGACATCCGCTCCGGACTCGTGCCGCCGTGTGTCCAAACGTTGGAACACGGAAGTACAAGAAGTCTGCTCGGGTACCCAAGAATCCGGGGATCCAGATGTCACGAGTACAGCGGGCCTACCGTCAACTCCCGGACGCGGAAGACGCCGAGCCTCTGCCGCCGCCATGCTATTCTTCGAGCTCTGGCCCAAGGAAGGAGGAGGAGGAAAAGGCTACTCGGTTCCTTGGAGAAGTACTAGCATCGGATATTTGTGCTTACCCGGATGGATCGTCGGAGGGACATGGTCGCTCAGCATGGGGGTTCGTCTTGAAGAGAGATGGAAAAACTCTGTTGAAGGGATGCGGTATCAAGCATGGTGGTGAAGTGCTCGATGCGGAAATACTAGGGGCGAGGAAGGCCCTGGAAGCTGCGCTGGGATTGTTGGAGAGGGAGAATAGTGGAAGCGACGGCAGGCGGCGGATCAACGTGTTGACGGATAGTCAGTCTACAGTGAAGGCACTGCTGACGGGAACTGCCACAACAAGTTTCGACGACGTGCGCCAATTTAGAGCGTTATCAGAAAAGGCTCGAGTCTCGGTCCAGTGGATACCAGCCCACTCCGGGATACAGGGAAACGAAGAGGCCGATAGAGCTGCACGCTCCGGCCTCCGACAACTGCCAAGTAAAGAGAGCCAGCCTGGCTCCGTCACGTTGGCGTACGTTCGTCGGCTCATGAACCGGAACAGGCAAATGCTTCTTGACGACTGGTGGGAAGAAGCGTGTCCACCTAGATATCGTAACCTGGGTCTTCTCATGCGACGACGCAAGCCACGCGAGCTGGCACTTTCCCGGCGGCTACTTCGTAAACTGATCTCAGCCCGCACGGGACACGGAAACTTCGCCGCATGCCATCGTCGTTTCAACAACTTCGCCGCTTCCATGGAGTGTGCGTGTGGAGAGGAAACAACGCCTCTCCACTTCATTCACTGTCGACTGCACGCACGCCAGACGCGTCGACTACGAGGTACAATGTCACATCACGACTTTGTCCACAAGCTTCTCGGGCCTAAGTGTCTCGAGAACTTTACAAAATTTGCGCAGGAAACCGGCTGCTTCGGGGGCCCACCTGCGACTCCGTCTCCAGCTCTCAGCGGAGACGGTGGCAATTAGTCATAGCACGATGTATGGCAGGTAGGAAAATGAGACCAGAAGTGTCAGTTTCCAACCACAAACAGGAGTATGGGATTTGGAATTTTGGTTATGGGAGTCTGTGTGGGCATTTATTTTCTTTATTATAACTAGCTACTTTTTGTGTAGTGAGTCACGCGGTGAGACCGAGTCGGGTATGTGGGAAGCATGATCTCGGCCGTGTACACCGGTCTTTGACTCCTAGGAGATATAGAGCTTAGCTTAGGACCTAAAAATAAAATCAATCAATCAATCAATAGTACCCGAACAAATGAGTCAGATGACACATATCACGTGAGTGACAAACTGATAATTTGTATAACTAAATTCTACTCCTCTACAGTTTTTTTTTGTTCATTAACGTGCTAGGTTACATGACTACCGTTGCACTCCTACTGGAGCTTAAGCACGAGTGGGGTCGGGCCGGATCAGGTTAATTACCGTGAAGTACAGATAAACCTCTTCCCACTTTAATGACCGGACCACCTTAGACTTCACCTATGTGTTGAATCATACCAAGCCTAACCGTCCTGAAACCCGCTGTATACACGCCGTGGCGCAATTTCCTCCTCAGCCTCGGCCACCACGCGCCCGAGCCCTTGACATCCTCATTGTCTCCGAAATATAAATGCCGTCCAAGATCTCATCGTTGCTCTAGCCATGCACCATCATATCGTACCGTTGGGTTGTTGTGGTCATTAGGGATTTGTGTAATCCCCTCGGTGTATCTTCCCTTTTCCTCCTCCTTTGTACACGTCCTGTTTCCATCATGACTTTCCTCATTAGGGCGTACGTAAGTAGGTGATGTGACGAGTATAGAAGTGGGTCGTAGGTATAGGATCGACTGAGAAATGCTTCGTCGCAAATATAAGAGGAGTTTGAGAGAAGTCGGATGTTTGAATAAGACCTCCAAATAGACTTAAATCCATTCGTGAATCGTATGTTAGTGGTAATGGGTTTTTGTATAACTTTGTTCCGGCTGTGAAATCTTTGCCGACTTATTTATCGACCAAAATATCGATTGCAACCCCTTCAAGTCAAAAATCCATCAAACAAAATTCATCCTAACCTTTTTCGAGACTGAATCTTGGCTCTGGGAGAATATTTCACTCCCAGGTTCGTAGAGGGCACCACTGACAGGTGTTCAGCCTTCGCCCTCCACTCCTCAACAGCCTTGACATATATGTCAATTAAAACGTGAGAACAGGCTTTACTAGTCACTCAAATATATTCTTACATAAGCGGTTCTCGTTGAGTAAGGGTGGCGTTATCTAATTAATTAATGGACGTCAACTTTGGAGTGGACTGATTTCATCCTGGCCTAGGATAAGGCACCAAACTCACCTAAGATCTAATCAGATTTTGACACACTGCGTTGCGAAGAATTTGAAAAACCCCGTGTGCCAGGTTGAACACTCCACATTAATCAGCCCATTACAACACAAAAATCTAGTCTAGGCATATAGATGTATTCAAGGAGAGCTTAGGGTTGCAAGAGGGGCAGGAGTCACATTTATCAATTAAAGCCCAACGTCAAATTATTAAAATCTTCACGAAACCTTGAGGGTAGTTTTAAAGTATTAATAATGCCGCAACAACTGAGTGCTAAAGAGCAATCGCTTTTCCGTACCGTTGTGCGCAATTATGAGGATAAACAATACAAAAAGGGTCTTCAAGATTTATCCACAGATCAACCAAAAAGCTAACTTCACTCAGGAATCAAGGCAGCAGATCAGATATTACGAAGAAACCCTAAACATGGTGACACTCTCGCTATGAAAGCTCTTATCCTGAATTCACAGGGCAAAACTGAAGAAGCTTTTGCATTAGCAAAAGTGGCTCTACAATGTGACATGAAATCACATGTCTGCTGGCATGTTTATGGGCTGTTATACCGCGCAGCCAAAAATTTCGAAGAAGCGATAAAGGCATACAAGTTTGCGCTGAGATTAGAGCCAGAATCTCAGCAAATTCAACGCGACCTGGCACTATTGCAGATACAGATGAGAGATTATCAGGGCTATATTGCTAGTCGAAAATCAATGGTGCAATCAAGGCCAGGTTTGAGGGCAAACTGGACAGCTTTAGCGGTTGCACATCATCTGAACGGAGACCTTGTCGAAGCAGAGCGAGTGTTAACATCCTATGAACATACTCTGAAGAACCCACCGCCTAAGAATGACTTCGAAAATTCGGAGGCTGTGATGTACAAGAACCTTTTGATTTTTGAGCAAGGAGATATACAGAGAGCTTTGGAACACTTAAACTCCGCGGATAAGTCAAGTCTTGATCGATTGGCGGTACTTGAGCTTCGTGCATCGTACCTTGCCAGGCTCGGCAGAAGGGAAGAAGCAGCTAAAGCTTATCACGTTCTTCTAGAACGTAACTCTGAGTACAAGAAATACTATGATGAGCTTGTAGAAGTAATGGAAATTGATCCATTAGATCAAAAAGCCCGAAAATCTATATATGATGAGTATGCTAAAAAAAATCCACGATGTGATGCTGCGCGTCGCCTGCCACTCGATTTTCTAGAGGGTATGTTTAGATTGTCGGCCTCGCTTGATTTTCGCTAACAGCAAAATCAGGTGAGGAATTTCGGGAAGCTGCTGATCAGTATCTTCATCGAATGTTGAACAAAGGAGTTCCTTCTACATTTGCGAATCTGAAGCATCTTTACTCCAGCTTATTTAAGAAAGAAGTCCTTGGTGAATTGGCGCATCAGCTACTTTCCCACAGTGAGGATGGAGGTAACACAGATCTCAAGGACCAAGTTATTCTCCTTAGGCTCAAATCATCGATCTACTACTTCTTGGCTCAACACTACAGTTACTATCTAAGTCGTGATCTAGAGAAAGCAATGGAATACATTGAAAAGGCAATGGAGATTAATCCCACTAGCGTTGATTTCTGTATGACCAAGGCCCGAATCTGGAAACATTATGGCAATAGCCAAAAGGCAGCTGAAATAATGGAAAAAGCAAGGTTGTTAGATGTGCGGGACCGACATATCAACACGAAAGCGGCCAAGTACCAGCTTCGGAATGATGAGTCTGAAAAAGCTCTTCAAACTGTAGGCCTCTTCACTCGTACAGATACCCCAGGAGGCCCTCTCGCCGATCTTTACGATATGCAGTGCATGTGGTTTCTGACTGAAGATGGAGAATCATACGCTCGCCAAGGAAATATTGGACTAGCTCTCAAGCGTTTTACGTCAGTTTACAATATATTCGATGTTTGGCAAGAAGATCAGTTCGATTTCCACAGCTTTTCACTCAGAAAAGGACAAATACGAGCCTACATCGATATGATAAGGTGGGAAAATAAGTTGCGCGAGCACCCATTTTATGCTAGGGCAGCCCTATCTGCGATTAATATTTACACCCAGATGCACGATGTACGACTGGGGAAAAGTGTTAATGGAGACACCAATGCGAACAATTCTACGGTGGGAAATAAGAAGACTTCCAAAAAGTCAAACAAGGATTTCAAAAAGGCTGAGCGCGAATCTGCATCCAAAAATAATGATCCAAACAAAGCCAAAGCCGCAAGAAAAGAAGAGGTTAAGAAGGATGATGATCCTGATGGCTCGAAGCTCGCCTCTTCGACTGATCCAATGAAGGATGCAATGAAATTTTTGTTGCCTTTAATTCAATTTAGATCCAAAGGTATCGATGTACAGCTAGCTGCATTTGAAGTATATATACGTCGAAGTAAGTGAGATCTCTCTTTTATGTGCAACTGTAAGCCTAAATGTGTATTCAGAAAAGTATTTGCTAGCTCTAAAGTGCCTACTGGCTACCATCTCTCTTGATAAAGACCATGCCAGGGTCCATGAGCAAATCGTGCGATTTAAAATCGCCGTGGACGATGATGTGAGCTCGCTTCTACCAAAGTCAGCAGAATTAATAAAGTCTGAGCTCGAATGTTTGCTGGACAACTGTAGTCTCAGTGACTTTAATAATAAATACTTTGAGAAGAACAAGGAATTTGCTAGTAAGGTCATATCAGCTTTAAAGGCAAGAAAGCTCCTAGACAAAGATCCAGAATATTCCTGCGACAAAAATCTCGCTGCCATCCTTGATTTGCCTACCATTACACTAGATGAAGCGAGAGAAGGACTCAGGTTGTTGAAGCAATGGAACAGCACTGAGTCAGAAAACTTCAGGTTAAAATCTTCATCAAAATGGCCTAAAGCATCGTTCGGAAAAGATTAAACAAATAAAAGTTAAATTTGTGATAGATACGAAGGCTCTTATAATATGTTCCAATGGGGAAACTAGTAAAGATTTCGAGAAAGTCCTAGTAGAAAAACTCTCTTTCAAAACCATCATGGACCGATACTGTGATCATAACTCGTTATTGAGTCAAGAGTGCTCGGGCAGGATACCTTAAGAATAAGTTCTTGTCTAGATCAAGACATAATATAACCTATCCAACCTTATCTGCAATTGACAAAATCCTACAGACATAATATACATGAACGTGCAGCTCTCAATCCTAGCAAAGTGGTGCAGCTTTCTTCTTTGATGGTGACTCTTGAGGCTTGAGAGCTAAGTGATTTTAGAGTAGTTTCTGATCAAACACTTAGGCCTCTCTAGAAACAAAAAATGCTTTTCCAGTCTCCCAAATTTTCCTTACACGACCTTTAATCCAACCTTCAATTTCTACTTCGGGAACATGGATTTTTTTAGCTCTTAATTCATCATCTTGACTCAGCTCAAATCTGCGCATTCGACTTGAAATCCTTGGGTCAAGTCTAACTGGTTCTAACCACGTGCGCTCAGGTTCGCCATCTGCACGCACCCAAACCGATTTATGCCACTCCTTTTCTTCACCCTCAAGAGCTAACTGTTGTTCGGCGATTTGTGTGGAATGTTCCATTATACCCGAATCAACTTGAGTCGAGATCTGATCTGATGGGCTAGGTGTAGACAAGTCAGTTACTGAGCTCACGTGATAAGGTCGGTAATTGGATAAAACGACAGCGGCAGTCTCTCGACCAATTTCATCGGCTAGTGCACGTCGATTAAGAAATCTATAGAGGCGTCTGGGGGTATTGAGGAAGCCGAGTATGTGAACAAGTGGGATTGGTACTGAAGGATCTAGCTCGATGGGAAGTTCGGAGGGGGTACAGGAGCTTGAATAAGAACAGGGTTGGATGAAGGCAGCAGGTGGTAGTAGAGTGGTTTGAACCTCGTCTGTTTTGACGAGCGAGGCAGATGCTGGAGCTGCCTGGTCCGAGGTTTTATGTATTGTAGTTTCTGAGTCGGAAGACGGATCAAGTGTGGAATTAATAGAGTCAATTTCTGTTTGCTGTTGCAATGATTCTTCCATAGGTGATGTATCTGGCTTGGTAAGAGGTCCTAGCCAACCTTCGTGCACACCACGGACATACTCTTTCCAAGTATGCCGTCCAATAACTATATCTCCTGCAGGACCTTCAAAGTCCGCAATGCCATTCTTTGCGCGTAGTCGACTTATGTCATCGTCACCTGTCATCCGGCCTGAATGTGTACGAGCATTTCTGATCCGACTTGCGACCTCAGCACGGATATCACCCTCTTTTCGGCCCTGTACAAATTCCCAATCTAAGCCAGATGAGACGAGGATTGGCTTGACGTACTCTTTGAAATGATCTTGTGCGACTCGGAGGCCGTCACTTGGCGGGGCCTCTAGGAAAATCGACAGTTTGCGCGGCATGGCTCTAGGGTGCAAGGGCTCCGTAGCTACATGCTCGACCAGTTTGCACCATTTCCTCTGATGCCGTTTTTTTTCTCTCTTGTCGTAGACTACTGCAGCTATAAAGGACCCGGAGAGTGAGAGAAAAATCATCCAGTTTCGCGAGGGTAGCCGGGGCTGGAAATTTTCCCCAAATCCCATATACTTCCACATAGGATTCGGGCTACGCGTAGGCTTTGTCTTCTTGGCATCTAGTTTCGGGGCGGGCTTCACCATGCTTTTCTGGTCCTAATCGACGCGTTAGAACCATCAACATTAGCTGTAGGAGTTATACTTCAATATCAGATACTCTCTTTGACTCTGTCATAGTTGGCAGGGATGTTATTTTAGGTACCCTCTTCCGACAACTTCTTAGTGGTAACTATTTATTAAACAGTGCAGCCAATCTGGATATTCCTTGGATGGGTCGAAGTCTATTGAGCACATATCTTATGTATGAGAGTGTGTGTAACATGTACCATATACCAAAAATTGTGCTCGGCAGAGGTTATAGTTAATCCGAGGCCGACTCGCTTGCCTGGGCCGGTACATGGGGAGTCTCAAGAGCAGGAAATAGCTGTTGGTGTCGCAATACTGATTTGCGAGAGTGTGGAATTTAGTTATTCTTTTAGTCATGTAATGCAGAAAGTAGTGTTATATTCTGAAGCCTAAATTTGTTACTACACCGGTTTTTGTGGCATTTATCATCTATGAGAGCGAGCATTGCTCGACCAAAAATCTAACAATCAACAGTGCCACTTTATCAAGAAACTGGGAAACCTATCCTGTAGCAGGGCCGGCAAAGACGAATTCTTCACCTTCTGGTGGTGCCGGTGTAATCGCTCAGTATGCTCTGCATATCTGGGATAGCCAAGAAGAATCGCATCCGAATCGAAGTCGAAAGCAAACACATGCATATCTCCATTTGACGACTTCTCAACCATGCAGCACTCACCATTATCTTCTGAGTCCTCAACCCCGATCTAACCACATATCATCTCGCCTCGCCGACCGATAGAGGCGTCACCCCAATTGCAAACAGGAGCTTGCCTCATTTATCACCGGCCATCACTCACTACAAATTTACGACGCTACGTGTACCCGCAAGGAGGAAATTAAGTCATAATATACAAAGTTGGGGTCTTGGTTTATGGGGGACTGCTGCTCTAATGGGGCTTCGCATCTTGAGAAAGGACAGGCGGCTGATAAGTGGAGTGAGAGGGGAAAGAGGTCTCTGAAGACCATGCTGGGACCGTCATTTTCGAGGAGTTTTCAACTTTGGATTTTTTGTGGGCGCCAAGACCGAGATTTCGGCTAATTAGCCAGGAGGGCCTCTATTGTTGATGAGTCAACGGCACTCCCCAGCGCCCTGGACGTCACAAAAGAGGTTGGGCTAAGCTACCGTACAGCAATCACGCTCTGTCAAGACTTTTCTGACATTTCAGCACAACCTTCGGGAAGGAGTTGGAAGGAGGCTAGAAAGGTAGAGTATGAATTCTCCGAGGTACCCACAAGTCTGCAGCGCCCAGCTGGCCGGCCTCTTCGAACGCTTCAGGAGGGTCACTATGTCTTCGGATTTAGTCCTAATGTCGGTATTAGGAGAGCTCTGCACCCAGTGGTTCTTGCGATTTTTCCCGGCTGCCATACACCTGCAAATGGCCATCGTTTCGTTGGCTGGAAAGAGGAGATGATGAAGGGCAAAGGGCTCCTCTAAGTGTATGATCGAATGAGGACTTGTGAGGGGTGGTACTGTTTGAGGGGAGCTGTATGGGAGTCATAGGAGGGGATATACTACTGGTATAGGTATCCTTGGCCTGTAGGCAGAGAGGACCTTCACGTCCTACATAGTCATAGACTCAGACAGGACAATAAAATGAATTAACAATAATAATTAATATCCTGTATCAGGTGAAGAAAAATTACGGGTATTGACAACTCAGTAGAAACAACTTGATTCTTCCTTGTGCTTCGGTCCCTAAAAGTTATTTATTCTCTAAGTGAACCGTGCGTTCGGGGACTACGCCGACTACCATCGACGTTTCAACCCCGAAAATGAAGATCTGAAATGGGTTTGCGGCCGAGAGAAAAGGCCCGGACATTTTTCAGAGTGCCGACCTGCTTTGCTACGTTGGAGAAGCTATGAGAAAATGGCCCCACCTGGGGCCAGGTAAATGATAGTGGAGAAGGGATGGCAGAAGTTCATTCAATTCTCAACTACAAGCAGATGTTACAGTCTGTCGAAGAATGAACATGAAGGGAGGTGACCACCCAGAGATTGTTTCTGACCCCAGAGGAGATGGGTGTGGAAGATAGGGATGCGGCGCAGGGCACCGTTACTCAGACATATTCTGTTCATTTTTTCTTTTCTTTTGTCGCTGTTGGCTCCACTGCCGGTCATGTATTTAGCAATGGGCTTTCAGAGCCCATCTACCCGTGTCACGTCTAAATAGATGTTAGGTTCTTCCTGTCACGTAAAAGATTTCAAATTCAAATTGAACCGTGCCTTCAACTAGCTAATTTTTAGTACTCTATTAGTGGATCCGGAGGGCGAGAATGAATACCTGTATGCGACATCATCTGCGAATCTGTGAGTGAAATATTCTCCCTGAGACAAGTTCAGTCAAATTTCGCAATATCGGACAAGTTGGTCCACGAGGCAATGATTCAAAATACTCTACCACATCAAATTTTCACTCCCAAAGAGATCGAATCCTACCTTAGTCTCATCAAATCTACGAGTACGACTTTGTACATCCCCATCCCCATTCCAATGACCATACCTCTCATCGACTTTCTCTGGCCTCAGCTGGTCACCAATACACGCCCAAGCCGATATTTACACCCGATTGAGGAAACAAAGCGTGGCGCACAAATCTGGGAGACAGCTCTTTGAAATGGGCGTGAGTAGAATCAGGACAAGTTTAGAAGATGATGTAGAGAATGAATATAACTTCGATGGGCGTGAAATTTGTAATTCTGACAATGAGTTTTACGAACTATTGGAATATTATAGTGTAATTGATGATACTAGAATGATATGAATAATGAATCCCGATAATATTCGATTGATTGCTTGCTTATTATTGTTGTTACTACTATCTGAACATAAAGATATCGCTACATCATATACAAGTCTCTTGTGCTAGCCTTTATCCCACATGACTACGCCAGTACTACTTTATTGTAAACTGAGACTCATTGACTCATTAACATCTCCCGTTGCCTACGTATCACTAGACCCTAGGTTCACAACTATGACACAATGCTAAGTATGTATGATACTCCTTGGCTGCGACTTCCTGACCCGGATGCTTCACCCAAGCATATATGACTCTGCCTCAAACTCGTCATGCGTGGTGGTTTGACGCCCCTGCCAAGATATCTATTATAGACCTTGTATCTGTCGTAAATAGTCATTTACAAGTCATGCTCACGATATTCACAACACGAACTTAGCTTTATGCGTGTGCGAAGACTTCGGTTGCGAGAGTGCAGGCGACACTATAAACATCGCCATGGTTGGATGGTGTGACGGTACATCGTCTTGGCCGGTCTGCCAAGTAGAGTCTGGATAGCTTGGGCACATATCCCACTTGAGACAGCAGATCGCTGGTTCGAATCCGGCAAAACACAACAACTTTTTGTTATGAATGATGAGCACTGGAGATATTCTTGGGATAGACTTAGAGACAGTTGTGATATAATGCTAGAGAACTGAGTTGTAGACTTTAGAAGGGATTATTATTTGCTAAAGTATAATGGATAAAGTGTGTGATCTGTATTGGACACTTTTGGGGGCAGTGCCTGACCACCTGTCTAAATACATGAGAAGCTGGTCCGTGCACTGCTATCACTTCTCAACATCCTGATCCTCAACAGATCTCTACAACCACTACGTAGCTTACCTCAATTGTGTAGGCACAGCGACTATATTAATCCATGACCTAGACCATGCACGTCTCTACGTTATGTTAGCACGGACTAGGATTACAACACTCCCTCTGTCGATGTGCTGGCTCAGAGCGATTGTGACACGGAAGTGACTGTTTCTCAGTGGATTTGTGTTTGGGTTTTGGCTTTTGTTAGTGGATCTGCTAGTTGGTCTAATGATGGAATATATGTGACTTTTATGCGACCATTTTTGTACTGTTCTCTGCAGTAGTGGTTCCTCAGTGCTATGTGTTTGGATCGCTTATGGTTATCATGGTTTTTGATCAGAGACAGTGCTGATTGGTTGTCGACGTACAGGTTGGTACATTTCGTTCCTTCTATGAGCTTTGTGAGTTTGAGTTCTTCAAATAGAGATTTGATCCATTGCAGTTGTCGACAGGTCTCTGTGGCTGCAAGATACTCTGCTTCTGTTGTTGAGAGAACTACTTCTCGCTGCAAATGTGATTTCCAGAAGATGGGTCCAGATGCAAGCCTGATTAATGTCCCGGATGTCGACCGACTGGTCGAGGGATCGGCTGCAAAATCTGCATCTGAGTATGCCTTGAGGATTGGTTTCTCGTTGCTTCTGGTAAATGTGATGCCTTTATCCGGATGTTTGGCTATGTAGCGAAGGATGCGGCGGGCAGCTGAGATGTGCTCTGCGGATGGATTGTTTAAGAATCTTGCAAGGTGATTTACAGCGAAGGCAATGTCAGGACGTGTGTTATTTGCTAGGTATTGGAGACCTCCGATGATCGAATTGTACTCTAGCTGTGATTGCCTTGAACATTGAGAACCGTTGGGTTCAATTAGCCTTTCTATTGGTGTATTTGCTGGCTTACAGTCATCTAATCCATGTCGCTTTAGAAGGGTGCGGACGTATTGGCCCTGAGAAAGTTCGAGTTTATTTTCATTTTCCTTGATGTGTATGCCAAGAAATAAGTTTGTGTTGACGCGTTTGAGGTTATATTTTTTGTTTAATGCTCGCATTAATAATTCTATTTTTGTATTGTTTGGTCCTATGACTTGAAAGTCATCTACATGTAGGAGTACAAATAGATCATTTTGCGCATTTGAATATAAGCACACGTCTGATGTTGTTGGATGAAGGCCAAGTGTTGCTAGGGTTGCTCTTGCGTCATCGTACCAGAGGGCTGCTGCTTGTTTGAGGCCGTAAAGGCCTTTCCTTAGGCGGATGACATGATTTCCCTCTTTAAATCCTTTTGGTAACTCCATGTATAGATCAATTTTGAGGTCTGGATTGAGGAAGGCTGTTGGAACATCACCTTGACATCTGTACCATTTAAGGTAATGGGCTATTACTAACAAAATCCTACCCGTTTCAGGCCTCGGGGTAGGGGCGAAGGTTTCCTGATAGTCGATGCCGGGTCTTTGAGTAAATCCTATTGCGGTGCATCGTGCCTTCCATTTATCAACACTTCCATCCGCATTGTACTTCTTTTTGAAGACCCATTTGCATTTCATTGGCTTTCGACCTTTTGGTAATTCTTCGCGTTTAATTATGTCGAATGTTCCTGTGTCAATGAGTGATTTTATTTCCTCATTTGCAGCCTTTTTCCATTTTTGAGCCTCTGGGCTGGACATCGCTTCTTCCCAGGTCTTTGGGTCACTTGATTCAAGTGCTGACTTTCCATGATGGAGGCGATAATAGTCAACTCGTTTTACTGCTCGTCCACGTTTTGTACGCATCATGTCTCCCTCTGGCGAGCAGGCTCTCTTTTGGCCAGCTAGGGATTTGACTGGATCCCAACCAGTCATGATGGAATCATTTGGTTGTAGTTCTGATTCGGAACTTTCTGCGTTATCTGTTTGGTTGCGAGAGATATTTGATATGTCAACTTTTCCAATATCTGCCCCATTGTTTATATTGATTATTTCTGAGCTACCTTTCTGTTGTATTAACCCAGTCTCCGGTGAATGTCGCCTTTTGTGCCCAGCTATTGATGGTATTGGGTCCCAACCTGTCATAATACGATCGTATTTCTGGGCTTCCTGATTTTCTGGTGATTTTATGTTTGGATATTGTTCCGAATCACTTTCAGGAGAGTTGAGCTCGATTGGATCGCTTATGTCAGGGTTTGAGTTTATATCTGACTCCGATGGGTCCGGTTGCGGATTGATTAATGCCAAGGGATTGGGACTCATATGCTGCCAGGTTGATTGAGCCACCGGAGGGGTTTTTGGAGGCTGATCAACGCAAGTTTTGTCATTCTTTTCAAGAGAAGGTAGCGTCATAAATGTATTGTTAGGTGGCGGAGGTTTATTTGCAGGTATTGGGTCGTTATTTAGCTCAGATTGAGGTATGTTTCCTGGGTATTGACTCAGATCTGGCGGTGATGCGTTTAATGGCAGATTGTTAGGATCTGATGTTGACGCATCTTGGTTGGGCAGTTTGTTGTGCGGCAATGAAGGACTTTGGTCTGTGCCTAATGTGGGTGTGATTGGTTGATCGTTGTTCCAGTAGTTTGTGGCTCTTTCCTTATTTATTTGGTCTAGTTCATCTCCCAATAGAACATCTTCATTAAATGTTGCGTGTGGAGTGAAACTGACAATCCACTTCCATCCTTTGGTTGGTGTTTTGTGTGGATGGAGTATGAGGAAGTTCTTGGAAGTGTTTACTTCGAAGCCTAGGAACCACCCTTTTTCTGCCCTTGGTTCAAATTTGCTTGGTTTAGGACTGATTAATTTGTATGCTCGGCAGCCGAATTGTGGTAGATTCCTGAGATCAATTTTATCCATGTGCGGTTGTCGTAGGCTTTGTAAGAAGTCGATGATGGGGATCTTTTTTGTTCGTAAGCAGTATAACCTATTGAGAATGAAGCATGCATGTTGCATCGCGTAGGACCAGTAACATGGAGGCATATTTGCATCTATAAGGATGGACCTCGTTACTCTGAGAACTACTTTGTTGGCAGCTTCTGATGCTCCATTCTGTTCTGGTGTGTAGGGAGCTGACGTATGGGTACGTATTCCATGTTGTTCACAAAAGACTTTTGTCTTAGAGAATTCGGATCCTCCGTCTCTAAAGATAGTTCGCACTCGTTTGTCATAAATATGGTGCATGATTTTAACCCATTGCACTAATGATGAGGCGATTTGGTCTTTTGTTTGGCTGGTGAGTACCCAATGCATGCGAGTTTTCGCGTCAGTGATTATTACGGCGTACTGCTTTTCATCGACAGATGGGACTAGTTTACCTACGGTGTCCACAAATACTTCGTCCAATGGCTCATACGGTGTTGGCCTTGGGTCCCGCGACACATGTCGTTGAGCCTTGCTTAGATGGCATGTTTCGCATATTTTAAGATCACTTGTGTCAATGCCTTCAAGTCCTAAAGAGTGATCTTTTGTCTTCTTGAGAATGTTTTGTGAAATGTGTCCTAGTCTTTGATGCCAGCGTTGCGCATTGCTGGTCTTCTGAATCCTCGCTACCCCAGGTGCTGCGATGGATTTATCTTTGATGCGCTTGTCATGTAACAGTGGATGAATGTAGTAGACGTCGTTGTGGAGAATTAGTCGGGCAATGGGCACGTCACTCTGTTCATGATTGTGTTTTACTAGGAGCATTTTGGCAAAGTCAGGGAACACCCCTGCTATTCTTTGTAGTCTACCTGCGGAGACAATACCAGAGGCCGATCTGGGTGAGTATAGGCAGTCATTTAAAATCAATTGTTGTTGCCCGATCTTTATAGTTGCGCTTCCTTGTTCAGTTAGCGATGATCTGCCTACGGCTTGGTCAAATCGAAAGGGATTTTGTCGATTGTATATTTCAGCAAACACGGATCTATCAGGCAAAAAGTGGTGCGAAGCACCCGTGTCATAGATTATAGGTAGTTTATTGTATCTGGATGCTGATGCAGCTATTCCGCTTGATATTTTTCCGTCGCGGGGCTCGCTGAGCAGCGCTTCCATTTGACTCCTATAATACTCCTCATTTTCACTGTCGCTGGCCTCAGCGATTGCCTTCCCTTTTCCCGATCTTTCACCATATTTTTGGATATTCTCCTTCCATTTCTGCCCTTTCTGACCAGTTGCAAGTTCTGGATGTTGCTTGAAGCATTTTTTGTTAGTATGTATATGCTTACATCTCTTGCACCTGGCGTCGGGATTTGGTGATGATTTTGGTTTGGCTGCAGAAGCGCTGTGGATGGGTTCATAGGTGTTGATTTGCCTATGATTGTTTGCAGCGACAGTGCGAAGTGATGACATCATTGACCTTAGGGATGTCGGTCTGTCTGAAGCATCGATGGCTTTGTTGTCTCTCCAGGAGCTTAACCAGGGGACGTGAATAGTCCCGACTAAAAAGAATCCCGCAGCTGCGGCCTCAGAAATGGCCCATTCGGTTGGTTTGTCATCGGACATACTAAGGGCTTCAGCTGCGGTGATTATATTCTGGTAAGCAGTCTGGAATTCGTTGCAGTACCGCTCTATTGAGTCGGTGAACTTGACTGCTTGGAATTGTCGGAGCGCATCGATGTAGGTGGCCGAGGACGTTTCTCTTCTAGGCGAAGAGACGCTGTCGTACAGGGCTTTGGCGGAAAGTCTTATGTGGTCCCTGGGCCAGACTTTCTCGCTGAGACGTTCGAGGATTATATTCCTCGCCTCTGTCTCATGGTTCTTCCATGTCAAGACTGCTCTTCGGTGAGTCCTCCATATCTCCTCCCAGGCATCATTTGTTATTTGGTCTTCACGTTTTGGTTCGCTTGGTCGAAAGATGGGATCGACGTCGGGATCATCATGGATGACGTGGCTGGTGAGGTCGCGTTTGGCCAATCGTGCCCGAAGTGATGCGTCCCATCGGCTGAAAGAATCTGTTTCGCCGAGGATAACGAGTGAAGTGTTTTTGGACATGTTTAACTCTTGTGCAGAGGAAAACGCCGGGGTCATAACCTGTTATGAATGATGAGCACTGGAGATATTCTTGGGATAGACTTGGAGACAGTTGTGATATAATGCTAGAGAACTGAGTTGTAGCCTTTAGAAGGGATTATTATTTGCTAAAGTATAATGGATAAAGTGTGTGATCTGTGTTGGACACTTTTGGGGGCAGTGCCTGACCACCTGTCTAAATACATGAGAAGCTGGTCCGTGCACTGCTATCACTTCTCAACATCCTGATCCTCAACAGATCTCTACAACCACTACGTAGCTTACCTCAATTGTGTAGGCACAGCGACTATATTAATCCATGACCTAGACCATGCACGTCTCTACGTTATGTTAGCACGGACTAGGATTACAACACTTTTCTCGCGGCGCTGGTATGCATGGATGACCAAGGCATGCTTGGATAACTAAAGGTTTTTAAATTCCCTTTGGTGGGTACTAACGGAGGAGGGTCGACTGTTTGTGTAAGCAAACATACCTCATAGTGGTATTTGCGAATGAAATCCAGAGTATGTATTATGGTTATATGTTATGGGGTATAATTGTGATTCCTGAAGTGACGTGCTGGCTACAGCACGTGTGTAGGTTCTAAGAGATGCGATGAGTAACTCACGTAATAAATGGAGAAAGATAATATAAGAGTAAGTGGGTATAAGTTACGCCCTCAGGGCTCCAAACATGCAATGAGCAAGGCAGTGTAGGTGCCTGAACATGAAACACCTGCAGGTGACATGAATGCCAATCTAGTCTTGGCATTACTCAGCAAACACCCACACCTCATGTATATAGAGCTCGCTGTAGTTACTCCTGTTTCTCCTCCCATAGCCAATCTATCTTACATTCCCAAGGCTGCCTCTCTACCATTTTCATACCTCGTGATTGTATATGATTGCAGGTGTGTGTAATAGTCATAATGACAGGTGTGTGTGTGAACTATGTATCCTACTAACTACGTACTAGGGAAGAATAATGTATTCTGCGCTACGGTTGTCGAGCCAGTCTCTCAGTGCTCTTTCATTACAATGATGATATTTTTATCGTGACCAGGTACTACCCCAGCACCCAGAGGGCATGACACGGGTAGACCAGATCTATAAGACTCTTCGCTACCTACATCATTATTTCGTAGAAACTTGAACACACAGAACTAAAATAAATAAAAACACCATTTCTTGTGTGCTAGCGCCCTGTGCTACACCTTCATTCTCGTACCACACCGAACGGTCCCAAGAAACATTACAGTTGACATCTATATCCCCTGTTCACGATTCAATCTTGCTGTAACACTTTGTTACAGTTAAAAAACGCCAGGATTTCTGCCATCCTTCCTGCCCTATCATATCCCTGACCGTAGGACGTGGTTCTTTCGTTTCCGTCCTCCATTTCTAGATAATCGGGTGACACTCTGCAAAATGCCATGGCCGCTTTTCTCGGCCACAATTGCAAAGCATTTCTTCATTCTGGTTGTGGAACCGTCTGTGATAGCTGGCGAAGTCACCATGCCAAGTCCTTGCTGCGATGAGGCGGTGATTTGCCCATCGAGGTAGAACTAGCTCCGGAGGGCGTTTTCTTGCATCAGTAGGTCCAGATCTTCATACCTACTCGATCTGTTCTTAAGCCACCATTCTTCCGCAAGTTTTTGTACCCGGATATTAACTTGGCGTTTGAGAGCTGCAAAAGTCAAAACTTCGTGAGTTTCCTCCCAGATGCACTCTGGTCCCGGTATGTTCCCATCCCGATTATTTGACGCAAGGAATGCCTTTGCCATCGCATCGGCCTTTTCGTTTCCTGGAATGCCGCTATGTCCCGGAACCCAGTAGACCTCTATCGCTGGTCGAGTCTTGCGCAGTTCCCAGAAATTCATGACCTCTACTTGCGAGGAATCTTTTTGCCATTTTGAAGGGCTCTGACCGCCTCTTGATTGTCAAGGAGTACCTTGATATCTGTGCTGCCACCAATTTCTAACGCTGCCCCTAGGCCTCGTACTGCCCCGGTGATTTCCGCATCAAAGACCTCAGCTCCAGGAAGGAAATTTGCACCGCTCGCTATAAGTTCATCGCCCATATATATGGCGTAACCATAGGCTGAGTATGCTGGGACGATCGATGACCCATCCGAGTAGACACAGAGTGTTCCTGGGGGAAGACCCCTGAGCCAAAACATGATCTGCTTCGCCTTTTCCTCCTTGTCGCATTTGGCCCTAGCAGTAGCCATCGCTGTCTTTGGTTGGTAAAGCTACTCAAGCCCTTCTGATGCTGGCAGGCTGAGGTTCCCATTCTGAAGGCGTGTTAAATATCGCTGTGGAACCTTTAAGACACGTTCTTTCTGCCCCTCTCGTAGTTGGAGTCGCTTGATTGCCTCCTTGGGCATCTCAACTGCCCTTGAAGATAGTGGATGATAACTGTCGAGTCGGCGAATTCTTGCCGCACTTCGGAGCTGTCGCTGCTGAAGCATTATTTCTGCAGGTAAGATCCCTGATTCCCGGTGCAGGACTATGTTTGGTGTAGTTCGCCACACTGGTAGTGCAGCTCGGATTGCGGTCAAAATAGTCCTATCTAGTAACTTGAGGTGCCATCCGACACCCGTACTTACTTTCTTGTCTCGTATTGTCGTGATACGGGTCAGTCCAGGCCACCAGGCTTCAGCGCCATACACTGCCGTACTAACTACACATGCATTCACCGCACGTATTAATGGTCCCGGAGTCACACCTCGTTGGACTCTATTTACGCTACGTATGAAGTGGGATAGTCACTGTGCCTTGCTACACCATTCCTGGCCATGCTGTCTGAATGTTAGTTGGAAATCGAGCCAAACTCCGAGCCATCGAATATGTGGAGAAGGCGTAATAAGCTGTTCCCCAACTCTTACCGTTAGGTTTGATGAGTCTAGTTTCTTCATTGGCCCTTCCCCGATAACTAGAAACTCGGACTTCGAAGGGTCGAATCTAATTATGTGTTCCGAGGCGAGTTGGACTATCCTGTCTACTTCGACCTGGACAGCCTCAACAGCTTCGCTAGGACTTTTACCGACTCGAACAATGGCGATGTCGTCTGCATATCCGAATCTACAGTTTGGAGTGCCATTCTCGAGTAGGATCGAGATTATAACATGAATAGAAGTGGCGAGAGTGGTGATCCTTGAGGGACACCGCACTCAACAAGCTTCTCATATTTTACGCCTTCTTTATGTCTTACCAAGGCTGTTCGTCTTTCTAGAGACAATTCTACCCAGCGACAGAGTGATAGCGGCCAGCCCTGACTTCGCATTCGTGCGAGCAGCCTATTGTGTAGCACTGCATCGAAGACACCTTGAATGTCCAGCGTGACCGTAGCTGTGACTTTGTTTGATCTTATTGCAGCTTCTGCATCGTGTGTGACACATGATACCAGGTCGACTGCTGAGCGACCTGGTAGCGCGCCGAATAGTTGGAAAGGTACTGCCTTGTACTTTAACGCAAGCCAGAACATCTGTTTAGCTATTAGTTTTTCCAGTCCCTTTCCTAAGCTGGAGAGTGACGATATGAGTCGCCATCCTTTTGGGCTGGAGAGATCGTGTCCAATTTCAGGAAGTAGTACAACTTCCGCCACCTTGAAAGGTGTTGGAAAATATTCCAAGTTCAGACATATCTGAAAGAGGTCCCTGACA
The DNA here is from genome assembly GCA_905067625.1 of Blumeria graminis f. sp. triticale. NCBI lineage: Eukaryota > Fungi > Ascomycota > Leotiomycetes > Helotiales > Erysiphaceae > Blumeria > Blumeria graminis. The sequence continues at coordinate 8,920,775 of LR898477.1, forward strand.
TATGTTCCAATCGAGCTCCAGCAAGCCTTGAGTAGTCGGACGGTGATTTTGTCATACCCTGGAGCCGTTTCTTAACTTCCTATGGTTGACGCTGCAACTTCTTCCAACGAGACCTCTCTGTTCCATGGGATAAACTCTGGTTGACCATTCCCCCATGTTTCTACATCGCTTCTAGCGTCGAATCTTCCCAGAAGAGAATCACGCAGTGCGATTGTCCACTCAAGTGGATCTGAAAGCCACTGGTTTGGTGATACCTGGAGAGGAGGAGGCTGTTTTGTCGGCTTTAGTTTGGCCTATCGCATGAGTTTGAACACTTGTACCTCTGTCTCTGCTACTTCGACTTGCTTTGTCCAATATTCGTGTTTGGCTGACTTCACTGCGGCTCGGAAAGCCTTACGTGTTGTTCCTACATCTCCAGATGTCCTTTTAGCTGCCCTGTAGTCAATTTGTCGTTTTTTGCAGTCCTCAGTCCACCAAGGCGCTGTTTTCACACTTCCTACAGCCGGTGCTCGTCCGAAAACTTTGGCCGCATCTTGAAGTACTCGGATTAGACTCCTCGCGAAGTCCTCAATCTCGATTTGACTACTTAGGGGACCAGGCCTTACCTATTGCTTCACGCATCGTGCAAACTCATCTAGATCGCAGTCTCTAACACGGGTTAGTCTTGGGATTCCAGATGGCTCCGAGTACCCGGGTGTGTCAACTGAGACCTCAATAATAGAGCGGTCTGATGTACAGTGAAAGTGGTTTGAGACTGATGCAAAAGCCGTCATTTTACTCCTGGTTAGATCTAGCACATTTCCGTCTCGGTGGGTGCTTTCTCCAATAGTGCTTAGTAGCTGCATATCATTTTTGCGGGCCCATCCCATGATGAGATCGCCATTACCGTATTGGCGTTCTATTAACGGCTGCCAATGCTGTGAGACTGAATTAAAATCGCCTCCCACTACTGAAGGGCCATTGGGACGCCAGTTTAGTAAAGGATCCAAAGTCCCGCTGGGTCCTGGGGCGTGATAAACGTTTACACAGGTCAGTCCTGACACCTGCACGAAGCAATAGTCTGACGTCTGACTTGATGACGAAGGTGTAATCTGTGTTGCTTGCAGTCCTTTCCTGACAAAAGTGACGGTGCGTGGTCGTGATCTCGGTACCGTATTTCCGAAGGGTATGAAACTATTGAAGCCAGGGTGGCTTTTCTTAGTGAAATCTCCGTCTTCTCGCAAGGTCCATGGTTCTTGTACCATGACTATGTGTACTTCTGCATCCCAAGCTTGTTGCAGCGCTATGTCCATGTTCGGTCCGCCCTATCCCACGTTCACTTGGTGAAAGAGAAGGGTGCTATGTCTCTGTTTGTGATTATATGAGTTTGGTGTATTACTCATTATCATGCATTAATTCTTCTAGTATGTTAATGACCTCGCGGGCCTTACCTTTTTCTTGAGATCTTAACAGTGCTGCCTTGAAATCCATATGCCCTCTTTCACGAATAACTCGTAGCTCTACTGGTGATCTAGGCGTTACTTGACCGTGATGTCGCCTTGGTCGAGCCATACAGCTCAAGTGGGTTGATTCGTGCGGCCCAGCACAGTTTGAACACTTGGGGATGTTGACCGTGCATTCTGCTACTTCGTGTGCACCAGAATATTTAACACACCGCTATCCTTTGACACAGTTTCTTGTTGAGTTGTATCCCCAACAGCGTTGACACTGCTCGATGGGCCGTCGACGGGAAAACGAAATGGCGGGCCCACTCTCGTCGAATAGTCTGAATCTTAGGTTGGATGGCACCTGTTTGAAGTGTATTATCCAGCTAGCAGAATAGCTTCCTAATTTTATATCGTTTGGGCGCACCTGTATTGGTGTGACTCCACAAACTGCCTGTCATTCCGTCTTCACCATTTCACTAGTAACTTCAATCCTTCCGTGTAATGTACGGATGAAGATTGGGACATGAGGGACCATGACGGACGTCAAATCTGAAGCAGGCTCAATTGTGATTTCCTCCTTTTGAAGTGAAGGACCCACACTCAGAATCGACTCCCTGAGTGCGTCTAATACACACTCCATTACTAGGCCGGACCTAACTTGTGTCATTGCTATGATTGCTGAAGGTGCGACTCCAGCTTTTTCAGTGATGAGTTTCTTTATTGTGACAGGTGATAACTTCCGCCACTGATGTTCTCGCCCTATGCGAAGGAAGAGTCGTTAATCTTCTTTCGGAGGCTCTTTTCCGGCTGGTTTTGACTGCACAGCAGGCCTTCGCTTTACCAGGTTGGCTGGCGGATCCGGGAGCTTGGCTGCTTTTCGGGCTATAGTCACCCACGGAGAAGCAGTTTCCCTTGGCTTTTGAGGGAGATTGTGATGGGGTTTAGTCGCCCTAGGGACAGAGGTTTTTAACTGTGTACCTTCTGGGGATGGGTTCTAGCCTTGGAGAATCGCGTCATTTGCGTTACTTATCGCGAATGCTGTCACGATGGGTGAAATATTTTCAATAAAAGGCGCGAATAAGGACGCCACTTCGGTTCCTGCCTTGGATTTCGCCCAGGCGTCGATGTTTTGCAGAAAATCCTGAGCTAGGCTCATCCGCTGCTTTCTTTGGCGTTCCGATTGCTCCATGGCGGCAGCAATCCCAAGAAGGCGCGGGTGTTAATGGTCGCCTGGGTCGATTGACGCCGAGGACGACGGCTGGTTGTATGCAGCCATTGTGCTGCTTGATCTCTCGGGTTTGGGTACGGGGATAAATGTACTGGTACGCGTGTATGGGATGGAAGAATTGGATGATATGTGATCTAATGGATGATGGTCTAATACGTCTTGTGTGATCTCTTTCCTTGCAATGTTGAGGCCAACATTATCATGCGTACCCTTGACTGTCCACAGTAAGACTAGTGTGTTTCCATATCATAACAGTGTGAGTTTCTGTTAAGGTTATGAGTCATATGGGAACATAGTTACTTGTCACTTGTTATATCTGATTGGAGAATGTAGAGGATGTGTTCTATTAAAATGTATAACCCACTACTTAGTTCGTGGACTTTATTGGTAAAGGGAAGCTTATGCAATAATGAAGGATAAAAGGATGTCAATTCGACTACTCTACTAAACACAGGTACCAGACTCCTTTTAATCCCAATAGATAGCCCGTGCGGGATCTCCTATTAACAGCAGTAAACAACGCTAGCACAGGGTATATGCAATCTCCATTCGCCAAACACCAGTCGGTCGGGACTACTGATTATCGAGCCTAGTAGGATCGACAAAGTGTATCCCAACACAGAAATAATAGAAAACTCAACAACCAAACCCTTCATCCACGAGGAATGGTCACGTCATCTACCTCAAACCTCTGCAGCATGATTGACAAAGCTAACCTGGTGGGATTGCGGGCTGCACTGCCAGTGATGAGGACAACGCCAAACGTAGCCGTTCACAGAGAAGGAGGAATCCCGCCGGCAAAGGTCATACTTGAGGGAAACCGACTCCGACTTTCGGCAAGGCTTAAGACCCTTGATGATAGACACCCGCTGAGGATCCGCGCTTCCGTGTGCCCGAATGTCGGCACTCGAAAGTACAAAAAGACCGCCAAACTCTCTGCCAGACCAGAGATCCAAATGTCACGGTTACAGCGTGCTTATCGAGAGCTCCCGAAAGCAGAGGCTCCCGAGGTCCTGGCGCCGGTAGTCTACCCTAAAAAGTTAGGCTCAAGGCTGACGGAACGCAACGACTGCGTTGGATGGATCAATAACGTGACAGGAACGGACATCTGCGCATACTCAGATGGTTCATCGGAAGGACACGGACGCTCTGCCTGGGGTTTCGTTCTGAAAAAGGATGGGAAAGACATAGGCAAAGGAAGTGGCATCAAGCACGGGGGAGAGGTGCTGGATGCAGAGATAATAGGAGCAAGGAAGGCTCTAGAAGCCGCACTGGAGTTCTTGGATAACGGAAAGTCTAGGAAAGTAGGAGGGTCGCAGCAAATCCACTTGTTTCTAGACAGCCAGCAGGCTGTAAGCGCACTAACGACGGGCTCATCCTCAACTAGCCTTGAAGATGTACGCAAATTCCGTGCGTCATCCAATAAGGCAAAAATATCAGTGAAATGGGTGCCAGGGCACGCAGGGATACAAGGGAACGAAGAGGCAGACACCATTGCCCGTGCCGCACTCCGAGAGTTACCTAGCCAGGAGACACCACCAGGATCATGTACTCTGGCATATCTTCGTGGTCACATGAATCACCGGCGGCAAAAATTGCTGGAAGACTGGTGGATAGAGGCTTGTCCGCCTAAATACCGCCAACTCAACCTACAGGTTCGGCGACGCAAACCACCCGAACTAGCTCTCTCTAGGCACCTGCTCCGAGAATTAATTGCAGCCCGAACGGGTCACGGCAATTTTGCGGCATACAATCGCCGTTTTAATAACCTACACGCTCCTATGGAGTGCTCTTGCGGGAAGGAAACTACTCCAACCCACTTCATCCACTGTAGCCGCCACGCACAACACACGCGTAGGCTCAGAAAGTCAATGTCCCACGCTGACTTTGTCAAAAAGCTTCTCGGGCCCAAGTGCCACGAAAGCTTCAAAATATTTGCGCAGGAAACCGGCTGTTTTGATAGACGACCTGCTCACTCATCCACTGCTCTCAGCGGGGATCAGATTAACTAGTCATTGCCACAACACATGACAAGAAAGGGAACGAGGCGAGAAGTGTCGTTTCTCTGAGGAAAGATTGTAGCTATTTGGATTTAGGGAAAAGGATTGATTTTTGATCTAGGAGTTGGAGTAGGTGGTGTCCGCGTCGTAATTTACTTCCTACTATTTCTGTAGCAAGTCCAGCGGTTGGAATGAGTTGGGCCTGTAAGCAGTGATCCCCGCCGGCTCCACCAGTCTTGTACCTGTAGTGGACCTAGAGCTTTAGCTTAGGACTTTAATATAATAATAAAAAAATAAAAAAAAACCCCTTCATCAATTACTTCCATTAACCATCACCTGACTTATCTCTGTACTCCATAATTTCAACATGTTCGACAGATTTTGATATTGTCAGAAGTATGAATATATGCTATCTTATATACATCTGTATGACCCATGTCATAGTCTTAGTTCCATCTCGTGATTGACTATCTATAGTAATCACATTACCAATCCAGCGCTCATGAATCCACGGTTCATGAGCGGCCATCGCTGCTCCTGCGGCTCTCGTATATCCTCCGCTTGCCAGTCGCATCACTGCTCCTATAATCGCAGCTCAGTACCCTAGTTGAGCGCCCCTGAATAGCTGATCCAGGGGCAACCGTACTGGTTTCCTTTAGTGACACTCGAGATACACCTGTACACTCGATGCTGTTGCATATACCCTGAGTGGTACCCGACCCCTTGCGGCTAGCACTTATATTCCAGGGGCTTATGGTGTCGCTACCCCGATCGCTCCCATGTATAGTTTTTACCTGGGCGCTCCCGCGCCCGAATCTTGGTGGCGAGCAGTAGATGTGCATGTTGCAGTGCTAGGCGTGGGTTTGCACCTTCGGTACCGTGACCGTTATTTGTCGGTACTATCTCAACAGTTTCTCAACGTCAAAAATAGTCATCCAACATGTATACAAAGCACCGGTCACGTGTCATAGCTAAACAATTGAATACACACTAAATGATTCAAAATTTTTAAAAGTATTGGACCCAATTCGGCTAAATGTGATCCATCACCCAATAAAACTTTGATACCTCCTAATGTCTAACATAGTTGCAATATTAGAAAAATTTTGGTAATAGCTAATTTGATTGGAACAATTCTTAAGAAAGATACGTGGGACACGGTGTGTGTGTTGTTGTTGTTTTATTCAAGTCCTAAGCTAAAGCTCCAAATCCACTTTGAGTACAGGACCAATGTTCACAGCCAGAACTACATCTAAGACATACCCAGCTTGATTCAACCGCATGAACCACCACAAAACCAGCAGTAAGTTAAAAATATGCGCCGACGTAAACTCCTTTTCCCAAAATTAACAAAAGAAAAAGATAAATTGCAAATAATTTAGAATGGGAAGCAATACTCCTCGCCTCGATTCCCATTTTGTCAGGTTTAGTTTCCTGACGAGTTATATTCGATCTCCATTGAGAGTAGGAGATGGATGCACAGGAGAATACCCAAAATAATTGGTATTGTTATGATAGGTCTATGATTCAGGTGTACATACAATTTATGGGAGTTCGCTGCTAGTGATCACAGATGTGCTGCTGGGCCGGATAGGTCAAGAAGAGGAGTGGAGAATGATCTCTGTAGAATGAGGAATGACTGAATTGGTTTCTCTATCTACTGTGGAGGAAAGCTCTCTACTTATAGTCCCTAGACTATTGCTTACTAATTATACTAACTCAACGAAGCAGGAGCAAACAGAGCAAATGCATGCAGTCGCGTGACCATCATAACTGGAGCTGTGCACTGTAGCTATGTGGGTCTAGGCACAACAGGTATCCTGCGCAAATTGTTTGAAGCTCTCGAAGCACTTAGGCCCGAGTAGCTTGTGTAAGAAGGCATTGTGTGACAATGACCCTCTGATTCGACGCGTGATATTTGCGTTGAGTCGACAATGTATGAAGTGGGTAGGGGTGGTTTCCTCCCCACAGATGCACTCTGTAATAGCGTGCGGATTGTTGAAGCGACGATGGTACGCCGCGAAATTGCCGTGGCCCGTACGGGCTGCAATGACATGTCGTAACTGTAGCCTAGAAAGCCCCAGTTCTGGTGGTTTACGACGGCGCATGAGCAGATCTAGCTCACGATACCGTGACGGGCAAGTTTTATTCCACCAGCTGTCGAGCAAAGTCTGTCGCTGTTGATGCAATTTTTGGTGTAAAAATGCTGTCGTGGTGGTTGCTGGTTCAGTTTCCACGCTGGGAAGCGTTCGTAGGGCGGATTTGGCCGCTGCGTCTGCTTCCTCATTTCCATGTATTCCTGAGTGTCCTGCTACCCACGTTATTCTTACCTGAGCTAGCCCAGACAATTCGCGAAACTTTCGTACTTCCTCGTGGCTGGTCGAGGACCTGCCCGTGCTCAGTGCATTTATCGCATGTCGACTATCCATCAACACATTAATGCACTGCGTCGTTCCCTTCGCCAGGTACTCCTTCCCTCTTAGGTGACCCAACGCTGCTTTAAGAGCTTCCTGTGCCCCCATAATCTCTGCATATAAAGCCTCTCCACCGTGCTTTATGCCACTTCCTTTTTGAAAAGTTTTCTCATCCAGCTATAGGACAAACCCCCAAGCTGAGCGTCCCTTTCCCTCCGATGCTCCGTCCGAGTAAGTACAGATTTCTGACTTTGGCACATTAGTGATCCAAAGTTTACAGGCTTCTATTTGGTCTTTTCTCGAACCAACCTTCGAACCCGGCCGCGATTGATAAAATGGTGGGGCAAGAGGTTCCGCGGCCTCTGCCTCTGGTAGCTATCTATAAGCACGCTGAGCCCGTGACATTTGAATTTCAGGACGCGCAGATTTTCGATTGTGCTTTTTATATTTTCGCGTACCAACATTTGGGCAAACTGCAGCACGGATCCTAAGCGGATGGCGGTCGTCAAGTGTTTGCATTCTGGCAGAGAGGCGAAGTCGGTTTCCTTCGAGAATTATTTTCCCGGTTGGTATTCCTCCTTCCCTATGTAGTACAGCGTTGGGTGTTGTTCTCATTACCGGTAGTGCTGACCTATGACCCATTAAGACAGCCTTATCAATCATACTACATAGGCCAGCAGTGGGCGGTGTCACCATCCCTCGTATTGTTGGGCGTCTAAGGCCAGGCCACCAGACGTCAGCTCCGTACGTTGCGATTGGGACAATACATGTGTCGATCGCTTTAACCAACGCCCCAGGAGCGGCTCCTCGGTAGGCTGTATTGAAGCGACGCATGTGCTGTGCAATTTTCAACGCTTTGCCACACCAGGTTGTGACGTGGTGTTTGAAGTTTAGTCGAGGATCGAGGTACACACCAAGCCAGCGGACATTTTGCGACGGCTCTATGAGAGTTCCGTTGACATAAATTCCAACCGATGTTTCGCGGTATCGTCCGGGGAATTGTACGACTTCGGACTTGTCTGTATCGAAAGCGATAGCATTATTTCGAGCCCAGTCTAGTAGGTTATTGACCTCGTCCTGTGCTGCGACTACAGACTCTGCAATCGTCCGGCCAAATCCAAGGATACCAATATCGTCGGCGTAGCTAAACCTCAGACCCGGGGTTCCACTTCGCATGGGCTCTGCCATATATAGAAGGAAGAGAAGTGGCGAGATCGGTGAGCCCTGTGGAACTCCGCGCACTAGCTCTCTCTTGGCAGTGACTCCTCCAGAGTATCGCACTTGAACCATCCGATTGGCGAGGAAGGAGCTAGTCCATTTGAGAATAGACTCCGGCCATCCCTGCTCCTGCATCCTCCTTACTAGTCGATTATGGAGTACCGCGTCGAATGCTCCTTGAACGTCCAACGTTACAAAAGTAGCTGCCAATCCTTGTGAATTTGCCTCTTTGATGTCGTGGACCACACATGAGACTAGATCCGTTGCTGAGCGCTTCGGCAGTGCACCAAACTGTTGCTGGCCGACTACATCATGGATTACTGCAAGGTGTGCTATCCGCTTAGCTAAGAGCCTTTCTAACCCTTTTCCCAAGCATGAGAGAAGAGCGATTGATCTCCAACCCTTAATTGTCGTTGGGTCTCTATCGTTCTTTTGAAGGAGGACCACCTCGGCTAATTTGAAACAATTTGGATGGGTGCCAAGCAGAATGCAAGCTCGGAACAGTTGGGAAATCCAAGGCCCGATTGTATTCCAACACGCCTCCAGCAAGTTTACGGAGACTCCGTCTGCTCCTGGGGCCGTATTTCCGCAACCAATAGTACAGGCTCGTACCTCTTCATCTGTTACGTCCTCTTCCTATGGTATCCGACTGCTGCTCGCGACTGTACATGGTGACAAGTCGTCTAATGCCTGAAATCGTGCCAGGAGGGAGTCGCGAAGGATCGTGGCCCGTTTTAATGGATCTGTTACCAACGTCCCATTATGGTTCAGTGGCGGAGGGATACTAGCCTGTCTAGGGTTATCCATTCTCATTAGCTTGAATACATCATTCGGCGTAGTAATTGATTCGACCTGTTGGGTTTTGAACTCCTTTTTCGAGGTCTTCACAACTGATCGGAGCTTTTTCGCGCTGAGTGCCCGTTGACTGGGAGTTATCGCGCTTTTGTACTCAGCAAAGGCTGCCTTGCACTCTGGGGTCCACCACGGAACAGATCTGCCGCAGCGGGCTTTTGGTCGTGTTCCTACTGCATTGATTGCATTAGTGAGATGGAAACAAATTTCCTCGGAATACTCTTCAACCCTCTCGATTGTGTCAAGAACTGGTGGTGGTCGGACCCACTGTGCAATTACCTTGGCGTATCTGGGTAGCTTTTCCTTTGTTACTCGGAGTTTTGCCTTTTCGGGTCTCATCACTGAGTTGCGAACTGAGTTGCGAACTGGAATTTGTCCTCGGATAGGAAAGTGATCGCTTGTGACACATCCACCACGATCTACCCAAGCACGGGCGCCGTTGACATTACTCCAAACTAGATCTAGCGTGTTTCCAGCTCGGTGAGTGGGCTCCCCAATAATATGACAGGTCAAATGGTTTTTGTCTGCCCATTTCTCGATCATTTCTCCTTGTCCATGAGGACGTTCCTGTGACGGTCTTAAAGTGGCGTTTTATTCAAACTGAATTCAGAGCTAGATACAAATGAAAATCTTAAAGTAACGAGCAGAGACATGACTGAAAGCCTCCTATTTATTTACAAGACTATGATCTCGTTCCCTCATTTCATACCATTCTCAAAATAGATCATGACCTGTCCTCCGACAAACACCAGCATCTCCGTCTATTTTAATTCAGCTTCATTTTAATGTTAGTAATTTTAGTTATTAAAATAGTTATGATGCATGTGGCTTAGATGACTCACGACTGGTGTTCGAGTCGTCCTGTCTGCAATCTAAATTTGTCATTTAAGAATAGATTTGCATGAACTGGGCCAAGGCCTATACTTGGGTCTAATGAGTCGTGGAGGGGTTCATGACATGTATGATGTTTAATATGGTTGGAAGAGTTCAAGCCTTATTTGTTAGGCAGCAGCCTAATGATAACCAGGTATGAGCCTGTGACAGTTCCACGCCAGGTTGCCAAGCCCAATATACCGAGTTGAAGTCCCCAGCAGCGACGGAGTTTGGCGATGGAATCCAGTTGATGAGAGGCTGTATAGCTGTCGAGTCATTGGGTGCCTTGTAGACGTTGAGAAAAGTAATGCCGTTCACTTCTACCCAGCAATAGTCTCCTGTAGACACAACATAAGGAAAGATCTGTGTTGCCAATATCTTTTTATCGTCTATTCGGGTAAAGGTCACAGCCCTCGGCCTAACATTTTCGCCGCCGTTAGGCAGATGATAGGTATATCCTGGGTGATCCTTTGTTGTGTTCTTTTGTTTATTCCACAGAGGTTCTTGAACAAGAACCACGTCGATACCCAGCTCAAATGCTCGGGCAAGCGCAATGTTTTGCGTTGAGCCCCCTCTACCTACGTTTATTGACATAAAGCTTAGAGTAGGAGAGAGGCTTGAAGAGATCCGTGGGGTGCCCTTCACAAAGATTTTTGCTGATTTGATGCCTCATCGACCTCGGCTACAGTCGCTGTAGCGTCGGACATGAGAACTTCAAAACAGTTGGTCGATTTGAAACCTGGCTGGTTAGTGTTTGACGCTTCTGCGGCTGCTGTCATCGCTGCCTCTGCGCGTTTGACAGCTGCTTTGGCCCGAGTGACTGCTGCGAATTCGCGTTGGCTAGTCTGCCTTATGGTCTGAAGGTTTTCCCTGGAGGCCGTCCCAGACTTTGTTGGACGAGCTAGACAGTCCTGACTATCTGACCTGTGTGGACCTCCGCAGTTGCGGCACTTGGTGTGTGCCTTGCACTCCGCGATGGAATGCATAGTTGAAGTACAATTCCAGCAGACTGGGGCACGCGAGCAGCCCCTGGTGCCATGAAACTGTAGGCATCGTTTGCACTGGTTGATGCTTTGACGAGGCTGGTGGCGGACTGCAATCCCAGAGTCGTCGAAAAGTCGGAAACCTGGCCGAGGAATCGATGCTTTTTCAAAAAGGGCCACCCATGACTGGTATGGGGCGCACGTCGGCTTTTCCCATGTGGGCGAACTTTTACCGGGACAGCTTTGGTGACCCTGACTATCTCGTCGGCCACCATCTTTTCTGTGATGAGAACTTTGCCCATTATTGTATTAATTGCGACTGGGACCGTCGCTATTCTAAGGGAAGCCAAGTCCGAGGCTTTCTCCAATATCGCATCCTGCTGGGCGAGGGATCCAGCTAGGCTAAGCATCAGCGCGCGTGCCTCTTGGTTTTCGGCTCTAATTGCGAAGCCAGTTGGCACACGCTAGACATGCTCAATTTTTGTTTGGGGGATTTCGAGCATTTGTGTAATTGCTTATCTAACACCGAAAGGTGAGAGTGTTCGCCAGGGATGTTCTTTTTCAAGGCGGAGAAACAAACGTTCGTCTTGCACGGCCGGTTTTGTTGGCCCGGTTGAATTTTGGGCCATTCGAGTCGAGTTTGCCGCCTTGGGCATTGCCTGCGCGGCATTTGTAGGTGCCGGGAGCGTTTGTAGACCATTACGGGTGATCGAGGCCCAAGTGGTTTTGGCCTGGCGCACTTCGGCTTGAGCCGCTTCGCGATGAGGCTCACTTTGCTTACCAGCAGCATATTCTGCGGTCTTGCAACTAGTAGCCTGGCTTTCGGGGCGTGGGGGAAGTGATGGGAGGACTGTACCTGGTCCCGCGATCATAAATTGAGCTATTGCAGCTCTAATGTAGACTTTCATAGAGTCTATAAATTGAACACTCGACCCTTTGGATAGGGGGGAGAGAGCATTCTCGACACCGTTTATTGCAGCGGTGCAAATTTTTACATTTTCCGCAGTTTTTGCGGCCCGGCGTTCCTCAGCCTCAATTAAGGCTCTGAGTTCGGGGGGGCATTCCTCCGTCTGCCTGCCTTCATTTCCACTGTGAGGAGAAGGATTCTCTTCTGTGGTTCCTGGTGTATTTTCCAGGGGGTTTGGGGTAGATGCTGTACCTTTTGACTTGTTAGCATCTGCAATCGCAGCTCGCCTCATAGCTGGCACAGCGACTTCAATGAGAGGAAGTATATGCTGTCCGGTAGTCGCTGTCCCTAAATTGTTGCGACTCGTCGCTGCATTTTCAGCTCCGGTCGCATCTGGCTTGGAGTGAATTGAGTTAGGTAGTCTTTTCAGATTCTTAAGAATCTTGTCAATGTCAAAGTTGCCAACATCAATCATATCGCAATCTATGGTACTTTCATCGATTAATTGGTCGATGTTCATCTCTTGAACGGCAGTCAGTGGGCCCAACTTGACGCTTGCTTTCTGTCGAGCAACGTGTTTGAGGTGCTTGCGGTTATCTACGATGTCTTTCGCCCGCGATGGCTTACTGCGAACTGGGGGCATATTGGTAGCCTGCCAGTCGCTCACAAATTTTGAATTAAGGGCGTACGATATTACGATATCGAGAGAGGGAGGGAGAGGGGGAAAGGGTGAATATTCGAAAATTCGAATTTCAAAAAATCGGTTTTTTGTTTTTGTTTTTTATTTTAAAGTCCTAAGCTAAAGCTCTAGGTCCACTATCGGTACAAGACTGGTGGAGCCGGTGGGGTTCTCTGCGTACAGCCCCAACTCATTCCAACCGCGGGAACCTCAACAAAAGTAGATGAAGTTAACAACATAACTGTTACAGGCTGCGCCTATCTCCTAGTGACTGTCGCACGGACACTTATCATTATTACGTCATTAGCCTTGCTATCTAGAGAGATGTCCAACTTGGCCATACAAATACAGGGTTGCAACAAATATGGAAACAAGATATTGTTGCAGCAAGTCTCATATGGAATCATGGGCCGATACGACCCAGATTCGCTATGACGAGCCCACTCGGAATATCAAGGATATGATGTAGTAGAATAGATAGTGAGGTTAGCGCATTGGGAGTTGGGACACCTTAAGTAGCATCCCCTCGGTGGACAGTTCCGAGATGTATGTAGAAAATAGACAGTAATCGGCCACCATTCCTTTACTATATTGTTTTGTTGATCGCCCATCACAATAACTTAAATCAAAACTAAAATCAAAGCGTAAATCAAACAAAAAACCGAAAAAAAATAAATAATAATTTAGAAGAATTTCATATGTGGTCCAGATCCCGCGCTTCTCACCCGTTTCCTTCCCTGTCACATCTTCCAAGTGACTTTTCCTAATCTCCGCTGAGAGCGAAAGATGAGCTCTCAGGTAACCTTTGCTATCGGCTGGTTTGCTGCTTTTTGTTGTGAAAGTTGTTGTAGACTTCACCAAGGACTGCCGAGTCCTCAAACTTCTTCTTCGGTTTCTAGAATTCCGAAACCCGATCCCTCCGCCATGGAGACGTACTTCGCAGAGGCGTTCCTCGCCTCTTCGTCCTTTTTGTAAGCAGCTTTGACACGGACAAAGTCTGCATATCTCTCTTGATCGACTCTGCGAATTGCTGCGAGCTGTTCCTTGGTCACCGGTCCATCTTTTCTGGGTCTGGCTTGGCAGTGCCGAGAGTCCGATCGGTGAGGTCCCCCACAATTGCGACATCGTGTGAGGGCCTTGCACTCCACTTCCGAGTGCATCTTTGAGCCGCAGTTCCAGCAAGCTGGAGCGCGAAAGCATCCGCGGCTGGCGTGATAGCCAAGACAACGTTTGCACTGTTCGAGTTGATGACGAGGTCGGAAGAGCTTCGCAGCTCCAGAATCGTCGAAGAGGCGGAATCCAGGTCGGGGCATGGACTCGCGAGGAAAAAGGGCTTGCCAGTTCTCGTATGGCGCCCCAGGCTTGCAGTACCCGTGCGGACGGACAAGAAACGGAACCGATTTCGTCACTCGCGTGACTTCGTCAGCAACCATCTTTGCCGTGATCTCGATGGGACCTGCAAGTGTGTTTATTGTCACCGGTACGGTGGCAATTTGCAAGGCAACCAAATTTGACGCTGGTTCCAGTTTGATTCCAGATTCGCTCCGTGACATGGAGGAATCTAGCAGCTCTTTCCGAGCGAGTTCATTCTTTGATGTCAGTGCAAAACCTGTTTTGACCCACTGAACCAACGTTATGTCGTCGGCAGCGGTACCAAGCACCTGTGACACAGCTAATCTTACGCCAGCTGGTGCGAGGAGTCAGTGGGGATGGTCGTAATCGAGGCGTAGAAACAGTCGCGTATCGACTTTTGTCCTCGGATTGGCTCCCTTTGCTTTTGGAGCGGGCGGGCTGCCTTTTTTGTTGATGGCCCAGTGCTGTGGCCAAGGCCTGCTCGGGCTACATTCGCCCAAGTTGTCTTTTGAGCCGGAGCCTGGGTTATCGTAGGGTTAGGTACCCTAATTTCATGAGCCCTCGGCGGAGGAGGGTTGCTGGGGCGCGCAGGGAGAGCTGGTGGAGTGCTCCCTGGGCCTGATTGTATGAACTGGCCAATGGCCGCTCGAAGGTAGACTTTGATGCCGTCTACAAACTCTTTTTCGTCGCCAATCGAGAGAGGCGAAAGTGCTGCTTCAACACTGCTTATTGCAGTGGATCAGATTGATAAACGGGCCTTGATTTGCATCGTGCGACGCTTCTCGGCCTCCATCACTGATTGCAGCTCCGGAGGATATTCCGGTGCTGGTGTCGAAGCTGTGCCTTTTGGAGTTGGCACAGTGAATTTTCTTGCAGAAGTTTCTGCTTGTTCTGTCGTCTTCTCTCGGACGACTTCCTTTTCTTTCCTTTCCTTTCCTTGAAGTCCTTGCCTCCGGGGCAAGCTCGATGGGAATGTTGGTCTTGGGACCAATTTTCTCCGACCTGAGGGGCTCAGAATCAGTCATCTCTTGATCGGGAAGGTTTGGAGACTACCCAGGGATAAAGGCCTCACTCGCAAATAGGCTTGATAATTTTTGCGCGAGGCCAGGTGTTTTTGCAGGAGCCCTCGGGCGGACTCTCGCGTTGTCCAACATTGAGTTGGGGAGCTTTTTTCGAACAGGTGGCATGACGAAAATGCCAGTGACTCGATTACAATTTATTGAAGGGATGCGACGAGCGCGAGAAGGAGGGAGAGGGGGAAAGGGTGTTTACTCGAATATTCGAATTTCAAAAAATTGTGTGTTTGTGTTTATTGTGCTACTTGAGTCTATGACTATCTAGCACATCGAGCTCCTCTCTGACCCAGGCCACACCTTGTACAGTGCTCCTATCCTCTTTTGTTACTTGAAAGATCATTGATATATTCCCCTTGATGAATAGCCATTCAGCTCAGTATTTACCCGTGGAATTCAGCCACCTTTTCCACGGAACCTTCTACCCAAAAAAATAAAAATGGTATCAATGGAAACTGCGTGCGCGGGAAAAAGTCTCAAAAAACCTGCAGGCCCAGCCAGGCGAGGCCTAGACACCGGGACCACATGAGGTGCGCATATTCATCTATATCTCACTTCTTTGTAACAGTCGAGGCCGACTTGATCCAATCCACCATCTCCGTATCAGGTGCTGGGTACGCTCCGGAAACTCATCGGATGGCTTTTCCTCCGTGATCAAAGTTTGGTGATGAGTAGAGCTCCGACCCTACCATCTGATCTGATCGTGGTTAGCTTCATGATAATGGTGATAGGAGAATGTGTTGAGAGATGAAGACGATACAGACCGCGAAAGCGATTGGGAATCCTCTTCGAAGTGAGGACTTTGTTACTCAATCTCGGCTCTGCAGACTCTACAGTGAGAGCTGGAGGTTCGTAGGGGACACCGCTGACAGGTGTTGAGAATAGTCCCCCCGTGGGACACGGTATTACGTTACAAATGTTGACTTTTTTTTTTTTTTTTTTTTTTTGCATCTGATTTTAATTGCGTATGCAGCTAGCTGGCTATGACACAATATCGGAGAAAAGTACATAATAGATGACTCAATTTACAAGAGGAGCACTCATGCCTCAAATTTCATTTGCAAGTACCACTGCGAAGCCGGCAAAGACGAATTCTTCACCTTCCAGTGGTGCCGGTGTAATCGCTCAGTATGCTCTGCATATCTGGGATAGCCAAGAAGAATCGCATCCAAATCGAAGTCGAAAGGAAACACATGCATATCTCCATTGGACGACTTCTCAACCATGCAGCACTCATCATTATCTTCTGAGTCCTCAACCCCGATCTAACCACATATCAACTCGCCTCGCCGACCGATAAAGGCGTCACCCCAATTGCAAATAGGAGCTTGCCTCATTCATTACCGGCCATCACTCTCTACATATTTACGACGCTATTTATACCCGCAAGGAGGAAATCAAGTCGAAAAATACAAAGTTGGGGTCTTGGTTTATGAGGGACTGCTGCTCTAATGGGGTTATACATCTTGAGGAAGAACAAGCGGCTGAGATGTGGAGCGAGAGGAGAAAGAAGCCTCTGAAGACCATGCTGGGACTGTCATTTTCGAGGAGTTTTCAACTTTGGATTTTTTGTGGGCGCCAAGACCGAGATTTCGGCTAATTAGCCAGGAGGGCCTCTATTGTTGATGAGTCAACGGCACTCCCCAGCGCCCTGGACGTCACAAAAGAGGTTGGGCTAAGCTACCGTACAGCAATCACGCTCTGTCAAGACTTTTCTGACATTTCAGCACAACCTTCGGGAAGGAGTTGGAAGGAGGCTAGAAAGGCAGAGGGTGAATTTCCCGAGGCACCCACAAGTCTGCAGCGCCCAGCTGGCCGGCCTCTTCGAACGCTTCAGAAGGGGCAATATGTCTTCGGATTTATTCCTAATGTCGGTATTAGAAGAGCCCCGCACCCAGTGGTTTTTTGCGATTTTTCCCGGCTGCCATACACCCGCAAATGGCCATCGTTTCGTTGGCTGGAGAGGGGAGATAATGAAGGGCTAAGGGCTCCTCTTAGTGTATGATCGAATGAGGACTTGTGAGGGGTGGTACCGCTTGAGGGGAGCTGTATGGGAGGCATAGGAGGGGATATACTACTGGTATAGGTATCCCTGGCCTGTAGGCAGAGAGGACCTGCATGTCCTACATAGTCATATACTCAGACAGGACAATAAAATGAATTTAAAAAAACCACTGCGAAGCTATGGTGGCTTTTTCTTCACCCCAATTCAACTCTCATCCGTGAATACCCACTCAGGGGACGTCTCAAAAACCCTGAATTATCTAGACATGCCTTCATCATCCATCAACTTTTATCCGCGCGAAATGTGATCTTAGATGTCTCCTTCCCAAGTGGAGTAGGTGTCCAGGCTACTCAAACTATACCAGAGAACATCACCGCAAATGTTGATTAGAGAGCCCTAATTTTATATTCTTTTTATAGTTATTGAACGTCGTGCCAGCTCACAACACACACAATTTTTTGAAATTCGAATTTTCGAATCTTCACCCTTTCCCCCTCTCCCTCCATCTCGCGCTCGTCGCATTCTATCAGAAAATTATCATCGACTCACTGGCACTTTCACCATGCCACCTGTTCGAAAAAAGCTCACCAACGCAATTTTGGATAACGCGAGAGTCCGCCCGAGGGCTCCTGCAAAAACACCTGGCCTCGCGCAAAAATTATCAAGCCTATTTGCGAGTGAGGCCTTTATCCCTGGGTAGTCTCCAAACCTTCCCGATCAAGAGATGACTGATTCTGAGCCCCTCAGGTCGGAGAAAATTGGTCCCAAGACCAACATTCCCATCGAGCTTGCCCCGGAGGCAAGGACTTCAAGGAAAGGAAAGGAAAGAAAAGGAAGTCGTCCGAGAGAAGACGACAGAACAAGCAGAAACTTCTGCAAGAAAATTCACTGTGCCAACTCCAAAAGGCACAGCTTCGACACCAGCACCGGAATATCCTCCGGAGCTGCAATCAGTGATGGAGGCCGAGAAGCGTCGCACGATGCAAATCAAGGCCCGTTTATCAATCTGATCCACTGCAATAAGCAGTGTTGAAGCAGCACTTTCGCCTCTCTCGATTGGCGACGAAAAAGAGTTTGTAGACGGCATCAAAGTCTACCTTCGAGCGGCCATTGGCCAGTTCATACAATCAGGCCCAGGGAGCACTCCACCAGCTCTCCCTGCGCGCCCCAGCAACCCTCCTCCGCCGAGGGCTCATGAAATTAGGGTACCTAACCCTACGATAACCCAGGCTCCGGCTCAAAAGACAACTTGGGCGAATGTAGCCCGAGCAGGCCTTGGCCACAGCACTGGGCCATCAACAAAAAAGGCAGCCCGCCCGCTCCAAAAGCAAAGGGAGCCAATCCGAGGACAAAAGTCGATACGCGACTGTTTCTACGCCTCGATTACGACCATCCCCACTGACTCCTCGCACCAGCTGGCGTAAGATCAGCTGCCTCAGAGGCACTTGGTACCGCGACTAACAACATCACGTTGGTTCAGTGGGTCAAAACAGGTTTTGCGCTAACAGCAAAGAATGAACTCGCTCGAAAAGAGCTCCTTGATTCCTCCGTAGAAAGGAGAGAATCAGGAATTAAATTGGAACCAGCGTCAAATATGGTTGCCCTACTAATTGCCACCGTCCTGCTGAGAATTAATACACTCACAGGTTCCGTTTTCATCACGGAAAAGATGGTCGCCGACGAAGTCACGCGAGTGACCAATCAGTTCCTTTTCTTGTTCGTCCTCATGGGACCAGCAAACCTGAGGCGCCATACCAGAACTGGCAAGCGCTCTTCCCTCGCGAATCCACTCCCCGACCTGGATTTCGCCTGTTCGATGACTCCGGAGCTGCAAAGCTCTTCCAACCTCGTCGAAAAATAGTTCAGTGTAATCGATGTCTTGGCTTCCATGCCTCACGCGGTTGCTCCCGCGCTCCTGCTTGCTGGAACTGCGGATCAAAAATGCATTCTGAAACGGAGTGCAAAGCCCCCACACGGTGTCGAAACTGTGAGGGACCTCATCGATCTGACTCGCGGTACTGCAAAGCCAGGCCCAGCAAGTTCGGCCCGGTGAAAAAAGGGCAGCTTGCGATGATTCGCAAGATCGAGCAGAAAAATCACGCTGATTTTACTCGCATCAGAGCAGCAGCCGAAATAGCCATTCAGGCGATTCACGGCGCGAAGAATGACGTCTATATGTCAGACGGATCGGGTATGGGATTCTGGCATTCGAAGAGGAGGTTTAAGGTTGCGGCCAGCCTCAGTGAAGTCGTCGAGGCTTCAACATACTAACAGTAGGACACCAGATGGGGAAAGGGTGCCTGCGAGCTCATCTTCTGCTCTCAGCGAAGGTCAGAAAGTGTCACTTGGAAGAAGTGACAGGAAAGGGAACGGGCGAGAAGCGCGGGATCCGGACCTACAGGGATTTCTTCTAAATTTTATTTTTGTTTTTGATTTTTGTTTTAATTTTTTGTTTTTTGATTTGCTGTTAACACCACCATTTATGTGGAAGTTCACGCGTTTGGAATGAGTTGGGCCTGTATACAGTGATCCTTACCGGCTCCACCTGTCCTTGACCCAATGTGGAAAAAATAGCTTTAGCTTAGGACAAAATAAACAAAACAAACAAACAAACAACCTTAAGGTCTCGTGTTGGCTAGCTCAGTCTACACAAACTACCCGACGTGCCGATACCTTTAAATAAGCCCGACATGTTATAAATGGGCCAAGGCCTACCTGCCATGCACCCCGAACTATCGAAAGAAGTCAAAAGTACTCTCGACCTGAGACTTTTGTATTCTAATACAGTAGAAAAGATAGTAATATATATGAAAAGGAAAGTTATCCATCACCTAGACCAGAAGTCTTCTAAATTTAGCTCTAGCAAATACAGGCCAAGTGCATATAATTTGGGGTACTAGTTAGTCTTGTTGTTGCATGCTTCAAAAAAGCTCGTTTCATGAAGCCTTTTACTAAAAGCTATGGCTCCTTCAGGTGAGCCTAGGATCCAGCGAATTCCCGTCGTTGGGTGTTTATTTCCGCTGCAAAGGCGGGAACGACTCCGATTGAGTCGACAAAAGAAGAAGTGCTCGGGAGACTTTTCTAGCCCGCAAGCGCAGATTAGAAGAGTGTCCGAGTGCTAAAAGCGGCAGTGGTAGTCTACAAAGTCGCCGTGACCTGATCGGGCTGCAAGAAGGCGACAAAGAGCCTAGCGATTGAGGCTCTTAAGCTCTGAGGAGCTCCCAGTTTGTGTTTATTGTGCTACTTGAGTCTATGACTATCTAGCATGAGGAGCTCCCAGTATTAGCATTAATTCCCAGTTTTTGGTATCGTTCAGGAGCATTTTTAGACCAGTACAGGGATACAGAGGCTTTGTATCGAGAGATTGTTGGAGATAGGGGGGCGTTATGGCTGTGCATGCTTGTTTAGCAAGTGCGTCAGCAGCTTCATTGCCCGGTATGCCGACATGTCCTGGACACCATCGCACTTTGACTATACCTGGTTTAGAATAGTAGCTACGTTCTTTTCTATCTATTTAGTAGCGAGGCATCGAAAGTAAGCGATACGAGAGGAGCTGCTTGGGGTAGGATTATCTATGAGGAGGCGAAGGGCGGCTTCCTAATTATCTAGGCAAACCGTAATATTTGTGGTCAGTCGAGCCATCGGATTATGGAGAGTAGCATCTAGGCCTTCAGTGGCCCCGGCTATTTCTGCATCATACACTTCGGCAGATTATCCGAGAGGAAGAGTCCCCTGCCCAACTCTTTGTGTGAGGCCTCGATAGATAATGTATCCGGACCCGGTAGAGAGCCCTAATTTATTTATTTATTTATTTATATTAACGTCGTGCCTGCGCACAACACAGTGCTTTAAAGCCCCATGCCGGTTAGCTCAGCCTATAAAGGGCTACCCGACGCACCGGCATTCCCATAACAAAAACCCGATAAAGACCCCACTGCTCCCGGTCCGCAAAGTCGCCAGATCAGTGAGACTCTTCTTAAATTGATATAAATTATATAATTAAAAGCGGAACTTAAACTACATGTGGATATTTGTATTTAGATAGCGTTGATGTCTAAGTAATCAGGGCTGTCCTACAAATGTAGGTGCAAACAGAGCTTCCCCAATTAATGGTACCTTTGAAACTCTTCGAAAAAATAGAGTGGACTTAAGCCAGTCTCGGAACAAGATAGCTCCTTCTGGTGAGCTTAAAATCCAGCGAGCGTCTGGGAGACGGGGGCGATTGGCTCCACGAAGCCGCGCCTGTAGTAGGCCATGTTGACAGGTCATGAAATGCTCCGGCGATTTATCATGTCCACAGGAGCATGTTAAAGGTGCACTGTTGTGTGCGAAACGACGGTGGTATGCTGCAAAATCACCATGGCCAGACCGCGCAGCGAGAAGAAGGCCAAGGGACCGGCGATCCATACTAGCGAGCTCTGGGGTGATGCGGGAGCTTGGCCCGATTCTAAGCGCTCTATACCGATCAGGGGCATTTCGCGACCAGTATTCCGACGCAGAGGCCTCGTAGCGAAGATTGACAATTCTCCTTGCTCTGGCAATTGAAGGGGCCAGGTTGGGGGCGGTTATAGTACAGGCCGCTTTTGCGAGGGCATCTGCCTTTTCATTTCCAGGGATTCCTGAATGCGCTGGGCACCAGCGTACAGAGATCCTTCCTGGCTCAGTGTATCTGGCACGGTTCCTTGAAGGCCAGGATCTTGCGAGATCCCGAAATTTTGCGATCCGAGTCGAGCTGGATGGGGTCGGCGGTCCAAGGAGTAAGCGAGACGCTGCCTCTTGGTTGTCGAGACAGACAGTGATATTGGTGGCGTAGTATGCCATTGGGTTTCTAATTGCAGCTGCGAGGCCTTCTATGGCCCCGACGACTTCTGCATCATATACTTCTGCTGATTGACCTAGAGAAACAGAGCCTTGATCAATCACATGTTTTTCGCCGCGATAAATGCAGTACCCTGCCCCTGCTGAGCCTTCCATCAGAGCTCCGTCTGAGAAAACGAAGAGGTCCAGGGGCGGTGCTGAGGAATGCCATTGGGTGAAGACTTGGAGCCCTGCTTCACGACCAACTGCTCCAATTGCTGCCAGTATTTCGTCTCTTTTTGGTGTCCAGGGAGGTGAAGTCGTGTTTAATGATAGTTCTGGGGAAATTCTGCGCCGAATCCAAGCCATTCTCGGAGATTTCCAGCGCAGTCGCAAGGGATGTTGGGGATCTGACGAGGCAACTCGCACTGCAAGCCGGTTGTGGATACGTTCGAGCCACCCCTGAGCTGATGACCATCCAGTTTCCCGCAGAAGGGCGGCCACTGGAGTGGTTTTGTATACTGGCAGTGCTGTACGGGCTGCATCGTTTATCCTGCGTTGAATACGGGCAATATCTTCTTTGCAAGTATTTGCTGAGAACCAGGTTTCGGCTCCGTAGAAAAGGGTTGTAAACGCTGCCCCTTGTAAAGCCTGTCTGGCTAGAGCTGGTCGGATACCTCGAGCGGTATTGCAGAGGCTTTTTATGTGCGCTGTGACGGCCGTAACTCTGCCGCAAGCTTGCTTAATATGGTGGCGAAATTTCAAGCGGCGATCAAAGTGGACTCCCAGCCAACGAGTTTGGTCGTTAGGCCTGATCTCGACGCTGTCTATCCGGAGGCTTGGCTCAAAGGGTTTCCCCTTTTTCCGGTGGAAATATTGGAGCTTAGTCTTTGTTATCTCTAGCTCGATTCCGTTAAGACTTCCCCAAGCAAGTACGTTGTCCAGCTTTTCTTGGAGGCGAGCTGCGCATTCAGGTAGAGATGGTGCGGAAGCAAAAATTGCCGCATTGTCAGCATAGCCGAAGCACCCTGGCGAGAGGCGCAGCATGCCCTCGATAGCCAGGAGGAACAAAATAGGTGAGACCGGTGATCCCTGTGAGAGGCCGCATTTTATGGCGAAGGGTGGAGTTTTTGTCCCGTCCAATGTGACTACGCCCTCGCGATTTTCCATTAATGATGCAACCCACTTGATAAGATTGTGGGGCCAGCCTTGAGTACGGAGATTATGGCAGAGACATCCTCGCTGAATGCCATCAAATGCACCTTTAACATCTACTGTTACTATACCTGCAATCTTCTTCTCTAACCAGGCGGACTGGATGTCAGAGGCGAGGGCTGTGGTTAGATCCGTTGCTGACCGGTGAGAAACAGCGCTGCACTGGTTCTTTGCAAGGATATTTTGTGAGAGGGCAAGGAAAGAGAGACGTCAGGCCATCAGGCGTTCCAGCCCCTTCCCAAGGCACGACAGCAAAGCAATTGGTCGGTAAGACTTGGGAAGAGCTTTGTTTCGGTTGCCTGTCTTCGGGAGAATAATTATGCTGGCCTTTTTAAAGGCATTTGGGTGTAGTCCTTGCAGGTCGCACAGACGGAACAAATCGGTCACTCGGGGCCCTAAAACTGGCCACGCTTGTCTTAGCGCTTCTGCAGTTATCTCGTCTAGTCCGGGGGACGATGAGGAGACTACGCAGCACGATCTGAAGATTTCCTGTTAGTTAGTGCAGGCCAGGGGAGGCTTCTTCTTGCAACAGTTGGAATTCCCATGACTATATCCTCATGCTCGATGTGCCTACTCAGTAGAGCCCCCTGAAGTAGTTGTGCCTTGGCCATGGGAGTGAAGACGAGTCCGTCTGGGCCATTGAGTGGAGGGGTATGAAAACAGGGTGTTTTCTTATGCCAGCTTGTAACCCTATACGCTTCTGTGAGACAAGAGACCTGATCTACTTTCTCGCGCCACATTTCTCGCTTAGCTTTTTTCACCGCCTTGCCAAAGGCGCGGCGTTCAGCGATGGCCACTGATCCCGAGCGCTTGGCTTGGCAGAGTGCGTTGTGCGTGTTTGTACAGCCCCTGGTCCACCATCGATTTCGCGGTCCCTGTGTACGTTTTCTGGGACACGTAGCGTTGAGAGCACCTTGGAGAGCATCTACCAGGAAAGAAGCTTCTCTCTCTGGGTCTGAAGAGGGTGCGGCCACTAGTCTGTCGGAGATAATTTTACGGAAGGTGACCCAGTTGCAAGCAGAGTATCTGAGTTTTCCAGAGGTATCTCTTTCAGGTCCTGTGTCTGAAAGTTGAGTTAGTAGAGTTCTGTGGTCTGACCCGACTTCCAAGTCGTTTCGGATAGCACAAGATGCGTTGAGACTATGTCGTGCGAAGCAAAGATCGATAGTAGCGCCGGCATCATGGGTGGGGGCATAGTATACATTCAACAACGTTATTCCCCTTGCAGTTGTCCATTCGAGTAATGAGTCACCTTCCGAATTTTCGTTATATGCTGCTGGGTCCCAGGCCGAGTGATGGATATTGAAGTCACCAGCTAAAACGTCTGGGATATCAGAAAGGTTGAGAAGAAGCTGAAGGCCATCCCCAGCGCCAACCGCGCCTACTGGAGCATTGTATATATTCCAGCAGTCAATGGTACGCTTTCCGCGTCGAGAGACGCAAATCCGGAGAAGGTCGCGTGAGTGAATACTGGGTTGGAAAGGTGAAAGGCCGCACCCCTTGCGAGTGTAGGTCATTACGCGAGGCCGGCTGGTCCAGATTGGAAGGGGAGAGAAAGAAATGTATTCTGGGTGATTTTTAGTTAATTTGCGCGAGAGATCAGTACTTATCCAGGGTTCTTGAATTAGTACTAGATCTGCTCCGCTTTTAGAGGCAATTTCGAGGGCGGAGTCGTGTGCCGGGCTCCGCTTACCCACATTTACCTGGAATATGCACAAACCGTTGATTGATTGGGATTTGTGCGTCCGGCCCCGAGTCATCATAATGATTCCTCTATGGTCATCAGGGCGGAGTATCGTGACTCTTGTCCAATTTGTGGAGGAGAGGGAGAGGCGATTCTTGTGGGTTGGGTAGGAACTTGATAGTTCCCGGAGCTCGCAGCGGCCTGGGGAGAGATTGGAGGGTGTAGTGCGGTCCAGGCCTTTAGGCCCTCGCTTCTGATAGCTCGGAGTCTAGTTTTATCAGGGCGGACGAAGCTTCCGTTGGCGCGGATGGGTCGCGCGGGGCAGCCTAAAGAAAATGATGGATGAGGTCCGTCACAGTTAAGGCATTTTTCTGGTCTGGTGCAGGGCCCGACGTGGAAATCCGCGGCGCATGTCCCACACCGAGGGCGGCGAGTGCATCTATTGACATTGTGGAACGCGTGGCAACGAGAACACACCTGGAGTGGGGGCTGGTGGTCTACTTGTCGGAGCTTCACCGCTCGAGCAAATAGTCGCAGGTTTGTTGGGTACTTTTTAGCGGACTCGGAAGCTATCACTAGGCGTGTAGTCCCTTCGTGGTCCGGAGAGAGTTCAGAGCGGCGAGTCCACGACATGGAGAAGATTGCTTCGGGGTCAATCTTCGTAGTGGCTAGTTCCTGCCGAGTTTCAGACATGGTGAGGGCTTCACGATCCCCAAAATGGTTGTAGCCAAACTTAAGGACTGGTCCTAAGATGAATGTTTTGCGATTTTCCTGGCGCTCTATTGGAGCGTCTCCCGTAATCGTCTGAAATGCCGAGGCTACTTGAAGTAGTTCGGGGGCTTGGGCGGCGGTGGGCGCTACTATGGCGATTCCAGAGGGAACTATGCGCACATCTTTGATGAGCTCTGGCCGGTCAGTTAGTCTCCTGAGTCTTGTGCGGATGAGAAATGTATCTTGTCCTCGGAGCGGGTGATCGGCCGGTAGGCGTACGATAACTCTTGAGTCGACCTTAGGAGCTTTGGGGAGAGACTTGGCCTGCTTCAGTGGTGGTGCAGTAACAGTCTTCTTTGTTAGGGTAGTCTGAGCCGCTAGAATGGGGTTTCGGGAAGCTGCCGTCGCGTACGTCTGCTTCTGAGAGGTATCGGGACGGTTCTGGTGAGTTGCCGGCCCGGCGCTTCGATTGGTTGTTTGAGGATTTTTACCTGTAGTTGTCTGATCGAATACAGATAGGCCAGCGATGACCCTAGCAGCACTACGAGTGACGATTGCCTTGAGATCTGCCGCTATTGCAGGTGGGAGGGAGCGGAGATGGATAGCCCCGGCATTTTGCCAGGCTAGAAGGGTAGTGGCTAGTTCGTTAGTGGTGGCCGATGATGGGTTGGCCACAGAGCGTTGTACAGCCGCGGCTGGGGCAGGCGCTTGCCTTGTGTTTCTGGTAGCTTGGCCGCTCGAAGGGGGGTGGGTTGCTACCGCAAAAATGGATGAAGCAAGGCCTTGATCCTGAGTTGACAAGATCTTCGGAACTTTGGGCGTAGTCCGCTGTAAAGGGACGGACGGAATATGGCTGTTTGACGGCGGCTGAGACAAAATCTGCAGCGCGTCCTCTTCTGCCTCGAGGTCCATGTATTCATCCTCAGAATCCATGTGCATGTCTAGAGGGGCGGGGGGAACTTGATTTAGTTCAACAGGCATCCGAGGTTCCGCGATGACTGTTGGGGATGATTGTTTATTACGCTTTGTAATGCGCGTGGATGAGGCAGCCCCTACTGGGCTGGGGTTGAGCTTTTTCCTCCGCCTTAAAGCAGGCATTGTCGCCGACTTGACGGTCAGTTTCCAGTTGTGTATCTATCGTAAATGGTATGGGTTCGTCGGTAGCGTTCGGATTCGAATGCGTTCTTGGTAGAGAGCCCTAATGATACGGATGAAGTCTATGTACTGATAGCCAGGTCATGTGACCTGGCTAGCTTAGTTTA
Organism: Blumeria graminis f. sp. triticale; assembly: GCA_905067625.1. Lineage (NCBI taxonomy): Eukaryota > Fungi > Ascomycota > Leotiomycetes > Helotiales > Erysiphaceae > Blumeria > Blumeria graminis. The sequence continues at coordinate 8,947,456 of LR898477.1, forward strand.
GATGAGTAGGTGAAATAGTTCCCCATTACAACAATCAATTATACTATATTAATGATGTACTACGTGATCAAGTCTCATAAGCCTGGAACCACGTTAGTTTCCAACGGGATTTATTATTTCTTTAACCTCGTGACTGAGTGATCATTTCATTCTAGCAAATCCGAAAGTAAATTTACAAAGAAGCTCTGTGGAAGGTCCAACTCAGAATTTATTACGACTATTCGCACCATTGTCTCTTTATCTGTTACAATCTAAATTTGGTCACCTCAAATTCAATAGCCAGAATATTTGCCTACAGCAATTCAAAGCGTTAGAAATATCCCTCGATAAAATGAGTATGATATTACCTAAAAGGGTGTAGTTGACGAGAAAATTGTCACATATGTACATTAACGTGTTCTGCAATTGGCATGCCTCTTTTACACGGGCCTCCGCCTCTCGTGCAGGCTTCCGTCTCTTCGACGAGTCTAGAATGGCTAATATACACAAGCATCGTCGACAAATTGAACAGTGCAAACGCTGTTCGGGCTTCTACTCCACTAATGGTTGCCCCGGTGCTCAAGCCTGCTGGGACTGCGGATCAAACATGAGCTCTGAAACAGAGTTTAAGGCCCTCAAAGATGTCGCAACTGTGGGGGACCCCACCGAACGGATTCCCGGGACTGCCAAGTCAAACCCTGAAAGGCCGGACCGATAAAAAAGGGCTGCCTGTGTGGATTCGCCAATCGAGCAAGGGTGATTTGCGGCGGTAGCATGTGATGGAGCTTTGACGTTCAGTAATAGAGATGAGATAGTGGTTTATGGGTCATGATGTATGAGATAACTGAAATTTTGATGCGTGAGTCCCTTACTGCTATTTTTCTACTAATTCGGGTGTTTTTTTTATATACACTTGTAAATGTTTCCATTTACTAGTGGGCCAAATTGCTTAGGTTTAGCTAACTGCTTTCGCCATTATGTTCCTTCTCCCCCGGCATGGTATCACGCTCTATACAGATACTACTCACCATGAAGTCCGAGGATGAAAAGCGGTAGATTACAATAGTCATCCATATAAGTAGAGCAGAAATTGTCTAAATACTCTATGAGAATGTCTTCGATGAAACGCTGGAAGTTGGCTGGTCCGTTCGTTAGATTAAAGGGCAGTACCTTATATTTGTATCAGAATCTTTTGGGACTTGGTTACTTAACTTAGAAAGGTGGGCGTGAAGTCTTGGATACTTGACGATCAAAATAATATATTAAAAACCAATTAACACTTCATTTTTGACAATTGGAAATCTAGGGAAAATACAAGAGTCAAGAGTCAAGAATCAAGTGTTAATTGGTTTTTAATATATTATTTTGATCGTCAAGTATCCAAGACTTCACGCCCACCTTTCTAAGTTGAGTAACTAAGTCCCAAGAGATCTTGGCATTACTGAAAGCTCTACAAATTATTTTTGAAGAAATATCCTTGAAACCAAGAAAGCAAGAAACACCGGGCCAGGAACAACGGTTTTAAAAGAGATTGCTGGTATTTCAGATGCGCCGCAATTTTCTTAAGAGGTTCAGACTGACCCAGCGGTTGTTATCGATACAATTAAGGCATGAAAGATAAGGAATGAAGAAGCCGAAGCGGAACTAGAATCGGCGAGATGATGAATTAAGAAGCTTAAAAAGAAACCGACGAGCCCGGGAAATAAGAAAAGTCAATCAATGAATAAGGACTTGATGTCGCGACTAGTGGTTACCTTAGAGGTTCGAAATACACTGAGGTCAATATGACTGCCAGATGCTCATAATTTCAGTGGCACTAGGAAAGAATTTTACACCTGAAAAGAGTCAGTAATGATGAAAATTAAGGGGAGCCTAGACCACTACCCGCCGGTACAGTCCAGAATGATTTATGTCTATTCACGAATGAATTCAGAGAGTCGACCAAATTTGCAGAATTGGGCTCAGGATGGATCATTGCTGTTCCCAACTCTCGCCCACATGATGGATCAGTTGACAGTCATCTTTGGCGGTCCACACAGAGTGCGTGATGCAGCTTTGAGTCTGCATTCCAATGCACAAGGTAAGCTCGTCGACTTGTCATAGCTAGATAGCTGTATACAATATGATTTAAAAAAATAAAATTCCAATGCACAGAAGAATAAAAGTTTCGGCACCTGGATCGCCGAAATTAGACGCGACGCGGCTATTTCCGGATACGAAAGCAATTCTCAGTACCTACTGTTGTAATTAAGGGAGTAACATGATTGCATTACAATATACTGTTCACATTAGAATAATGTGCACATGCGCCATGGGATATGATTGACCTAAATCATCACTCATTGGTATGACATAGTATTTCCCAATAGATTCCTAATGGTATCTATTGGCGCTAGGATCTCTCACATCCTTCCTTTCTCGGTTAGACAAGGACATATGTTGGAACATCCACTAGTGTGCAGAACCCCCTTATTCATGTATATAGAAGAGGGTCCTGTCACGTAGATAACTTAAGCAACTCATACGATAGGAAATTAAAACAATCTCCATATTATTTACACACTTGAGAATACTAGGGAATATCCTCAAGTTCGTCCATTGATCCAAGTCCTAAGAGTATAACTCACGAACTTTACTTCTCTTAAAGCCATAGCTACCTCCTTCCATACCTTCACCCTAACGGTACGTCATTCCAGCTCAGCATAGCCTTTCAATACCTACGAGACCTGGTATTCAACAAATTGAATCTGGAATTGAAGAAAGCCCTGGTCCATGAACGCGACATCGAACATCTAGATTTTGATGAGACAGCATCTAGATTGCAGGACATAGAAAATCGCTTGAGATCCTGCGCTAACGCTAAATTTCGACCAAGTTTTCGCAGTGGAGGGTCGACTCAGTCCATTGAATTCCCTAAAACAGCTGCATAGCCAATATTTGCTCGCGCCGTTGGTGACTCCATGGATCTTTCGGCAACAATGCCTCAGAAAAGAGATAATTTATCTCAGGACGAAAGAGAAAGACGTGGGCATTTAGGAGTATGTTTCTACTGTGGGGAGATAGGCCACAGGTCATTTGAATGCAATAAAAAGTCACAACCAGCAGTTCATGCTCGGTTAATGGAAATGGATAAGATTGAGGACGACAGATTGCTATCGGGAAAAAATTAAGCCCTTTAGAAAGTCGCCTAAAGGGCAAACCATATAGTTTAACACTCTAGTCAGTTGCCATTGGTGGAAAGGTTAGGGACAAAATGAGTCACATTGTAGTCAAATATTCTATTAAAAATAAGACATCAATTAATATCCTATTTTTGGACTGATTGATAGTGGTGCTTCAGCCCACGGCTTCGTAAATGCAGAGTTTGCGCGTATTCAGGATTTGGAGATTTTACCATTTTTTCGTACTAGCTCTTTAAAAGTTTACGATTAAACTGAATCAGTTCATGGGAAGATAACACACATGGATAAAACTACTATTGACATCGGCGGATATGTAGAAAGTATCTTCCTACTTGTCATCACTTTAGCCAATTTTGGCGTTGTCAGTCTTGGTTTCAATTTCATAATCCGCAGATTAATTGGTCTCAGGAGCTTCTTATATTTGATCAGAGAACTTGTGAAAGTCACTCAAAGAAGTTTCCAACTACGGTTTATGCAATCTCGGAATCAATCTTCAAAATTCAGGCACTCCGAGAGGTTGATAATTATAGAATATTATAAATATCAGGACTTTCAAGATTATGCTGAAAGAGAAATTTTAAAGAAAATGAGTGTGTCAATCGAATAGACTCAGTCAGAATGTTTAGATAAAGGAAGTTTTTGTGCGTGTCCCCTCAAGCAATATCTCATCTCTATGTATATACACCAAATTCCGCCAGCTCAGTTTCAATCCTTAGTGCTCAGCCTAGACTACTTTATTTGTGAAAACTTTGATAATCCCGACTCCATATCAGGAACTGATGATATTAATTATCTGTCATCGGAGTTCCTGAAGCTGACTCGGCCTCCGGTAAATTCTATCTCCCTTCCCGGCTTTCCACCAATTCCAATAATTAATTTTAGTGAATAACACCCAATAAATTCACTAAAATAAATAATCATACCGGGCCAACAGGAAAGATACCTGAAAGGATAGTGAAATCCCTCAGAAGTATTCAAAGAAAATGCTTAAAGCTTGTTGCAGGTGCCTACAATTCTACTAGCAGCAGAGTGCTAGAGCAGGAATCGTCTGTCCTCCCTATAGAGATATACCTAAAATAAATGAGGGTCCAGCACGCAGAACTATCAGATAAACTCCCAGTGCAACAGACAATCCTATCGACATGTAAGAGGATAAAGCTGCCCGCAAACGGGAGAGAAACTCCGCATGCATTGACCAAGAGTAAAGATATCGCCGAATGGACAAGAACTTGCGGAAGGGAAAAGGACAAGAGAAGGCAGAAAGAAGCTGGAAAAATAGCGGCGTTTCAGGAGTGGAAAGATTCATGGACAAGCCAGATCAGGAAACAGCGCCCTGGCCGACCAGCATCAGCCGATCCAGAACATTGGAAAGTGTTGTAATTAAGGTATGAGTAGGTATGAGATGTTGAATATTCTAGGGATAGTGCAGAGGGTGGATAAGGATTATCAGAGCTTGACGATATGATGAATAGCTTGGTTATATTATTCTACATGTCACAGTAGTAGATAGGACTTATATACACATATTTGGTACCCGCTATACAGTACATCACCGTCTATGCATGAAGTACTATAATCTTAATTCCATGCAATACTATCCCACATTACTCTATGCCATTGTATAGAGCTGCGCCTCAATAGTCCATCGTAATGATAGCCATGTAGGGCTGTGCAGTACTCGCATAGATGTGTTGTATCCCTGGCACTTGGCAGAGATAAATTTAGAGTAAATGCAATAATCACATCACAACAGAAAGCGGCAAATATATTTACTGATAAACAAACAGGCAGCATCAAAATGAACTTCAAAGATACATCCTTAAGAATCCACCGTAACCTAACCAGAGCCCAAAGCAGTGTCGCCATTCAGCTAAGGAGCGAGTATATCGGACTCAATTCTTACCTGTGCAGAAGAAAAGTACCCAGAGTAGAAAAGCTAAGTTGTCAATGTGGATATCTGTTGGAATTTCGCACCAGTTGCTTACTCTAGAGCTACACAATTGTCGGTGATGATCGGCAAGGCTGCTTAGGAATAACTTGGCGCACAATTGCACTAGACTGAAATTGGTTTTAGCGTCAGACAAAGAACACGAGTAATATGGAGAAACCTAGATGTAGCATTCTTTAATATTCTGACCAAAAAAAGATAATATAATATAATAAGAACGATTTACGTGAATAATTTATTTGATTGAACTACTACGAAGTACTTTGAAGCTGTGCCTATATTCTTTGAGTGAGTTTCCTCTTAGAACCCATACACACTTTACAACAATATCCGTTGCAAAACGTCAAGCATATGGTGTTGGCGTGTCCGCAGTGGGCAAATGAAAGAGGCGACTTTCTCCGACAAGCTAAAGACAGGTCATTTGAAGCAATGATGAACAGCCCAGAATACATGGCCACAATTACACAGTGGATACTAAACAAAGGGTGGATAAAACAGTTTCGACTTGCAGGGGAAGTCGAGGTAGCAATGTCGGATAAAGCAAATAGATCTGGAAGGGGAGAGGATGGAATGCACACGGGCAGAACGGTGTACACTGCACTCCCTGAAGTTAAACCAAATAAATTGATAGGAACATAAAAAGACAGGATCAGGGGGTTTTCACCAAATTGGTTTCCTCCTTTGTAAATAATGCAGATAGTCACCTGCATGGACCCATAGGGTGCCTGATCGGGTTAATTGAAATCAAATTCAAATAATCATAAATTTACTATCATTAAACTCAAGTCAAAGGGAATCCTGGTCAACAATTCACCTTGCCTTAGTTACCATCCCTCTCGAGTCGGCTACTTAAAGAAAACTAAGGCACGGCCACGATAGCGCGGTTCACCAACAATGATGATACCGGTGGTACTGGATCATCGAGACTTTTGTTAATTATCCTAGCTACATAGCTGAATATAATAGATTTAAAAAAAGCTTGATTGTTTTTGTGGTATAAAAATACGGTAGAAAAAGTTATATCAATCTACGCAAAATAAAAATTGACATCATAAATAGAAAATGTAAGGCGTCTACTAAAGCAGTTTTTACTTGGCAACATTATCATAACAAGCAGCGCGTGAATATAACGCCGTTTCCTCATGTCAGTTGGTTTTATGCGAAGAGTGCAGCTGATACTATAAAAACAAGCCAGCGATAGAAACTGCCGTGATCCGCCTCCTGGTGGTGTTCTCTGGTATAGTTTGAGTAGCCTAGGCACCTAATTCACTAGGGGAGATGACGTCTCAAACCACATTTCGCGCGAAGAAAATTCAGTGGATGATGAAGGCATGTCTGAACAACTCAAATTTTTGAGACGTTCCCATGGGTGGGTATTCACGGATGAGGGCTAACTTGGGACGAAGGAAAAGTCGCCACAACTTCGCAGTGGTACTTGCAAATGAAATCCGAGGCATGAGCGCTCTTCTTGTAAATTGAGTCATCTAGTATATACTTCTCTGATATTGAGTCATAGCCAGCTAGCTGCATACGCAATGAAAATCAGATGCAAATAAAAAGATGTTATCCGAGATTAAACTGGCTTCACTTAGGCAAAAACGAAATAAACTCATCAAGAATCTACCCTTGGCCACCCTTTCGGACGAAAGCTATTGGCAACAATTTGTAGTGTTGAACATCATGGGACGTCAGCACCGCAGTGATTTAAATTTACATTGACCCCGCGGGTATAGAGCTCAATAATCAGATATACTAACTCATGCTCAATACCTAGATTAATATTTTAGAGGGTTTTTTGGGATAGCCATATCGAAGCGTCAGTATTAGTTACTTGAGAATTGAGGCAATTTAAATTGCTTTTCATTTATGCCCAACCAAACAAATTTTAGGAAAGATCTGCTTGTCATTGTGTCATCTTGTATTCAACAGGCCAATAAATTATATACAAACTGGTTGCAAAGCTGATTTATTGGGAGGTCCATTCTTTAACGTAATTGGCCAAGCTTGTCAGATGCTTTGTTGATTAGTGCTATTGGGTACCCTCTAAACTTTGTGATTCCCACCGCGAGATTCAGAACGGCTATATATGAAAAGTAATCAATCAGCCTAACCTTCCTGAACTTTGGCCCTGCGTACTCATGCCGATTAAGCTTTGATAATAATTTTATGGCTATGATCAAGATGCAATTTAATTGAGTACCCTATTATTATTCAAAGCCTCCATCAGACCCAAATCCCGACGTGCCAATTATTTTCAGGTTACTTAATCCTGCATTATGGAATTTATGCATATTTTGTATCTCAATTTTACTGATTTATACTCCCAATGCCACTATCTAAATCAGCTGTGAAATGCAAGTGATTTTATTCACACTTTACTATCCAAGTCAACTACAAAATACCCACCCTCTCCTAAATTTTTACTCCGTTGATGCCTCGTAGAAACGGCATATCATCAAGAGCTAGATACTGAGGTAGTTGGCTTTTCCTCTGACTTAGCTGACGTTGGTAGCTGAGCTGGTGTAGAACTATGAGGCTTTTCTACATTATTTCTCCAACTCCACGGGAGCCAACTATTTTTCCTAGAATTCTCGGGCTGAGGCTGTAACTCTTCAATAGTAGATTCTGCCTCGATTTGCTCAAAATCAGCTTCACTACGTGACTTACTTAGTCGTGTGGTAGAGTTTGTTGATACCCTTTTTGATTCGTCTTCGTCATTTGGGATACTGCCTCGCAACGTTTGTGATGCATATTCAGCTTTCGTATATGATTTAGGATGATCTTGAAGGGTCGCAGCCTCCTTCTCCAGTTCAGAAAGAAGGGCTGTCAAACGTTCACGCTGAGCAGAAATAAAGGAAAGACGCTCTGCGCATGACATGTTTGGAGATTCCGAGATTCCGGAATGGGAACGATTACGGCTAGAGTTTTGAAATAATTCTCGTGATGTAGCCGCAGTCACAGCTGATGTAAAAATACCGCGAAAATCGGTAGAAGTTGTAACTGAACTGAAATCAAAATCGGTTGATCTTAGAGGATTTTCTGGCCTTATGCGGAATTTTGCCATGAGATTCTGCGCATAGTTTGCACATCTAGGATCTGATGGTGAAGAAGGAGGGGTAGATTGTTTTTGAGGGGCGCCAAATATATTTCGTTTGATCAATTCGACTGCTTTCTTGCAGTATTCTATTCCCGTGCCCTTTACTCGGTCATGTGTCGATGATATGAATTCGTCTATTGCCAATTCGTTCTTTTGAAGAAAAGGGTGAACATAGGCTAAATAGATAAACTTTGCGCCTTGTGTTTGTGGCAAAATGAGATAGAGAAGGCATGCAAGACGTATCCATGAGTAAAATGGGACCCTAAAATACGGAGGTTGTTAGTAATACTTCAATGATATTTAAAAGGATATATAATATACCAGGCAAGAATGAAAGCAGTCCATGATTCAATAAAAAGCGCACATGCTAGTACTACCCAATACATCAGCCATGGCGTGAGTGTTTCTGGGTCAGAAGTATTGAGAGCTTTGTAAGAAGCGAATACTGGGAAAAGAAAGGAGGGAACTGAACTAATTTGAAGTTAGTTTTTCTTACTTAATTTTGCTGGTATCAAAGTAAAATGTGTGCATGAGATATTGCGGGGTATTCATACGATAGGAGCCTAGCAATTATATCAAACATTTTGTTAATTTATTTTCGTAGATGAAAAGTGGTATAATATTGTAAATTTCAGCAGCTGTATCACAGTACAAATCTGCCAAGTATCTGGTCGATAATGTCCGAAAAGGGACAGAAACTGACAGGAAACGGGTTGAAGTGAGTCCGACGTTGGATTTGTGCGTTGAGCCCACCGATTTATCAAGAGAATGGAGAGGAAGAATATGGACTGGTTAAATGTCACTTGACCTTACAATCTTATAGAATGTAGACTCGTGAGATTTAGTACATAGTTGAGGGGGGATGGGGTTCTCCCAGCCAAGAAGGACGGTGTAGGGGGAGGGGGACCATACAGTCAACTTGTGACTTCTAACCCCCCTAGCCAACTAGAGCTGGAGAATAATCCAGTTCTGATTTGAATGATTATGTTACATTCACAACATGACTTGCAGCTTTTATCGCATTCCTCTAAAATCCGTCCAAATGTATAAACATTTAACACCCTATTTGCCTCTCGGCATATTAGTCACACCCAGGTTTTAGAGGCCGTCATGCTGCCCGACAAGCTCGGAATATGTATATCTTGCACGTGATGTGGTGGCTTAACGTGAATGTGGCTTAGAACATTAATCGACGATACGTCATCAAATCATTTATAAATAGGCCTGGGGAGGAACGCGCTATCGCAGATCAAGATAGTATGTGGAGTATGCCGGCTGCGGGTGGATAACAAGTCATGATTCGATAACATGATCACCCTGTGTGTACGGTTTCGATGTGGCTTACGGTAGACTAGGGAGTAAGAGCACGCCTGTAATAAGTAGCACAGAATGCCTGGTAAATCGTTTAGTCAGATGTAAGTTGTTCTGCTATCCCAAACTAAAACTCTCTATTAATACAAATACGCCAGGGAGAATACATAACATAAATAAGAGTCAATTGCAGATCTCTATCATAGTACGGACCGCCCACTTTGGATCGGACGATCCGGATACACAATCCATTACAGGGGCTTTGAGTCTATGTATTCGGATAAGCCTCCCCATGATGGTACGGGTAGGGCTACTAGTGAAAAACAGCAACCCCACATTACTCTATGAAACACAAACATGCATGACTACCAACCACTTACGTATTCCACTGAGATTTTAAGGAGAACAAAGGCTTAATACTTTTCATGGTGTCTACTACGAAGCCAGTAGTAAAATACTCTCCCAGAGCCGAGATTCAATTACGAACAAGGGTGGGATGAATTGTGCTTAGACGAATTGTACTCGGTTTTCGACTCGAAAAATAAAAAAAATAAAGAATACAAACTGGCAGCTACAGTACGAAAGCTGCTCCTACATAACAATCTCACAGCTACTTTGCGACAGCTGTCACAATTAGAATTGTTCGAGTCCCCAACCTGACAGCTCTTATCTGAAAGCTATGGCAAAAATTTTCGCTGCTGATTTTCGACAGCAGTTCGAACCTCAAACCAGGAGGGCAAGACTGAACACCTGTATGCGGTGTCCTCTAAGAGCCTGGGAGTGAAATATTTTCACAGAGCCAAGTTCAGTCAATTTTCGCAATACCGAGCATGTTGGCCCACGAGGCAATAATTCAAATTACTCCACCATGTTAAATTTTCATTCCAAAAGAGATCGAATCCTACCGGAGTCTCATCAAGTCTACAAGTACGACCTAGTATATCCTCATTCCATTGACCATACCTCTTGTCGACTCTCTCTGGCCTCAGCTGGTCACCAGATACACGCCCACGCTGATATTTACGCACGACGGAGGAAGTAAAGCGTGGCGCACAAATCTGGGAGACAGTTCTTTGAGATGGACATGAGAGGGATTAGGACAAGTCCACAAGATGATGCAATGGAAGGATATGAACTCGACGGGCGTGAAATTCCGAATTATGGCAAGAGTTTTACGAATTGATCTTTGTGCGCGTCAAGACTTCGCTTGCGAGAGTGCAGCTGACACTATAAAAATAAGCAGACGATGGAAGGTGTGGTGGTACGCCTCCTGGTAGTGTTCTCCGGTATAGTCTGAGTAGCCTGGGCTCCTACTCCACTTGGGAAGGAGATATCTTAGATCACATTTCGCGTGGAGGAAAGATAATGGATGATGAAGGCATGTCTAGATAATTCAGGGTTTTTGAGACGTCCCCTGGGTGGGCATTCACGGATGAGAGTTGACTTGGGGTGAAGAAAAAGCCACCATAGCTTCGCAGTGGTACTTGCAAATGAAATCCGAGGCATGAGTGCTCTTCTTGTAAATTGAGTCATCTAGTATATACTTCTCTGATATTGAGTCATAGCTAGATAGCTGCATACGCAATAAAAATCTGCTGCAAATAAAAAAAAGAAGCAGAAATACAGGAAGACAAGGAATACGCCCAATTAGTCTATGGGTGTATTAGAATTTAGAATGATTAGGACTGTCAGGGTTGGATGGTGCAGTGGTACGCCATCCGGGCCGTTCTCCCAAGGAGTTACTGGGTAGCTTGAACATTCACCCCATTCGAGACAGGAGAAAACTGATTCGGATCCAGCCAGACCCAGGCTCCACTCTCTCTCGCGGTTATATTGTAATTGTGGGATGATGAAAGCACACACGGATAGTCACAGGTTTTTCACGCTTTTCCCTGTGGTGGGTATGCACGGAAGAGGTTATAAGCCGAAAGGGTTAACCTCGAGTGGTATCTTCAAATGAAATCTGAGTGTTATTGTTCTAAATGTCAATTTGATTCATCCTACTTAAAGTACATATCTTCCGATAAAAACCTGCATGGTCCTCAAGGCGCCAAAAACAGGAAAAATGAATTACAAGATTACATATATAATTGGGACTATCAATAGGCCACGTTGTCGATACACACGTGACTACAAATTCTATACTTAGTTTCACTTCGGTAGTTACTTGAATCAATGCGCTCTACAACCTTTATGACTGTGGGGTCATTTTGAATTTGAAATTGAAATCTTTCACGTGACAGGAAGAACCTAACATCTATTTAGACGTGACACGGGTAGATGGGCTCTGAAAGCCCATTGCTAAATACATGACCGGCAGTGGAGCCAAAAGCGACAAAAGAAAAGAAAAAATGAACAGAATATGTCTGAGTAACGGTGCCCTGCGCCGCATCCCTATCTTCCACACCCATCTCCTCTGGGGTCAGAAACAATCTCTGGGTGGTCACCTCCCACCATGTTCATTCTTCGACAGACTGTAACATCTGCTTGTAGTTGAGAATTGAATGAGCTTCTGCCATCCATTCTCCCCTATCATTTCCCTGGCCTCAGGTGGGGCCATTTTCTCATAGCTTCTAGTTGGAAATATCGCGCAATGAAATGGGCGCAGTATTCATGGAACGAAAGTAAAAGTGAAATAGAAGAGTTTCACATTTGGATTACGGCTAGAAATGTGGGAAGTGTGCGCTACAAGTACAAGTGTAAGCGACACGTAGCGTAAGCCACAGCATAAACGAGTGTGGCGCCATCTAGGCATAGAAAACCACCCAATAACCTCCTCGCGCCCACGCCATACAGCCGTTGATATCTCCAATACGTAGCCTGAAGTGCAACCGTACTATCCATTCCAACTTCTTAAATACACACAAGATCGTGTCGGGAACCTAGACGAAATGGATGGCCCGTACGTCCACAACACTCTGTGTCTCCATTTCCAACACTTCTCCAACGTAGCAAAGCTGGTCGGCACTCTGAAAAATGCCAGGGCCTTTTTTCTCGGCCGCAAAAGCATTTCAGATCTTCATGTTCGGGGTTGAAACGTCGATGGTAGTCGGCGTAGTCCCCGTGGCCTGTTCTTGCCGCAATAAGACGATGGTACGCCCATCTTGGTAAAGCTAGTTCCGGTGGTCTTTTGCACCGCATGAATAGGTCCAGATCTTTGTATCTTTTCGGTCGATACTTCTGCCACCAATCTTCCACGAGCTCTTGGCTGCGCTGTTTAACTCACCTCCCTAATGCCGCAAAGGTTAGATATTGATCTTCTCCACTGGGCGCAGCTGAGGTTAGTGACCGGTTATTGGGAGCTCCCAAGGCTGATTTGGCCAGCTTATCGGCCTCTTCATTGCCTTGAATCCCCACATGCCCGGGTATCCAGCGTATTTCCACACGCTTATTGCGTCTCAGCGACGAAAACTTGTCCACCACCGACTGCGAGATATTAGATCTCTCTCTTTCGAGCGCCTGGGTGGCCGCTTGGTTGTCCAGAAGAATATATTGGAATATTATCGAGTAATTGATGATACTAGAATGATATGAATAATGATACCGATAATATTCGATTGATTGCTTGCTTATTGTTATTGTGTGTGTTTGTGTTTATTGTGCTACTTGAGTCTATGACTATCTAGCACATTGGGCTCCTCTCTGACCCAGGCCACACCTTGTACAGTGCTCCTATCCTCTTTTGTTACTTGAAAGATCATTGATATATTCCCCTTGATGAATAGCCATTCAGCTCAGTATTTACCCGTGGAATTCAGCCACCTTTTCCACGGAACCTTCTACCCAAAAAAATAAAAATGGTATCGATGGAAACTGCGTGCGCGGGAAGAACTCTCAAAAAACCTGCAGGCCCAGCCAGGCGAGGCCTAGACACCGGGACCACAAGAGTTGCGCATATTCATCTATATCTCCCCTCTTTGTAACAGTTCAGGTCGACTTGATCCAATCCGCCATCTCCGTATCGGGTGCTGGGTACGCTCCGGAAACTCATCGGATGGCTTTTCCTCCGTGATAAGGTTTGTTGATGAGTAGAGCTCCGACCCTACCATCTGATCTGATCGTGGTTAGCTTCATGATAATGGTGATAGGGGAATGTGTTGAGAGATGAAGACGATACAGACCGCGAAAGCGATTGGGAATCTACGTCGAAGTGAGGACGGTTTTACTCAATCTCCGCTCAGCAGACTCTGTAGTGAGAGCTGGATGTTCGTAGGGGACACCACTGACAGATGAGAGAAAAGTCACCCTGCTATCTCATAGAGTAGGAAATGCTACAGAATCCTTGATAAAACTCCTCCCAGTCTACTGAATCATAGCTCTGCAGGCTCTGCGGTGTGTTTGAGGTTCGTACTTGACACTACTGACAGGTTATGGGTTTTCGTTTTCTGTACGACGAACTGAAAGAAGCAAATTTCACGATTAGATTAGGTCCCAAATTTTAATAAAAATAGTGTACATGTGGGCTTAAATCAAATAGTAGGATTTTCGATAGATTTGGTGTATTGAAATCAAAATCGTGGTAATTGAATGTTGATACCATTACGACCATATCCTGCTGTATCTCGCCCTCGCCTGTTGTTTGCGTGAATTTTCGTACTGTGCGCATTTACCTCTAGTATTAGGAAGTATCTTTCATTTCCGTACGAATGTCATTCTGGTGTTTCATCCAACATTGCTTGAATTTCTCGAGCTACATAATTCACATTAATCAAAAAAACAAAACCAGTTTGGGTGTATTTCCTGCTTGCACTGATGTGAAAGTGAAAATTTACCTCAGTTTTACACACTCTCCAGTCTCTTTTTTCATAGAAACACTCATTCATCTTGACATTTTCCTCTAAAAATCATTGTCTAACATGAAAGCGTGTGAATATAATCTAGCACTCACCAGCGCAGCCGGTGCTTATGATGCGTTTATCCCTGCCAAACAGTTTCAGTCATGTCCCACTTTGTGTGGGAATGGATTCGCACCAATCGTCCGGTTCATCATCTTCAACTACAGCTTGATCTCGGGTATCACGGTTTACTTTGGGTGGTGGTGTAAGCATCTTTACTGAGGAAGGAAAGTTAAAATTTTCTAGACCACAAGGTTGACTTCTCGGTTCTAAAGAAACAGGCGTTGTCGTCATGAGTCATCGCCGGATTAATGTGCTTGTATATTCAGGTACTTCATATCAATGTTAACAGCCACTTATACCTGACGCCACTAGGAAATGGAACAACTTTTGAATCCGTTCGCCAGTGCCTTTACAGCTTGCAGCGCCTCCTTCACCCAAATTATGCTGTCTTCTCCGTAACAGAACGTATGATTCTCCACGAACCATGGACAACATCATGTGCCCTTCTTGTCCTACCAGGAGGTGCTGATACAGCTTACTGCAGTTCTCTGAATGGAAATGGAAATAGGATAATTGATCAGTACGTGCGCCGGGGAGGTGCTTATCTTGGATGTTGCGCTGGTGGCTACTATGGGAGCTCACGCTGTGAATTTGAGATCGGAAACAAACTCATGGAAGTAATCGGTAACCGGGAACTCTCGTTCTTTCCTGGAACCTGTCGCGGATGTGCATTCAAAGGTTTTGTGTACAACAGTGAAGCAGGAGCTAAAGCAGTCGAATTGAAAGTACTCGGAGAATCATTCAACAAAACAACTAAGCGACAGAATTTCAGATGTTATTACAACGGTGGAGGTGTGTTTGTCGACGCGGGATTGAAAGAAGACAGCAACTTGAAGGTTCTTGCTAGCTATGTTGACCCTTTAAGTGTTGATGGGGGAGATGGCTCGGCCGCTGTGATCTATCATAGAGTTGGAGAAGGCAGGGTAATTTTGACTGGACCACATCTGGAGTAAGCTTTAAGCACAAAAACTGAAGTATCATTGTTAATTCCTGTCTAGATTCTCTCCTGTCAACTTGTCCCGCCAAAAGAACGGTCCAGCATATGAGAAGTTAGTGGATAGCTTATTGGAACATGATAACTTAAGAATTGCATTCTTGAGTGATTGTCTGGAGATGTTAGGCTTAAGAACAGGGGAACAAAAGAGTTCATTTCATTTACTCTCGCCCTTGCACATCTCTTCCTTACAGTGTGAACTTATTCCACATTTACTATTAACATGGAAACCGATTATTATGGAAAGGAACGGCCAGTCATATATTGAAGGAGATAATGACACTTTTCATATCGAAAAATATAACAACCAACAGTCCCAAAGTATCTACACTAATGAATTACCACTATCTGGCCTTCATATCCCGCAGGCAAAGTTAGAGTCCGGTCAGACAAACATGAATCAGCAAGCTCGAAATCATTGTAACTCAATGAAACAAATTATCCTTCACGAATGTAAATGGCCGAAGCTTCAAGAAACACCCCACTTCAATCATAATGAATACTACGCTAATCTTGAGATGTATCAAGCAGAAAAAGGAAAAGAAGTAGAAGATTTTGGAAAATATCTCATATATGCAGATGTGGTAGATAGTACTAATACAATGCTTGAGAAGTAGTGGGTCCTAGTTATCATTAATACCTTGCTAATTAGGTGCAGGAATATGAAGCTGGTCTCTCATACTCCTAGTGGGCTAACATTTATAGCCACAACACAATTAGAGGGTCGCGGACGTGGCTCAAATGTATGGATTTCACCGACAGGCTCACTGGCTATGTCTGTCTGTATTAGGCATCCCATGTCGCTCAGTAATCTAGCACCCATCATATTCATTCAGTATATCGCCAGCATGGCAATAATTGAGGGAATTCAATCATACGGAAATGGATGTGAGAAAATCCCCGTCAAACTTAAATGGCCGAACGATATTTGTAAGTCCTAGTAACCCATAAGTGCGGATTAATTGAAAGACTCTATTCTGATTGAAGTGTATCCTAATCTTTAGATGCTGCTGACTCTAGCCGCCTTGATTCTAACAAATACATTAAAATTGGTGGTGTTCTAGCTAAATCTTCTTACATGAACGGCGTATTTGACATTGTAGTCGGCATTGGACTTAACATAGAGCCGACAGCACCAACAACATCGCTTAATTCACTCTGTCCCTCTGATATGCCGCCATTTACTCTCGAACGCCTATTGCCTCGTATCTTGACCTGTTTTGAGTCACTCTACCGGCGATTTTGTCGAAATGGTTTCGATCACACGTTCGAGAAGCTTTACTACGGCTATTGGCTTCATACGAACCAAGTAGTAACACTAGCAGATGAAAACAGTACTCGGGCGCGAATAAAGGGTATCACACCAGATTTTGGCTTGCTCAAAGTTGAAGAGCTGGGCTGGGATGATCGCCCGACTGGAAAAATATTGACTTTACAGAGTGATTGCAATAGCTTCGATTTCTTCAAAGGGCTTCTCAAGACGAAGGCTTAGATTATTTATGCCCTACTCCGGTAGCATCTGCCATAGTTTATCAACAACAGCCATTCATTTATAGTGATATTTATGTAATCCTTTTATTAAGCCTAAAGCCCCTGTAGATAGTAGTCTAACGAAGCTATATTCTAAAGAGTTCGTGTTAGGATTTAACCGTAATTTGAGCTTAGGAGGATACTTATATGACGACTGAATGGGAAAGAGACAAAGTTGGATGAAATAGCACTACTAGTCATTGATATAATAAAACAGTTCTGCATCAGTATCGATGCAGGATCTCTGTCTGCGCACTACTACATGTAACTCATAATTCACTTGTAACTAGATTCCATGATTAATGTAGTCACGTCCGTTTCTTATCTTAGTCGCGGGGGTTTACTAAAACACAAGGCTAAAACAACATTTGGATAATATTGTCAAGTTGAGACATTGGCATGTACCTCATCAATCCCCAAATTTTTGTCATACCAAGTTTGATTCCTGCATATAGATATAGTATCTCCTACCTCCAGAGATCTTCAGCTCATTGTATTAACTGAATATCTATGAAGGCAGTATTCATAGCTCCTCTCGTCAACTCCACAGCTTTACATTTATAGCCCCGTTCACTTGATCCTGTGCTCGAATACTATTCTTCCTTCCTCTCCAACAGCCCGAAATCCCTCTCGAACTTTAACCTCACAACAGTCATAAGGCCGGGGTAATGTCATAGCATAGTGACTCCTAGCGATACTAGGCTTGGTGGCAAGTATTAGGCCTAGAGGAAAGTCATCAGTCAACAGATTCACCGAACAGTTTAAATATTAAAAATAACTTTTGGAAGAAACTAGAGATCAAATTTTTACTAATTGTACGAATATTGACGTAATTTTATCATTAAAATTTTTATTGTTGAGAAATAAGTCTAATGCATTGCAATTCCAGGATCCTCATGACCCTTATTATGGGTCTGAGTTGTCATCATTAGCCAGGAGTTAGAAGAACCGGAGAGCAAGATACCCTGTACAATTAGCTTGTTTATCACGTGGTTATTGGTTTGTTTTGTTAGCGTGCACGGACCCGCACTCAAGATGTAAATCTCGAGTGTTGGATCCTTTTTCATGGAAAACTATTTTATATACCTCCAACGAGTTGACTTCACAGACAAGTCTATCTTCCATATTTTATATAAGAACTCCTTAAAGTGATCATTACACAATATAAGGACTAAGGTTTTAACAGGTTATGACCACCGGTGCCCAGACTTTTCTCAAGTAGCTCTAACGAACGAGGGTGCTAAAGAAATCAACAACGATTGGAGTAGCGCAAACGAACGAGAACGCGAAAGACGCGAAAGACACGAACGTTTACAAACGAAAGAGCGCCAACGGACGAGAGCGCTAAAGATTACGAAAGAAAGTAATTCTATTAAACGAAGAAAAAGAGGAGGAAATAAATTACCACTGACAATGGGATCAGACTACGAGAAACGTGAGGCACTCATACTCTCTCGTCAAAATCATGATAAATGGTTCCGCAAGGTAGAATTTAAGTCAAAGTCAAAAGGTTACTTCTACGTGACCCACACGACTAAAGCAAACTTTGCTTGGATAAAGCGAGAGGGAGGCTCTTCCATTCAGCCCAAAGATGAAGCCGAATGTTCTAGTACCATGTCATCAAAAAGAAAAGAAAATGAAAAAAGAGATCCATTGGAGTAAATGACGTCAAAATTTGAGAGATTAGGGGGATCTTGGAACAATGATAAATTAAAGATATTCGAACAAGACACCGCAAAGTTCTCTTCTTATATCTCAGATCTCCTCAGCGACGACGATCAATCTGTTTTTGACGAGTTTGACAGCGCGATTGATGTCTGGAATTTTTTAAAGGACAAATACAACAAGAACAGTGAATCTACCGCCTCAAATTTTATGTCTAAGATCCAAAGCTTCCCCAACCAGTTTGAAGTGGAAGAGAAAGGTATTCACAACGCTTGGGAAACTTTAAAAGGTTACAGAAGGAAACTTATCGCCGCAGATGAGTCCTTCAGGTTCGCCTACTCAGTCAAAATACTCTTTCTTATTCTAGGGAAGACCCTGCCATCTAAATACTCCTCAATTCTTGATAGTTTTCGCGGTAATAAATGGACTGTCGAAGAAAAATTAAATATTCTCATAGAAAAGGAGGAAGACAGCAGAGACCATGAGATTGCACACCCGGCTTTTGATAGAAGGCATCACCAGCGGTAGCGCCGAAACTCTGACATCACCATGGAAAATACCCCAGATGCTTTCGTTGAAATGCGTTGCTACAAGTGTCACGGGTCCAACCATATATCGCGCAATTGCCCTTATGCAAAAGCGGCCTTGGAATACGCCATCACACTTCGAGAGAAGGATGAAAAGAGGGCCGATAAAAAGGGGACAACAAAGCTAAGGTCAAAAAAGGCATCCAATCCAGAAAAAAAGAAGACTACCCACAAGAGAACCAGATCGACACCCAAGGGAAGGCATGGCTACGCCGCTTATGAAGAAACTTCGGATTCAACTTCTCACGATTCCACAAGCGAGGACTCGCCCGAAGAAGAATCTGAATCCGACTCAGACTTCCATAAGCCACAGAAAGTGATGCTTACAAAAGAACTTATTAGTAAGAGCACCCCAGCTGCTTGGGTACTTGACACAGGCGCTACGTCTCCAATGACTGATCAAATCCATTTGTTTAGGGGAAAACTGAAAAATATACTTCCTACCACTATACAAGTCGGGGGAGGTACATTAACATCGAGTAATCGGGGAACTGTAGTAGTCAAATGTGCCGATGGTTCATGGGGGATAGCAAAAAATGTCTTCTATGTACCTAATCTTGGCGTAAATCTTCTCTCAGCAAAACGGCTCTGTAGAACTGGAATGGAAGGCCACTTTGACGAAAAGAATGTTTGGATCAAGGATGAAAATAAAACAATGATTCATGCAGTTCAAACTGACGGTCTCTACATTGTGAAACATATCGCAACTGAACTCAGAGGAAAGTCCTTGGACACAAGGGTAATAAAACAAGTAGCATGCCCCGCGACCCATAGAGCGCCTGACAATAACCTCCCAGCCACACACCGTAAAACCAGCTTGAATTATTACCGTGATACCTCTATAAAATGCAGAGATAACCCTGATTTCTCAGACAAAGACCCTGACCAATCTGATGATGACCCAGCCGAGACGAAAGAAGAAAGAGCACGTTAGCGATTAATGCATCGTCGATTTGGTCATTACGGCCCAAATATTATTAGTAAACTTCACAAAACTTCGAAAATTGATCGAGTTCAAATACCTATACCCGAAAAGAGAATTTGTAAGTCTTGTAAGATTGGAAAAATGAGAAATAAAATTAGCAACACTCTTGCTCAGCACAAGACAGAACCATTGGAACTCATTTCTTTTGATGTAGCTGGCCCATTCCCTAAGTCTCTTCGCGGAAATAGATACTTCCTGCAGGTCATTGACAACTGGACTCGTAGAACTTGGTCTATCCCTATGAAGACAAAAGACCAAGCTATATCTGAATTAAGAAAATTAAGGGTTAGAGAAGAACGACAGACGGGAAGGAAACTGAAATCGACCAGATCCGATAACGCAGCAGAACTCAAACACGTAATGTTGCAATGGGAACGAGAAGATGGAGTTGTTGCAAACTTTACAGTCATCGCATCAAAATGGCCCCGCTGAACGTAGTATTCAAACTGCTGAGATGACCATCAGGACAATGATTGATGATGCAGAATTACCTATAGAATTTTGGGACGAAGCAGTTGAATACGACTCATACATCCGAAACAGACTTCCCCTTGGACCTATTATTGATGGAAGCCCTTAATCTCCACTTGAAGCCTATACGGGAGTAAGGCCAAACATCGAGCACATACGACCTTGGGGCTACAAAGCTTATGGGTACGTCAATCCAAAAACACTAGAAGCTAAAGGAAGACACGACAAATTGGTTGTACGGGGAAGAGAGGGTGTCTTCATTGGTTTTTCCGAGAACACCGAAAAACACACAAAAATCTACGCCCCAGACCTAGGTCGAGTAGAGCGAGTAAATGCTGTATTAATAGACGAAAAAGTAAAGGGAGGAATGATCAACTTGAGGCTAAGAGAGAGCATCGTCACATCTCAAGGAACCACTAACCAATTACCTCTGAGAAATAATAGAGGTCGCCCCAGCAAAGATAACGATAAATCGGGGGCTAAAATATTCGAAGATGTGATGATCGATGTGCCACCTTCTCCAGTATTAACTCCACTACCAGCTCCGTCACCAGCTACGATTCCATCTCCAATACCGTCTCCAATACCGGACCCGGCAACGGAAGCAGCCCCAGTATCCAATCCAAAGCCAGCACTTACTACGGCATCTCCTTCACCTTCTCCTACGACACATACTTCAGAACCTACCGGAACGTCCAATAAAACGCCCAATAAAGAAAAATGGAAACGAAAGAAATCCCAGAAGAGAAAAGAAAATAAATTGTCAGTACCACCATCAGGGACTATAGTTGAAGAAGATAATCATGGTGACACTGGTCCAATCTTAAGCGAGACCAACGACGCCATCCAAGGCGATAAAGACGACCAGATCAAAATTGATTCGAATAGGAACAGTACCATCGAAGCAAGCCAAGATTCAGAACCATCCCAGACCCCAGAGCGAAATTTCGAATCAATGAATTTACCATCAGTCCCTGAGCCTAGATATTTCTTTCGGAAAAGGCGTAAAAGTAATACAGATTATTACGACGAGGACAAACAAATTAAAAGAATACGAAGAGCGTTACTAGCAAAAATGTTCTCTGATGTGGAAGAACATGAAAATATTGAAAGAGCAACCGAAAGTTCATTCTCAGCGAGACATACCTTTTCAGTTACTCCTAACGACCGCAAGCTTAAAGCTTCCATCATACAGGCTTTCTACGCGATTTTCACCAATCAATCAGATGTGAATAAGGAATATGCACTCCCCACGAAAGTTATAAACGGTACTCCGATCCCACGTACGTATAAGGAAGCCACAAATGACAAGATTCACGGCCCATCGTGGAAAAGAGCTATACTAAATGAAATCGATGCACTAGTTTCAAATGGAACATGGGAAGAACATATTCTGCCGGACGGGGCAAACACAGTCTCGATAAAATGGGTTTTTACAATCAAATTAAAGAAGGATGGGTCTGTAGAACGCTACAAGGCCCGCTTAGTAGCAAGAGGCTTTAGTCAACAATATGGAGTCGACTACACCGAGACGTTTGCACCTACTGTTAGGATGGACACTTTTCGCCTATTTCTAGCAGTGGTGGCTAGATACGACTTGAAGTGCCACCATTACGACATAAAAAACGCCTTCACGGGATCCACATTGCAAGAAGAAATATATCTTAAGCCACCAGAAGGAGTAGAAGTTTCAAAAGGAAAAGTACTTAAAGCCCTTCGCAGCCTTTACGGACTTAAACAAGCCGGTAGAGACTGGAATCTACTCCTGAAAAGCTTCGTCGTATCAATTGGGTTCACACAAAGTCTTGCGGACCCATGTCTCTACCTCCATCACAAAAGAAATATTTGGATTCTCGTGTACGTTAATGACATCGCCGCAGCAGCAAATGATGACAGTAAACTTAATTGGTTTTTCAAAGCGCTCTCTCAACGATTTAATGCCAAAAATCTGGGGGAGATTGAGAAGATTCTTGGCATAAGAATTACAAGAGACCAAAAAAATCGCACCATTTACCTTGACCAAGAACAGTACCTGTCCGCAGCTCTTGATCAATTCGGCATAACGCATGCAAAACACATGAGCAAGAAGATCCCTGCAGCAGACTACGAAAACCTTCGCCCAGCAAACGGATCAGATGAACGAATCAACGCAACTGAATATCAGAGAGTAATTGGGAAATTAATGAATGCAATGGTATTAACTAGACCTGATATCGCTTTTGTTGTTAGTCGACTATCCCAATTCATGAAAGACCCCGCAGTGCACCACGGAATAGCTCTCAAGAGCCTCATGCGATACCTACGTTCAACAGTCAAACAGAGACTCCGATTCGGACCAGGGGGAGCATATTCACAGCAATTTGCCGTTTACACTGACGCGGATTGGGCGACAGATAAGATGGACCGGAAGAGTATCTCCGGGGGAGTCTGCAAGTACTATGGTGGACCCATTTCTTGGTCCTCGAAAAAACAAAACTCTGTTGCAACGTCAAGCGCCGAAGCCGAATACATTTCACAAGCTATGTACGCCAAACAAGGCCAGTGGGCCGCACAGATCCTCCGCAATTTAGGAATGCCCCAAGTTATCAACGTAAACGAAATGACAGTACAAATGTATGGAGATAACCAAGGAGCCCTAGCACTAGTCAAGAACCCTCACCTGCACGAGAGATCAAAGCATATCGACATCTGTTTCCATTTCATTTGTGACCTGGCCGAAAAAAGGAAGCTCGTCATTGACTATGTACCCACAAGCGAGATGATAGCAGATGGACTGACAAAACCTCTTCAAAGAGTGGCATTCGAAAGATTCAAAAACCAGCTCGGACTA
The DNA here is from genome assembly GCA_905067625.1 of Blumeria graminis f. sp. triticale. Classification (NCBI taxonomy): domain Eukaryota; kingdom Fungi; phylum Ascomycota; class Leotiomycetes; order Helotiales; family Erysiphaceae; genus Blumeria; species Blumeria graminis. The sequence goes on from LR898477.1 coordinate 8,970,933, forward strand.
GTGGGAGGATATGAGTAATGGAAATTGCCTTGAGGGGGAGTGTTGAGAAATAAGTCTAATGCATTGCAATTCCAGGATCCTCATGACCCTTATTATGGGTCTGAGTTGTCATCATTAGCCAGGAGTTAGGAGAGCCGGAGAGCAAGATACCCTGTACAATTAGCTTGTTTATAGTGCCGTCTGTATGTACCAATCACGTCCCCTCTAACGACCCCAACCTTGTGCCAGTCCTGCCTCGTTCCCTAATCAGCATTTCGACTGCATTTGTCATGCGGAATTGATCTATCCAACCATGACTAAGAATCCATTGCGTAATTCTTTTAACATCACCAGGATTGTCTATCATTGCTTCGTAGGACCGGTCTTTGGCTTGTCTCCAGATCTCACCCCTACCGCTTGACCACTTAGGTCAGGACGTGGTCATATGCTTGGGATTTTGTGATTGGTAGCCACACGGACAGCATGGATTGTAGACTCCTGGTACCTTTCTTCTATGCAAATACGAATTGAGCCCGATATGCTCGCTTCGAATTTGGATTGCTAAGCTACTTTGGGCCCTTGTCAGGTTTTTATGAAAAGTAAGAGGAGTTTTCTGGAAACTTATTCTTTGACGTCCAGTATGTCGGCATTGATAGAATTTAGCTGCTTTCCAAGTTTCAGGATCTGCTGTAGCAAGTTTTTGGTATTATTATTATTTGATTTGATTTGATTTCATTTAGCCCGTTCAGGTACCCTATGGGCCCTTGCAGGAATATCTAGCTATAAAATTTACACAGGAGGAAACCAAATTCGGTAAAAACCCCCCACAACTGTCTGTCTCGTGTCTATGTGATTTCCGAGGTTTCCTATAGGAAGTGCGCTTACACTGTACGTCCAGTGTGAATACCGTCCTATCCTTTTCACGATAGCTCAATCCTTTCGCTGACTGCTGTCTCAACTTTTTCTGCAAGCCGGAACTGTTCAAGCCAGACGTTTGTAAGTATCCAATCTGTAATTCTCTTCATGTCTTCCGGGCTGTTCATCATAGCTTCGAAAGACCTATCTTTTGCCCGTTGCAGCACCTCTCCTCTTCCCTTAGCCCACTGAGGACAAGCCATGACCATATGTTTTACGTTTTGTGACGGATATCCACACTGGCACTTTGGATTTGCCACTCCAGGGACCTTTCTTCTATAAAGATAAGAGTTGAGGCCGATATGCTCACTTCTTATTTGTATTGCAATACTACTTTGGGCCCTGCTCAGGTTTCAGTGGATGTTAGATGGTGTGTTTCTGTAGGTGATTCTTTTTCTACCTGTTTTCTTGTCGGTGCTTATACTTGCTGCTGTCCAAAGTTCTGGGTCTGCTGACGCCTGATGAGAAGATAGTCGTTCTTCCTTAAAAGTATTCCATACGGTTTCCCAGTCCTGGAACGCTCCTATCTTGCCCGCTTCTTTTTGTCTACGCCTCACTTTTTCGTTCCCGCAGATTTTATTCCACTCGCTAGTGTCTCGGCTTCGATTTTTTGCGTGGCTATTTTCGCTCAGGCTATAAGCCTGCGATATTTTACTACATGCGGATAGAATCGTCTGCTTGATGGGTTGTCTTTCCGAAAGTCCGATATGTTGAGCTCTCATTTGTTTGAGGTTGATGTCAAGTGGAAGGATTGAGCATTCGTGGTCTAGAGCCCTACTGCAGGTGGAATTATATGCCCCTGTGACAAGCTTCAAGCATTTTCGTTGGATACTTGGCAATGGTTTAACAATCCTTTCTGGTATTCTACCTGTTGGCCCAGTCGCAGCCCATATTGGACACCCGTCAGTCAGGGCTGGTCTCACAATCGCGCTGTACAAAGGCTTTGATTTCTTGAATGTTGCACCCCAAGTTGATTGCGTTAATCTACTTATCGACTGTACTTGGGTGTGTGACTTTTGTACAATATGCTTTATGTGGGAGCCCCATTGAAGCTCAGGGTCGAAGTAGATTCCGAGGACTCTGAGGGAGGACTGTGGAGACGTCAGATGTCCTCGTATGTTGACAGTTGCTTCTAAATTGTGTCGCTTCCTTGCTCTTGTGAAGTGCATGAGCTGGTACTTCTATGGCGCAAACTTCACACCGTTCTTTTCTGCCCACGCCTCGCATATCCCGTGCTGTTCTTCTAACTTTCTGCAGTTCGCTTCAGTGGTACTTGACTATGTCAGTATGTTAGTATCGTCTACAAACCCCACAGCAGAAGAAGACGGAGTTTGTAGTATTGGCAGGAGCGTGCTAACAAAGAACAGAAAAAGAATCGGTGATAAAGAAGACCCTTGAGGTATTCCTGTGCTGGTGGGGATCTGATTTCCTCTGTATGTACCGAGGACTACCGAGGTGGTTCTCTCTTCTAGGAATGATTGTACAAATCTACTGATCCACCCTAGAATACCTTTCACTCTCAGATTGTGAATTAGCCTTTCGTGGGAGACATTGTCAAAGGCTCCTGATATATCAAGGCTGAGAAGGGAAGCGACCTGGCTTTTATTTCTTCCCCAAATAGTGTGTATCTGCTCCGTGATAAGTTCAACTGCTGATATCGTAGATCTTCTGGGTCGAGCTCCCATCTGCTCATCTGGGAGGAGGTTAAAGTCTTCGGCCGCCTTTGAGATCCGGTTTGCTACCAATTTTTCGAGAAGCTTACCCATTGTGTTGAGAAGCGCTATCGGTCAATATGACTTCGGTGAGTCGTATCTAGGCTTCTGTGGTTTTCGAAGGATAATTGTCTTCGATTCTTTGAATCCCTTTGGGTGATATCCGATCGAAAGACAAGCATTGAATAGCTCCGCGAGATATTTACTCAGAGTTGCCCTACATTCCTTGAGTAGTCGATTTGGAATCCCGTCTGGACCAGGAGCCTTATTGCTAGGCAGTTTTCCTAGGATTTCTTCTACTTCGGCACTGGTAATGGTGTCGGAGATATTTTCCAACTCTTTGGGGTAGAGGGTTGCTGCGATTTCCGATGTGTTTGCTACCATGGGTTTGGGGAAGAAATGTTCTGCCATGACTCGGGCTATTTCCGGAGCTTCAGTATGAACTCTTCCGTCAGTATCTTTGATATCCACTATCTGAGGTAGCCTCTGTTTCTCCTCGGGATCTTTTCTCGCCCATTTGGCAAGTTTCCAGATTTTTCCAGGGTCTCTCGTCGCCTCTACCACCGCTGCTCTCCATCCTATGGTCTTCGCTCTTTTTATTTGGGCCTTTTTCCTACTAGTGGACTTCTGGTATTCTATCCAGCTTTCTTCGGTGCCCAATTTTTTCCACTTTCTCCTTGCCTTTCGAGTTTCCTTTACTGCCTCGGAGCATTGGTTGGTCCAGTACGGCTTGGCATATCTTGATGGGTTGGCGTTGGGTATAGTGTCCCTTACTACCTTCTGGATAATTGAGGTGACCAAAGTCACCCTATGATTGATGGATTGGTGTTGTGGTTATGAGCTATGCGGAAGTCACATTGCGGAGTGATGAGGAGTGGATGATGTTATAATTTGTGGTTGACAGTGAGTAGCCTCATACAATACTATGCTGTAGGTATATGGACAGAAAGTATAAGACTAAACCTGTGTCCATTTATTGTGGGTACATCTATGAAACTATATACATGCTCGCCTAACCAGTAAACTAGTGATGTATACTGTTGCCTTGAGCCACACGCGATGCCCTAGCCTCGACTACCTCGTTGTCTCATATCATAACAATTGGCGAGAGTTAAGGTCACTATGTTTTCCTATCAGTGTTAGTAGTTCGGCATTGAGTTTCTTGTTGACTTCATCACAGTTTGCTTTTTTCCATTGACGACACGGAACCATCGCTTCTTTAAGGCTCGACTGAATTGACAGCTGCGTATGGATCGGAATGTGGTCAGAGGACGCCTCCAGCTCGTCGGCAGGTTGGTAGAATGTAACTGTGTCTTCTAGCTCTTTGGATAGGAAGACAAGATAGAGAGTACTTTCGCTTCCCCTTTTGCTCCAAGTTATTGTCCCCTCAGGAAGCACTAGCTCCATATCTTTACTTCCTAGCATTTCAATTAAGTCGTCTGTAAGTTTATGGTGGCTGAGTACCGTTTGACCTCCCCATCTGGGATGGTGTAGGTTGAAGTCTCCTACGAGGATATGTTGACCGTTCTTCGAAAGAATTTCTGGGAGATGCTTTAGGGTTCCTAGATTTTTGCTGCTATGAGAGAGGGGAGGAGGGTTGTATATGTTAGTAATGTACACCAGACCTCCGTTGGTTTGGATACTGATGGTAGTTATATCTCCATCGGCTTCCTCGGGACTCTTTTCCATCCTCCACTTGTTAACTGCGAGGTGTTTGCTTACGTATATGCATGATCTGCATTTGTTTCCTCTTGGGAACACTAGGTGGTAAGCTGGATGTTTGACTGTGGTATTTTCTGTTGGGTGACGCCATGGTTCTTGTAATGCCACCACATGGTGCTTCGTTGGATCTAACCCTTGGAGAAAGTGATGTTGTACTATATTTTTGCTTCTGTTGACGTTATACTGTATTATATTTAGCGTATTTGTGCCCTTCATTGGCTCATTGTGCACTGCGGTGCTTCGCTAATCTCTACTACATTTTCCCGTGTCACAGGCCGGGGATTCTCTTGAATTGTCGAAGGCGACATACTCCTGAGGCTTGAAGCGTTTGCTGCTGTAGCGGTCAGGTTTACTGGGGAGATGACTTTTCGTGGCCTTCCTGGCCCTCGGCGTTCGATGACTTCCCCATCGACTCCGACGACTTGTGTCCCTAGTCCTCCTGCTCTTCTTTTTCTGCTTCCTACAAACTGCCAGCCTATATCTTGACTTTCTGGCTGTTTCTCATGTGCAGTGAATCTACCTGGGTCTTGTGTCCTGTTGAGGACCGCTTTAGCTTTGGCTGAGATTCTAACTGGACAGTTAGAGTCCCATGAGTGATGGTGCCTTGCACAGTTGCTACATCTTATCTCTGGTTTACCGGAGCATTCTCTAGTATTGTGGGTGCCGGCACACTGGCCGCATTTGGAGGCGGCGATGCAGACCTTTGCAATATGGCCGTATCTCTGACAGTTAAAGCACTGCATGGCACGGAATCCTGAACGAAAGATCTCTGTTGCTTTCAGTTCATACTTCCACATTAGCCCTTTCGCAATTGCCTTATCTGCTGTTTCTGCCTGTTCGAACCAGACGATAAGAGAGCCTGCAGCTTTCTCTGGCTGCGAATATTTTTTCAGCCATGTGGCCCTCTGTACCCGTATGCCTTGTATATATACTGCGTTTGATTTTTCTAGTTCTCTAAGGTGTTCCGAATTCCCTGGGTCGAATGACCGAGGCATATCGTGTACTAGTGTTTGGTATGAAGGGTGGGCTATTTGTGCTGTAGCTGCCAGCTTCGTCGTCCACTCTTTTCTCCTCTCCATCATTTCTTTGGCTTCTTGGCCCGCGTAGTACACCTTCACCTGTCCATTTGACATCTGTCTAGCTCCGACAATTTCGTTGCTACCAATCTTCTTTACTAACTCTTCGCTGGAGAGCTTTGCGACTTCTCTCTTCTCATTTTCATCTAATATTCTTATCGTGGTACCTGCAACTTCAGGCCTGCTTGCTATCTTTGCCCACGATTGTTCTCGTCCTTGGATCGAGCCTTGGGGCTGCGCGATTAATGCTTTAATTGACTTTATTTCCTGTAAGATCTTAGCTATCTCTGTGTTTTCATTGTTAGCCTTTGGAGCTGTGTGAGTGTTCGCGTCGCGAAGTCCTTCAATTACGCGTATTGCTTCATTAATAATCTTCTTGTATGCTCTGGTTGAGAGCTCATCTCCTTCAACTGCTTTCTTGAACCTCTTTAAGGCTGTATCAGTATCTTAGGCTGTGTTCGACGTGTCGTGTCCGGCTTTCGGGGCCGTATGGGACTTTTATTATTATTATTATTATTATTATTATTATTATTATTATTATTATTATTATTATTATTATTATTATTATTATTATTATTATTATTATTATTATTATTATTATTATTATTATTATTATTATTATTATTATTATTATTATTATTATTATTATTATTATTATTATTATTATTATTATTATTATTATTATTATTATTATTATTATTATTATTATTATTATTATTATTATTATTATTATTATTATTATTATTATTATTATTATTATTATTATTATTATTATTATTATTATTATTATTATTATTATTATTATTATTATTATTATTATTATTATTATTATTATTATTATTATTATTATTATTATTATTGAATTGAATTGAATTTGATCTAGTTTAACGTCCTATGCGGTATCTATATACAGAACCATGAAGACGGTAAGCCATTTAAAATAGGGAAAAAGCTTTCAAGCAACAAAACCCATAGTTCCGCCGCGACGGCACAGCCCAGCTTAATGCTGAGGCTGTCCCTTTGTTCCATTCAATTTTGTCTCACCCCAAATGTTAACTCCTCTATCGCCCCGATCCCTATTCAGCTGAAGTTCGGAAGATTTCTTACACCATCCTGCTCTCCTCTTTTCGATGACGGAATAGTTGGAACTGCCGGTGTCATAGCCCTTAATGTGTTTAAAACTGCCGTTGAGTCTGCGATCACCTTTCGTGGACGACCTGGTCCCCTCTTCTGGGGTTCAACATTTCGATTAGTAACCAGTGTAAACCCTTGATCGTCGGTGGTCGCTGATGCTGTTTGCGACGCAATTATGGGACTGGTTTCCCTTCGAATTTCCGCCGTTCGTTCCAGAAGCTCGAAGCGGGCTTTCTGAACACTCCCCTTGTAGGCTTGAAATGTTCGACATGACGCTCTCTGCCACGAACGATGTTCCTTGCCACAGTTGACGCAAGAAACTCTTTTCCTAGGACAGTCCCGGGTTTGGTGAGCACCTGCGCACTCACCGCACCTAGCTGCCTTTCCGCATGACGCCTGCGTATGTCCCCATTGACTGCAGTTGTAGCACTGCTTTGCTTGCGCCCTCGGGGACCACACCTGCGCTGAGTATAGCATGGCATTAATGACGATGCCATGTCGAACAACTTGTTTCTGCAAGACCTCCGTGGGAAGACTCAGAACAATTGAGCCCCTTGTGCGGCCATTTGTCTTGGCCCGCTCGATCTCCTTTCCGTCGTGCATCCATCTTATTTTATTAATCTTTAGACCTGGAATTCGTACCGCTGTAGACGATTCCATCTCCCGTATCAAAGTTGTGTTGTTGGCATATTTGCCTCCTTCAATTTTCGTCCTCAACGGGACTCCGTACACTTCCACTGGAAAATCTTGCCTTAGGACCTGAAAGTCCTCTATTTCTGCCATGTTGAGAGCCACGTCTCTCTGGGTGGCCGACTGAACAAACACCTCGGTGTCATTGCTCCGCATCTGTCGCACTGCGTATGCCCCTGGAATATGTTTTTGTGCCCTCATTAGCAGCTGTGCTGGCTGCATGTCTTTTGCACCCTCGACGCGTATTCGAACCGCTGTTTTGGCCATTGGCGGTGCTGCCACCGACGCGTATGTTCTTGGGGCCGGCGGCCCAGAAATTATTGGAGCCGCGTTGCGAGCGGGCTCCGCGAGACTCTTCTTGACTGCTTCTTCAAGAGCCAACATCCTTTCTTCGATCGGAGATTTCATCGTCTGCATCTCCTTCCAAGCCTTGTTGTGTGCGTTGAAGGCCCTGACGGCCTCCGCGATGTCTTCCGTGGTGATGGTAATGCCATCGTCGTCTTCGTCTGAATAAAGTGTCCTGAGCTTTTTTAGTAATAGCCTTAGGATGTTAAGATTCTTATCTGGAGGAACTGTTGACGCTCCGCTGCCTTGAGATTGTTTGGCCATTGTCGCGATTTGCGACGCGTCGGGACCGCTGGATCCCATCGAATCGGCACCAGCACCCACCATGTTGTGGCACAGTGGATTTGGGGACGGAAATGGGGTAAGATTGATGAATAAATGCGATTTACGAAGTCAATTTGATGAAAGAGGCAGCGTGGAGTGCTGCGCAGCTTTTCGTGAAAAATGATGTTTTTTGTTATTATTCCTATTATTATTATTATTATTATTATTATTATTATTATTATTATTATTATTATTATTATTATTATTATTATTATTATTATTATTATTATTATTATTATTATTATTATTATTATTATTATTATTATTATTATTATTATTATTATTATTATTATTATTATTATTATTATTATTATTATTATTATTATTATTATTATTATTATTATTATTATTATTATTATTATTATTATTATTATTATTATTATTATTATTATTATTATTATTATTATTATTATTATTATTATTATTATTATTATTATTATTATTATTATTATTATTATTATTATTATTATTATTATTATTATTATTATTATTATTATTATCATTGAATTGAATTTGAATTTGATCTAGTTTAACGTCCTATGCGGTATCTATATACAGAACCATGAAGACGGTAAGCCATGTAAAATAGGGAAAAAGCTTTCAAGCAACAAAAAACATAGTTCCGCCGCGACGGCACAGCCCAGCTTAATGCTGAGGCTATCCCTTTGTTCCATTCAATTTTGTCTCACCCCAAATGTTAACTCCTCTATCGCCCCGATCCCTAATCAGCTGAAGTTCGGAAGATTTCTTACACCATCCTGCTCTCCCCTTTTTGATGACGGAATTGTTGGAACTGCCGGTGTCATTGCCCTTAATGTATTTAGAACTGCTGTTGAATCTGCGATCACCTTTCGTGGACGTCCTGGTCCCCTCTTCTGGGGTTCAACCTTGCGATTAGTAACCAGTGTAAATCCTTGATCGTCGGTGGTCGCTGATGCTGTTTGCGACGCAATTATGGGACTGGTTTCCCTTCGAATTTCCGCCGTTCGTTCCAGAAGCTCGAAGCGGGCTTTCTGAACACTCCCCTTGTAGGCTTGAAATGTTCGACATAACGCTCTCTGCCACGAACGATGTTCCTTGCCACAGTTGACGCAAGAAACTCTTTTCCTAGGACAGTCCCGGGTTTGGTGAGCACCTGCGCACTCACCGCACCTAGCTGCCTTTCCGCATGACGCCTGCGTATGTCCCCATTGACTGCAGTTGTAGCACTGCTTTGCCTGGGCCCTCGGGGACCACACCTGCGCTGAGTATAGCATGGCATTAATGACGATGCCATGTCGAACAACTTGTTTCTGCAAGACCTCCGTGGGAAGACTCAGAACAATTGAGCCCCTATTATTATCATTATTATTATTATTATTATTATTATTATTATTATTATTATTATTATTATTATTATTATTATTATTATTATTATTATTATTATTATTATTATTATTATTATTATTATTATTATTATTATTATTATTATTATTATTATTATTATTATTATTATTATTATTATTATTATTATTATTATTATTATTATTATTATTATATTATTATTATTATTATTATTATTATTATTATTATTATTATTATTATTATTATTATTATTATTATTATTATTATTATTATTATTATTATTATTATTATTATTATTATTATTATTATTATTATTATTATTATTATTATTATTATTATTATTATTATTATTATTATTATTATTATTATTATTATTATTATTATTATTATTATTATTATTATTATTATTATTATTATTATTATTATTATTATTATTATTATTATTATTATTATTATTATCATTATTATTATTATTTGAATTTGATTTCATTTAGCCCGATTTGGCGCCTTATGGCCCATGCAGGTGTCTACGAACTCTAATATTTATTTAGGAGGAAACCTTTATGGTAAAAACCCCCTCAACTTCTCAATTTCTATACACTTTAAGTTTGTGTTACCTTCACGAAGTGCACTAATACTGTTTTATCCAGTGCGGATATCGTCCACTCCCTTATTTGTGGCAAGAGACCAATTCTCCTTGCTGACCTCTCTCTCACTCATCTTGGCCTCGACTTCAAGCGTCAGTCGAAACTGCTCTAGCCTTCCTTCCTGCTGGATCCATCTAGTTATCCTTGCAATATCTGTGGGATTGTTCATCATGGCCTCAAATGACCGGTTCTCTGCCTTTCTCAGTATTTCTCCTCTTCCTTTGGCCCAGCTGGTGCAGGCCATGACCATATGCTTCACATTTTGGGACGGATATCCACATTGGCATCGTGAACTGTCTACTCCCGGAACTTTTCTTCTGTGTAGATAGGAATTGAACCCAATGTGTTCGCTTCTTATCTGTATAGCTATGCTGCTCTGGGCCCTGTTAAGGTGTTTATGGATACTAGAAGGTGTTCCTCTTTGGCTCATTCTTGTCTTTCCCGTTTTTTCATCTGTAAAAAGGTTTACTGCGTTCCAGATTTTGGGATCTGCTGTGGCGTTGTGGTTAGTAGTTTGCCTGGCTGTTAGCCTCGTCCAGGATCGTTCCCATTCTTTGAAAGCTGCAACCTTCCCAGCCGCTTTCTGTCCTACTTTCGTCTCTATATTCTCACATGTTTGACCCCACTCCGCAATATCCAAGGTCCTCGTGACAGCTCGTGCGTCTTGCCTTCCAGCTCGGGGTTGCTTTATCTTCCTGCATGCTGACAATATCGTACCTTGAACAGGTAGGCTTTTTGATAGTCCGGCGTGTTGGACCCTCCTCTGTTTTAGGTATATTTCCATCGGCAAGGTAGAGGTCTCATGCTCAAGTACCTTATTGCTGGTCGAGTTGTACGCTCCCGTGACGATCTTCAGGCACCTTCTTTGGATACTTCGAAGTGGCTTTATCACTCTTTCGGGAATTTTGCCGGCTATTCCGGGCTCGGCCCAAATGGGGGCTCCGTAGGTGATAGCTGGTCTCACCACTGCATTGTACACAAGTTTTGCTTTGTGGAACGTTGCACCCCAAGTTGATTGTGCCAATCTACCTAGGGCTTGGATTTGTGGTTCGACTTTGAGCTGTATGTTTTTGATGTGAGCACCCCAATTAAGTTTCGGGTCGAGGTGGATGCCTAGGACACGGAGAGAAGGTTGCGGATGGGCGATATGGCCTTGGATTTGGACTGTGGCCTGCATGTTGTGCTTCTTTCGAGCTCTTGAGAAGTGCATTAGCTGGTACTTCTCCGGAGCAAATTTTACACCATGTCGGTCAGCCCACTTTTCACAAATCCCATGGAGCCTTTCGAGATTTCGGCAATTTTCTTCTGTAGAATTGGACCAGGTCAGTATGTTAGTATCATCCACGAATCCTACAGCCGTCGAAGACGGCGACTGAAGTTCGGGAAGAAGTGTGCTGACGAAGAACAGGAAGAGAATTGGCGAAAGAGAAGAGCCTTGAGGAATCCCGGTACTGGTAGGGAATTGTTCTCCTTTGAACGAACCAAGGTTCATCGACGTAGTTCTATCCTCTAGAAACGATTCAATGAAAAGCGTCGTCCATCTTGGTATACCTTTAGCCCTCATATTGTGTATGAGTCTCTCGTGGGACACATTATCGAAAGCCCCGGATATGTCTAGGCTGAGTAGAGAAGCGACTCTCCTTTTGTTCTTTCCCCATATTGAGTGTACTTGTTCTGTAATAAGTTCCACTGCGGAGATCGTGGATCTGAATTGTCTGGCTCCCATCTGTTCGTCAGGGAGTAGATGGTGAGCTTCGGCTGCTTTCGATAATCTGTTTGCCACAAGCTTTTCGAGGACTTTTCCCAAGGTATTCAGGAGTGCGATTGGTCGATATGATTTAGGATTATCATACGACTCCTTTTGTGGCTTTCGCAGCACAATTGTGACCGACTCTTTGAACCCTTTTGGGTGGTAACCAATGGAGATGCAGGCGTTGAACAGTTTCTCGAGGACTTTGCCTAGGGTTATTCTACAGTTTTTGAGCATCCAGTTCGGAATACCATCTGGGCCAGGAGCTTTCTCGCTCGCTAGGTTTGCCATGATATCCTGGATCTCGCTTTCTGTAATAATGCTAGATACTGTGATTAGTTGGTCCGGATATCCAGTCCCTGCTATGTCTTCTAGGTTAGCTTGGATGGGCCGAGGGAAGAAATGTTGAGCCAGGATGTCCGCTTTTTTGGTGTCTTCGGTAAAGATATTTCCGTCTTTATCTTTGAAGTCGGGAAGTTGCGGAAGTCGTGACCGCTCCTCCGGACTTTTCTTAGCCCACTTGGCAAGCTTCCACAGCTTAGCTGGATCGTTAGTGGCCTCGGAAACTATAGCCCTCCATCCGATCATTTTGGCCTTTTTTATCTGGCTTTTCTTTCTGTTAGTAGCTTTCTGGTATTCCACCCAGCTTTCTTCAGATCCTAGCCTAGTCCATAATCTCCTCGCCTTTCGCGCTTCTTTCACTGCCTCACTACACTCCTTAGTCCAGTACGGTTTGGCGAAAGCTGACGGTCTGGCGCTAGGGATCGTTTCCTTGATTGTTTCCTTGATGGCCTGCATAATGGCGCTTACTCTTTGGTCGATAGATTCCGGGGAGTTTAGCTCGGGGGGATCTGTTGAAAGCCTACTTAGCTTTTGGGCGAGTCTCCTGTTAACTTCTTCCCAATCTGCTTTCTTCCATTGTGGTCGAGGTTGTTGTATTTCTCGATTTGGCGGCTCAATTTGAAGTTGGGTGCAGATTGGGATGTGATCTGATGAGGCTTCGAGGTCTAGGGCTGGCTTGCAAGTTATGACAGTACTCTCTAAGACATCTGAGACGAAGACGAGATCCAGCGTACTCTGACTTCCTCTACTCTTCCATGTGATTGTACTTTTGGGGAGTATAAGTTTTAAGTCATGCACTCCGAGAATATCGATGAAGGTGTCTGCAATCTTATGATGCCTAAGAACCGACTGTCCCCCCCAATGCGGATGGTGCACATTAAAGTCTCCGACTAGAATGTGTCCCCCCTCTTGAGTTAGAATTTGCGGGAGCCATTTGAATGTTCCTTCCTCTAGGCTGCTATGGTGTAATGGAGGTGGGTTGTACACGCTGTGAATCCAAATTTTACCAAGGTCGGTATCGAGGCTGACAGATGTGATGTCACCTTGGGATTCTTCTGGAACTTTTTCTCTTCTCCATTTACTACTAGCAAGGTTTTTGCTGATGTAGATGCATGTCCTGCCTTTGTGGCCACTTGGGAAAACTAGGTGGTAGGCAGGGTGGGTGATTGTCGTTTGTTCGGTGGGGTGCCGCCATGGTTCTTGCAGGGCCACTATGTGGTGCTTCAGTGGATTCAAGGCTTGGAGGAAATCGTGCTGCACTTTATTCTTACTCCTGTTGACGTTGTACTGTATGATTGAAAGGATTAATTTGTCCTTCATGAATCCATTTCGCTCTCAGTCTCATCTGCTTGATTTCCCCGTGTCACAGGCCGGGGTGTCATTTTTGATGGCACCTCGCTGAGATTTGCGAAGAGCCCTGCGACTGTGGGGACAGCTGATGTGATCTTTGGTGGTCTGCCTGGACGCCTAGGACCATCTATACTACCATCGGCCCCAACAAGTGGTGCAGTCATTACTGCTCTTCTTTTCCTGCTACCTGCAATCTGCCACTCGCCATCTTGATTTCTTACCGATTTTTCGTCGCTCAAGAACATTCCTGGGTCTTGGGTCCTGTTTTGGACAGCCCTATTTTTTGCAGCTGCCCTAACTGAACAGCTCTGATCCCATGTTTTGTGGCCTTTTCCACAGTTGCTGCATTTGATGTCTTGTTTTCCTGTACAGTTTCGAGTGTTGTGCTCTCCTGCACAGTGGCCACACTTCGAGTCTGCTGAGCAGATTTTCGCAATATGTCCGTACTTTTGGCAATTGAAGCATTGCATCATGCGAAAGCCACTCCTGAATAGTTCTGTTGACTTGAGCTCATATTGCCACATCAAGCCCTTTTTTATCGCCATATCTGCGTGGATAGCCTGATCAATCCACAGGATTAGTGATCCAGACTTTTTTCCTGGCTGCTGAGATTTCTTAATCCATGCGGCTCTTTGGATTACCATTCCTTGTATATAAACATGGTTGGCTTTTTGTAGCAGCTTCAGATGTTCTGCGTTTTGTGGCTCAAAGGAGAGCGGCATATCATGCATGAGAACTTGGTAAACAGGGCCGGCAACTTTCGCGGAAGCAGCCAATTTCGATGTCCAGTCCTTGTGATGCTCCATAAATTCTTTTGTTCCTTCACCGGCGAAGTATACCTTTACTTGGCCATTCGTCATTTGTCTAGCACCTATTATTTGTTGTACTCCGATTTTCTTGACTAATTCTTCGCTCGAGAGTTTGGCTATATCTCTCTTTTCCTGTTCATCTTGTATTCGGATAGTAGTTCCGTACGACTCTCCCTTGCTTGCGACTTTTGCCCAGGAGCGGCCTGGGGCTTGGATTTGTGGACTACTTTGGGTTATGGAGGCTTTGATATCCTTTATCTCCTGTAGTATCTTAGCCATTGCAGAATTATCGTTACTATGGCCAGTCTGAGCGGGTATGGGGGGGGAGACTTTCGCTTTCTGAAGGCTCTCGATTAACTGTATAGCCTCTTCAATTATTCTCCTGTACGCTCTACTGGAGAGCTCTTCGCCTTTCGTTGCGTCCTTGAATCTTTTCAAGGACGCGTTTGTGTCTTGTTGTGCCTTTGACGCGACTCCACCACCTCTAGAACCCGCGCAAGGCGTTCCACCATTAATTCCTCTCGTAGGAATACTCGTCATCACGATTACGATAAGCTGTCAACTTTATAGATAAAAATCTGTGGGGTCGATTTTTCGGAATGTGGATGTTTTTCATATTATTATTATTATTATTATTATTATTATTATTATTATTATTATTATTATTATTATTATTATTATTATTATTATTATTATTATTATTATTATTATTATTATTATTATTATTATTATTATTATTATTATTATTATTATTATTATTATTATTATTATTATTATTATTATTATTATTATTATTATTATTGAATTGAATTGAATTTGATCTAGTTTAACGTCCTATGCGGTATCTATATACAGAACCATGAAGACGGTAAGCCATGTAAAATAGGGAAAAAGCTTTCAAGCAACAAAACCCATAGTTCCGCCGCGACGGCACAGCCCAGCTTAATGCTGAGGCTATCCCTTTGTTCCATTCAATTTTGTCTCACCCCAAATGTTAACTCCTCTATCGCCCCGATCCCTATTCAGCTGAAGTTCGGGAGATTTCTTACACCATCCTGCTCTCCCCTTTTTGATGACGGAATTGTTGGAACTGCCGGTGTCATTGCCCTTAATGTATTTAGAACTGCTGTTGAGTCTGCGATCACCTTTCGTGGACGTCCTGGTCCCCTCTTCTGGGGTTCAACCTTGCGATTAGTAACCAGTGTAAATCCTTGATCGTCGGTGGTCGCTGATGCTGTTTGCGACGCAATTATGGGACTGGTTTCCCTTCGAATTTCCGCCGTTCGTTCCAGAAGCTCGAAGCGGGCTTTCTGAACACTCCCCTTGTAGGCTTGAAATGTTCGACATAACGCTCTCTGCCACGAACGATGTTCCTTGCCACAGTTGACGCAAGAAACTCTTTTCCTAGGACAGTCCCGGGTTTGGTGAGCACCTGCGCACTCACCGCACCTAGCTGCCTTTCCGCATGACGCCTGCGTATGTCCCCATTGACTGCAGTTGTAGCACTGCTTTGCTTGAGCCCTCGGGGACCACACCTGCGCTGAGTATAGCATGGCATTAATGACGATGCCATGTCGAACAACTTGTTTCTGCAAGACCTCCGTGGGAAGACTCAGAACAATTGAGCCCCTTGTGCGGCCATTTGTCTTGGCCCGCTCGATCTCCTTTCCGTCGTGCATCCATCTTATTTTATTGATCTTTAAACCTGGAATTCGTACTGCTGTAGACGATTCCATCTCCCGTATCAAAGTTGTGTTGTTGGCATATTTGCCTCCTTCAATTTTCGTCCTCAACGGGACTCCGTACACTTCCACTGGAAAATCTTGCCTTAGGACTTGAAAGTCCTCTATTTCTGCCATGTTGAGAGCCACGTCTCTCTGGGTCGCTGACTGAACAAACACCTCGGTGTCATTGCTCCGCATCTGTCGCACTGCGTATGCCCCTGGAATATGTTTTTGTGCCCTCATTAGCAGCTGTGCTGGCTGCATGTCTTTTGCACCCTCGACGCGTATTCGAACCGCTGTTTTGGCCATTGGCGGTGCTGCCACCGACGCGTATGTTCTTGGGGCCGGCGGCCCAGAAATTATTGGAGCCGCGTTGCGAGCGGGCTCCGCGAGACTCTTCTTGACTGCTTCTTCAAGAGCCAACATCCTTTCTTCGATCGGAGATTTCATCGTCTGCATCTCCTTCCAAGCCTTGTTGTGTGCGTTGAAGGCCCTGACGGCCTCCGCGATGTCTTCCGTGGTGATGGTAATGCCATCGTCGTCTTCGTCTGAATACAGTGTCCTGAGCTTTTTTAGTAATAGCCTTAGGATGTTTAGATTCTTATCTGGAGGAACTGTTGACGCTCCGCTGCCTTGAGATTGTTTGGCCATTGTCGCGATTTGCGACGCGTCGGGACCGCTGGATCCCATCGAACCGGCACCAGCACCCACCATGTTGTGGCACAGTGGATTTGGGGACGGAAGTGGGGTAAGATTGATGAATAAATGCGATTTATGAAGTCAATTTGATGGAAGAGGCAGCGTGGAGTGCTGCGCAGCTTTTCGTGAAAAATGATGTTATTATTGTTATTATTATTATTATTATTATTATTATTATTATTATTATTATTATTATTATTATTATTATTATTATTATTATTATTATTATTATTATTATTATTATTATTATTATTATTATTATTATTATTATTATTATTATTATTATTATTATTATTATTATTATTATTATTATTATTATTATTATTATTATTATTATTATTATTATTATTATTATTATTATTATTATTATTATTATTATTATTATTATTATTATTATTATTATTATTATTATTATTATTATTATTATTATTATTATTATTATTATTATTATTATTATTATTATTATTATTATTATTATTATTATTATTATTATTATTATTTGAATTTGATTTCATTGTCCTGATTTGGCGCCTTAAGGCCCATGCAGGTGACTATAAACCTAAACTATATATTTACATGAGGGGGAAACCATTACGATAAAAAACCCCCTCCCCTTTTAAAATTTTTGTATCTGTAGTCCTTCGTTACCTACAGGAAGTGCGATTGGCCATCAGTCCCAGACAGGACTAGCTAAAATAATACTCGACCTCGCCATCCTTTCCCTGCTCTCGCGTGCTAAAAAGTGTCGACTTTGGTCTTGAGTTTGACCCCGATGGTCCAAATAATTGTGGTGGTTGTTTGACCAGGAGCTGTTAGCGCAGGCGTCCCGGCCCTCTCTTGAAGCCTTCTGGCTTTTGGTTGGTCACTAGTGTGAAACCCATGGTCGTCTGGTATGTTAGCAGTATTTAATTGAGGTAACTCCGTTAGTGTTTCGCTCTCCCTTCTTAGTTCGGCCGTTCTCTCCATGAGTCCATACCGTGCCCGCTGAACGTTGGCCTTGAATGCCGCGAAGCTTGGACACGCCCCCTTCTGCCACGATAAATAGGCCTTGCCACAGTTGCAGCAAAGTACCGACTTCTTCGGACAGTCCCTGGTCTGATGGGTGCCCGCGCACCCTCCACATTTCCTTGCCTTGTTGCAGGAAGCTTGGGTGTGCCCCCATTGGCTGCAGTTGAAGCACTGCTTGACTTGTGCCCGGGGTGACCAGAGCTGGGCCGTGTATAGCATTGAGTCCATTACAATGCCATTTCGAATCACTTCACGTTGTAGAGCCTCGGTCGGTAAGCTCGCAATAACTGATCCTCGAGTATGACCATTTTCCTTCACCCAGGTGTGCTCCTTGCCATCATAGAGCCATCTCACCCTATTGATTTGTATCCCTGGAATCCGTGCTTTTGTCTCCGTCGTCATTTTAAATATTGCCACGCTGTTGTTGGCATTCTTTCCTCCGTGAATTATTGTCCCCAGTGGGACTCCCAAGATTTCAACAGGGTAATCCTGCTTTAGGACGCAGAACTCTTTGGGCTGCGCCATCCTCAAGGCAGCGTCTCTCTGGGAGACCGACTGCACGAACACCTCAGTATCATTGCTCCTTAATTGCCTCACGGCGTATGCCCCATTGATATGTAATTTTGCCTCATTAAGCAGCTCTGCCGGCTGCATCTTGTTGGCTCCTTCTACTCGAATCCGTACTGCCGCTTTGGTGGCTGGCGGCGCGACGATCGAGGCGTACGTGGGTCGTCCTCCCATTGTTGGCGCTGGTTGTGGTGCAGTCTTGCAGACCGGCTTATCGAGACTCTCCTTTACGACCTTCTCTAAGGCCAACATTCGATCTTCCATTGGGTTAGCCGTCAGCTTTGATCGGAACATCTTGGCGTGGTCTACGAAGGCATCAAGTACCTCATCTATCTCGACCATTGGTGTCGCAGATTTATCAGTTCCTGCAATCGCCAGTCTATCTCTAACCTTGTTTAGATAGTAAGCCACGGTTTTTAGTTTCTCCAATTTCATGCCAGTAGAAGTCGCGAGAGATTCTACAAGCATTATTGCGGCTGTTCCGCTATCCGTTGGTGGTGGTGGTGGTGCCGTGAAAATTTTTCCAGCCGTGAAATCCACCTTTCCTGTCCCCCAACTCGCCATGCCGAAGCGCAATGAAAAAAATTCGAGGAATCAGGTAAGAGCGATTGATTGAGATGAATGCAATAATTAAAACGATTATATAACGTTCGTGGAACGTGGTGCCGCTTTTGACCAAATGATGATGTTTTTCTTATTATTATTATTATTATTTAACGTCGTGATAGCTCACGAAACATCCACAATTTTTTGATATTCGAGTTTTCGCATCTTCCCTTTTTCCCCCTCCCCCTCTCCCTCACTCTTGCGCTTGTCGCATTCATGAGAAAATTTTGATTGAGTCACTGGCATTTTCACCATGCCACTTGTTCGAAAAAAGCTCCCCAACGCCAAGTTGGACAACGCGAGATTCCGCCCGAGGGCTC
Source organism: Blumeria graminis f. sp. triticale (assembly GCA_905067625.1). Taxonomy (NCBI): domain Eukaryota; kingdom Fungi; phylum Ascomycota; class Leotiomycetes; order Helotiales; family Erysiphaceae; genus Blumeria; species Blumeria graminis. Next base: position 8,989,996 of record LR898477.1, read on the forward strand.
TCGAAAAATTATCTGGCCTTGCCCATTCTATAAAATACATAGAGATGGATCATGCCGTTTCAAAAGGGAAGGAAATGTCCCTTCCCGCCGTCGCTGAGCCCGATCCTGACATTATCGGGTTAATTGAATGAATGAAGATTTATTCGTGACGGGCACAAGCTCTGTACTCAAAGAGTATGACACGGAGAAGGCGAGTCCTTCCCCGATGACTATATACGAAAATAACTCAGTTTGACATTTGGACTACTCACGTAGCGGGTGCATTCGCTGATAACACTCGAGACCTTGGGGCTAGGGACTTTCACCCTTCCCTCAACCGTTAATTTCCACCAAAGGGAAAACAAGAAAAATCTTTGGCTACCCTAACATGCCTTTGTCATCACGTATATAGCTACCGCGCGAGATATGCCCTCACAGTCCTCCTTTTCTCTTCTGAGGTAGGTTTCAAGTCTACCCAGACTTTAATTCAGGGAGATGACGATCAGGAGGCGGACCAAAACACCTTCCATCGTTGCCTGTTTTCAGAGTGTCGGTTGCACTATCCTAAATCATTGCCTCTGCGCCCACAGATATCCTTAAGTCAAAAATGTTATGATGGAAGTTGTATAGAGAAGCTTAAGCTGTTGGGCTTGTATTAAAATCACCTAGTGAAGCGAGTTGGGAGATTGTAGAGTCTGAAAACTATAGTGGAGAGTTGTTGATTAAACCCACTTAGTATCAGAGCGCTATTTAAACTAATTACTACAGCTAAGCAAAGGACACGATTCACTTGTTTATGCTAAATAATTGGGATGCTGGTCAATATATGAGTAGTTATGAATGTGGCTAGTAATAATAGAACCTTACTACGTTCCGTATTAATGCGACTCTTCATTGCCAAGTAGCGCTAATTTCAATAAAAAATACCCGAGAAATGTGCGTCCCAGCATGCCCATTTGTGACCCTTTAATCGGTCGTCCCACGTCTTAGCTGCTTGTCCTCCCTCAGGATGTGAAGCCCCATCAGAGCAACGGTACCCCATAGACCAAGACCCGAGCTTTGTAGACTATGACTTTATTTCCTCCTTGCGGGTATACATAGCATCGTAAATATGTAGTGGGAGATGGCCGGTTTTTGATGAGGCAAATGCCCGATAGCAATTGGAGTAACGCCATTATTGGTATTTGAGGTGAGGTGGTGTGGTAAGTTTGAGGTCGAAGACTCGCGTGAGAATGGTAGGTCGGATATTAACGATGAGTCGTCGGTTTTAGACGTGCTTGTGAGTGCTTTCGACTTCGGTTTGGATGCGATTCTTCTAGGCTATCCCAGATATGCAGAGCTGTCAGACCTGTATCAGAACCCGGTGGAATTCGTATTCCTGAATTAATGTTTCGTGATTCATGTAAATTCCATTCTTCTAACATGATCGTAACATTATTGTCAGAATAGTATGCCAAGCTGGTACCTGACATAATTTGTGATTGCTTCAGGAAAACCTTGGCGTTTTGGGTAATTTTCAGCTACAAAATGCTTGGCGTCCGTGTAACAGACGTGGTGGACTGGTATTGAGTCGGTTTAGGATTACATCTTGGCTACAACATGTTTGGATTGTATCCTGTGATGTAAGTAAGCTATTTCTAGATATTATTATCTTACGTCAGGTAGTAGATATGTGTAGATATATAAGCTGAGAGAAAGAGGAAGGAAGACAGACAGACAGACAATTATATCTTTTTATTTTACTTCAATTGAAAGCTCCTGTGCGAGCTATTCTTCCAGATACCTCTAGTCTCAATCATTACAGCTTCCGAACCAGCTCAAAAGGTTCGACAAGAGCACACTGAGCGATTACACCGGCACCACTGGTAGGTGAAGAATTCGTCTTTGCCGGCATCGGGTCAGTTGAAATTGTTGAGGAAATTCCTCAACCATCCTCCGTCCCCCACGGGATTGGGGAATCATCTTAATCTCCTCCGACTGCGTTGGAAATACAGATTCCTGCTTTTCTTTCTATCTACCAATGTGGTTGCATACATCTTGCCTGATCTATTTTTCTGAGTTCAGGCAGGAGCCCATACTTCTGATCCAATTTGACTCAATGTTTAAGTCTGCTTGAATCCCATTCTTCCCGAACAAATCTAGTCATTGGTTTGCTTCTATTTTCTATTGTATGACCCAGTATTTTGAGTCAGTGGATAATGATTATTGGTCTGGCATCTCACTCATTTCTGCGGTCGAGTCGGTTCCGGATAAACTTTCTTCCTTGTAATTCCACCGTATATATCATAATATCTATAGTGAGTGAGTGTTTATTATCCTATTGAGTCTATAACTATGTAATGACATGTAGTTCCTTTCTGCCTACAGGCCAGTAGTATCTATGCCTGGGGTAGTATACTCCCTCCTATGCCTCCTTCACGACTTCTTTCCAGCAGTAATACTCCCACAGGTCTTCATTCGAGTACACACTAAGAGGAGTCGTTATCCCGTCATTGTCTCCCCTCTCCAGCCAACGAAACGATGGCCATTTGCGGGTGTGTAGCTGCAGGGGAAAGTCTCAAAGACTACTGGTTGCGGGGCTCTCCTATGACGGTGAGGCCGGCCAGCCGGGCGTAGCAGACATGTGTATACCTAAGAGTGTTTCTCAAACTTCCTAGCCTCCTTCTTACTCCTCCCCTGATTCATGCCGTAGGACAAATCGAAGGTCGTGAAAGGATGTCAGAAAAGTCTTGGTCAAGAGTGACTGTCTTGAAGGAGCCTGGCCTAGCATCCAAAAGTCGTCACGGACATGGGGTTGTCGAGAAACTCATGTATTTCTGATGCCCTCCTAGCTAGTATATTCGGAAGTTAAGATTAGTAGGGACGACATTTTTGACGAGTCGAAATCTGCTTTTCTTAAGGGCGTATGGGTCTTTTATTTTGCTTTCGTGGGCTTTTAGTTCGCCCGGCGGTGGGTAGTACATGTTGTGATACAACGAGGGCTTCTCTGACTACCGTTGTAGCGTTTGGTACCGCATTACATTTCCTCATTCCCGGCACCATTATCGTTGTCTTGGTTGTCTTATGAGTTATCGGAAGCGTATCTTTGACGGCGGGGGAGATAACTCAGCTCAAATTTGATAAGGTGTTACTCAATCTCGGCTCTGCAGACTCTACAGTGACAGCTGGAGGTTCGTAGGGGACACCACTGACAGGTGTTGAGAATAGTCCCCCTTCCTTTAGGGAGTGCAAGGACTAATGGCTGGTTATCTGGAAGGACTTGGGCAGGTTCGTAGTCTGTCGACTTTATGCAAATGAATGAGGTTATTCCCTTTCATAAAATGCGCTAAGCTATAAATGGCGACGCGCTCATAACGCCTCGTAGATTAGCCGATGAGGTATTACAGAGTTTTGCACGTGCCGAAGATAGGACAACTTTATTTAACAATGAATAATATAACCAAAAACGTTTCTAAGCCCGTCATAAATTCAGCTCTTGTGCGTGCTGGGAGAGAGAAATCTATCAACGGACCATGTACTCGACAATTTTCTCTTGGATTCCGAGCGTACTTCCCTAAATGCAGGTCAAGACAACCAAACCTCACTAGAGTAACGCTTCGTAAACTCACATCTAATTCAACCCCGTCTATTACCAAAAAAACAGGGACATCCAGCGCGGAAAAACAGAGTTCTTCACAGGCAGATGACAACAAGCCGTCGCTCAAGAATATGGGCGATGGCCTTTCGGATGAGCTAGTCACCCAAGACGATAGCAAAGTCGATTGGACTCGATCATTTCATGGATTATCTGTAAAACCATTTTCTAAGGAATCCGCCGACATCTTAATGGCTCCCTTACCCTATGACGATGTAGAGGTGAAACCCGACGGCGTCGTCTATCTTCCAGAAATCAAATATCGTCGTATTTTAAATCGTGCGTTTGGTCCTGGGGCTTGGGGACTTGCACCACGTGGAGAGACCATAGTAACCGAGAAAAGTATTACTCGTGAATACGCACTTGTAGTGCATGGACGGTAGGCTTCTCTGCTCATATACTAGCTAGAATCAGATGGCTAATATAATGCCACATCTAGCTTAGTATCTATTGCGCGTGGTGAGCAAGATTACTTTTCCCCTGAAGGTATACCCACTGCCACCGAAGGCTGTAAATCAAATGCATTAATGCGCTGTTGTAAAGATCTTGGGATCGCCAGTGAGTTATGGGACCCTAGATTCATCAGGAAATTCCTCAGTGAAAAGGCTAAACAAGTGTGGGCTGAACATACGGTTACAAAACGTAAGAAGCAAATCTGGATGAGAAAAGATGATGAGCTCCGATACCCTTACAAACAATCATAAGCCGGTCAGTCAAGAACAGGTACACCTGATCATGAAGCTGAACCATGTATCATATCTGAAAAGTTTAATTCTATACGAGAAATAAGTAATCTTTGCTTTTTATATGCTGTTTAGAAATAATGAAACCTTTAACTGCAAAACAACTCTCTCCATACGTCGGTATCCTTGATTCACTTACATGATCTTAAGCTCATAACAGGGCTCGACCCTCACTGTCCATAAGAGCATAGTTAAAAATTGTAAAATTGGAATATAAAAAAATGTAGCTATTATCTTATATGTAGATTCTAGGAGTCCTCTATAGTCATTGACTCAGTTAGGACTATATTAAAAATCTAATCTAATCTAATCTAATCTTAAGCTCATACAGAAGCTCATTTCAAGCGTGTGAACCCTTTCGAAAATATAAAATTTTGTTACCTTTGATGGTCAACTTTTTGATTGGTAGAACATAAAAAATCGGTCCATCATATCTCAAAAATAAAGATGCCATAATTTTGACCATAAAGTCCTTGCTGGACGAGATTTCAAGTTTCTTTCTAAATCCACATAATTTTAAACCCCTCCCCACATGAACTCAGGACCTAACCTTTATCTTAGGCCATACTTTTTTTTAAATCATCGACACACTGAAATCACCTTTAAAAAGTAATTTTAGAAATTTTACCCGTTCTCACAATCCTTTCAACGGATTTTGTTCCCCTAGGAAGTCAGGGTAAACCATAAATGACAACAAAGTCCTCTTATTTTATGAAAAAATCGAGGACTTACAGGGTTTTCTGTTAAAATATGAGACGACAGGATATTCAAGGCTTGGACATCGTGTACGGCTCTAGGCCACAAAATATATCACTAATGTACTGGTTAGGCGATTATGTTTACAGTTTCATAGATTTACCTACAACAAAAGAATACAGGTTTACTCTTATACATTCTGTCCATATACCTACAGCATAGTATTGTATTAGTCTATTCACTGTCACACACTCCTCATCACTCCGCAATATGACTTCCGCATAGCTCATAACCACAACAAAGTCCTCATGGCTAATTACCCCAAACCATAGTCTCGGCACCCACAAAGGTTCCAAACTTGGAACCCCCCCGAAAATGACAGTCTCCGCACTCTATTTATAGACCTCTTCCTTCTCCTGCTCCACTTATCAGCCACCTGTTTTTCCTAGAGTTGTTTGTCCCAATAAATCATCAGTCCCACATAAACCATTACTCAAGCTTTTTATGTTATGACTTAATTCCCTTCTCACGGGAATACGTAGCTTCATAAATTTGAAGTGGTCTTTGGACGTTAATTAATGTAGCAAGCTTTTATTTGCGTTTTGTACAACGCATTTATCGGTCGTCGAGGCGAGGTGATGTGTGATAAGGTTGAGGTAGAGGTAGAGAAATCGCTTAGGAAAGATAGGTATAGCATTGATGAGAAGTCGTCAAATAGGGATAGATTTGTGTTTACTATCGAGCTCGACTCGGTTACGATTCTTCTTGGCTATCTCAGATATGCAGAGCATACCGAGCGATTACACTGGTACCACTGGAAGGTGGAGAGTTAGTCTCTGCCAGCAATCAGGAGATATTATATCCTAGCCAGTACATAGCTTTTTCTTCCTCTGAGATATCGTGAAATTACATGACATTTATAATGTTACATAGGAAGAGGATTTTAGAAAATTCGGCCGTTCCGAAGTTATCAGAATTGAGAATTGGTTCCGGAGATTGGAAGAATTATACACTAGTCTCGAGTTTGATTTAGAGATACAATAAATATGTTTAATATACAAAGAAGTGGATCATCATTTTTGCCAGAAAGCTGCGCCGCGTTCCACGCTGCCTGTATCAGCAATTTGACATCGTGATTATTAGTTTTACATCTTCATTACCCTCCTTACATCTTTTCGCTTTCCGTGCTCCAACATGGCGAGTGTGGGTGCTGGTGTGGGTAAATCCAGCGGTTTCGACGCGTCGCAAAATGGGACAATGGCCCCAACAAATAACGGCAGCAGAGCGCAGACAGCTCCAAAGGATAAGAACCTTGAGATCCTAGGGAAACTATTGAAACAGGTTAGACTCATCGTGATGGGAGAGATGGATGAGGAGGACCTACCCTCAATGGAAGACGTTAACGAGGCCGTCAAGGCCTTTGACGCGCACAAAAGGGCCTGGACGGAAATGTTCCAGAAGAAGTCTCCTATCGAGGAGAAGATGATGGCTTTAGAGGAAGTCGTAAAGAAAAGCCTCGCGGATCCCTCTCGAAAAGCTGCTCCAGCAGTGGTTTCGGGCGCGCCGACACCAAGGAGTTACGCGTCGGTCGTAGCTCCGCAAATGGCGAAAACGGCAGTCATAATAAGAATCGACGGCGCCCAAAACTTGCAGCCACAAGAGCTGCTAACAAAGGCACAACAACACATTAAAGGCGCATACGCGATTCGCCAAATGCGAAGCAACGTCGCTGAGGTTTTCGTCCAGTCGGCGTCCCAGAGAGACGTGGCGCTAAACATGCGACAACCGACGGATTTCAAAATTCTACGGCAAGATTTCCTAGTCGAGGTTGACGGTGTCCCAATACTGACACGAATTGAAGGGGGCAGAGATGCCAATAATTTTGCTATCATCAGGGAGATAGAGACGGCAACAAAGGCACGGATTCCAGGCTTAGTGATAAGTCGTATAAGGTGGTTACACGACGGAAAGGAACATCAGCGGTCAAAGAAAAATGGCCGCACTCGTGGATCAATAGTGGTAAGCCTCCCATCGGAGGCAATGCAAACGGAGGTAGTGCGACAGGGCCTTGTTATCAACGCCATGCTCTTCACCGCGCAGGTATGGTCGCCACGGGCTCAGCCAAAGCAGTGTTACAACTGCAGCCAATGGGGACACACGCAGGCGTCGTGTGGAAAGGCAGCCAGGTGCGGTGAGTGCGCTGGCACTCACCCAACTCGGGACTGTCCGAGGAAAAGGGTTTCTTGTGCCAACTGCGGCAAGGAGCACCGTTCATGGCAGAAAGCAGCGTGTCGGACCTACCAGGTCTACAAGGGAAGTGTGGAGAAGGCTCGGATGGAGCTGTTATCGAGGACGGCGGAAATATGGAACGAGAAACCTACGGTGGCGCCAATGCGAACAGTCCAAACGACTGATGATCAAGGATTCACTCTGGTCACCAGTAAAAAGGCTGAAGGAATCAAAAGAGGGCCGGGACGACCGCGCAAGGTAGTCGAAGCCCCAGTGGCACCAGCAATCCCCGCCACAACAGCACCTCCATCGGGACCAACTCTTCGAACACTTCGAAGACCAACGCCGAGTGAGGAGGTGCCTTCTCTTTTCAATTTCTCACAACGTTAGTCTGATTGAAGGGGGAGTTAATGAATTTCGAGGAAAGTTTACATAATTGCGGTTGAATGGAACGTCCTCAGCATAAAGCCGGGTCGGTTCAAAGTGGCAGGACATCGGGTTTTGTTTGTTGAAAGCTTTTTCCCTTACCAAAGCGGCTTACCGTCTTCATGGTTCTGTATATAGATACCGCATAGGACGTTAAACTAGATCAATGAATGAAATAAATAAATAAATAAATAAATAAATAAATAAATAAATAAATAAATAAATAAATAAATAAATAAATAAATAAATAAATAAATAAATAAATAAATAAATAAATAAATAAATAAATAAATAAATAAATAAATAAATAAATAAATAAATAAATAAATAAATAAATAAATAAATAAATAAATAAATAAATAAATAACAAAAAAACATCATTTTTGCCAGAAAGCTGCGCAGCCTTCCACGCTGCCCGTATCATCAATTTGACATCGTGATTCTTATTTTTACATCTTTATTACCCTCCTCTCATCTTTTCGCTTTCCGTGCTCCAACATGGCGAGTGTGGGTGCTGGTGTGGGTAAATCCAGCGGATTCGACGCGTCGCAAAATGCGACAATGGCACCAACAAATAACGGCAGCGGAGCGCAAACAGCTCCAAAGGATAAGAACCTTGAAATTTTAGGGAAACTATTAAAAAAGGTCAGACTAACCGTGATGGGAGAGGTGGATGAGGAGGACTTACCCTCAATGGAGGACGTGAACGAGGCCGTCAAGGCCTTCAACGCGCACAAAAGGGCCTGGACGGAAATGTCCCAGAAAAAGTCTCCTATCGAGGAGAGGATGATGGCGCTCGAGGAGGTTGTCAAAAAGAGCCTCGCGGATCCTGCTCGAAAAGCTGCACCAGCAGTGGTTTCGGGCGCGCCGACACAAAGGAGTTACGCGTCGGTCGTGGCTCCGCAAATGACGAAAACAGCGGTTAGGATAAGAATCGATGGCGCACAAAACTTGCAGCCACAAGAACTGCTGTCAAAGGCACAACAACACATCGAAGGCGCATTTGCAATTCGACAGATGCGTAGCAACGACACCGAGGTGTTCGTCCAGTCGGCGTCCCAGAGAGACGCGGCGCTTAATATGCGACAACCAACGGATTTTAAAATTTTGCGGCAAGACTTTCCTGTTGAGGTTTCCGGAGTCCCACTGCGGACAAGAATTGAGGGTGGCAGAGATGCCAACAACTACGCCATCATCAGGGAGATTGAGACGGCGACCAAGGCACGTATTCCAGGCCTGGTTATTAGCAGAATACGATGGCTACATGATGGAAAGGAACATCAGCGATCAAAGAAAAACGGTCGCAATCGTGGTTCAATTGTGGTAAGCCTCCCATCGGAGGCAATGCAGACGGAAGTAGTTCGACAGGGCCTTGTCATTAACGCCATGCTCTTCACCGCGCAGGTATGGTCGCCACGGGCTCAGCCAAAGCAGTGTTACAACTGCAGCCAATGGGGACACACGCAGGCGTCGTGTGGAAAGGCAGCCAGGTGCGGTGAGTGCGCTGGCACTCACCAAACTCGGGACTGTCCGAGGAAAAGAGTTTCTTGTGCCAACTGCGGCAAGGAACATCGTTCATGGCAGAAAGCAGCGTGTCGGACCTACCAGGTCTACAAGGGTAGTGTGGAGAAAGCTCGGATGGAGCTGTTATCGAGAACGGCGGAAATATGGAACGAAAAACCTACGGTGGCGCCAATGCGAACAGTCGGAACGACTGATGATCAGGGATTTACTTTGGTCACCAGTAAAAGGGCTGAAGTACTCAAAAGAGGGCCAGGACGACCGCGTAAGGTAGTCGAAGCACCAGTGGCACCAACAATCCCCGCCACAACAGCACCACCATCGGGGCCAACTCTTCGAACACTTCGAAGACCAACGCCGAGTGAGGAGGTGCCTTCCCTTTTCAATTTTTCATAACGTTAGTCTGATCGAAGGGGGAGTTAACGAATTCTGGGGAAAGTTTATAAAATTGCGGTTGAAAGGAACGTCCTCAGCATTAAGCCGGGTCGGTTCAAAGTGGCAGGACATCGGGTTTTGTTTGTTGAAAGCTTTTTCCCTTACCAAAGCGGCTTACCGTCTTCATGGTTCTGTATATAGATACCGCATAGGACGTTAAACTAGATCAATGAATGGATCAATGAATGAAATAAATAAATAAATAAATAAATAAATAAATAAATAAATAAATAAATAAATAAATAAATAAATAAATAAATAAATAAATAAATAAATAAATAAATAAATAAATAAATAAATAAACTAACCATACAAACAGCGTAAACATCTAATCACGTTATGTACATGCAATTATCCTAGCTGTATAACATGCCCATTACAACATAGATCTTTCGAAGCTATGGTAAATAACATCAAATATGTTGAATTATAAGATTTTTGGTCAAACATAATTATTCCTGTACCTGAACATAATGGAGTTATGGTTGTATTTATTACTTACTTAGGAGTGTAGAGGGTAGGGCGTATGGAAATCTTAAATGCCCTGTATTAGTAGTTCCGTATTAGCGTAGAGACGAGACTGGCAGACACATATTGATAGGAGTATAGTTGCAGCATCCTTCAATGCTGCAATTGCGAGAAACATACACAATAGATTAACTCAATAATTTATTGATTCTACTTCCAGTACTTACATACCACTCGTATAAAAGAATCTTATTCTAAAAAAATATGACTAGAATTACACAGTGGATTCAAAAGAAAGGATGGCTAGAGTAGTTTTGGATGACCGCTGAAATCGAGGCGTTTATCAGGCGAAGAGAGGAAAATGGAAATACTGGACAAGGACGGAATCTACACTGGCAATTACAGTGTGAGTGCACTTCCTAGAGGTAAGACTATAATAGCGTAGAGTCTGATCAGACAGCTAAGGGGGTTTTTATTGCGAGGTTTCCTCCTACGTAAATATTAGTGTTGGTACAACAGGGCTCACTTGTGTCAGGATCTCTTGGGACTTGGTTACTTAACTTGAACTGGAGGCGCTAAATCTCGGGCTCTTGATGGTAAAGAAAATATAACAACAATAAAGACATGGTTCTTGATTCTTGATTCTTGGGCATCTAGGGAATAGTACAAGACTGAAAGCTGAAGAGCTTTCGACATGAAGATACCTCAGCTACTTATACTACGACACTATCTGCTACAGACTACAGTAATCTAGTTCCAGCCCGATTCCTGTCGAACTCCTGAGAGTAACCTAGAATCTGATCGAAGCCCATTGAGCTGGTAAGAGTACAAAATACCATCCCGAAACATCTAGAAACTAATTGCTAGAGTAGCTTAGAATTCCATCGAAGTAACTAGAACTTGTCTAGAAGGATACCAGCCGAAGCTAGGATCAGACTCTACTTCAATACCATGAATCTATCCATGACATAGCAGTAGTGTAAGGATTCTTGAGAAATGCCTCAGGCAGGATTTATGGGTCCCTTGTTTAATCCCACTAGTCTTTATTGCTTAGCGAGGGCACCTATGTAGTTTCCATTTCCGAGACTGAGATCTTCACGCTTTGTTTTCTGTCTTTAGGAATAGTTATATTATTCTAATCAGGTCTCACTCTCGTCCTCTGCCAACTATAGTGACCTACCGTCACCTCCGGCCCCTTTATCTAGAACGACTCCCCGCTTTCCCAATTACCACTTCTCTAGAAAGCCCTCCGCGTTCCCACGAGGCGTCCTTCCTCAGTACATTGTACGCTACGCCCTCTCCGACGTCTCGAGTCTTGCGCCTAGTGAACCTGCGCCTGACAAGTAGCTATATAGTCTTAGAGCCAGAGGTTGGCAGGATAATATCTCCACCTCAGTCAATCTGTGACAACTTGGTTCAATGCCTCAAAAGTGCTATAAACAAGTGGTATCATTCTATCTATTCTCCCCTCTTCTCTTTCCTCAAGCACTAATTTCTAGAAGTTGAGGACGGAAACAAAGGAATCACGTCCTATGATCAGGGATATGATAGAGTGTTGGAAAATATACTCTGTACAATATTATATGGAAAAATATGATGAAGTAATGAAGACTTGATATTTTACAACTATGAGAACATTGGACTTAAATATACATCTAAGGGGAGAAATCCCCACTAGTCTCATGTGCCTGTCTGTCAGGAATGCCTACTGTATAATCTATGTATGTGGAGATAACTAGAATCTAGTGTTCTATGGTTCTGGTTCGGCCTTTTGGCCGAGTGGTTATGCACCTAACTCATGCATAATGTAGGATGGCAACCTCTTGCCTGGCATTCTTGTCTTGATCTTTAGCCTCTGCTCTGCTATCTACATGCCGCTTCTGACAGTCAAACCTAGTGATGACCAGCCACCTCTCATCTACCATGACGAGCCGAAATACATTACATTACGTAAATATCCAAATGTGCATGCAAAAGTAGGCACGATTAGTGCACTTGTGACATGTGTAGAGAGAGTTGATCTTGTCAGGAACCTGAGATGAAACAGATAGTGGTTGAGTCCTCAATTTGAGAGTCAAAATTTCCAACAAAGGGCAAGAAGGAAGGCAGACATTCTGGCGTTTTACAAGTGTAACAAAATGTTACAGCATTCAATAGTCATAGACTCAAATAGGATGTAAATTAAAAAAAAATTGTTACAGCAAGACTGAATCTTGAATAGGGGATTTAAAGGTTAACTGTTATGCTTCTTGGGATTGTTTGGTGTGGTACAAGGACTAAGGTATAGTGCAGGGCACTTGCACCTCTATTAGGCGCAGGTTTACTAGGCACAAGACTTGAGGCGTAAGGGATGGCATAGCGTACAATGTACTGAGTGTCATGGTTCATATCATGACTCTCCATAAAAAGGTGAAATCATGCCTAAGCAGTGGTTGGGGGTCTAGTTGTCATAGTAATACAATTGTACAGGAATAGAGAGGACTGGTTTTATTATTAATACTAGCATTGAGCTAGTCCGAGGAGACCCTTAAGTAGTCCTTGTTCACGTCTTTTGTTACGGCTTGAGTTTACAGATGATAGGTTTATGGTATCACGTGATGTGGAGTGTGGTTGAGTAAGCATTGGTCCCGGAAGCGAGCTGGTAGAGTTTTCAGCCCAGCGAGGCTGCAGACCTCTTTCTCTCCTTGTCTTTTCTTTTAGTTATCGTGCGTAGCTTTAGGTCCAAATACAAAGCAATTACTCTTTTATATTTCGAGGGAGTCTTCTAGTGTCAACCTGAGGTCGGTCGTGATATAAGAAAAGACCAATACAACCTTTGCTGAGAAGCATATTATCTGCCAGTCATTAACTGCGTCGTCGCACCTCTGCTGCACGACTTAACCAACGACTTCTTGCCTACCATTCCAAGTAGGTGCCTTCTAGTCAGTTCGCTGATTGGAGTGTCTCCGGAGCAAGCCGGAAAATTATTAAAGTTGCGTCTACCTCTGTAGCGTTCTTTCTCTGCCTCGGAACTTCGCTAACTCGATTGCCATACATAAAAAACGGTCTCCATATTCCATCTTCCACGTATGTCAACGCGTCGAAGCGCACGAGAAACTACTACGCCTGCGCGTTACGGTTTTCCTAGCAGCACTGATCTGCCTTTACAGACCACTGAGGATACACTGAAAGAAGATAGGGAAGTTGAAGAAATGTCTGACTTCACCTTAGCTCAGCAAGCGACAATAGGTCAGATCGTCGCCGCAGCGCTCGCCAATTCTCAGTCAAGCAAGTCGCCAACCACCGAGGCTCGAACGACCCCTCGCGCCCTCACGGCTGATCTTCAACCTTCGGTTGACTACTATCTGCCTGTACTTGATCCTTTGATCGCCACTGTAGAGTCACACCGAGTCAAATACCCGCGAAGTGTGTTTACCGACCATCTGGGCGACATTGGATACGATGCTTGGAAGATGGAAATGAAGCTTTTCTTCGAAGAGTTTTCGGGGAACTTCCGACAAGGGCAAGCCCAAGTTAGGGCATACTTCAAGTGTACAGGAGGAGAAGCGAAGACAATCATCCTGCAGCATATGGATCCCGACTTCGGAGGAGTATTTGATGGAGCAGAAGATGTCCTCAAAGCATTGGATCAACGTTTTTTTGACTATAATCATGTGCAAGCTGCAAAATCCAAGTACCAACAACTTATCATGGGCAACATGACATACAACGAGTTCCGCAAAAAGTTCACAAACTGTGCGAGTACTGCTAAGATTGCGCAATCCCGTTGGTTTGAGGATGTCTGTGAGAAAATCTCCCCAGCCTTGAAACGAGATGTCAGGATCGAGAAGTACAAGATGAATGGTAACTACGCGATCTTGGACGAATTCCTAGCCATCGCTGATCGCGAATCTCGCAACATCGCTTTCGAGGAGAGCCAGCTGGCCCGCAAGGCGCTTGTTATTTCTGCCGAAGATCGAGGACGTAACCGCTACGCCGGAATTCTCAAGAAGGACAATTGGCGACCGAGCTCACTTGTCGGTCCCTCGACTTCCGGCACTGGCCTTTCCAATGTCCGTCTCCGTTCTCCGTCTCCGCTCGTTTCCGCAATTGTGAGCCCTGCCCTCTCGACCCCAGCTGGTGATTGCCGACTTTGTCACAAGTCCGGGCACTGGATGCGAGACTGTCCGGATGTTCTGAGGCATCGACAGATGGAAAAGAGGATCGCAGCCCTACAGTTGGACGAGGACGAAAGATCAGAAGATCTTTCAAAAAACTGTTAAGCCGTGGTAAAGACTCCCACTACGGTAAAGGCCATGATTTGTGGAAGGACTTGGAATTTGATTATCGTTCTCTATTTGGAGGACGCCAGTTTCTGGCTAATATAGAACTAGCTAGAAATGGAAATTATATCAAAACAAGTGCACATATTGATGGTGGAGCAAATATCTTTGGTGCTATTAGTACCTCTTTGGCCTCTCAACTTCTCTCATTGTTCCGAACCTCATTTCTCACCCTTCCTAAGCCAATCGTCCCCACTGGCTATGACGGCCATTCTGGGAAACCGATCACTTCGGCCGTCCTCCTCACACTTACCATAGATAAACGCCGTATCAACTTCCCTTTCCTGGTTACGGACCTAGGTGGTACCGACATTCTTATTGGTCGAAAGTTTTTAGAACACTACGATCTCAAGCTGGACTACGCTGGATCAAAGAATCGGATACACTGGCCAGATGACATGCCAGTTATTAATTACTATGATCGTCAATTGCTTCTCTGCATTGACAAGGCACCTCGCAAGACCAACGCCGAACATCAAGCAGACGTCGCCCGACGAGACAGCCAGATGGAAGCCGCCGAGGAAGCAGAACTCTCGGGGGTGCAGCTTACCAGTGACCCCAGATCACTAATCAGTTACGCCAATGGTAAGCCACCGAGAGCCAAAAAGTTTCGCATGCAACCCCAGCCTGGAAGACCATCATGCTTCTTGAGAGAAATGCGGAACCGTCTATCTAGGATGGAGGAGTCGCTCCAGAGATCAAGTCCCTACGGTCATTCCACGAGTGATCAGAGCCATGGGCCAGAACTACCAGCCGAATTGCCCACCCAGTCTCCAAGGTCGAAACTACACAGCAAGTACTCGACCAACATTTCCATGATCTCAGCGTCATCAATGCATCGGTTCCATCTAAGAAGCCCGGCCCAAAGTTCCTGGGACTCCCATAGAAAGGAAAATTATACCTTTGTTGCTTCGGTTAACGAAATTGACATAGAGATCAAGCGAAGACAGGATGAATTAAACTTCCAAAACGAAGTTGAGATCGCGGCCCTTGATAGTAAACTATCACCTAAGATGGCTTTGGAGGCCAAATACCAATCAGACGAGGATGTGGTGAAAGACAAACTCATGTCTCAATACCAAGCTTTCCAACACCTCTTCTCTCGGAGAGCCTCAGATGAGCTCCCTTCCCATAGGCCCAATGTCGATCACAAAATCGACTTACAAGCTGGAAACAACTTGTCTATGGAGCCACTGCGCCGGATGACGGATGAACAACTCTCAGAAACCAAGCGGTATATCCTAGAGAACCTCCATAAAGGTTTCATTGCCCCTTCGAGCGCTCCGCATGCTGCACCGATCCTCTTTGTGAAGAAAGCCGACAGTAGTCTACGTCTGTGTATTGACTATCGAAAGCTCAACGAGCTAACCGCCAAGGATCCGTACCCGATTCCCTTGATCGACGAAATAATGGCACGTATTTCGAAGGCAAAGATCTTCACAAAGTTGGATATCCAACAAGCCTTCCACCGCATTAGAATGACTGAAGATTCTGAAGACTATACGACCTTCCGCACCCGATATGGCACTTACAAATATAAGGTGCTGCCCTTTGGTCTGACAAACGGACCAGCCACCTTCCAGCGCTTCATCAACGATATTCTCATGGAACATTTAGACAATTTCTGCTCAGCTTACATGGATGACATTTTAATCTACTCTAGCAATCCCGAAGAGCATGAGACCCACGTCAAAAAGATAATGCAGATTCTCATGGATCACGGGCTCCAGGCCGACATTAAAAAATCCGAGTTTCATGTTTCAAAGACAAAGTTTTTGGGGTTTATTATCGGGGTTGAAGGTATCAAAGTCGACCCTGACAAGATCTCGGTTATTCAAAACTGGGAGTACGCTGCTAACATTAGGGGTGTGCAAAGCTACTTAGGATTTTGCAATTTCTACCGATGTTTTATCAAGGATTATAGTACCATCTGTCGTCCTCTCACATGCTTAACGGGCAAGGATGTTGTATTTAAATTTGACAAAAAATGCGAAGTAGCCTGGGAAACGTTGAGATCAGCATTGAAGTCCGCCCCAATCCTCTGCCATTATGACCCAAATAAGCAAACGCGTCTAGAGACAGACTCCTCGGATGGAGTTGTCGCTGGCGTCCTCTCCCAACTGCAGGATGATGGTCTTTTTCACCCTGTGGGCTATTTCTCAAAAAAAATGATTGACGCCGAGCTCAATTACCCAATCCATGATAAGGAACTCTTGGCAATTTTCCGATCCTTCAAGCAGTACAAGCCTGAGCTATTGGGTGCCCAGAAAAACGTCCATGTGTGTACAGACCATAAGGCTTTGGAGTACTTCATGTCAACAAAGGAACTCACGGCCCGCCAAGCTCGCTGGGCAGAGTTCTTCGCCGAGTTCCATTTCACGATTATGTATCAGACAGGTATTACAAATACTCTTGCAGACACCCTCTCCCGTCGCGATCAGGAACTCACACCCATTGAGGCTAAGAAACGGGCATACCGGAACCAACAGATGATTCCGGACGACAAGATAGACCCTAAGATCTTGGAAGAACTGCGTATGGCAAAAATTGACTGCCTCAATGACGTCGACTCTTACATTCATAGAACCTCAGTGGATGCAGACAACGAGGTTGCGACTGATAATCCCGGATTAACAGTCAATGACGAAGCTACATCATCTTTGGACCACCTGATTGTTGATGGTGAGCCACCGGACCCGGCCTCTGTAGTGGCATACGACATCAATGGATACAACATTATTGATCAGGTTATTGAAGCCAATAAAACCTCCCCTGACTTGGAACCTCTTCGTGCAAAGGCTAGAGCGCACCACATGGATTATGAGCTTAACCAAGGGAAACTCTACTTCCAAGGACGCCTGGAGATACCCATAGAACCTCCAGAGCTGCGCACCGCCTTGATCCGCCACGTGCATGCCCAGCCATGTGTGGCACACGCCGGAGTCAACAAGGTCAAGTTACTGCTCGGTCAGAAGTACCACTGGTCTAGATTAGGGAATGATGTTGCTCGTTATATTGCCAACTGTAGCTGTGCCTGCCAGAAGGCCCGACGGGACAAGACACCTGGCCTATTACACCCTCTGCCAATCCCTGCTCGACCGTACCAACACCTGACAATGGACTTCACTGAGCTTCCTCTTGATGAAGTGGGTTACAACACTGCATTTGTCATCATGGACAGATTGACAAAAAAACCCCTTTTGATTCCGTGCCATAAAACGATCACAGCTAGGGAAATGGCCGGGCTATTCCTTGTGCATTGGGCACGTCACTTCGGAATGCCCGACTCTATAGTCTCCGATCGTGGACCACAGTTTGTCTCAACTTTCTGGAAAGAATACTGCCGGATCTTAGGCACTAAAGTCAAACTCACTACGGCCTATAACCCTAACGTTGACGGACAAACCGAGGTCATGAATCAGTACGTTAAGCAGAGAC
Organism: Blumeria graminis f. sp. triticale; assembly: GCA_905067625.1. Lineage (NCBI taxonomy): Eukaryota > Fungi > Ascomycota > Leotiomycetes > Helotiales > Erysiphaceae > Blumeria > Blumeria graminis. Next base: position 9,007,887 of record LR898477.1, read on the forward strand.
TACGCCCTTTTTGCACGTACTATCAAGATAATTGGAGCTCCCTATTGCCACTTATGGATATAGCACAGCTGATCTTGCCCCACAAGTCGCTCGGAAATATCAGCCCCTTCCGGGTGCTGAATGGGTACGAACCAAGAACCTCGTTCGACCTTCACAACCCTGAACCTCCCAGATCAGCTACCGAACAGCTCAGTTGTCAGAACGCCTTGGATGTCGCAAGCCGCCAGGAGAAAGCAATAGCCTTCGCTCAGTCATCCTTACAGTCGCAACAAGATAAGATGAAGAGACTGGCCGATCGTACCCGCCGCGAGGTAGATTGGGCAGTGGGGGACCTAGTAGTCATTGACACTAGGAACTGGAAGCTGGATCGTCCTTCAAGAAAACTCTCCGACAAGTGGTACGGCCCAGTCAAAGTTCTGGCGAAAGAGGGAGAGAGCGGGAGAGTCGATTTGCCAGTTCATTGGAAAATTCATCCCGTGTTTCATTCTCATTCCCTACGAAAATACATTAGTAACCCTCTACCTGGTCAATTGCGCCCTGCACAAGCGCCTATGCAAATAATAGCGAACCAGGACGAGTGGGAGATTACTAGCATTTTGGGGTCACAGGTGCAGAACAACAAACTGGAATACAGGATTCAGTGGCAAGGTGCGGACGAGGATCTGGAATGGTACCCCTGCTCGGATGCAATGACTGGCCCACACAAGATCAAAGAATTCCATACCAGTCACCCACAAGCTAAAGGACCTCCAAGGGCCCTGCCAAAATGGATAGAAGCTTACAATGCTGGAATTGACGACTACAGCAACTTGGAGGACAATAGACCAATGACCCGAACTGCGCGAACGCAGTTTTTCAAAGGGGGGGGGGTAATGTTACGGCTTGAGTTTACAGATGATAGGTTTATGGTATCACGTGATGTGGAGTGTGGTTGAGTAAGCGTTGGTCCCGGAAGCGAGCTGGTAGAGTTTTCAGCCCAGCGAGGCTGCAGACCTCTTTCTCTCCTTGTCTTTTCTTTTAGTTATCGTGCGTAGCTTTAGGTCCAAATACAAAGCAATTACTCTTTTATATTTCGAGGGAGTCTTCTAGTGTCAACCTGAGGTCGGTCGTAATATCTTTAGATGGTATGCAACGTTTTGTTAGATTTCCATATCTTGTCTCCATTCTATCTTACGTATCTTGTTTATATCTTGTCCCGTAACTTCTATCTTGTATACTCTCTCGCCCTGTATGTCAGAAGCGGCATGTAGACAGCAGAGCAGAGACAAAGATCAAGAAAAGAATGCCAGACAATAGGTTACCATTCTACGTTATGCATGAGTTAAGTGCAAAACCACTCGGCCAAAAGGCCGGACCAGAACCATAGAACACTAGACTCTACTTATCTCCACACATATAGATTATACAGTAGGCATTCCTGACACTGTAACACTGAGGATGGACGCCTTGTGGGAACACAGAGGGCTTTCTAGATGTCACAGTTCAAATATAGAAAGCGAATGGGCATTTGTATGATTGAAAGGTAAAGCTATAATTCATCTATGTAGAAGCAAACTACCTGCAAGTCTACTCTACTACTTATACACATCCAGAGGTATCTAAATCTAGCCTACACTTACAGTGGCAATGAAACTGACAAGAGGTTTGTTCTGCCACACGAGTAACGCTTCCGATACTCTTGGCACTATCCTTTACGTAGCCTCGGTGGCGATCTCGTATCAGTTTTCGTCTGCTGATAATCCTCGGAGTGATAGAGAATATAGGTTGCCTTCGATAGCCATCGAAGGCTACAGGACTTATCGGCTCACAAGCCGTCACAATCCCCCCTCTTCTAATTTTTTATTATTATTTTTTCTTTTAGCTTTTCGTCGCTGTTTTATATGGGATTCTGCTGGGCCAATAAATTTCCCAGCAGTCTCTTTCGAAGGACCGTCATGATTCTCAATTGAGCCGTATATAGCCTCAAACTTTTCTAATGCCTCCGTATCTTTAATATACTCTAGTAGCTCCCATGTTGGATCAGCCCATCCAGTCCATTTGACTAAGGCTTGCCTATATTCCCCTCTTCCACGGCGAATTGTCCTGGCTCGTATGACAGCTTCAACTTCATATTCGGATTCTTCCAGGTCGTCAATTAAAGGAGGATTTTGTGCATCATCACGTACTTGACTTGGAAGTGGGTCGTTGCCTGCTCTTTTGATTAACTCGACGTGAAATCTTTTATGTATATTACCAGGGACGTTTAATTCAACAGTTAGTGCGTCAGGGACTGCAGTAACCTCGTACTTTGCGTGTTGCCAGGCCAGCTTCTTAGAGAGCTGCGGCGTTTTTATGTGACGTAAATCTAGCCATACTTTATCTCCGACTTTAAATCTTTCAGGCTGACGACGAATTTTATTCGCGTTTTGCTCATTCCGTTGTTGGGCGGACATCATTGCGGCTTGCGCCAGGTCTTGCGCATCTCTCAATCGTTGTACATAATTAATTGCTGCCACTCGTCCTGGATGTCGAGATTTTTCAGCTTTAATTGGTGTCGGTTCCATGAGGGGGTCCAGCTCGTAGCCATGTCGCAAAAAGAAAGGACTCATTCCTCCAATCGCGGAATTTGGACGTGAGTTAAGTGCAAGTTGAGCCATTGGAAGGAGGCTCACCCAATTATCCTGTGCGTAACATGTGAATACCCGTAAGTATTTATAAATCTCTTGGTTGGCTCGTTCGCTTGCATTTGATTGTGGGTGGTACGCTGTTGTCAAGTTCTGCTTAATGCCAGTGATTTGACAAAATGTTTTCCAGAAATGGCTTGTCCAATCACTACCCCTGTCGCTTGTCAAGTAGCGAGGGAATCCATAATAGCGATAGTAACGGTCAACAAAGATATTTGCACAATTCTCCGAGGCCATTGAATCAGTACCAAAAATAAATATGTCCTTTGAAAGACGATCCGTTATGACCATCAAGTTTGTGTAGCCATCTGATGGTGGTAAATCCGTCACAAAATCAATCGTTAAATCGCTACCAATTCTTTCAGGAATGGGAAGTGATCGTAGAAATCCCGCTTTCGATTCGCGCCACACCGTTGTTCGTCCGCACACATCACAATTTCGGATAAACTGCCGTACTGATTCCCTCAACTTGGGCCAGAACCAACGACGTAGGATCATACTGACCATGTTATCCTTTCCTGGATGTCCCGACAGTTGGCTATCGTGAATACGCTGCATTATGGCCGTCTTCAGGGGCTCGTAATTAGGCACCCAAATTCTATTTTCCCTCCCTCGAAGAACTCCATCTGCTGCTACACTGCACTCTGCTATGTTGGCAGACAACTTGTACGCTAAATCTGGCGGAAATCCGCGTTCCCCTGCTTGCACTGCATCACGGGCACGTCTCCAATCTGCATCAATTTCAACACCAATCTTCCACAATGTCTGTACCTCATCATCGTCAAATAACCGGGCTGAAGATGCCTGATCAGCATATTCTTGCAGATTATCTTCACCCCCCTCGGGTCCTACAACAGCTGGAAGTACGTCCACACTAGGTAAGAGCTGAATTACGCGTCCTCTCGTCCTATCGTCACTAAATCCAGTAGGTTTGTCTTGATCTCTTCTAGACAAAGCATCCGGCCGCTCACAATTTTGTCCTGGTCGCCACTTAAATTTATACTGAAACTGTTGTAAAACATCATTATACCTAACTTGTCGCTCGTTGAGGAGACGTTTAGTAGCGAAATATTCCAAGTTCTTGTGGTCGCTTATGATAGTAAATGGTTTAGCAACTGACATCAGTTCTGGCTTCCACTCTCGCAAACAAGCTACAATTGAATGCATCTCTTTGTCGTGAATTGGATAATTTGCCTCTGCGCTTGTTAACCTCTTCGAAAAATAGGCCACTGGCCTTATGCGTCCGTGGTTGTCAGTTTGCGAAAGACAACCACCTATTGCGTAGCCCGAACTATCAGCTTCTACAATTGTTTCACGATCTGGGTCCCATTGAGCTAAAACAGGTTCTGACGCAAAAACTTTCTTTAGCTTTTCAAAGGCGTCGTTTTCTTCACGTTCCCATTTCCATCCAACATTATTCTTCGTCAAATTAGTCAAGGGCGCGGCAATATCTGAAAATCCTTCAACAAAGCAGCGGTAGAAATTAGCAAAGCCAAGAAATGACCTCACGCCTTTCACAGTTGTTGGCGCATTCCATTCTAGGATAGCCTTGACTTTCGTAGGATCAACAGCCACACCCTCACCCGCCTTCACAATAAAGCCTAGATATCTGACCTGTTTTTGTAGAAATTCACACTTGTCAATGTCGAGAAAAAGTCCAGCCTTTTCAAGTTTTCGAAGTATACTACGAACTGTCTCCCAGTGTCCTTCCTCACTACTGTCTGTGTAAGCCAGGATATCATCAACATAAGCCGTCGCATCTAGATCAAGATGCTCCCGTAGATGTTCGTTAATATATCTTTGAAAAGAGGCCGGTGCGTTAATCAGACCAAAAGGCGTAACCAACCATTCGAATAACCCTAGTCGGCAGCGAAATGCTGTCATCCATTCATCCCCTTCACGAACTCTCACGCGGTGGAAAGCCGATTTAACATCTAGCTTTGTAAAATAACGAGCCTTTGATAACTGTCGCAGGGTTTCTTTAAACAGGGGAAGTGGGTAGCGATCCGGTACTGTAATAGCGTTTAGTCCACGATAATCCACACAAAACCGTAAACCCCCATTTGGCTTCTTTGCAAAAAGTACTGGTGATGCGGCTGCCGAACTGCTGGGTCTAATCCAACCCTTGTCGAGCAGTTCTGTCAATGTTTTCCGCAAGACAAGGAGCTCTTCTCTCGACATACTGTACAAAGGTCCCCATGGAGGCTGTAGAGCCTTTCCATTTTCGTGGCGTAGATTTATGGCATGATCTAAGTTGTCCCGCGGCTGTGGCAAGTCGTTTGCTCCGTTATCGTCTGCAAAGAGATGGGCAAATTCTTTCACTGGGTCCGGTAGGCGTGCTCTAGCTTCCTCTGTCGTAAGGCATGGTTTTGTCCGTAGTGCTTTATTAATATCCTCTATTGAGGCCCTGCATACGGGAATAGTTTTGACCATTGAAGACATAAGCTCTATCGAGGCCACCCTAGGTTCCTTTACGCCTAAAAACTTCTGGCGCCAACGTTTTACGCTATAAACCGATGCACCGCATTTCCTGAGCTCTAAACGTTGCTCCTTAGAATGTATTACTGCATCCTGATCTTCCAACCATTTTTTTCCAAGAATCAGCTGGTGTGTACTGGAAGGAACTACATATAGCCAAAGTTTTTTTTGTAACATTTCCGTCAAGGTCAATTGAAATGTATGTTATATCTTTTACCATCGGTTTCCCCTTTGAAGAGTTCTCCACTGTCTGAAGAGGTCGTGGAGAAATTGACTTGCGAGGTAAACCCAGTTTTGCTACTAATGAGTCCTCAATAATCCCAGAACACAGACATCCATTGTCTATCAACGCTTGTACCATATTTACGTCGTTGATCAGCACATTAACCAGAAATGGTTTTGTGTTCATACTAAGTTCCTGGTCTTTATTCTTGGCCGCTTTCGTCGGATCATAGCTCGATGACGTGAGTGATGATATGGATGCGTGGTCACTTCTCTTCTCCCTTTTTTCTTCTAATTTCGCTTTATTTTCGGGAAGGATAGTTGCTGGCTTTTTGAACTTAGGATTTATTGCTGGGAGTAAAAAACAATCATTGGTACTGCACCCTTGTCGCTCACATCTAAAACATCTGCATTCCATTTTGAGCTTATCAATTTGATCTACTGTCTTCCATATAGCTCGTAGAGGCCTGCCGTTAGGTCCCAACGTCGCTTTCACTGGGCGAGCAACGTCTTTTTCGTGAAAAGTGCCTCCCAATGGAAGAAGAGGGCAGACTCTAGCATAGCAGCCTTGTTTTTCACACCTAAAACATCTGTTTTCTTGACGAAGTTCTTCAATTTTTGTTGCTGATTTCCATTGTGCTTTCAAATTATTGGCTCTTGGAACTTGAAACGACTGCATTTTTCCGTGGTGTTAAAGTAGTATGCTTTATCTCTCGTCGTATGTTTCGTCGTCGTATTTCTCGTCGTCGTATCTTTCGACGCAATATCTCTCGTCTTATTTCTCGTCGTCGTATCTCTCTTCGTCGTATCTTTCGACGCAATATCTCTCGTCTTATTTCTCGTCGTCGTATCTCTCGTAGTCGTGTCTCTTGACGCAATATCTCTCGTCGTATCACTAGTCGTCGTACCTTTCGTAACTGGAGATAGATGAATTATATGTCACAGTTCAAATATAGAAAGCGAATGGGCATTTGTATGATTGAAAGGTAAAGCTATAATTCATCTATGTAGAAGCAAACTACCTGCAAGTCTACTCTACTACTTATACACATCCAGAGGTATCTAAATCTAGCCTACACTTACAGTGGCAATGAAACTGACAAGAGGTTTGTTCTGCCACACGAGTAACGCTTCCGATACTCTTGGCACTATCCTTTACGTAGCCTCGGTGGCGATCTCGTATCAGTTTTCGTCTGCTGATAATCCTCGGAGTGATAGAGAATATAGGTTGCCTTCGATAGCCATCGAAGGCTACAGGACTTATCGGCTCACAAGCCGTCACACTAGAAAGGTAATTGTCAGGAACTGAGGATAGAGCAGCACCCTCATATTCTTTCCCTACACTACATCTGAATATTCTCTCATCTTAGAGCGTTTACCGAGTTACAATGGTTGCTATGGGTTACAAATAAAGTAATAGAATAGCAGCAGGCGCACCTCTTGAAGCCTTAGTTGCTCTGGTTACTATGGTGTATAAATGGGTTGGGTAGAGCCGATGTAGAGGGCCACGTCTTGTTTTCCATCTTCCATTGACCTTGTCTCTTGACCTAGTTTCTCTTGTCCCTTGTCCTCAGTTATAGCTAGAATCCTGATTTAATACCTTAGTCTGTGACAAAACTTGTCAGATATCACTCGCACTTCTGAGTTATCCATAAAACACAACCCCTGGTACCCTCGAGTTTGACAGTAATAAAGAAGAGTGTGGAAAGTCGTTCTGGATAAAATGGCCGGGGGTGACGGTAGGTCACTATCGGTGGCAAAGGACGAGTGTCAGGGCTCACAGACAGTGGGCTAAGACGAGGACGAAGATGAGGTCAAGAGAGTAATTAAATTACAAGTCAAGAAGCTACAGTCTAAACACAGCCCAAGAGCTTCCCTAAGTACCTAAGACCGGTCACTACAATCAAGGGTGCAAAGCCCATAGCTGTAACGTAGCAACTGATCAGTATCTTGACTAGTGACTGTTAATGGAATAGTAGTTTGGTAGAGTAGCGTAAGCTGTTAGGCTTGTATTTAATATCACCCAGTGAAGCGAGTTGGGAGATTTTAGAGTCTGAAGACTATAGTGGAGAGTTGTTAATTAAACCCACTTAGTATCAGAGCGCTATTTAAACTAATTACTACAGCTAAGCAAAGGATACAATTCACTAGCTTATGCTAGATAATTGGGAGACTGGTTAATGTATGAGCTGTCATGAACATCCTAGTAATATTCGAACCTTATTACATTTCGTGTTAATGCAACTTTTCAGGAACTGAGGATAGAGGTTACTGGGATACAATGGTTGCCATGGGTTACGAATTGAGTAATCGAGTAGTAGAAGGTGGACTCAATGAGGCCTAGGTTGCTCTGGTTACTATGATGTATATATGTTGGAAATTGTTTTACTTGGTATATGAAATGGGGAGCGTACACTTGCATTTGACGGCTAAGATATGATGTTTTATTGAGAGTGAATTGTAGATGACTCTATGGATATATATTCTAATTTACAGTGGAAAATACTCCCCTTTTATACCCCATGGACTCGCTTACCAGCGAATCATATGCCCATCATGCTTACTCATGCAGTGTGCCTTGCCTGAACAAATGCGCCAAACATGTCATTTAAATTGTCCATGCCTGAGGTACCTTGATGACACACTCACCCTCCATGCGCTACCTGCCAGGGCTACCTTAGCTGAGCACAACAGAAATGAAGTATAATATTATTAGTAATGATTACCTTTATTACGTAGCAAGTTCCCAATGCAATCCCTATATTCACTATCTACACACTAGTTTGGTTTCCTCAGTAAGAGTTATATGGATGTGTACAAGCGTGGCTCCACTTCTATGACGAGAGTACATAGCGTAAGTTATTGCTTCTTGTATTTTTGAAGATTTTTCGACCTGTATACTTAACTTCTATCTTTTTTGATGCTTGCAATTAACATTTGATCATACATAACCAAGTAATCAGTTCACACTTCTCTGCTTTGTCATAAGTGATCCTCTTTGTCACAGTCTAAGCCTGGGCACTTGAGCAATCTTATGGTCAGAGGTAGTTTTAATTTCAATCTATGGTGAACTACAGATTGAAGAGGATAATAACAGTTACTTTATACATAATTATTATCCCAGCCAATGCCACAGATTTCTATCAGTATATCCGTATTCCCTACTCATATCCCCTACTCGTATCACATTCTCGTGCCCCATCCCCAGACGTGTTACAGTATTATTGTTGCCACTTATAAGGCCCTCCTTGTTTCATGCTAAGCCTACGTTAGACAGCGCAGGCTACAGGCAATTACCGGCTTACAAGCTGTCACACTCTTTCTCCATCAAAAATATTGAGGAAGATATGGTTAGAAGACTGTACTGCTGGTAAATGCCTGAAGCTTATAATGTATATTGTTGTGCTGCAAAGTTCTACACCTACGATACACTCTATAGACCCTAGTTTAGACCAGCTTACAAATCAAGTCACATGTATTCTAGGGCTCAGTGACTGATACTTCAACACACCCCTTCAGTCTCAAGCCGCGACTGGGACTTCCAGGTCAGACCTACGCTAATCTATTTTTACAACTCTCAAGTTCAACATCTCAACAAATTTAGAGTGTTTCTTTTCCGAGAGTGACTTAGTTAGTCCCTCAGCTGCCATTTCATGTGTTGATATGTAGCGGGCATCTACTCTACCAGCATCGATGTGTTCACGTATAAAGTGATGCTTAATATCAATGTGTTTGGTCCGCTGATGTAGCTCAGGGTTATTTCCAAGGGCGAGGCTGCTCTGGTTGTCCGAATAGATGCGAGTCGACACTATATCCTTTCCTGAGTACTTCATCTGGGCCATTATTTGCTGAATCCATAGAACTTCTTGTATGGATGAACTATAGGCATAATATTCTGCTTCTGTAGACGATAATGAGACATTGGATTGACTTTTTGATGAAGCAGATATCACCCCTCCAGCCATAAAGAATACACTCCCGCCAGTTGATCGGCGTGTGCCCCTATCACCACCCCAATCCGAGTCACAGTAACCGTGAAGATGTGGATTCAGGCTATTTCCATCATACACAATTCCTAAGTTACTGGTGCTTTTGATATAGCGAAATATTCTATCAACACCTTTAACGTGTTGTGGAGATGGATTTGACAGGTATCTGGAGAACGCTGAGCAAGCAAAAGCTATATCTGGTCGAGTATGGATGGCTAAATATAAAAGAGAACCAACTTTAGACTGGTATTGCTTGATCTGTACTGATGTTGCAATGTCAACATTAGGAACCAGGAATTTTTCGAATCCAGCTGCCATTGGTGTATCAACAGGTCGGCAATTTTCGAGGCCAAATCTCTCAAGAATTTGGCGCACATAGGCGTCTTGAGTGAGGTAAAGTCTTTTTCGAGAGCGAGCCCTTGTGATACGAACACCAAGAAAGTAGCTAGCAGGTCCAAGATCTTCAAGCTGAAATATTTCTGCAAGCCCTTTTTTAAGTCGATTAATCTGATCAATATCTCTTCCAATGATCAGGAAATCATCAACGTAGGTAACAATAAGAATTCCTGTTGACTCACTAAGATACAGACAGTTGTCTGAAGCTAGTGGTTTAAATCCTATATCAGCCAGACAACTTCGAAGGTGCTTTTGCCATAGTCTAGGAGTTTGCTTCAAACCGTATAAAGCTTTTTCAAGCTTACATACAAACGGACGAGTTGAAGTAGTGCTCGGCTCTATCCATCCTGGTGGTACTTCGACGTAAATATCGTCATCTGTATCACTATTAAGAAAAGCTGTGACGGCATCCATCTGCTCAATCTCTAAGTCAAACTTGGCTGCTAAGGCAATGGCAATTTTCCAGGTCGTATTACGGCAAACACCTGCGTATGTTTGTGTGTAATTACATCCGTACTCCTGCTCAAATCCTCTAACAACCCAGCGTGCCTTGTACTTCAGGATTTCACCCTCTTTTCCACGTTTCGTCTTCAGAACTAGCTTACCTGATAGTACTTTCGTTCCCGTTGGTAGGCTAGATCTTCGAACAAGTGACCATGTATTTTTCTTTGCAAGTGATCTGTATTTGCAGTCAATTGCCTTCTTCCATTTCCAAGAATCTTTGCAACTCATTGCCTCTACAAGGGTCTTTGAATCGGATGTATTGTCAACGGTAAGAACAGACTGTGACGCAGCCACAAAACTAAGAAAGGCTGCTCCTTGATCTGGCACGAAGCTTTCAGCTGTGCTGCGAGTAACTCGATTTACTTTCTGGTACACCTTATTCTTACTTCCGGGCGGTCTACCTCGTGACACGGCTGTCGTAGATACTGGCAGATCATCGAAATGTTCCATAAGTAAATTTTCATCCTGTCGAGTTTCTCCATCCTCTTCATCTCCAGCCTCAGTAACCTCATTTTCCACTCTTTCAAGTTCTTTATCCTCTTGATGTCTATCAAAACTTAGGTGCTCAAAAGGGGTGAGTATATTTGGGGAGAATTCATGTTGATTGGAAGTACTTGTTTCTTCGCCACTACTTTCAACAACGTTAATTTTAGGGAGATAAGATATGGGTTCCCAGAGTTCTTCATCAGGAGGTGTAGAAGTTAGACTGCTATTCCCGTCAAACCGCACAGTCGAAGACCAAATCACCCTTCTTCGTGAGGGGATAAATATACGGTAAATGTGCTGTCCTTCATAACCGACCAAGATGCCAATTTCCGCTCGCTTGTCTAGCTTTTGGGATAGAACCCTTTTTTCAACCGGAATCCGGACGTAGACTTTGCACCCCAAAACTCTCAGATGAGATAAGTCGGATTTTTCATCAACTCCTGTGAAATGACAGTTAAACGCTTGAATAGGTGTTTCTCCGTTCAGTAATGAGGTGGCGGTTCAATTGGCTATGTAAGGTTGGGATCTCACTAACTCAGGCCAGAGGAACTTTGGAATATTCTTTTCGATGGAGACTGTGCGAACTCTGGAGATTATGATGCCAATAGATCGCTCAGCTCGTCCATCCTGCTCCGGAAAATAAGGAGTCGTGGTTTCGATGATTTGGCCCAAATCAGCAGCCAATTCCCCTAACATCTTAGGTGAGTATTCCTTCCCACAGTCTAATCTCCAGCATTTAATTACAGAATCATACTGTTGTGGTTATGAGCTGTGAGGTATATAGCAATTATGTCTCTGCTGTCCGTCAGTGGAGTTACACGGGCTCATGTGCAATGGTGAGTCGCGGAGATGGCGCGCTCACGCTGGGTTATGGCACGATGGACATTGAGTGCGTATCACTGAGGCCAAATGGATGTCAGTAGGTATCAAATGTGAACTCTTACTGACAATAGTGATCTATGAAGGTGATGCTAGATGTGCATCCCGACAATTGATAATATCATCTAATGGATGATGTGAAGTATGATATTATATGGATAGATTGATTCACTAAACTCGGCAGGTGAAGAGATTGTAGAGTACATGAACAGCGTCTGTGCACCAGCCTGTATTTTCCACCCTTTCCTAATCCAGCAGCCCATCCTCCGTTCCCCTGTCTCCTAACAACTCAAACGAGCCAGCACAACACATACTGAGTTTTCATTAAGGAATTGGAATATTTTATGGCCTCTGTTGCGCCATTCTTTTCCTTATGAAAATATCCCCATTGCAAAGACGTTGCCGCATCTGTAAACATCGTACAGTATTGTACGGCGACCCAAGAATCATCAATCAAGGTCTTCCCGACTGGATTTATAATTACAACATATGTCTGAGAGGTTTGGATAGCTCACACGATTCGCAAATACTTGAAGGAATTGTTGACGTATCAGCATCAAAAGATATTCCAGTGGTTATTTTTGCGGTTTTTTTGACATTTCTTAGACCTAGATGACCAAGTTGACGGTGCCATAGGTCGATGCTAGGTTTTGAATGATAAGCTATTATCGGGAGTGCTACAGTGACAAATGATTCATTGATGTAAAGAGAGTTATTGTAAGTGGCAAACTCAATTCCATTGGGGCCGAACATTTTACCATCTCTCATATATCCTCCTACTTTTAGTAGTTTATCGCCACTGAAAAGATTTATCGGACACTCTGGTAGGTACAAGACGTTCTTTAATTCAAAGGGGTTGTCTTCCCCATTTGATAATTTACAGTGAAGAGTGACTGTACCAAGGCCCCGCGGCTGAGCAGGTCCATTTGCTGTCGTTATCAAAGGTAGATTAGGAACTTCCTCATAGTAGTCAAACTTATCCAGGGAATTTGCAATATGTGACGAGGCACCCGTATCAGGGAGCCAACGATCGGAGTTGTTCGCGACAAAGACAGACATATTAATACAGGCGAGGCCTCCAAATCGTGGAGTGTCATTATCGGTATCATCGTCTTTTGCTTTGCTTTTACCACCGGAACTATGATAACTTTGATCCTTAAACTTTCTCCATTTTTTCTTGTGTTTATCCTCCCACTGCTTGAGAAGGTCTTTATTTTTGGGCTCTTCAAGACACTTTCCTTTTGCGTGCCGAGCTTTTGAGTTTCCACAGATCTTACACTCTATAGGCTTTGGTCTAGATTTGCTCTTATCATTATTCTTCACATAGAGAGACATTTGGCTTCCACTAGATTTGCTATCGGCTCGTGCTTCTTCCTTAATGTCATGTATTAGTTCGTTGAGAGATATTGACCTTTTTTCCCTGCAGGCCGCTCTTTGCTGTTCTGCCCAGACTGGATATGAATCCTTCAATGCTTCTAGAAAGACTAGCGGGTGCTATGATTCAGGAGGAGGGATGTTTAGGCGATTTAAGTTATCAATAGCGTTTTGGAAAGCTATAATAAATTCGTCTATTGAGGGGTAATCTGTATGCCTAAGATTTATATACTTAGCAATGGCCTGCTGATTCATAACTATTCCAGAACTTTCGTATTGCTTAGCAAGCATATCCCACATTTCTCTAGCAGTATTGAGGTTATCCAGCTGAGATGAGATTGATGACGAGACATTGTTTGAAATGCCCAGCTTCATTTTGGCATCTCCCTTAGCCCATTCATTGTACTTCTTGTACTCCTCTTCCAACACACCTTGTTCAAACTCGTCTATAAACTTTGGAGGAGCTGGTGCTTTTGGATGGTAGAATCTTCGCAATTCGTGAAGGCGAGCGACATTTTCGATGTTAAACTTCCATTGTTGGTAGTTTTCTTCACCCCTAAGTTTTAGGTTAAAGGCGAGCGACAAACTGGCGCCGGATTCTTGAGACATCGTGGTCTGGGTCGATGGTCGGGAAATTTTAATAATATAATCTCTATATAGATAATATCGATAAGTTGTAAATAATCGATGATTATATTTCCACCTTCTGCCATAGGTCGGAGACCTCTTATGGTTCAGGAAAGATGGTGGTACTGTAAGCTAGGATATTTATTAACACAAAGCAGTTATGACTTCTATGAGCTATTTGGTCTCATAATCTATTGAGGAAGATATGGTTAGAAGACTGTACTGCTGTTAAATGCCTGAAACTTATAATGTATATTGTTGTGCTGCAAAGTTCTACACCTACGATACACTCTATAGACCCTAGTTTAGACCAGCTTACAAATCAAGTCACATGTATTCTAGGGCTCAGTGACTGATACTTCAACAAAAAATATATGGATTGGACAGAGCTGTAGTAGAGGGTCACGTCTTGTCTTCCGTCTTCCACTGGCCTTGTCTCCGACCTAAGATTCCCTCGTCCTTAGTTCTAGTTACAATTATAAATTTATACCTTTGACTATTGCCAACCTCCTCAGATATTTCCCAAGTCACTTAGTAACACCCCCGACGCTACCTTTGGTGTTGAGCGGATTGGTTTGCAAAAGTTTGTGGCTGTTAGGCACAGATTGTATCATTTGGTGAAGCGAGTGGGAAAGTAAAGGAGTCTGTAAATCTGTCGTGGAGAGTTGTTAATTACTCCCACTAGGACACAGAGTGCTATATAAACTATATTTTGTAATAATAAAATCTAGTGGTTGGTATTTACGTCAAAGCGCATTAATACTAACCTCACAATTAATGGGAGATTAGTAATGTGTATTCTACACATCCCTGTCTTTACCATAATTGGAAGCACCAATTTCAACATTTGGCACCATCAAGTTTGACATTATAAGACGTCTACCACCTATCCCTCAGTTTCTATGTCGAGCACATTCAAATCACCACAGTCACAGTACTACGACGTGGATGACGCATCCTCCTCCCGACCTGAATCTCCAGACGTTGGTATCCAGCTTATACCATCCCGATTCTGGAACACTCAATATTTACTTCAAGTCCCCGGGGCAATAAACGCCGCATCATCATTCGATCCAGCCCGTGTTGCAGAAGTATTTGCCCAGACAAATCAGCGGACTGAAGCACTACCCTCGTTAACAACGCCTGGCTCAATCGAAATTCCAACCAGGCTCTCAGTCCCTCCCATTGCGCCCTACAATGGAAAATCTAGCTCTCTTTGTCTGTTTTGCTCGCAGTTAAACAACCAGATCCAAAGCCACAGTCACCTTTTCCAGTCTGAATTATCGAAAGTTCGTTTCGCATACCAATGTCTTGGCTCCGGTGCTCTGATAAAAATGAGATCCTGCTTTTGATGTCTGGAAGATCCTTCAGCCCCTCCAGAGATAACAACCATGAATGAATTTATGGCAGCCCTTAAACAGCAGTGCCAAGATCCTGGACTAGAAGATAAAGCGACGCGAGCCGTAGAAATAATGACTCAGAGAAATATGAGTTTCTAAGATCTCATCACGCACTTCGAAGACAGTTTTAAAGACTCAACATATGGGTGTTCTGAAAAGAGTATTTGGAAGAAAATGCTCGAGCGCAGACTTTCCTACAAGTTAAGGGATATAATGCTTTCTTCTTCCGATGCGCCAACCAAATATCATGATTTTGTAGCTTACCTTAGGAAAAAAGACGCCGGGATCCAAGAAATGAGAGCCGCTTTCTCTTCATATTCAAAGACAACTTACGCTCCAAACACACTCTCTCCTGGGAAAAAATTCCCAAAGTCATCCAAACCTATTAATCAAGGTCAAGCTGTCTCATCCTAGTCACGCGACCCGGTTGAAATGACGACCTCGCAAGGGGGATCGGCAATGGACCTTGACGCAATTTCAAGGGAAAAGGGTCCCAATGGACGTTTAACACCACAGGCAAGGGATGCGCGACGCTCATTAGGTCGATGCTATAGATGTAACACTAGAGGACACCTTGCAATAAGTTGTCCATTGAGAAGTGATCCAGGTACACCTGTCTTTCTGGAAAATATTACAGAAGTACCAGAATTGTTAAAAGATTAACTCCAACGCAAAGTCGCCCGTTGGAGTCATTAATGGTAGGACATGCGGGTCTCCCTGAGTCTTCATCTTCCTCTCGTCACATGTATGTAAATGCAAAGATAGGAGATGAAACTATATATTCCCTCGTAGATACCGGCGCTTCTGGTTGTGCGTTCATCTCTGAGTCTCTGTCTCAACGCCTTCGCCTCCATTGCAACGCCTTGCCCTCTCCCGTTCTTCTTGTTGGATTCGAAGGGAATAGAGGACCACTGGTCACACATGAAACTAGTTTCACTCTTAATATCGGAAGGCACAAGGAGAGTCTAACGGCATATATCACTAACCCTTGCAAACACGACTTAATCCTTGGGCTCCCTTGGTTAGAAAAACACAACCTTTACATCAATTGGGAGGAACACAGTATTACTTTTGGTGAAAAATGCTTACAAAATTTATGCTGTCAATTTGAAACCACCGTGCCATATGAGAACTCAGTAGCTCCAACGACTGTCAGTAATAGCCCTAGAAATGACACTGCCCCGCCAAAGTTATGGTCAGATGTACAAACTATTTCACTCAGGGAAGTAACTGCTTATGAATTCTCAGCACTTAGCCAGCAAGATGATCACGACCACGTCGCTCTAAGCCTTCGAGATCTCGATATACTAGTTGATTCGACCATGGAAAGAATGCCAACAATGTTGGTGGGACAAACTAAGACAGTTTTGCCGAAAGACGCAGACCCAAAGATTTATTTACCCGCGCAATATCATGACTATCTCGACGTTTTTGACCGTGGACGGGCCAATAAACTACCACCCCATCAGCTATGGGACCACTCAATTGATCTTCAACCCGGAAAAATAACCCCTGCCCCACGACCTTATTCAATGAACCTCCACAAACTTAAATCCTTGAGAGAGTATCTTGAAAAAGAGCTCACTAAAGGTTTCATACGTGTTTCTAGGTCTCCTGTTGCCGCACCAGTTCTGTTTGTAAAAAAGCCAAACGGGGACCTCCGTTTCTGTATTGATTATCGAGGATTGAATGCAATTTCCGTAAAGAACCGTCACTCTCTCCCTTTAATAACAGAAACACTCAGTCAGCTTTCTCAAGCTAAATTTTACACTAAGTTAGACATTATCTCGGCTTTCAATAAACTTCGGATTAAAGAAGGGGACGAATGGAAGGCAGCATTTACCTGTCGATATGGACTCTTCGAACCCCTCGTTCTCCCGTTCGGTCTCTGTAACGGTCCTGCTTCCTTTCAAGCACATATCAATCACGCTCTCCGCGGACTCTTGGATAATTTCTGCACAGCCCATAAGGACGATATCTTGATTTATTCGGAAATCTTGCTGACCATCGGAAACATGTCAAAACAGTCTTACAACGCCTTTGTGAACACGGTCTACAAGTAGATATCTCGAAATACGACTTTGAAACAACTCAAGTCACCTATTTGGGCCTTATTGTATCAACTAGAGGCATTTCTATGGACCCAAAAAAGGTAGCGTGCATTCAGAAGTGGCCGACTCCGCGATCTGTACGAGACGTTCAAAGTTTCCTTGGATTCGCGAATTTTTACCGTCGATTTATCCCAGAGTTTTCACGTCTCGCAGCCCCGCTCACTCAGTTGACAAAGAAGGAAATCATGTTTGAATGGAGCTCCGCTTGTGAGAGTTCTTTCTGTAGTATCAAGTGTGCATTTCGGGATGAAACAATGCTGGCCCACTTTGATCCTAGAAAACAAACCATTCTCGAAACAGATGCCTCTGACTATGTAACTGCAGCTATATTATCACAGTATGATAATGATGGAATTCTACATCCGGTAGCTTTCATGTCCAAGAAAATGCTTCCGGCAGAGTGTAATTACGAAATCTTCGACAAGGAACTATTAGCTATTGTAAACGCTTTTGAATTATGGACAGCAGAATTAGGATCAGTCGAAGCAAGTACATTGGTTTTATCTGACCATAAGAATTTGGAACATTTCACTACCACCAAGAAACTGAATCGCCACCACCAATCGAAATTGCTTCCTCTGGTCATGTCAAATTGGAGCGTAGGCGTTTGACCTGAAGTGGAATAGAAGGGCGAGAAGAGGTCGGATGGATCGCGAGGGATGACTAAAGATCTACTGGAGATAATTTGGAGAACTAAAGGTTTAAAAATGGGTAATATAAGTGTTTAAAGAGTCTAAAGGTACGAGCAAATACTAGTGGTGATTAAAGGTGCTAAAGGTAACTAGAGGTGACTATAGGTGACCAGAGGTGATCCGAAGGTGGTGGTTATGACAGAAGACTAAGCGTGAAGAACTCTATAGCTACAGGCCAAGCCATCATACATATACTTGCTTTCCTCCCACTAGCTCATCATAACATAGGCCCTAAACTAGTGCCAACATAATAACCAGTACCAAGAACTATTCTGTTGTGATAGCAACATCAGGAGAAGGGTAAAATTATAAACTAAAGTTAGTATGAGAAGGAGAATCCTTACAGGTCACGAAATTCACGAAGTAGAATCAATTTTAGATTCTAGAATTAGAAGGAATAAGTGTGAAGGGACTTCACATTTGTTGTTCACAATTATGGGTCCAAAAATGAATTTATATTTTATCTAAGGAGGAGAACATTTACAACGCGCGCGCAAGATGTTTTGTTCCAATCGAGCGCGTTTTCCCGTGACACTAGCGCGCTTTTGTTCATAGACGGAGCCGGATAGTTCCGGATCCACATACAAGGCTACAGCCTGTAACAATAAGGTACAATACTTGGTACAATGGATGGGCACAAATGATACAACTTGGGAACCTTTCGAACATCTGGACAACTGTAAGGATTCACTGGCAGATTTTCACAAGGCTTATCCACATGCGCCACGCGCAGCAGAGTGCGCGTTTTAAAAAAAGGGAAGGGGTCATATCAGGAACTGAGGATAGAGGTTACTGGGATACAATGGTTGCCATGGGTTACGAATTGAGTAATCGAGTAGTAGAAGGTGGACTCAATGAGGCCTAGGTTGCTCTGGTTACTACGATGTATATATGGATTGGACAGAGCCGTAGTAGAGGGCCACGTCTTGTCTTCCGTCTTTCACTGGCCTTGTCTCCGACCTAAGATTCCCTCGTCCCTCGTCCTTAGTTCTAGTTACAATTATAAATTTATACCTTTGACTCTTGCCAACCTCCTCAGATATTTCCCAAGTCGCTTAGTAACACCCCCGACGCTACCTTTGGCACCATCGAGTTTGACACAACTCTTCATTGCCAAGTAGCGCCAATTTCAACAACTGTTGTGTCACAGATCAGATATAAAAGCAATGGGCATTTGTATAGAAGATGGTAGTTTACATTTCGACTTATGATGAGCTATCTAGGAAGTCGGACATATATTTATACATTCTGTCACAGATCAACTATAGAAAGCATGGAGCATTTGTATGGATGATGGTATATTAACAATTCAACTATGTAGAACTAAGCTACAGATACTTAGCCAGGTATTTATACAGATTACTACACTCCAAGCCCTTCCATCTAAGGTCAGTTCATTTCTAGATAATTCCAGTTGCAACTCTGAGAATATGGTTTCTAGTAGCTTCTCCAAGTCTCAGTTACAGTCTTGTTCATGTCGAATCTTATCTAGTACCTTCGACAGTGGTTCTGGTATGTTCTGCAAGGCTATTGCGCCGGCCCACCCCCTGGTGGTTATACGCCAGTACTTGCCATTACTGGCTACAGGAAAATACCGGCTTCTTAGCCGTTACACATTCCTTTTCATACTATCCTCGGCCTTCATCCCAGGAATAATCACGGTTTACTGACTTAGATCCTTCTACTAACTTCTCGTATCGTCCCTGGAAGGATCTTTCTTTATTGCTAGAAGATTCCCACTCTATCTAGGTGAAGCTCGATCAACTCTGCTCTAGTCTCGAATTTTCTACCAGAAAATTATGCCAGGTAAGCATATCTGAGAATATACAAGAATATTCCTGATCATACCTCACAGGAGCGGTTTCATTACAAAATGCATGAGCAATGTTGTAGGTACAATATTTTAATTATAATTCTCTGAAGAGAGAATTTCTGTACTTAATGACTACCTATATATACAGACTGAAATACCCCTCCTTGATAAGGTTCTATCTATGACCTGTCAACTCAGACTCTCCGACAATCTCCTGTAGATCCTTGATACTTCTGTAACCCTCATGAACTCTCAGTAGGTTTCAACAAGGCTCAATGTGAATCATCTAGGTTCCCTGTCATCCAAGATCTTCCTAGGAACCTCCCTTCGTATAATTGCCTGCGCTAGACAGCGTAGGCTACAGGAACCCTTAGGCTTGACAGCCGTCACACTCACAGGAGCCAAGAACTGTCTGCGCTAGCCAGCGTAGATTATAAGCATTACTCGGTTTACTAACCATCACATGTTGCCATTGCAACACACTGAACCTATTCCTGAGTGTACTTGTGGGGCGGTTGGCCAGGTGCAACACAATATCATAGAGCTAGTCTGTGACAACGAGAGTGAGATGTAACTAGAATTATGTAACTATTCCATAAGACAGAAAACAAAGCATGAAGATCTTAGTATTTGAAGTGAAAACTACACGACTATCCTCGCTAGGCAATAAGCCTAGTGGCACTAAGCAAGGAATCCATAAATCCTGCCTGAGGCATTTCTCAAGAATCCTTATAAACTTAGAAATGGTGGTTTTATTTGTTTTTAGTTTTGTGTTTCTAGCTTTCTACAAAACAATGATGTAGGTAGCAAGGAGCCATTGTAATGGCTTGTGAGCCGATTGTTGTGTGACACGTGATTGTATTCACGTGCTTCTATAATTCTACAGTAGTCTAGCTTTATTCTGGATCAGTTCAGCTGTAACTGGAATATTCTAGTAATTGGTAGCAAGACTGGGAACTACTATGACTGGAATATACGAGAAGCAGATATCAGTCAATGTTGTGATCAGGCCGACTTATAGATCACACAACTTGAAATGGCTAGCATTAGGCAAGTGTAACCAACAGGACAAGCGACCCTGTGTCAGTGATACGTCATCGGCACACGGCAATGACAACACCAGTATCTAAACCATACATGATAATATGATAATATGACGCAGGTATATCTAATAACATGGTTGTTGAATGGCTGAATGGTTGGAAGTTATTGCTATTGATGGTATATTTTATGTATTATCTTTTTGTATAAATACTCGCTGCTAGACCTCTGTACTTGATTAACCTTTTCTACTCTTATATTCAATAGTCATCAATATAGCAGATATACAATACATATCCGTCCGCTTCACGTTAGACTTAAAGCGCTATCCTATATCCACCCAAGTTGACTGTTACACCCATAGTGACAATTCTTAGACTTCTCATAACTTCGTTATTACAATAGTCAAGAACAAGTATTCTAGAGATCTTCATAAATGTATAAATAGTTGAAGTAATACTCTGATAGCTAGCCATAGAGAAAATTAAAAACTACCTTTGTATATCTGATTGCTCCAGCATTGACACTCGAACTGTGTGTTACGGTTTGACCGTTGTTTGAGCTTAGGTGGATACCTAAGCCTGATACTAAGAATTCTTACAATGAGGCTGTATGGGGGGGGAGATGAAGCTGAACGAAACGGCACCACTACTCAGGAGGCTGAAGCGTTATTACAACTTAGTGACACCTAGAAATACGTGGCTGGGTAAGAAGTATTGCGCCTAAGGACAAAACACTAGTCTGTAGATTTACGAGGAGGATTAACTCTTATAAACACCTGTTAGTAGTAGCTAGAGTTAGCTTTTCTCCTCATATAGTTTATTAAATCAATTTATTCATTACCAACTCGGTTTCTGTCACACTGTGACAGCAATATACAGTGTCTTAAGGATGTCAATTGTACTATTGTCAAAATGACTGAGGTTAGATCTCTGTACATATTGATTTGATTGGTTTAGTCTTCATGCAGGCCCATGTCTAGTTTATCAACTAGTTATGCATGCAAGAGGTACCATCTAACAATATTCCGTGAAAGTCAAAATTAATGGGGATAGTTTTCAACTCTAACAGAATTGAACAATGGTCCTCATATAAATTTAAAATTAAAAAAATCAAGTGATATTATGTAAAAATACACATATATTTCAAAAATAATTGCTCTGTGTTACAAAAGTAAACATTAAAGCCCTCAGTATGGCTCGCAACTAAAATGAACGCGTACTACATGTTTTGTATTAGTCTGCTCCATCCTAATACTTTGTGTAACTTCCATTGGCCTTTGTCACTGCTACACATCTTTTGTGCATGTTAACCACACTTTACAGAAGCTTTTTCCGAGCAATGCATCTGCTGCGTAACGGCTACAAAGCCGGTATTTTCCTGTAGCCAGTTGTTATGATAGGTCTATGATTCGGGTGTACATACAATTTGTGGGAGCTCGCTGCTAGTGATCACAGATGTGCTGCTGGGCCGGACAGGTCAAGAAGAGGAGTGGAGAATGATCTCTGTAGAATGAGGAAAGACTGTATTGCTTGCTTTATCTACTGTGGAGGAAAGCTCTCTACTTATAGTCCCTAGACTATTGCTTACTAATTATACTAATTCAACGAAGCAGGAGCAAACAGAGCAAATGCATGCAGTCGCGTGACCATCATAACTGGAGCTGTGCACTGTAGCTATGTGGGTCTAGGCACAACACCAGTACTGGCGTACAACCACTGGGGGGTGGTCCGGCGCAATAACCATGCAGAACATACCAGAACCATTGTCGAAGCTACTAGAAACCATATTCTCAGAGTTGCAACTGGAATTATCTAGAAATAAACTAATCTTAAGATGGAAGGGCTTGGAATGTAATAATCTGTGTAGATACCTGGCTAAGTATCTATAATGTCACGATCCGTGAGAGCCGTATTGCGTGCGTGTGGGGATACGGGTTAGCGCGCCTTGGCATCACGTTGGATGACTGAGCACAGCCGAGGGAGATATCTTAGAGAGGGTCGAGAGTAGCTACCTCCTCTCTTCGTCTTTTATTGCCTTTACAAGCGTACCTCTTGATAGCAATATAATAATTTATACAACCTCCTTGACGTGCCGTAACATATAACTTAGTTCTAAATAGTTGAATTGTTAATGTACCATCATCCATACAAATGCTCTCTGCTTTCTATAGTTGATCTGCGACATGCTGTGTGACAGCTTCTAAGCCGATAATTGCCTGTAGCCTACGCTGTCCAACGTAGGCTTAGCGTGACACTAGGCGGAGCCTATTCTCGGAAGTTGGGGCTTACAAGTGGCAATATCAATATTGTACAACTTCCTAGAATGAGGCTCAGGAGTGAGATACGAGAACAGATGTATGGATATACAGATATACGGGTAAACGGGTAAATAGATAGAAAGCCGTGTCATTGGCTGGGATAATAATCATGTATAAAGTAGCTGTTGTAATTCTCTTTGATCTATAGTTCACCATAGATTGAAAATAAACTACCTCTGACCATAAGGTTGCCCAAGTGCCTATGCTTAGACTGCAACACTACACAACCTATCCCAGAATTATTCGTATTTTCAAATGGCGCTCTCATAGATAGTCGAGCACGTGCAGATTATATAGCCTATCGAGGTCCTAAGCAGGAGATAGGGTGTGGACCACTGTTGTAAAGGTAAGAGCTTACGGGGGTTAATTGACAGAATGTTTACGGATAATTATTGATGAATCAATGTGAACTGCTGATATATTTGGTATTCAGAACTATGAGGATTTAGGATGTAGAAAGCGCTAATTATATACACATCTGAGGTAGCTAGACTCTTGCCTTATTTACCCAAAATAGTATCACGGAATATTCTAGTCTCCTCCATGTGGTAGTACAATCTAGAAACACTTCCTATACAATGCTCTATTGTTCCTCTACTAATTATAGAGCCAGCTGGAAAGTTCTTCCTTCACTCTCAGTGATCATTACCCTTGTGCATCGTAATCCTAGGCATCACCAGCACAACAACCACCCTCCATCAGAAACTCTGCAGAGGTCTATAATGCGGAAACTGCCAGGGTGTTATGAATGCAAGGTTATGGGAGGTGGAATAGTTACCGGTAAATAACTGCACGTTCACTGAGACTTGAAGATAGAGGTAGATTGTGATGAATTAGTAGACTTGCTTGCTTTCATTCAAGTTTAGAGAATCAGTACTTTTATATACATATACCACATTCTATGGCTTTCCATATCCCCAGTCGCTCAGTTCCATTCTGCTCTGAGTCATCACATTCTATTCCATCCTGTTCTATTCTATCTGACTCTGGTCTGTTCTGTTTTAACCATTAGATTCTACATCTCTGTGATCCACAATAACCAGATACAGGGGTGGTTATGTCATCAATCACAAAACAGGGCCATAGAAGGTAATGCAGTGGCACTCCTTGACCCATTAGCAAATTTTGCCTCCAACTGCACAGTTTATCTTGAAAGCCAGGAGGCCGCCATCCTTCTACTCTTTGATACTGTGACGGGCTTTGTCCGGATTGGGACTGGTCACTAGGACCACTCCGTCTCCAAGATAAGGTAGTGGCAGAGCAACGTCCCTGGATAGACGAAAGGTAGCTCTAAGGGGGTATTAAAGGGGATACGTACCAGGTGGGGGGGAGTACGATACAGGAGAAGAAAGCCAGGGAGAAATAATGATTCTCTGTCACGGTTTCGAGGGACAAGTGCTGGGGCAACTATGTGGTCGATGGTAGTAAATAATAATTCTAAAGAGAGAACTTCCACTACATCTATCTATTCATTTATATACGTGAAAGCCTCCTCGCCACCAAGGCTAATCCCTCTCCTGTTCCTATGCTATGGGACTCCCCTAGTGTTCTGACTATGCCTGTAATACAGCACTATCGCCTTATGGTCCGGAAGGATTGTACTCGGTCTCGTATATTCCCAGTCAGTGTAAGCCTATCAACATGTGGTGCAGTGCCGTACGTCCGTGCCGCACTGCCGAGTCTGATGCCATGTGAATACCATGCAAATGCCGACGCAAAAGTATAGTATTGGGTGGCGTCGCATATTAGCGCATTGGTAGCCATTAATAACGCCACTCGAATCAGGCCTAAGTTAACCAACATAGGCTACAGGGACCAATCGGCTTACCAGCCGTTACATTCTCAGGGGCCAAGGAATAGAGCCGAAAGAAAGGATTATTTCTCATATGGCTAAAGGGGGGAATTAATGCTAGCGTACGCGGAAGACATATAGGATAGGATACGATACTGTAGTTTAGCTTTCCCAAAGGAAAAATTATTCATTTCCATTGCTTTAACGACTTCAAGTACTTCTGAATTCCTTCAACCTTTTACAGATACACCCATAGCTTTTAGGTCCGCAAAATTCTCTCTATATCATATGCTTGCAGTAAGCTGGAAAAAAAGGTCACGCAGTCAAAATACGAAGCCCAGGGAATTAGCTACTAGATTGTGCCCGGGCTAAGCAGGTCTTCTTGGAAATGAGGCAGCCGACACGCTTGCCAAAGACGCCTGTACCGCTCCAGCTCCACAATTGGCACTTCCAATTGCGAGAATAGGGTGGGAAATTAGAGCCGAATACGAGACTTGTGTCGTATTCTATTGGACTGAAAACTTATCGACTAGATATAAAGGATTAGGTTATGGTCCTATGACTAATATCACCATTGTGTCTGCCCGTTTAAGGCAACGCGCACTTGGATACTAACTAGTTGCACGCTCCGGGCGTGGTGATTTTTCAGACTATTGTAGACGGTTTCAACACGAAAACGCTATACTCGCCTGCTCATGTGGATAAGAGAAGTCCTCCGGTCACTTTTCCTATTGCAACCTCGGGCAGTACTAGGCACAAGTTCATTGGGCACAGAATTTTAATCTCACCATATCCTGGGCTTTTGTTTCAGTGGAGGAAGTTTATGCATTTATTAGCTTGGTGCATTGTACCTAATTTTCCGAAAGGGCACAACCAGACGTCTGATTGGAACGGAATCATGAGTTGATGTTATCAATTTCCTCCTTAATTTTAAAAAATATTTCCCCATTGAATTCTATCTATAGATTATGAGATTCGATAGGAGGTGGATATTTATGTGTAATTTAATCTTCGAGCGCAAGACGAGAAGACCCTGGCCTTATCAGCTTTGTTAGGTCTGTGTAGTTGCCAACACGTAGGGTAGTTTTATTTAGACTGGGCTAACTGGTACGTGAGGAACCCACTTGCTGTGCGCGGACAATACGTTAACTGCTATGAACAAATAAATAAGTTCCAAAATACGGATAAAACTCCACCGGCTCATCTGAGACTCTTTTTGTTGCAGAAATCCGGCAGGAACTATAAAATGCTAGGATTGACACTGAGCCAACATTTTCCATCTGCGGGACGTGTCTCTTGCGGGAATCACCGGACTTGGAAGGAAAACTTCGACGAGTATCAACCTCTTTGTGTGGTCCATCGGAATTCGGCTAATAAATAACCGACCTTGCCTCCAGATCTGCCCTCGCTGTAACGGCTTTCATAACATCAATGATTGCACATGTCGAGCACAATAAGGTCTCTGTGCATCAGATTATGATAGTAGACTATAGTAGTAGACTATGACAGTAGCCTGTACATGATGCCTTTAGATTGCCTGAATTATGCTGGTCCTCCTGAGACCTCCACTCCAGCCTACCCGGCCATTTCGTGCTATTGGGGTCTTTTTTCGGTCAGATAAAGAGAGATTGTGGCTGATAAGTCAGGAAGAACAAAAAGATTAACTTGCACTCGATCCTGTCCTTCCATCTAGTGACCCCCTCATTGGGATTTCATCCCCACAATACTCGCCATCCTTTGACCCAGCTCCTGTACTGTTAGTTGGCTCAGTATCTAGGCTCACCCCTCTAGTGTCACAGTCTAAGCATAGGCACTTAGGCAACCTTATGGTCAGAGGTAGTTTATTTTCAATCTATGGTGAACTATAGATCAAAGAGGATTATAACAGCTACTTTATACAAGATTATTATCCCAGCCAATGACACGGCTTTCTATCGATTGATTGATTTATTTTGAGGTCCCAGGCACCAGCCCATCGCCTTGTGGCACGGGACTGGTGGGCTCGGTAAGGATTATCCTAAATAGCTATGCCCTACTCGTTCCCACCACACTGTCACTATGTGACTCTGTTTACAAACAACCAAAAACTATAAGAAATGGCAAACAAAACCAACTGAAATAAAGCAAATTAACATGCAGGAGCGGTGCTAGTATTTCTCATCCTATGCCCCCCTCAGTCATTTCTCTCGTCTTGACAAAGCAATCATTTCGGCCCTCGCATCCAGCTGAGGGCGGGTCTGCATCTATGCTCCCAAAGCAGCCGGTATTCCTTGCAAATTCTATGAACTTCTTGGGACCCTCTGGTCCAAGGAGTTGGTTGGTATAGTCCTCCATGGTCATGGATCTTCTCAACCTGCGCATTATAGCAGCATTCTTCCTGCATCGGACAAAATGAGTTGGCGTTGTCCTTTGTCCACAGACGCATTCCAGTTTCGCATCTTCGTGGTTTAGGCGGCGGTGGTAATACGAAAAGTCTCCATGTCCTGATCTTGCTGCTAGGGGCCTATGGAGTAATCGTCGAGAAAGACCTAGTTCTGGTGGTTTCCGACGTCGCATCTGTAAGTCCAGGTCTCGATATTTGTCCGGATCCGACTTATTCCACCAGTCTTCCACAAGTTTCTGTCGGCGATTGTGCATCATGCGGCGTATATATGCCTGCGTCTGTCTATCTCAAGGCTTTCTATCTATTTACCCGTTTACCCGTATATCTGTATATCCATACATCCGTTCTCGTATCTTACCCCAAAGCCTCATTCTCGGAAGTTGTACAATATTGATATTGCCACTTGTCAGCCCCTTGTCAGGCGCAGGTTCACTAGGCGCAAGACTCGAGACGTCGGAGAGGGCGTAGCGTACAATGTACTGAGGAAGGACGCCTCGTGGGAACGCGGAGGGCTTTCTAGAGAAGTGGTAATTGGGAAAGCGGGGAGTCGTTCTAGATAAAGGGGCCGGAGGTGACGGTAGGTCACTATAGTTGGCAGAGGACGAGAGTGAGACGTGATTAGAATAATATAACTATTCCTAAAGACAGAAAACAAAGCATGAAGATCTCAGTCTCGGAAATGGAAACTACATAGGTGCCCTCGCTAAGCAATAAAGACTAGTGGGATTAAATAAGGGACCCATAAATCCTGCCTAAGGCATTTCTCAAGAATCCTTGCACCCCTACTTCCGAGAATAGGCTCCGCCTAGTGTCACGCTAAGCCTACGTTGGACAGCGGAGGCTACAGGCAGTTATCGGCTTACAAGCCGTCACATGTAGTCTGCCACTGTTAGGGGGGTTTGATCCCAGGAGTCTACCTACCGCCCAAATCTCGATTAGTTAAGTCTCGCAGGATGTAGACCATGGTGGGGGAATAGTTTTATCAGAGAGCTCTGGCGAGATTCCCTGGCGGATCCAGTGTATGTGACTAGTGTTCAAAGGCCTTCAAAAAGCGTGGTATAGATTATATACAAGTTGCTAGATAGAGAACTATTTATACTTGATATCACATGCTTTCTAGGCTACTTGTCACAAATGCTCATGCTCGCTTAGCTAGAATGCTAGTGATAATGTCTTACAATCTAAGGACGTAAACAATACACTAACTACTTTGTTGATGCACAACAACTACAACTTAGTCAATAAATATAGACTAAAGGAACTATAGTTTTTGCCGGTAAAGACGAATTCTTCACCTTCCAGTGGTGCCGGTGTAATCGCTCAGTATGCTCTGCATATCTGGGATAGCCAAGAAGAATTGCATCCGAATTGAAGTCGAAAGCAACCTCATACACACCTCCATTTGACAACTTCTCGGCAATGCCTCTCTCATCATTATCATCTGAGTCCTCAACCCATCTCTAACCACGCATCATCTCGCCTCAACGACCAATAAAGAAGTTGCTCCAATTGCATACAGGAGCCTGCCCCATTAATCTCCAGTCATCATTCACTACATATTTACGACGCTATTAATACTCGCAAGGAGGAAATCAAGTCGAAAAATACAAAGCCTGGGTCATGGCTTATGGGGGACTGTTGCTCTAATGGGGTTATACATCTTGAGGAGGAACAGGCGGCTGAGATATGGAGCGAGAGGGGAAAGGGGTCTCTGAAGAGCATGCTGGGACCGATATTTTCGAGGAGTTTTCAACTTTGGATTTTTTGTGGGCGCCAAGACCAAGATTTCGGCTAATTAGCCAGGAGGGCCTCTATTGTTGATGACTCAACGGCACTCCCCAGCGCCCTGGACGTCACAAAAGAAGTTGGGCTAAGCTACCGTACAGCAATCACGCTCTGTCAAGACTTTTCTGACATTTCAGCACGATCTTCGGGAAGGAATTGGAAGGAGGCTAGAAAGGCAGAGTATGAATTCTCCGAGGTACCCACAAGTCTGCAGCGCCCAGCTGGCCGGCCTCTTCGAACGCTTCAGGAGGGTCACTATGTCTTCGGATTTAGTCCTAATGTCGGTATTAGGAGAGCTCCGCACCCAGTGGTTTTTGCGATTTTTCCCGGCTGCCATACACCCGCAATTGGCGATCGTTTCGTTGGCTGGAGAGGGGAGATAATGAAGGGCTAAGGGTTCCTCTAAGTGTATGATCGAATGAGGACTTGTGAGGGGTGGTACTGTTTGAGGGGAGTTGTATGGGAGGCATAAGAGGGGATATACTACTGGTATAGGTATCCTTGGCCTGTAGGTAGAGAGAACCTGCATGTCCTACATAGTCATAGACTCAGACAGGACAATGAAATGAATTAAAAAAAAAACTATAGTTTTTCTGGGGAAAATTATTGTAGGCAACAAGTTACAATAAAGCTTCTTAAGTGTAGAATGTTGATTCAGGGCAGCATAAATTTCCCTCAATATTTCAGGGTTGCAATCATCTAAATTTCTAGTCGAATAAATTCAGCTTTGGAGGTAATGATTAGTCCTTCAGAATCACGCACCCATGCCAAGCCTCTTGGGAGTAGAGATTAGCCTCATACACTTATTAACTCGATTCAGTTCCATTAAAATGTGACCCCACAAACAGCTAGAGCAATAGCCTGCATCATAATGCAGCTAGGTTAGAAATTGCGGACAAGGAATTGATCTAGATAAGGCGAGGTAAAAATGCGGTTCTCGAAGTCAGATTAATTGGAGAAATTGCGAGGAGCGCTGCGTAGCTTTTTAGCAAAAACAGGGCTTTTGATGCTGCCAAGTAATGGTAAACCAAACAAGATTAACAGATAGCCATTTTATAACGGGGAAGATATCCTGACTGAATTATTGGTTCCAGTTTGACTATTTTGCGAGTAAAGCTCACCTGGTCTTGTAGCCAAGAATAGTCTCATTTTATCTCTACGTTTGATATGGTCAGAATAATTATGTCCGAGCAATGAGGAATCAATTACGTCAAGATTGGTGAATGATGAAAAGATTTAGATCATACCCACAGCAAAATTTAAGACCTTGACAACAACTGTCAGGAATTACCATGCCAATATGGGGCTCTAGAAACAAGATTAAACTTAGTAGGTAATTTAAATTGGGTGCTTAAAACAACAATAATACAGAGCCCGGAAAGCCTCATCTCATTGCAATAGTACTTAAAGAGCTTCTGCCTCTTCTCTTCGAAACTCACCTACACCTGCCTGAACTACTTTGCACGTCAGATTTTCAAAATGAAATTTTATCACTCATCATTTGTTTCGAATTTGACAATACTGTCTTTGTTCTTGAATATTTATGGCGCTTTTTCGGATAATATTTATGAATGCCCAAGCGGTGACGAAATTTCTCATAGCCAGATTTATTCATCTGACAATATGGAAAGATTTGATAAAATTCGGTTTACAACAATAGAGGAAAAAGTCTATCAAAAGACGAATTTACCACGCAGTGATAGATATAAGGTATTGAATGTGTATTCTAATCGAAGGATAGGTATGTATCTTTGGAAGTTTGCTTTTTAACCCTTATATATACATGTATATATATGCATTTAAATAGGCACTAAAAACGTTCTAGAAACAACTTATGCTGTCTTTAATGAAGAGAAGCAAATGGTTATGTTATACCAATATCGCCTCGTAAATTACCAAGAATTCATCGAGGAATGCTACTACTCTAGACAGGGATAATGATTCCAAATACTACGCCCAATGATACTGGCAGAAGAATGCATGATATCACTTGATACCGGCCAGAAGGAAAGCTCTAAAGATACAGCTGTCAGCTATTTGAATTTCTCTGGGTGAGAAATACTTCGGCCATGAGAGTCTACAAATGAATTGGAGCTTTAACTTAAAATTAATATCTATTTGCAATAAGTTTAGTTGTAGATATGGGATGTATTTGAATTTAGCCACTTTTTCAACAAAAAATTTCAAAATATCAATTTCTTTCTTTCCTATTTACAGATACATATTTTGGAATTGTTTTATTCGAAGATTTCCAACCCAATCAGATGATATAGCAGGATGTAGTTCTAACAGTGCTTGAGGTCAAAGTTAATGTTGTGATTTATTTGGGCTTGGTAGTTGGTCCTCTGATTTTCTGCAAAGAGGTAACATGACTGAATTACAGTCAGCTGTTTGCATTAGAATATTGTGCACAGATGCCACAGTGTGGTAACAAATAAACTATCTCGGTAAGGGGAACATGGGAGGGTATCAGTGCGACCTTAGTAAGCGAGGCTACTTTGTCAGCCTTGTAGTATCTCCTAAAAGATAATAGTTAGATGTACACACTTACCTGAATACTTGGTACTGTTTACTGTACCCTGTGAAACCTACACATAATGTGAAAGGACGGAACATGAGCTTCTAGCTGATGTGTGCCCAAAACAGAATTTATATCATATTAAATGAGATAAAATGAATAGGCCGAAAGGGTGTTAATGAATATAAAACTAAGCGTCAGGTAAGGCGTCCCTTCACATAAGCAAAAACAAAGCTTGACCACAAATGTGTTAGCGCTTGACAAGGGACCGGATAAACTCCGGTTCCAGACTAACATGGCTATAGCCTGTGTCACGGTTCAAATATAGAAAGCTAATGGGCATTTGTATGATTGAAAGGTAAAGCTATAATTCATCTATGTAGAAGCAAACTATCTGCGAGTCTACTTATTATGATGTATGAGCACTGGACAGTGGTTGAGAGTGGACTTAGAGACAGTACAATAGTTGATGTCACAGGTAATCTATGAGAGATGACTCAAGAATGGATTTTATGTTCTCGAGTATGAATATATGAAGAGAAGTGAAATGTGTGTGTATGTCACTGTGGGCGGTACTCGACTACTTATCTATCTACATGTTGGACTTTACCGAGGACCGCCACTATCCGTGCACAATCAATCCCGTGCCTGATCACAACTCCTAGAGATCAGCCTTCCTCATTGGCTTGATACAATCTCATGACCAACCACCGATGTCTAACCATCGCACAAGAATAGCGACATTGTCGATTGGTAGAAAAGTCCATGCATGAATGTGCAGAGCAAATGCATGTACATGGATCATAACACTACTCTACTACTTATACACATTCAGAGGTATCTAAATCTAGCCTACACTTACAGTGGCAATGAGACTGACTAAAGGTTTGTTCTGCCACACGGGTAACGCTTCCGATACTCTTGGCACTATCCTTTACGTAGCCTCAGTGGCAATCTCGTATCAGTTTTCGTCTGCTGATAATCCTCGGGGTGATAGAGAATATAGGTTGCCTTCAATAGCCATCGAAGGCTACAGGACTTATCGGCTCACAAGCCGTCACAGCCTGTAACACATGGGATTTGATTATGCTGTAAAGGTAAGAGCTTACGGGGGTTAATTGACAGAAGGTTTACGGATGATTATTGATGAATCAATGTGAACTGCTGATATATTTGGTATTCAGAACTATGAGGATTTGGGAGGTAGAAAGCGCTAATTATATACACATCTGAGGTAGCTAGACTCTCGCCTTATTTACCCAAAACAGCATCACAGGCTATTAGAGTCTCCTCCATGTGGTAGTACAATCTAGAAACACTTCCTATACAATGCTCTATTGTTCCTATACTAATTATGGAGCCAGCTGGAAAGTTCTTCCTTCACTCTCAGTGATCATTACCCTTGTGCATCTTAATCCTAGCCATCACCAGCACAACAGATTACCTCAGTCATTCTTGTTTAAAGGTATCATTAAATTTGTAATTGTATCACGTGTCTTGCTTAGTATTCCAAGGCACGGCGTAGAATAAGCACAAGTGAGAGTACAGCTTGTATAACTATATATTCAATCTATTGAGCAAATACTAAGAAAAAGAAGAAAGAAAGAAAGTCTAATGATAATAGAATCTGCGAGCTTTTGTGTGTGTGCTCTGGCTTCCCAGGGTTGCGTGACCTTATTTTATCTCCTCCTACATATTGGTTCCTCACCCAGCATACCTTCTTGGTCACCTGATATATGTAATGACATGGCAGAATGCCGTGCCGTTACATCACCCCCCTCCAGTCCTTGATTGCTCCAAATCGACTAGTGCCGGCGTCGACGCCGGCTGTCTTCTCCTTTGTGAGTTGTCATGTTGTCCTCGGGATGTTCTTCACTGAAACGATCATGAGCCGCATCATCCAGCCAGATAGGTAGACGCTTAGGTGGGCCTGGCAATGCAGGGTGATCCATATGAAATTATTCGAGCATTGCAGGTGCATTAAGGAAATTTGCTGCAGGCTACAACTCTTCATCGGTGTCCCATCCTCTCCACTGAACCTTGTACTGTAGACGGCGGCAATATAAGCGAGCGTCAAGTATGCATTTGATTTCCCATTCTAACTCGCCATTAATTTCTTCAGCGGGTGGTTCTGGATTGGCTTGTCCGGGCAATGGGTTGTCGGGGTCTTTGCGCAAGCGGTCTGGCAAGAACACCGGATGAATTTTCCAGGATGCTGTCAATTGGACTCGGAAAGAATGTCCCTCCTTGGAAATTATTGGGAAGGTCCTACCATTGGGTTATCCAATTTGTCTGAAGGTCTTGTGGTTCTCCATGCGCCTCGACGGATGTAAACCTTATCTCCCACGTTGAAATATACCTCCCGTCAATGCTTATTTGCCTGAGTTCGCTGGCGCTCTTGCGCGCGTGCCATGTTTTCCCGGGCCCACTTGACCGCATTTTCCACTCGCTTGACCCAGGCTGCTGCCTCGTTGCGGTTCAATGATTCTCGCGCAGTCCGTGGTTTGACCCGTTGGTTCCAAT
Source organism: Blumeria graminis f. sp. triticale (assembly GCA_905067625.1). Classification (NCBI taxonomy): domain Eukaryota; kingdom Fungi; phylum Ascomycota; class Leotiomycetes; order Helotiales; family Erysiphaceae; genus Blumeria; species Blumeria graminis. The sequence continues at coordinate 9,041,883 of LR898477.1, forward strand.
CAAACTCTAGACGTGGTTTGTAGCCGTAGTCAATCATCGATGGCAATAATCCTGTGGATTCGTTGGGCATGGCTGCTGCTGCGGCGTCTAAAGCGGGTAGCAATTAGGCCCAATCATCTTGGTGGAAACTAACAAATGGCCGCAGTCGTTGGTCCATGATTTGGTTAATGATTTCTGTTTGCCCGTCTGTTTGAGGATGTTCAACAGTGGATAATTTGAGTTTCACCCGCGCCAACTTTGATAGCTCGTCCATGAAATCTGATATGAATTGCGGACCTCGATCGCTGGTAATTGTCTTGGGGCAGCCTCGGAAACGCCATACGTATCAGTAAAACAAGTCAGCAGCAGTTTTTGCGGTCACGTTCTTGGTTGTAGGTATGGATATTGGTCGTTTCGACAACCGGTCTACTGCTACCCATATGTTATTGAATCCTCTCTTGTCAGATACTCCTACTTCGTGGAAATCCATGGAGATATCATCCCATGTACGTTCGGGTATTGGCAACGGTTGCAGCAATCCTGGCGTCTTATCTCGAGGATTGTGCAATCGCCTGCATACGTGGCAATTCTGCACGTATCTCTCGACGTCTCCACTACATTTGGGCCACCAGTATCGTGCACCAACGAACTTCCTCATCTTATTTCTTCCTGCGTGAGCTGTTGATGTAGATTCGTGGATCATACGTAACAATTGGGCACGGAGGTTGCTCTTCATTGGGACCACCAATTGTCCTTTGTGTAGAAGCAAGCCATTCGGTTCCAAAGTATAAGGCATTTCATTTTCTCTAGCTTGATGGCGCAAGTCCTCGAGTTCGAGATCTTCCCTGTTTGCCGAAAATATTTCGTTGAGCACATCCATTTCTACATTGATGGGAGCCAACATATTTTTGCTGCGGCTTGGGACTGTGTTTTCCGGTGGGAATACAATTCTGGTGCGCTCTCGATCCTTAGCGGCTTTCTGCGTGGGAGTGAGTTCTTTTTTCCGAGACAATGCGTCAGCCAAAACATTTTCTTTTCCAGGCCAGTATTGCAATGTGAAGTGGAATTGTGACAACATTTCTGTCCAGCGGACCTGTCTATCATTGAGAAGCTGCTTCTGACCAAAGTACTCGAGAACTCGATGGTCCGTCAGTATTAAAAACTGATCCACATGGCTGGTGAGTTCCGCATGCCATTCCTTCAAACATTGAATAATAGCCAGAAGTTCCTTGTCGTGTATCTCGTAATGTCTTTCTGGGTCGCTCAGTGTCTTCGAATGAAATACAATTGGATGCCACGCACCATTGTTGTGCAATTGGCTGAGCACTCCACCTGTTGCCAAGTCTGAGCAATCTGTTTCCAAACGCGTCGGTCTCCTCTGCTCGAATTACAAAAGGATTGGTGGACTCACGAGCTTTTCTTTTAGAGAGAGAAAGGCCTCTTCTGCTTGCTCCGACCATTGGAACAGTTGTCCTTTCTGGGTAGCTGTGAGATTGTACAAGGGCTTGGCAATGCGCAAAAAATTTTCGATAAAGTTCCGATAGTAGTTGCAGAATCCAAGGAAAGACTGCACACCTGTTTTACTACTGGGTCGTTCCCAAGAACGTATGCTTTCCAACTTATTTAGATCGGGGAGAATACCAGTTGTGTTGACAATGAAACCTAGGAAGTTGACAGATTCTTGAGCAAAACGACATTTCTTGATATCCACTTGTAGTCCCGCTTTGTCCAAGCGTTGCAGTACTTCCCGCACTTCAGCCGTGTGCTTCGAGGGATCTCTAGAGTGAACCATCACATCATCCATGTAGGCGGCTGCGAATTTGGCTATTAGATCGCTAAGGACAGCGTTGATGTATCTTTGAAATGTGGCAGGACCGCCGGTGAGACCAAAAGGCAATACTCGGTAGCGGAACTGTCCAAATCTGGTACGAAAGGTGGTCCAATGCTCGGAGTCCGGATCCGTACGAATGCGATTAAAAGCGTGGATCACATCGAGAATGGTGAATTTCTTGGAGCCAGCTACTTTGGCCAATGTTTCTCCAATGAGTGGCAGAGGATAACGATCCTTGTGTGTATGATTGTTGAGTTTGCGGTAGTCAACGCAGAATCGGAGATCACCGTTCTTCTTTTTGACAAATAGAACCGGAGAATTGAAAGGAGAATCGCTGGGCTCGATGAATCCATCAGCCAGGTTCTCCTCGATGAACACATGGACCGTATCCAGTTCTTTCTGATTCATCTTGTATAGCGGAGCTTGTTTTATTTCTGGCTCGCTGTCCAAGTGGATCTTGTGGTCGAATTCCCGATGTGGCGGCAGTTTGTTTGCTTCTCGTTTGGAGAACACGTGCGCCAAATCATGGTATTCCGAGGGTAGTTGGTTTAACAATTCTTCCCTCTCTTCCTTTTCGGTGAGTTCAGCTAGCTCCGCCATGTCTTGTTCGTATTCTGCTGCTTGTATTCCTACATACCAGCATTGGTCGTCCTTTTCTATCGCGTCGAAGTCTATTGCGCAAATTGCTGGTACATTAATCTCTTCTATCCCCAGCTTTTCTCTTTCCTTTTCGTAGATTTCCCGCCGCTCTTGCAAAGTAGGTTTTGGTGGGTAATGCACTGTATGTGCTGCTTCGGTCGCTATAGTAGGGCGTCGGAGTATCTGTTAAGATACAAATGGTGGATTTGTCGAAGGTTCCGAACTAGCAATTTTGTTGATGTTCAAAGGAGGTATTTCAATCAGTCAATCACGACGTATAGTATCCCATTGGTGGTCGTTACGATCTTCTGGCCACCACAATCTGTGAGTAGCGCAATCCGGGAGTATCTGATGGTATGCCAATCATTATCTTCCCAAAATAACGTTGTTACTGTTGCCTAATGCAGTGGCAAAGAATGGCATGCTAATTCGGTGGGAATCTATTGTGAGTGTCATGAGATAGGCGTGGCGTAGGGGTCGAGAAGCTCTACCATCGAAGCCTCGGACTGCGAGTGGATGTTTAGGTGTATATTGCGTCATCTTGACTTTACTTTTACGATGCCAATCGCGCAACTGTTTACGATCAGCGAAGGCATATCCATTTGCGCCGGGATCTACAAGTGCAGTGATTGGGAGTTGAGATTTATTTCTAGTTTCTATGGTACATTCCATAACCATAGGCTTTCTGCCAAGTAACTTCTCCAAATCAATACCGCTCGCTTGATATCCATGCTGCTCTAGGGAGGCGACTTCTCCTAGAGCGAATCTTTTCCCTCATCCGAATCCGTGAAGAGTTCTGATCCAGATTATTCGCCTTCTTCCTCCATTTTCTTTTCCTTCTGATCTGTATTAACTTCGTTGATCTTTGCCGCGGGACGGGCATCAGCGAAGTGGCCTAGCTTGCCGCATCGAAAGCACGTACCAGAGGTTCGAACAGGCAAAGGAGGTACGCTGTGGCGAGGGAGAGGATTTACTTTGGGCGGAGCAATAGCCTTCTTGATCTTTTCCTTTCGTTGCTCGTATCGCTATTGCGCGTTCGTAGTTCGTTGCAGCAATACCAATTGGGGTTCAATCTTGAGACAGTGTTTTGACATCTCAAAAGTGTTATTGAAAGTTGTACCGAGAATAGCCCGCTGTAAATTGGGATTCATTTTCTCCCGGAGTTCATCCATCCGATCTTGGTCGCGAAGTTGTAATTCAGAAGCGTAGGTCAAGAACTTGGAGAAGAACACAGAGAAAGCATCGTCCGTTTGGTAAAGTTTCTTGAAATTGGCACGAGCTTCGGAACGCTTTTGCTCATCGGTTTTATCATATGCTCCTCGTAGGATATCGACGATAGCTTCGGCTTCGGTGATGTAATTAACACTCTCTGGCTTGAGGTAAGGCTTCAGGAATTTTCGCGCGTCACCATCAACAAATCCCAGAAGGTATAAAATCTTGTGCCTTTCGTTGTCGAAGTACAATGCATCTCCTTCCAACTTGCTGTCCACTGCGAAGGCCCAATCATCGATGGAAGGGTTGTCGGTACCTTTGAAGACAGGAGGATCGGTGATCTTTTGGCAATGCCGAGAATAAAACATAGACTTTTGGCGCTCGCTTTTGGTATTATATTTCTTCTTCGGCGATTCTGTTGCACCATCTTCCGATGCGGATGTAGTAGAATCTTTTTTACACTCTGCATCTTTGAGGGAATGTTCTGCTTAAGCATCTTTCCAGCGGTTTGATTCGGTGGCCCACTTTTGTGCAAGATTCTCTTCTTCTTCCTTTTCCTTGTGCGACCTTTCACAATATTCGCTAATAGCGTCGGATCGCTCGGCGAGTTCGACACATATATTTCTGAGGATATTTTCATTAGATTCTTCTGCTGTCTCGCTTTTGTTTTCGGCAGCGCGCGCAGCAAGACGTTTCTCGTACTTGTTTTTCAGCACTTCTTTGGTGATAGGCTTGTTCCATGGGAGTTCCGACACAGTGTGGTGTTTCTCCTCATCTCCCGGCGCACAATTTGCGAAGACCTATTTCTTTAAATCTCCTCTGGGCCAGCTCTCCGAATCCCACGCTTCAGCTCTATTCTTACCAACTCTAGAGGTGGTGGGGGCCGGCATACTGTTGAGTGCAATTTCTTGGCAGATGTTAGAGAGCGTGACAAGTAGTTTTTGACAACAGTGGGGGTTGGTTGTAAAGAATTTTGTGGTGTATCCCAATAATGAATAAAACGACCTTGTAATCTATTCAAGGCTGATAATCTTGTCTCTTCCCTGAGGCGAATGGGTAATGACTGTCCGGATAGTATGAGCTATTAGCTGTCCACGCCACCGAGTCCGCAATAAGTATTTTACCTCCCTACAGAGGTCGTGTTGAGTGGTTTCGGTGGTCTCAGTATAATGTCACGGCGTAGAATAAGCACAAGTGAGAGTACAGCTTGTATAACTATATATTCAATCTATTGAGCGAAGACGAAGACAAAGAAGAAAGAAAGAAAGTCTAATGATAATAGAATCTGCGAGCTTTTGTGTGTGTGCTCTCGCTTCCCAGGGTTGCGTGACCTTATCTTATCTCCTCCCACATATTGGTTCCTCACCCAGCATACCTTCTTGGTCACCTGATATATGTAATGACATGGCAGAATGCCGTGCCGTTACATTCCACACTTTCCGTAATTGTGAAGTGTGTAGATAATTGTAAGATTAAGTAAATAAGCACAAACAGTTGTAGTTATAATACACACAATAAATCATATATATATATTTGTTGAAATAGGTTGTATCAGACCAAGCCCTGAGCATTACGTGAAGGTAAAGTTTAGTATACTAGGCGAGCATTGCGAGACATTAGATTTTGTAATAACTAGAGACTATCTTTTAGTAATAAAGTTACTACATAACAATTGATCTGCTGCCCTAAAGTTTAACAGGTTATGACCACCAGTATGCAAAACAATTAAGAATTGTGTATAAATAATTTAGTCTATAATTCAATTCATTGCTGAAACGAAGAGCAAATACGAATTTGAAGCCACTGAAAAAAAGAGTGGAGGCAACAACTCAAGCTACTAAACTAGAAAAAATAGTAGAAATAATGTCACAATGAAATCAGGAGCCCCGATAAATTTTTTTCCGGTTCTGAAGCGAAATAATCATGAGCAATGGTCTCGTAGAATGAAACTACGGTTAGAAGGAAAAGATATTTTCTACACAGTTGAGACGTTTTTAGAAGCTTATGCATGGACTGGATTGTTATCCGAGGCTAAATTCCCTAAAAATGGTGACTCAGAACGACCAAGAGCCGAAAAGTTAGAGGGAAAATGGGACATTGAAAATAAAGCTGGGTTCAAGAAAGATCAAGCAAAATTCCTCTCAACGTTAGCTGATTACTTGATTGAAGATGATCAGAAGATAATTGACGAGTTTGGGACAGCAATCGAGGTCTGGGAACGTCTGAAGAGTAAATACCAGAAGATTAGTGTCACTGCTGCAATTAAATTTCTTACCCAAATTCAAAACTTTCACTTCGATGAGAACGACGGCATCGAAGCCTCATGGGCGCGGGTAAAAGGTCTCCGAAATAAGCTTACTGCAGCAAATACAAGTATGAGGAACGCCTATCCTGATGATGGGTTACTTATTGTACTCATGAATAAGCTTCCCGAGTTATATTCACCTACCATCGATGGCCTCCACCTACAAGAGCATCTCACTGCGGAAGAAAAAATACAAAGATTGGTTGATAAAGAGGATCGGAGCAAAGAAAGTGCAAATATTGCCACTCGTCGGAAAACTTCATCGCCCCAACTTCGGCGCTATTCTGACATTTCAATGAAAGATTCACTCAACAATCCAATTTCTCCTTTGCAGATGCGTTTCTTATGTAAAGGTGGACATTTTGAGAGATATTGTTCATTTGTTGCTGAACTCCAGAAATTTAGAGAGCAACTAATAATTAGACAGGAAAGACGAGATACATCAAAGGCTCAGAATTCTAATAAGGCTCCCCAGTACTATAAGAAAAAAGGCAACCAAAACAAAATTTTTGGGCAAAGAAAAGCAAGGGTTACTCGGCTCAAAGCACTGAACCTGTGCATAATCCTATAAATCATAATGGATCCAATACAATGGAATGGCGCGTCGATTCAATTGCTCCACATCAAAGGAATGAGAGATTACATTAATCTAAGGAATTAATCTGTAATAGCATTCCAGCTGAATGGGTTTTTGATTCTGGAGCTACCTTGCCAATGACTGACCAAATTTATTTATTTAGAGGGCCTCTACAAAAGACACGACAAGTTACCATTCAAGTCGGAAGAGGAGAATTATACTCTGATTAAAGCGGAAAGGTGTTAGTACTCTGTAGAGATGGATCATCCGTTCTTCTGAAAGACACATTATATGTACCAAACTTATGGGGTAAATCTAGTTTCTGCCAAGAAACTATGTAGACAAGGGATGAATGGATTTTTCAATGAAAATGAAATGTATATTACGAAAAACAACAAAAGAGTGATGACTGCCAAACAGAGTAAAGGACTGTACATTGTTACGCATATTTCAAGCGATTTTCATGGTAAAGCACTTACGGCGAAATCAAAGTTTAACCCCGCAATAGAAGGTATTCATGATTATAACGACAATGATGGCGAGGAGATTTTATCAGAACCCGACCCCGATGACTCAGAGCCCGAGGGAGCCAAATCAAAAGCGGATAGACACCTTTATAAATTGATGCACCGACGCTTCGGTCACTACGGACCTAAACCCATTGGTAACTTGCATAAAGTAATTAATCTTGAAAAGAAAATCCCAATTTCACCTCTGGAAGATAGGATATGCAAATCTTGCAAAGTTGCTTAAATGAGAAACTCTATAAGCAAATGCCTTGCTAATCATAGATCTGAAGTACTTGAGTTGATATCACTTGATATAGCGGGGCTATTCCCAAAATCACTAAGGGGTAATTGTTAAGGTTATGAGTTAAATGGAAACATAGTTACTTGGTATGTGTCACGATGTTTGTTCAGATGGTTTGATACTTGGTAATGTGATTGCTGGCAGATGTCCGATACCTTTCCGATACTATTTATGAGACAGAACATAGACTACTTATATACTCTAATATAACCCTTGTCATAATTGAAATTAGTTCCGGAGATTGGAAGAATTACACACTAGTCTCGAGTTTGATTAAGAGATACAATAAATGTGTTTACTATACGAAGAAGTTTACTGATGTTTAATGGATAGTTAATTGTAAAGAAATTGCTATAATTCTATATGTGTGGCGAGAAGTCCCTCTATATACATGAAAGCGGGGGTTTCCGCACGCTAGTGTGAACTCCAACATACTTCATAATCTAACCTAAATGGGAAGGTTGTTGGAGATCCTGGAGCCAATGTATGCTGTCAGGCATCTATTGGCTAATTACTATTCATGCCAGTGAGTGATGATATGGGTTAATCATATCTCATGGCGCCAGTGCATATTATTCTGATATGTACTATTTGTCTCCTGCAGTCATGTTGCTGCCTTAATTACAACAGTCATTATCTACGTTCTCTCTCCTGACTTACTGCCAACAGCGTGCCTAGGTAAAACTCTGCAGCTCATGAGTCCATCTCTCATGAGAGGTATCTGCTGTTCCGGTGGCTGGCGCGTGCGGTCCGAGTACGCGTCGCTGCAATGCCTCAATCACTTACGTGTAATATCCCAGCTGAGCGATCCTGAACCTAGCTGTTCAGGAACGACAGCAATCCAGTCCATGGTTCGCGCCTGTGGCTTGTACACACACCAGAGCGTCGCTCCAATCGTTCCCATACAATTTCACAGCTCCGCAGTCCTTAGTCCATTACTCAGGAGCGGAAGCAGTTGTATAGTTCCGGTAGCGTGCAAGGTCTGCATATACCTCAGGGCGCTATCCCGTAATTGTCCGGCAACGTCTAACCGCTTATGGCAAATGCACGTGGTCAGTAGACCCTTCACGTTGTTGTAATTAAGGGAGTAACATGACTGCATTACAATAAACTGTTCACATTAGAATAATGTGCACATGCGCCATGGGATATGATTGACCTAAATCATCACTCATTGGTATGACATAGTATTTCCCAATAGACTCCTAATGGTATCTATTGGCGCTAGAATCTCTCACATCCTTCCTTTCTCGGTTAGACAAGGACAGATGTTGGAACATCCACTAGTGTGCAGAACCCCCTTGTTCATGTATATAGAGGAAGGTCCTGTCACGTAGATTACTTAAGCAATTCATACAATAGGAAATTCAAACAATCTCCATATTATTTACACACTTGAGAATACTAGGGAATATCCTCAAGTTCGTCCATTGATCCAAGTCCTAAGAGTATAACTCACGAACTTTACTTCTCTTAAAGCCATAGCTACCTCCTTCCATACCTTCATCCTAACGGTACGTCATTCCAGCTCAGCATAGCCTTTCAATACACGTCGCCACCCCAATCATTGCCTTGCAATGACTCAACCCGGCGCTCCCAAGTCCGAGACTCAGGAGCGGCAGCAGTTGTATCCATGGTCAACGCACGACGTCCATATGCACCTGTCGGCGCAGAGCCGGTCATTGACGAGCGATATCACAACAGTAATAGAGTATTCCTGCAAATAGTTGATAACTTAACGCGTAAAATCTGGTCTATTACACTTCCATCTAAGAGTTCTGCTATCTCAGCACCAAGAAGCTGGAGGACCAAAGTAGAACTTGGAACAGGAAAAAAGGTAAAAGCTGCTTGTTCTGATAATGCTCCAGAGTTGAAATTGGTCTTATTACAGTGGGAAAAAGAAGAAGGAATATCTGCAGAGTTTACAACTACTGCATCTTCACACCAAAATGGAACTGCTGAAAGAAGTATCCAAACTGCTGAAAATGCAATGAGATCAATGCTACACGGTCAAGATCTACCCCTTGAGTTCTGGGATGAAGCAGTTAAATTTGATGCATACGTCAGAAATAGGCTACCCGTGGGTCCTATAATTGATGGAGAGATAACTTGCTCCGAGCAAGCATATACAGGAAAAAAACCTGATATAAAAACGTCCTGGTATGGGGGAGCAAATGTTACAATTATGTGAACCCAAAAACCTTACCAGCCAACAGTAGACACGACAAATTGGTCCTTCGCGGACGTGAGGGTGTGTTTATGGGACCAGTCGAATGCACAACTAAACAATACAAGGTGTTATTGAAAGGCTATGCTGAGCTGGAATGACGTACCGTTAGGGTGAAGGTATGGAAGGAGGTAGCCATGGCTTTAAGAGAAGTAAAGTTCGTGAGTTATATTCTTAGGACTTGGATCAATGGACGAACTTGAGGATATTCCCTAGTATTCTCAAGTGTGTAAATAATATGGAGATTGTTTGAATTTCCTATTGTATGAATTGCTTGAGTAATCTACGTGACAGGACCTTCCTCTATATACATGAACAAGGGGGTTCTGCACACTAGTGGATGTTCCAACATCTGTCCTTGTCTTACCGAGAAAGGAAGTAGTATGAGGTTATGGATCGTAGAGGAATGCTGGAATGGTATAGGGAGGTGAAGGATATATGCCGAACAATGAAGCAGTTGAATAGAGCTTAAGGGTGAAGCTTGGTAGGGTGACACGAAGAGGGTATAAATAGACCTTCAGAGATATTCAGTAAATGTAATGAACTGAGGATTTTTGAAGGAGAAGAACACTACATATATATACAGGAATTAGTCCTACTGAGACGAATTTAGAAATAAGCCAGGATATGCGCCCATGTCCCAGTATGGCGACATTATCATGGTGAAGGTATGTATTGACCACCAGTAGACCCCCAAGCTAGCTGAGTGTAAGACAGAATCATGCATATACCATAATTTCCAACATATCTTGTGTTAAGCGCCAAGACTAATTAATATTACAGAAAATAGATGTGGCGCAGTATTAAATGATACGAATAACGGAAACGAAAACGAGATAGTACATGACTAGTGTAACAGATGCAGGACTGTTAGAGTTACAACAGGAAGGATGTGAGAGATCCTAGCGCCAATAGATACCATTAGGAGTCTATTGGGAAATACTATGTCATACCAATGAGTGATGATTTAGGTCAATCATATCCCATGGCGCATGTGCACATTATTCTAATGTGAACAGTTTATTGTAATGCAGTCATGTTACTCCCTTCATTACAACAGGTGTATGCACCAGATCTAGGGTATACTCGTCGTACAAGTACACTGTATGTGGATGAAAAAACTAAGGGTGGATAGTAAGGCTTCAAATTAGGGATAATCCTAGCGGCACTAAAGGTACAAGCATTGTATTTGTGGAAAGAAATATTGGAAATGGAGACACGGAGTGTTGTGGACGTATGGGCCCTCCATTTCGTCTAGGTTCCCGACACGATCTTGTGTGTACATAAGATGTTGGAATAGGTAATATGGTAGCGCTTCAGGCTATCTATTGGACATATGAGCGGCTGTATGGCGTGGGCGCAGAGAGGTTATTGGGGGTTTTCTATACATAGATGGCGCCACACTCGTTTATGCTGTGGCTTAGGCTCTGTGTCGCTTACACTTGTACTTGTAGCGCACATCTCCCACAATTTTAGCTTTAATCCGAACATGACACTCTTTTAGTCAACTTCTACTTTCGTTCCATGAATATTGCGCCCATTTCATTGCGCAATGTTTCCAACATGTATCTATCCTTCGCATCATCTTGTTAATTTGTCCTGAATCCTCTCACGCCAATCCCAAAGAACAGTCTCCCAGATTTGTGCACCACGCCTTGTGTCCTCTATCGGGTATAAATATCGGCGTGGGCGTGTATTTTGTGACCAGCTGAGGCCAGAGAAAGTTGACAAGAGGTGTGGTCATTAGAATGAGGATATACTAGGTCGTGCTTGTAGACTTGATAAGGCTTGGGAGGATTTGGACTTGTTGGGAGTGAAAATTGACATGGTGGAGTAGTTTGAATCATTGCCTCGTGGGTCAACTTGTTTGGTATTGCGAAATTTGTTAGAAATTGTCAAGGATTTCTAGAAGGAAATATCTCGAAGAACAAGTGTACAATTTCGGGCAAGAGTTTATTGATAGTTGTATGTGATATCAAACTCTCTTCTCAATATGAATTAATAACATATAATACTCTGTTGACTTAGTTTAACATGCACAAATAAGTCTATCCTTAAACACAGATCCCCGAGGCTTTATTGATCCCAAACTCCAAGTGATCTAGCAATAACTGTCACAGATCAACTATAGAAAGCAAGGAGCATTTGTATGGATGATGGTATTTTATAATTCAACTATGAAGACCTAAGTTCTACATACTAATCCAGGTATATATACAGATTTATTACATTCTAAGTTCTTCCCCCCATGGTCAGCTCATTTCTAGATGATTCCAGTTGCTACTCTAAGGGTATCATTTCTAGCAGCTTCTCCAAGGTTCAGTATCAGTCTTACTCACATGGAGACTTTTCTAGTCCCTTCTTAGGAGATCCTAGTATCTTTTACGTGGCTTTTGCGCCTGCCCGTTCTCCGGTGGTTGTACGCCAGTACTGGCCAGTACTGGCAACAGGAAATATCGGCTTCGTAGCCGTTACACAAACTTATCGAGAACCCCCGAGATGTACTGCTCCGGATCGAGACAAATTGTCCTAGTTTTTCTTTCTCGAGTTATTCGAACTCCAAGAATCTTCGAAATCTCCCCCAGGTTCTTGGCGTTGAATCTATATGATAGCTTTTCATAAAACCATTCAAGTGAGGTAGCATAGTAAGAAGCAGCAGTAATATCATCCACGTAAACTAATAGCCAAATTTCCATTTTTGCATTCACATATAGGCATGGATCAGCTCGACTCTGGCTAAACTTGCATTCTATTAAGAACTGCTTCAGAAATTGATTTCAATCACAACTAGCTTGTTTTATCCCATACAAACTCCTAAGAGCTCTTAAAGCTTTGCCATTTCCAATAATGACACCTTGCGGAGCTGATAGATAAATTTCTTCTATAAGGTTTGATTCTGTAAATGTATTTTTTATATCAAAATGCCAACAGTCCATGTTTCTTTTGGCTACTATTGCCAAGAAAATTCGGAGGGTATCCATACGCACAGTAGGAGCGAATATCTCTGTGTAATCACTCCCATATTGCTGACTAAACCTTCTTGCGACGAGTTGAGCCTTAAATCTCTCTAAGCTCCCGTCTGGATGAGTTTTGATGGTGAATACCCAGCGTGTCGAAACCAAATGGGATCCTTTAGGAGGTGTGCATTCTATCCATGTCCCTTTGGATTCAAGAGCATTTAATTCTTCTTTTATTGCTGCGATCCATTCAGTGGCATAGATTGGATCATGCACTGCATCATTGTATGATTTTGGAATTTTGATACCGATAACTTCATTTGCAGAATAGTGTCAGATTGGAGTCTAGACGTTTGATCTGGAGCGAATTTGAAGGGCTAGAAGATGTTAAATGGACGGCGAAAGATGACTGAAGGTATACTAGAGATAATTTGGAGGAAATTGAGGTTTGAAAGATGGTTAATATAAGTATTTAAAAGGTCTAAAGGTTCGAGAGGGTACTAATGATAACTAAAGGTACTAGAGGTAACTAAAGGTGACTATAGGTGACCAGAGGTGATCCGAAGGTGGTGGTTGTGATAGAAGACTAAGCGTAAAGAACTCTATGCCTACAGACCAAACCATTGTATATATACCTGCCTTCCTCCCACTAGCTCATCATCACATAGGCCCTAAACTAGTGCCAACATAATAACCGATGCCAAGAACTGTTCTGTTGTCATAGCAACATTTGAAGAAAGGTAAAATTATATCCTAAAGAAAGGATCGGAAGAGGAATCCTTACAAATAGGCAGAATGTGATGTGTGGCTCTAGAGGCTGGATCCAAGAATCATTGCAATCATAGCTTTTGTTCTCTTGGCTTCTCGGTCGTTGTCAATAACTTTTTCTTTTCTTTTTCTGAAGAAATATCTTGGCTTGAGATTGCTTTCACTTAACCAACTATTTGTGACTGGTGTATTATTGTCATGGATGTCGGAAAGTATTTGGTCATCAAGCATTTCATTCATGTCTGGAGTAAATATTATATCGTTAATATCATCCTGACTCCCATTTGCATGATTTACAACAGTATTTCCTGAATTTGAAATTGGAATTGGGTCAGAAAATAATTCTACGCCCCTCATATCCTCTGGGACCAGAGCTTGGTTCTCATCTTCAATTTCTTCGACATTTTGACTTTTGACCAGGGAACAATTGATGCTAGAATTTTCAGGCATAGAGATTGCACTGGAAAAAGATCCTTTGTCAACTTCTCTCTCTAGGATAGTAGAGTGTTTTGCTTTCACTATGCCATTTGAAAGAAAATCCTGTTTCAACCCATTTTCGGTATCCTCATCAGGGATATCTAAATTTGGTGTCTTGGCTCTTTCAATTTGATTTGACACTTGAATTTTAGCTTTCTCGATTTCAGTGATAGGTACAGTCATTGATATATCGTTATGAGCTTGGGGCTTAGGCGATATTTCTAGGTCATTATCTTTTCTGGGCCTTCCTCAACTCTTTCTTGTTGGAAATATCGCGCAATGAAATGGGCGCAATATTCATGGAACGAAAGTAGAAGTTGACTAAAAGAGTGTCATGTTCGGATTAAAGCTAAAATTGTGGGAGATGTGCGCTACAAGTACAAGTGTAAGCGACACAGAGCCTAAGCCACAGCATAAACGAGTGTGGCGCCATCTATGTATAGAAAACCCCCAATAACCTCTCTGCGCCCACGCCATACAGCCGCTCATATGTCCAATAGGTAGCCTGAAGCGCTACCATATTACCTATTCCAACCTCTTATGTACACACAAGATCGTGTCGGGAACCTAGACGAAATGGAGGGCCCATACGTCCACAACACTCCGTGTCTCCATTTCCAACAATACAGTCTTGATGGGCGTGGAATTTTGAATTTTGGCAAGGAGTTTTTACAAATTGAGCTTTGTGCGCGCCAAGGTTTCTGTAATGAGTCGCCTAGCATATCACCTGATCTTATGTATATATCCTTAGCTAGCTAGCGCACTAGATATTAATTCTTCATGTTCCATACATCACAGGTTATGGCCCTTATGTTGCTTCCGCTTACAGCTCAACATAATAGTTAATATATTATCTTCTATTGTGCTATCGCCTTACTATTAACCTATCTGCATCATACTGCAGCCTCCGCGCATCTAGAAGATGTCTGATTCAAGTATGTCCAAGCCCTCTGAAGAGGCAAATATCAAAACAATTGCTGGAAAATTTTCCGATGACGAACTCATAATCCACAGAATTGTCTTTGCGAGCGCTGATGAAATCAAGGACTCTCTGAAAGAGTCAAATGAAAAGACTGAGATATGGATACTTACAGATCGACTCAAAAGTATTGTTGAAATGTCTCCAATTCCGAAATTAAGGAATTCTAACTGGCTTCACTTGAACGAATCAGTACAGAAGCTCATATTTTTATCACAAACCTCAGCGGCATTCTTAAATAATCCTCCTCACAACAAGGCAATAATAATGCGGTCAACCTGGTGGGCGACCAAGCTCAGAGAGTCTGCACCACATATACCAACCGCACCACGTGATTCTGCACGGAAAATTCTTTCTGAAATAGTGCTGTCAACTCAAACCAAGGCTCACAACAATGTTCTCAGCATCACTGCTCTATTCTGGAGCTTTATACCCAAACAAATGTCTCTGCAGGATTACATCACAGAATACCGCAAACGACTTCTAGAACTCAGAGAACATACTTTTATAACTCCAGAAATTGAGATTCAAATGAGAAATCTCATTCTTTTTCATATCACTAACATCCAGCCAGACCCAGCTAATCGCTGCCGTCATCTATCATTTGACGACACTTTCTCTGAATGCTTGGCATGGATTCCTACCTCTAAATCAACCTATCAAGCTAAAAGTGATAACAAACCGAAATGTGCCTATTGTCATCATTTGGGGCATTCAATTGATGAATACAGGAAAAAGAAAAAGGCGGGAAAAGATAAGTCAATCTATAGTAATAACTATGAGATTCAGCGAAAAGTTCCATCTATAAATAAAATTTTGGATAATACATCATATCAGCTAGATACTGCCGCAGACTTCCATGTCTCGAGAATGGAAACTGACTTCTCCTCTTACCTTAAGACTTCACAAATTATAGGCGTAGCCGGAGGAGGCCAAGTAATATCTGCTGGCCAAGGTGACATGACTCTTCCTACCTCAGATGGAAAATTAGAGAATCTCAACAGTGCCATTCACTTACCGGGAGAGAAAACTCGTATTCTATCCACGTCACAACTAGAAAAACAAGGGTTTTCAATAAACTGGCCAGACAACTATCAGGATGTAACTCTAATTCGACCTGACAGCTCACTTTGTGCTGTGTTTCGACGTGAATCTGGACGATTGATATGGAGGCCTAAACGACCTAAACTAAACGTCAAGCCTGAAGTTAACATAATAAAGAGAAATTGGCACAACATACTTGGAAAACCCTTGTTGAAAGGCTGAGGGCGATGGATAGGGAGACATCACCTTGTGAATAGAATACTGATAGGTATGGGAGAATTCAATAGATCACTTGGACAGAGTAAGATGATGGATTGATGGTGAATTGTATTTTATGGATGATGGATGTAGATATTGAGAGTAAAAAGGCCTATCTATAAACAGGAGTTCCTACCCTTATTCCTCTATATGTTATTTTCTATGATAGCTAGAGTAACTACAGTGGTGTCCTCATTTTAGTGAACACGTTGATGTTAGTGTGTAGCGACCAGGAGGCAATAGTGATCAGACTCTAAGGGGTTAACTTTGCTGGTGCACAGTTGTCCCCTGAAGGTGTTTGCAGTTATGAACTCAGATTTTTACAATAACCCTGGCCATGAAGCTCAACAGGCAGTGCTAAAACAAGCAGGGATTAGTAAACATGAATTCCCCAATGATTGCGAAATTTGTACTAAAACTAAAATTACAATATCAAGGGGTCATGGTTCTATTCGTACCGCATCATCATTTGCAGAAGTAATTCATATGGACCTAGTTGGTGGTCAAAATGTTGTAAAGGTAAGAGCTTACGGAGGTTAATTGGCAGAAGGTTTACGGATGATTATTGATGAATCAATGTGAACTGCTGATATATTTGGTATTCAGAACTATGAGGATTTGGGAGGTAGAAAGCGCTAATTATATACACATCTGAGGTAGCTAGACTCTCGCCTTATTTACCCAAAACAGCATCACAGGCTATTAGAGTCTCCTCCATGTGGTAGTACAATCTAGAAACACTTCCTATACAATGCTCTATTGTTTCTATACTCATTATGGAGCCAGCTGGAAAGTTCTTCCTTCACTCTCAGTGATCATTACCCTTGTGCATCGTAATCCTAGCCATCACCAGCACAACACAAAAGTCTCTCTCTCTGGTAGCAACGGATTCCTCCATTCCAAATGCCACATGGTTTCTTCTCTCCATTGACGAATTTACTTCATTTAGATGGGCATGGCCAATCTACTCGAAGAAAACGTTTCCCTCTTAGATTCGCTCTTTCCTCGAATACTTGAGGACTAAATTCAATAAAACCCCTAAATCTCTCCATACCAATAGCGGCACAGAATTCTCTAATCGCCAGCTTCAAGATGAGCTCCAAATTCGTGGTATAGAATGGCATAGATCTTCATCTCGTGCTCCAGAACAAAATGGTATCGCTTAAAGAAATTTCCGGACTGTAACAGAAAAAATGCGAGCACTCCACCTACAATCAGGTGTACCAGTGCGTTTATGGCCGATTATCCTTAATGCAGCTATTAATATACTTAATCTTACCCCTAATAAAATAGCCCTTAAATCTCCATTCTACGCCGTCTATCATCAAATACCAGATGTAAAATAACTCCACCCTTTTGGTTGTCGGGCTTTCTGGCTTAACCCAGATCAGAACAAATTAAAATCTAAAGCCGATGAGGGAATTTATGTAGTGACAGAATTTTCGAAAGGTCATATTATTTTGAATCCTCAATCAAATAAAACTATTGTCCGACGAGATATTAAAGTTCATGAAAACTCATTCCCTTTAAATACGAGAATTCTCTCCCTTCAAGCAGGTAACCGACGGGTAGTCCAAGATGTATTATCTGGACCTAGGGCTAAAGATTGGAATCAAGTTCTTGATAAGGAGATGGAAAATATGAGACGTAATAATGTTTGGACACTTGTACTTCGTAGCGAAGCCAAAGGTAAATTAATGATAGGGAAATGAGCTCTCAAAGAAAAATCTGATGGACAACTGAAAGCAAGATGGTGTGCCAGAGGATTTGTAGAACCATATGCTGATAATGCTTATGCTGAAGTCCTACCACCGACGACTATGCGGATGCTTTCTGCATTTGCGTCACTTAATAACTTTCACATACGTCATGTTGATATCATAGCAGCTTTTCTTCACGCAGATATTGACTTCCCTATCTTTATTGAGCAGCCTCATGGCAAAGAAAAGCCCGGAAATCTAGTCTGTAAATTAAATAAATCCATATATGGACTCAGAACTGCACCAAGAAGATGGCAAGAAAAGCAATGAAACGTACTGCAACAAAATAGTTTTCTACCTCTACGTTACGACTCAAATGTTTTTCGGCATGGAAACATCATCATCTCGACATATGTCGACGATTTTATGATAATATCTCCCTCGGAATCATATATTAATCAAACTATTAACTCACTGGCAAAAGCTTTCCAAGTTAAAGACCTCGGCAATATGACAAAGTTTCTTGAAATAAATATACATAGAAACTCAGAGGACATTCATATCAACCAGGAAGATAAAATTGATGCATTATGTGAAGATATGGGAATGAATTACTGTAAAAGTGCATACACACCAATCGCAAACGATAATCTTGTTGATTCTGAAATATCGCAAACGTGCTCTGAGGATGATGCAATAAAATATCGCTCAGTTGTCGGATCCCTACCTCATATTGCCAACATGACACGGCCTGATATTCAATACACCGTAAATCGACTTTCTCGTCACGTCCGTAATCCTTCACAGAACTCTTTCTTAGCTCTCAAACACCTCATTCGTTATATCTCGCACACTCAATCAGCTACTCTCTTTTTCCCCAGTCGGGGCAAGCCTGAACTCACTGCCTCATCAGATAGCAGCTGGGGAAATATTTTATCTTCTAAAGGCACTTCAGGTAATTTGTTTTTAGTTAATAACACTCCAATAGCCTAGTGGTCAAAGAAGCAAACAGTGACAGCGCAAAGTACATGTGAAGCTGAGTACGCTGCCCTTACCACACTCTCGGTCGCTGCGCAATGGCTCCGTCCATTATTTGAGGAACTTTTTCAGACTTCAACAAACCCGATTCTTACAGAAATTGATAATACCGCAGCTCCCCTAACTGCAAATTCTACAAAAATTTCAAGCCGTAATTGGCATTTCCTCATAAGAGAATCAACTGTTCGAGAAGCTATTAAAAGTAGTCTAATAAAATTAATATACACGCCAACAAATGAATGCAAAGCTGATGGCTTAACCAAAGCACTTCAGCGAGTTAAACGCAATGTTTTCTGCTCTCAAGTCAGAATATGTATAAAACATGCAAATTCATAGGGGGGTGGGGGGACTATTCTCAACACCTGTCAGTGGTGTCCCCTACGAACCTCCAGCTCTCACTGTAGAGTCTACAGAGCCGAGATTGAGTAACATAGTCCTCACTTCGACGAGGATTCCCAATCGCTTTCGCGGTCTGTATCGTCTTCATCTCTCAACACATTCCCCTATCACCACTATCATGAAGCTAACCACGATCAGATCAGATGGTAGGGTCGGTGTTACGGCGAGGGTCAGATGATGATAAGATCGCCGTCTGCTAAGATTGGAGATGGGTGGTCGAATGAGCTGGCGAGATACCAGGAGGTCAAAACTGAAGAACTAGAAGCTGGGACTGGAGGACGAGAGATCAAGACGAGTAGAAAGACGAGTAGAAAGACGAGTGCAATTTTCGGACTATGGAGATATAAGATTGAGAAGCTGGAGAACTACTTCGTGGTAACTCCAGCTTCCTTAAGTACACTAGACTACGTAATGAATTTCAACTGAGGCTTTGGGATCATTAGGTTATGACTCCAGCCCGTCTAACTCTAGCTTTCCGAGTTTCCCGGAAACTTAGTTATTGAACCTTCCCCGAGATCCGTTTCCCGAGAACCTTCTCCTTAACCCTTGTCCTTGAACCTTTTCCTTAGAACCTTATCCTTGAACTTGCCTCAAGGATGCCTAGCCATAACAGTCGGAGCCCTACTCGTCACCCACCCTTGATCATGGAGGAAAAGCCATCCGATGAGTTTCCGGAGCGTACCCAGCACCCGATACGGAGATGGCGGATTGGATCAAGTCGACCTCGACTGTTACAAAGAAGGGAGATATAGATGAATATGCGCACCTCATGTGGTCCCGGTGTCTAGGCCTCGCCTGGCTGGGGCTGCAGGTTTTTTGAGACTTTTTCCCGCGCACGCAGTTTCCATTGCTACCATTTTTATTTTTTTTGGGTAGAAGGTTCCGTGGAAAAGGTGGCTGAATTCCACGGGTAAATACTGAGCTGAATGGCTATTCATCAAGGGGAATATATCAATGATCTTTCAAGTAATAAAAGAGGATAGGAGCACTGTACAAGGTGTGGCCTGGGTCAGAGAGGAGCCCAATGTGCTAGATAGTCATAGACTCAAGTAGTACAATAAAACACACACACACAAACACACACACACACACACAATTTTTTGAAACTCGAATTTTCGAATATTCCCTCTCCCTCCCTCTCTCGATATCGTAATATCGTACGCCCTTAATTCAAAATTTGTGAGCGACTGGCAGGCTACCAATATGCCCCCAGCTCGCAGTAAGCCATCGCGGGCGAAAGACATCGTAGATAACCGCAAGCACCTCAAACACGTTGCTCGACAGAAAGCAAGCGTCAAGTTGGGCCAACTAACTGCCGTTCAAGAGATGAACATCGACCAATTAATCGACGAAAGTACCATAGATTGCGATATGATAGATGTTGGCAACTTTGACATTGACAAGATTCTTAAGAATCTGAAAAGACTACCTAACTCAATTCACTCCAAGCCAGATGCGACCGGAGCTGAAAATGCAGCGACGAGTCGCAACAATTTAGGGACAGCTGTTTTACTTGGTATATGAAATGGGAATGTACACTTGCGCTGGAACAGCTAAGACAGTATGTGGAGAGATGTCTTCATTAATGTGCAGAAGTGAAGTGACTATGATAATTGTTATGTTACAGATTGAGGGAAGCTCGTCCCTTATCCCCTAGCTTGTTTCCCTGTAGACCAATCACGTTACCAGTATGCAGCTCACCAAAGTGTGCAACCAACTGAGCAGCCATGCCATTTATCCTATATCAACAGCCCATCTCTCATACTGCACACATTCCTACTTGTAATGTCATTATGTAGAGACTGGATCTCCTTCATGTGCCATGATGCCATGCTGCCATAATAACTACCTATGCACCAGCTACTAGATCTACCATACTACATAGCTGAGCATAACAACAGCGACTACCGGACAGCATATACTTCCTCTCATTGAAGTCGCTGTGCCAGCTATGAGGCGGGCTGCGATTGCAGATGCTAACAAGTCAAAAGGTGCAGCATCCACCCCAAACCCCCAGGAACATACACCAGGAACCACAGAAGAGAATCCTTCTCACAGTGGAAATGAAGGCAGGCAGACGGAGGAATGCCCCCCCCGAACTCAGAGCCTTGATTGAGGCTGAGGAACGCCGGGCCGCAAAAACTGCGGAAAATGTAAAAATTTGTACCGCTGCAATAAACGGTGTCGAGGATGCTCTGTCCCCCCTATCCAAAGGGTCGAGTGTTCAATTTATAGACTCTATGAAAGTCTACATTAGAGCTGCAATAGCTCAATTTATGATCGCGGGACCAGGTACAGTCCTCCCATCACTTCCCCCACGCCCCGAAAGCCAGGCTACTGGCAGCAAGATTATAGAACGTACTGCCAAAAAGCAGGATGAGCCACAAAATAAAGTGACTCATGACAAAGTCTCCCAGGCCAAAACCACTTGGGCGTCAATCACCCGCACCGGTATAAAGACTCCCCCGGCAGCTACAAAAGTCGCACAGGCTATGCCAAAGGCGGCAAACTCGACGCGGCCGTCAAAAAACCCGACCACCCCAACGCAATCAGCCATGAAAGATGAACGCTTGTTTCTTCGCCTAGGAAATGAACACCCTTGGAGAAAGCTATCACCGTTTGGTGTTAGAGAGGCTGTGGCAAAAGTGCTTGAAATTCCTCAAGCCAATATTGAGCACGTATGCCGTGTTCCAACTGGCTTCGCAATTAGAGCCGAAAACCAAGAGGCACGTGCCATCATATTAAGCCTAGCTGGGTCCCTCATCCAGCAAGATGCCATACTGGAAGAAGCATCGGACCTGGGCTCACTTAGAATCGCAACAGTCCCAGTTGCCATTAATACAATAATGGGCAGAGTAATTGTCACTGAAGAGATGGTAACAGACGAGATAGTCAGGGTCATCAAGGCTGTCCCGGTAAAAGTTCGCCCACATGGGAAAAGCCGACTTGGAGCCCCATACCAGTCATGGGTAGCCCTTTTCGAAAAATCATTGATCCCTCGGCCAGGCTTCCGACTTTTCGACGACTCTGGGATTGCAGTCTGCCACCAGCCTCGTCAAAGCATCAACCAGTGCAAAAGATGCCTACAATTCCATGGCACCAGAGGCTGCTCGCGCGCCCCAGCCTGCCGGAATTGTACTTCAACTATGCATTCCATCGCGGAGTGCAAGGCACACACCAAGTGCTGCAACTGTGGAGGTCCACACAGGTTAGATAGTCGGGACTGTCTAGCTCGTCCAACAAAGTCTGGAATGGCCTCCAGGGAAAACCTTCAGACCATAAGGCAGGCTAGCCAACGCGAATTCGCAGCAGTCACTCGGGCCAAAGCAGCTGTCAAACGCGCAGAGGCAGCGATGACAGCAGCCGCAGAAGCGTCAAACACTAACCAGCCAGGTTTCAAATCGAGCAACTGTTTTGAATTTCTCATGTCCGACGCTACAGCAACTGTAGCCGAGGTCGATGAGGCATCAAATCAGCAAAAATCTTTGTGAAGGGCACCCCACGGGTCTCTTCGAGCCTCTCTCCTACTCTAAGCTTTATGTCAATAAACGTAGGTAGAGGGGGCTTAACGCAAAATATTGCGCTTGCCCAAGCATTTGAGCTGGGTATCGACGTGGTTCTTGTTCAAGAACCTCTGTGGAATAAGCAAAAAAACACAACAAAGGATCTCCCAGGATATACCTATCATTTGCCTAACGGCGGCGAAAATGTTAGGCCGAGGGCTGTGACCTATACCCGGATGGACGATAAAAAGATATTGGCAATACAGATCTTTCCTTATGTTGTGTCTACAGGAGACTACTGCTGGGTTGAAGTGAACAGTATCACTTTTCTCAACGTCTACAAGGCACCCAATGACTCGACAGCTATCCAGCCTCTCATCAACTGGATTCCATCGCCAAACTTCGTCGCTGCTGGGGACTTTAACTCGGTATATTGGGCTTGGCAACCTGGCGTGGAACGTCCTCATGGACAAGAAGAAATGATCGAGAAATGGGCAGAAAAACACCATTTGATCTGTCATATTATTGGGGAGCCCACTCACCGAGCTGCAAACACGCTAGATCTAGTTTGGAGTAATGTCGACGGCGCCCGTGCTTGGGTAGATCGTGGTGGATGTGTCACCAGCGATCACTTCCCTATCCGAGGACAAATTCCAGTTCGCAACTCAGTGATGAGACCCAAAAAGGCAAAACTCCGAGTAACAAAGGATAAGCTACCTAGATACGCCAAGGTAATTGCACAATGGGTCCGACCACCTTTCATGGATCATTGTGGCATAGCGTATTATGAAACGCCATGCGGACGGCTAAGTTAAAACACAAATAATAGTTCAATGCACTTCTAAAACCAGCAAGGAAGACTGATAAGAATGGGCTGGTTTCATTAGCTGATGTGTAGCAGATTGTTGGGCATAGGGGCTGTGTGCTACGTGCTATTTGGTAATTTTATGTATATAAATACTCGGCGTGAAGAAGCATTATTCTTCACGCAACGTCTTCTTCAATTACCTTAACAATACATTTGTTTACCCATCTCTTCTTCGGGAAGACCATTTATCTATTTCCAGCTCTTCATCAGCAAGACCCACGTGTAGCCTCTATCGCTACTATCTACCTATTTGTCTCTTCCTAGAGAAGACCAGTCATCCCTTCGACCCACTCATCACCTTTATCTACCACCTAGATCTTCGTTAGACCACATACGCACCCTGTGGAACACTGTCCTAACCTCGCCTTGAGACCACCACCAGCTCTTGACGCAATTGAGAGGGTTGAAGATTATGCCGAGGAAATTTGTTTCCATCTCACTGATGCAATCAATGCAGTAGGAACACGATCAAAAGCCCGCTGCGGCAGATCTGCTCCGTGGTGGACCCCAGAGTGCAAGGCACCCTTCGCCGAATACAAAAGCGCGATAACTCCTAGTCAACGGGCACTCTGCGCGAAAAAGCTCCGATCAGTTGAAGACCTCGAAAAAGGAGTTCAAAACCCAACAGGTCGAATCAATTACTACGCCGAATGATGTATTCAAGCTAATGAGAATGGATAACCCTAGACAGGCTAGTATCCCTCCGCCACTGAATCAAAATGGGACGTTGATAACAGATCCATTAAAACGGGCCACGATCCTTCGCGACTCCCTCCTGGCACGATTTCAGGCATCAGATGACTTGTCACCATGTACAGTCGCGAGCTGCAGTCGGATACCATGGGAAGAGGACGTAACAGATGAAGAGGTCCGAGTCTGTACCATTGGTTGCGGAAATACGGCCCCAGGAGCAGACGGAGTCTCCGTAAACCTACTGGAGGCGTGTTGGAATACAATTGGGCCTTGGATTTCCCAACTGTTCCGAGCTTGCATTCTACTTGGCACCCATCCAAAGTGTTTCAAATTAGCCGAGGTGGTCCTCCTTCAAAAGAACGATAGAGACCCAACAACAATCAAGGGTTGGAGACCAATCGCTCTTCTCTCATGCTTGGGAAAAGGGTTAGAAAGGCTCTTAGCTAAGCGGATGGCACACCTTGCAGTAATCCATGATGTAGTCGGCCGGCAACAGTTTGGTGCACTGCCGAAGCGCTCAGCAACGGATCTAGTCTCATGTGTGGTCCACGACATCGAAGAGGCAAATTCACAAGGATGGGCAGCTACTTTTGTAACGTTGGACGTTCAAGGAGCATTCGACGCGGTACTCCATAATCGACTAGTAAGGAGGATGCAGGAGCAGGGATGGCCGGAGTCTATTCTCAAATGGACTAGCTCCATCCTCGCCAATCGGATGGTTCAAGTGCGATACTCTGGGGGAGTCACTGCCAAGAGAGAGCTAGTGTGCGGAGTTCCACAGGGCTCACCGATCTCGCCACTTCTCTTCCTTCTATATATGGCAGAGCCCATGCGAAGTGGAACCCCGGGTCTGAGGTTTAGCTACGCCGACGATATTGGTATCCTTGGATTTGGCCGGACGATTGCAGAGTCTGCAGCCGCAGCACAGGACGAGGTCAATAACCTACTAGACTGGGCTCGAAATAATGCTGTCGCTTTCGATACAGACAAGTCCGAAGTCGTCCAATTTCCCGGACGATACTGCAAATTATCGGTTGGAATTTATGTCAACGAAACTCTCATAGAGCCGTCGCAAAATGTCCGCTGGCTTGGTGTGTACCTCGATCCTCGACTAAACTTCAAACACCACGTCACAACCTGGTGTGGCAAAGCGTTGAAAATTGCACAGCACATGCGTCGCTTCAATACAGCCTACCGAGGAGCCGCTCCTGGGGCGTTGGTTAAAGCGATCGACACATGTATTGTCCCAATCGCAACGTACGGAGCTGACGTCTGGTGGCCTGGCCTTAGACGCCCAACAATACGAGGGATGGTGACACCGCCCACTGCTAGCCTATGTAGTATGATTGATAAGGCTGTCTTAATGAGTCTTAGGTCAGCACTACCGGTAATGAGAACAACACCCAACGCTCTACTACATAGAGAAGGAGGAATACCAACCGGGAAAATAATTCTCGAAGGAAACCGACTTCGCCTCTCTGCCAGAATGCAAACACTTGACGACCGCCATCCGCTTAGGATCCGTGCTGCAGTTTGCCCAAATGTTGGTACGCGAAAATATAAAAAGCACAATCGAAAATCTGCGCGTCCTGAAATTCAAATGTCACGGGCTCAGCGTACTTATAGACAGATACCAGAGGCAGAGGCCGCGGAACCTCTTGCCCCACCATTTTATCAATTGCGGCCGGGTTCGAAGGTTGGTTCGAGAAAAGACCAAGTAGAAGCCTGTAAACTTTTGATCAATAATGTGCCAAAGTCAGAAATCTGTGCTTACTCGGACGGAGCATCGGAGGGAAAGGGACGCTCAGCTTGGGGGTTTGTCCTAAAGCTGGATGGGAAAACTTTTCAAAAAGGAAGTGGCATAAAGCACGGTGGAGAGGCTTTAGATGCAGAGATTATGGGGGCACAGGAAGCTCTTAAAGCAGCGTTGGGTCACCTAAGAGGGAAGGAGTACCTGGCGAAGGGAACGACGCAGTACATTAATGTGTTGATGGATAGTCGACATGCGATAAATGCACTGAGCACAGGCAGGTCCTCGACCAGCCACAAGGAAGTACGAAAGTTTCGCGAGTTATCTGGGCTAGCTCAGGTAAGAATAACGTGGGTAGCAGGACACTCAGGAATACATGGAAATGAGGAAGCAGATTCAGCGGCCAAATCCGCCCTACGAACGCTTCCCAGCGTGGAAACTGAGCCAGCAACCAACACGACAGCATTTTTACACCAAAAATTGCATCGACAGCAACAGACTTCTCTCGACAGCTGGTGGAATGAAACTTGCCCGTCACGGTATTGTGAGCTAGATCTGCTCATGCGCCGTCGTAAACCACCAGAACTGGGGCTTTCCAGGCTACAGTTACGACATCTCATTGCAGCCCGTACGGGTCACGGCAATTTCGCGGCGTACCATCGTCGCTTCAACAATCCGCACGCTATTACAGAGTGCATCTGTGGGGAGGAAACCACCCCTACCCACTTCATTCATTGTCGACTCAACGCAAATATCACGCGTCGAATCAGAGGGTCATTGTCACACAATGCCTTCTTACACAAGCTACTCGGGCCTAAGTGCTTCGAGAGCTTCAAACAACTTGCGCAGGATACCAATTATTTTGGGTATTCTCCTGTGCATCCATCTCCTACTCTCAGTGGAGATCAAATATAACTCGTCAGGAAACTAAACCTGACAAAATGGGAATCGAGGCGAGGAGTATTGCTTCCCATTGTAAATTATTTGCAATTTATCTTTTTCTTTTGTTAATTTTGGGAAAAGGAGTTCGCGTCGGCGCATATTTTTAACTTACTGCTGGTTTTGTGGTGGTTCATGCAGTGGAATCAAGCTGGGTATGTCTTGGATGTAGTTCTGGCTGTGAACATCGGTCCTGTACTCATAGTGGATTTGGAGCTTTAGCTTAGGACTTGAATAAAACAACAACAAAAAAAACACACTCATAGGGGGGTGTAATGAGTAGCCTAGAATATCACGTGATCTTATGTATATATCCTTAGCTAGCTAGCGCACTAGATATTAATTCTTCATGTTCCTGTTACGGGCTGTGCCCGGATTGGGACTGGTCACTAGGACCAACCCGGCTAGATCTTTAAGCGCCAACGAAGCAGCGCTTACAGAGACGCAAAAGGTTGCATGGGGAAGAATGCAAGGATACGCACAAAGAGGGATCTAAGTGTCGCATAAGGATTAATGCAAGGTTGCGCACAAGAACGAGTCTCAGTGTTGCATAAGGATAATTGCAAGGTTGCGCATGAGGAAGGACCCAAGGGAGTACGTACTAAGGGGGGGAGGATGTCACAGGAAAGAGGGTAGCCGGGGAGAATGGAGTATTCTCAGGTAGGCTAGGAGGGGAGCTTAAACGCGACGCTGAGGAGGACATAAAGGACAGGAGCCGTCGTAGGCAGATTAGCATCCTAAGGAAAAATTATCAATTCCTATTGAGTTAACGTCTTTCAAGTACTTCTGAATTCTTTAAACCCTTTACAGTTCCATACATCACAGTTTCGGTTGCAAGAGTGCAGGCGACACTGTAAACACCGCCATGGTTGGATGGTGTGGTGTTACATTGTCTTGGCCGGTCTGCCAAGTAGAGTCTGGATAGCTTGAACACATATCCCACTCGACATAATAGATCGCTGGTTCAAGTCCGACAAAACACAACCACATTTCTCGCGACGATGGTATACATGGATGACGAAGGCATGCTTGGATAATCAAAGGTTTTGAAATTTCCTTTGGTCGGTACTCACAGAGGAGGGTCGACTGTTTGTGTAAGCAAGCATACCTCATAGTGGTATTTGAAAATGAAATCCAGAGTATGAGTGTGTCAAGGCAAACTATTCAACCTACTCATGTAAACTGAGCTAGCCAGGTCATGTGACCTGGCTATCATTACATAGACTTCATCTGTAGCAGAAGGTCTCTCTACACATCATTGAGAAATAAAAAAAACATCAGTCACAAGTTTATTATAAAGTCACACAATTTAGAATGCCTCCAGAGAGGCGGAAGAAAGCTCATGGGGTATCCCTGCACCTGAAGCCAGCTATTTCTGGCACGTCCAAAATCGTGAAAAATCGCGATTCCAACCTTGATAAGACAGCCGTCCTCGACACTCTTGCTAACAGAGGCTAAAGGAAGACGGGTCATTTGAATGAGAATCATCAGATAGAGAACACCGAGATAGATTCCGAATCAGAACTATCATCAGCCCCCGAAGACGAGACAATGCTAGATGACACAAGCTCGTATCCTTCCAATGACCCGACACCCAATGTACAGGAGTCACATACCAATCCAGTATCAACCCCTAGAAAGGCTCTACAAGGTCTTGAACATTCTATACATGCAGCTCCTACATCTGAAGCTCTTCCTCTGAATGATGATGCAATAAGCCCACCAGCCACAAGTAATTGGCGTGTTACTTCCCATCTCTCATCAAAGTCTATCAACGAATATGCTGCATCGCTAACAGCCTGGCAGAACGCAGGAGCTAAATATCTAAAGAACCTCCATCCATCCATCGCCGCAGATCTGCGAGCAATCACTACTCGGAGCGCTGCGCGCGTCATTGCTGGCTTGCCAGTCTTTGATGAGCCTAGTTTCCAAAAAATACCTCCATCAATACTGCCAGCAACACAAGTAGGCCAGATCAAAGTTCTCAAGTGGAAAGAGTAGCCCCTATAGTGGCTCCCTCATACGCTGTAGTAGCCCATAGAGGCAACAACGCCCCAAGCCCTACCAACAAAACGCCAGCTCCGAAGCCTAGCTCGCAAAAACCTGACGCAAGAGTCATCATCCGACTACCTGTAGAACACCCCCTCCGTTGCGAAGATCCACTCCTTGTTAGAACAAAGCTACGCCGCCTTCTAAGCCGCCCGGAACTTATCAAAGATATCCGGATGGTACCCACGGGGCTAGCCCTAGGGGCTCCAACTCCCTCTCAAGCTCAGGAACTACTCGAAGCAGCGAAGGATCTGAAACCAATCACCGGCGAAGCACCAATGGAGAGGCAGGAAAAAAGAATAAACTACCTACTAGGCCCAATACCTAAATACGGATACAATTCTTGGGGAAACCGCAAGGCCCTTACATACAAAGAAATTAGACAAGAGCTTGAAGCAGATAAAATAAGCAATGATTCTATATACGCAATGTCCTGGACTCGCTGGTCCAACCAATCACCAAGCAGTGATGGTACACTTTGCCTAGTACTTAAAGCCTCATGCGTTAACAGTCTTCCAAAAAATGTACGTCTATTTGCAAGAGCCGCACGACTTAGACCTGTCGAGGACCGACCACAGATTCCCTCCTACTCTAAATGTCACGGATTTCATAATATTAACGCATGCACCCGAAGACCTCGCTGCGGACTATGCGCTGCCGAACCACACGACAGGGTGTGTAGTACCCCTTATAAATGTCTAAATTGTCGTGGCCCACATCCGACAACTATTGATAGCTGCCCAGCACGACCCCGTCGGGAGAATGGAGTCTTTATAAGGCCCAACAAAGAAAGATTACGAAAAATACGGCAACAAGGCCACAAAGCTTGGCAGGCCAAAAACCCCCTCTAATACCTCAAGCGCCTGAAAATCAAAGCGCTGTACCAACTCCCGACATCGAAATGGAGTGTTGCGGGAGCAAAACTACCTCAATACAGGAAGTTTCAGCGCAACTTTCATCTCCCACCACCGAAATACAACTTTAATGGTCCGTGGCCGAGGATTTAAAAAGCAGACAGCCTCTAGCCTCTGCATATTTCAGGTCAATGTTGGCAAACCTGGCCCAGCACACGACTCTGCAATTGCTCTCGCTTCCCAATCAGGAGCCGATATGATCCTTATCCAAGAGCATTGGATCTTCTCGGACTTCTCCCGTAAAATCACAAAAACCCACCCAGGATTCTAAACTTTTTCTCCTATCTCCGAATGGACAGCCCGGCCTCGAGTTATGACGTATGTTCGCAAAGGTCGCAGTCTCTCTCCCTTTCAGCCAAAAGCTTATTCCCGCGATCTAATTTGTGTCTGCATTCACCGTCGAGGGAGGCGTATGGTTGATTGTTGGAATATATACAACGCCCCAGCAGGCTCCTATGATGCAGGAGAAGGCCTAAGAGTTCTCTTTACAATAACCGAAAGCCCCAACATCCTTGCAGGGGATTTTAATATACACCATTCGGCTTGGGATCCGGCAGCCAGACAAGACTCGGCCCATGGAGACTCCCTACTGGTCTAGTCTTTCAATAAAGGCCTATCTCTTTTGAACCCATATGGAATCCAAACACATGACACAGGAGGAGTACTGGATCTCTGCTTTGTGCAATCCAGGTCTCACCCCTCTTGCAAAATCCGCCAAGATCTCGATGCTGGCGCAGACCATAGAACTCTTGTAACGCACATTCCAGATGACGGCCCTGATACTCCTGCCATCGGCCGGCTTCAATACACTGCCTGCAACTGGGAAGCTTTCCGGCAAAACCTTGCTGACCAACTCACAACCCCGCCCTTAGCAAACCTAAGTGAGGAAGCATCTTTCCTCGTTGATGCATTATCTGGTGCGCTACAAGCAGCCTGCCCTAGATCATGGGAAATTTCAAGGAGTACCCCATGGTGGGATGCCAAATGCGCTGAAGCTCATCGAAATTTTTGCTGCGCCAGACGTCTCGGTTCAAACGCCACAGAGGAACGTCGGGGCTTTGGCAAGATTGTCAGGAAAGCCAAACAATAGTACTGACGTCAAAAGATAGAGAAGATATCCAATCTAACTGAGACTTATCAGGTCACTAGGTGGTACACAATACAATCTCTGTTCCAGATCCCCCTGTTGTGATCTAATGCTGTTCAATCTGCGGACTTTGTGGTGAGCAGTTATTACATCTCACGTGATGGAACACGGGAGCGAAGTAAAAGAGGGGACAGCCCACTAGCCAAATCTAAGCGATTACAGGCACATATAGAACTGTAGCACATTCTCTGTAGATAGACATAACAAGCAATTATCTTCAATAATTAAATCAACCTCCACACAATTGAGACCCATAGAAGTGCCAAACTTTCATACAACCCTCAATTGTATTGTCGCAATCGCATCTGTAACGAGAAACCACTGCATTCTAGAATACACTCTCTAACTGTGATAAGCTACACCGCCAGGTCTAGCAAACAAATTACAATACCCCCCCCTTGTCAGACCAAGTGGACCTGCAATAACACCTGAAGCAAAATCGCAGCTCCTCAAAGACACGCTCCTAAGTCGACATCTAGACCATAATGATATCCCTCTAGATGTACCTAATGTCCCCAGAAAAAATATACACTGGCCCTCACTCACAGACGTGGAAATATTCCGCTCATGCTATCAAGTAACCTGCTCGGCACCCGGAATAGATGAAATCACAACAGATTCCCTCAAGAAAGCGTGGCCTGAAATAGGCTATCAGATCGCAGCACTTTTTCGTCAATGTATCCAGTCGAGACTTCACCCACCTATCTTCAAAAAGGCTAACATAATCATTCTACCAAAGATGGGAAACCGCAACTTCTCCCTACCCAAATCATATAGGCCAATCGCTCTTCTTTCTTGCCTCGGAAAAGGATTAGAAAGGCTAATTGCCCGAAGACTCTCCTACCTCGCCCTCAAGCACCGCATTCTCTCCCAGGACCAATGTAGTGCAGTGCCCCGCCGCGCGGCGACAGATCTCACAACAGCTTTGGCCTGCGACATTCAAATGGCATGGGCCGAAAAGAAGGTTGCAGGTGTTGTTACCGTGGACATAAAAGGTGCCTTCGATGGAATTCCAAAAGGACGCCTCTCTAACCGCCTCCGTAGCTAAGGATGGCCACCTAATATCACACGCTGGGTAATTTCTTTTATGGAACAACGTGAGGCCACCTTATCTTTGGACGGCATTAAATCGCCAAGTTTTCAAATCCACTGCGGCCTTCCACAGGGGTCTCCTATATCACTAATCCTCTTCCTTCTGGCTATAGAAGGAGCACTCAATCTGACACGGGGCCGATTCGGCTACGCTGACAATATTGCGCATTTCGCATCTGCACCAGACCTTTCCTCTTGCGCAAAACTGCTCTAGAATCAATTGGATCAAACGCTTACTTGGGGACATGGGAACGGCATATCTTTTAAGATCGCCAAAACCGAGCTACAGTACTTCCACCGTAAGCAGGGAACGCCAGCACAACCAAGTCTCTACATTAATGGCCCTGAGATCAGGCCTAACGACCACACCAGGTGGCTCGGAGTTTATTTTGATCGGAACTTTGTTGTGCTGGCTCGGTTGAGTTGTTAGGAGACAGGGGAACGGAGGATGGGCTGCTGGATTAGGAAAGGGTGGAAAATACAGGCTGGTGCACAGACGCTGTTCATGTACTCTACAATCTCTTCACCTGCCAAGTTTAGTGAATTAATCTATCCATATAATATCATACTTCACATCATCCATTAGATGATATTATCAATTGTCGGGATGCACATCTAGCATCACCTTCATAGATCACCATCGTCTGTAAGAGTTCACATTTGATACCTACTGACACCCATTTGGCCACAGTGATACGCACTCAGTGTCCATCGTGCCATCACCCAGCATGAGCGCGCCATCTCCGCGACTCACCATTGCACTTGAGCCCGTGTAATTCCACCGACAGACAGCAGAGACATAATTGCTATATACCTCACACCTCATAACCACAACAAACTTGCGTTTCAGGTACCATGTTAGCCAGACTTGCAGAAAGGCTCTTAGCATAACAGGTCTCTTAAAACGGATTTCATGTACCACCCGAGGCATTAATTCACACCTTCTCAAACAGGCTCTACAAAGAGTAGCATTGGCCACGCTTTTCTATGAAGCTGAAACATGATACTCAAAGTCAACACCAAAAAATATCATCACACGCATCCAACGTAGAATAAACGATGCTGCCCTTCGGCTTCTTGTATGCAACCCCACCCCCTCTAATTCTCCTCGTATCACTCAATTTAGAGGGCTTGCGACAACATGGACTAGAAGAGACCGTTGCCACTTCACAGAAGTCGGCTCAGTCATCACTAAATGGTGCCCTGCACACGTTGGTATTTTGGGAAACGAAGCTGCAGACGTTCTAGCCAAACAGGCCTGCACACTCCCAGCTTCCTCACTTGCACCGTCAATCTCTAGAGCAAAGAGAGATATTAAAGTTAGATACCAAGACTCAGCGACCAGATATTGGACGCAAAACGCCCCCGAAAAATACAAACAACTTGGAATTAGAGAAAATGTTGGAGACTCACTGGAACTTAGGAGTCTTGAACGGCGAATACTGGGACTGCTTCTTGCTGCACGGTCAGGGCATGGGGAATTTGCAGACTACCACCGCTGTTTCCAACACCTCGAAGCTCTCTTGAACTGCAGCTGCGGACGAGAAAAGTCACCTGACCACTTCTTCTTTTGTCGACTAGGGCGCAGCCGAGCACGACTGCAAGGTGGACCTCGACATCCCAACCCTGGAATCCCCTGGGTTCTAAGCTCTCCAGAAGGGGCTATCGCCTTCAGCAAGTGGGTCCACAAGACTAAGTTTTTTGAAGAGACCAATTTTCACTCCTAGCTTTTACACTCGCTCCATACTAACTATTTAGTGGGACTCAAACACGCACTAGCAGCTCCGTCTGTACCGGTGGTAGATTATTTCTCCTCTCTAGAATGTAGATTTACATTTTAGTTCTGTCTGCAGTATAGTTAACAAAAGACCCAGAGGAAGGGTGCTTTTGGTGTATTTTTAGTTAGGGGCAACTGGCAGGAGGGCCAGGGCCCAGGTAGTTTATGCCGGGATCTTAGGAGCGTCGACACGTCGTGTAGTTTTTCTAGACTGAGCTAAGCGGCGTGTGGCCTTGGGAAACGTGTTGCGCGCTGGCACGACGTAAAATAATAAACAAACAGTAGGGCTCTCTAGTCAACATTTACAACGTAATACCGTGTCCCACATATCTTTCTTAAGAGGTTATGACCCTTGCGCTTCCTGTGGAATCACGATTTATCCTTCCGTTGTTCTTCTGTTTACGACTCTATTCACCAATCAGTCTCTTGTACTACGGTTTCCTTGTTTTGTATCTACATCTGCGCCTCTACCTTTCAGTTTTTATCGAACAAGGTATCTCTGGCTCGCCAATCTTACATCTCGAATCTTTCATTCCTCTTCAACATGGCATCATCTAATCTTCGCGCCATCGACATGGCACTTCCTCCAGCGTTGAAACTTCATGGCATTGCTAACCTGAAAGACTGGATGCTTCTCATCGAATCGACCTTGCGACAAGACGCTCTTTCAGATTAGATCGACCCAATAAAGACTGAAGCTATTTAAAAGTCTGAAAATGAAACTGGCTCTAAAGATTGGTCCAGCTCAAACGAGCTTGTCAAAATGACACTGGCAATCAACGTCGATTCAGAATTCATTCAGATTGTCATGGCCGAGAATCTAGCCTGTGACAGCTATAAAAAGCTTTATTGCTTTCTCCAAGGAAACAGCATTGCTGCTGTTGAAATTTCAAACAGATTACCCTAAATTTAAATGTTGTATCATGATGTTTAAGTTGAGTAGTTTACAAGCAAGTAAACTGGGCTGATGCATCAAGTGTTAAAGTTATGAGCTTGAGCAAAGATGGAGGTTGTAGCGGAATCAGTGTCGGCGGTTAGACCGATGCAGTAAGTCTTATATGAGGTTGTGAGAGGAAGATCCGAGTGGAAACAATTGTATTTAGATGTATGGTTCAGAGTAAAACTGAGATAATAAGAGTGAGATTGCGTGTTTGCATATCTTATCAACTGTGGTTTTTGACCAGTATTTATCAATCTCCATGGATCGTAAGTTATGATCCATGTAGATGTAGATCTATGTACATACACATATATGGGTCAGGAATATAAAGCTAAATACATGTGTGTCGGTAATAGATACGAGAAAACTATAACCTGCATTTGAGACATAGTCATCCGCTGGAATGCTAGTGTGAAATAAACGCTAATGCGCATTAAACTTTCGGTGAATGATGTATTGATAACAGTGATATAGAATGGGGAATTTGATAGTCAAATTAGCCGGACTTACTAATAAGTTATTCTTGGCATTCCAAGATATATCATATTTCAACAATATCCACTCGGAACAAATTCGACGTCGGCACCACCTTTTTGGTACGACTCCTCAACTCCCGCCTTACCTGTATAATTACAGGTGCCTTCTGCCTCATATCTCGATTGCAGACAGTCTCGGAGCAAGCTGAACTCCCTCTCTCTATTGGCATCACCTTTTTGATACGATACCTCAAACTTTGCGACTTTGCGACACGGATTTGCGCTTCAGCCTCGCCCTCAGCCTCGTGCGCGCATCCTCAACTACCAATCTCGACCTCTGCAAACCTCTCCCTACCTACGTGCATTCGTCTCAATACTACACATACGAAGAGCGGTCCCTCCCATATGCAACCGCGCCGAAGCAATCGAGAGCTCTCTACACCAGCCCGATTTGGATACCCCGCGGAGGAAAAGAAGAAGAAAGGCGATACCGCGCCAGTGGAGGAGAACATATTGTGCACTATTGGGAGTGATACAATCAAGGAGGAAGACGAACACACAATGGTGGACCAGGCATTCTCTACCAGCCAGTTGGCGGCGATCAACGAGATGCTCAAGACTGCAGTTGCTTCTGCTCTCGCTGTCGAAGCTACCGAAGATGCTGCTAGAAAGTCTCACGCACTTACTGCAGACCTACAACCGGCTGTTGATCACTACCTCCCAAAGATTGACAATTCTGTCAAGCCTGTCGATTCTCACGAGATTCGCTATCCCCGCCTCCTCTTTACCGACCACAATGGAGAGATTGAGCACGATGCTTGGAAGATGGACATGAAGCTCTTTATTGAGGAGTTCCCTGGTAACTTCTGCGCTGGAGACTCCCAGGTAAAGGCGTACTTCAAGTGTACTGGAGGAGAGGCCAAGACTATTATCCTTCAGCATATGGATACAGATGTTACCACCGAATTCAAGGGTGCTGCCGACGTCCTCGCTGCCCTAGATCAACGTTTCTTCGACCACAACTGTGTCCAAAAAGCCAAAGCTGCCTACAGCAACTTGAAGATGACTAGTAATATGACATACAATCAATTCCGCATCAAGTTCACCAACCTAGCCATCACTGGTAAAATCGCCAGGGCTCGTTGGTTTGATGACGTTTGTGAGAAAATCTCTCCCGCCTTAAAGCTCCAAATTATGACTGAGAAGTACAAGATGAGCAACAACTACACTACTCTCGACGAGTTCTTAGCTGTCACCGACCGAGAATCTCGCAACATCCTCGCCGAGGATGCTCTCCATAAGAAGGTAGTCGCTGTCGCCGTCGGAAACAACGCTAGCAGAAACCCGAGTATTTTGAAAAAATCGAGATGGACTGCTGAACGCCTGACAGCTGACGCTGCTCGCAACACCCCCGCTGTACGCTTCCCTACCACTCCTGAGACCGTACCACAAGTCATACGTCGTACTCTCAGCGCTTCCAATACCTGTTGTCTCTGCCGAAAGGAAGGCCATTGGGCTAGGGATTACCCCAACGCCATAAAGATCGCAGAACTGACTGGTAGATCGGTGGGGGAATTAATGTTAGAGCACGATGACGGCGACGAGGACGGCCTATAACCTGTTGAGGTTGACGAGCTGTCGGGAAACTCTTAAGCCGTGGAACAGTCTCCTCTCATGGCAAATGCCTCGATTTGTGGAAAGTCTTGAATGCTGATTTCCGTTCTCTTACTGGAAGAAAACAATTCCTAGTTAGTATTGAATTAGGTAGAAATGGATCATTCATCAAAACAACTGTACATATCGACGGCGGAGCAAATATCTTTGGGGCGCTTCGTACCTCTGTCGCTCTCCAACTTCGTGACCTTTTAGGCGTCAAATTCCTTACTCTCCCCAAGCCAATTATACCTACCGGCTATAACGGACAAGCCGGCGCTGCTATCACCCACGTAATTCTCCTTACCCTCACGATCGATTGCCGCCGCGTCAACTTCCCATTCTTGATCACCGACCTGGGAAGCAACGATGTGCTCATCGGCCGAAAGTTCTTAGAAGATTACGAACTCAAGCAGAATTACAATTGTCGTACGAAAAACCGTTTAAAGTGGCCGTTTGATATGCCACCTCAGCACTACTTCGATAGGCGTCTAGAGCTACTCCTACCTCCCAAGACGCCCATGATAAACCTACAGCACCAACTTGACCAACAACGACGAGATGCTCTGTTTGAAGAAGAGCTCTTTAGTGTAAAAACTCCCCCTTCCCTTTGACCGAAGAAGACTCAAAAGCGTCCCTCCTCGTTTGTCAGGGAACTTGAGCAAGGCTTCCTAAGAATGAATGAACCACTCGCTGATCACCAACTGGCTAAATCGCCCTCTACCACCCGTGATCTCCGCCGCCTCAATGCATCAGTTATACTTGCATCGGAAGCACCGCCAGAAGGCTCATGACGACGATTCGGAAGTTCTCGCCGCCTCCCTCAAAGATATTCAAGATGAGATCCAACGACGTCAAAACGAGCTTGCCGCTGTTGCCGTGGAATTGTCGGCTCTTGATGCAGGTCTCTCCCCGGCGGAAACTCGCGAAGCTAAATACCGGCAGAACGATGAGTTAGTTACAGAGCGCCTCCCCGAGAAGTGGAAGGAGTTTAAGGACCTATTCTCTACCAGAGCTTCAGACGACCTCACTGCGAGGAGACCCGCCGTCGACCACAAAATAAAACTCACCGGCGATAACACGTTTACGACAGAGCCTCTCCGACGCATGCCAGACGAATATCTCGCTGAAGCTAAGCGTTATATCACTGAGAACCTCCATAAAGGGTTCATTGCACCATCAAACGCGCCCTGGGCTGCGCCTATCCTTATGGCAAAGAAGGCTGGCGGTGGGCTTCGATTTTGTGTCGATTTCCGAAAGCTGAACGAGCTTACCCAGAAAGATCCCTATCCTATTCCCTTGATTGATGAGATGATGGCTAGAATCTTTAAAGCAAAGATCTTCACCAAAGTCGATATTCAGCAGGCATTTCACAAAATACGTATGTAAAAAGATTCGGAGGACTTCACTACTTTCCGCACTTGTTACGGAACATATAAGTACAAAGTACTCCCATTTGGCTTGACTAATGGCCCTGTCACCTTTCAACGTTTTATCAA
Source organism: Blumeria graminis f. sp. triticale (assembly GCA_905067625.1). Lineage (NCBI taxonomy): Eukaryota > Fungi > Ascomycota > Leotiomycetes > Helotiales > Erysiphaceae > Blumeria > Blumeria graminis. The sequence continues at coordinate 9,080,383 of LR898477.1, forward strand.
CGATATCTTAATGGAATACTTAGACGACTTCTGCTCAGCTTACCTTGACGATATCTTGATCTACTCAGATTCAGAAGCGGAGCATGACCTTCACGTACAAAAAATATTGGAGATATTGCGAGTCCACGGCCTCCAGGCAGACATCAAGAAGTCTGAATTCGGCGTGACAGGTACGAAATTCTTGGGCTTCATCATTGGTACCACTGGGATTGAGGTAGACCCCGAGAAAATTGAGGTTATCAAGAATTGGGAATATGCTAGCAACGTTCGCGGCGTACAAAGCTACCTAGGTTTCTGTGACTTCAACCGTCGATTTATCAAAGACTACAGCAGTATTTGCCGACCACTCACATTACTGACTGGAAAAGACGTCCCCTTCCACTTCGGTGGAGCTTGCAAGGAGGCATGGGATCGTCTCCGGCACGCCCTACAGACGGCTCCTATCTTGTGTCACTACGATCCATTCAAGCAAACTAGACTCGAAACTGACTCTTCTGATGGGGTAGTGGCTGGCGTGCTTTCACAACTTCAAGACGACGGAATGTTCCACCCAGTCGGTTTCTTCTCTAAAACCATGATAGACGCAGAGCTGAATTACCCGATCCACGATAAAGAGCTACTTGCGATTTTCCGCTCTTTCCAACGGTACAAACCTGAGTTGCTGGGTACGCAAAAGACGGTTCACTTCTATACCGATCACCGCGACCTGGAGTACTTTATGTGTTACGGCGTGCTATAGGGTAGATCGAGATCGCCGTTCGCCGATAGTATGAAAAGGTCAAGTGGTGAATACTAGAGAGGTGGGAAGTCGACGAAGTACTATGGCTAGAAGGAAGCGGGTTTGCGAGAGGAATACTGTAATACAATTATAAGATTGTGAAGCTGGAGAACTACTTTGTTGTAGCTCCAGCTTCCTTAAGTACAAATAACTATCTAACGTAATTCAACTAAGACTGTTGTAATTTCCCATCATGACTCAAACTGTGACCTCAACCATATCAATTCCAGTTGGCGCATTATCTAGTCTCACCATATAAGTGCAAGTGTTGAGGGTGAGCTGAAAAACCTGTTCCGTGAATTTTATCCTCAGGCATTCTGCTTAGACTCTGGTTCCAAAATGTCTCGCCATGACATTATGTCAACAAAAGATCTCAACGCTCGACAAGCACGGTGGGCGGAGTTCTTCGCCCAATTCCACTTTTAGATCATGTACCGAACAGGAGTTACAAACACCCTGGCAGATACACTTTCCCGTAGAGATCAAGACCTCTCACCATTGGAAGCTAAGAAGCGAGCTCTACGCAACCAACAGATGATTCCCAACGATAAGATCAGTAACGAGATTCTCTAGGAAATGGCACAGATGCAACTAGCTGACCTGCAAATTTTTGACCACGATTATGTGGAAATCTCACCGCTTGGCACCCGTGAGACTGTCTCACCAGTCGATTTAGTACCTGTCAGACCAGTATCAGAACCCGGTGGAATTCGTATTCCTGAATTAATGTTTCGTGATTCATGTAAATTCCATTCTTCTAACATGATCGTAACATTATTGTCAGAATAATATGCCAAGCTGGTACCTGACATAATTTGTGATTGCCTCAGGAAAACCTTGGCGTTTTGGGTAATTTTCAGCTAGAAAATGCTTGGCGTCCGTGTAACAGACGTGGTGGACTGGTATTGAGTCGGTTTAGGATTACATCTTGGCTACAACATGTTTGGATTGTATCCTGTGATGGAAGGAAGCTATTTCTAGATATTATCATCATATGTCAGGTAGTAGATATGTGTAGATATATAAGCTGAGAGTAAGAGGAAGGAAGACAGACAGACAGACAATTACATCTTTTTATTTCACTTCAATTAAAAGCTCCTGTGCGAGCTATTCTTCCAGATACCTCTAGTCTCAATCATTACAGCTTCCGAACCAGCTCAAAAGGTTCGACAGTACCATTAGAGCTCCCTGAAGAACAGTTTCTAGTTGGAGAAGCCCCTGACGCTACGTCGACAGCTGCTTACGATATCGAAAACTACGATATCATCGACCAAGTCTTTACAGCGAACAAGGAATCGGAGGAGCTTGAAACTCTACGCGAGAAGGCTCGGCAGCATCGCCCCGAGTACACGCTGGCTAGCGGTAAGCTCTTCTTCCATGGGCGGTTGGAGGTTCCTCTGGAACCACCAGAGCTCCGTACGACTTTAATCCGTCACGTTCACGCTCAACCTCAAGTTGCGCATGCTGGGAACAGTAAGGTCAAGCTCCTCTTAGGTCGCAAATATCACTGGGTCGGAATGACGGCCGATATCACCCGTTATATCTCTAACTGCAGCTGTGCTCGTATGAAGGCGAGGAGAGATAAGACTCCTGGTTTCCTCCACTCCCTACCAATCCCCGCGCGACCTTACCGGCATTTGACCATGGATTTCACGGAGCTAACGCTAGATGAGAACGGTTTTGACGCTGCTTTCGTGATCATGGACAGACTATCAAAGAAACCAGTCTCGATCCCCTGCCATAAGACCATCACGGCAAAGGGGATGGCGACGCTATTCGCTGTCAGTTGTGCTGGCTCGGTTGAGTTGTTAGGAGACAGGGGAACGGAGGATGGGCTCTGGATTAGGAAAGGGTGGAAAATACAGGCTGGTGCACAGACGCTGTTCATGTACTCTACAATCTCTTCACCTGCCAAGTTTAGTGAATTAATCTATCCATATAATATCATACTTCACATCATCCATTAGATGATATTATCAATCGTCGGGATGCACATCTAGCATCACCTTCATAGATCACCATCGTCTGTAAGAGTTCACATTTGATACCTACTGACACCCATTTGGCCACAGTGATACGCACTCAGTGTCCATCGTGCCATCACCCAGCGTGAGCGCGCCATCTCCGCGACTCACCATTGCACATGAGCCCGTGTAAATCCACCAACGGACAGCAGAGACATAATTGCTATATACCTCACAGCTCATAACCACAACACTGTCCACTGGAGTCGTCACTTTGGTATGCCAGACTCCATAGTCTCCGACCGCGGACCTCAGTTTGTATCAAGTTTCTGGAACGAATATTGTCGTATTCTCGGCACCAAGGTCAAGTTGACTACATCATATAACCCCAACGTCGATGGCCAGACGGAAGTCATGAATCAGTATATCAAGCAGAGACTTCGTCCATTCTGTACCTACTACCAAGACAATTGGAGCTCTCTCTCACCGATTATGGATATTGCTCAGCTTACGCTACCTCACGAATCTCTTGGCAACTTGTCACCATTCCAACTACTCAATAGCTACAAGGCGCGGGCATCGTGGGACTCACATAACCCTGAGCCTCCCGCTACTGCCACGGAGACCTTGAATCGAGAAGATGCTCTCTGCGTAGCAACTCGTATGAAGGATGCAATGGAATTCGCTAAATCCTCGCTTAAGATTCAACAGGAGAAGATGGAGCGGTTAGCTAATCGTAGCCGTCGGGAAGTCGATTGGGAAGTTGGAGACATGGTTCTAGTCTCTACCGCAAACTGGAAAATGAGCAGACCTTCACGTAAGCTTTCAGACAAGTGGTATGGCCCTGTTGAAGTACTAAAGAAGGTTGGGGAGAGCTGGGAGTTGAAGTTACCGGAAGAATGGAAAATCCATCCTGTATTTCACTCCCATTTGCTGCGGAAGTTCGTACAGGACCCACTACCAGGACAGGTTCGACAAGCCCCAGCACCAATTCAACTACTCCCTGAGCAAGACGAATGGGAAATTGAGGGGATATTAAGCTCCCGAGTCTATCGCAACACTCTCCAGTACCAGATTCGATGGAAGGGCGCTGACGAAGACCTCGAATGGTACCCCTGCTCCAACGCTATGACAGCAACTCATATGATCAAGAGATTCCATATACGCTACACAACAGCCAGGGGACCACCTAGACTACTCCCGAAGTGGCTAGAGGCGTACAACAATGGTATCAACGACTACTCCGAATTGGAAGACAATCACGCTATGACTGCAACTGCGCGGTCGCAGTTCTTCAGGAGGGGGGGGTAATGTCACGATCTGTCAAATTGGAGCGTTGGCGTTTGACCTGAAGTGGAATAGAAGGGCGAGAAGAGGTCGGATGGATTGCGAGGGATGACTAAAGATCTACTGGAGATAATTTGGACAACTAAAGGTTTAAAAATGGGTAATATAAGTGTCTAAAGAGTCTAAAGATACGAGCAAATACTAGTGGTGGCTAAAGGTGCTAAAGGTAACTAGAGGTGACTATAGGTGACCAGAGGTGATCCGAAGGTGGTGGTTATGACAGAAGACTAAGCGTGAAGAACTCTATAGATACAGGCTAAGCCATCATACATATACTTGCTTTCCTCCCACTAGCTCATCATAACATAGGCCCTAAACTAGTGCCAACACAATAACCAATGCCAAGAACTGTTCTGTTGTCATAGCAACATCAGGAGAAGGGTAAAATTATATACTAAAGATAGGATGGGAAGGAGAATCCTTACACGATCCGTGAGAGCCGTATTGCGTGCGTGTGGGGATACGGGTTAGTGCGCCTTAGCATCACGTTGGATAACTGAGCACAGCCGAGGGAGATATCTTAGGGAGGGTCGAGAGTAGCTACCTCCTCTCTTCGTCTTTTATTGCCTTTACAAGTGTACCTCTTGATAGCAATATAATAGCTTATACAACCTCCTTGACGTGCCGTAACACTCTAAAGAAAAAGTTTGATTTTAAGATTGTCACAAGTGATCAGTTCCTGGGAATATTTGTCAGTCACGAGGGGGAAAATCTGAAGCTTTCTCAAGGTTCATATGCGCGTGAGTTACTATCGAGACATGGACTTGCTGACTGCAAGCCAGCGGCTACTCCCATGGAACGAGAAATGGAACCATCATATGAGCCAATTTCGGCTGAGCTCGTAACAATTTTCAATCAGATTGTGGGAGGTCTTCAGTACTTATCAAATCAAACACGTCCAGATATATCATTTGCGACAAATCACCTATCCCGATTTCTTACAAATCCATCGGAAGAGCACCTAACCGCTGCGAGGCACGTACTAAGATATATCTCCAAAGATCCTGACTCCGGTCTTATCTTCACCAAAGATCAAAGTCCTGTTCTAGAGGCATTCTCGGACTCAGACTTTGCAGGGGATCCCTCCACAGCACGCTCAACAACTGGATCTCTTATATGACTTGGAGGTCCAATTTATTGGAGATCTCATCTACAGCAAGAGGTTGTGTTGTCTAGCACGGAAGCTGAATACCTTGCACTCACTGAGACCACACGACAAGTTACATGGACTCGCAATATTCTCGAAGAAATCGGACTCAGTGAGCAAATAAGAGGATCAAATTGCACTAGTATTTTCGAAGATAATCAGGCTGCCATTTCATTAACAAAGAACCATGACAATCACAAACGCTCACGTCATGTAAACTTTCGGAACCACTATTGCCGACAGCAATATCATTGTGGGCTAATAGATGTACATTATATACCGACAGGTAAACAACAAGCTGACTCTCTTACCAAACCCGTATCAACAGTTCGAATTGAATGATTGTAGAAATTCTAGTTTTCCATATATTACTTAACACTGCACACAATGAGGGGGAGTGTTATGAATCTGAATCACGTGTTCATAGCCTTGGCGTTTGCGTAATGGGTCTGTTTGACAAAAGCATGTACATAACACTTTTCACTACACATTAGTTAGACAGTATCATATATGAGCTACATTATTTATCAACAATAATATCTTCAATACATATCTCTGTCACACAGTGTACACTTTCACAACAATGACCGCGTTCAGACAGCACTTTTTTCGCCACTCTTGACTTCTTCGAATTGTACAACAGCCGATAACTCTTATTTCCTGGATTTGAATACAAATCTCTCCCAAATGGGTCGCGTGGGAATTTTGAGAAGGTCAACTCATACCTACAATAATTTCCTGAGAAGTCAACAAAGGGCTTCTAAAGTGCCCCCATCTCAGGTCGAGCGACACAAACACAACGGTGCCTTTCGCAATGAGGATCATCAAGTTTTCTCTGACAAGACTGAAATAAACTCAACATTTCCTGCAACAATTCATGAAAACCCTGTCACTTTCGAAGTTCTCAACCGTCGTCTAGGACATGTCAGCTTCCCAAATGTACAGCAACCAAAAAAAACAAGGCATGGTGTATCTCATAAATGTCGCAAAATAGATACCAATCTCGATATAATCGCACTGTGCGATCCTTGCGCATTCTCCAGGCCGAAGAAAGTTGTACATTGACACCTGCATCATCGAGAGTCAAAGTGGGGTAACAGATTTTATGCAGATGGATTCATAAAGGCATTGTTGCCGTTTTCTTTCAAAGGATCTGGTGGACAAACCTAGTATGACTACCTTGAATGCTGGATGAACTCTGTGTAGAGATTCATAGGTGAGGGGGTGAGTCAAGGCAAACTATTCCACCTACTCATGTAAACTAAGCTAGCCAGGTCACATGACCTGTCTATCAGTACATAGTGTTGAAATTATGGAGTTCAGAGATGAGTCAGGTGATGCTTAATGGAAGTAATTGATGAAGGGTTTGGTTGTTGAGTTTTCTATGATTTCGGTGTTGGGATACACTATGTCACGGACGAGGACGGAGACGAGGACGACGACTAGGACGAAGACGAAGACGGAGACTAGGACGAGGACGAAGACGAAGACAGAAGCTGATAATGAGGACGAGATATTTAGATTAATAATTAGATTCTAAAACATGAGTAATTTACAAGACAAAAAGCTACAGTACACATCCAGTCCTAGAGCTTCTTTAATTACACGAGCTTCAATACTATAACCAAGGGTGTAGTAGTTTACAGCCATAACACAGTAACTAACTAGTACTCTGAATGGCAACTGTTGCTATCACAACACTGTAACCTTTACAATACCTAAATTGTGTTATTGTATGCACGTCATAACTCGGTTGCCTGGGTGCGACACGACATCCCAGTGATGGTTTGTGACACACTATGTCGATCCTGCTAGGCTCGATAATTAGTAGTCCCGACCGACTGGTGTTTGGCGAACGGAGATTGCGTATACCCTGTGCTAGCGTTGTTTACTGCTGTTAATAGGAGATCCCGCACGGGCTATCTCTTGGGGTTAAAAAGAGTCTGGTACCTGTGTTTAATAGAGTAGTCGAATTGACATCCTTTTATCCTTCATTATTGCATAAGCTTCCCTTTACCAATAAAGTCCACAAACTAAGTATTGGGTTATACATTTCAATACATAGACTTCATCTGTAGCAGTAGGGCTCTCTATTCGAACGAAATCACGATCTGATGTGAACAATCTTCTCCTATTATTTTTTATTTTGTTTTGTAAAATCTTTTCTTGATTTAGTACCAACGGCATAGCATGAGATTCGTTGGACGGACGACCTTCGTGTACACTATAATCTTCGAGCGTAGGATGATAAAATCCTAGCTATTGTTTGCTTTGGTGGGTCTGTGAGGGCGCCAACACGTCGGGTAGTTTAATTTAGACTGGGCTAACCGGTACGTGAGGAACTCACGTGCTGTGCGCGGGCACGACGTTAAATATTATAAATAAATAAATAAGTAGGGCTCTCTAAACAATATTTACAACGTAATACCATGGCCCACGTATCTTTCTTAAGATAGTGTCTCTAACGTCAAAAGAGTCATCCAACATGCATACATGGCACCGGTCATGTGTCATAGCTAGATAGCTGAATACACATTAAATGATTTAAAAAAAAAATAAGAGGACTATAATTAAGTGTTAATTGAAAAATTTTTCACCTTCAAATTTCTTGATAGTGTCATCAAAGGCACAAGTTATAGGATCATACAGTACTTTAGGATCTTCCGGTCTCCCGTATCCCACTGTTTTATCTTCAAAGAGTATTTCGCGAAGACTCCATGCCAGCTCCTGAACACATTCAAACACGGGCGTGAAATAATCTAATATTTGATCTTGCAAGTGATTTGTGATTTTATTTTCCTATGCATATAAGCAAACTGTAGTGTCAGCTGAATACCAGTAACTGAGATGCTCTGGAGCTAATTTACGACAAAAGCTCATACACTCAACTATGAGAACGTAGAAGAATGATTCAAGATGATGACGGTAGGTCTCTTTCAGGGTGTTTTCCTTTTCGTCAATAGCTTGCAAAAGTTCCAGCGCCATATACTTTTTGATGCCACTCATAGCTCTGGGATAATCCCAATCGTCGTGGTTCCGACGCAAAGAAGCCATATCTAAATCAACCAGAAAGCCTTTGCTAACACCCGTTTTGTCTGGCTTAGACAGAGTGATTTTTTCTGCCATAAGGTCATGTAGAATCATCCCGCTTTCATGTAAGTTGCAATGTCCAATGATAGCATCACGTATGCCGGCTACATACTCTCGGACCGTTGAAAAAGTCTCAAGGGGGCAACATGATGGTGAGAGTATAGTGAGAGTAAGTTGACGGTTAATGTAAAGTTCGTCTGTTGGTGTTGTCATCATATTCCTAAGAGAGAGATTTTGTCCGCATCTATCCATTTCCAAATCTTGGTCATTTGAAAATTTGATCTTTTTCTGGAGAGTCTCGGCTTCATTGAGATTGACCGACGTCTTCGTGCAGGTTCAGCTGGACCTATATTTTCCAGATTAAAGAGGTCCGCCCCCGCATTGCTTTTGGACCGGATCCCCATGAAAAATTGATCAAATGTTTGCTGTTATTCGCCTTGTAGTCCGCGTTTTATGGAGGCGAATGGGCACAGGGTATACCCCAATCCGCTCTAGTGGATTTTAGTTGTCTATATTTAAAGAGAAATCGATCAGCGTTGTGGAAGATAACTATTAACACTATCCCCTATAGTAGATTCTGAAACTTGGAAAGCAGCGAAGTTCAATCATAGTCGACATTATGAATAACAAAAAATGAGCCTCCAGGAATCCCTATTTCCCCTTCTCAAAAACATGAGAAGGGTTCAAAGAAGCCAATCGATCCAAATTCGAAGCGAGAACATAGGGCTTCAACCGCATTTACACAGAAGAAAAGTATCAGGAGTCTACTAATCATGCTGTCCGTGTAGCTACCAATCACAAAATCCTAAGCACTTGATCATGTCCTACCCTAGTTGGTCAATTGGGAGAGGAGAGATATGGAGAAAAGCCCGAAAACGCTCTTTTGAACCAATGATAAACAATCCTGGCGACATTACAGGAATTACGCAATGGGTTCTCAGTCATGGTTGATCAAAACAATTCCGCATGACAAATACGATTGAAATGCTGCTCAGGGAACGGGATAGCATAGGCACAAGTTTGGGGTCGACGCAGGAGATGTGGTTGGTATAAAAAGATGGCATCAAAGTGTAATTGTGCTTCCTGAAGAATACATTGCAAATTTGAAAGATACAAATCATAAAGATTGAGAGGGTTTCCCCGAGAGGTTTCCTCCTATGTAAATATGTAGATGGGTTTATAGCTACCTTAATGAGACCACAGGGCGCCAAATTAGGTTAATGAAATCAAATTCAAAAATTGATTCCAGCCCAAGTTCCATATCACTCGGGAAACGAAACTCCAAACTTGTTAGTGGCGTCACCTACTAACCTCCGGCTCTCGCTGCAGATTCTACAGAGCCGAGATTGAACATTATCTTTTCAACTTTGAGCTGAGTTATCCCCCCTTGTTTGGATTAGGCCAGGGTCAGGAATATGCAGAGATGCTCGGATATATTTCAGGCTACTGTTTCTCCTTGGAGTATAATCCGAAGGTCTATGATTCAAAGTGTGGGAGGCTCAGTTTTGATAAATATGTGTTGAACTGTCACATCAATGAATGTTTAGCAATCACACATCCCAGGGGTGTAGATGCATGGAACATGTTTAGCATAGGAAAACACCACCATCGCGAACATTAATGTAACATTCTGTAAACGGGACTGTAATTAGATCTAACTTGACAATTAAGTCTTGATGTGTTGCTAAGTGGATGGATGACGTCTGAATACTTTGGATAGATAGGTTATAAGTGACCTGGACCGGAGGTGAAGACGGGTAGGTTCTATGATAAGCACATCTTTTAATATAATCAATTATCTTTCATCTACATTTACATCTACACTTTTATTATATTTTCTTTGCAATACCTAAAGTATATTTACACATATCGACATCTGGGAATCCATAATTATTTTATGCCTGTTGTCTGAGATTCCGAAGTCGATAACCCCTCCATCAAAGATACGTTTCCGATAACACTTTAGACGACCTAGACGACGATAATGATGCTAGGAATGAGAAAAGTTAATGCGGTACCAAACGCTACAACGGTGATTAGAGAAGTCCTCGTCATATCACAGCATGTGCTATCCATAGGCAGGCGAACAAAAAGCCTACGAAAGCAAAGTCAAACACCCTTCCGCCCTCAAGAAAAGCAGATTTCGACCCAAAAACAACATCTTCTCTTCTAATCTACATTCCCGAATCTACTAGCCATGAGGCTTATGAAATACATGAGCTACTCGACAACCCCAACTCCATAACGCCTTATGGATTCTAGGCTAGGTTTCTTCACGGTAGTCACTCTCGACCAAGACTTATCTGATACCCTTTCACGACCTTCGATTTGTCCTGCGGCATGAATCAGGGGAGGAGAAAGAAAGAGGCTAGGAAGGTTGGGAGACGATCTTAGGTATACGCAGGTCTGCTGCTGCTGCGCCCGGCTGGACGGCCTCTTGGCATCAGGAGAGCCTCGCAGCCAGTTGTTTTTGTGATTTTTCCCTGCAGCTGGACACCCTTAAATGGCCATCGTTCCGTCGGCTGGGGAGGGAAGATAACGACGGTATAAGAGCTTCTCTTAGTGTGTGCCCAAATGAAGACGTTTGGGGGTATTACTGATGAAAAGATGTTGTAAGGGAGGAACACGAGGGAGAAAACTACCCGAGACATAGATACTCCAGACAGAAAGGAACTACATATCCTTTCATAGTCATACACTCATTTGGACAATAAATACACGTATTATCTAATCACAAAATGCCTACGGAGTTCGTAAAGTCTGGTGTAGATTTGTCGATGACTTCTCCAATCCAAACACAAAAATCCTAATGTTACAAGCACGCTAGTTGATCACATATTGTAATTCGCAATAATTTTTCCAACGCCTTATCCCTTGATCTGAATATACAATATCACGGCGAAGGTGTGCTGGCGTTTTCGTCGCAACGTCAACCGTTGATGACACTATCCTAATTTGTCTCAACTTAGTAATGTAGGTCATATTCCTGGCGTCGCCGAGCCGGCATGACCAGATCATTCACCTTCCAGAGGTGCTGGTGTAATCGCTCAGTATGCTTTGCATATCTGGGATAGCCAAGCAGAATCGCATCCGAATCGAAGTTGAATGCAAACTCAAGCATATCTAAAATCGCCGACTTCACATAAATGCCGGTCTTGTCATTCTCATGCGAGTCCTCCCGCTCAATCTTACTACACCACCTCGCCTCGAGTATCGATAATGGCATTACTCCGCCAAGCAGAAACAAACTCAGAAGCCTCGTCAGTTAGCAACTGCAGATCCCGAAACTTGGAGAGCAGCCACATTTTACCAAAGTAGAGAGTCCGGACGGCAAAGACTGAGTTTTCAAGGCTCACCATTCTTCCTACACCGTGACCTGACAAGGGCCCAAAGCAGTTTGGCAATGCAAATACGAAGTGATCACACAGGGCTCAACTCGTATTTACACAGAAGAAAAGTACCCGGAGTATTAAGTCTAGGTTGTCCATGCGGCTACCAATCACAGAACCCAAAGCATATGATTATGTCCTGCCCCCAATGGTCAAATGGTAGAGCTGAGATCTAGAGACAAGCCAAAGATCGATCCTACGAAGCGATGATAGACAATCCTAGGGATATAAAAGGGATAACACAGTGGATCCTAAACCATGGTTGGATAGAGCAATTCCAGATGACAAAAGCGGTCGAAATACTGCTAAGGGAAAGGTCAAATAATGCTGGGGGAGGATAGAGATGACCTGGTTAGTTTAAATGGATGGCACTATAGTGTAACTGCGCTTCCTGGAGAAAATTTGTGAGAACTATAGACAACAAATAGAAAGATGTGGGAGGTTTTCACCATAAAGATTTCCTCCCGGGTAAATATTATAGACTGTAGACACCTGCATGGGCCCATAGGGCGCCAAATCAGGATAATGAAATCAAATTCAAATGGCGTTACTCCAACTGCAATCGGGCATTTGCCTCATCAAAAACCGGCCATCTCCCACTACGAATTTACGATGCTATGTATATCCGCGGGCAGGAAATTAAGTCGTAGTATACAAAGCTCAGGTCTTGGTCTAAGGGGGCTTCACATCTTGAGGGAGGACAGGCAGCTGGGACGCGGGACGAACGAGTGAAGAGGTCACAAATGGCCATGCTGGGACACATTTTTTTAGTGTTTTCGACTTACGAGTGTCTGTGGGCTCAGAAGCAACGATTAGGATAGTGCTACCGACACTTGAAATACTGGCAACGCTGGAACGCGTTGTGGTCAGCGTCCTGGTCGTCATCTCCCCAAATCAAAGTCTGTTAGAAATTGTCAAGGATTTCTAGGCGGAAATATCTCGAAGAACAAGTGTACAATTTCGGACAAGAATATATTGATAGTTGTATAGGATATCGAATTCTCTTCTCAATATGAATGAATAAAATATAATATTTCGATTACTTAGTTCAACATATACAAATAAACCAATCCTTAAATACAGATTCCCGAGGCTTTAGTGATCCCGAACTCCCAGTGATCTAGCTAAGACCAGCCACTCAATTACCGTATGGTATTATTTCCTAGCCACTGCATTTTAGATACTACTGAACCTCGTTTCCCCTAGCCGAGCTTAATCGTATGCAATAGAAACAAGTAAATTGATCTTGATGATCAAACTAGAAATCTAAACCTTCATACATACGAAGTCTAGATTTCCAACAAAGTCTAGGTAGCCCGGACACCTTCTTCACTCGAGAAAGGGAGGACTGCGAGGCTATATCTCGCGCAGTGGCTATATATAAGATGATAAAGGCATTTTAGGGTAGCCAAAGGTTTTTCCTGTTTTCCCTTTGGCGGATATTAACGGTTGAGGGAGGGGTGAAAGTCCCTAGCACCACGGTCTCGAGTGGTATCAGCGAATGCACCCACTACATGAGTAGTCCAAATGTCAAACTGAGTTATCGTCGTACAAAGTCGTCGGGGAAGCTAGTCTTCTCCGTGTTATGCCCTTTGAGTACAGGGCTTGTGTCCGTCACGAATAAACTTTCATTCATTCACTCATCTGACTCAACCACGCCAGTTTAGGGCGCAGAGACGGTAGGAAGAGCTCTTTCCTTCCTTCTACTCGATAATTAGCCCATCTCCACGCATTTTGGAGACAAGGCAAGGCCCGGCATTTTTGCGAGAACTCTAGTGCAGACTTTCGAGCCGTCCAACTTGACGTTAGAACTCTTTTTTGGAGTAGGTGGCATGATAATAATGCTAGCAGCTCGATTACAATTTTCTGATAGGTACAACCAGCATGAGAGGGGGAGAAAGGGGGATTTCGAAATTTCTAAATTCAAAAAGTTGGTGTGTTTTATTGTGCTACTTTAGTCTATGACTACCTAGCACATTGGTCTCCTCTCTGACCCAGGGTATAAATCACAGTTATTGCTATTTGAAGGATTCATGCATGTGAGGCTAGAAATATCGCAATTCAAGAAGTCATCAAACTAGCAGAGTTTCACTTGGGCTGTTTCTAAGGCGTCTGCCCTTGAAATGCCTTCAAAAGCCTTGAATCTGACGTATTGTAACGAAAACAATATTTTTTTATTGAAAAATGAAATAATAGATCCAGCCAGTACTGTGCTACACTACTCCTTCATCTTAATTTTCCTTCCTTCCCCAAAAAGAAACTGTCAAATTTCGCCTTATTCTCCTCAAAGCTTCCCCTGGCATCACGTTATCTCGAAATATTGACCTCAAGTAAAATAGGAGGATTTTAAATTTGGAAAATTCGCGACGTGTGTTGCGTCTGAATTTTGACCCATATCGTGCGGCAACTCGATAGATCTTTCAGGAAATAAGCACTTCGTCTTCTCATTTGATTTGTTGAGACCAGATAAGAATGCTACGTCAAGTTCTTCTGTAGTCGGTACTTTCGTGATGAGCTTGGGAAAGATTCTTCGTAGCTCTTCAACTAAAATCTCCAAGTTCGCCCTAGAATCAAGGGTTGGATTGAGATTAATCACGGCGTCAAAATTACAATCCGGCCAATCTAATACGTCTAATTTTTGGAATCGTTCGATAAAGCTATCCATTATATCGACTGCCCGATCTTTTTGTAGGCCTGTGTCCGATCTCAGATTGTTGTCAATCCGTGGAAGTATGCGAGCTTGAGTGACTTTTCGTATGTTTTCGAAGGAAGCTTCATTATTCACAAAGTTTAGTGCAATCATCCGAGCTTGTGGTTTTTTTCTTGAAATGTGAAGGATCAATTGATTTCGCTGGAATTTTTGTACATTATTTCTATCAGCAAATACAACAGGCTTCTTCGTTAGTACCTCCAGAACCTTCTCAGCGAATTTATGTGGCCGATTTCTACCTTCTATGGTATTATTCCTGACATATCCCCAGCCAAAGAGAAAAGAGAGCGAAAGAGATACGGTTGTCTTTCCGCAACCAATAGTGCTTATGGGCACTAAGATGATATTATCTACAACATCTTGTAGTTCTAATTTCTGAACTGCTAGACTTCTCTTTAAGTTACTGGAACCTAACATGTCCTTTTCCTTTAGAAACTCTTCTCTTATTTTTATGACACCGTGATTATCTAAGTAAGCCCTTCCCAACTCGGGTTCCTGAAGGAACTTCCTTTGAGCGAATTCGAGATATTCATGCGTCATCATGTCATTGTTTCTGGGGACGAACTGAGACTTTAACATAGCTTTGGTATATTCACGCCACTGGCGATATATTTGATATAACCCTCTAATTCTGCACTTGAAGAAAAAGTCTTCATATTCACCCAACTTACTCCTAAGGATCTTGCATCGAATAACAGCCCCTTTAACTACTCGTCCATTGTATGACCCAGACTTTGTTGCATCATTAATGAAAGCCCTTGCATCTTTGATCACATCAAATATCACAAACTCCTGCCTAAGAAACCCCCATTCTTTTGCAAACTTTTGTACCTGGGCGCCCGGGAAGGTTAAAAATTTGGTAACGTTCGCGTTGATTCCATGAAGGTATAGTCCTGCCTTTTCTCCAGTATAAGATATGACACGCTCCTCAAAACGGTCATCACACAGCTCTGCTACGAGTGTGACATTTCTAGACCATAGCTCTGTAGCTAGGTTCTTCTTAGATTTATTGAGCTTGGCGAGTTGCATTTCGAGCCATCTTTCTCCAGCTTCTGCATGACTAGTACCGGGATTTTGAGAGCTATATGGGGATTTACTCGTAACTAAAAGAGTTCCGTCCCAAAGACCGCTTATCAACACAGTACATCCGTTCTCTATACTGCTGATTTCGTAAGGTCCTTTAGTCTTGATCTCGATCTCCTCCCAGGTAGTCGAGGCAATCTGTTCAACATTGAAAAACTTGTTGTATCCACGAACCACTATTTGATCATCATTCATTTCATTTTTGCCCATCAACAGAGGATAAGCGTAAATTGGTAGGCCAGAACTCTGATAAAACCTATCCTGAAACTTCCAGTAACTTATCTTAAAATGCTGCGGTAACTCTCGCCCACGATAAGGTGTTTTCTTGCAGATGTCCGGGTTGTAAAACTGGTCGTCCTGGGTCGCTTCAAGACGTTTAGCCAAATCACAGACTTCATTGGAATTTTGAGTCATCGGGAATGTGAGATGATTTAATGTTTGGAAGATAAAATTAGGAATATTCTAGCTGTCAGTATGGGCTCCCAAAATTCGTTATCAATATTCCTTGAAGTGATAATTAACTCGGGAAAGCTTGAGTCTCAATAACTGTAAGTTAAAGACACAGAGAAAATTTGTGAGAGTATTTGTGCTCCTGGCCCTGGACTCTCCAGTTGAGCTCGTCTCGAACCAGGTCAAAATGCTGCATTGTTACAAATGACGACTTAAATTTATTTTAATCAATTCATTTGTTATCGTTCGAAACAATGTTAACCAATCGTTTCTTCTCGATTTTATGGGTCGCATTCTCTGGGGACACTATAGTCGATTTGCTGTAAAGGCATAAACTGTAGACCAATGGCCTTTGTCTAAGAGCCCTGTGTTTCTGCAACCCCTCTTTATGCCTTGTCTTTTTCAATGAGCTTAATACTTAGCGTTCTTCTTTTAGTGGCTTACATTAACAGTTCTATTTTTTAGCAATTGGAAGCTAAAAGGCTTTAAGTCAAAGTATTAGCGGCTGTCGATTGGCTTTAACGTACATACATGTTGGGTCATTGGAATGCAACATGAAAGATCCCGAAGTAAAAGTTAAGTCATCTTATTCTTGATGGTTCTATTCTGAAACGTGGTAGACGAGAAACGAACGATACATGGCAAATGGATAGACTTTCCAAAAACGGCCCTATTTCCCACTAGATAAGACGGCGTGATTTCCTTGGTAAACATCAAACGGCGATCAACACTTAATCAATTAGGCGAAATGCCGGCAAAGACGAATTCTTCACCTACCAGTGGTGCCAGTGTAGTCGCTCAGTATGCTCTGCATATCTGGGATAGCCAAGGAGAATCGCATCCGAATCGAAGTCGAAAGCAAACACATGCATATCTCCATTTGACGACTTCTCAACCATGCAGCACTCGACATTATCTTCTGAGTCCTCAACCTCCATCTAGCCATTTATCATCTCGCCTCGCCGACCAATAAAGGCGTCACCCCAATTGCAAATAGGAGCTTGCCTCATTCATCACCGGCCATCACTCACTACAAACTTACGACGCTACGTATACCCGCAAGAAGGAAATCAAGTCATAATATACAAAGTTGGGGTCTTGGTTTATGGAGGACTGCTGCTCTAATGGGGTTATACATCTTGAGGAAGGACAGGCGGCTGAGATGTGGAGCGAGAGGGAAAACAGGACTCTGAGGACCATGCTGGGACCGATATTTTCGAGGGGTTTTCAACTTTAGAAATTTGTGGGCGCCAAGACCAAGATTTCGGCTAATTAGCCAGGAGGGCTTCTTTCGTCGATGATTCAACGGCACTCCCCAGCGCCCTGGACGGTACAGAAGAAGCTAGGCTAAGTTACTATACAGCAATCACGCTCTGTCAAGACTTTTCTGACATTTCAGGGGGACCTTCGGGAAGGAGTTGGAAGGAGGCTAGAAAGGCAGAGTGTGAATTCTCAGAGGTACCCACAAGTCCGCAGAGCCCAGCTGGCCGGCCTCTTCGAACGCTTCAGATCGATCACTATGTCTTCGGATTTAGTCCTAATGTCGGTGCTAGAAAAGCTCCTCACCCAGTGGTTTTTGCGATTTTTCCCGGCTGCCATACACCTGCAAATGGCCATCGTTTCGTTGGCTGGAAAGAGGAGATGATGAAGGGCAAAGGGCTCCTCTAAGTGTATGATCGAATGAGGACTTGTGAGGGGTTGTACTATTTGAGGGGAGCTGTATGGGAGGCATAGGAGGGGATATACTACTGGTATAGGTATCCTTGGCCTGTAGGCAGAGAGGACCTGCATGTCCTACATGGTCATAGACTCGGACAGGATAATAAAATAAATAATAATAATAATAATAATAATAATAATAATAATAATAATAATAATAATAATAATAATAATAATAATAATAATAATAATAATAATAATAATAATAATAATAATAATAATAATAATAATAATAATAATAATAATAATAATAATAATAATAATAATAATAATAATAATAATAATAATAATAATAATAATAATAATAATAATAATAATAATAATAATAATAATAATAATAATAATAATAATAATAATAATAATAATAATAATAATAATAATAATAATAATAGTAATAATAATAATAACCAGGCGAAATCCTGTACTACTACTTCAACCTTACTGGAAAGTTCTAGGATCGTCTCCAAAAGACTTAAAATTCCACCTTCAACACATATTTGGCCATGGCTTCAATAGAGAGAGTTCATGCCATAAATATCTGGACCCTTGGCTTCTGCTTCTTTAAAAACATACAACAATAATACGGATTAGAATAGTATTTTAGTTTAAAGGGCAAGAGAGCCTCAGATAAAGATGACCACATTTTATGTTTACATTTAGATACCGTCTACAAATCATGAAGTTGGTTAAGAGGCTGACATTCACATGTATTTAAATTTTCGGGCTCATGATAAGATACTGACTTTCATTTGCTATGCTAGGCCTAAGTACGCGTCAAAACGCTGGCTAGTTATGTTTTAATTACTTCACGTCGTCACGGGACACAATACTGGAGGGCAAGACTGAACACCTGTGCGCGGTGTCCTCTACGAAGCTGGAAGTGAAATATTTTCCCAGAGCCAAGTTCAGTTAAATTACGCAATACCGAACAAGTTGGCCCTCGAGACAACGACTCAAAATACTCCACCATGTCAATCTTTCACTCCCAACGAGATCGACTCCTTCTTAAGTCTCAAGTCTACAAGTAAGGCCGAGCTCATCCTCATTCCAATGACCACATCCCTCATCGACTATTCTCAGGCCTCAGCCTGTCACTAAATATGCACCGTCAACAATACAATTACCCGTAGGAGGACGAAATTTTAGCGCGAAATTCTAGGAGGCAGTTCTTTGGAATTAGCGTGAGAGAAATCAGGATAGGTTTGCGAGATAATACAAAGGAAGAGTACAATCTTGAGGGGTGTGAGATTCGAATTTTAGAGAGCATTGTACGCGCCTTGCCTTTGATTGCGAGAGTGCAGCTGTGTTGTGCTGGTGATGGCTAGGATTACGATGCACGAGGGTAATGATCACTGAGGGTGAAGGAAGAACTTTCCAGGTGGCTCCATGATGAGTAGAGGAACAATGGAGCACTGTGTAGAAAGTGTTT
The DNA here is from genome assembly GCA_905067625.1 of Blumeria graminis f. sp. triticale. Classification (NCBI taxonomy): domain Eukaryota; kingdom Fungi; phylum Ascomycota; class Leotiomycetes; order Helotiales; family Erysiphaceae; genus Blumeria; species Blumeria graminis. The sequence continues at coordinate 9,099,489 of LR898477.1, forward strand.
CTAGATTGTACTGCCAGATGGAGGAGACTAGAATATTCCGTGGTACTATTTTGGGTAAATAAGGCGAGATTCTAGCTACCTCAGATGTGTATATAATTAGCGCTTTCTACCTCCCAAATCCCCAAGGTTTTGAATATCAAACATATCAGCAGTTCACATTGATCCATCGATAATCATCCGTAAACCTTCTGCCAATTAACCCCCGTAAGCTCTTACCTTAACAACAAGCTGACATTATAAATAAAAGCAAACGATAGAAGGTGTCGTGGTCCGCCTCTTGGCGGTGCTCTCTGGTATAGTTTGAGTAGCCTGCGCACCTACTCTACTTGGGAAGGAGACGCCTTAGACCACGTTTAGCGCGGAGACTAGTTAATGGGTGATGGAGGCATGTCTGAATAGCTCAGGGTTTTTGAGACGTTTCCCTGGGTGGGTATCCACAGATTAGGGCTGACTTGGGGTGAAAAAATAGCCGCCATAATTCGCAGTGGCTCTTGCAAATGAAATCCGAGGCATGAGTGCTCTTCTTGTATGTCAAGTCAGATATTCTGTACTTTTTCTCTGATAGTGTGTCAAAGCTAGATAGCTGCATACGAAACTAAAAATTGATGTAAAAAAAAGATAGCTCGAGAGTCAAATATCTCAAAATTTCTCCATCAAATTTGCCGAGCTTTGTCTATTTGACAGAGTCAATGATGAATCACGCGAAAATAATTACGAATCTATAGTTCAAGGAACATACCAGGCATGAAGCTGGGTCATGTCATCTTGGAGGAACTCTAGGTTCTACTAAAAATCTTGAACCGAAAAATGACAATCTGTTCTCATAGGCCAATATATAGGAATTGAATAGGATAGTAAAAAAGGATCTATGGAAATAGGTAGGCAATGATATGAGTTGAACTAAAATATTGCGAGACTGATCAGTAATTAAGAGGGCTTTTCTAATAATCTATAGCCAAATAGCAGACCTCAAAAATATAAACTAGCTTATTTCTTTTCTCCCCTGTTTAAAACACATGAGCCACCTCTGTATATTTCAGCCTTAGATCTTGAAATTTTTTTGATTTTGATCAAGAGAATTCTAGGCTATTCCCATTTATAATACTGTAGCACGGAAAGTGAAAACTTTATTACCAAGCATAATGTTGTTTCATTATTTATGGAAATTGTGAGTCTATAATCCTTTGAACCTTCTGGCTGTTAATTTTCTCAAAAATGGCTCATAATCCCGATTTGACTTGAAAGTGTGACAGCCAGGTTATTAAAATTTGGTTTAGAGGAAGAAAAATCCTGAAATGAGTTTTACACAGCTTGAAGAGCAGTATATTTTGCTTTGAATGGTTCTTATTATTGTGAATAGCGACTCATGTATCAAGCTCATGACGAATCTTACCTATCCACAACATTTGCTCATGCTCACGAAGATATCGTTTTCCATCAAAAGATTTCTGAACAATACGTCTGCTCTTCATTCCAAGGGCCTTTCTCTGTTCAGTCTTTTCATACATTCTAGCTGTGATTATTTCAATCTCTTTCTGAGTTGGCTTCTCAGGTATAGTGGGTACAAGAAAGCCCTCAGAATCATCAGCATATGCTGCCCATTCATCTAACATTGCTAAAAGATTTATTTGTGCACGTGCCAGCCCGCGAGGATCATTTGGCGCGACAATAGCACTATAACATTTGCCATTTTCAATATCTGTAAGGACCTGTAGAGATGCTCCAACATTCGTACAGACAACTGGTGCTCCTGAAAGAGCAGCTTCTCCAAGTGCTAGGGGTAATCCTTCAGAGATAGAAGAATTCATAAATACCCATGTCTTTCTTAAGACAGACGCAGGATTTGACTCTCCGCACATGGTGACATATCTCGAAAGTGATTTTGAGGCGATTATTTCAAAACAATCGGTCGAATAAGAAGGTGCTTTATCAATCGCACCATATATTTTTAGTCGATAGTCCTTAAATCCCCATTCATTAACAATTACATCAGCTGCCAAAATAGCAGTCTTGATATCCTTGGCATACCAAACATGAGACAGCATTGTTACGGTTGGCTTGTCTGATTCAATTTTTTCAACTGGTCTAAATCTTGAGATATCAATTATTCCATTAACAACAGGATCAATCTTTCTCTTAAATTTGTTGCGATGTTCAATTAAGCCTTGTCCAGTTCCTATTTCAATTTCCCAGCCTGCATTAAAATAATCTGCACACGGAAGAATGATATCTGCGTGGTGTAGAACTAATTTGCTAGTAGCATTCATAAGGCCTAGAAGAGAATTTCTTATGAATGGTGCCATATTACATAGGTCAGAAGATAGGTAAAGATTGGCTTCTCTCCATGAAATAGCATGATCCCAAATCTGTAGGATGCAGTTCCGCTTTAACTTACAGACTACTCCATAAGAGGCACTAGTTCCATGATGGGAGGCTTGAAATATGGCAGGAATTTTTTCTGGTATAGGTATCGAGAAAATAAACAAGTATCTAAACCATAGCTCTAGAGCAGTATCAAGTTGACCGATAGTCGGAATTTCTGCTTGGAACCATTTTTCGGACGGAGTTGGACTAACGAGTTCAGGGGATGACCATAAATTACGCCAGGCATTTTTGACAATAGTACTTGTCCAAATAGCACGCCAGTGTTTGCTTCCTGAAAAGTATGTATTTAGATTCACTAAAGCTCTTGTAGCTTGATTTATATCGCTCTGTTTGAATTTAATCGTACGTGCACTCCTCACAAGTGCAGTAAGAATCGGAATAAAATTTTGCTCAACATCTAGCTTTGTAGCATAACTAGGAATATGTTCTACTTGAGCATCAAGCCGATCCTTAAATAGCCCATGAGTTGGAGTGAGAAAGTCAAGACCCCATAGAGGAATAATTTTGAGGCTTCTCACATTTATCTCAGTCTGGTAGTTTCGTCAGTTTCGATTACAAAATTATCAAAGAAAATATGTACCTGATGTTTAGGAAGTCCAAAATCGTTTGCAGATTCTGAGACCATATACCAGTTAACAGAATAAAGATTATTAACTAGGTCCCGCCGACAAGCTGAAACACCTCCACCTTCATTCGGCCATGTCCCTGAGTCTAGTGCGAGCACTTGCAATCTCCCATCGTCAAAATTTGAGCTAACTGATCTTGTCCGGCTATTGGCATCACCGCCTTGCCCAAAACTATATAAGTCTGCAGTTTTAATGGCCAAAGGAGCCCAGCTAGAAATGGAGCTGTCCAGATCTATAGCTGCCATAACACTGTTCACATTTGCGTTAAGGAACATTTCTGCTCCAATCAGATCACCTCTATCTCGTCTTCGCCAGTAAGTTCGTAGTAATTGGTCTTTTCGAAGAAGTCTTTCATCTAACCACCTAGCTATTACACCATCCAATATTGACGTATTTCTCCAGGTTTCCCATAAGCGAGATCGAGCATATGATGTTGATATCCTGTATTGATGAGTATTAAGGCCAAGCCATCGAGAGAAAATACTATGGTTCAACGATTTAAAGCTGATAAGAGGGTCGTCATGGTGAATGCTATAGTTTTGTGGTTTTTTTAGAACACCCAAATGATCCCATTCTATCATTGGAATTGTCTCAATTGGTTTACCGTTCAAAGTTGTTTGTATAGTAGGATGAAATTTATGATCGTAATTCCAATGAGACTCGTAGACATCATGTCCAAAAATAAACATAGCCTCTGTGACTTGTGAATGTGCTATCCATTCGTCAAGGTTTTCTGAACGACGCTCAGGTGGTACTGACCACGATACTGTGCATTTTAAGTGAGGAAGTATAAAATCGGCGCGTAATAATTCATCTTCAGAATGATTTCTAAGTCGGTAGTGATAACTGAATCTTACAATACTTCCATGAAGAAAAAAAGATCCGTTCTCAACAAAGCCTCGATGATTGAAATTCACTTCTTCATTTTCTTTATTGCCCTCTAAACACTTGCGACGGATTGGATAGCGATGGCTATTATATTTTTTAATGCGGTGCTTTGATAGTGATGTTTTGGAATATTCATATTCATAGGAACCGCATTTTGTAGAATGAGAGAATTCTTCTCGTCGAAGGAGGCGTATAGGTTTTTTTTTATAGATGCTAATGCGTTGAAGCTTTTTGTTTCCCTCGGGAATCTTCTCAAAGTCTCCTTGATATGTTCTAATCTCGAAAGTGCCATCTTTTGCTTCTGGCAACATGAATGCAGTTGAAAGCCCATTTATATTTTCAATTACGATTCTTCGGCGCTTTATCGAGACGGAGGTACCATCAATATGATCATAGAATCTAGATATTTTTGTTCGACGATGGAGTAAAAATATAGGCATCATAATATGTTGGAGCCATTTTGTATAGTGCCAAATACCAGTTACGAAAAATAATATCACGCCTCTTAATAAAGTATTGCTAGCACGAAGTGCATAGTCAAGTTCTCGTTGTAACTCTGGGTCAGCCACAAAAGCAATAGCTAAAAGCTTGAGACAAACCCCAAGTTTGTGATATACCAGACTAATGGGATATTTGAGGGTACTATAAATCCGTCTTATTGTAAGTCTTGTTGGAAGTTGGGAAACTGTCAGAAGCCCAGTTGAGTCATGTTTTTTTGAAAAATTAAACTCTTTGTCCAAAATATTTGCTCTATAATCCAATGCATAGTGTAGATTGGACAATGCCACAAAAACTCCAAAATCACAGCGAGCCATATATGTCTTTAATGGTATGCCATGAATATGATTTAAAAGAAGCCATTCATGTTGAAATTTAGTAATTGTAACTTCTTGACTAGTGCATCTTCTTGTCACTAAGTCCCGGATTTCATAAGGAAGGGATTCCCAGTCAAGGTCAATGTTATAGTTTAGCGATAGAAATTCAATTATCTGATACTCATAGAACTTAAAGAGTGGCTCTGACAACTCTAAAGAATCATTTTGAGACCTAAGGTAATCCTGAAATCGGGTTGAAACGAGACTGTATTTCACATCGCAAACTGACGATTTAAATGCCAGTATTGATTCAATAAGCGAGGCATCTTTGTGGCTCATACCCATGATAGTTTCAGCTATGATATGCGCGATGATTTCAGCAGCTCTGACTCAAATAAGTGACAAATTTAGGTGGAAATTGTAAAAACTTACATTTGGGAAAGGAATTTAATTGAAGACCTCTGTCGTTCATCAATCTCAATTGTTTTGTATCCAGCTATTACCCGAATTTTGCCGTGCTCTGAATACGAAATGGCATTTACATCATTGAACTGATCAGAAATATTTTTGGCTGAAACAAATTCAATTACGGCATCTCCGCGTTTAAAATAAGCTGCAATTAATTCTATATGATCTGCAAGATTAGGAAATGCTTCGATAGCAAATTGCGTATATTCAATATTTAGGTCCCGGAGAACTTTGACAGAGCCAAGAAGAATTGATTCTATTTCAAGTCCGACTTGGTCTTTTGGGCTAATACAGTATCTCTCTTTTTCATCGAGTGCTGAGAGGTTATGAAAGATTATACATAGCTCATCTTGTGAAAGTAAGGGATCTTTACCCGGACTTGTAATTGCATGAAAAATACTATTACCCTTAGTTTTTCTATGGCCTGTATTAGTATGGGTGCTCCCTCCGTAGCCAAGCGATGGGTTTTTTGGTTTTATACGAGCGAACCATAATGAGAGAATAGCAGCCGTCCACGTTGCAACTGCTAAGCTAGTAACATCTCCATAAATGAAATCAGGGTATATTCGTCTTAAAGACTGCCCAAGGGGGATTCCAGCAGAAATTGCCACTATTAGTGGTTTTAGACTGCGAGGTCCGGTAAATATTTTTGTATACTAATCGACAATTAGATTACAGGTTACATATTATGATTCGAGTTTACCTGATACCATAGAAGCCCTATAGATAGTTAGAATACCCTCTGATCTAATCGAGATAATTCAAATACCTGTGTAAGCACCAACATAGAAGAGGAATATAATAGTAGAACCTTTTGTACTGTTAAATATCCAGAGAAAGCTGCAAGAAATAGCTAGACTCCAAACATGAAACAAACAGTAACGGCCTAGCATATTCCAGTAGAGTAAACGCCTGGCTTTTATTTCCGAACCAACTGCTTTGGATACAGATGACACGTCGCTAATCAGCATACTATGACACATAGAGGACATACTGTGAAGTTTAGTGGAATTGAAGTCTAATAGCACCGCACCAATAAGGTAATAAGCCAAAGCAAATCCCACAGGCATCCTATATTGAATATTCATGGTCGAAAGTCCTAGAAGCTGTCTTCCAGATAAAAGAGCGTTCCATTTATCAAGAAGCGCAACAATGAAATACAGTGTGTTACACCCCACCTGGATAACATTAGCTTATCTAGTTTTTATCAATCTTCACTTTTCCGAATTCACCTCATCACCCGCTTGGCGCCAGTGAATGAATCCATTATGAAGTCGCATTCCAGTCTGCAGTTGCTCTAATGTCTGTAGCGCGACTCTAGTCTGCATATTCCATGTCGAAGAGAAAGGAATAGGAATTGGAGTGCCAGAATAGCCACAATACCACTCAAGTAAAAATATAGATGCATTATGACTTTTTGCAAGTGCTTCAACAACGGAATCACGTGTCTTCTTGAAAATGCTCTTCTTGACAACCTCCACTTTTTGTGACATCATGTCTCTAGCACATTTTAGAATATATGGTTCCGTTAATTCATTAATTGCTTTCTGGTTTCCATAAAAATACCGTTTTATATACCAGTTCTTTAGTTCTTGGTCACTTATATTTTCAATTTCAATGTACCAGGTAGCCCATTTTGATGCTTTGTGTAAGACGGCAATTATTAAGAGTATTAAAAATGTCGAGAATACTGCAAAGTAAATAAAAATATCGTAACCCGGAATCCACATCGAAATCAATGGAGATATAAGCATAAACGGAAGCAGTGTTAAAATTATAGGCCGGCCCTTTCAGTGTATAAGTAACATAAATTAAAGATTTCGAAAAACCTACTGATAAAAATGCGGAGCCAGAGTATTGAAAGTTAGCAAGAGTTGCTAGTAAACACAAATAAGAATTCAGAGCAATGAGATAAAAAAAGAAAATGAAGCCAACTTCAGCCCCTTCAGTGGCCCAAAAAAACACTAGCCCGATCGCTGCAATGATTAGAGTGAATGCAAGACCCCCAACAAGGCGTGTAACAATAAAAACATTCATTGCTGAGAATGCCATGGAAGTAAGATAATAGGAGCCTCCACAGGTTACCCATGTTCCAACTGCACCTGAAATAAGCAGTGAAATCATTAAAGCTAATGTAGCTATGCGTTGTTCCATCTGACTCATATATCCACTCAAATATAGACCTCTTCCGGTAGTTGTAAGCAGTAGAATATCTATTAGGGCTGGAATTGCAAACACACTTAAAAAGGTCAAATTTTGGAACGTAGATACTATCGCCTTTTTTTGGTTAGTATCAACATCAATTCTAGCTGCTGCGTATGCAGACATTGTCACCGGGTTTTCTTCAGCATGAAGCGGAGGCTCGTTGCCCATTTGATGATGATGAGCTCGGTATCTCTCAGAAAGTAGCTGACCGAAATCGCTAGGTACTATATCAAAATAAGCCTCGCAATTAGTCCCTGTGACAAAGAGTTCTGCAAACGCTGCAGCTTGATCGCTTTGGTCGTTGAACAGTGCATTGCGATCTGTCACCTCAATATATGCCTCGTCAAATGCATGCTTTCTGAATGCACAGAACACGGAGAAGATCATTAAGTCAATCCTTGCATCAATTCGACCACTTTTTATAATCTTTGCGAAAATAGTCGTAATCTCTTCTATCTTATCAATTTTTCTATCTTTGAGTATTTCAGTGACTGAGTTTTCTGTTTGAAGGAAGATCTCAAGTGCTGTTATCTGATCTAGACATTGACACCTAGCTCGCTGATACCATTTGGTTCTAGCGCTAACAAGATCCATTGCGGAAGCTCTTCCACTCAAGTATTCAACGGTACTTTTTTTTTTCAATTGTTGAAAGTCTGTAAAATTTAGTAGATTTTCCTCAACCGCAGCCTTAATTCGATGTACTAGGATCCTGTCGTTTAGATTATTAGTGAGACTGAGAGCTCGTAAAAAAATTAATTGTTCAGAAGGAGCTAGAGAGCTAATATCTTCAAGAAACCTTTTGGGCAGGAGTTGTGGTCGAACCAGAGTGTCAGACCACTCAGCAAAGGCGAATTCAGCTTCAAGACATTTTAATTGCTGGCACCCGTGACTCGATAAGAATGTATGTAAAATGATTTCAGCCATATTCTGATTACAGTTGCGCGAAATATATATGTTGAGCGATCCATCCTCTTCAAAGTCATATACCGACCAAAAACGAAAGTCTCGGCTTGTTTGGAACCCTGAATGGAGTCCTCGGTATATGGATATCAGGTTTGAATTTCTTTCACCGGAATTAGTTAGTTGTTGTGCAAGACCCTGTAAAATTGGGAGTAAATGAAAGTTATGCTGCTGTAAACCTCCAGAATCAGAGAACTGTTGAATCTTTATCCCAACTTGAAGTACTTGCGACGGCTCAACTTTATCCAATAAGCACTTATTTTTTAATCGGCTTTGCAACTGAACAATATTTTTAAACGCTGTTTCATTAGCCTTACCTCCAAGTGGAATGCACCCAAAATTTTTAGTAGTTAAAATAGATATGTCAGAGATATTATTTAAATCTGTGAGTTCAAATAGTAGATCATGAACGTAAGAATCTGAAAATTTTGATGACAAATTGTTGAAATGTTGATCTACAACTAAGTGTTTAGCTCAGAAGAATGAAGTTGTATTTACCTACATGAACTATCATCGAGCTCTACAGATGGAAGAGAAGCCTCGTTATTTTTGAGCTTTCGACTTTGTTTTCTTGTATATCTGTGATGAAGGAGGAGAGAGAAACAGAGATGATCAAATGTATCAAGATTATCGTCATGATAATGTAGCGAAATCTACTCACATTCAGAAAAATACGTGGCACCGTTTGTAAGAAACTTACTGATTGATTATTCTTCCACTTTTCATGAAATTTCATAACTTTTGGATCTTTAAGCCAGTCGAGCGCCCCAAGAGGCTCTTTTTTTGAAAGAAGAGAATTCTCAGATTCTAAAGATGATTTGGTCCCAATCCAAAGCAACGCGTTATAAAATCTTGACCACCGATAACTCCGTCTAATCACAGCATTTAGAGGTTGGGCTCCATCATCAACTGTTTCCCAGAGTAAGACAACAAAATCTCTCAAACAAGCCTGTGACATGAAAGCTTTGATTGTCGGCCTCATTTCAGACATTTGAAGCACGTCTTTCTCTTTTCCATTCTGTGAAATCAGACCGTTTCGTATTACTAGACCAGATATCTCCTGTAACTCTAAGAGACTAACATCATGTAAGAAAGATGGTGTTGTCACTTCTAAGAAAACTGAAATCCCAAGTGAATTTAACATAAAAATAAACTCTTTGAGAAGTGAAACAGGGCAGGTTTTTGCCCAATTAGAAAGGGAGATTCCAGTGAAGCAAGAACTCTGGAACTCTGTACCTTCTAAAGGTCTAAAATATTTTGTAACCCATTCTGTAAGTGCTATTATTTGAGTTTGACAGCTATTCTCTATCTCAAGACCTATGTCAAGTCGAGCTAGGGCTTGAGATGAGATACGATAAAGTCCTGAAGACATTGCTTCAATGATTCCATCCTGAGAAGGGTCAAAAATAAGAAGGTCCCATTCTGAAAGAATTTGTATTTGACGAGAAGTGGGAGGCCTTTCAAATTTACTTAAATAGACGCCAAAACTCTGTGGCTTCCTTGAAGGCTTGCTTATTCGATACGGATAAAGATTGGCCGATACTTGTGAAATACATTTTATATCACTTGGTAGAACAGCTTTTGAAAGCGATTTATATCTCTGTGTATGGTTAATGATAAAGTTTTGCGATTTACGCCTCGGCAGTCAGTAAAATTATGACTTCGAAACGGCCAATAGATCTAGCTGAATTACTTACAAACACAAACTTTTTAAACGCAATAATCGATAAGTATAAAATGTATGCTATTCCTAAGCCAACTGCAAGAGAAATGCAGCCAACTAAAGTCTAATCTGAGTCAGAGATCAGGATTTGCCTCGCTTTATAATTACTCACGATCTGCCACCAGTTCTGAAGCAAATCATGCTTATTTTCTGCATGAATTCCAGTTATTAGAGCCATTATTTAGCACATGAGTAAATTGCAGAGAATTTATGAAATTTCTTTAGTATAAAGAGTCGTCTGTGTACATAGGACTAGAAAAGAGGCTTGAGGTAAGCAGGACAATCAAAACTTCATGGAATGAGAAATTTGTGGAATAATTGGGTGAGAGATATTAACACTAAAAAAGATAGCGTATAGAAGATTGTGGGACATCGGGAGAAGTACAGCTTGTTGTGAGACATCACTTAATCAGAGGGTAATATGGATTATACCGCCGTACAAATGAACTCAATATTCTAAATCAATAAAGACTAGTTGACCATTATTTTTTTCAAATACAGAATCCAGACACATAAATCTGGTTTTTGGGCTACTTTGCCGATTTCAAAGAGGTAACATCATCCGCGAAAGGTGCAAATAAACATTTATTGATGATTCTCTTAAATTTAATACCCAAATCAACCCCCTCCTGGTATAAAGCGTACGGCCTGCCTCAATGGGCTACTTGAGCAATTTTTATTTAGTTGTGACCTATTACTATCTTTTTCAGCAAATAGGCGTCAGGAAAAGATGTGAATAACGTTGTGGGAAAGTAGAAGATGCCCAAGTTTATCAGCTATTCCACCTTTTATCTCTAATAGAAATTGTTCGAGATAACGTAAGTAGTCAATATTATTACAAAGAAAAGGTTAAACTTTGAGTGAGCCGCAAATGATCCCGGAAATTCATCAAGAAACTCCAGAGATCAAATGGAGTCGAACGCTCAGCGTTATCAATCGAGGAACAAATCCACCCTTTGCCTTCTATTATCTTAAAGGCCTGTATTAGTCTAACATCTATTCTTATTTGGTATGAAGATAACGTTAGAGTTTCGATTTTGGTCAACTTCTTCCTAGAATATTACTAATTTTATTTAGGAATATTTTAGCATATTTTGAGGCTGAATTGGCTGGACACAACTGGACTAGCTGGTAGATTTCGTACCACAATGATAATTCAAAGAGTAGTGGAGAATTCAAAGATACATGTGAGTCAATGTGAGTGTGTTGAACAATAGATATCTTGCCGTCCACACGCCACATGTCAGTTGCTGTGCAAATTTTAGCGCTGCTATTCCTCCGTCTATACTTCCGATCGATAGAATATTTATTTTTTCTCGTTCTTTCTTTTCCTCTGATTGAAAAAATAGTCGATTTCATTGCTCCAGTTGCTCCAAGAATAATTTCACATACAATCCTCCCACTACCAATTAGCCATCGAGGTTCTGGTTTGTCCAGGAGATAATTTGATAGTTTAACCCATCAATAATGAGATGATTCGTATTCTAGTCACAAGGTGTTTATTACATTAACAAAGTACGTAGTACCTAAGCGATTTCTTGTGGGGCTATCGGAAGTAACTGATAAGTGAGAAGGACGAGGTGCTGCAAGATTTTCGGGTTGTTATAAGCACGTGTGGTACTGATTTTGTGAACGGAACACGAAAATTTCTTGAAAGGCATGAGTTGTCGTACAGTATCGGAATACAAATATATGGGACGTTGGAGCAACTTTACGCAATGAAGCTAGCCATTTCTCCCAAGCGCCCCAGTTTATTATCAAGCTAGCGGCTTGAACCGACGACATGCTAAGCCACCACAAATGTGTGTAGCGTAGTATCATAATTATTTATTATGCTGATGAGGCGTTTGATATTGTTTTTTCGGTCCAAGTCAATAGTGACGTGCCCTCAGATCTACTACATAATTTCCTAGGCTTTGCTCCCGAGCGTTGCTAAAAGGACTTCGGTTTCGGAATTAAACGAATCATCGGTAAATAAAAATCGTTGGACTAAATAAAAAGTCTGCACTATCAATACTTGACCGATTTTGTCTTTAAATCAACGATCTTTACCTGTACAGCGTAGGGAAACATAAACAAACTCTTCTCCATCCACAACAGTCCATAATCAAGCCCTTAGTTTCACGGACATCCGTAAGGTAATATAAATAAAAAATCAAAGCCAGTATACGCAATTATTTCGAAAATATACCACTTTGAGTAAAAATTTCCGGCGGTTGGAGAAAAAAAGTGCCCTAGACTTATAGGCCATTCATTTCATTTAGGTTTCCGACACAATCTTATGTTTAATATAGGTTTTGGAGTGTAGAATAAAGCAACGGCTCGGGCTCCTTAGAGATGTCTGACTGACTGTACGGTGTATGCATAAGGAATATAATAAGTGATTTCTATACCTATATGACGCCTCAATCTTTTATGTTGTGGCTTAGGCTTATTTTTTAAATCATATTGGATTCAGCTTTGTAGCAATGACGGAGCTTGTGCTCTATCTCGCTTATAATTGTACCAATAGTGCATAATTCCCACTCCTCTGGCAAGAATCTGGACACAATACTCATTTAGTCAACTTCTTTCGTCCGGGAATAGTGCACACTTTGAGTACCTAATATATCTCAGAAATTTACCAGCTTGCATTGACTCACTGTACCAGCCTGTGGAGAGTTTCAGCTGTGACGGGATTTGCCCGGATCAGGACTGGTCACTAGGACCGCTCCGTCTTCGAGGCTAGGCTGTGGCAGTGCAGCGCTTCTAGATATGCGAATGGGGCGCATAAGGAGGTATTATGTGGGGTACATACTAGATGGGGAGTATTGTACAGAAGAAGAGGTGAGCCGGGGAGAAAGGATGACTCTCAGTTGGCCGAGGTGGGGAGTTATTACTAGTTTATACAGAGGATATAGGGGATAGAAGACTAAGTGGTAGATTGTGTTCCCAAGGAAGAAGTAATTAATTTCTATCGAATTATTGTCTTTCAAGTACATTTAAATTAATTAAACCTTTACATGTTCTCTAACCCAGACCACACCTTGTACAACTTCTTTTCAAATTATCTAACGTGTGTTCAACTATCTAGCTATGACATACGACAGGTGTTTTATTTACATGTGAGATAACTCTTTTGACGTTAGAGACACTCATAGTCTAAGGTTCATTTGTAAATAACACTGAGGTGTGTTTGCTTAGACAGAACAGTTGACTCTCCTCCGCGAGTACCCACCAAAGGGAATTTAAAAACAATTGGTTATCAAAGCATTCCTTCGTCACCCATGCATACCAGCGCCGCGAGAAATGTGGTTGTGTTTTGCCGGATTTGAACCAGCGGTCTACTGTCTCGAGCGGGATATAGATCCAAGCTATCCAGAGTTTACTTGGCAGACCGGCCAAGACGATGTACCACCGCACCATCCAACCAGAGCGGTGTTTATAGTGTCGCATGCACTCCCACCAGGCTTTATTGCCTAGCGAGGACAGTTATGTAGTTTTCATTTCCGCGATCGAGATCTTCATGCTTTGTTTTCTGTCACTAGGAATAGTTACACAATTATAATCACACCTCACTCTCGTCCTCTGGCAATCACAGCGACTTACCGTCACCTCCGGCCACTTTATCTAGAACGACTCCCCGCTTTTCCCCCTATCACTTCTCTAGAAAGCCCTCCGCGTTCCCGCGAGGCGTCCTTCCTCGGTACCTTGTACGCTACGCCCTCTCCTACGCCTCGAGTCTTGCGCCCAGTGAACCTGCGCCTGACATGGGCCAACTTCTTTGGTATTGCGAAATTTGACTGAACTTGGCCCTTTGATAATAATTTGCTCCCAAGTTCGTTTTAGAGATATCACTTCAGTGGGATTGAGCCAAGTTAAGGTGTATGCTGATGACCACCTCACATACGCGATTATCAAGCGTCTTACTTGGTGATAGAGCAAGACCCATCTGCGACATCCCACTTCAATGCAAGGCTCGACCCCTAGGTCAGCTAAGACAACCAGTAGCGGGTAAACCCGTAACACGCATATTCATCTATATCTTCCTTCTTTGTAACAGTCGAGGCCGACTAAATCCAATCCACCATCTCCGTATCGGGTGCTGGGTACGCTCCGGAAACTCATCGGGTGGCTTTTCCTCCATGATCAAGGTTTGGTGATGAGTAGAGCTCCGACCCTACCATCTGATCTGACCGTGTTCAGCTTCATTATAATGGTGATAGGAGAATGTGTTGAGAGATGAAGATGATACAGACTGCGGAAGCGATTGGGAATTCTCATCGAAGTGAGGACAGTGATGCTCAATCTCGGCTCTGCATACTCTGTAGTGAGAGCTGGAGGTTCGTAGGGGACACCAATGACAGGTGTTGAGAATAGACCCCGTGGGTGATTTTAGTGGAACTGTGGCGAATTAATCGTGTCCTGACTATGACCTTGCATGAGCACCTACTCGGAGCCACGGCTGGCACAAAGGACCTACACTATGCTTCAAGTCGTTGACTCAATACGTAAAACATAACCATGTTATGCTGTAGTGCAACTCTCTTCTTAGTATGAGTGCCTCAGCATAAATACTTGGGCGCAGAGGGCCATAATCCATGACTTTAATTATCCTTCCTTTCGTTTCGCCCGACCCATGCCGGTCGTTTAGTAGGTAGATTCAAAACCTAAAAGTTATAACAGGATGATTAGGGTATTAAATCAAATTGCAAGCGACAGACTTCAGACGAACTATAGATTTACACCTTCGAGCTTCCACAGTAATCTTGGTAAAACCCCTAAGCTGTATCGGCAAACAGAGTAGCTGAGGGCCTATTTCCTGTGGGGTTTCTGTCATCACAGCCAGCGTCGCCGTGAGCTTCCCGCTTCAAGCCCAGCCCTGCTAACGAGTGTTATCGTCGTTTTTCCCTAGATGGGGACTAATCAAGTGGCATGTGCTTTTGTGTGTGCATCTCCCATCCCGAGGTTACATTAACCTCAAAAACCATTGGACCAAAATATATTAATAAAATTAAATCAATTTACCAATAAAGGTACTGTATGTCCTACTTAGCCATAGACTTAGAAACGACAATGAGACTTTGATTTTGATTTCATTATCCTGATTTGGCGCCCTATGGGCCCATGCAGGTGTCTACAGTCTATAATATTTACCCGGGAGGAAACCTTTATGGTGAAAACCTCCCACACCTTTCTATTTGTTGTCTATAGTCCTCACATATTTTCTTCAGGAAGCGCAGTTACACTATAGTGCCATTCATGTAAACTAACCAGATCATCTCTATCCTCCCCCAGCACTGTTTGACCTTTTCCTTTCCCTCAGCAGTATTTCGACCGCTTTTGTCATCTGGAATTGCTCTATCCAAGCATGGTTTAGGATCCACTATGTTATCCTTTTTATATCTCCAGGATTGTTTATCATCGCTTCGTAGGATCGATCTTTGGCTTGTCTCTAGATCTCAGCTCTACCATTTGACCATTGGGGGCAGGACATAATCATGTGCTTTGGGTTCTGTGATTGGTAGCCGCATGGACAACCTGGACTTAATATTCCGGGTACGTTTCTTCTGTGTAAATACGAGTTAAGCCCCATGTGCTCACTTCGTATTTGCATTGCCAAACTGCTTTGGGCCCTTGTCAGGTTACGGTGTAGGAAGAATGGTGAGCCTTGAAAACTCAGTCTTTGCCGTCCGGACTCTCTACTTTGGTAAAATGTGGCTGCTCTCCAAGTTTCGGAGACAATGAGACTAATTAATAATTAATAACGTTAGAATTTAGAATCATTGGGGCTATCAAGTAGGCCACGTTGTTGATACACACGTAACTACAAATTCTGTACTTACTTTCACTTTGTTAGTTACTTGAATCAATGCGCTCTACAACCTCAATGACTGAGGCGTCATTATTTCCTTATTAAATAATACTAATAATATCAAGAAATGTGCTCTCAGACGCCTCAGTCCTGCCCCATCCTTGTATTTTCTCATTCCGCTGTATGGTTCTCTCATTTGGAAAACAGAGGATTGTATTAAAGTTGGATCAAATTATGATCAATCTGAATCACGAGAAGAGGAAGTGGCAGGAAGGCAGCTCTAAGGTAGAGATGAAAGAAGTAGATAGGCTATGAGGATAGAATATCTAGAGGCGGACAGGGACTATATGCTAACGTGCACGTACCACATGTACTCACGCTATTGTACCTAGGGCCAGGTTGAGGCGAGGCCGTAACTATCTGGCTACTAATATGTTTTTATTAGTGTTATGATGTGAATTCTCTTAGCAAATCATATAAGCTGCGGTAGATGATCTGCAGACTCATACAAGGTATGGTTCGTTATCGACTCTAAGCATGATGTCGACTTTTTGCAATGGTCTGTTATCACAGACACGGAAATAGATTCATGAGATTGCCTAATTTTTTTATTGATTCAATTTATTGTCCTGTCCGAGTCTATGACCATGTAGGACATGCAGGTCCTCTCTGCCTACAGGCCAATGATACCTATACCAGTAACATATCCCCTCCTATGCCTCCCATACAGCTCCCCTCAAATAGTACAACCCCTCACAAGTCCTCATTCGATCATACACTTAGAGGAGCCCTTTGCCCTTCATTATCTCCTCTTTCCAGCCAACGAAACGATGGCCATTTGCAGGTGTATGGCAGCCGGGAAAAATCGCAAAAACTACTGGGTGAGGAGCTTTTCTAGCACCGACATTAGGACTAAATCCGAAGACATAGTGATGGATCTGAAGCGTTCGAAGAGGCCGGCCAGCTGGGCGCTGCGGACTTGTGGGTACCTCTGAGAATTCACACTCTGCCTTTCTAGCCTCCTTCCAACTCCTTCCCGAAGGTCGCCCTGAAATTTCAGAAAAGTCTTGACAGAGCGTGATTGCTGTTTAGTAGCTTAGCCTATCTTCTTTTATACCGTCCAGGGCGCTGGGGAGTGCCGTTGAATCATCGACGAAAGAAGCCCTCCTGGCTAAATAGCCGAAATCTCGGTATTGGCGCGCACAAACGTTCCAAATTTGAAAACCACCCGAAAATGTCAGTCCCAGCACGATCTGCAAACACCTCTTTCCCCTCTCGCTCCACATATCGGCCGCCTGTCTTCCTCAAGATGTATAACCCCATTAGAGCAGCAGACCCCCATAAACTAAGACCCCAACTTTGTATATTATGACTTGATTTCCTTCTTGCGGGTATACGTAGCGTCGTAAGTTTGTAGTGAGTGATGGCCGGTGATGAATGAGGCAAGCTCCTATTTGCAATTGGGGTGACGCCTTTATTGGTCGGCGAGGCGAGATGATAAATGGCTAGATGGAGGTTGAGGACTCAGAAGATAATGTCGAGTGCTGCATGGTTGAGAAGTCGTCAAATGGAGATATGCATGTGTTTGCTTTCGACTTCGATTCGGATGCGATTCTTCTTGGCTATCCCAGATATGCAGAGCATACTGAGCGACTACACTGGCACCACTGGAAGGTGAAAAATTCGTCTTTGCCGGCAAGCTTAAGGGGTTTACCAGCAGTATAGCTTTCTAACCATATCTTCCTTTAATAGGATTGATTCCGATATAATTTGATAGAAGAATTATCCCAACTATCAGAGGGCCATAACGTCTTTATTTATCTACTGGTAAATCTCCCATCTTCAATCCACGCTAGCCACACAGGATGTAGCATATAAAACATGATTTCTATCATCATTTTGGGGTTGAGGTTTACCGTGCAAATGCTACTCGAGTCGCATGTCTGACTACTATGCGATACGCTCAGGTATCAATCTAATAACCCACACCAAACCGAAACTACCCATAACCCTGATGATGACTCCGTGAATAATTGGAACAGTAGCCTGTAACATAGCACAATTAAGCTCGAAATCGCTCATCAGGATTTAGTCCGAACAGTTAGTGTCATCACATCACGGAGAGTTGTAAGGGGATGGGATAGGGAAAAATGTAGAATATTCTACACCATAGGATGGAATCTTCTACTAACAAGAAGATGGATGAGCTATGTGTATAAATAGGAGTGTTCTCCGTCGGACAGGTAGTAGCTGCAAAGAAAATGAAGAACATCAATTCAAAGATAGATTCATCTTCATATTACAAATAGTATCCTCAAAGTCTCAATTACTTACCTCACCAGGCAAGAACTCTCTCCAATATTTGACCGCTCAAACACGATAGTTAGATTAAAATATGATAAACCTTCACATCATGGTATCCTGATTGTGCCATGTTCTTCCTTTTCTACAATGCAAAGCCTGAGGGCAATCGAGTTTCACTGCGCTTGGGGATAAGAACTAGTAAATATAGACTTCTGCTACAGACAGCAAGTTTCTAGCCGCTTGCACGTTAACGACCTGGATTTTTGGGTAATAAATTTATATCACTGGTATCGAGATTTCGAGATTTCGCCCCGTATAGTAACGAAAGAAAGTTTGAGCTAAATTCTTCTTTACTATATTACGTCCTCTAAACAGGTTTCCCGGCTACTGGTATTGGGTGGGCTTCCGTATTAAATACCCAATGGTTCACACCCTCATGCTCAACCTGCCACTCATCATCGGGCGCAAAAATAAGATAGCTATACTTGAGAACTTCGGCAAACCAGAAACTATCTTGAAAATCGCCATACCCACCACCATCCTTAGCATTTACGTCCTTTAGTTCTGCAAAACCAGATCCAGTCCGACAAGTGGAATTTATTGCTACAAATGCGTCCCAAGCCCATTCGCGATATTTTTCATCCTTGGTCGCACGATAAGAATAATAATAACTCTCAATTACTTCAGGGCGAAGAGCATAGTAGCTATTCGTGATGTAAAAGCCATTCTTATCGTAAAACTCCTTTTGGCTTGGAGGGGGCAGCGGGTTTGCCGTTTCATTGACTGCAGTGTCATTTGTGATCCAGCGAAATATCTCAGGTCCTATTCCGGTTTGAGTGCTTGTGTAGGTATTATGACATCCATTGGTAAGCTCAAGACCGAAGTCAACGTATTTTTGTTCCTTCAAGATTAAACCCCCGAGGATAAATGAGCCACCATCGAAGCATGTAACTTATTAACACGTCAGTGCGGTACTCTACAATATTTCAGAGAATAATTACGGTGCTGTGATTCAAAAAGTAAATTGGTGCCCATATACTCTGCCATAAAGGTGAGATCGGGTCTGCTAGATGGATGACTAGCGAGATGAGCAATGGATGAGTCGGCAGCAAGAACCCAACGGTCCTTGTAGGTTTCAAATCTAGATGGATCATAAGCATACATCTTGATGAGATACTCGTAGAAACTGTCAGTTCCTCCCGACCAACCGCCACTGGCATCCTCAAAGAGGCCAGTCTGGATGTTAATGCTGTAGCCTACTAGACCAGGCCATGGCTCTGATGTTGCAGGTTTAGGATTAAGAAGATAAGACTCTCCTTTTTGGGATAGTTCTGCGTAGGTTTGGTTTCCAGTCAAATCAGATAGATGTGTCCATTCAAGAACAAGAGTGCCGGCTGTAGCTAAGCCGTTGTTTGTCGATCCATCGGTAGATTTATTAGCAAATATTAGATTATTACTTGGAATTCCTGTGGGCGTATCAAACGCGTAGGCAAGGTTGTCAGCAAGACGAATCGCTTGTTTTAATACTTGGTCGACTGCAGTCTTATTAGATGCAAGATTTGACAGGGGTCCAGACAAGAGATCATATCCTGGAAGTGTGAGTATGATGTAAATTCTCTCGAGTAGATTTACAGACCCGACAGTAAACCACCCAAATACCTTATGGTAGTCTCAAAGAGAGAGACATCAGTGTCCGTATGGTCAAAATCAATAGTTGGAACGAGTGATAAAATTTGATCGACTACTTCCGATTCTTGCATAAGAATTGCAGTACTCAAAGCGTCCACGGCACTAGCAGCCCATCCGTTCCTGCGTGACATTAGTACTTTGGAACAATTTTTGCATGTAGAATATTAATTATTGACCGTGAATTGCTGAAATTATTGGTGACTGGATGCAGCTCATCGTTTGGAGCAGCATATTGGTAGTATCCGTCCCATGCGTGTGAAAAAGCTTCCTTGACGGCGTTTGCTCTTGCCTGATTTTTGTCTGTTCCGTCTTGTCTCTGGCTAGGATAAAAATGAGGGCTTGCACATGTTTGTACGGAAAGAACTATAAATGTCGCTGCAGCTAGAAGAGAAAAATAATACATTTTTGAAGGAGAGA
This sequence comes from Blumeria graminis f. sp. triticale, assembly GCA_905067625.1. Classification (NCBI taxonomy): domain Eukaryota; kingdom Fungi; phylum Ascomycota; class Leotiomycetes; order Helotiales; family Erysiphaceae; genus Blumeria; species Blumeria graminis. The sequence goes on from LR898477.1 coordinate 9,119,763, forward strand.
AATGGATATTATGGCCGGAGGTTGATGATTCCTTTCGGCCAATTAAGAGAATGACGGAAAGGCACAAAACGAGAGACTATGTGTATTAGATAACGACTGAGGTAGACAAAAACGCTGAAGAACTAGGCTTCGGCGTAAGATGCTGTCGAAGATGGAGAGGATTTCATATATATTGGTTAGTACCCCTTTTCCCCACCATACCAAATTGCAAAACCTCCTTTTTTAATTGAAATTCGAAGGACCGAGTTGCGGCTGTCGTTAGTCAGCCTTAGTCTCGCCCTGTCCATGGGATAGATAGCGTTGGGGCTAATCTACAATCTAGTAGCCAGGGTCTTGATAGAGCATAAGTTGACAGGAAATCTTCGTACTCGAATAGCGTATATGTATTATAATTATTAAAAACACATCATAGGGTTTGGGAATTTGAAGGCATGCCTCTGTTGGACAGAACTGTCATTAATGTGTGTGATGTTACCGAAAATTTACTGACTGAATCGGTTGCAGCCTTCTTTATGATATTGTGTGCCGCGGATCCACAAACCGCTCTCTACGCATAGTCTCATTAGGTGACGACGAAATTTAAATGTTTTCCGGAAATCCAGTCGGATAAAACTACTTGGAATTTTATGCTGCACATTTTTGGCGAGCCATTCTGGACGCAGACTCTGGGGAAGCTGGCGTCAACCCCGAAAGGACCATGGCCCACTCAATTCTGTCGCTTCGTCATCGCCGTTTCAAGCGCAACCAGGATTTGTCGACGGGCGCAGCTTGGACAGACGCACCAACCTTCATAGCACTATATGTCGGGAGGGATCGCTGTAAGCTGTTGATCCTGAAGACTTAAATTACATATTAAGATCATGCTTATTCTCTCCAGGATTGTAGATGAAAATTTGTGAAAGTTTTGTTGCGGAGCGGCTCAACGAAAGCTCATTTTACTTCAGGCCCACCAACTTAACCTATCTTGCAATGCGAAGATCCTCAGGCACCAGGGGCCGTGCGATATGACGAAAGTTAATAATGTCTCAACATGTAACATCCGAACTTCTAGGATCGGGAGCCGATTTCCATGTCACGCGACATCGCGAACAGAAGTTGGAGACTGTGCCTTGTTCATAAATTTATTCAATTCTATCACAACTTGTGAGTAGAGCAACACTCGCTCTGTTTTTACACGGATGCTGTAAGATGGAACAGATGATCATGTTCTAGCCAATTACAGTTCCTAGACCATTGATGAGCATTAGTGGCTAAACTGGATGTGAAGATTTTATTTAGATGAGCTAGTACACGAGTGCTTTTAACTCATCAGCAAATTGGTTTAACTTGAAATTCGCACTTGGAACCGACCCCTACTCATTGCCGTCAGTTGTTGGCCACGTCTCCCCCATCATTGAAGTTCAAGATGCTTCGTTACTAATATCGAACACGGAAAAGCATAGATAACAACCACTACTGGCTTAACGTCCTTGTCGCTTGGCGGTTTTGTCTGGCGATCCCTAGACATTTGTATTCACGACAGACAAATTTGGGTTTCAAAATTTTCGACATAACTTCCTCATCAAGATTAAAAATGCGACGTGTTGTGGTTTAATCTCAATATTGCCTCATACTAACCACGCTCTAGATCTAGTCAGGGTGTGGAGAACAGGGCCTAAGTTAGGTTGAAAGTGAATGACATGTAGCGAGGATTAATCAGACCAGTTGTGGGTCCCGGTTAGATGGAATTCCGACCTAGCTCGCTGTACGCTGTTGATTGGCTCATACAATGCGGGGAGTGTGCCTAGAAAACTTGGATCTTTTCATGAGTGGAGCACTACGCTAAGGTAGCCCGTGGCTCTAAACTTATTGGTAGGCGTGCATCACGAAAATCATTTTTGCCTCAGTCTCACGCTTCATGATATCACATTATATCGATTCCATTTAACCCGACACGATGCACTACTCACTTCTAGCTGTTATTGTGTGCGTGTTCCGTGGTTGGACAATTGGCAACCTCCCCACTAATATGAGAGCTTGAGCACGGGTGGAATCAGGCTGGATCAGGTTAACTACCATGCTCACACACAACCCCGTCTCACTTGATCGACCGTTACCCTACACCCGTCACTCATGTATTGAGAACCCAATCTTAGCGCGCTGAAGCGCATATTCACCTTCAGCCTCATGCACCATGCCCCAATGTCTCAAAGATTCTCAAGATTCTATTTCGTCCATTCCTTTGGGATCCTGTCATGCATTTTTATATATATATATATATATATTTTTTTTTATTCATTAAGTGTATGCATCCTAACTAGCTATGACACTGAACCTGTCATGCATTGTCCCGGCATCTCCTCCTTGTGCAGTGATGGTTTCTTCACAAGTGGGCTTGTTTAGTCACCCGTAATCCCTCCTTTGTCATCTTTAATGTAGCATACCTCTCATCCATAAGCCATTCTCTCTATCCTCGATACTGCCACGGTAGGACTATGATTTAGCTTGGCTAGCAACCTAAACTGTATTTGGAGGGTAGAAGGTAGATTATGTGTACTATCTTGTTCCCGGTGTCTAGACATCACTGTGCCACATTTTTTTTGCATCAGATTTTAATTCTGTCTACAGCCATCTCGTGTGAAGGATCTTCACATTTGCTGTTCACAATTCTGGGTCCAAAAATGAATTTCTATTTTTTCCAAGGAGGAGAATATCTACGACGCGCGCACAAGATGTTTTGTTTCAATCGAGCGCGTTTTTGTTCATAGCCGGGGTCGGATAGTTCCGGATCCACATACAGTCAGACCCCTGTTAAGACGATCCTCGTTAAGACGATATTTTTTTCCAGAACGGACTTCGTTCCCATACATTTACCGATTACACGATTATAGTTCTTCAACCTCTGAATATCGTCTTGACCAGGGTTTATTTGCCAGACTGATGCTAAAAATGCCATCATAGAAGGGAATTTCCGTGGAGCAACGATATCCCCTACAAGACGATATTTTTCACGGCCCTGATTACATCGTCTTAACAGGGTTTTGACTGTACAAGGCTACAGCCTGTAACATCTAGCTTTGACACATTTTTTTTTATACTTTTGGTCCTAAGCTAAAGCTATTAAGGAAATAATGACACCTCAGTCATTGAGGTCGTAGAGCGCATTGATTCAAGTAACCACCGAAGTGAAACTAAGTACAGAATTTGTAGTCACGTGTGTACCAACAACGTGGCCTACTTGATAGCCCCAATTATTCTAAATTCTAACAATAGCTATATTTTCCACTTTGGGTCAAGGACCGGCGGAGCCGGCAGGGTTCCCTGTAACTTTTCCTACTGCCTAACTCGTTCCAACCTCATGAATCGCTACCAAAAGTGCAGCTGTTTAAACTGAGACGAAAAATCGAGAAAATCAAAACAACACCGAAAACCTGAAGATTCCTCCACATTGGACCCAAGCAATGTGCTCCTCACAATTCCGTCGTCCGTCACACCTTCCAAATGACAAATTTACTTATTCTCCGCTGAGAGCAAGAGATGAGTTAGCAGGCACCTTAGATCCAGCCGGTATCCTGCTATTGGTTAGTAGATGCCCCAAAAGGGAACATTGTCGAGGTTGCTGTGTCCTCAAACTACTTCTTCAGATCCCTGAGCTCCGAAACCTGTTGCCTCGGCCCTTTTGGCTGCTGCTCGAGCTCGTGCCACCTTCGCGAACTCCCCTTGTTCGACGCGGCGGATCCACGCGAGCTGCTCTTTGGTCACCGGTCCGGATTTTTTGGGTCTGACTTGGCAGGCCCGAGAATCCGATCGGTGGGTCCCCCACAGTTGCGACACTTAGTGAGGGCCTTGCACTCGGCTTCCGAGTGCATGTTGGATCCGCGGTTCCAGCAGGCTGGAGCGCGGGAGCAACCACGGGTGGCGTGGAAGCCCAAACAGCGTTTGCACTGTTCAATTGGTCGACGAGGTTTGTGTATGGTTGCCATACCAGATTCGTCGAAGAGGCGGAGTTCCGGTCGAAGAGGGCATGCCAGTTGCGACAAGGCGCTCCTGGCCGGCACGTCCCATGAGGTCGGACCTTGGATTAAAAATACGCCGGTCGTAACGCCGATTTGGGCGAAGACCTAATCAGCATCCATCGCCATGGGGCCGCGCTCTGTGACTATGCTTACAGGTACGTTCGGTATCTGTAAGGCTACAAAATCTGAAGCTGCTTCGATTTAAACGTTGACACGCGTCATCTCCGAAGAGGCATCTAACATCTCTTGTCGTATGGTTTCGTTCTTTGCGAGCAAAGCAAAGCTGGTCTTCAATCGATGGAGCGAGGTTATTTTATCGTGATAGTAAAGGAATGTAGATTCCAAATTAATTCTCACGCTATTGGCGGACATTCTTCGCCACGGGTGGTCCTTTTCAAGGCGAAGGAACAGTCGCTTATCGACTTTCGGCTTCGGAACGCCTTTTTTCGGGGCCGTGACCGCAGGTTGCTGCATAGAATTTATAGTTAAGACTGCTTTTTGACGCAGTCTGTTTTTGGCCACCGTGGCCCAGGTGAATTTAAAGGGTAGCAATGAGATCGCGGGTATTGTTTAGCTCCTGGCTTCGTGAGTTCTCGAAGGAGGGTTCGCCGGGCGGAGAGGGAGAACGGACGGCGTAGTGGCCGAGCCCGAGGCTATGTATTGCGCAATAGCTGCGCGTAAGTAGACTCTCATCGAGTCTACGGATTGTCTGTTTGACCCGTTGGTCAAAGGGAGTAGGGTTGCTTCGACGCCAGAGATGGCGGCGGAGTAGAGGGCCAGATTTGCCGCTGTTTCGGCGGCGCGTCGTTGTTCAGCTTCGACTATTGTTCGGAGCTCGAGGGGACACTCTGCTTTCGTGGCGGCTTTGGGCTGCGACGTTAATTTTGGCGCTGCTTTGGGTGCAGCGTTCTCCGACGGTTTTGATGCGGTCGGAGGAGATTTTGACGATTCTCCAATCCCGTTGGGGACGGAGGATGGTTGAGGAATTTCCTCAACAATTTCGACTGACCCGATCATGTCAGTATCGGGCTCAGTGACGGTGAAGAGGTCTTTTTCCTTCCATTTAGTTGAGACCTTGCTCATCTCCGCGCATTTCGGAGACTGGGCAAGGTCAGGTAAATTTTCGAGAGCCCTCGGGCGGACTCTCGTGTTGTCCAACTTGGCGTTGGGACGCTTTTTGCGAACTGGAGGCATGGTGAAAATGCCTGAGCTCGATCACAATTCAGAGATGGATGCGACGAGGTTGAGGAGGGAGGAAAGAGGGAAAAAATGAATTTTCGAATTTCTCGAATTGTGAGTTTTTTGTTTGTTTGTTCATTAACGTGCTAGATGAAGTAACTATCGTCGCACTCCTACTGGAACTTGAGCACGAGTGGGGTCGGGCCGGATCAGGTTAACTACCGTAAAGTACAAGTGCCTCGTCCCACCTCAATGACCGGAACCATGCCGAAACGCATCAATGTGTTGAAGCATGTCGAGTACAGCAGCCCAGAGTTGAAAACAAAACAAAAGAAAACTTCCACGCAAAATCCTGCATTACAAAATAAAAACTTTGACAAACTCCCTTTCATCGTTCCGCCTCGGCCACCACGCGCCCGAGCCTCGATTCCTATCCCTACTTCCATGCCAAACCACCTAGGCTTCCGTTCTATCACCTCCGAGTCAAAGGTATCCCTGCCATCCCCCAGCTAGCCTCCGCGTATATTCCGCTCTCCTGGACGTAGTCCCTGAACAGTTGCCATCCGCTTCATCCGAGCATTGTTTCTATAGCTGGCGCCCTTCGATTTCCGCTTTTCAGCCACCATGTTGCCAGTGCTTTTCGACACTGAACAAGGTGACCGATTGATTTTTCCCTCCCACACTCGCAGTGAAGTGTAGCGTCAGTGTGGTTGAAGCGGCGATGATAAGCCGCGAAGTCTCCATGTCCGGTTCGAGCGGCTATTAAGCGAGCGTAGACTGCCCTTGGTAGTGCTAGTTCTGGCGGTTTCTTGCGTCGCATCTCGAGTTCGAGGTCGGCATAATGTCTGGGGCGATTCGAATGCTACCAGTCTGTAACCATCTGCCTGGCCAGTTCGCGAGCTTTCCTTCCGGAAGAAGCGAGGATCATCACCCCATGTGTCGTCCTCGTATCGTCCGACGAGTTGAGCTCTCTTCGACCGAGCTCATCAGCCATTTCATTTCTTACCAGCCCTTCGTGGCCCGGAATTCATCCTACTTTAACAGGTACTGCTGCTCTAGCGACCATTTTGCAGAACTTTTGAATCCTCCAGGATGATGAGCCTATTGTTCCCGTTAGTAAGGCCTGGACAGCCGCAGAATTGTCGAGCAGAATATAGATGGCGCTACGACCACGATCTCGCTTCCTGCCAGTGATTGCTTCAAGAGCAGCTAGAGCTCCATGAACCTCCGCGTCGTAGACCTCCGCATTGGTGATTTTGCCTGAGCCGCTTTGCTCAATTAGCGTGCCTGTGCCACTGATAAACTTCACAAAAGCCCATGAAACTCTGTCGGCTGACGCCCCAGAACCATCACTATAAACGCAAATACAGTCGGGTGGGAGAGTAGGTAGTCACTCTCTTATGAACTTGGCAGCCTCTTTCTTGCTTGTGCAGCATGGAATTGGCTGAGGGGGGACCGGAGGTCGGAGCGGTGGAGGTAGTTCAGCCTCTGGCAGAAGTCGATACATCCTCTGGACCCTCGAATCATGAACTCTGTCCAGACCAAGTCTGGTTTTGTTGCATGTCTTTAGGCCGAGTTGGTGACGAGCGCTGTCTGTGCTTTCCGTGGCCTGTTGTATTAACTAGGCTATATGGGAGCAGGACGATGGATACTCTTGGGGAAGTTATGCTCACAGTAGGTCTCTATAGTCGCTGTCGCGTGTGTTCTCGTGATATGTAAGACTTGACTCTATATTCTCGTATAAAGGAAACTTAGTTACAAATGAAGGGACGGAGGTTGAGACCTCCTTATATCTTGCTCCAGACTTACTGTGTTGTTCACAGCCTAGTGCTAGAACATTCCCTTATGATATCATTTCTCTCCTACGAGAAATGACCAGCTCGTTCTCTCTCAGTCCATCAGTCTCTCGCTGATTCCGTTATCTCTATTCCATCTAGTTCTAGTTTGGTCCAGTATACTCACACATGCATCACACATGCATTACACACTAAACACCCTACGGTTTAGTTCCACAGTCACGTGCATATGCTATGACGCGACCTAAAGCATGTACCATGGTAAGTTACATGGATAACACAACATGGCCCGAAGTCGAAGCGGATGGTACTCATCTAGTGTCCGGATTCGTGCGGCAGTCTTGAGCCTGCGCTCCTCGAGCAGAATTTGTGCTGGCGGAATACCAGTCTCTCTTCTCAGGGCTGCAATAGGCATCGTGCGCCAGGCTGGTAGAGCCACGCGGATTCCGAAGGCAGAGGTTTGGTCGATGACTTTGCTCTGTCTCTTGTAGGAATTACGCGTCACACCTCGATATGTTTCCCTGGTTGGTCCCGGGTACCAGGATTCTGCTGCGTGCATCGCAGTTGGCAGAACTACCGTGCGGATGACTGTGGTTAGTAAGTCGGGCTTTGGTCCCTGGGTGCACTGAGTGAGCCGTCGGAAGTGTTGCACTAGCCACATTGCTTTACTGGTCCACTTGGCGACTTGTCTTTCGAAGGTCAGGCCACGGTCCAAGTAAACTCCGAGCCATCGGATGTTGTCAGATGCTTGAACATCGCGAGGGCCTACCATTATAGTCGGAAGTTCGTATCCTCTGGATCTAGGGCCGAGGAAGTAGACTGCTTCGGCCTTATCTGGGTCGAAAGAGACGGCATTTTCAGCAGTCCATCCTAGGACTGCGTCGACTTCTCTCTGGACAGCTGCTGCGGCTTCGTTTGGGGTCGAACCTATGCCGAGGATAGCAACATCATCTGCATAGCCAAATCTCCAACTGCTGCCCCCCACGACCTCGGCCATGTAGAACAGGAAAAGAATTGGAGAAAGAGGCGATCCCTGTGGCAGCCCGTATTCTAGGAATACCGGGTCTGTGACTCCGTCTTCGTGTCGTACGCGAGCGGATCGTTCTTGTAGGAAGGACTATATCCAGGTGATAGCTGGTTTAGGCCACCCCATCTTGTTCATCCTCTGCAGCAGCCGTCCGTGGAGTACAGCATCGAATGCACCCTGAACGTCCAAAGTGACTAGGACTGCTTTCTTCTGCCTCTTCATTGTATGCTCCACATCATGGATGACGCATGAGATGAGGTCATTAGCGGATCTGCCGGAGAGTGCTCCAAAAAGCTGCTGCGGCACGGCCTTGTACGAAATGGCGGCGTAAGCCATACGCCTTGCGACTAGTCTCTCAAGATCTTTGCCGAGAGAGGATAATAGTGCGATTGGCCTTCATCTTTTAGCTGTATTGAGGTTACGGCCAGGTTTGAGGAGGAGGATTATATTAGATCACCTGTAATGGACCTAATAGCATTAATGGTTTGCGGTAATAATCGTCTGATTGTCTATTCTGTTCTCTGTTTTCTACGTGTATCTCCTACAGTAAAATATCTACATGCCAAGACACTAATGCGCACATTCCAGGTCTATTCCCTGCAGTACCATCAACGCCTTAGAGAAACATATAGTAAAATAAATCGTAACAGATCACTTCGGCTAGCTTGAATGCCTTCGGAAATTGATTCAGTCGAAGTCAGCCCTCAAAGAGTACTCTCACTGCTTGACCAATTGACGGCCAGGCTGTCCTAAGAAGACGAACAGAAATTGCGTCTGCTCCAGGGGCTTTATTCTGGCAGGCCGTTGTTACCCACTTGGCTTCTTCGTCTGTGACGCTTGAGACCCATGGGAGGTTTCCGCGTCCTGGCTCGAAGTCCTCAGCGTCGACGTCGTTCTGACTGGTGAACCGGCCGAGAAGGAGATCGCGCAATAGAAGTGCACGCTTTCCTGGATCCAAGACAAAACTATCCGGGGTTTGGAGTGGCAGAGCAGCAGATGTAGGTTGCGGTTTAGCCCAGCGTGCCATCCGATATATGTCCACGTCAGTTGTAGCTTCTGAGAACTTTCGCCGCCAGTATTGGCGTTTCGCACTTCTGTCTATTCGACGGAAATCCTTTCTGCTCTCTTCGTCCCTGAATATCTTGTATCCACGTTTGGCCTGTGAGCACTCAAACGTCCACCAAGGTGCCGTCCTACCCTTCTTCGCACTCCCGCGTCTTCCGGTAGCCCTGAAAGCATCGCTAATAGTTTGAACCAGCTTATCAGCGAGGTTGTCCACCGCACTTGTTGAGACTATAGGCTGCATCCCTATTCCGTGGTCCCACCTACCTAGTACCTTGGCGAAGTCTTCGAGGGCAACATCTGTCACTCGTACTGGTTGACCAGTTTTGATAACAGCTCTGGCTTTCGAGTTTGGGCGGGGAACGTCTCCTGCAAGCGTTCTGTGGTCCGATTTTGAGTTAAGCTCTGTCGAGACATCTGCAAGGGCACCAGCGTTAGACCAGACCAGGTCGAGTGTGTTTCCAAAGTCGTGTGTCGGGACGCCCGGTGTGGAAGATAGGTCCATGCCGTGCTCGAACATCCACTCGATGAGCACCTGGCCGTCGCCGTGTAGCCTAGTAGCCATTGGCTGCCAGTCGGTGTGAACGGGGTTGAAATTTCCGCCAATAACTGTAGGCCCAGATGGAGCCCATGATAGTAGTGGCATAAGGTCTGCTCCAGGAGCGCGGTATACGTAGACAAATGTGACTCCTGCCTTTACTGCGGTGAGATCTGGTGATGTCTCGCAGATTGCTTGCTGTTGGCACTTGATCCCTTTTCGCGTATAGATAAGGGAGCGTGGCCTTGAAAGGTTGGCAGCGGCATGGGGTGGCAAATGCCTATCGAATCCGGGATGCGACTTGGTGAGCGAGAAGCCGTCTGTCACAGTCTAAGCATAGACACTTGTGCAACCTTATGGTCAGAGGTAGTTTATTTTCAATCTATGGTGAACTACAGATCGAAGAGGATAATAACAGCTACTTTATACATGATTATTATCCCAGCCAATGACACGTCTTTCTATACGTTTACCCGTTAAACCGTATATCCGTTCTCGTATCCCACTTTTGCGCCTCATTCTCGGAAGTTGTACAATATTGATATTGCCACTTGTAGCCCCCTACTTCCGAGAATAGGCTCCGCCTCGTGTCACACTAAGCCTACGTTGGACAGCGTAGGCTACAGGCAATTATCGGCTTACAAGCCGTCACACTGTCCTTGTGTTGAGTTCAGGGTTCCTGGATAAGTAAGACATCGGTTCCTGAATCCCAAGCGGATTGCAGGATGATGTCCGTAGCGGGGTCTCCTCTGCCGAAATTGGCACAGAGGAACGGTATTGTTGTTGCCGTTGTATGAAGCTCAGTTGGGTTATGGTCCCTTACGGGCATTGAGCAACGTTTGTATTTTTGTTTTCAGCAGTAGCCTCGGTGGCTTTCTGCTTTGCTTCCATCTCTCTAATCGAAGCATTCCTTTCTTTTTGACCCTACTCGCGGATCACCGACAGCTGGTCCCTTGTGCGTTGCACCGTCTTCCCACCAGCCCGTGTCGGCCTAGCCATACAGTTAGGCTCAGTTGTAGCTTGTGGCCCGTGGCAATTGATGCACCTTGGAACGGCCTGTTTGCACTCAGTAGCTTTGTGCTCAATTGAGCCATAGCGGAAGCAGCGCTCTACTCGTGAGCAAATCTTGGTTGGGTGGTGTCCCCAGCTTCGGTTGCATTGCGCAATTTTAAGCTTGCGCTGGAGTTCATGAAGGCGCCCGCTTTCTTCAAACAGTCTTTCTCCAAGTTTCGGTTTTCCTGTTGCGAAGTGCAACACCCAGTCCGTTGACAGCCTGGCCATGCTAGTTGCGAAAGTACGAGCCAAGGTTGGTCTAACTCCCGTTTTGAGAGCTGCTTCTTCTATTACCATCTCTGTTGTCACTATGGTGGGCCCTTCCAGAGTGTAAAGCTTGTCTGGGATATTCGGTGCTAGAACTGAGATCCAGTTGGAGGCGGCTTCCCATTTCATTTCAGAGCTGTCTAAGATGGCTCCTCCTGAAAGAAGTGCACCTCTAGCTCCTTCCCCTTCGACTTATATTGCGAACCCTGAGTTCATGGCAGTGACCTATTTGATTGTCGACTTGGCCAGACGCAGCTTGCTAGCAAGGCTTATTTTTACGAAGTGGGGTGACATACGTCTCCACGGGTGGTCAGCTCTGAAACGCAAGAATACGCGCTCGTCAGGTCGTTGAGGGATTGCTGCTGAAGCTTTAGGCTTCATCGTAGAGGCGGGCCTCATCAGTACTGTCTTGGGGGTGGAAGTTGGAGCCGCTTGGTTTGCTGCCTTGTTTCTTTTTCCCAACACCTCGGTCCAAGATTTCTCTGTAGCGTTGTTGTTGGTTTTGTTTGAGCCCTGATTAGGCTGGAGAGTTGCTGTTGTGTCAGACGGCTTTGGTGGTGCCGGTCTGTTCTATTCTCTAGCAGGGATCAGCACTGGACGTGTGACGCTTGCAAGACTTTGTTTAGGAGGCTCTGTAACTTGAACCGGATTGTGTGGGTTGGCATGGCCGCTTGCAATCTTTTGGGGGGCGTAGGCGTCAACTTGAGATGGGTTGCCCCACAGAATTTCTAAGATCTTGTCCTGAAAGGCCAATAAGTCCTGATCAAAGATTTTCCGAAGTATCTCGTCAGTGACTGGTTCCAACAGCTTGCAGAACCCGATGATAAAGCGCTCCGCTTGTGCAGAGCGCGTCTGGAATATCCTGCCCTGTTCGCCGAGGGATTCGGTCGCGACAATTTGAGGCGACGGAGTTTGTTGGTGGGGCGGGCTTCGATGACTCGACTCGTAGATTGGATCTACAAATTGTTGTGTGGGTGGTTTTTTTTTTTTTTTTTTGAATCATTTAATGTGTATTCAGCTATCTAGCTATGACACATGACCGGTGCTATGTATACATGTGGGATGACTCTTTTGACGTTAGAGACACTCACACTCTGGATTTCATTCGCAAATACCACTATGAGGTATGTTCGCTTACACAAACAGTCGACCCTCCTCCGTTAGTACCCACCAAAGGGAATTTCAAAACCTTTGGTTATCCAAGCATGCCTTCGTCATCCATGCATACCAGCGCCGCGAGAAAAGTGGTTGTTTTTTGCTGGATTTGAACTAGCGATCTACTGTCTCAAGTGGGATATGTGTTCAAGCTATTCAGACTCTACTTGGCAGATCGGCCAAGACGATGTACCACCGCACCATCCAACCATGGCGGTGTTTATGGTGTCGCCTGCACTCTCGCAACCGAAGTCTTGGCACGCACAAAGCTCAATTTGTAAAAACTCCTTGCCAAAATTCAAAATTCCACGCCCTTCGAGACTGTATCCCTCTTCTGCATCATCCTATCAACTTGTCCTGATCCCTCTCACATCCATCCCAAGGAATTGTCTTCCAGATTTGTGCGCCACGCTTTGCTTCCTCAGTCGGGTGTAAATATCGGCGTGGGCGTGTATCTGGCGACCAGCTAAGGCCAAAGAAAGTCGAAGAGAAGTGTGGTCATTGGAATGAGGATGTACTAGGTCGTACTTGTAGACTTGATGAGGCTTAGGTAGGAATCGATTTCGTTGGGAGTGAAAGATTGATAAGGTGGAGTATTTTGAATCATTGCCTCGTGGGCCACCTTATTCGGTATTGCGAAATTTGACTGAACTTGGCTCTGGGAGAATATTTCACTCCCAGGTTCGTAGAGGACACCGCGTACAGGTGTTCAGTCTTGCCCTCCTGTGTGGGTGGTTGTGATGGCGGTTGTGGCCTATTAAGGACCATTTCGACGTCTTGACGCGTCGAAGATATAGTGTTGTTGTGCATGGAACCACATAGCTACAGTTTTTTTTTTTTTTTTTTGCATCAGATTTTAATTGCGTATGCAGCTATCTAGCTATGACACAATATCAAAGAAAAGTATAGAATAGATGATTCAATTTAAAAGTAGAGCACTCATGCCTCAGATTTCATTTGCAAGTACCACTGCGAAGTTATGGCGGCTTTTTCTTCACCCCAAGTCAACCCTCATCCGTGAATACCCACCCAGGGGAACGTCTCAAAAACCCTGAGTTATCCAGACATGCCTCCATCATCTTTCAATTCTTCTCCGCGCGAAATATGATCTGAGATGTCTCCTTCCCAAGTGGAGTAGGTGCCCAGGCTACTCAGACTATACCAGAGAACATCACCAGGAGGCGGACCACGACACCTTCCATCGTTTGCTTGTTTTTATAGTGTCAGCTGCACTCTCGCAAGCGAAGTCTTGGCGCGCACAAAGCCCAATTCGAAAAACTCCTTGCCAAAATTCGGAATCTCATGCCCTTCGAGGTTATATCCTTCCTCTGTATCATCTTGTCAACTTGTCCTAATCCCTCTCACGTCCATTCCAAAGAACTGTCTCCCAGATTTGTGCGCCATGCTTTGCTTCCTCCGTCGGGTATAAATATCGGCGTGGGCGTGTATTTGGTGACCAGCTGAGGCCAGAGAAGGTCGAAGAGTGGTGTGGTCATTGGAATGAGGATGTACTTTGTCGTACTTGTAGACTCGATGAGACGAAGATAGGGGTCAAACTCGTTGGGAGCGAAATAACGAAGTGGATGAGTAATTTGGATTTTTGCCTCGTGGGCCAACTTCTTTGATATTGCGAAATTTTACATAGCTACAGTGCACAGCTCAAGTTATGATGGTCCCGCGACTGCGAGCGCTTGCTCTGTTTACTCCTGCTTCGTTGAGTTGGTATCATCAGTAAGCAATAGTCTAGGGACTGTAAGTAGAGAGCTTTCCTCCACAGTAGATAGAGTAAGCAATTCAGTCTTTCCTCATTCCACAGAGATCATTCTCCGCTCCACTTCTTGACCTGTCCGGCCCAGCAGCACATCTGTGATCACTAGCAGCGAAGCTCCCACAAATTGTATGTACACCCGAATCATAGACCTATCACAACAAGTGGGGAGGGGGGGCCAGCCTCTACGGAGGACTGGGGCGGCATGAGTGATTGAGAGATAAATGTGGCAGTAAAGTGTCGTAGGTAGAATGCGATATCGTCACTTGGGTCGTGAGAAGATGCGACATATTTGTGTGTGTTTGTGTTTATTGTACTACTTGAGTCTATGACTATCTAGCACATTGGGCTCCTCTCTGATCCAGGCCACACCTTGTACAGTGCTCCTTATCTCTCATGTTTCTTGAAAGATCATTGATATATTCCCCTTGATGAATAGCCATTCAGCTCAGTCTTTAGCCGTGGAATTCTGCCACCTTTACCACGGAACCTTCTACCCAAAAAAAACGGTCGCAATGGAAACTGCGTGCGCGGGAAAAAGTCTCAAAAAACCTGCAGCCCTAGCCAGGCGAGGCCTAGACACCGGGACCACATGATGTGCGCATATTCATCTAGATCTCTCTTCTTTGTAACAGTCGAGGCCGACTTGATCCAATCCACCATCTCCGTATCGGGTGCTGGGTACGCTCCGGAAACCCATCGGATGGTTTTTCCTCCATGATCAAGGATTAGTGAAAATGGCTTCGACCCTACCATCTGATCTGATCGTGGTTAGCTTGATAATAATGGTGGTAGGGGAATCTGTTGAGAGATGAAGACGATACAGACAGCGAAAGCGATTGGGAATCCTTATCGAAGTGAAGAAGATGTTACTCAATCTCGGCTCTGCAGACTCTACAGTAAGAGCTGGAGGTTCGTAAGGGACACCACTGACAGGTGTTGGGCATAGTCACCCCAGACACCTGTATATACTAGGCACATCCTGTAATTTTGTAAAGACAGTCATTCGTCGTCTTAATATTTCACTATATAGAAGATATAGCAGAAAACCCAAGACACTGTTAGCCTACGATCCCCGTACGCTCAAAATTTATTACCCGTACCATCCTAGGAACTAAGAACCTCAAGCCTAAGGCATTGAATACTGGAGGATTAGTTTGAGATAGGGCTGAAGGATGATGGGAGACCCCAACATTCTACATCCTTATAGTCGAGTGGTTATAGCGCTCAGCTTTACTCGAGAGCAGAGAAGCCGAGTAGCTAGGCACCTCAGCAAGAGGCATCCCCCACATCTTGTTCTTCATATCACACATTCCATTTCCATGACTCGAAACCTTGGCATAATGCTAGATTATTCATTTAGTGGGTTACCTCAGTTTATTTCCTCTCCAGTTTAAGTTTCTCCTTTGTGCCTAAATCTAGATAGTTCGTGAATAGCATCTATCTTACGACCCTTGCACTAGAGGCAGCATCGGGTAAATGGTCTGTAGAGGGAATAAGCTGAAATCGGCGAATATCAAGATTCTACATGTCCAATATATCTACGACCTCATCTATTTTCCACCTTCGAAACGTTCTGAAAGTAGTTCCACAACGTCCTTAACATACCCATAACCACGATAGAATTCCAGTCTCAGCTGCTGAAACAATTAAGACGATAGTATTGCTAATTTTAGCTGCTATTTCCCTGAATTCCTTTCCAACGTGAACTTCCGAGAACATTCGAATCTAAACATTACTTCAGAATTCTAAATTTCACCGGCTGTATTGCTCTAAGTGCCAAATTTCGGGGAAGAGGCTGGGTTAACAGCTCTTGATTATCGCTACGCATCTGGTAGAAGACGATTGCTGTTTATTCGTATGGTTTTCCTTTGAGAGAAACTGCTTAATGTACACGTCTCCTGCTGTGTCGGTTCAGTCACGGATTCCCACAGTAGATATCGATGCTGCTGCTGCTGCTGCTGCGACTAACCTGTAGTCCTCAGGACAGGCACGCCTGCCACTGTCAATGTAATGTGACCTTTACTAAATTTTGAGATCAATCATGATCTAATCTTTGCAGTAGCAGATTCAAATAACCGACATGTCATGCTTGCATGGGTAAATATGGGATCCGAGGGCGAATGAATGGTGCACGCCTTTAACCTTGAGGGTTAGGCTGCATTGCCGTGCGGTTACTCCTCGGCTAACTTCTAGTCAGGGCAAGGGCGAGTAATGCCCAGTCATTTTGGGGTGGGGCCGAGAGACACCCTTGTTCGTATGCTAGGATATTATGGCAGAAGAAATAGGCTGCGATTAGGCAAGGAAACTGCATCACCTGCTTGATCAGTTCGCATCTTTGGGATATGTTACTAACAAATTTGTCATTGATCGCATCCGTATTAGTTATCTAATTAAATATTCTCACTCTCGCTCATGACCATTCTCTTCGATCACATGTAGATGAGGCTCACCGAGGCTGGTAATTGCGATGGGTAAGGTTGACGAAACAGTAATCACTTTGCTTCTGCGCATATACTGGTGAATGAATTGATGTCTGTTATCACGATTAGCAAAATTCGGAATAATCTAAATACGAGACATAGAGCCTACACAGAAGACACCGCTAATCTTACCCCCGGCATTCTTCGGATAAAGCATGATAACTTCTATTATACATAGATCTAAATACTGGTATCAAGGGCGTCAATTCATTTCACTTGTCGATAATCTGAAACATGTCGAGCCGCTAGGCCGTGCTGTTGTTCGGAAGATTCATTCGAACCTAATTTCCGAACATGCCTTCTATGCACTTTCATTTAGTCTTTGAATCTGTATTGCTTAAGTGCAAACAGCTATCTAATTATAATACCTAAACAGCGTTGTGTGTGCAATTCAATCTATTGTGTCAAACCACCACAGCCAAGCGAAGCAATGTCTCTCGACAAGGGAGAAAAGAAGTCACTCGTCACATTTCATAGCTGCCTGGCTTAAAGATCACAATCCAGAGGCAGCATCCAATCTTGCAGCAAGTGCAACATGGCTCCTCCCTGGCGATATGTACAAGCACGCGGCCCTTGCACCCTTAATTAAATAGGGTATATCGCTGCACGCTGCTACCAGACCCATTTGCGGAAGTAGCCAGGCCGAGTAGGTGCCACAACGCCCGCAGGAACTGTATCGATGCCTCCGTATATCCTAAATTTCATACGACTCCTGAATCAGGCAGAGAAAGCACAACATAATTTTTGGTTGTCAGCTGTGAGATAATATACTTATGCGTAAAATTGCACACATTGATATTGTCAGCCAGATTATGATCCTCTATTATTGCAAACCATGGTACGGCTGCGATTGGGAAAATGCCTGAGTACTGAGACCGTTACTTTCCCGCCAATACACTACTATGATTTGCGCAGGATTACCGATGATCGACAACATCAAATTTGAGCTCCAAATATTCCATCCTTCAATGAAAGAAGTATGGCGGGTTGTCAGCTATGGTGATCCGCAATGATATACAAGCTGAAATGATATTGTGTGGGCTGTAAGAAGGTTCTCAAACAAATCACTCAGATACGTGAAAGCTAGCATGAGTCAATCAGATTTGAGAAGAAGATTTGGCTTATTTTCGCTATCAAAGAGGAGGTTCTTATATGATCATACCCCATGAAGCGAATCTTTGCCGGTGGTTGCATTTACAATTTCAAGTCAACCAATTAGTTTCTTAGGGTCGACACGTAGTCACGTTGTCATGCATTTGTCATCAGTACCCTTGAATGTGCAAAGCCCGGCATGAAGCATTACATATTTCCCACTCAATTCAGTCATCTGTTATACTAATAGATACCTTGTTGTCTTGGATCCGGCCCTTGTATATCGCTTGCTAAATACAGGTTACTTTAACTTTAATGAGCTTAGTGCCTGAGACTGAATGAGTCCAGCTGTGGTCCGCGCATTATTATCGTGGATGAATTATGTGAAATGAAGTATAAATGCGTGGTTAGCGAGCTAAGATCCCAATTGTTGAGAAATTTATCATTTAAATTGTAACTGTTACCGTAGAATAAGATTTATTCGAGGCAGTCCGTGTAGATAAACTCTCTAGGCGATCTTTTGGTTTGACTAACGGCTGCGTCCGCCTTCCTGTAAGCAGGTTCAAATTTTTCGATCCAGCCTAACCAAATTAAGTCAAGTAAACAAAGACGTGTTGTCATTCCCCACTGCACCCCTCTGGCCTGTCCACACATATCTAACCCAACGTACAGCTTGGCGTACCTGCACTCGAGGCCCATTTTTTCCGTTATCGAATACTCTGATACGGCATTGCCTTGTGTATGTCAAGGATAAAGATATCACTTCAAATATTCTTTTACCATCAGCATGCACCCACATTCTAGCAACACGACTTCAACAATCACCATGGAAGTAGTCCCATTATCGACCAGTCCCACTCTCACGAATCCTGATATGATCTTGCCATTCAAAGAAAATGACGAGCTTTCCCTTGCGGGTAGATGGTCTGACAACCTTAACGACAATCAATATAGCGGCGGGTTCGCGCTCTCCGACTCCAGCGCCATGAGCCTTAGGACACCATTCATGTATGGAAATGGGACGATGCTCTCCGATATTGGAGAGGTGACAGAAGTTGAGGGGACACCTGGAGGAAAATTTTCAGATCTGACAGAGAAGAGGGCTTTAAAACTACCAACAAGTGATGTTGCGTATCGGTTGGGCCAAACCACGGGAAAAGATGCATTGATGAGACGATTCAAGATCGAAAGGCATCAGAGACACATTTCACTTGATTCTACGAGTACTGAAATATCGAGGGAGCAAAGCGCCGAAATGTTCAAGGATCTCACTGACACAGCAAGCGTGGACGATAGTGTATTCTTGGGAGATGATGAAGAAAGTGTTGCCGATTCTGATAACGAGGAAATGGTATCATATCAATCACAAATTTCTCACGAGTATGGTCTTCCTTCGTTGGCTCTGAGTAGGAAGGCAGAACAAATTCTCTTAAGTGCAAAAAAGCGCCTTCACGTGAGACCCAATAATTACATAATTGAAATATACGCTGACCCTAGGGCAGACAATGGAGGATAATCTCAATCGTGCTCGCATTTCTGTACCAATTAGACCGAATACCTCACAGTCAGGCCACAGTAGCAGTTCTGACTCACATTCAACCCCTTCGCCCTCACCAGACAGCTTTCAAACTCCTCGTGTCGTAGACTCAATGAGTCGGAAACTGCGTGCAAAATATGATATGACCGGCGAGAGATCGATAAAAAATGAGGATAGCAGAGAAAAATTATCTTTTACAAAAGTTCCGAATAAAGCAAACAGTTCTATCGACTCATCATCAAGAGGTATAGTCAAGTCATCATCGTTTACCAGTACATCAGCACATGAGCAAGATGGATGGCAAGGAATACCGCGTCCCCTTCGATCACTAGCAGTTAAACCAGCATCTCGTACAGACTCTCCTAGTCGAAATGGCGAAATAATCGGCTCTGATACTGACCGGGCTGTGCGCAAATCTACATCAGGAGAAGAATTAAATGAGAATTTGGAAAGCAAAGGTTTTCCTCGCTCAGCATCTTCACTTCAAATGAGAGATCTACAATCTCAGATGCAGGGGCTTAAGGGAAGATTGTCTATTTTGCGGGATCGCACTAGAGATGATACTATGCGACGCCGTAGCTTACAATCCCTGAAGAATTCAGACCCGGGAGCCATAGCTGATAAATGGTATGCTATGGATAAAAATTTCCCTAGTCAACGATCATCCAGTCTGAAATCGCAATCATATGATTCGGCAAAACAAAGCCCGGTGGAGTCAGGCGAAGA
Organism: Blumeria graminis f. sp. triticale; assembly: GCA_905067625.1. Lineage (NCBI taxonomy): Eukaryota > Fungi > Ascomycota > Leotiomycetes > Helotiales > Erysiphaceae > Blumeria > Blumeria graminis. Next base: position 9,139,441 of record LR898477.1, read on the forward strand.
TACTTCCACGAGAGGCTCTGTATCAAATCTGAGCCGTTCAAGTCTTAGGAACTCCTTTGATGGGACAGAGGATTATCAAGATCCAGAAGCACATGAAGCCAACCAAAAAGCACCTAGTGATACAGCAGAAGATAATGGCGTTCAGGTCACCGAACTTGAAATTGACAGCCCTAATCAAACAGAAATCAAGGAGGAAGATGATTGCGATGAAAGCAACTCTTCCATTTACTACGATACTATGGTCTCACATGAAGATCGAGAAGATGCCTTTGACTATGAACATTTCTTCTTACACAGTGCAATGGGAACAATAAGCCAAGAGAGGCGAGAGAGTGTTAGTTCGCAAGATTCTGTTGAAACAGCCCGCTGCTACTCTCCTCAGAAAAGAAAGTGGCCATCAAAATCCCGGAAATTACAACCTCATCGAAGGTCAACGAGTACTGAAAGCATCTCGACTCTAGAATCATTCTCGACTGCAAATGAAGTGGTTTTCTCTCCATCCTCTGGTCTGGGTGATACTAGTGATTATGCTACGGAATGGTCAACACAGACTCAAGCGCAAAGAGATCTGACTAGTCTAAGTTCAACTTTTGACCTTGAAAATACAAGACCTAATTTCTCGAAGGCTAGAAGTCCTTTCACTCCTAGCTACGGGGTCAAGTGCAACCAGTATCTTAGTCAAAGATCATCTATTGAATCGTTTGACTCTGTCGTGACTTTCAAGTCAAGTCATTCCACAAAGAATTACCCAGCTTTGAAGAATCCAGACATCGCGTCACCAAACTCTCATCATCTTGACCAGTCATCTTTACTGGCACCTCCGGAAATCGTATCAGAAGCTAGCATTACTCGGCCTCAGAAAGTTACGAAGCCATGTCAAGAGTCACCTGTAGATATGCTTGCAATAGACGATCAGGTTCTCGTTAAGCGTCTTGTAGTGAGTCTTGGTAAATGTGTCCTCGGCCTGCAGGAAGCACGAACTAGCATTGATATACGTTTATGGCGTAGACGCTTGGACGCTGCTAGGCGGGTCCTCGATGGTGTTGAGGGAGCCGTCTGAAGGGCATCTCTGGGGGCATGAAAGAGAAAACTTTATCCCGATTCCATGGGCCACTTCTACACTGGTTTCAATCTCAAGAGAATTTACCATTTTCGACGTTGGAAATACACCAATCGATTTCCCTTTATACCTAGCTATGTTTAAAATTCTATCCTTTCGCCCCCTGTTGGCTATAGCTGGTATTATCGCGGCCGGCTGCTCAGCGCCGAATTTCCTCGACCTGCCGCGCCTTATCGCTTGGCCTTCCCCATATTTTTGCTCAAATTTTGTTCCTGCTCTATCTATCTTAGTGCTGTGCTGAATTTGCTTACTAAGCGTTTAAATATTCAAATTTCGCTCATATCGCTCTTTTTCCCATGCCGCTAGCGAAATTTAACAACTTTTACAACAACCATGCATTAAGATCCGAGACGACACATGGCCACTACAAGACAACTTGACACGGATTTCTCGTAGGATCTGGCCGCCAGAATTAAGCGCAAGGGATTAAGCGAAAATCAGCTGTTTTGCACCCACAACATACATAGTATAATACGGGATTCATGTCCCCACATTACGTTAGAAGGGTCCGAATGGAACTCTCATTGGCTAGATAGTAGCTCTTTCGATTGTCGCCAACTATGATTTCACTCATACAACCTGCTCGATCATTTGCGGGCTGAACCATGTCTTGAAAAGCCATGACTCTGATCAACCTCTGACTGAAGAGGATTGCATTGCGGATCCTGACCCACCTCTGAAGGATTCGCGAAATAAATAGTAGGGTCATTAATTACAGGACATAACATGACTGCAAGTCACATCTTGATTCTAATCCAGTATAATAGATATGACTATCTAGCATTGCCCTATTTCGGCTGATGTAGCATGGCAATGGAAGTAATTACACTTGTGCTCTAATGACTAAGGCATGGGTTAAGATAGGGCTACTTTTGCTCCAAGCCCAACCAGGGGGAGATTATCAGACGAAGAGAAGTAGCGAGAAAATTAAAGAATTCAGCCTCATTCTATCCCAGTAATACCTAGGGCTTCGAGCCTCAGTTTCATACAATAGCGCAAAACAAATCACGAAATTAGTTATGCACTAAATAATTGGCATAACTTTTTTCCAGTGTTTTAGACTAGCTATAATGTTTTGAAACACTCAAAAGGCAGCCGTTAAATATGACAGTCATCACTTTGTGTCTACAACTTCCACGCCAAAGCGACGCATGACCTTTTGTCAAAAGTTCAAAACAATGCATAGAAATTCCCATTGCATTACCAACTACAACTGAAATTGAAACATAATTCCATTCAAAGAGTCTATGCATAAAGTTGACTCGTCGGTGGCACCTGTCATGGAGCTACTTTTAAAATCTATCTGGCTCTTGATATTCATAGGAAATTCCGACTGGTAGAGGTAATGAACCAGATTGGGAAAAAGTCGCATGCAAGCCGACAAATCTAATAAAACGGGGAATCCAGTTTGGAGTATAAAGTTAGGTAAGGTTGTGTTATGAAAAGGCCGCATTGTCTTCCAATCGTTCTTTTAATTTTTATACTCAACCACGAGTGATCATATAAACTGGGTAATAAAGGGTAGCTTGCAATCAAGAAGTAATGGGTCTAATTATTAAATTGGAGCATGTAATGAAATTTTAAAACTTGTGTTTGATCGGTTCGATCGAGTGTCTCAAAATCATCATCTTTTTCTCAGCTTTTACGAGGAAAGCAGCGAGACTCTTGAAATCAGCTATTTTAAACCCCCATACGCTCATCTTTAAAACCAATTAACCTAAATTTCTACTTATTTCTGGTTTTAATGCCACATACGCCTGTCGATTGATAAAACATACTTTAATTTACTAGGTCCTGCAAGAAGCTTTCAGAGAAATCCTCTTACGGTACAGTTCTTTTGTCAGGTTTTCAACACGTGCTTCGAATGAAGAAAGGAGGACCCTCGAGTCCTCCCACCTATTCCCAAAAATTTTCAATGTCTTTTTTATGTGAGAAATGCAGCCTAAACTCCTACCGAAGTTATCAATTCCATAGCTCTGAGGGAGAGACGACTGCAGGAAATTTTCTGTGTCTTGCCGAGCGCCATGTAACTCTGTGTTTAAAAGCCAATCTTGATCATCGTGTAGTACAGAGACAAACTGACTTCCCACAAAGAATACCCTCAATGCGTCATGATACGTATAAAATATTATGTTGTTAGTCATTTGGGCTATTTTAAAAATTTTTTCAATGTATTCTATGCTGTGTTCAAAAATTAAAAACTTTCCGCGCGCAGACACATTTTTGACTCGAAATGAAGGTGCTAGACAATACACATAGCTGTAGGAAAGCTCAAGGTCCAATAAAAGCTTTAGAGAGGAGGGTAAGTCTTTTGGTAATGACTGGGCCCATTGTTGCATTTCTTGGCACTTTTCCCACACGTATGTGGGGGAGCTTGAAAATGGCTCTCGGCCAGACTGAAACAACTCTTGGTACCAGGATGATTGGATCAAACGGAGTTTGAATAGTTCTATGGCTACCTGTAAAATGTTGGGCTCTGATAGGACTGGTTTGGAGTTTGGAGGGGGCGTTAAAGACGCAAGGGAAGGAATAGTGACACTTGCTGAGTCGTCTGTAAATGAAAAGGAGCGAGCGTGCACCATACTTGTTGATCTAAAATCAATTAGCTTAAAATATAGCTAGCAAAATTAACTTGCCTGTCAAGTGAGTAAACACAATAAAATATAGCTCTCCTCAAGTTAGAAACTTTGAGATCTGTCTGATCTTGATTCAAAGGATCTTGATGGAAACCCAAATCTATTGCTGCGCGGCAAGCGAAACCAGCCAGAATCCAACTATCAAAATGTACAGGATCTAGCATAGCATACTGCACTAGCAAGGCTAGTGCTTGTATCTGGCTTATAAATCCCGGAACGAGGACTCTATCGGCGAATTGCAACGCTCTTCCGACCCAGAGGACGCCGTCAATGTAAAACTTGTCCTTGTTGCTTCGTGATTGACCCGATGACCCTATTGCTAGCACCATACAGAACAACCAATATTCAAAATCAGTGATAGATTGCCCATTTTCTTGGTACATTGCGTCAAATACTGTCAATAAATCTGCTTCTGGGAATAATGGTAGGAGCACAAATACTGTATCTAAGTAGTATTTTAGTAGTGGCATTGTGGCTGTCCTGGGTGGTAGTCTAAATGGTTGATATCTAGGAATTGGTTCATTGTTTGAAGCGGCCAAAATGAGACGAGCAAAAGTCATCTTCGTAGATGGTACGTCGAAGCCACGCGTTGTAGCATTAACTGATCTAGGGTCACTTCAGCAGATAGTTGTAACGGTGGAAAAAACTTACAAAAACCCGAAGTCTGATATGAGTTCATTTACATCGGCCGTTTCTCTCTTTTGAGCTGCCTTTTCTTGCACTGCTGCCCGAATGGCAGCAAATGAGTTTTTGGGACAAGGAGATTTCGCTCCTTTGTTGTTGTCATGCATCGCAATAGAAGCTTTTCTAGCGCCAGCGAATGCGATTTGTTGCTCTAGTCTCTCGATTCTGGATTCAAGAGATGCGACGTAGCTTCCCACAGTCAGCATTCCGATCAAATCTGAATGCCGCTCTGCTTAACCTTCTCTCACTGGCTTTAGCATATTTTTCATTGGGACTGAAGCATTCGTCGGCCCGACCAGCTCTTTCGCCTAAAATATTTAATAAATTTCTTTTAATACAACTCTACTTACAAGCAGAGCATGCAGGAAGCTTTCCATCACACTAGCCAATTATCAGTATTTCTAACAGAGATTGGTAATAAAAACTTTTATTTTAGCTCGGCGACCTGAATATACTGTCAGTAGCTTGAAAAGCTTAGACCTCTTATTAGCTCCTACATCTCGAACAAGCTGCAACAGGTCTAGATACTCGAAGGTGAGGCGTATCTGCCGAGCTACGAGGGGAGCTTGATTGGTGCATCTTAAATTGGAAGTGAATACTTCATTTATGGAAATAGTTTGCAGTTCACAGTTACTAAATCAAGATGGCTCGAATTTTCTGCTGTCTGCGAGGGATACTCATTACATCTGTTACGAGTGAAAGAGCCTCTACGTATTTCCAAGATCAAGCTAATGACGTAAGTTTTCTATTTTTGCAGCAGGCTATTTGGTAAAGGTTGGAAATAAAGAGGAAAGTGATCTGCAACTAATCCAACGTAGCGAAGAAAATTCAACGAATTAACAACAAGGATTTCCCCTGCTATTTTATCAGCATGATATATGGATGGTAATGTCTCGCGAGGAAAGCCAGCTTGTCAAGCGTCGTTTACACCTATACAGCCTTACCTACCATCATACTTGCCGCCATTTAAATCTGAAGTGGCGCTTTTAAAATAGTTAATCTTCAATTGTATTTGTAGATACCAGGGGTATGTATGCCTGGTATCTGTCATTGATTGATGAAGAAGTCGAATGAGTTTTTGATCTCAGGGTATCTTGTGTACCCATGTAGATACAAGTATAAGTCGATGTAGCTAGGGCTTAACTTATAAATTTGTTCAAACGCCAGATTAATTCGGGTTGAACTGCGCTTACAGGATAAAAATAGGGTTTTTTTGTTTCATGCAAGTATTTATGAATATTTTCAGGATCAAGATAGCGTGTCCCATAAAAATCTACATTTGGTTCCGCCTCGACCTACTCCAACTTTCCTGGTCCTCAGCCTAACTTCCGAGAGTAAATACGGTCCTGTATCAAATCAGGTATGAGAGAAAGCATTATTCTTGTCATCTACCTAATAACCGTAGGGTTGGATGGTACAGTGAAACACCATTCGGGCGGTTCTCTCGAGTAGAATCCGGGTAGCTTGAATACCTACCCCACTTGAGACAGGAGAAAGCTGGTTCGAATCCAGTTAATTCTGCACACCACACTATCTCGCGGTGATATTGTAATTGTGGAATAATGGAAGCACACTAGGATAAACAAATGTATTTCACACTTTTCTCTGTGGTGGGTATGCATGGAAGAGGTTATGCGCCATAAGGCCTGACCTCGAGTGTTATCTGCAAATGAAATCTGAGTGTGAGTGTTCTAAACGTCCAATTGAGTCATTCTACTTAAAGTACACATCTTCAGATAAAATCTGCATGGGCCTCAAGGCCCCAAATAGGACAACTGAATACTTTATTTTATGTAATAACCGTGACATGGCTTCCGTGTGATAAAATTATCTGACCTATTAATGTGGCAGTTGATCTCTCAAGCCGAGATATTTTGTTAAGTGAATAATTAGACCATCATGAATGATTTGAGGAAATGTATATTGATCTGTGCTTAACTCTATAGAATTTCATGTCTATTTGAACCTATTTATTTCTAGCTGATTCTGATGTCACCAAACTTATCTAGCCTCTTACACGTTCCACAACCGTCTATAATAGCCCGGCAAGACTAATATTTAAGTACATCCAAGTCATAAACCCTTCTGAAATCCAAATTTCCCTGAGCTAACTCTGACATGATCTATCCAGGACGTGTATTCAACTATTTCTAGTCCCTCAGACTCATGAACTCAGTAGGGGCTGAAATCAAAATTTAATACAATTCAGCTATTTTTTGTACAAATTTTGCACCACAGTTTGTCTCCTCCAGTGGGTACAAATATCGACGTGGGCCTGTTAATGAAGGTCAGTTGAAGGCAGAGAATGAGTCGATGAGAGGTGTAGTCAGTGAAATAAGGATATACAAGTTCATATTTGTAGAATTGATGAAGCTTCTGTGAGAATCGATCTCGTTGGTAGAAGGGGATTGATTTGGTGCAAAGTGTTTAATCATTGCCCTGTTGGCTAAGTTCAAAGTGTAGGGGGTGGGTTTTGAAGAGAAGCTAAAGTTGTTGGGCTTCAATATAATATCGCATTTTGAAGAAAATGAGGAAATAGAAGCGTCTGAAACCTGCTATAGAGGGTTTTTACAAAGCTCCCTTCGTTTCAAAGTGCTATGGGGGGACGAAACTTAACAAATGTCCGTGGTGTCCCCTACGAACCTCTAGCCCTCACCATAGAGTCTGCAAAGCCAAATTTGAGTAACAATTTTTCAACTATGAGCTGAATTATCTCCCCCCCGTTATAGATACGCTTCCCATAACACATTAGACGACCATGACGACGATAGTGATGCTAAGAATGTGGAAAGATCGTAACCAAACGCTACAAAGGTAGTTTGAGAGGTCCTCGTTGTAGCGCAACATGTGCTATCCACCTGTTAAGGGCGAGGAGAGGAGGGCAAGACTGAACACCTGTACGCGGTGTCCTCTACGAACCTGGGAGTGAAATATTCTCCCAGAGCCAAGTTCAGTCAAATTTCGCAATATCAAAGAAGTTGGCCCACGAGGCAAAATTTCAAATTACTCCAACACGTCAATTTTTCGCTCCCAACGAGTTTGACTTCTACCTGAGGCTCATCAAGTCTACAAGCACGACCAAGTATATCCTCATTCCAACGATCACACCTCTCGTCGACTTTCTCTGGCCTCAGCTGGTCACCGATACACGCCCACGCCGATATTTATACCCGACAGAGGAAGCAAAGCGTGGCGCACAAATCTGGGAGACTGTTCTTTAGGATTAGCGAGAGAGGATTCAGGACAAGTTAACAAGATGATGCGAAGGATGGACACATTCGCGACGGGCGTGGGATTTTGAATTCTGGCAAGAGTTTTACGAATTGAGCTTTGTGCGTGCCAAGACTTCGGTTGCGAGAGTGTAGGCGACACGATAAACACCGCCATGGTTAGATGGTGCGGTGGTACATCTTTTTGGCCGGTCTGCCAAGTAAACTCTGGATAGCTTGGACACATATTCCACTCGAGACAGTACATAGCTGGTTCAAATCCGGCAAAACACAACTACTTTTCTCGCGGCGCTGGTATACATGGATGACGAAGGAATGCTTGGATAACCAATTGTTTTTAAATTCCCTTTGGTGGGTACTCGCGGAGGAGAGTCAACTGTTCTGCCTAAGCAAACACACCTCATAGTGTTATTTGCAAATGAACCTTAGACTATGAGTGTCTCTAACGTCAAAAGAGTCATCCAACATGTATATATAGCACCGGTCATGTATCATAGCTAGATAGCTGAATACACATTAAATGATTTAAAAAAAAGGACAAAATGAAATTAAAAAATTGGGTGCGGCATATCTTAAAAAACGCTTCCAAGAATAAGTACGGTACACCCCTTTTTCGCTGAGTCAATCTCTTGACGGCTCAGCCAATATCGCTAACTTGGCATGCCCAATGTTCATAGGGAAGGGGATAATACAAACTTTGCATATTAAGTCCGTCGAAAACAGCTGTGGCCCAAAGACTCACCCGTCATGAGTCCTCCTCTATCACACATTTAAAATATCTTTTTGCCATTTATTATGTGGCCGTTTTAACAAAGTAAAACAGAGGCTATAACTAGCTGTATGGTGAACCGGAAAAACTCGCAAAAACTAGTGAGTGCCGGGTTTTCTTACTGCTCAAATTAGGAATCAATATAATGATATACTTTCCTACTCAATGACTGGAAGAAACTGGTCGGCCAACTGCTTTAGACTAGTATGAACCTATGTGAGGCACTCTTTATCTTCATACCATATTCTTAACTATCTCACTCTCTTACGTCTACGTTGTTCCATAATCTTAGAGCGACGGCTACTGTAGATTTTCTTTGGGGCGAATTAACAAATATATTATATTAAGTATATATATATCGCAACTACCTCTATCCACTGACACTTCTCCCAAAGGAACTCGTCGCCAGAATAGTTTTCCATCTCAGCTCTGACCACCTTTCCTTCTATGACTAGTCCATGACTAATCCATGACTAATCCAAAGCTCCTTGATCAGTTTCAGGGTAAAGTTTACTACAAGCAGATTAGGGTACTGTATGCGAGAGTATTCCTACAGTCTACGGCCTAACTGAAGGTATAAATAAAGTTTTAAGAAAGTCTCATTGTAGAATGTGTTCTACATATTAATCTTGTTCAACTTATTTGTGTAGCTTAAGATGCTGTGGAATGCCATATACCCCACAATAAAAGGGATCCTTCTGGTAAGTTTGGAGGTCAATATTGGCTTCTTAGACTATCTAGTCAAAGCTGAAAGATCAGAGGAACCCCAAATAAGTTTAGAGGTTTACTATCTTTAATAAACTTAGTTGATCGGATGGTCTAATAAGGTCTCCCGTCCTGATTCATATTCTTAGTCTCAGCTAATCTTGCTTCCCCAAAATTCCGCTGTCGTTATTTTCTTTACAATACATATTTTTTCTATCAACTATAGCCAAGTCAATTAACTGTGGGTCTTTGGCCTTCATCCTTGATTGCGCACACAGTTCCTTTTTAGAAGAAATTCCATTCAGCATATCTTTTCAAGAATACCGTTCACCCACAGTGAAGTTCTGATTAGTACCGAGTTGGTACATGTGACTGAAGGCCATTTAGGTAACGCGTAAATAAATAAATATTTTTTATTTGAATGAGTTTCTGGTAGCGGACGGCTACAATAATTTGGCTGCTCTTCTGTTTTTCAAAGTCCAAATTCAAGTGATAGAAAAGACCGAAGCTAGCCTGTAAGTCTCCATTACTTCGATTAATGCTATCTGTACTTTTGCTTTTTGAGATACTGGTTTGACAGTTATGATTTGAAGTGGGCCATCAATCGTCAATCACAACCAACTCACAAAATACAACATTCCTTGAGACTACTAGAAGCTCTAACTTCATCCCTGTACCAACAAGAAAGCGCCAGAAGTACGGGAGTACTCTCAAAGGATATGGTTGATCTTACGAATAATTTCTTTTACGCAGCACAATTTTTACTGTCCGCAGCTCATCATTAGCTATCATCTTTAAATTAATCAAAGTCTTATTTAAGCCTATCGCTTTTGCAAGTAAATGTTTCAGTTATCGTCATCAAGTGATAGTAGAAACCTGCCGACGTCTAGTGCTCACGTAATAGGCGTAAACCTCTCGCAACTGAGACTGCTTGACTTCCTTTCTGATTCTGTTGGTAGTGGGAGCTAGAACATTATGTTACCAATTTTATGGTCTGTTGGACTTAACGCTCACAGACCTCGGTCGTGGTTATGCATGACAGGTGAAGTCGAGTACACACGGTTGTTGCTGCCGCATTGACTCTTAGATTTATTTCTGATCGAATATATGACGAACGGTCGCACGGATCACCAACCTTACACGAATCTATTTGTGGTGGAGCATGTATTGATAAGATCAGTAAACTACTTCTTTTCGGCCATCCTCGTCTTGTTTTTAGAAGGTTCCTCACGTCAAGCAATGTAATACAGGATTTACATCAATTGAAATACGTATCGTCTGGCTCTAGAAATATTCGATCTCAGACTTTGAACCCCAACTTCAAGCAGGTAGCTCGATGGATGCTGCGGAGTTGATCAGGCAGGCACAAAGCTCAGTTGACCATGCGCGGCAAATTAGTTCACTTATTGAAACCAGTGATAAGAACGATGATAGTTCCCCTCGAATCGCTTACACATTGACTGCATGCTGTCGATGTCGCCAGGCTCGTAATTTTCGATGCCCGATCGGGTTGAAGAGGGCTGACCGTGATTAGAGAAAAACAAGATGCGATCCAAATCTACCACGATGTCTACCTTGCGAACGTGGTGGATTAGTCTGCGAGTATTTTGATCGAAAGAAAAACAAGCGGATCCCTCGAAGTTATGTTTTAAGGCTCCAGGAAAACATTCGAGCATTAGAAAATAAACTTCGGGAGTATACCGAAAATGAAACTCAGTCTACAAATACAGAAGACATAGTACGACCCGGCGGCTTCGTTCGTTTAAGTTCAGATGACGAGACACCACGATTCTTGGGCCCGTCAAGTGGTATCACAATGACACGACTTGTAATGGAAGAGGCAAAGAAATACACAGATTCGAGGACGATACGAGAACTTGTTCCTGGGATTCGTGATCGTCGAAGTTTTCCGTCAGCTTGTTCACCGGGAAGAAAGAAATCGTACCCTTTAATTAGTGCTTTAGCTGCGCAAACACTACCAAGTTTATTAGTTACGGAAAAACTTGTTGAAGTTTACAATCAAAAAGGAAAGTTTGTTAAAGTTACATGAATATTAAGCTTATATTTCAGATAGCTCAATACTTTACACCAACTTTACATGAACCAAGTTTGAAGAAAGACATGCGAGAAGTTCACAATGGTAGTACTGATGCATACAAGAACTTTGTGATTCGCATGGTTCTCGCCATTTCATTACAGAAACTAGATCTGAGTTACGCCGGCTTAGCGGACAGCTATTACTTATCTGCCATGGAGTATATGGAGGAAGTAGTTCGTCAAAAAGACCTTAAGACTCTTCAATGCTTAGTATTAGTTGCTCAATATTCCCTCCTGACTCCAACTCAAACTCCGATTTATTTCATAGTCGGACTAGCAACACGACTATGTCAACAGCTTGGCTTGAACGAAGAAAAAACAGTCGGACAAGGTGTGGCACTTAGTCAGATTGATCCAATTCAACTTGACATGCGCCGAAGACTATCTTGGATAATTCTTTCAATGGAATTCGGATTAGCACATTCAATGGGGCGGCCGAATGCCTTTGCGTGTGGGCAAAATAAGATTGATGTTAGATTCTTCGAGCCTAGAGATGACGAATATATAACATCTAATGGCATTCTTCCAGGCCCAATTTCTGAGAAAAAGACAGTAGCCATCCATTTCATGCGAATGAGACTTCTTCAAGCTGAGATAAGGCGGGTCCTTTATCAAACGAAGCGGCCAGAACCACAGAACGAAGATCATCAATGGTTCAAGAGTATTCAACAAAAAATGAAAGAGTGGGTCGATGCTTCTCCCCAAAGTCCAAGTTGGAGTAAACAGTGGTAGGCTATTAATCTGTGCATCAAATAAAAGACTAAACTACTAATATTTCCAGGTTTTTCGGACGTTATCAGACCATGATATTGATGCTATTCCGACCATCACCCCAGGTCCCACAGCCCATGCCTCGTTCAGCCATTATGTGCTACAACGCTGCATCGTTCAACGTTAAAAGCCTTAACAAACAGATAAAGACTGCTATGGTAGATATCACTTGGATATTTGTATTGACCCTTTATCAGGCGCTCAACATCCTTCTATGGACAACCTCCTATCCCGAAATTCGAGCATTGCACTCGAAAGAGGAGTTGGAAGAAGATATTCAAATTGCAATCGAAGCTATTCTCATGTGTCGCGAAAGATGGCCCGAGACTGATTCTACTGCCCAACTTTACGCTAAGATCGGGGAAGCATGCTTGAGAAGCTATGATTATCAAGAAACACCGAATTCACCACCAGCTTACTTCCACGACGACAAGTCACAAAGCTCAAGCTCTCCAATATCAGTAGATGAGATAAACTCTCCCAAAGTATTGGATCACCAGTATTGCCTTGCTATTTCTCAGCCCCTCTCTGCGAACAACTTGGGTTCATCGAATATGAATGACAACTGTTTCGACCAAAATCTAGATTATAAATTTCCGAAAAGAAATGAGAATAAATTGATTACTAATCAACCAAGTAATTATCCTGATACAAAATTTGAACCTCCACATAAGCATATAGGTAGTTTGCTAGAATACCCGACTCTCAACAAATTGCAGTCGCAGAATTTCACTGATGCAAACTTCATGATAACTAAACCCCATTCCTTGGAACATGAGTTTCAACGTGCAGCTCTCTTTGATTCGAATTACTCACTACATGCCACAACACACTCATTAGGGAGCAGCATGAACGTTGACCCAGACTTTGACATAAGGATGAGGATGGAAAGCCTCAGTCATCAGCAGCAGATAGAATTGATGCAGAATTTGGAGGTAAATGGTCTTCATGAAATCAATAATCTGATAAACCCTTGCACCACGTTTAATGAAATTGTCAAGACCAGTTAAACAATATCAGCAATAAACCAAACACGTAATTCTTCTAATATCATAACGCAAGTGATTTTAAAGGGCAAAATTTAATGGAATATGCTCAAGCTTAAAACCGGCAAAAAGACATCAAAAACTTTATAAATAACAGGCATAAGTCTGGGGTCGCAAAGTGATGACTTAACTAATGTCTAAGTTTCTGGAATTCTTTGAATCTGAGACAGTCACTTCATTATAGCTCTGCGACTTCAACTCAGCAAATTTGACGGTGTTAGCTACTAAAGTAGAAGTATAGATTCCACTTTATTTGACACAAAATTACCAATAATTTTATGAAAAAAATTATACAACAAACAGAAAATAGCTGATAATAGCTAGCTGTTGCATTTATGACAGTAAGTCAGGTCTCAAAAATGAAGAAGATAATCATTTTTGGTCAGTAGATAGGAGCGGGGCTTGCGCCGATGAAAAAGAGGCCAGTTTTTATAGCTGTTAGAAGCTATCGATCACGTCTCAATTCCACATTAGGTTCTATGTTTGTGTCCAAGGGTACAATGCCAACCATCAATATCAAAAAATTGCATTAGAAGATTATCGGATAAAAATAGATCTACTGTCCACGATTTTATATAAGAAAGGTCAGTAAGGAGACAAATGACTCTTTATAACCATAAACTAAGTATAAATTTCTAAATCTTCCTAAATTGTATCCAAAAAAGACTTCTTTCCAATAACATTAACACTTGAGAGTCTGGAGGGCTTGGTCTCGCTTCTAAAGCCTACGCATAGGAGTATACTTAAATTGGTTCGAAATGATTAGAAAGACATCAAAATTCCGGTGTTTCCGTGAATGGATGATAACGGTGTACATCATGTAAAAAAATACTGTGACGAGGCGTGGAGACAAACACTCATTTAAAAAATAGCTTAGGAGGCATGATCCCAAAATTAATAGGCAATCTTCGGTCCAAGATCTTCAAGGTCTCAAATGACAGTATCAGCCATGAAACCTTCCTCATCATACGTACTTTCGAATAATATGGCCTAGTTAACTTTAGTATCATCTCAGGATCTTGAATGGGACCTTAAAAGGAATAACTTTGTAGAAAAGAGTTATCCATTGAATTTTCTATTTTCGCGCATATCAAGCCGTGCTTAGTAATAAACAAACAAAATTATTTTCACTGTTATATCTCTTCATTTCAGCCACATTTATTCCTTGGGAAGTCCTGGAAAAAGTCATGTGTCTCGCAAAGAGTTCTGTAATCGAAAAATTACCAATGCTAATTATAATTAGATACATGAATAGAACAAAGTATTCCTGGCTTAGCTAGATTAATGATTGTACCATAAACAGTCTTCACTTGGTCGTTATAGGTAGTTGACTCTTGGATACAGAATTGGTTTGATTTTCATCCTGTTTACTAGCAGGATATTTTGATACGCGCCAGAACTTGACCAGTGCTCAGGTATGCAACGGCTGATAATAGTAAACAATTAAAAGTTCTCGCAGCTGCGAACTATTGTAATTATTTATTGCATGACCTTGGGAAACTATAAAATCGTGATCTGAGTCTGAAACATGTAACAGAAAGAAAACTGATGGGCATCCGGCTCGATCGTCTTCTTTCCAAACCCTTGCTCGGTTATCTATATTTATTTAATCACGTCTGAGATGGACCTTATAATTTTATGGCTGTTTTCATTTGTCGCGTTAAAAAATGATATCAGAATCCGTATCGTTGTGGTTTGGTGAACTTCATCTAGCCGTAAATGGCATTAGAAAATTTTTAAAAAATTGACTCTGGAGATTCCACAGATTTTGAATACAACCCAAGCAATCAATTTTACCTATGGAATAAGTTCGATTTCTTCCCTTACCACCAATATTTTCGGAGTTTTAAAAGACTGTTTATTATCGTAAAATGATATACGTTCATCTTTGCACTATCTCTTCGTTGCTGAAATAGGCGTAAGCCCACGCGCCTCAAATTCACTTTCGATTAACTTCCACCTGCCGACTGCTTTTTCTTTGTCACATAGAGTAATACGCCGTGGAAAGACGGAAACGTTTGGAAGGCCGAGAAGCTCTTCGTTCTGTGATAACGCCTCCACGAGCTTATGTGACTTCGGAGGCTTGATAATGTGGTTTAGCAGAGATCGTATTGTTTCAGTAGATGTAATTATATTATCGGGTATACGGATACCACTCAATTGCATCATTCGCTTGATAACCTCAAATGCAGGTGAGTATTTGATAAAGAAAAAGCATGGGAAGGGAGAAGCATACAGCAAATTTGATAGCAGGATCTCTAAGACTCGTTTTAGTCCAGGTAGGATCCCATGTTGAAATTAACTCTGCGTATGTGCTTGACATGGTAGATTTTTGAACTTTCTTCAGCTGGTAGATAACGGGGATGTTTTTATCCTCTGACATCAGTAAATTTTGAGAAGATTGGTTTAAAAATTCTGACTCCTGAGTTTGGGTGTTATTTTCAGGGATTACCACTTCATCGGATGACGTAGAGTGTGGAGAGGTAACTTCACTATCATCTTCAAAGTGCGTCAGTGACTGAAGAATCTTCTCTCTGCAAGTTTCGTCAGGGAATTGAAGAGCAGTTTCTGGGGCTGAATTAATTATCTGAACTTTTGTGGTCAAGTCAGGGCCAGGGGTTGAAGTAGTAATTTCGGAAATATTACGCCCAGATTGCTTCCAAGTCATTACTTCCACGATGGCTCGGTGCAGCGTGGCCTTTATTTCATCCCCATCTATCATGACGTGTTTTGGAAAAAAGCTTGCTTTGAAATTGTTGCCAGGGAGCCATTCTTTCCTAGACACAATGTCTTTTTCATCACCAATCAGCTCGAGTCCGTCCCAATTTGTTGCAAGTTCAAGACCTGTATAATCTGTTTCGACTACCCGGGACATCTCTCCGCCAAGTTTCGCTGGATTAATCTCTAATTGATCAGATTGGCCAATATGATTTTGTTTGCCATAGGGGTTTAAATTTCCAGGTGGCTCGTTCGTTCCCCATATCTTTCTTCTTAATTTTTCTGTAAACGGTAGGCTAGTGTCAACCTCCCGCTGTGATGACGAGGAAAACAATTTCGTCTGTGATATACAATTTGCACAGATATGGTGTTCGTAGATGTAATCGCTCTTGAGAAGTGCCGATGACCTTACTATTGGTGCTATTACTCGCATCATGACCTTTTTAGACATCATTGGATGGATAGATTGCTACCTGCCGCCTTGATGAATATTTTCTCGGATTTTACGAAGCAAATTCTAGTTCGAGTCCTTGGATTCGGGCTGGCGATCACATGGAATGATGAGCGCGCTGAACCATCATTAGCGCAAAATTACTTTGTTCGCGAGGCTGCAATATTGGGATAAACTCCATATTTGGCAATACATTGTAGGTCTGTGCATGAGTTTGACCGAGGAACCATGGCAAACAGAAAGTCAGCACATACTTATATCGCGACTTATTCAACGTTTTAGGGGGCAGATTTAGAAATTTCCTACCATTGTAATGGCCATGCTCAAAGTTTCCCAACTTTTGATTATGGCATCCATAGTCGTTTCAGTCATCGCAAGTAAGTTAACAACACTGACCAAATGCCTTATCTAATCGCTTACTAGCTGCCCCGTCATTCTGCAAATGCACCTGCTTCACGAATAGTACAATAATACCACTTTCATCTCATGCACCATCTGTAACACAAAATCTTGAAGAAGCGCATCGAACTGCTTCTGTCGGGTGCTTGATTTGTAACAAAGCCTTTTGTCTCTCACAGCGGCTGCCCATATGTAAGGATGCTGAAGAAAAAGACGTAGTTACAATATGTTTTCAGCGGGATAGCACCCAGGATAAAGTAGTGGTTTATTCCTTCATCACTGCAACCCTTGGACTTTTGGGCTGGGCAGGTGTAAGACGGGTTGTCGAAAAAAGAAAAGAACATTACTCACAAGTCAACGATATATAACCTACTTACTCTACGACACTGAGAGGTCAGAAATTGGTTTCGTTGCATCGAAAAGTTAATTTTACTCAAAGTCAACACAAATTATGCTTGATGGGCATCGAGATATCCTGTTATCGCCACGTTCTAGCAGCTGATATAGACAACATGTATCAATGCCTTCTGAGGAGGATTATACTCTCATTCGATCAGGTCATTCATCAGAAGAACTCGCAGAATATATAACGCGTGTTTACTTCAAATAGTAACGAAAACCGAGTCCCTAATATGCATATCTGGCTACTCAAATGATACATTGGTATACCATTTCCTACTATGCGTACGAGAAACGCACTAAATTAGGTAATAACTATAAACATAGAAGGAAAAAGCCACCCGTTTTATTTTATCTGTTAGGAAAGTGATAAAACAAGGCAAATGGGGCTGAATACACACGTACAGAATAAAGTATTCCAAAAACATTTTATAGAACATTAACCATAATATTGGTCATTTATACGGACAACAGTCAATTTCAACTGATTTTTATAGAATTTACAAGATATCTAGGAATTCTTGCCAATTTTGTAGCTAGAATTAACTTCCTTTCAAAGGAAAAAGATAACTATATATTTGAAGGAACTGCTTATCACTATAGATTTTCTGAGACCTAAAATTCCTCAGGTCATGAGATAAAGAAAGTTGAGCAAGTGAAAACTACGTAATATGGTCCGAATATTAGTAGTAAATTGATAAGCTACAGAGCATAAATTTCCAATTATCCGGTGACCTAATATCAAATCTTCTCACTGAGGCTTTGGGTAGACTCTCAAAATGGGGTTTTCAAAACAATACTTCTCTATAGATTTTGGAGGTGCTCCACGATTCAATCGACGATAGTATTAAGATCTTCGTTTAACCACATTTACATGTGAGATGTTTTAGTGAAATAAGGATGAGTAACACTGATCTTGACTAAAAATTTTTACTCGTGAGTATTTTGACTCGTTCCACGATTCGTAGCATCTGGTGTTCATAAGGGATTGTTTCACAGTTGAAATTCCCTTTGGAGCATAATTACTATATGCCTGACAGCGAGGCTTACTGTTTTTTTGTTTTGTTCATTAAAGTTTGTTTGTATTATTTTACGTCTAATTAGAGTGAGCCTTAGCCATTCGCTCTATACACCCAACCGGGTAAAGGACGCTGTTCATTAACGTGCTAGGTTACATGACTACTATTGCACTCCTATTGGAACTTAAGCACGTGTGGGGTCGGGCCGGATCAGGTTAACTACCGTGAAGTACAGATAAACCTCGTCCCACCTTAATGACCGAACCACCTCAGACTTCACCTATGTGTTGAATCATACCAAGCTTAACTGTCCAGAAACCCGCTGTATACACGCCCTAGCGCGATTTCCTTCTCAGCCTCGGCCACCACGCGCCCGAGCCCTTGACATCCTCATTGACTCCGAAATATAAATGCCGACCAAAATCTCATTGTTGCTCTAGCCTTGCACCTTCATATTGTACCGTTGGGTTGTTTTCGTCATTGGTGATTTGTGTAATCCCCTCGGTGTGTCTTCCCTTTTCTTCATCCTTTGTTCATGTCCCGTTTCCATCATGACTTTCCTCATTAGGGCGTGTGTAGGTAGGTGATCGGACGAGTATGGAAGTGGGTCGCAGGTATAGGATCGACTGAGAAATGCTTTGTCGCAAATTTAAAAGGAGTTTGAGAGATGTCAGATGTTTGAATACGACCCCCAGATAGACCTAGGCCCATCCTTGAAGCGTATGTTGGTGGTGAGGAGCTTTTGTTCAACTTTGTTCCGGCTGTGAAATCTCTGCCGACTGATTCTTCGACCAAAATATCGGGTGCAACTCCTTCAAGTCGAAAATCCATCAATTATTATTCATCCCACCCTTTATCGTGACTGAATCTCGGCTCTGGGAGAATATTTCACTCCCAGGTTCGTAGAGGACACCACTGACAGGTGTTCAGCCTTCGTCCTCCGCGAGGCTTACTGTAAATCTACTTCTAGATACAACTTAATGAGCTAAGAAATAGCCTCATAACTCAGTCATGTAGGTGCCAGTTGACGAGGTCTTTGGTGCAGGGCAAGGCTGAACACCTGTACGTATTGACATCCAACGGAGGACGCAAAGCGTGGCGCACAAATCTGGGAGATAGTTCTTTGGGATGAACGTTAGAGGGATCAGGATAATTTCACAAGATGATGCAGAGGATGGATACAATCTCGAAGAACGTGAAATGCTGAATTTTGGCAAGGAGTTTTAAGAATTATGCTTTGTGAGCTCCAATACTTCGCTTGCAAGAGTGCAGCTGACACATTAAACACAAGTCAACAATTGAAGGAGCCCTGGTACATCGTCTTGGCCGGTCTACTGAGGAGAGTCTGGATAGCTTTGACACGTATTCCACTCGAGACAGTACATCGCTGGCTCATATCCGGCGAAACACAACCACATTTCTCGTGGCGCTGGTATGCATGGATGACGAAGGCATGCTTGGATAACCAAAGGTTTTGAAATTCCCTTTGGTGGGTACTTACGGAGGAGAGTCAACTGTTCTGCCTAGGCAAACACATCTCATAGTGTTATTTGCAAATGAACCTTAGACTATGAGTGTCTCTAACGTCAAAAGAGTCATCCAACATGTATACATAGCACCGGTCATGTTTTTTTTTATTTACTTACTTTTGGTCCTAAGCTAGAGCTATCTTTTCCACATTGGCTCAAGGACCGGTGGATCCGGCAGGGTTCCCTGTAACTTTTCCTACAGCCTAACTCGTTCCAACCTCGTGAATCGCTACCAAAAGTGCAGCTGATTGAACAAGAACGAAAAATCACAAAAATCAAAACAACTCCGCAAACCAGAAGATTCCTCCATATTGGACCCAGTAAATGCGCTCCTCACACATTCCCTCGTCCGTCACACCTTCCAAATGACAAAATTTATTCAATCTCCGCTGAGAGCAAGAGATGAGTTAGCAGGCACCTTTGATCTAGCCGGTATCCTGCTATTGGTTAGTAGATGCCCCAAAAGGGGACATCGTCGAGGTTGCTGTGTCCTCAAACTTATTCTTCAGCTCCCAATGCTCCGAAACCTGTAGCTTCGGCCATCGAGACGTCCTTCGCCGCGGCGATGATCGCCTCTTCGGCCTTTTTTGCTGCTGCTCGTACTCGTGCCATCTTGGACAACTCCTCTTGTTCTATGTGGCTGATCCACGCGAGCTGCTCTTTTGTCACCGGTCCCCCACAGTTACGACACTTAGTGAGGGCCTTGCATTCGGCTTCCGAGTGCATGTTGGATCCGCAGTTCCAGCAGGCTGGAGCGCGGGTGCAACCACGGGTGGTGTGAAAGCCCTTTTTCTTTTTTTTTTGCATCAGATTTTAATTGCGTATGCAGCTATCTAGCTATGACAAAATATCAAAGAAAAGTACAGAAAAGATGACTCAATTTACAAGAGGAGCACTCATGCCTCAGATTTCATTTGTAGGCACCACTACGAAGTTATGGCGGCGTTTTCTTCACCCCAAGTCAACCCTCATCCGTGAATACCCACCCAGGGGAACGTCTCAAAAACCCTGAGCTATCCAGACATGCCTCCGTCATCTTTCAACTTTTCTTCGCGCGAAATATGATCTGAGATGTCTCCTTCTCAAGTGGAGTAGGTGCCCAGGCTACTCAGACTATACCAGAGAACATCACCAGGAGGCTGACCACGGCACCTTCTATCGTTTGCTTGTGTTTATATTGTCAGCTGCACTCTCGCAAGCGAAGTCTTGGCGCGCACAAAGCCCAATTCGAAAAACTCTTGCCAAAATTCGAAATTTCAAGTCCGTCGAGAATGTATCCCTCTTCTGCATCATCTTGTATCTTGTCCTGATCTCTCTCACGTCCATCCCAAAAAGCTATCTCCCAGATTTGTTCTCCACGCTTTGCTTTCTCCGTCGGGTATAAATATCGGCGTGGGCGTGTGTTGGTGACCAGCTGAGGCCAGGGAAAGTCGACGAGAGGTATGGCCATTGGGATGAGGATGTACTAGGTCGTACTTGTAGACTTGATGAAGCTTAGTTGAGAATCGGACTCTTTGGGAGTGAAAGATTGACATGGTGGAGTAATTTGAAATTTAGCCCTCGTGGGCCGACTTCTTCGGTAATGCGAAATCTAACTGAGCTCGACTCTGGGAGAATATTTCACTCCCAGGTTCGTAGAGGACACCGCGTACAGGTGTTCAGTCTTGCCCTCCGGTGTGGAAGCCCAAACAGCGTTTGCACTGTTCAATTTGTGGACGAGGCTTGTAAATGGTAGCCATACCAGCCTCGTCGTGAATGCGGATGCCCGGGTGAAAAAGGCTTCCCAATTTCTGTACGGCTCTCCAGGACGGCATGTCCCGTGCAGTAGCACCTGGTGTGGAAGCTGTTGGAATTATCGCGCAATGTAATGGGCGCAATATTCATGGAACGAAAGTAGAAGTTGACTAAAAGAGTGTCATGTTCGGATTAAGGCTAAAAGTGTGGGAAGTGTGCGCTACAAGTACAGTTGTAAGCGACACAGAGCCTAAGCCATAGCATAAACGAGTGTGGCGCCATCTAGGCATAGAAAACCCCCCAATAACCTCCTTGCGCCCACGCCATACAGCCGCTCATATGTCCAATAGGTAGCCTGAAGCGCTACCATATTACCTGTTCCAACCTCTTAAATACACACGAAATCGTGTCGGGAACCTAGACGAAATGGAGGGCCCGTACGTCCACAACACTCCGTGTCTCCGTTTCCAACAGAAGCTTATGTGTTTTTCGGTAGATCTCCAAAGAAATCCACTCAGCATCGACCGTATGAATATAGTTGATTGTTTTTACGGTCGCCGGAACATTCGAGATCCGAAAGGCGATAAGGTTGGAGGCTTCCTCGAGCTTGGCGCCGGAGTCCGAAAACTTTGGTGCAGCATCTAGGAGCTCTTCCCTTTTATTTTCATTCCCTGTCAGAATCGCAAAGCTGGTTCTAACACGGTATATGGAGCAGGCGTCACTCAAGAAGCAATTTAGCTCACTCTGTAGTTGTTGCCGTAGGCCAGCAGGCGTAAGCTGGCGCCACGGGTGCTCCTTTTCTAGGCGAAGGAATAGTCGTTTGTCGACTTTCGCCTTCGGGGCATCTTTCTTTGGGGCCTTTGCCACACGTTTCGGCACAGCCTTTACAGTTGGGACTGCTTTCTGTCGCAGTCCGTTTCTGGCCACCGTAACCCAGGTGCTTTTTACAGGCAGCACTGGGACGGCGGAAATTTGTATGCTCCTGGCGTCGGGAGCCCTTGGGGGAGGGTTTGCCAGGCGAGGAGGGAGGACGGGTGGCGTGGAAGCCGGGCCCGTGGCCATGTATTGTGCTTTGGCAGCGCGTAGGTAGACTCTCATCGAGTCTAAGAAATGTCTATTTGACCCGTTGCTCAAAGGGAGAAGGGTTGCTTCGACGCCAGAGATGGCGGCGGAGCAGAGGGCCAGATTTGCCTCTATTTCGGCGGCGCGTCGTTGTTCAGCTTCGACTATTGGTCGGAGCTCGAGGGGACACTCTGCTTTCGTGGCAGCTTTGGGCTGCGACGTTAATTTTGGCGCTGCTTGGGGTGCAGCGTTCTCCGACGGTATTGATGCGGTCGGAGGAGATTTTGACGATTCTCCAATCCCGTGGGGGACGGAGGATGGTTAAGGAATTTTCTCAACAGTTTCGACTGACCCGATCATGTCAGTATCGGGCTCAGTGACGGCGGGGAGGGCTTTTTCCTTCCCTTTGATTGAGACCTTGCTCATCTACGCGCATTCTGGAGACTGGACAAGGCCAGGTAATTGTTCGAGAGTCCTCGGGCGGACTCTCGTGTTGTCCAACTTGGCGTTGGGACGCTTTTTACGAACAGGTGGCATGGTGAAAATGCCAGTCACTCGATCACAATAATTTGATAGAATGCGACGAGCGCGAGAGGGAGGGAGAGGGGGAAAAGGTCAAGACTCGAAAACTCGAATTTCAAAAATTTGTGCGTTTGTTTATATCCTATTTTTAAGTCCTAGGATATAACCGTTTTCCCCTGAGGGTCAAAGACTGGGGTTTACAGCTAAGATCATATCTATGACATACCCAACTTGTTCCAATCACGTGAACTGCTGATCAAATATTAGATTAGATTAGATTAGATTTGTATTATAGTCCTAACTGAGTCAATGACTATTGAGGACTCCTAGAATCTACAAATAAGATACTAGCTACATGTTGTAAGTTCCTACTTATTAACTTTATGCTGTGCTCTTATGGACAGTGAGGGACACGCCCTGTCAATCAAATATTAGCTAGTAAAATAACATGAAGCCGTATAAAAAAATAGAAATCATATTAAGGAAATAATGACCCCTTGGTCATCGACGTTGTAGAGTGCATTGATTCAAGTAACTACCGAAGTGAAACTAAGTACAGAATTTGTAGTAACGTGTTTACCAACAACATGGCCTATTTGATAGCCCCAATTATTCTAAATTCTAACAAATCATAACATAACTCCAGGCTCCAAAACTTTGAGCTCCAACTAAATATCTGCACTTGTGGTTGGAAAGCAAAACTTCTCGCCTCGTTCCCCTTCCGATCGAGTCATGTTACATGACAAATTTATGAGGACCTCGCTGAGAGCAGAGGTCCAGCCTGCAGCTGATAACCCATAACATCGAGTTTTCTGTACAAAATCTCTGAAGGCTTCAAGGCACTTGGGCCGGAGAAGTTCATGTTTGAGGTCGTCGTGGGACTTTAGACCTCGGACTCGATGTGTTTCGTGAGAATAAAGCCGACAGTGTATAGAGTGGGTTGAACTAGTCTGTTTCCTACACGCGCACTCACTAGGTGCGTCTGCATTGTTGAATCGGCGATGATAAGCCGCGAAATTGCCGTATCCCGTACGGGCTGCAATTATTTCGCGGAGTAGATGCCTTGATAGGGCTAGTTCAGGTGGCTTGCGCCGTTTCATGAGCAGATCTAGCTTTCGATACCGAACAGGGCAAGCTTTATCCCACCAATCGCTGAGCAAAGCCTGTAACCGGTTATTCGTGAGACGGCGAAGGTATGCTAACGAAATAGATACTGGTTGGTTGTCTGGACTGGGCATCATTCGTAAGCCGAGGCGCGCCGTGGCGTCTGCTTCTTTGTTCCCTTATATTCCAGAGTGACTGGGAATGCACTTAATCATCACAGCAGCTGAAGTTGAGAGTATGCGAAACTGACGTACCTCTTCGAGGCTGGTTGAAGAGATGCCCGTCTCAAATGCTTTTACAGCATGCTGACTATCCAGAAATATATTCACTCGCTGTATCGTCTCCCCCGGCTGCTGTTGCGCTTCTTTCATTCTCAGTGCTGCCTCAAGAGCCTTTAGCGCCCCTGTGATTTCTGCGTCCAAGACCTCTCCTCCGTATCGGATACCATTCTCCTTGTGAAGAATTTTACCGAATCTCTTCAAATTAAAACCCCAAGCTGAACGTCCGTTTCCCTCCGAAGAGTCGTCTGAGTAGGCGCAAATTTCCGATGCGGGCACGTTGTCTATCCAAAGTTTGCTCGCTTCTTTTCCTTCTGACTTAGATATGGACCTAGCAGGGTAAAATGGCGGCGGCAAAGGCGTCAAATCTTCTGCGTCCGGAAGTTGTCGATAAGCTCGTTGTGCACGAGTTTTTTGTCTATCTACATGTTCAAACCCTCGTGGATTCTTGTACTTTCGAGTCCCAACGTTTGGGCACATCGCAGCACGAGATCTCAACGAGTGCCGATCATCGAGGGTTTTTATTCTGGCTGAAAATCGTAGTCGGTTTCCCTCTAGAATAATGTTTGCGGGAGGGATTCCTCCTTCCCTGTGCAGGACAACATTAGGAGTAGTCGGCAGAACTGGAAGTGCAGATCGGAGACCTATAGTGTTAGCCTTGTCGATCATAGTACAGAGGCTCGCAGTAGCTGGCGTGGCTATTCCTGCTCTTGTTGGGCGTTTGAGGCCTGACCACCAGACTTCCGACCTAAAAGTTATGATTCAAACAATACAACTATTTACTGCTCGTGTCAGCGCCCCTGGTGCAACCCCTCGAAATGTGGAATTGAAGCGTCGCATAAGATGTGCAACTTTTATTGTTTTTCCAGACCACGTCATCACATGATGTTTGAAGTTAAGACGCGAATCGAGGTAAACTCCAAGCCAGCGAAATTGTTCAGCTAGCTCTATGAGAGTGCCGCTTACATGGATGCCAACAGCTGCCTCGCGATGCCGTGATAGAAATTGTACTACCTCTGACTTTTCCGAGTCGAATTGGACGGTATTTTTCTGAGCCCACTCCAGCAGGTGATTGACTTCTTTCTAAGCAGCTGCAGCGGACTCAGCAGTGGTGCGGCCAAACCCAAGAATACCGATGTCGTCAGCGTAGCTAAACCTCAGATTAGTTGCGCCACTACGCATTGGCTCTGCCATGTACAGAAGAAAGAGAAGAGGCGAGATCGGCGAGCCCTGTGGGACCCCGCAGACTAACTGTCGCTCTATCGTGACTCCTTCCGAGTGTCGTACTTGGACCATTCGTTGTGCAAGGAACGATATCGTCCACTTTAGAACTGAGTCTGGCCATCCTTGTTCTTGCATCCTTCTCATAAGTCGATTATGAAGAACTGCATCAAACGCACCTTGTACGTCTAAAGTGACGAAAGTGGCCGCCCATCCTTGTGTGCGCGCCTCCTCGACATCGTGTACTACACAGGAGACTAGGTCTATTGCTAAGCGTCTCGAGAGTGCACCGAAATTTTGCAGACAAACTACATCAGAGGTCACTGCTAAGTGCGCCATCCATTTTGCCAGAAGTCTCTCAAGCCCTTTACCAAGGCAAGAGAGGAGGGTAGTTGGTCTCCATCCTATGACTGTTGTTTGGTCCCTTTTAGGCTTCTGTACAAGTACAACTTCAGCCAATTTAAAACAAGTCATGTGCGTACCAAGCGGTATGCAAGCTCTGAAGAGTTTGACTATGCATAGTCCAATTGTCTCCCAACAGGCCACTAGCAGCTGTACTGAGATTCCATCTGCTCCCGGAGCCGTATTTCCACAGCCAATGGTACATGCTCGGACTTCTCCCTCGGAGATGTCATCCTTCCATGGTATCCGGTTGTTGCTCGTGGCAGTGCAAGGCGGCAGATCGTCTGAAATTTGGTGTCTTGCCAGGAGAGAGTCTCGGAGAACCGTGGCTCGTTCTAGCGGATCAGAGATGAGAACTCCGTTGTGATTGAGGGGTGGGGGGTGTTTGTCTGTCTAGGACCAGCCATTCTCATCAGCTTATAGACATCGCTCGATGTGTTAATTTTTTCCACCTGCTGTGCCTGATGTTCTTTTTTGGCAGCTCTAATGACAGATCGGAGCTTTTTGGCGTACACAGCACGTTGGATGGGTAATTTGGCCGCTCGATATTCAGTCCGTGCTTCCTTGCACGCCGGAGTCCACCACGGGGCTGATTTACCGCCGTTTGATCTAGGTCGAGTTCCTGTTGCATTTATGGCAGTCTTAAGCTTTAAGCAAAGTTCTTGGGCGTAGTCTTCGACCTTTTCAATGGTATCTAAAACTGGTGGTAGATGGACTAATTTAGAGACAGCTCGCATAAAGTTAGGTAATCTTTCCCTCGTCACTCGAATCTTACCCAAGTTGAGTCTCAATATTGAGGACTGGATCGGGATTATTCCTCGGACAGGAAGGTGGTCGCTGGTTACACATTCACCGTAGTCTACCCATGCACGGCTGCCGTTGATGTTGGTCCAGACTAGGTCCAAGATATTTCCAGCTTGATGCGTGGGCTCTCCGACAATAAGGCCCGTTAGATTGTGATCTTCTGCCCATCTTTCAATCATTTCACCTTGCCCGTAGGGGCGAGTGACTCCGGGTTGCCAGGCGTAGTATACAGAGTTGAAATCACTCGCAGCGACCGAGTTCGGCGGCGAGGTCCAATTGATAAGTGGCTGTACGGCTGATGTGTCTCTGGGTGCCTTGTACACATTGAGGAAAGTAACTCCATTAACAAGCACCCAGCAATAGTCGCCCGTCAGCTTAGCACAGGGGAAGAGCTACCTCGCTGATATTGTCCTATCATCTTTCCGGGTGTAGGTCACAGCCCTTGGCCTGACCTTTTCGCCACCATGAGGTAAATGGCAAATATATCCAGGATGCGACATTGTCTCTTCCTTCCACCGAGGCTCTTGAATTAGAACAACGCCGAGACTCAGCTCGAATGAGTGAAATGTTCTGGGCTGGACCTCCTCTACCTACGTTTATTGACATAAAACTTAGAGTAGAGGGGTGGCGAAAAAGGGCCCGTGTGGCGCCCTTTATGAGAGATTTTTTGGAATGGTCGCCTCTGTGACCTTAGTCACATTTGGCGTCTCATCCGTTATAAGAGCCCCATAGCTGTTGCTGTGTCACGGATCAAGGAACAGGCGCTGGTGCAACTATGTGGTTGATAGTATGTAAATTATCATTCTGAAGAGAAAACTACTTCAGTCTCTATCTATACTTATATATACATTGTCTATGTGGTTGAGGCACAGTCCCTCCCTCTCGGTTCCAATGGGATTCTTCACATGTGTTGTAGCTGTATGGTCCAATACTGCTGCCCTGCCGAACTAGATGCCGATGCCTTGATATTCTGTTGAGTGGCATCATATATCCACACATTGATGTCGATCAATCGTGCGCTACCAATATCAGGCTAGGCTCATGTTGGCCAACATGCGCTACAGGAACCAATCGGCTTACCAGCCGTTACATGCTGGAGCTGTAGTTCGGTGGAGCTGTTATGGCTAACTCAGTGGCGGCTTTGATGTCGGCCTCTGCTCGTCGAACGGCGGTTTTTGCACGGATCACCGCGGCATATTCGCGTTGGCTAGCGTTCTTGATTTTTTCGAGGGTTTCTTTAGAGGCCATTCCGGACTTGTTAGGGCGAGCCATACAATCTCGGCTGTCTGATCTATGGGGGCCACCGCAATTGTGGCACTTGGTGTGTGTTTGGCATTCCGACGTGGAATGCATTGTTGAGGTGCAGTTCCAGCACACTGGGGTGCACAAGCAACTCTGGGTCCCGTGGTATAAGAGACATCGCTTGCATTGGCTCACAGTTTGGCGTGGCTGATGGCGAACAGCTATTCCAGAGTCGTCGAACAGTCGGAAGCCTGGTTTAGGGACGGTCTCTCTTTCGAAATGAGCTACCCATATCTGGTAGGGGGCACACACTCTCCCTTTTCCATGAGGGCGAACCCTTACCGGAAACTTTTTAGTGACTCGGAGGATTTCATCTGCTACCATCTCGTCGGTGACAACTACTTTGCCTAGGAGTGTGTGAATTGCGACGGGAATTGTCGCAATACGAAGGGCCACCAAATCTGAGGCCTTTTCCAGGATTGCATCTACCTGGACGAAAGACTCAGAAGAGTCCAGAAGGAGCTGTCGTATCTCCTGGTTTTTGGCTCGAAGTGCGAAGCCAGTCGGAACACGGTATACATTTTCAATATTCTGCGGAGGGAGCTCGAGCACTTTTGTTGCCGCATCTCGCACACCAGCCGGCGAAAGAGCGCGCCAATCATGTTCTTTTCTGAGTCGAAGAAATAGACGATTATCTCTGGGGACAGTTTTCGAAGCCTTTGCTAGAGGTCTCGTTGGTGCCGAAGGTTCGTTGTGGACCCGAACATCTTTCACAGGTGCTGCCGGTGTGTGGAGGCCAGTTCGGGTAACTGTTGCCCAGATAGGCTTGACCGAAGCTATCCTTGCCTGGTTCTCTTTTTGTAGCTGCTCTGGCTGCTTTTGTATTGATTTTTCCACGATCTTTCCGCCATGATTCTGGCAGTTTGGTCGCGGGGGGAGGTTAGGAAGGACTGTTCCTGGTCCCGACAACATGAATTGAGCTATTGCAGCTCTAAGGTAGACTTTCATGGAGTCTATAAATTGAATACTCGGCCCTTTGGATAGAGGTGCGAGTGCATTCTCCACACCGTTGATGGCAGCAGTGCATATTTGTTCGGATTAGGTCCTGGTCAATGATGTCTAGCCTAATTGTGCTATGTTGCAGGCTACTGTTACAATTATTCATGGGGTCATCATCAGGGTTGTGAATAGTTTCGGTTCGGTGTGGGTTTTTAGATTGATACCTGAGCGTGTCGCATAGTAGTCAGACATGCGACTCGAGTAGCATATGCACTGTAAACCTCAACCCCAAAATGATGATACGAATCAAGCTTTACATGCTACGTCCTGTATGGCTAGCGTGGTTGGAATATGGGGAATTTACCTGTAGATATATAAAGACGTTGTAGCCCTCTGATAGTTGGGACAAGTCTTCTACGATATTATATCGGAATCAATACTAGCCTCTCTGTTTGGATTAGGTTGTAGTTGACAATTCCTAACCTAATTGTGTTAGATTGCAGGCTTCTGTCTTAGGTATTCATGGTTTCGTAATTAAGGTTATTGTTAAGGTTTAGCTTCGGTTATCTCACTGATTACCGAGCCGGCAGTATATCAAGGAGGCATGTAGCTAAGGTGGAAATATCGCACGGTAAACTATATCTGAAGCTGCTACGTATTGTAGTAGCTAAAAGAATACTGCTATTTGGAAACTACATCTCCATCCCAGAACCATGAGATAAATCAGGCTATGCACGCTAGATATAGAATGGCTAGCGGATATGGTGAATATGGGGGTAAATACGTAGATATATAAAGACATTGTAGCCTCTAAATTTGAGGACAAGTCTTCAACCAAATTAGATCGGAATTAATCCTAGCCTCTCATAAAGCAATCTCATGAATCTATTTTCGTGTCTGTGATAACAGACCAATAAACAAAGTCGACGATCAAGTTTAAAGTCGATTACTCTCATTAAGCAATCTCATGAATCATTTCCAATGTCTGTGATAATAGACATACATATACAATATCGACAACAAGTTTTAATGTCGATAAGTTATGAGCCCGGGAACTGTCGACAACAACTTCAATGTCGATAAATATTGTAAGGTTAAATGCGGTCTGGGCCGCCCGATGTTCTTCGGCTTCAAGTATGGCTCGAAGCTCGGGAGGACAAGTCGCAGTCTTATTGGAGCTACCATCGCTGCAAGAAGATTGACTGTTTCCACTTGCCCCTGGGATGGTATTCTGAGGTGTTGTGATGGGCGCGACTTCGTCGGCTTTTTTTAAGTTAGCGTTAGCTGTCCACTTTATGGCCGGCACAGCAATCTTTCTCGTGACTGAAATAACGGGAGGCTCTGAGACTTGACCGTCTTTGGGTTCATTGATATTCCATCGTGAGCTCTCAAGTGTTACAGGCTATTGACTTGTAGATGGGATCCGGAGTTTATCCGGCTCCTAGGAGTTGATTATGTCAGCGATAAGCGAGACAACATCTAGGGGGTGATCCCACAAGTTTGTAGTTTTTCTCTTTAGACACAAAATAAACCCATTTTGGATACACTCGTGCGGACAGCTATTCACTCTGGTGCCATCCTTTCACATCAAGTCCCTCCCTGATATATCGATCAATAACCGCATCACCCATTTCGACATCGGGGTTCGTGGAGTTGAAGTCTTCTTCGAAGACCCCTATCCTTTCGGTCATGTCCAGCTCCATCTTTCGCTCGTCCATCGGGCTCAATGGTATGTTCTTTTTTGCCAAGCGCTTTTCCAGCCTGGTTTTCGCTCTATCAATGGTTCTTTGAAGGCGAATAGGTCGCGATGATTTGGCAGGCCCTGGAAACATGTTGGAGATTCGGGGTCTTGCTACTGAGAGAATTCGGATTAATGTAAATGTATGTGAGTCGGAAGGGAACGGTAATGGTAATGGGGTATCTAATCAATCATCTCACGAATATTCAGGACTTTTAGCACCGGTCATGTGTCATAGCTAGATGGCTGAATACACATTAGATAACTTAGAAAAAAGAACTCTCCGGTCAGAGATGTGAAATTGTGGAGATCCCGACATCACGAGCTAGTGAAAAAAATGTGTTTATTCCTTTCCTGTGACTACTGGACGGATTCTCTTAGCTGAATGAAATTAATTGAACCAAGCCGGCAAGATATCTGGAAAGTTAGTGAAGCCGTTACGAAGTATCCTGTAAATACTTAAGGTTAGTGGCAGGAACACATGAATCTATTAGCGGAAAGTTATTAGAGCACGATTGGAGGACAAAGTGTCAACGGCTAAGAATAACCACCAAAGAAGTTGGACAAAGAAATGTCTCAGATCAAAAATAGGGACTGTCCATACATACGTGGGTTATTTGTTTCGGTCAGTGCTTCAATTCTGTATTTAGAACTGCAGGTTATTCTATTTCTAGCGCATGTCTATATTTAGAGATCAAGTCAATCATGATCAGTGTATATAGTCCTAGAATTCGGGGAGAAATAGAAATCAAGTTGTTTTTACTGAGTTATCTTTTACTTTAATTACGTACACTTCGCCTGTCACAGGTCAGGCTCCCAGTTACCTGACACAAAGGCCGAACAACTGTCAGTGGTATAACAGTTTCGATAAAGAAAGCTTGGGCGTTTGTGTGTCCAAAGGTTATTTATTTATGTACTGAAGAACAAAAATACTGCGACATCCACCGCCCTATTTATCTAAATGATCCCAATATTCCGAACACTAGCAGCTGTCCTCTTGTCGGGCTAGGGGGACCATTCTCAAAACCTGTCAATGGTGTCCCCTACGAACCTCCAGCTCTCACTGTAGAGTCTGCAGAGCCGAGATTGAGTAAAAAAGTCCTCTCTTCGACGAGGGTTCCCAATCGCTTTCGCCGTCTGTATCGTCTTCATCTCTCAACACATTCCCCTACCACCATTACCATGAAGCTAACCACGATCAGATCAGATGGTAGGGTCGAAGCCCTTTTCACCAATCCTTGATCATGGAGGAAAAGCCATCCGATGGGTTTCCGGAGCGTACCCAGCACCCGATACGGAGATGGCGGATTGGATCAAGTCGGCCTCGACTTTTACAAAGAAGGGAGACATAGATGAATATGCGCACCTCATGTGGTCACGGTGTCTAGGCCTCGCCTGGCTGGGGCTGCAGTTTTTTTGAGACTTTTTCCCGCGCACGCAGTTTCCATTGCTACCATTTTTATTTTTTTGGGTAGAAGGTTCCGTGGAAAAGGTGGCTGAATTCCACGGGTAAATACTGAGCTGAATGGCTATTCATCAAGGGGAATATATCAATGATCTTTCAAGTAAAAAAAGAGGATAGAAGCACTGTAAAAGTTGTGGCCTGGGTCAGAAAGGAGCCCAATGTGCTAGATAGTCATAGACTCAAGTAGTACAATAAACACAAACACACACATTCAAGATGAACGTTTTGAGTAAAGTTTCCACTAGTTTCGAAGCGGCAACCCCTAAGCAAGAACTATTTAGTTTTTTTATTGGCTAATATTTTTTTAGCTTTCGCTTGCTTAATCGTTTGTTGTGAAGGACTTATCATATCCAAAAGAATATATTATCGAGTGATATCACTATCGTACTACACCTATTAAAGAGCGACTCCAATGTTTTTGTGAGAGATATTATTAGATATAATTTTGAATTAATATTTGATCCTTTGAGTAAGCAAGATACTTCTGGGACATAAGCAATCAGCATTATGGTTCAAATACACTAGGGAGTCCAATTGGTACCTAGATGGTTAGCTATACTCGTAAGAAACTAATTTTGAATTTTAAAACGCTCAAGGTTGTCTTGTCCGCAAGAAACTTTTTGGAGATATTAGATTTGTTTCGCTTAAAAATGGATGGGATGAGATAACCTGCAGTGATGACATATGTTAGGTTTAATTATAACCTTAAATCAATTCAGAATAAATTACGAATAGCACTTGTACTTCTCGATCATTGCTTCCTAGAGTAAGCGATGGGTATTCTAAAATTTAAATAGTAGTTGCAGTTTTGTCGTTGATTGTTAGAATATGACCGGTCTTTTTGCAGGCTAATCGTCACAAAGATCCTCTAGCATCTCCAACATTCTTCTTTGTAGCTTCACTAGATCAACTTCATTTATCATTTCTTTTCCGTCTAGGGGTTGATCACTTTTTTTGTTGGCAGGTCTAACTAGTTCCGTCTTCGTACCGAAGAAAGGAACGCCAAGTCCTCTTAGTTTGGTGTTCATTTCTCGAACCATTTGAATCTGCGCCTTGTAAACTTTGAGATCAAAAGTATGTAGCTCTCCAGTGATGTCAACTACAACATTCCCGGAGATAGATGCGCCTCCTACTGCCTTCCTGCAGAATATTAGCTTTCAGTTTAAGCTAACGAAAATATCTACTAGTGAGAATGACATACAGTACTTCGTCTAGTTTCTTCTGCCCTTCTTCCCGGGCCTTTAACTTCTCAATAAGTGCATTGCGTCCGTTCCACCACTGTTCCTCATGCTCATGCTGAAGTTTAATTAACTAAGCCCTGTTAATTCCAAAAGTAAGCAAAATAATGCCAAACCAACTCGTCTTATTTCATGTATAACATTTTCATGTTTGGCAACTGTTTTCATGGCACATCGAAGGCCAGCAGACCATTCCAGTATAGTAGTGGGGTCAACGACCTTTTTCTGTGAACTCTCGATGGAGACATTCCGAGATGGGCCGCTCTGTCCAACCGGAGGAAGAAATGACTGTAGTGTTGGAGCTGGTTTGTGATAGAAATCGAACGGCGGTGCAACGTGTCCTATGGGAACCACATTTTCAGGTTGCGAAGTTCTCGTGATTGTCTTGTCAGATTGCAGCTCCTGCTGATGTTGCGGAGTTAAGTCTGCCAAAGTCTTCAGAATGGAAGCTAGATCAGGTGCTTGACTGTTCATCTTCGCATACGGATTTCTATGATGTTCAATTGCACCATAAATCTATTGGGTATTCAGCATGATTAAGTCAATTAACATCGTCTTACACAAATCCAAGTTGGGAGGCGTGTAATTGGCTCCTGCCGTATTACTAAACAAGACGGTCACTTCGTCTAAATACATGCCAAGACCATGTACATATGTGGGTAATTACCACTTACGCTAAGCCATGATAGGATCGTTACATAATCATCCAAGGACCTAAATCCCATGGCTAGTTACTCTGAAGTTAATCTATCTGTAGAGGACGAGTAGTTTTCATTGACACAATGCCGCCCCGGTCTGCAATTGATGCAACGCGTTTTACTTCTACAATACCACATGCCTCATCAATACCGCCAAAAATTGAATCAAGGAGGACACCATCAAGGATACCGGGACTTCCAGGAGAGA
Organism: Blumeria graminis f. sp. triticale; assembly: GCA_905067625.1. Classification (NCBI taxonomy): domain Eukaryota; kingdom Fungi; phylum Ascomycota; class Leotiomycetes; order Helotiales; family Erysiphaceae; genus Blumeria; species Blumeria graminis. The sequence goes on from LR898477.1 coordinate 9,173,729, forward strand.
CACCGCAGGAAAAAGTGAAAAGACTGCGTGCAGCAGCAGATAGAGCACGGAATGCACAAATGACCCAATTTGATCGATTTATTGCGCGGGGTAGGGTTTGGGCAGATATAGCGCATACAATTACGACTACAACCCTAATAGCAGCATCATGTGCGTACCTTAGGCTGGCGAAGTAAAAAATAAGTCAGAAAAATCATAGACGCTGACTGATACATAGTTATTGCCGGTGGCGTAACAATCTATGCGCTAACAGATATGATTATTTACAACCGTAGAAAAAAAGCGCAGTTTTTCCACGAGCAAAAAACACAGCTCGAGAATGCAATTTTAACGGCCCGCAAAGCTATAAATGATGGAACTGCCACTGAAGCACAGATAAATTTCATCAAAATGGAAGATGAACATAAATCTGCCAAGCCCAAAGAAAAGATGAACTTAATTTCAAAAAGCAAGGAATGGCTGTTTTCAGGGCTCAAGATTGATGAAGGAGACCTTATTGAAAAAAGTAACGCACCAAAAGATAACCCTGGTAGAGGAGAGAGTACAAGCTCTATAAATGCCAACGATAGAGTAATATCTACACTGTCCATGGAAAGGCAAGATCTTGTGAATGCGAAAGATCAGATTAATACTGAGAAATCTCTCGGAGAAGATAATAAGAAGCTCAGCGCTAAAAAAGAAGAAAAGAATGGAGGCAAACCTTGGTCATCATGGATATTTGGACGATAAAGCGTTAAATCTACTGTACAATGGCATGTGTAATATCTTTACGAGACCTCTTAAGAGCAAGGAATATCTACCGCCCAGCGTCCAGGAAAATAGTGAAGCAACCTTCACTGGATACTATGTTACTGATGAAACCTTGAATATTACGGACTATACCACTGAAAATGCGTTACCAAGGCTGAGCACCTCAAATCAAAGCTTAAAGATGTTTTGAACTTGATCGTGGGAAAGTTCAAAACCTGAAGCCATAATAACAGGTCCTATCGCCTATAACAGGCGAAACCTTGACAAGTGTAGAGACAGAATACAGTTATTAACCTGATTTTAGAGAAGCAAAGAGCTTTCTTAATACTCAGTTACGGGTTCTTGGTCACCGTGAGAAGAATGGTGAATACGAAAACTTTTGTATTGAATTTACTCGCATCAACGCATTACGTTTAGCGGAAGATGCCTAAATTAATGACCTAAAGATCTTAAGCATTCGTTAAGAATTTAAAAATCTAGTGAATGAAACTTATTTGTTACTCGAAGTCAAGAATGCAAAATATGCTCAAGGCTGTAAATATAGGTATATTTTTATTGTTAAATTCTCTACAAGCAGAAGTGATAGGACAGTTAGTTCTTTATCCATCAAATATGATTGACTCGACAAAATATGTTGTGGTAAGTAAACCCTTCCTCCGTCTCCTATTACCTTCACGACACGAGATAAAGTTTCTGATTTCTAATACCCTCCCACCCTAAAATATTAATTATTGACCCTAGATATGTACTTGTTAATCTTCGAGTTTTACAAATAAGCCATCCTCTTGCATACTACTGTCCCAAAAATGTTTGGGCTTTAAAGGTATTCTATTTATTGAACAAAATGTATACGGATTTGTCAAACTCAACCTTAAAGAATAGAATATAGACGAAAAATTATGACGAAACTCCTCCCGATCCCGTAGCAGCACAGAATCTCCCGCTCTCAATATATTGACATTGTGACGGAAACCGAGTTGGTGATGAATAAATCGATTGAATAAACTTTATGAGGAGAAAAGCTAACTCTAGCTACTACTAACAGGTATTTATAGGAGTTAATCCTCCTCGTGAATCTACAGACTAGTGACTTGTCCTTAGGCACAATACTTCTTACCCAGCCACGTATTTCCAGGTGTCACTAAGTTGTAATAACGCTTCAGCCTCCTGAGTAGTAGTCCCGATTCGTTCAGCTTCATCTCCCCCTCATACAGCCTCATAGTAAGAATTCTTAGTAACAGGCTTAGGTATCCACCTAAGCTCAAACAACGGTCAAACCGTAACAGACATGCATTTTTTTTTACAGGAAGAAATTATCTTACAAGGCCATGATATATCCTTTTATCACACATGTATTCACTAAATTTTTGTCATTGAATGAAGTCGTGATCTGAATGATCGGACCAAATTTGCGAAGTTAATTATGAATTCCTAAAATAATGATGTTAGGTAGGAAAAAGTTTACGGTGCAGTTCAAGATCGTTTTTAATAAAATATTAATTTGCGTGGGAATAACTTAACGGGCCCCGAAAACTAAATTAAACATGAGGCGCTGACGGTGAATGGGAGGGGGGCTTTCACCATACCTTTTTTATTTAGATTTTAATTGCGTATACAGCCATCTAGCTTGGACACAATATCAAAGTAAAGTACATAATAGACGACTCAAATTAAAGGAAGAGTATTCATGCCTCAGATTTCATCTGTAGGCACCACTGCGAAGTGATGGTGGCTATTTCTTCACCCCAAGTTAACCCTCATCCGTCAATACCCACTCAGGGGAACGTCTCAAAAATCCTGAGTTATCCAGACATACCTCCGTCATCCATTATTCTTTATCTGCGCGAAATGTGATCTAAGGCGACTCCTTCCCAAGTAGAGTAGGTGTGCAGGCTACTCAAACTATACCAGAGACAACCACCAGGAGGCGAGACACGGCATCTTCCATCGTTGACTTGTGTTTATAGTGTTTCACCAGATCCCGCAACAGTAGTCACTTCTCGAAAAAAAACATCATTTTTCACGAAAAGCGGCATCACGTTCCACGAACGTTACTTCATCGTTTTTAGTATTGCATTCATCTCAATCGATCCCTCTTACCTGATTCCCCGATTTATTTTCGTTGCGTTTCGGCATGGCGAGGTGAAGAGCCAGAAAGGTGGATTTCGTGGCTGAAATTTTTTTCACGGCACCACCACAACCAACAATGTGGAAAAGATACCGTTAGCTTAGGACCAAAAGTAAAAAAATTTTATCCCGCAGCCGAGATTCAGTCACGAAAAAGGGTGGGATGGATTTTATGTGATGGATTTTCGACTTGAAGGAGTTTCACCCGATATTTTGGTCGAAAAATCAGTCAGTAGAGATTTCACAGCCGGAACAAAGTTGAACAAAAGCTCCTCACCACCAACATACGATTCAAGGATGGGCCTAGGTCTATCTGGGGGTCGTATTCAAACATCTGACATCTCTCAAACTCCTTTTATATTTGCGACAAGGCATTTCTCAGTCGATCCTATACCTGCGACCCACTTCCATACTCGTCCGATCACCTACCTACACACGCCCTAATGAGGAAAGTCATGATGGAAACGGGACATGTACAAAGGATGAAGAAAAGGGAAGACACACCGAGGGGATTACACAAATCACCAATGACGAAAACAACCCAACGGTACAATATGAAGGTGCAAGGCTAGAGCAACAATGAGATTTTGGTCGGCATTTATATTTCGGAGTCAATGAGGATGTCAAGGGCTCGGGCGCGTGGTGGCCGAGGCTGAGGAGGAAATTGCGCTACGGCGAGTATACATCTGGTTTCTGGACGGTTAGGCTTGGTATGATTCAACACATAGGTGAAGTCTGAGGTGGTCCGGTCATTAAAGTGGGACGAGGTTTATTTGTACTTTACTGTAGTTAACCTGATCCGGCCCGACCCCACACGTGCTTAAGCTCCAATAGGAGTGCAATAGTAGTCATGTAACCTAGCACGTTAATGAACAAAACAAAACAAACGAAATATGGGCAGCGGAATAGCCGCAATTACGGCTGTAAATCTTCTCGCAACATCTTCAGGCGTCAATATGAATTCTTAAAAGACAGTGGGGACATATTTAAGTGAGGTCCGAGGCAGACTGGTGAATACAGGTACTTACATATGTGCGGTACCGATGGTGGAAATAGATGAGGCTCTTGACGCCTTCAAATCCTACACTCAGATGTTACAATATAAGATATCTGCGAAGCCAATGGAGGAAAGAATGCTGGCCTTAGAGAAGGCATTGACGAAGAGTCTCAAGGAGCCGGCGCGCAAGGCGGCTACTCAGTCGGCACAAACAATGGGAGGTCGACCAACCTATGCCTCAGTCGTCGCACGGCCAGCAACCAAAGAAGCAGTTCGGATACGAGTTCAAGGATCAGACAAGATGCAGCCGGCAGAACTGCTTAACAAGGCAAAACATTACATCGATGGTGCTTACGCCGTAAGGCAACTACGGAGCAGCGATACTGAGGTGTTCGTGCAGTCGGTCTCCCAATGAGACGCTGCCTTGAGAATAGCGCAGCCTAAGGTGTTCTGCGTCCTAAAGCAAGATTATCCTGTTGAAATTTTAGGGGTCCGCCGAGGACAATAATACACGGAGGAAAGAACGCCAACAGCAGTGTGGTAATTGTAAAATGACAACGGAGACAAAATCTCGGGTTCCTTGAATCAAAACCAACATGGTGAGGTGGCTCAATGACGGCAAAGAGCACCAATGGATGGAAAAGAACGGCCATACTTGAGAGCCAGTAATTGCAAGACTACCGATAGAGGCTCTACAACGCGAAGTGACTCGAAATGGTATTGTAATGGATTCAATACTATATACGGCCCAACTCTGGTCACCCCGGGCATAAGTCAAGTAGTACTTAAAGTGCAGTCAATGGGGTCATACCCAAGCACCATGCAGCAAGGCAAGGCCCACTTATCGTGGCAGAAAGGGACGTGTCCAGCGGGTTCGCAATGGACTTACAGTGAAAACGACGGAATTAGGAAGGGAAAGCGATGCATTCACGGCAACTACACTAACAATAGCGGCAAAGCAAATAGACGACCAAGGGTTCACATTTGTGTCCAACCAAAGGCCAGTGGTTATAAAGAGAGGTCCTGGACCCCCGCGTAAACCAGTCCAGGTTCCAACCCCAACACCACAACAATTTGCACCATCGGGGTAGAATGCAAGACCACAATCATCACTTTTCGGCACGCGAGGGTAGGGAAAGGTTGGCGAGGTTCATTTAAGCTAGTTCTGTCTTGGACTAATGGCCAATTACACTTCCTATAGGTAACAAAGGACTATAGAGAAAAATCAAGTTTAATAGGGGGAGGGGTTTTTTATGGTAATGGTATCCCCCTATGTAAATATATAATTAGGTTTACAGCAACCTGAATCGGCCCATAATAATAATTATTTATTATCCTGATTTGGCGCCTTGAGGCCCATGCAGGTTTTATCGAAAGACATGTACTTTAAGTAGGATGACTCAATTTGACGTTTAGAACACTCACACCCCGACTTCATTTGCAGATACCACTCGAGGTTAACTCTTACGGCGTATAACCTCTTCCTTGCATACCCACCACAGGGAAAAGCGTGAAAAACCTGTGGCTGTTCGAGTGTGCTTTCATCATCCCAGAAGTACAATATCACCGCGGGGGACTCTTCTCAAGACCTGTCGGTGGTGTCCCCTACGAACCACCAGCTCTCACTGTAGAGTCTGCAGAGCCGAGATTGAGTAAAAAAGTCCTCTCTTTGACGAGTGTTCCCAATCGCTTTCGCCGTCTGTATCGTCTTCATCTCTCAACACATTCCCCTACGACCATTACCATGAAGCTAACCACGATCAGATCAGATGGTAGGGTCGAAGCCCTTTTCACCAACCCTTAATCATGGAGGAAAAGCCATCCGATGGGTTTCCGGAGCGTACCCAGCACCCGCTACGGAGATGGCGAATTGGATCAAGTCGGCCTCGACTGTTACAAAGAAGGGAGATATTGATGAATATGCGCACCTCATGTGGTCACGGTGTCTAGGCCTCGCCTGGCTGGGGCTGCAGGTTTTTTGAGACTTTTTCCCGCGCGCGCAGTTTCCATTGCTACCATTTTATTTATGTTAGGTAGAAGATTCCATTGAAAAGGTGGTTGAATTCCATGGGTAAACACTGAGCTGAACGGCTATCCATTACGGGCAATATATTAATGATCTTTCAAGTAACATGAGAGGCAAGAAGCACCGTACAAGGTGTGGCCTGGGTCAGAGAGGAGCCCAATGTGCTAGATAGTCATAGACTGAAGTAGTACAATGAACAAAACACACACAGATGTGGAGGGTTTTCACCATAGAGGTTTCCTCCCGTGTAAATTTTACAGCCAGTAGACACCTGCATGGGCCCTTAGGGCGCTAAATCAGGATAATGATATTGTTGGTATGACAAATGTCATACAATAAATGTCTATTAGTTCACTTAAAGTTATGATAGTACTTGTGTAAGTATTTCGAACTATTGTTCAGAAGAAATGCGCATTCATTGTTCATTCGCTTTCTTCTGAGTTGATGCTATGGAATTGCTATCTAGCCTACATTCGGATAAAGCATTATCCGAATGTCATAATCCACAAATCAAGAGTACTAGCCAATACAATGCTACAACCAGTGGCTCCAAATAACTCTATCTAGATGAATCATTCCGAATGATATCAATTTCAAATAATTTTTGGTTTACTTAACCCAACACTTGCGCGCAGCATGTATTTTGAGATATCACGTTACGATTGGCTTGTGGGTCCCAAAAATTCGAGCCATGGTATCCCTGCACAAGGTTCGGAATAACTATTACACACAAATTTTCTGCGAAACAACTTTCCATCCTGACAAGAAGCAGTCTTCACAGATAGAGAGGATATGCTACACAGATCACAACAGACTTTTACATATAGACATACATACATACATGTACAACAAGGGCCTACTGATATTGATACTCAAGACGCACAAATAATTATTTTACACTCAGAACGTTATTTACTTTATTGTGATTCATCTAGATTTGGTTAATATAGAGCTTCAAAAATTACGAAGCATAAGAAAATGGCAATTTATGCCGGCAAAAAGTAATCTACACCTGACAGAGAGCGCGACTCTTTAAAAGTTTCGCGCCTCAATGGAAAAGGTTGATAAAAATTCAGAGAATCTCAGCAAAAAGGTTAAGGACAATCAAGATCAGATCGAGGAGATGATTTTCAGTTCAACAAAACAACGGCACAGTCAGCAAAGTATAAGGACGTTGAGTTTGCTTTGGAGGAAGAAAAGACATCAACAAATACCCCTACAGCATAAGTTATTTTACTTCATTTCTTACTAAACAACCTCGATCTGAGCATTACTCTTCTGACCCTTGTTATCTGTATGGTCAACTTCATTTTCACAAGACCTGCCGCACTCGTCATGCTGACAACCATAAGAAAGCTATCCATGGAAGTTGGTCGGCTGTTGTATTACCCTTTGAGATCGACAAAAGAGTCGAGAACTCAGCCAAAAATAAGTTTGTCACTTCACAATCACTTCGTAAACACAGAGCCGATAAGAAGATATATGAGAAGCCTTCAAACAGCTCTTGTACCTTTCCCACTTTGGCCTGCTCAAATATCCCTTGAACCCGATGGTGATTTCATGCACGTAGCAACCTAGGCTCAGGATTATTCACTTTCTTTGGTCTTTTTTGTCGAAACAATAATTTCTATACTTGAGCCCCACAACAAACCAGAAACTGCTATAACGTTTTTCTCTTCTATGTTGCCAACAAAGAAAGAGTCTTATATCGGGTTTTCCTGGAAGATTTGTCAAGCATTCTATTGGTTGCTACCATTTCAGCACGACATATCTTCGATTCTCAGCATTCTCATCATGAAAATCCAGCAATATATGCCTTGTGTATAGTCTTGCTTGCAAAATGTGCATCATTCATACACCAACGTAGCCCTGATCGAATAGACAATCTAACGTGCTGAAAATATTTCTCAATTTGTAGTAGAAGACCATATTTTTGTAATCCCTTCTACCAGTATTCTACTTGAAGGAAGCTTGGACCCGCTCTATGACCTTAAAAATGTGGAAGGAACTTCTGGCAAGACTGGTCAAGCTCTAATAATTTCACCTATGACTGACACTATAACAATTCCCGTCCCTAGCAGTGAGAATCGGGATATCCTCAAAACCGATGAGTGTGCATGTGGTGATCCGAAGTCTGACTATGCCTTCCCAACTCACGAGAGCTTCAATAAATGTTTCGGATACGGTATAACTGGTCACTTCAAGTGCCACTGTCCCGACTATGGTTGAGATATTCAGTGCCGAAATAACTCTGATTATATTTGCAGTCGCACTATAGATGTCACTTTGAAAGGACAGTTGGATTTTGAAACCAAACCTGGATTTCTTGAAAAATGTAAGAGGCGAAATAATAAAAGTGGTAAGGACAAGGTTAAGACACACATGGCTAATGACTACAAAAACAATACATCTGATTCTGAGAATCGGAGCCCGGCCGACCGCATTGAAGACAGTCAAGTTAGTATTAAACAAGCCGCTTCATTACAAGTAGTCGATAATCAATAGGAGGCCCGGACGTTTGTTTTGTGGAAGTGAACGTTACTGGGAATGAACAACTTCCTCTACAGGATAAATATCTTAGAAGTGTTGAGCAGATTGGTTTGCAAAAGCTTGTGGCTGTTAGGCACAGATTGTATCACTTGGTGAAGCGAGTGGGAAAGTAAAGGAGTCTGTAAATCTGTTGTGGAGAGTTGTTAATTACTCCCACTAGGACACAGAGTGCAATATAAACTATATTTTGTAATAATAAAATCTAGTGGTTGGTATTTACGTCAAAGCGCATTAATACTAACCTCACAATTAATGGGAGATTAGTGACGTGTCTTCTACACATCCCTGTCTTTACCATAATTGGAAGCACCAATTTCAATACCCCTTCTCACTTTGTACCAAAAATTTTTGTGCATAAGTGGTTAAGTCTCGGTCTTGGTAGGCCTTTTGTACAAATATCTGCAAGATTTTCACTTGAAGGAATGTGTAGTAAAGTTAGCGAACCGTCATCAATTCTTTCTCTAGTGAAATGGTAAGCGATATCAATGTGCTTTGTAGCGTCATTGATTTTATGATTGTAAGCAAGATCAATAGCGGAGTTATTGTCTGTTGAAAGGGACGAGGGTATATTTTTGTTCACTAGTTGATGAAGCCCACGTGTCATCCAAAGGAATTGTCTAGCTGCAAGTGATAGTGCCATATACTCAGCTTCACAAGTGGAGTGAGCGATGGTACGTTGTTTGCGAGACTTCCAGGCGACTGTGGATCCTCCTAGTTGGAACAAATAACCCGAGAAGCTCCTTCGAGTATCTAGACAATTTCCGTACAATGCGTCACAGTATCTGTTGAGTATCAAGGGAGATTTGAACTCATATGTGAGTTTTAAATCTCTTATTCCTTTGATGTATCGCAAGACCCGCTTGACCGCACTTAGATGAATGATTGATGGATCCAAACTGAATTGTGAGAGATATGAGATTGCATATGCAAGGTCAGGCCTCGTTGCAGACACGAAATACATTATAGATCCGAATATTTGCTGATACAGCGTTGCGTTAGCCCTAGGTTCTCCATTTGTCGCTGCCATCAGTCGTTGGTTACACTCGATAGGCGTGGAGACCGAATTGCAGTCTTGCATAGAAAATCGATTCAGGACTCTATCTATGTATGTGGTTTGCGACAAGCTGATTCCAGCATTACAGTACTCAATTTGAATTCCAAGTAGCCAGTGAAGTGTTCCCATATCTTTGACCTTGAATTCGGCTTTAAGCGGGTTAACAGTTTCACTCAATAGCGAATCTTGTTCTCCAAATAGTACAATATCATCCACATATACCGCTAAGTATAATTCTCCTGTATTGTGGATAAAGACACAGGGATCAAAGGGTGACAAAGAAAACCCGAGGGGAATGATAAATTCAGCCAACCTGAAAAACCATTGCCGTGGTGATTGCTTCAATCCGTATATACACCTATTAAGTTTTGCAACATGGCCCTCTTGCCTGTACCCTTCAGGAAGTTCCATACAGATTTCTTCATTCAAGATCCCATATAGAAATGCGGTTTTTATGTCAAGTTGTCTTGGTCTCCAATTTTTCGAGGCAGAAATTGCTAAGAGTATTCTTAAAGAATCAAATCGCACAACTGGAGCGAATGTTTCATCGTAATCTAGTCCTTGGATCTGTGAGAATCCTTTTGCGACGTAACGTGCTTTGTATCTTTCGATTTCCCCATATGCATCTTTTTTAATTTTGCATACCCATTTGCCACCAACAACTTTGCGACCTGCAGGACGAGGAACAACGTTCCACACATCATTTTGTTTGAGGGATGACATCTCTTCTTCAAATGCTATTTTCCAGTCTTCCCAGTTTGCTGATGCCTTAGCACCATTGTACGTTTTGGGTTCTGATACATCAATGACATTCAAAAGTGCTAATTCTTGTCCCTCATCACCACTATTGTTACCATTCGAACTTTGCAATGCGGGTTGATGAAGATCACGAGAAGTTTTCCACCACTCCCCCGTTGTCGTATCTTCATAAGTTCGAGGACGTTTAGTGCTTTTAGGTCTGGAATTGACATTGTTATTATGATCTTGATTAAAAAGATTTTGAGAAGATGTTGAAGCAGAAGTTGAGGCAGATGGTTGAGGTTCGAGTTGAATATAAGTTGGTACTGATGACTCTTGCAATGGTTCTGACTGAGACAGATAAATAGGATCTTGATTATGAGAGAGATCTTGAATGTTTTGTCCTTCACCAACATTAGAGGAATTTTTCCAATTGTTTAACAATATTGTTGACGTTATTGGAGTTTGTTGATGAATCTTGTGTGGAGACAAGGTTGATGTTAGATCAGCGACAGGTTGATCACCCTCGTAGGGGATAAACTTTACATCAGCCAATATAACTATCTGTTTCCTTGCAGGAACAAAAATTCGATATTGATGATCAGTTTTGGTGTATCCAACAAATATACCTTTCTCAGCATTTGGTAGAAGTTTGCATCCTGATGGTCGCTTAGCCATGGGAATATGCACATAAAATTCTTGACCAAATGGATGAAGGTGTAGAATGGATGGTTTTCTTGCGTGGAAAGCTTCATATGGCGTCTGTCCATTAACAGCACTATGTGCCTGACAATTTTTAGTGTAGATGAAGGATTTTGCTGCTTCAGCCCATAACCGCTTATCTTTAATTGATGCGAGAATTGCACGAACTCCTTCGATAAAAGATCGATTTAGCCTTTCAGCTACTCCGTTTGATTCGGGAGAATAGGGAGGCGTCAGATGATGACTTATCCCCTTCTGAACCAGAAAATTGGAGAGCATTGCATTGACATACTCACAGCCGTTGTCTGTTCTGAGTGATTTAACTTGACAATTGTATTGCGTTTCTAATGCCTTAACAAAATTGATAATAGCCTGAGCCGCCTCAGATTTGTGTTTAAGGAATTGAATCGTGGTACAGCGTGTTGCGTCATCAACAAAACTTATGTAGTATAGTGCATTGCCATACGACAGAACAGGAAACGGTCCGGCAAGATCTGAGTGAATGTATTCGCCTTTCGATGTTGATCGTGCAGCTGATGAGGCTGGCTTTTTGTGTGCGGATTTAGATGACATGCAGGAATCACAGTGAAAGTTCTTTGGGCAATTTGGAATTACACCTGAGTTCTGGATGAGCTTCTCTGTCTTGGTTATCGTCGAAGGAGATGCATGACTGAGGGCTTTATGCCAGAATTCATAGGTGGAGCAAGCTACATCATTTTTACGTGCGACTTCCCTGATCACTGGCAAGGCACCGTCGTAATGAGCTTCCAACCAGATTTTATTATTTTTGTATATAATCATCACTTTGCCATTGTCATGGAGTAAGTATCCCTTGGATCTAGCTTTCTTCCAAGAAAATAGCGGTAAAGATAAATTTGGCACATATAGTACATCATTAACCTTGAAAGTTGACACAGTTCCATCTCATATCTCACAGTGTAACAACACGCTTCCTTTCCCTTCGATTGACATTCTCTCATTTGAACTTGACATCACATAACCGGAGCAAGGCACGAGTTGTTCGAATCGTTCTGGGTAAGGACACATGTGAGCAGTTGCGCGAGTATCAAAATAAAATAGATGACTAACCTGATCAATGCCCGTAACGGTTATATTTGCCCGTTGTAAGGTTATTTCAGATTGTGTCAAATTCGGTTGGGACAATTTCTCTTTAAGTCTAGGGCAAGAGTTATAAACATGCCCTTTATACTCGGTCGGAAAACGTTTCTTGCAGAAGGAACATTCGTTCGACGAGGGGCGTTTGGAACGCTTGGATACCCTTCCAGGTTTTCTTGGCTTGAGAGAGTTATTGTCTGCTTTGCCAACTTGCGTAATGAGAGCTGTTGGAGGAGGTGCAGTGCGATCTAGATCAAGAAGACGTTGTTTAACAACAGCATAGGTACAATTGTCCTTAGTTGTCAAGTTATCAACTACATCCTTATGATGTTCACAGAAAGAACTCAACAAGTAACTCCTCTTAACTTCATCATCATCAAGAAAGTCGGCTAGCTTGTGGCGGTTAGAGTTTGAAGATTCTCGGGCTAACAATGTTAACCGATCATACTCTGTCTCAAATTCGTCGATTACCGAACTGACAGTGCGACTTGGATCGTATGCATTTGCGAGGAGCGCAATCGATCTAAGTTGGTGGATCAATGTAAAAGAGCTGTTCTGGTGGTACTGCTCTTTTAAATACTTCCACATCAAGTGAGGGTCTTTGAGTTTTAAGATCTTGCCAAGGATCTTTGAACCGACGACCTGAATATATATATTTACAGCAATACTCGAAAGCTGGCTGTATGCTCCTTTTTCTTCAGGCGAAGCGTCCTTGTCCGGCTTTTTGCCGTCGACTACAATCTCGTTGAGTCCCTGCCCTTCAAATACTGCAGTCATTGTAATGGCCCACAACTCATAGGTTTCAGGACCAGTGAGGTGGGTTACATTGGTTAATGACATTGCGCGCAAGTAGTTGGTTCCGAGTCTCGAAGCGAAGAAGCCGGTTTTCGAAGACGAGGATTCCATTTCTGTTGAGCGGTTAGAAGACTTCTTTCGAGATGAGGATGCTTAATAGTGATGGAATCTTTTTGCTTTTAGGGGCACCGGGTCATAACCTGTTGAGCGGATTGGTTTGCAAAAGCTTGTGGCTGTTAGGCACAGATTGTATCACTTGGCGAAGCGAGTGGGAAAGTAAAGGAGTCTGTAAATCTGTTGTGGAGAGTTGTTAATTACTCCCACTAGGACACAGAGTGCAATATAAACTATATTTTGTAATAATAAAATCTAGTGGTTGGTATTTACGTCAAAGCGCATTAATACTAACCTCACAATTAATGGGAGATTAGTGACGTGTCTTCTACACATCCCTGTCTTTACCATAATTGGAAGCACCAATTTCAATAAGAAGAATTTGGAAAACTACATAATTTATTCCTTGCAACATTTGATTGTGACAAAAAGACAACCCTATTTTTATTATGGTTCAAACTGTTGCTGCATCTCGGGATCTGTTGCTCGCGCATTGGAACCCTTCACATCAATTCGACCTTAAATTATTTACGGAGTTGGCGGCAAGGGATCTTGCATCACTTGTGACATCAATGTCTGATTTTGATTCAAAACTTTGTCTAGTTTGACATATGCTACCAACTTTTTTTGCAGTGTAGTTCCGGACGGAACGTCTGCTAGACCTATAATTAGAATGGTTCCGGAAATTGTAAGAATGACATACCAAGTATGAGGATAAATTAGAGTTATGATGAGTTTGTTGAATGTACGACGAAGTCTACTGATGTTTAATGGATAGTTAATTGTAAAGAAATTGCTATAATTCTATATGTGTGGCAAGAAGTCCCTCTATATACATGAAAGCGGGGTTTTCCGCACACTAGTGTGAACTCCAACATACTTCCTAATCTAACCTAAACGGGAAGGTTGTTGGAGATCCTGAAGCCAATGTATGCTGTCAGGCATCTATTGGCTAACTACTATTCATGCCAGTGAGTGATGATATGGGTTAATCATATCTTATGGCGCCAGTGCATATTATTCTAATATGTACTATTTGTCTACTGCAGTCATGTTGCTGCCTTAATTACAACACCTATTACCCTTGGTTCCACGAATTTCCATGTCTGGGATTTACTTTGTAATCCTAACAGGTCGATCACATTGATAGCGTTCAGTGGCAAACCCGAAATAGCTATGAGATGTCATAGTTGTTTGACCTAGTTATGGTATTGTATGATGACGAAGATGACAATTGTTTTCTAAGTCGTGTTAAAGATATAACTTCTATAAGTGAATATATTTGAGTTGTTATGTTAAATAAGGTACACAATATCTAGAAGATGATCGAGTAAAACTGGTTGTGATATGTGCTCTGTATGATCCCTTTTCCAATCATCCAGATCATGTCCATATATAACCATTTCCATACCCGTTCTTTAGTCATTTACCCATATTTATACTAGACCTAGTCTCCATATACAGGTTTAGATCAAATCATACATGACACTAGAAAGTTACATATATCTCCTAAATTACAGTGTTCTTATGACTAGACGTCCTGTACGCGTTTCTTCCCTTGACAGTTGTATATTTGCGAGAGACGCAACTAGTCACAACCTGACACAACATTACCCTGTAATAATTATTGACATGGGACCTCTTCGGGCGTCTCAGCGCAAGCATCAGATATTCCTTGGGACTGAAACAGTAGCCTGAAATATACCTATACTTGCTTACGCTTGACTTGTCGTAGTGTAACCAAAACAATAGTTCTTATCATGACTCTCCATAAAAGGGTGAAAGCATGCCGAAGCAGCAGTGGGAGGTCTAGTTGTCATAGTAACACAATTTTACAGGAATGGAGAGGACTGGTGTTATTATTGACAATAGCGTCGAGCTAGTCCGAGGAGACTTTTAAAGCACCCCTCTTTCACGTCTTGAGAGGGCTTAGGACATTTAGTTAGATTTCTATATCTTGTCCACATTCCATCTAACGTATCCTGTTTATATCTTGTCTCGTGACTTCTATTTTGTCTACTCTCTCGCCCCATAACATCACGTTGCACCTCATAAAAACCTTGTCTTACCATGACCGACTCGAGTCACATTCTCCTGCGCATCGAAGTTTCTCTCACATCTCCTAAAGGTGGATGAAGATACTCGAAGGACATCAATGACTGAAATTTTCGAAACGGGCTTTAATCTTCAAGTCGAAACTCAGAGCTTAAAGAAAAACATATCAAAATTGGGGCAACAGAGAACCGAGATCCTTGCTAAATAATCCGAGCTGAGTGTAAGGGCTAGAAGTAGAATTGTATCCGAATTGTACTATGTGCTGTGTATAGAAGATCTTAAACTAAAGAAAAAAGATGGAAGAGGAAAAGTCTTCCTTATATACATTGAAAGGTGGTCTGTGCTGTTACCAGACTATACCAAAATAGAGCAACTAAATAGTCACCTGATTGGTATATGCTCAGATCAGTCACCCAAGGCCAAGCCTTGGCTGCCTTAGGCTCTAGCCTATGACATTACCCTCTCTGTCCCATTTCTTAGCTTTTGCTCTAGCTTTGTAAGCGTCCAATGCACAGGTCTCTTGAAAATCATGTTGTGGGTGCCATGATGGTTTGGCATAACCTGCCCACTTTACAAGTACCTCTTTCCTACTGCCCCTTTCAATCTTTCTATTTCTTGAGTCTAGAATCTCATCAACTCCAAATCCTACATCACCAGTACTTGTTAATGTTCCTGGAGGTTGAGAATCATCTGACTTTTGTGAAGGAAGAGGATCATCATGGGCTGGTTTCATGGATAAACGTGGCGGAAACTAGGATGGTGTCTCATGGGGAGTTCCATTCTAAAACACAACTCGGGGTTAGATCAAGTTCTCAAACAATTAGGACAGGCTCAGGAACATAGGGTAGTTTCATAGGGAATGCGTAGTAATACTGTTCGAGACAGAGCTTAGGGCTGTCCTATTATCTGATGTACATATATACCCAGCGTGAAGGAGTATTCTTCTTCACGCAACGTCTTCTGTTTGTACTCATACCTATTGTTCACTTACTTATCTCTTCTCTAAAGAAGACCGCCGTTATTGTACCCTTCTCACCTACTACTTATTTTACCTTTACTTCTTACGTGAACCCTATACCTAACGCTGAATTTACACCTCCTACTCTTAGGAATCACCACCATACTCCACACCTGTAACCTACTTGTACCAAATTCGTACCCTACGGAATACTAATAACACTGCTCCTTGAGAGCTGGTCTTAAGAGTGATGTGTGGAACTTATTATGAATACCTTTAGGAGTATCTAATTCATAAAAGTGAGCTGAGTCCGGAAATGTTCTAGTTATTTTGTACTTGGCATGTATCCAGTCAAGTTTCTTGGAGGGTCTCTCAGTGTTTATATTATTTAAATTTAACCAGACCAGATCTCCAAGCTTATAAGTAGGTGCAGTATCTCTAGAATTGTTGGCATATTTTTCTTGAGACTGCTGGGCAACTGCCATTGATGTCTGTGCAAACTGATGCGCCTCTGAGAGCTTCTCAATAACATCCTGACCTCTTGAAGCTGGTGTTCCTGGAGAAAAGGGATTATGATCTGATACTAAAGATATAGAGATTGCATCATATCCATGGGTCATAAAAAACGGACTTATCTGAGTTGTGGTAGCTATTTTGTTATTGATAGATACCTGTGCTAGTGGGATCCAATCTTTCTAGTCTGACTGTTCATAAGCAATGAATGTTCTCAGGTAAGTTTCTACCTCTTGATTAGCTCTCTCTGTTGAACCGTCAGTTTCTGGATGATAGGCTGTTGATAGCCTCTGGTTGATCTTAAGTCTATGACATATAGTGTTCCAGAATGCATTAACAAATTGAGGTCCTCTATCAGAAACAATTGCCCGAGGAATCCAATGGTGAGGCAAGTAGTACTGAAAAAATAATTTAGCCAGTCCCTCTGCATCAAACATATCTGGGGGAACTGGTATTAGGATTAACCCTTTGCTTAGTCTATCTGTAATGACCAAAAGAATAGTTGTCTTCTCAGGACCAGAGGGAGGAAGGTGTCACAGACCAGTTTGTGATATTGTATTGCACCTGGCCAACCGCCCCATGTATACACTCAGGAATAGGGTTAGTGCGTTGCGATGGTTACAGTGTTGTGATAGCGACAGTCACTAGTCAAGATACTGATCAGTTGCTATGTAGCAGCTGTGGGCTATTGCACCCTTGATTGTAGTGACCGGTCTCAGGTACTTAAGGAAGCTCTTGGGATGTATTTGTACTGTAGCTTAACGTCTTGTATTTTATCTACATCTTAGAATCTCGCCTCTGTCCTAAGTCCTAGTCTTCGTCTCTGTCCTAGTCTCTGTCCTCGTCTACATCTCGTCCTCGTCTACATCTCGTCCTCGTCTACATCTCGTCCTCGTCTACATCTCGTCCTCGTCTACATCTCGTCCTCGTCTACATCTCGTCCTCGTCTACATCTCGTCCTCGTCTACATCTCGTCCTCGTCTACATCTCGTCCTCGTCTACATCTCGTCCTCGTATCAATCTCCGCCCCAATCCCTCTCCTTATAAGTCTCCTGCCCTCCAACCCCTGACAGAAGGCCTGTAATGAAATCCATAGATATTTCCTGCCATATCTATGATGGAATGGGTAATGGTCTGAGCAAACCTTTTTTCTTGTCTCTCCAAATAGTGGTTCTGCCACAAACATCACAATTTCTTACAAACCTCCTTACTTCCTGGTTTGATCCTGGCCAAAAAAACTTCCTTGACACTAATGAAATTGTAGCATCTCTTCCTGGATGACCTGAGAGGAAAGAATCATGAATCTTTTGTATAACAGCTGTAGTCAAGGGCTCAAAGTTGGGTAGCCAAAATCTCTCCCTATAATACAGAATATTTTCGTTAGATATTGCACATTCCCCTGTAGAAATCCTTTGCTCGAAGTTAGAAGGAAAAAGTCTATCTTGATTTTTAACTGAGTTAAATGCTCTGGTGTATCTTTCAATAGGCTCTCCTGATTTTAAGGCTTGATTCCACAAACTGCAAAGGTCTGCGTCATCTTGAAATGGGCAAGGTAAGTTAGTAGTGACCATAGACTTAATCCAAAGTTGAGGTGCTAGAAGGATGTTTTCCCTAGCAGTAATCCTAGAATCTGAAGCATCCTTTGGTATATCTTGCTCTCTTCTAGATAGTGCGTCAGGTACAACGCTTGCCTTTCCTGGTCTATGCTTTAGTTTGAAGTTTAGAGGAGCAAGTACTTCCATCCACCTAATTTGTCTTTCATTTAATACCTTCTTTCTTTCAAATGGCTCCAGGTTTTTATGGTCTGTAAGAATGGTAAAGGGCTTCTTTAGCCCTCTAAGCTCGCTATTCCATTCCTTGATGCATTAAATGATGGCTAAGAGCTCCTTGTCATGAATATCATGATTGCATTCTGCTGGGAGATGTTTTGCTGAATAAAATGCAACTGGTCTCCATAGTTTTGATACTGGATCAAGTTGTGTTAAGGTACCACCAATAGCCCATACTGATGAGTCGGGCTCTAATTGTGTTTCTAGATCCGGATTAAAAGTAGCTAGAACTGGTTCTTCCTTGAAAAGATTCTTGATATGTTGAAAGGAGTCCTCACAATCTTTTGTCCATTCAAACTTTTGATCCTTCCTGGTTAGATTTGTCAAAGGTCTGACAAGCTTTGCAAAGTCCTTGATGAAAAGCCTATAGTAATTTGCAAATCCTAGAAATGACCTTACTGATTTAACACTAGTAGGTGACTTCCATTCTGTAATTGCTTGCACCTTAGTTGGATCCATCTTGATGCCAGTTCCTGCTTCTATCACATAGCCGAGATACTTAGTCTTTTTGGTGTCAAATTCGCACTTTGAGATATCTAAGTGTTATTGAAAGGCTATGCTGAGCTGGAATGACGTACCGTTAGGATGAAGGTATGGAAGGAGGTAGCTATGGCTTTAAGAGAAGTAAAGTTCGTGAGTTATACTCTTAGGACTTGGATCAATGGACGAACTTGAGGATATTCCCTAGTATTCTCAAGTGTGTAAATAATATGGAGATTGTTTGAATTTCCTATTGTATGAATTGCTTAAGTAATCTACGTGACAGGACCTTCCTCTATATACATGAACAAGGGGGTTCTGCACACTAGTGGATGTTCCAACATCTGTCCTTGTCTAACCGAGAAAGGAAGGATGTGAGAGATCCTAGCGCCAATAGATACCATTAGGAATCTATTGGGAAATACTATATCATACCAATGAGTGATGATTTAGGTCAATCATATCCCATGGCGCATGTGCACATTATTCTAATGTGAACAGTTTATTGTAATGCAGTCATGTTACTCCCTTAATTACAACAAGTGTAAACCATTTTCCTGTAGGCTTGTTAGTACCTTAGCTACCTTCTCTCTATGGTCTTGAAGTGTTTCCGAGGTGAATATAAGGATATCATCCATGTAAACTGAGCAGAAGTTGTCCAAAAACTCTCTAAGGACCCAGTTTATATACCTCTGGAAGGTGGCAGGAGATCCAGTTAGTCCAAAAGGACAAACTTTACACTCAAATAAGCCATATCTTGTCCTAAATGCTGTCTTCCATTCTCCGCCTTTAGCCATTCTGATCCTGTGAAAAGCAGCTGACACATCCAGCTTTGTGAGCCACTTAGCAGAGTTCAGAGCATTCAGAGTCTCTTTTATCAGAGGAAGAGGGTACCTGTCCTTCTTTGTGATTGCATTTATTCCTCTGTAGTCAACACAGAATCTTAGGCCACCTCCAGGCTTCTTTGCAAAAAGAACAGGTGCTGCAGCTGATGATTTGCTTTGTTGAATAAAATCTTTATCAAGTAGGCTAGTTAATTCCTTTCGAAGCACTAGAAGTTCATCATGACTCATGTTATAAAGTGGTCCCCATGGAACAGGTTTTTCATTTCCATTTTGATCTTTCTCTAAAGGTATCTCATGGTCATTTCCAGGCCTGTGAGGTGGTAGACTAGTTGCTTCTTTTGGATTAAAAACCTGAGCAAAAGACTTGTAAGAGTCAGGTAGCATAGAGGTAATTTCTTTAATAGAAAGCTGTATCTTTGGCCTGAGCGCTTTTTCTATGTCTGATAGTGAGGCGGCTAACACCTGCACTGTTTTGCTTTTCCTTGCTCTCTGTGCTAGGCCTGTGAAAGTTGAGGCCATAACTTGACTGACAGTAAATGCATGAGCTCCTAGTTCCTCATTTCTCATTTCTCTTTCATCGTTGCTTATAAATGTCAATCCATGATGTTTGAATGTTAATTTAGAATTTATAGAGTCCAATTCAGCATGACAGTATTTTAACCAGGGTATACCAAGAATTAGATCCTCTGCTTGGTTTGGAATCACATAAGCCCAGGCTTTTTCGATTTTCAGGCCTCCAATATCTAGTTCGAAACAAGCTACTTGGTCAATTATGGCTGTCATGTTGCTTAAAACGCCAGTAATAGCTCTTGGCTGTAAGGGAGAATTGGTTAATTTTAATTTTTGTAATTGTTTTTTACTGATACTTGCAAAGGCTGACGATCCGGGATCAATAAGTGTGCACAGCTGGTTGGATCCATTGATTAATGCAGTAGTATGGAAAAGCTCACAGTCCATGTTAGGCTTAAATAAATTCCATTCTTTAGAAAGACTACTTATACTGCAGAGTTCCCAGCTTTTGGCTCCTGTAAGTGACTTAGTACAGGAGCTCTTCTTTTCCCTCTCGTCCTTTCAATCCTTCGGGCTGTGCCATCCTGACTAATTCCACCTCTTCTTCTTCGGTGAGCTTTGCAAGATTTATGTTTGCTGGCTTTAAGGGTGGAAGATAGTTACAATTAGGGGCAATATGTCCTTTATGTCCACACCTCACATAGAGACCTTTTTTCTTCCCAAATGCAAGTACATCTTTTGTAACCCATGATGCTCTTTGGTTTTTCTGGCCCTGGGTATTTGCTATAAAGGTAGATTTTGTTGGCTCCCAGTCCATTTTTGATGTGTTTAAGTTTTCCGAAGAGTTTTGCTGTCTAATCTTAGTTGCTGGTAGAGAGAAGGGTGGATTAATTTGGTCTATTGCTTCTTTGTCACTGTAAATAGTATGGACATAGGAAACAAATTCTGCCCATGTATTCTTTGATGAGCCGAGAAGCACTAGCTGGAGTTCTTTGGTGAGGGCATTCTTCAAGAGGGAGATTTTTTGACGATCAGAATAGGATGACCAGCCAGCATTTGCTAGCACTGTTTCAAACTTTGTGAGGAAATCTGGAAATGGTTCTTTCTCTTTTTGTTTCATTTGATAGAGCTCTCTCTCTGCCCTTGCTTTTTTGTTGGGATCTCCAAAGACTGTATTAAGATACTCCAAAAAGTCAACTCCTGTGCCTTCTCCATTTTCTGACAGGGTTCTTGCTGTTGCTGAGACCATCTTTATTGCATCACCATCTAGTCGTGAGTAGATGTACATGAACTGGTCAAAAGGTGAGCCCAGGGCTACACCATCTCTTGAAAGCTTGTGGAGAGCTCCTAGGTGCCACTCATCCCACATACTCCTATCTCCTTTAAATTTGTCAAGTTTTGGTAGCCTTTCTTGAGTATCTTTAGTCTGGGGCAAACCAATTGTTGCTGGTGTTGGCTCAAGGGTTGTGAGTTTTGACTGCCTTGCTTCTTTGAGAGCCTGAGTGGTAGAATTTGCATGCTGTTGGAGGTTATGTATTATCTTGCTCTATTTTCTCATTTCCTGACTTTGCTGCTCAAGCTGCTGCTGAAGTTGCTTTAAAAAATCCAAAAGTTATACATCCTTAGAGTCTTCTCCTGTGCTATCAATTGGGGATGACATAGTTGCCAGTCTAGAATGAAATAATAATTGGTAGACAAATAAAAGGTAGCAGCCACAAAAGGGGATAAGTGATACAATTAATCAAACACCAAAAATACTTTGTGAGAGATCCAGTATAACAATACAACAACAGATAGAGGTAGATTTGGAAAGATATAGACTGTGCTTAATGTAGATTAAGATTATAAAAACAATGAGTTATAACTTGTAATGATGCATAAAAGAAAATAACTATAATGTTATCACTAAATATGCTAATAATGTTAATGACTTTATAGTTAGTAGTACTATTATTATATAGTGTAACGGCTGTTAAGCCTAATTATCCCTGTAGCCTACGCTAGCTAGCGCAGGCAATGAGATCAATGGTGTAATCCAGAATCTTCTTGGAAGTTGTCGAAGAATCCAAACAATTCTGGTCATGGAGGGAATCCTATGGAAGGAGGAGTATTCTGGATTATATATATTTGTAGTCACTAGCTGTTAGAATTCTCTCTCTAGAGAATTATAATTAATATACTGTACTTACAAGATCGCCCAAGCATTTTGTACTGAAACCGTGACATATTATAATTCTCTCCACAAACTTCAGAACCGCAGTCAGTCAGTCAGTCAGTCAGTCAGAATCGCAGTCAGAATCGCAGTCAGTCAGTCAGTCAGTCAGTCAGTCAGTCAGTCAGTCAGTCAGTCAGTCAATCAGTCAGTCAGAATTGCAGTCAATCAACTTTGCAAAGATGAAGTGGGATCATTGCAACATTTCTATGGAGGAAAACAATTTTCTTAGGGCAACATGGAAATCAGAAGATCAGCTAGCTAAGCTTCGGAAAGAAGGAAGCTGCTTCAGATGTGAGAAACGGGGATGTCAATCTAGGGTGTGCCACCTTCTTCCAGCAATTAATCCACGAAAGACTAAGAAAAGTTTACATATTTATAAAAAAAATATGAAAGTGGATCCGTATGATGATGGTCTAGGTCCTATTGATCCGGCAGTGTACGAATTGGATCCGGAAGGTGATGGTCTAGGTCCTATTGATCCGGCAGTCTACGAAGTGGATCCGTATGATGATGGTCTAGGTCCTATTGATCCGGCAGTGTACGAATTGGATCCGTATAGCATTTCTCCGAGACTCATAAACCGTCCTATCGAAATTCAGCAAATAAGAGATCGAGGAGAAACAATGGGTTGGTCAGCCAAGAGGTCTGTCATGGGGAGCTGTCTTACAGATCATGAAATGAGAAAGAACACATCGCCACCCCTTATTAATGCCATTACTAGTGATAGACCGATTCAAGAAGAAAGGAAAGATTTTGTGCAGCCAATAATATTGGATAAAAAGTTTTCAAAAAGTTTGACAGCAGCTGAACAAGAACCGAAGATGAATACAAATCCATTTTTAGTTAATGCATTAGTTAACGACGTCACTATGGTGCAAGCATTAATTGACAATGGATGCCTGTGTTCAGGTATCATTGATGAAGAATTAGCAGCCCTACTAAGTTTACCATGTAAACCTATCTCTCCCCGAACCCTTCAGACAGCAGAAAATTAATCTCAAGACAAGCCAATAGTAAAAAGTATCACTTGGGTCTCCATAGACCTTGATGGCTTTGTTACTGAAAAATTGTGGCTGTATGTAGTACCACACAGTACACATCAGATCATACTTGGGAAGAAATGGTTAGAGGACCAGGATGCAGTAATTCATTCCAAAGAGCAGCGGTTGGAACTCAGGAAGAGCGGTGGTTCTGTTTACAGTGTTCGACGCTGGCGTCAAAAACTAAGGGGAATAAAGGAGCCTAAACGTGCTGCTGTTGAGGCATTATCTTTTCTGGAAAAGGGAGTTCCCGTCTGCAAAGCCTCCTTAGACGACATAAATAAGGCACTCCGTACGAAACATTGTCTCAAGATCTCTGATGCTCGAGACCGATTACCGGGCCCTGTGAAGAAGTTCGCGCGCCTCTTTTCTGACGATAGCGGCGCTAATGATCTACCGCCTACACGAGATCACCTTGACCATGCTATAAACCTCCGAAATGAGAATGGGAAGCCAGTCCATCCGCCTTGGGGCCCTCTTTACAGTATGTCAAGAGAGGAGCTTCTAGTGCTTCGCAAAACATTGACAGATCTTCTGGGTAAGGGATGGATCAGACCAAGTAGTTCGCCGGCGGCCTCGCCAGTACTTTTTGCTAGAAAGCCAAACGGAGGGCTACGATTTTGTGTGGATTATCGCGGGCTGAATGCAGTCACTCTTCCAGACAGGTATCCCCTTCCATTATTTAAAGAAACTTTGCGACAACTTTCAAAAGCTAGGTGGTTCACGAAACTAGATGTGAAGTCAGCTTTCCATCGTATCAGAATCAGAGAGGGAGATGAATGGATGACTGCCTTCAGATGTCGCCATGGTCTTTTTGAGTGGCTTGTTACACCATTTGGTCTTGCGAATGCACCTGCAACCTTCCAGCGTTATATTAATGAGCAACTACGAGGACACCTTGATGTTGATGCGACAGCATACATGGATGACGTTCTAGTATACACAAATGGTAGTGAGGCCGATCATTGGAGAACGGTTCAAAGTATCTTGGGAAAGCTAGAGAAGGCTGGTTTGTACTTGGACATTGATAAATGCAATTTTCTATGTCGAGAGGTGAAGTATCTAGGATACATTGTGAGAGCTGGAGACTCGGTGACCGTAGATCCTGACAAGGTCAAGAGCATCATAGAATGGAAGCCACCTACGTCGGTTAAAGGAGTTCGATCGTTTCTCGGCTTTGCAAATTTCTATCGATGCTTTGTTGATAGATTTTCGGAGGTAACTGCACCACTGACCAGATTGACGAAGAAGGATTCAATTTGGAGATGGGGACCTGAGGAGAACGAGGCGTTCGAACGACTAAAGCAAATTTTTTCAACTGAGCCGGTGCTAGCGCAATGGGATCCCGAGCGAGACACAGTGGTGGAAGCCGATTGTTCTGGGTATGCATTGGGTGGATGTTTGTCTCAAGCTGATAAGCAAGGCCGGCTGAGGCCGGTGGCTTACTACTCCAAGCGACTGAGCGGAGCGGAAGCAAATTATCCGATACACGACAAAGAGATGCTGGCCATAATCACGTGCCTGCAAGAGTGGAAAGCTGAACTGCGTTCTGTTGCAAAGCCATTCACGATTTTGAGCGACCACAAGAACTTAGACTATTTCATGACCAAGCGACTACTCAATGAACGGCAGGCCAGGTATTACGATGTATTACATCAGTTCAATTTCACTCTGAAATGGCGACCTGGCAATGCTTGCGAACGGCCGGATGCTCTCTCAAGACGCGATCAGGATCAGCCCCATGGCCTTCATGACGAACGAACCACGGGTAGAATTATGCAACTGTTACCAACTGTCAAAGCTTTACCTGTCGATGCACAACTCGGTACAGCAGACCCAGCAGCGACAGCGAGAATATCTGACGACGATGAGATTCAAACATTATGGAATCAAGGAGTCATTTACGATAATGATTGGCGACGAGCGCGAGATGCTGTCCAGCACGGAGAGAGAAGTTTCCCACCAAATATCGCTCAGAAATTAACCGCTAACATTGCAGAGTGTACGGTTGCCGCAGATAGCGTTCTTCGTGGAAGGGAAAATAGAATTTGGGTTCCCGATTATGAGCCACTCCGAACGGCGATAATGCAGCGGACACACGATAGCTACCTAGCAGGTCACCCGGGCAAAGATACAATGATTGGCATACTTTTAAGGCGATGGTTCTGGCCAAAGATGAGGGAATCGGTCCGTCGTTTTATACGGAATTGTGATGTCTGTGGTCGTACGACAGTATGGCGAGAGGCGAAGGCTGGGTTTCTTCGATCACTGCCAATTCCTGACCGAATAGGAAGCGAGCTGACAATTGATTTTATTACTGATATGCCACCTTCTCAAGATTGTACAAATATAATGGTTATAACAGATCGGCTATCTAAAGACGTTTTTCTATTTGGTACAAAGACAATGGAGGCTGCACCAAGCGCTAAAGTTTTTGTCGACCGATATTATCGTTACTTTGGCTTTCCACGTTATTTGACAAGTGATAGAGGCAGTGACTGGATGGGAACCTTTTGGCAAACTTTCTGCAAGCTAACAGGAATAACTCAACGCTTGACCACGGCGTACCATCCTCAGTCAAACGCAAGTGAAAGAGCAAATCAGGAATTGTACAAGTACCTGCGAGCGTTTACCTGCTACTCACAAGATAATTGGATGGAACTGTTGCCTGTAGCCCAACTGGCACTAAATTCAAGACCAAGTTCAGCGATTGGAGGACTAAGCCCATTCTTCTTACGGCACGGATACGATTTGGACCCTCTGGCAGAGCCTACGCCTATCTTAGAGAATGGTTCCCGACACCCGGGACGACTATCTGCTCAGGATTATGTTAAGAGGTTAAAGGACGCGCAAGACTATGCACAGGCAGCAATGGCTTCAGCTCAACAACGAAACGAGGGTAATGCAAATCGCTTCCGAAGACAACCAGATCAGTATAAAGTTGGCGACAAGGTTTGGTTGGATCTCCGAAACGTGAAAACACCACAGCTCTCCAAGAAGCTAGCCTGGATACATGCAAAGTACGATGTGACCGCGGTCCCAGATCCTTTGACTGTGGAGTTGAACGTTCCTGGAAACATCCACAACCGCTTTCATGTTGAATTGGTGAAGCGGGCGGGTGCGGATCCCTTTCCGAGTCAGCGGCGGGACGATGCACAAAATCCCGCTATCCTTGACGATCTGGGCGAGCAAGAATTTGGAGTGGACTCAATAATACGAGCGAGAACAGTGAGACGTGGCCGTGGTAGTCTCAGGCAAGCCCTAGTTAAGTGGACTGGCTGGGCAGAACCAACTTGGGAGCCCATTGAATACGTGGCAGACACCGAAGCTTTAAAAATATTTGAGGAGACCTATGGTCCCATAACTTCAAATGATGGCCCTTCGGAAATATACTCAGGTAGATACGTTGGCCAGGCCGAGCCTCATGTCCACAAAACGCGGAGGGAACGACGAAAAAAAAAAGCATTAAATAAGAAAATTAAATAAAATATTTACTCATTGAGGAAGAGAAGGGGGATTGTAACGGCTGTTAAGCCTAATTATCCCTGTAGCCTACGCTAGCTAGCGCAGGCAATGAGATCAATGGTGTAATCCAGAATCTTCTTGGAAGTTGTCGAAGAATCCAAACAATTCTGGTCATGGAGGGAATCCTATGGAAGGAGGAGTATTCTGGATTATATATATTTGTAGTCACTAGCTGTTAGAATTCTCTCTCTAGAGAATTATAATTAATATACTGTACTTACAAGATCGCCCAAGCATTTTGTACTGAAACCGTGACATATAGTCAAAGAACTTAGGGATACTTAACATTAATCACTGAGGACAATAGCTTGATGTTATGTCAATGTCAATGAATTT
The DNA here is from genome assembly GCA_905067625.1 of Blumeria graminis f. sp. triticale. Taxonomy (NCBI): domain Eukaryota; kingdom Fungi; phylum Ascomycota; class Leotiomycetes; order Helotiales; family Erysiphaceae; genus Blumeria; species Blumeria graminis. The sequence continues at coordinate 9,201,004 of LR898477.1, forward strand.
AAATGAAAGGTGAGTTTAAGATGATGTAAGGGCTAGAAGTAGAATTGTATCTGAATTGTACTGTGTGCTGTGTATAGAAGATCTTAAACTAAAGGAAGAAGATGGAAGGGGAAAAGTCTTCCTTATATACATTGAAAGGTGGTCTGTGCTGTTACCAGACTATACCAAAATAGAGCAACTAAATAGTCACCTGATTGGTATATGCTCAGATCAGTCACCCAAGCCCAAGCCTTGGCTGCCTTAGGCTCTAGCATATGACACTGAGGCACGAACTCTCGATACTGAGAACCGCGCATACAAATTTACTGCAGGCCTCAGCAATGAAAAATTACAAACTCAAAGAGCCGGAAGCTCTGGTGGAGACTCTTCAATCACAAATCTTGGAAAATCAAAGTATTGGACCAGTGGGAACCCCACAATCTAAACTTTTCCGTATCAATGAGAAGTTTAACAGCCGAGATAAGACTCAGTACCCTTACTTTCAGCGACAGATTAAGATAGCTTTGGCCCAAAATAAACACAGATATCATTCACTTCAGTCTCAGATATCATTGATCTACCAAAATTTTGTACCAGGGCCAAAATCTTTTCGGGATTGATATTTGTCCGAGGACGGCATGTTTATTTTTGAGCCTCTTTGCTCTATGTGAGATTTTCTAGATGTTTCCTACCGGAACCCAAATGAAGAGTAAGAAGCTCGGGACTCTCTGAATTGTTGACGTCAGTCCAGTCAATCTCTTGCTACTTGTCGAAATTTCAACGTCTTCACAATCTTTCTGGCATAACAGGTCCTAAGACATTAATCTCGTACATGCGCAATGTCTACTCGAGCGAATTGCGTACATGTATCAGACAACACCAAGACAATCACAAGAATTATGACTTTGATGAACATGTCAACCTGTGCAGAGATTGTGTGATTCGACTTTGTCACATTTCTAGTGTCGATGCAGGAGCAATCAGATATACAAAGGTAGTTTTTGATTCTCACCCCAATTCCATTATGAATTCTTCTTAGTCAAATCAATCAATGGGGCAGCAATGTCTGAAAATTTATTTATAAAGCATCAATAAAAGTTAGCAAATCCTTGGAATGATAAAACTACATTCGTATATCTGATTGCTTCAGCATCAACACTCGAACCGTGAAAGACTTGATCTTGAACGCCCGGCTCACTACTTAGATTGTGGTACGAATCATAGTGTACCTAGATCTAATTACAGAGACCAAAACTCTGAATTTCGTGGGCTTAATCTAGCCTTCTTTCGAAAGCCAGCTCCCTGAACCCCTGTAGCCTTTGAGGCTAGCAATACATCTTTTGGAGGGGATCCCATGACATTGGACAAAGTTAATATGCCATATTTGGGTCCGGATGGCCGTCTCACTCGAGAGGAACGTTTCAGGAGATTCGAATTGAGACTTTGCATGAGATGTGGAAAATCAGATCATCAGATAATCAACTGCAACACTAGGAATAGGAATATGGTCAACCAGCTCTACGTGGAACCAAATATTTCAAGGGATACAGATCGACAGTTAAAAGATTAAATCAGGATCATTGTCACGGTCCTGGTCGCTCTGAATGTATAATAATGTAATCAGAATTAATTATACCATCATTATCCGTACCATTCTCGAAAAAATTAAACTCACTTGCATTTTTTTGTCAAATTATATCTGATAATGTTATGGTTTGACCGTTGTTTGAGCTTATGTGGATACCTAAGCGTATTGTTGAAGATCCATGTTGTAAGACTGTAAGGAAATGATAGAGAAAACTGGAAGATACGGCAATACTAGCCAAGGGGCCAGCTCAGTGTCACAGCATAGTGATTCTTGATAATATGTGGCTGGGTGGCAAGTATTTGGCCAAGGGCGAAGAAATCAGTCAAGACAATCACTGAGGGGCTGAATGTTATAAATGCCCGTTAGTTGTATCTGGACTTCTCTCTCTTCTATATACAGTTTATTAAATCGACATAATCATCACCAACTCGGGGTTCCTGTCACAATATAAACTGTATCAATTCATCATTTGCCCGTCATTAAGTATACCGCAGTCCTAGTTGACAGTGACTTAGGGCATCCTATAATCACAGGTGTTAATCAGTAAGTACCTTAATCAAGTTGAAGCTGTACAGGAAATTGATGCCAACGTTTGCTCTACCATCAACATCAACAGACGAGGCATCTAGCTAGGACGATCAATTCTTCAAAGTAAGATCTCATTCAAATCAGCGCAGGGATTTGAAGAACTGGTAACGGGTCCAGCTATAGATAGAATTAACATCGGAACGGACTTAGTAGCATCTGGTTTGTCTGACCAGGAATTGATGACACAAAACCACTAATGAACATGCAGACGATAGTTGAGGAGACGAGGAGAAGAGACATTGACTATAGGAGAGAAACGGAGATGTTACAATTTCAAATGAGTCAGATGATGCTACTGATGCAGTAAAAATCACAGGGTGAAGGCCAGGTACCCCTAAAACTGGCTAAAGAAAATGATAATCATCAACCCAAACGAAGGGAGCTCTCTGGCAAGGAAAACTATTTAAGTGGCCGAAAGCCTACGATCACAAGAATAGGAGCAAATGGGAAACCACCCAAGGAATACTACGATATATTTAATGGCGCGGTGTAAAGGAACGGCACATCCTGCAACCTTCAGATATCTTTATGCAGCTGTATAGCCACATGGTGACAGGGACTGCCAAGGACAAGATCACCTGCCAATTTCAACACATGCTTGCAATTGATGCAACATGAGACGCTTTTGGATTATTACAGGCCATGGATGACACCTATCGCGATAGAAACGAAGAACAATCGGTGGCTGCGCTAGTTAATGTTGTAATAAAACAGTTCTGCATCAGTAATGATGCAGGATCTCTGTCAGTGCACTACTACATGTAACTCTTAATTCACTTGTAACTAGATTCCATGTTTAATGTAGTCACGTCTGTTTCGTGTCTTAGTTGCGGGGGTTCACTAAAACACAAGGCTAAGACATCATTTGGATAACGTTGTCGAGTTGAGACATTGGCACATACCTCATCAATCCCCCAACTTTTGTCATACCAAGTTTGATTCCTGTATATAGATGTAGTCTCTCCTAACTCCAGAGATCTTCAGTTCATTGTATTAACTGAATATCTCTGAGGGCTATATTCATCGCTCCTCTCGTCAACTCCACAGCTTTACATCTAAAGCCCCGTTCACCTGCTCCTGTGCTCGAATACCACTCTTCCTTCTTCTCCAACAGCCCGAAATTCCTCTCGATCTTTAACCTCACAACATTTAATGCATGCCGACAATTCAGGGATGAGAGCTTGTTGTACCTACCGCATTTTCAGCAATTACTAACACGAAGCCCCAGGTCTATGGGAGATGATAAGATTAAGATATACCAACTCCGGAATCCGCTCAATAAAATCACATGATCGGTCGCTTGCAACCGCAAACCTTTTGTGAACTTGTTGAATATCTGTCTTCACTGGGTTCAGAAATTGAGGAGGTGGGTATGACAAGAACAAAGAAATATTTACTCGGTCAGGCTAGGTATTTTGATGATAGAACACGAGGTATTGCTGTTAGTTAACTGCTCAGAGGAACCTTGCAAGGAACCCTTTATCACCCAACAAACAGATATTGCCAATAAAAAGTATTTAGATGGCGACACAAGGATGACCGGTGTCTACAAAGTCCGTGCAAAGTGGGCTTCACAAACTGTGTCAAACAAACTGAAAACAAATGGCGTATGTCTGCGATGTGGAAGGAAAGGGCACATAATAGTAAACTGCCATCTACTCCCAGCTAAACATCCCCAAACCACAGTTCAGGCTTTAACTTTTGTAGAAAATGATGTGTCAAGCATGGGATTGTTTGAATGGTATGGCTTTGGTCAAACTACGTCGTTTGATGAGTCGTAGCACATCATTGAGAGCTGTTTTGGGTTGGGGTATTTCCTCGGGTGTTTGAAGGGCAGTCTCAAGCAGAACCACTATGTTTCTAGAAAGTATCAGTCCTGATACACTGTGGGAAGACGCCCACGCACTTCATCATCACATATAGATATTCTCAGGAGGCATGTGTATATACATTAGTTTTTCTTTAGACTAGGATAGACAGACTTTTACTTTACATTTTTCAATTGACCCTAATGGTCTATCATGATGCTAGTACCGAAGAAGTCAATGTTGTGGGAAGTGAGTTAAAAGGTTAGCTCCTGAACAAAGTCGTGTTCAGGGGCCTGTAGGTAGTTTCAAATATGATGGTTGGCTCAAATCAGATTGAAGATACCGACCCAGTACACAATGAATGAATCGTCTTTTATAATAGACATAATACTTAATGGAAGTGATTCAGTACCTACCTTGATCGACTATGGATGCGAATGCCTAGCTGCTGTTAATAACTCCCTAGTACGCAAAGCTAACCTTCCTCGGACAAAAATAACTCCCTGTAAGCTTACCGAAGCTACACAAAATCGCCACAACAAAGATCTTATCACGGAAATGGTTACAATAGAACTTGATATATATGGACATCAACGTCCCTTGTTTGCATTTGTAATATCAGCTTTTTCTCATGACCTGATACTCGGAAAACCATAGATGGAGCGGGGAGATGTTGTTTACAACGCAAAGGATCATTTCATGGACATCAGAGAAGCAAATGTGAACGATCAACCACTCAAAGTTTAGGAAAAAGGTCAGCAAACGAAGATAGATGCACTGAAACTAGAGTCGAATATCAGAGGTTTGTCTGCAGGTGTGTTCCTTGCAACAGTCAGGAAAGCCAGGAAATTGACGAGCGCCACCCAGTTATTTTCGTTAACACTTGCAGACATTCAGAAAGTGCTTGCACCATCGAAGAAATCACCAAAAAAATTGGAAAGGCTTCCTGCGCAAAATGAGAAATATTCAGACCATTTTCGGAAAGGATTAATGGATAAACTTTCACCACATAGGAAAGAGTGCGATCACGAAATTAGCCTTGAACCTGATAAAAAATACCATGGGGCCCCCTATATGGAATGTCAAAAGATGAATTGTTGGTACTGAGAAAGACCCTGACAGAATTACTTGACAAGGATTATATTTGCGCCAGTAGTTCACCAGCAGGGGCCCCAGTACTTTTTGTTTGGAAACCAGGTGGGGGTCTTCGATTTTGTGTTGATTATCGTGCTTTGAATTCCATTTCAAAAGCTGACCGCTATCCTTTGCCTTTAATTAAAGAAACGCTTGCTAAACTGAGCAGAGCTAAATGGTTCACAAAGTTAGACATATGAGCTGCGTTTCTTAAGTTGCGCATTAAGGAAGGCAATGAGTGGAAAACAGCTTTTCGGACACGATTTGGGTTGTTTGAATGGCTTATCATGCCATTTGGATTGAACGGTGCCCCGGCCTCTTTCCAGAGATATATTAACTAGGCATTACGTGAATACTTGGATGATTTCTGTTCTGCTTACGTAGATGACGTACTTATCTTCACCAATGGAGATGAAAAAGAACATCAAAGGCACGTAAAACTGGTTCTTGAAAAGCTTCAGAAAGCCAGGCTAGGGCTAGATATTGATAAGTGTGAGTTTAGCGTTAAAGAGACAAAATATCTAGGTTTCATCATATCATCAAATGGTGAGAATTCTTCGGTCAAGATGGACCTGTTGAAATTGTTGCTTCCAATTATGGTAAAGATAGGGATGTGTAGAAGACACGTCACTAATCTCCCATTAATTGTGAGGTTAGTATTAATGCGCTTTGACGTAAATACCAACCACTAGATTTTATTATTACAAAATATAGTTTATATAGCACTCTGTGTCCTAGTGGGAGTAATTAACAACTCTTCCCAACAGATTTACAGACTTCTTTACTTTCCCACTCGCTTCGCCAAGTGATACAATCTGTGCCTAACAGCCACAAGCTTTTGCAAGCCAATCCGCTCAACAGGACCCAGCAAAGGTTAAGGCAATATCGGAATGAGAAACGCCAACAACGACAAAAGGACTCAGAGGATTTCTGGGGCTCGCCAATTTCCGCCATTTTTTTTAAATCATTGAATGTGTATTCAGTTATGGGGCTATGACATGACTGGTGCTATGTATACATGTTGGATGACTCTTTTGACGTTAGAGACACTCATACTCTGGATTTCATTTCCAAATACCACTATGAGGTATGCTTGCTTACACAAACAGTCGACCCCCCTCCGTTAGTACCCACCAAAGGGAATTTCGAAACCTTTGGCTATCCAAGCATGCCTTTGTCATCCATGCATACCAGCGCCGCGAGAAAAGTGGTTGTGTTTTGCCGGATTTGAGCCGGCAATCTACTGTCTCCAGTGGGATATGTGTCCAAGATATCCAATCATTGCGATGTTTATAGTGTTGCCTGCACTCTTGCAACTGAAGTCTTGGCAAGCACAATTTGTAAAAACTCCCTGCCAAAATTCGAAATTCCACGCCCGTCAAGAACGTATCCATCCTCTGCATCATCTTATCAACTTTTCCTGATCCCTCTCACGTCCATCCCAAAAAAAGTCTTCCAGATTTGTGCGCTACGCTTTTCTTCCTTTTTGGGGTGTAATTATCGGCGTGGGTGTCAAAGTTTTGAGGGATAGGCGCTGGGGCAACTATGTGGTCGATGGTAGTAAATAATAATGCCAAGGAGAGAACTTCCACTACATCTATCTATTCATTTATATACGTGAAAGCCTCCTCGCCACCGAGGATAATCCCTCTCCTGTTCCTATGCTATGGGACTGCCCTAGTGTTCTGACTATGCCTGTAATATGGTACTATCCTGTTATGGTCCGGAGGGATTGTACTCGGTCTCGTATATTCCCAGTCAGTGTAAGCCTATCAATATGTGGTGCAGTGCCGTACTGCCGTGTCGCACTGCCGGGTCTGATGCCATGTGAATACCATACAAATGCCGACGCAAAAGTATTGTATTGGATGGTGTCGCATATTAGTGCATTGGTAGTCATTAATAACGCCACTCGAATCAGGCCTAAGTTGACCAACATAGGCTACAGGGACCAATCGGCTTACCAGTTGTTACAGTGGGCGTGTATTTGGTGACCGGCTGAGGCCAGAGAAAGTCGACGAGAGGTGTGATCATTGGAATGAGGATTTACTAAAGCGTACTTGTAGACTTTGTGAGGCTTAGGTAGGATTTGATCTCTTTGATGGTGAAAATTGACGTGATGGAGTATTTTGGATCATTGCCTCGAGAGCCAATTAGATTGGTATTGCGAAATTTGACTGGACTTGGCTCTTGGAGAATATTTCGCTCCCAGGTTTGTAGAGGACACTGTTATGGTTGGACTTGCTAGGGCACTTGGAGGTAGACTGGTGGAAGAATCCGGGATCACATGATAATGTATAACGGGGATGCAGGCCGGACTAAAGTGGAGCCGCGGTCGAGCTTACCTCAAGCTCGTAGCTCCCAGCACTTCCTTTCTCTTTGTCTTTTCTCCTACCTACGTATTGTAGCCTAATATCCAAATACAACTTCTTCTTAGAGACCCGTATCATCCTCAGGTCAGTTGTAACAGACACCGTGTACAGGTGTTCAGTCTTGCCCTCCAATTCTTGCCATGGCTTTATCAAGAGATTTTCGAGAATTTGCGCACCCTTAACGTCTCCTACAGTAAGGGTACACCATGTAAGTGGGGCCACGAACAAAATGAAGCTTTCGAATTGCTCAAGGAAAAGTTCGTTGCAGAGCCTGCTCTAGCTCAGTATGATCCTGATCGTGAAACAATATTGAGTGCAGACTGCTCTAGTTATGCGCTCGGTGGCTGCTTATAATAGAAGCAAAAAAATACTACATGGAAGCCAGTGGCATACTACTCTCAAAAGCTAACTGGAGCTGAAATGAATTGTGAAATTCATGACCAAAAAAAAACTCCTAGCTATTGTAGCATGTACGAAGGAGTAGGACGCAGGATTGATAGGTCTGGCATAGGCTTTTACTATTCTGAGTGACCATATGAACTTAATGTACTTTATATCCACGATAAGGTTGATAGAGCGGTAAACTCGATGGGCTGAGTTTCTATCTCGATTTGTCACAGGCTCATACCTGGTTATCATTAGGCTGCTGCCTAACAAATAAGGCTTGAACTCTTCCAACCATATAAAACATCATACATGTCATGAACCCCTCCACGACTCATTAGACCCAAGTATAGGCCTTGGTCCAATTCATGCAAATCTATTCTTAAATGACAAATTTAGATTGCAGACAGGACGACTAGAACACCAGTCGTGAGTCATCTAAGCCACATGCATCACAACTATTTTAATAACTAAAATTACTAAAATTAAAATGAAGCTGAATTAAAATAGACGGAGATGCTGGTGTTTGTCGGAGGACAGGTCATGATCTATTTTGAGAATGGTATGAAATGAGGGAACGAGATCATAGTCTTGTAAATAAATAGGAGGCTTTCAGTCATGTCTCTGCTCGTTACTTTAAGATTTTCATTTGTATCTAGCTCTGAGTTCAGTTTGAATAGAACGCCACTTTAAGACCGTCACACGATTTAGGTATACACTTATGTACAGGAAAGATGTAGAGAGTGAGCGTCCGGACGCACTCTCAAGATAAACCAAAGAAAGGTGATCCTCGACTTTTGAGCCGGGAGCAACAGGTTTAAACGCCAGTCCATGCATCAAAATTGCGTGTTGGCAATTCTGGTCTGGTTGAAGGCCTCGAAACATTTTTCAATGATGATCTACTGGAGCTGTGGAACCATGCAATAAAAAATGACGAAAGATATAGTCGAGTAGTAAATGTAGTTTGAAGCGGAGAGCGTGTGTGGCCTAAGGACATCAAATTATAGATAGAAGGTTTTTTGTAAATGTGTCAGTGTGTAGCAGGGGTAACACACTCTAGATGCTATATCAGGCTAGCCATGTTGATCGTGTGGGAGCGAGATTGAGTGTGGTACTTATAGAAGACTTACACCCGTTATATTCTAAAGCCAGTTAATAAAAACCCTATTGAACCTACCCTCTTGCTTCCCTTGCACATTAGTACTCTGTCGGTGATAATTACATTGTAGGATACTTCTTTTCAACAGGTTATGAGCCCGGTTTACGCCGTAGGTCATAGGTTATTCAACTCACTCACTATTGGCGCACAATAGGACCGTAAGCGGGATTTCTGAGCAATCAACTTTGGCCGGGGCCTATTTTATTTTATAATTCATCATTTGACAACATCAGGACTTCAGCAAATACGACTCGAATTCACCAACTAAAATAGACAATCCGACCCAAATATTCAAACGCAACACATCACGATGGAAGACGCCGGCCAGTGGGGGGGAGAAAAAATCTTCAAGCTTAACCACGAAAATTGGTTCAGGCAGATGAAAGTAAACTTCGAATGCAAAGGAGTCACTCACATTCTGGAACAGACTCTGACCGAATTTGCCGAAGTTGCTGCACCTGACCCTTCAACATCAAGAAAGGCCGATGTCGAGGAAGTATCACAAAAATCCCAAAGCAAAACCATCTTCTTGAACGTAGAGAAGAAGACAAAGTATTTGAAAGACGCCGGAACAACAAAGGTTTTGCTTCTCAAGGGGTTAGACAATGACGACCAAGCGCTTCTGGATGAGTATGAGACACTGGCGGAACTTTGGAAGTATCTAAAGTCAAAGTACTCCAAGCCTAGTAAGCTTGCAGCCGCGCAGTACGCCAAAGAGTTGAACAATTTCGAGTTCACATCTGAGCTTACAATAATGGATGCCTACAACAAACTGAAAGAGATCAGAAGAGAAATTGACTCCGCCAAGCTATCAGCAAAAGGCCAGTACGATGACGAGACCATACTACTCATTCTCATCTCTGCTCTTCCGAAAGTCAACCAGTCGACGGTCGATTCTCTGAGCATCAACAATGATCTTGCTATCAATGAACAGCTGAAACATCTCGAGAACAAGGATGAAAGGCTGAGATTTGCTCCCGAAAATGAGCGCGCTCATGCTGCACGGACTCGTACGACAAAGATTCGTTGCCCAAAACAGCAACAGAGCTAAGATTCCGACATTGAGATGATTGATGCCATAGAGTGCTATCTCTGCTTTTGAAATCATCTCATCATCAATTGTGAATACCTTGGGTTGGCACAAAACCATGAGAGAAGAGAAAAAAAAGAGAAAAAGAAGCTGTCTAGTTCTAGGAAGACTCACGTTGACTCTAAGAAGAAAAGCTCAAAAAGAAACGCCAAATCCAGGCAGGAGGAGGCATACTATGATCAGAAGCTCGTGAGACTGTTACAGTCGAGGCAAATGATGGATCTTTCTGCAATCTGAAGGATTGTTTGTTCGTCCCTGGGCTTGGGATAATTTTAATTTCAGCTCGATGTTTGTGCCGAGATGGTATTGTTGGGATACACGACTCCAAGAACGTGTATTTTAAGAAACTTGATGAGTTCTTTCAATTCAGAAATGATCATAAAATATTTCTACACGCAAAGCAAAAGATTGGCTTACACATGCTAAAGTCTATCTTCTCAGAAACTCCCGAGCTAGCTTTCGTTTCAAACGAAAGTAAATCTGTCAAATCTCCAGTAGATACTAATACTCAGGGGGAAATTATAGATGAAGATCTAGATATATCGGAACATGATGAGGCTTCTAAGTCTCAAAGGAAGAGATATCGACTAATACATAGAAGATTTGGCCATTACAGATCCAAGGCTTTAAGTCACCTCCACGAAGTAACGAGCGGAATCAAAAAGATTTCCATCCCTAAGAAAAAGAAACGGATCTGCGAATCTTGTAAAATAGGTAAGATGAAGAGAAAGATAAGCAAAGAACTTGAGATACATGAAGATAAAGTTCTCGCCCAAATCTCCATTGACATTGCGGGTCCGTTTGTGATGTCCGTTCGTGGATTTGAGTACTTCTTACAGATAGTCAATAGTTACTCACAGAAGATCTGGATCATTCCTCTGAAAACGAAAGATCAGACAACTTCGGCGCTGCGCGAATGGAACTTTTAGAGGAAAGAAAGACAGGCAATAAACTAATTGCATGTAGGTCAGACAATGCACCAGAATTGAAGAACATCATGGACGAATGGCAGAGAAAGGACGGTGTAAGTTCCCAGTACACCACGATTGCTTCTTCACACCAAAACGGTGCGGCTGAACGAGCTATTCAAATAACGGAAAATGCGATAAGAACAATGACTCACGCTGCTAGCCTTCCTGCAGAATTTTGGTGTTTCGCTGCAGAAACTGATGCACACATACGAAATATACTAGCACGTGGCCCCAAAATTAATGGAAAAAAGACGTCTCCAGAGGAATTATACACTGGGATAAAGCAAAAATCTGATCATGTAAAAGTCTAGTGGTTTATTTGCTACGTACATGTAGACCCAAAAACAATCCCAGTAAAGCAACTTCATAATAAACAAGCTAACAGAGGAAGACAAGCAGTCTTTTTGGGGTATATTAATGAAACCACAAAGCAGTATTGGTATTACTCGACGGACTTAGGTTACGTTCAAAGATCAAGTTTAATTGAGTTCGATTAAAATTCTAAAGGTGGCAGATTGGACTTGAGACTCAGAAATTTACCTAGCCAGGTTACTGGGCAGGGGAAACACACGGGCTTAATTGATCGAAAGCCACGTGGTAGACTAAGGAAATTTTCTGACGACAATCAACAACAATTGACTAATCATTCATCTCCAAACGAGCAAATTGAAAGCCAACAACTCAATATTGAGCAACCTTCTACACAGGATATAGAACTGGTCGATGCACCAGAGATGGCGCCATCACCAAAGCTTGCAGCTATCCAACAAGAACCAGTAGACAATACCATCAAAATTTCAGGAGATAAAATCACATTTCATTTCACAACAATAGCGGAACCATTGGCAATTATCAAAAATGACAAAGCATTTGATGGGAAAAGTAAAGTAACTGTTGCCTCTGAGAATGCGAATAGTTCAACACAAGTTACTCCTTCTAAAGGTGAAAATCGTCGAAAAGAAAAGAAATTCTCCAGACAAAAGAAAAAGATAAGTAAGGTAAAGGCTCATGGAAAAATACAACAAAGCCGAAAAGTCGATGAACTGGAAACAACAGAGACATCGAAGAAAACGCAAGAATCAGACATAGGCTGCGAAGAAATTAACTCTCAGCCATCTACTAAAAACAAATCACTTCCTTCAGAATCATCTAAAATTAATGAGTCAGAGGTGACCGCACAATTTCTATCGACGCAGGTAGAAAGTCAAGCAACCATGGACCTTGATTCAGAATTGGAAGATGACCATTGGACAGCGAAAAAAAAGGAGGATTATACAGGAATCAAAAGGGAGAATAACAACAAGAAAATTGTGATACCCGCTTCTAGGTATTCTTTCAGACCAAGAAAAAGATCTTGAAATGGTGATGAAGATGATTGTCAGTAAAAACGCATTAGAGCAATGATATCATTCTTCAAAAATCAGAGGAATAAGCTCGTAAAAGCAGACCAGCTTGAGCATGCGCTTGCAGCAATGGCACAGCCTCAAATATATGGGGAAAAAGTTCGAAAAGGCATTTTCAAAGGATTATACACTCAATTTTGCCGAATTCTAGACAATGAAGAAGGCTACGCACTGCAAGCTAAAATAATCCAAGGTATAACAATCCCAAGGACATATAAGGAAGCCATGATAAGCTCCAAAGCAAAAAATGGGAAGAAGCTGTTAAGACGGAAATAGACCAACTAATCATGAATGGTATTTGGGATGAAACGTTGTTACCAAAAGGAGCAAACCTGGTTTCAACAAAATGGGTCTTTACCATAAAAGAGACTGTTAATGGAAATATTGAAAGATTAAAAGCAAGACTGGTAGCAAGAGGCTTTAGCCAATTGCAGGGAATTGACTACACGGAGACATTTGTGCCAACTGTCCGAATGGATACATGTTTTGGTTACACTACGACAAGTCAAGCGTAAGCAAGTATAGGTATATTTCAGGCTACTGTTTCAGTCCCAAGGAATATCTGATGCTTGCGCTGAGACGCCCGAAGAGGTCCCATGTCAATAATTATTACAGGGTAATGTTGTGTCAGGTTGTGACTAGTTGCGTCTCTCGCAAATATACAACTGTCAAGGGAAGAAACGCGTACAGGACGTCTAGTCATAAGAACACTGTAATTTAGGAGATATATGTAACTTTCTAGTGTCATGTATGATTTGATCTAAACCTGTATATGGAGACTAGGTCTAGTATAAATATGGGTAAATGACTAAAGAACGGGTATGGAAATGGTTATATATGGACATGATCTGGATGATTGGAAAAGGGATCATACAGAGCACATATCACAACCAGTTTTACTCGATCATCTTCTAGATATTGTGTACCTTATTTAACATAACAACTCAAATATATTCACTTATAGAAGTTATATCTTTAACACGACTTAGAAAACAATTGTCATCTTCGTCATCATACAATACCATAACTAAGTCAAACAATACATTTCGCATATTCCTCGCCACAGTAGCCAAAAGAGATTTGGAATGCTACCAATTTGATATTAAAAATGCTTTCACTAAGTCTAAATTTAAAGAAGACATATTCCTTTCCCCTCTGGAGGGTGTATTGGTTTCGAATGGGAAAGTTCTGAAAGCACTTAGAAGCCTTTATGGGTTATAGCAAGCCGGACGTGACTGGAATTTGTTACTGCGTGACTTCATTGTACACAATTGTGGTTTTAAGCAGAGCCTCGCTGACCCATGCTTATTTGTTCACGAAAAGAGAAAGATTTACTTATTGGTTTATGTCGACAATATTGCTGCTATCACAGACCAGCTCTATGATATTGTGTTTCACCTGGCCAACCGCCCCATGAGTACACTCAGGAATAGGGTCAGTTTGTTGCAATAGCAACAGTCACTAGTCGAGATACTGATCAGTTGCTATGTTATAGCTGTGGGCTTTGCACCCTTGATTGTAGTGACCGGTCTTAGGTACTCAAGGAAGCTCTTGGGCTGTGTTTAGACTGTAGCTTCTTGTATTGTAATTTAACTACTCTCTTGACCTCATCTTCGTCCTCATCTTAGTCCTCGTCCTACTCTCCGTCCTAACCTTAGCCCAGCGTCCGCGAGCCCTGACAGCTGATGCTGGCGAAGATATGAAACAGATTGATTGGTTCTACAAAAATCTATCACTGAGATTCAATGCCAAGAACCTAGGGGAGATTTCAAAGCTTCTAGGCGTCAGAATAACAAGAGATCGACAAAGCCGAACCATCTATTTAGACTAAGAACAGTACCTTGATAAGATGCTCACAAGTTTTGGGTTTCCGAATAGAAAATACACAGCAAAGAAAATACCAGCAGCTGATTACGAAAATCTCAGACCAACATCACTGTTAGACGAAAAGTTTGATATCAAGCTTTACCAGCAGATAATTGGCAGCTTGATGTATGCGATAACGCTTACGTTAAAGTTATGAGCTTGAGCAAAGGTGGAGGTTGTAGCGGAATCAGTGTCGGCGGTTAGACCGATGCAGTAAGTCTCGTATGAGGTTGTGAGAGGAAGATCCGAGTGGAAACAATTTTATTTAGATGTATGGTTCAGAGTAAAACCGAGATGATAAGAGTGAGGTTGCGTATTTGCATATCTTATCAACTGTGGTTTTTGACCAGTATTTATCAATCTCCATGGATCGTAAGTTATGATCCATGTAGATGTAGATCTATGTACATACACATATATGGGCCAGGAATATGAAGCTAAATACATGTGTGTCAGTAATAGATACGAGAAAACTATAACCTGTATTTGAGACATAGTCATCCGCTGGAATGCTAGTGTGAAATAAAGGCCAATGCGCATTAAACTTTCGGTGAATGATGTATTGATAACTGTCACGGGACTAAGTCCTAGGAATGGCTTAGCGAACTTGGGACTTAGAGACTTCCATGTACATAGTTAGATTTACTCTCCTTATCGCACAACACAGTTATCGATCCCGACCCATCCAGATCCTGATACTCCCTTTATACATTCCGTGACAATAACAGTGATATAGAATGTAGAATTTGATAGTCAAATTAGCCGGACTTACTAATTAGTTATTCTTGGCATTCCAAGATATATCACATTTCAACAGCTTACACGTCCGGATATCGCATTTGTCCTTGGATGTCTAGCTAGGTATATGAGTAACCCTGCGGTCCATCATGGCCAAGCCCTCAAAGACCTGATGAGGTACCTACGCTCCACGATTCGACAAAAATTAAGGTTCGGACCTGGAACAAGAGATCATGATAGCCACTTTGTCACTTACACCAATGCAGACTGAGAAAATGACAAATCAGATAGGAAAAGCGTTTCTTGGGGAGTTGGAATGTTCTATGGAGGACCATTTTGCTGGATGTCGAAAAAGCAGCAGTCAGTAGCACAATAAAGCTGTGAGTCGAAGTACATATCTCAATCTATGTATGCAATACAAGGACAGTGGACAGCACAAGTCTTCCGAGACTTACAGATGCCAGATTACATTGGTACAGATGGCATAAAGGTAGATATGCGCGGGGATAACCATGAAGCTATTGCACTGGCCAAGAATTCTCACCTTCACGAGAGGTCGAAACATATTGACGTCTGCCATCACTATATCAGAGACCTCGTCGAATATGTGCCCACTTCAGAAGTGCCTGCCGACGGATTTACCAAGCCGCTTGCCCGCGTCGCGTTCGAACGCTTCAAAGGAATCCTTGGTGTCGCCACAGATTGATCTTACTGAAAGGAATGTTTGAGAGGGATAGATGTTGGTAGCTCAAGACTGCTCACACCGAGGGGGAGTATTATAAATGTGTCAGTTTGTAGCAGGGATAACACACTCTAGATGCTGTATCAGGCTAGCCATGTTGATCGTGTGGAAGCGAGATTGAGTGTGGTACTTATAGAAGACTTACACCCATTAGATTCTAAGGCCATTTAATCAAAACCCTATTGAACCTACCCTCTTGCTTCCCTTTGTCACGGCTTCATAACAAAATGCATGAGCGATCTTGTAGGTATTGAAAGGCTATGCTGAGCTGGAATGGCGTACCGTTAGGATGAAGGTGTGGAAGGAGGTAACTATGGCTTTAAGAGAAGTAAATTTCGTGAGTTATACTCCTAGGACTTGGATCAATGGACGAACTTGAGGATATTCCCTAGTATTCTCAAGTGTGTAAATAATATGGGGATTGTTTGAATTTCCTATTGTATGAGTTGCTTAATTTATCTACGTGACAGGACCTTCTTCTATATACATGAATAAGGGGGTTCTGCACACTAGTGGGTGTTCCAACATCTGTCCTTGTCTAACCGAGAAAGGAAGGATGTGAGAGATCCTAGCGCCAATAGATACCATTAGGAATCTATTGGGAAATACTATATCATACCAATGAGTGATGATTTAGGTCAATCATATCCCATGGCGCATGTGCACATTATTCTAATGTGAACAGTTTATTGTAATACAGTCATGTTACTCCCTTATTTACAACAGTAGGTACAATATTTTAATTATGATTCTCTAAAGAGAGAATTTTTGTGCTTAATAACTACCTATATATATAGTCTGAAATATCCCTCCTCAATAAGGTTCTCTCTATTATTTGACAGCTTAGACTCTCCGATAATCACCTAGGAGATCCTTGATACTCCTGTAACCCTCACGAACTCTCAGTATGTTTCAACAAGGTTCAATGTGAATCATCCCAGTTCCCTGTCATCCAAGATCTTTCTAGGAACCTCCCTTTGTATAATTTCCTGCGCTAGACAGCGTAGGCTACAGGAACCCTTTGGCTTGATAGCCGTTACACCCTTGCACATGAGTACTCTGTCGGTGATAATTACATTGTAGGGTGCTTCTTCTCAACAATTTGTTAGATTTCCGTATCTTTTCCACATTCCATCTTACGTATCTTGTTTATATTTTGTCTACTCTCTCGCCCCGTAACAGCAATGAAGATATAGAGGATATGTAGGATAAGGTTTTTGTTATGCCCATAACTATAAGGAAAATTGGGAGACAAGAGAACAACCAAGATCACTAATCATAGGCTGATTGATGAGAAGCACAAGAAAGCTTACGCGTATGTCTTGTTGCGAGTAAGGGCTAAGTTTGGGTGTTTTCAGTCTCGCAATGTTGCAAAGCAGTTTTAGGCAAACAAAAATTTTCTCTCAACACCATTCAATGAGAATAACCAAAAATTGGTGGGATGGTCAAGTCTTTTATTTTCCTTAGCTTCACTTTCATTTGCATATATAGACCTATAGTTTCGGGAGAATAGAATCAAGGTGTTTTTACTAGGTTATCTCTTTCTTCAATCTCAAATTTTTGTGTGATCCATGTAATTTACCATGGTACATGCTTTAGGTCACCTCATAGTAGATGCACGTGACTTTGGAACTAAACCGTGGGGTGTTTAGTGTGTAATGCATTTGTGGGTATTATGGACGAATCTAGAGCTCGATAAAATAGAGACTATAGAATCATCAAGACACTGATGGACTGAGGGAGAACGAGATGGTCATTTCTTGTAGGAGAGAAATGATATCACAAGAGAATGTTCTAGCACTAGGCTGTGAACAACACAGTAAGTCTGGAGCAAGATATAAGAGGTTTCAAACTCCATTCATTCATTTTAACTAAGATTCCTTTACACGACAATATAGATTCAAGTCTTACATATCAAGAGAACACACGCAATAGTGTCACAGATCAAGGAACAGGCGCTGGTGCAACTATGTGGTCGATAGTATGTAGATTATCATTCTGAAGAGAAAACTACTTCAGTCTCTATCTATACACATATATACACTGTCTATGTGTTTGAGGCACAGTCCCTCCGTCTCGGTTCCTATGAGATTCTCGACATGTGTTGACCCTACTTGTTGTAACATCTCAATGTGTTGTAGCTGTATGGTCCAATACTGCTGTCATGCCAAACTAGATGCCAATGCCTTGATATTCTGTCGAGTGCCATCATATATCCGCGCATTGGTGTCGATCAATCGTGCGCTACCAATGTCAGGCTAGGCTCATGTTGACCAACATGCGCTACAGGGACCAATCAGCTAACCAGCCGTCACAGATAGCGACATACGAGACCTACTGTGACCATAACTTCCCCAAGAGTATCGATAGTCCTGGTCCTATATAGCCCAGTTAATGTAACACAAATACACTTCGCCTGCCACAGGTTAGACACCCAGATACCTGATAGGACGAGCATCAGATAAACTTGAACGACCTATGTCACCATCAACCTGACACTTCACCTCTTGTCATACAACACGACCCTGGCGTCTTGCAGCAATAGCAGCCAATTATTAAAGATAATGGTTCTTGTAAGGATTCTCCTTCCCATCCTATCTTTAGTATATAATTTTACCCTTCTCCTGATGTTGCTATGACAACAGAACAGTTCTTGGCATTGGTTATTGTGTTGGCACTAGTTTAGGGCCTATGTTATGATGAGCTAGTGGGAGGAAAGCAAGTATATGTATGATGGCTTGGCCTGTAGCTATAGAGTTCTTCACGCTTAGTCTTCTGTCATAACCACCACCTTCGGATCACCTCTGGTCACCTATAGTCACCTCTAGTTACCTTTAGCACCTTTAGCCACCACTAGTATTTGCTCGTATCTTTAGACTCTTTAGACACTTATATTACCCATTTTTAAACCTTTAGTTCTCCAAATTATCTCCAGTAGATCTTTAGTCATCCCTCGCAATCCATCCGACCTCTTCTCGCCCTTCTATTCCACTTCAGGTCAAACGCCAATGCTCCAATTTGACATTTCTACTGATTCGAAGGACAAAGGTATGGAAAAGCTATGCTGAGTTGGAATGACATACCGTTAGTATGACTGTATGGAAGGAGGTAGATTTGACTTCAAGAGAAGTTTAGTCTGTGAGTTATATTCGTAGGACTATGATCAATGAACGAACTTGAGGATATTCCCGAGTATTCTCAAGGGTGGAGATTGTTTAAATATCCTATTATTTGAATTGCTTATATTATCCATGTGGCAGGAAGTTACTCAACATATACAAATATGGGAGTTTCTGCACACCAGTGGTTGTTCCAATATATCTCCTTGTCTAACCGAGAAAAGAAGGATGAGAGAGATCCTTGCGCAAATAGATAAGATTAGATTTGTATTATAGTCCTAACTGAGTCAATGTTATCGACATTAAACTTGTTGTCGACAGTTTCCGGGCTCATAACTTATCGACTTTAAAGTTGTTGTCGATATTTTATATGTATGTCTGTTATCACAGACATTGGAAATAATTCATGAGATTGCTTAATGAGAGGCTAGTATTGATTCCGATATAATATTGTAGAAGACTTGTCCCAACTATCAGAGGGCTACAACGTCTTTATCTATCTACAGGTAAATTCCCCATATTCCAACCACGCTAGCCATACAGGACGTAGCATGTAAAGCCTGATTCGTATCATCATTTTGGGTTTGAGGTGTACCGTGCATATGCTACTCGAGTCGCATGTCTGACTACTATGCGACACGCTTAGGTATCAATCTAACAACCCACACCAAAACCGAAACTACTAATAACCCTGATGATGACCCCATGAATAATTGGAACAGTAGCCTGCAACACAGCACAATTTGGCTAGACATCGTTGACCAGGACCTAATCCGAACACAATGACTATGGAGGATTCCTAGAATCTACAAATAAGATACTAGCGACATGTTTTAAGTTCCAATTGTTCAACTTTTCCCTTTTCTCTCATGGACAGTGAGGGACAAGCCCTGTATATATATTCTTGTTTTTGTTTTCCTATTTATTTTCCTCCAAATTTTGAATATTCTGGCCCAACGGACTTCACATTTAGTTTCTTTCATTCTTATTCATATTCCTAAATCCCCTAATTTCTCTCTAGATGCGATGCCCTGGTTGAGATTCTAGTGCTGTCCATGTATTGAATTGATTTTTCTATGCCAATCTTGGTATGAAGGAGCATCTTCAATGTGAGATTGTTTCCACTCATTTTCTCTTTGAGTTCTTTTCTTTTGTGCTTGTAATTGCTGCAAATTAGTAGAAGATTTTCTGGTGTTTCTCGCTTCCCGCATCTACACTTGTCATTGTTGCTATGTCCCTGTTTGTAAAGGTATGCCTTGTGATATCCATGCCCTAGCTTCAATTGGAAGTAGGCACTAGATACAACCCTTTTTGCTTCAGAAGGCACTTGTATCTTTTTGTCTATTTTCCAGTTGAATTTTTTCCTGTATGATGAAGGTTTTGAGTTCAATTTTTTATCCTTGCAAAGGAGAAATTCAAGCCATTGATTTTGAATATTGCTTTTTATTAAGGAAATAATGACCCCTCACTCACTGAGGTTGTAGAGCGCTTTGATTCAAGTAACTACCAAAGCGAAACTAAGTACAGAATTTGTAGTCACATGTGTACCAACAACGTGGCCTACTTGATAGCCCCAATTATTCTAAATTCTAACACTTTTTATCTGGGCTCCAATCATGGCAAAACTCATTTCGTCCTTTTCTAGAGGCTCTCTTGATCCTTCCTTTGCTAGCTTGTCAGCTACTTCATTGCCTTTGATACCTGAGTGCCCAGGAATCCAGTTTAATACAAGTGTCGCATAATTATCTAAAATTATTTTTGATGCCCTCAAAGCTCTTATTTGACAAGACTGCCCATGGTAGTCTGAAAGTGATGTCAATCTTTGAAATGCTGCCTGATTGTCTGAGAATATTTCATTTGCTGGCCAGGTTGACATCTAGTTGTGGAATACTCTAGTGCCTGGGTTATTGCTTCCAATTCCCCATTGTACACCAATGCTTTATCTCCAATATTTGACTTCCACTGGTATATGAGCTCACCAGTGCTATCAGTGGCTACTAGTCCAATCCCAATACCAGCGCTGTGACTATGGGACGAGGCGTCTGTATAAATAAATATTGTATTTGATCAGTCAATGTTGGAGCTCCTAATTTTATGGTTTTCTACTAATTTTTCCTTGGTTTCTTTATCTATGTTCACTCTATATGTTGGTCTAAAAGTCCAAGGTTGAAAGGCTTGGGGAATAATGACCTCAGTTGTTGCATCATCTATCAAGTGTTCTTGAAGGTATTTAATTCTTCTTAATTGGGTCGGTTTCTGAAGAATGAAATCTTTATCTTGCATCTCTATATTAACAGGATGATTAGGGAGTAGTTTTAACAGTCTGAAAACAAACTTAGCCATGCTAGCTCTCAGTCTAATTTGTGGCGGCAGTAAATATGATTCAACTTCCATTGGGAGTATAGGAGCTGTCTTAAAGACTCCTAGTATTTTTCTCATTGCTAAATTTTGAAGTCTTTGCAGTGTTGACACAATAAACTCTTGTCCTTTCCACCAGACAACTGATCCATAATCAGCAATGCTTATAATACAAGCAATGTAAATTTGTCTCAATGCTGCTGGTGATAGCCCTCGTTCTGTGTTTGCCAAAATTGCCATCCTATAGAATGATTGTGTAGACTGAGCTGCTTTTGTGGCAATATGTCCTCGAAACTTAAGTCCTGGGTCAAACCAGATACCTAACCAGCGGATGGAATCTTTTGGTGCTCCATGTTGCCCATCAGGTAACTTCAATGGATGATTCTTTGATGATTTCCTGTTGGTGAAATGCACCAATTCTGTTTTTGATGGGTCAAATTGAATGGAGTTTTTGTTTGCTATTTCAAATAATTGTTTAACCTTGCGCAAATAGACACCCCCAGGAATCTATTGGGAAACACTTTGTCGTATCAATAAGTGATGATCTCGGTCAATCATATTGCGACGGGCTTTGCCCAAATTGGGACTGCTCACTAGGACCACTTCGTCTTCGAGTTTAGGCTGTTGCAGTGCAACGCTCACGGAAATGTGAATGGGGTGCTAAGGAGGTATATAGGGTGGCACGTACCAAATGGGAAGTATGGTACAGGAGAATAGATGATCCGGGTGGAGAGGATGATTCTCAGGTGGCCAATGGAGGGAGTTAAGACTAGTCTACGCAGAGCATATAAGGGATGGGAGAGTACGTGGTAGATTGTCTTCCCAAGGAAGAAGTTATTAATTCCTATCGAATTATTGTCTTTTAAGTACATTTGAATTCATTAAACCCTTACATGTATCTCACGCCTCATGTTTATTTTTTTTGCATCAGATTTTAATTGCGTATGCAGCTATCTAGCTATGACACAATATCAAAGAAAAGTACAGAATAGAAGATTCAGCGTAAGAGAGGAGCACTTATGCCTCAGATTTCATTTGCAAGTACCACTACGAAGTTATGGTGGCTTTTTCTTCACCCCAAGTCAACCCTCATCCGTGAATATCCACTCAGGGGAACGTCTCAAAAACCCTGAGTTATCCAGACATGCCTCCATCATCTTTCAACTTTTCTCCGCGCGAAATATGATCTTAGGCGTCTCATTCCCAAGTGGAGTAGGTGCCCAGGCTACTCAAGCCATACCGGAGAGTACCAACAGGAGGCGGCCCACAACACATCCCATCGTTGACTTGTGCTTATGGTGTCAGCTGCGCTCTCGCAAGCAAAGTCTTGGCACACACAAAGCTCAATTCTAAAGACACCTTGCCTAAATTGGAAAGTTCATGCCCGTCGAGACTGTATCCATCCCCTGCATCATATCATCAAATTTTCCTGATCCCTCTCACGTCCATCCCAATGAACTGTCTCTCAGATTTGTGTACCACATTTTTTTCCTCCATCGGGTGTGAATATCGGCGAGAGCGTGTATTTGGTGGCCGGCTTAGGCCGGAGAATAGTCGAGAGGTGTGGTCTTTGAAATGAGAAAGTACTGTGTCGAACTTTTAAACTTAATGAGGTTTCCGCGGTGGTCGATCTCGTTGAGTGGGAGAGCTTGAATTCGGATAGAGTCTTGGATCATTGCTTGGTGAGCCAATTTTTTCAGGATTGCAAAATTTGATTGATCTTGGCACTGGGATAACATTTCACAACCAGGTTAGTAGAGACAACGCGCTCAGGTATTCAGTTTTAGGACCAACCTCCAAAAGTATTGGCTTCTCCCTGACGGGGAGTCGAACCCCGGTCTCCCGCGAATTCTTAATGACAAGCGGAAATCATGACCGTTAGACCATCAAAGATTTTAGAGTCAACTGACGCGGAATGGCAAATTAATCATATTATAATTCTTTTAGATTTAGCTATGAACCGATAGCTAAATTGATGCAGGCTTATAGTAATGCAATATCGAAATGCGAGTCGTGCCAATTAGTTAGGGCTTAAGTATCAAATAATGTCTATACGTACTACATGAGTACATCATACACTCTGTGAGCATAACCGTAGAGAAAATTGGATATGTATATGTCCAGGTGCACCTACTGCTTGTGTAGACGATGCGTTCATCATTAGATATCTATTATCCTCAGATAGTGTACATACATTTGCTCACCACCCAAATATTCAATCCACATTCCTACCACAATACATGTCCATCTGGCCTCATTAACACAACATTACAGCCCAGTTTCTCTTTTTTTTGGGACTCATGCTACGGATAGCCAAGCTCAAGATACCTTTGTCGCATACGAATGAGAGCCGACTAGCGAAGAGAAAATTCAATCTGGGTGAGATCCGCCACCTCATCATGATACGCCTCTCTCACGCACTCATTTCACAGGACTAAAAGCATCTCGCGATCAAATTCGAGCGTATCCCCGGGAGTTTAGGCCATCAGTGACGGGAACCCCGAGTTGGTGATGATAATGTCGATTTAATAAACTGTTTTTTTTTATACATTCGGTTCTAAGCTAAAGCTATGTTTTCCACATTGGGTCAAGGACCGGCGGATCCGGCAGGGTTCCCTGTAACTTTTCCTACAGCCTAACTCGTTTCAACCTCGTAAATCGCTACCAAAAGTGCAGCTGATTGAACAAGAACGAAAAATCACAAAAATCAAAACAACTCCGAATACCAGAAGATTCCTCCATATTGGACCCAATAAATGCGCTCCTCACACATTCCCTCGTCCGTCACACCTTCCAAATGACAAAATTTATTCAATCTCCGCTGAGAGCAAGAGATGAGTTAGCAGGCACCTTTGATCCAGCCGGTATCCTACTATTGGTTAGTAGATGCCCCAAAAGGGGACATCGTCGAGATTGCTGTGTCCTCAAACTTCTTCTTCAGATCCCAGAGCTCCGAAACCTGTTGCCTCGGCCATCGAGACATCCTTCGCCGCGGCGATGATCGCCTCTTCGGCCTTTTTTGCTGCAGCCCTGGCTCGTGCCACCTTCGCGAACTCCCCTTGTTCGATGTGGCTGATCCACGCGAGCTGCTCTTTGGTCACCGGTCCCCCACAGTTACGACACTTAGTGAGGGCCTTGCATTCGGCTTCCGAGTGCATGTTGGATCCGCAGTTCCAGCAAGCCGGAGCGCGGGAGCAACCACGAGTGGCTTGGAAGCCCAAACAGCGTTTGCACTGTTCAATTGATCGACGAGGCTTATGGATGGTAGCCATACCCGAATCGTTGAAAAGGCGGAAGCCCGCACGAGGGGCTTCGTCCCGGTGAAAAAAGGGCATGCCAGTTTCGATAAGGCGATCCAGGCCGACATGTCCCATGAGGTCGGACCTGGATTGGATACGCGCTGGTCGTAAGGAAGATCTCAGCGGTGACACTTGCAGCATCGGTCACTACGGGGCCGTCCTGTGAAACAATACTTACAGGTACGTTCGGTATCTGCAAGGCGACAAGATCCGAAGATGCTTCGAGTTTGGCGTTTTCACTTGACAGCTTCGGAGAGACATCTAGGATCTCTTGTCGTATTTTTTCGTTCTTTGCTATAATAGCAAAGCCGGTGTTACGGGCTGTGCCCGGATTGGGACTGGTCACTAGGACCAACCCGGCTAGATCTTTAAGCGCCAACGAAGCAGCGCTTACAGAGACCCGAAAGGTTGCATGGGGAAGAATGCAAGGATACGTACAAAGAGGGATCTAAGTGTCGCATAAGGATTAATGCAAGGTTGCGCACAAGAACGAGTCTCAGTGTTGCATAAGGATAATTGCAAGGTTGCGCATAAGGATTAATGCAAGGTTGCGCACAAGAACGAGTCTCAGTGTTGCATAAGGATAATTGCAAGGTTGCGCATGAGGAAGGACCCAAGGGAGTACGTACTAAGGGGGGGAGGATGTCACAGGAAAGAGGGTAGCCGGGGAGAATGGAGTATTCTCAGGTAGGCTAGGAGGGGAGCTTAAACGCGACGCTGAGGAGGACATAAAGGACAGGAGCCGTCGTAGGCAGATTAGCTTCCCAAGGAAAAATTATCAATTCCTATTGAGTTAACGTCTTTCAAGTACTTCTGAATTCTTTAAACCCTTTACAGCCGGTCACTACTCGATGAATCGAGGTTATATCTGTTGAAGCTTTGTCGTGGAGTGATAGATATGAGAGTGAGGTTTATGGGTCACGATGTATGAGATAACTGAGGTGCGGATGTATGAGTTCCTTACTATTGTTGTTATACTAGTTAGGGTTGTATTGTCTATATACATAAAAGGATTTCTCCATCTACAAGTGGGCCAGATCGCTTAGATCTGGCTAGCGGCTTTCGCCATCCTCTTCCTTCTCACCCGCATGGCATCACGTGCTATACAACTACTGCTCACCATGGAGTCCGAGGATGAAAAGCGTTAGATTACAACAATATCATTGTAAGAGAGATTAAGCGTGTCCGCTACCTTACTTTTCACAATGTTGTTTGAAAGATTCCGCCATGGGTGCTCCTTTTCCAGGCGAAGGAACAGTCGCTTATCGACTTTCGCCTTGGGAGCTTCTTTCTTTTGGGCTCTCGCCGCAAGTCGCGACACAGCCTTTGCTACAGGAGCTGCATTTTGTCGCAGTCCATTTTTGGCCACCATGGCCCAGGTGCTTTTTACAGGCAGCACTGGGACGGCGGGAGTTGTATTGCTCCTGGCTTCTGGAGCCCTTGGGGTCGGGTTCGCAGGGCGAGGGAGGACGGGTGGCGTGATGGCCGGGCCCGTGGCCATGTATTGCGCAATGGCGGCGCGGAAGTAGACTCTCATCGAGTCTACGAATTGTCTTTTTGACCCGTTGGTCAAAGGGAGGAGGGTGGCTTCGACGCCTGAGATGGCGGCGGAACAGAGGGCCAGACTTGCCGCTGTTTCGGCGGCGCGTCGTTGTTCTGCTTCGACAATTGGTCGAAGCTCTAGGGGACACTCTGCTTTTGTGGCAGCTTTTGGCTGCGACGTTGATTTTGACGCTGCTTTGACTGCAGCGTTTTCCGACGGTTTTGACGCTGTCGGAGGAGATTTTGATGATTCTCCAGTCCCGTGAGGGACGGAGTATGGTTGGGGAAATTCCTCAACAATTTCAACTGATCCGATCATGTCAGTATCGGGCTCAGTGACGGTGGGGAGGGCTTTTTCCTTCCCTTTAGTTGAGACCTTGCTCATCTCCGCGCATTTGGGAGACTGGGCAAGGTCAGGTAAATTTTCGAGAGCCCTCGGGTGGACTCTCGTGTTGTCCAACTTGGCGTTGGGACGCTTTTTGCGAACTGGAGGCATGGTGAAAATGCCTGAGCTCCATCACAATTCAGAGATGGATGCGACGAGGTCGAGGAGGGAGGAAAGAGGGAAAAAATAAATTTTCGAATTTTCGAATTTTCGAATTTCTCGAATTGTGCGTTTTTTGTTTTTTGTTCTTTTTTTTTTTTTAAATCATTTAATGTGTATTCAGCTATCTAGCTATGACACATGACCGGCGCTATGTATACATGTTGGATGACTCTTTTGACGTTAGAGACACTCATACTCTGGATTTCATTTGCAAATACCACTATGAGGTATGTTTGCTTACACAAACAGTCGACCCTCCTCTGTTAGTACCCACCAAAGGAAATTAAAAAACATTTGATTATCCAAGCATGCCTTCGTCATCCATGCATACCAGCGCCGCGAGAAATGTGGTTGTGTTTTGCCGGATTCGAACCAGCGATCTACTGCCTCGAGTGGGACATGTGTCCAAGCTATCCAGACTCTACTTGGCAGACCGGCCAAGATGATGTACCACCGCACCATCCAACCATGGCAGTTTTTATAGTGTCGCCTGCACTCGCGTTCTTTGTTCATTAACATGCTAGGTGAAGTAACTACCGTCGCACTCCTACTGGAGCTTAAGCACGAGTGGGGTCGGGCCGGATCAGGTTAACTACCGTAAAGTACAAGTGCCTCGTCCCACCTCAATGACCGGAACCATGCCGAAACGCATCAATGTGTTGAAATATGACGAGTAAAGCAGCCCAGAGTTGAAAACAAAACAAAAGAAAACTTCCATGCAAAATCCTGCATTACAAAAGAAAAACTTTGACAATCTCATTTCCATCGTTCCGCCTCGGCCACCACGCGCCCGAGCCTCGATTCCTATCCCTACTTCCATGCCATATCACCTAGGCTTTCGCTCATCACCTCCGAGTCACAGGTATCCCTGCCATCCCCCAGCTGGCCTCCGCGTATATTCCGCTCTCCTACACGTAGTCCCTGAACAGTTGCCACCCGCTTGATCCAAGCATTGTTTCTATAGCTAGCGCCCTTCGCTTTCCGCTTTTCAGCCGCCATGTTGCCAGTGCTTTTCGACACTGAACAAGGTGACCGATTGATGTTTCCCTCCAACACTCGCAGTGAAGTGTAGCGTCAGTGTGGTTGAAGCGGCGATGATAAGCCGCGAAGTCTCCATGTCCGGTTCGAGCGGCTATTCAACGAGCGTAGACTGCCCTTGGTAGTGCTAGTTCTGGCGGTTTCTTGCGTCGCATCTCGAGTTCGAGGTCGGCATAATGTCTGGGGCGATTCGAATGCCACCAGTCTATAACCATCTACCTGGCCAGTTCGCGAGCTTTCCTTCCGGAAGAGGTGAGGATCATCACCCCATGTGTCGTCCTCGTATCGTCCGCCGAGTTAAGCTCTCTTCGAGCGAGCTCATCAGCCATTTCATTTTCTACCAGCCCTTCGTGGCCCGGAATCCATCCTACTTTAACAGGTACTGCTGCTCTAGCGACCATTTTGCAGAACTTTTGAATCCTCCAGGATGATGAGCCTATTGTTCCCGTTAGTAAGGTCTGGACAGCCGCAGAATTGTCAAGCAGAATATAACTGGCGCTACGACCACGATCTCGCTTCCTGCTAGTGATTGCTTCAAGAGCAGCTAGAGCTCCATGAACCTCCGCGTCGTAGACCTCCGCATTGGTTATTTTGCCTGAGCCGCTTTTCTCAATTACCCTGCCTGTGTGTAAGGATTCCTCTTCCGATCCTTTCTTTAGGATATAGTTTTACCTTTCTTCACATGTTGCTATGACATCAGGACAGTTCTTGGCACATGGTATCATGTTGATATTATGTTAAGGTCTATGTTATGATGAGCTAGTGAAAGGAAGGCAGGTATTTATACAATGGTTTGGTCTGTGGGCATAGAGTTCTGTACGCTTAGTCTTCTGTCACAACCGCCACCTTTGGATCACCTCTGGTCACCTATAGTCACCTCTAGTTACCTCTAGTACCTTTAGTTATCATTAGTACCCTCTCGAACCTTTAGACCTTTTAAATACTTATATTAACCATCTTTCAAACCTCAATTTCCTCCAAATTATCTCTAGTATACCTTCAGTCATCTTTCGCCGTCCATTTAACCTCTTCTAGCCCTTCGAATTCGCTCCACCTCAAACGTCTAGACTCCAATCTCACACTGTGCCACTGATAAAAGTCACAAAGGCCCATGACACTTTGTCGGTGGACGCCCCAGAGCCATCACTGTACACGCAAAGACAGTCGGGTGGGAGAGTAGGTAGTCACTCTCTTATAAACCTAGCTTCTTCTTTCTTGCTTTTCCAGCGGGGAATTGGCTGAGGGGGGGCCGGAGGTCGGAGCGGTGGAGGTAGTTCGGCCTCTGGCAGGATTCGATACATCCTCTGGACCTTTGAATCATGCACTCTGTCGAAACCAAGTCTGGTTTTGTTGCATGTCTTTAGGCCGAGTCGGTGACGAGCGCTGTCTGTGCTTTCCATGGCCCGAAGTCGAAGCGGATGGTACTTATCTAGTGTCCGGATTCGTGCGGCAGTCTTGAGCCTGCGTTCCTCGAGCAGAATTTGTGCTGGCGGAATACCAGTCTCTCTTTTCAGGGCTACAATAGGCATCGTGCGCCAGGTTGGTAGAGCCACGCGGATTCCGAAGGCAGAGGTTTGGTCGATGATTTTGCTCTGTCTCTTGTAGGAATTACGCGTCACACCTCGATAAGTTTCCCTCGTTGGCCCCAGGCACCAGACCTCCGCTGCATGCATCGCGATTGGCAGAACTACCGTGCGAATGACTGTGGTCAGTAAGTCAGGCCTTGGTCCCTGGGTGCAAAGTGTAAGCCGTCGGAAGTGCTGCACTAGCCGCATTGCTTTGCTGGTCCACTTTGCGACGTGACTTTCGAAGGTGAGACCGCGATCAAGGTGTACTCCGAGCCATCGTATGTGGTCGGATGCTTGTACATCGCGAGTGCCAACCCTTATAGCCAGAAGATCGTGTCCCCTGGATCTGGGGCCGACGAAGTAGACTTCTTCGGCCTTATCTGGGTCGAAAGAGACGGCATTATCAGCGGCCAACCCTATGACTGCATCGACTTCTCTCTGGACAGCTACTGCGGCTTCAGTTGGAGTTGAACCTATGCCGAGGATGGCAACATCATCTGCATAGCCAAATCTCCAACTGCTGCCTCCCACGACTTCGGCCATGTGGAACAGGAAAAGAATTGGGGAAAGAGGCGATCCCTGTGGCAGCCCGCATTCTAGGAATACCGGGTCTGTGACTCCGTCTTCGTGTTGTACGCGAGCGGATCGTTCTTGTAGGAAGGACTTTATCCAGGTGATAGCTGGTTTAGGCCACCCCATCTTGTTCATCCTCTGCAGCAGCCGTCCGTGGAGTATAGCATCGAATGCACCCTGAACGTCAAAAGTGACTAGGACTGCTTTCTTCTGCCGTTTCATTGCATGTTCTACATCGTGGATGACGCATGAGACGAGGTCGTTGGCAGACCTGCCAGTGAGTGCTCCAAAGAGTTGCTGCGGGACTGCCTTGTAGGTGAGGGCGGTGTAAGCCATTCGCCTTGCAATCAGTCTCTCGAGACCTTTACCCAGGGAGGAGAGAAGTGCGATAGACCTCCATCCTTTAGCTGTACTGAGGTTACGGCCGGGTTTGGGGAGAAGGATTACTTCCGCTAGCTTGAAGACTGTCAGGAACTGAGGATAGAGCAGCACCCTCATATTCTTTCCCTAAACTACATCGGAATATTCTCTCATCTTAGAGCGTTTACCGGGTTACAATGGTTGCTATGGGTTACAAATGAAGTAATAGAATAGCAGCAGGCGCACCCCTTGAAGCCTTAGTTGCTCTGGTTACTATGATGTATATATGGGTTAGGTAGAGCCGATGTAGAGGGCCACGTCTTGTTTTCCGTCTTTCACTGACCTTGTCTCTTGTCCTAGTTTCTCTTGTCCCTTGTCCTCAGTTATAGCTAGAATCCCGAATTAATACCTTAGTCTATGACAAATCTTGTCAGATATCACTCGCACTTCTAAGTTATCTATAAAACACAACCCCTGGTACCCTCGAGTTTGACAAAGACCTTCGGAAAGTGATTCAATCGCAGTGAGCCCTCAAAGAGTACTCTCACTGCGTGACCAATTGATGGCCAGGATGTCCTAAGAAGACGAACAGAAATCGCGTCTGCTCCAGGGGCTTTATTTTGGCAGGCCGTTGTAACCCACTTGGCTTCCTCGTCCGTGACGCTCGAGACCAATGGGGGGTTTCCGCGTCCTGGCTCGAAGTCCTCAGCGTCGACGTCGTTCTGACTGGTGAACCGGCCGAGAAGGAGGTCGCGCAATAGAGTTGCTTGCTTTCCTGGATCCGAGACAAGACCATCTGGAGTTTGGAGTGGTGGAGCAGCTGATGTAGGTTGCGGCTTAGCCCAGCGTGCCATCCGATACATGTCGACGTCGGTTGTTGCTTCGGAGAACTTTCGCCGCCAGTATTGGCGTTTGGCACTTTTGACTATGCGACGGAAATCATTTCTGCTCTCTTCGTCCCTGAATATCCTGTATTCGCGTTTGGCCTGTAGGCAATCCGACGTCCACCAAGTTGCTGTCCTACCCTTCTTCACACTCCCGCGTCTACCAGTGGCCCTGATTGCGTTGCTAATAGTTTGGACCAGCTTATCAGCAAGGTTGTCCACCGCGTCTACTGAAACCATCAGCTGTAGCTCTATTCCTTGAGCCCAACGACCTAGCACCTTTGTAAAGTCTTCGAGGGCGTCGTCTGTCACTCGAAACGGTTGGCCTGTTTTGATAACAGCTCTAGCTTTAGAGTTCGGACGGGGGACGTCTCCTGCAAGAGTTCTTTGGTCCGATGTCGAGTCAAGCTCTATCGAGACGTCTGCAAGGGCTCCCTCGTTAGACCAAAGTAGGTAGTGTGTGTTTCCAAGATCGTGAGTCGAGACGCCCGGGGTCGAAGATAGGTCCATGCCGTGCTCGGACATCCATTTGGCGAGCACTTGGCCGTCACCGTATAGCCTGGTGGCCATGGGCTGCCAGTCATGGTGGACGGCATTGAAATCTCCGCCAACTACTGTGGGCCCAGACGGGGCCCATGATAGGAGCGGTGAAAGGTCTGCTCCAGGAGCGCGATACACAGAGACAAACGTGACTCCTTCAACCTTTACGGCGGTAAGATCTGGTGATGCCTCGCAGATTGCTAGTTGTAGGCACTTGGTCCCTTTTCGCGTATAAATGAGGGGGCGTGGCCTTGCGGGGTTGGCTGTGACACGGGGGGGGGGGCAAGTGCTTGTCGAACTCGGGATGCGACTTGGTGAGCTAGAAGCCGTCAATGTGTTGAGTCCAGGGTTCCTGGATGAGTAGGACATCGGTTCCTGAATCCCAGGCGGATTGCAGGATGATGTCTGTAGCGGGGTCTCCTCTGCCCAAATTAGCGCAGAGGAACAAGATCGTTGTTGCCGTTGTGTGTAGCTCGGTAAGGTTGTGGTCCCTTACGGGCATTGAGCAACGTTTGTAGTTTCGTTTTCAGCAGTCGCCTCAGCGGCTTTCTGCTTTGCTTCCAACTCTCGGATCGAAGCGTTTCTTTCATTTTGACCTTGTTCCCGGATCACCGACAGCTGGTCTCTTGTGCGTTGCACAGTCTTTCCGCCGGCCCGCGTCGGCCTGGCCATGTAGCTAGGCTCGGTTGCGGCATGTGTCCCATGGCAATTGATGCACCTTGGGACGAGCTGTTTGCACTCAGTAGCCTTGTGCTCAATCGATCCACAGCGAGAGCAGCGCTCTGCTCGTGAAAAGATCTTAGTTGGGTGGTGTCCCCAGCATCGGTTGCATTGCGCAATTTTGGCTTTACGCTGAAGTTCGTGTAAGCGACCGCTCTCTTCGAAAAGTCTTTCTCCCAGCTTTGGC
Source organism: Blumeria graminis f. sp. triticale (assembly GCA_905067625.1). Lineage (NCBI taxonomy): Eukaryota > Fungi > Ascomycota > Leotiomycetes > Helotiales > Erysiphaceae > Blumeria > Blumeria graminis. The sequence goes on from LR898477.1 coordinate 9,233,561, forward strand.
TTGCCGGATGCAAAATGCAACACCCAGTCGGTGGACGGCCTAGCCATGCTTGTCGCAAGGGCACGAGCCGAGGTCGGTCTAATGCCTGTCTTTAAGGTCGCTTCCTCCATTACCATCTCCGATGTTACTGGCGTTGGTCCTTCTAAAGTGAAGAGTCTGTCTGGTACATTAGTCGCCAACACTGAGATCCAGTTGGAAGCAGCTTCCAGTTTCATTTCCGTGCTCTCCAGGAGTACGGCGCCTGAGAGGAGCGCGTTTCTTGCTCCGTCTCCTTCAGCTAGTATCGCAAACCCTGAGTTGACGATGGTAACCTGCTTAATTGCAGGATTAGCTAAGCGCAGCTTGCTTGCGAGGCTCATTTTGATGTAATGAGGAGACATGCGTCCCCATGGGTGGTCGGGCTTGACCCGCAGGAAAACACGCTCGTCTGGGCGAGCTAACTTGGGAGCTGAGGCAGTAGGCCTCGGAGTTTGTGTGGGCCCTGTCGCTTTTGACTTAGGCTCGCTGGCTGGTTGCGATTTTGTCGCTGCTGGTGGTGCGGGCTTAGTCTTATTCCTTACTACCTGAGTCCAAGACCCCTCAGTAACGATGGGGGTTTGTATAGAATCGATTTCGATTGGCCTAATAGGCTTTGTCGAAGCCGGCTCTTTGCCTTCCGCCTGGTTACTTTCTCTCGTGAGTATTTGCACTGGTCGTGAAGTGCTCGCGCTATTCTTTCCTCCCAGCCTAGTAGCTGACACAGGGAGGGTTTTCGTCTTGCTGCTACTGGCAGCCTCTGGTGGCCCACTGGATTGGGGCTCGGGGTTTCCGCGCAGGATGTTTGTGATAATGGCCTGGAAAGCCTCTCCATTCTTTTCGAAAGCCCGTCGGAGCTGTTTGTCGGTTGTGGCCGCCAGTAGGTTTATGTACCCACTGACAATACGCTCAGCCTCTGCAAACCGTATGTTAAACGCCCTCGCTTCATCTGCGAGGAAGTTAGTCAAGGAAGCACCCATTGACTCGGGGGGTGTTTGGGGGCGAGTATTGGCAGCTCGCCTCGCAGATCGGTTCTGCGTTTGCTTGTGTGTTGTTGTAGTGGTGGTTAGGTGGTCCTGTGAGGACCATTTCGACGTCAGGACGCGTCGAATTTACGGGTGGGAGGGAAGGCCAAGAGCCAGCCTCTGTGGAGGACTGGAGCGGCATGGCAAGGAGCAAATCAGAGAAGGTTGAACAGTAGATAATCGCGTATCTGGCGCGTGATTGAGGAGTGTTCTACGCTGCGGTGCATATACAGCGGGTTTCTGTAAATTGAGAGTTGTGTGATTTAATAAACTGTATATAGAAGAGAGAGAAGTCCAGATACAACTAACGGGCATTTATAACATTCAGCCCCTCAGTGATTGTCTTGACTGATTTCTTCACCCTAGGCCGAATACTTGCCACCCAGCCACATATTATCAAGAATCGCTACGCTGTGACACTGAGCTAGCCCCTTGGCTAGTATTGCCGTATCTTCCAGTTTTCTCTATCATCTCCTTACAGTCTTACAACATGGATCTTCAACAATACGCTTAGGTATCCACATAAGCTCGGACAACGGTCAAACCGTAACACCATCATTCGTATATTTGCAGCAGCAGATTGGGTATCGCGAATTCGTCGGCGTGATAATTAACACGAACCCTTCTGTGGTGGCCCTTGTGCGGTTGCCAGCTGCCACGCTACTAACACTTACCGGCTTCGCAGCTCTGGAGGGGTATCCCTTCGTGTCGGAATACTAGGGTGGTGCTTATATCATACGCTTTCTTCAGCAGTAATAACAATTGGTGTGTTGAATTATAAGAGTGTTGGTCAAACATAATTATCCCTGTACCTTAACATAACGGAGTTACAGTTGTGATTATTATTTGCATAGGAGTAAAAAGGGTAAGGCGTTTGGAGATCCTATATACCCCGTATTAGTAGTTCCATATTTGCGTGTAGATGAGCCTAGTAGTGGAACGTTGGTACGAGCTAGGCTGCAGTATTCTTAGGGAATGCTGAGACTGTAGCAACAATACACGTTTGTTTAACCCTATACTTTATCGAATCTACTTCCAGCCACACTGTTCTATCCTTCTAAAGGAATCATAATTTAATATGGTGATTAACATGTATCTTTGTTCTTTTGTATCCTAACTTAGGGCATGACCCTCATCATCTATTAGCAAAAATTAAGCACAACAATATACAAATTTACTATTAACTTCAAAGCTATTTAGATAGTTTTAGCTGTCCTTCATAGTCATAGACTCAGTAGGGACATAAAATTCTATCCTATTCTATCCTAACTTAAGGAAACACGTATATACAGCTGTTATCCCTCTCTCCTAACGCCATTCCTAAACAGGTGCCTCATTACCTATCAACATAATCGGTCACAATTTCTAAGATAATACATGAATGATCATTAACTCATTAGGTCATTCGACACTTCGAAACTAGTACAATGACACTAACCTTTTTCCTGCTTATGCTAGCGATAGTCAACCGGTACGCACTTTGTGGTATGCTAGTAAGATAATGTTGAAGAAGTATCGTGAATGGTTCGAAAGTATGGCAAGAGCAGACGGGCTTCTGGACTAGAAATGTATATTGTGGTGGGGAATCAACTCAGAAGTTATGAGAACTTCTGTAATGTAATTAAGTGAAGGATACTGTTTTCAGTGTAGAGTTGAATGTTTCTGACAGATTCATGATTTATTTATATTATTTAACGTCGTGCCCGCGCATAGCACGTGAGCTCCTCAAGTACCGGTTGGCCTAGGGGGACTATTCTCAAGACTTGTCAGTGGTGTCCCCTACGAGCCTCCAGCTCTCACTGTAGAGTCTGCAGAGCTAAGATTGAGCAACTTTATCCTCACTTCGATGATGATTCCCAATGTGACGGCTGGTTCCTGTAGCCTATGTTGGCTAACATAGGCTTGGTCCGATTTAGGGTGCGCACGATCGATCGATCTAATATCGGAGCATCGGAATCTGCATAGCATCCGATTCAACAGTGCAGCTCAACACGGCACCACTTGTCGGTGAGAAGCAATCGGCTGGGAATATACGAGATCGGACACAACCTCCTCAATTGATAGTGCAATGACGTCGTAGAACATGAGGCTCTTTTGTATATATACATGTGTAGATAGATCTTGTAGTAGTTCTCTCCTTAGAATTATTATCTACTACCATCAACCACATAGTTGCTCCAGCACCTGTCCTAGAATCCGTGACACCCAACCGCTCTCGCCGTATGTACCTTCTCTGTTACGGAAATACTCCCTTGTGTGTGTACTGTGTGCGCCAGTATGGTAGAGATGAAATCTAGGGTCTAGTCAGCTATAGAGACTACCAAGGGTGGAGATTGGAAACGGTTGCTAAGCAACTAAGACTGTTATGATCAGCGTCGTTAATTAAAATCCCTTATGTAAATAGCGAGATGTAGGAGACCTTCCGTCTCTAAATTTCATTAATTAAATGATTTTATTCTGGACTTTCTCTGCTGTTTAACAACACCAATTTTATGGAGCTGACCACGATCAGATCAGATGGTAGGGTCGAAGCCCTTCTTGTCACCAACCCTTGATCAGGGAGGAAAAACCGTCTCATGAGTTTCCGGAGCGTACCTAGCACCCGCTACGGAGATGGCGGATTGGATCAAGTCGGCCTCGACTGTTGCAAAGTATTACGACCGACCTCAGGTTGACACTAGAAGACTCTCTCGAAATATAAAAGATTAATTGCTTTGTATTTGGACCAAAAGCTACGCACGATAACTAAAAGAAAAGACAAGGAGAGAAAGAGGTCTGCAGCCTCGCTGGGCTGAAAACTCCACCAGCTCGCTTCCGGGACCAACGCTTACTCAACCAGACTCCACATCACGTGATACCATAAACCTATCATCTATAAACTCAAGCCGTAACACAAAGAAGGGAGATATAGATGAATATGCGCACCTCATGTGGTCCCGGGGTCTAGGCCTCGTCTGGCTGGGCCTGTAGGTTCTGTTAAGACTTTTTCCCGCGCACGTAGTTTCCAATGCTACCATTTTATTTTTTGGGGTAGAAGTTTCTGTTGAAAAGGTGGCCGAATTCCACGGGTAAATACTGAGCTGAGCGGCTATCCATCACTAGTAATGTATCAATGATCTTTCAGGTAACAAAAGGGGATAGGAGCACTGTACAAGGTGTGGCCTGGGTCAGAGAGGAGCCCAACGTGCTAGATAGTCATAGACTCAAGTAGTACAATAAACATCACTCACAACAGACCTCTACATATAGATATCCATGTACAGTAAGACCCCTATTAAGACGATGTAGTCGGGGCCATGAAAAATATCGTCTTTTAGTGGATATCGCTGTAAAGGATAAGATTATGTAATCCAGATATCTAGGCTACTTTTTCATTTGATGCCTCTTTTATACTCCCACTTGCGGTCTTTAATCGCTCTAATACTCTTGAGGTCAGGCCAGTTTCCAGCTCGCTGTCCTAGGGCAGTAGAACTTGTAGCTTCGTTGAATTTCGCAAAGGTATTGCTCACGGACTCGGAGACTGCAGACTGGCTTAATCGATGGCCGTACTCAGCGAAGGACCACGCAATGCACTGTTTTTGTGTTGGTTTTGGGACCTGGCGGTGCGCCTATCGTCGCAGAGCACGTCGTTGCTCTACATAAATTCCCTTTTTTGGCAGCATTGCTAGCACCAAACCAACCAAAAGAGCCTGGGGGTTTTTTTTAAATCATTTAATGTGTATTGAGCTATAAAGCTATGACACATGACCGGTGCTATTTATACATGTTGGATGACTCTTTTGACGTTGGAGACACTCACACTCTAGATTTCATTCGCAAATACCACTACGAGGTATGCTTGCTTACACAAACAGTCGACCCTTCTCCGTAAGTACCCACCAAAGGGACGTTTCAGAACCTTTGGCTATCCAAGCATGCCTTCGTCATCCATGCATACCAGCGCCGCGAGAAAAGTGGTTGTGTTTTGCTGGATATGAACCGGCGATCTACTGCCTCGAGTGGGATATGTGTCCAAGCTATCCAGACTCTACTTGGCAGACCGGCCAAGACGATGTACCTTCGCACCATCCAACCATGGCGATGTTTATAGTGTCGCCTGCACTCTCGCAACCGAAGTCTTCGCGCACGCATAAAGCTAAGTTCATAAAAACTCCTTGCCAAAATTCAAAATTCCACGCCCGTCGAGACTGTATTCATCCTTCGCATCATCTTGTTAACTTGTCCTGAATCCTCTCACATCCATCCCAAAGAACAGTTTCCTAGATTTTTGCGCCACGCTTTGCCTCCTCCGTCGGGTATAAATATCGGCGTGGGCGTGTATTCGGTGACCAGCTGAGGCCAGAGAAAGTCGATAGGAGGTGTGATCATTGGAATAAGGATGTACTAGGTCGTACTTGTAGATTTAATGAGGCTCACGTAGGAATCGGACTCTTTGGGAGTGAAGATTTGACGTGGTGGAGTAGTTTGAATCATTGCCTTGAGGGCCAATTAGATTGGTATTGCGAAATTTGACTGAACTTGGCTCAGGGAGAATATTTCACTCCCAGGTTCGTAGAGGATATCGCGTACAGGTGTTCAGTCTCGCCCTCCAAAAGAGCCTGGTTAAGACGATATTCAGAGGTTGAAGAACGATAATCGAGTAATCGGTAAATGTATGGGAACGGAGTCCGTTCCGGAAAATACATGGTGTAAACGGCAAGATCGGCTTGACAGGGGTTTTACTGTACAATAAGGGCCCAGTCATAATGATGTTCAGGACGCACAGGTTCAGGCTTGGGGGAAGGCCACTCGACGTGCTGGCGCCGTGAGGGGCCCAGCATTTGCTGTGAAGTCTAGAGCTTACTATGCAGCGCGTTTTTATAGATGTATGTTATAGGTGTTCAGTCTTGCCCTCCGTATATCTACACTAGTTGCCTCATGATGTATGGGTGCAGAGTTCCCCATCATATGACCTCTTTCCCACGGAAATGATCGGTTTGAGGGATGGCGAAGAAGGAAATTGCTCAAACACAAAAACGACAAGCGCAAGGTGCAGGTCGTACTATTTATTAGCCTCGCGTCTTGTGTCTGTGTGAGGGGATGAGGGGCAGAGGCGGGTCGGACGTTGGGGTAAGCTAGGTTGTCAGATACGTCGCACTCGGTTATTGATCTATACCAAGTCTGGCCTAGCGCTAGATGATTATGACGAGCCCCGAGCACCGGCGGCTCTCCTGGCCAATGCAAACGACATCTGATACTATACCTATTCCGATCTACGCTCAAATACACTGCTGAGCCCTACGTAGCAGAGCAATTTGCGCCATCACGATCATCCACCGCCGATGATTTGACGGGCCGGATAGAAACTCCGACAGTCAGCGCCCGCTCACGAAAGAAAGTAACGGCTAAATTTCCAGTAGACATGTAGAGATGGATCTTCTTGGGCCGCTGGACGCGAGACTCTTCGACGCACGGATGCGTATAACGCTGGAGTTACTGTAAGTACAAGAGCTTACGGAGGGCTTATTGGCTGAGGGTATCGGGATGGTTACAAAGCAATGTGAGCTGCTGATTACCTTGTATTCAGAACTGAGAGATGGAGAATGCTTGCCACACACCCAAGTGCGCCAGCTTGACTCTCGCCTTATTTCCCCAAATCAGTATCACAGAATATTGCGGTATCATCCATCTGATGGTATAATCTAGAAACACTTTCCATACAGTGCTTCATTGTTTGTCTACTCATCGCCGTATGACCTGGAAGCTCTTCACTCCCAGTGATTCTTACCCTCGAGCATCGTAGCCTTGGCTCTCACTAGCAGAACATTTGCCTCATGAGGGCCAGACGAGACACCTCGTACGCGAGCCCCGTCGCGCGCATCTGGCTCGGTCCGGCCCTCACGTCAAAGCTCTGGTAGAAATGGGATGAATGTCGCTCATCCAGCACGATAACTGGGGCGTCCGCTTCCCAGAACCAGCTGCAGTGTGTCTCTCGCCATGCCTCATAGATAAGCTTAAAGGTCGCAAGAGACCTGGTCATAGGAGACCAACGTGATCTATATCCTCGCCGCAACATGCGGCGTCAAGTGTCGGGAATACAACGATCTGGCGGGAATTATTTCAGAGACGTATAGATTTCTTGTGATTTAATGTGTATTCAGTTATCCAACCACGACACATGATCAGTGCTATGTGTACATACAGGATGACTCTTTTGAGGCTGGAGATGTGGAAGCTTTGCCGTTGATTGAACGAGATTAGCTAGAGGTTTACAGGTCACGGTGTCGGAGATGGCTGAGACTTGAATGTGTGAATTCCTTTCTACTACGCCGGCATAGACGAATTCTTCACCTTCTAGTGGTGCTGGTGCAATTGCTCATTATACTCTGCATATCTGGGATGGCCAAGAAGAATCGTATCCAAATCGAAGTTGAAAGCAATCTCAAGCATATCTAAAAGCGACGACTTCTCGACAAATGTCGGGCCTATCATTCTCACACGAGCTCTCTACCACAATCTTGCTTCACCACTTCGTCTCCACTAACCATAAAGGCGTTGCTCCGATTACAATCGGGAATTTGCCTCATCAAAAACCGGCCATCCCCCACTTTAAAATTACGATGCTACGTGTACCCGCGTGGAGTAAACCAAGTCACAATCTACAAAGCTCTAGTCTTGGTCTATGGGGGACCGTTATTCTGATAGGGCCTCACATCTTGAGGGAGAATAGGCAGCTGAGATGTGGGACGAACGAGTGATGAGATCACAAATGGACATTCTGGGACGCAGATTTTTCGAGTATCTTCGACTAAAGGGTGTCTGTAGGCGCAGGGGCAACGATTTCTGATAGTGAAACCGACACTCTAAAAATAGGCAACGATGGAAGGTATTTTGGTCCGCCTCCTGGTCATCATCTCCCTGAATTAAAGTCTGTGTATCCTGGAAACCTACCTCACTCGAGAAAGGGAGGACTGCGAGGCCATATCTCGCGCGGCGGCTATGTACAGGTTGGTAAAGGCAGGTTAGGGTAGGCAAAGGTGTCGGAGTACACCTCTGCGGTGATTACACTACAATGTGGTTGTAATGAGAGCGTGTATTTCGGTATATCTTTCCTTCTCTCTCTCTGAAGTCTTGGCGCGCAAAAAGCCCAATTCATAAAACTCCTTGGCGAACTTCGGAATTTCAAGGCCTTTGAGGTTATATCCTTCCTTTGCATCAAATTATGAGCTTGTCTTGATCCCTCTAACGTCCATCCCAAAGAACTATCTCCCAGATTTGTGCGCCACGCTTTGCTTCCTCCGTCGGGTATAAATATCGGTGAGGGAGTGTATTTGGTGGTCAATTGAGGCCGGAGAAGCTCGAAGAGAGGTGTGGTCATTGCGATGAGGATGTACTTGTAGACTTGATGAGACTTAGTTGGGAGTCAGACTCGTTGGGAGCGAAAAAACGACGTGGTGGAGTAATTTGAATCATTGCCTCGTGAGCAAACTTGTTCTGTATTGCAAAATTTGACTGAACTTGGCTTTGGGAGAACATTTCACTCCTAGGTTCGTAGAGAACACGGCGTACAGGTGTTCAGTCTTGCCCTCTTTGTTGTAGTTATATCGCTGCACGTAATGTGATTTAAAAAAGGTTTCCGTAAGCCAGCGGGGGTCGATTCTCAATATCTGTCGGTAGTGGCCCCCACAAACGTCCAGCTTTCACTGTAGAGTCTGCAGAGCCGAGATTGAGCAACTTTGTCCCCACTTCGATGAGGATTCCCAACCGCTCTCGCCGTATGTACCTTCTTCATCCCTAAGCGCAACCCTCACAACAACATTTTCATTGAGCTTACCTCGATCAGATCAGATGGCAGGGCCGAAACTCTTTTCACCAACTCTTGATCATGGAGGAAAAGCCATCCGATGGGTTTCCGGAGCGTACCCAGCACCCGATACGGAGATGGCGGATTGGATCAAGTCGGCCTCGACTGTTACAAAGAAGGGAGATATAGATGAATATGCGCACCTCATGTGGTCCCGGTGTCTAGGCCTCGCCTGGCTAGAGCTGCCGGTTTTCTGAGACTTTTTCTCGCGCACGCAGTTTCCAATGCTACCATTTTATTTTTATTTTAGGTTGAAGGTTCCATGGAAAATGTGGCTGAATTCCATGGGTAAACACTGAGCTGAGCGGCTATCCATCACGGGCAATGTATCAATGATCTTTCAGGTAACAAAAGAGGCAAGGAGCACTGTACAAGATGTGGCTTGAGTCAGAGAGGAGCACAACGTGCCAGATAGTTACAGACTCAAGTAGCACAACGCCTCTCTATCTCCCTGCATGTCCTATATATTTATAAACTGAGACAGGAATCTATAATCTGATAATAACTTACTTTTCTTTCTCTACGCATACTTAGGTGAACACCAACATGCTTCTCTCCTATCCTAGATGGGAGGGGTATTGATGATTCTAAAACCAGCAGACCCTGTCAGGCTTTACCTGATGCTTATTATCCTAATGGCTCTCTGGGAATATCTAGGTGTCTAGATCCTTGATATTTACAGGCCGGGAGCAGCTACACCTCGAGTAGTGAGCTTCACTGATGGCTTCTTTCAGCGATGATGCTGCTGTAATGTTTATTTGAAACCACGTGAGTCGCGATGTTGACATAGCCCAATTTGATCGACGAACTTGTGCATGTGAGATTCACTCACCTGTGAGGGCGGAAGACAAGACAATAATTAATCATTACCTAACCACCACGTTGCAACTCAGTACTATTGATTCAAACAATACTTAACCCTATCAAAAATTATCCCCACGAATCCTTTTTGGAGTACACACTAAGAGGAGCCGTTATCACGTCATAATCTCCCCTTTCATGTCTGTCAGACTTTAGTCTTTCGTGAGTGTGTAACTACACGAAAATTTCCCAAAACCGCTGAGTTCGGTGCTCTCTTAATGCAGGTATCAGGACTAAGCCCCGAGACTTGGCTGTCCCCCTGAGGCGTACGAAGAGGACGGCCAGCTAGGCGCAGCAGGGCTGTGTTTATGAGCATTTCTCAACCTACCTAGCTTTCCTACAAATCTTTCCCGAAGGAAGTGATGAAATGCCAGAAAAGTCTTGGTCGAAAGTTATTGTCATAAAGAAGCCATGCCTAGCGTCCATTATTCGGTACAAGTGTGGATTTTCCTGGTAACTTATGTAATTTAGATACCCTACTGGCTAGCATAGTCAGAATTAATGATCAAAGCCGAATTTGTTGTCAACTCCTTATCTGTTCTTCTTGTGGGTGAAAGGATCTTTTTCTTTGCTTTTCGGGTCTTTTATTTGCCTGGCGGTGGTGGATAATATCTTTGTGATATGACGAGGGCGTCTCTGACTACCCTTAGAGTGTTTGGTACCGGAATATCCCTCTTCTTTCCTAGCATCATTATCGACGTAGAAGTTGTTGGGAGCGTATCAGCAGGAGAGGAGACGACTCAGCTCAAATTTGAAAAGGGGTCGCTTAATCACGGCTTTGAAGACTCTTTAGTGCAGGGTGGAAGTCCGTAGTGGGAGATTCTGACGGACGTTGGATTTGTTATCGAGGGATCTACTCCATACAAAGATGACCACATAGTCGACGGGCGAATAAGGCATCACTACGTCAGCGCGTCTCAGGGGCCCGTACCTGTCTGCTCAGGTAAGCAGCCTACGCGAGTCTCGGCAGACAAGCGACGTCTCCACTAGATTGTTGTATTCCTCACAATGCCAAGTCCCTTGCCAGCCGCCGCCGCATCACAACATAACCCGACGCTAGATCTCCTCAGCCAAAGCTGCACCCGTGTCAATCTGGCAAAAGAAAGCATCAACCTACTCGGGGCCAAGGGAGAAACTGCGGTGGGGTCGAATGGCGCGCCGGACTTAGTCTACTTGTGCGTGAGGCCAGGGATCACGTACCAGTCAGTCTGGCATCCATGCAAATACCCGGTGCTCTTCACCAGAAAAGCTCACTTTGTAACTCTCCCATGCTCCCCCAATTCTAAGTCGGAATCATCATCATGGGCACGAGAGGAGATGCAGGGACTACAGAAATAGATAGAGTCAAAATCAGAAGTTTAATGACCCAGTCTGGGGTGGTCTAGTTATTCAGACAGGACGCAGCATAGATGTCTTATGACGGTTAACCTGGCCCTACTCTTATCGGGGTCCATGGATCACAAAGTAGCCAAAGTACTAGCTTGCTGATTTGCGAAAAAGCAGCTTTCTGCTGCTAGCAAGATGGCAAAATTGTAAATACCTCACTGGCGAGTAGGCTCATCTGGTCAAAGCATAGTTTAGCCCTGCATGAACAGCAACACGCCGAAAAAAGAGCTAAAATCATCCTGATGAAATGCGGTTAAAAAGAGAGGGCATCACGTTGTACCGATAACTGACTAGACGGGTTTCTGCACATGAAAATCGAGGATACAATTGTACGGAGTCTCCGTGGCTGCAACACGTAGCCGGGTAGGCTTGGGATAGCCGTGGCGGGACATGACAACAGCCCAATATAGGCAGGGCGTCACTGGGTAAATAATCATTCACTAATAGTAAAGTCGATTGATGGCTCCATGGCTGTGGCCCTAGAACTGCAGGTTTGCAAGGCACCGAATAATGAAGCTTCATGGGCTGGAGGTGCAGCTGAGACGAAAATGGTTTGGCTTCAACTTCCGACCAACCATCTTGTTTCTTGCTTTTTTCCGCCCGCCTTGGGCATGTACATGGCAGTTCCTGCGGGCCTCGTGCAACCAGAGTACGATGTGCATGGTGCTAGGGCCCTAGTCTGGCAGGCAAAGACCAAACGTGGAGCTCGCAAAGAATCCGATTCAGTTTGTTCGACGCGAGCTGGAAAGTAGTGGGGATACGTCACTGCGACCGACCTAACCTATGACGCAGTCTCGCATCACGTGATCAAGTCACGCGTTTCATATTTTCGAATAAACGTTTGTTATATCTTCTTGGGTCGGAGAGAGGAGGCGCGGGGCCTATGACGGTGACTGACAAAGCGGATCGCAGTCCATACTTTGGAGTCGAAGTATCGCTGTACTTCGACATTACCAGTGCACTATTGGCTCAGCATGGCGACGGTTCTCGGTGCCGGCCAGGCTTGCCCAGGACAGCGCGAGGCTCGAGCGTCGCGACTAGAAGGAGAAGCTCTAAGCTAAGTAGTGCCGTAGCATAGAAGCATAGAAGATTTCAGCAGGAGGCCGCGTGATCTCGCATGAGAGTATCTACTGATGGCACGAGCGAGCGAGCGGTAAGACAGTGGTGCAGCAGTAGCACACAGCCGATGCGGGAGGAGCCGAGATGCTAGTGACGCTCTGTGACGCCCATGGGACCAGGCTAGCCGTCCTTGTCGTAGCCTCCAGCGGTCACGAGGAGCCTTGCCTGATAGAGACAGACGGCTGCAGTAGCTGCTTTCGTCGGAGTTCCTTGCTAAATCTTACGCCTGAGGCCGAGAGCCACATGGGGTAGCCAGGATGCCGGCAAGCCTATTCCCATTCCAATTTCACTGACGTATAAGTGGGCTACGCGTGACTCAGATGCGGCTGCTGGGATAAGGATCTAGGGAAATAAGATCTAAGATCAAAGATCATCCTCCCCGCCAGGAGATCGACCCAACCACTAGACCGAGGGCACACTACGCCGTAGCCGCGACGATCGGGCTGTCGTTAGGAAAGTCTCAACCTACGCCGGGCAAGCCTCTTCTCGCTCATCCTCGTGCTCGCCAGCCTCACGAGCGCGTGTGGACCGAAAGTTCTTACATCGCCATATCTTGAGACGCGCAGGGGCACGTCTAACGTGTCGGGAAGCTGGACAACGGGAGGGCCATTTCCATTTACTGACCTGGCTGGTCCCGGACAGCTACCGCCGACCTCCACTCTCAGGCTGGTCTGTACAGCAGCCCGTGCACACGCACGCACTTCAGCTGCCACTGACGCACGACCACTTCAAGGGGCGCCAGGGTCACTAGTCAGTCATGCGGCCACTCAGTTGAGTCACCCCTGCGGGGCTGCGTCCTTGGCGCCAAGTTGGAGCGACAAGGAGACTTCCCTTGTCTGCCACAACCGGGGCGCTCAGAGGCACCAGGTAAGTGTCACGTCGAGCAGACCATCCAACGCTTTGCTGCATTTGTCTTGTGCTGAGCGAGGACGGCGAGAACTCGCACGCTATTGTCCTGCATCGTCGTTTCCTCAGCCAATTTGGATGCGGTCAGGTGTTGCCGGGCTAGACCTATCTCGCGGCAACGTGCATCCGGAGACGAGCCAGGCTTGGCATTCTTGGCAGCAATCCGAGCATTACGCTGCCCTTCAAACCGCAATTCTGCCCATAGCCGAGTCTTCCAAGCTTCCCGGCTTGTCGAGTCCAGCCCATCGTCGCCCACATCCCCCCCCTGCTCGAAGCGCCATCCTAGCACATGCGCTATCGAGCTTCTCTGATTGGATTGCAGGCCAAAGCCGACGCTCCGCCACCTGCTCCATGTGCGGAACAGCGGCGATCCTCTGAATATCTCCATGCCAAACGAGATGACCACATCCCTTATCAAGATAAGCCTAAAATTATGGGAACATGGCCTCCAACACTGCCAGCCCGTCGAGCCTTCTTCACTCTGTATAAAGCAGCTCCCTTTGCCAATTCTAAAGCCCATATTTTCCATTACTCAAACTCCAGACTCTAAACTCCAATCTTCTAAATCATACCCATCAATATACATTTTTCTCTCGCAACTACTCCTAACCATGTCCACCTCAAGTAAATCAGGTAACAATCCGCTCATCCTCCCAACCAACCACTTTCCTAATCTTCACACTTCAGTCCGCTCTCCGTCTGTCTCTTCGACTGCATCTAGCAATTTCAGCTCGATCGAGATGCCCATGGGCTTTTTGGAGCTCACCACACCTCACCATCACCGTTCTGACTCCACGGCCTCGTCAGACTCTTGTGACGGCTTTCTACAACTCACACCAACTGTTTCCACAGCTCCAAACCTCTGGGTCGCTGCTCAAGCAGGCGCCGAAGAAGCACAGTCCCTGGACTTGACCAACTCGGCCGATAATTAGATTCCTTGTCAAAGGTATTGTTTAACGTGAGCCTCGCAATGATCATTCAAGCTGACACCACAAATAGTAGTATGATCATAAAATAATTTAACGAATCATTTATATCCCATAGCTTTTGGAAATATCATGCCATGGGACACGGCCGACAGCCTCATTAGAAGCCTCGGTTCCCAAACTACGGGCCGAACAAGCTCGGCTTCTAGAAATGATAGTTCTTTCCTCAAAATATGACTCTTTGACGTAGAGTCACCTCAATCCGCCTTAGCGTGTTCTCGCAACAAACGAGACCCAGGAGTACATCTAGACTGGAGAAAGTACGACATACGGTAGACTTTGACGAAAAAAAAGAGAACACTAATCAATTTTATTCCACATCTGCTAGGCTCAGCATGGGATCCTATCTTTTAATTTTATTGTTGAAAGAGCATCAATGAGGGATCTTGCTCACTACTGTAATTCAAGGTCAAGCGTTGGTCCCTGCCATGTTATCTGGCGCATTCCGAGTATGCTTAACGTTAGGAAACTACTATTGTATTATTAATGTTTAAATTACATTGAAATTGTTCGATGAAACCATGGGAATGAAGTTTATGCAGACTTGACAAATTAGACCTCATATCGGTCAATATAATCTTGCGTTGACCGCTCTGAACATTCGTACCAGCATAGGATAGTCATGTTACAAAACAAAAGGCTATTTTGAATACCATGCTGTTTGAGACAATGACTATGTAACTTAGACTCCTCGAACTAGGCCATGCATTGCACCATGATCCTAACCTCTTTTACTGCGAAAAAAGAAGTCTGATGTACTTTCTCTGTAGCTATTGAGCTCTGGAATTGCCCGAAAATTCAAACCTCCATTTCTACGTAGACTATATGCGTGAGAAATGTCTACAAGAACTCTGCAGTCCTAGCCGCACAAAGTGCGTATTTCCATACCTCTCTTGTTACAAGAGAATCAAACTTGATTCGATCCACCATCACCACCACCATGGTGGAGGCTGAGTATGCCCAGAAACTCGTTGCACATTCTATCCATGGCCAAGAAAATTAGTTAGCTGATAGGCTGGGCTTTATCAGTACCGTCTGATCTGATGGTTCGCTTCATGATGACGGTACGATAGAGATATTGTAGGTGTTCCGCGACTTCGACTACTCGGCAACAAAATTTGTGTCTGAAAATACTCCATTATGTTAGAATTTAGAATAATTGGGGCTATCAAGTAATACACATTGTTGATATACACGTGACTACAAATTCTGTACTTAGTTTCACTTCGGTAGTTGAATCAATGCGCTCTACAACCTCAATGACTGAGGCGTCATTATTTCCTTAATACATTATTTACTTTTACGCCGCGCCACGTGAGCCAATCAAGAGCGCATAATGTGAAATACTGGGTTCCCATCAGCCTGCATGCACAGCGTGCGAAGAGATGAAGAGGTGAAGCTCGCAGGTTGCTTAATTACTGCCAGCGTCCGGGTCTCGTTGTTTCTGGTACCGTTTTGCTTGTTTTTTCCATGGTCTGCGCGGTCGCTATGCTCTGCTCGCGGCGAGATAGAACTGCTACATAGGCACTCGACCTCGCTGCCTATCGCTTCACAACGACACGTCTCTCCTCCATCCATGATCATACGCGGCTATGAAATGCCCAAACCTTCACCCAAAGGCCAAGCTGGACTTGAATAACTGACTGTAGGATCACGTATGCGGCGGCGGCGGCTATGGCTACGAGGGAAGTACAGTCTGTGGCTTTTATGTTGAAGTATCAGTCACTGAGCCCTAGAAGGCATGTGACTTGATTAATAAGCTGGGCTAAGCTAGGGTCTGTAGAATGTATCGTAAATGTAGAACACATCAGTTAGTATGATGATTGTACCAAATAAGCTTCAGGCATTTACCAGCAGCACAGTATTCTAACCATATCTTCCTTCCATATTTTGCCATGGAGCTGTTGTTCGATGAATGATCTTTCGAATGCTCCCGGCGTTCACGCGTGGGCGAATGATATGGAGATGGAATAAATTACTTCTGAGGCGCTCGTCTCCGTGACATGGCAGGGAGCTCCTACACACAACTGGTCCTTGCCACCTATTTCCTAGTCCAGCATAGCAAGGAGGGACATTAGAATAATAGTCACACGCGCCAGAAGATATGATTAACCTAAAGGGACAGTCTATTGCATAACAGTCATGTCAATTACAACGGCCCTCTCTTACCCTGCGCCATGGGCCGTGCCGTCGAGCCATCATTAACTAATTGACGTGTATTCAGTTTCTTAGATATGGGGCTTGGTCAGTGTCTTGACTACGTGTATCGACAAGCTAGTGTACCCTTTCTACGGCGGGTTAGATGACCTGTGGGAATCAATGGCTCACGAAACAAAAGACTTGATATTTCGTTTCGAGTCAAGCTCCATTCATCCACAATTTTGATCACAAACACGACCTCGAATACTTCAAATCTAGATATGCGCTAGGCAGACAAGACCTGCAATTCTCAACAAAGATTAATGGCATTGACCAAAAAAACCAGTCCCTATTCGTAGTCTTCAACGTGTTACATGATCCTTTGGGCTTCAAAGATATTCATACCCTGAATTTCTTTCGCAGATACTACCATGAGGTACGATACTTGCAGCAAACAGTTAAGCCTTGTCTATGCATAACTAAATGGAAGTATCAAAATCTCGGTCGTCCATGCACACCAGCACAGCGAGAAAGGAGGTCAGCACTTGATGGCTTCAACCAGCCATTTCCTTCTCTAATAGGGTTAGTGTTCAATCTTCGCAGAATCTAATTGGTAGAACAGCCCAGACGCTGTACCACTGCACCATCCAACCCGATGCCATGTATTGCACGATGTCACGCTTGTCGGGGCTGTACTCATTCTGACAACCCTCACGTATATTGTCAAGATCCGCCTCGCCAGATTTGCGCGCCGTGACTAGTTTCCTTGGACGGCTATTCGTATTGTCATGAGCGCGATTGGACGCTAGGCACTGGGTTAGTGAGAGCCCTCATCACTCAAATGAGAATGTGCTAGGACCTAATTGGAGGCTAGATAAGACTCTGATCCGAGTTGACTCTGTTGGTAGTTAAGAATTCATATGGTGAGGAGCCTTGAATAATCGCCTCGCGGCTGTACCGGCATGTACAGGCGTGCAGAAGATACTAGAACCTCCGAAGAAGGAACTAGAAAAGTTCCCCTATGAGCAAGAATGAGATTGAAGCTCGGAGAAGCTGCTAGAAACTATATCCTTGGAGTAGCAACTGAAATTATCTAGGAGTGAGTTGACCGCAGAGGGAATAGCTTGGAACGCAATGAATTTGTATAAACACCTAGCTTAGCATGTACAACTTGGCTCGCCGAAGTTGAATTGTAAAATACTATCATCCATACAAATGCTCTCTGCCTTCTACAATTGATGCGTGACTTTCATGGAATGATCACAGGGGTTAGAATGACGGATTAGTGTTGCAGATAGGATGGCTCGGAAGTTGTATTATACTAGATAATTACAATTAACTATTGTTTATTACATCATAGTCTCTCTAGAAACGTTCCAGCTATGTTCAGTACACCCAGATTACTGAGCAATTCCCTTTCACGTTAAGATCGAAGACTGACTATTCAACAATTACTATTAGCACCCAAATCTCGCAGGTCTGAGTGGAGAGAGGTAACGTAACAGTGAACTACGAGCATGTGCACAACAAAGCGTAGCCTACAGTCTAGTAGCCTTCTCCACGCAACATCTTCTCAATATTATTATTCTTCTAGATATTCTATCGCTTCTTGCGGAAGACCTTGACCCCCTATTTACTCACACTTGTACTCCATGAACGACTAGCGTATACATGTCACAAAGGTGGATCTGGTTTGCTGGATGCGTAACAGGAATAAGTCACAAGGTTAATGTCGAATGGCCTAATGACTTAATTACCTTTTGTAAGCAGACGTAAGTTTATTATACGGGGGTGCAGTTCATAGGCAAGATGCAGATCTATAACAGGGATATTGAACTTACTGATTGCGCATATGGGGGGCATTGAAGAAGGTACTAGAATAGCCTCATACACTAGTTGGGGGTGACAAGGGATTACAGAGAGAGGTATTAAATCATACTCTTGTAGTAGTATAGAAGAATAATATAGTGAGTTATTTTGATGATTAATTGCCTTCTCGATCTGGCTCAGTTCTATACAGTCACGTGGCCTTCGCATAATTTTGCTGTGAATTCTTACACCTTTCATGTATTATCTTTGAAATGATGACTAATTATGTTGATGAATAATGAGTTACCTGTTTAGGAATGGCGTCAGGAGAGAGACAACTGCTGTATATACGTGTTTCTTTTAGTTAGAAGTGAAGAAATAGAAAATATATGTTAACCACCAATTGTTATTACTGCTACAGAAAGCTTGTGATATAATACCATTCGAGTATTCCGACAGGCAAGTAATCAGGATAGGTAACAAGTATATGACTGTGTTGTGCAATGGGAGAGTAAAAGATGTCTATGTACACGAGAAACAACCAAATACCCAGACACTTCACAATAACCTAATATGGTACTTGGTCCCGTGACAGTACTCCCCTCCAAATAATGTTTGGTCTCCAAACTTCAAGTCTAAGATCTATTTCATAATAAAATAAGCTCATCAAATTAGAAAATCACATGGTTTATTTAGCTGGTCGTCGTTGTCTTTCTGATCAACGTAGCTGTCGCCTTGGATTTCGTGGGGGTTTTAATGCCATTTTTACCCATGCTGGCCGGCCGGGTTTATGCGGATTCTTTCTATGAAAATTTTGGAGTGCATTTTCGCAGCCTTCTAGGTCTAATTCTGGCTGCCAAGATGGCTCGTTGTTATACTTCCACTTGATGAGATAAGTCAGACCATTTTTTTCAATATCTTTGTCATGTATGTCAATTATCTTTTCAAATATCCATTTATCAGCAATATTACCATCGTCATCTCTTTGAGCAATACGCCCAGCAACGTCACAGCATTCTCTTTTGTTGAAACTCGACTGACCGGTAATCACAGGATCTGTCCATGGTCGGACTAACAAGGTATGGAAACTATTATTGACTTGAATATGTTTCGGAAGCTCAACAGCAACTGCACCATTATACACCTTGAGTACTTTGTAAGGACCATCCCATTTGTCATCCCACTTTTTTTTGGTCTATTAGTCTTCAGGTTTTTTAGACTTATCATAACTTCATCTCCCGGTGTATAAATCGGGGCCTCTGATCTCCGAGAGTTAGCATTATCCTCGTATCTTTCCTGTGAATGACGGGTGAGAGCCTGGAATTTTGTCAGTATGCAATCAAAACAATTAGCGATTGAATCAGCTCTAAGGTATTCTTTTTTCAAAGATTCAGATAAGTTAGGAGGTTTTGGATGTGGTGGCTCAACTCCTAAGCGATGGTAATAGCTATAGTTCGCGAAAAAAGGTAATACGCCCGTTGTCTCATTTACATGATTATTTTCTGAAAATTCAGCAATTGGGAGCCAATCAACCCATTGTCTTGAGTAAAATTGACAAAAGCTCGGAGATATTGATTCAGGGCAGAATTAACTATTTCTGTATGACTGTCAGTCTGTGGGTGGAAGGCTGAACTGTGTTTTAAGGTAATTGCGTGAGCTGGCTCATAACATGTTATGTACAAGGGTCGAGTTGAGACTTTTCCTTATAGGGAATAGCGTTTAGCTAAAGGCAACAATGTATTTATAGAACTCCTCCCGGCAGGGAGAAGAAGCAGGAATGAATTGAGTAACCCTGCACAAGCTTGTGAATTGACCATTGGTTGTGTTCCGACAGTAATAGAGAGTCGTTCATTTAGCCTGCGCCAAAACTCGGAAACAAAAGCAGAGTCACGGTCAGAGATTATGGAGTCTGGCGCACCGTGAAGCTTGTATACATTTGCAATAAAACATTCTACTAATTCAGTAGTTTCGAGAGATGTGGTTGGTATGAAATGACGCATTTTTGTTAGCCGGTCTACTTCCACAAGGATATGGAGAAATATTTTGCCTTTGCGTTTACAGGGTGGTAAATCAACAACATGATCTATCGATATATCAACCCAAGCATGGATAGGAACATCGAGAGGCTTCAGGAAACCAGGAGGGGAGTTGCGTGGGGTTTTAGTTCTAAAACAAAGAGCACATCCTCTAACAAAATCCGCGACAAACTTGCTCATTTTGGGCCACCAGTAAGTTCTTTGCAATAGGTCCAGGGGTTTTAAACGTCCTGGATGGCCCGCGAGTCCAGAAGAATGGTGACAGTGAACAATATTAAGACGTAAGTCTTTATGGTGGGGCGCAAAGAGTCGATCCCCAAAGTACACTAGTCCATTAATGAGCTTAAATTCTGCTTTATCTCTCCGAAGTAATCTTCCTAATGATTCTGACCACTTTCGATTCGACTTGTTCTCTAAAGATTCGACCATGCTCTTAGCAATATTATTTTCTCTGTAAGCTTCATGGATAGCATCTATCAGGGCGGGTTGAGGAGAAATTGTGGCAAGGGAACAACGCTATTGTGTATTGAGTTAACGTGAATTGATAATGTATTTCTCAGGATATTTGGGTCCACTTTGTGATTGGGTATCATTGTGCGGAAACGCTGCTGAAGACGCTCATCTAGGGCGCTATTTGGTTTAAGTCCTGGTAGACGGCTTAGGGTATCAGGAAGTATCGCTTTTGATGCGGGGCGATAAGTGATCAGGAAATTAAACTGAGATAGGAATTCGGACCACCGTACTTGGCGTTGATTTAGCTGTTTCGCAGTTAAGAAAGTCTGTAGGTTCTTATGGTCTGTGATAATCTCAAACGGATACTGAGCCCCGGCAAGCTCTGGGCGCCACTCCTCCAAGGCCTTGATGATAGCTAGTAATTCCTTATCATATATGTCATAATTTGATTCAGCTGGGGTGTGTTTTGACGAGAAAAATGCTACCAGATAAAGTACGCCGTCATTTCATTTTGGAAGGAGCATTGCCCCAGAAGCCCAGTTAGAGGCATCGGTTTCAACCACAGTATGTTTATGATAATCGAAATAAGTCAGAATTGGTGCTTGGGTGAAGGAGCTTTTTAACTTCATGAATGCATGGACTTGATCTGCGGACCATATCGAGGGTGTATTCATGTGTAGCAAACGAGTTAATGGTTCAATTGGACCTAAGTACCCTCGAATGAACCGTCTGTAGAAATTTGAGAAGCCAAGAAATTGTTGTAATTCCTTGATAGTAGATGGTTTTCTCCAGTTCAAGATTGCCTTTACTTTTTCAGGGTCCATGCTGAGTCCATTTGTAGAGATAATTAGCCCTAGGTATTTGGTATGTTTTGTGTAGAACTTTGATTTCGCGATATCAATTTGCAATTCTGCATTTCCAAGCCTGCGGATTACTTCGTCTACGTGTTTAGTATGTTCGTTCCGGGTCTTCGAATAGATTAAAACTTCATCTAGATATACGGTGCAATACTGATCTAGTGCGTCATGCAGAATATGATTAATATAGTTTTGAAATGTGGCAGGCGCATTGTATAAGCCAAATGGCGTAATCAGCATTTCATACAGTCCGAACCGCGTAGTAAATGCTGTCATCCACTCATATCCTTCGGCGATACGGATGCAATTAAAAGCAGCAATGACATCCAGTTTAGTGTAAAACTGTGCGCCCGCTATTGAGTCCAGTGTTTCTCGAATGAGAGGAAGCGGGTATCGGTTTTTTATGGTAATTGTCGGTTCACAGGTGAGTGGCGAAGGGATAAAGGGCTTGTATTAAACGTTTACTTCCAAAAGTATTGGTCAGCGCATCACGTGATATAATTAGGGCGCTAAGCTTTATTTCTGTTGAGAAATAAGTCTAATGCTGTAAAACTTAGAGAGGTCTTCGTGCGAATGTCACGTGAATCGTCAAAAGGTAAAAGCGAATACAAGAATGAATTGATTAATTGTCTCCGTGCTACGAGTCCATTGTAGCACTATAATATCTAATTCTACACTAATAACGCCCCTGATCATCACTACTAGACCGATGTGTGCTTGTGTAGATCGTACTTTCGCTTATGGGCTGGGTTCAGACTTATGCTTGCATAAGTCTGCTTACAAATGCATTGCAATTCCAGGATCCTCATGACCCTTGTTATGGGTCTGAGTTGTCATCATTAGCCAGGAGTTAGGAGAACCGGAGAGCAAGATACCCTGTACAATTAGCTTGTTTATCACGTGGTTATTGGGTTGTTTTGTTAGCGTGCTCAGACCCGCACTCAAGATGTAAATCTTGAGTGTTGGATCCTTTTTCATAGCACAATCTTATATAGACTCCAAACAAGTTGATTTCATAGACAAGTCTACCTTCCATGTTTTATATTAGAGCTCCTTAAAGTGATCATTACACAATATAAGGTCTAAGGTTTTAATAATTTTGTACTTTAGATATTAATGCTTGAGGAGGGATACGGAAGAAATAGACAGAATATACCACTTAATTTTTAGCACTTTTAAGGCATTAAACTAAGTGAACCCCGTTGTACCAACAGTAATATCATTGAGACCGCGATAATCCTGACAGATTCTTACGCCTCCAGATGGTTTGGGGACAAGAAGGAGAGGGGCAGCGGCGGGCGAGGAGGATTCCCGAATGAATCCTTTTTCCAGCATCTCATTAATCCATTTTTATATGCAGAGATGTTCCGTTGGAGAGAATGGTCGGTTTTTGCTGTGAGGTACCTGCTTACCTGGCATTATTTCAATTTTATGACCCCAGAATTGGTGCGGCGGTAATGTGTTGGCATTCTTTGGCAAAAAATGCGCTCCATGGTGTCGAAATTCTAGTGGTAATTTTTTCTTTATGTCATCAATCGTTAATTCAGGTTTAAATTCAAGGAATTTATCAATGTCTGTTCGGTCCACTTTTCTGCGTAAAAATTCTGAACGGATACGCTTATTACAACTTTTTAGGTTTGAAAAATTATCACCATTAGGAGAGACTTTTACTGGGAAGAAGGATGGATCGCTTTCAAATTTAGATGTGTTCCCGGTTGTCATACTATCACCTTTGTTGTCGCTATCATGGCAGCTCTGAACAGTAGAATTAGGTGAACATTGAAAGTGGAAGTCTGAGTTGGGATGTAACTGTCTCCGTGGAAGGCAGTGATGTTGGCAGTAAGGGGAGGCAAAAGTGAGCGTCATATGGTTCCAATCACAAATAGGATTGTGCAATCTCAGCCAAGGTATTCCTAAAATGATTGGGTTGCATTTGCTTGGGTTTGTGACAAAAAAAACGAGAATTTCTGAATGACTGCCGATATGTAACCGAAAAGTGAAATAACGAGTGATGGCGGCCTGCGTGCTACCATCAGCCAGGCGCACCGAGCGTAGACTCAATAAAGGCTTAGTTTGAATTCCAAAACGCTTAACAATAGACTCTTCATCTGCAAATGCCATAGCTGTACAGCCGCTATAAATTGAATTAGTAGTATGAAATCTTACTGGGTCACGAATGCGCGGATTGGAGAGGTGAGAATCAAGAAGCATTCAATTACTTGAGCTTATGGAGCACAGCTCCAGATGTGAGTTATCTAGTAATACTCCTCGAATAGAATCATCTTCATCCTCATACAAATTAAACCCTTGACAGCGACTTGAGGCAGGGGTTTGTCTTTTAACTCCTGCTCGTAAATTGGAATCGAATTATCATTACTTATTAAACTAGGAGGCCTTCTATAGCTGTATAACTGTAGAGAAGACAATAGAATTATCACAGTGGAACGAGGTCAGATAGAATGAGAAGCGATAGTGTGTTATTTACAAAGTAGTGACAGACAATAACTACTAAGTACAAATTTCCTCCACGCGACTGATCTGCATGAGTAGCGTTATTGACGCGACACCTAAGCTTGACCTTGACTGGCTCGGCAAGTTCCTACACCAACCAGACACACCTTGTCATTTAGCATTATTCTTTAAATTTTTAGATTCAGTATCAAAATTAGAATTGTCTAGCGCCCGAATTCGGGAAGGAATTGATGTTTGAAAATACTGAGGTTGAAAATTATGTGGAAATTGCTGAGGAAAAGGTTGCATAGAATTATAGTACATATTGGGTATCTGTACAGGTTGTGAATTATAGGGCGGAACACTTCTGTTACTGTACAATGTACGAGGATTGGGGGCAACGGGTTGCGGTTGATTATTTGGGCCCCTGGACATCGACTGATTGGTGCCTCGTTTTGGCATCAGTATTAGGTCAAATTTTCGATGGTGATCTTTGGAATAATGTCCCTTTTCACCACAAGCAACACACAAGACGTTTTCTAGACGATGTTTTCGTTCGGCGCTTGTCAATTTCATCCTGCTTAAGTCCATAGGGTCCCCAAAATCAGCTGGCGGCAGGTTTATCGAGGAATTATTCTCATTCTAGTGGACTATAGTGGGAGTCTGAAGCTTTGTTATATGGTCCTAATGTTGAAGATTACGGGCAATATTATTGAGCATTTCACTCCAGCCAGCCAGCATAGTTTTTGTTTTGTTTTGTTCATTAACGTGCTGGGTTACATGACTACTATTGCACTCCTATTGGAGCTTAAGCACGGGTGGGGTCGGGCCGGATCAGGTTATCTACCGTGAAGTACAGATAAACCTCGTCCCACCTTAATGACCGGACCACCTCAGACTTCACCCTTATGTTGAATGATACCAAGCCTGACCGTCCAGAAACCCGCTGTATACTCGCCGTAGCGCAATTTTCTCCTCAGCCTCGGCCACCACGCGCCCGAGCCCTTGACATCCTCATTGACTCCGAAATATAAATGCCGACTAAATACTCATTGTTGCTCTAGCCTTGCACCTTCATATCTTACCGTTGGGTTGTTTTCGTCATTGGGGCTTTGTGTAGTCCCCTCGGTGTATCTTCCCTTTTCTTCATCATTTGTACATGTCCCGTTTCCATCATGACTTTCTTCATTAGGGCGTGTGTAGGTAGGCGATCGGACGAGTATGGAAGTGGGTCGCAGGTATAGGATCGACTGAGAAATGCTTTGTCGCAAATATAAAAGGAGTTTGAGAGATGTCAGATGTTTGAATACGACCCCCAGATAGACCTAGGCCCATCCTTGAATCGTATGTTGGTGGTGAGGAGCTTTTGTTCAACTTTGTTCCGGCTGTGAAATCTCTGTCGACTGATTCTTCGACCAAAATATCGGGTGCAACTCCTTCAAGTCAAAAATCCATCAAATAACACTGTGACGGGAACCCCGAGTTGGTGATGATAATGTCGATTTAATAAACTGTATAAAGAAGAAAGAGAAATCTAGCTACAACTAACGGGTATTTATAATATTCAGCCCCTCAGTGATTGTCTTGACTGATTTCTTCACCCTAGGCCGAATACTTGCCACCCAGCCACATATTATCAAGAATCACTACGCTGTGACACTGATCTGGCCCCTTGGCTGGTAGTGCCGTATCTTCCAGTTTCCTCTATCATTTCCTTACAGTCTTACAACATGAATCTTCAACAATACGCTTAGGTATCCACATAAGCTTAGACAACGGCCAAACCGTAACATAACCCCCCCATTTACCCTCTCCTCTTATCTTTCCTTGACGCTGGCCCATTGTTTGTCTCTGCTGAGCCCCATTTTTTTTCCCAATCGTCGAGTGCTACGGCGTCTTGCAAATTGATGAGAGATGTCCACTCTGGTTGCGCCATTCCAGTCCACTTTACTAAGGCCTGTCTTTCTCCCTTCCTTGTCCGACATCTAAGCACTTCATCAATTTGGTATTCTTCTTCGCCATCATCACCAGTGATAGGGCCTGGATTTTCGTCCTCAATTGTTTGAGACGGCAACGGATTTTCTTCTGCTGGTAGAAGCAAGTCGACGTGGAATCGATTATAAATTCTTCCAGGGATATCAAGTTGCACTACTTCTGGCGAAATCAGTTTTGTGACAGTATACTTTGCATGTTGCCATCCCAACTTCTTGGAAGGTTGATCCTCCAATCTAATGTTTCGCAGTAGTAGCCAAACTTTATCACCAACTTCATACCTTGGTGCCGGGTGTCTCTTTTTATCTGTGGAATCTTTGTAACGTTCTTGAATAGCAGCCATTGCGGATTGCATAAAAGCCGTTACATTTACCAATCTCTCGACAAAATTTTCAGCCCTTTCTTTTCCTGTAGATGTAGGAATTGTTGAATTTTCGTTAATTATTTGGATGGGATTAACGTGGTACCCATGTGTCGCAAAAAATGGACTCAAACCACCCAAGGATGCCACGTCCCTATTATTTATCGCTAGTTGAGCAGCAGCCAAACAATCGGACCAATCGTGTTGAGTATAGGAAACATACGCTCGCAGGTAAGTTTGGACTTCCTGGTTCATTCTTTCTGTTGCTCCATCAGTTTGAGGGTGGTGAGCTGTGCTCAGTCTCTGTTGAATTCCAACTAATTCACATACCCGTCTCCAAAATTTACTCGTCCAATTTGTCCCTCTATCGCTAGTCAAAGCCTTTGGAAATCCATGGTAACGCCAATGACATTCTAGGAATCGTTTAGCACACGTTTCTGCATCCATCTTATCCATTGCTTCGAGTGTTACTGATTTTAACAAGCGATCAGTGATCACCATGATATTTGTTGAGCCATTTGACTTCGGTAAGTCTACCATAAAATCTATAGAAAGTTCCTGATGAAATCTGTCAGGTACGGGTAATGGTTTGAGAAGCCCCAATTTTTGGTGTCGCCAAATTGATGATCTTCCGCATACATGGCAATTTTTGCAGAACCGCTTGACTGATTTGCTTATCCCTGGCCAAAAATACTCTTGAGCGACTTGAGCAAGGGTTGCATCCCTTCCAGGATGACCAGAGACCGCTGCGTCATGAATGTTCTGGATAAGTGCTGTTGTCAGCGGTTCGTAGAGAGGTACCCATATACGCCCTTGGTAACGAACTACTCCAATAGTCTCATCAAATTCATAGGCTGCGATAGTTGCTTTAATAGGA
Source organism: Blumeria graminis f. sp. triticale (assembly GCA_905067625.1). Classification (NCBI taxonomy): domain Eukaryota; kingdom Fungi; phylum Ascomycota; class Leotiomycetes; order Helotiales; family Erysiphaceae; genus Blumeria; species Blumeria graminis. The sequence goes on from LR898477.1 coordinate 9,260,677, forward strand.
CTAGGCTCATTTGAACCTTCTATCTGTAATTTGATATCCTTCGGCCACACACGCTCTCCGCTTCGAACTGCATTTACTACCTGAATATATCTTTCGTCATTTTTAATTGCTTGGTTCCACAGCTCCTGTAGATCCTCATTGACAAATATTTCATGCCCTTCTGCCAGGTCAGAATGGCCAACACGTAATTTTGTTGCATGGACTGGTGTTAAAACCTGTCGCTCGCGGCTCAAAAGTCGAGGATCACCTTCCTTTGGTTTATCTTGATCCCTTCTTGAGAGTGCGTCCGGACGCTCACTCTCTACGCCTTTCCTGTAAACAAGTGTATACCTAAATCGAGATAGGAATTCAGCCCATCGAGTTTGCCGCTCTGTCAATCTTCTCGTGGTTAGAAAGTACTTTAAGTTCATATGGTCACTTAGAATAGTAAAAGCCTGAGCTAAACCTCTCAATTCTGCATCACATTCCTTCATACTTGCTACAATAGCAAGGAGTTCTTTGTCATGAATTTCATAATTCATTTCAGCTCCAGTTAACTTTCGAGAGTAATATGCTACTGGCTTCCATGTGGTATTTTCTTGCTTCTGTAATAAGCAGCCACCGAGCGCATAACCAGAACAGTCTGCCTCCAATATTGTTTCACGATCAGGATCATACTGAGCTAGAGCAGGCTCTGCAACGAACTTTTCCTTGAGCAATTTGAATGCTTCATTTTGTTCTTGGCCCCACTTCCATGGTGTACCCTTGCCTGTCAGAGACGTTAAGGGTGCGCAAATTCTCGAAAATCCCTTGATAAAGCCACGGTAGAAATTGGCGAACCCTAGAAATCCTCTGAGTCCTTTTGTGGTCGTTGGCGCTTCCCATTCTGATATTGCCTTAACCTTTGCTGGATCCATCTTGACCGAAGAATTCTCACCATTTGAGGATATGATGAAACCTAGATATTTTGTCTCTTTAACGCTAAACTCACACTTATCAATATCTAGCCCTAGTCCGGCTTTCTGAAGCTTTTCAAGAACCAGCTTTACGTGCCTTTGATGTTCTTTTTCATCTCCATTGGTGAAGATAAGTACGTCATCTACGTAAGCAGAACAGAAATCATCTAAATATTCACGTAATGCCTCGTTAATGTATCTCTGGAAAGAGGCCGGGGCACCGTTCAATCCAAATGGCATGACAAGCCATTCAAACAACCAAAATCGTGTCCGAAAAGCCGTTTTCCACTCATCACCTTCCTTAATGCGCAACTTATGAAACGCAGCTCGTACGTCTAACTTTGTGAACCATTTAGCTCTGCTCAGTTTAGCAAGCGTTTCTTTAATTAAAGGCAAAGGATAGCGGTCAGCTTTTGAAATGGAATTCAAAGCACGATAATCAACACAAAATCGAAGACCCCCACCTGGTTTCAGAACAAAAAGTACTGGGGCCCCTGCTGGTGAACTACTGGCGCGAATATAATCCTTGTCAAGTAATTCTGTCAGGGTCTTCTTCAGTACCAACAATTCATCTCTTGACATTCCATATAGGGGGCCCCATGGTATTTTTTTATCAGGTTCAAGGCTAATTTCGTGATCGCACCCTTTCCGATGAGGTGGGAGTTTATCCGTTGATTCTTTGCGAAAAAGGTCTGAATATTTCTCATATTGCGTAGGAAGCCTTTCCAAGTTTGTAGGTGATTTCTTCGATGGTGCAAGCGCTTTCTGAATGTCTGCAAGTGTTACAGAAAATAATTGGGTGGCGCTCGTTGATTTCCTGGCTTTCCTAACTGTTGCAAGGAACACACCTGCAGACAAACTTCTGATATTCGACCCTAGCTGTAGTGCATTTATCTTCGTTTGTAGACCTTTCTCCCAAACCCTGAGTGGCTGACCGTTCACAACAGCTTCTCTGATGTCCATGAAATGATCCTTTGCATTGTAAATAACATCTTCCCGTTCCATCCATGGTTTTCCAAGTATCAGGTCATGAGACAGCCCTGATATTACATAAGCAAACAAGGTACGTTGGTATCCGTCTATATCAAGTTCCATTTTAACCATTTCCGTGATAAGATCTTTGTGGTGGCGGTTTTGTGTAGCTTCGGTAAGCTTACGGGGACTTATTTTTGTCCGAGGAAGGTTAGCTTTGCGTACTAGGGAGTTACTAACGGCAGCTAGGCATTCGCATCCATTGTCAATCAAGGTAGGTACTGAATAACTTCCATTAATTAATGTGTCTATTATAAAAGACGATCCATTCATTGTGTACTCTACGTCGGTATCTTCAATCTGATTTGAGCCAACTACCATATTAGAAACTCCCTTTCCAGGCTCCTGAACACGACTTTGTTCAGGAGCTAACCTTTTAACTCACTTCCCACCACATTGAATTCTTCGGTACTTGCATCATTTTCTACAGAAGTGAAAGCTTGAACTGTGGTTTCGGGGCGTTTAGCTGGGAGTAGATGACAGTTGGCTATTATGTGCCCTTTCCTTCCACATCGCAGACATACGCCGTCTGCTTTCCGTTTGTTTAACTCAGTTTGTGAAACCCACTTTGCACGGACTTTGTTGACACCGGTCATCCTTGTGTCCCCATCTAGATCCTTGTTATTGGCGATATCTCTACTTGCTGGGTGATAAGGGGTTCCTTGCAAGGTTCCTCCGAGTAGTTTACCACCAGCAATTCCTCGTGTTCCATCATCAAAATACCCAGCCTGACCGAGTAAGTATTCTTTTGTTCTTGTCATACCAACCTCCTCAATTTCCGAACCTAGTGAAGACAGATATTCAAGGAGTTCACGAAAGGTTTGTGGTTGCGAGCGACCGATCATGTGATTTCTTGTGGTTTTATTGAGCGAATTCCGAAGCTGGTACATCTTAATCTTATCATCTCCCGTAGAGCTGGGGCTTCGCGTGAGTAATTGCTGAAAACGCGGTAGGCACGACGACAAGCTCTCATCCCTGAATTGTCGGCATGCATGAAATAGCGCAGCCGCCGATTGTTCTTTGTTTCTATCGCGATAGGTGTCATCCATGGCCTGTAATAATCCCAAAGCGTCCCATATTGCATCAATTGCAAGCATGTGTTGAAATTGGCCGGTGATCATGTCCTTGGCAGTCCCTGTCACCGCGTGGCTATACAGCTGCATGAAGAAATCTGATGGTTGCAAGATGTGTCGTTCCTCTACATCGCGCCGATAAATATATCGAAGTATTCCGTGTGTGGTTGCCCATTTGCTCCTATCCTTATGATCGTAGGCTTCCGGCCACTTAAGTGGTTTTTCCTTGCCGGAGAGCTCCCTTCGTTCGGGTTGATGATTGTCATTAGCTTTAGTTGGTTTCAGGGGTACCTGGCCTTCACCCTGTGATTTTTCCTGCATCAGTAGCATCATCTGACTCATTTGAGATTGTAACATCTCCATTTCCCTCCTATGATCCATGTCTCTTCTCCTCATCTCCTCGACTATCGTCTCCATGTCCATTCGTGGTTTTTCTTGTGGCATTGATTCCTGGTCAGACAAACCAGATGCTACTAAGTCCGTTCCGATGTTAAGTCTATCCATATCTGGACCCGTTACCAGTTCTTCAAATCCCTGCGCTGATTTGAATGAGATCCTACTTTGACGACTTGATCGTCCAGAGCTAGATGCCTCGTCTGTTGATGTTGATGGTAGAGCAAACGTTGGCATCAACTTCCTGTACAACCTCAACTTGATTAAGGTGCTTACTGATAAACACCTTTGATTATAGGATGCCCTAAGTCACTGTCAACTAGGACTGCGGTATACTTAATGACGGGCAAACGATGAATTGATACAGTTTATATTGTGACGGGAACCCCGAGTTGGTGATGATAATGTCGATTTAATAAACTGTATAAAGAAGAAAGAGAAATCTAGCTACAACTAACGGGTATTTATAATATTCAGCCCCTCAGTGATTGTCTTGACTGATTTCTTCACCCTAGGCCGAATACTTGCCACCCAGCCACATATTATCAAGAATCACTACGCTGTGACACTGATCTGGCCCCTTGGCTGGTAGTGCCGTATCTTCCAGTTTCCTCTATCATTTCCTTACAGTCTTACAACATGAATCTTCAACAATACGCTTAGGTATCCACATAAGCTTAGACAACGGCCAAACCGTAACAAACACCCATCCCACCCTTTTTCATGACAGAATCTCGGCTCTAGGAGAATATTTTACTCTCAGGTTCGTAGAGGACACGACTGACAAGTGGCCAGCCTTCGTCCTCTCCAGCCAGCATAGTCATCAGCTCCAGGTAAAATGACTTGATTATCAATTACACTGAATTTTTTATTAAGCCGTTTTCGGAGCATGTCGACTTTGGTACGGTCATCATATTTAGCTCTTTCGGTGTAGTGGTCAAAATAAGTCTTAAAATCACCATAAGCACGTCTATCCTGAGAAAGGGTGTCCAGCGCGTTTTTGGCTGACTGAGTGCTGTCTAGTAAGATATACCGGTTATCGAGTACTTGCCATAAAATTGTAGATGTTTCCCATGGCCACTTTTTTGACTCTCCTGGAAAAAAGTTCATTATTAATACGCCATCTTGAACCGCGTCCCATACTTTTCCTGTGAGTTGACTCGTTATGTAGGACATTTGATGAAAACAATACGGGAAGCATTTTTCATCAATAAGCAGTACTTGTTGCATTTGAGTCTTCCGACGCTCATACATCACCTGCCGCTTTTCGGTGTCTTGTTGTAAGCCGCTGAACTTTTCAGGGTCTGATCTAGAGCGACGGGGCATACTGGATTCGCCGTCCTTGATGGTCGAGGTCTTCATATCCAACAAATTGACTTTTGTATGAAGATCTTTTTTTTCACTGTTTAATTTTATAATCTGATCATTCGATTGGGAAACTCTGTCAAATTCAACTGAGCGCTGTGCATTTAATTTGGCAACTCTAGTGTTCAGGTTGCTGATGTCAGTAAGTCGGGAATTGAGTTGCTGATTCTTTGTTGTGATTGTCTGGTTTAGGTTAAGCATCTCTTGGTGTGCGAGGCCAATTGAGCCTTGTTGTTCTGCAACTTGATGACGTAATTGTGCCAATTCCACATTGAGCTCAGAAATCCTAATATCCCTTGCATCTAATTGTGCCTTTAAAGCACCAAACCCGGGATCAAAACAACTCAGTAAACTACAGAACATCACCTTCTCGGAGTTACTAGTGGTGGAGGCTATTGCACTAAGTAGGGGGACGGGATATAAATCTTCTGGGAACTGGTATCCCTCAACTGCCGTGATTAGATTCGGCCAGCTTTGTCGGAATGCAGTAATAATCTGGGAGTTCTGGGAATTGGAAGCCATGCTGGAAAAGAATTTGGTAAAACTTTTTTTTTTGAGGTTTAGTGTGACAAGACACAATATATAGATCGCACAAAGTGTCACAACAGTGGATCTGGTTTGCTGGATGCGTAACAGGAATAATTCACAAGGGTAAGTAATCAGGATAGCTAACAAGGATATGACTGTGTTGTGCGATGGAAGAGTAAAAGATGTCTATGTACACGAGAAACAACCAAATACCTAAACACTTCACACTAACCTAATATGGTACTTGGGCCCGTGACAATACACTTCTCGAGAGTTACCCAATTCCTTGTTACTGCGAATTCCGAGTAAGCGCGGCTCTGGAAGAATATTTCACTTCCAGGCTCGTAAAAGTGTTGTAAAGGTAAGAGCTTACGGAGGTTAATTGGCAGAAGCTTTACGGATGATTATCGATGAATCAATGTGAACTGCTTATATATTTGGTATTCAGAACTATGAGGGTCTAGGAGGTAGAAAGCGCTAATTATATTCACATCTGAGGTAGCCAGACTCTCGCCTTATTTACCCAAAACAGTATCACGGAATATTCTAGTCTCCTCCATCTGGCAGTACAATCTAGAAACACTTTCTATACAGTGCTCCATTGTTCCTCTACTCATCATGGAGCCACCTGGAAAGTTCTTCCTTCACCCTCAGTGATCATTACCCTTGTGCATCGTAATCCTAGCCATCACCAGCACAACAAAAAGTCGCTGCCGGTAGGTGCTCAGCCTTCGCCGTCCGAGATACGGCTCACCCACATCATTCTCATCGGCATGATCAATGTCCAGTAGTCGTCCGACGTGATCCATTAGCTCTAGAGTCTCTGTGACGTCCTTCCCATCTAGCTTATTTAATTTTTGATTCGGCTCTCTTTGCCTGCTTTGCCGCCCCAGGGGCCCGTACCTGAATCCGTGCAGTCTAATGTTTATACAGAAGGTAATTGTTACAGTGAGAACCCCTTGGCTGCTAAGCCTACACGTTCCTTTCTGAAGAATCCTAGCTTTAGGGAGTGTACTATTACTGCGATGGCCAGAATGAAATCTGCTCTATCCTTCATCTTCTTTTAGCCCCGTTTTGATGCAGCCTCAAGCTCCCGAGAAATTCGAGCTACCCTAGCCATGGCTCGCCCTGCATCCACTACGAGATTCAAGCTCTACCCTCAGGGCCCTTCATCACGGCCTCGAATTACCTGTATCTGAATTTTTGAGGAACCTCTCTCCTTAATTTATCCTACCGAGTCGTATCATGTGCTTCGCGATTGAGACGGGTATCCAAATTGGCTCCCTGGACTGGCAAGACCAGAAACTCTCCTTCGAAACACCTAGCATCTAGCTCAAATATTCTCGCCCTTGTTTCGTCTGGCAATGCTGCTTCGGGCCTCAGCCAGATGACGATGGTGATGGAGTAGCATTACTGAGTGGTTCAGTTTTCGACTGCTAGTGTTAATATGGGCAGATGAACACCCAACTCTTCAAATATCGACATATACCGCTGCCCCATTCGTCGAGAGCTATCTCAGAATCTAGCTCGTGCGGAGGTCATCTCATCCCTGAAAAACTGCAATTTTCCAGTATTCTTCTGGCTTATATTGAACCCGGTTTCAGTGCAGGTCCATGTCTGATCTGTTACATCTCCTCTCCGAGATATATCGCGTCTACTTTCTACGCCCCTAGTCGGCAGTTTTGTTTACTTGGTATATGAAATGGGGAACGTACACTTGCGTTTGACGGCTAAGATATGAGATTATCTAGAGTGGATTGTAAGTGACTCGATGGATGTGTGTGTTCTAATTTACAGTGGGAAATTCTCCCATTTTATACCCCGTCAGCTCGCTTGCCAGCGAATCATATGCCTACCATGCTTACTCATCCAGTATGCCTTGCCTGAACAGATGCGCCAAACATGTCATGTGAGTTGTCCATGCCCAAGGCACCTTGATGACACACTCGCCCTCCATGCGCTACCTGTCAGGGCTACCTTAGCTGAGCACAACAAGTTTGGTTCATCTTCAGACTGAGCCTTTTGTACGTGCGATAGCTCGAGAGACAAAAGCTGGCGTGGACTTAACTCATAAGATTCTAAACTAGGGAGAAAAGTGTCTGGAATGATTCGAATCTGCATATATGTACAGAGGAATTCATCAACTGTCCAAATAGACTTGTTAACACGAAACCTCCTTTCCGTGATCGTCCACAGCCCAAGGTTTTCGTATGAACATAAACGTCTATGACAAACCTTTCCAATCGTGGCTTGTCACGAACAAGACTCGTGTCTGTTTAGAACTTGTCGTTGGAATCCAGGGAATGATGTTGTATCAGCTTACCGGTGATTAATTGGAGACCGACGAACGCGTGGCCACTAAAAATGTCGGGGTGTCACAGTCTCCTTGTGGAATAAACCTCCTGCTATCCGATTTATCATCTGTGGCTCTTCATCTAACCTACAGGAAATAAAATTGGCCATTGGTTCAAGGTGTTACTAGCTAAAGTAACACACGGCATGTTCTATCTTCCCTCGCGTGCCGAAGAAGAATATCCGTAATTTAAATGATGCAGGTAGTGGGACTGGGATCGGGAGTTGTTTGCCCCGTTGTCCTGGTTCTCTCGTATCTTTCAGCCCTTAGGTGGGGTACAAGTGTAAGCCCTCGGTCGCTGTGTTAGCCGTGGATGCTTGTGTTTTTTTTTTTTTTTTTTTTTTTTTTTTTTTTTTTTTTTAATAAATTTTAGGTCCTAAGCTATGCTCTATATCTCCTAGGAGTCAAGGACCGGTGTACACGGCCAAGATCATGCTTCCCACATGCCCGACTCGGTCTCACTGCGTGACCCACTACACAACCAGTAGCTAGTTATAAGAAAGAATTTAAATGCTCCCACAGACTCCCATAACCAAAATTCCAAATCCAATACTCCAATTTGAGGTGGGAAAGCGACACTCCTCGTCTCGTTTTCCTTCCTGTCATGCTTCGTGCTATGACCTAGTTAATGTTGTCTCCGCTGAGAGCTGGTGACGGACTTGCAGGTGAGTTGCCGAAGCAGCCAGTTTCCTGCGCAAATTTTGTAAAATCCTCAAGGCACTTAGGCCCGAGAAGCTTTTGGACAAAGTCGTGATGTGACATTGTCCCTCGGAGTCGACGCGTCTGACGTTCGTGCAGTCGACAGTGAATGAAGTGGAGAGGTGATGTTTCCTCTCCACACGCACACTCCATAGAAGCGGTGAAGTTGTTGAAACGACGGTGACATGCAGCGAAGTTTCCGTGTCCCGTTCGAGCTGAGATCAGTTCACGTAGTAACCGCCGAGAAAGTGCCTGCTCCTGTGGCTTGCGTCGTCGCATGAGTAGACCCAGATTTCGATACCTAGGTGGACATGCTTCCTCCCACCATTCCTCGAGAAGAGCTTGACGTTTCTGGTTCATCAGACGACGAACGTACGCCAAAGTGACGGAGCCAGGCTGGCTCTCTTTACTTGGAAGTTGTTGGAGGCCGGAGCGTGCAACTCTATCAGCCTCTTCGTTTCCCTGTATCCCGGAGTGGGCTGGTATCCACTGAACCGAGACTCGAGCCTTTTCTGATAGCGCCCTAAATTGGCGTACATCGTCGAGACTTGTTGTGGCGGTTCCTGTCAGCAGTGCCTTCACTGCAGACTGACTATCCGTCAACACGTTGATCCACTGCCTGCCGTTACTTCTCCCGTTCTCTCTCTCCAACAATCCTAGCGCAGCTTCCAGGGCCTTCCTCGCCCCTAGTATTTCCGCATCGAGCACTTCACCACCATGCTTGATACCACATCCCTTCAACAGAGTCTTTCCATCCCTCTTCAAGACGAACCCCCATGCTGAGCGACCATGCCCCTCTGACGATCCATCCGGGTAGGCACAGATATCCGATGGCAATACACCTCTAAGGAACCGAGTTACCTTGTCCTCCTCTTCTGTCCTTGGGCCGAAGTTCGACAGATAGCATGGCGGCGGCAGAGGCTTAGCGTCTTCCGCGTCCGGGAGTTGTCGGAAGGCCCGCTGCACTCTTGACATCTGGATCTCCGGATTCTTGGGTGCCCGAGCATTTTTCTTGTACTTCCTTGTTCCATTGTTTGGACACACGGCGGCACGAGTCCGGAGCGGGTGGCGGTTGTCCAGTGAGTGGAGCCGAGCCGAAAGCCGTAGTCGGTTCCCTTCCAGAATGATCTTCCCTGTTGGGATACCTCCTTCTCGGTGGAGAACAAGATTCGGTGTAGTTCTCATTACCGGGAGGGCAGCGCGCAGTCCCGTCAAGATTGCCTTGTCAATCATCTCGCAGAAAATGCTGGTTCGAGGTGTGATGATCCCCCTTTTGGTCGGACGTTTGAGGCCGGGCCACCAAACATCTGCTCCGAAGGTTGCTATGGGGACAATGCACGTGTCCACTGCTCGAACCAGTGCTGCAGGGGCAGCTCCTCGATACGCAGAGTTGAAGCGGCGCAATTGCTGGGCCACCTTCAGAGCTTTGCCACACCACGTCGTGACGTGATGTTTGAAGTCCAGCTGCGGGTCTAGGTATACTCCAAGCCAGCGTATTTGGTCTGCTGGCTCGATAACCACGCCGTTCACACGAATGCCCACTGGCTCCTCGCGTTTCCGTCCGGGAAACTGGACTACCTCCGACTTATTGGTATCGAAGGAGACTGCGTTGGTACTTGCCCACTCCAGAAGATGATCCACTTCCTTCTGTACAGAAGCGGCCGATTCGGCAATGCTACGCCCGAATCCTAGTACCCCGATATCGTCTGCGTAGCTGAACCTCATTCCCGGGTTACCGCTTCGCATAGGCTCTGCCATGTATAAAAGGAAGAGAAGTGGCGATATTGGTGATCCCTGCGGAACCCCACAAACCAGCTCTCTCTGCCCGGTTACCCCTCCGGAGTATCGGACTTGTATCTTTCGATGTGCAAGAAAAGACGCCGTCCATCGGAGAATTGAGTCCGGCCATCCCTGATCTCGCATCCTCCTCACCAAACGGTTGTGGAGTACTGCATCGAACGCTCCTTGGACGTCTAGAGTTGTGAATGTGGCCGCCCATCCCTGGGTGCTTGCCTCTTCGATGTCGTGGACTACGCAGTTGACGAGGTCGTTTGCAGATCTTTTGGGGAGCGCGCCGAATTGTTGGTCTCCGACAACGTTGAGCGTAACCGCGAGATGGGCCATCCGCTTCGCCAAGAGTCGTTCCAATCCCTTACCCAAACATGACAGAAGTGCGATCGGTCTCCAGCCCTTAACAGTCGCTGGATCTCGGTTCGTCTTGCGGAGGAGCACCACTTCAGCCAGCTTGAAGCAGGATGGGTGGGTGCCGAGTCTGATGCAGGCGCGGAAGAGAGTGCCGAAAAATGGTCCAATCGTCTTCCAACATGTTCGCAGAAGCTCCACAGAGATCCCGTCTGCTCCAGGCGCTGTGTTGGCGCAGCCTACGGTGCACATGCGAATCTCTTCGTCCGAGACATGGTCGTTCCAGGGGATTCGGTTGGTACTCGGCGCATCGAGTGGCGGTAGGTCGTCCGTCGCTTGGTGTCGTGCCAGAAGAGCATCTCGGAGTATCTCTGCCCGCTCAGCCGGATCGGAGTACAGCTTCCCTTCGTGGTTGAGTGGAGGGGGGGTGCTTGCCTGCCTTGGTTCGGCCGAGCGCATCAGCTTGAACACTTCAGTCGGTGTTGTGATCGCTTCGACTTGACGCGTCTGGTGCTCTTTCCTTGCCGCTCTGAGGGTTGAACGCAGCTTCTTCGCATGCACCCATCGTTGCTCTGGAGTCACTGCTGCACGATACTCCGTGCGAGCCAGCTTGCATTCCGGTGTCCACCAAGGTGCACATTTGCCACGTCTTTTGTTCCTTCGTGTTCCTGCTGCTTTGATAGCGTTAGTAAGGCCGGAACAGAGATCTTTGGCGTATTCATCCACCTGGCAAACCGTGTCCAAGACTGGTGGCGGGTGAGTGAACTGCGTGACGGCAAGGGCGAACCTCGGCAGGTTGCCGCGCGTTACCCTGATCGGCGATGGCTCCTGGTCCCTTTTTCCGAATCCGGTGGGAACTTGTCCTCGAATGGGAAGATGGTCGCTGGTTACGCACTCATTACGATCCACCCATGCTTGAGCTCCGTTGATGTTGGTCCAAGCAAGATCGAGCGTGTTTCTGGCTCGATGCGTTGGCTCGCCCACAATCAGACAAGTGAGATTGTGACGTTCCGCCCATCTCTCAATTTCGATTCCTTGTCCGCGTGGGCGGGTGACCTCTGGTTGCCACGCGCAGTGCACCGCGTTGAAGTCACCAGCCGCGACGGATCGAGGTGGTGGGTCCCAGCTGAGGAGGGGTTGAATTGCTGTTGGGTTGTTTGGGTCTTTATATACGTTGAGAAACGTGACTCCGTTTACCACGACCCAGCAGTAGTCTGCCGTTGGGTGATTGCAGGGAAAAATTTGAGTTGCCGAAAGGTTTCTCCTGTTTATTAGTGTGTAAGTCACCGCCCTGGGTCGAATGTTTACGCCGCCATGTGGTATATGACAGTCGTATCCAGGGTGTGACTTTGTTTCCTTTGTGGCTTTTTTCCACGAAGGTTCTTGTATTAACACTACATCGACGCCTAGCTCGTAAGCTCGGGAAAGCGTGATGTCGTGTGATGAGCCTCCCCTACCTACGTTGATCGACATAAAACTTATCGTAGGTGAGAGGCTAGAAAGGACCCGTGAGGAGCCCTTCAGGAAGACTCAACAGGATTCGTCGTTCCTATGGGCGTGGCGTCGGAGGCGACGTCGGTCATCAGAACTTCGAAACTGTTGTTCGATTTCACCGCTGTTGGTGAGTCTTGCGTTTGCCTAGCAGCCGCTAGAACTGCTGCCTCTGCGCGACGGGCTGCAGCTTTAGCCCTCACAACAGCCGCTAGCTCGCGTTGGCTCGCGATGCGAATATTGGCCAGTTGCTCTCTGCTTACCGGCCCGGACTTGGTGGGGCGCGCCAGACAGACTCGACTGTCGGACCTGTGCGGTCCTCCGCAGTTACGGCACTTGGTGTGTGCACGGCACTCGTCTGTCGAGTGCATCGTTGAGGAGCAGTTCCAGCAAGCTCGGGCGCGAGAGCAACCACGCGTCCCGTGGAACTGCAGGCAGCGTTTGCATTGCTGCACAGTCTATCGCGGTTTGTGTGGAACCGCGACGCCCGAGTCGTCGAATAGGCGGAACCCTTGTCTTGGTGCCGCTCCCTTCTTGAAATGAGCCAGCCATGATTTGTATGGCGCGTCCAGCCGGGTCTTCCCGTGGGGCCGTACCTTGGCTGGAATGGCCTTTGTAACTCTCGAGATCTCCTCGATCATCATCTCTTCTGTCACTTGTACCCTTCCAAGAAGAGTGTGGATGGCGACGGGGACCGTCGAGATCTGGAGCGCCACAAGGTCGGAGGCCTCCTCTAGTCTTCCCCCGATGGGGAGGAAAAATTCCGCCGCGTCCAATAGGAGCTGGCGAGATTCCTGGTCCTTCGCTCGGAGCGCGAAACCTGTTGGGACACGGTATACGTGTTCAATTGCTGCTTGGGTCGCGTTGGTGAGCTGTGCCACGGCTTCTCTGATGCCAGCTGGTGAAACATTTCGCCACTGGTGTTTAGAATTTAGCCGGAGGAACAGTCGGTTGTCCGGCGTGGACGAAGGGGGCGTCTTGGCCGATTTCTTGGTCGGCGGAGTCGGCATTTTCGGGGCATGACTTGTCATCACTGGCGTTGACTGTTTAGGTAGCCCTTTCCGGGCTACAGTTGCCCAGGTTGAAGTGACCTGGGGCACAGCGACGGCAGGATTTGCTGTCCTTGTGGTCGATGGTGGTGAGGGCCCGCTGTTGCTAGCCTGCTGGCCGATGGGGCGGGGGGGAAGACTTGTCGGCACTGGTGTGGTTCCAGTGCGTAGGAAGTGGGCGAGGGCGCCCCTCAGACACACGCTCATTGCGTCCAAATCTTCTTTGTTATCTGTCGTTTTCATGGACAGGATAACACTTTCTAATGTTTTTAACACCGTTGACCCTATCTCGAGCCTAGCTGAGGTGTTTGCAGCCCGCTTTCTTTCGGCTTCGAGTAAAGCCTCTATTTCCGGCGGGTGAATTGGCGTGGTGCCGGTGGGAGCACCGCCAGCAGGTTGGTTATCGCGCACAGTCATCCCGGGAATCGAGGCCGGGGCTGGCGGAAGTTGTGAGGCATTTGCTGCCTTTGCGTTATGGGGGTCTTCCGTTCCCCTCGGTGTGCTCGCGGTTGGTGTCCGCTTTGCTATCGGAACCGCTATTTTTCGTGCCGCAGCGCGTGCGGATTCTGGCATTGCTTTCGCCGAGACTACTTTCTCGACGGCAATCGTTGGTGCTGTTGACGCCTTCTGGGAGCTCTCTGCTCCTACAGTTGCCCAACGCGAGTCCTTTAGGCCCTTTCTGATCCAAGCATCAATTATGGGAGTGGCATCCTCCATCTCAATGTCGGTTTTGCCGCTTTCTTCCATCTGCGCGATTATGTCGGCTTCCATCCCTTCGAGATCGATGTCGTTCTGCGTCAGTCCCTTTGCTGTCGCTTTTTGCATTGCAATGCTTTTTGCTTTGCTCAGCATTTGCTTCTGTGATTCCAGACGCGTCTGGAAGTTGTGCTTTACTACTTTAGTGGTTAACACAATTTTCGCGGGTTTCGCGGATTTTGGGGGTACCGGTGCCATTTCAAGGCTGAGTGGCGCGGTCTCGGGGATGAGGGTTTGATAGTGTTCCACGGGGTGCGTTGTATAGCCTAGTAAAGATCTAGGTGGTAATTGAAGGTTCTAAATGGGTCAAAGGAATGACAGGTCTTCTCTAGGAAGAGATGAATGGGCAACTAGTTGCAGTAGGTGTTACACGTGGGTCTTGCTGATGAAGAACTGAGCAATGGATAAATGGTCTTCCCGAAGAAGAGATGGGTAAACAAATGTATTGTAAAGGGTAAATAAAGAAGACGTTGCGTGAGGAGTAAATCTCTCTCACGCCGAACTATTATATACAAGAGTAGAAGCCTTTGCCAACCGGAATTAATCGTAATCAATTCTTGCCAATATCTTCGCATTAATGGCTGTGTTCTTGTCCTTCTCTTCATGACTCTCTTGCATATCCTTACATGACTTTTTACACGACTAATTGTATAGGGGAAGCTATTATTAAATTGATGTCTTTAATTAACTACCCCTTCATCTTATCACGAATTAAAATTAGTATTAAAATTCTAATTACGGATCCGTGAAAGTAGTCCCCCTTTTAATCGCGAGCTCCTGCGAGGGTTAGTTATTTCGGTTTGTTTGAGAGGTCCCGGTTTCGTCGGATAGTTTTTATGGAAAATATCGACTGCTGCTGCGTCGTCCAGATTTATAGCCGGTTCCCAAGTTGGATCATTTTCACCAACCCATTTAACTAAATATTGAAGGCCAAAGTTTTTTGTTGCTCGCGAATCGTATATCTCCTCTATTTGGAACTCTTCCTCTCCATCTATGACTATAGGTGGAGGCCGCGACTGTTTCTGACCTGGGACAGGGTCGTTTGCTGCAGGTTCTAGGAGTGACACATGGAAAACTGGGTGGATTTTCATGGTGCTAGGAAGAGAAAGCCGGTATGCATATGGAGATATTATACTTTTAATTGGAAAGGGGCCTAATTTTTTCCAGTCTAATTTTCGGGAGTTCCGAGTTGTTCTGATATTTTTTGCGGATAGGAACACCAGGTCCCCGACAAAGTAACGAGGGGCGGGTTTTCTTTTGGCATTTACCGCTTCTTCTTGTTGGTCTTGAGCCGATCTAATATTTGATTTTAATTGATTATGCAGGTCTTGCATTTTGAGGGCAAAGGTTTTTGCATCTAGATTTGGTGGAGAGCTTTTATGTGTTTTTATAGACACTGTAAATTTTGGGTGAAATCCATAATTACTAAAAAATGGAGTTGCCTGTGTCGTTGCAGAAACCTGATTGTTGGCAGCAAACTCAGCCATGGGGAGCCATTTGACCCAATCATCTTGTTGATATGAAATATAGCTGCGTAAATATTGTTCCATTACTGCATTAAATCTTTCGGTTTGCCCGTCAGTCTCAGGATGAAAGGCTGTTGACATCCTTGCTTTAATACCAAGTTGTCTACAGAGTTCTTTCCAGAATGTTGCGGTAAATTGAGTACCTCGATCGGACGTAATGTGCGTCGGTAATCCATGAAGCTTCCAAATTTGACTCAAGTATAATTGAGCAACATCTTCTGCACTAGTTTTTGTGGTACAGGGTATCAGATGTCGCATTTTTGTTAGGCGGTCGACTATAACTAGAATCGCGTCGTAATTTTCGCTCGTAGGTAAGCCCGTCACAAAATCCATTGAAACCTCTTGCCATGGCTGTTGTGGAATTGGTAGAGGCCGAAGTACTCCAAATTTCGCGTGGTTACTAGACTTAGACCTGTGACACGTGTGGCAATTGCGAACATACTGAGAAATGTATTTACGCATCTGGGGCCAAAAATAATCTCTGCTAATAATTTCAAATGTTTTTTCGCGACCAGGATGTCCAGCAGATGGATTATCGTGATAGTTCTTAAGGATGTAAAGTTTAAGTGGGTCGTAGTTAGGTACATATAGCACGCCCCTGTATGTCAATCTTCCATTTATTTCGGTACACTCGGCTAATGATATTTGATTTGAGTGTCGTTCGCCTTTCGTGAGTAGATCTAGCAATTGAAGTGGTATTGGATCGCGTTCATAACCTCTTGAGAATAAATTTTCCAATAACTTATTACTGGGGAACTTGTCTTTCAAAATATTAACCGATGACAATTGTAGTTGAGGCGCCAAGTTTTCCTTCTTCAGGACTATTTGACTTTGGTGTTTTATCCTTTCATCGTTAATGTCGGGAAAATCCTCTGATCTCCGGGTTAAGGCATCAGGTTTTCCACCCTGTTTTCCTGGTCTATATTGGATGACAAAGTTAAAACGTGAAAGATATTCGGCCCACCGAGCTTGCCTTCGGTTGAGTTGTTTAGTGCTCATAAAATATTCCAAGTTTTTATGATCAGATATTACGGCAATAGGGTAAGCAGCACCTTCTAGTTCAGCTCTCCATTCTTCAAACGCTCGGATAATTGCTAGGAGCTCCTTATCATAAATCTCGTAGTTACATTCTGCGGGGGAGTGTTTTTTCGAAAAGTATGCTACAGGTCGAAGGTTATGTTTGTCATCAAATTGGGAGAGGATACCTGCAGCAACATAGTCGGAAGCATCAGTCTCAATAATTATTCTTTTATCTGGGTCAAAATGGGCTAAGATTGGTGCAGTTATAAAGGCGTTTCTTAATGCTTTAAAAGACGCTTCAGCTCGATTATCCCAAATGAAGGGTGTGTCTTTTCGCGTTAATTTGGTGAGTGGTTGTGCTAGTGCAGAGAACCCATAAATAAATCGCCGATAGAAATTAGAAAATCCTAAGAAAGCTTGAATATCTTTTACTTTCCTAGGTATAGCCCAGTTTTTGATGGTTTCAATCTTTTTGGGGTCCATTTTTATACCACCAGATTCGATTATGAGTCCCAGATACTTAGTACTCTGTGTGTGAAATTCGCACTTCTCTGGCTTTAGCAGAACACCTTGCTGTCGAAGGGCTTCCAAAACTTTGTAGACGTGCACTTGATGTTCTTCTAGGGTGTTGCTGTAGATTAAGATATCGTCCAAATAAGCTGTGCAGAATATGTCCAAATAATCACGAATACAGTCATTGATGAAGTGTTGGAAGGTAGCTGGTGCATTTGTCAGGCCAAATGGCATTACCGTGTATTCGAAGTGACCATATCTTGTCCGGAAAGCTGTTTTCCATTCTTCACCCTTCGCCATTCGGATCTGATTGTACCCCTGTCGGAGGTCTAGTTTAGTGAAGTACTTAGCTTTTGACAGGCGATCTAGGGTTTCTTTAACTAGTGGTAATGGATAGCGATTTTTTATGGTCTGATTATTTAGTGCGCGGTAGTCAACACAGAGACGTAGTGTGCCGTCGGGTTTTTTAACGAAAAGTACTGGGGCTCCTGCTGGTGAGGAGCTGGCCCGGATAAACCCTTTTTCAAGATTTTCTTTGATATAGCTTTTTAATTCTGACAGTTCTTCTCTTGACATTCCATATAAAGGGCCGAAAGGGGGCTCTTTCCCTTCTTTTAGAGGTATTTTATGGTCGTAAGTCCGGCGTGGTGGCATTACATTTGCTAAGGATTCGTCCATCATGTTTTTATACTTGTGATATTGGACTGGAATATATTTCTTCCAGTCTTTGTGTGTCTTTTCTTTTGGTGTTTCACTAATATTTTCACTAATTGTTGCATCCATAAAAATAGTTTTCGCCCTTGCATTGCTAACCAACGCCGCTGAACTTGTTAAATGTGATCCTTTTTGAACGGCAAGTCCTTTGACCGGGACTGGGTTTATAGTGAGGTTGCATTTCGAGCGACATAGGTGAGAATTGAAGAAAATTGTATTGTTTTTGAATTTTAGGAGCGGGTCATGCAGCTGGAGCCACGGAATCCCCAGAACGATGGGATAAGTACCAAGTTTTGTGGCGAAAAATGTTACGTTCTCATGATGGGAGTCAATTTCTAATGGTAAATGGCAGACATGAGTGACGTTACCGGAGGAGATATCTCGGCCGTCAATCACTTGGAGCTTGCGAGGGAATCTCAAGGGGAATAAGGGGAAATTATGGTGGCGCACAAAAGTTTCGTCAATAAATGCAAAGCCTGAACAACCTGAATCTATAAGTGCATGAGTCTGGATAGTTTTCTCATTCATCTTTAATTTACAAGCTGCAATCAAATGATCGCCGTCCAGCTTACTTTCATCAAATGGTCTCGAGTGGTTGGACCTGGATAAAGCATTTACTGAGGATACTATGGGAGGTCCCGGATCAGGGCCATTCGTCAAATCCGGGACTACTGAAAACCCGACTCGGATTCGGTGCCCTCTGCTCTTACTGACTGGTGTGTGGGCAGTGTTGTTCTTAAAACAGCACCAGTAATTGATGCCTGATTTCTCGGGTGTTTCGCCGAGGGGCACTTGTCAGAGCCATGTTCTGCCCCCGCGCAATACATGCAGAGGAAGTTATCTCGACGCCATTGCTTTTCACCTGCTGAAAGTTTGCGAGAACCATTGACAAATACGTAGCGCTTGTCGAGTGATGGTCTAGTGGTAGTTGACGAATGCATTGCTGACAAATCCATTGGTGTTAGACCACCTGGAACATGTGATGGGTGCGCAAGATGCTTGTCAGTAAGGTATTTCGGGAAGTCACGAGTGTATTTTTGTTCAGCCTTGCGGCCCCGAATCTGGTTGTCAATTCTCATGAGTAAAATTGCGTAGTCCTCTAAGATAATTGGTGATTCTACCCGATGTGACATGGCGTCTTTCAAATCTTCTGATAAGCCTTTTTCGAGGGCATCAATTTTCGCCGCCTCATTGTACTCGAGGTAGCTAATAACTCGAAGAAATTTCGAGTAATATGACGCAAAGTCACCAGCCCCCTGTTTGAGAGTAGTCAGTTCACGACGGGCAGTTCCTCGAGGATCTGGGTCTCCAAATGAGGCTTCTAAATATGACAAGAATGCAGTGATAGATGTGAAAGGCTTTTCTGGGTTTGTGTTAACTAGGGGAACAATCTGATCGAGAGCTTGTCCCTCCAACCGACTAATCGAGTAGATGACTTTGGCAGACTCGTCGCGGAATCTGTCATTGTTTACCTCGAGCTTCATCCGTAATTGTGTGATGAAACCGGGCAGTATGCTCCTTGTACCGTCGAATTTTTCAGGATCCGGGAATTTCTCGGAGCGGAATGTTGAGGCTGAATCCCGGGCGGCTGCAGCTGAGTTAGAGGAAGTAGATGAATGACCAGCCTTGGCGATATTTAGGTCAAGGCTCAACTGATTGGTTTGCTCCTCGAGACTTTCTATAACCTTGCGAGCGGCCATGAGCTGGCCTTGAACAGTATCTCTTTCAGTGCGGTATCGATTCAGGTGACCGTTCATGTATGCGTAAAGGGAATCAGCATTAGTTTCGAACTGTTGCCTAAAATTTTCGACTGTGGTAGGGGGAGCCCAACCACGAGAGTAGTCAGTAGTCATGTTGCACGGCGTGGATAAGGACGCAACGTAATCTCGGGGATGAGGGTTTGATAGTGTTCCACGGGGTGCGTTGTATAGCCTAGTAAAGATCTAGGTGGTAATTGAAGGTTCTAAATGGGTCAAAGGAATGACAGGTCTTCTCTAGGAAGAGATGAATGGGCAACTAGTTGCAGTAGGTGTTACACGTGGGTCTTGCTGATGAAGAACTGAGCAATGGATAAATGGTCTTCCCGAAGAAGAGATGGGTAAACAAATGTATTGTAAAGGGTAAATAAAGAAGACGTTGCGTGAGGAGTAAATCTCTCTCACGCCGAACTATTATATACAAGAGTAGAAGCCTTTGCCAACCGGAATTAATCGTAATCAATTCTTGCCAATATCTTCGCATTAATGGCTGTGTTCTTGTCCTTCTCTTCATGACTCTCTTGCATATCCTTACATGACTTTTTACACGACTAATTGTATAGGGGAAGCTATTATTAAATTGATGTCTTTAATTAACTACCCCTTCATCTTATCACGAATTAAAATTAGTATTAAAATTCTAATTACGGATCCGTGAAACGCGGTACCACGAGAAATTGATGTTTCGAAGTTCGGAGGGTGATATAAGGGGAGGAAAATGTGAAAATGTGAATTTTCGAATTTCTCGAAATGTGCGTTTGTTTGTTCATTAACGTGCTAGGTGAAGTAACTACCGTCGCACTCCTACTGGAGCTTGAGCACGAGTGGGGTCGGGCCGGATCAGGTTAACTACCGTGCAGTACAAATGCCTCGTCCCACCGAAATGACCGGAACTATGCCAAAATGCATCTATGTGTTGAACCATGACAAATTTGGCAGCCCAGAATTGAAAACAAAACAAAAACTTTCCCGCAATATCCCGCATTACAAAAGAAAAACTTCAACAATCTCCCTTCCACTTTTCCGCCTCAGCCACCACGCGCCTGAGCCTCGAATCTAATCTCTCTGTCCATGCCAAACCACCTAGGCCTTTGATCTATCACCTCAGAGTCACAGGTATCCCTGCTATCCCCCTACTAGCCTCCGCGTATATTCCACTCTCCTGGACGTAGTCCCTGAACAGCTGCCATCCTCTTGATCCAAGCATTAATTCCAGAGCCGGCGCCCTACGCTTTCCGCTTTTCAGCCGCCATGTTGCCAGTGCTTTTCGACACTGAACAAGGTGACCGATTGATTTTTCCCTCCCACACTCGCAGTGAAGTGTAGCGTCAGTGTGGTTGAAGCCGCGATGATAAGCCGCGAAGTCTCCATGTCCGGTTCGAGCGGCTATTCAACAAGCGCAGACTGCCCTTGGTAGTGCTAGTTCTGGCGGTTTCTTGCGTCGCATCTCGAGTTCGAGGTCGGCATAATGTCTGGGGCGATTCGAATGCCACCAGTCTGTAACCATCTACCTGGCCAGTTCGCGAGCTTTCCTTCCGGAAGAGGTGAGGATCATCACCCCATGTGTCGTCCTCGTATCGTCCGACGAGTTAAGCTCTCTTCGAGCGAGCTCATCAGCCATTTCATTTTCTACCAGCCCTTCGTGGCCCGGAATCCATCCTACTTTAACAGGTACTGCTGCTCTAGCGACGATTTTGCAGAACTTTTGAATCCTCCAGGATGATGAGCCTGTTGTTCCCGTTATTAAGGTCTGGACAGCCGCAGAATTGTCGAGCAGAATATAGATGGCGCTACGACCACGACCACGATCTCGCTTCCTGCTAGTGATTGCTTCAAGAGCAGCTAGAGCTCCATGAACCTCCGCGTCGTAGACCTCCGCATTGGTTATTTTGCCTGAGCCGCCTTGCTCAATTACCCTGCCTGTGCTACTGATAAAGGTCACAAAGGCCCATGACACTTTGTCGGTGGACGCCCCAGAACCATCACTGTACACGCAGAGACAGTCGGGTGGGAGTGTAGGCAGCCACTCTCTTATGAACTTGGCAGCCTCTTTCTTGCTTTTCCAGCAGGGAATTGGCTGAGGGGGGACCGGAGGTCGGAGCGGTGGAGGTAGTTCAGCCTCTGGCAGAAGTCAATACATCCTCTGGACCCTTGAATCATGAACTCTGTCCAGACCAAGTCTGGTTTTGTTGCATGTCTTTAGTCCAAGTCGATGGCGAGCGCTGTCTGTGCTTTCCGTGGCCCGAAGTCGAAGCGGATGGTACTCATCTAGTCTTCGGATTCGTGCGGCAGTCTTGAGCCTGCGTTCCTCGAGCAGAATTTGTGCTGGCGGAATACCAGTCTCTCTTCTCAGGGCTGCGATGGGCATGGTGCGCCAGGTTGGTAGAGCCACGCGGATTCCAAAGGCAGAAGTTTGGTCAATAACTTTGCACTGTCTCTTACATGAATTTCGCGCGACACCCCGATAGGTTTCCCTGGTTGGCCCCGGGTACCAGGATTCCGCTGCGTGCATCGCGATTGGCAGGACTACCGTGCGGATCACTGTGGTTAGTAGGTCGGGCCTTGGTCCCTGGGTGCACTGAGTGAGCCGTCGGAAGTGCTGCACTAGCCGCATTGCTTTGCTGGTCCACTTTGCGACGTGACTTTCGAAGGTCAGACCGCGATCAAGGTGTACTCCGAGCCATCGGATGTCGTCGGATGCTTGTACATCGCGAGTGCCAACCCTTATAGCCAGAAGATCGTGTCCCCTGGATCTGGGGCCGACGAAGTAGACTACTTCGGTCTTATCTGGGTCGAAAGAGACGGCATTATCAGCGGCCTACCCTATGACTGCATCGACTTCTCTCTGGACAGCTACTGCGGCTTCGTTCGGAGTTGAACCTATGCCGAGGATGGCAACATCATCTGCATAGCCAAATCTCCAACTGCTGCCTCCCACGACTTCGGCCATGTAGAACAGGAAAAGAATTGGGGAAAGAGGCGATCCTTGTGGCAGCCCGCACTCTAGGTGAATTGGGTCTGTTACTCCATCCTCGTGTCTGACACGGGCCGATCGTTCTTTCAGGAAAGACTTTATCAAAGTGATGGCTGGTTTCGGCCACTCAACTTTATTCATCCTTTGCAGCAGTCTTCCGTGGAGTACAGCGTCAAATGCACCCTGAACGTCTAGAGTGACAAGGACTGCTTTCTTCTGCCTCTTCATTGCCTGCTCCACATCTTGGATGACGCATGAGACAAGGTCGTTAGCGGATCTGCCGGAGAGTGCTCCAAAAAGCCGCTGCGGCACGGCCTTGTACGAGATGGCGGTGTAGACCAAGCGCCTTGCGACTAGTCTCTCAAGACCTTTGCCGAGAGAGGATAGCAGTGCGATGGGCCTCCATCCTTTAGCTGTACTGAGGTTACGGCCGGGTTTGGGGAGAAGGATTACTTCCGCTAGCTTGAAGGCCTTCGGAAAGTGATTCAATCGCAGTGAGCCCTCAAAGAGTACTCTCACTGCGTGACCAATTGATGGCCAGGCTGTCCTAAGAAGACGAACAGAAATTGCGTCTGCTCCAGGGGCTTTATTTTGGCAGGCCGTTGTAACCCACTTGGCTTCCTCGTCCGTAACGCTCGAGACCCATGGGAGGTTTCCGCGTCCTGGCTCGAAGTCCTCAGCGTCGACGTCGTTCTGACTGGTGAACCGGCCGAGAAGGAGGTCGCGCAACAGAGTTGCTCGCTTTCCTGGATCCGAAACAAAACCATCCGGAGTTTGGAGTGGCGGAGCGGCAGATGTAGGTTGCGGCTTTGCCCAGCGTGCCATCCGATGCATGTCGATGTCTGTTGTAGCTTCCGAGAACTTTCGCCGCCAGTATTGGCGTTTCGCACTTCTGACTATGCGACGGAAATCCTTTCTACTCTCTTCGTCCCTGAATATCCTATATTCGCGTTTGGCCTGTGAGCATTCCAACGTCCACCAAGGTGCCGTCCTACCCTTCTTCGTACTCCCGCGTCTTCCGGTAGCCCTGATAGCATCGCTGATGGTTTGAACCAGTTTATCCGCAAGGTTGTCCACCGCACTTGTCGAGACCATAGGCTGCATCCCTATTCCATGGGCCCACCTACCTAGTACCTTGGCAAAGTCTTCGAGGGCGTCGTCTGTCACTCGTACCGGTTGACCAGTTTTGATAACCGCTATGGCTTTCGAGTTCGGCCGGGGAACGTCTCCTGCAAGCGTTCTGTGGTCCGATGTTGAGTCAAGCTCTGTCGAGACATCTGCAAGGGCACCAGCGTTAGACCAGACCAGGTCGAGTTTGTTTCCAAAGTCGTGTGTCGAGACGCCCGGTGTGGAAGATAGGTCCATACCGTGCTCGAACATCCACTCGGTGAGCACCTGGCCGTCACTGTGTAGCCTAGTAGCCATTGGCTGCTAGTCGGTGTGAACAGCATTGAAATCTCCGCCAATAACTGTAGGCCCAGATGGAGCCCATGATAGCAGCGGCAAAAGGTCTGCTCCAGGAGCGCGGTATACGGAGACAAATGTGACTCCTTCTACCTTTACTGCAGTGAGATCTGGTGATGTCTCGCAGATTGCTTGCTGTTGGCAATGGATCCCTTTTCGCGTGTAGATGAGGGAGCGTGGCCTTGAAGAGTTAGCAGCGACACGGGGAGGCAAATGCCTATCGAATCCGGGATGCGACTTGGTGAGCCAGAAGCCGTCCTTGTGTTTAGTCCAGGGTTCCTGGATGAGTAGGACATCGGTTCCTGAATCCCAAGAGGATTGCAGGATGATGTCCGTAGCGGGGTCTCCTCTGCCGAAATTGGCACAGAGGAACGGTATTTTTGTTGCCGTTGTGTGTAGCTCGGTAAGGTTGTGGTCCCTTACGGGCATTGAGCAACGTTTGTATTTTCGTTTTCAGCAGTAGCCTCGGTGGCTTTCTGCTTTGCTTCCATCTCTCTGATCGAAGCATTCCTTTCTTTTTGACCCTGATTGCGGATCACCGACAGCTGGTCCCTTGTGCGTTGCACCGTCTTCCCACCAGCCCGTGTCGGCCTAGCCATACAGTTAGGCTCGGTTGCAGCATGTGGCCCGTGGCAATTGATGCACCTTGGAACGGCCTGTTTGCACTCAGTAGCTTTGTGCTCAATTGAGCCACAGCGGGTGCAGCGCTCTGCTCCTGAACAAATTTTAGTTGGGTGGTGTCCCCAGCATCGGTTGCATTGCGCAATTTTGAGCTTGCGCTGGAGTTCGTGAAGGCGCCCGCTTTCTTCAAAAAGTCTTTCTCCAATTTTCGGTTTTCCTGTTGCGAAGTGCAACACCCAGTCCGTTGACGGCCTGGCCATGCTAGTAGCGAAAGCACGAGCTGAGGTTGGTCTAACTCCTGTTTTGAGAGCTGCTTCTTCTATTACCATCTCTGGTGTCACTATGGTGGGCCCTTCCAGAGTGTAAAGCTTGTCTGGGATATTCGGTGCTAGAACTGAGATCCAGTTGGAGGCGGCTTCCAATTTCATTTCTGAGCTATCTAATATGGCTCCTCCTGAGAGAAGTGCACCTCTAGCTCCTTCCCCTTCGGCTTGTATTGCGAACCCTGAGTTCACGACAGTGACCTGTTTGATTGTCGAGTTGGCCAGACGCAGCTTGCTAGCTAGGCTTATCTTTACGAAGTAGGGTGACATACGTCTTCACGGGTGGTCAGGTTTGAGGCGCAAAAATATGCGCTCGTCAGGTCGCTGGGGGTTTGTTGCTGGAGCTTTAGGCTTCGGCGCGGAAACGGGCCTCACTGGCACTGTCTTGGGTTTTGAAGTTGGAGCCACTTGGTTTGCTGGCTTGTTTCTTTTTCCCAACACCTCGGTCCAAGATTTCTCTGTAGCGTTGTTGTTGGTTTTGTTTGAGCCCTGGTTGGGCTGGAGAGTTGCGGTTGTGGCTACCGGCCTGTGTGGTGCCGGTCTATTCTTTTCTCTGGCAAGGATCAGCACTGGACGTGCGACGCTTGCAGGACTTTATTTTGGAGGCTCTGTGACTTGAGCCGGGTTAGATGTGTTAGTATGGCCGGTTGCAGCCTTTGGGGGAGCGTTGGCGTCTGCTTGAGATGGGTTGCCCCATAAAATTTCCAGTATCTTGCCCTGAAGGGCCAGTAAGTCCTGATCAAAGAGTTTTCGAAGTCTCTCGTCAGAGACTGGTTCCAACAGCTTGCAGAACCCGATGATAAAACGCTCTGCTTGTGCAGAGCGCGTCTGGAATATCCTGCCCTGTTCGGCGAGGAATTCGGTCGCGACAATTTGAGGCGACGGAGTTTGTTGGTGGGGCGAGCTTCGATGACTCGCCTCGTAGATTGGCTCTACAAATTGTTGGGTGGGTGGTTGTGATGGCGGTTGTGGCCCGTTAAGGACCATTTCGACGTCTTGACGCGTCGAACATTGTCATGTAGAGACATGATTCATTCATGAGTTAATATTGTTCAGACGATCATGACTATATCACAACGTCATGTACAGACACGACTCATCGTTTGTACCTGTTGTATCAACCATGCCTATGTCTCAGTGATATGAGAAACATCATTGACTAGTTACTAGATACCTAGTCAAGATCCTAAACACACAACTGAGACCAGGAGAATTTTACTGAGTAAGTAATTATTCTGATGAATCTAGATCTAGAGGAACATAATCTGGTTGCTTGGCTCGAGGTATATGAACCTGAGCATATCATGTATTATAAACTATATAGAAATCTATCTCAATCACAATCATCATCTTAATTCATGTCACCATCAATAGCTGCAAAGGACGGTTTAACCATTTCCTTATAAACATTGAGTGGGGAGGGGGGGCCAGCCTCTGCGGAGGACTGGGGCGGCATGGGTGATTGAGAGATGAATTTGTCAGTAAAATGTCGTAGGTGGAATGCGATGTGATGGATTGCGTTGCGATGGCGAATGTAAGAATTGGGGCGGACAGCTGTTGAAAAATGTGGATGCTTGTGTTGTTGTCGTTGGTGTTATTTCTTCGTGATTCTACCGTCCGCTTCAATAGTCTCTACCGTACCTTTTGGATGCTGACCTCATATGTTGTGAAGCTTTGGACACGCCCCCTTCTGTCATGACTTGTGATCCTTCCCACCATAGCAGTAAAGCACTGATTTCTTCGGACAGTCTAGATGCCTAATGAATGCCTGCACACCCTCTATATCTCCTGCCTCATTGCATGCGGCTTTGGTTGCCGCCGCTGACTGCAGATAAAACACTGCTTGACTTATGCCTGTGGTGACAATAGTTGTGTCGTAAAAAGCATTGAATCCATTACCCTACCATTCCCTACCACCTCACGGCTCCTGAGACTCGCGCTTGGCCATTCATTGGTATTGATCACCATCGCAGAGTCATTTAGCTCTATCGGGCGTAGGACTCGATGCGTAAGGGAGAGCGTGGTAGAGGTAAACGAAGGGATCGTTCTGGATAGAGTAGCCAGAGGTGACAGTAGGTCACAGAGAGCGGCAGAGGACGAGAGTGAGATGTGATTAGAGTTATGTAACTATTCCTAAAGACGAAAACAAAGCGTAAAGATCTTAGTCTTGGAAATCGAATCTACTTCATTGTCCCCCACTAGGCAATAAAGCCTAGTGGGGGAGGGCCAAGACTGAACACCCACACGCGTTGATGCCTTCGAACCTGGGAGTGATATATTGTTCCGAAGCCGAATTCAGTCAAAGTTCGCAAAACCAAACAAGTTGGTTTACGAGGAAATGATTCAAGACTTTCCACCACATGAGATCGATCCACGCCAAAACCTCATCAAGCTTACAGGTACGACTTAGTACATCGTCTTGGCCGGTCTGCCAAGTAGATTCTGGATAGCTTGGACACATATCCCACTCGAGACAGTAGATCGCTGGTTCGAATCCGGCAAAACACAACCACTTTTCTCGCGGCGCTGGTATGCATGGATGACGAAGGCATACTTGGATAATCAAAGGTTTTGAATTTCCCTTTGATGGGTACTTACGGAGGAGAGTCGACTGTTTGTGCAAGCAAACATACCTAATAGTGCTATTTGCGAATGAAATCTAGAGCATGAGTATATCTAGCATCGAAAAAGTCATCACATTTGTAAACAAGACACCAGTCTTTCTTTCCTTTTTTATTTTTTATTTAAAAAGTCAATAGGTCCTAAGCTAAAGCTCTATCTCCACTATGAGTGCTGGACAAGTGGAGCTGGCTGAGTTTCCTGTAATTTTTCCTACAGCTTCACTCGTTCCAACCTCGTGAATCGCTACTAAAGTGTGATGGGATTTGCCCGGATTGAGAGCGGTCACTTGGACCACTTCGTCTTCGAGGTTAGGCTGTTTCAGGGCCGCGCTGCTGGAAATGCAAATGGGGCGCATAAGGAAGTATGAAGGGGGTTTTTACCAGATGGGAAGTATGGTACAGGAGAATAGAGGAGCCTGGGAAAATGGATGATCCTCATCTGGCCAAGGAAGAGAGTTAAGACTAGTCTACACAGAGCATATAAGGGATGGGAGAGTATGTGGTAGATTGTCTTCCCAAGGAAGAAGTTATTAATTCCTATCGAATTATTGTCTTACAAGTACATCTGAATTCGTGAAACCTTTACATGAAGGTACACCTGATTAAACCGAAACAAGTAACCTCGAAAATCAAAATAAGTCTGAAAACCAGAAGATTCCTACATGTTGGGCCCAAGCAATGCACTCCTCGCACATTGCCTCGACCGTCACACCTTCCAAATGATAAATTTTCTCAATCTCTGTTTGGCTCAGCTATGTAGGATGGTAGATCTAGTAGCTGGTGCATAGGTAGTTATTATGGCAGCATGGCATTATGGCGCATGGAGGAGATCCAGTCTCTACATAACGACATTACATGTAGTAATGTGTGCAGTACGAGAGATGGTTTGTTGATATAGGACAAATGGCATGGCTGCTCAGTTGGTTGCACACTTTGGTGAGCTGCATACTGGTAACGTGATCGGTCTACAACCAAAAAAGCTAGGGGATAAGGGATGAGCTTCCCCCAATCTGTAACATAATAATTATCATAGTCACTTCACTTCTGTACATTAATGAAGACATCTCTCCACATACTATCTTAGCTGTTCCAGCGCAAGTGTACATTCCCAAATCATATACCAATCATAATAATCTCTGCTGAGAACAAGGCATGGGTTATCAGGCACGTTTGATAGAGCCGGTATCCTGCTATTAGTTAGCAGACGCGTGTGAGATGCATCATCGATGTTACTGTGCCCTCGAGCTTCTTCAGATTCCAGCACTCCAAAACCTGCTCCCTTGGCCATTGAGACATCCTTTGCTGAGGCGATGATCGCTTTCTCGGCCCTTTTGGCTGTGGCCCAAGCTAGTGCCACCTCCGCGAACCTTCCTTGCTCGATGTGGCGAAACCATGCGAGCTACTCTTTTGTCACCAGTCCGACCTTTCTGGGTCTGACTTGGTTGTCCCGGGAAGCTGATCGGTGAGGTCCCCCGTAGTTGCGACATCGTGTGAGGGCCTTGCACTCGGCTTCCGAGTGTATGTTAGATCCACAGTTCTAGCAGGCTGGAGCGCGGGAGCAACCACGGGTGACGTGGAAGCCCTAATAGCGTTTACACTGTTCGATTTGTCGACGAGGCTTGTGGATGGTAGCAATACCAGACTCGTCGAAGAGGCAGAAGCCCGGTGGAAGAGGGCATGCCAGTTGCGGTATAGGGCCTTGGGTCGTCATGTCCCATGGGACTGCACTTGGACTGATATTATGCCAGTCACTCGTTTTATTTTATCCGCGAGCCAAAGTTCGCAGAGCGTCTCATCTTCGTGCTCCATAGTGACCCTCATGGGCACGCTGGGGATCCTGACAGCGACAAGTTTCGAGGGTGGTTCGATTTCGGCGTTTTGTTTCGCCAGACTTGACGAGGTATGTTGAAGAATCCATCTATTTTCTTCAGAATTTGGCTGAAAGGCAAATCCGGACTTGGCACGATAAGTCGAGTCGGTGTGATTGCCCTTGCGGATGAGTCCCTCAACAGCAAATTTAGCACCCAGGGGAGACAGTTTCCGCTATGGATATTCGCTTTCAAGGCGAAGAAATAGTCGTTTGTCAACTTCCGCCTTGGGGGCTTTATATTTCGAGGCTGCCGTAGTAGCTTGCGGAACAGCCTTTACCGTAGGGGCTGCTGCTTGTCGCAGTCCATTTTTGGCTACCGTAGCCTAGGTGCCTTTTAAAGGTAGCGCTGGGACGGTCGGTATAGTAGTGCTCCTAGCTTCGAGAGCCTTCAGCAGAGGAATCACTGTGCGAGGAGAGAGGAAGGGTGGCGTGGAGGCCGGGACCGTGGCCATGTATTGCGCAATGGCGGCGCGTAGATAGACTTTCATTAAGCCTAAAATTTGTCTACTTGATCCATTGGTCAATGGGAGGAGTGCTGATTTGACGCCATTGATGGCGGCGGAACATAGAGCCAGATTTGCCGCTGTTTGGGCGGCGCGTCGTTCTTCGACCTCGAGTATCGGTCGAAGCTCGGGCTGACATTCTGGCCTTGGAGCAACGTTCTCCGTCGATTTTGGCTCGGTCGGAGAAGATTTGGAAGGTCCTCAATCCTCCACGGGATGGAGACTGGTTAAGGAACCTTCTCAACAAATTCGACTGAACCAATCATATCAGTATGGGGCGTAGAGAAAGTGACGAGGGCTTTTTTCTTCCCTTTGCTTGTGATCTTGCCAATCTCCACGCATCTTAGAGACCGAGCAAGGCCCGTTATTTAATTGAGAGCCCTCTGACGGACCCTTATGTTTTCCAACATGGCGTTGGGACGCATGTTTCGAATAGAAAGCATGATAAGAATGCCAGAATCTCGATCTCAATTTTCTGAATATATGCAACGAGCGCAAGAGGGGGGAGAAGGAGCATAAGGAATTATTCGAAAATTTACAGGAATAATGGCACCGATCATGTGTCATAGCTAGATAGCTGAATACACATTGAATGTGTTACAGGCTGCTGCCTTATTTACCTGGAACCGGAGTTTTTGATTAATTAATTTTATTGTCCTGTCTGAGTCTATGACCATGTAGAATATGCAGGTCCTCTCTGCTAACAGGCGAAGGATACCTATACCAGTAGTATATCCCCTCCTATTCCTCCCATACAGCTCCCCTCGAAAGTTCTCATTCGATCATACACTTAGAGAAGCCCTTAGCCCTTCATTATCTCCCTTCTCCAGCCAACGAACGATGGCCATTTGTGGCTGTATGGTAGCCTGGAGCGCCCCCAAAGCCGCTGGGTTTGGAGCTCTCCTAATACCGACATTAGGACTAGATCCGAAGACATAATGATCCTTCTGATGCGTTCGAAGAGGCCGGCCAGCTGGGCGCTGCAGACTTGTGGGTACCTCGGGAAATTTACCCTCTACCTTTCTAGCCTCCTTCCAACTCCTCCCCGAAGGTCGTGCTGAAATGTCGGAAAAGTCTTGACAGAGCGTGATTGCTGTGTGGTAGCTAAGCCTAGCTTCTTATGTACCGTCCAGAGCGCTGGGGAGTGCCGTTGAATCATCGACAAAAGAAGCCCTCCTGGCTAACTAGCCGAAATCTAGGTCTTGGCGCCCACAAAAAATCCAAAGTTGAAAACTCATCGAAAAGATCGGTCCCAGCATGCTCTTCAGAGACCTCTTTCCCCTCTCGCTCCACACCTCAGCCGCCTGCTCTTCCTCAAGTTGTTTATCCCATTAGAGCAACAGTCCCCTATAAGCCATGACCCAGGCTTTGTATTTTTCGACTTGATTTCCTCCTTGCAGGTATAAATAGCGTCGTAAATATGTAGCGAGTGATGGCTAGAGATTAATGGGGCAAGCTCCTGTTTGCAATTTGAGCAAATTCTTTATTGGACGTGGAGGCGAGATGATGCGTGGTTAGAGAGAGTTTGAGGGCTCAGATGAGTATGATAAGAGAGACATTGTTGAGAAGTCGTCAAATGGAGATGTGCTTGAGGTCGCTTTCGACTTCGTTTCGGATGCGATTCTTCTTGGCTATCCCAGATATGTAGAACATACTGAGCGATTACAGTGGCACCACTGGAAGGTGGAGAATTCTTCTCTGCCGGCTTGGGCATGCATGAAATGGTCTGTAATTTCCGGATAGATTGAAGCAAATGACAAATCAACATTTATGGGAACAATTTATCCGAATAGACGTCGAACTTGTTCACAAGGAGGGATGTTGCCTAAAATCATTAATCCAGCCATGTAATTACGCTAGAGTTGAGGTTTGCGAAAACTCAACAATGTGTTAAGGGCGAGGAGAATTACGGACATCGCACGTAAACAGCACCACAAAGAGTAATATTTTTCTGCAGAGGTTTACAGCAGGAAGTACTCTGCATTAAATACGCCCGCTGCAGCCACCAGTGATCCAGTTTCCTGACACGTATTCTTTTGCTACTGAGTGATCTGTTAGGAGGGCAAGACTGAACACCTGTACGCGGTGCCTTCTACGAACCTAGGAGTGAAATATTCTCCCAGAGCCAAGTTCAGTCAAATTTCGCAATATCAAAGAGGTTGGCCCACGAGGCAATGATTCAAATTACTCCACCACGTCGTTTTTTCGCTCCCGACGAGTTTCACTCCCAACTAAGCCCCATCAAGTCTACAAGCACGACCAATTACATCCTCATTCGAATGACCACACCTCTCTTCGACCTTCTCTGGCCTCAGCTGGTCGCCAGATACACGCCCACGCCGATATTTACACCTGCTGGAGGAAGCAAAGCGTGGCGCACAAATCTGGGAGATAGTTCTTTGGGATGGACGTGAGAGGGGTCAGGACAAGTTTACAAGATGATGCAAAAGAGGGATACATTCTCGACGGGCGTGAAATTTTGAATTTTGGCAAGAGTTTTACGAATCGAGCTTTGTGCGCGCCAAGACTTCGCTTGCGAGAGTGCAGCTGACACTTTAAACACAAGTCAACGATGGGAGGTGTTGTGGCCCGCCTCCTGGTGGTGTTCTCTGGTATAGTTTGAGTAGCCTGGGTACCTACTCCACTTGAGAAGGAGACATCTCAGATCATATTTCGCGCGGAGAAAAGTTGAAAGATGACGGAGGCATGTCTGGATAACTCAGGGTTTTTGAGACGTTCCCCTGAGTGGGTATTCACGGATGAGGGTTGACTTGGGGTGAAGAAAAAGCTACCATAACTTCGCAGTGGTACTTGCAAATGAAATCTGAGGCATGAGTGCTCTTCTCTTACGCTGAATCATCTATTCTGTACTTTTCTTTGATATTGTGTCATAGCTAGATAGCTGCATACGCAATTAAAATCTGATGCAAAAAAAGAAAAAAGAGTGATCTGTTAACCAGCCTCAGCATAATTAACCGAGTGATTCGAGTTGGGAGAGACTCTGTTAAGATTGGTATATGATTTGGGAATGTACACTTGCGCTGGAACAGCTAAGATAGTATGTGGAGAGATATCTTCATTAGTGTACGGAAGTGAAGTGACTATGATCATTGTTATATTACAGATTGGGGGAAGCTCGTCCCTTATCCCCTAGCTTGTTCGCTTGTAGACCGATCACGTTACCAGTATGCAGCTCACCAAAGTGTGCAACCAACTAAGCAGCCATGCCGTCACGACGTTAAATAATTATAATTATATAAGCAGCCATGCCCTAAGACAAGCTCTACAAGGTTCTGCCTTTGCGACCCTTTTCTACGGGGCTGAGACTTGGTACTCTAAACAGACTTCCCAAGAAATTTATCTTGCAAGTCCAATATAGGATGAACGACACGGCACGGGCAGCTCCCCTAGTCTACCGTACCACACCAATAGCAGCACTTCTACGTGAAGCTGGCTGGGGCCCAGCTCAGACGTGGCTTAGCAGAATTCACAACCGTCTAGCGGTTCGAATTGCTGCAGCTGGCCCCTATCATCCTCTTCGTAGGCGTTTGAACACTTGCCGCATGTGCTGGATCCGTCAAAGAATCTCGCCAGAACTTTCCGAGGACATCATCCCTCCACCGTGGTCGTCATCCCGTGAAGAAAAGCTCATCTAAATTGGTGCAGTAGCTAGACTCCTGGGATCAAATCCTGTTGTGCTGGCTCGGTTGAGTTGTTAGGAGACAGGGGAACGGAGGATGGGCTGCTGGATTAGGAAAGGGTGGAAAATACAGGCTGGTGCACAGACGCTGTTCATGTACTCTACAATCTCTTCACCTGCCGAGTTTAGTGAATAAATCTATCCAAAATAATATCATACTTCACATCATCCATTAGATGATATTATCAATTGTCGGGATGCACATCTAGCATCACCTTCATAGATCACCAGCGTCAGTAAGAGTTCACTTTTGATACCTACTGACACCCATTTGGCCACAGTGATACGCACTCAGTGTCCATCGTGCCATCACCCAGCGTGAGCGCGCCATCTCCGCGACTCACCATTGCACATGAGCCCGTGTAATTCCACCGACGGACAGCAGAGACATAATTGCTATATACCTCACAGCTCATAACCACAACAAATTCCTTCAAACAGTGGCAGGCTACACGACCTACTCTTGACTTGTTCGTGTTCTCAGACGGAGCTCTAATAGACGACCGAGCAGGTACGGGCTATGTCATCTACCGAGGTCTTACGCAAGAGATTGGACGAGGATCACTCCCGCTCGGAAACTCGGCAGAAGTGTATGATGCAGAAATTGCCGGGGCCACTGAAGGTCTTGCCGCAGCTCTTCGCAACCCACTGGCCTATTATGCCTCTAACGTCACTGTCTGCCTTGATAACCAGGAGGCTGCCATCCGTCTGCTCTTGGATACGCCCACAGCGTCCAGCTCGGCAAAAATACTAACCTTTCGCAAGCTCGTAATGAACTGGAAAAGGAGATCACGCGGTCAAAATACGACGCCTGGGAAAGTGGCTATCCGATGGTGCCCAGGCCACGCAGGTATTCTCGGGAACGAAGCAGCCGACGCGCTTGTCAAAGCTGCCTGTGCAGCTCCAGCTCCAAACTTAGAACTCTCCATTGCGAGGGCAAGGAGAGAAGTCAAAGCCTAATACGAGGCTTCAGTCGCACTATACTGGGCAGAAAATGCCCCTTCTAGATACAAAGAACTAGAAATTGGCCCTAATACGAAAATCACCGTTGAGCTCGCCAGTCTGGGGCGACGCGCACTAGGATATCTACTAGCTTCACCGTCCGGTCATGGCGATTTCGCGGACTACCACCGACGGTTTCAGCATGAAAACGCCATTCTAACCTGCACGTGCGGAGAAGAGAAGTCCCCTAACCACTTTTTCTATTGCCACCTCGGGCAATACCAAGCTCAGCTCCACAGGGCACAACGAACAGTCTGATTCGAACGAAATCACGATCTGATGTAAACAATCTTCTCCTTTGATTTTTTATTTTGTTTTGTAAAATCTTTTCTTGATTTAGTACCAACAGCATAGCATGAGATTCGTTGGACGGACGACCTTCATGTACACTGTAATCTTCGAGAGTAGGATGATAAAATCCTAGCTATTGTTTGCTTTGGTGGGTCTGTGAAGGCGCCAACACGTCGGGTAGTTCAATTTAGACTGGGCTAATCGGTACGTGAGGAACTCACGTGCTGTGCGCCGGCACGACGTTAAATAATTATAAAAAAAAAAATATAAAAATAAGCAGCCATGCCAGATCACACGACATTTATTCGAATCCGAACGCTACCGACGAACCCATATCACTTAGGATAGATACACAACTGGAAACTGACCGACAAGTCGGCGACAATGCCAGCTTCAAGGCGGAGGGAAAAGCTCAACCCCAGCCCAGTAGGGGCTGCCTCATCCACTCGCATTACAAAGCGTAATAAACAATCTTCTCAAACAGTCATCGTGGAACCTCGGATGCCTGTTGAACTAAATCAAGTTCCCCCCGCCCCTCTAAACATGCACATAGATTCTGAGGATGAATACATGGACCTCGAGGCAGAAGATGACGCGCTGCAGACTTTGTCTCAGCCGCCGTCAAACAGCCATATTCCGTCCGTCCCTTTACAGCGGACTACGCCCAAAGTTCCGAAGATCCTGTTAACTCAGGATCAAGGCCTTGCTTCATCCATTTTTGCGGTAGCAACCCTCCATCCTCCGAGCGGCTAAGCTGCCAGAAAAACAAGGCAAGCGCCTGCCCCAGCCGCGGCTGTACAACGCTCTGTGGCCAACTCATCATCGGCCACCACTAACGAAATAGCCACTACCCTTCTAGCCTGGCAAAATGCCGGGGCTATCCATCTCCGCTCCCTCCCACCTACAATAGCGGCAGATCTCAAGGCAATTGTCACTCGTAGTGCTGCTAGGGTCATTGCTGGCCTATCTGTATTTGATCAGACAACCACAGGCGAAAACCCTCAAACAACCAATCGAAGCGCCGGGCCGGCAACTCGTCAACACCGTCCCGATACCTCTCAGAAGCAGACGTACGCGACGGCAGCTTCCCGAAACCCCATTCCAGCGGCTCAGACTACCCCAACAAAGAAGACTCTTATTGCACCGCCACCGAAGCAGACCAAGTCTCTCCCCAAAGCTCCTAAGGTCGACTCAAGTGTTGGTACAACGGGGCTCACTTGGTTTAATGCCTTAAAAGTGCTAAAAACAAGTGATATATTCTGTCTATCTCTCTTCTGTATCCCTCCTCAAGCATTAATATCTAAAGTACAAAATGAAGCTTAGCGCCCTGATTATATCACGTGATGCGCTGACCAATACTTTTGGAAGTAAATGTTTAATACAAGCCCTTTATCCATACGCCATTCACCTGTGAACCGACATCAAGAGTTATCGTACGCCTACCGGCCGATCACCCGCTCCGAGGACGTGATACATTACTCATCCGCACAAGGCTCCGGAGACTAACTGACCGGCCAGAGCTCATCAAAGATGTGCGCATAGTACCCTCTGGAATCGCCATAGTAGCGCTCACCGCCGCCCAAGCCCCCGAACTACTTCAAGTAGCCTCGGCATTTCAGACGATTACGGGAGACGCTCCAATAGAGCGCCAGGAAAATAGGAATACGTTCATCTTAGGACCAGTCCCTAAGTTTGGCTACAACCATTTGGGGGAACGTGAAGCCCTCACCATGTCTGAAATTCGGCAGGAACTAGCCACTACGAAGATTGAACCCGAATCAATCTTCTCCATGTCGTGGACTCGCCGCTCTGAACTCTCTCCGGACCACTAAGGGACTATACGCCTAGTGATAGCTTCCGAGTCCGCTTAAAATTACCCAACAAACCTGCGACTATTTGCTCGAGCGGTGAAGCTCCCACAAGTAGACCACCAGCCCCCACTCCAGGTGTGTTCTCGTTGCCACGCGTTCCACAATGTCAATAGATGCACTCGCCGCCCTCGGTGTGGGACATGCGCCGCGGATTCTCACGTCGGATCCTGCACCAGGCCTGAAAAATGCCTTAACTGTGACGGACCTTATCCATCATCTTCTTTAGGCTGCCCCGCGCGACCCATCCGCGCCAACAGAAGCTTCGCCCGCCCTGATAAAACTAGACTCCGAGCTATCCGAAGCGAGGGCCTAAAGGCCTGGATCGCACTACATCCTCCAATCTCCCCCCAGGCCGCTGCGAGCTCCGGGAACTATCAGGTTCCTACCCAACCCACAAGAATCGCCTCCCCCTCTCCTCCACTAATTGGACAAGAGTCACGATACTCCGCCCTGATGACCATAGAGGAATCATTATGATGACTCGGGGCCGGACGCACAAATCCCAATCAATCAACGGTTTGTGCATATTCCAGGTAAATGTGGGTAAGCGGAGTCCGGCACACGACTCCGCCCTCGAAATTGCCTCTAAAAGCGGAGCAGATCTAGTACTAATTCAAGAACCCTGGATAAGTACTGATCTCTCGCGCAAATTAACTAAAAATCACCCAGAATACATTTCTTTCTCTCCCCTTCCAATCTGACCAGCCGGCCTCGCGTAATGACCTACACTCGCAAAGAGTGCGGCCCTTCACCTTTACAACCCATTTTTTTTAATCATTTAGTGTGTATGCAGCAATCTAGCTATGACACATGACCGGTGATATATACAAATGTGGGATGACTCTTTTGACGTTAGAGACACTCATACTCTGGATTTCACTCGCAAATACCACCATGAGGTATGCTTGCTTACACAAACAGACGACCCTCCTCCGTAAGTACCCACCAAAGGGAATTTCGAAACCTCTGGTTATCCAAGCATGCCTTCGTCATCCATGCATACCAGCGCCGCGAGAAAAGTGGTTGTGTTTTGCCGAATTCGAACCGGCAATCTACTGTCTCGAGTGGGATATGTGTCCAATCTATCCAGACTCTACTTGGCAGACCGGCCAAGACGATGTACCACCGCACCATCCAACCATAGCGATGTTTATAGTGTCGCCTGCACTCTCGCAACCGAAGGCTTGGCACGCACAAAGCTCAACTTGTAAAAACCCTATGCCAAAATTCAGAATTCCACGCCCGTCGAGACTGTATCCATCCTTCGCATCATCTTGTAAACTTGTCCTGAATCCTCTCACGTCCATCCCAAAGAACTGTCTCCCAGATTTGTGCGCCACGCTTTGCTTCCTCCAGCAGGTGTAAATATCGGCGTGGGCGTGTATCTGGCGACCAGCTGAGGCCAGAGAAGGTCGAAGAGAGGTGTGGTCATTCGAATGAGGATGTAATTGGTCGTGCTTGTAGACTTGATGGGGCTTAGTTGGGAGTGAAACTTGTCGGGAGCGAAAAAACGACGTGGTGGAGTAATTTGAATCATTGCCTCGTGGGCCAACTTCTTTGATATTGCGAAATTTGACTGAACTTGGCTCTGGGAGAATATTTCACTCCTAGGTTCGTAGGACACCGCGTACAGGTGTTCAGTCTTGCCCTCCTTTTCCAACCCAGTATTCACTCACGCGACCTTGTCCGGATTTGCGTCTCTCGACGCGGCAAGCGTACCATTGACTGCTGGAATATATAAAATACTCCAGTAGGCGCTGTTGGCGCTGGGGATGGCCTTCAGCTTCTTCTCAACCTTTCTGATACCCCAGACGTTTTAGCTGGTGATTTCAATATCCACCTGTTATGAATCTACTCATTGGCAGATTTTCGAAGCTGTTAAGCTGCAGAGGTCGAGTCAATATCGACGAAGACAAATTATCGAAGGTTCGAGGTTACAAAGTTACGAAGGTCGAAGGTCGAAGGTGCAAATGTCAAATGTGCGAAGGTATGAATGAAGGTTATCGAGGCTCGGATTATCAAAGTTACGAATTCACATGTTCAGATTATCATATTATCAAAGTATCAAGTTCCCAATAAGCAAATTATACAATAAACGTAAAAGCAACAAAATTGTTAGAACTAAAGAACAAATTCAAATTTCCAGCCTGAACAAATCCAAATCCTGTTGCCTTAGACCTAACCGAATTGAGAAGATAACCCCTGCATCACCACATCCAGATTAAATCTAACAAATTCATAACACCACCACTCGGCCTGGGATCCAGCAGCATATAACGAAAATTCGGAAGGCGACTTATTACTCCAATGGACAACTGCAAGGGGAATAACGTTGTTGAATTCACATTATGCCCCCACTCATGATGCTGGCGCTACTATTGATCTTTGCTTCGCACGACACAGTCTCAACGCATCTTGTACTATCCGAAACGACCTGGAAGTTGGGTCAGACCACAGAACTCTACTAACTCAACTGTCAGCCACAGGTCCTAAACAGATACCTCTGGAAAACTCAGATACTCTGCTTGCGACTCGGTCACCTTCCGTAAAATTATCTCCGACAGACTAATGGCCGCACCCCCTTCAGACCCAGAGAGAGAAGCTTCTTTCCTGGTTGATGCTCTCCAAGTTGCTCTCAACGCTACGTGTCCCAGAAAACGTACACAGGGACCGCGAAATCGATGGTGGACCAGGGACTGTACAAACGCGCACAACGCACTCTGACAAGCCAAGCGCTCGGGATCAGTGGCCATTGCTGAACACCGCGCCTTTGGCAAGGCGGTGAAAAAAGCTAATCGAGAAATGTGGCGCGAAAAAGTAGATCAGGTCTCTTGTCTCACAGAAGCGTATAGGGTTACAAGCTGGCATAAGAAAACACCCTGGTTTCATACCCCTGCAATCAATGGCCCAGACTGACTCGTCTTCACTCCCATGGCCAAGGCACAACTAGTACAGGGGGCTCTACTGAGTAGGCACATGGAGCATGAGGATATTATCATGGGAATTCCAACTGTTGCAAGAAGAAGCTTCCCCTGGCCTGCACTAACTAATCAGGAAATCTTCAGATCGTGCTGCGTAGTCTCCTCATCGTCCCCCGGACTAGACGAGATAACCGCAGAAGCGCTAAGACAAGTGTGGCCAGTTTTAGGGCCCGGAGTGACCGATTTGTTCCGTCTGTGCGACCTGCAAGGACTACACCCAAATGCC
Source organism: Blumeria graminis f. sp. triticale (assembly GCA_905067625.1). Lineage (NCBI taxonomy): Eukaryota > Fungi > Ascomycota > Leotiomycetes > Helotiales > Erysiphaceae > Blumeria > Blumeria graminis. The sequence continues at coordinate 9,300,470 of LR898477.1, forward strand.
TTTAAAAAGGCCAGCATTATTATTCTCCCGAAGGCAGGCAACCGAAACAAAGCTCTTTCCAAGTCTTACAGACCAATTGCTTTGCTGTCGTGCCTCGGGAAGGGGCTAGAACGCCTGATGGCCCGACGTCTCTCTTTCCTTGCCCTCTCACAAAATATCCTTGCAAAGAACCAGTGCAGCGCTGTTCCTCACCGGTTAGCAACGGGTCTAACTACAGCCCTCGCCTCTGACACCCAGTCCGCCTGGTTAGAGAAGAAGGATGCAGGTATAGTAACGGTAGATGTTAAAGGTGCATTTGATGGCATTCAGCGAGGACGTCTCTGCTATAATCTCCATACTCAAGGCTGGCCCCACAATCTTATCAAGTGGGTTGCATCATTCATGGAAAATCGCGAGGGCGTAGTCATATTAGACGGGACAACAACTCCACCCTTCGCCATAAAATGCGGCCTCCCACAGGGATCACCGGTCTCACCTATTTTGTTCCTCCTGGCTATTGAGGGCATGCTGCGCCTCTCGCCAGGGTGCTACAGCTATGCTGACGATGCGGCAATTTTTGCTTCCGCACCATCTCTACCTGAATGCGCAGCTCGCCTCCAAGAAAAGCTGAACAACGTACTTGCTCGGAGAAGTCTTAACGGAATTGAGCTAGATATATCAAAGACTGAGCTCCAATATTTCCACCGAAAAAAGGGGAAACCCTTTAAGCTAAGCCTCCGGGTAGACAGCGTCGAGATTAGGCCTAACGACCAAACTCGTTGGCTGAGAGTCCACTTTGATCGCCGCTTGAAATTTCGCCACCACATTAAGCAAGCTTGCAGTAGAGTAACGGCCGTCACAGCGCACATAAAAAGCCTCTGCAATACCGCTCGAGGTATCCGACCAGCTCTAGCCAGAAAGGCTTGACAAGGGGCAGCGTTTACAACCCTTTTCTACGGAGCAGAAACCTGGTTCTCAGCAAATACCTGCAAAGAAGATATTGCCCGTATTCAACGCAGGATAAACGATGCAGCCCTTGCAGCACTGCCAGTATACAAAACCATTCCAGTGGCCGCCCTTCTGCGGGAAACTGGATGGTCATCAGCTCAGGGGTGGCTCGAACGTATCCATAACCGGCTTGCAATGCGAGTTGCCTCGGCAGACCCCCAACATCCCTTGCGACTGCGCTGGAAATCTCCGAGAATGACTTGGATTCGGCGCAGAATTTCCCCAGAAATATCAGTGAACACGACTTCACCTCCCTGGACACCAAATAGAGACGAAATACTGGCAGCAATTGGAGCAGTTGGTCGTGAAGCAGGGCTCCAAGTCTTCACCCAATGGCATTCCTCAGCACCGCCCCTGGACCTCTTCGTTTTCTCAGACGGAGCTCTGATGGAAGGCTCAGCAGGGGCAGGGTACTGCATTTATCGCGGCGCAAAACATGTGATTGATCAAGGCTCTGTTCCTCTGGGTCAATCAGTAAAAGTATATGATGCAGAAGTCGTCGGGGCCATGTAAGGCCTCGCAGCTGCAATTAGAAACCCAATGGCATACTACGCCACCAATATCACTGTCTATCTCGACAACCAAGAGGCAGAGTCTTGCTTACTCCTTGGACCGCCGACCCCATCCAGCTCGACTCAGATCGCAAAAATTCGGGATCTCGCAAGATCCTGGCCTTCAAGGAACCGCGCCAGATACACTGAACCAGGAAGGGTCTCTGTACGCTGGTGCCCAGCGCATTTAGGAATCCCTGGAAATGAAAAGGCAGATGCTCTCCCAAAAGCGGCCTTGTCAAACTCGAGGGTACCAGGGGTTGTGTTTTATAGATAACTTAGAAGTGCGAGTGATATCTGACAAGATTTGCCATAGACTAAGGTATTAATTCGGGATTCTAGCTATAACTGAGGACAAGGGACAAGAGAAACTAGGTCAAGAGACAAGGTCAATGGAAGACGGAAAACAAGACGTGGCCCTCAACATCGGCTCTACCCAACCCATATATACATCATAGTAACCAGAGCAACTAAGGCTTCAAGGGGTGCGCCTGCTGCTAGTCTATTACTTCATTTGTAACCCATAGCAACCATTGTAACCCGGTAAACGCTCTAAGATGAGAGAATATTCCGATGTAGTGTAGGGAAAGAATATGAGGGTGCTGCTCTATCCTCAGTTCCTGACAGGCCTGTACTATAACCGCCCCCAACCTGGCCCCTTCCATTGCCAGAGCAAGGAGAATTGTCAATCTTCGCTACTAGGCCTCCGCGTCGGGATACTGGTCGCGAAATGCCCCTGACCGGTATAGAGCGCTCAGAATCGGGCCAAGCTCCCGCATCACCTGTTACGGGGTTTACCCTGTGTTAGTTGGCTGGGCTGACTTACTAGCCCAGCCTTGCATGTAAGTGGGATGTGGTAAATAGGCCTGTCTATTGCAACAGGTTAGACGCTTAGTAAGTGCTTATGTAAGGTGGTCATCAGCACATACCTTACATTGGCTTTGTCCCACTGAAGTGTTCTCTTCATAGAAAATATAGATTATTTTGTGACAGCCTTTGCGTGCAGCGTCCGTGAATCTCGTCCTCTTACATCACCCCAGAGCTCGCTAGTATGGATCGTCGGTCCCTCGGCCTTCTTCTCGCTGCGCGGTCTGGCCATGGTGATTTTGCAGCATACCAACGTCGTTTCGCACACAACAGCGTACCTTTAACATGCTCCTGTGGACATGATAAATCGCTGGAGCATTTCATGACCTGTCAACATGGCCTACTACAGGCGCGGCTTCGTGGAGCCAATCGCCCCCGTCCCCCAGACGCTCGCTGGATTTTAAGGTCACCAGAAGGAGCCGTCTTGTTCCGAGACTGGCTTAAGCCCACACTATTTTTTCGAAGAGTTTGAAAGGTACCATTAATGGGGTAAGCTCTGTTTGCACCTACATTTGTAGGACAGCCCTGATTACTTAGACACCAACGCTATCTAAATACGAACATCTACGTGTAGTTTAATTTCCGCTTTTAATTATATAATTTATATCAATTTAAGAAGAGTCTCACTGATCTGGCGACCATGCGGACCGGGAGCAGTGGGGTCTTTGTCGGGTTTTTGTTATTGGAATGCCGGTGCGTCGGGTAGCCCTTCATAGACTGAGCTAACCGGCATGGGGCTTTAAAGCACTGTTTGTTTGTTTGTGTCGGTTTATCACCGGTTCAAGATTATGTGCTAGCATAAAGAATGGGTAACAGAGTTATTGATCTAAAAAACGTATATCTATCTATCTCTATCATGAGTACAGAACGGAAGTAAACCCCAACGCCACACTGACACCACGTGACTAATGTCCGTATACTTCTCCCATAGGTACCCTACCAACGCCAATATTCATACAGTTTGTTTATTAATTTAGGTCCTAGGCTATACCCGTTATCCCCTAAGGGTCAAAGACCGATGTTCACAGCCAAGATCATATCCCTGATAAGCCCAACTTGATCCCACCGCTTGAGCCACTACACAAATAGTGGCTAGTTTAACATTCGCACTCGTACCAAAAAGTTCAACCTTTAAAAACCAAACTCCTAACCACAAAACTATCCAGCCCTGTAGATTTACCAATCTCTGGTTCGGAAACAAATCTTCTCGACTTGTCTTCCTTCCTGTCATATCATCTGTATGACTAATTTATATTGTTCCCGATGAGATCAGAAGACGAATTTGTAGATGGCAACCCAAAGCAGCAGGTTTCCTTCTCAAAGTTTTTGAAAAATTCGTGACACTTTGGCCCGAGAAGTTTTTGGATAAAACCACTATGTGACAATCTCCCTCTGAGTCGACGCGTGACGTGAGCGTGTAGTCGACAGTGAATAAAATGGGTAGGAGTGGTCTCCTCCCCACAGGTGCACTCCATTAGAGCGTTCGGATTGTTGAATCGGCGATGATGCGCCGCGAATTTGCCATGGCCCGTACGAGCTGCAATCAGATTTCGGAGTAGGAACCTCGAAAGTCCCAGCTCAGGTGGCTTTCTTCGTTGCATGAGCAGGTCGAGCTTGCAATACCGGAGCGGGCAAGCTTCTTTCCACCATTCGTCGAGTAACACCTGCCGCAGACGAGTCATTTGGCTATGAAGAAATGCCAGAGTGATGGATTCTGGCTGTATTTCCGGGCCAGACAGCATTCGTAGGCCAGACCTAGCGTCCGAGTCGGCTTCCAAGTTACCCTGGATTCTTGAGTGCCAAGGAACCCATTTAATTGTCACGCGAGCTGATTTGGACAACTCCCGAAATTTCCGTACTTCATCGAGGCTTGTTGTGGACTTGCCTGTCTCAAGTGCGTTTATCGCCTGCTGACTATCCATGAGGAGGTAGACTCTCTTTGTCGCGCTCTGAAGTCCCAATGCTGCTTCAAGTGCCTTCCTTGCCCCGGTGATTTCCGCATCCAGAGCCTTACCCCCATGCCTGATGCCACTTCCCGTAAGCAAAGTCTGACCGTCTCTCTTTAGAACGAAACCCCACGCAGAGCGTCCATTCCCTTCCGATGAGCCATCCGAGTAGGCACAAATTTTCGACTTCGGCACCTGGTTGATTCATTGTCTACAGATCTCCATTTGTTCTTCCTTAGACCCTGCTTTCGGTAAGTAGGATGTAGGCGGCAGTGGTTTCGCGTGCTCTGCATCTGGTAATTGTTGGTACGCCCGCTGGACTCGTGACATTATTACTTCAGGAACCGAAGTTGGTCGATTTCTCTTCTTGTGTTTCCGCGTGCCGATATTTGGGCACACAGCTATTGAAAGGCTATGCTGAGCTGGAATGACGTACCGTTAGGATGAAGGTATGGAAGGAGGTAGCTATGGCTTTAAGAGAAGTAAAGTTCGTGAGTTATACTCTTAGGACTTGGATCAATGGACGAACTTGAGGATATTCCCTAGTATTCTCAAGTGTGCAAATAATATGGAGATTGTTTGAATTTCCTATTGTATGAATTGCTTGATTTATCTACGTGACAGGACCTTCCTCTATATACATGAACAAGGGGGTTCTGCACACTAGTGGATGTTCCAACATCTGTCCTTGTCTAACCGAGAAAGGAAGGATGTGAGAGATCCTAGCGCCAATAGATACCATTAGGAATCTATTGGGAAATACTATGTCATGCCAATGAGTGATGATTTAGGTCAATCATATCCCATGGCGCATGTGCACATTATTCTAATGTGAACAGTTTATTGTAATGCAGTCACGTTACTCCCTTAATTACAACAACAGCCGCACGGATCCTCAGCGGATGGCGGTCATCTAGGGTTTTGAGCCTGACTGACAGTCGAAGTCGATTACCCTCCAGTATGATTTTCCCTGGTGGGATTCCTCCTTCTCTGGGTAGTACAACGTTTGCTGTCGTCCTCATTACCGGGAGTGCAGCTCGAAGTCCCATCAAGACAGCCTTGTCGATCATGCCACTTAGATGTGCTGTTGGTGGGGTTGTCATGCTTTTTCTCGTCGGGCGTTTGAGACCAGGCCACCAGATTTCCGCACCGAATGTTGCAATAGGAACAACACACATGTTGACTGCTCGGATAAGCGCTCCTGGAGCGGCTCCTCGGAGAGCAGTGTTGAAGCGGCGTAGGTTCTGTGCAACTTTCAAGGCTTTACTGCACAATATTGTTACGTGGTGCTTAAAGTTCAGACGGAAATCTAGGTAGGTACCCAACCAGCGAACATATTCAGTCGGCTTGATAAGGGATCCATTGACATAGATTCCTTTCGCAGGCTCGCGGCACCGTGCGGGAAATTGAATTACTTCAGACTTACTTGTGTCGAAATCAACCACATTTTTTCCCGCCCAATCCAGTAGATCATCGACTTCACTCTGGGCTGCAGCGGCGGATTCCGTTATGGTGCGGCCAAATCCGATGATTCCGAAGTCATCGGCGTAGCTGAACCTCATACCTGGCTTTCCGCTTCGCATTGGCTCTACCATGTAAAGAAGGAAAAGGAGTGGGGATATCGGTGAGCCCTGGGGGACTCCACAGCTTAGCTGTCGTTGAGCGGTCACTCCTTCCGAGTGTCGAACTTGGACCATTCGATGCGCTAGAAACGAGGTCGTCCACTTGAGGATCGAGTCTGGCCAACCTTGCTCCTGCATCCTTATCACCAGATGGTTATGGAGAACTGCGTCGAAGGCACCTTGAACGTCCAGGGTGACAAATATAGCCGTCCATTTTTGAGAGCTTGCCTCTTCAATGTCATGTACCACACAGGAGACGAGGTGGATTGCTGAGCGTTTTGGGAGCGCGCCAAATTGCTGTTGTCCCGTTACATCAAAGATCACAGCGAGATGCGCCATCCGCTTAGCCAAGAGCCTTTCTAGACCTTTACCTAGGCAAGAAAGAAAGGCGATAGGCCTCCAACCTTTGACTGTCGTTGGGTCTCGATAAGGTTTCGGGACAAGAACGACCTCAGCCAGCTTGAAGGAAGATGGATGATTGCCGATCCTCACGCAGGCCCGGAAGAGTTGAGCGACGTACGGTCCGATTGTGTTCCAGCAAGCCGCTAGCAGCTCAATTGAGATTCCGTCTGCTCCAGGGGCTGTGTTACCACAGCCGATTGTGCAGTGTCTAACTTCTTCCTCGGAGATATCTTCATTCCACGGGATTCGGTTGCTGCTTGTCGCTGTGCATCGTGGCAAGTCGTCTGACGCCTGATGTCGGGCAAGAAGCTCATCGCGAAGTTATCGACATTGAAGTTGTTGTCGACAGTTCCCGGGCTCATAACTTATCGACATTAAAATTTGTTGTCGATATTGTATATGTATGTCTGTTATCACAGACATAGGAAATAATTCATGAGATTGCTTAATGAGTGGCTAGATTTGATTCCGATATAATATTGTAGAAGACTTGTCCCAACTATCAGAGGGCTACAACGTCTTTATCTAGCTACAGGTAAATTCCCATATTCCAAACACGCTAGCCATACGGGACGTAGCATATAAAACTTGATTCGTATCATCATGTTGGAGTTGAGGTTTACCGTGCATATGCTACTCGAGTCGCATGTCTGACTACTATGCAACACGCTTAGGTATTGTAAGGATTCTTGAGAAATGCCTCAGGCAGGATTTATGGGTCCCTTGTTTAATCCCACTAGTCTTTATTGCTTACCGAGGGCACCTATGTAGTTTCCATTTCCGAGACTGAGATCTTCACGCTTTGTTTTCTGTCTTTAGGAATAGTTATATTATTCTAATCACGTCTCACTCTCGTCCTCTGCCAACTATAGTGACCTACCGTCACCTCCGGCCCCTTTATCTAGAACGACTCCCCGCTTTCCCAATTACCACTTCTCTAGAAAGCCCTCCGCGTTCCCACGAGGCGTCCTTCCTCAGTACATCGTACGCTACGCCCTCTCCGACGTCTCGAGTCTTGCGCCTAGTGAACCTGCGCCTGACAGGTATCAATCTAACAACCCACACCAAAACCGAAACTACTCACAACCCTGATGATGACCCCATGAATAATTGGAACAGTAGCCTGCAACATAGCACAATTAGGCTAGACATCGTTGACCAGGACCTAATCCGAACACGAAGTACCGTGGCCCGCTCTAATGGGTCCGAGATGAGGATTCCATTATGATTAAGTGGTGGTGGAATGCTAGCCTGTCGTGGACTGGCCTTTCTCAGCATCTTGAACACATCGCTCGGCGACTTCATCGCTTCGACCTGTTGCGTCTGGTATTCTTTTTTCGCAGCTCGGAGAACTGATCGAAGCTTTTTCGCGCAGACACCCCGCTGGGGAGAGGTTAAGGCTGCTTGATATTCGGCGCGTGCTACCCTGCATGCCGGCGGCCACCAAGGTGCTGATTTTCCGCTGCTTGCTCTGGCTCGGGTTCCTGTCGCATTAATAGCGGCATTAATTTGGAAACAGAGTTCATGTGCGTATTCTTCAACTTTTTCGACAGTGTCTAGGGCTGGAAGCGGCTTGATCCATCTGGCAGTGAAGTCAGCAAATTTGGGAAGATTTTTCTTCGTCACTCGGAGCTTGGGGATCCCAGCCTTCATTCTTGCAGCACGAATCGGAATTTGTCCCCGGATAGGAAGATGATCGCTGGTTACGCATTCACTTCGATCCACCCATGCTCGCGCGCCATCGATGTTAGTCCAGGCTAGATCCAAGGTGTTACCAGCTTTGTGTGTGGGCTCCCCAATGATGAGACAGGATAGATGGTGTTGTTGCGCCCATCTATCGATTTCCTCTCCTTGTCCGTGGATTCGAGTGGTGCTCGGTTGCCAGGCCCAGTAAACTGAGTTGAAGTCCCCCGCCGCAACAGAATTTGGCGGTGGATCCCAGTTGATGAGGAGCTGCACAGCCTGTAGGTCGTTGGGCGCTTTGTAGACGTTGAGAAACGTGATTCCATTGACCACGACCCAGCAATAGTCCGATGTAGGCGTGGCACAGGGAAAGACCTGTGTTGCAATTATTTCGCCGCTGTATTTCCGAGTGTAATTCACTGCTCTCGGCCTAGACTGATCCTCACCATGAGGAATATGGCAATCATATCCCGGATGAATCTTTGTTGACTTGCTCTGTTTTTTCCACAGAGGTTCCTGTACAAGCAATACATCGACTCCCAGCTCAAAAGCTCGGGCGAGCGCGATGTCCTGTGTCGGGCCTCCCCTTCCTACATTTATCGACATGAAATTTAAGGTAGGAGGGGGACGAAAAGTGGCCCGTATGGCGCCCTTTATAAGCTTTCTTCACGATTCATGTCCTCTGTAACCTTGGTTATAGAAGGCGATGAATCGGTCATCAGCACTTCGAAGCAGTTGCTGGACTTGAAGCTCGTCTGAGCTATTTTTGCCTTTTCAGAGGCTGCTGAAACTGCGGCTTCAGCGCGTCTGACAGCTGATTTTGCTCGTACAACTGCAGCTAATTCCCGTTGACTCGCCTGCCTGATTGCCTCGAGGTTCTCTTTGGATGCTGGTCCAGACTTTATAGGACGAGCTAGACAGTTGCGACACTTTGTATGTGCCTTACATTCTATGGAGGAGTGCATTTTTGACGTGCAGTTCCAGCAGGCTGGGGCACGTGAGCAACCTCGAGTGCCGTGGAATTACAGGAATCGTTTGCACTGGCTTATTTCCTGTTTAGGCTAGTGGCGAACTGCAATTCCAGAATCGTCAAAAAGTCGGATGCCCGGCCGAGGGGCAGACGCTCTCCCGAAGTGAGCTATCCAAGTTTGGTAGGGAGCTCCTACTCGCCCCTTTCCTAGTGGACGGACGCGTACCGGAACCGCTTTGGTGGTTCGAGTGATTTCTTCTGCCACCATCTCCTCAGTGACTATGACCTTGCCCATAACTGTGTTTAGGGCTACTGGAACCGTTGCGATTCGAAGGGCAGCCAGATCCGAGGCTGTCTCCAATTTAGCTTCAACCCTGCTGAATGATTCAGCAGCGTTTATGAGAAGCTGGCGTGCTTCTTTGTTTTTGGCTTTCATTGCGAAGCCGGTAGGAACACGATACACATGTTCAATATTAGAGGATGAAACCTCCACCAATTTGGTCACGGCATCTCTCACGCCAGCTGGCGAAAGAGCGCGCCATGCATGCTCCTCTCTGAGTCGAAGAAACAGACGAACATCTCTTGACTTTGCAGTCATAGGCCTAGCTTTTGTCTTGACCTGTACTGCTGGGTTTGGGGCGACTCGAACAGTCTTCGCTGGAGCGATTGACATTTGGGGAGAGCTCCGGGCGACTGTTGCCCAGGTCGTTTTGGCCTGGGTCACTTGGCGTTATGGCTCCTGACTGTTCATCGGAGTTCTTTTTTTGGCCTTGGTTGTAGGACAACTTATATTTTCCTGGCAGCTTGGGCGCTGTGGAAGGATTGGGGGGGCCGCACTAGGTCCCGACTTCATGAATTGAGCAATAGCTGCTCGGAGATATATTTTCATCGAGTCGATGAACGGATCGCTCGACTCTTCTGAGTATAAAGAGACCGTGGTCTCGATAGCATTGATCGCAGCAGTGCAGATCATTATATTTTTTGCTGCTTGAGCTGCCCTGCGCTCTTCCGCTTCAATCATGGCTTGTAGTTCCGGGGGGCAGCCATTGATTTTTTGTTTCCTGCTTTCGCTGCAGGAAAGTTGTTGATTTTCAGTCGCCACTGATGAGGGTTTGCTGGTGATCGGAGCAGGTGTGGCTTGATTAGCCTTATTCACCTCTGGGATTGCTGCCTTCTTGACAGCAGGAGCAGCAATCTTCTCTGATGTTGTAATGACAGAGGTCACAGGGACCACATCATCAATTTTCTGGGCGACATTCCATCTGGACTTGTCGAGACCCTCTATTATGTATTGGTCGATGACCATATCGCCCATTTCCACGTCTGGGTTTGTTGAGTTTGAGTCTTCCTGGAAGATTCTCAATCTTTCGGTCATCTCTGACTCCATCTTGTCTTGATCTATCGTATCGATCGATAGATTTCTTGCATCTAGGCGCTGTTGCAGCCTGATTTTAATTTTCGCCATGGCTTTGTGCTGGCGCGCGGGGCGAGTGATTTTCGGAGGATCCGTCGCCATTTCGGAGACTCACGGTCTTGCGACTATGATAGAGATGAAATTAGCTTATGAAACTGTGAATTTTTCATAGATTTCAAAAAATTGGTTGTTTGTTTGTTTATTTTGTCCTAAGCTAAAGCTATTTTTCCACATTGGGTCAAGGACAGGTGGAGCCGGTAAGGGTCATTGTATACAGGCCCAACTGTTCGGATTAGGTCCTGGTCAACAATGTCTAGCCTAATTGTGCTATGTTGCAGGCTACTGTTCCAATTATTCATGGGGTCATCATCAGGGTTGTGAGTAGTTTCGGTTTTGGTGTGGGTTGTTAGATTGATACCTAAGCGTGTCGCATAGTAGTCAGACATGCGACTCGAGTAGCATATGCAAGGTAAACCTCAACTCCAACATGATGATACGAATCAAGTTTTATATGCTACGTCCCGTATGGCTAGCGTGGTTGGAATATGGGAATTTACCTGTAGCTAGATAAAGACGTTGTAGCCCTCTGATAGTTGGGACAAGTCTTCTACAATATTATATCGGAATCAAATCTAGCCACTCATTAAGCAATCTCATGAATTATTTCCTATGTCTGTGATAACAGACATACATATACAATATCGACAAAAAGTTCAATGTCGATAACCAACTCATTCCAACCGCGTTAACTTCCACATAAATGGTGGTGTTAACAGCAAAACAAAATTCAAAAACTTAAATCAAAAACTAAAATCAAAAACAAAAATCAAATTTAGAAGAAATCCCTGTAGGTCCGGATCCCGCGCTTCTCGCCCGTTCCCTTTCCTGTCACATCTTCCAAGTGACACTTTCTAACCTTCGCTGAGAGCAGAAGATGAGCTCGCAGGCATCCTTTTCCCATCTGGTGTCCTACTGTTAGTATGTTGAAGCCTCGACGACTTCACTGAGGCTGGCCGCAACCTTAAACCTCCTCTTCGGATGCCAGAATCCCAAAACTCGATCCGTCTCACATATAGACGTCATTCTTCGCGCCGTGAATCGCCTGAATGGCTATTTCGGCTGCAGCTCTGATGTATAAGGAAATGGTTAAACTGTCCTTTGCAGCCATTAATGGTGACATAAATTAAGATGATGATTGTGATTGAGGTAGATTTCTATATTGTTTATTATACATGATATGCTCAGGTTCATATACCTCGAGCCAAGCAACCAGATTATGTTCCTCTAGATCTAGATTCATCAGAATAATTACTTACTCAGTAAAATTTTCCTAGTCTCAGTTATTTGTTTAGAATATTGACTAGGTTTCGAGTAACTAGTCAATGATGTTTCTCCAATCACTGAGACATAGTCATGGTTAATACAACAGGTACAAACAATGAATCGTGCCTGTACATGACGTTGTTTCACGGATCCGTAATTAGAATTTTAATACTAATTTTAATTCGTGATAAGATGAAGGGGTAGTTAATTAAAGACATCAATTTAATAATAGCTTCCCCTATACAATTAGTCGTGTAAAAAGTCATGTAAGGATATGCAAGAGAGTCATGAAGAGAAGGACAAGAACACAGCCATTAATGCGAAGATATTGGCAAGAATTGATTACGATTAATTTCGGTTGGCAAAGGCTTCTACTCTTGTATATAATAGTTCGGCGTGAGAGAGATTTACTCCTCACGCAACGTCTTCTTTATTTACCCTTTACAATACATTTGTTCACCCATCTCTTCTTCGGGAAGACCATATATCCATTACCCAGTTCTTCATCAGAAAGACCCACGTGTAACATCTACTGCAAGTAGTTGCGCATTCATCTCTTCCTAGAGAAGACCTGTCATCCCTTTGACCCATTTATAATCTTCACCTACCACCTAGATCTTCACTAGGCTATACAACGCACCCCGTGGAACACCGTCAAACCCTCATCCCTGAGACGTTGTGATATAGTCATGATCGTCTGAACAATATTAACTCATGAATGAATCATGTCTCTGCATGACATGATGCGAGTAAAATCTGCGTGATTTTTCTGCTCGATCTTGCGAATCATCGCAAGCTACTCTTTTTTCACCGGGCCGAACTTGCTGGGCCTGGCTTTGCAGTACCGCGAGTCCGATCGATGAGGTCCCCCACGGTTTCGACACCGTGTGGGGGCTTTGCACTCCGTTTCAGAATGTATTTTTGATCCGCAGTTCCAGCAAGCCGGAGCGGGGGAGCATCCGCGTGAGGCATGGAAGCCAAGACATCGATTACACTGAACTATTTTTCGGCGAGGTTGGAAGAGCTTTGCAGCTCCGGAGTCATCGAAGAGGCGAAATCCAGGTTGGGGCGTGGATTCGCGAGGGAAGAGCGCTTGCCAGTTCTGGTATGACGCCCCGGATTTGCTCGTCCCATGAGGACGAACAAGAAAAGTAGCTGATTTGGTCACTCGCGTGACTTCGTCGGCGACCATCTTTTCCGTGATGAAAACGGAACCTGTGAGTGTATTAATTATCAGCGGGACGGTGGCAATTGTTAGGGCAACCATATTTGACGCTGGTTCCAGTTTAATTCCCGATTCTCTCCGTTCTACGGAGGAATCAAGGAGCTCTTTTCGAACGAGTTCATCCTTTGCTGTTAGCGCTAAGCCTGTTTTGACCCGCTGAACCAACGTGATGTTGTTAGCCGCGGTACCGAGTGCCTCTGAGACAGCTGATCTTACGCCAGCTGATGCGAGGAGTCGGTGGGGATGGTCGTAATCGAGGCGTAGAAACAGTCGCGTATCGACCGCTGTCCCGGTATTGGCACCCTTTGCTTTTGAAGCGGGCGGGGCTGCCTTTCTTGTTGATGGCTCAGTGCTGTGGCCAAGGCCTGCTCGGGCTACATTCGCCCAAGTTGTCTTTTGGGCCGGAGCCTGGGTTGTCGTAGGGTTGGGTACCCTAATTTCATGAGCCCCGGCGGAGGAGGGTTGCTGGGGCGCACAGGGAGAGCTGGTGGAGTGCTCCCTGGGCCTGATTGTATGAGCTGGCCAATGGCCGCTCGAAGGTAGACTTTGATACCGTCTACAAACTCTTTTTCGTCGCCACTCGAGAGAGGCGAAAGTGCTGCTTCAACACTGCTTATTGCGGTGGAACAGATTGATAGACGTGCTTTTATTTGCGTCGTGCGACGCTTCTCGGCTTCCATCACTGATTGCAGCTCCGGGCGATATTCCGGTGCTGTTGTCAAAGCTGTGCCTTTTGGAGTTGGCACAGTGAATTTTCTTGCAGAAGTTTCTGCTTGTTCTGTCGTCTTCTCTCGGACGACTTCCTTTCCTTTCCTAGAAGTGCTTGCCTACGAGGCATGCTCGCTGGGAATGTTGGTCTTGGGACCAATTTTCTCTGACCTGATGGGCTCAGAATCAGTCATCTCTTTATCGGGAAGGTTGGGAGACTTCCCTTCGATGAAGGCCTCACTCGCAAACATGCTTGAAAGTTTTTGAGCGAGGCCAGATGTTTTTGCGGGAGCCCTCGGGCGGACTATCGCGTTATCCAACATTGCGTTGGGGAGCTTTTTTCGAACAGGTGGCATGGTGAAAATGCCAGTGACTCGATCACAATTTTTGATAGAATGCGACGAGCGCGAGAGGGAGAGAGAGGGGGAAAGGGTGAAGATTCGAAAATTCGAATTTCAAAATGTTGGCTATTTTTGTTTTTGTTTTGTTTATTTTTTCCTAAGCTAAATCTATGCTTTCCACATTGGGTCAAGGACAGGCGGAGCCGGCAGGGCTCCCTGTAATCTTTCCTACAGCCTAACTCGTTCCAACCTCGTGAATTGCTACCAAAAGTGCAGCTGATTAAACAGAAACGAAAAATCAAGAAAATCAAAACAACTCCGAAATAACAGAAGATTCCTCCATATTGGACCCAGTTAATGTGCTCCTCACACGTTCCCTCGTCCGTCACACCTTCCAAATGACAAATTTACTCCTTCTATGCTGAGAGCGAAAAATGAGTTATCAGGCACCTTTGATCCAGCCGGTATCCTGCTAATTGTTAGTGGATGCCCCAGAAGGGGACATCGTCGAGGTTGCTGTGTCCTCAAACTTCTTCTTCAGGTCCCAGAGCTCCGAAACCTGTTGCCTCGGCCATCGAGACATCCTTCGCCGCGGCGATGATCGCCTCTTCGGCCTTTTTTGCTGCAGCCCTGGCTCGTGCCGCCTCCGCGAACTTCCCTTGCTTGAGGTGGCGTATCCATGCGAGCTGCTCTTTTGTCACCGGCCCAGACTTTCTAGGTCTGACTTGGTAGTCCCGAGAATCCGATCGGTGAGGTCCCCCGTAGTTACGACATCGTGTGAGGGCCTTGCACTCGGCTTCCGAGTGTATGTTGGAGCCGCAGTTCCAGCAGGCTGGAGCGCGGGAGCAACCACGAGTGGCGTGGAAGCCTAAACAGCGTTTACACTGTTCAATTTGGCGACGAGGCTTGTGAATGGTTGCCATACCAGACTCGTCGAAGAGGCGGAAGCCCGCACGAGGGGCGTTGTCCCGCGTGAAAAGGGCATGCCAGTTTTGATTCGGTGCCCCAAGTCGACATGTCCCATGAGGTCGGACATGGATTGGAATCGCGCCGGTCGTACCGAGAATCTTGGCAGAGACCCAGCTAGCATCGACCGCTCTGGTGCCGCACACTGTAACTATACTTACAGGAACGTTCGGTATCTGTAAGGCAACAAGATCCGAAGATGCCTCGAGTTTGACGTTTTGACTCGCCAGCTTCGAAGAGCCATCTAAAGTCTCTTGTCGCCTTTTTTCGTTCTTTGCTAGCATAGCAAAGCCCGTTATCACTCGGTGGAGTGAGGCTATTTCTTGGTTAAAGTAGCTGAATGTATACTCTAACTTAGATCTCACGCTGCTTGTGGACAGTTTTCGCCACGGGTGGTCCTTTTCAAGGCGAAGGAACAGTCGCTTATCGACTTTCGCCTTGGGGTTTTCTTTTTGTTGGGCTTTTGCCGCAGGTTGTGGCACAGCCTTTGGAGTTGGGACTGCTTTCTGTCGCAGTCCGTTTCTGGCCACCGTGGCCCAGGTGCTTTTGACGGGCAGAACTGGGACGGTGGGAGTTGTGTTACTCCTAGCGTTGGGAGCCCTTGGGATCGGGTTCACCGGGCGAGGAGGGAGGCCGGGCCTGTGGCCATGTATTGCGCAATGGCGGCGCGTAGGTAGACTGTCATGGAGTCTACCAATTGTCTATTTGACCCGTTGGTCAAATGGAGGAGGGTGGCTTCGATGCCAGAGATGACGGCGGAGCAGAGGGCCAGATTTGCCGCTGTTTCGGCGGCGCGTCGTTGTTCGGCCTCGACGATTGGTCGAAGCTCAGGAGGGCATTCTGCTTTCGTGGCAGCTTTTGGCTGCGACGTTGATGTTGACGCTGCTAAGGGTGCAGCGTTTTCCGACGGTTTTGACACGGTCGGAGGTGGTTTGGATGATTCTCCAATCCCGTGGGGGACGGAGGGTGGTTGAGGAATTTCCTCCACAATTTCGACTGACCCGATCATGTCAGTATCGGGTTCAGTGACGGCGGGGAGGGCTTTTTCCTTACCTTTGATTGAGCCCTTGCTCGTCTCCGCGCATTTTGGAGACTGGGCAAGGCCAGGTAATTGCTCGAGAGCCCTCGGGTGGACTCTCGTGTTGTCCAACTTGGCGTTGGGACGCTTTTTTCGAACAGGTGGCATGGTGAAAATGCCAGTGACTCGATCACAATTTTTTGATAGAATGCGACGAGCGCGTGAGGGAGGGAGACGGTAAAAAGGTGAAGATTCGAAAATTCGAATTTCAAAAAATTGTGTGTGTTGTGAGCTAGCACGACGTTAATATAAATAAATAAAGGGGGACTATTCTCAACACCTGTCAGTGGTGTCCCCTACGAACCTCCAGCTCTCACTGTAGAGTCTGCAGAGCCGAGATTGAGTAACAAAGTCCTCACTTCGACGAGGATTCCCAATCGCTTTCGCGGTCTGTATCGTCTTCATCTCTCAACACATTCCCCTATCACCATTATCATCAAGCTAACCACGATCAGATCAGATGGTAGGGTCGGAGCTCTACTCATCACCAAACTTTGATCACGGAGGAAAAGCCATCCAATGAGTTTCCGGAGCGTACCCAGCACCTGATACGGAGATGGTGGATTGGATCAAGTCGGCCTCGACTGTTACAAAGAAGGGAGATATGGATGAATATGCGCACCTCATGTGGTCCTGGTGTCTAGGCCTCGCCTGGCTGGGCCTGCAGGTTTTTTGAGACTTTTTCCCGCGCACGCAGTTTCCATTGCTACCATTTTTATCTTTTTTGGGTAGAAGGTTCCGTGGAAAAGGTGGCTGAATTCCACGGGTAAATACTGAGCTGAATGGCTATTCATCAAGGGGAATATATCAATGATTTTTCAAGTAACAAAAGAGGATAGGAGCGGAGGGCAAGACTGAACACCTGTGCGCGGTGTCCTCTACGAACCTGGGAGTGAAATATTCTCCCAGAGCCAAGTTCAGCCAAACTTCGCAATACCGAACAAGTTGGCCGACGAGGCAATGATTCAAATTACTCCACCATGTCAATCTTTCACTCCCAACGAAATCGATTCCTACCTAAACCTCATCAAGTTCACAAGTACGACCTAGTACATCCTAATCCCAATGACCACACCTCTTATCGACTTTCTCTGGCCTTAGCTGGTCGCCAGATACACGCCCACGCCGATATTTACACCCGACGGAGGAAGCAAAGCGTGGCGCACAAATCTGGAAGACAATTCCTTGGGATGGATGTGAGAGGGATCAGGACAAGTTAATAAGATGATGCAGAGGATTGGATACAGTCTCGATGTGCGTGGAATTTTGAATTTTGGAAAGGAGTTTTTACAAATTGAGCTTTGTGCGTGCCAAGTCTTCGGCTGCGAGAGTGCAGGCGACACTATAAAAACTGCCATGGTTGGATGGTGCGGTGGTACATCGTCTTGGCCGGTCTGCCAAGTAGAGTCTGGATAGCTTGGACACATATCCCACTTGAGACAGCAGATCGCTGGTTCGAATCCGGCAAAACACAACCACTTTTCTCGCGGCGCTGGTATGCATAGATGACGAAGGCATGCTTGGATAACTAAAGGTTTTTAAATTCCCTTTGGTGGGTACTAACGGAGGAGGGTCGACTGTTTGTGTAAGCAAACATACCTCATAGTGGTATTTGCAAATGAAATCCAGAGTATGAGTGTCTCTAATGTCAAAAGAGTCATCCAATATGTATACATAGCACCGGTCATGTGTCATAGCTAGATAGCTGAATACACATTAAATGATTCAAAAAAAAAAAAAAAAAAAAAAAGAGGATAGGAGCACTGTACAAGGTGTGGCCTGGGTCAGAGAGGAGCCCAATGTGCTGGATAGTCATAGACTCAAGTAGTACAATAAAACACACACACACACATTAAAATAAAACCATGTACTTAGATTGTAGTGTGTCCCGAGGGATCATAGACCCGTATCACGTCTATTGGGTGTAGGGCGTAAGCCTGATACGAAATGAATTTAAATCAAATCTGTAAGAACTCACCGCAAAATTATGCGAAAGTCACGAGATCGTATGTAACTGAGCTAGATCGAGAAGGCAATTGATCATCAAAAGAACTTACTCCTTCATTCTTTTATACTACTACGAGAGTGTTGGAAATTGAGACACGGAGTGTTGTGGACGTACGGGCCCTCCATTTCGTCTAGGTTCCCGACACGATCTTATGTGTATTTAAGAGGTTGGAGTAGGTAGTATAGTAGCGCTTCAGGCTACCTATTGGATATATGAGCGGCTGTATGGCGTGGGCACAAGGAGGTTATTGGGGGTTTTGTATGCCTAGATGGCGCCACACTCGTTTGTGCTGTGGCTTAGGCTCTGTGTCGCTTACACTCGTACTTTCTTTTTAAATCATTTGATGTGTAATCAGCTATCTAGATATAACACATGACCGGTGCTATGTATACATGTTGGATGACTCTTTTGACGTTAGAGACACTCATACTCTGGATTTCATTTGCAAATACCACTATGAGGTATGTTCGCTTACACAAACAGTCAACCCTCATCCGTAAGTACCCACCAAAGGGAAATTCAAAACCTTTGGCTATCCAAGCATGCCTTCGTCATCCATGCATACCAGCGCCGCGAGAAAAGTGGTTGTGTTTTGTCGAATTCGAACCGGCGATCTACTGTCTCAAGTGGGATATGTGTCCAATCTATCCAGACTCTACTTGGCAGACCGGCCAAGACGATGTACCGTCGCACCATCCGACCATGGCGGAGTTTATAGTGTCGCCTTCACTCTCGCAACCGATGCCTTGGCACGCACAAAGCTCAATTTGTAAAAACTCCTTTCCAAAATTCAAAATTCCACGCACATCGAGACTGTATCCAATCCTCTGCATCATCTTATTAACTTGTCCTGATCCCTCTCACATCCATCCCAAGGAATTGTCTTCCAGATTTGTGCGCCACGCTTTGCTTCCTCCGTCAGGTATAAATATCGGCGTGGGCGTGTATTTGGTGACCGGCTGAGGCCAGAGAAAGTCGACGAGGGGTGTGGTGATTGGAATGAGGATGTACTAGGTCGTACTTGTAGACTTGATGAGGCTTAGGTAGGATTCGATCTTTTTGGGAGTGAAAGATTGACGTGGTGGAGTACTTTGAATCATTGCCTCGTGGGCCAACATGTTCGGTATTGCGAAATTTGACTGAACTTGGCTCAGGGAGAATATTTCACTCCCAGGTTCGTAGAGGACATCGCGTACAGGTGTTCGGTCTTGCCATCCTACACTTTACTTGTAGCGCACATCTCCCACACTTTTAGCTTTAATCCGAACATGAAACTCTTTTAGTCAACTTCTACTTTCGTTGCATGAGTATTGCGCCCATTTCATTTTACGAAACTGTAGCTGAGAGTCTGGTTTTAATACCCATCTCTATGATCCCTTGTCACTTCCAACAAGTACTTGAGGCTATTCTAGAATCTTCTTCAATGCCCTTATGAGCGCAATTAGTAAGTTCCATATCCCTGTTGTTGATCTGCATCTTGCCTATGAACTGTACCCCAGCATAGTAGACTTTCGCCTGCTTACAAAATCAATTCTAATCAGATCGGCGCAAGCTTAGCCTGTAATTTACTCAAAAGTATGCCTAACCTTCTTTGTCATAGTTCCATAAAGGTCATGCACTGAAATAGTCTACGAAAGTATTTCCGTCCGTTGCCCTGCCAACTTAGGCATTACATATTGATTAGCAAGCAAGCGTTGATTCCGTGTGAGCTTGCTCGGTACTTCGTTCTAAGAGATCCTAACTAGATGCTCCACAGAACTCCTCAATCGATGGACTCTCGGCCTAAAACACAGTCAGCTCTCTTTCAAGTTTACTTGCGTTTAAGACCTCCGCTCTCGCCTACATCCCCAGGTTATACGGAAAGGTTTTTGACAGTACAAGAACCTGAAGGTGATGGACTGTCTACTCAGATTACCCTTAACCCACCAAATGATAATCGTCGTCGAGCAGTCGAGAAATTCGTTTTTACTGATATTTTCGACGAGGACTCGAGCCAGCTCGATATTTTTCACGGGACGCAGCTTATATCGCTAGTCGAAGGTACCTTAGGTGCAGACGGTGGCGATGGCCGTGATGGACTTTTAGCAACGCTAGGTGTATCAGGTAGTGGAAAGGTCAATAGATCATCCTTCACGCAAGTTGTGTCTCTAACTAATCTGAGGGAAAAATTTAGTCGCATACCATTCTCGGCTCTCGTTCCCAACGCGGTCTTACCCAGCTGGCCCTCGATGTGCTATTTCGTGCAATCGCAGAGAACAACCTGGCAACTGAGAAAGACAATTCGATTCTCACAACTATTAGTGCCTCTGATGCAAGTGAGGCACAGGTTTTGCCGGCACAAACTTTCTTGGATGCCATCTTCAATGACTCCAGCAACGCGTCTCGTGCCGGCTCAAGAGCTCAAACGCCAGTTATTGTTCGTAATTTATTCAATTTTCTAATGTGCTTATCCCTTTTTCTTTTTCTTGGCTCAATTATCTATACTTTGTAGACGATAATGAGAGCCCAAAAATCAAAGAATGAATCCCTCAACCAGCAATATATAGAAGTTTGAGATTACCAATCTCTGTTATGACTTACCTCAAAAATTCACCTCAGTCACAAATGATCTTACAGAATGCTAAGCCTTCAGCTAGGGCGACTCAAACTTCATTTTCACTCCACGGAAACCGTATCCACCTCAGTGTACGCCTCAGCTACCCGATATCTCCCATATTACCGCAGCTTGTGATAAGAACGCCGAATATGCAATCCTGATCTCCATGTATGAAGTGTACAACGACCGAATATTTGATCTGCTGACCCCGGCATCGCAAGGCAAATTTACCAAGGAATATCGCCGGCGCCCGCTGCTCTATAAGCACACCGAGCTTTCACCAGACCGAAAAGTCGTAGCCGGACTCCGAAAGGTACTTTGTGGAACTATGAAAGAGGCGCTCATGGTACTAGAAGCAGGGATGTACGAGCGAAGAGTTGCAGGAACCGGATCTAATAGCGTCTCTTCTCGATCCCACGGGTTTTTTTCCGTTGAGGTCAAGAAGCGGATGCGAAATCGATTGTCAGGAATGTGGCAAGGTAGCTCACTAACTATCGTCGACTTGGCAGGTAGTGAGCGGGCCCGAGAAGCGAAAACACAGGGAGCCACCCTCGCTGAGGCTGGAAAAATCAACGAGAGTCTAATGTACCTTGGGCAATGTCTGCAGATGCAGTCATATCTCGGAAATGGCACTAGAGTACGAAATTTAACTCACACATTCCAAAAAGCTGCTAACTAGAAACACAGCCTAACCTTGTTCCTTTTCGGCAGTGTAAATTAACAGAGCTTCTCTTCTCCAATAGCTTTCCAACGACCAATACGCAACCTATGCCTTCCCCTCAGCGCAACCCACAGAAGGCTATCATGATTGTAACGGCCGATCCTCTTGGCGATTTCAACGCTACATCGCAAATCCTACGCTACTCTGCCCTCGCACGTGAAATAACTGTGCCACGTATTCCTTCTGTAACGTCAACCATTCAAGTACAGACCAGTACCCCTCACCATAGCGGCTCCATGCGTGGATGGGGCAAAGTTAACCCTGGCGAAGGTGATCGAGAAACAATGGAGATAGCTGCCCTTGAAATTGCCCGAATGAGTGAGGAAATTGACGGCCTTCGTGCTGAGCTTCGTTCAGAAACTGAGCGGCGCCTCAAATCAGAAACACGGTTAGAGACACTATCCAGCCGAATCACCGAAATTGAAGCTGGGGTTCGCGAGGAGTGCTTCCAAGAGATGGAGCATAGAATGGAGACCGAAATCCAACGCTGGAAGGCAACCTGGGCTCTAGAGGCTGATTTAAAAGACGAGCACCTAGATCGCAAGCTGGAAATCTTCGCACGAACATTCCCAACAACACTCAACATTTTGGAAGATGAGAATAAAGAAAATAACTATAGTTGTCCCAAAACAGATCTTGAAGAGGAGAATGCGCGCTTAAGAAAAGACATCGAATCACTAAAAAGAGATCTTATCGTACGAAGTCCCAGTAAGCTGCCGCGTCTACCCCGGAAGGAGAAAAATACGTTTCCTCTCACCCTTGGTGGGAGTAACTCGATGAGTCCTGGCGCAAGAAGAACTCCTAAGGTGTCAAGATAACTCGAAACGATCTACTAATAGGTGGTCAACATCTGCGATCAGTCCCGTAGAGCTGGCATTTAACGATTTTGCTCACGATTCCTCAATAGATGCGCGCATTCATGTGTTGGCGCGATAGTAATGGCATCTAGGGCACAGTACAGCGATTTTGATTTCCACTTCATTTTAGTTCACCGAACATTAGGCGTTTGGCGTTGGGACGTTTAATCTCCGTTGGCTAATATTAATGCAGTTGCACTTTTGTAATAGCACTTCTATCTAATTCTGAAAAGCGGCTTGTGTATTAGCTTTGTTACAATAATCATAATGACTAGCTCTGATACAAGAAATCGGAAACCCTAATTAAGGATAGTGTGGTGTCAGGTTTGATATTCGGTTCCGGCCGAGGCCTCAGCCTTGCAGGCTATCATCGGGGTTAACAACCACGATATAGTCACAGCGTGCCAAGCTCTACTGGCTGTATGTTGCTTAAAATGAACATTGTGACTTCCCCAAACATTTCAGTCGCTTCCATATCTAGATTCCGGAATCTAACTCTCATGCGCCAAGAAACCAACGTCTGAGAAAACCGAATTCACTAGGATATTAGCAATTTGTATTTATTAGCGGTATTCGCTACGAACCTGAAACTCCGATCGTAGAACTTGCTGAGCTGGGATCGATCCTAATTTTAATCACAAGGGCTTTTATTGCTTTTGAGACAACGGCAATCCTGGCGCTCCAGATGGCTCAAAGTAGCTAGACCAGCGCGCGATATTCCCTGTCTTTCAAGAATTTTCTTTCATCTCAACCCGAACTTCGGGAGATAACCGGAGGAAGGCTAGAAAGGCAGAGAGTGTGTTTCTAGAAGTACGTACAAGCCTGCCGCGCCCAGCTGGCCGGCCTCTTCGTATCATGAGAGCCTCACAGCCAGCGATTTTTGCTGCTTTCTCTGACTGCTATACAACCACAAACAACTATTTAGACGGCTACAGAGGGGTTACACTACTTGCATACGTATTCTCGGCCTGTTGGTAGAGGGAACTTGTATGTCCTATACAGTCATAGGTTGAAGAAGGAATACAATATTGATAGTACTGAGAACCCCAGGGTAACTGATGATTGACAAACATAGATACATAGATATCCAACATTTAAAGGATTCAAAATTCACATATTAGTCTCAAGCTATGCACAAGAATTAATGTAGTTCGGAGCTATGGGACACCATGTGATAAATTTCGTCATGTAATGCAGTCACCCCTTTAACTCACCAAGTTTTGGTGAGCCAGCACGAAGTTGTATGATTAAAACTTGCCGAGTTCTTCACGCGCGCTCGGAAACATTATCGATGCTAGGCATTGCGATGATCACTTGCGAGCTCTGGCCTAACCGGAATCTAAAGCCTCCCTTGCGCTAGGATGGTAGTATGCATAGCCTGATTCACACTAAAGTGTGAACTCATTACATCAATATGATTCTGGGAGTCTATTTTCTATCGTTATTATGTGGTACAGTTCTATCATGTATGTTACGTAGTTCAATTATCTGATGTGCCTTGCCTCTTTTTCTGCTCTACCTGCTACTGAAAGCTTCTTTCTACACGCATCAGTCTCGCGAGCTCCATGAGCTGGCTCCTTGCTCCTGCTCCTTGAAGCTGAGCAGGCACATGAGGCCCTTGAGTGCTTGATCAATCATAGCAGGTGGCCCAGCTTCCTCCTTATCCTCGTCCTCCTCCAGCTGTGGCATAGTTTGTGCTGGAATGACATCCCTAAGCGTGACCTCCTCTTCCACCACAATATTCTCGTCATCTGGGTTGAGGAAATTTGACAGGCTCATAGCGTCATGTATCCGGCTTGCTACTGCTACAAATACCCACTCAATAGCAATAGGAAGATCAACTGGTATTGGGGTCTGTGCCTGTACAACAGTTGAATTCCGAAAACAGTCATATATTGTGTTGTTTGAAACCTCAAATCTCCATATCCGGACTGACCAACTAATAGCCTCATATACACTCATTTTCGTAAAAAGATTGACTTCTTGATTGTAAAACTTCAGCTGGTACCCTAGCCAGTGTTTGCCATAGTACTTACTAATTGTTCAGGATGATGCCCTAGTAAGCAGTTAATAGACGCTTGTAGAGCTTTTAAGCAGGTGATGCACTCAAATATTTGGAAGCGTGATAGTAATATCGACAGCTGCTACGTGAGCTGAAAAGATGTCAATAAGGAGCAGCACTCGTCACCTGGTTCTTTCTTGCTAATAGAAGGTAATAAGGCACTCTCTTAAAATATCTGTTGTCATCCAGGCCTTCTTGTTTGATTTCTATCTCATGAGCAGAGCTTCAATATTAACTCCATGTAAAGTACGAGGGCATGCCGCATGCCCAACAACCCACGGAGGGAAACGATCATCGCCTGTCACCTTTATACAGATGACATTTGATGAACGACTCTTATATTTTTTGATACTAGGAGTAGCATGTGTTCTGAGCCCAGCACTGACAGATAGTTGCTAAAAAAGGCCTGTCTCATCCATGTTATGGATATCCTCCTCGTCGTAAAAATTACAGATAGTCTAGATAGCCTTCATCTCTTCAATAGCGATAGCAAGCATGCTTGCTGCTTCATTATGGCGCACTAGATTTGAGATTTCGTCACAAAATTTGAACTTTTGTAGTCACCCAACGGAAAATTCAGGTGTTGGTTTGTTTAGGTACTCTGGAATTTGAGGCCAGATTTCGCAAGCCTCTACGAGCAGGGTATCACCAGTAACTAGCACTCCTTTGGCTTCATCAGTTTGTTGTCACTGGAAAAGGATCTGCTCAAGCGGAGGCCATTTCGATATGCGCTTGCATTGTGAGACGTTGGCGCGTTAAGATGTTGAAAACAATCGCTAAAAGACACTGACACTATTGCTTGACGAAGCTGACGATGGTATCGATTAGCGGACCAGGCAATTCAGTGCTTATGAAAGGCACGTGGACGTTGGTCAAAATACCACTCTCCTAAGGTGGCTCTCTCGTACTACATAATTCCTTGACGCTTCATCTTTGCTCGGATAACTCGACATAACGATACAGGACGACGAAGACAATACGTCGAATATCGTGAGTTGGCTTAATTTTTTACAAAAACATAATGCGCGCGGGAATCAGTGGGTGGGTGTTTATCGTCCGAAAAAGTATATAATTATGTAAGGACATGTAGGTCCTTTCTGCCTACAGGCCGGGAGTATCTATGCCTCGGCTAGTGTACTCCCTCCTATGCCTCCTTCACGACTTCTTTCTAGCAATTATACCCCCACAGGTCTTCATTCGAGTACACACTAAGAAGAGCCGTTATCCCGTCATTATCTCCCTTCTCCAGCCAACAAAACGATGGCCATTTGCGGGTGTGTAGCTGCGGGGAAAAGTCTCAAAAACCACTGGGTGCGGGACTCTCCTATGACAAAGAGGCCGGCCAGGCGGGCGCAGAAGACCTGTGTATACCTAGGAGTTTCTCTCAACCTTCCTAGCCTCCTCCTTTCTCCTCACCTGATATATGCCGTAGGACAAATTGAAGCTCGTGAAAGGACGTCAGAAAAGTCTTGGTCGAGAGTGAAAGTCGTGAAGGAGCCTAGCTTTGCAACCAAAAGTCGTTACGGACGTGGGGTCGTCGAGTAACTCGTGTATTTCAGATGCCCTCCTGGCTAGTAGATTCGGAAGTTAAGATTAGTAGGGACGATAATGTAGACGAGTCGAAATCTGCTTTTCCTGAGGGCGGAAGGGTCTTTTACTTTGCTTTCGTGGGTTTTTTTTTCGTCCGCCGGTGGTTAACACGTGTTGTGATATAACGAGGGCTTCTCTGACTAGAGTTGTAGCGTTTGGTACCGCATTATCTTTCCTTATTCCCAGCATCATTGTCATCTTCTTGGTCGTCTTGTGTGCTATCGGAAGCGTATCTTTGACGGAGGGGGAGATAACTCAGCTCAAAGTTGATAAGGTGTTACTCAATCTCGGCTCTGCAGGCTTTACAGTGAGAGCTGAAGGTTCGTAGGGGACACCACTTACAGATTTTCAGAATAGTCCCCCAAAATGCGCTTGGGAAGAAAACATCGTTGTAGGGCGAATAATATTGTTTGGGATGTAGCTATCGAGTGCGCACCGAATTGCACTTTCTCAGTCTAAGTCATCACAGGAGATGCAGATCCTTCTGTCTGCCGGCTAAGGATAATAAGGGGGGAGACTATTCTAGACACCTGTCAATGTTAACCCCTACAACCCTACAGCTCTCACTGTAAAGCCTGCAGAGCCGGGGTTGAATAGGACCTCCGTGCACACCTCGATGAGGACTCCAATTTGCTTTCGTTGTCTGTATAGCCTTCATCCCTCAGTACATTAGATTAGATTTTTATTATAGTCCCTACTGAGTTTAAGGCTAGGGAGGACTTTGTGAATCTAATCAAAGATTCTAATTACATTTGATAAATTTAATTTTGAAATATGCCAAAATTTGTTCTTAAAGATATTGAGGGACAAGCCCTTCTCAGCACATTCCCACTTGGCAACATTATCATCAAGCTAACCACGATCAGATCAGATGACAGGGTCGAAGCCCTTCTCGTCACCAACCCTTGATCATGGAGGAAAAGCCATCCAATGAGTTTCCGGAGCGTACCCAGCACCCGATACGGAATTTGTGGATTGGATCAAGTCGGCCTCGACTGTTACAAAGAAGAGAGATATAGATGAATATGCGCACCTCATGTGGTCCCGGTGTCTAGGCCTCGCCTGGCTGGGGCTGCAGTGTTTTTGAGACTTTTTCCCGCGCACGTAGCTTCCATTGCTACCATTTTTATTTTTTTGGGTAGAAATTTCCGTAGAAAATAAGGATGAATTCCATAGATATGTATTGAGCTGAATGATTATTCACGACGGTCAACATATCAATGATCTTTCAAGTAACAAAGAGGCAAGGAGCACTGTACAAGGTGTGGCCTGGGCCAGAGAGGAGCCCAATGCGTTGGATATTCCATGACTCAAGCAGTACAATGAATAACAAACACATACAGGCTAAGAATAACTATGCCAGTAGTATATCCTCTTCAGTCCAACTTTACCACACCTTACAGGTCCTCAATCGATCATACACTAAGAGGAGCCCTCCGGCCTTCATTATCTCTCCTCTCTGGCCAACGAAATGATAGCGATTTGCGGATATATAGAATAGAAGTAAATGAATTCCCCACTGAGTCTTTGGTCGTAAAGGACTTTGCGGGTGTATAGCAGCCTAGGAAAGTCGCAAAAACCACTGGGTGCAGGGCTTTTCTAATACCGAAATTAGGGCTAAATCCGAATACATGGCCACCCTTCTACGGCGTTAGAAGAGGCCAGCTGGCTGGGCGCTGCAGACTTGTGTGTACTTCGGAAAATTCACCCTCTGCCTTTCTAATTTTCCTCCAACTCTCTCCTAAATGTCGGGTTGTGATGTAAAGAATTTCTTGAGACAGAGCATGCTGCAGAATATTCTAGCTTAGCCCGACTTTTTTGTGCCACCATGGGTACTGGAGAGTGCTATAGACTCAGGAAAATAGAAGTCCTCCTGGCTAATCGCCCGAAGTCGCAGTCATGATCTCCACAAACACCGCAGACTCCCCGAAAATCAGAAATCTCTCGAAATACTTCTCTTCCAGCGCGCCAATCGATGAACCGTTGTCTCTTATTCCAGGTCCAGGATGTCTATTCTCCCTAAAGGGGTAGGACCCCATCAGAGTAAAAGTCCCCCACGAGCCAAGACCCGAGCTTTGTACATTATAACTCAATTTCCTCCTTGCGGATATACGGAGCGTCATAATCTGGTACTGGGAGATGGCTGATGATTGGTGTGGTAAATAGTTGAATAGGCCGTGTCTTGGGAGCTGACCAGATAACAAAGTAACTTGGGATAAAGCTGTTTGTTTACTTATTTTTATATCTACCGGGCACTAGTTACAACTAAAGCCCCATCACTGAGGGGACATGGTGACTGGATGGGATAAAGATGTTCCTTCCTCTACTCTATCCATAGCTGTAATACATCAGATGTCAGAGACTGAACACGTACCCGCGGTTTTCTC
Organism: Blumeria graminis f. sp. triticale; assembly: GCA_905067625.1. Taxonomy (NCBI): domain Eukaryota; kingdom Fungi; phylum Ascomycota; class Leotiomycetes; order Helotiales; family Erysiphaceae; genus Blumeria; species Blumeria graminis. Next base: position 9,328,774 of record LR898477.1, read on the forward strand.
TACGAATCTGGGAGTGAAATACACTCTCAGAGTTAAGTTCTGTCAAATTTCCCAATACCAAAGAAGTTGGCCCTCGAGGCAATAATTCAAGACACTTGACCAAATAAATCTCTTCCTCCCAACGAGATTGGTCCACACCAAAGCATCAGTTTTACGAGTGGGACTCGGTGCATCCTCGTTTCCATGAACAAACCTCTTGTCGGCTTTCTCTGGCCTGAGCTAGCCTAAAAAATACTCGTCAAAATCAATATGAAATATCCAAAGGCAAAAATCGTGGCACACAGGTAAAGAGAGACAGCTCCTTCGAATGGACCTATAGAAACCGGGACAAGTGTGCAAGATAATATCGGGGATTGATACAATCTCCACGGGTGTGGGATTTCGATCTTCTGACAAAGAGTTTTACAAGTTGAAGAGCATTGTGCGAGCCAAGCCTGCCATTGTGAGAGCGCAAGTGGCACAGTCAAAAAGCTCATGGTTAGGTGCTTTTTTTTAAATTATTTGATGTGTATTCAGCTATCTAGCTAGGACACATTATCGGTGCTATGTATACATATTGGATGACTCTTTTGACATTAGAGACACTCATACTCTGGATTTCATTTGCAAATACCACTATGAGGTATGTTCGTTTACACAAACAGTCGATCCTCCTCCGTAAGTACCCACCAAAGGGAAATTCAAAACCTTTGTTTATCCAAGCATGCCTTCGTCATCCATGCATACCAGCGCCGCGAGAAATGTGGGTGTGTTTTGCTGGGTTTGAACCAGCGATCCACTGTCTCTAGTGGGATATGTGTCCAAGCTATCCAGACTCTACTTGGCAGACCGGCCAAGACGATGTACCGTCGCACCATCCAACCATGGCGGTGTTTATAGTGTCAGCTGCACTCTTGCAAGCGAAGTATTGGAGCACACAAAGCTCAATTCTTAAAACTCCTTGTCAAAGTTCGAAATCACACGCCCGTCGAGACTGTATCCATCCTCCGTGTCATCTTATAAACTTGTCCTGAATCCTCCCAAGCTCATTCCAAAGAACTATCTCCTAGATTTGTGCGCCACGCTTTGCTTCCTCCGTCGAGTGTAAATTTCGGTGAGGGCGTGTACTTGGTAGCCAGCTTAGGCTGGAGAATAGTCGATGACAAGTGTGGTCATTGAAACGAGGATGTAATAGGTCGTACTTGTAGACTTGATGAGGCTTAGGTAGGTGTCTATCTCTCTGGGAATGAAAAATTGATTTAGTGGAGTATTCTGAATCATTGCCTCGTGGGCAGACTTGTTCGGTATTGCAAAATTTGACTGAACTTTGCTTTGGGAGAATGTTTTACTGCCAGGTTTTTTTTTGATTCATATTTGTATTCAGCTATATAGCTATGATATTTACACTGCCAGGTTCGTAGAGGGCACCGTGAACAGGTGTTCAGTCTTACCCTCTGCGGTTAGATGGTGCAGTGGTGCATAATCAGGACAGTCCTGAATTGTAGATTTTCGATATTTTGGACACATTATTCATGAAGCAGTAGATCGCTGGCTCAAATCCGGCAAAACACACCCAAATTTCCCTCGATACTGGTGAGAATCGATCGCGAATTCATGCTTTGATAATCAAAGGTTTTGAAGTCTAATTTGGATGCGTATTCGCGGTAGGGGGTCGACTATTTGCACAAGCATACATATCTCGTAGCGGTGTGTGTTGTTTATTGTACTGCTTGAGTCATGGAATATCCAACGCATTGGGCTCCTCTCTGGCCCAGGCCACACCTTGTACAGTGCTCCTTGCCTCTTTGTTACTTGAAAGATCATTGATATGTTGACCGTCGTGAATAATCATTCAGCTCAATACATATCTATGGAATTCATCCTTATTTTCTACGGAAATTTCTACCCAAAAAAATAAAAATGGTAGCAATGGAAGCTACGTGCGCGGGAAAAAGTCTCAAAAACACTGCAGCCCCAGCCAGGCGAGGCCTAGACACCGGGACCACATGAGGTGCGCATATTCATCTATATCTCTCTTCTTTGTAACAGTCGAGGCCGACTTGATCCAACCCACAAATTCCGTATCGGGTGCTGGGTACGCTCCGGAAACTCATTGGATGGCTTTTCCTCCCTGATCAAGAGTTGGCGACAAGAAGGGCTTCGACCCTGCCATCTGATCTGATCGTGGTTAGCTTCATGAAAATGGTGTTGTGGGGGTTGTGCTTAAGGATGAAGAAGATACATACGGCTAAAGCGGTTGGGAATCCTCGTCGATGTAAGGACTTTGCCACTTAACCTCGGCTCTGCAGACTCTACAGTGAGAACTGGAGGTTCGTAGGGAACACCACTGACAGGTGTTGAGTTTCGTCCTATTACTGATCATGATTCTGAGCGGGCGCATATCTCCACGATACTTATTTTCTGGCCCCAATAATTAATTAACGCCCGCTTGTATGTGCGAGAATAGTTACATATGTCCGTTTTTTTTTCTATGTGCCATACGCTACATATATTTTAATCACATTAATTCAAGGTTTTTTTTAATTAAAGCTAGTGAATTTTTTTGTAAAACTAGTTCGAGACTCGTCTGCGTTGAAATTCTAGAGCGAGAGATGAATAAGAGTTATCGGATAAATATTACCCCAACATAAAATGACCGTGTTAATAGTGTGAAAATATAACAAAAATATTATGGCAACTATGCTGATTCGGTTTCATTATCTTGATTTGGCGCTCTATGGGCCCATGCAGGTGTCTATCATACTTTATAATTTACATGGGAGGAAACCTTTTGGTGAAAACCCCCCAAACCTCCTGCTTTATTTCTATGTTTATTATAATGTATCCTTTAGGAAGCGCAGATACACTTTAGTGCCCTCCATCTAAGCCAATCACATCAGCTTCATCGACCTCAAGAAAGGCATGACCTGTTCCTTTCCCCCAGCAGCATTTCGAGCGCCTTTGTCATCTGGAATTGTTTATCCAACCATGATTTAGGATCCACCGTGTTATCCTTTTGATATCTCTATGATTGCTTAGCATAGCTTCGTAGGACCGATCTTTCGCTAGTCTCCAGATCTCTCCTCTTCTATATGACCATCGAGGGCAGGACATAATCATGTGCTCGGGGTTCTGCGATTGGTAGCTACATGGACAGCTTGGACTGTAGACTCTGGGTACTTTTCTTCTGTATAAATACGAGTTGAGCCCCATGTGCTCACTTCGTATTTGAATCGCTAGACAGCTTTGGGCCCTTGTCAGGTTTGGCAACTATGTTAATTTCGAAAGTAGATAGATAAAAGCTAATATCCAACCTTAGTTGCTGCGAGTGTCACTATTATGTTGCATATATATGGAATCATCAGCATTTTTAACGGCCTCAGTGACAATGTGGCTCCATATGTCCCTGGAAATGACACGCAACCTAGTGCTATTGTGATTCGACCGAGTATAATCTATAGACTAGTGAAGAGGTAGCTGGCGAGGTGAAATTAGGTACAACATCCTCTCTGTCAATTGGGCCACCTTTGATTATGCTCATGAATCGGTGAAATGTGTGGAGCAAAGAAAAGCTCGCCTTCACCATTCCACAAAGCTGCCCCGAAGGTACCTGAGCAGGACCTAACTCAAGATTATTTGTGCCTCACACAACCAGTCGTGGTTTGTCGTCTTGTGGAGCTCTTTTGCCTCGAAAATTACATATGTTCGGGATAAATTAGGAAACGGAGGGACTATCTACTACACCTGGGATTAGAAGCTTGCTAACGTCTCAAGACTAAGTATCCTAATTTTAGCAGGGTAAAGACATGGAAAGTATTGCAAAAATGGGCTCCTTAATCTCAACAAAGCAAAATTAGACTTAAGTTGAAAATACCGTGATCGATCAAGCAAAACTGCAGCCATATATCAAAGTATCCGCTGTAGTTAAAACACAGTTCCTTCCGAAATAAATAGACGTGGGCAGACATTTTCAAGTTTAAAATAGTTACACTGAATAGCTTCTTTTTGAAACCTGAGCGAGGGTAATTTTGGCACGCAAGATATGGAATGAGATCATGCTGATTGAAATTAATTCCTGGCCTCTCAAAGATACATAGTTCAGTTGCATGACTAGACTACGCAGGGACCTGAAAATATGAGTCACATGACCGTATTGTTCGGATGCTCACTGTGGTTATGAAGAACGTAATCATGATATCGATATTTGTCACAGCTCTAGCAGTAAGAAATGGTTGTGGATGCTAGCGGTAAAATACCCCTTCAAAGAGAAGTATTCTTAAAAAATTCCGTCGTTGTTTCGAAAGCTACCCCTAAAAGCTCGGCCCCGAGTTTCACTATCTTCACCGATGATCAACCACCTCAGCAACACTTCGCCGTTCAGCTGTATGTGTGAACATTCTTGTTGGATTAGAATTCTGGTCAAACAATACTAAAGAATCCGAATGTGAAGTGTGCAGAATTCGAAAATATATGCTCTAATTGTCACAGGCAAGATGGCGCGTGTCGCTACGACCGTCCAACTCGAGATCCCCCAATGCTAAGGGCGGACGCACGATAGTCGAAACCCGTGTTGGTTTCAGCAGAATAACTTCGGCAAGGAGAGTCCATCTGTACTTTATATACCCATGATCACGATGAAACCCGAAAAGAGTATGGGAACTCCTAGGAATGTCTCCGACTTTGTCATCGTCAGTACCCACAATCGATGTTTGAATAGCCGCAGACAGATAGCTAGTTCGTCTCGTTAAGCTACTATACACTGTGATCATTTGCAAGGGATTGATTCCAAGTCTCGAGGCTGCCCGCCATTATCCACTTTCCTAACACACTTCCATTCGTCCCGTCCATGCGATTTCCAAGTACAAGCAGCCCAAATTCTTCGCTGGTAGTCATATTCGAAAATTTCGGCATTCGATCTGGTAACATGTTTTCGATGCTTCATTTCTATTCCTAATAATACCTGTAAATTGGGGTTCATTCTTCTGTTTATCAATTTACGGTGACTAGTTTTGTACTAATATGGCAATTTCAAATGCTGCTCAGACTTTACCGGCAGCTTTTGCGTTGTATGTATAGCCTCAGAATAATTGGGGTGTACCTTACGGCTAACAGAATATAGTGGTTCCGTGACCGTTTTGGCGGTAGGTGCCGCATTTTTATCGTATAATACTTATGGATCGGGCAATTCCCGCAATGGCCGGAGGCTGGTCCTCATTATTTTCTTTCTATTCGCAGCCCTGTGGGCAAAAGTAGAATTTGTCGATCTACTCATACCAGTACGGGCAGTACTCTTTTGCCAAATAAACCAGATATTCACTACGGCGTTCGACCAGCTAGCAAAAGTGTCCTTTGAGCAATACTTACTATGGTCTCTAAATTCTGGATCGAAATTTACAGCAGTTCATCTACTTCTACAGGGATCTTTATTCGTTAGGATAATTGCTGGCGGTGTATTCCTAGGCTTTACTCGACCAGACTTTAGGCCCACGTGCCTTGCGCGCAGAACGACACCTATGATTTCGATTGTCGTCATGGGTCTAGATAGTCTTATAATTTGGGTTCTTATTATCAGATCTTTGGTTATGATGCTACGGCGAAATAGAGGCAACAGCAGTTTTAATCCGAATATGGCTCAAATAAGAGCTTATTGTTTCGTCCTCTTGGGATTTGTGGTTTGGGTTGGCAGTAGTGCACCGATGATATTAGGGTTTTCATCGTTTAATTTCCTTATCAAAACGGTACTTCCCGCATCAACACTTGGACTTCTCATTGGAGTCACTATTATATTTTCAGATCCTTTGGCAAGTTTTAGTGAGAAAAATACATTGACCTCAGAAGCTTCATCACCTTTCATGAGTCCTACTCCACCATCTCAAGAGTCAAGCAACCCAACTGCTTTGATAGGATCCCCAGCATCAGGATACCTAAGAGGTCCTAATTTATATGTCGTCAATCCATCCAACACTCCACGTGACTCTCCAATTCCATTTAAGCCTAGCCGTGGAGCTAAAATCTCCGAAGCTACCCCTAGAAATCTATCTGATAGAGATGTATTTGATTCCTCTGGAGCTCAGAATATGACAGTGGTACCATTAAATGAAGAATCCGTCAAAAAACTTGTTGAAGGAGATGAATATCAATTTTCAGCGAATCAAGCACCGGGCTATAGGGGCTCAAGTGGAATTTTTCCTTCTTCGCAAGTCGATAATCAAGCTGCTATGGCACCTGCAATTATCTCAGACTTAGGTCCAAAATATTCTACAATAACTTCACCAGCTCCGCTGGTAACTACTTCTCAAAAACGAACCGGATTCAAGTGGAATATTAAGTCAAGCTCAGAAAAAATTAGCATTCGAAATCTTCCAATCTCAAAACCCATAATATCCAATAATGATGAGAGCAATATCCAACCTTTTAACCGGATTCCCACCATCGATTTACATCAGGCAATTACAAATGATCGTAAGCGTAGAGAGGCAGCAGCTGCTAAATTTCAGCCAATCGCTAGTAAATCAATTTCGCAATCACCATCAACGTTAGCGACAGAACTTTATAGCCCAGAGGAAGCCAAAAAAATTTACAGCTTTCGAGAGCAAATTCTCACTCCTAAATCGGTTGAGGACTCTGAGGTCGTTGCTGACATTAGACTACCATTCAAAAGTTTGAAATCAAAATTTTCAAACTTTCAAGAACAGAATTTAAGCCCAGGTTCTGACTGTAGCAGTGATGCTGGTAGTTCGACCGGTAGTTCGACATCTATTGTCCAAATTAATCGTGATGAGGTTCGTCGAAGATCGCCGCGTTTAAGTATCAATTCCTACAAGGCTGTAAATGAGACCAAAGCTAGACAACGGCATCAATTCATCAGGAAAACTTCTATCGATAATGATTTTCAACCACAATCCTCGGGAAGGATCGAGCTTCCATCGGCGGGAATGAAAGGTCAGGAAAGGGTATTTTTTTTAAACGATATTGTTTATGACAATCCGGAAGTCGTTGAAAATATTATGAAGCAAGTCCCTGCACCGAAAACTATTGTAGAAGAGCCCTACCATACTGATGGTAAATTTTCAAAGAGAATAAATCCAGATTATACAACATCTATTATACATCGTCCTCGGCCAATCAAGCGAAACTTGGATAGAGCGAATGGAATAGGTCGTAGACGTAGTAAATCAGTCAATACATATCACTATGGAATAGGAATGAGCAATCAAACTTTAGGTAGTCCCAATGACCTACCGCCTCTTCCACCATTACCAGCCCGCGCTGCCAACCTTAAGCGATTGTTGCAAGAAGACAGTGCCATCATGACACACGAAGAAAAGGTTCGATATTTATTTCCACCACCTCCTCAGACGCAATATTCAAAAAGAAATCATAAACGCCATTCATCGCTTCCGTCTTTAAACCATGCTCTAAAAAAGAATACCCAGGATTCAGTTACAATTTCAAAACCTTCTCCGGAAAAAAACTCAGATCTAACACCAACAGAAAATTCTTTCTATGATATTAAAGCCATTCCTGAATTTTCACGACCTCCATATGGGTCAGCTAGTAAATCACCGGCCAAAGAATTTAGCTCAGATATATATATGAAATACGCCCCAAGTTCTGCTTCGGTATCTATGGATACTGAATCATCATACCTCCCTTTTTCCGATAATCTCCAAGCAGTTGACTCTAAAAAAACTCTGGAAAGACGGGCTAAGACACCCTCACTTACTATAAGCGATGCAACCTCTGTTGATTTAAGTGATTTGGAATTTGCGGCAGACCAAAAACCTTACAATTATGATAAAAGAAGTAATTCTAATCCTTCGCACAAATTATTCCACAAAATAGATGAGAGCTCTCTTGTTTCTTCTGAAGAGGAGACTAACTATGATGAGATGGTAACGGTTATGCTCGATTCAGAATCCATTCCAAGTAGTATCGATCAGAAAGATGAAATTGTCACTGTTATGCTGGAATCAGAAAAATCTCGTCAATCGTTCATGAAAGAGATTCAAGGTAGCAATAGACCTACGCATTCAAACAAAAAATTTAACAATCTCTACGAATCTGAGATGGAATCTGAGATGCGAAATTACGAGTATCAGCGAATGCGGAATCCTAGGGCAACTTTCTCGGGAAATAGACTATCAATGTCCAAAAAGCAGAATTTTCCACCACCATTGATCTTTGATCAAGAAGATAAATCACTCAAAGTCAATAATTATCAAGAGCCTTCTCCTCCAATTGACTCCCCCCAGCGAGAGATTGTAAAAATTGAGGCCGATCTACTCGAAGCAAGGATGATATTTCGTAGCTCGACTGGATCCCTTCTCCGGGAACTTCCAACAAATATTTCACCCTCTAGCAATAATGATTCTCGTTTAATAGAGAATATCGAAAAAGAGATGGAGAAACAGTCAGACCAGTGGTTACGGATGCAGAGTTACCTAGATCGTAGGTCTACGGGCATTACCATGGCCTTATATGAAAACGATTTATCCCAACGAACTGAATCATTTTACACAGCCAATGATTCAAGACGTAGTAATATAAGTATTGAATCTTTAATTTCCCCCACACTTCAAGAATCTAGTATTAGTGCATGGCAGCGTCGACTAGCAGAAACTCAAAAATCATACACTGATCTTCATCGCAGAAGTTCTAGTTATGCAATTACCCCTATAATTCAAGCAGGAAATCCAACGCCACCAGAAAGCAGCGAATCAGATTCTGAGACTACTTCTGAGTTTGAATACCATCAAGCAACTCCTCGTCAAAAAATCTCCCATTTAAGGGAAACTAGTTTTATGATGTGGAGAGCGTCGACACATTCAACATACAGGGCGCTTGGACGTTTGTGGAATCCCCCATCCGAACCAATAATCTGTACAAATGATGATCCTCCAGCAAAGTCCCTCCGACCTCCACGGCGATACAATAAACATAAACTGTCCATCGTTAGCCATAAGCTTTGGTCAAAAAATCGATCGAAGGTTCTTGAACAATACCATCCAAATCTTTGGAGCCCAGCGACAACGGAATCCAAAGAAATGAGTACTCCCCTTCTAATATTACAGAATGAAACTTCAAAAGAAAATGAGTACGAATCAGAGACTAAGATATACAGTTTGACATCTACAGAAAACCCTTATGATTTTAATACTCCAATATTAGGATCTGAAAGACTTGAAAATGAATATAACTTTTTGCAGAATGAGAACCAAGAGCTAAGCTCTAGTCAAAACGAAGTCTCTAATGAAAATACACTAAGGAGAATTGTATGCCTATTAAAAACCAATCAATATTCAATAAAACAAGATTATCTTTTGGATAGCGAAGATGAATTTTCGCCAAGTAGAAAAACCAATGCAATCACAACATCTAATGAGCTCAAACAAAATGAGAATCCACGACTGGAGAATTTTGTATCCCAATTACCAATTCAGCCATTATCTATTAGGAATAAAAATTCCTTTGAATCCCAACTTTGGAAAAAGCAGATCCCAAATATTGAACCTCACTATGGATTAACTCAACCTTCTATTGATGCTTGGAATATAAATTTATCTCAAAATATTAATAATTTTCCACGGACCAAAGTATACAAACGAACAGATCTTCCCACCCTTCAGTCAAATACATTGTGGAATCACGAGAGATTCAAAAATCATTTATCTCTAGACTCGTTCACATCCAAATCTTCCAAGGAGAGCAGTGGTACTGGCGATAAGTTCAATAAAATGTGGTACATGCGGAGTACAGCTGAGAAAGTCAACGACGTGACAGCCTATTCTCACAAGTCCATAAAAAATTCTAACTCAGTTCAACCATCAACTGGCATGAAAATCAACACGTTATCGGTCTCCAAGGAAATAGAGCTAACCTATAATCAATATTTCCCCGACGCCAGCTACTCACGGACAATGTGGAATCCACCGTATAACGTCAAGAGTCTCAAGACACCTGGACTTTTCGACGCCAAGATCTCGAGAAACGACTTTCGCAGGACCTCGGCTGATCCTGCCGCTATTCAAATGATCAAGGCACCAAGAAATGAGTCAAGCTCACTTGAGCTCAGTGACCTTTCATCATCTCGTCTCTGGGTCAGAAGGAGTCTTCGAGATGAATCAGTAAACTGGATGAAGGTTTCAGATGCAGCAAATGATGAAGGCATCGATGGGACAGATAATCTGATGTGGAATAAACCCATTGATGTGACAAGGAGCAAGACGCCAGGATTATTCGACGCCAAGATCTCAAGAAACGACTTTCGCAGGACCTCGGCTGAGCCTGCAGCTATTCAAATGATCAAGGCACCAAGAAATGAGTCAAGCTCACTTGAGCTCAGTGACCTTTCATCATCTCGTCTCTGGGTCAGAAGAAGTCTTCGAGATGAATCAGTAAACTGGATGAAGGTTTCAGATGCAGCAAATGATGAAGGCATCGATGGGACAGATAATCTGATGTGGAATAAACCCATTGATGTGACAAGGAGCAAGACGCCAGGACTATTCGACGCCAAGATCTCAAGAAACGACTTTCGCAGAACCTCGGCTGAGCCTGCAGCTATTCAAATGATCAAGGCACCAAGAAATGAGTCAAGCTCACTTGAGCTCAGTGACCTTTCATCATCTCGTCTCTGGGTCAGAAGGAGTCTTCGAGATGAATCAGTAAACTGGATGAAGGTTTCAGATGCAGCAAACGATGAAGGCATCGTGGAAGGCAACGATGAAGGCATCGATGGGACAGATAATCTGATGTGGAATAAACCCATTGATGTGACAAGGAGCAAGACGCCAGGACTATTCGACGCCAAGATCTCAAGAAACGACTTTCGCAGAACCTCGGCTGAGCCTGCAGCTATTCAAATGATCAAGGCACCAAGAAATGAGTCAAGCTCACTTGAGCTCAGTGACCTTTCATCATCTCGTCTCTGGGTCAGAAGGAGTCTTCGAGATGAATCAGTAAACTGGATGAAGGTTTCAGATGCAGCAAACGATGAAGGCATCGTGGAAGGCAACGATGAAGGCATCGATGGGACAGATAATCTGATGTGGAATAAACCCATTGATGTGACAAGGAGCAAGACGCCAGGATTATTCGACGCCAAGATCTCAAGAAACGACTTTCGCAGGACCTCGGCTGAGCCTGCAGCTATTCAAATGATCAAGGCACCAAGAAATGAGTCAAGCTCACTTGAGCTCAGTGACCTTTCATCATCTCGTCTCTGGGTCAGAAGGAGTCTTCGAGATGAATCAGTAAACTGGATGAAGGTTTCAGATGCAGCAAATGATGAAGGCATCGATGGGACAGATAATCTGATGTGGAATAAACCCATTGATGTGACAAGGAGCAAGACGCCAGGATTATTCGACGCCGAGATCTCAAGAAACGACTTTCGCAGGACCTCGGCTGAGCCTGCCGCTATTCAAATGATCAAGGCACCAAGAAATGAGTCAAGCTCACTTGAGCTCAGTGACCTTTCATCACCTCGTCTCTGGGTCAGAAGAAGTCTTCGAGATGAATCAGTAAACTGGATGAAGGTTTCAGATGCAGCAAATGATGAAGGCATCGATGGGACAGATAATCTGATGTGGAATAAACCCATTGATGTGACAAGGAGCAAGACGCCAGGATTATTCGACGCCGAGATCTCAAGAAACGACTTTCGCAGGACCTCGGCTGAGCCTGCCGCTATTCAAATGATCAAGGCACCAAGAAATGAGTCAAGCTCACTTGAGCTCAGTGACCTTTCATCATCTCGTCTCTGGGTCAGAAGGAGTCTTCGAGATGAATCAGTAAACTGGATGAAGGTTTCAGATGCAGCAAATGATGAAGGCATCGATGGGACAGATAATCTGATGTGGAATAAACCCATTGATGTGACAAGGAGCAAGACGCCAGGACTATTCGACGCCAAGATCTCAAGAAACGACTTTCGCAGGACCTCGGCTGAGCCTGCAGCTATTCAAATGATCAAGGCACCAAGAAATGAGTCAAGCTCACTTGAGCTCAGTGACCTTTCATCATCTCGTCTCTGGTTCAGAAGGAGTCTTCGAGATGAATCAGTAAACTGGATGAAGGTTTCAGATGCAGCAAACGATGAAGGCATCGTGGAAGGCAACGATGAAGGCATCGATGGGACAGATAATCTGATGTGGAATAAACCCATTGATGTGACAAGGAGCAAAACGCCAGGACTATTCGACGCCGAGATCTCAAGAAACGACTTTCGCAGGACCTCGGCTGAGCCTGCAGCTATTCAAATGATCAAGGCACCAAGAAATGAGTCAAGCTCACTTGAGCTCAGTGACCTTTCATCATCTCGTCTCTGGGTCAGAAGGAGTCTTCGAGATGAATCAGTAAACTGGATGAAGGTTTCAGATGCAGCAAATGATGAAGGCATCGATGGGACAGATAATCTGATGTGGAATAAACCCATTGATGTGACAAGGAGCAAGACGCCAGGATTATTCGACGCCAAGATCTCAAGAAACGACTTTCGCAGGACCTCGGCTGAGCCTGCAGCTATTCAAATGATCAAGGCACCAAGAAATGAGTCAAGCTCACTTGAGCTCAGTGACCTTTCATCATCTCGTCTCTGGTTCAGAAGGAGTCTTCGAGATGAATCAGTAAACTGGATGAAGGTTTCAGATGCAGCAAACGATGAAGGCATCGTGGAAGGCAACGATGAAGGCATCGATGGGACAGATAATCTGATGTGGAATAAACCCATTGATGTGACAAGGAGCAAGACGCCAGGATTATTCGACGCCAAGATCTCAAGAAACGACTTTCGCAGGACCTCGGCTGAGCCTGCAGCTATTCAAATGATCAAGGCACCAAGAAATGAGTCAAGCTCACTTGAGCTCAGTGACCTTTCATCATCTCGTCTCTGGGTCAGAAGGAGTCTTCGAGATGAATCAGTAAACTGGATGAAGGTTTCAGATGCAGCAAATGATGAAGGCATCGATGGGACAGATAATCTGATGTGGAATAAACCCATTGATGTGACAAGGAGCAAGACGCCAGGATTATTCGACGCCGAGATCTCAAGAAACGACTTTCGCAGGACCTCGGCTGAGCCTGCCGCTATTCAAATGATCAAGGCACCAAGAAATGAGTCAAGCTCACTTGAGCTCAGTGACCTTTCATCATCTCGTCTTTGGGTCAGAAGAAGTCTTCGAGATGAATCAGTAAACTGGATGAAGGTTTCAGATGCAGCAAATGATGAAGGCATCGATGGGACAGATAATCTGATGTGGAATAAACCCATTGATGTGACAAGGAGCAAGACGCCAGGACTATTCGACGCCGAGATCTCAAGAAACGACTTTCGCAGGACCTCGGCTGAGCCTGCAGCTATTCAAATGATCAAGGCACCAAGAAATGAGTCAAGCTCACTTGAGCTCAGTGACCTTTCATCATCTCGTCTCTGGGTCAGAAGGAGTCTTCGAGATGAATCAGTAAACTGGATGAAGGTTTCAGATGCAGCAAACGATGAAGGCATCGTGGAAGGCAACGATGAAGGCATCGATGGGACAGATAATCTGATGTGGAATAAACCCATTGATGTGACAAGGAGCAAGACGCCAGGATTATTCGACGCCAAGATCTCAAGAAACGACTTTCGCAGGACCTCGGCTGAGCCTGCAGCTATTCAAATGATCAAGGCACCAAGAAATGAGTCAAGCTCACTTGAGCTCAGTGACCTTTCATCATCTCGTCTCTGGGTCAGAAGGAGTCTTCGAGATGAATCAGTAAACTGGATGAAGGTTTCAGATGCAGCAAATGATGAAGGCATCGATGGGACAGATAATCTGATGTGGAATAAACCCATTGATGTGACAAGGAGCAAGACGCCAGGATTATTCGACGCCGAGATCTCAAGAAACGACTTTCGCAGGACCTCGGCTGAGCCTGCCGCTATTCAAATGATCAAGGCACCAAGAAATGAGTCAAGCTCACTTGAGCTCAGTGACCTTTCATCATCTCGTCTTTGGGTCAGAAGAAGTCTTCGAGATGAATCAGTAAACTGGATGAAGGTTTCAGATGCAGCAAATGATGAAGGCATCGATGGGACAGATAATCTGATGTGGAATAAACCCATTGATGTGACAAGGAGCAAGACGCCAGGACTATTCGACGCCGAGATCTCAAGAAACGACTTTCGCAGGACCTCGGCTGAGCCTGCAGCTATTCAAATGATCAAGGCACCAAGAAATGAGTCAAGCTCACTTGAGCTCAGTGACCTTTCATCATCTCGTCTCTGGGTCAGAAGGAGTCTTCGAGATGAATCAGTAAACTGGATGAAGGTTTCAGATGCAGCAAACGATGAAGGCATCGTGGAAGGCAACGATGAAGGCATCGATGGGACAGATAATCTGATGTGGAATAAACCCATTGATGTGACAAGGAGCAAGACGCCAGGATTATTCGACGCCGAGATCTCAAGAAACGACTTTCGAAGGACCTCGGCTGATCCTGCAGCTATTCAAATGATCAAGGCACCAAGAAATGAGTCAAGCTCACTTGAGCTCAGTGACCTTTCATCATCTCGTCTCTGGGTCAGAAGAAGTCTTCGAGATGAATCAGTAAACTGGATGAAGGTTTCAGATGCAGCAAATGATGAAGGCATCGATGGGACAGATAATCTGATGTGGAATAAACCCATTGATGTGACAAGGAGCAAGACGCCAGGATTATTCGACGCCGAGATCTCAAGAAACGACTTTCGCAGGACCTCGGCTGAGCCTGCCGCTATTCAAATGATCAAGGCACCAAGAAATGAGTCAAGCTCACTTGAGCTCAGTGACCTTTCATCACCTCGTCTCTGGGTCAGAAGAAGTCTTCGAGATGAATCAGTAAACTGGATGAAGGTTTCAGATGCAGCAAATGATGAAGGCATCGATGGGACAGATAATCTGATGTGGAATAAACCCATTGATGTGACAAGGAGCAAGACGCCAGGATTATTCGACGCCAAGATCTCAAGAAACGACTTTCGCAGGACCTCGGCTGAGCCTGCCGCTATTCAAATGATCAAGGCACCAAGAAATGAGTCAAGCTCACTTGAGCTCAGTGACCTTTCATCACCTCGTCTCTGGGTCAGAAGAAGTCTTCGAGATGAATCAGTAAACTGGATGAAGGTTTCAGATGCAGCAAATGATGAAGGCATCGATGGGACAGATAATCTGATGTGGAATAAACCCATTGATGTGACAAGGAGCAAGACGCCAGGATTATTCGACGCCAAGATCTCAAGAAACGACTTTCGCAGGACCTCGGCTGAGCCTGCCGCTATTCAAATGATCAAGGCACCAAGAAATGAGTCAAGCTCACTTGAGCTCAGTGACCTTTCATCATCTCGTCTCTGGGTCAGAAGGAGTCTTCGAGATGAATCAGTAAACTGGATGTTGATTGTAAAGACGCCAGTAGATCGTCAAATAGAAAGTGAGGTGATTACTTCGAACTCTAGGTTTAATTATGAGGACTAACTCGTATGTAAAGAATTGGTTATGGAAGAAGCGGCATAACTCTGAACATTTGGATATGACAGATCTTTTCGACGCAAACAAAATGGACAATTTTATAACTCAAAGAAACGAACAACCCGCGGCGAGTGGCAAATCTTATAATCGTCGTGCCCAATCAATGATCCCCATGAATATTATTTCAAATAATCTTTGGAATGGAAATTCCAAAATAATTGTAGAGCGTGATGTGGGTGGCCCTGAGAATTGTTTATGGAATAGTTGATTTACTGATTGATTGAGGTGAAGTGGATTTCTGAATCCTCTATACGTCCAGATAGTCCCACTAATTCAATATTTTCATCGGTGACTAACTCGCCTTTATCAGATGGTTGGTCGATTAGGTCAACAAGTACAATGGCCTCGTCTCTATGGAGCAATGGACAAAATTCGAATCGTTTGGTAGCTGAATTATTAGAAGACGAGGCATCGGAGAACACCCAAAATGATTTGGTCGGTAACTTGTCAAGAATTAGTACTCGACAGAAGTTCAAAAAATCAATACTTGATTCAGTCGATGAAGGAAACTCTACTGTTTTATGAGCTATCATTATTAGCATGCCGATCTAGGTATTGCAAAAAGTTACTACTTCACGGCGTTTTGGTACCTCCGTGTATTATTGGAGTAAGGAGTTGTGTTTATATTAATGGTTTATTGGGGCTCTGTTCGTTTATTTCTTGGATCTTAAAATCGTTGATACCCGCGGATTCAATGGCAATTGAAACCATGTACTAATATGTATATTTTTGATGTTATTTATTTACCTTCAAATTTTATTGTTAAGTAGAACATAGTTCCTTGAAATCTTTAGGGAGCTAGAAATACAAATTTTCATATTTTCAAAAACATTTATTCGACATTGCCTAAAGAGCTTGATTTAAAAGTCGCATGCTTGGCCTACTATACGTAGCTCGCTTCGTAATAGGCTTTATTTTGTAATTTCAACAGTCCTGCGCCTTTTTAACTGGTCAGGCATGGGGTACTATTCTCAAAACCTCTTAGTGGTGTCCCCTACGAATCTACAGCTCTCACTGTAGAGTCTGCCGAGCCGATATTGAGTAACAAAGTCCTCACTTCGATGAGGATTCCCAACCGCTTTAGCCGTTTGTATCTTCTTCATCCTTAAGCACAACCCCCACAACACCATTTTCATTGAGCTAACCTAGATCAGATCAGATGGCAGGGTCGAAGCCCTTCTTGTCGCCAACTCTTGATCAGGGAGGAAGAGCCATCCAATGAGTTTCTGGAGCGTACCCAGCACCCGATACGGCGATGGTGGACTGGATCAAGTCGGCCTCGAATGCTACGAAGAAGGTAGATATAGATAAATATGCGCACCTCATGTGATTTCAGTGTCTAGGTCTCGCCTGGCTGGGGATTTAGGATTTTCGAGACTTCTTTCTAGACACGCTGTTTCCATTGCTAGCTCTTTTCATTTTTTGGGGAGATGGTTCCGTGGAAAGGGTGGCCGGATTCCACGGGTAAACACCGAGCTGAATGGCTATTCACGACGGGCAATATATCAATGATCTTGCATGTAACAAAGAATCAAGGAGCACTGTACAATGTGTGGCCTGGGCCAGAGAGAAGCCCAATGCGCTAGATATCCTAAAACTCAGGCAGTGCAATAAATACACCTCTCTCTCACTCACTGGTCTGGCACTATCTCGTTCTTGTTCTCGTTTCTGTATTTGTATTATGTAATACAGCGCTCCTTATATTTTCTGAAATATTACTTACTATTGCCGCTCACCACAAGATATGTTGGATGTAAAGTCATTTGCATCATGTTGTCTCACATTCAGCTAGCTTGATGGTCTACTGGTGAGGAAGACATACACACACTATGATAAAATCGTCGTATTGGGACCTGGGCGCATATCCTAGTTTATTTCCAAATTCATCCGGCTAGGATTGATTCCTGTTTATCGACATAGTCCTTTCAACCTCCAGAGATCTTCAGTTAATTGTATAAACTGAGTATCTTTGAAGGTAAGTCCTCTCATAAGTCACTCCAATATTATAGTTCACTGTATTAACTGGATAGCTCTGAAGACTATATTCGTCGCTCCTCTAGTCAACTCCACAGCTTTACATCTAAAGCTCAGTGCACCTGCTCCTGCACTCGAATACCACTATATCTTCCTCTCCAACAGCCCTAAATCCTTCTCGATCTTTAACCTCACAATACTTTATTGATTCACTTATCTCGTACTACAACCTATTCGGTATCTATTTACAGGAAAATGTAGACGGTAAGTGTGACAATTTGTCACGATGCTGATGATGAGGGTAGCTTGAGGCATAAAGGCTCTGTTCCCCGCCAATTCAACCATGTTACCCATAATCTTTGTATATGTTTTGGGGCAGATCCCCCGCCTTTCATAGTCTTTTTCTTCTCTCTTTAGCCTAATATTCTAAGGATTAATTGAAGTACTTCACATATCAATCTTGTCATAGTAAGCCGCTATGGTTAGCGAAAAAGCTTTTAACAAAATAAATCCCAATGTCCTGTCACTCTAAGCAGACCCGACTTAATACCGAGGACGATCTTTTCAACCATACTTTCACAAACGTTCCGTAGATTTCACCGACTTCCCCTTCGATTAGACTCAAGTTAGGGTAAGTTGAAAAGAGAAGGAATATCATCATTCGGGGTAGGTCGCTAAAGTGTTCGCAGAGGAAGCCTCGATGGTAGTGCAGATGTCGAGGGGATTATTGGTATCACTGAGATTTCATATACCTTACGCGGACGTCCTAGCCCTCTTTTAATCTTTCAGTCTTCTTACTGGTGACCAAATTAAATCATTGGTTATCCGTAGTCCGAACTATTTGCTTGGGTTCCGCTGGGGGTATCTCATTCCATATTCTTGTCGCTCTCTGTAGAATCTCCATACGAGCCTTCTTCACAATCCCTTTGTAGACTTGGTAGGTCAGACATGCTGGTTTCTGCCACGAACGATGTTCCCTGCTGCAGTTCGCGCAAGAAACCCTTTTCCTCGGACAGTCCCAAATTTTGTGATGGCTAGCGCACTCACCGCACCTGACAGTCTTTCTACACGACGCCTCCACGTGTCTCCATTGGCTCAAGTCCAAGCACTACTTTGACTGAGCCCGTGGTGACCATACTTATGCAGTGTAAAGCATGGCATCAATCACAATGCCATGTTGAGCCACTTCTATTTGCATTTCTTCAGATGGGAGGCTAACCATGGTTGATCCTCTATCTCGGCCGTCTTTTACACCGTTGGCGCTCCTCTCCGTCATACTACCACCGTATTGGATCACTTTCTACGCCAGGAATCCGAGCCCTGGTCGCCGTTACTACCTCCTTAATGATGGCGTAGTGATTGACATCTTCGTGACCCCTGATACTTGACCGCAGTGGCACACTGAAAATCTTGGCAGGAAAATCTTGCCGTAAATTTTTGGAGTTGGCTGGTTGATACGTGTTAAACACTGCGTCTCTCTAAGACGCTGACTGGACGACCACCTCAGTGTCACTACTTTGTATTTGACAAATCGCATATGCACCTTGGGTGTACTATTTATCTCTTAAAAGTAGGTCCTCTAGCTGTAGGTTTTTCGCACCATTGGTTCTTATTCGTTACGCCGTCTTCGTCATTTTCGGAACTACGACCGACGCCTAAGCCCGGGGTATCGAAATACCCAAAACTACTCCCGGAACAGCTCTTCGTGCGGGATCTACGAGGCTCTTCTTTACAACCTCTTAAATCAGAGACGATATTCGGGAAATGGTTATGTAGGCCTTTTTGTGACAATTGAACGCCTTGACAGCTTCATTAACGTCATCCTCATCCATCTTACCTATCACGTTAAGTCTAACCTTTTTCAGTAATTCCCTATTCTTTCAAGGTCATGATCCTTTGGAACTATCTGTGCTCCGCTGTCGCTTTTTGAGCCGCGTCAAAACCGCCAGATTTACCCACACCCGCCGTGTTGTAGCATGGAAGGTGAAACGAATATAGGAGGTTAAAGAAGATCTATTAATGAGATTATTGATTTGAAATTGATGATAAAGATGGTGTGAAGCGCTGCGCACCTCTCTGACAAAATGTTGCTTTTTGCGTAATGGGTTTCTGCAGGTGTTTAGTTATTTTACCAAAAGAAAATCTAGGTTCAATTTTATTGTCCACTGTTTCCGATGCCTATCATTCTTGTACATTTTTTCAGTTAATGCAGTTACTTTATGGTTATCTATTTGAGTAAATCATAGCTTCTCTGTTGACCGAAATTCCTGCTAATCTCGCTTGTCTTTCAGAGATATTTGATGGTTTTTTCATCCAATCTACTCATCTCAATTTTGATCTGGTATATACTGAGTGATTATTTTGATATCAGCAGAGCTGTATATACTCACTTTGGATAATTGATTTCGAGCATTCATCTGGATCTCTGCCTCGGCGCTGGATCATATAAAGCAGTTCACTACTGTGTGCTCCGAATACTGTTATTAGTATCCATTAGTAAATATCAAACAAATCAATTTTCAAATTTGCTATTCAGGTTTATATATATTTAGATAGCTGTAGCAGTCCTTTATATTCATAGAATCAGTAAGGACTTCAATCCTTTTCTGTTCTGTGGAACCTTGTAATCATGGGGCATGATAATAAGCAAGATAATTAGGGTCACTGGATGACATGTTGACAAGAGATATGACAGCAGATATTCAAGATGCAGGAATCTAACAAGAAGTCGCATTATCCAAAGGGATGAACAAGGAATACTTTATTTGTTTCTTTGTATTACCTCAACACCAGCATCAGTCGTAGCGCCGACCCTCTTCATTCCTGATTCATCATGCTACTGTGACAATTAGGCGTCCTTGCTGCTACTTGGTGATATTTTCAGCTTCAAGTGGAGGCATAATGGAAACTGAGGCTCTTTTAAGATTTAACGCAGAAAGTATGGCGCTCCTGAAGAATCTTTCTTTGCCGACAAAATACCGCAACGGTGGGGGACCCCACCGATCGGATTCCGGGATCTGCCAAGCCAGACCCAAGAAATCCGGACCGGTGAAAAAATAGCAGCTCGCGTGGATACACCACATCGAGCGGAGAACGAAGGCTGAAGACCTGTCAGTGGTGCCCTCTACGAACCTGGGAGTGAAATATTCACCACAGCCGAGATTCAATCACGGAAAAGGGTGGGATGAATTTTATCTGATGGATTTTCGACTTGAAGGAGTTGCACTCGATATTTCGGTCGATAAATCAGTCGGCAGAGATTTCACAGACGGAACAAAGTTTAACAAAAGCTCATCACCACCAACATACGATTCACGAATGGGTCTAGGTCTGTCTGGGAGTCGTATTAGAACATCCGACATCTCTCAAACTCCTTATATATTTGCGACGATCTATATCTCAGCCGATATCACGCCTGCGACTCACCTCTATACTCGTCACGTCACCTAACTACACACGCCCTAATGAGAAAAGTCATGATGGAAACGGGACATGTACAAAGGATGAAGAAAAGGGAAGACACACCGAGGGGATTACACAAATCCCCAATGACGAAAACAACCCAACGGTACAATATGAAGGTGCAAGGCTAGAGCAACGATGAAATCTTGGACAGCATTTACATTTCGGAGTCAATGAGGATGTCAAGGGCTCGGGCGTGTGGTGGCCGAGGCTGAGAAAGAATTTGCGCTTCGGCGTGCCAAAAGGGGGTTCTCTGGACGGTTGGGCTTGACATGATTCAACACATGGGTGAAGTCTGAGGTGGTCCGGTCATCTAGGTGGGACGAGTTCGCGGATGTGGCACGAGCTCGAGCAGCAGCCAAAAGGGCCGAGGAGGCGATCATCGCCGCTGCGAAGGATGTCTCGATGGTCGAAGCAACAGGTTTCGGAGCTCTGGAATCTGAAGAAGAAGTTTGAGGACACAGCAATCTCGACGATGTCCCCTTTTGGGGCATCTACTAACCAATAGTAGGATACCGGCTGGATCAAAAGTGCCTGCTAACTCATCTTTTGCTCTCAGCGGAGAATGGGCAAATTTGTCATCTGGAAGGTGTGACGGACGACGGAATGTGTGAGGAGCACATTGGCTGGGTCCATTACGGAGGAATCTTCTGGTTTTCGTAGTTGTTTTGATTTTTGTGATTTTTCGTTTCTTTTTAATCAGCTGCACCTTTGGCAGCGATTCACGAGGTTGGAAGGAGTTAGGCTGTAGGAAATAGTACAGGGAACCCTGCCGGCTCCGCCGGTCCTTGACTCATTGTGGAAAAAATAGCTTAAGCTTAGGACAAAATTATTAAAAAAATTACAAAAGTCTGCTCTAAAATCTATAGCATTTGATGTCTATTCGAACCCATTTAGTCCTAGCTAATTTTGAGGACATCAAAATTATCTGGCATCTTACATGTTACATGTTACGTAAACGTCGATAATATCCCGGGGAGTCAGATTTTTGAGTATATCCAACCCGCAAATTCTTCAAAGACCTTTGTGTCCAGAAGCCAACTCTGACTTGATCTAGCCCAGACGCATATCAGATTAGTGCTAATTAGAAACTCAATTGTCTCCAATCCCCGAAGTTCTGTAGCATGCGAGACCGTGACATATCACCAGCACAGTAGTAATTTGCGCTTTGTATCTCGCAACTTAATTACCTCTGTGCGGATATACTGAGCGTCGTAATTTCACAGTAGGGGATAGCCTGTGATTTAAGAAGCAAACTCTCGTGTGAAATTTGTTGGTGTATTCTCTTCTGTTCTGACATTCCCGATTCTAACAGGAAGTTTACAATATACTAGTATTTCTTTGGCACCTAGATACAAATATTCCATAATCAACATGACATAACGAAGGCGTAATTACCCGCACAATTAGAATGAACCCTTGATTGGTAATTGAGGCGACATGATATGTGGTAGCAGTGAGCTGGAGGACCCGGAGGATAATGGTAGGAGCGGTATTGATAAAAGGTCGTCGATTATAAGTTTGCATCTGTTTGGTTTCAGCTTCGATTCTGATGCGATTCTTCTTAGCTATCCTAGGCATGCAGAGCATACTAAGCTCCTGTCCCATCACTTCTGGAAGGTGAATAGCTCGTCTCTGCTGACGACCAAGTGTAATAAGACTTACCGCCGATATATCTTCACGGGAATTAGTTATTTGCGTAAACTATCATTTTTTGCAATAGGTTTGAGAATTAAATGTAAGAGCGAGAATACCTAAATTTGATTGAGCCATTGAAAACTTTAGTAGAAACAATTATTCGTCACAGATTTTAAGAAAACTCATGACCGAAGTTATAATTAGTGCACAATTGTCCAGCCATGATTGCAGGCGCCCTACAAACTGGTGGACCATCAAAGTCGCTATCGGATAACATGCAAGCCACTTATCTCTAGCCCTGGCGCAAGATTGAACAGGAGGCCCTTTGCACGTGTAAGAGCTCCAAAATATCAACAATCTTTAGTTACTTTCGTTGAAAAAATTAAAGATCACGCTTTGTTCTAGCCGAGCCGAGTTGAAGAGCACAAGAAAGGAGTGGCACATGAGTTGTTGTCAATTTCTCGGAAGGCAATACATCCCGTGGCGAGAGCGTTATTGTGGTGTGGTTCATCCACATTCCTTTGAATCTGCCAATTATCCGAATCCCTTGGGAGTTAACCACTTTTAAGGAACGGTTACGAAACCGAGATACCTATCGTAAGAAGCTTTCACAGCTTCGAAGCTGCACATCGACATTAGCCTAACCCCACCATTAATCACATAAATCATGAAAGGTCAAACCCAAGTATTCTCCTTGTAACCCCCCAGCCTCCGTCCTGGTCCCATTTTCCTATTTCACCGGCTACTTTGTAAGTCCATTCGCAACACCAAAGAGCCCCTTTTAGAAATCTCGATGTTGCGCAAATTTTTGCATACAGATGAGAGTGATTATGAAACTATTGTACTAAATGAAAAGAAGTGATTACTGGTGTATATTTCAAGGATTCTCGTCTTCATCATCCTCACTCATACTAGCATATCCAGCGTCCTGCATACCAATAATACGTTTGGTGATAGCTAGACAGCGCTTTACTATCTCAACCTTTGTAGTTATAGGTAAGCCACTCTTCTCGCCTTCCTTACCTCCAACCCAAATACGGAGGCCACCCGCAAGCCTTTCAAGAGAGTTGGTACAGCTGGCAGCTACTAGACTGTGTCCGTTGATATTCTCCATTAATTTGAACGTTGCAGTGAATCCAAGGAGTGTTAAATTTCGGGGTGAGATCGTGTTGATCACATGTAAGGCCCTTTCAGGAATCGATGGCGCTGGGCAGCGTTCGATGTGAGCGATAGCCATGGCGCATCGAAGAGAAAGCTTTACTTCAGGAAAGCTTGCCATAGATGTACTCGTATTTATGAAGTTGGGCGCTGAGGTTTTCTTCCCAACGTGTTTGTCCAGTGGACCAAGAAATTGCATAGCTTCTGCAATACTTGCACCCCGTTTATCGCTAACCAAAACAGCACGCGCAACGAGTGCTCGTATGTGGGAGCCGGATCCGGTTGGTGCTGTCCGAATCGCGAGATTTAAGTCATCTATGATAAGCT
The DNA here is from genome assembly GCA_905067625.1 of Blumeria graminis f. sp. triticale. Taxonomy (NCBI): domain Eukaryota; kingdom Fungi; phylum Ascomycota; class Leotiomycetes; order Helotiales; family Erysiphaceae; genus Blumeria; species Blumeria graminis. The sequence goes on from LR898477.1 coordinate 9,352,860, forward strand.
TTTCGTTCGAAGTCTTGCTGCCATTATCTTCTAGACTTTTAGAAAGAGCTCTTTGAAGAACGAGGCAAGAAAACCATGATGCGACAGCGTCCAAGGGGCTTCGAATCGCAAAATCGTCGACGACGGCATCCATAAAGTCAGCCTCGTTGCAAGTATTGTTTGTTGTGGGGAAGTTCCAGGCTAAGTTGTATGCACGTTGACCAATACTATCGACAAGTACATCATCACAATTTTGCTGTAATAATGCAACGAGGTAATCGGGAAGACTGTCTTGTTGCTCTTCTTTAAGATACGTTGACAGCTGATGTAGTTGTTTAGCCTTATTCCATTTCCACCTGGCAAGTTTAGCAGCAAACTCTTGGAATAGGTAGTATCCATGAAAGCCGGCATTTCCAACCTCCCACAATAAGACCCGAATGTGCAAGGCTTTTAACATGAGTCGTGCGGGTGTGTCTGGAAGAGTTTCGGAGGCCAAAAGAGTCAGAGTTAGTCGACTCTTGTTGACCTCGACATCACCACCGGCTAGTTGGGCATCGAGGGCAATAGTCCATGCCTGTATTCTAGCTGCTTCTCGCTGTTCAGTAATTCCAGTTAAGTATGTGTAGCCCTGTGAGCCAACTATATTACGTGTGCTGAGCTTAGCCATTTTGAGACATAGTGCTGCCGCCTCTAAAAAGAAATTGTGCCTCGGAACCCACACAGTTTGTATAGCCGTGAGCCATGCTTGTCTCCGTACCTGTATTGGTGAAGCTAAGGACGGAGCAGCGGCGAGAAAAGCGCTTTTGAATTTGCTGCGATGAGACTTAGGTGTTGAGTAGATGAATAGAGGTAATAGTGCGTAAAGCATCCCGCTTAAAATCATTATTATTTTTAAATACCAGAAAGTCTCTAGAGCTGGCACATGATAGCCAAATAGATTTATTTCCAGTAAGGAATGGAATGCAGATCTCAGTGAGCCTAGCATACTTGTTGGTATAGCAAAGAGACCTCGGCTAGCAGGCGATTCGACATCTTGATCTACTTCACTGAAACCTTCCATAATCATAAATCCTGCCAAGGTACCCACCATCAATTTTCCCATATATGGATGACTACTCCATCCTGCGGAGAGCATGGGCTGCTGATTTTGAGCATAAATTTCTTGTGGCTGCTGATAAGGATTTTGATGGTTTTGGCTTTGAGACCGGCGAGTTTCATCAGGTGCTTGAATCATAGCTTGCTGTACAGTAACAGGAGGAGTTCCAGGCATGTTATATTCAGGTGTGAATTGGAATGGATTGTCAACCGTCTGTGGCGGGTGGAAGTCCATGGATCCATGGCGAAATAGTCGTTCAAATGCATCTAAGCGCGCTTTCTGTTCATTATTTTCTTGTTGCAGTCGTTTATTGCGTTTCTCAAGATGACAGATGTATTCCGTCGCTTTACTAAGGACCTAAAAAATAATTAGGCTCTTGCACTTGAATAACTTTTTCACTCTATTTTGAACAGAAAAAGGTACTGTGACCTTCATATTGAATCTTCAATAACACAATAGGCTATCAAATGACATAAGACGAGGAGTACAGTTCAGCTAAGAATATAGCATTACTAGTTAACTTACTGTTGCCTTATTTAGTTTATGTGCAGGTGTAAGACCTTGAAGCTCCTCTCTATCATCCAGTGTATCCTCGCCTCGAGCACTTTTTGAGATAATACGGAGACTGGGTACACTATCTCGTAATGCAGCGATTTTATCGTTTAGGTTAGTCCGGTAGCGCTTTTCAATCATATTGTGAGCCGTTTTTTTTACCAGGGGGTTCGAGTCCTCATCTTCTTCGTCTTCGGCTTCTGCTAACGTTTTCCGTTTCCGACTGCTTTCATTAGTCTCGGGTGAGGAGATTGAATGACTCTTGGAACTCTCTGTTGAGTGAGGGCTATGATGACCGCGATACTGGAAGCTATGAGGCATGGCCACGCTTCGAAGTTTCTCTTGCTGAGCAGTTGTGAGCGGATTCATGGTTGAAAAGTTTGGGGGGGGTTGGTATTCAATCTTTGGTTTGGGCGAGTCCCAGAGGAGGGACGTCGGGTAGAGGTTGGTCTCATAGGTAGATATCTCGTCCCAATCCGAAGGAAACAAAGGATAGTCCTCCAACGGCAGCTGGTTGGGCAGATGAAAGTCGTGACTACTTTTATTAATACAATTGTTGTACTCAAAAGCGGCTGCAGAGATGCCAGAATATTTGGAAGCGTCTAGCGACTTTCGGTTTGATGCCATGTCGTATAAGTGGTGTTGGGAACCATTAGGAGGTATCGGCAAATGGCTGCAAGTCGTGCAGGAATAGAATGATTGATGCTACAAGACCAGGATGACTATTGATTGACGGCCTGGTAATGCAGATTCTAATGTGATTTGTACTGTTGCCAAATCATACGTGAAATGGCCTGACTTTGCGCTATATAAGGACTGAGGCTACACAGACGAACCAATGAGGAAGATCATGAGATAGAGAAGTTGGCCCCGCCTACCACGGGGTCCGTGCTTCGGATCATGTGACATGTCGAGTTCAACACCTTCCTCATTCAAAGCGCCCTACACGATATGGTTTGAGCTCGTGGCCCACCCGGTTGTCAGGGAATCTTTATCACAATTCTGAACCAAATCCAGCTTCGTTTGGCGGGTAGATCAAGTCAGAGACAGAACTTAACTCCGCGTGATTAAAGCTCTGACAGTCCAGCGGTTAGGCTAAGGTAGCCTGGTAACCTGGCGGATCGAAGCCAACCTGTAAAAAGCGGACGGGTGACCCTTAAATTGGGAGATTATCTCGCATCTCTCTTGTAGCGCGTCGAAGACTGCGCGTATAAGACCAACTCTTGCGGATGACCAGAGCGTGCAACAGGGGCTTCAGACCAAAATCTATTATAAATTATGGGGCGACCCCCATAGATAAGTAGGTCGTACAGTAAATAAGGTCTCGGATCCAAAATCCCACGGTCTAGGTGAACATTCATGGCGATTCAGGACGAATGGCTAATTTTGTATATGCTGTGCGAACTGTAGATCAGACTGGGGGTGTTTTTTTCATGCAGGAAAGTCACTATCAACAACCAGTCCATTTTATCGCAGTGTTGAAACACACGACCAATTACTTCGCATGTAACCCCGATGTGCTGCATTAATACAATCCCTAACGAAGTCAAATAACTCAACATCGTCTTAACAGATGTTAGGTTCTTCCTGTCACGTAAAAGATTTCAAATTCAAATAACTCAACACTAAGCTGTCCAGGCAACCAGACATCGAGGTTTGAACTCAAACCAGTTTAACAAATTAGATGAATAATCTCAGGATCAAGCACAAATGATAAGATTCAGTAGTACTTCAGTGAATTAAGGGAATTAACGATATTTTTTAAATATTTACTAGCTAATGATGATTATGTCCGTCGCAAGATACTCAGCTGCCTGATGTGCCATTTAGAATTACTATCTATCTTCATATCATATCCTCTTTTATTCTATAGACTAACATCACAATTATTTAAACTTCGGAAACGAAAGTGTCTTGGCACGGTCCGAAGATAACTGAGGGTTTTCATCAGACTTAATTACGCACCATGAGACTTGATGATGCCTTGGGCTACTGTAATGTGTCAATTAGAAAAAGTAGAAGGATAATAGGACAATTTCAGAATATTGACGCTTTAGTGTTTTGATGTCTAAGATGTTCCACCCCATTCTGTTGTGCAAATCACAAAGCTCTAGCGCATCGTAGTCTGTGGAGAGATGACCTTTCAGCGACATCCCTATCGGATATAAACCATTCGGAATTATATTTAATTTCCGTCTAGTTCGAGATTGCAACGAAAGCCAGTTCTACCAGTAGTAACAGGCTGGTATTGACTAAGAGGAAGTCTAATCGTTGCGTTTCTCAGGGCACTAAGCACGGACTACAGGGTGAAATCTCAAACTGTTCTTTGATTGAATGAGCATTTTCGCTTGCAGGAGGAATCCTTGGAAATTGCGTGACCAGTAATCCAACATTTTCGGGGTTTCAACCCCTTGCACGTCCACGCTCATCAATCCAGCCTCTTCGCATGCTTGAGACTCAACTTTCCGCATCTCACCATCAAAAATGTTAGTTGGAAATTGGTGTAAGTCGAATCCAACTCAATCTTGCTGCTCAACTTGGTGGCAATATTTCTTCCTTTCCCAAGTTAGTGCCGATGACAATGAAAGAACTAATTTCCTTTCGACAATCCTTTGGTTTCAAACTTGAGCCCAGGCCAATATCAGGCAGAGCCAGCCGTTGAGACGCCAGTTCAACATTATCGACCTGTTTCATAGGGTACCGACCATTAAGTTATGGCTTGCAACTAGCCTATCAACAAGGGTCACAACCAGATACCCTGAACCTCAAGTAATTCCGTATGACCTGGCTTATCGATTCTAGCGAGAAGCCAGATTAACACTTTTCTACAAGAAATCACATCCGCTACAGGCACCACGAGCAATAGTCTATAAATTCTATATACACACCCACACTTATATTCACACCCGAAAAAGAGCTGAGGCTGAGGAGTATCTAGACGGACGGCTGCATTGACGTACACTAATTTGGGACAAGTTCGATCCACTTGACGGCTCCAACAACTCTTGGTTTTAACGGGAAGGTGAGGACGCGCTTTAGAGATGTGACAACAAACATCCTCAGAAACTAGATTCATCGTGCCGCAATAAAAGGATACTGGCCAGAGTATTTGGTCACAGAGCATGATAAGGCTACGCTGCTTTTCAGCCTGAAGCTATGTTCACGGGCCAAATACATGGCTTACAAGGGTAGATAACGCTACATCGGCTCAAGGTATAATCCAGACGATAAAAGCAAAAAATCTCAGACTTGAGAAGAGCTTACTTATACACACAAGGCAGAAACTACCGTTACACTCGTCCAAGCTCGGAAATCCTAGCCCTCGATCGTAAAAGAATCTTTTATTATTATCTAATCCTTCACAACAATGTAGCGTGGTTCAAAACTTTGATAAATACATGGCACAAAAATAATTAAACCAAGCACATTTGATCACAACATTTCACGTTATCTACGGTATAAATCGAAAAATGTGAGAGCTATACGATCATGAAGGCCCCGGTTAAGATAGAGTAAGAAAAAAGGTGGTAGCGTCTATTTCAGTTGAATTCTAAGGAGATATACACTTAGAACTGTAGCTCAAATGAAACCCGGGACAATGTGACCACAATAAAATTAAACTGACTTGTATCTCGTTTGAGTAATTACAGCTTTTATCTGGCTTGCTAGTGATCATCAAAGGGCTATGCATTTAAATAAACTAGCTGCTTTCTTGAGCTCACAAATAGAAACAAGAATAAGAATGGTGTTGTGAGGAAATCATCCATGATGTGATGTTTTATTATTAAATATAATCTGAAGATATGGGCAGTAAGAATACAGTAAGAACTTCATTCTCTTGTAGCTTAACAGATTGTATTTTTATTTCTGATTAAGACACTTTCAAAATAGGTGTGTGTTGCCAAATATTTGACGAAAACTAGTCAAGCCAGTTGGATATTACTTATGAACACTGCATATGGAGTTTGGAGTAAGAGAAATAATTTCTTATCTCATTGCGCATTTAGGCAGCGTGAATGTGCTACCTACACCAAGGAGAATAAAAGCCTCATGAACTTATTTTAAGTATATTTTTTTCTTTTCAGGTAAATCTAGAACACTAGAGAATCTTCATATGTATTACATACGAGGTAGTTGGCAGCTTGGCATGTTTGACTGGACAACTGATTATCATAAAGAGTTGCATTATTTTTGCCAATAAATCTAAACTTGACATATGTGAGGTATATTGATCAGGAATCTTGTGGAGATTAAATTAATACATCCATGCTGCTGACAAGGCTATACTACCTCTCCTAACATCTGATGTTGATATTAGTACCCATTTACTGGAATATTTGCCGGCAAAGACGAATTCTTCACCTTCCAGTGGTGCCGGTGTAATCGCTCAGTATGCTCTGCATATCTGGGATAGCCAAGAAGAATCGCATCCGAATCGAAGTCCAAAGCAACCTCATACACATCTCCATTTGACAACTTCTCGACAATGCCTCTCTCATCATTATCATCTGAGTCCTCAATCCATCTCTAGCCACGCATCATCTCGCTTCAACGACCAATAAAGAAGTTGCTCCAATTGTAAACAGGAGCTTGCCCCATTAATCTCTAGCCATCACTCGCTACATATTTACGACGCTATTTATACCCGCAAGGAGGAAATCAAGTCGAAAGATACAAAGCCTGGGTCATGGCTTATAGGGGACTGTTGCTCTAATGGGACAAACAACTTGAGGAAGAACAGGCGGCTGAGGTGTGGAGCGAGAGGGGAAAGAGGTCTCTGAAGGGCATGCTGGGACTGACATTTTTGAGGAGTTTTCAACTTTGGATTTTTTGTTGGCGCCAAGACCGAGATTTCAGCTGATTAGCCAGGACTTCTTTTGTCGATGAGTCAACGGCACTCCCCAGCGCCCTGGACGGCACAAAAGAAGTTGGGCTAAGCTACCGTACAGCAAACACGCTCTGTCAAGACTTTTCTGAAATTTGAGCAGGGGCTTCGGGCAAGAGTTGAAATGAGGCTAGAAAGGTAGAGAGTGAATTTCCCGAGGTAGTCACAAGTCTGGAGCGCCCAGCTGGCCAGTCTCTATGTATTATGAGAGCCACGCACCTATTGGTTTTTGTAAATTTTCTCGCCCGCCAAATACCCGTTAATGGCCTCCATTTTGTTGGCAGGAGAGGGGAGAAAGTGAAGGGCGAAGGGCTCCTCTAAGTGTATGATCGAATGAGGACTTGTGCGGGGCCACACTATTCGAGAGGAGCTGTATGGGAGGCATAGGAGAGGATATACTTCTAGTATAGATATCCTTGGCCTGTAGCCAGATAGGACCGCATGTCCTATATGGTTATAGACCCCGAATAATAGATAAAATGAATTAATAATTAATTAATAATCGAGATATGGCTAAATCGCTTGAGTTTGCCTGGCGGCTTTCGATACTCTCTTGCCATCCCATCCCCTTAAACACCTGCACACCATGAAGTCCGAGAGTGATTTAATTTGATAACTTTTGCGTGCGAGGATATCCCATTATTAATTGGACGAGACACGAGTAGTGGAACCCTTAGGTTCCTAATCTATCAACATTACCGGCTCTCAAGGGCTAGGAGAAACAGAAGAGAGGAGGGCAAGACTGAACACCTGTACGCGGTGTCCTCTACAAACCTGGGAGTGAAATATTCTCCTAGAGCCAAGTTCAGTCAAATTTCGCAATATCAAAGAAGTTGGCCCACGAGGCAAAATTTCAAATTACTCCACCATGTCAATCTCTCACTCCCAAAGAGTCTGATTCTCAACTAAGCTTCATCAAGTCTACAAGTACGACCTAGTACATCCTCGTTTCAATTACCATACCTCTCGTCGACTTTCTCTGGCCTCAGCCGGTCACCAAATACACGCCCACGCCGATATTTATACCCGACGGAGGAAGCAGAGCGTGGCGCACAAATCTGGGAGACTGTTCTTTGGGATGGAAGTGAGAGGGATCTGGACAAGTTGATAAGATGATGCGAAGGAAGGATAAAACTTCGAAGGACGTAAAATTTCGAATTTTGACAAGGAGTTTTACGAATTGAGCTTTGTGCGCGCCAAGACTTCGCTTGCGAGAGTGCAGCTAACACTATAGACACAAGCCAACGACGGGAGATGTTGTGGCCCGCCTCCTGGTGGTGTTCTCCGGTATAGTTTGAGTAGCCTGGGCACCTACTCAACTTGGGAAGGAGACATCTCAGATTACATATCGCGCGGAGAAAAGTTGAAAGATGATGAAGGCATGTCTGGATAACTCAGGGTTTTTGAGGCGTTCCCCTGGGTGGGTATTCACGGATGAGGGTTGACTCGGGGTGAAGGAAAAGCCACCATAACTTCGCAGTGGTACTTGCAAATGAAATCTGAGGCATGAGTGCTCTTCTCCTACGCTGAATCTTCTATTCTGTACTTTTCTTTGATATTGTGTCATAGCTAGATAGCTACATACGCAATTAAAATCTGATGCAAAAAAAAAGGGGGGAAGAATAAATCACAATGTACAAATCTCAAGCCCTGACTTATGGGGGACCGTTGCTCTAATGAACTACATATCTTGAGGGAGTATAGGTAGTTGGAGAGAGGAAAGGCCACCAATGGGCATACTGAGACTCCGCGGGAGGGAATTTTTACAACAAATATGCGATAAAGATTCCAACTCATTTATATCGAACTGGAATTGTAGCAATTTCATGTACTCGATGAATAGACTTCAATGACTTTTTATCCATATATCTAGATACCTAGATTAAGCTATAATTCATCCTGTCATGCAGATGACTTAATAAACCTCGAAATGTCATGCCATTGAATGGAACTAAGAATTAATTCTGCTTTTCTATGTTTGTCGAGGCTTCAAAAGGTATGGTATAGTCAAGTAATTCGCTGAAGTGCATCGCAAGCGAAGAGTTTGTGCTTCTTATTCCTGAAGACTGCATGTATCAATGCAAGCAACCAGGCATCCTCATGATCATCTATTCTTGTGATCAGACTGATCCCAGAAACATTAGCCCAACTAGAAGTTTGAGGCAAAATCTTGCGGAAAAGGCCCAGTTAAAGGGATTCGACTTTGCCGTCTACTTCATTAGTGTCCAGGTAACAAGGAATCATTCCAGTTAAAAGGTGTCTTCAACTCAATATGCATAATCTAGCCAGGCTCTTGGAAGATTATCGGCCGCCTTGCACCCCTCTGGCGGGTAGTTTTAAAACGTCCCTCATTTACATGATGGTTTCATAACGACAGCCAAAGTGGAATAATACCAAGGATCAGTTCATTTCTCTACTTAAAAGCTCTTTTTTATTGTTTTTATAAATCGTTTAATGTGTATTCAGCAATCTAGCTATGACACATTGTCGGTGCTATGTATACATATTGGATAACTCTTTTGACGTTAGAGACACTCATACTCTGGATTTCATTCGCAAATACCACCATGAAGTATACTTGCTTACACAAACAGTCGACCCTCCTCCATAAGTCCCCACCAAAGAGACGTTTCAAAACCTTTGTTTATCCAAGCATGCTTTCGTCATCCATGCATACCAGCGCCGCGAGAAATGTGGGTGTGTTTTGCTGGATTTGAACCAGCGATCTACTGTCTCGAGTGGGATATGTGTCCAAGCTATCCAGACTCTACTTGGCAGACCGGCCATGACGATGTACCACCGCACCTTCAATTGTTGACTTGTATTTAAAGTGTCAGCTGCACTCTTGCAAGCGAAGTATTGGAGCACATAAAGCTCAATTCTTAAAACTTCTTGTCAAAATTCGAAATTCCACGCCCGTCGAGACTGTATTCATCCTTCGCATCATCTTATTAACTTGTCCTGATCCCTCTCACGCCAATCCCAAAGAACAGTCTCCCGGATTCGTGCGCTACGCTTTGCTTCGTCTGTCGAGTGTAAATATCGGCGAGGATGTGTCTTTGGTGGTCAACTGAGGCCAGAGGAGCTCGAAGAGATGTGTGGTCATTGGAAATTGGGAGTACTTAGTCGTAATTGTAAACTAAATGAGACTTTGGTAGTAGTCGGACTCTTTTGGAGTGAATATTTGACGTGGTGGAGTTATTTGATTCATTGCCTCGAGGGCCAACTTCTTTGATATTGCGAAATTAGGCTGAACTTGGCTCTGGAAGAATATTTTATTCCCAGGTTCGTAGAGGACATCGCGAATAGTTGTTCAGTCTTGCCCTCCAACTTAATAGCTCGTACGCGCCCGAAACCAGAATTCGTACATGCTGCAAATTTGCAGTATCTACAAAGTTTCTCATCAACACCACAGTGCATCTAGAATCGTTTATTACATAAACGGTCTGGCTAATTTCGGCATTATTTATGAGGAAAATTGCTCTGATGAGGGACTCGACGGGTACTGTGACTCTAATTGGAGTAGGCATAGAAGTATTTGCAGATCTATCGGTGGCAGCGTACTCTTCTTGCTGGAGAAGCGTTCTCTGCATCACTTCAAAGCCAACTGAACTTTGCATTATCTACAGCGTGAGCCGGATACTACGCACACACACCATATTTACGAGAGCTATCATGCATCCAACAGGCCTTTAGTCGGATGCACCACCCTAGTAAACCTACGATTTCTACCCACATCGATTCGAATAAATGAAGAAACCGCGCACTATGGAATAATTCTGAATTACACTTACATTCTTAACATATTAATGACAAATACCCCTTGTTACGTGAGCATCTTAGTGCAGGACGCGTATATGCTTATCATCTATCGACGTGTAAATTAACAGTAGATAGACTGACAAAGTCACATCTATCAAAAAGCATTCAAATTCTTTGAGATAGTAAATCCAAGGGTCAAAGATTCTATTTGAACGACTGTTAATTGCCAATATTGTCCAAGGTGTGAAAAAGCTCTAGATAAAGCTCCAGACTTATGCGTTGCCCCAAAGGCTTTTTCTTCTACCTCGGCACGAAAGTTGATTATTAATGATCATAGTAGCACAGGCATCAGTGTCAATAGGTTAATATTGAATTTCAGTGCTCTTACGAGTAATAACAAAAATATCCCGCTAGAATACAATTCCAGAGCCCTCGGATACAATCAAAGCCCGAGGTCAAACCATGTGTTGGATTAGTCTTGATCAAGGAGGTTATTTGAATTATAACTTGGCTGTGAAGATATTTTGCAGCTGCATTCATTTACTCGATCACTCAGCGATGTTGCTTTCAAAATTTCTGAAATAACCTAGGCGGATTCCAAGCTACATGCTTCGCCGCATGCTCGAAACTTGCAAGGGCTTACCGTTATTTTTAGAAGCTTGTATCTTCTAACTCTGAAATAAAGAGTGAGCTGCTATGGCCCTGTCTGCGTCATAATATTGGACAAATAAATGAGTCTTGGAAGGGCTTGCATGCGAGAAATAGTAGCTCAATCCTCGTGTTAAGTGAGAGTGGAGTACCCTTGAAAAGAAGAGTTGGCCAGTTCTACGGCTCATTTTGACCATCTTACTTTCTTTATCTTCTAATACGGTGTTCTACACATTCTTGTGTATAGGGTCACTTGTGAAACTTTCTAGTTCCACATGGTCTGCTCTATTTTATGGAGAATGCATGCAGCTAGATCGTCACAAATCTGCCATTGGGCGCATCAAAAAGCTGCCGAAGCATCACCAGCTCTGATATTGTCCAAGGACCTCATGCCTTAGCCGTGTTAACATTGCGAAATGCTTTTGGGAGGATAATAAATTCTATTATCTTGAACTCTGTTGAAATATCATACGACGCAGTGAGTCTGCGTTGAGTAAACCCAATGTGTGGCTAGGCTGCGCTAAGAAGCCGCAAGGTCAATCCGTTTGCATTCGGGAGCTTGTTGTGAAATGCTGGTGTAGACCACTTCAGTTCTTCATTAGAAATGCCTACCTTCTATACGGATTACCATATTCTTAGCTCGATGAGCACACCATGGACGTTACTTTCGCCAGTGGAACGTCTAATAGTTATTACTGATGAGGAGTATATTCCCTGACCACAATCCAACTCAAATTTGATGTGAGTTCAGAGCAGTGCTGCTATGGATTGGGTCGTTACTAAGCCAGCATGCCATTTGGTCCGTTTGAGCGTCCTCTTTTGCCTTGGAATAGAAGCTATGTTTGTATCAACACTATGCACTTCTGATAAAGGAGCGATGCGTCTTCCTACACATATGCTTCTAATAACTCTGTATCAGCGTTTGACCTTGCGATAATTACTCGTGTAGGTCACCACGTAGCTCCAATGATCTCGCTAATTTTGGGAGGTGATATTTCGGAATCATGTCCAGCGAACCTTTGTGTTACTGAGTTGGATACTAAAAGCTCGTGCGGTAAGTTGGTCCTGCGATTCATGTAGAGTCTAGTAGTGGCCATAATCCTTAGTTTCATCACAATATCTAGACACGTCATGCGATGTGAGGAGGATAGGTCAAGAAGCAGCCTCATTGAAGGTCGGTAGCAGAAGACTGACCAGTTTATCATGTTGGATGAGTTTTATGAATAAATTTTGATGTTTAGTTGTGTTTTGATTATTCCTTTCTTGGAGAAATACGATGCGTAGAACAAATTTGCAGTGCTGAAAAGGCACAAAGTTTTATTAGAATGCGCTTTCTATCCATTCGTAGATGGAACCTTTTAACATTTTGGCACCTTGATGTGTATTTCATTACACCGCCAATACTTGTGAATAGACTTCATAGCTGCTCTTTTGGATTGAGAAATGAATTGCGTTGCCCTCTTCTAGACTCTGTTGTTATTGTTTGCACTTAACGCCAAGTAGGCTCACGAATATGACCTGGCCTCGGTGCCCAAGAAGGATCGCTTGGTGTATTCGCGCAGCCTATTGCTATCAGACAATTGTATTGTCTGTAGGCTCCCTTCTCATCTCCAGTTCCGCGTTAATGCGCTATCTTAATGCAAAACAGTGCCGCTAGCCCATTCTCTTTTTGTGCGCTCGACGAGTCTTGATATCAATCCCGTGACCATGTGATAAGTGGGCCTCGCCATCTATCGATGTCGGGATGCTTGAACACGATGCAAAGAACGTAAACAATGTGTCACGCCTCGGCAGTTGTGTTGGTGTATCTTTTTTATGTCACTAACCTACAAAGAATGCTAATACTCACAATGAGTTATGACTAATTTATGAGTAACATTAGAAAGTGAGGCGTAAATTTTTTACATCCAAATTAGAGGATAACCTGATATGAGCCGTTGAATTGAGATGAAAACGAGGCGTAATCAACCCTTCACTAGAGTCATACAATCCGCGGTTAACATATTGCTAATACTATGATTTCCCCGAAAGTGGGCGGCTTCCAGCACTTGATAGAGGGAACTACCTTCTCTAGCGAAACCTACTTGTGGCCTCACCGGCGTAGAATCGGATGTGAGTGTGTTGTTTATTCTACTACATGAGTCATAGACTATCTAGCACATTGGGGCAGAATCGGATGTAATGGGAAAGTTTTCCATATAAAGAGAGATCTTACAGTGTTCGAGGTTCAGGAAGATGAAAGTCATAGATTTTGTAAACCTAGAATATCCATCGCATTTCCACTGAAGGTTATTGTTTGTGTTTGTTGTCCTATTCAGTTTCTTACTGTGTAAAGACATCTAGGTCCTCTCTGCCTACAGGCCAAGAGTATCTATGCCTCCTTCACGACTTCTTTCCAGCAACAATACCCCTACACATCTTCATTCGAGTGCACACTAAGAGGACCCATTATCCCGTTAGTATCTCCACTCTCCAGCCGAAAAAACGGTGGCCATTTGCGGATGTGTAGCTGCAGGGAAAAATATAAAAATCAACTGCGTGCGGGGCTCTTCTAATACTGAGAGGCCGGCCAGCCGGGCGCAGCAGACCTATTTATACTTAAGGGCGTCTCTCAACCTTCCTAGCCTCTCATTCACTCCCCCGCTAATTTGTGCAACAGGACAAACCGAAGGTTGTGAAAGGATGTCAGAAAAGTCTTGGTCGAGAGAGACTGCCGCGGAAGTGCCTGGCCTAGCATCCAATAGTCGTTACGGACGTTTTTTAATTATCATTTAATGTGTATGCAGCAATCTAGCTATGACACATTGTCGGTGCTATGTATACATATTGGATAACTCTTTTGACGTTAGAGACACTCATACTCTGGATTTCATTCGCAAATACCACCATGAAGTATACTTGCTTACACAAACAGTCGACCCTCCTCCGTAAGTACCCACCAAAGAGACGTTTCAAAACCTTTGTTTATCCAAGCATGCTTTCGTCATCCATGCATACCAGCGCCTCGAGAAATGTGGGTGTGTTTTGCTGGATTTGAACCAGCGATCTACTGTCTCGAATGGGATATGTGTCCAAGCTATCCAGACTCTACTTGGCAGACCGGCCATGACGATGTACCACCGCACCTTCAATTGTTGACTTGTGTTTAAAGTGTCAGCTGCACTCTTGCAAGCGAAGTATTGGAGCATACAAAGCTCAATTCTTAAAACTCCATGTCAAAATTCGAAATTCCACGCCCGTCGAGATTGTATTCATCCTTCGCATCATCTTATTAACTTGTCCTGATCCCTCTCACGCCAATCCCAAAGAACAGTCTCCCAGATTCGTGCGCTACTCTTTGCTTCGTCTGTCGAGTGTAAATATCGGCGAGGATGTGTCTTTGGTGGTCAACTGAGGCCAGAGGAGCTCGAAGAGATGTGTGGTCATTGGAATTTGGGAGTACTTAGTCGTAATTGTAAACTAAATGAGACTTTGGTAGGAGTCGGACTCTTTTGGAGTGAATATTTGACGTGGTGGAGTTACTTGATTCATTGCCTCGAGGGCCAACTTCATTGATATTGCGAAATTAGGCTGAACTTGGCTCTGGGAGAATATTTCATTCCCAGGTTCGTAGAGGACACCGCGAACAGTTGTTCAGTCTTGCCCTTATCGTCACGGACGTGGGGTTGTCCAGTAACTCATGTTTTTCAAATACCCTCTTCGCTCGTATATTCGAAATTGTAGGTTAGAAGAGACGGTATGGTTGACGAGTCGTAATCTGCTTTTCTTGAAGGTGGAATGGTCTTTAACTTTGCTCTCGTGGGCTTTTTGTTCGCTTGCCGGTGGGTAGTACATGTTGTGGTATGACGAGGGCTTCTCTGACTACCTTTGTAGCGTTTGGTACTGCAACATCTTTCCTCATTCCCAGCATCATTGAAGTCGTCTTACTGGTCTAACATGCTGGCGGAAGCGTATTCTACCGGAGGGGAAAATAGCTCAGCTCAAAGTTGAAAAGGTTTAACTCAATCTCGGCTCTGCAGACTCTATAGCGAAAGCCGAAGGTTTGTAGGGGACACCACGGACAGGTGATGACAATAGTCTCCCTTCACCGAAACGAAACACAAGCATGTCACTACTTGACGCCTTCTCAAGAATGCCGCGCTTACCATTCTCATCTAACTCCTCACCTTCTAACTAACAACACATCATCTCGTCTCCCTCCTCAGAAGGTGTCACTCTTTCTTAGCTACGAATTATAGACTGGTGGAGTCTACAAGATGTCGGCGTTGCGAAAAACTAGCTCAGCTACTTTTCCATCACTCACTACGCGAACAGTCTTTTACTTACTGTATAACATTTCTACTGCGGGTTGGATGGTGCAGTGGTACACTATCTGGGCCGTTCTCTCAAGAAGATACTGGGTAGCTTAAGCACCTGCCCCATTCGAGACAGGAGAATGGTGGTTCGAATCCAGTCAGACCCACACACCACTTTCTCTCGCGGTGGTATTGAATTTGTGGGATAATGATAGCACACTCGGTTAGCCACAGGTTTTTCACGCTTTTCCCTGAGGTGGTTATGCACGTAAGAGATTGTACGCCTTAAGGGTTAACCTCGAGTGGTATCTGCAAATGAAATCTGAGTGTGAGTGTTCTAATCGTCAAATTGAGTCATCCTACTTAATGTACATATCTTCCGATAAAACCTGCATGGGCCTCAAGGCGCCAAATCAGGTAAAAGGAATTAGATATCTTTTCTGCTTCCTACACGTGACCATGTCCTGTAATGCCTGATCTATAGCTTTGTTGGTACTATACACCTAATTCAAGCCTTCTGACTATAATTTTATTCGGATGTGAGGAATTTTCCTCTTGTGCGGGTCCGACTTCATGTGAAAACTATTGACGGGCGACAAGAACTATCCGTCAGCTATTGTTCTTCCCACCCAGCCATTGACATTGTGTTGGTCAGAGAACGTACTGGTTTGGAGCCACATCCGCTTTAATCGGATAACTTTTGGGTCAGGAGTTGAACGCGCTACCGTTGGGCTAGCGATCCTCTTGACAAGTCTCTGTCAACAACAATACTGTATCATGAAACGAAGTCCTGAAGAATAATCGATATTATTAGAATATGATTCTCTTAGACAACTGATATAGGACTACTGGAAGTAGATTTGATAAAGTATTGGGTTAACATAAAAATACAGAGCGTGTATTGTGAGTGCTTCTCTGCATTCTCTCCTAATGCTACGACCTAGCCCTCGCTACATGCTAATATGGAACTACTAATACAGGGTATATAATATCTCCAAACGCCTTACTCATTATGCTCCTAAGTAAACAATAGTCACAACCATAACTCCATTATATTCAGGTACAAGAATAATTATGTTTGACCGACAGTTATTTAATTTAACAGATATTAATAAGCTACAATAGATCGGCTGATCCAGCATAGAACCATTTTCAATAGACGTTGGCTCAGTGGAAAGTAAAGTTTCAAAAATCCAAAGATATTCTCTGTGCCACGGAATTCTAGCTTGTAAGATAAAGGGTGTTTCTCAGGCTTAATCGTGAATTATCCAGGCCGCGGCCAGGAATCATGCCTGGAGAAAGAGTCTTGTCACGGTGTCCTCTCCAAGTAAGGCTGAGAGTATAAAGGCTCGTATTCGGGTAACTAGACTCATGCGCCTCAACCGCTACGAGTGGGACTATATGGTGCAATGCTACATAGTTGGAGCTAATCTCTCAAGCAGACTCTCTATAGTTTGGAAACCCGTGCCATTCGAGGCCTGACATCGCTGCTTCAAATCACGCAAGCCCTGTCCGCATTCTCGCGATGGCGATACACAGGGCGACGCGAGGGTGGTTAGATGAAGTTTTAGAGATCTCCCTGTAGGAAACCCACGGACGAAAGTTATAATGGCGTTACTTATAAGTGATACCTAGAGCATGAATATCGATGAGGTCAAAAGAGTCATGTATTGCAGCTAGATAGCCGGACCTGGGAAAAAAAATTCCGCCCGAAGTTGCGTCAGATGAACAAAAACTCGACAAATCTGTCTATGCGGCCGGGCACATGGAGGAGAAAGAGTAATGCTACTGATTCCATAAGCTACTGCTAGCAAGACTAACACTTTACTTAGCCTGGAGGACCATACCTTGGAGGTTAACTTGTGATAGAAGAATTGTAAAGTCTCGCCTAATACAGCTATGGGCACTAACGTTGCTCTTAATTAATACTACAGCCTTCCTCCGACGAGTTTCTCGAGACACTCAAGATATGGCCAAGAAGCCGCTGCTTCACCCAAAAGTATTTCCTTATCTCCACAAGCGGCGAGAGCTAGCCTGACGATAGATTTATTGGGCCCAAGCAGATCGAGTAAAGGCGCATGGCCATCCATGATAATTAATGGCGACACGGGTCTGCAGGAAATGAAGCGTTGTGTCTCTTTGGACATGGACGGAGACAGTGGCGTAAGCTACGCAGTGGCCGCGCTCACGGGCCCTGCCCTTGCACGGCCCGAAATTACGGGGGTAGCTTCATCTGGTTTACGTGGAGTCTGAGTCCGGGCCGGAAATTCATCCGAGCGAGAGGCCAACTTGTTAGCAGGCTTCGGGCGAAGACAGAGACAGATTTTCGAAACCATCAGGTTAGCCACTCAATTGTATGCTTGCCATAGATGTTACTATTTCGAAAAATTAGCCCTAATTTTGGGAGAATCTCGCGTGACTTTGACTATTTGATTTCGTGCAATCAGACGCGTCGCGGATTTATGAAGGGATATGAAATTTTAGGCTGGAATAACACATCATTTAAAGATAAGCATGAAACGAAAAAGTCCAACGTGACGATATTAGGCCTGATGAGATCAAGTGATTCAGATTGTGGGTGTGGGTGTGCTTACTCTTAGGAGTGGAGTGCGGCATGACCGTTGTATAAGCTAAGAGGAGCCCCGTGCGCCGCTCTAGGGGTGTTTGAGCATGGACAAGATCATAGCGGAGATGCGCTAAGGCTACATGAGAGACCTAGCGAGGCTGTGATAGCTGGTGCTATTACCCAGTAGATCATGGCGAAGAAATAACACAGCTTTTCTTCAGGAAGAGAGGATGAGTTGCTTGCACTAGACCTTGAAAAAAGGCTAGGGTGGTAGGTGTAGCTACGGTAGCCGAATTGCTTTCTCCTTAAGTAGTTGGTAGATCAGTCTATGCCACATAAACAACATAACACCTATCGACAACCGTAGTCGCACCATTAGTCAACGAATTGAATCCTAGAGGCAACAAGAAGATGTATGCGTCATTGATATTTGAAATTCCTTATAGGTAAGGCTTAGCTCCCAACTACTTCGGTGACAAGAACGGTACCGTCGGCCGGTTAGTCGTCTAGATGTCACTAAGAATACTTTGAGGAAGTTGGTGGATGGTTGAATTCCTTTTGCTAGCGAAACGTGTCGACGCCGAGTCCGGTAAAACTGGAGGATTGTTAAGCCTGCACCTCGGAGAAAGGCGTGTCGGCTCGTGTGAAAGCTTGGGTGAAGGTGGGCGCAATATGTCGGCCGGCCGGCAGGTTAAGCACAGCGAAACTCGAGATTCAAGAAATTGAAGGAGTTGGCTGGTAGCTATCACTGCTGCATTCCCTAATGGTGATCGTTACAATGGAATAAATATGGCCACACCGTGGCTAGCTCACAAGCATTCTTCACCGTGTCGATGCGCAACAGATACTGTGCAGTTTGAAGCCAGGTGTCGCGTCGTGGCTAGGCGGTGGAAGGAAGGAAGCGGGTCAAATCGCACTGGGACTATGGACGGCAAAAGGGCAAAAAGCAAAGCATGCCTCCTCCCGATCTACTTTTGGAGATAGCCAAGCGTGCAGGGGGTGCGCGATTCGACGATGCCCGATGAGATCAAGTGAAAGAAGGCCGCGTTCCCTATCATCTGAGGAACATCTCGCCTCTGCCCGAATGGGACGGGCCGGTTCAGATGAAAATGGTTGGGTAGAAACTTGATCAACATTGACGTCTTCCACTTTGATCGATCGAAGGGCAAGAGGCAGCCAGGCACGACAATGGAGGTTAGTTCTGCTCGTAAGTCAATGAGTAGAGACTGCTGCAGGGCAATTCTGAACGTTATCACGATGTAGGCGGTTTTGGGATCAGACGTGAATGACGAAGCGGCAACAACATCACATCGATATGTAATTTTGAATCAAGGAGTGGGGCGAGGCCATGACTCGATGTGAGGGAAGGCTCGTTTCGCGCTTGCCGTGGATCCGAGATGATTGTATGCTTTGTTATTGTTGTTGTTATCGTTGTTATTGGTGATAATCCTCATTCTAGGAAATTGATAGCCTTCGAGCCATCTAGACAAGGCTGACCCGCATAGTCCAGGCCGGCTAGATTCGGGAGATATGCCAGTGGGGCAGCTGAATCATGATCCGCTCCTTCTTTGCGGCGCTGGGATTCGGGATTTGGTGTTTGAGCTGGTCAGCCGCCTCCCGTTGACAGACAAGGGTTCAACGGATTGCGGATCTCGACAAGGCTTTTCTGGTAGATGTAAGGCTTGATTAGAGCACGCTGCCATTGATGCCTGGACCCCGTCTTCATGGACCAGTGGCCAGGGATCTTTGCGCGGGAGGGTGGAGACGAAGTGTAAGGATGCGCGCTTACCTACCCAAACATTAGATCGTTGCAGTTTTTCTGGCTGGTCGACATTGCTTTTTGGCTGGCCATTCCCTCTGTACCCGGCCACGCGTATAAGCCGGCTGCTAGGGGACAACGAAGTGGGCATGGAAAAGTCCGAGTTATGGGTATCTCAGAGCCCAAGCAGCCGCGTCTAGTGGGGGCGGGAGCGCGACGAGGATGCGAAGATTCAGATTTCTCGCTGGCCTGGCCATCGGGGTTCCTGACTCGACAGGCTAATACCCTGCTGTCCGCGTTCCCGACGTGAATAATAAGGATACCTTAACCGAGCGGTTACCTTGAGAACGCCTGAAATTGCCCTGATTATGGATTTGTGACTCGACAATCGGGAGCCTGACGGGGTTGTTGGGAGAGAATGAGGCCCTTGCGCCCACTCCGAGATGATGAACCTGCGCAGAAGCGGCGCGGGGTGGGAAATGCCTTTACAGGAGTGAGAAATTTCAGCTACGCGACCGCGGGCCGATGGAGCCGGACCTCGACTGGACGAGCCACCGACGGGGCCTGAAACCGCAAACTCGGGAAGTCATCTCCTGCAGAGTAGTTTACGCACAGCGCTCACCTGCCTGCAGCTACGACGCAAGTGTGGGAACACGACGGATGGGGGTTTCTTCGCAGGCCACAAGGATTGAGCCAGACGCTCAGTGGCCTCTGTCCTCGTCACGTCCTATTTCAACATGGCAGCGTGTCTTCAGATCCCGTTATCGCCACACAAGTGCGAGCAGAGCGAGGCACAAAACGCTTGCGCGATACCAGGCGTGGCAAATCCTGGACACGACTCGGCCCATGGAACTTCGTGGGCAAAGCCGTGGGTTTTGATTGATTACCTCTTGTGCACAAAGCGTGGAAAGATGAGGGGAACGATGTCGATTGAGAGCGACCATCAGGGCAGCGTGTGCGTAGTGATAATAGACGTGCCATCAGCATGGGCGGCAAACCCCACAACTATCTGCTTGGCTGACAGAGCCGCAGCCGCTGAGCTATGTTAGCCTGAACCTCGGCCCCAACCAAAAGGCCACTTTAATCTGGCGCCTCGACATGGTTATCCCTGCCTCTCATCCACCCTTAACGCCAGAATCTACTACAGCCATTTCATCTACCACTTCCAGTCGCGGCGAATAATCTCGCAGTGGCTGACGTCTCCTTCCACCGTCTGCTCGCCGCCTAAACTTCGTGTTTCTCAACCGTCACGCGCAGCTACCGAGTCAACCATGAAGAGATTGTGACCATTTTCCGTCTTACATGATACGCTAGCACCGAGTACCCAGGAACCACAGGGCAAAGCGGCTGGACAAGCTCATTTCTTTCTTTCACTAATCTACTGGTCCCCTCGTTTCCGGTCATCTCCGTTCCGATTCCTTCCCATGAAAGGCATCTGCCACTTCTTCAGATGAAAGAATTGGACTCCGCAGAATTTGGCAGGTCTTCTTTAATTAATCTCATGTTTGCTGGAGTCAAGCATCAAAATACTACCCATGCAATGGTACATGAGCTTCTTCTCGTCTACCATTGGTACACGTAGGATTTAAATTATCTCTGCGAGCCTTGGTCAAATTACCCAATGTTGGTTTGGGACCACTAGTATCATATAACCACAATAGAGGATCAGCCCAGTTACATTAGCTCTGATTTTATGAATTAAGTGCTGTCCTCGTTGTGCGGGTCACGCACTAGCAACTTTAATAACACAAGCATGAACGATTGACAACGGGAAATCCATTGTAGAGATTAATGTGATATATTCATTCATCCATAAAATAGAAATGCAGTTCCTCAGCCGAGGAAGCGGTAGGGTATCTCGTAAGCGCAACGCGACCAACAGCTAAATCTACCCATTCCAAACCGATTGCGGACCATTGACTGCCAATATTTTGAACAAATTCCCAAAAAGTAACGATCTAATAGCGATGGAACTGCTCTCCTTTACCTTTTTTACATCTCAATCCTTCACTACGCCTGATATGGCGCCCGGGTCCCTTTTAATGCCTCGCATATCCCTTTGCAATGTCTAACTAGACATCTTGTCGTATTTTTTTGGAACACAAAAATCCGTGAGTTGTTATTAATTCGACTGCGGCTCGATAGAACGATGGCAGTCGGCATAGTTCGGTGTGTTGAATTGTATCTGATGGTTTGCGCATTTTATCTTAGCTATCGGAAATTCAAGTGCTTTAATACCTCATCTCTTTTTGATTTTCGTATATATATATACACATATTTAATGTTAGCGATCCCATGACATATTTTTACAGATACCATAACACCAATAACACCAAGGCACCTTTAGGAGAAATTTAAGAGAGTGAATAAATTTTCATAGTATGATCGACCTGATCAGGCTGTTATTTGAATCTCTAGTGTCTGTGACAGATTGATTTCAGTGATTTGTTTTTTTCTTAGATTTATTGTTCCGGTCGCCGAAGTATTTCTTCACAATTCGCATCAAAGCGAAGGTTCCATAATCGTATGGACGACATAAACCTTTCAGTGGCGTCGAGTTGGCGATCACGGCCAAAAATAGAGTCGACAAATTCTATCCCAGCATTCTTTCCCAATTGGGATGCGTTTTTATTACTTTTTCCAACCTTAAGCATGGGAGTTTCACAGGCTTTCAATAGACGCTTCAGCTTATCTGTTAAGCGGTCACCAGACTCGATAAAATCGTCAATCATCTCCTTGTTTACCTGTGTGCGTATACGAGGCATGCATTCTTCTGCACGCTTTACCTTACCTGCGAGTTGGATTAAAAGTAGCCATAGTTCTCCGGCCATGTCAGTGATTGGTGTAGCAGGACCATGGTGGTATACAGTCCAATCGTAAATCCATTTACCCAAGCTATTTGCGTCGAATACACTTCCAAGAAGCATAATAGGTTCTTCAGACGGATCCCAATGCTTTAGAGAATAACCTTGAGGAATTCGATGCTTTCGCGCATCAGCTTCGGTAGCTATGTTAGTGTGACTCGGTTTCTTGGGCGGTGCGGCGGGCCGCGCAGTCTGAGAACGTTTAGGGGTGGAATTTGAATGTTTGTGACCCCTTCGGATAGGGTTATCGGTTTGATGCGGGGTGTTATTAAGTTCTTCTTTATCGTATGAAAATGCTGTTGCCTGAGAAGAGTAATTATAATCAGTGCCATGCCCACGAAAATTATAGCACATTTTTGTCGGTCGACTTCGCTGCGGTGGAGTATGACCCCCTTCCTGCCATTCATGATAAACATTTATAAATTCATTTTCATCTACAACCTCAAACGGAGCAGGTTTCGGGAAACACTGGCTACGCATGTGGCGCGGTGCTGACCAAGAATATTTTCGACTCACATTGGCTGCCGTAGTGGCGTAGTGTCCATTGGAATTGTACCGAGGGGAGAAAGCTCCGCGCTGGGGAGTCGCCCACGATTCCCCTGATGATACATGACGCTGATGTTGCTTTGTAGATGGACGTGCTGTGCCGGGTCTCAATGGGGGCTGTTGATAGTACCCGTGATAGCCTCCTGATGGCGACGCGGCTGGGGATGGAGTGGCACTTCGGTACGCAGGATAGTATCCCGGATATCCAGGGAACGGAGTCGCGTAGGCAGCGTAGGGGTTCATGATATCCTCGGCTTCTATTGATGTCGCTAGTCTGAAGGTCCACGATATACGACAACTTGGTATTATCGATATTGGTGAGTCTGACGAGCCCGTCACCGTGGTATGTAGTCGGTACGAGGAGAAAGAGAAGAAATCTTTGTGAATGATCCGTACATATCCAGGACTGTTGCTGTGATCCCTTTCCGAGGTGAAGTCAAGATGGTTTCAAAACGACACGACCGATTACTGGCGAGAATTGAATTTGATGGGCTAAATTATTACCCAACTCGAATCAATTGAACGAGTGCGGCCAGTTATCAATAAAAAATAAATTGTTTGTGTGAAATTAATTTGTCGACTGGGGAGAAACGACACAATTTGTAGGAGTGGGGTAGGGGGTGGGCGAGGCAGGAGATAAATAGGTTAAGGAGCCCAAATCGCTGGATATTAGGCTGGCACGGGTCGCTACTCTGTATGGGTCCGCGGGACGCTTGTAGGCTGCTACTGATGGGGTTCAGCAGAGGAACCCTTGTGATGGACGACCCCCACCCCTTCACTTCCCTTCCCATCCCTTCCAATCCCAGCCTCTGTGAGAAGGGGGGAAGGGGCGACTCCTTAATCTTTTCACCTTGGGTTTTCTTGTGCTAAAAGTCTATAGAGTAACCATTCTCGCGCCGATCTGGGCGCATCTTATGTCAGCCACCTCACAACAACGATCCGTACCGACAAACTATTGCCCGGTGACTTGGGGTCATCCGCTTGAGATTAATGGCCTTGGTCGCTTTCGCATTACACAGGGAGGTTGGGAGATATTCAGGGGAAGATTAAGATTTGACTCGCATACGAATGCTATGGTGTTCGGTGCATTCGCTACAACGGGAATCCCTGGATCTCGTAATAACCAACGATTGTTCTATTTAGAACTCAGAGCCCGCCGTTTTGTGCAGCCAGCATGCACATGAGCATAACAACAAGCGAATGTGCGTTGGATGGTCACCATCCAGGCCGAGAATTCATGGTCCACGGCAGAGTAATGGCTGGCAGACTCTTTCTCCTACCTTGGCCAGCCACTCACAATCTTTGCCAGCCACCGGGTGCTCATCCCCACGTTTGCGACCGCGCGGACTAGTACTAGAATTCTGAGTTTGTGAGCCCCCCGGATTCTTTGTTGGAGGCTAAATCTGCTCGGCCCGAGTCCGACTTCAGGGTCGCAGCGGAAGGTGGATGGTCACCATGAACTCTGACCATTTTTACTACTCTCCGAATTTGTTACACCTGGAACCTCGTAACAGAATTCATGGCTGGGTTGAGAGGGCCCGGGACACAGTTGCTACACTTTCGATAGTGAATTATTCGTCCAACAAAAATAACTGGTCCTGCACTTAACTCTTCTTGCCAATACTGAGGCAGCACAAACACGTCTCACTCTCAAAAGGCGTAAGCTTCCCGATATTACGGTACTATTACTAGTCGAGAGCGGCATTGAGATCTCACCCTAGCATCTTCTCGTTCTACAGCCGCAGAAGTCATCGACATCCCGACGTCCACCACTTGCACGGCTCCACCGGGGACAAGGACCCCTAGTGACATACGTAGCCGCCGTTTGTCCTCTCCCAAGGATCCACGAAGTAATTAGTCAAATGCTGGGGGGTCGACAGAATGGATTTTCATAGCCAATACCGCTAGGCTGCGAGTTTTTCTAGGCAAAGTACTTTGTCTTCAACTATTCCTCAGCCTGATCTCGCTTAGTCTCCCCTGGCTAGGGTCTGTTTCAGGGTGCTTGCATGTTCTGTACGCGCTTCTCTGCCTCGAAGTCAAATTAATCACCTCGGGCGGCCATCATATTTTTGATTGGGACTCGTTCGCAACAATTTGTACAGCCATGATTGTTTCTAACCCTTTAACTCGATATAAGTCTCTGCTTTGAATCAGCTACACAGCTATCCAGAATCCCGACTCGGCATCCTGTTCCGAGCCTCTCACAGACCCAGCAACAGGTCTTGGCTGTGCTTCTAATGTATCCCCGTCTGTCTTCACCTATCGACTCGAGTAGTCCTCAGTTCTTTACACCGATTCTTCGCTCCCAGCCTCTTCCCCCAATCGCACTCGGGCATCTTCGCCTTTAACAACACATAGTGTCCTCACCCAATCTGTATCCACTAGATTCATGTTGCCCCCTGATTCCAAGACTTTCCTAGTGCATGAGCCAGCCGGATGCCGCATCGCCTCGCAAATGGATATCTACATTGCACGCACCCACAGTGTTATACAACCAGTTACCTTCGTGTTAGTATTGGCTACCATGTGCGCGGAATGCCACACTACTAAATGCTCCTGACCACCATCCATAAATTGATGGATGGCCTGGTGTCGCGAGAAATACCGAAATATTTCAAATTTCAGTCAATTGTAGGTGGTGGGTCTGATTTTTTGTCATGCTTTAATGACCCCAGTCAGTGTCACCTGCTTAACCTGGGTGAAAACACAACAATCCCGACTAGGATCATAAACGCCCTATGCAGTGCTGGGCTTCTGCTGGGTCATGCCAGCTAGATCCTTGGAGAAAATCTGGCCAGGTGTTGCGGCTTAGCCCTCGAACCTTCTGGTAGAGGCGCGCATTGGAGACAGTAGAAAGCCCATCTCCTGCGAACACGTCGCCAGAAGATTAAGCAACCCCCGCCCTCTCTGCAACCCGACCGTTTTCTTGATAGATAAATGTAGGTACACACTGTCACAGCCACAATCTAGAGCGAACAGACATTGATTGTATTAACCCTATTCTCACAGTCTCCAAGTTCATACCAGGAATTTAAGGTGTGAACAAATCACATCCTGCACGGCCAACGGTTTTATATCCATCTTCATGGTCAAAGATCGCGCTCAGAGAAATCTATCTAGCAGATCGATCCATGAAGGACTTTTCAGAGCATGCTTTTTTAATGAGTATCTACACATGGTATGTCAAGCGTGATTTATGAATTATTGATTGACGTGGCTGCTCCAGGGAGGCATTTGATAAGTAGCATTGTTGTGAAGTTGTGTTTGCATCGGGAAGACGGCGCGTTGTTTCATCAGTAGCAAAGCTGTGTGGGCCCGTTCCTCGTTAAGAGCCCAGTGACTTATTTGTTGCGCGTTTCATCGCCGTAAAGTTATAGAGTTTACCAGTACGGAAATATGCTGATCACTATTGGCCTTGCTCTTCAAATGAGAGCGGTCGTGCCGGAAGCAGGGATTGGGGCTTCAAATTCGGTCCGTGTGGTGAGCAAGCGGGATTCCCCTTCGCAGACTCACACGGATATCTCCGCCCATGCGAGGGAAGGGGACCCAACCACATCAACCGACTGCATACTCTCACGTGGAAACGCACACGTGCTGTCCTCAGGCTTATTAAATGAGATTACTTGGCTG
The DNA here is from genome assembly GCA_905067625.1 of Blumeria graminis f. sp. triticale. Lineage (NCBI taxonomy): Eukaryota > Fungi > Ascomycota > Leotiomycetes > Helotiales > Erysiphaceae > Blumeria > Blumeria graminis. The sequence continues at coordinate 9,379,442 of LR898477.1, forward strand.
AACAGCTGAAGTACCGACGGCAGACAACCATACCCAGGATGCACTCGGCATCATGCGACATTCACAAAGATAAGCCGAGGGCAACATCCGAAGAAAATACCGGGGTTGATGAGGTTCTTTCTTCATTTCATCATAAAGCCTATCATCTTAGATCCATACTAAGGTAATTTAAGTTTATTGCTGAGACAAGACGTTGACGGGCTTAATCTTATTTGGAAAGAATGAACCAAGCTCTTCGGCCAGAGTCTAGCAGGGGCTCTGGTTGAAAACGAGATCGAAAGTTTAACTCTCATGTCGCAGGTCGAGAGGTCTGAAATCTTTCGTAAGGCTTATCGGACTGCCCAGCTTAATCATTCCCTGAAGAATGCCGGCATATACTACATCACAATTACCGTTGCTGCTATCCACTATCTCACGATTCCCGTTGTTTCTAGGAAACTCCAATGCAGGATCGCCACCTTTTCCCGGGACGCGCCGGCAGGCTCGGAAGGATTTTGTGGCACTGTTAACGAAAGCAAGAAAAGGAAAATTAAAAACGACGTATCGTGGAGGATGATCTCATCCGTCTAATTGACACAAGGTCACAAACTGTATCTGTTTTGGCCCGCGGTGTCTTTGCACCCTGAACACATTCTTACCGGCCTTTCATTTCTATGGAATCATGAAAGAGTCTAGATTCATTTGAGACAGTCTGTGCGGGTTGTCTGGCTGATTTTGCTGAGATGGGAGCATGATAACTGCGATATGATCAGAATAATGTTCAGATTCGGGAAAGTGACAGAACACGGAATGAGCTTTCAGTGTATAGACAGCCATTCATCAGCCAAATAAGATCAGTTTTCTCGCCAGACGGCAGGTAGGGAATACTAGATTAAATGCGTGCCTTCGTTCCTTGAACAGACATTTTTTGCATGATCGATCGATATATCACGGACCACCCCCTTCCGTCGCAAGGCTATAGACGGGAGTAGAATGTTCCGGTAACTGATTGAGATGACGTCAGTCACATCAAGCTAGAGCTAATAGTCATAACTCATGCTCGATGCGGAGATTCTACTCATACAAGTAGTTCTATTTCGATCAGCCGAATCCGATGAACAAGGAGAAATATACTCACGGTAATGTTACGCACCTAGCCCTGTATCGGCTGGCAAATCTCTCATCCCAGAAAATAGCGGTTAGTCGATTCATCCACCATTGACTTTCCCAACGTCCTGCCGCTTTCTTAACCTCCGGCTATTACACTAGTCGAGTATTTTAAACGTTTCAGTCATGTTGGGATTTGTTTCACGTTCCTTCCATCACCCTTCGAGATCTCGTGATTCTTATATGTCGTTTATCTGTCAAACTTCAATCTAGGGGCTCTCATACACTACGACTAATACTGCGTCACCATCATCATTCTGCAGCACCCCGTGACTACGTGTGATTAGATTAGATTAGATTAGATTTTATTACAGTCCTATCTGAGTCTACGATTATAGAGGACTTCTAGCTTCTAAATGAAAGAGACTAACAAATTTCGATAAATTCAACCATTTTAATTCCCAAAATTTTCTTACAGATAGGGAGGAACAAGTCCTAAGACTACGTGTGATGAAATATATCAATCTTCTCATTTTTTACTGTCATCCAGATACAGCAAAATACTTTTATCTGATGAGTTTTAATTGTATATTAACAAGGAATCCGCTCAATTGGAGCGATAAGAAAGCCCTCTTTAAAGTATGACGAGAAAATTCTGATCAACGTTTGAAAAGCTCCGCTGAACTGATGTACTCTAGAATGCTGACTAACAATTGGATTTTCCGGAGCTGCTTCTGCTCTTACCAACTTCAATGGTAGCTAAGCCTTTGATCCCTTGGGTCACACTCATAGCGTCTGCAGAGATTCACCTCATTTGACAGAAATTAATCATGCCGCATGCCTAGTCTCGGATGAATAAGATATCCACTGTAAGATGACCCCGACATTGTACTGTGAATAAAATATCAGGCTTGTCGCCTCCATTTAGTGGAACAAGCTACATCAGTCAAGTAATGCGAGTGCAGCTGACACCATAAAAACAAGCAAATGATGGAAGGTGGCGTAGTCCGCCTTCAGGTGGTGTTCTCCGGTATAGTCTGAGTAGCCTGGGCACCTATTACACTTGGGAAGGAGACAACTAAGACCACATTCCGTGCGGAGACAAGTCAGTGGATGATGGAGGCAAATCTGGATAACCCAGGAGTGTTTGAGACGTTTCTCTGGGTGGGTATCCACGGATGAGGATTGACTTGGGGTAAAGAAAAAGCTACTATAACTTGCCAGTGGTACTTGCCAATGAAATCCGAGGCATGAATGCTTTTCTTTTAAATTGAGTCATATATTATACAATTCTCTGATATTGTGTCATAGCTAGATAGCTGCATCCGCAATTAAAATCTGATGCAAAAAAAAAATTCAAGTAATGCTATAGTTAGAGACTATAGGTGCACATCGAGACCCAGACAAATCAAATTTGAGTAATTGTTTCCCAAAATATTTTTCTCTCGAAGAATAGAAGTGTAAAGTAACGGTTAATGCCTTACTCTTTACCCCAGAACTATTTATGCGCTTTCATTCAGACATTGGCCCTACATCTCATAACCTAGGCTCAGCTATAAAGACTTCGGTGTTGTTATTTACCAGTTATAACATAAAGAGGTCTGGATAAGGATAAGAATTTTATTATAACCCCTTATGAATCTAAGACTACTAAGGACTTCTAGAACAAACCAACTAAATTCTGGCTGATAATTGAGTGTTCAAATTTGGTAATTTAATATTTTCCACTTGATGTTGAGGATCATCTCCTACGGCGGTCCGGAAGCTGTACCTGCCATTCCTATCCTCTTCGAAGGGCAAGCTTTGTACTAAAAAAGAAGGGTTTACTTGAGATCTTCATAGCCCTGGGTAATACGTAGTTGGTATTATCGAAAAATTCGATTATTTTATGCTCACAGCTCAGTCACAATCCACATCTAAATCTTAGCCCCCAATTATCCTAAGCCGATGAAACCTTGATAATAAAGTTGATATAGTAAAGGTAGTTTTGTGAGAACCCATATTCACATAATCAACGACCTAACACTAAGACGTTGTCCTCATTTAGTATTATTTGTTTCCGCGAAAAATCACAACGGCGGGTAGGGAAATGAAGGCTTGAAAATTTTTAGTGGTGTAATCTGTAAGTTAGAGGTTAAATATTACTCCAGAGTAGGGATTTAGTCACAAGCAAAGGCAATATTAATTCGATTTGGTAGGCTTTCAGATGAATGATTCGTGCTCGATATTTTGGTTAAAAAGTCGGTTTGACGGTATTACTATAGCGCTACTAATCGACTCCTAGGTAGGTCTAGGGTAGTACGGGGACGTGGACAAAATGGATACCTCCAAACTTCTATTTTGTCTACTCCCTCGCCCCGTAATAGGAGGAGGGTTTGTTATGCTCAGCTGTGTAGTATGGTAGATCTAGTAGCTGGTGCAAAAGTGGTTACTTTGGCAGTATGGCATTATTGCGCATGAAGAAGATCTAGTCACTACATGACACCAGTACATGTAGTACTGTGTGCAGTTTGAAAGAAGGGTTGTTGATATAAGACAACTGAGATATATATATATATATATATATATATATATATATTATTCATTTTACCTGATTTGACGCCTTGAGGCCCATGCAGGATTTTATCGGAAGATATGCACTTTAAGTAGGGTGACTCAGTTTGACGTTTAGAACACTCACACTCAGATTTCATTTGCAGATACCACTCGAGGTTAACCCTTAAGGCGTACAATCTCTTACGTGCATAACCACCTCAGGGAAAAGCGTGAAAAACCTGTGGCTAACCGAGTGTGCTATCATTATCCCACAAATTCAATACCACCGCGAGAGAAAGTGGTGTGTGGGTCTGACTGGATTCGAACCACCATTCTCCTGTCTCGAATGGGGCAGGTGCTTAAGCTACCCAGTATCTTCTTGAGAGAACGGCCCAGATAGTGTACCACTGCACCATCCAGCCCGACAACTGGCATAGCTGCTCAGTCTAGAGGATACTCTGGCGCGCTGCACACTGGTTACGTGATCAGCTTACAAGCGAACAAGTTAGGGCGTGAGGGACTAGCTTCCCACGATCAGTAACATCACAGTTATCACGGTGACTTCACCGGAGGACGAAGGCTGAACACCTGTCAGTGGTGTCCTCTACGAACCTGGGAGTGAAATATTCTCCCAGAGCCGAGATTCAGTCACGACAAAGGGTGAAATTGAGAGTTTTCGTCCAGTTGGCGATCGGGAGAAGTGGTGTTGGCTCATTTTTGGTCGAAAATCCGACTTGCAGAGGTTTCACGACTGAACAACTCAACGAAATCAACGAAATCAACCATCTACACCCCAGATACGAACCGCAGACAGCCTATAACCTGTCTGATGCTTGTATCACAAAAACCGACACCTTCAACAACTTATTTTCTATTTCTCTGGAAAATCACTCCTAGCCAAACTCATCTCGCGGCCCTCTCCTCAATCATCTCACCATCTACTAAAGCAATCCCATACCTCAAAAAGCCAAATCACTAACTAAGAAGCAAGAGAATTTCCGACCCTCTGCAACTGCCAGCCGCTGTGAAGGTACGGTCGAAATACCGGCCTTAAATGCGTCCTCACCTCGGCCAAGGGCACCAACAACTCGACCTGCGACGAATCGCCACCGACGAAATAAGTACGATATTTCGCCGGCACCGCAACCAGAGCGTTAGACAAAGGCAGGGGCACTGGTGCCTTGGTCTTGAGCTCTTAGTCGCGTTTTCGACCTCCACGGTTAGGGCTACGGCAGCAACGGGGCAAGGCCGGAGGGGTGGACATTCTACAAAGTTTCTGGTATGACGAGATCGGCTGAAGAACAGAAGGATGCTGCATGAAGGAACCAAAAGGGAATCCAAACTGAGGAGGCCTTGGTGTGCGACTGGATGAGGCCTCCAGTGAAGAAAACGACTCCTGGATGAGATGAGTAGATGCTGAGATTAGCCAAAGCTGGGAATGAAACGAAGGAAAAAGTCACAGATGGCGAAGGTGTCAAGGGCTCGGGCGCGTGGTGGTCGAGGCTGAGGAGGAATTTGCGATTCGGCGCGCCAAAAGGGGGTTCTCTAGATGGTTGGGCTTGACATGATTCAACACATGGGTGAAGTCTGAGGTGGTCCGGTCATTTAGGTGGGACGAGGTAGATGTACTTAATGGTAGTTATCCTGATCCAGCCCGGCCCTACCCGTGCTTAAGCTCCAGTAGGAGTGCAACGGGAATCACTATACCTAGCACGTAAATGTACAAGACAACACAAGACAAGATGGTGACTTCACTGGAGGGCGAAAGCTGAAGACCTGTCAGTGGTGCCCTCTACGAACCTGGGAGTGAAATATTCTCCCAGAGCCAAAATTCAATCACGGAAAAGGGTGGGATGAATTTTGTTTGATGGATTTTCGACTTGAAGGAGTTGCACTCGATATTTTGGTCGATAAATCAGTTGGCAGAGATTTCACAGCCGGAACAACGTCGAACAAAAACTCATCACCACCAACATACGATTCACGAATGGGTCTAGGTCTGTCTGGGAGTCGTATTAGAACATCCGACATCTCTCAAACTCCTTATATATTTGCGACGATCTATATCTCAGCCGATCTCACGCCTGCGACTCACATCTATACTCGTCACGTCACCTAACTACACACGCCCTAATGAGAAAAGTCATGATGGAAACAGGACGTGTGCAAAGGAGGAAGAAAAGGGAAGATACACCGAGGGGATTACACCAATCCCCCATGACGAAAGCAACCCAACGGTACGATATGAAGGTGCAAGGCTAGAGCAACGATGAAATCTTGGACGGCATTTGAATTTCGGACTCAATGGGAATGTCAAGGGCTCGGGCGCGTGGTGGCCGAGGTTGAGGAGGAAATTGCGCTGCGGCGTGTATACAGCGGGTTTCTGGACGGTCAGGCTTGGTATCATTCAACATAAGGGTGAAGTCTGAGGTGGGACGGGGTTTATCTGTACCTCACGGTACTTCACCTGACCCGGCCCGACCCCACCCGTGCTTAAGCTCCAGTAGGAGTGCAACGGGAGTCATGTAACCTAGCACGCTAGTGAACAAAACAAAAACAGTGATTGCACTTTTCACATTAATGAAGATATCTCTCCACAAACGATCTAAGCTGTTCCAGGGCAAGTGTATATTCCCAAATCATGATATATCTACATCGAAACTTCGCAGAGGAATCTGAACTCTCTTTCCGTCTCTACATCGAATACACCGTCAATCAATGCACGACCTTCCGGAGAAAAATACGATGAGAGGGTTTATCTGGACGAATAGATTTTTGTGGAGATATTAAAATTATAACTTTTTCATCGCACAACAGTGCGCTCAAGAAAAGAATATTTGGACGTTAAATAAATATGAAAGGCATGTATTTGTGGAGTTCTAAGTTGAGAGAGACAAAACTTTACTGCGCGTTGTACGTGGATGCAACAGATGCTCAGGTTTCCCCTCATTCAACATAAGAGTAACATGCCCATGGTATTGTCACTTTGGTAGGACAAGTTGCTCCTTAATCTCTGTCACCTTTTCATGTTCAGCCTCACGAATACCCTAGGTATACTGGCGAGTGAAAGATTTCTTTTAAAGCCATTTAATGTGCCTAATCTAGATGATCGTGGTTATTACAAAAGTCGAGGTTAGGTGCTATTATTCCCAATTATATCCTTTTACAGGCACATTGCTGTCACCGTCATGGTTTGGACTGCCACTACAAGGATCTGAGATATGGACGCAAATCTTCATGCGAAGTAGGAGCGCGTTGGATGCCACGTCGCTAGAAGCAAGTTGACATAGTTGTCGGTAGAAATTCACAGGAAGAGCCGCTAAACAAATGGAATGCGACGTATCAGAGAGATTAAACTTTTAATTCTTGCGGGACTGTTGATAGGCAACGATTAAAAAATGTATTATATATTAGCCGTCATCATTGAGCGAGGACGCGCATTAAGAATGTGAGGTATTGCTGGAGAACACTGCGTTAGAGGCGTGTGAGATTATTAAGCATCCTTCAGAGCAAAACACCGCTCACTATTTGCCGCACTATTTCCCCACCAATGCGGCATAGAGATTACCTTCACACCAAAGAACAAGAAAATAAGCAACATGTTGAAGTTAAAGCCGGCATCAAAGGCAGCGGCGAGAATGTAATTATAGCGGGCCCAGACTTCGTAGCGTTTATGGAAGAACCAGTGCATTATGAAGAAACTGCCAATGAAGCCGGAGAGGTATCCGGTACTGATATTCCCGTAAAACGTAGACATGGCGGAGAAAAAGATAGTCGTATTCCACAAGTTGAACTTGAGAGGAGATTTTGGGAAGCTACGGTGAAGGATATTGATAAATATAGGAGCAAGAATGCCGACAACAAAGCCGTAGGGTAGGGGTTTGAATATGGGTTCCTTGAAAAGTTTGTGAGGGCCCTAGACAAAGTAAATATTAGTTTGATGCCGGCCGCGGCAGGTGGGGCTGATGTCACATACCACTAGAACGTACTGCACGGAGGTACTCAGGGAAGTTGCCAGGGATTGCCCGGTCCACTGATGAGATGGATCGACCTTGGCACCGGTAAGATATTCACGTTTGGAATCAAGCACCCAACGCACGACGGCATAGTTGATGGGAATGCCGATTGTGCAGCCAAAGATCTGAGAGAAAAATGTGGCGCGCGGGGGTATGTGCATGTAGTGGCCGATTTTCTGGTCCTGAAGCATGTACTGAGCACGGTACCAAGCGTCGCCGGCGACAGAACTGTAAACGGTAGCGCCTGTAGGGTTTTTATTACCATTAATGGTGTTAATCATAAGCCCGTACATGAGTTCATTAAAGGTGCCAATGGGAAGCTGAAAGTTGGAAATGGCGTAGAGCCATCCGAGAGGTGTTACAATGATAGCGCCAGTAGCCAAAGCGACAAAATAGGTCCAGATTGGGATGTATAGGTGTCCAAGTGCCAGCATGATGATGACAGGGACACTGGAGAAGAGAAAGAGAACGATGTACCACCAGGTTGGTACTTCGGGGTAGGATCGCTGCAGAATATTGAGCTGGTCCGAGTAGTGGTGATTCATACTCTCGCCTTTGACGTCGAGGTTGCGCTCCCGTAGTTTGATATATGTGGCCTTGATCTGCTCCCAGCCGAATAAAACCATCCAGGTCATGGCTGAGGTGTAGGCGGCGTAGCTGAAGAACATTCCCCAACGCATCTGGGCGCCGAGCATTAGCGGGCCATGTTCAGCGTAGGCCGTCTGGTTTAGCGTGGCCTGTGGAGTGAGGAGTGACTTGAGGGGATAAAGAGTTCCGTTCACTGTAGTGGGTTAGGAGATAGACAGCGGCCGGATTGGGGAACCTACTGGTCAAGACTTTGTTCGTCATCAAGCCGTGCTTGTAGGAGCCGCTGAGATTGCCAAACTTTGCAGCAGGAATGAGGATCCAGCAGTTGATGACGAATGCGAGGAAGACGAGCACCTGGGTCCAGAAGGGGGTGAGGAACAGATTGCCCGAGTAACTAAGGCCCGAAATGTTGGACCAGTCGAGACTGAGATTGAGGAAGCCCATACCGCCAAATCCTGAGCCGATGAAATTAGCGGTGGGATTGCGCGGCGCAATCCAGCAGAGAAGGGCGAGCGAGCCGAGCATGGGAAAGGCGAATTCGGGTAGAAACTGCCATAGGGTGATGCCGGCTAGGACGGACCAGAAGATGATGATCTGGCGGCGCGAGGTTGCTGATGGCTTTTCGCGCTGCTTCTTTTGGGTTTCGAAGAGAGCAGTTTGACATAGTCTGTGGAAGGGGTGATATTAGTATGGGTGCAGGCACAACAGCGAAGGCCACTTACGCCTGGAACCTGAAGGGGATTAGCAATGGCAGCCAGCAGGATGACATAGGCAAGGACTCACCAAGGATACTGGGGGTCATAGAGCAGGAACTGGCGCGAAATGGCGGCAAAGGCGTAGCCGGTCCATACGATCGCCCACATAAACACAATGGCGACGGCGGGGTGGACTCGTTGATTAAAGTAGAGTTCGGCGATTGAAATAGGCGCGTAAGCGAGATTGTAGGAGGCGCCGGAAGCTGCCGACAGAGTCACGAGCACATGCTCCTTGACACCCCAAGGACCCGGATTGAGGTTGAAGCCGAAGCGGGTGCCGGGCAGGCGAATCTGCCAGGCCGGTAGCACCTTTGCCATCCACATGCCCACATAGTCCGAGGCAATCTGAACGAAGAAAATGGAGTAGGGCGCCGATGTAGTCCGGTAGTGGCTCATCTGTGAGAGGAAGGCGCCGGGAATGACGAAGAGCAGGGTGAGCACGAAGTAGCGGAAGGTCAGTGTCGGCAGGGTCGGGTCATCCTCGAGACTCACGACGCGGCGCACAGCGAGCGGCAGATCTTTGATGGCAGGGTGATCGTCGGGCCAGCCATTGTCGGCGACGGCGGCGGGCGCGCTTGTTCCAACCTCCTCGTCGCCCACCACGATGGAGCTGGTGCTGGAGGCGGCAGACTTGACATCGCTGGACTTAACGTCGGTCGGGGCGGAGGAGGCATCGTGAGGGCGCGGCGTCGACCGCTGCTTCAAACTGCTGGAATCCATGGAGAGAGGAGCACAAGACACACGCCATGGAAGTCGCAGACATATTCTTACTTATACGCAGGCCATTCGCGGGGCCGCTTGTGGATTGCGCCATGATTGGTGTGCGATGATACCATGATGGAGACAACCCAGACTAGGCGGAGCCAGGCCACAAGTGCGCCCGCTTACCAGGTAAATCTCTCATGACTGCCGCTAGGGATCTGGCGGCGGCGGCGCGCCCGGAAGAAGCGCCGGTAGAGACGCCGTAGAGGCGCGATGTGGCGCCGCCGCACCTGGTGTGCGGCGCCGAGAGCGGCGGGCGGTGGGCCTGCCATGATTCACCATCCTCGTCGCGCTGCTCTCGCCCTCCCGCAGGATCATTGGTAATCAAACGGCGCTGAAGTAAGAACAATGCTAGTCGTGGGCTCCCTCCGAAAACGTTGGCGTCGGGGCAAAAGTGGTGAGATCGCAGTCGAGGTCTCGCTCGAGTCGCATCTAGTGTCCAGTCTCACTTGCTGGGAAATGCCGATCGGCGGCGAGGGGGCCCGAGATTCCCGGCTCGGCTCCCGCGGCTCTGAGCTGGTCCGGGCGGGTGGCAGGAGCGCCTCAACGTCAGCACAAGTCAGCTGATGCCCCAACTAAGGCCGTCGCAAACTGCTAATTACATGTGTCTCGATACAAAGCGATATTTGGAGGGCGGCATTCGATGGCATCGGGATGTCATGTTTCGGCCACGATGCCGCCGCGCTTTAACGTACCGAGAGACGCTACAGTCTCGCCGAGGTCTTTTACCCGGCCGTCGGACACAATCGGTCCGGCTTCATCGGTTCTTTGGCTCGCGGTGAGAAGTTTCGCGCTAGCTCTGCGACAACTCCATCTCTCAAAGCTTCTCCTGGCGCTTGGAAGAGCTGCGCCAATCTAACCATCCTGCACTTAGCGAGAAAGTCGAGCATCTTGTTGGAAATCTCCGGCCTCCATCGAGAAGAGGGAATTGGGAATTGGAAGCTTGGAGATATGCATATGGCCCATGGCTGTAATGGCGCTGATGAGTTTCTCGTCTGCGGTTCATCCTCATCACTAAGCGGGCAGAGTCAAGCTGGGGGAAACAGATTAGTGAAAATGAAGTCCCGCCGATCATTACAACCGCCAGAGGATCATTCCTCACCGTCGCTAGTCATGGAGCAAGCTGAAAGTTTAAGAGATTGGGTGATTATCCAGTAAACGAACCCGCATCTTCCACATGCATGAATGTCACATCATCCAAGTGTATTCAATCCCATGAAGACTATCACCGATTTTGGTCAAGTTACCAAGCGCACAACACCACTACTCGTCTATACTCACTCGAAACACTCAACTTCAGCATGCCGAGCCTATCGTCTTCAATCTGTGCTGTTGGCGCGTGTTGGTTTGTTCAGTATGTACGGGCAAAAGTTAGTGCCACTACCAAATTTAGAACAGCTAGTCTATTTTGCGTGTTTAAAGTGGGAACCCAACACTGTCTCAAAGTTGAAGAGCGTACAGGACATATCTGTAATCCTCTATCTACCTTCCTAAGAACATACAGTATTGTGCCAATACTCTTGCATGACATCGCTTTCAGTGCTAGCCCATCGAATCAGGCCTATCCTTGACAAGTCTCTGAGAGAAGTTCTTCTGCTGACCCTAGTCCTAGGTTTCTTAGGCAATGCAGAGGAAATTGACCGGTGAGGCCAGTGATTACAAACGTACAGCTAGACTCGAAGAAAACTATAATCTCATCTCATCCAAGGCACGAAGTGATGCATTCTATTTCTACAACTACACAATATCTCGTCATTCAACCTACTGGTCCCGAAAGACGTACCTGTCGACTGACTCAGATGGCCGCGCAAAGATCTAGCGGGGTACATCCTTGGGATGGACGAGCGAAATAGTATGATATACGGAAAGGATTTAAATAAGGTGGGATATAATCTCGGTAGGGATGGAGATTTGTGATTGGTAACGTATTTCCTGTTGGAATTTGGAGATATTGTCCGATTTGTGCGCGATATGAAAACCACGTATGTTTCCCTCCGTCAACTGCTCTGAGTTGCTAGTGAATCCAGCTGAGAATTTTTAATTATACCAGGTAATAGGAACCCTGTTAAAAGCTAAACTAGCTGGGGATACCAAGTAGGCCACGTTGTTGACATGTAGCTGAGTACAGACTTTCCGCCTCATTTCATTAGAGCACTTGCTCCACAAGAGCATGCTCTGCGACTCCACGACTAGGCCCTTTTGCTTATCTCAACGACACTATTCCATTACAAGTAAGCGAATTAGTATATACTTTTGATACGAATCTAGAGAGAGATATTCCATGTACTCGCAAACATGGAACAGGTATGATTAAAGTGGTGCTGTAGTCAATCTGCTAGTGCTCCTAAAAACCGATCCCAGTTAACAATTAGCATTTCGTCTTAACGACCTATGCGGATGGAGGACGAAGGCTGAACACCTGTCAGTGGTGTCCTCTACGAACCTGGGAGTGAAATATTCTCCCAGAGCCGAGATTCAGTCACGACAAAGGGTGAAATTGAGAGTTTTCGTCCAGTTGGCGATCGGGAGAAGTGGTGTTGGCTCATTTTTGGTCGAAAATCCGACTTGCAGAGGTTTCACGACTGAACAACTCAACGAAATCAACGAAATCAACCATCTACACCCCAGATACGAACCGCAGACAGCCTATAACCTGTCTGATGCTTGTATCACAAAAACCGACACCTTCAACAACTTATTTTCTATTTCTCTGGAAAATCACTCCTAGCCAAACTCATCTCGCGGCCCTCTCCTCAATCATCTCACCATCTACTAAAGCAATCCCATACCTCAAAAAGCCAAATCACTAACTAAGAAGCAAGAGAATTTCCGACCCTCTGCAACTGCCAGCCGCTGTGAAGGTACGGTCGAAATACCGGCCTTAAATGCGTCCTCACCTCGGCCAAGGGCACCAACAACTCGACCTGCGACGAATCGCCACCGACGAAATAAGTACGATATTTCGCCGGCACCGCAACCAGAGCGTTAGACAAAGGCAGGGGCACTGGTGCCTTGGTCTTGAGCTCTTAGTCGCGTTTTCGACCTCCACGGTTAGGGCTACGGCAGCAACGGGGCAAGGCCGGAGGGGTGGACATTCTACAAAGTTTCTGGTATGACGAGATCGGCTGAAGAACAGAAGGATGCTGCATGAAGGAACCAAAAGGGAATCCAAACTGAGGAGGCCTTGGTGTGCGACTGGATGAGGCCTCCAGTGAAGAAAACGACTCCTGGATGAGATGAGTAGATGCTGAGATTAGCCAAAGCTGGGAATGAAACGAAGGAAAAAGTCACAGATGGCGAAGGTGTCAAGGGCTCGGGCGCGTGGTGGTCGAGGCTGAGGAGGAATTTGCGATTCGGCGCGCCAAAAGGGGGTTCTCTAGATGGTTGGGCTTGACATGATTCAACACATGGGTGAAGTCTGAGGTGGTCCGGTCATTTAGGTGGGACGAGGTAGATGTACTTAATGGTAGTTATCCTGATCCAGCCCGGCCCTACCCGTGCTTAAGCTCCAGTAGGAGTGCAACGGGAATCACTATACCTAGCACGTAAATGAACAAGACAAGACCTATGCGGATTCCCTTCCCCGTGGCCACGATAGCGTGACACCTTGATGCTGACAAGAAGAGGATGCGCGCGCCACGAATGGATAGCAACGGTTCTAAAGTGCAGCGGTGCGCCGTGTTGTCTCATCGCGCAAGTGGTGTCAGGAAAGTTTGGGTCTCCGTGCCATCCGACACAAGCGAGGGCTGTTTCGAATCTAACTAGGGCTGACCATATTTCCATTGGTGCTAGTACACAGGACGACAAAAGCATACCTGAGTGACCAGAGAATTAGAAATTTCTTGTGAGTGGAATTAAGGACAAGGGTCGGTGGAGTCTAGTAATTAGACAGACTAGACAGTGTTAATTGGGGGATAAAGGCTCCTCATCTGAAGAAAGTGAGCTAAAGTATTTTAGAACCGCTTGGAAATCTTTCATAAGCACAGGCCCAGTTGGTTGTGATTGATTAATTTCCACTAGAGCATCTTTTTTTTTTTTTTTTGCATCAGATTTTAATTGCGTATGCAGCTATCTAGCTATGACACAATATCAAAGAAAAGTACAGAATAGATGATTCATCGTAGGAGAAGAGCACTAATGCCTCAGATTTCATTTGCAAGTACCACTGCGAAGTTATGGTGGCTTTTTCTTCACCCCCCAGTCAACCCTCATCCGTGAATACCCACCCAGGGGAACGCCTCAAAAACCCTGAGTTATCCAGACATGCCTCCATCATCTTTCAACTTTTCTCCGCGCGATATGTAATCTGAGATGTCTCCTTCCCAAGTTGAGTAGGTGCCCAGGCTACTCAAACTATACCGGAGAACACCACCAGGAGGCGGACCATAACACCTTCTATCGTTGGCTTCTGAGATTGTCATAGCTAAATAGCTGAATACAAAATGATTTAAAAAAAAAAAAAAAAAAAAAATCGTTGGCTTGTGTTTATAGTGTCAGCTGCACTCTCGCAAGCGAAGTCTTGGCGCGCACAAAGCTCAATTCGTAAAACTGGTTGCCAAATTCTGAATCTCACTCCCTTCAAGGTTATATCCTTCCTTTGCATCATCTTTTCAACTTGTCCTGATCCCTCTCACATCCATCCCAAAGAACTGTCTCCCAGATTTGTGCGCCACGCTCTGCTTCCTCCGTCGGGTATAAATATCGGCGTGGGCGTCTATTTAGTGGTCAACTGAGACCAGAGAAGGTCGAAGAGAGGTGTGGTCATTGGGACACTAGAGCATCCTTAGGCTAGTTACCAACAGTGTTCAAAATAGGAGTCTGTAAGATGATAAAGAATACATAATTTACATTAATAGTCCTTCCTCAAAGATATTTAAGGCCATGTAGCTTCTCTCTGCTTTCAGGCCAATAAAACCCATGCAATCTTTACAGCTTTTTTTCAACAGTTCTACCTCTCATAATTCTACATGCGATCAGACTCTTTGAGCACCTCTCGCCAACCAATTAAACAAAGTCATTTACGCGTGCATGGCAGCCAGAAAAGTCCTGCCAAAACTACTTAGTGTGAGCCTGTGATAATATTGACTTTCAACAGCAATCATAGAGATAAAACTACGCTTATGAAGGATTTTGAGAGGCCGGACAGCCGGGTGCTGCATACTTGTGTGTAACTGGGACAACCGCTCTCCTTATTCCTAGCCTTCTTTCATTGCCTTCTGTCATTTGCTCCTTAGTTCAAATTGATAGTTATGATCGAATGGTGGAAAAATCTTGATAGGGAGTGCGCTTTGAAGATTAGCTTGGTAACTATTTTTAGCCATCTTGACGGGTGGGGTACAGCGTAGACTCATTGAAAATAAAAGTTGTCCCAATCGACGTTGACCTCATTCTCGGCTCGGCGAACTCTATGATGGCAATTAGAGGATTGTCGTGGACACTGATCACAAATGTTAGTGCTTCATTTTAAAGCATGGTAGCTGCAAGTAGAAATGGGCAAAATCTAATCACAGTTTCTGTCAGAGACACCATAGGACTTGGTGAGACCCTCAGACGTTTGCGGATGCAGTCAACATTTCAGTCGGAGCTCTCCCGAGTCGGAAAAGTCTTTTAAGATGTACACTAGACACTGGTTGTGTATCTAGGTCAGCGAATTGTTGACATTCGAGATAGTCAAGTCAGTGTGCTGGCGTTAGCCGTTGAAATTTGCTCAAGACCTAACGGCGCCCCAATCTCTGTTCACGATGTCAAGTGATCTAGTCCTGTGACCTGGTACGATGTCCTCCCCCCGGTCGAGCTCGATCGATGAAGACTCGGCTTAAGTGGGCATTATGCGTCGGAGAAGATAGCGGGACAAATCCATCTTGACTCTGCCCTCGCTTACATGTCACCTTGCCATCATGGGTTAGTCGACAAAGCGGAAGCGTGTGATATGTTGGCATGGCTCGGACCCGCCAGTGCATGAATCTCCGCTGTCGTGTTCCGAGAGAAAGTGTTAACATCACCATGTACTGACATAAACAACACCGGGGTCGGATGGTCGAACAGAAAGTCACACGGGCTGCATTTTCAAGTAGAATAGATTTTGAGAAACTTCTCCACTTGAGACTGAAGAACCGCTGGTTCAGATCCAGTAGACCTATCCGTCGCGTCATGGAATGAACCCATCTGATTTGGCACGCTAGGCTAGACGAAGCCCTTTATAACCTGTCCTTTGTTTTTTACTCACATTGAAAGTTGGAGAATGAGTCCGGGCTCACGCAGTTGGTAATTTCAGGAAATGCGATGTGTTGGATGGGTGTTCTAACTGACATTGATATATGAATAATCCCTAATACTGGGTTAAGTCCACAATATGTAGAGTCTGTGCTCGGGACGTTGAGTTACATAAACTTCTTTCAGGGGCATCTCCTACCAACATCTAGCCATCACGACATCATCTGCAGAGCCAAGATCGTGCAGTGACGTCTCCACCTCTGAGCTGAGTCAATCACACAGCTCTTAAACATACGCTGACAAAAATTTCCACAGTAGAGCAAGACCGAACACCTATACGCGGTGTTCTCTACGAACTTGGGAGTGAAATTATTTCCCATGGCCAAGTTCAGTCAAATTTCGAAACATCAGAGGATAGCCCATGAGGTGATTATTCGAGAAACTCTACCACGTCAAACTTCCACTTTTAACGAGATCTAATCCTACCCAATCCTAATCAAGTCTACAAGCACGATATAGCATATCCTCAATTCAATTAACATACACCTCGTCGACTGCCCTCTGGCCTCAGATGGCCACCAAATACACGCCCACCAAATACACGCCCACGCCGATATTTAAATCAGCGGGAGAAAACAAAGCGTGGCTCACAAACTTGGGAGGAAGTTATTTGGAATGAGCTTGAGAGAAATCTAGACAAGTTTACAAGATTACGAAATGGAGGAATTCACTCTCGACGCGCGTTAGATTTTGAGTTTGGCAAGGAGATTTACAAATTGAAGAGCATTATGCGCGTCAATACTTCAATTACGAAAGTGCAGCTGACACTATGAAATAAGCTAAGGAGAGAAGGTGCTGTGGTTCGCCTCCTGGTGGTGTTCTCTGGTATGGTTTGAGTAGTTGGGAAGCTATTCCACCTGGGAAGCAGACGCATTAGATCACACTTCGCGCGGAGACCAGTCAATGGATAATTGAGGCATTTCTGGATTACTCAGGGGTGTTTGAGACGTTTCTCTGTGTGGGTATTTACAGATGAGGGTTGAATTGTGGTGAAAAAAGCCGGCATAATTACTCAGTGGTACCTGCAAATGAAATCCGAGAGATGAGTGCTCTTCTTTTAACTTGAGTGATCTATTATATATATTTTTTCCCTGATATTGTATTATAGGCAGATGGCTGCATACGCAATTCTAATATGATGCAAAAACTAACCATCCCCAAGCGTCGGCGACAATAGCAGTGATCAAGAACAAAGGGTGTATGATGAAAAACACTACAATGGTAGCTGGAGAAGCTATCGTCTTGTTCCAACATCTGCTTGCCACTGCTGGACCCATACAATCCAACAAAAGCAAACTAAAAGGCCCTTTCTCCAGCCTAAAAGGCAGCATTGGGTGAAACAAAAATATCGCCCCTCTTGA
This sequence comes from Blumeria graminis f. sp. triticale, assembly GCA_905067625.1. NCBI lineage: Eukaryota > Fungi > Ascomycota > Leotiomycetes > Helotiales > Erysiphaceae > Blumeria > Blumeria graminis. The sequence goes on from LR898477.1 coordinate 9,396,818, forward strand.
TCCCACTATCCTTTTTGACTGACCGGGGGAGTTTTCGTAAAATAAGAGCTGCTCGAGACCTTGACATTTTTCACATTTGAGAACGTTAGGCTAGGCCCCTCTCTAGAAATCACTCTCAACTAAGACTTTCCTGAGGTTAGATCTCGAACTTTGTTTTATACGATAGCCCACATCAGCGGAGCACCTGTGAGAAGGCAAGTCAAAGGAAGAGCGACACCATGCTCTGCGGTCTACTGCGTCCGCCTAGCCAAACTCTCGAAACCCCTCGAAAGAATGGCTACGCCTACAACTTTAGCCCTAATACCAGTATTAAGACAATTAAGCAGCCAGTGATTCTTGTAAATTTTCTCGCCAGCTGCGTATTTGCAAGTAGTCTTCGCTTGGCTGGCTAGGCAAGAGAGGTTGCAACGGAATAATGTAAAAGGACGCAGGTCCTGATCGCTGCACGTAACCAATGCCATAAAATATTACGTAATTTTCTATGAGAGACATCACTTCAGCGGGACTAAGCCTATGTAGGGTATGTGCTGATGACTATCTATCATGGTGCAAGAGGCAGACCCATTGCCACAACCCACTTACTTGAAAGGCTAGGCCCTTGGGTCAGCCCAGCCGACCAACATCGGGTAAAACCAGAAACGAATTATGGTCACTCTATTTGCGGGCTCGAATAAAACATGGGAGCTCTGGCCTGGATAGAAGCCGCCAAGGAACCAAAGATAGCCCTAATCTACAGGCGAAGGGGACTCGCATGTTTTGGTGTAGCCTCAGATCGAGTAGGTCATGAAAACTTACACCCAGCATCCTCCTCAAGCCCAAGCGGTCTAGCATCGGTGTACGCGGGAAATCTGAAGGAGGATTTACGCTTTCAAGCTGGCAGAATAGAGATGAGAGATACCGAGCACTTTGTCCGGTCTGGAAAGACGCCTTGCTTATGCTTCCCCTCGTGTCCTACCCTAGGTACCAACGGGCTTATCAGGGGTGTCCCAAGATTCACTATCGACCCACTTCGAGACGCAAGAGGACTGGCTCCAAGCTTGCTTGGTCCCATCACTTGCGTGCGCTAATCGTGTTCATCTTAACTGAGCTGAACAACTTCGGAAGGACGAGGGCAAATGCTGACAACCCTCGTGCGCTTTCACTCTACAGATGTAATCAAGGTAGATCTGGCCTTATTTTCAGCAGCGAAGCCATTCCAATATGCACTACCATAAGGTCCTGTTGAAACTGGTGCTAGTTGGCAATGAAGACCACAATTAAATTAGAGGGTGAAAAGGATTACTCCTTAACTAGCCAGGCTCATGGTTACTTATACAATGACCAGCCTCCCCTTTTATAAAACAAGCGAGGAGTAGTGTTCTTCGGTTAGTGGTGATAAATAAATAAGTAATTCATTACCCTGATTTCGTGCCTTGAGGCTCATGCAGATTTTATCGTTAGATACGTACCTAAAGTAGGTTGTCTAAATTTGACGTTTAGAACACTCACACTCAAATTTCATTCGTTGATACCACTCGTGGTTAACCATTAAGGCTTATAACCTCTTCCGTGCATACCCACCACAGGAACAAGTGTCGACGGCTAAGAATAACCACCGAAGAAATTGAACAAGGAAATGTCTCGGGTCACAAATAGGGACTGTCCATACGTACGTATGTTGTTTGTTTCGGGCAATGATTGTAAACTGTTTTTAGAACTGCAGGTTATTCTGTTACTAGCGTATGTTTATATTTAGGGATAAAGATCAAGCCAACCGTGATCGGTGTATATAGTCCTAGAATTCCGGGAGAAATAGGAATCAAGTTGTTTTTACTGAATTATCTTTTACTTTAATTACATACACTTCGCCTGTCACAGGTCAGGCTCCCAGTTACCTGATAACAAGCGTGACAAATCTGTGGTTATACGAGTGTGCTTTCATCATCCCACAAGCACAACATCACCGCGAGAGAGAGTGGTGTGTGGGTCTTACTGGATTCAGACCAGCTTTCTCCTGTCTCGAATGGGGTAGGTGTTCAAGCTACCCAGTATCTACTTGGGAGAACGGCCCGGATGGTATACCACTGCACTATCCAATCCAGTTGGTAATGAAAGTTGAATTATATGGCAATCTGATGCCAATCGGGTCCAATCAACAACTTTTTTTATGCATCAGATTTTAGTTGCGTATGCAGCTATCTAGCTATGACACTATATCAAAGACAATTTTTTGAAATTCGAAATCTCGAGTCTTCACCTTTTCCCCCTCTCCCTCCCTTTCGCGCTCGTCGCATTCCATCAAATAAATGTGATCGAGTCACTGGCATTTTCACCATGCCACCTGTTCGAAAAAAGCGTCCCAACGCCAAGTTGTACAACACGAGAGTCCACCCGAGGGCTCTCGAACAAGTACCTGGCCTTGCCCAGTCTCCGAAATGCGCGGAGATAAGCAAGGTCTCAATCAAAGGGAAGGAAATAGCCCTCCCCGCCGTCACTGAACCCGATACTGACATGATCGGGTCTGTCGAAATTGTTGAGCAAATTCCTCAACCACCCTCCGTCCCCCACGGGATTGGAGAATCATCCAAACCACCTCCGACCACCTCAAAACCGTCGGAAAACGCTGCACCCTCAGCAGCGTCAACATCAATGTCGCAGCCCAAAGCTGCCACGAAAGCAGAGTGTCCCCTCGAGCTCCGACCAATAGTCGAAGCTGAACGACGACGCGCCGGCGAAACAGCGGCAAATCTGGCCCTCTGCTCCGCCGCCATCTCTGGCATGGAAGCCACCCTCCTCCCTTTGACCAACGGGTCAAATAGACAATTCGTAGACTCGATGAAAGTCTACCTACGCGCCGCCGTTGCGCAATACATGGCCACGGGCCCGGCCACTACGCCACCCGTTCTCCCTCCTCGCCCGACGAACCCAACCTCAAGGGCTCCCGAAGCTAGGAGTAACACAACTCCCGCCGTCCCAGTTCTGCCTGTCAAAAGCACCTGGGCCACGGTGGCCAGGAACGGACTGCGACAGAAAGCAGTCCCAACTGCAAAGGCTGTGCCACAATCTGCGGCAAAAGCCCACCAAAAAGAAACCCCCCAAGGCGAAAGTCGACAAGCGACTGTTCCTTCGCCTTGAAAAGGACCACCCGTGGCGAAAACTGTCCACAAGTTGCGTGAGAGGTAAATTGGAGATGAGATTCCTTTTCTTTCACGATAAAATAACCTCGCTTCATCGAGTGAGGACCGGCTTTGCTATGCTAGCAAAGGACGAAAAAATACGACAAGAGATGCTAGATGGCTCTTCGAAGCTGGCGAGTGAAAACGCCAAACTCGAGGCATCTTCAGATCTTGTAGCCTTATAGATACCCAACGTGCCTGTAAGTATAATCACAGAGCAAGGCCCCATGGTGGTCGATTCTGAGTGGGTCTTCGACAAGATCGCTGTTATGACCGGCGCGAGACCAATACACGTCCGACCTCATGGGACGTGTCGACCTGGGGCACCGCACCGAAACTGGCATGCCCTTTTCGACCGGGAAGTCGCCCCTCGTGTGGGCTTCCGCCTCTTCGACGAGTCTGGTAGGGCTACCATACACAAGCTTCGTCGACAAATTGAACAGTGTAAACGCTGTTTGGGCTTCCACGCCACTCGTGGTTGCTCCCGCGCTCTAGCCTGCTGGAACTGTGGGGGACCTCATCGATCGGATTCTCGGGACTGCCAAGTCAGACCCAGAAAGTCTGGGCCGGTGACAAAAGAGCAGCTCGCATGAATACGCCACCTTGAGCAAAGGAAGTTCGCGGATGCGGCTCGAGCTAGGGCTGCAGCCAAAAAGACCGAAGAGGCGATTGTCGCCGCGGCGAAGGATACCGCAATGGCCGAGGCAACAGGTTTCGGAGTGCTGGGACCTGAAGAAGAAGAAGTTTGAGGACACAGCAACCTCGACGATGTCCCCTTCTGGGGCATCTACTGACAATTAGCAGGATACCGGTTGGATCAAAGGTGCCTGCTAACCCATCTACTGCTCTCAGCGGAGATTAAGTAAATTTATCATCTGGAAGGTGTGACGGACGACGGAATGTGTGAGGAGCACATTGACTGGATCCAATATGGAGGAATCTGTTGTAATTAAGGGAGTAACATGACTGCATTACAATAAACTGTTCACATTAGAATAATGTGCACATGCGCCATGGGATATGATTGGCCTAAATCATCACTCATTGGTATGACATAGTATTTCCCAATAGATTCCTAATGGTATCTATTGGCGCTAGGATCTCTCACATCCTTCCTTTCTCAGTTAGACAAGGACAGATGTTGGAACATCCACTAGTGTGCAGAACCCCCTTATTCATGTATATAGAAGAAGGTCCTGTCACGTAGATAAATTAAGCAATTCATACAATAGGAAATGCAAACAATCTCCATATTATTTACACACTTGAGAATACTACGGAATATCCTCAAGTTTGTCCATTGATCCAAGTCCTAAGAGTATAACTCACGAACTTTACTTCTCTTAAAGCCATAGCTACCCCCTTCCATGGAGGGCAAGACTGAACACCTGTACGCGGTGTCCTCTACGAACCTGGGAGTGAAATATTCTCCCAGAGCCAAGTTCAGTCAAATTTCGCAATATCAAAGAAGTTGGCCCACGAGGCAAAAATCCAAATTACTCCACCACGTCAATCTTTCATTCCCAAAGAGTCCGATTCTCGACTAAGCTTCATCAAGTCTATAAGTACGACATAGTACATCCTCACCCCAATGATCACACCTCTAGTCGACTTTCTCTGGCCTTAGTTGACCGCCAAATACACGCCCACGCCGATATTTATACCCGACGGAGGAAGGAAAGCGTGGCGCACAAATCTGGGAGATAGTTCTTTGGGATGGATGTGAGAGGGATCTGGACAAGTTGACAAGATGATGCGAAGGAAGGATATAACCTCGAAGGGCATGAGATTCCGAATTTCGGCAAGGAGTTTTTCGAATTGGGCTTTGTGCGCGCCAAGACTTCGCTTGCGAGAGTGCAGCTGACACTATTAAAACAAGCAAACGATGGAAGGTGTTGTGGTCCGCCTCCTGGTGGTGTTCTCCGGTATGGTTTGAGTAGCCTGGGCACCTACTCCATTTGGGAAGGAGATATCTCTGACCATATTTCGCGCGGAGAAAAGTTGAAAGATGATGGAGGCATGTTTGGATAACTCAGGGTTTTTGAGACGTTCCTCTGGGTGGGTATTCACGGATGAGGGTTGACTTGGGGTGAAGAAAAAGCCACCATAACTTCGCAGTGGTACTTGCAAATGAAATCCGAGGCATGAGTGCTCTTCCTTTATGATGAATCATCTATTCTGTACTTTTCTTTGATATTGTGTCATAGTTAGATAGCTGCATACGCAATTAAAATCTGATGCAAAAAAAAGAAAAAAAAAACCTCCTTCCATACCTTCATCCTAACGGTACGTCATTCCAGCTCAGCATAGCCTTTCAATAGAATCTTCTGTTCTTTCGGAGTTGTTTTGATTTTCGTGATTTTTCGTTTCAGCTTAATCAGCTGCGCTTTTGGTAGCGATTCACGAGGTTGGAACGAGTTAGGCTGTAGGAAAGATTACAGGGAACCCTGCCGGCTCCGCCTGTCGATGACCCAATGTGGAAAATATAGCTCTAGCTCAGGACAAAATAAACAAAACAGAAACAATATCAAAAAAAAGTACAGAAAAGTACAGAAAAGATGACTCAATTTACAATCAACAACTTTACACTCTAATTTTCAGATTCTTCAATTTTCTAACTCGCTTCACTAGGCGATATTAAATAGAAGCCAAAAAAACTTCAGCCTCTGTACTACATTCTCACTTCAAAAGTTCTTTCTGCGCCTCGTCATCACCTTCGGTCTTCAAAGTGAAAGCGGAATGCGCATTGGAGCTTAACTGAGACCAACTCTCGATGCCATCGTCACGTTCCTTCTCGGAAAATACCAGATACTCTACCACTAGAGATAATTTTCCAAGAATAATCCCGCGAAGAGTCGCTCTATATCAACTCTACACAACATCTTCTTTACTTTTAAAATTAGCCCATTTTCTCCACAGTCCATGATAATGAAGTGAGTATAAGCAGTCTATAAGTATGGCAATGGATATTTGCGCATAGGTTGGTGTTTCTCTCCCGTGCCTACTTTATAGCAGCTAAAGATTGTACTGTCCTTCATTCTAGGCCAGATGATGGCCGACAAGACGAAGAACAACAATACTTCTCATACAAGAGAAAAGGATGAGAATACATAAATTTTGAGATGAGGCCAATGCAGATAGGTCTGATCAGTGCCGAATAGATAAGGGCATAGTGAGTGTAGTCGAAAGTATTATCGAATTAGAGGGGAATTTGAGTCCGCAAATGTACACGTTTGCGGGCGTGGCCCTCAGCGCTAATCAAATAATCTTACTGTATCAATTTTCATTTCTAACATTCAGCCTTAAAGCTGCTTAGACAACTTTATCTGTCTTTATTCATAGATTAAGTAGGGACTTCAATTCTGGTCTAAAGCGTATAAGTTTTCTGTTCGTGTTGGGTCTATTCTCAGCACCTGTCAGTGGTATCCCCTACGAAACTCCAGCTCTCACTGTAGAGTCTGCAGAGCTGAGATTGAGTAACAAAGTCCTCGCTTCGATGAGGAATTCCAATCGATTTCGCGGTCTGTATCGTCCTCATTCCTCAATATATTCCCCAATCACCATTATCATGAAGCCAACCACGATCAGATCAGATGTCAAGGTTAAAGCCCTTCCCGTCACAAACCTTTTATCAAGGAGGAAAAGCCATCCGATGAGTTTCCGGAGCGTACCCAGCACCCAGTACCCGATACGGGGATGGTTGATTGGATCAAGTTGACCTCGAATATTACAAAGAAGGGAGATATGGATGAACATGCGCACCTCATGTGGTCCAGGTGTCTAGGTCTCGCCTGGCTGGAGTTGCAGGTTTTTTGAGACTTTTTCCCGCGCACGCAGTATCCATTGCTACCATTTTTATTATTTTTGGGTAGAAGGTTCCGTGGAAAAGGTGGCCGAATTCCACGGGTAAACACCAAGCTGAATGGCTATCCATCACGACAAATATATCAATGATATTTTAAGAAACATGAGAGACAAGACTGAACACCTGTACGCGGTGTCATCTACGAACCTGAGAGTAAGATATTCTCCCAGAGCCAGGTTCAGTCAAATTCCGCAATACAGAATAAGTTGGCCCTCGAGGCAATAATTCAAAATACTCCACCATGATAAATTTTCACTTCCAACAAGATCGATTTATACCGAAGCCTCATCAAGTCTACAAGAATGATCAAGTACACCCACATTTCAATGAACACACATCTCGTCAACTTTCTCTGGCCTCAGCTGGTCGTAAAATACACGCCCGAGCCGATATTTAAATCTGTAGGAGAAAAAACAGTGTGGCGCGCAAATCTGGGAGATACTTCTTTGGGATGGACGTGAGAGGGACCAGGAAAAGTTTATAAGAAGGTGCAGAGGATGGATACAGTCTCAACGGGCGTAAAATCTTGAAGTTTGGAAAATAGATTTACGAATTGAGCTTTGTGAGCGCCAATACTTCGCTTGCAAGAGTGCAGCTGGCACTCCAAGATGAAGCCAACGAGGGATAGCGCGGTGTTGCGCCTTCTGGTGGTGCTCTCTGTTATATTTCGAGTAATTGGGCGGCTACCCCACTTGGGAACGAGACGCCTCAGACCACATTCGCGCGGAGACTAGTCAATTGATAATAGAGGCATGTCTGAAAAACTCAGGGCTTTTGAGACCTTTCTCTAGTTGGGCATTCGCGGATGAGGGTTGACCTGGAGTGAAGTAGAAGCAGCCATAACTTCGCAGTGGTACTTACAGACAATATCCGAGGGATGAGTGCTTTTCTTGTATATTGAGTAATCTATTGCTTACTTTTTCTCTGATATTGTGTCGTGGCTAGATAGCTGCATACGCAATTAAAATCTGATGCAAAGAAAAGAGGTAAGCAGCACCGTACAAGATGTTGCCTGAGTTAGAAAGGAGCCTAATTTGCTAGATAGTCTATGAATCAAGTAGTACCATAAACATTAACACACTACACTCCAAATAGAGTTATTCTTTACAAAGTACGTATCTTCCAAAAATACCTATACAGGCCCTCATAACATCAATTCAGATAATTTGAAAATTCAACTGTATTTCACATCACTGATGACTCGGAAATTTTACGGCACATGCACAGAGTAGCTCCGTGCACCCAACGGTCTAATCAGACACTCCAGTTTTTAACTTCAATTATTCGAAACCCGACAAGAGCCCAAAGCAGTCTAGCGATTCAAATATGAAGTGAGCATATGGGGCTCAACTCGTATTTATACAGAAGAAAAGTACCCGGAGTCTACAGTCCAAGCTGTCCACGTAGCTACCAATCGCAGAACCCCGAGCACATGATTATGTCCTGCCCTCGATGGTCAAATAGAAGAGGAGAGATCTGGAGACAAGCGAAAGATCGGTCCTACGAAGCTATGCTAAGCAATCCTGGAGATATCAACAGAATAACACAGTGGGTCCTAAATCATGGTTGGATAGAGCAATTCCAGATGACAGAGGCGGTCGAAATGCTGCTGAGGGAAAGGAACAGGTCATGCCTTTCTTGAGGTCGATGAAGCTGATGTGATTGGCTTAGATGGAGGGCACTAAAGTGTGACTGCGCTTCCTAAAGGATACATTATAATAAACATAGAAATAAAGCAGGAGGTTTGGGGGGTTTTCACCAAAAGGTTTCCTCCCATGTAAATTATAAAGTATGATAGACACTTGCATGGGCCCATAGAGCGCCAAATCAAGATAACGAATTCAAATTCAAATTCAAACTTCAATTATTTAATTTTGATAGAATTGAAAGATCCGTGCTACTGCCCAGGTAAAGGTGTCAGTTTCTCCACGATATTGTTGGGATGGCCCCAGGCTCGACGAACATATCTACAAATATCAGCTTGTGCTTGTGATCCAAAAAGATAGCTGACTTGGTGTGACTTCCGCGAGCAGCAAGTTCTCCCTTCGTGTTTGTAAATTCCACCGACGTGAATGCCAATGTCTCCCCAACTGCAAGTTTCTCAATAATAGGCTTAGAAATGGATCACATCCCTTACGCTTGTCGCATTTCGCTATCGCTTTCAAAACATCGCCAGAGTACCCACCCACGTTGTGGAATATCACTGAACAGCTGATAAGCGGATTGTTCGATATGGAATTTAATCGTACCATTCAGATCTGTAGACACGCCAGTGGCATAAAGGCCTCTTGAGGCAACGGCCAGGGAGCCTCCAACATCAACTCAAGGCCATTAGCTAGACGGACTGTAGATGACTGAGCATTGATTACCCATTGATGCAATTACCCCTCCATGTACTGTACTTAGGCGATTCTGTAGATTTTTAGTGCTGTTGATTTTGAGCACTTCACGGATTGTGTCATTAAACTTGCTGTGTGTTCTTTCTTGATGTCTAGCTCAATGTGAACTTCTCCCGGTTTTACTGCAACAAGACGGAGCTGGAATTTCTTTTAGAGTCTGATTGCCTACGACATCATGCGAAATTTAGTGCCACAGGAGACACTAACATGATCTCCAAATAGTCTACAACGTTAAATCAAGTTAGTTTAGCAGATGCAGGTGTAAGAAAATCTTAGTTAATTAGAGATGGTGTACAATGCTTTTGGGATGGCCTGAAAACAACTGTTGGCCTTGGTTTCAGAACCATCCATTAATGGCAGTCAGAATGGGATGGAGGACCTACCTGGATTCTAATCCTGATTCTACTTTGATTGAATTCAAGACCTATTTTCACGTCAATCACTGGTTACAGAGCTACTAGCTACCTTTGAAGGACATTACTAATTGCACAAATCGATGGGCTGTCATTTTCATAGTTGGTCAGACCATACAAACCGATTTAATTCTACACTTACACCTGCCCAGGATCCAGTCACTAGGTCCTGAAAGCGGCTAGATAACCGGCTGGGTTGGTGGAAGTCGATAGGTCCACTCATCGGTAGGTCAGATGTGCAGACACTAGACGACTAGTCAAAGACGGCCAGTAAGGCTGGCTGATCATATCGCAAAGTAATTTTCTGAATCCCTCAATAATATATGTTCTACTAAATAAAATCTATTGCTAATCTTATCTTCATGTCTATCTCAACAACGGCTTCCTTTGAATACCTGGAAAGACTTCCTGGCACCACTTTTCGAAAGCTTTACCGTCAACCATCGACTGCTTTAGCTATCTTCCGGCGCATGCTACCACTGTTAGGTAGGATGGCTTACCATTATCAGAGCTCACCGAACTAAAGGGCTTCGTAGCCAAGACATTTGTAATGGCGATACTTTACATGAACAAGCCCTTCCCACTTTCAGACCTCGATCTTTGGATCCAGCCTAGCAGTCTAAGGTCTATTACCATTCACCTCATGGTAGTCAAAATTTGCTGAGATTTTCACAGGGAAAGGGAGAAATGCCTATCTCTTCTCACTAGGTTACACATTGTAACCATTACAGCTGCATCCAAGGAAGCTCCTCAAACTGTCAAATTGACAGATAATTTTAGCTCATCCCTGCGAATAGCTTTAACTGGGGGAGGAGAGCATCAATCTTTTGGTACACCAGTCAATGATCCGAATATAGAAGGTGTCAGCTTAGATTTTCTGGATGAGCTAGCCAGAAAACAATGGGAACAAATTTTGCATTATGTCGTCAACAGTGTTGGGCACAGCCGAGCTGATACCAGCCAGGCCCCTGCCGAGACTGTGAAACATCTTTTACAGCAAGGAAATCTAGTAACAAAAGGAAGACATAGTGGTGGCGGTATCACAAAGTCAGGATTCTCTTTCTTATTGCAAGAAGTTAACGCGCAGATCTGGACTCTTTTGATTTTGTGGATCGAAAACTCTGAGTCTATGGGCTTGGATTCTATCGAGTTACTCTCCTTTCTCTTCATGCTTGGCTCACTCGAATGTGGACGACCATACAGCGTCTTAGCCCTGACCACAACCCAGAGAGAAATGCTGACTTACCTCTCTACATTTGGGCTCATATATCTACCTCAAGAAAATAACAATATATATTATCCAACTCGCCTTTCGACAACCTTAACCTCTGATTCTAGCGCGCTTCGCAGTGTTTCAGATGGCTTTGATGCTGCTATCAGTGGTAATAGCAGTGGCAACAATAATAGCAAAGGGTTCATAATAATCGAAACTAATTACCGTATATACGCTTACACAAATTCTCCGCTCCAAATCGCCGTGCTTGCCCTTTTCACAAAATTCAGCACGCGTTACCCTAATATGGTTGCCGGAAAAATAACACGTGAGTCCGTCGCAAATGCCATATCTCATGGTATCACATCTGATCAAATTATCTCATTTCTTGGTACTCATGCTCATCCGCAACTCACCAAAAGTGCCGCCATAAAAGGCGCTCCCGTTCTTCCTCCCACTGTCGTTGATCAGATCCGTCTCTGGCAAATTGAAAATGAGCGCATGAAAACGATCGCTGGGTTTTTATTCCGTGATTTTGAAAGTCTAAAAGAGTACGAATCATGTGTGCGCTATGCAAATGAGATTGGGGTTTTGGTGTGGAGGAATGAGGTGAAGAAAATGTTCTTCGTCACTCGCCATGAACAACTGAGAGATTACATAAAGAGTCAAAAATAAGGCTTGATACTTTTCCCAGACATCTTCATCTCTTTAAGTGTGAAAGTTGGCGACAATTCCCTACAACTTCCGTTGTGTGGATACGGATATTAGAAACAAATTTCTAGCTCAATTTCTGGCCAAGGAATATAGTCGACAATTCTTTCTTGGTACGGAAATAGAAATATAGCGACGACAACATATTGTTACCTAATCAACCACTACCTATAAGAAAGTTTTATTCAATCCTTAAGATTCAGGCAACACTCACTCTTGCGAAACCTAGTTCTAATTAGAGCTATCTTTATTGTGACCACTAATTCCTAACAAACTTCAACTTTGAGTTGTAGGGGATAGACATGAAAATTTCTAGCTCAAACTTAAAGCTACAAGGCACGTGGTTCTGACAAGTATATATTTCTCTGATAAAGGGAAAAATCTCACGAAACATACCACACAGTGTCGATGACAACTACATCGCAACATTTAGACGGGCTTATTAAACCAAGCTTCTCTTTGAACGCAGATTACTTGAAATTCAACCTGTTACGGAAAAGTCTGTTAGATACGGGAGTCAGGCATTATGATGTTTGGTGTTGCCATGATAAATTAGTAATCATGATCCATGGTGACGGTTCTATCGGAAATGAAAAATAGTGCAGTTTCCAACACCCCCAGAGCCTGCTGCACTTGGCCGCTTCAAAGTTCATGACGCGATCACTATAACTATGATCTTCTTTGCATTAAATATGACTCAGGCTGGTAAGGATAAAATCTTAATTTATGTCGTTCTGGATAAAACTCGAAAATATCTTCCATACATTAGCACAGGAAATACGTGCCATCTTTATGCTGACTCGTATCAAGAAATTGTAACATGAGAAGAGTCATCTCATTCATCAGATATAGCTAATACCCACCATAACTTATGATCTTGATGACTAGATACACTAATTTTAATGAAATGAGATGAAAAGTGACTAATTGTATTTCTGAAATTTAGTACGATTTCCAATAATCCACTATCAGCTAACATAACTTTTGTTTATCCAAGTAACAAGCAGTATTAACGATTGCCAATATGTGCAAGTATGACTAATTTATCCCTTATTTGTGTTCATTTAGTAGAACGCCTACTACAGCATAGTTGATCAAGCGACCAAACTTATCTGGAACAAACAGTGCGCAGTAAGATGCCCACCATTATGTTATGGATAGTTGCCAATGGAATTAAGGTTGATCTTATTTGTTCATGGGGTGATAAGAAGTAGGGATCTAAAGCTTGTCATCCTTTTAGTCTCGCAGTCTTGGTACCTAACTGAGTGGAAACTTGTGATCTAGACTCCTAGATAGGTATTAGAAGCTTTCATATGGTCAATCTCTTATCCACCCAATCGTAGCAAGTGCAACCCCACCTCATGCCGGGCGAATCCCCGCATTTAAATTATGCTTGAATATTTAAAAGCTTCTATCCGCTTCTTAGGCTCGTCATCACTCATATTTACAGCTCACTTTTCATCTTTCATCCTCAACACCTTCACACCCGAAATAATACAAATTTTGGTACAGAACCAATTATCCATCAAATCCTGAATATTTGCCACAGTGGCGGGCTCACATAAGAGTGTCCTTTCGCAGCTTGGGAACATGCTCAGCAACCTTTCACCGAGGAGTCCTTCACCACCAAGGTCTCCCTCGTACACTGGGCCTAATATGTCTGATAGAAGAAGTTTTGATAGGCGTAGATCGCAGTCCAGGAGAGGATCGGTGAAAAATGAAAGTTACTTTCAAGAACCACGATCCGCTATGAATTCTTGGAATCAAAATTCAACGACTAATTTACACCATCCGAATCATCGGGAGAACGAACGATATGCTCTCGAAGAAGAATACAATCGTACTCACATAAGACCGGAATCCGAAATAGTACCTTCTCAGCCGCTACCTCAATCTCTCGTATATAGAAGGTCGCTTGAAGATAGATGTGATGAGCAGATTTCCACTTCAAAGCTTGGTGATGAAGACTACTACGAGAAACATTCATCTCATCGTCGAGAATCTCCACTATTGCAGCGAGAGCGCCTAGTTCACAGAGATCATGGACGCGCGAGATATTGCTCTCCATCGCCACCAAGGAGAGAGGCATCCACTCGCCCCGTCATCTTGAGGAGGCAAAGTAGTCTAGATATATTTGATCGTAAGCCTCATGCCCGACATGGGGGGAAGGCAATTTACGATCTACCATCTAAATATTCAGACCCAATCTCCCCAGAATTAGCCCTCGTGCCTTTACAGGAAATTAGACATGCTCCAATATCGCATAGGAACGAAAGAGTTTCTCCTAGCGACCGTGAAGCAACGGAATCCCGGTATTATGAAGGTCGAAACTACCATGACTATCCTCAGAGAATTGGTGAGGTAGAACTGTCTTCGCGTCCACGGAGAGAGAGTCGAGCACACATGCGGAGCCATTCTGTTAGGGGCCATGAAAGAAGTAACAGCACAAGCTCGTATGAGAGTAGTTTAACAGAAAGTAGCTTCCAGAGTAAATATCCTAAGCGAGGAAAGACGAGAATGCCAGCAAAGCTAGTCAGCAAGAGGGCCATCATCGATCTTGGTTATCCGTTCAAAGAAGATGTTAGTCTTATTTACCCCTATTAGAATAAATATTGACGAATTCAGGGCGAAGTTATTGTCATAATGAAAGCTCTTGGAAGAGAGCATATCGATGAAGTGATCCAACTTAGTGAAGAGTACAGAGCTAGTGAGAGTAGATATACCCATTCGAATTCTTGTCGAATTCTAATAATATATAGGAACCTTGAATGAACCGCAACAAGAGTTTACTAAAATCTATTCTATTGCTGCACCGTCCGCCCAGTCCAATCTACGAGAAAATGATATTTCTACAATCCGTTCTCAACCTGTATCTCATACGACTGAAAATGTTAAATTTACAACTCATTTGTTATCTTCCCCTACAGCTAGTGTGGGCAGTGAAAATACGTTAACCATAATGCCTTCACGCCCTAAAGATGAACGCAGCATAGCTGCTGAGATCAAAGCGCTTGAAGCAGAACGAGATGCACTTCGATCGCTCCGCAAGGCTGAACAGTTTCGACGTGAAGGCCACGGAGAAGCCGTCTCACCCGAAGTGCGAGAGCGCGATGAGCGTCGTCAAGAAAAAACTCGTGAAGGAAAACGCCACGAAGAAAAGCATCGTGAAGGAAAGCACCGTGAAAGTAAAAATCGCGACGGAAAACATCGTGAAGAAAAACATCGTAGCCGTAGTAAGGAGGCTTCATCTCGGAAGGATCGTAAAGGTAAGGTGAGGTTATCTAAAGAGGAAAAGCACCATCAGACTGTTAAGTTTTGGTGAAGTTAGTATAATGAAGACTAACATTGCTGAAATAGGAATAACACCGCTATTGGCAAGCATGGTTTTTAACACACATAATTAATGACTTCAAGGCAACTAATTGACCATCGAAAATTTAATCTAGATTTGCGCGGCATAGTAGATAATATCATTATGGAAAACGCATCAGGTCGAAATTTATTAACAAGTATTCAAAGGGTGTTGTTTTTTTGTACTGATCCGACTGATCCCTCTTAAAAATTTATGGATTCATGACAAACATGAGGTCACTTCTAGAAGTATGCATCCTAGTCCCAGTGTCCAGCATAGGAAAACAAGAATGGACTAGATCTAGAGTATTTAAACTAACTTAAAACTTCCGTAAACGCACGTATCATATTTTCGAGCAATTGGATAGCACAAGTCTGAAAGATAGTAGAATTTGAGGGGATAGAGGGTCTAATTAATTGAACATCTGCCTGAAACAGCTACCATTTTACGTGATCGGGAGCGCAAAGATTCTTTGGGATTCCCATGACGCTGGAAACTCCTCGCACTTACTTTCAGCCGATTATGTATTTACTCATTTCTCAAATTGGAGAGACGGCTACTTGTAGAGTATTCTCCACTTACAGTAGCTTGACAGAGGGATCGCCCAAAATCCGCCCGCCACTGTGTAATTGGAGGAAATTGAGCTGTCAAAGCGGCTGATCTGCATTGGCATAAGACGTCAGAGTCTTCCAGCACGCAGCTGCTCATGCAATGCATTAGGTCTGGTGTCCTGCTACCAAGCCCTGACTTAGAATCCCTGCGTTCGCGTAGGGGTTTCTCGCTTTTACTAGATCTATTGACGGGTCGGGGGGTAATAAATTCCTAACGAATCTTTTGGCATTTTTGCTGGCCCACGCGTTAATTTATCAGGCGGGGAAAACGTGGAATGCAGGGCTGTACGATCTAGACTTCAAATACACGTCACCATAGGGGCTACAAGGCATGCGACTGGAAACCCTACGACCCGCGTTTTACGAGAACGGACGACGAACCGTCGTTGAGACCGGCCGAGAGGCTTTTGCAGGGAAGAGTTGAGGCTGCGGCATGGTTCAGACTAATGTGCCTGTATCGCTCTGGTTGCGTTTGGTGAGATAAATTCAGAATTATCTTTTGACACGGCAGAGGGAGCCTCGAGAAAGATACGGCAGCTAATATTTAGACTGAGAGGCCCAAATTACAGTCGATCAAGACACATTGTCGAACGTGAGAGTCAAGACGCCCGCAACGGCGGCGAGGGCACCCTTCTCTTGCAGGAGGCGGCGGAAGAGGTCGGGAATCTGGACGAAGGCCTGATGGATATCTAAGTCGCGCCCTATTATAAATAGTGATAAGAGCCGCGTCAGTCTTTAAGGTTGACAACGAGGGTCTAAAGACATGAGATTAGAGGGGGAAATACGTACATGACTCCGGTATGCGCGCGCATGCGCTGAGATTGGACTGGACTTCACCTGTCCAGTCAAAGGTCAGCTTCCACTCCAGAAGAATTTCAATATCTGCACTATTATCGCGCCTGTCAGGATCTGCCATAGAGCCATAGCGGCCAATACAAAGACTTGTTCGCCCGAGGTGCGGAAGAAGTGTTTTACGGGTCCATCGAGCGCTACCAATTGCATCAGTCGCCTCATCTACGTCCCATGCTTCATCACTACCTTCTGCCCTTCGCCTAGCCTGGGCCCGTGAAGGACCGCTGGTCCATTTTTTGCGTGCCTCGGCTGTCGAGTAGCGTATCAACACAAGCCACCAAAATCTTGCACGACGTATGGAGACTTCCAGCCAGCGACCCATGGCATAACAGACGACACCGAGCTCTCTAGTAATGCTACCTTGCACGTCTGTCTCTTTTTCCAGTCCGGCACGAATAAGAAAACTGCCAAGTTCGTACTCTGCAGGTAACGGTAGATGAAGCAGTGAGATCCGACTAACAGTCTGACTTTTAGAGCCGACAATAATCGCTAGACGAGCAGAGAAAATCCCCTGAGGGTGGGAGGCTGTAATGATGTGTCGGATAAATTTTTCATCTACGTTAGCTATCATGGCATCGGAAAGCGCCGATTCATCTGCGTCAATTACGGCAATAGTTGATGACCAGGTAAGTGGTGTAAATGCTTGTAGATAGGTGAGAGGGTTCTCTAGTGGGAGAGGGCTGTGTGATGGTCCTCTTTTGATCGGAATTGTTTCCTGCGCGTAAACTCTCGGTACCAGTGGACGACGAGAGTTAAAGGGGAGGAAAGAATTAATGTTACTAAAAATGCTCTCCGTCGATATACTTCTTTCTTCTTTTTCGGTCGTTGTCGCTCGCAGGAGCATGGCAAATATTTTCTGTTGATGTGTACTCGACTCGCCTATGACGGGCAGTTCTTGGTTCTTTATCCGCTTATTTTCAGCCTGAGCAAGATCTATGTCTGCATGTAACTGCTTCAACTCTCTGCGTAAAAGATCCCGCTTTTTCTTTTTTGCTATGATTGAATCATCTAGTTGGGTATAAGATTTTGCAGCATTATGGTGTTTGCGTTGCATTTTCAAGACCATAGGATCATTCATATTTAGCCAGTCTTCTTGGGGGTTATTCTGATTAGGGAAAGTGCTTAGAGCGGGTAGAGCACTTTCTCCGGAAACTGGAGGACACATGGTCTTTTCGGAGCTTGCATCCTCTGGGGCCTTAAATTTGAGAAAGGAGATCTGTGTAGGGAATTCTTCAGCAAACTCGACCTCCCGAATTTTATTCTCAGAGTTCCTTCTCTCTACTCCAGAGACTGTGGCTCGCTCGGTGCTGGAATCTACGGGTGTCGGGCTCTCTCGATCTGTTAGAGTTAATCGATACCTCTTTTTTGCAGATTCAAGAGAAGGAGCTTTTTGTCTCAAGTTCTGATCGGTGGATTTCGAATAAGAGAGGAGTGCCGATGGTCGATCGTATACTTCGGGGTCTTCACCTATGAGATCTGGTGATCTTGCCTCTAGAGAGTTTTGCTGATCTTGAATTTTCGTCTGCTCTTCAGTCTGAATTTCGAATATATCTATTCCTACTTCTCTATGAGCAATACCTGTGGATAGGGGATCAAACTCTCCTGATCCTTCCGCTCGATTTTTATTCCCCTCAAGTTCTCTATGCTCACTGCTTTTAGTCATGGACGAAGGCAATGGAGACCTTTTCAATCCTTTGCCTAGAAACGGATTTTTTTCTCCCTCCGTCATGTAGGTTGGCATTTCATCCATGGCGCGCATAGTATTCAGGTTGTTCATTCAGGGTACACCTTCGGTAGATGTGGTTGCTCTCTTTGTAGCCTGATCTATTCTTGTTGCAAGATGCTTGAACAAACTGCTTTTTATGTCGGTTTCTGTAAGGGTGAAGTGGCATGGTTTAGCATCGAAATTTTCTGATATGTAATGCTGAGGGTTTGGCTGCTGTGCCTCGTGCGAGCGTAACTGCATATACTAGGGCTAGTTCGTGTTGTCATTGCGAATTATCTATCAAGAGTTTTTGTCTCGCCTTATCAAGGTAGCCCTAAGCACTTCGACAGAGAAACTACGCGTAAACAACGTGATAGATAGGCTTGACAGGACTCGGGCCTCAGTGATTGGTTGTGAAAGTGGAGCTACCCTTTCGGCGATGCACGGACAATTTGGCTCCTCCAATACGAGAATAGAATAATGGACGCTGATTTGGCATTATTCTACAGCTTGAGTCTATGAGTGTCTAGCACGTTGGGCTCTTCTGTGGCCCAGGCCACACCTTTAACAGTGTTCTTATCCCCTTGTGTTACTAAAAAGATATCTTGTAGAACATACATGATGAATAGCCATTCAGCTCAACTTTTACCCGTGGAATTCAGCCACCTCTTCAATGAAACCTACTCAAAAAATGGTAGCAATGGGGACAGCTTGCATGGGAAAAAATCTCAAAAAACCTGAAGCTCTAGCTAGGCGAGGCCTAGACACCTAGACCGTATGAGGTGCGCATGTTCATCTACATCTCCCTTCCTTATGACAGTCGAGGCCGACTTGATCCTGACCACCATCGTCGTTTCGGGTGCTGGGTAAACTCGACATATATTTTGGATGGCTTGTCCTTCATGATCATGTGTTGATGACAAGAAGGACTTCGACTCTACCATCCGATCTGATCGCGGTCAGCAAGTTTATAATGGTTATAGTGATTGAGCAAATTGACGAAGACGATATAGACCGCGAAAGCGATTGGGAATTCTCATCGATTTGAGGACAAAGGTGTTACTAAATGTCCGCTTTGATGACTCTGAAGAATTTGAAGTAAAATCTGAAGATTCATCGGGGTTATAATTAACAGGTGTTCAGGATATTCCACTGTCTGATCGTGGTTAGCTTTATCATAATGTTGCAATGTATTTTGATGAGAGACTATAACGATAAATTTCACAAAATTTTGGGTTTCTTCATCGGACTGAGTCCTCCAATGTTGGCCAATTTTGACTGTAGCTTACAGTGAAAGCTGGAGGTATGTAGGGAACACTGCTCATAGACTTCGAGTTTTCGCGCCCTGTGTGTAGTATATTAACATCACAGTAAATGAGGTATATATTCTTATCATCTTTTCAAGAATCCATCTCTGTTATTAGAAACATTGCAAGTAAAGCTGTTGACTTCCCAGCGGCATCGTTCCGCTCCACACCCGATAGTCATACTTTTTTTTTGCATCAGATTTTAATTGCGTAAGCAGCTGTCTAGCTATGACACAATATCAAAGAAAAGTACATAAAAGAAGACTCAAATTAAAGGAAGAGCACTCATACCTTGGATTTCATTTGCAAGTACCACTTTAAAGTTATGGTAGCTTTTTCTTCACCCCAAGTCAACCCTCATCCGTGAATGTCCACCCAGGGACACGTCTCAAAAACCCTAAGTTACCCAGACATGCCTCCATCATCTTTCAACTTTTCTCCGTGCGAAATATGGTCAGAGGCGTCTCCTTCCCAAGTGGAGACGGGACAGTGTGTTTAAGTGAGGCAAATTACATTCCTGTATTACGAGAAACTGTTCACATCAGAATAGCGAGCACATGGGCCATGAGACGTGATGTAATATTCTCACATATTATCACTGTGTGTTATAATTAACAGGCATTTCACGATTGATTCCGATATATTCTGGGTGGCATCTATTGGCTGTAGGATCTCCGAAAGACTTACTTTCTCATTTAGGCTTGGAAATACGTTGGAACATTTTTATTTTATTTTAAAAAAGTCATTTAATGTGTATGAGTTACGGCCTCAGGGCTCCAAACATGCGATGAGCAAGGCAGTATAGGTGCTTGAACATGAAACACCTACACGTGACATGAATGCCAATCTAGTCTTGGCATTACTCAGCAAACACCCACACCTCATGTATATAGAGCTCGCTGTAGTTTCTCCTATTTCTCCTTCCATAGCCAATCTATCTTACATCCCTAAGGCTGCCTCTCTAACATTTTCATACCTCGTGATTGTATGTAGCTGTATAGCTAAGACACATGACCGGTGCTATTTGTACATAATAAATAGCTCTTTTGACGTTAGAGACACTCATACTCTGTGGCGTCCTTTACCCGGTTGGGTGTATAGAGCAAAGGACCAAGGCTCACTCTGATTAAACATAAAATAATATAAACAAACACTCATACTCTGTGTTTCACTTGCAAATACCATTAATAGGCATGTTTGCTTACACATATAGTCGACCCTCTCCCGTAAGTACCCACTAAAGGGAAATTCAAAACCTTTGATTGTCCAAGAATGCCTTAGTCATCCATGTATACCAACGCCGCGAAAAAGTGGCTGTCATTTGTCGGATTCGAACCAGCGATCTACTGTCTCGAGTGGAATGTGTGTCCAAGCAATCCAGAATCTACTTGGCAGACGGGCAAATTTGATGCACCACTTGTTCATCCAACCACGGCGATATTTTTTTGTCGCCTGCACTCCCAATGTTTGCTTGTCAGGTGGCTTACATACCAAACCTTTGTGTGTCTAGAGAAATAACAAATCAAGGAGTCTGGCTCGAAAGCCTTAAATGATGCATGACTTACTAATACACTCTTATCGCCTACGCGAGTCATCACTACATCACACGTGCACATCAGGATGCACGTAGTGTCTAAACCACGATCATCCCTCGAGACTCAGACATTGATTCACCTCAACTAAAATAATCCACACGGCCATGGGAAGATACCTTCTACTTGTTGGTAATCGTTGCAAGCTTATGGCCGCACGTATTCGATACACATTTATGCCACCAATAAAAGTCATAGTACCTAGCTATGAGATTTATCCCACAAGTGGCCGTTATGCTTCGATCTTTGCGTACTCCCAATATAAAACCTCAATGACTATCAATAGAAGTAATTTAGTCGGTTTAATTTCATCAACATCGATTAAAGACTTCGGCAAGGAGAAAATTCAGGCCTTTTCCGTCTTGTCGAAATCCCAGACTTCCGTTATAAAATCTAGCCCAACAACCCTCCTCAAACCGACTGAACCAGACAACTGCTGCATGGGTGGCTGTGTTAATTGTGTCTGGGATAGATATCACGAAGAAGTTAAGGAATGGACGAATTCCAAAAATAAAACCAACGTCATAATAGAGCACCCACTATCGAGCACAGGTGAAACTTCGATCAAAGAAGAAAATGAACAACAGGGGAATATAGTCTCTAGTAATCATCAATCTGGAGTTCATGCAAAATCTTCAGTCGAAGTCGACCTAGCATCGGAAGATAAAGCGAACTCTATGCCTGATGATTTGAAGGAGTCTGCAGAGGTAACACCATAAATACTAGTATTATAACAAGAAATCAGCTTAACAAACAATGTTCCGATCGGTCTCTGTCGGAATAATTTGTCTAGCTGGATTTATTTGTAGTCGGTGGTTCTTAGATCGCGTTGACTTATTCTTGATTTATGGATTATGCAATTCGGATAACGCTTTATCCGAATGGAAGACACATGGCAATTCTACAAAATCAAGTAACATAATTAGAATCAGCCATGAATACCTATTTTTCTGAACAATAATTCCAACTTCATACAAGAGTAATCTCATAAATTTAGTTGAACTGATAGACTTTTAGTGTATGACCTCTGCTACACCAACAGCCTCAGAGAGTTCATGAAATTTATACGGCCGCTGAAGTCTGATCGTGCCCATAGAGAAAATTAAAGATATGGTAGGTGAATGTTCTGATTTCCAAGAGGAAACTTTAAAGAAATGTCTTCTTGGTACAAAAAATGCGACGTGAGATGATCATCTTCCCAAATACTATTTACAGACCAATTTGACTCAATTGATTGATAACCCGACAGCCTACCCCATGGTACTGCCTAAGCTGCCATTTATCATGACGCGCACTTGTTTTCCTACATCCGGCATACAGCCACCTATAGAAAAAATTAATAACTTTGGCATATTTCTTTCTGCTGAGTGAACATGATCAGCCCCTGAATCAGGTACTCTAGTTGGCTGGCGATAATCGAGTGATGGTAACGACATCATATAACCAGCATAACAGAGGGTAGATTGCTTTATGTTGAAATGGCATAATCAGAAATATTCTCTGTATATTTCAATTGATTTAATAAGTCACTAATTAAGAAATGTTGAAGGAACATGGGAACCAGGAAACCCTTGACGTGTTGAGAATTCAACTGCATGATATTCACCTGAAGCTGTCAAAAGATTATAATTGTACATACCCTGATTCAGAGTATAAATCTGGACATTAGGAAGTTATATTGAGACTTAAGGTGTGTGTGTGTGTTTTTATTGTACTACTTGAGTCTATGATTATCTAGCACATTGGGCTCTCTAACCCAGGCCACACCTTGCACAGTGCTCCTATCCTCTTTTCTTACTTGAAAGATCATTGATATATTCCCCTTGATGAATAGCCAGTCAGCTCAGTGTTTACCCGTGGAATTCAGCCATCTTTTCCATGGAACCTTCTACCCAAAAAAATAAAAACGGTAGCAATGGATACTGCGTGCGCGGGAAAAAGTCTCAAAAAACCTGCAACTCCAGCCAGGCGAGACCTAGACACCTGGACCACATGAGGTGCGCATGTTCATCCATATCTCCCTTCTTTGTAATATTCGAGGTCAACTTGATCCAATCAACCATCCCCGTATCGGGTACTGGGTGCTGGGTACGCTCCGGAAACTCATCGGATGGCTTCTCCTCCATGATCAAGGGTTGGTGACGAGTAGGGCTCCGACCCTACCATCTAATCTGATCGTGGTTAGCTTCATGATAATGGTGATTGGGGAATATGTTGAGAAATGAGGATGATACAGACCGCGAAAGCGATTGGGAATCCTTATCGAAGTGAGGACTTTGTTACTCAATCTCAGCTCTGCAAACTCTACAGTGAGAGCAGGAGGTTTGTTGGGGACACCACTGACAGATGTTGACAATAGTCCCCCTTGAGACTTAAGGTCAAATTTAGTAATCTGTGATACAAAAATATAATACCTATCACACATTCAACAACTCCAACTAGACCTTTGCCAAATCTTCGCAAGGCATAAATATTACACTAAAGAAAGCGACCCCGAAATATTCATTGTTTTATGTGCCCGGGAATCGAGAAATGCATGCACATAGACTCACGAGGATTAACAAAATAAACACCGACATCATAGTCTTCTTCGCCTGGACTTTCTAGTTCCGGAATATTATTGCATAGAACTCTATGAGAGGCGTAGAGTAGGACAATATCTCTAGTCCTAGGCCATTAATTTGAAGTTCTTCAGCTCTGA
Organism: Blumeria graminis f. sp. triticale; assembly: GCA_905067625.1. Taxonomy (NCBI): domain Eukaryota; kingdom Fungi; phylum Ascomycota; class Leotiomycetes; order Helotiales; family Erysiphaceae; genus Blumeria; species Blumeria graminis. The sequence goes on from LR898477.1 coordinate 9,420,694, forward strand.
ATAATTTGCGGTGGCTCTGACTTTGAAGAATCATATTCAGAGGGTGAATTGCATTTGAGGTCTTCATAGAAATATAAAAAAGATAATGACTTCATCTACTAAATCTAATGGAATAGGCTCAACTTCATAGATGTGACAAAAAGTGATAATTATCAATCCAGTACAGCTTCAAAATTATTTCGCATTAGTCTATATTTGCCCTTTACGAAGATAATATTAACTACACTACATTCATCTATCATTATGTGGTCCTTCATAATCATAGACTCAGTAGGGACATAAATATAATTCTATTCTATGAATCATCATGTAGATTAACAGATAGTCGCGCTTCCAATTGCGATTGATCACGTAGATTCCTGGAGTAGTACTAGTATTTTATTACGGATTTGATCTACAAGTAAACCATATGAAACTTGAATTTGCCTTTCCAAGGTGTCTAGGTAGGTTATAATTCCAATATTTCTCAAGGTCATCACAGGAATAGGAACTCACATCGTAGGTGTTAGCCTAGCCTTATGGGGAGTCTTTGATCAATAAATTTTACATTAATATCAAAAGCCAAGATAGCTTTGTAGACTGTGACGGAAAAGTCTAGAGAATTGGAAGTATAGTAAGCCACAGCGTTTCTAGACACATTTAACAAGAACCGATCATAAAAAAGGAGCAGTGTAAAGCTCGAAAAGAGGCGACCGTGCGCTAAAGAAGATACCAAAATCATGCAGATTGATAGGTGAAAACTTTCAGAGTCAAGATATAGCAATAGAGACCCGTGGGTCAAGGTATCCGGAGTAGAAATTTAGCTGGGAAAAAAAATTGGTACGGTGATGGTGGGTTGGTTGGGAATCATCTACATTGGCGCGTAGCGTGGGTTAAAAAGGGTGCATGACCGCGTAGATTCGATTGTAAGAGGACTGTAGTGTCCTGGCATTCTTCTAATATCCAATTGAAGACGAATGATGTGGTATCTGTCTCGAAGGGTATTTCAGGTCCGTTTGCTATTATGTCTGAGTCCCAAACATTTGACCAACTTCATCGAGGCTAGAGGAGCAGCGTATCTTAGTCCACCTCGACCCCTAAAATCTTTAATTCTTTGCGCGCTTGTGTAATCTGTCCAATAAGCTCCTTGTGAGCGTGAGTTGCATCGTTGAATGTGAGAACACCATAGCCTAACTTTCCCAATAGATATGCGCCAAAGGAAACCGTAGCCCAGAGTGGCAACTGCTTTTAGTAAGCTTTCAATCTCCTCATAGGTAAAGAAGTGACACACAATGGGAATGATATCTCTTTGAATTATTATGGGCATGGGAATGAGGCCTAGGAACAATGCTAGATATAGCTATTCTCCTCGTTAGCCTTGAGCACTATTAGACGGGGATTTCCTCTTCCTCTCGAACTCGCTTCATCCCAATTAGACTGAGCAGAGACTTGTTCGAGTGTTGGGCTCAAGGTTCTTACCGACGAGGCGAGTAGGCCGATGGAAATAGTTTGCTGGGCGCGGGTCATGATGGATAGCCCCAATTTCAAAGGATCTAGTTGAACGTCATAATCGTCACACGTCTTTCCTTGCCCATATGTGCACAGTGCCGACGGAAATGTCCACTAATTTCACGACGCCGGTCTCAGCAGATCATGTGATGTATCCATAGTCCTGTAACTGTGCGGTGGAGATTCGCTTCCGCTAAGGTGTTCTCCAGACCCGCCTACTATTCTTTAGACAATGTCCATTCTCTTTGCTAGCAAGAGGCATATCTAACAAGTTATGACACATTTTACACAAAAGTTCAAACTCCAAAAGTCCTTGCATGAATTCTATGCAATAGTGAACTTTGTGTCTATCCAGCAGAATCTCCTATCATGATACCATTGGTGTGCAGTCATACACTGAGAAGTGTCCAAATATTTTAGTAATGTTTCTCTTCCCCTTCCCCTCCTAGTTCATAAAAATCCGGAAGTTTCTCGGCTCTATGCTCTTAATTATTCTACTTCGCTGTCTATGGAATCTGAGAAGGAAACTATTCTCAAAACCTGTCAGTGGTGTTCCCTAAAAACCTCCAGCTCTCACTGTAGAATCTGCAGAGCTGAGATTGAGTAAAACCATCCTCACTTCGATGAGGATCTCCAATCGCTTTCGCCGTCTGTATCGTCTTCATCCCTAAGCACACCCCCTATCCCCATTATCATGAAGCTAAGCACGAACAGATCAGATGGCAGGGTCGAAGTCCTTATCTTTGTCATTATTCATAAATAAATTTGGAGGTGAATTCCTGGTTCACCAAGTAGTTATCATTTGATTTTATCATCCTCTCTCAATTTACAACTACACAGGACATGCAGTCTTCCCAGAAGCTAGCATTAGCGTATTTCATATGTTGTTTGAGTGTTCTAATTAAAATCCCTATGTAAAAGGTTATTCATATCGTACTATGCCCACTACAAGTAGGTCTTGTTTTATGTACGTTGAATTCCAATTTTACTCAATGAGGATGTCGCTCACGTCACCCGAAACTCTCAGTATTGATTTCGTATGCAGTCATCGTTCATTGCATTATGTAAAAAACGAAAGAGGGCGAGTTTGTCACCAGATGTCGCTTTAGATGCTTACATAGCAATAACTTGGTTAGGACTACTGGCTTTAGACCTCTAACAGGATAAATATAGCCTATATATAGCTCATAAACGTGGGGCCTTATTCCAGTGAAACCAAAGTGAAGATTAATGCCAAAGTATGACAGTGGTTCTTTATTCGATTTGAATACTTCTTGTATCAGGCTTACACCCTAAATACTATGGGCGGGATACGGCTCTAGGATCCCTAATTACTCATGACAATTTTATTACAAAGTTTGCTCGACAGATCTATAGACAGAAAATATAATCAGGGATTGATTTCAAGAAAGTAAATGCCCTGCGCCTTATCTAATTTCTCGTAATACTTCTCCTTTAGAAACAGTATCTTTTGGAAGGACTTAATCCTGCAGATATGGGCTCTGCGTCTTACAACACCAAATAACCCTAGAAAATTTGAATTTTTTTTCACGTTCTTTTTCTGCCGGGACCTCTCGTCATCTCGACAGCTCTCCGTACATATAGATTCTCTATTTTTTCAGCGCTGACCAAAATCCCGAAAAATTACAGGGAGGCTCCTCTTTTCCTTGAAGGAATTCGCAGTTATGTGGAATAGTTCTTTACACCTTTCTTGGCAATATCTAGATCAAGGTTTACCAGCGCAAATCTTCCACTTAAGCGAGATCACATGACCGAGCTACAAGCCCTAGCCCTAACTAATCCAGCCAGCCACAACATCCAAATTCTCCAGCAATCTTGCGGCGACAACGACAACCGACTTAGTGATCGCTCCCCTCGAAGTAATGGCGATCAAGCACAATCAGCAAATTCCTCACAACCGTACGTTAAAACGTATGAAATCTGTTAGCCTCATCTAACAAATAACAGATTTCCGAAAGGATTGGCAGAGACGTGTTCGAGTTCACTTTGATCAGGTACAAAATAATTATGGTGTAATTAAGAAAAACTGACTAATATGTCAGCCTGGTCGCAAACTTCGACGCCGCAATGCCCGTCAAGCAAAGGCTGCTGTAGTCGCACCAAGGCCTATAGACAAGCTAAGACCTATCGTCAGATGCCCAACAATCAAATACAACCGACGTGTGCGCGCCGGAAGAGGCTTCAGCATAGCTGAATTGAAGGTAGAACCACATACGGTAATTGCTTCTACAAAATTAATAAGACAATAGGAGGCTGGAATACCCCGCAAGCTGGCACCAACTATCGGCATCTCTGTTGACCCCCGAAGACAAAACTTGTCTCAAGAGTCTCTCGCTATCAACGTAGAGAGACTAAAGACCTACCAATCTCGAATGATACTCTTCCCTCGTAAGACTAGTAAACCGAAGAAGGGTGACGCAAGCCAAGAGGAAATAAACAGCGCAAAGAACACTGTATCGAATTTGAGGACTAGCATCCCAATAACCACAGTTTCTGGAGGAGTAAGCGAGATCAAAAAGAGTGAAATGCCTGAGCCTGTCGAAGGCGGCGCGTACAGAAAATTACGGGATGCACGGAGTGAAGCTAGATACTCGGGCAAGAGGGAAAAGCGCGCCAAAGATAAGGCCGATGAAGCAGCTGCCGCTAAGAAGTAGTGATAACAAGATACCGATTGCTCAGCTTTTTCCAAACCGAACCCATATTTCTGATTTCTGCATAAAATTGGTGATGTCTTTGACCATGAAATCATTTAGGGCCGGTCTATTCCTCCCGAGGCATGTGAGAAGAAGACAACATCCATGAAAGGAGTTTGGTTGAGAATTTATCTAATTCCATACTGAAGTCTAATTGATGTGATTAAAGTTATATGGTAATGAATATTGGTATTGTTAATTATTGCTAATAAACCAATTACGGAATTATTTCTACTGGTAGCAATTCTATTTCGCCCGACAGGCCTCACAAGCTCCGTTTCTAATTTGAACTAAATTAGAAAACTCCCAACTACTGCCCTGAAGCAAAATTCACCAGCTCTCCTTATTAAAGAAGCACTTAGTAATGAAAGACATGAGTTTTCAGAAAAAGGAAAATGTCACTCATCACAGCTACTACAACGTGGCCCTGGAAAAGGCAATAAAACCATCAACGAGCCAATTCATCCTACAGTGAATTGTCTTGTAAACATTAAACGTGAATATTGCAGGAAGCCTACCGTTCAACTCACGATCACTACAAAATTTGTATTTAAGTGTCATCTCTCTTAATGGTATGTCAAAACTTGAAGAAATTATACCTAATCGGAAGCTGTAATACATAGTCCAAACTCTGCCCTTATTCACGCTTAACACGAAATCATGTTAATGGATTATAATTTCTTTAACCCGCTGATAAAGTAATGCTGAAGTTGATACTAAGAGTAAAGGGCTGAACAAACGTGTATTGTTACTGCGGTCTCAGCACTCCCTGAAAATGCCGCAGTAAAGCTCTTACTAACGTTCCACTGCTAGGCTCATCTACTCGCTGATATGGAACTACTATCACAGGTGTTGAAAAGAAGCACCCTACAATGTAATTATCACTGACAGAGTACTAATGTGCAAGGGAAGTAGGAAAGTAGGTTCAATAAGGTTCGATTAACTAGCCTTAGAATCTAACGGGAGTAAGTCTTCTATAAGTACCACACTCAATCTCGCTCCGACACGATCAACACAGCTAGCCTGGTACAGCATCTAGAGTATGTTATCCCTGCTACGCACTGGCACATTTACAATAACAGGGGTTATAATATCTCCAAACGCCTCTTTTACTAAATTATTTATTATACATTCAGCCGTTAAGTGGAATGCTGCAAACTTATACAACGACAAGAAAACAGGTAGACTTATGATGAACTCTAGAAAGTCACCTGTCTAAATCCACCAAAACCTTAGCAGGGCCTAGAGTAGCATTGTCACACAAGTAAGAAGCGAGCACATTGGGCTCAATGCTTACTTATACAGAAGGAACGTGCCAGGAGTAGGAAAACCATGCTGCCAATGTGGATATCCGTCCCAAAATATAAAGCACATGGTGATCTCTTGTCCAAGATGAGCAAAGGGACGAGGTGAGTTACTAAGAAAATCGACAACTCGATCTTTCGAAGCTATGGTAAATAACGTCAACGATATGACAAGAATTGCACAGTGGATTCAAAAGGAAGGATGGCTAGAGCAGTTTCGGATGACCGGGGAAATTGAGGCGTTAATTAGGCGAAGAGAGGAAAATGGAAACTCAGGACAAGGACGGAATCGACACTGGCAACAACAGTCTGAGTGCACTTCCTAGGGGTAAGACTATAATCGCGCAGAGTCAAGTCAGACAGCTAAGGGGGTTTTTACCGCGAGGTTTCCTCCTATGTAAATATTAGGGTTCCTAGACACCTGCATGGGCTCATAGGGCGCCAAATCGGGCTAAATGAAATCAATTTCAAAATACATTAAGCCATCTAGCAATGGCACGTGACAAGTGCTTTGTGTACAAGTCCGATGCCTCTTTTGACGTTAGGGACAATCATACTCTGAATTTCATTTGCAAATACCACTATTGTAATAGCTGGCAAAGACGAATTTTTTTCCTTCCAGTGGTGATGGTGTAATCGCTAAGTAAGCTCTGCATATCTGGGATAGCCAAGAAGAATCGCAACCGAATCGAAGTCGAAAGCAGACACATGCGTATCTCCATATGAAGACCTCTCGATCATGCAGCACTTACCATTATCCTCTGAGTCCTCAACCTCTTTCTAACCACAGATCATCTCGTCTCAACGACCGATAAAAGTGTCACCCCAATTGCAAACAGGAGCTTGCCTCCTTAATTACCGGCCATCACCAACTACAAATTTACGACGCTACGTATACCCGCAAGGAGGAAATAAGTCATAATATACAAAGCTCAGCTCATGGTTTATGTGGGACTGTTGTTCTAATGGGGTTATACATCTTGAGGGAGGACAGGGAGCTAGGATGTGGGAAGAACGAGTGATGAGGTCACAATTGGGCATGCTAGGACGCACATTTTTTTGAGTGTTCTCGACTTTTGAGTGTCTTCGGGCGTAGAAGCAACGATTTCGAGCAGTGCAACCGACATTCTAAAAACAGGCAACGATGGAAGGTGTTTTGGTCCGCCTCCTGATAGTCATCTCCCCGAATTAAAGTCTGGGTAGCCTGGACACCTAACTCACTCAAGAAAGGGAGGACTGTGAGGGCACATCTCGCGTTGTAGCCAAAGATTTTTCCTGTTTTCCCCCTTGGTGCATATTAATGGCTGAGGGAAGGGTGAAAGTCCCTCGCACCAAGGTCTCGAGTGGTATCAGCGAACGCACCCACTACATGAGTAGTCCAAATGTCAAACTGAGTTATTGCCGTGCATACTCGTGGGGGATGCTAGTCTTCTCCATGTCATGCTCTTTGAGTGCAGGGCTTGCGCCGGTCACGAATAAATATTCATCCATACATTCTTGGGTTTCAAATGGCTTAGGATGTAGAAACTAGGTATGGAGTTGGGGTTGGATACTCACGGCAGTCTGTCGTTATGGAAGTACTAAAGACATTTTTACCACTACTCGCCTAATTCCAATTTCATTATATATGTAACTTGTAAACAGAGCTTTGCACTTTAGCTTTATTACCTTTCAAACCTTGAGTTCTTGCTTGCTGATACGGTTTAACCGTTGTTTAATCTTAGGTGAATAAATAAGCGCATTTTTGAGGACTCTATTGATAAGACTGTTGGGATCGAAGCAATATCATAGTACAATGAATATGGGCAATGCGTAGCCGTGCGGTAATTATTCGACCTAGGGACAAGGTATAAGCAACGAGATTCATAAAGCGTCCTGAATGTCATAAGTATCTTGTAGCTGTAGTTAGATTTCTCTTCTTCATAGAGTTTATTAGATAGATTTATTCATTACCAACTCGGTCCCGTCACACTTGCCATAATTAGCGTGTCATAACATTGTTGATAACTTCAGCTTTCTGATTTATTTCTTGAAATTTGCAATTCGTCCGTCAAGTAGCACAATTACACTGTAATGCCGTCTATATGTATATCTAATTCAATATCCTGATTTGGCGCCTTGAGGCCCATGCAGGTTTTTATCGGAAGATATGTACTTTAAGTAGCATGGCACAATTTGACGTTATGATCACACACACTTAAATTTCATTCGCAGATACCACTCGAGGTTAACCCTTGCGGCGTATAACCTCTTCCGTACATACCCACCACAGAGAAAAGTGTGAAATACATGTGGCTATCCGAGTGTGCTTTCATCATCCCACAAATATAATATCACCGCGAGAGAGAGTGGTGTGTGGGCCTGGCTGGATTCAGACCAGCTTTCTCCTGTCTCGCATGGGGTAGGTGTTTAAGCTATCCAGTATCTACTGGGGATAACGGCCCGGATGGTGTACCACTGCACCATCCAACCCGTCGTCTATATGTAGCCGTGATAATTAGCCTGTTTCGTTTGTGAATCTTGATAGGATCTACATAGTCACGGGCTAATCAGATTTTGGATGTACGGCCCATAGGCAAACTGCTAATGCCTTATGATCTCACACGATTAGATCACATAGTCATAAGAGCAGATCTCACTGGAGCTGAGGGGTAAAAGCGTATTGATGTATATAGGCGCATAGATACCCTACATTTGGAGGATATAGAATTCACGTATTAGTCTCAAGCTTTATTTATTTTTTATGTCTACCCGGCACTAGTTACAACTAAAGCCCCATCCCTGAGGGGACATGGTGACTACGTCTCAAGCTTTACACAAGATCCATTGTGGTTAGGAGCCACGAGACACCACGTGATAACCTTTCATTCTTACACACACCCCGCCACTTACCAAGTACATAAGGCGAAGTCAGCCGTGGGATAGCCGCTCCCAGGAGCCAATATCCCGTCTCAAAATCAGCACGCTCGACGAAAAACTTTTCCATTCCCTTCTCGAACTGGAGATCGCAGGGCTAGAAAACCTCCCCGTAAACTCAAAGCCTAATTCTCTAGATTTCTTCGCTAAAGGCATCTGTACGGCCCTCCAGAATGCCTATAGAGCATCTGCGCAGCGAGCCCTTGGAAAGGGGACCGGGCAACCTTGGTGGAACAACGACTGTAGAAACGCTGCACAGGCCTACCGAACGGCCAGAAGAAGCTCGGCTAATCAAAATGATATCACCGCCAGGAAAAAGCTACTGCGCGCTGCAGTACGCAGGGCAAAGCGAAAGTTTTTTCAGGACAAGATAAGTCATGCCAATACAGCAAAAGACGTGTTTGGGATCGTTAACTGGCACCGAACAGTAGGATCCTTTCGCACCCCACCTCTCAAAGATCCAACCAACCCCGGTGCCTCACCTGCAAACACACTTCAAGACAAGCGAGAAGTACTAGTTCGGAACCTATTGCGAAATGCCTCTGATGCAATAGATGTTCCATTAGATACACCATCAGTCGGCGTCACTAGCCTTCCTTTCCCAGACCTAACCCTGACCGAAATCAAGGACTCGGTCATTAGATCAGGCAATACGGCACCCGGGGAGGACGAAATTCCAACGGCAATCCTAAAAATTGGCTGGCCACTAATCGAAACTCGGGTCTGCGATCTTTTTAGAGGCTGCCTCCAGGCTGGACACCACCCTGCTTGCTTCAAGACCGCTGTGCTGGTTATGTTAAACAAGCCCAACAAGACAGATAGATCTAGCCCACGCTCATACCGACCCATTGCTCTCCTTTCGACCCTGGGGAAAGGCCTTGAACGAGTGATCGCCCGCCGCCTCTCTTGGACAGCTATCAGAGCAAAGATAACAGCCTCACAACACTTTGGTGCCCTCCCTCTCCGCTCGGCCACAGATTTGACGACCTGTCTAGTACATGACATCGAAACAGCACTGAATAGTAAGCTCACTGCCTCCCTCCTGACGCTTGATGTGAGGGGTGCTTTTGATAGCGTACTTCCTGGCCGACTAGTCCATCGACTTAGGGACCAAGGATGGCCTGATAATTTGGTAAAGTGGGTGGCCTCTTTCGCCTCCAATCGCGTAGCCAAGATTCGTCTAGATGGCTCTACCGGTCCCGAATTTGATGTCTCCTGTGGCCTCCCACAAGGCTCGCCAGCATCACCTATTCTGTTCATGCTATATCTTGCACCTCTTCTCCACATGGGAACCGCCAAAACAAGATTTGGATACGCAGACGATATCGCCTTCCTTCACACCTCTCCATCCCTCCAGGAAAATTCCGAATCTCTTTCACTCAGCCTCCAGGAAGCCATGGAATGGGGCATAGAGCAGGGCTTGAAATTTGACGAAGACAAGTATGAGCTTTAACATTTCTCTCGCCGTCGACTCGACCAACAACCCACAAATACTCCCATGGTAAGTGCTGGCGCTATTACCGTCTCTGAAAATACTACTCGCCCATACACTCGCTGGCTTGGAGTACTCTTTGATAAAAAGCTCTCCTTTAAGTGGCACGCTCAAACCCTCGCCTCAAAGGCCCTCAAGGTTAGCCATGCTCTGTCATCCCTTGGTAATACAACAAGAGGGGCTCCTCCTCATCTACTGCGTCGTGCAGTAGATTCATGTGTCCTCCCCATCGTTTACTACGCCTCAGAATCCTGGTGGCCAGGCAGATCTAGACAAGGACCCACGGGACGCATATCAAACCGTGTAGATTCCCTACTACAACAGCTCTCCAAGGTCGTGCTTGCCTCTGCCCGCGCGACACTTCCAGTGTATCGCACCACACCAACAGCGATACTTCATCGCGAATCAGGGCTACAGCAGCCGGAAATAGCCCTTGATGGCCGTGCACTTGCAGCCACCGTCCAACTACGCCGTCTGGATCCTCGACACCCGCTCTTACGCCGTGCTAACAGAGTTCTCAGCTCACAGCGTGCTACCTCTCGATTTGCCCGACGTGTACTTTCACTCCCCAGATCAGAGCAAATCAATGCAATCGCTATTCCTCCTTGGAATCCACGTGAGAGCCGTGAAGCTGCACAATCTCGGGTGGCTGGTTCGAACAGTACCACTACAGAGGAAAACAAACAGTCCTTCCTTGACTTTCTTACGACCATCCCCTTCGGAGACATCATTATCTACTCGGATGGCTCTAAGCAACTAAACGGCTTGAGCGGCGCTGGCTTCATCGGATACCAAGGAGGCGTACAAGTCTTGCATCAAAGTCTTGCCCTTGGAAAAGGCGTCGAAGTTTTCGATGCGGAAGTAAAAGGTGCCCTAGAGGGGGCAAAGTCCGCACTAGCACTCCCAACTGCCAAATTCGCGACAGATCTATGGATTTGTCTAGATAATCTGGAAGTTGCCACTCGACTGTTATTCCCCTTTTCAGGGTCCTCACAAGCGCAATTTGACGAGTTCCTCACCTTAAATCCCAAATGGCAAGACCGCTCATGGCTGGCCCACACTAGACGGGGCCAAATCCGGGTCCGATGGGTCCCGAGTCACGCATCGATAGTTGGAAATGAAGCTGCGGACAAAGCAGCGAAAGATGGCTGCCAGTTACCAACTCCAGATGACCTCGCTTTCATATATGCGGGGCTAAAGTGCTGGGCAAAAGAGTCAACAACGCAGGCCTCTCGCAACCTCTGGAGAAATCTCCTTCCCCAGCACCTAGGCTACGAAAAGCTAGGAATAATATCAGCACCCACTAGGCCAAAAGAACTTGCCCTTCCGCGCGCCACTCTAGGTCGAATTCTAGCAGCTAGATCTGGGCACGGCGACTTCGCTGACTATCACGAGCGGTTCAATCATGAAAATGCATCAAATTACTACCGATGTGGCCGTCGTAAGGCCCCACTACATTGCTTTTTCTATCATATAGCGAAAAGAAGATCACGACCAATGCAGGGTCCGCCTTCGGAAATGATCCCGTTCATTCATGGCACATATGAAGGAGGTCAAAGATTTGGAGAATGGCTACAGGAAACCCGATTCTTCACAGATATCTGCCCATAATCTTGAGGTTTCAAGTGTCGCGAAAAACCAGCAAACGAAGGAAGGAAGATAAGCAATTTAGACTCCTTTTTTTTCTAATTTATTTTTCCGGTAGTGGAGGTCAACAGGGAGTGTGGGTTGACCTGCGCAGAGAATGGCGCCGAGCAAGTATCTTACCACCACAAATAAGAGCCTAACAAACTGCGGGAAGTAGCTATGTGAATGCACCTCCTTTATATGTCAAATAGTTTAATTTTGTTTTTTTGCTTTCCTTTAAAACATGTAGAAGCCCAGAGATTAAATCCTGGCGTCTTTTGTCTCAGTAGGGACTTAATAGGGTTACTCGCTTGACGCGTGATCCGCCAGACGTTAAATAAAGATAAATAAATAAATAAACAGGCGAAGTCAGAAATCCCATATCACGTGATTTGGGTATAAACAATTATCTAGCTAGTACACCTAATATAATCTACATGCAAGCTCGCAATGAACTGGAAAAGAAGATCACGCGGTCAAAATACGACGCCTGGGAAAGTGGCTATCCGATAGTGCCCAGGCCACGCAGGTATTCTTGGAAACGAAGTTGCCGACGCTCTCGCCAAAGCTGCTTGTGCGGCTTCAGCTCCAAACTTAGAACTCTCCATTGGGAGGGCAAAAAGAGAAGTCAAAGCTCAACATGAGGCTTCCGTAACACTCTATTGGGCAGAAAATGCGCATTCCATCCAAAAAATTAAGTATTGATGCTAATACTAACATCACCATTGAGCTCGCCCATCTGGGGCGACGCGCATTAGGATATCTACTAGCTGCACGGTCCGGTCACGGCGACTTCACGGACTACCACCGACGGTTTCAGCATGAAGACGCCATTCTAACCTGCACATGCGGAGAGGAAAAGTTCCCCAGCCACTTTTCTATTGCTACCTCGGGCAATACTGGGCTCAGCTCTACAGGGCTCAGATCTCCAATCCCAGCGTATCTCGGGCTCTTGCTTCGGCGGAGGGAGTTGATACGTTCAATAACTGGGTGCGTGTCACAGATTTCTTCGACAGGGCACAACGAAAAGTCTGATTTGAACGAAATCACGATCTGATGTAAACAATCTTCTTTTTTTTGTTGTAAAATCTTTTCTTGATTTAGTACCAACTGCATAGCACGAGATTCGTTGGACGGACGACCTTCATGTATACTATAATCTTCGAGCTCAAGATGATAAGATCCTGGCTATCATTTGCTTTGTTGGGTCTGAGTAGGCGCCAACACGTCGGGTAGTTTAATTTAGACTGGGCTAACCGGTACGTGAAGAGCTCATGTACTGTACGCGGGCACGACGTTAAATATTATAAATAAATTAATGATATAATCTACAAGTCTCCATACATCACAGTACCAATCACATTCCCTGTAATGACACCAACTTTGTGCCGGTCCTGTGAGTGAAGTTCGTTGAACGCCAAGTAGACTCACATGCAAGGCTGCCAGGCGTATCTATCGTTCTACCGAAAAAAACTATTCCATCTGCACTAGCAGCTTAGTAGTAAGATAAGATCTTCTGCAGCCACAGCCAATTCATCAAAATGTGCTTTATCACACGCTGAGCCCTACATTTTTCCAGAAAAGAATTGCCCAAAACGCCAAATTCTCCAAACATTTCGCACGCAAACCAGTCCAATCCAGAAATTAGCGACTCCTGCCTTAGCCGTGGAAACGTACTCGACCTCATTTTCGCTTCGGAGAAACTCTGCGCCGGAAATGCCTCTGCATCTGTCCAACAGGATCTAGACGTAACTTCAGACCATTTCCCGTTATTTCTTGAAATCCCCTGCCCGGTCCAAAAACATCAATCTGAGACAAGATTACGCATCAGAACCGCCGACCAAGAAAAGTTTATCGCACTGCAATGTAGCAATCATTGCAAAGACAAACAAAGCAGATATGACTTCTTGTTGTGCTGGCTCGGTTGAGTTGTTAGGAGATAGAGGAGCGGAGGATGGGCTACTGTATTAGGAAAGGGTGGAAAATACAGGCTGGTGCACACACGTTGTTCATGTACTTTACAATCTCTTCTCCTGCTGAGTTTAGAGAATCAATCCATTCAAATAATATCATACTTCAAATCATCCATTAGATGATATTATCAATCGCCGGGATGCACATCTAGCATCACCTTCATAGATCACCATTGTCAGTAAGAGTTCACATTTGATACCTAATGACACCCATTTGGCCACAGTGATACGCACTAAGTGTCCATCGTGCCGTCACCCAGCGTGAGCACGCCATCTCCGCGACTCACCATTGCACATGAGCCCGTGCCACCCCACCGACGGACAGCAGAGTCATAATTGCCATATACCTCACAGCTCATAACCACAACACTCCTCCCAGATTTTATAGGCCAATTGCATTATTATCAGTTCTTAGAAAAGGGCTAGAATAGTTAGTGATAAAGCGAATATCCTGGATAGCGATCAAGTTCAATGTGCTTTTCCGGCAGCAGTTCGGAGGACTTCTATTGTAAAATTCGGATGATTTTATTTTCTCCTATATGAGTAGGTCTATATATACACAACATTTAGACCCAGTTCCTATCATATCCTTCCAACTAACTATGCGCATTCCCAACTAGAATTATTGAGATTCGTCTTATCTCCACCTGGCGCATATCACTTCCCAGTTAATAGTTGGCACTTTCAACTTCATTGTTACACAGCGAACTAAGAGCAACACCATAAGGAATTCTGATTACATCATCTATTAATTCAATAGATATTATGATATCACAATAACTTCCCCTATGCCCCGGTGTAGACCTAACCACTTGCCTTACTCACGACATTGAAACCGCGCTAGCAAAAGATGAAACAGCTACACTGGCTACGCTCGACGTCAAAGGAGCATTTGATGCTGTCCTCCCAGGTTGACTAGTTAGATGTCCAAGAGAACAAGGCTGGTCGGCTCGTCTATGCAGCTGGGTTGCGTCATTCTTAAACAAACGTGAGATCCGCATCAGATTAGACGGAAAAATTGACAAATCAAGACCGATTTTCTGCGTAGTACCACAAGGATCATCAGTATCACTAATACTTTTTATGTTATATATTGCACCGATTTTCAAGATTGAAGGACTTCAAAAATCAATCGGCTATGCAGATGATACTGTATTTCTTGAGATATCAGCATCGCTGCAAGAAAACTCGAACAAGATAAGTGCCAACATAAATGACGTGTTAGCATGGGGCACCAAAGAAGGCATAATCTTTGACCCTAGAAAATCAGAACTCCTTCACTTTTCCAGGAAGCATAGGGATAGAGGTGTTAGCCTTCGTGTGCACACAAGCCAATATTCTATCCCAGAAAATCTGCAAAAACCATTCCTCAAATGGCTAGTTATACACTTTGACAAGCGACTCACCTTAAAGCAACATATAAAAATACAGGCAGCTAAAGCCCTAAAAGTAGCTCACACTCTTCGCTGCATTGGAAATACAGCTCGTGGAATATCTCTCAGACTCTCTAGATAAGTGATTATCACATGCGTTTTACCTATTGCCCACTTCGCCGCTGTCACATGGTGGCTCGGAAAAACAAGAATGAAAAGAGGAAAACAAACATCAAATGGGGTCGGCTCCCATATCAGCAAACTTGATAAAGTTCATGCCGCTACTGCTAGGACTGTTCTTCCTGTGTTTTCAACCACTCCGACCATCGCTCTCCTGAGGGAGGCGGGAATTTCCCCAGCAGAAATTGCAATAGACGATATAACAAGGAGAGTCGCCCTTTGAATGCGTAGTTCAGATTCCTACCATACCCTATCCTCGCGCGCGCGCGTAATCTAATGCTATTTCCTCTATAGACTCGACTCGCTCGCTCGCTCGCTCATTCAGGGACATTTTCCATTCTGAGAATTTCGATCCTCTCAACCCGCTGTGGGAAGCAGAAGAAGAAAAGCAAATTGCTTTTAAGCGTATTGTTGCACCGTCAGGACTAAACTAAACAAGAGCGAACATGTTCTCTGATTTCTTGACCACTATCACTAAGAGCGATATTCTCGTCTACACTGATAGATCAAAGCTTCCGGGCGGAAACGCTGGAGGTAGCTTCGTCATTTTCCAGTTAGATCTTAAAATTAGCTCGAATACTTTCCCACTTGGAAGTAATAAAGAGCCGTAGGGTGCAGAAGTCCATGCTTTTCTCCGAGGAATTAAGGTAGCCATCTCTCTCCTATCTGCTCGTTTCGCCAGTAACCTATGGGTCTTTTTGGACAATATAGTAGTTTGTAGGAGGCTAGTTGTAAGTCCCATTGTTACCCCATCACCACAATCCACTTTCATCGGGATACAAAAAGTGGCTAAAACATGGCAAACTCGCCTCCGGCTTCCTCATACCGCTGAGGGCTATGTCAAAATTCGCTTGGTTCCAAGCCATTCTAGGACCAAAGGTAATGAATTGAACGACTCAGAGGCTAAGGAGAGTGCAATTGTTCCATACATTGACCCACCCAAACATTCTACCACATCACTCAAGAAATGGAACATCTCAATTAAGATCTATATAAAGGATATTTGGTGGAAAAACAATATTCCCACATCTTACGGTCAACTTGAAATCAAGCGTGTCCCCTTATTTGCGAAGGAGCTTTTTCTAAGCCGTAAAGCACTGGGCATCATTTTAGCAGCTAGAACCGGACACAGAGACTTTGCCGCTTACTATACTTGTTTTAATCACGCCGAAGCCAGACTTACCTGCTCATACAGGTCACCAAAGGCCCCTGCCTATATCTTATTCTGCCGTATCTTTCGCCATCGCCGTGGAGGATGCCCTGCTGGATCTATCAACAAACTCCTTCCGGATCTAATCGGCACGTCGGAAGGGGCAATTTCTATGTCTAAACGACTGGAAAATTCTGGGTTCTTCGAAGAAATCTGCCTACGGTGAGGGGCTGCCCATCTTTTCGTTTGTTTTGATTGGGGGCTACATGGACATAGCGGGGGAGAGGGACTGCTTGATCGCCAGTCTTGGGGTAGCGGAGGTCTCATATCTATTTTTTCTTTAATTTAAGCTTATCCATCATTTTCCGTGCACAGTTTCGCATAACGCGGCTTAGCTCTGTATTCTAGACTTTTCGTAATCCCATGGTGTCTAGGGCTCCTGCAATAGCGCCCTTTGCCCTTCATAGGGATAAAAGTGCGCGTTGTGATGGGCTATCACCAAAACAATAAGAACAAAGTTAGCTGGCCGTAATACATTCTATTTTCTAATTATCTAGGAAATGGTATCTATCTAGGCTGTAGGACATATACAGTCAGACCCCTGTTAAGACGATATTTTTTGCGGAACAGACTTCGTTCCCACACATTTACCGATTACACGATTATCGTTCTTGAACCTCTGAATATCGTCTTACCCAGGGTTTTTTTTGCTAGATTGGTGCTAACAATGCCGCCAAAAAAGGGAATTTCTGTGGAGCAACGACGTGCTCTGCGATGATGGGCGCATCGCCAGGCACCAAAACCAACACAAAAACAGTGCATTGAGTGGTTCTTAGCTGAGTACGGCCATCGATTAAGCCAGTCCACAGTCTCTGAGTCCTTGAGCAAGACCTTTGCGAAACTCGACGAAGCTACAAGTACTACTGCGCTACGACAGCGAGCTGAAAACTGGCCTGACCTTGAGAGTATTCTCTTGGAGTGGCAAATACGAGTTGAACATGGAGGAGTGATTACAACTGGCGATTTGCTCTGTGAGAAGGCAAAGCAGATCTAGACACAACCACCACAGCACGCTAGCCAACCGTGCACTGGATTCAGCCCTCGCTGGCTTGAGAATTTCAAGAACCGAAACCATATTCAGAATCGGGTACGACACGGTGAAGTTGGTTCCATTCCAGCGGCTGCAGAAGCCGAAATGGAAGCTTTACAGACAATTGCAGGAGAGTTTGAGGAAGAAAACATATATAATATGGATGAGTCAGGTCTCTTCTGGAAAATGCTACCTTCACGTGGGCTATTGTCACAATCTCGACTCGGGCTCAAGAAAAACAAGGACCGAGTTTCTCTCTTTTTTTGTACGAATGCTACAGGTTCTGACCAACTTCCCATTTGGATTATTGGCAAATATAAGACGCCTCGGGCCTTGAAAAACGTTAGTATTCAGACAATGGGTGGCAAGTGGAGGTGGAATTCCAAAGCATGGATGAATACAGCAATTATGGGCGAGTTGCTTCAAGAATTCTATCGCCACATTGGAAATGTCCGAGATGGACTATTGACAATGGATAATTTTTCTGCCCATAATTCTGCCGTTGAATTATACCCTCCTCCGTCAAACATCAAGATCTGTTGGCTTCCAGCTAATAGTACAAGCCGGTACCAACCTCTTGATCAAGGTATTATTCAGAACTGTAAAGTATTCTACAGAAGGTACTGGCTTCGCTTTGTTCTACAAGCAATTGAAGAGGGTACAGATCCACAATCAACTGTCAATATTCGACCAGCAATTCGCTGGATCTTACGAAGTTGGAATAACGAAGTTACCAATACAACGATTCATAATTGCTCTCGGAAACCGACGCTTATTTCCAAGCCAATTGCTCTTCCTATGTCTATATTTCCGATTAGACTTTCTGAATTGTTTAATGAGTTAGTCAGAGCAGGAGATATGCGAGACTCAAAGGCAATAGACAATTTTCTTAATCCAATTGAGGAGGAAGAGGAAGAGAATTTGATACTTGACGAGGCAGCGATCGTACAAGAGGTTATAGGGGAAGATATGGGAACAAATCAAGACGGAGAAGAAGAGGTATTACAAGACGAACAGCCTTTGCGGACAGCAAAAGGGGCCGAAGTGGCTCTGAAAATGCTGATTGAGTTTACTGAGAGTCAAGATTCTCTTAATTCGAGCTACTTAAGAGTGTTAGAGCGATTAGAGATGGCATTTGGGAGTATAAAAGAGGCATCAAAAGTAGAAAGTAGCCAAGAAAGCTGGATTAGATAATCATATCCTTCTCAGCGATATCCTCTGTTTGACGATATTTTTCACGGCCCCGATTAAATCGTCTTAACAGGGGTCTAACTGTATACATGTAGTTCTGACCCCTGGGAGGTTAATATCCATCGGATCGCTGATCAGCCGCATTCTTGGGGTGATCTATCGACGATTCGTATTTGTCAGATCGGCGATCACTTATAATCTCATAAACGAACATCGGCGATTAGTACACAGATAGGCACAAGTACATGGATGTTTTGTTTTGTTCATTAACGTGCTAGGTATAGTGATTCCCGTTGCACTTCTACTGGAGCTTAAGCACCGGTGGGGCCGAGCTGGATCAGGTTAACTACCATTAAGTACTTCTACCTCGTCCCACCTAAATGACCGGACCACCTCAGAATTCACCCATGTGTTAATTCGTGTCAAGCCCAACAGTCCAGAGAACCCCCTTTTGGCGCGCCGAATCGCAAGTTCCCCCTCAGCCTCGGCCACCACGCGCCCGAGCCCTTGACACCTTCGCCATCTGTGACTTTTTCCTTCGTTTCATTCCCAGCTTTGGCTAATCTCAGCATCTCCTCATCTCATCCAAGAGTCGTTTTCTTCACTGGAGGCCTCATCCAGTCGCACACCAAGGCCTCCTCAGTTTGGATTCCCTTTTGGTTCCTTCATGCAGCATCCCTCTGTTCTTCAGCCGATCTCGTCATACCAGAAACTTTGTAGAATGTCCACCCCTCCGGCCTTGCCCCATTACTGTCGACCCCTAACCGTGGAGGTCGAAAACGCGACTGAGAGCTCAAGACCAAGGCACCAGTGCCCCTGCCCTTGTCTAACGCTCTGGTTGCTGTGCCGGCGAAATATCGTACTTATTTCGTCGGTGGCGATTCGTCGCAGGTCGAGTTGTTGGTGCCCTTGGCCGAGGTGAGGACGCATTTAAGGCCGGTATTTCGACCGTACCTTCACAGCGGCTGGCAGTTGCGGAGGGTCGGAAATTCTCTTGCTTCTTAGTTAGTGATTTGGCTTTTGGAGGTATGGGATTGCTTTGGCAGGTGATGAGATGGTTATGGAGAGGGCCGCGAGATGAGTTTGGCTAGGAGTGATTTTCCAGAGAAATAGAAAATAAGATGTTGAAGGTGTCGGTTTTTGTGATACGAACATCAGACAGGTTATAGGCTGTCTGCGGTTCGTATCTGGGGTGTAGATGGTTGATTTCGTTGAGTTGTGCAGTCGTGAAATCTCTGCAAGTCGGATTTTCGACCGAAAATGAGACAACACCATTGCTCCCGACCACCAACTCGACGAAAACTCTCAAATTCACCCTTTGTCGTGACTGAATCTCGGCTCTTGGAGAATGTTTCACTCTCAGGTTCGTAGAGGATTCCACTGACAGGTGTTCAGCCTTCGTCCTCCGAATCAAGGGCTTTGTTGGTTAGGCAGTCAAAAGTGTAGTTGAAAATGTGTTACTTGACCTGCTGTTTAAGAAAGACGATGCGGCCATATTTCATGGCGAGTGAGTTAATGAGGAGAGACAGTCTAACTTATTATGAGCTAGCCCCATTGCACCTACAGGGCCAATCCCTTCAACAACCCAGTTTCAGGTTGGACGTTTTCTATTTTAGAGGCACTGTAAGGGAAAGCGCGCATTCAGACGGATAAGTGTGAAACTAAAGAATTAACAGTTTACACGCGGAGGCATATCTCCGAAAAGTGACGATATATCTAATTTGCAGATACCTGCATGTCGATTTGGATGTGTAGAGTAATCAAATTGCATTAAATTTGTAGGCTTTTATGTATGGAAGTGAATAGGAGGCGTAGGAAGAGACATACTACTGGCATAGGTGTCATTGGCCTGTAGACTGAGAGGACCTGCATTTTATACATAATCCTAGACTCAGACAGGACAATAAAATGAATTAATAATGTTTGGAAGTGAATACTAGTCTGTAAATAGGGGAGCTATTTTCAACACCTGTCAGTTGTATCCCTGATGAATCTTCAGCTTTCACTGTACAGTCTTCTGAGCGGGGGTTTAGTAACACCGTCGTCTTCCAATCGATGATGATTCCCAATCACTTTCGCGATCTGTACCGTCTTCGTCTCTCAACACATTCCCCTGTCACCAGTATCATGAAAATGACCATGATCACATCAGATGGCAGGGTTGAAGCCCTTCTCTTCACCAACACTTGATCATAGAGGAAAAGCTATCTGATTAGTTTCCGGAGCGTAACCAGCAACCGACACGGAGATGATGGATTGGATCAAGTCGGCCTCGACTGTTACAAAGAAGGGAGATATAGATGGATAAACGCACTTCGTGACACCGGTGTCTAGGCCTCGCCTGGCTGGGGCTGCAGTGTTTGTGAGACTTTTTCCCGCGCACGCAGTTTCCATTGCTACCATTGCTACCATTTTTATTTTTACTTATTTGGGTAGAAGGTTCCGTGAAAAATGTGGCTGAATTCCACGGGTAAATACTGAGCTGAATAGCTATTCATCACAGGCAATGTATCAATGATCTTAGGAAGAACATAAGAGGCAAGGAGCACTGTACAAGGTGTGGCCTGGGTTAGTAGTAGCTATCTGTGGTGGCTATTTATCGATTCAAGTGGCACAATAAATATACACACACTAGTCCGTACATGGGCAGTTTGGAGCTTTGAATTAAATCTAATTGTCTTACGATTGTTGGGCTCAACAATATCCGTACAGATCTTTACGCACAGACCCAATGTAACATGATCTTGAACGAAATATCGCTTAGCATAGAGTTCGACAGATTGATAACCACACACTTTAACATCAGCTTGACACGCAATAGTACATCTTTGCAAACAATCATCCAGACTCTCCGAATGACAAATATCATCTGATTTGTAACTTTAGAGCCCCTAATCTGGAACCATCTGCCGGCAAGATGGTTAATGAAGCTCATAAGGACAAATTAAACACCTCTGTCACATTAACGGTACACGCTATTCTCCGAAATTTACTCCGATACACTATATCGGTGAGAGAATACGATGCTATACACAAGCACATACTTGCGAGAAGTAGGCTAATACGAAGGAGAGCAATAAGCGTCAATAAATTTGAAAGGATAGTAGGCGGTGTGAAAGTAGAAGACTTCAGGTCCGCGGACAGTGGACATGGGTCAAGAGACGGAGGATCCAGTTACAATGATAGGCTAACATCTGGTGATGAGTATAATACAACTGCTATTCGGGAAAGCATTCGGGTATTTATCGGCACAGCTTTGGCCTTAAAGATTTGGAAGTACGTGAGATTAAGAGTATTAGGACATGGATGGAGCAGGTATGGCTTTCACACTCCAACCCAATCCTCTCTAACTGCTCACCTCTAGCCGGGAGAAGATCAACTTCTGGAAATCGTCATATTTCCGCCTCTCACTCTCCCTCAGCACGATTTTGCTGCTTCACCGTATCCTATACCGGTTTTTTACCCGACTACGCTCCCACTTGCTTGCGCCGTATGCCACACCTTTTCGTAAGAGAAACAAAGGTACAACGACAATACTTACCTCGCGATACTCTCCAGCTATCGGCGCTAGTCTCTCCGGTCTAGCTCTGGGTATTTATCCAGCGAAACAACTACGCACAGTAATAGCTATTTACACAATGAGTCGTGCAGCTGAATTCACATATAACCTCTCGATGCAAGAAGGTTGGATTTGGAAAGAAGGACGACCACCCTGGTGGGGAAGCTGGTTACTATTTCCTATAGCAAGTGGCCAATTGCTACATGCTTTTGTATATCACAGGGACCAATTTCCAAAGGTGAGCTTTAAATTCGTATCCAAGACATTTGTTGATCAAATGATAAGGAATACGGAGAATTTATTCTAAAATATTCACCCCAATATATTCAACAGCGCCCAGAAAATTACTCGGCCTCTCTACCATGGCCATCGCGATATACTATTGTTGATAATCTTGCTTCTATGGCGAAGCTCGGATACCCAGCATATACGTCTCCTATAGTTTTCCCTACGAATAAACCCCTATTTCCGGAGGTTGCGCCCATCACAAATTCTGCTCATCCAATGATTACTCGCATGCCTTGTGCTACGCTTCACCCAGCTGATCCTGGCTGCATGGAAACCTATTTTAAATATTGGATGAATGTATTTCCACAGTTGGCTCGATTCTTTACTATCATATTTTCCCTTTCATCACTTCTCGGTCTTATTATCAAGCCAAAAGATTCAAAGACTCTACTCAACGCACCAGTTTCTGTTCTCAGTCGACTTATTGAGCGCATTCTCCGATACTCAGTCTTCGCGTCTGGCTCCATTGGAACTTCTTGGGCTTCGATTTGCCTATTTCAGTACCTGTTACCGAACAACGTCGTCCCGGAGAGTAGGTTCTTTCTTGGTGGTCTCCTTGGCGGACTCTGGGCTTGGTTTGTGCGTCGCGATGCTCGAAATGAGTTTTTACACTCCTTGCGCGCTAGTTTTCTCAGCTATTGGCAGGTGGGGAAAAAGCGAGGCTGGTGGCACGGAATCCGGGGAGGTGATGTTTTGATTTTCGTTGGCAGTTTGGCATTACTTAATTCAGTCTATGAGCGTGACGGGGGGAGAGGGATAGTAGACAGTACTATTGCGCGAATGATGCTCAGGGGTGTCAGGGGTGACGGTTGGCGAGGTGACATCTCGAAAGAAAAAAAAGATGCGACCTATGAGGTCTGAATAATTAAATCACACGTGGGTTAATGACTAACGAAAATAATGATAATGACTTTGTATTGTTTATCTCTGAAGGTCCTAATCCAGTTCCCCGAATTCACTACAGGTACCGGACGGGTAGAAACGGCGCGGATCACTGTGAACAGACCTAGATTATTATTATCATTATTATCCATTTATCTCCTAATTGAATCACGAAGTGGGAAGTTCGCAGAGAGGTAGCCTTGGGAGTATGAGATAGATTGATCATGGTAGGAGAAACAGGAGCAACTACAGCGAGCTCCAGGAAGACTATTCTCAACACCTGTCAGTTGTATCCCTGATGAATCTTCAGCTTTCACTGTACAGTCTTCTGAGCGGGGGTTTAGTAACACCGTCGTCTTCCAATCGATGATGATTCCCAATCACTTTCGCGATCTGTACCGTCTTCGTCTCTCAACACATTCCCCTGTCACCAGTATCATGAAAATGACCATGATCACATCAGATGGCAGGGTTGAAGCCCTTCTCTTCACCAACACTTGATCATAGAGGAAAAGCTATCTGATTAGTTTCCGGAGCGTAACCAGCAACCGACACGGAGATGATGGATTGGATCAAGTCGGCCTCGACTGTTACAAAGAAGGGAGATATAGATGGATAAACGCACTTCGTGACACCGGTGTCTAGGCCTCGCCTGGCTGGGGCTGCAGTGTTTGTGAGACTTTTTCCCGCGCACGCAGTTTCCATTGCTACCATTGCTACCATTTTTATTTTTACTTATTTGGGTAGAAGGTTCCGTGAAAAATGTGGCTGAATTCCACGGGTAAATACTGAGCTGAATAGCTATTCATCACAGGCAATGTATCAATGATCTTAGGAAGAACATAAGAGGCAAGGAGCACTGTACAAGGTGTGGCCTGGGTCAGAGAGGAGCCCAATGTGCTAGATAGTCATAGACTCAAGTAGTACAATAAACGGACTTCTCTTCTGGAATGCAGCAAATATCTTTACAGATGAAAAGACAGGAATGAGCCAAAGAGGAACACCTTCCAGTATCCATAAAAACCTGAGCAGGGCCCAGAGCAGCATAGCCATGCAGATAAGAAGCGAACACATTGGGTTCAATTCCTATCTGCACAGAAGAAAAGTGCCCAGAGTAGACAATCCACGATGCCCATGTGGATATCCGTCTCAAAATGTAAAGCATATGGTCATGGCCTGCACTAGCTGGGCCAAAGGAAGAGGAGAAATACTAAGAAAGGCAGAGAACCGGTCATTTGAAGCCATGATGAATTATCCAAAAGATATAGCAAGGATTACAAAATGGATCCAGCGGGAAAAATGGCTAGAACAGTTTTGACTGACTGTTGAAGTCGAGGCTATAATGAGGGAGAGAGAGGAGAGCAGGGGAAAGATGATCTCCTGCCAATAGCAATGAAGTGGACGGTATCCGCACTGGATATAACAGTATTAGTGCACTTCATGAAGGTAACACAACTTTAAAAGTGTATATAAATCGAAAATTTGAGGGGGTCTTTACCGTAAAGGTATCCTCTTAAATAAATATTAGAGTTCGTAGACACCTGCATGGGCCTCAACGCGCCAAATCGGGTTAATTGAAATCATAATCAAAAGAAGGACTTCTCTGTCTTTGTAATGTGGGTAGGCTGTTCTCACATGACTTAGTGCTGTATGCTATGTTATACGTGTGGCAGATACGCCCGCAAGTTAGTAGAACAAGGAACATCACATCATCGAGAAACATATTGCGGACGCAAATACGTATATATTACCAACCGACACAGTTGTTATTACATTACAACAGATGTATTATGGCTAGAGAGCTGAACATATAACGAATAATTTAGTTTCTAAAGATCCTCGATATCTTCATGTTAACGCAAATAATTCGTTTAATTATTGATAAAAGCAAGACGTTGGCATCAGACACCTTAAGATCTACTAGTTCACTTGCAGAGTCAATGAAGATCACAGTGTCCAAGGAGTTCCACAAATACAACGTGATGCGATAGAGAAGGACCAAAACTAAACAGTTGTCGGCGGCTTCCCCTTCCTACCTGAAGATTTATTACCCTCCTGAGAAAAATTTCATATATATTCCGCCATACCAAAATGGTGGCCCAAGAGACAATGACTCAGGATTCTTACTCTTCAAGGTTGATAATACATATGTTATTATGCATATGGGTGTGACGTGCTAGGACTTTCGGTCAGTGCACGAAAGCAATGCCACAATTAAATGCCTGGTTTAATGTCAAGGTATGTCTGGTTGGTGCAAGAATGAGCCAAGCCAGTCAAAGTTACACTTATGAGTCGCGTTGAGAGTGAGTGTTTATTGTCCTAATGAGTCTTTAACTATGTAAGGACATGTAGATCCTTTCTGCCTACAGGTCAGGAGTATCTATGCCTCCTTCAAGACCTCTTTCCAGCAGTAATATCCCCACAGGTCTTCATTCGAGGACAAACTAAGAGGGGCGTTGAATTTAAGCGATAATTTTGATGTAAGTACCTGCTTCTCTTTGACGTCTGATATCGCCTTTTCGATCCCTTTCTACTCTTTTGTATAGAAATCAGGACTAGCAAAAATAAGATTATTATGGGTCTGCATACCAACTATGCTAAATCCGTGGTATTTGGCATTCTTATTCACAAGCATAACACATGGATCGTAGTCGAAGATACCATATGTTTAAGGGAGACGTCTCAGATAGATAATATCACTGGGTAGGAGTTATGATATACAGGTAGGTCGAATAAGTGGGTAGTCTCCAACAGGTAATTATGATACAAGAACGTCGTATGCCCAAACCCATCGGCAGTAAAGCGACTAGTTATACTCTAGGTAAAACTGAGCTAAATCTTTCTCCCAACTCATACGATAATTCAGCATTACACGAGATAAACTTTGAACTCAACCTATATGATAACCAACCCATATGCTATACGCTAAGACTAGTATTTGGCAGGGGATGATATTGATCTAGATGTACTTCCTGACAGCAGCCCCCTTCTACGAGATTGTCGTCTCAACATTAGTCAATACTTAATTCAAAGTAGTGTCAATCTCCCTATTCCTAGTGTCAAAAATGGCCTCTGAAATTTCATTCACTGTAGGTCTAGTCCTGCGAGGGTGTAATCGATGGTAGTTATCCAGTAATTCAGAATTATTTACACTCACGATATCCGATAGTGGTTACCGAGATGTTTCGAACAAGCCCGTATATTTTACCCTATACTCGAATCCACGATTCTTAAGGCGCCTGAATCCTACTATAGTATCTACTTCATACAATTCCTGTCCAAAATCGTCAATTTTGACAGCGGAGTTTGGCTCATTGGTTTGGCCTTGCACCGGGTTATGTGAGTCGGGTCGTAGAAGGCTCGTATGGAATACTGTGTGGATGGAGTTTAAGTATTCGGAAAGCTTGAATTGGTAATTATGACTACCCACTACCCGGACAATTTCAAAAGGACCTATATTTTTCCAGTAAAGTTTCTTGCACGGTTGCTTGTAAAATTTTTTACATTAATGAAAACTTGATCGCCGATCTGATATGATGGAAGAATAGCTCTATTACGTTTCCCATAGTTTTCATATAATTACTGAGATACCTTCACATTTTTATGCAAAAACTCGTTTAAGTCGGTTGTCTGGCTAATAAAATCATTCGCTGATTTCTTTTGGACTGTTAAGTAAGTAGACTTTGAAGGGGTTTCTAGTAGTCTAGGTGGTGTTATTTCCGTCCTTGGATGCTGTACTGAGTTGGCAAAAATGGGGTGGCTTTTGTGGTCTTAGACTCAGTATTATTAGCATTGAACTCTGCTGATGGAAGCCAGCTAACCCAGTCATCCTGTTGGTAATTGCAGTAGGCTCTAAGGTAACACTCCTAAATTGCATTGAATCTTTCGGTTTAGCCATCTGTTTCTGGGTGCCAAGCTGTAGAAAGGAGGATTTTTGTGCCAGTCTGCTCACATATTTAGTGCCAAAAACAAGAAACAAATTGAAGTCCCCGGTCAGACACTACCGATTCTGGGAATCCATGAAGCTTCCAGATATATCTGTAGAATAGCCTAGCTATTTCTGCTGCGTCAATTTTTGTGTGGCAGGGAATGAAATATCGGGCTTTTGAGAGCCTAAATCCCACGACCATTATATAGTCATACCTCTCTGGTTCAGGTAAAGGACTAATAAAGTCTACAGATATGTTTCTTCAGCGACGTTGGGGAATCGAGAATTGTTTCAATAAACCTTGATATTTTAATCTAGAAGGGGTAATCCTCTTACTGGTGTGTTAATTACTGGTGTACTGGGAGATAGTTTGAAGCATATTTAACAAGTAATATCGCGTGAAATTTCGGCAAATACCTTGATCCGCCCATGGTGGTCACCACTTGGGTGGTCAGGACAACTCTTGATCAATAGGAGTTTTAACTCCAAATTATTTGGAACAAATATCATATTATTTTAATGCAACAAATTATCTTTCACAATACAGCGAGATAGGTCAAGACGTTTAGATCGATGAGGTCCAGATCCTTTGAGAATTTTCATATAATTCTGGATGCTAGTGTCCTCAAGTTATCCCTGGATCAATAATATTTTGATTTTTTCAGAGGTGGAAATAGTTTCTTTCAAAGGCTCGACTGTAGTTTGTTCAAGTTGGGGGTCACGGTCCAGTATGGTTTTTGGGTCAAAATTATGCTATTTTAGTAACGTCTGATGCTGGTGTTGAAGACGTTCGTCCTTTTCTCCAGCTGGGAGATCTTCTGACCGTCTAGTTAACGCGTCTGGCTTAATGCCAGGTTTGCCTGATCGATAATTTATCACGAAGTTAAACCTTGAAAGGAACTCCAAACAACTTGCTTGACGCCGGTTCAGGATCTTGGTAGTCATGAAGTACTCGAGATTTTTATGATCCGTTATAACAGAGACTGGCCCAATAGTTCCCTCCAACTCGGGACGCCAGTTTTTGAAGGCTGTGACCACGGCCAACCATTCTTTATCATATATTTCGTATTTAACTTGAGCTGTATTTAGGCGCCCGGAGAAGCATGCCACCTGGTGAAGTATGTTGTGATCGTCAAACTGAGATAAATTCCTCCATGAGTCCAATCGCTCAAGTCTACCTTCACAAAGCAACGACGATAAAGATAAAAATGTTAAAGTATTAGAGCTTGTGTGAATGCAGTTTCAATAGATGAAAAGGCCTTTTGGCAATCTGTCGACCATATCCAAGGAGTTTCTTTTCTTGTAAGTTCAGTGAGGGGTCTAGCCAATGCAGAAAATAATTTGACAAATCGGCGATAAAAATTTGCAAATCCTAGAGAAGCCTGGATATCTTTGATAAATTTTGGAGTTTTCAATGATTTAACACATTCAAATTTCATAGGATCCATCTCGACGCCCCTGCGGGAAATAATCATGCCAAGATACGTAACTTCTGTTGATTCGAATTTGCATCTTTTAATATCTAATTGGAGACCCGCTTTACGAAGCTTGTCTAGAACCAGGTTTACGTGCATTCGATGCTCATTAAGAGAATTACTGTAGACAAGAACATCGTCGAGGTAGGCTGTACAGAAAATATCAAGATGCTCCTGCAGGGTATCGTTTATATAATTCTGGAACGTGCTGGGTGCGTTAGATAGACCAAATGGTATTACTAAGGATTCAAATAGGCCATATCGGGTTCAGAAAGCTGTCTTCCATTCCTCGCCTTTAGTAATCCTTAGTTGGTTGAAAGCAGAAATAACGTCTAACTTAGTAAAGTATTTGGTCTTTGATAGGCGATCCAAGGTTTCAGATATCAAGGGTATAGGATAGCGATTCTTTGCAGTTATGGCATTTAAAGCTCGATAGTCCATACAGAGCTGTAGACTCCCATCAGATTTTTTAACAAAGAGGACAAGAGAAGCGGCTGGCGAAGAGCCAGCTCAAATAAAGCCTTTTGGCAGATTATCCTGGAGCCATTCTAGAAGGGCAAAAAGTTCTTACCGAGTCATTCAGTATAGTTTTCCTGATGGAGGCTTGTTACGGTTGGTATGTGAAGAGATAGCCGTCTTCGAGGTTTAGAACTGGCCGATGTTGCACGAGAGTATATCAGAACGGTCGAGGACAAGAATATCTTGTGGACTAATAATACAGATTGCAAAACTATAGAACAAAGCTATATCTTACACCTAAGTACAAAAGTACAGCCATGCGTGACTCAAATTAATGTTGGCGCCTGATATGATAAGGCCTCCACACTTCGGGCCAGTGTTTATGGCGCAGTGGTATAGCCACAACTACAAGTCATTATACTGAGTAGTAGTCATACTGAGCCATAACAAAGCTGGCTTCTCTCATTTAGAACAAATTTTGATCAATCGAACGATGTGGAGGTAGTTCCCGAGACTCATATTTGGAAAAATCAGAGGCTTGATAGCGAAGCCAATCGGGGAGCTTTATTTCTAATTCTTTGTTCTAATCGTCTGTGAGTGCCTGGTCGATGGCGTAAACTGTGAGGGTAAAAACTTACTTCGATTTCTGGTTTGCAAGTACTTGAAACGGAGCTGCTTCTATCACCTTTGCATCAAGCGAGTGTGATTCAGGATGAGTGTTTATGAAAGAGGATATATTTCTGGAATTTAATCCACGGATTCGATTGGGTCTAAGGAGCGGATTGTCGGAAAGGCATTTTTGACTACAGTACGAAGATTCGAAGGAAATAGAATTGTTGGACTAATCTATTGTAGGATTGTGCTGGACCAGCCAACCATGTCCCAATATTATTGGGTATTGACTCAACTAGGTAACAAATAGGTAGACCATCTCAGAGTGACCCTTGATGGTTAGATTAACTTTTACTGCGTGAGTTACAAGCCCGGCAGCAGATTTTTTACCGTCGATTACGCGGAGAACTCTAGGTCTGTCTAGGGGAATAAGACCTGGTGAGTTTTTTTTGCACGAAATTTGCATCAATAAATCCAAATCCATTTCCGCCAGAGTCGATAAAGGTACAGGTTTTGTAGCGATTATTTTTAAAATTCAGGTGACAAGGTAAAACCAATGAATTTATAGTTTGTATACTAGATTGTGATACCGAAAGTATGGAAAGAGGATAGAATGAAGCAGGTTTCTCATGCCTATAGTTGTGACTTTGACTAATGCCTATTCTTTTCAATTGATGTTGTCGAGCTCTAATTCATCTTTTAAGGTGTGTCAAGGCAAACTATTCAACCTACTCATGTAAACCAAGCTAGTCAGGTCACATGACCCGACTATCAGTACATAGACTTCATCTGTAGCAATAGAGTTCTCTAGTCAACATTTAACCACGCCCCTAACTTTGGCATCTGCCAAAAACCGGTTAAAATCATTAACAGGCTCCCTTCTCGAGGAATTCTGGGCACTGGAAGCCCCAACCTCATATCGAGCACTAGGAATCAACACCATCGAACGATGTCCGGGCGAACTTTTCTTAAAACGTTCCCTTGTAGCCCATCTTTATGCTGCCCGCTCAGGGCATGGCGACTTTGCTGCCTACCACGAACGTTTCAAACACGTCGACGCACACAAAATATGCAGTTGCGGGGCTCCCAAGTCACCAAGGCATCTACTAACCTGCCACATTCCCTCAGTAAGGCTACCTAGAGTTCCAATGAGCTACAGCGATAACGTTAGCTACCTATTTGGTAGTCAAGATGGAGCAAAAAAATTGACACAGTGGCTGCAAGATACAGAATTATTTTCAAAAATCTGCCCCCGACACAGAGCAGAATCTCACCACGTTTATGCTGACTAGAAATTTGCATAGAAGGATGTTACACTCTGGCCCTTTAAACCAACTCAAATATATAGATAGTAAGCTGTCCCAGTATTTTCATGCCCAAGAAACTTTATCGCAAATTCATTTCATGAATGGAGCAGGATAACCCTTCTATAACCCTTTGCCCAGAAAAACTAAAGGCTTTGGAAATTCAGGTTTGGACAGTCAAAGGCCTCAGGTATCCAGGGCAGTAAGCTTTGGCGTCTTATGTCCTACTTGGGATTTATATTAGATAGACGTAAAATAATAAACCAAACCAAACCAAACTAGTCAACATTTACAACGTAATACCGTGTCCCACGTATCTTTATAAGAGGGTATCTAGTTCCAATTGTTGAATAACATTATCCTTGCTAACCGTTCTACAATTGTTTACCCAATGACCAGGCTTTCCATATCTGATACATAGCCTTAGATACGATCGTCTTAACCTTTCTTCAGCAGTAATATGACCGTCAGCACCAATTTAGAAAATTTCAGCCTTGTCTAGTATCATTTGGTCACCTGCTGGAGAAATTTTGGTAGGTTTGGTTTAGTTTGTTCATTAACGTGCTAGGTATAGTGATTCCCGTTGCACTCCTACTGGAGCTTGAGCACCGGTGGGGCCGGGCTGGATCAGGTTAACTACCATTAAGTACATCTACCTTGTCCCACTTAAATGACTGGACCACCTCAGACTTCACCCATGTGTTGAATAATGTCAAGCCCAACCGTCCAGAGAACCCTCTTTTGACGCACTGAAGCGCAAATTCCTCCTCAGCCTCGGCCACCACGCGCCCGAGCCCTTGATACCTTCGCGATCTGTAACTTTTCCTTTCCATTCAGTTCCAGCTTTAGCTCATCTCATCCATGGGTCTTTTTCTTCATTGGAAGCCTCATCCAGTCGGCCACCAAGGCCTCCTCAGTTTGTATTCCCTTTTGTTCCTTCATGTAGGGAATTTTGGTAGGGTTGTTAGGAATGCCATAGCTTGGGCCTTAGTTACTTACGGCAAACTGAATAGGGATCAAGTAATTTCCCCGAAGATCCGGATTTGGAGTGCGCTTTGTCGATGCATGGCGTTCTTAGTCGAGTCGCACAGCGCATTTCTTGCGGAAGGCCACAAAATTGTCGAAGGAATATCTTTTTTTTGCCTCGTTGCTGGCTAATGCACTTTTTCAAATCGGGTGCAATGCCGTCTTGCATGCATGAAATCAGTGTCTTGTGGTCCGCAATGCCAGACAGATTCTGAAGTCGTTGGAATTTAGATAGGTAAGTGCCAAACTGTCGGCTACCCTTGTTAAGTTGTGAAAGGGTGGAGCGAGCATCCTCTTCCTCATTTGGATTCTGGAAAGAAACATCCAGGATGTCCCATACTGCTTCGAGGGAATGGAAGGAAAAAACCCCATCATCTGATAAATATTTATCTAAAAAGGATTTTGGTCCTGAGCCTAAGTTCTGGTAGATTAAGGAGATATGCGATTGAAGTGTCACACATCTATCGGAATTCTGAGCTAATGCCAAGAGAATTTGCCTCTGGAAGGCCGGGTATCTTGACGTGTCTTCCCCTGTGAACTTATTGTCAATCATAAAAGGCTCAGACTTGGGGAGTTTCGGGTAGGAGCGTTTTGCTCGGGATAAGATTGGAAAGACTCAATAAGACGCTCAGCTTCGGATAATTTAAAAGCATTTACTGCCGAGGATTTCAATGACTGGGAAAGCTTTTCTTGCTGGCTGTGGAGTTCCTTTCATGGCTCGAG
The DNA here is from genome assembly GCA_905067625.1 of Blumeria graminis f. sp. triticale. NCBI lineage: Eukaryota > Fungi > Ascomycota > Leotiomycetes > Helotiales > Erysiphaceae > Blumeria > Blumeria graminis. The sequence continues at coordinate 9,453,447 of LR898477.1, forward strand.
AACCATACCTCAGGATTCGGATAGTTCTATCCTCCCATTTGACACTTCTTTTTTCAGGTTATTTACGATGTCTTATAATTCCTTTCCTGATGATAAGACTTGAACGAGAAGTTGTTCACGAGCTTCTGGGGTTGCCGCGTTGATGCGCACAATGAAATTTTCAGCGCTGGATACGAATGATGATATTGCTGACATAAAAATTATTAGTATACGACATAATGTAAGGGAGACATCTCAGATAGATGATATCACCGGGTAGGAGTTATGATATACAATATGCTATATGCTATACGCTATACGCTAAGACTAGTATTTTGCAGGGGATGATATTAATCTAAATTTATTCCCTGATAATATGGGGATTCTCAACATGATGCTTTTGGTAGGTCTTAAGCCAGTGAACACCAGATTCTACGACACCATACAGGGGCTTTATGATATATAATACAGTCCCAGGTGGATATTTATTTTGCAGTTCGGATGGCAGCTAATCGAGAATGTACTGCTGTAAGATAGTCTTTGACTATGGGTATGCTTGGGTAGTATCTATCGGTTCCAGTGCCGTTGATAAGTGTAGACAGGCGGCAGTCGTAATTAGCAGTCGCTGACTGACACGCTGGATTGTGGGTGACTGGGCGAGTATGTGAGTTTTATCAACGTCATTATGATCAGCAATGATAAGGCGTGATTTTTCATAGGGATTATCAGTTTTTCCTTTCACCTCGCGGACTATTTGTCACTTGAACAGGCAGATGTTTTTGTGTACCCCGTCAGAATCATATTTCACTAGTTCAAAAACTCCACATTCAGATAGCTGATCAATTTCTTTCTTATCAGATGTTTCGAATGGTGAGCTAGGTGTCGTAATAATACCCTCTGCTCGTAATTTGAGTGACAGGATTCGATCGCTCTCCTCCTTCTTTGACAGGTATATTGGCAACGGAATAGAAGAGGGTGTTGCCTTTGGTTTGTTCCTCGATTCTTGTGGTCGGCCCCAACGACGAAGTTGCTCAGATGGAATAGTAGGTCGTGGCGGGTCGTGCTGGTTAGGAGAGGTTGATGTTGTATCTATAGACGGCTCTGGTGTTACCATGCTATCCTGGTGTTGATAAGGTCGAACATGGGTTGACCTAAAGGTGACTGGGCCGTTTATCATTTCGACAGTAACATTGTGGCCTTCCATGGCGACTATTTTGTTGGGTCCTTTCCATCCTTTATCTTCTCGCCATACGATTACTTCGCTTTGGAGATTAAAAGGATGGATAGGATCATCATCAGGACCGTTACAGGCGTTCAGTGCTTCATTAACCTAACGTGCTGCAGCAGGTTTTCGAAGACTTATCATAGCCTCATGCACAGCTGCTCTACGTTTGAGAGTTGTCTGAGTTGGCCGCGGATCAACCGCTACCCTTGGGTAGGCACCAAAAATCAATAGCGTTGGTACTAGACCATCAGGGCCAGTGGTATCATTGACGGCCTTGGCATTCATCTGCAGTATTGTCTCTTCTCTTGTAAATGAGCCTAGTCCCGTTTAGAGTATCTCCCATGCCTTGCGAAACGGTGCATGTCACTTTTCAATTTTTCCGATAGACCAGTGCGCTTCAGTAGGTATTTGCTTTCATGTGATTCCCATCGCCTTTTAATCCTTACGGCATTCGGTTGAGCCGAAATTGGTTCCAGCATCTTATGTCAAAGTATCAGGTGAGCTAAGGTGTGTAACGGCCCACAACATACGAAAAGCCTCAGAAGTGCCCTGTGTAGATAGCGAGGGGAGAATCTTTACACAGTGAAATGATGGAGCGGAATCAATTACATGAAGGAATGGTTTCCCATTCAGATGAAGGACATCTACTTAAACTTCGTAGTTGAACTCGTGGTCGTCTTTAAGTGAGAACTTAAATCTTCTAGGAGTAGATCCGTGCATCTGGCAGTGATGGCAGAAATCTTATTATACTGTAGCATGGATAGTTCAATGTCGCTGTAGCCGGCTTTGGTCAGAAGATTGTATAGCCTATCAGTTGCTGGGTATCTAAATCTACGGTATAGGCGACATAGATCTACTTCAGTTAGAAAAAGGCTGGCGTTCTTCGTGCGTCGTAGATGGAACCAAGCGTGGCCTATTTTCGTACTACGGGGATTAACTTTTCACCTTGGACAAGTTAATTGGTAACGTTTTTGAAGCTGATGTTGAGCTTGTCCATATCATTTGGGCATAGTAGAAACGATGTTGGAGTATCCAGTAAGTGAAAACTAATACTGCCAATTGTCGTAGACACTTGTACTATACCAATGGATGAGACAGCTTTACCTGGGCCGAATTGAATATTTGCCTAGCCTGCGTTTGCCAAATTAAGCTATATAGACGGATCTTCGCATTGCAATGCATAGTACTGAGCATTTCCTCCAGTTGACATTTTTGATGCACCAGAATCAGGCATTACACCTTGCCAGACTTGCGTTGTATATCTTTCGTCAATGGTGAATAAATGTACAAGCACTGCATCTACTCGCCCTTTGTAAATATCTTCCCCAGTTAAACGATGTATGAATGCCGCGTTAGTGAGATAAGTGCTCACGCTTTGTATTACATCCTGTGGGCCGTGCGCTTCATCATCTTCATCCTCACCAAAAAAACCGATAAGCTCATTTCCTTCATAATCCGCAAGGTATTGGGCGTATTGGGAGTCATCTTTTGTGCCTGTATCGCTCATGTACTGTTGCTTAGCTCGTTTGCGCTCATCAATTGAGTGGTTTGACAACTAACAACCTTCTTTGTTGCAGACAAAGCACCTCTTAGGATTAAAGCGTCCGTTATAATGCCCTTGATACTGGCCTCTAGATAAAACTCTTACTCTAAAGTTGCCTCTGGTACGGTAAATGCCTCAAGACCCCCCTTGACCTCTGCCATTATCATTGAAACATCGGTCAACATAGTATGCATCGTCAGGCTCATTCAAATTCATGACCAAAGCGTTTATTGATTGCAGAATATTGACTTATACTGACGACCTTAACTGATCAAAGAGCTTCTCGCAGTTCTTCTGGGGTGACATTAAAGCATATTCGAGTTCATGTACCCCACGACATGCGTTTATAGCTGCTGTATGAAGCTGTTCGTCACCTGAGTGTCGTGGACCAAGGACCCGTTGGCACAACTGTAACTTATCTAGTAGCATTTCAAGGATATCGTGTAGGCTTTTATCCCTATAGTAAGCTCGTAGATTTTCGAAAGAATTCGTTGTCCAGTCAGTGAAGTACTTTCCGCGGTGAAATTTGTACTCAAAATGCAGTTTGACTTTTAGGTATTGTTGGCCAAAGTCGTCGATTTTGGAGAAATAGTGGAGCTGGAAATCACGGGCTTTACCACTTAGAATACGCGGAAACACTGCGTGTAACTAGTTTGGTCTAATACCCGCAGCTGATCAAATATTCAAGAATAACAAGACTTTATCATCTAGTAAATTGTACAAGTTGCCGGTATATTTGTCTTCAAAGCTGTATATTTTTGTAAAAGCTGCTTGGGTTTGCAAATCTAGAGGCTCTCGCCCGTAGCACTTTTCCTGAGTGGGTGACGAGCGATAGAAGTCGAATGGTTCCTGTAGAATTATTGATTCTCTGCTGGTAGATTCTCTACTGATAGATTCAACGGTAAAAGGCGGTTACTGAGGTACTAAGGTGCTAGGTTGCCATATACTTGATGATTATCTTATATTACCTTGCTGCTCGATCGACGGTTGCATCTAAATTTTCAGTGTTTGCTGCGGTTGTGGTGTTGGCTATTCTCTCAGTTGCGACTTTGACTGCGGCTTTTGATCGTTTTAATCACTTTGGTAGTCGTTGAATTTTGTTATGATGTGGAAACACACTAGTCTTTCTGTGGACAGTCAAGGATACGCACAATAATGTTAAGCTCAACATTGTAAGGAAAGAGCACTGAGAGATTGGCTCGACCACCGTAGCCCAGAATACATTATTCTTCCCTAGGTCGTAGTTAATAATAATAATAATTATTCATTATCCTGATTTGGCGCCTTGAGGCCCATGCAGGTTTTTATCGGAAGATATGTACTTTAAGTAGGATGACTCAATTTGACGTTTAGAACACTCACACTCAGATTTCATTTGCAGATACCACTCGAGATTAACCCTTACGGCGTATAACCTCTTCCGTGCATACCCACCACAGGGAAAAGCGTGAAAAACCTGTGGCTATCCAAGTGTGCTTTCATCATCCCACAAGTACAATATCACCGCGAGAGAGCGTGGTGTGTGGGTCTGACTGGATTCGAACCAGCTTTCTCCTGTCTCGAATGGGGTAGGTGTTCAAGCTACCCAGTATCTACTTGGGAGAACGGCCCGGATGGCGTACCACTGCACCATCCAACCCCTAGGTCGTAGTTAGTAGGATACAAAGTTCACACATACACATCTGTCATTAGGACTATTACTCACACCTACATTTATATATCCACTTACTCTTATATTATCTTTCTCCATTTATTACGTGTCACAATTATACTCCATAACGTATAACCATAATACATTTGGCAAAGACTTTGACGTCAACTCCTTTTTTTTGCATCAGATTTTAACTGCGTATGCAGCTATCTAGCTATCTAGCTATGACACAATATCAGTTGAATTTATAATAGATGACTCAATTTAAAAGAAGGATACTCATGCCTCGGATTTCGTTTGCAAGTACCACTGCGAAATTATGCCGGCTTTTTCTTCACCCCAAGTCAACCCTCATCCGTGAATACCCACCAAGGGGAACGTCTCAAAAACCCTGAGTTATCCAGACATGCCTCCATCATCTATTTGCTTTTCTCCGCGCGAAATGTTATCTGAAAATCTCCTTCCCAAGTGGCATAGGTACCTAGGCTAATCAGACTATACCAGAGTACACCATTGACAGGCTGTCGTATTAGCTTCTATCTCAAGGTTTGACACGAATCACAATTTCAGACCTAGAATCAAACAATCTATTTACAACCGTATAATATGACACATGTATCGATATCAGGGTAATGTGTTCGGGCCATATTTTATACGTAAGGCATATAAAGTAGGTGGAGGGCAAGAATGAACACCTGTACGCGGTGTCATCTACAAACTTGGGAGTGAAATACCCTCCCAGAGCCAAGTTCAGTCAAATTTCGCAATACCGAACAAGTTGGCCCACGAGGCAATGATTCAAATAACTCCACCACGTCAAATTTTCACTCCCGAAGAGGTCGAATCCTATCCAAACCTCATCAAGTCTACAAGTATGACCTAGTACATCCTCATTCTAATGACCACACCTCCTATCGACTTTCTCTGACCTCAGCTGGTCGCCAGATACACGCCCACGCCGATTCTTACATCCGATGGAGGAAACAAAGCGTGGCGCAAAAATCTGGAAGACAAGTTTTTGGGATGGACGTGAGAGGGTTCAGGACAATTTGATGAGATGATGCAGAGCATGGATACAGACTCGACGGGCGTGGAATTTTGAATTTCGGCATGGAGTTTTTACAAATTGAGCCCTGTGCGTGCCAAGCCTTCGGTTGCGAGAGTGCAGGCGACACTATAAACACCGCCATGGTTAGATGGTGCGACGGTACATCGTCTTGGCCGGTCTGCCAAGTAGAGTCTGGATAGCTTGGACACATATCCCACTTGAGACAGTAGATCGCTGGTTCGAATCCGGCAAACCACAACCACATTTCTCGCGGTGCTGATGTACATTGATGACGAAGGCATGCTTGGATAACCAAAGGGTTCGAAATTCCCTTTGGTGGGTACTAACGGAGGAGGGTCGACTGTTTGTGTAAGCAAGCATACCTCATAGTGGTATTTGCAAATAAAATCCAGAGTATGAGTGTCTCTAACGTCAAAAGAGTCATCCAACATGAATACATAGTACCGGTCATGTGTAATAGCTCTATAGCTGAATACACACTAAATGAGTAAAAATATATATATATATATATATAAAGTAGGGCTTAAGCAACGCTAGTTTACCCCGGACTCGTTCTATGATTGATGTTAGATGTATGTCTCGAAAATTATGTTAATAATTTATCAGAATAAATATTAAATTATTAGGAAAAAGATGCGAATTTTTTTGTCTAGCAAATTAAGCCTTGTTTGAGGACATCTTTGTTGGTATGACAAAGGTCATACACTAAAAGTCTATTAGTTCACTTAAAGTTATGAGAGTACTTGTGTAAGTATTTCGAACTGTCGTCCAGAAGAAATGCGCATACATAGTTCTATTCATGTTCTTCTGAGTTGATGCTAAGAAATTGCTATCTAGCCTACATTCGGATAATGCTTTATCCAAATTTCAGAATCCACAAATCAATAGAACTAGCCAATACAATGCGATAACCTCCGACTCCAAATAACTCCAACTAACTCCAGCTAGATGAATCACTCCGAAAATCTTGGAACCCAGTACTTTGGACATTTGGCTAGATGGTAATATTTCATCTTTTGTTAGGTTTAAGAGCAATCCTATTCGGTTGAGGTTGCTACTTGTATGCAACGGGCCTGAAGTGGAAGCTGATGAATGAAAAACTGAGCCTTCATCATATTTCGTAGCAATGGTTTTCAATCCCTACTCACTACCAAGGTATAAAAAAACTTAACACCTTAAGCGTTACATTAACCCAGATGCCTATCGCCATTAATTCGACCCAACTTGTGTATCTTCTCGTGTGAGAATCTAGGCATATTCTTATAGTACATAACAAACGACTTGCTAAAAGTGGTTATATCAAATTTCATTTACATCATCTTCCAGCAAACCTGTAGCCAACACCGAGCAGCAAAAAATTGCAAAGAGATCCAATTCGCCTAGCACGAACAAAGTATTAGGTAATTATGATAAAGCGCCCCCATTCATTCTTCTCGATGGACTCGTATTATCCCCGGCCAATACTAGCGCCTTTCTTTCTGTGTTCCAAGTTTCGGGCTGCCTCCAGTAATTTAAACTTGAAGCATCACCGGAATTTGTCTGATGGACTCCATTATCCTGGCGAAGTTCCACCTTACTTTTATTTCTAGTCGGATGATGACTCTCTATAAAAGGAGAGGAGCAAGAACGCAAATCACGAGATAGTATATCTTTGCTGTCAGCAACCTCATTCATATAGCCTGTTCTTGGTTGGTTAAGGGCTTGGCGTCTACGTGGATTCACTAGTGGAATTGGCGGCGGGCGGAACTGACATTTATCGTGAGCGGGAATAGATGGGGCAAAAGATGCTTTGCTAGAATAAGGTTTTAATCGCGAATTTTCTGAAATATTTTCTGATACATTACGAGTAGTATTTAGCGAATAAACATTTTCATTCGAAACTGAGTTAAACTGAGCTGAATTCATCATTTGAGAACTAGGATATATGTTTGTTGAGGGGTGACGCGTGTTGGTGAAGTCTTTACTGGAGACAGACCTGCTGGATACTAATTTATTTGTGGTACTAGAGGTAAAAGATTTTGGTTCAGGATATCCTAATTTAGATTGATCGGCTTCATGTTGAGATGATGTGTATTTCGAAACGATTGAGCCAAAATTTGGTGTGGTATTGGATCGGTCAATGTTATAGGGACGGACTTCATTAGATTTTGCCGCAGAATTCTTTTCGGCAGAAATATTTTCCTCACTATGCGCTCCAGTTATCGTCGTATATGGATTTGCGACACGGAGAGTACGATCATTATTAGATGGAAGGCTGCTCTGCTGGGGACGAAGTTGATTTTTGGTAGTTTGAGCGTTCCAGCTTGTGTCACTGCTTTCAGCCTCTGACTTCTTTGAGGCAGTAGGCATTTGGCGCTCTTGGTCGCGACGTATCTGTCGGGATGCACTAGTGAGCGATGTTATTGAAGATCTTCCGATCGTACTTGATGCCTCATCATCCTCAACACTCTCTTCGCTTATCTGGAGCCTCGATGAGACTGTGCTACTTGATGTCACATTACCTAATCCAAGCATTTTAAGAGTCTTTGATTGTCCATCTTTAGGCTTAACAGACCCTCTGCTATTCTTAGTCCGAAGAATACCGAATGCACTATTTTTTGGGTTACTTTCTCTAGGAGTTTCGACGGTCTGAGACGGACTTGCAAGGCTATTATCTGATTCTACAAAGCTTTTCATTTTCTCCTTAACATGCCTTCTACGATTTGCGAATTCATTCATCAAGTCTTTCTGTTCTCTTTCAGAATCAGTGCTTACTTGGCGGGTGTGAAAATATGACGTTTCTTTGTCGGAGGAGACGATCTTGTCGTTAGCACCAGCATTTTCTGAACTTCGCAGAAATATGTATGGCGTGGTGTGGTCATTTTGCTTCGCTAAATTTGTTTCTAAGCTATCCTTATGAATTTCATCACAGTTATCATCGGCGGTATTTTCCCAGGGATTACCAATACTGGTGTACTCATTGAATGAGCTGCTTATCGGATGTTCAAGAGATGAAAGAGGGTTATTTTCTGTAACTGCACCATAAACTGACGAGGCATTACTTTCAAAGCGCATGTGTTGTCGAACCATTCCGTTTATTTCACTTGAGGCTATGTGATTTTGGGAGGCTTGATTTGAATCTTGAAGTGGAATTAGCCGCGTGTGTGATGAATTTGGATCAATTTCGCTGTTGGCTTCGAAATCGGACTTATGGCTACGATACAAAGGATGTTGAGATATCGAAGGACGTTTTTGCTTGGCTTGATGCTGATGATGAAAGCTTAAAAGCCCAAGGTATTTCGGGTTTATATCATCTTTTGGAGGAGGGAGGGGTTTTGAGAGAGATTCATGGTCACGAGGCAGCATGGTGAAGAGAGGAGGGGTGGATGACGAACTAGTAGGCTCAAGTGGAACTGTTATAGATTTACTTTGACTTGAGCCACATGGTTGATCAGGCGCAAGATTTCCTCTTAAGGACGAGCTTAGGTTGTATTGTGAAGACCCATAACTGGAATCTGATTGCGACCTATTACGTTCAGTAATATTTTGATGGATCTCATACTCCTTCGGCGTTGGTGAATTTTCAGATCGACGATTCTTACTACTTTCGATGATCTCATGATGTTTTGAATTATTTTGAACATTATTATAAGCTTTTGCTTGTGCACCAGCTTGTAAATTTGTTGCTTTCTCGCTGTTCTGACGATTGTAATATAAACCTTCTTCCTTTTCGTTTGACGGCGGACTAAGCGGAGGTGAAGCAATACCGTAGTTTTGTGTGCTAAGCCCTCTGTGTGAAGTCATGTCAATAAAATTGTGAGACTTAGATATCTCGGTTGAATGCTCTGTGATCCATCCATTATTTTCTATGGCTGCGCTTGTAGGTGAAGGTTTAGGTGAGGGAACACTGAAAATGTGCGATCTTTGCTGAGATATGGTGTCAATTCGGGACATTGCCATAGAGTGCTGTTGATGAAGGTGGTTTTCTAGTCCGGTTTCATACAGACGCCTATTTCTAGTTTTTGATGGCTCTGAACTCCCTGCAATGTTTCTATCACTTTCTGTTCCGGTGCGTATAGTGTAATCTCTTGGCGTATTCGATGAATTCGAATGCTGATGCTCATAGATCAGTTTGTTTTTTTCATCAGTATAGCTGTAGCAGTTTGGAGAATTCGGTTTGAAATATGAGGGCTGCGGATCCTCCAACTCAATTTCTTGTCGGAGCTCTCTCTCACGCTTACGTTGTTTTTGGAATGAAGATAGACGAACATCATCATCATAGAGAACACGGTTACCAACATTGATTTTCTGCCGGCCTCCAAATAGTATGTTACCTTCACCTGGCCTGGATCGATTCATTACACCTCGAGGTAGATTCTGATCTTGAGCGGACCTCCCATTTTTGTCGTAACACCTTACATTGTCAGACTCAGTCATCGTAGGTTGTCTAGTTAAGCTGTGCAAAGAAGAGACTTCGGCAATATTTGACAATCCGTAGCCAGAACGTCCAAAATCATTCATCCTTGACTGCCGTTTTGGATATAATACACTATCGTCGCTAGCTTTCCCTTTCTTAGACTTTGGGTCATCTTGCTCCCGTAACATAGAGAAGCGGGCCGATAGGCCGCTCATAAGTAAACTGGTCCGAAATTCATCTGATGAAGGAAGTGCACTAGAAAGATCGATCTCTGCCTTCGGCTCTGTTTCCGCTGTTTTTTTTCCGCGGCGGAATGTTTTTTTGACTGGCGTGATTGATGGGATATCAGATTCGTTTGAAGGGCGAGGGAAGCCTTCGAGTGCTTCTCTGGCTTCTCTTCTCTTGCGAAAACGATTCATTTTGGTTTGGAAGCGAAAGATTGCAGTTTTTCTTGATCAAACTTAGTCATGTCATTAGGAGGCAGTTGCCCTCGAACTTACTCTAAGAAATTGAAGTGTCTCAGCTCAAGATAAATGATAGCAGAGTCTTGTGTAAGCAGCTTCTGAGGCTGCTTTGAACTTGGTTAAGAATTGAACCTCGGCCCAGGCACTTGATGGGAGCTGTGCACGTCGGTATGGAGGGGCGAGAAAAGGATTCTTTTTCATACGTCCGCATTAGCTATGAAGGGAAAGGTTGATATTATGGGGTGGGTGTAGGAGAAACTGCAACAAGGACATGACACACATTTAAAAGCGTAGAGGAAATGCCATATAGAGATCCTAGTCAAGGACGAGCGCAAAGAATGTTATTCTACAACCCTAGTACGATGATAGATGGGTCCTAGCTGATAGTAGATGTTAGAGCAATAAATAATTGAGTAGAAGAAATTCCGAACGGGCTTCTGAGTAATAGATTAGGAGGGAGAGAGAATGAAATATCAGGTACCCGTCGCTCGTCTGGATCCAGATGTGGTGCTTTCCTGGTAAGGGGGTTTGCTTTATCCGTCAACGATATGCGAGGGCAGTTTTCCTCTATTCAAAGTTGTACAACTTGGGGCTTGTTAAAGTGCCTTTTCTTGAGACAAATGAGAACGTACCTGGGGAAAGACAGCGCCCCTCGATGACAGAACATCATGGCTGTGAAGGTAAGAATACGCTGTATCAAGCAATTTTCAGTATATCACGTGACATGACTGAGGCCCCCTAATCTGAGCTTGAGACCGGGAAGACATCGTTTCTCGGCCAACCCACTGATTGTCCGCAGATCAGCCTCGTTTCCCTCCAATGAAGCGCCCCGCATGGGGCAGGGCAGAAAGCAGGATCCGAGGCCCCGTCGTCCAGAGTATAAATCGGTTTGTTAGGATTGCCTGAAGGAGAAGAATGCAAAATTCGTGCAATTCACTGACCACTTACGATCGCAATCACTGGAAGGATACCAAGCTCGAAATTGAATGTATGCAATATCGACTGGGCAGCCTTTGAATAAATTTACAGATACATGTAACACATTTGTATATCCAATGTGTAAACTGTACGTGTCATGCATGTTTAAACCCACGAGCCCCATTAGAACTCTGAACAAACCACCATGTATGCAGCATAGTGCAGATCTGACTAAGCCCAATCTTCGTCTGAGAGAATGTCGTTTGCGGTGAAGTAGTGCGTGGCTGAACCCGACGTTACTTCAGCCCTTCGACGCTCGAGCCCGATGTGTCTCCCCGTGCAGTGGATGGATAGATGAAACGATTCCTTATCGTTTGAATGCTTTGTATGCTGCAACGTCGACGCGCTGCATGGCTGGCAAACAACTCGCTGGTGCTGTTCTTAGCTTGTGAGTATTTTTTCAAGCAAGGGATGGGAGCCACAGAATGAGAGGTCCCTTTATTCATCGTATTCACATTTAATCTGCCTCTAGTTTCAGCGTTCAACGAGCGCACGAATAATCTTTGTGCTGCTTTAATTTTTCTTCTTCTAGTCTTCCGTTTTCCTGTAGTATTGGAGGAGGTGATTGGCAGAGCTCGGTCAAATTTAGAAGTACTGTGGCCTACTTAGAGCGAAGCCTTTTAAAAAGACTCCAACGTGATACAGCCATGTTCAATTTGTTCAGAAGTCTTTTCGATGGAGTAAGTTGTTCATGCAACCGATCGCGCTCCGCTGAACCACATTAGACTAACAATTCGGGGCTAATTCTAGATTGTGATAAAAGTCATCGCTCGGATTACAGGGCCTGGCTATGGGTTCGATAATATCAGGGATTAGATCATTAAATGGCAGGAGTGTTAATCGAGCGCATCGTTCCCAACAACGGAAGTGCGACAGAACCGCTCTTTCATGATTGTTTGGTAACTTGCTAACATTTTCACGCCAGCAGATTGCTCCACATAGCTTTCACATGAACAGCACAATACCCTCGAGGCAAGGTAGTTGAGATACGGGATGCAGGGGAAAGGTGTGCGAGTGGTTTAAGTTTGCAAACCCCAAAGTACAAAGACAAGCATTCCTAGCAATCAAAATCTAGCCCTTTGCGTTCAGCCAGTGTGTAAAACTGCAAGACAAACTCTTCTCAGCATAGTGTCGACACACATTTTGTCAACGCGTCGATCTAGTCCAGGAGCGGATGTGACAGCCAAGGGCTACCTTTCATGCAACTCCCTCGATTTGTAACATAGATTAAAGTTGCTTAAAAGAATCTACGTTGCTTAGTCTTAATCGACGTAAAAACCTTGGACCGATTATGAACAGAAATTGAAAGCCAGATTTAACCTTGGGATAATGAGCGCACACCGTCAGCTAGCATGTAGGATAGGAAGTGGCGAATTAATCATCTACTCTTTATTATATCACCATGAAGAAACTGGTTGCAAGCGTGTCTGTGACTAGAATAATGTGTACCACGGCACCTTTTGGAGAGGCAGTGATTTTCACCATGATGGCTAAGCGATATACGGAAAATTTTGGTACATGTAGAACAGGAGAATTTCTGTTAGCACCTAGTTTAAATGGGGCCATGCATCAATAAAATATGGACAGAGGTGTTGGAGATGTCCGGCCAAAAAACGACTGTAGCCAATCTAGCTGAGAAAGACGCTCTTGTTAAAATGCCTGACCAGCATATTTATGTTTTTCTTGTCTTTCGATAAAGTAAATTTCCGGCAGCTTGAAGCCAGTAATATTGGAAGTGTTAAGTCACATGGGAGCATACTACCGTGTCGGACCTCTAAGTTGTAAGGTTTAAGCCTCTTGCATAAATTATTCAAATCTAAATCATTACCGACTATACAATCAGCGGTCTAATAGTGATTTTACTTTTTAGACTATGGCACAGGATCAAACTAAGATGATATTTCATGCCAATATAGCAGAATTAAATATGTATAATGGATAAAACGGCATCGACGTGGAAATCTAGTTGATGCGAAAATGCCTCACGAGAAAACCCGACACATCTTTACATACTTATTATGTTTTAAGAAAATACTTAAGTACGGTCTTGGAGTCGAAAGACATATAGTTTCTTGAAACACATCGCCTGTGGGCCGAGAGGATTAGAGGCTTCTAAATTTCTTACCGCTCATATCCGCAGCATTGTTTTTAAATCTCTGTATCATACTTCTGCACACATCAAGATGGGAGGGCAAGACCGAACACCTGTACGCAGTGTCCTCTACGAACCTGGGAGTGAAATAACCTCCCAGAGCCAAGTTCAGTCAAATTTCGCAATACCGAACAAGTTTGCCCAAGAGGCAAAACTTCAAATTACTCCACCATGTCAATCTTTAACTCCCAAAGAGTCTGACTCCTACCTAAGTATCATCAAGCCTACAAGTACGACCAAGTACATCCTCATCCCGACGATCACACCACTCTTCGACCTTCTCTGGCCTCAGTTGACCGCCAAATACACGCCCACGCCGATATTTACACCCGGCAGAGGAATCAAAGCGTGGCGCACAAATCTGGGAGACAGTTCTCTGGGATGGAGGTGAGAGAGACCAGGACAAGTTTACAAGTTGATGCAAAGGGAGGAATTACCCTCGAAGAACGTGAAATTATGAATTTTGGCAAAAGTTTTACGAATTGGGCTTTGTGCGAGCCAAGACTTCGCTTGCAAGAGTGCAGCTGACACTATAAAAACAAGCAAACGATGGAAGGTGTTGTGGTCCGCCTCCTGGTGGTGTAGTCTGAGTAGCCTGCGCACCTACTTCACTTGGGAAGGAGACGCCTCAGACCACATTTCGCGCGGAGAAAAGTAAATGGATAATGGAATCATGTCTGGATAACTCAGGGTTTTTGAGACGTTCCCCTTGGTGGGTATTCACGGATGAGGGTTGACTTGGGCTGAAGAAAAAGCTACCATAACTTCGCAGTGGTACCTGCAAATGAAATCTGAGGCATGAGTGCTACTCTTGTAAATTGAATCATCTTTTCTGTACTTTTCTCTGATACTGTGTCATAGCTAGTTAGCTGCATACGCAATTAAAATTTGTTGCAAAAAAAAAACACATCAAGATGGAGAAGTTCTGATATTCACGGTGAGTTTAATGTCCGACTTCGCGCGCTACTTAGTTGAATTACATGTCTAAAGAAGGAGTGTGCAAATACGGTAATGAGCTTATGCATGAGGGTGAAGACTTATATGTATCACGGGTAGGTCTCGTTGGAACGGAGTCAGAAGCAGATCGGAGGTACGAGAGGACGAAATACGGGTAAGAATATATTAATAAGACGTTGCACAATCTATCCTAGAGTGCAACTACTTAGATACTTATTCTTCATTCCTACGCTAGCATCAATCATACAGATAAGTAAGATAATTGTGCGTCATGTGACTTATAGATCAGGTCATAAGCGAGAACCATAGGTACCATGACAATATGTTCCAGGTCCAGTCGATCAGGCCATGACCCACGGACGCTGACAAGCACCTCCACAGATCCAGGTGCGCAGTCCTAAATTGTCGCAATGTCACTCATTCGTCTTATTTATCCTCCTTAATTTCAGTGGAGCTAGTTAAAAATGGAATTGAGCTACCACTCTACACGAGTCAGGCAGTAAAAACTAGCTTAGATGGCAAGATCTCGGCCATCGCACCTCGGGCTTTTGAATATCACGGCGTTTGCCCAGTGAAATGCGAGCTGTATGTGTGGTTCCTGCTCCCGGAAAATATTTGATCAGTGCAAATTCAGCTTGGCTCATGATACTAATTGTGATGTCCTTTGCTCAGCCCAAAGCCTATACAGTGCTTCACAGTCGCTTCTACTTTGCAAATTGCTGATTCGTGTAAATCTGGACAGAGGCAAAAGGGGCCTTACCTCCCTCAGTTCGTGAAGAGCTATCCTCGTGGGGGGATAAACAAGTTCCCACTTACGATATTTGGATCATATTCGAATAAAGTACAGATGAACATTTTACTGTCGTACAGATACTCATTAGATACTTTACTCTCGTCATTCCAGACTTTGTATCATCTGAAATATTATAACACCCATAAAAGCCTCATCTATACCACGCCGAAAGATGAACCAGGCAAAAGTTCTTATCTTCGAACTAGGTTTACCGCTCGTTCCCAGTCCGTGGGATGCACCAGCACACTTAGTCGGGGTTTGTTTGGGGCCGTGAAAATATGAAACATCAGCTTTCCGGAATGAATACATACTAATAATAGTGTCATTTCATATCAAATACCACACAACACCCTTCCGCGCCATCCTAGGGAACCCAAATTTTCCGACAAACTTGCCGCTATTCCTTGCTAAATCCAAAAATACCTGGTTGTTCAGCTAAGCAGCCATTTGAACTCAGATGGCTATGATAAAAGTACAAAGATCAGATGCCGGTTCTCAAACTTACTTTCCCAAGCCTCTTTATTAGAATGATCCTCCTAGCCGTTTTCTAAGTCAGCTCCTTTTTTCTCGTACAATTTTAGACTTTTCCTTTTTTTCAAGTTTGAACTGTCCTTCATCTTGCTTTCTCCTCAACATAGTGCTATGAGTTTGGGGTTGAACTATGCCACGCTCTCCGCGCATGTCATGGTGTCTGTGAAAAGGGACAGATTCCTCATTTACTATGTCATTATCTCGGTCACTCTGTCTGCAATGATTTATATTCATTGGAGTTGTGAAAGCTTGATTAACTAAAACATTCGCGTCGTGCCCAGTCAAACAGGACCTAACTAACTCCTCTGCATCAGAAGCTGAAATAGTACTGTCACGAGAATTATGATGGTAGCCATCTGTTATCTCATGAAATGATTTTGACCGTAAATCATTACATGTTTCATTTTCAGGTGTGAATTGAACTGGTGAGAGTAATGCAAGGGGGGGCTCGGGATATACGGAACTACATGTGCTGAATGAAGAAAGTATTGGTCTGACTAGGCTGCAGCTAATCGGAGAGCTTGACGTGGAACGGCAAGCGTAAGAGAAGGTTGATCCGTTGCTCTCGTTTTCTTTGTTAAGGATTGATCCGGCTAGAAGTAAGGCATTAAAGTTTTCTTGATTCACGTGAGAAGAATGTATATAGTGATTTTGAAATTGATGAGGTGATAGGTGATTCCGGTTAGTCTTCAGATTTCGTGGCGCACTAACAAAATTTTTAGGCGTTGTGAATTGATGTAAGGGACCACCTGATCTACGCATTTCGTTGATATGCCTACGATTTTGACGGATACGATCTTGTAGAAGGGCAATTTCCTGCCGGGCATTGGTTAACTTTCGTTCTTGTATTCTTATGATTCGTTTCGCCTTTTGAAGTTCGCGCTGAATCACTGTTTTCTCTGCTAAAAGAGAATCGCACTGCCCGCGTAATCTATGGTTGTAGTCTATTTGAGCTGTATTTTGAGGGTTATGCCGTATGAATTCGACTTCTCGTTGAAACATGAAATTTTCAGCTTCTAACCGATTGAAGACTTCCCGACTTTCGATCTGGAGAAAATGGGTTTGCAACTTGTGGTGAGCAGCCGACATTCGTGATTCTTTGGCTATAATTTCGAGTTTTTGGTTTTCATAAAAAACCCGGTCTAAAGTGTCCCACAGTTCCTCCACCGTCGTTGACTGTCTAGATTTCCGCATTGGCCTGCTTTTTAAAAGTGATCTCTTTCTCTTAAGACTGTTACTGGATGATGAGGATAACACTGGCGATTCTAGGGTTATCGATTGGACTAAATCCTCGTGAGATGATGGCGGCGGGGTAATAGATGAAATAGGTACCGACAAGGATCTATTGCCCCTAGCTAATCTTGCCCGTGATTCTGCATTCCGTTGATCAATGGGAGCCTGAAACTTAGATTGTAAGGTCTGCGGAGTTGTAGGAGATTCCGTGAAAGATGAAAGCTTGGAGCATTGCAAGGCCATTAGGGTCAGCTAAGTCTATTAGTCTCATGAAACCACGAGTTTAAAGCTAACTATGAAATATAAAATCTATCCAAAGTTTAAAAGGAGTTGTCAATGCGAAGCGCAATTTAGAGATGAGGGGAAAGACGGGTTGGACCTAAACGACAGGCCTTGATTTTATGAGTAAAGTAATAGTGTTATAAATTAAGGTGGGCTGGTGTTCGAAATTACATCTAAGGTAGTTGCGGGATTCTGATCTTGAACTATTTCCACGAATACACTGATGTTGATGGTGTTGATTTTGTCTAGTGATATCTGTTGCGATTGACCTAACCGTAAACTTGTGCGTTACGTAATATTTATAGATAAGAATCATTAGAGAGATTGGCTTAATAAATTTGTATTAACACCCCATCGCATCGATTACTATTGATACCTAGGTCGTAAATTTTCCGAGGGAGGGCAAGGCTGAACACCTGTACGCGGTGTCCTCTGCGAACCTGGGAGTGAAATATTCTCCCAAAGTCAAGTTCAACCAAATTTCGCTACACTAAAGAAGTTGGCTCATGAGGCAATAATTCAAATTACCCCACCACGTCAATTTTTCATTCCCAACGAGTTCGACTCCTACGTTAGTCTCATCAAGTCTACAAGTACGAACAAGTACATCTTCATTCTAACGATCACACCCTTCGTCAATTTTATCTGGCCTCAGCTAGTCGCCAAATACACGTCCACGCCGTTACTTAAACTCGCCGGAGGAAACAAAGCGTGGCGCACAAATCTGGGAGGAAGTTCTTTGGGATGGACATGAGAGAAATCAGATCAGGTTTACAAGATGATACATAGGAAGGATACAATTTCGACAGTTTTAAGACTTGAAATTTGGGCAAGTAGATTTACATATCGAAGAGTATTTTGCGCGCCGATACTTCGAGTTCGAGAGTGCAGCTGATACTTAAAACAAGTGAAAGATGGAAACTGCCGTGGCCCGCCTCCTGGTGGTATTCTCTGGTATAATTTAAGTAGTCTGGGCACCTACTACACTTAGGAAGGAAACATCTCAGACCAAATTTCGCGCTAAGAAAAGTAAATGGACGATGGAGGCATGTCTAGATAACTCTGGATTTTTGAGAAGTTCCCCTGGGTGGGTATTCACGGATGAGAGTTGACTTGGGCTGAAGAAAAAGCCGGAATAATTTCGCAGTGATACTTGCAAATGAAATCCGACATAAGTGCTCTACTTGTATATTGAGTCACATTTTCTGTAGTTTTCCCCAATATTGTGTCATAGCTAGATAGCTGCTTTCGCAATTAAAATCTGACGTAAAAATAAAAAGTATTCCCCGGGAAATCACCAGCAGCAGTAATTTAGTGTAGCTATAATTAAATTAGTCTTTGATGTGATTTCATTTAGTCCGTTCAGGTATATCTAGCTATAATATTTACACAAAAGGAAACCAGATTCGGTAAAACCCCCCAAAACTGTCTGTCTTGTGTCTATTGGTCTTCCGGGGTTTCCTACAGGAAGTGCGTTTACACTGTTTATACAGTGTGAATTCCGTCTTATCCTTGTCCACATCGTCTCATCTTTTTGTCCAATGCTGTTTCTAATTCTCCTGAAAGCCGGAATTGTTCAAACTAGCCTTTAGCCATGATCCATTTTGTGATTCTCTCTATATTATCTGGGCTGTTCATCAATGCCACAAATGACTTATCTTTTGCCTTTCGAAGCACCTCTCTTCTTCCCATTGCCCACTGTGGATACGCCAAGTTAATATGTTTGACATTTTGAGACGGATATCCACACTGGCATTTTGGATTAATCACTCCGGGGACTTTCCTTCGATACAGATAAGAATTGAGACCAATGTGCTCACTTCTTATCTGAACTGCAATACTTTTTTGGGCCCTACTAAGGTTCCGGTGGATATTTGAGGGTGTGTTTCTACAGGTAATTCTTTTTCTGCCTGTTGTCTCATCTGTAACAATATTTGCGGCTCTCCATTGTTCAGGGTCTGCCAAGGCTCGATGTCAGATAGTTTCTCGTTCCCTGGACGTGTCCATGACATCTTCCACTCCTGGAACGCGGCCACCTTACTGGCATTTTTTTTACCTCCCTTTCGCATTCTCCATGCCACGAATTCTGGTCCATTCTTCATTGTCTTGCTTTCGACTTCGATTCGGATGCGAATCTTCTTGGCTATCCCAGATATGCAGAGCATACTGGGCGATCACAGCGGTACCACTAGAAGCTGAAGAATTCGTCTTTGCCGTCTTCCCTCTCATTCAAAATTTAGATAGGTTTGTAGTCGCCTGCTTGAGCCCACAGGGCGCCGAACCAGGTTTAGTGAACTCAAATCAAACTAAGATAGCGATTTCGGTGCCGGCAAAGACGAATTCTTCAGCTTCTAGTGGTACCGCTGTGATCGCGCAGTATGCTCTGCATATCTGGGATAGCCAAGAAGATTCGCATCCGAATCGAAGTCGAAAGCAAACACATGCATTTCTAAAATAGACGATTTCTCTTCATTGTCGGACCTATTATTCTCCTCTGAATTTCCAAACCCTTTCTAACCATACACCATCTCACCTCAACGACCAATGAAGGAGTTATTCTAATGGCTCTCATGGGACAAATAACTTGAGGGAGAATAGGCGCCTGAGTTACAGAGCGAGAGGGGGGACAGGTCTCTGAAGACCATACTGAGACTGACAGTTTCTAGGGGTTCTCAGCTTTGGAGCGTTTGTTGGCGCCAAGACCGAGATTTCAGCTGATTAGCCAGGAGGACTTCTTTTGTCGATGAGTCAACGGAACTCTCCAGCGCCCTGGACGGCACAAAAGAAGTTAGACTAAGCTATTATACAGCAATCATTCTCTGTCAAGACTTTATTGTCATTTCAGCACGTCCTTCGGGAAAATGTTGAAATGAGGCTAGAAAGGCAGAGGGTGAATTTCCCGAGATACCCACAAGTCTGGAGCGCCCAGCTGGCCAGTCTCTATGTATTATGAGAGCCACGCACCTATTGGTTTTTGTAAATTTTCCCGGCTGCCATACACCCGTAAATGGCCATCGTTTCGTTGGCTGGAGAGGGGAGATAGTAAAGGGCAAAGCGCTCCTCTTAGTGTATGATCGAATGAGGACTAGTGAGGGGTGGTACTGTTTGAGGGGAGCTGTATGGGAGGCATAGGAGGGGATATACTACTAGCATAGGTATCCTTGACCTATAGGCAGAAAGGACCTGCATGTTCTACATAGTCACAGGCTCAGATAGGACAATAATATGAATTAATTAGAATAATAATGATAAGACAGGAGCACCGCAAAAGGTGAAGCCAGGGTGGGATGGCATCCTAATGAGCTAGATAGCCTGATACTCATGATGTAGAATAAAACCCCATTCAATTATTCAGTTTCTCTAACCTGTACACAAAAAAGATATGAATTTCTTGTTGCTCCCTGCAAAGAACGCCGCAAGATGTTTGAGTATTAATAACATAAGCTGTACACTAATGGCTGGGCTCTAATCTTCAGGGGTAACCTTAGTGGTAAACGCGTTCACATTTTCCATGTATTCTTAAAAACCGAGTAAAAAAAGAAGATTCAAGATACATAAATTGAGTAGATCTGTTTCGTTTGACATGGGTGATTGCCCTGGAAACATGTGATGAGCTAAATGCCAATAGAATGAAATAATGCCACTTTCCCATCGTGTATTCCTCTTTCTAGGAACTACTTCTACGCCAACTGAAAGGGTTATCGAGTTGGACAGGTTTGTTGTACTTTTATACCGCCACTCATGTGAAAAAGTGCAACTCAACAGCTCGAATAGACAAAATTTGACCTGCAATCGATAAATTTCATAAAATG
Organism: Blumeria graminis f. sp. triticale; assembly: GCA_905067625.1. Taxonomy (NCBI): domain Eukaryota; kingdom Fungi; phylum Ascomycota; class Leotiomycetes; order Helotiales; family Erysiphaceae; genus Blumeria; species Blumeria graminis. The sequence continues at coordinate 9,474,512 of LR898477.1, forward strand.
ATAAATAGGCCACCCCTTGAATAAAAAGTCTGTTTACTTTACCCCACCCTATAAAATACCCGAAGAAAAAGAAAGACTAATACAAGATTCTTTTCATCCCTACTATCATGGATGCTGCGAATCACATCTGAACAACTTAGGATGACAAGAAGAACGGTCGAAATTCGGTTCCTAATCGTATTCATATTTCGCGCTCCTATTCCAATCATCTAAAATGGAGCAGCCGCCAATCGATAGCCACAGACCATCGGGAATCCCTCGACTTTCCCGTCTTCCTATACCTACATCTACTTTGCGACAAATTCGATCTAAGGAGACTTTGCAGTCTTCAAACAAGTGTAATCTATCCAAGCCTGAGTATCGTCAACCATCCTCTCCAGAACATACGCAGGTATCTTCGAAAGCAACTATATCAACGGCCCATGAAAATCTGGATGTAACTAGAGCTTTACGTACTCGAATACCATCCACTAGCGGTGTCTCATCTCATATACCCCGAAGCCAGTCAGGAAGGCCCAATTCACATAAAATATTGGTAGATTCACCTAAGAATACTCTATCTGGAGGTACCAGCCATAGAGAAAATAAGAATACCTTCACCACAGAAGAATCCAACGATGAAACTGGTGCCTACAATCTCTCAAGATCAAGTCGACCGTCTCTATCAGAGAGGACGGTTGAAACTTTACAAAGTATACCGCCGTCACCGTCTTTACGAAGGAGAGATTCGAACTTCTTCAATAGTGATGCTGACTCTCGTTCTGACTCGCGACCAAATTCGAGCTCAGGTCTCAGGAACAGCGGAGCAATAGGGTCTGGTCCCGAGAGCTCACGAGGCTCAATCTCGCAAACTTTAAAAATTCCACAGCCGCGAAAAGTATCTATCCCAAGCAAAATATCTACCAATACAAAAACTTTACGATTACCGAGTACTCCCCGAAATCTAGCACCCAACTCCCCCACATTCGAAATGGCTTCAGAAATAACGAAACGAAGTCCAAATAGCATTGGCAATCGCTATAACGCTGGAAGTACACCGCTGTCCACAAGATCCATGAAGCAGAGGTCGTCTGTAATCGGACTTTTTCAGAGCCCATCTGTCGCTGTAATCAAACCGTTATCTCAGGGTACCAAGACTCAAAAACTTTCAGATTCATCCAGAAAACTATCGGCCCCAAAAGATGATGCTTCAAACTTAGAAAGTTCTAAATTACATGGAATAAAACTTACACCTTCAACAAGCGGAAATACCGAAATAACGCATCGAAAATCCTCAGCAGCTCTTCGTGAGCAGATTTCCAAAGCTAAGGCGGCAGCTAAACGTGTAAATACTTCTGACTCGCAACATGACAGAAAAGATCTCAAAGATATTCCAGTCATTCCGAGTGTCTCATTTGATTTCGGACTCTCTAGCGATCCATTCAACCAAAAAGTTGTTTTGAGCAGCAACAAGGAACTTTTAATTAAGCGTGTGCAATCTGCTCAAACAAGTGGTCGACTCAACATTTCTGCTATGGAACTTAAAGAAATCCCTGAAGAGGTTTTAAATATGTACAATTTACAATCGATGGGAGAAACCTCATGGGCCGAAGCAGTCGATCTAACTAAGTTTGTTGCGGCCGACAATCAAATTGAGAAGCTTTCGGATGATGTATTTCCTGACTTCGACTTTCAACGAGAACACGAAGAAGACGAAACTCATGGTAATCAATTTTCCGGCTTAGAAGTAATGGATATGCGTGGAAACAGGCTATCAACTCTCCCCATAGGACTCAGAAGACTTCAACTACTGACTACCTTAAACCTTGTGAGCCCCTAAAACTTATCTAAAAGAATTTTCTAATAAGCATAGGCCAATAATCAACTGAATAACTCTTGTTTGGACGTGATTTCTCAAATCAGTTCTCTTCGAGACCTCAGTCTTAATAATAATATGCTCACTGACCAGCTCGATACAGCTCTAACAAAGCTTAAGAACTTGGAAGTCCTTCACTTATCTCAAAACAAACTATCTACACTACCAGAAAGCCTTGTAGAACTTGGAAGATTGCGAACCCTTCATCTTGCTGAAAATTCTTTCAAATCCCTCCCGTTCAACGCTCTTTGCAAGTTACCCCTGACTGAGTTGAACGCCTCTAAAAACAAATTAGGTGGTACCCTGATACCGGAAGATATTGATGAGTTGCATTGCCTAAAAGTGCTTGATGTCAGTAAAAATATGTTGACTAGTTTACATGTCTCTGCAAATATTAAGTTTCCAGCTCTCCAGCAGCTAAATTGCTCTTTCAATAATCTAATTGATCTCCCTGATATGACAGGATGGGACTCCCTTCTCACAATAACGGCAGAAGAAAACCACATAGAAGTCTTACCCCAAGACTTTGTTGCGCTACCAAAATTAAAAAGTGTTAACTTCAACGGGAATAACTTAAAAGTTTTAGACGACAGAATAGGAAGAATGGAAAGCCTAGAAGTCTTGTGGATTAACGGAAATCCGCTTCGAAATCGAAAGCTTATAGGAATTCCTACCGAGGACTTGAAGCAATTACTCTTGGCGAGATTGGAACCTGAAATCGAAGGCGAGAGAGAAAAAGACGCTGACTCAGAGCAAGTGTTCTTTTTGGCTCACGAATCGCCATGTCCATCACCTCCTTCAGCCTCGTCAGAATGGTCCGTGCAAGCAGGAGGAATCCTCGATATTTCAAATTCAAGTTCTAGCTCATTAAACCCTATAGCTGCAGCAGATGTAGCTTTTAATCATCGAATCAAGATTCTTCAAATCCATCACAATAGTTTTCAAACTATTCCTCTATCGATCTCATATTTTGCAATAACTCTTACAAAGCTGAACCTTTCAAATAATGAGCTTACTGATGACACATATTTTTGTGATAAACTTGAGTTGCCGGCCCTCCAGGACCTGAACCTCTGTTCAAATACTATAAGTTCATTGGAACCTCTCTGCCACAATTTGCAAGCAAAAAATCTAGAGCGGCTTGATGTCAGCTTTAATCGTGTCACTTTTCTTCCAATTTTGCCTAGCTATTTTCCTGCGCTGAAAATCCTAATAGCTTCGCACAATAAAATAAAAGTCCTCTCACCTGAATCTATAACGGGCTTGAATGTTGTAGACTGCAGTAGTAACGAAATAAACTGTCTTAACGCCAAAATAGGTCTGCTTGGCGTATCACACGGTCTTCGGAGCTTGGATGTTAGTGGAAATTGTTTTAAAGTGCCCAAATACACTATCTTGGAAAAAGGAACCGAGGCAACTCTTGCTTGGTTACGCGAAAAAATTCCTGCAAACGAATTGAGCAATAATGATACTAATTACGGAAGCCTTGACTGATTTATTTTCAACGGAATGATACGGAAAACTATCCCATAAATTTCTAGCCGGACCACCTGAAGAAGAACAGAACCGAAACGGATTGGTATGGAGTTTAAATTCTTTTACAAAAATTTGCATAATTTCCTAGTAGGATGATAATACTAATGGCCCTAAAATGGTCGAAATAACTGTAATGATAATATTTCTTTTCTACTGTAAACCTAGAGAATTACTGGGAACATGGACTCCTATTTTGATTTGCTACCACTTGGCAGTGAGCAAAACCTTCCAAAAAAAGTATAAATTAAATCATGCTCGTTGATTCTGGTCTAAATCAGCTATTTTTATCTTGATAAGAGTTGTAGTCCTGTTTTAGAATTTAAATGTCACGGTCATTAAACACTGTGCTGAGTTTTAGCCAAAGTGGTCTTGCTATATCTAAACTAGCCATATGAAGACAGATCGAAGGCTAGTATTAAAGCTGCCTATATCTTTCACCCAACAAAAGTTGCCTTAAGGCTTAATGCCACAAGCCATTATCCTTGATGAGCTGCTAGTCCATCAAGCTGAAATACAGCACTATTTTGGCTGAGCTCTCCTGGAGAATGAACTTCATGGTAGACCAATGTAATTATTTCAACATAAAAAAGCTTGGGCGCTTGCACATCGAAGGGTAATTTATTTATCAGCTGAAGATCTACGCTAATTCCGTACACAACGCCTTATTCATACAAATAATTGTCCTTGCGGACACCATTAAGTGCTCTCTAGACGAGACCCCAATATCTACGTGTTAGCTAGTTCCAAATAATGCTGCGCATACGGTCAGTCTCTGCCTATGAATATCAGGGAAATTTCACACTAACGTACGAGTATACCGGGGCTATTACGCACAAGCTGCAAGTATTCTACCGGATTAAAAGCCGTCACAACCATACAATATTATTAAAGAAATTGTTTGAAAATCGGTATGAGTTCAATGAGTAAGGCGGCTCAAAGAACAAGGGCGCTATTTATGAAAATGTTATAATTTAGAATAATTGGGGCTATCAAGTAGGCCACGTTGTTGGTACACATGTTACTACAAATTCTGTACTTAGTTTCACTTCTGTAGTTACTTGAATCAATGCGCTCTACAACCTCAATGACTGAGGGGTCATTATTTCCTTAGTAGAATAGAATAATAATTATATGAATCGGGAGAATATGTAATATACCGTGGAGAAACAAAAATTGGATTGAATTAATTGATTATTTGTCTTATGGATCCTTAGAAAGCTTACATACATATATCTCAGTAATACAAAACTAAACCGAGTATCGACCCCGAGCATAATTTCATACTCTGGCAATTCCAATGAGGATGGGTTAGTGAATCAATCTCTACCCACCGGGTATCATATCACTCCATGCTTTAAACGAATCTCTCACATCAAACGTCCTCAATGAAGTAATTATCATTGATTTCAGTCGAGAGTAAGATGTGATAATCTTTGTTGTTCCAATCCTACGGAAACTTCAAACATACAGGGTGTGAATTTCCAACAGAAATTAAGTTTAATTAATCATCTCAACTTCGTACGTTTCCATGCCTATTTGAATTTTCTTGAATACTTTAGACTTAAAGTGTTTTGACATCAGCTTACACCTCGTGTGCTCTTACTAAATATTCAGGTGCTCACAGGGACGAGAGAGGATAATAAATATATAATTCAATTGACCTGATTTGGCACCTTGAGACCCATGCAGGCTTTTATGGGGAGATATGTACTTTAAGAAGGCTGATTTAATTTGACGTTTAGAACACTCACACTAAGATTTCATTTGCAGATGCCACTCGAGGTTGACCCTTACGGCGTACAACCTCTTCCGTGCATACCCACCATAGAGAAAAGCGTATAAACCTGTAGTTAATTGAGTGTGTTGTCATTGTCCCACAAGAATACTATACCACCGAGATTGAATGTGGTGAAAGGGCTTTACTTAATTCGAACTAGCTTTCTCCTGTCTCAAGTTTTTTTTTTTTTTTGCATCAGATTTTAATTGCGTATGCAGCTATCTAGCTATGACACAATATCAAAGAAAAGTACAGAAAAAATGACTCAGTTTACAATAGTAGCACTCATGCCTCGGATTTCATTTGCAAGTACCACTGCGAAATTATGCCGGCTTTTTCTTCAGCCCAAGTCAACCCTCATCCGTGAATACCCACCAAGGGGAACGTCTCAAAAACCCTGAGTTATCCAGACATGATTCCATTATCCATTTACTTTTCTACGCGCGATATGTAATCTGAGATGTCTCCTTCCCAAGTTGAGTAGGTGCCCAGGCTACTCAAACTATACCAGAGAACATCACCAGGAGGCGGACCACAACCCCTTCCATCGTTTGCTTGTGTTTATAGTGTCAGCTGCACTCTCGCAAGCGAAGTCTTGGCGCGCACAAAGCTCGATTCGTAAAACTCTTGCCAAAATTCAAAATTTCATGCCCGTCGAGAATGTATCCCTCTTTTGCATCATCTTGTAAACTTGTCCTGATCCCTCTCACGTCCATCCCAAAGAACTATCTCCCAGATTTGTGCTCCACGCTTTGCCTCCTCCGTCGGGTATAAATATCGGCGTGGGCGTGTATTTGGTGACCAGCTGAGGCCAGAGAAAGTCGACGAGAGGTGTGGTCATTGAAACGAGGATGTACTATGTCGTACTTATAGACTTGATGAAGCTTAGTCGAGAATCGGACTCTTTGGGAATGAAAGATTGACGTGGTGGAGTAATTTGAATTTTTGCCTCGTGGGCCAACTTCTTTGATGTTGCGAAATTTGACTGAACTTGGCTCTGGGGGAATATTTCACTCCCAGGTTCGTAGAGGACACCGCGTACAGGTGTTCAGTCTTGCCCTCCTACCCCCTGTCTCAAGTGGGGCAGGTGCTTAAGCCACCCCGAATCTACCAGGGAGAAAGGCCCGAAAGGTGGGCCGCTGCATCATCCAGCCCTACCGAGAGAGGAAACTTCATAAAGACATTCAACAAATTTTAACCTTAGCCTTATTATTCTTAAACCTTTTTTGCCAGGAAGCTGCGCAGCGTTCCACACTGTCCGCATCATCAATTTCACATCGTAAAACTCTCTTTTTATCTTCATTACTGTCACGGTTCGAGTGTCGATGCTGGAGCAATCAGATATACGAAGGTAGTTTATAATTTTCTCAACGGCTAACTATCAGAAAGAGGAATTAGGACAACTTTACAAGATGATGCAAAGGAAGGATATTACCTCGAAGGGCGTGAAATTCCGAATTTGGCGAGAGGCTTACGAATTGAACTTTGTGCGCGCCAAAACTTTGCTTGCGAGAGTGCAGTTTACACTATAAAAAAAAGACAACGATGGAAGGTGTTGTGGTCCGCCTCCTGGTGGTATTCTCTGGTATGGTTTGAGTAGCCTGGGCACCTACTCCACCTGGGAAGGAGACGCCTCAGACCACATTTCGCGCGGAGAAAAGTAAATAGATGATGGAGGCATGTCTGGATAATTAGGGAGTTTGAGACGTTCCCCTCGTGGGTATTCATGGATGAGAGTTGACTTGGGCTGAAGAAAAAGCCGGAATAATTTCGCAGTGGTACTTGCAAATGAAATCCGAGGCATGAGTGCTACTATTGTAAATTGAGTCATTTTTTCTGTACTTTTCTTTGATATTGTGTCATAGCTAGATAGCTGCATACGCAATTAAAATCTGATGCAAAAAAAAAACAATTCAGTACCCTCTATCAACCTCAATGACTGACGAATCATAACGATTTCAGCAGCCTAGACATATACTTCCGATTCGCAACCATAATTCCATTTCCAATCGCCTCCACAGCGATCTAACACCCTTACCTCACTTCAACACCTTATCAATCTTTATCTTATCACCACCCCCGAGAAATTCAAACCCGTGGACCCATCGTATTGCTGGTGACTATGCCATTGGTACGAGTTACGAAACGCCAGCACTGGCTGGTGGATTACGCCAAGCTCCGACTTTGTTTGTTTGTTTTTTTTATATAAATTTTAGGTCCTAAGCTCTGCTCTATATCTCCTAGGAGTCAAGGACCGGTGTACATGGCCAAGATCATGCTTCCCACATGCCCGACTCGGTCTCACTGCGTGACCCACTACACAACCAGTAGCTAGTTATAAGAAAGAATATAAATGCTCCCACAGACTCCCATAACCAAAATTCCAAATCCTATACTCCAATTTGAGGTGGGAAAGCGACACTCCTCGTCTCGTTTTCCTTCCTGTTATGCTTCGTGCTATGACCTAGTTAATGTTGTCTCCGCTGAGAGCTGGCGACGGACTTGCAAGTGAGTCGCCGAAGCAGCTGGTTTCCTGCGCAAAATTTGTAAAATCCTCAAGGCACTTAGGCCCGAGAAGCTTTTGGACAAAGTCGTGATGTGACATTGTCCCTCGGAGTCGACGCGTCTGACGTTCGTGCAGTCGACAGTGAATGAAGTGGAGAGGCGTTGTTTCCTCTCCACACGCACACTCCATGGAAGCGGCGAAGTTGTTGAAACGACGATGGCATGCGGCGAAGTTTCCGTGTCCCGTGCGGGCTGAGATCAGTTTACGAAGTAGCCGCCGGGAAAGTGCCAGCTCGCGTGGCTTGCGTCGTCGCATGAGAAGACCCAGGTTACGATATCTAGGTGGACACGCTTCTTCCCACCAGTCGTCAAGAAGCATTTGCCTGTTCCGGTTCATGAGCCGACGAACGTACGCCAACGTGACGGAGCCAGGCTGGCTCTCTTTACTTGGCAGTTGTCGGAGGCCGGAGCGTGCAGCTCTATCGGCCTCTTCGTTTCCCTGTATCCCGGAGTGGGCTGGTATCCACTGGACCGAGACTCGAGCCTTTTCTGATAACGCTCTAAATTGGCGCACGTCGTCGAAACTTGTTGTGGCAGTTCCCGTCAGCAGTGCCTTCACTGTAGACTGACTATCCGTCAACACGTTGATCCGCCGCCTGCCGTCGCTTCCACTATTCTCCCTCTCCAACAATCCCAGCGCAGCTTCCAGGGCCTTCTTCGCCCCTAGTATTTCCGCATCGAGCACTTCACCACCATGCTTGATACCGCATCCCTTCAACAGAGTTTTTCCATCTCTCTTCAAGACGAACCCCCATGCTGAGCGACCATGTCCCTCCGACGATCCATCCGGGTAAGCACAAATATCCGATGCTAGTACTTCTCCAAGGAACCGAGTAGCCTTTTCCTCCTCCTCCTTCCTTGGGCCAGAGCTCGAAGAATAGCATGGCGGCGGCAGAGGCTCGGCGTCTTCCGCGTCCGGGAGTTGACGGTAGGCCCGCTGTACTCGTGACATCTGGATCCCCGGATTCTTGGGTACCCGAGCAGACTTCTTGTACTTCCGTGTTCCAACGTTTGGACACACGGCGGCACGAGTCCGGAGCGGATGTCGGTTGTCTAGTGAGTGCAGTCGAGCCGAAAGCCGTAAGTGGTTCCCTTCCAGAATGATCTTTCCAGTTGGGATACCTCCTTCGCGATGGAGAACAAGATTCGATGTCGTTCTCATTACCGGGAGGGCAGCGCGCAGTCCTGTCAAGATTGCCTTGTCAATCATCTCGCAGAAGATGCTGGTTCGAGGTGTGATGATTCCCCTAATGGTCGGGCGTTTGAGGCCGGGCCACCAAACATCTGATCCAAAAGTTGCTATTGGGACAATACAAGTATCCACTGCTCGAACCAGTGCCGCAGGAGCGGCTCCTCGATACGCTGAGTTGAAACGGCGCATGTGCTGGGCAACCTTCAATGCCTTTACACACCAAGTTGTGACGTGGTGTTTAAAGTCCAGTCGCGGGTCTAGGTGTATTCCAAGCCAGCGTATTTGGTCTGCTGGCTCGATAACCACGCCGTTCACACGAATAGCCACCGGATTCTCGCGTTTCCTGCCGGGAAACTGGACTATCTCCGACTTGTTAGTATCGAAGGAGACTGCATTGTTACTTGCCCACTCCAGAAGATGATCCACTTCCTTCTGTACAGAAGCGGCCGACTCAGCAATGTTGCGCCCGAACCCTAGGATCCCGACATCGTCTGCGTAGCTGAACCTCATTCCTGGGTTGCCGCTTCGCATAGGCTCTGCCATGTATAAAAGGAAGAGAAGTGGCGATATTGGTGATCCCTGCGGAACCCCACAAACCAGCTCTCTCTGCCCGGTTACCCCTCCGGAGTATCGGACTTGTACCTTTCGATGTGCAAGAAATGAAGCCGTCCATCGAAGAATCGAGTCTGGCCACCCCTGCTCTTGCATCCTCCTCACCAAACGGTTGTGGAGTACTGCATCAAATGCGCCTTGGACATCGAGAGTCGTGAATGTGGCCGCCCATCCCTGGGTGCTTGCCTCTTCGATGTCGTGGACTACGCAGTTGACAAGGTCGTTTGCCGACCTCTTAGGGAGCGCTCCGAATTGTTGGTCTCCGACAACGTCGAGCGTTACTGCGAGATGGGCCATCCGCTTCGCCAAGAGTCGTTCCAATCCCTTACTCAAACATGACAGAAGTGCGATCGGTCTCCAGCCCTTGACAGTCGTTGGATCTCGGTTCGTCTTACGTAGGAGCACCACTTCAGCCAGCTTGAAGCAGGATGGGTGGGTACCGAGTCTGATGCAGGCGCGGAAGAGAGTGCCGACAAATGGTCCAATCGTCTTCCAACATATTCGCAGAAGCTCAACAGAGATCCCGTCTGCTCCAGGCGCTGTGTTGGCGCAGCCTACGGTGCACATGCGAATCTCCTCGTCCGAGACATGGTCGTTCCAGGGGATTCGGTTGGTACTCGGCGCATCGAGTGGCGGTAGGTCGTCCGTCGCTTGGTGTCGTGCCAGAAGAGCATCCCGGAGTACCGCTGCTCGCTCGGCCGGATCGGAGTACACCTTCCCTTCGTGGTTAAGTGGAGGGGGGGTGCTTGCCTGCCTTGGTTCGGCCGAGCGCATCAGCTTGAACACATCAGTTGGTGTCGTGATCGCTTCGACTTGACGCGTCTGGTACTCTTTCCTTGCCGCTCTGAGGGTTGAGCGCAGCTTCTTCGAATGTATCCATCGCTGTTCCGGAGTCACTGCTGCACGATATTCCGTGTGAGCCAGCTTGCATTCCGGAGTCCACCAAGGCACACATTTGCCGTGTCTTTTGTTCCTTCGTGTTCCTGCTGCTTTGAAAGCGTTAGTAAGGCCGGAACAGAGATTGTTGGCGTATTCATCCACCTGGCAAACCGAGTCCAACACTGGTGGCGGGTGAGTGAATTGCGCCACGGCAAGGGAGAACCTCGGAAAGTTTCCGCGCGTTACCCTAATCGGCGATGGCTCCTGGTCCCATTTTCCGCATCCGGTGGGGACTTGTCCTCGAATCGGAAGATGGTCGCTGGTTATACACTCGCTGCGACCCACCCATGCTTGGGCCCCGTTGATGTTGGTCCAGGCAAGATCCAGCGTGTTTCCGGCTCGATGCGTTGGCTCGCCCACAATCAGACAAGTGAGATTATGGCGTTCCGCCCATCTCTCAATTTCGATTCCTTGTCCGCGTGGGCGGGCAGCATCTGGTTGCCATGCGCGGTGCACCGCGTTGAAGTCACCAGCCGCGACAGATCGTGGTGGTGGGTCCCAGCTGAGGAGTGGTCGAATGGCCGTCGGGTCGTTCGGGTCCTTGTACACGTTGAGAAACGTGACTCCGTTTACCACAACCCAGCAGTAATCCGCCGTCGGGGGATGGCAGGGAAAGATTTGTCTTGCCGAAAGGTTCCCTGTATTGATTCGTTTATAAGTCACAGCCCTGGGTCGAATGTTTACGCCGCCCTGTGGTATATGACAGTCGTATCCAGGGTGTGACTTTGTTTCCTTTGTGGCTTTTTTCCACGAAGGTTCTTGTATTAACACTACATCGACGCCTAGCTCGTAAGCTCGGGAAAGCGCGATGTCGTGTGATGAGCCTCCCCTACCTACGTTGATCGACATAAAACTTATCGTAGGTGGGAGGCTGGAAGGGACCCTTGAGGGGCCCTTCAGGAAGACTCAACAGGATTCGTCGTTCCTGTGGCCGTGGCGTCAGAGGCGACGTCGGTCATCAGAACTTCGAAACTGTTGTTTGATTTCACCACTTCGGGTGAGGCTTGCTTTTGCTTGGCAGCCGCTTGTACTGCTGCCTCAGCGCGACGGGCTGCAGCTTTAGCCCTCACCACGGCCGCTAGCTCGCGTTGGCTCGCGATGCGAATATTGGCCAGTTGCTCTTTGCTAACGGGTCCGGCCTTAGTTGGGCGCGCCAGGCAGGTTCGACTGTCGGACCTGTGCGGTCCTCCGCAGTTGCGACACTTGGTGTGAGCACGGCACTCGTCTGTCGAGTGCATCGTGGAGGTGCAGTTCCCACAGGCTTGAGCGCGAGAGCAACCGCGGGTTCCATGGAACTGCAGGCAGCGTTTGCATTGCTGCACAGTCTGTCGCGGCTTGTGTGGGACCGCGACGCCCGAGTCGTCGAACAGGCGGAATCCTTGTCTTGGTGCTGCTCCCTTCTTGAAATGGGCAAGCCATGACTGGTATGGAGCGTCAAGGCGAGTTTTCCCGTGGGGCCGTACCTTGACTGGCACGGCCTTTGTGACTCGCGTGATCTCCTCGATCACCATCTCCTCCGTCACATGCACCTTTCCGAGGAGGGTGTGAATGGCGATAGGGACCGTCGAGATCCGGAGCGCGACAAGGTCCGAGGCCTCCTCTAGCCTTACCTCGATTGGGAGGAAAGATTCCGCCGCGCTCAATAGGAGCTTGCGAGATTCCAGGTTCTTCGCTCTGAGTGCGAAGCCAGTTGGGACACGGTAGACGTGTTCAATTGCTGCCTGAGGCGCGTTGGTCAGCTGCGCCACCGCTTCTCTGATGCCAGCTGGCGAAAGATTTCGCCACTGATGTTTTGATTTTAGCCGGAGGAACAGTCGGTTGTCCGGCGAGGACGAAGGAGCCGTCTTGGCCGATTTTTTGGTCGGCGGGGTCGGCTTTTTCGGGGCACCACTTGCTATCACTGGCGTCGGGTGATTTGGTAACTGATTCCCGGCTACAGTTGCCCAGGTTGAAGTGACCTGGGGCACCGCGACGGCAGGATTTGCTGTCCTGGTGGTCGATGGTGGTGAGGGCCCGCTGTTGCTGGCCTGCTGGCCGATGGGGCGGGGGGGGAGACTTGTCGGCACTGGTGTGGTTCCAGTGCGCAGGAAGTGGGCGAGGGCGCCCCTCAGACACACGTTCATCGCGTCCAAGTATTCTTTGTTATCTGTCGTTTTCATGGACAGGATAACACTTTCCAATGTTTGTAGCACCGTTGACCCTATCTCGAGCCTGGCTGAGGTGTTTGCAGCCCGCTTTCTTTCGGCTTCGAGTAAAGCCTCTATTTCCGGCGGGTGAATTGGCGTGGTGCTGGTGGGAGCACCACCAGAAGAGTAGTTGTGGCACTCAGCCGTCCCTGGAATCGAGGCCGGGGGTGGCTGAGGTCTTGAGGCATTTGCTGCCTCTGTGCAAGTGGGGACTTCCGTTCCCGTCGGTATACTTTTGATTGATGTCCGCTTTACTACGGGAACAGCAATTTTTCTAGCCGCACGGCGTGCGGGCTCGGTCGTTGGTTTCGTCGAGAAAGCAGTCTCGACGACAATTTCCGGGGTCTTTACCGCCTCTAGGGAGCTCTCAGCTCCTGCGCTTGCCCATCGTGAGTCTTTTAGACCCTTGTTTATCAATTCATTGATTATTTTTTCGGCTTCCAACATCACAGTGTCGGTTTGGCCGCGTTCCTCCAATTGTGAGATAATGTCGACTTCCATCTGGTCGAGATCGGAGGCGTTAGCTACCAGTCCAGAGCCTTTCATTCTCTGACCTGCCACGCTTCTAATTATTTCACGCATGGATTTCGGGGTATCCAGACTTGTCTGGTGGTTGTGTTTCCCTATTTTGGAGGTTAACACAGATTTCGCGGGTTTCGCGGATTTTGGGGGTACCGGTGCCATTTCAAGGCTGAGTGGCGCGGTACCACGAGAAATTGATCTTTCGATATACGACGAGTGATTGGAGGGGGAAAATGGGAAAAAAGGGAATTTTCGAATTTCTCGAATTGTGCGTTTGTTTGTTCATTAACGTGCTAGGTGAAGTAACTACCGTCGCACTCCTACTGGAGCTTGAGTACGAGTAGGGTCGGGCCGGATCAGGTTAACTACCGTAAAGTACAAGTGCCTCGTCCCACCTCAATGACCGGAACCATGCCGAAACGCATCTATGTGTTGAAGCATGACGAGTACAGCAGCCCAGAGTTGAAAACAAAACAAAAGAAAACTTCCACGCAAAATCCTGCATTACAAAAGAAAAACTTTGACAATCTCCCTTCCATCGTTCCGCCTCGGCCACCACGCGCCCGAGCCTCAATTCCTATCCCTACTTCCATGCCAGATCACCTAGGCTTTCGTTCATCACCTCCGAGTCACAGGTATCCCTGCCATCCCCCGGCTAGCCTCCGCATATATTCCGCTCTCCTGGACGTAGTCCCTGAACAGTTGCCACCCGCTTGATTCGAGCATTGTTTCTATAGCTGGCGCCCTTCGCTTTCCGCTTTTCAGCCGCCATGTTGCCAGTGCTTTTCGATACTGAACAAGGTGACCGATTGATTTTTCCCTCCCACACTCGCAGTGAAGTGTAGCGTCAGTGTGGTTGAAGCGACGATGATAAGCCGCGAAGTCTCCATGTCCGGTTCGAGCGGCTATTAAGCGAGCGTAGACTGCCCTTGGTAGTGCTAGTTCTGGCGGTTTCTTGAGTCGCATCTCGAGTTCGAGGTCGGCATAATGTCTGGGGCGATTCGAATGCCACCAGTCTGTAACCATCTGCCTGGCCAGTTCGCGAGCTTTCCTTCCGGAAGAGGCGAGGATCATCACCCCATGTGTCGTCCTCGTATCGTCCGACGAGTTAAGCTCTCTTCGAGCGAACTCATTAGCCATTTAATTTCCTACCAGCCCTTCGTGGCCCGAAATCCATCCTACTTTAACAGGTACTGCTGCTCTAGCGACCATTTTGCAGAACTTTTGAATCCTCCAGGATGATGAGCCCGTTGTTCCCGTTAGTAAGGCCTGGACAGTCGCAGAATTGTCGAGCAGAATATAGATAGCGCTACGATCACGATCTCGCTTCCTGCTAGTGATTGCTTCAAGAGCAGCTAGAGCTCCATGAACCTCCGCGTCGAAGACCTCCGCATTGGTTATTTTGCCTGAGCCGCTTTGCTCAATTACCCTGCCTGTGCCACTGATAAAAGTCACAAAGGCCCACGACACTTTGTCGGTGGACGCCCCAGAGCCATCACTGTACACGCAAAGACAGTCGGGTGGGAGAGTAGGTAGCCACTCTCTTATAAACCTAGCTGCTTCTTTCTTGCTTGTCCAGCGGGGAATTGGCTGAGGGGGGGCCGGAGGTCCGAGCGGTGGAGGTAGTTCGGCCTCTGGCAGGAGTCGATACATCCTCTGGACCCTTGAATCATGCACTCTGTCGAAACCAAGTCTGGTTTTGTTGCATGTCTTTAGGCCGAGTCGGTGACGAGCGCTGTCTGTGCTTTCCGTGGCCCGAAGTCGAAGCGGATGGTACTCATCTAGTGTCCGGATTCGTGCGGCAGTCTTGAACCTGCGTTCCTCGAACAGAATTTGTGCTGGCGGAATACCAGTCTCTCTTCTCAGGGCTGCAATAGGTATCGTGCGCCAGGTTGGTAGAGCCACGCGGATTCCAAAGGCAGAGGTTTGGTCGATGACTTTGTTCTGTCTCTTGTAGGAATTACGCGTCACATCCGATAAGTTTCCCTGGTTGGCCCCGGGTACCAGACCTCCGCTGCATGCATCGCGATTGGCAGAACTACCGTGCGAATGACTGTGGTTAGTGAGTCAGGCCTTGGTCCCTGGGTACAAAGTGTAAGCCGTCGGAAGTGCTGCACTAGCCGCATTGCTTTGCTGGTTCACTTTGCGACGTGACTTTCGAAGGTCAGACCGCGATCAAGGTGTACTCCGAGCCATCGGATGTCGTCGGATGCTTGTACATCAGGAGTGCCTACCCTTATATCCGGAAGATCGTGTCCCCTGGATCTGGGGCCGACGAAGTGGACTACTTCGGCCTTATCTGGGTCGAAAGAGACGGCATTATCAGCAGCCCACCCTAGGATTGCATCGACTTCTCTCTGGACAGCTACTGCGGCTTCAGTTGGAGTTGAACCTATGCCGAGGATGGCAACATCATCTGCATAGCCAAATCTCCAACTACTGCCTCCCACGACTTCGGCCATGTAGAACAGGAAAAGAATTGGGGAAAGAGGCGATCCCTGTGGCAGCCCGCATTCTAGGAATACCGGGTCTGTGACTCTGTCTTCGTGTCGTACGCGAGCGGGTCGTTCTTGTAGGAAGGACTTTATCCAGGTGATAGCTGGTTTAGGCCACCCCATCTTGTTCATCCTGTGCAGCAGCCGTCCGTGGAGTACGGCATCGAATGCACCCTGAACGTCCAAAGTGACTAGGACTGCTTTCTTCTGCCGTTTCATTGCATGTTCTACATCGTGTATGACGCATGAGACGAGGTCGTTGGCAGACCTGCCAGTGAGTGCTCCAAAGAGTTGCTGCGGGACTGCCTTGTAGGTGAGGGCGGTGTAAGCCATTCGCCTTGCAATCAGTCTCTCGAGACCTTTACCCAGGGAGGAGAGAAGTGCGATAGGCCTCCATCCTTTAGCTGTACTGAGGTTACGGCCGGGTTTGGGGAGAAGGATTACTTCCGCTAGCTTGAAGGCCTTCGGAAAGTGATTCAATCGCAGTGAGCCCTCAAAGAGTACTCTCACTGCGTGACTAATTGATGGCCAGGCTGTCCTAAGAAGACGAACAGAAATCGCGTCTGCCCCAGGGGCTTTGTTTTGGCAGGCCGTTGTAACCCACTTGGCTTCCTCGTCCGTAACGCTCGAGACCCATGGGGGATTTCCGCGTCCTGGCTCGAAGTCCTCAGCGTCGACGTCGTTCTATCTGGTGAACAGACCGAGAAGGAGGTCGCGCAACAGAGTTGCTCGCTTTCCTGGATCCGAAACAAGACCATCTGGAATTTGGAGTGGTGGAGCAGCTGATGTAGGTTGCGGCTTAGCCCAGCGTGCCATCCGATACATGTCGACGTCGGTTGTTGCTTCGGAGAACTTTCGCCGCCAGTATTGGCGTTTGGCACTTTTGACTATGCGACGGAAATCCTTTCTGCTCTCTTCGTCCCTGAATATCCTGTATTCGCGTTTGGCCTGTAGGCACTCCGACGTCTACCAAGTTGCCGTCCTACCCTTCTTAGCACTCCCGCGTCTACCAGTGGCCCTGATTGCGTTGCTAATAGTTTGGACCAGCTTATCAGCAAGATTGTCCACCGCGTCTACTGAAACCATCGGCAGTAGCTCTATTCCTTGAGCCCAACGACCTAGCACCTTTGCAAAGTCTTCGAGGGCGTCGT
The DNA here is from genome assembly GCA_905067625.1 of Blumeria graminis f. sp. triticale. Lineage (NCBI taxonomy): Eukaryota > Fungi > Ascomycota > Leotiomycetes > Helotiales > Erysiphaceae > Blumeria > Blumeria graminis. The sequence continues at coordinate 9,491,342 of LR898477.1, forward strand.
CTGTCACTCAAAACGGTTGGCCTGTTTTGATAACAGCTCTAGCTTTAGAGTTCGGACGGGGGACGTCTCCTGCAAGAGTTCTGTGGTCCGATGTCGAGTCAAGCTCTATCGAGACGTCTGCAAGGGCTCCCGCGTTAGACCAAAATAGGTCGAGTGTGTTTCCAAGATCGTGAGTCGAGACGCCCGGGGTCGAAGATAGGTCCATGCCGTGCTCGGACATCCATTTGGCGAGCACTTGGCCGTCACCGTGTAGCCTGGTGGCCATGGGCTGCCAGTCAGGGTGCACGGCATTGAAATCTCCGCCAACTACTGTGGGCCCAGACGGGACCCATGATAGGAGCGGCGAAAGGTCTGCTCCAGGAGCACGATACACAGAGACAAACGTGACTCCTTCAACCTTTACGGCGGTAAGATCTGGTGATGCCTCGCAGATTGCTAGTTGTAGGCACTTGGTCCCTTTCCGCGTATAAATGAGGGAGCGTGGCCTTGCGGGGTTGGCTGTGACATGGGGGGGCAAGTGCTTGTCGAACCCGGGATGCGACTTGGTGAGCCAGAAGCCGTCCTTGTGTTGAGTCCAGGGTTCCTGGATGAGTAGGACATCAATTCCTGAATCCCAGGCAGATTGCAGGATGATGTCCGTAGCGGGGTCTCCTCTGCCCAAATTAGCACAGAGGAACAAGATCGTTGTTGCCGTTGTGTGTAGCTCGGTAAGGTTGTGGTCTCTTATGGGTATTGAGCAACGTTTGTAGTTTCGTTTTCAGCAGTCGCCTCAGCGGCTTTCTGCTTTGCTTCCAACTCTCGGATCGAAGCGTTTCTTTCTTTTTGACCTTGGTCCCAGATCACCGACAGCTGGTCTCTTGTGCGTTGCACAGTCTTTCCGCCGGCCCGCGTCGGCCTGGCCATGCAGCTAGGCTCGGTTGCGGCATGTGGCCCATGGCAATTGATGCACCTTGGGACGTGCTGTTTGCACTCAGTAGCCTTGTGCTCAATCGATCCACAGCGAGAGCAGCGCTCTGCTCGTGAACAGATCTTAGTTTGGTGGTGTTCCCAGCATCGGTTGCATTGCGCAATTTTGGCTTTACGCTGAAGTTCGTGTAAGCGACCGCTCTCTTCGAAAAGTCTTTCTCCTAGCTTTGGCTTGCCGGTTGCAAAATGCAAAACCCAGTCGGTGGACGGCCTAGCCATGCTTGTCGCAAGGGCACGAGCCGAGGTCGGTCTAATGCCTGTCTTTAAGGTCGCTTCCTCCATTACCATCTCCGATGTTACTGGCGTTGGTCCTTCTAAAGTGAAGAGTCTGTCTGGTACATTAGTCGCCAACACTGAGATCCAGTTGGAAGCAGCTTCCAGTTTCATTTCCGTGCTCTCCAGGAGTACGGCGCCTGAGAGGAGCGCGTTTCTTGCTCCGTCTCCTTCAGCTAGTATCGCAAACCCTGAGTTGACGATGGTAACCTGCTTAATTGCAGAGTTAGCTAAGCGCAGCTTGCTTGCAAGGCTCATTTTGATGTAATGAGGAGACATGCGTCTCCATGGGTGGTCGGGCTTGACCCGCAGGAAAACACGCTCGTCTGGGCGAGCTAACTAGGGAGCTGAGGCAGTAGGCCTCGGAGTTTGTGTGGTCCCTGTCGCTTTTGACTTAGGCTCGCTGGCTGGTTGCGATTTTGTCGCTGCTGGTGGTGCGGGCTTAGTCTTTTTCCTCACTACCTGAGTCCAAGACCCCTCAGTAACGATGGGGGTTTGTATAGAATCGATGTCGATTGGCCTAGTAGGCTTTGTCGAAGCCGGCTCTTTGCCTTTCGCCTGGCTGCTTTCTCTCGTGAGTATTTGCACTGGTCGTGAAGTGCTCGCGCTATTCTTTCCTCCCGGCCTAGTAGCCGACGCAGGAAGGGTTGTCGTCTTGCTGCTACTGGCAGCCTCTGATGGCCCACTGGATTGGGGCTTGGGGTTTCCGCGCAGGATGTTTGTGATAATGGCCTGTAAAGCCTCTCCATTCTTTTCGACAGCTCATCGGAGCTGTTTGTCGGTTGTGGCCGCCAGTAGGTTAATGTACCCACTGACGATACGCTCAGCCTCTGCAAAGCGTATGTTAAACGCCCTCGCTTCATCTGCGAGGAAGTTAGTCAAGGAAGCACCCATTGACTCGGGGGGGTTTGGGGGCGAGTATTGGCAGCTCGCCTCGCAGATCGGTTCTGCGTTTGCTTGTGTGTTGTTGTAGTGGTGGTTAGGTGGCCCTGTGAGGACCATTTCGACGTCAGGACGCGTCGAATTTACGGGTGGGAGGGGGGGCCAAGGGCCAGCTTCTGCGGAGGACTGGGGCGGCATGGCAAGGAGCAAATCAGAGAAGGTTGAACAGTAGATAATCGCGTGTCTGGCGCGTCGAGACAGTTCTTTGGGATGGACGTGAGGAGTGGATAGCTATTGTGCTGTGTGGCGGACAGCTGGTCGGACTCTTTTGTAATTTCTAGGTGTTGTGGTATTCAAGGCAGTCAAAGGTGTCGTCAAATATGTGTTTTCTGAAGCTCCGACTATGGTCGCGCCTATTGGAGTACGGTATCACCATCGATGAGATGGACATTGATAATGCCGAAGCTGCCATCACCACCAAAGTGATGGATCCCCCGGAGATCGAGATGATTGACAGGGCAGTCGACGAATTCGTCACCAAAGGCCTGTCCGACTCCATATGGGCTGCCCCAACCAATTCAGGTAGCTCTGAGCCAACTCAGCAGACGAAGAAAATGATCCCGTCGCCAAATACTCCTAGGTTGTCAGCAACCTCATCGAGAAAGATTGCAGCCTTGCCCGCAAGGCTGCCAGAAACTGACAAAATCACCACGGCCCCTTCCAATGCCGCCCGTGATGAATCCCTGGAAAGAGGGAGTGATGTGGAGCAGGAATCAAAAATTTCTGTTATCTCAAAAGAGATGGCCGTCCTCGTCGAGAATGAAAAACGACGGGCAGCAGAAGTAGCTGCCAATATCTCAATTTGCTCCTCGACCATCAACGTCGTGGAAAACCACCTTTCTCCCATGCTAACGGGAGAACATAAAAACTTTATTGACTCCTTTCGAGTCTATCTTCGGGCATCCATAGCCCAATTTATCCAGGTAGGGCCCGGGGCCGCCCCACCAGTACTGCCTAAAGTGCCAGCATTTCCCCAGGAAAAGCCCACCACGAGTACGCCTGTGGTAACTCACCGATCCAGCACTGCGGCTCCCAGTGGTACTAAAGCTAATTCTTGGGCCGCCATTGTCGGAAAAGAAACTCGGAGAGTAGTAGCAGGAGCCCGGGATAAGGAATCTCGGTCAAAGCTGCCTAGTCCTCCAACTGCAAAAAATTTATCTCGGCCTGGTCATGGATTGAAGGAGCCAGAAGGAATGAAGAAGGATGGTCTATACCTTCGGATCCCCAAGAATCACGATTGGAGGTCACTTTCGACTGCTGGAATTCGGTTAGCAGTCATTAGTAAGCTAGCTGTTCCCCGACAAACAATGACAAGATTTTGCCAACAGCAGCTGGCTTCGTTCTCATTGCCAAAGATGAGAATGCAAGAAAGCTGCTCTTGAGCTGCACGGGCCGCCTTCCGCAAGATATTAGCCTCGAGCCAGCCAGAAACTGGGCTAGCCTCATGCTACCCAACATACCCGTCCACATTATCTCGCTGGATGGGCAAGTGACTATTTCGGAAAGCCATATTGTTTCTGAAATAGAACGCGTCACTGGGGTGACACCAAAATCCGTGCGGCGGCACGGTAAGAGCAAGTACGAAGCCAGAAACCGTAATTGGGTTGCCTTTTTCGAGAGCGGTTCTGTCCCTCGAACGGGATTCTGACTTTTTGACGACTCGGGACGGGCGGCCACAGTCCCGAAGCGTCAAACGCAAGCAATCTGCAACGTTGCTTTGAGTATCACAGTACCGGCGGCTGCTCTCGGACTCCAGCCTGCCGAAACTGTGGCTCACTGATGCATTCAGAAAGAGAATTTCTTGCTGCAGCTAGATGTCGCAACTGCGGAGGTCCTCATCGCGCAGACAGCCGGAACTGTCTCGCCCGACCCACTCGTGCTGGAGCGCTGACTAAGGAGCAGCTCGTCATAATACGAAACGCTGGCAACTGTGAGTTCGAGGCGGTCAGGAGGGCAAAAGCGGCGGCTGACAAAACGTGAGCAGCCAGCCTCGCCAACACTAGATCAGGGAGTGCGAGTAGCTCAGGCTCATTCGCCTTACCACCCGCATTAGTCACGCCGAGTGATGCCACCCCCCGTTCATCAAATGCGCCTCAAGGCGTCGTTCATCCCTACCAAAGGTCAAGTTTATGTCAATAAATGTCGGTAGATTAGATTAGATTAGATCTTATTATAGTCCTATCTGAGTCTACGACTACAGAGGACTTCTAGCTTCTAAATGAAAGAGACTAATAAATTTCGATAAATTCAACCATTTAAATTCCCAACATTTTCTTATAGAAAGTGAGGAACAAGTCCTCTTATAAATGTTGGTAGGGGGGTCCAACGCACGATATTGCGCTTTCTCGAGCTTTCGAGAGAGGCATTGATGTTGTGCTTGTACAGGAGCCTTGGTGGTCCAGCGAGACAAAATCTCACCTTGGATACACTCTGCACATCCTGAACGGCGGGATAGGCGTTCGGCCACGAGCGGTAACGTACACTCGAACGAAGGGGAAGGAAATATTTGCCAAACAGATTTTCTCGGGTTCTTCGCTGACCGGAGACTACTGCTGGGTAGTTGTCAACAATGTCATATTTCTCAATGTGTACAAGGCGCACAATAACGACGCAGCAATCGAACCGGTAATCAATTGGGTACCTCCACCAGCATCAATAATCGCAGGCGATTTCGTCTCCGTTTACTGGGAATGGAAACCGGGTACAACGCGCTCGTATGGTCACGATGAGAAAATACAGGCCTGGGCTGAGCAACACCGTCTCACTTGTCTCATAATCGGGGAGTCTACGCATCGAGCCGGAAATACGCTTGATCTAGTATGGACAAATGTCGCGGGGGCACTGGAATGGGTAGAGCGGAGTGAGTGCGTGACAAGCGACCATTTTCTTGTCTGCGGCTTGGTAACTAGTAAAATTCATGCAGAGGCAGAATGTCAAGGCTCACTGCAAGTGTCGAAAGAAAAGCTTCAGGACTTCGTAGGAGCAGTATCTCAGTGGATCTCAGCCCCGCAATCCTTGGTGTCGACTAGCGATGTTGAGAGATACGCAGAAGCGATTTGTCAGGCCTTAACAGACGAATTGAAAGCGTTCGGAAAGAGACGAAGTCAAGGAAGCGGTAGGTCTGCGCCCTGGTGGACTCCAAAGTTCAAAGGGGCTCATCTTAACTATCGCTCGGCATATACCGAGGAAGAACGGACTACCTACGCCAAAATCCTGAGGTCTACAGTAGCATCAGCCAAGAGAGAGCACTGGAAGAAGCGGATAGAAACGATGCGGTCGTGCTCGGACGTCTACAAGATGATGAGGTGGGCGGCCCCGAAACACCAAAAAATCCCGCCACCCCCTCGGCAGGATGGGAAGCTAGTGTCAGACCAGGCAGAGCGAGCGACGATTCTGCGCGATCTACTACTGGACTGTCATTCGGAAACAAATGATCTCCCACCTTACACAAGGTCAGCAGAGCCTCGGATTCCATGGTCTGAGGAGCAATTAGAGCTGGAAGCTCAGTATAATTGCTACCCGCATGCTGGAGCAGTATTGAGAGATATATAACACAGCTCTTTCAAGCATGCCTGAGACTTGGTTACCATCCGGCATGCTTCAAGCTGGCAGAAGTCATATTCCTTCCGAAGAGCGGTCGTAATTTATCAACGGCCAAAGGATGGAGACCAATTGCAATTCTCTCATGTCTAGGCAAGGGGCTAGAAAGATTCTTTGCGAAAAGGATGTCAGCATTAGCCATCACTTTAGACGTTGTAGGCCACCAGCAGTTTGGCGCACTACCAAAACGATAGGCAAATGATCTGGTATCTTCAGTAGTGCACGATGTCGAGGAGGCTCGATCTCAAGGATGGGCATCCACCTTTGTAACGATGGATGTACAAGGAGCATTCGACGCTGTCCTACACAACCGGCTACTATGGCGAATGCAGGCACAAGGCTGGCCAGACTCGGTACTACGATGGACATCCTCCTTTCTCAAAGGGAGGAAGGTACAGGTACGATATCCGGGAGGCGTGACCAGCCCGAGTTCTTTGAGGCTAGGGGTGCCACAGGGATCGCCGATCTCTCCGTTGCTCTTACTTTTATACATGGCCGAGCCCATGCGAAACGGGAACTGCAGAGCACTATCTAGCTATACGGACGACATTGGAATTCTCGGCATCGGTCGCTCGTTAGCCGAGTCTGCGATGGCGGCACAAGGTGAGGTCGACGATCTTCTGAAATGGGCTGAAGAGAACACGGTTTCGTTCGACCTTGACAAGTCTGAGGTGATCAAATTCAAAGGGAGAAATCAGGGCGAATCGGTAGGAATATAAGTTGGCGGTAGGCTATTCCAGCCGGCAGAGCATATTCGCTGGCTTGGGATTCACCTTGATCCACGTCTCACCTTCAAGCACCATGTAGCGACCTGGTGCGGGAAGGCCCTCAAAGCTGCCCAGCACATGCGGCGACTTAACCCACTTCGACGAAGAGCGGCCCCAGGTCCTATGGTTACCGCCATCGACTCATGTATCGCACCAGTAGCAACATTTGGAGCGGATGTGTGGTGGCCCGGACTAACACGACCAACGAAGAAAGGTACCTCAACGCCATAAACTACACACCTATGTAGTCTGATCGACAAAACCATTCGACTAGCCCTACGTGCCGCGTTACCAGTCTGGAAGACCTCGCCTAATGTCCTTCTTCATAGGGAAGGGGGCATCCCACCGGCGAAGATTATCCTCGAAGGAATTCGACTCCGTCTAGCAGCCAGGATCCAGTCGCTCGATGACCGACACCCTCTCCGGAACCGCGCAAGCGAGTGCCCTAACGTTGGCTCGCAGAAGTACAAGCTAAGGAAGAGAGTCAGGCGCCAACCAGAAACCCAGATGTCGCGCCTACAGCGTGCTTTTCGACAGCTCCCGGAGTCATCCGAAGAGGCAGAAGGGCTGGCAGGCCCAGTGTACACTTCAAGTCTTGGAACGAAAGAAGGAGTCAAAGCACACTACAATTGGGCTAGCAAGTTCTCTCCCTCTGACATATGCGCCTACTCTGATGGGTCATCTGAAGGCCATGGACGATTCTCGTGAGGATATGTCCTCCAACGCGGAGGACAAACATTCGCACAAGGTCACGGTCGTCTACATGGCGGTGAAGTTTATGATGCAGAAATTTCAGGAGCAGCAGTAGCACTTCGGGAAGCTATGCACGCTCGAAAGAACGGTGAGAGAATCTTCGTTCTTCTTGACAATCAGGCATCTGTACTTGCGCTTCGGACGAGGAAGTCATCATCGTCGCTGCAGATAACCCGCATCTTTCACTAGTTCGCTTCAGAAGCGAACGCGACAGTGAGGTGGGTGCCTAGACTCTCCAATATTAATGGCAACGAAGAAGCGGACGCAGAAGCCCGAGCCGGTCTTCAGCTGCTGCCAGATAGACAGACGCAGCCAGTGTAGACAACGCAGGCATACAAACGCAGTTTGATGCACTATCGCCGACAGAAACTAGTGGAAGACTGGTGGAATAAGTCGGGTCCGGACAGATATCGAGACCTGGACTAACAGATGCGACGTCAGAAACCATCAGAACTAGGTCTTTCTCGAAGATTACTCCATAAGCTCCTGGCAGCAAGATCAGGACATAGAGACTTTGCGGATTATCACCGCTGCCTGAACCACGAAGACGCGAAACTGGAATGCGTCTATGGACAAAGGACAACGCCAACTCATTTTGTCCGATGCAGGAAGAATGCTGCTATAATGCGCAGGTTGAGAAGATCCATGACCGTGGAGGACTATACCAACCAGCTCCTTGGACCAGATGATCTCGAGAAGTTCATAGAATTTGCAAGGAATACCGGCTGCTTTAGGAGCATGGATGCAGACCTGCCCTCAGCTGGATGCGAGGGCCGAAGTGATAATTTTGTCAGGACAAGAGAAATGACTGAGGGGGGCATAGGATGAGAAATACTAGCACCGCTCCTACATGTTATTTTGCTTTATCTCAGCTGGTTTTGTTAGCTATTTCTTTTGGTTTTTGGTTGTTTGTAATCAGAGTCACATAGTGACAGTGTGGTGGGAACGAGTAGGGCATAGCTATTTAGGATAATCCTTACCGATCCCACCACTCCCGCGCCATAAGGCGCTGGGCTGGTGCCTGGGACCTCAAAATAAATAAATCAATCAATCAAAATCAAAATCAAATCGAATCAAGCCGTTACAATTAACCTCACCTCATCTTTTCGCTTTCCGTGTTTCAACATAGCGAGTGTGGATGCTGGTGTAGGTGAATCCCGCGGTTTCGACGCGTCGCAAAAAGCGACAATGTCGTTAACAGACAGCGGCAGCGAAGCACAAACAGTTCGAAGGGATCATAACTTGGAAATTTTTGGGAAATTGTTGGAAAGGGTCAGACTTACATTGATGGCGGAGATGAATGAGGAGGATCTACCAACAATGGAAGACGTGAATGAAGCCGTCAAGGCCTCCAATGTACACAAAAGGGCCTGGACGGAAATGTCCCAGAAGAAGTCTCCTATTGAGGAAAGGGTGATAGCGCTAGAGTAGGTCGTCAAGAAAAGCCTCGCGAACTCCGCACGAAAAGCAGCTCCTGTTGTGTCGTCGGGGAAGCCGCCACCAAAGACTTACGCATCGGTTGTGGCTCCGCAAACAGCGAAAACGGCGAAAACGATGTTCAGAATAAGAATCGTCGGAGTAAAAAACCTACAGGCGAAGGAACTACTATCAAGAGCCAAGCAACACATTGAAGAAGCGTTCGCAATTCGACTGATGCGAAGCAACGGCAACTTCTTGTTTGCCCAGTCGGCGTTTCAGAGAGACGCGGCGCTTAATATGCGACAGCCTAGCGAATTTAAAATTCCACTGCAATGCAAACGGAGGTCGTTCGACAAGGCCTCGTCATTAACGCCATACTCTTCACCGCACAAGTGTGGTCACCACGGTCCCAGCCAAAGCACTGTTATAACTGCAGCCAGTGGGTACACACCCAGGCGTCGTGTGGAAAGGCAGCTAGGTCCGATGAGTGCGCAGGCGCTCACGAAACTCAGGACTGTACAAAGAATAGGGTTTCTCGTGTTAATTGCGGCAAGAAATACCGTTCGTGGCAAAAAGCAGCGCGTCGGACTTATCAATTCTACATGGGAAGTGTATAGAAGGCTCGGATGGATCTATTATCGAGAACATCGGAAATATGGAACGAAAAACCAACCATGGCGCCAATGTGAACAGTCGGAACGACAAATGATCAGGGATTTACCATAGCCACCAGTAAGAAGGCTGAAGGATCCATAAGAGGGCCAAGACGATCACGCAAGGTAATCGAAGCCCCAGTGGCACCAACTATCCCCACGACAGCAGAACCACCATCGGGGCCAACTCTTCGGACACTTCGACGACCAAGGCCGAGTGAGGAGGGGCCTTCTATTTTTAATTTCTCTTAACATTAGTCAGATTGAAGGGGGAGTTAACGAATTCTGGAGAAAGTTTATATAACTGTGTTTGAAAGGAACGGCCTCAACATTAAGCGGGGTCGGTTCAAAGTGGCAGGACATCGGGTTTTGTTTGTTGAAAGCTTTTTCCCTTACCAAAGCGGCTTACCGTCTTCATGGTTCTGTATATAGATACTGCATAGGACGTTAAACTAGAGAAATTCAATTCAATATTTTTATGAGGCAATAGCTGATGTTTCTGCTTCTATTCAGCTAGCGGGTTATTTGGTAGGGTCTGTGAAAAAAAGTATCTGCATTTAAAAATCTACCTATAGTTCCCTCATTACTCCCCATAATACCTAGTACTAATAAGAATCTTTGGCTCATGTCAAGGGCGAGATTGATTATCAGCTTTATCTCCGTTTCTACTCTGGTTGAGTTACGGCCTCGCCTCAACCTGGCTCTAGGTACAATAGCGTGAGTAGATGTGGTACGTGCAAGTTAGCTTACAGTTCCTGTCCATTTCTAAATACTCTCTTCTCATAGCCAATCTACTTCTTTTATCTCTGCATTAGAGCTGCCTTCCTGCCACTTCCTCCTCTCGTGATTGGTTATCAATCTGTTGGACTATTCTGGAAATGGGAGTAGAAGGTAACAAATTATCGAAGTGTTTCTTCTCTATTCTCTGGCTATCGAGTATCTAAAATACACAGTTTTCCTCTATTGACTTACTAGATAACTCGCTGGCAATAATGCTACCACCGAAACATACCAAACCGTGTTCAGGACAGATAAGATGAGAATATCATCGGAAACATGAATGTAAACCCAATTCAAAGTATGAGTTATGTAAAATCCGAACAAAAAGATATTTTCCTTGATACACATCATATATCAGCATTAACTTCTCTGACCTGAGTCATGCTATGAGTAGATTCGGGTAAACCTAGAATAACCGTAGCGCAACACAATCTTTGAATGTTTAATTACCGGATGTACCACTGATGCCAGGAGACGTTACTATGATTGGCATATGATTTGGGAATGTACACTTGCGCTGGAACAGCTAAGGTAGTTCGTGGAGAGGTATCTTAATTAATGTTCATAATGTTAGGGTTATGTATATAAATAGGGCATTGGTGATGATTTTATTTATCGTGCCAGGCTTACACCCTCCATCCAATGGACGTGACACGCATGGAGGACATCTAGAATACAAGTTCCTCCATTCTCCAGCAAAGCCCATCCGGTGCCTAACTTTTCCAAATACGTGCCTCTCGCTAGTTATATCGGGTCGAATAGGTAGGGACGCATTCACTATGATCCTAAGACCATGTATTGAGGGAAAACCTTCGTGGGAAACCCTCAATAATTCCTCCTGTACTCTTTCAAGACGAGCAGCCGTAATTCCCCTTTAAACAGGCCGTGTAGGAATCCAACCTACCACTTCTAGAAAGCACATCCAGCACCCAACCAACTGTGCTAACAGCCTATTGAAAATCACATATCGCTCTTCCCAAATTCTCCCCTGTATTGCGCTCAACCCCCATCTGAGAGGGCTGAAATTCCGAAATCGAGAGCTCAAAACCGAGGCATCGGTGCCCCAGCTTTTGTCGTACATTGTTCGTTCTCTGAGTGAGGCTTCTTCGTTCGCGCTGTCTTTGGAATGTGTCGAAAAGTTGAGAATGTTGATGTCGCGGTCGAGGTGCTTGTCTAAAATGAGGCCGAGCAATTGTCCAGTCCTGCACACAATGTTAGTAAGGTTCAAAGCGAAAGGAATTTTACCTTTGATTTTGGAGGGTTGTTGGTGAGTCGTAAAGTCCTCCCAGTGAAACTCAATCAGGAAGTTGTTAGAAGACTGAATAGCGGAGACCCAAACTTGAACATTTGATCTATCGTGCCGGGAATGGAATCTAGCCCATGTGTCAATCGAAATCGACTGGGCCACGCACAGCAAGCTGCAGATGCGAAGGATGCGATTCTTCTCGGCTATCCCAGATATGCAGAGCATACTGAGCGATTACACCGGCACCACTGGAGGGTAAAGAATACGACTTTGCCGGCGGCATTGGTGTTGAAATTGGCGCTGCTTGGCAATGAAGATTCGCATTGACATGGAACGTAATAAGTTTCGAATATTACAAGCTACAATTATGGCAACTCACACATTTGACGATCCAAGGTTGATAGACCTCTAGATTAGTACGAGGCTCCGATTAATTGTAATACTTATTGAAATGTATAACACACTCCTTAGTTCGTGGACTTATTGGTAGAGGGAAGCTTATGCAATAATGAAGGATCGAAGGATGTCAATTCGACTTCTCTTCTAAACACAGGCACCAGACTCCTTTTAATCCCAATAGGGGGACTATTCTCAACACCTGTCAGTGGTGTCCCCTACTAATCTCCAGCTCTCACTGTAGAGTCTGCGGAGCCGAGATTGAGTAACACCTTATCAGCTTTGAGCTGAGTTATCTCCCCCCCCGTCAAAGATACGCTTCCGATGACACATAAGACGACCAAAACGATGATAATAATGATAATGATGCTGGGCATGATGGAAGATAATGCGGTACCAAACGCTACAACGGTAGTCAGAGAAGCCCTCGTTATATCGCAACAAGTGCTACCCACCGGCGGGCGAACAAAAAGCCCACGAAAGCAAAGTAAAAGACCCTTCCACCCTGAAGAAAAGCAGATTTCGACTCGTCTGCAATATCGTCCCTACTAATCTTAACTTCCGAATCTACTAGCTAGGAGGGCATCTGAAATACATGAGTTACCCGACGATCCCGCGTCCGTAACGACTTTTGGATGCTAGGCTAGGCTCCTTCACGACAGTCACTCTCGACCAAGACTTCTATGACATCTTTTTACAACCTTCGGTTTATCCTGCGGCATGAGTCGGGGAAAGAGAAAGGAGGAAGCTAGGAAGCTAGAAAGCTAGGAAGTTTGAGAGACACTCTCAGGTATACACAGGTCTGCTGCGCCCGGCTGGCCTCCCCATCATAGGAGAGCCCCGCACCCAGTGGTATTTGAGACTTTTTCCTGCAGCTACATACCCGCAAATGGCCATCGTTTCGTTGGCTGGAGGGGGGAGATAATGGCGGGATAACGGCTCTTCTTAGTGTGTACTCGAATGAAGACCTGAGGAGGTATTACTGCTGCAAAAAAGTCGTGAAGGAGGCATAGGAGGGAGTACACTACCCGAGGCATAGATACTCCCGGCCTGTAGGAAGAAAGAATCTACATATCGTCACACAGTCGTAGACTTTATAGAACAATAAATCTCAAGTCCACACTTACGAGAAGTTGTCTATGAGACCTCCGTGAGCACGTGATATATCATCATTCTAATCGTTAGAGGCCTTGTCGGGGGGTACCCTGGACTGGGTATACATTGTGATGGTGAATGAAAATTTGACAGACCTATTAGTGTTGTAATAACATTTATCGCGACAAATAGATTGCTCTTAGCTTGCGGGTACTGAGAGTGAATTAGAGAGCTGAGCTCAGTCTGCGGCATATCGGGTCTGTTTAGTGCGAAGCTCTAAAAGGCGAAAATATATTTACACCAAACAACGATACCCCACACACCTCGGGTCCTTTTTACAGATAGCCAAAGATTCCTGAGATGCTACATGACCAGACTGATTGGTCAATGCTAACTTTGGGGACGTCGCTTTTAAACACCTTTTTTGATGGCTCCCCATCTGGCTAGTATGTGCTCTAAAATGGCCTCGTCAAGTCACACAAAAGGCGTAACGGACCTTCAGCAGAACCACCTTCGAACCAAAATGCCTAGAACTATTATTCCAGCTATTCCACTACCGTATGTACAGAAGCGCCGGAAAAATCAAGCCGAACGCATCCAAGTTCTAAAGAAAGTAGAGACCGCAGCAGCCGTAGCCACAGAAGCGTCACTACCGGAAACACAAGAGGATTTATCACAGTCAAATACACTCACAAAGACGCTGGTTGATGGAGAAGACCATCAAGTAGTTTCTAACTTAAATAAGCCAGTTACTTCCCACCCTAGTGAAATACGATTTGAGTGTGCTTATCAAGACATGATATGTAAAGAAACAATAAAACCTGTATCAAATAAATCACCAGTGGAAATCGAGGAAACTACTTATTCTGAGCGTGATGAAGTCAAGGCAGAAACCATAAATCTTATGAAAAATTATCCGAAACAAGAAAGCAAGGGAAGGACAGGAAACTTAAGTAAAGGTTAGCACCCATTTGCAAAATCTCTCACAAACTGTAGCTGATTACCAAGCTAACATACCTAGGTCCTTCAGTTGTAATTGATTCTAATCAAGAGTGTATGTTTTCACTGGCTAGCCATAAAGTTGCTCTAGATAAGGATTCTACAAATTTGTCGCCCATGAACGAGAAAATATGTCAACCCATGAGATTATCACCTCAACAGACTTTCGGCTCGAATAATGTCAACTACAATGGTAGTGTGGTAATTGCTAGTCACTTAAATTCCACAGGATCATCACCCGCTCCACTTCAGGCCGTAGTACAAGCAGCTCCTGTTTATGGATACGGGAAACCCCCGCCTGGATATCATTCTCAAGTTCCATCAAGCAACCAGCACATGCCAGCTGTATATTCTATGCAGCCTCCTCCACCACCAGTTCACTACCTACCTTCAGACGAGTTTTTGAACGGGCTTTTCACAAACGAGTTCTCGCGCAAGCAAATCATTTTATCCGGTCTCACTGACAGGTTTTCTCCCTCTGCGGCTCCGAGTGAAGCTCATCATCCACATAATTCTACCACGCTAAATAGTTTTCACGGCTCGCATACATCAACTCAGGATAATGATAGTGGCGCTCCGTTTTTCAAACAGAACTCGACTAATATTTTTCGCAACGGCGGTAATGAGCAGGTCGAGGATTTACGCTCCACCTGTTCAAAATCCTCTGCAAATAGGTCTCTAGAGCAGTTTTCTCTACCTCTCCTTCTCCGAAACCAAGCAACACAAATAGATATGTTTGGCGGACTTCCTGAATACCTAATTACCCAGTTTGCTGATCCTGTATTCGCTGACTGTACCCTCGAACTCCGATACTCTGATGACCGTGATACGCCTATTTGCATCCCTGGTCATAGCCTAATATTTGCCCGCAGCATAACTTTGAAAGAAATGATTCTTACTGCACGCCGAGAGAGTGAAGGAATGACTTCTAGGACTTTGTTAATTGAAACTCATGATCGGTTTTTATGCACAAATGGCTTTTACATGGCGATACATAGACTATACGGTAGTTCACTTCTTGATCTTGGCCCAATTATCCCAATGTGTCCTGCTAGCCAACAAAATGTTCCGTTCACCGTCACAACTACAGACCGTTTCAACCTAGCTCTTGGGTACGCAGCAGCTGGCCATCTTCTCAAACTAGATGGCGTTGTAAATCGCGGCTGTGAGATAGCTGGTCTAGCTTTAAATTGGGAAACTTTAGAGAAAGGCTTAGACTTTGCCCTTGATGGCGGGCTTGAAGATCAGTGGACTATCCAAGGCTGGGATTATAGAAGTGCCTTCGCAACATACGGACCCGGCGTAAATATGATAATCCTCAAGGCTATGGAGCTTATCTGCCATAACTTCCCAGTTAGCTTCGAACTAGATACTTCTGTTGGTGAGGCTAAATTTGCTCCCCGTCTTCCAACCATTTCTTACAAACGCCAATCTTCACTGAGCTCACGTTTAAGCCAAATTAGATTTGGAGATTACGCCACAGAGGATCCTCAACACTTAAGTGATTGTCAAACACCATGTGTTATACTATCTCGAGTTTTGCTTAATTTACCCTGGAATTTGCTGCAATTTTTATTTGAATCCTCACATCTAACAAGTACTATCGGAAATCTAGCCGCACGACACCGGGTCTTAAGTGACATTGTTCAAGAGCGAGAAAAGCGAAGACTTGATATTGTAACCTGCCTCAAACTAAACTCTGAGGATTTGGAGTTTTCTCGTGAATGGGAAGCAGTTGGTTGGGAAGAAAGTGTAAAAGATCTATGTCAAGGCGACAGGTGGCCAAGACTTACGCGAACCCGAGCAAACCTCAATATACTTAAGCCCTAGGTAATAACTTCAGGGCTAAAGATAACTATCGATTTCCAGAATCTGTTGTAAATATGGTCTATTTGATGGAGCTATATGGCGTTCAACTTCGTATCGCAGAAAAAATTCAAAATTCGCAACCTATCTAACACTTATCAATTTTGTCAATATAAGGATTTGAGTTGGAGTAAAATGTTTGAAAACTCTTTTCATGAAAATATTATCTCTCATGTTCGCATCTTGGATGTTGAATTAATGCGCCTCTCTAATATAAAAGCAGTTGATGTCGGCGAACTTCTGACTAGGAATACTTTCATTGTGAACTGGAACTCGATACCCAATCTGTTTGCCTTTTTGACACCCCTGAGCTTGACAAGAGTTCTCTACAACAAGATAACCAGTAGGCGAGGAACAAAAATCGATGGTTAAGTTGTTATCCTCAAATTTTAGTCAGTTTTCGTAGATCAAGGGAAGTATTGGATGTATTATTGACCTCATCCGAGTAATGCTAAGAATTTCAATCTAGATTTGTGTTTAGCCGTAGATGTCACCCAACTTGCGGCATAGGATTGAATAATTATTAAATATGAGCTTGTCCAACTTATACTGCAACTTAGAATGGTTACTTAAATTGGATTTAGACCCAAACCTTTAACCTTTAGTTACCGGTTTCTTAGCCCAGACTACAAATTCTTAATTAAGATCTTTTTGATGTATAGGTGTACGGTGAACTCTTAAATCTAGACGCTAGAGCAGCTGGATTGTGATATGTACTTGAACGTAATCAACCAATTTTCATGATTTCGGTGTTTTTGTGGCAGCTATACCTCTAGTTGTAATAGGGGCTTTATATATTTCCACAAAGGCATCTAACAGTGTAAAGATCGCGTGCATGACGGGGAGGTTTGCATTTTTTTTCGCTGTAATAAATTAAACTCCCACGGAAGCTCTGCTTCTCTAGTGGCACTAGGATGTGATAAATTTCAAATTTTCTTCGTAGGTATAGAGAATCCCCTGGTCATGAAATCATCCTTTTTTCGAATGGTGCTATGGTCCTTGACAGAAAACAAGCTCTTTAGATTATCGTTCATTCCCTTTCGCCGGCGCTTATTACGCTCTTCTTGCTCGACAAGCACCTTAGATGTCAGGGATGCTGTGGCAGCATTATTTATCCCATTAGTTGTAAGTGTAGTCCGATCTAGAGAATTCAATCCGGCTGCCGCCGCTTCTCTCCGACGTTTCTTGACTCCGGGAATTTTCTTTAATGAATGTGTTAGATCGGCATCTCTCAGTTTTTGGATTCTTTCAGCGAGCCTATCGACTTGTTCGGGTGTGTTGGGAAGAATGTTTATCGTATTATCGCGTGTGTATATTTCATTGCACTTTAGACATCGCTCGCTTTTTACTTCTAGTATTGCTGCTTCAGAAAATACGTGGCCACAGGGGACTAAATATACGCTTCTTGTGCTTGGCCCTAATTCCTTGCTAGTTATAGGGCAGATGCGCTTCTCATTTTTGCCAGTCCCGATCGTTGTGAACACTACCTCTACCACGTCTCGGAGACATTTAACACGTCCATGGAATACATCTTCGCTTGTTGTCGTGTCAGATTTTGGTAGAAGCTGCTCAAGGACGGCATCTTTGTTGTAAAGGGTTCCCGCATAATCTGACGCGATAGGTGGAGCCAGTGGGTGATTTGAAATAGGACAGGTAGTCCAGGCATGGGTTTGCGCTTCGAGGAGAGTAGCTCTAAGTGTGGATGTGTCGGGTTTACGAGCGGCTTCTTTGACTAGTTCGATCCTTCTTGGTATACTACCTCCATCGTTACCCATTTCTAAAAAAATTTATTTGGTGTTAGTTTTGGATGGATATCTTGAGTATCACGGAAGCAACGGACGAACCAGGTAAATTTATGAAAGCCCGCTAAGTCACAAGCGCCTCATCCGCGGACGCCCTCAGCCCATCAGGTCTTTTTTGGACTGAAGCAGCCCACCGGACTTCGAACTAACATCATTCAACTATTGAATTGAATATATATTTTCAGAGTATCTCCCTAGATGGAGAACAGAAAGGCCTATGGAATTATAGTCGTTCACTAGAAGAATTGCGGAAAATGTCATCGCAACCGGCTCAAGAAGCTTTAGGCCGTATTGTGCTAGAGTTGCGTTCACGGTTTGAGTCTCCGCAAGACCTCGCATAGCCTGACTGACTCACACAATAGAGGGAGCGAAGACTTGAGGAGACGAGCGGCTTTGGAACTGAGGGAATTAGTAATTGTCACAGCAAGAGGTACCATATGCCCAGAAGCTTGAATATGACACGCTGACAGAGTGAAAGATTTACCACCTGAACGTTTTCTTGAATTTTATAGTGTTGTAAATACTCGGATTAGTCAATTGATTACCCATGGAACAGACCCGGCCGACCGTCTTGGAGGCATACATGCTTTAGATGCTTTAATTGATTTTGATGGAGTTGATTTAGGACAAAAAGTCACCCGATTTACACAATGTCTACGGACAGTATTGAAAAGCAAGGATCTATTGCCTATGCAGCCTGCTGCTGTAGCGTTGGGAAAGCTATGTCGACCCGGTGGCTCGCTGATATCTGAATTGGTTGAGAGTGAGGTCAAGACTGCCCTAGAGTGGCTTCAGTCTGATCGGGTCGAAGAGCGACGATACAGTGCAGTCTTAGTGCTCCGAGAGCTCGCCAGAAATGCGCCAACTCTGATGTACGCCTTTGTTGGTCTAGTTTTTGATCAGATTTGGGTAGGACTACGTGATCAACGACTTCTTATACGACAAACAGCTGCCGAGGCTATCAGTGCAAGTTTTCAGATCATAAGAGAGAGAGATCAATCTATGCGTCAGACATGGCAACTCAAAATTTACGATGGAGCCGTAACTGGAATCCGGCAAGGTACAGTAGAAAATATTCACGGCTCACTGCTCGTCATCAAAGAACTTCTACAGCAAGGCGGCATGTTCATGCATGAACACTACCAAGAAGTCTGCGAGATTGTTTTTCGACACAAAGATCACCGAGATGTACATATTCGTCGCACAGTTGTCATGCTAATTCCCGAACTAGCTAACTACTCACCGTCGGAGTTTGTTCAAGGCTATCTGCACAAGTTTATGGTATTTTTATCGGGCATGCTTAAGAAAGACAAGGATCGTAACGACTCGTTCCTAGCAATCGGAAATATTGCCAATGCTGTTAAAAGTGACATAGCACCGTATTTGGATGGCGTATTAATTTATGTACGTGAAGGACTCAGCGTCAGATCTAGGCGTAGTGGAACAGTAGATCCAGTGTTCGATTGTATTAGTCGACTAGCCGTTGCAGTTGGCCAGACTTTAAGCAAGTATATGGAAGCCTTGCTGGATCCTATTTTTGCTTGCGAACTAACACCTAAACTTACACAAGCACTGGTTGATATGGCTTTTTATATACCCCCAGTGAAGCAAACAATTCAAGAAAGACTGTTGGACATGCTCAGTAAAGTTCTATGTGGCGAGCATTTTAAGCCACTCGGAGCCCCTACGCCGAATAATATCAGCTCTGCGCTGATTGTCCCCAAAGATTCAAAAGATCCTCTTGCGTACGAGCATCGGCAAGCTGAGATAAAACTCGCTCTGAACACTCTCGGTAGCTTTGACTTCTCAGGTCATGTGCTTAATGAATTTGTTCGTGATGTGGCCATCAAATACGTCGAAGACGAAAATCTAGACATTAGAGAAGCTGCTGCCTTAACTTGCTGTCAACTCTATGTCAGAGATCCAGTTGTTAATCAAACTAGCTATCACGCAATCCAAGTTGTCAGCGATGTTATTGAAAAACTTTTGACTGTCGGCGTAGCTGACCCTGATCCTTCTATCAGAAGAACCGTACTAGCAGCTTTAGACGAGCGTTTTGACCGACATCTGGCTAAGGCTGAAAATATACGGACACTCTTCTTTGCTCTAAATGATGAAGTTTTTGCTGTCAGGGAGGTTGCTATCGTCATAATCGGTCGCCTAACTCATGTCAATCCTGCCTATGTTATTCCTTCTCTGAGAAAAGTTCTTATTCAAATGCTCACGGAGCTTGAGTTCTCTGATGTTGCAAGAAATAAGGAAGAAAGCGCAAAACTCTTGAGCTTGCTTGTCCAAAATTCTCAGCGCCTCATAAAATCATACGTTAACCCGATGGTTGCAGTCTTACTTCCAAAGGCGCGTGACTCTAACCCTAGCGTATCTTCAACCATTCTGAAAGCAATTGGAGACCTCGCAACTGTTGGTTGTGAAGATATGAAGCCATATATTGATCAATTAATGCCTATAATCATTGATGCACTTCAAGACCAAAGTTCTATTATCAAGCGTGAAGCGGCCCTCAAGACTCTTGGACAGCTAGCCAGCAATGCAGGATATGTTATTAAGCCTTATTTGGATTATCCAAGCCTTCTAGAAATTCTCCAAACGATTGTAAGGACTGAACCTCATCGCGGTCCATTACGACAAGAAACAATAAAGTTATTGGGCATTCTTGGTGCTCTAGACCCATATAAACATCAACAGGTCGAAGAAAGATCACCAGAATCTCAACTACGTTTTGAATCAACTCAGCTAACTGACATATCACTAATGATGACGGGACTAACCCCGTCAAACAAAGAATACTTTCCTACAGTTGTAATAAATGCCCTTCTACAAATAATCAAGGATCAATCTCTAGTTCAACATCACGCTGTTGTCGTAGAAGCTATTATGAACATTTTTCGAACACTTCAACTTGAGTGTATCCCCTTTCTCGACAGGGTAGTACCGGCATTTATAGCAGTTATCAGAGGTGCTCCTGCTACCAAACTTGATTCTTACTTTAGTCAGCTTAGTAGTTTAGTCGGTATTGTACGCCAACATATTAGAAGCTTTCTACCTGACATCGTGACCGTACTTCAGGAATTTTGGAATCATCCTCACGGCCTAAAAGCAAATATACTTCAATTAATAGAAGCTATCTCACGATCCCTGGAAGGTGAGTTTAAGGTTTATCTTGCTAATATTTTACCACTTATGCTTGGAGCCTTGGAAAAAGACAATACAACTAGGCGGATTACTTCCGAAAGAGTTATGCACGCCTTTCTCACGTTTGGCCAGAGCGCTGAAGAGTATATGCATTTAATTATTCCGGTGATCGTTGGTGTTTTTGAAAAGCCGCAACAGCCATCCTTTATTCGAAAGCTCGCTATTGAAACTGTTGGGAAAATATCTCGACAAGTTAACCTCAACGATTTTGCCTCAAAGATTATTCACCCCCTATCGAGAGTACTGGGTGGAACTGATATTACTTTGAGGCTTGCAGCTCTTGATGCACTATGTCTTTTAATATTTCAATTAGGAAAAGATTATCTACACTTTGTAAGCACTATAAACAAAGTTCTTGCTGCACAGCAAATTACACACCAAAACTACGAACTCTTAGTTAGCAAACTTAAAAAAGGAGAGGTATTACCCCAAGATCTTAATGCTGATGAGCGATTCCGTAATTCAATCGACGATGGTTCCGCAACAGAAGTTCAGAACAAAAAGCTTGACTCAAATCCAGTACATTTGAAAGCTGCCTGGGATGCGACAGGGAAATCTACGAAAGAAGATTGGGCTGAATGGATGCGTAGACTTAGCGTTACTGTCTTGACCGAATCTCCTAATCAGGCTCTTCGCGCATGCGCCTCTCTAGCAGCGAATCATCCACCACTTGCACGCGAGTTATTTAACTCTGCATTTGTATCATGCTGGGGTGATTTATTTGAACCGTACCAAGATGACCTTATCCAAAACATTGAGCTTGCAATCCGCTCTCCACACGTCACCCCAGATCTCCTTGGAATTCTGTTAAACCTTGCTGAGTTTATGGAGCATGATGATAAGGCTCTTCCAATTGACATTAGAGTACTCGGCCGGGAGGCAGGGCGATGTCACGCCTGGGCTAAGGCTTTGCATTATAAAGAATTAGAATTTCTCCAGGATCAGTCCGGAATTGCAGTTGAAGCACTCATTCAGATAAATAATCAATTACAACAATACGATGCTGCTATCGGCATTCTTCGACGAGCTCAACTTTACAAAGATGGCATAACGCTACGTGAAACGTGGTTCGAAAAGCTTGAAAGATGGGAGGAAGCATTGGAATTCTATCACAAGCGAGAAGAAAAATTTCCGGATCAAGCTCAAACATTTGATGTCATCATGGGTAAGATGAGATGTCTACATGCACTAGGAGAGTGGGAAACTCTGTCGGCTCTAGCCCAAGACAAATGGCATACTTCATCTCTCGATATAAAGCGTGCAGTTGCTCCTTTGGCAACGGCAGCAGCATGGGGTCTTGGTCAATGGGACTTGATGGATGACTACCTCAGCGTTATGAAAGCAAATACTCCAGATCGATCATTCTTCGGTGCAATCCTTGCTTTGCATCGCAATCAGTATCGAGAAGCAGCTATGTTCGTGCAGAAGGCAAGAGAAGGTCTTGACACTGAGCTTAGTGCACTAGTCAGTGAATCGTATAACCGAGCTTATACGGTTGTTGTGCGGGTGCAGATGCTCGCAGAACTAGAAGAAATAATAGTTTACAAACAGAGTAATAATAATCCTGCCAAGCAAGAAGCTATGCGACAGACCTGGGAAAAGCGCCTTCTTGGGTGCCAGAGAAACGTTGAAGTCTGGCAAAGAATGTTGAAGGTCCGTGCACTAGTGATTTCACCCAAAGAAAATATGCAAATGATGATTAAATTTGCAAATCTATGTCGAAAATCAGGTAGAATTGGCTTAGCAGAAAAACATTTAAAGATGCTTATTGGAACCGATATATCCTTAGATTATGTACTACCATTCCAAGACGCCAACTCTACCCAAGCAATAAACCCTGGCCCACGTGTCGATCGCCAGAAGCTTCTTATAGAGATGGGAATTCCACCGCCAGTTCAATACGCAGTTCTCAAATTTCACTGGGCCAATGGTAAACATGAGGCTGCCCTAGCTGCTCTCCAAGACTTTACAAAAGATCTTGCCGATCACATCAGAACACTTCAGTTACAGGTGCACAACATGAATAGTGTTGATGGACACAATACACTAAATATCAACAGTAATGGATTTGCACTTGATAGTAACTCGTCTACTGGAATGGCACATAATGTTAGCATTAAACAATTTTCTGAACACTACGTACTTTTGGCTCGATGTTACCTGAAGCAGGGAGAGTGGCAAGTTTCCCGAAGGAAAGGCGACTGGAATCATGAAGTTGTTAGCGAAATTCTCGATTCATACCGAGCCGCTGCAAATTTTAACCCTAACTGGTACAAAGCCTGGCACTCTTGGGCACTGGCAAATTTTGAAATTGTCCAAGCTCTTGGCGAAAAAAGTGAAAGAGATCGTGACTTTGCCTTACCCCAGAGTATAATTATTGATTATGTTGTACCAGCTATCCATGGATTTTTTAGATCAATCGCATTATCTCAGGGTAGTTCATTACAAGATACTCTAAGACTTCTCACTTTATGGTTTGCTCATGGTGGGAGCTCCGAGGTAAATCTTGCAGTTACGGAGGGATTTGGTTCAGTGAGCGTTGATACTTGGCTGGAAGTAATTCCTCAATTGATTGCCAGAATTAACCAGCCGAATGCAAGAGTCCGGCAATCAATCCACAATCTACTTGCTGATGTCGGGAGAGCACACCCCCAAGCTCTCGTTTATCCATTAACGGTAGCAATGAAATCTGCACCCAACACAAGGAGATCTAGATCTGCAATGCAAATCATGGAAAGCATGCGACAACATAGTTCTAGGCTTGTCGAGCAGGCTGATATAGTTAGCCATGAACTTATTCGTGTCGCTGTTTTATGGCACGAACTTTGGCATGAGGGCCTCGAGGAAGCTTCACGCCTTTATTTTGGTGATAGAAATATCGAAGGTATGTTTGCGACACTAGCACCGCTGCACGACATGCTTGATAAAGGTCCAGAGACCTTGAGGGAAATTTCATTCGCCCAGACCTTTGGTCGGGATCTCCAGGAAGCTCGAGAATGGTGCAACACATATCGTACAACCGGTGATGTCTCCGATATTAATCAAGCATGGGATCTCTACTACCAAGTCTTTCGGAGGATTGCGCGTCAATTACCTCAACTTAACAACCTTGAACTAGCATATGTATCACCAAAACTCCTACACGCTCGTAATTTAGATCTTGCTGTACCAGGTACTTACGTTAGCGGCAAGCCTATCATCCGAATCGTTAACTTTGATACAACCTTTATCGTCATTTCATCTAAGCAGCGGCCAAGGAAACTTAGCTTACAGGGAAGTGATGGAAATACATACACTTTTGTTCTTAAAGGTCATGAAGACATTCGCCAAGACGAGCGGGTGATGCAACTATTCGGTCTTTGTAATACGCTCATGATAAATGACTCTGAGTCATACAAGCGACATTTAAATATACAGCGATATCCTGCGATACCACTTTCACAAAATTCAGGCCTTCTAGGCTGGGTTCCTAATAGTGACACTCTTCATGTGTTAATACGAGAATACAGAGAAAGCCGAAAGATTCTTCTAAATATTGAGCATCGCATCATGCTACAAATGGCGCCTGACTATGATAATCTTACATTGATGCAGAAAGTCGAAGTTTTTGGCTATGCACTTGACAATACAACTGGTCAAGATCTCTACAGAGTCTTGTGGCTTAAGAGTAAAAGTTCTGAATCTTGGCTTGAAAGACGCACTAATTATACACGATCTTTGGGTGTGATGTCGATGGTTGGGTACATCCTTGGTCTAGGAGATAGACATCCTTCTAATCTAATGCTCGACAAGGTCACAGGAAAAATTATCCACATTGATTTTGGTGATTGTTTCGAGATTGCCATGCATCGAGAAAAGTATCCTGAACGTGTTCCTTTTCGGCTAACCAGAATGTTAACTTACGCTATGGAAGTCAGCAACATTGAGGGCAGCTTTCGGATCACGTGTGAAAATGTCATGCGAGTTCTCCGTGACAACAAGGAGTCCCTTATGGCTGTGCTCGAAGCAGTAAGTCCTTTTCTATAATTAATTGATTGATAACTAATCTACATGAAGTTTATCCACGATCCTCTACTCAACTGGAGACTTACTGGCGGGGATGTCTCTCCTACAGGACCCAATTTTCGATCTGACAGCCGTGAGTCCCTTATTGTAGATCAAGTACGACGTGCATCGCTTCTTGCTACCGAGTTACCACCAAATATTGCAGATCACGTTACACAACCTAGTGGCCCACCATCATCTCGTGTAAGAGCGCGGACTAATTCATCTGCGCAAGGAAACGGATTGGCAGATACTGATGTCCAAGAGACCCAAAATGCGCGTGCGATGCAGGTGTTGCATCGTGTGAAAGAAAAACTCTCCGGAACTGATTTCAAGGCAGAGGAAGAATTAAATTACATAAATCAAGTTGATAAGCTCTTGAACGAAGCAACAAAGCTGGAGAATCTTTGCCAGCACTACATAGGATGGTGTAGTTTCTGGTAGAATATCAGGGTGAGATCAAGTCTACCATGGATCTAGCACATCTTAACACGGGTTGATGAGGCGGCGTTAACGAGCTTGGGATTGATGAGATGAGATAGGTTGATTTGGGGCTAAAATTATCACGGTTATTTTGTATCATACGCGTAGGACCTTGTATATGTAGCGAGGATTTTGCCCTGAATTGCAAACAATTGGCGGGTGGTCTGCGGTTCGGAGGCGTTCGGCGAGATGATTAAAGGTTTCCTTTGAAATGATCTAGCAAATTCTAACAAAGCTTTTAAAGGACACGCACCTTGCTATCAGCAGCATTGAATTAAGGGTCAGTAATCGAAACGAGATTTGCGTCTAAAGCAGCCTACACTTTTTATGCTATAGCAGGAGGAAGACGTTATATTAAAAATCTTGTGCAACTTCAAAAGGGTTGAGCTTCATGTACCATGAAAGGCCAAGTCCTACCAGGACTGAGCTTGTAAATAAGTTGGGGACTCGAGGCACATTGAACACGCATTACGTTGTTAGCAAGGAGTGTTCTGGGGCATACCCGGCAAAAGTCGGCTGAGCTGACCAACGGGATCAGCCGTACTTATAAGCGAAACTTGACAAGTGGATAATACTTTAGTTTTATGATTTAATTGTAGACAGCAGTCTACTTGTTATTGTGATTCATCTTTGATCAATCTCAGAGCCTTCGATTCAGACTTTCAGTCCCAGTTTACTGACGGAAGTAGTTGATTCAATCTTGGGTATAAATAAACTCAATATGGATTATTCACGTGATAAGACGCGGATGAAGAGCAGAAGTATGTTGTGATGTGATCATTGCATTTACTCTAAATTTATCTCTGCCAAGTGCCAGGGATACAACACATCTATGCGAGTACTACACATTGGAGGGCAAGACTGAACAACTGTGCGCGGTGTCCTCTACGAACCTGGGAGTGAAATATTCTCTCAGAGCCAAGTTCAGTCAAATTTCACAAAATCAAAAAAGTTGGCTCACGAGGCAAAAATCCAAATTACTCCACGTCGTTATTTCGCTCCCAACGAGTTTGACTCCTACCTAAGTCTCATCAAGTCTGCAATCACGACCAAGTACATCCTCATTTCAATGACCACACCTTTGTCGACTTTCTCTGGTCTCAGTTGACCGCTAAACACACGCCCACGCCGATATTTACACCAGACAGAGGAAGCAAAGCGTGGCGCACAAATCTGGGAGACAGTTCTTTGGTATGGACGTGAGAGAGACCAGGAAAAGTTTACAAGTTGATGCAAAGGGAGGAATTACCCTCGAAGGGCGTGAAATTATGAATTTTGGCAAAAGTTTTACGAATTGGGCTTTGTGCGAGCCAAAACTTCGCTTGCGAGAGTGCAGCTGACACTATAAAAACAAGCAAACGATGGAAGGTGTTGTGGTCCGGCTCCTGGTGGTGTAGTCTGAGTAGCCCACGCACCTACTTCACTTGGGAAGGAGACGCCTCAGACCACATTTCGCGCGGAGAAAAGTAAATGGATGACGGAGGCATGTCTGGATAACTCAGGGTTTTTGAGACGTTCCCCTCGTGGATATTCGCAGATGAGGGGTGACTTGGGGTGAAGAAAAAGCCGGCATAATTTCGCAGTGGTACTTGCAAGTGAAATCCAAGGCATGAGTGCTGTTCCTTTACGTTGAATCATCTATTCTGTACTCTTCTTTGATATTGTGTCATAGCTAGATAGCTGCATACGCAATTAAAATCTGATGCAAAAAACAAAAAAAGAGTACTGCACAGCCCTATATGGCCATCATTACGATCGACTATTGAGGCGCAGCTCTATAAAATGGCATAGTGTAATATGGGATATTATGGCATGGAATTAAGATTGTAGTACTTCCTGCATAGACGGTGATGTACTGTATGGCGGGCACCAAATATGTGTATATAAGTCTTATCTACTACTGTGATATGTAGATGAATATAACTAAGCTATTAATCATATCGTCAAGCTCTGATAATCGTTATCCACCCTCTGCACTATCCCTAGAATATTCAACATCTCATACCTACTCGTACCTTAATCATAACAAAGTAAGGGTTTGTATTTGTTTATTGTCCCATAAAGTCTACGACTGTGTGACGATATGTAGGTCCTTTCTTCCTACAGGCCGGGAGTATCTATGCCTCGGGTAGTGTACTCCCTCCTATGCCTCCTTCACGACTTTTTTGCAGCAATAATACCTCCTCAGGTCTTCATTCGAGTACACACTAAGAAGAGCCGTTATCCCGCCATTATCTCCCCCCTCCAGCCAACGAAACGATGGCCATTTGCGGGTGTGTAGCTGCAGGAAAAAGTCTCAGATACCACTGGGTGCGGGGCTCTCCTATGATGGGGAGGCCAGCCGAGCGCAGCAGACCTGTGTATACCTGAGAGTGTCTCTCAAACTTCCTAGCTTTCTAGCTTCCTAGCTTCCTCCTTTCTCTTTCCCCGACTCATGCCGCAGGATAAACCGAAGGTTGTAAAAAGATGTCATAGAAGTCTTGGTCGAGAGTGACTGTCGTGAAGGAGCCTAGCCTAGCATCCAAAAGTCGTTACGGACGCGGGATCGTCGGGTAACTCATGTATTTCAGATGCCCTCCTAGCTAGTAGATTCGGAAGTTAAGATTAGTAGGGACGATATTGCAGACGAGTCGAAATCTGCTTTTCTTCAGGGTGGAAGGGTCTTTTACTTTGCTTTCGTGGGCTTTTTGTTCGCCCGCCGGTGGGTAGCACTTGTTGCGATATAACGAGGGCTTCTCTGACTACCGTTGTAGCGTTTGGTACCGCATTATCTTCCATCATGCCCAGCATCATTATCATTATTATCATCGTTTTGGTCGTCTTATGTGTCATCGGAAGCGTATCTTTGACGGAGGGGGAGATAACTCAGCTCAAAGCTGATAAGGTGTTACTCAATCTCGGCTCCGCAGACTCTACAGTGAGAGCTGGAGATTAGTAGGGGACACCACTGACAGGTGTTGAGAATAGCCCCCCAGACTGTAGTGATAGAAGAACAAGATAAGACAGTAGCCGGCAAAGACGAATTCTCCATCTTCCAGTGGTGTCGGAGTAATCGCTCAGTATGCTTTGTATATCTAGGATAGCTAAGAAGAATCACATCCGAATCGGAGTTGAAAGCAAACACAGACACATCTACAATCGGCTACTTCTCATCAATGTCGGTATTGTCATTCTCACGAGGGTCCTCTACCTTACACTCACCCTCGATATCTATAAGAACAAATTTTGGCACATTTCAAATTTAAATTTCTCGAATGTAATTAGAATCTTTAGTTAGATTCACCAAGTCCTTCACAGTCTTGGACTCAGTAGGGACTATAATAAAAATCTAATCTAATATAATCGACCTTACCCCTCCACACGCGACCTCGCCTCAACGACCATTAAATGCATTGCTCAAATTGTAAACAGGAGCTTGCCTCATTTGTCACTGATCATCACTCACTACAAACCTACAACGCTAAGTATACCCGCAAAGATGAAATCAAGTCATGAAGTAAAAAGTTAGGGACTTGATTTGTAGGGGACTGATGCTCTAATTGGGTTATACATATTGAAGAAGGACAGGCGAGTGGGGCGTGGAAAGATATAGGGGTGACCCCAACCTCCTCCTTGGTGCATCTGGCTTTTGACATGTGACCAAAGTGAATCCCCGATCACCAGTAGTTTATGCCGTTGGATGTTACAGATGAGCTTCTCACATTAGTAGTAAATTGTCATTCACGTTGTCTAGCATGCAGAGCCAGGAAGATGAAACAGGCTTGTGATAAATCCGATACCCCAGTCACAACATTCATCCGTAGATTACCCCTGAAAGAGACTAGCTACGGCGCTATCCGGAAGTGTGTGTGTTTTATTGTACTACTTGAATCTTTGACTATCTAGCACATTGGGCTCCTCTCTGACCTAGGCCATACATTGTACAGTGCTCCTATCCTCTTTTGTTACTTGAAAGATTATTGATACATTGCCTGTGATGAATAGCTATTCAGCTCAGTATTTACCCGTGGAATTCAGCCACCTTTTCCACGGAACCTTCTACCCAAAAAAAAAAAAAAAAAAATGGTAGCAATGGAAACTGCGTGCCCGGGAAAAAGTCTCAAAAAACCTGCAGCCCCAGCCAGGCGAGGCCTAGACACCGGGACCACATGAGGTGCGCATATTCATCTATGTCTCCCTTCTTTGTAACAGTCGAGGCCGACTTGATCCAATCCGCCATCTCCGTATCGGGTGCTGGGTACGCTCCGGAAACTCATCAGATAGCTTCTCCTCCATAATCAAGAATTGGTGATAAGAAGAGCTTCAACCTTACCATCTGATCTGATCGTGGTTAGCTTCATGATGTTGGTGATAAGGGGTTGTGCGGGATGAAGACGATACAGACTGCGCAAACGATTAGGAATCCTCGTCGAAGTGAGGGCTTTGTTACTCAACCTCGGCTCTGTAGACTCTGCAGTAAGAGCTGGAGGTTTGTAGGGGACACCACTGACAGGTGTTGAGAATAGTCTCCCACACCCACCATGTTGTCGCACGTGGGTTTTTAATGTGAGAATTGGGTAGATTGATCGAAAAAAATTTAGCACAGAAGTCAAATTAATGAGAAAGTCAACCTGAAGCGCTGCGCAGCTTTCTAGCAAAAATGATGTCTTTTGATGTTTCGAGATCTAGTTCACAAATTCCTCTCATTAACTGTATGCGGCTCACATGTAATGTTGATCTCAGGGCCCGCTTAATCACAGCACTGTAAAATACCTTTCTCTAATAGATGCCCCTAGTCTGTATTGTTGTTATACTTGTATTATCATCACTTTAGGAAATCAGAATAAACTTCGTATGCTTTGTTCGAGAGTTCAGATCACGATCTTATTTCGTGACATTTGATGTGCAATTCAAGCTCATGATCTAGGCTTGAGACGTAAATGGTATGGAAAGAAGTTTCATTAGATCTTATTCTTCCTGCTGTAAATTTGAGTGCACAAACGTCTTGCATTGCTCCCGAATTAATATGAGGATTAGATACAGTTAATAATTAAAAATTTAAAAGTTTTCAAATGATTCATAGGATGATACATGAGAATAGCTGTGCTAACATAGTATATCTGATGAATAATTACCTAAAGCTCTCACGCTAAAATTTCGCCAAGAACCCTTGTTCAGGATATTTTACGTTCAGTGCAATTAAATTTGCTACGGTAGATGATTTTTTTCCATCTCTTGAGCATCAAATGAGCACTGAAAGTTTTCTTCTATAAGATAAGCCAATAAAACATGACTACTTTTCACGTGCCCAAGTATTGTGAGCAATTTAAATAAGTTGATACCAAGATTGCGAAATTTTCACTCACAGCCCTACTGTGATTAATTTAATTTTAGTAGGCTATTACAAGTAGAAATTGTTGCAACCGTAAACTCAGCCTTCCGAGTACTTTCCTGTTGGACTGACAGCAGTTCCACACTTTTTTTTCTGAGTAATTAGAGCTTCAAGCTCACGGACTTTTCGCTTCAGGATCTCATTCTCTTTCTTTACGTTTTCTAACTCCATTCTATTTTGAGCTATTTCCTCAAATCGACTACCTAGTTGCATTTCTCTCTCTCCACCTGCAGGGGTGTGATTTGGTCCGCGAGAAGTAATGTCTCTTTGGGAAAATGTTTGCGAGGAGTGGGATTGACTAAGATTGGGTGAGGACTCTTCACTGAAAGCTGTATATCTCGAGCCTGGCATAGGACTTATTGGCCCACTGAAGCTTGGAGTTGAAGTATTCCACCTAGCCCAAGATTCATGCCTGCCAGTATTTGGTATGACGCCAGATAAGCCTAGTCCTGTGACGCCATCGGATCTTCCAAATCCAGCTCGTCCGTTAGGTCGACTTGCGGTAGTTCCTTGCGAGATAGGTATTGGGTTAGTTGTAGCAGCACTTCGAACGCTATTCCCACTCGAGCTTCGGTGGCGGTTAAACCGAGAATTGGTGGTCTGTGAAAACCCAGAATGATTCTGGTTAGCATTATTGCACTCGCTTCCATCAAGGAATCCAGTGGTAGATGTAGAGGAGGCGTTCGATACTACAGAGGCATTTTGAGCTGATCGAAGAAGAGACAATTCTCTGGTTAGTCGATTAACCTGTTATTGATAGCATTAGCTCCTAATTTGTATCCCATAGGAACAGAATAGCTATGGGATCAAACATACGACAGCTTCTTGTTCTTTTTCTAACTGTGCATAGAGATCAGCTGCAGTTAATGGTTTTGGGTGTCTCGCCGGTCCCGGACCAACTTCTATGCCTGCCAAGTTCTGTGCAGTTGTGTTGCTGCTTGGAAGGGGCAAATGAGGTGCTGCGGCAGCGCCTGTCACAATTGGCTGGTTGGAGGGTAGCACATTCGTCAAACTAGAGGTGTGAGCCCGAGGTACAGCATCTTCATGAGAGGATCTTTCGGAAGTTTGACATGAGGATGTGGGGCTGCTCATGTTTATATTTCTGTTGATAGAAAGAGGTGGAGAGAAAGAATTATGTTCAGTGTGGGAAGTCATCAACATTCATTGAAAGTCGATCAGAATAGCCAGCAGTTGTAAGAAGAACCGATGAATAGACTAATGAGAGGGAGGGTCGAATAAAGTATTGCAAATTATTTGCATCATCATATAAACATCTATCCGGTGAAACCGCGTAGTACTCGATTATGAGTCCCGATCTGGTTAGAGGCTGGGCAGTCTAAGCATGTTCAAAGGCATTTCAGGAACACCGCTGGAAATAGCGGGATCTACCTCATCTCATGCGCTTATGCGACAAAAAATTAATAAACTATGAAAATGCAGATTTCAACAATGCTCATTCGCAATTTTAGGGTAATTTAATTTTCAAATACCACACACGCTCTCTTGTTCAATAAGGCCTTCCGCCAGATATTATGAGTAGCAACTAGCTGTGCAATGCATAGCGCCTGGAAACTAAGAAATTTGGGATTTGCACAGCCGGGCTCGCGTGTAACGATTCACAAATAGCAATGCCTGACGACTGAAGTGTCAATATTCTAGTAAGCAGAAGTTACTGCTTGTCCAGACTTCCACAAAGACATTGGTACCCGCAACGATTAAGATTGTCGGTAACCTATACTTAAGTTAAACCGAATGTTAAATGTGATAACAATTGAACCCAAAACTATTTGTGATACTATATCTCATAATTCAGATATTATGTGCTTTCCTGGAAAGATGAATGATAAATTTTCTCTTTTCTCGCCATTTAAAGGCTCTCTAACGTAAAACATGCATTCAACGACCTAAAGGCCACCCTAATTTAGAAATACAACAGGTTGTGTCATTTTTTGGGTTGAATCCTCTAACTCAGCTTAGAGAAAATGGTTATTATCCATCTGTGAGTTAAAGCCCTAGATATCACCCTCCGCCATTGGTCTTAGACATGAATGCGAATCAAGGCCCAGTTCCCCCCTTTAAGTGGAGTAACATGAAGGGCCCAGGCACCAGGTTCATCTCACCAAACTATGCCCGATGACTCATCTATTTATCGGGCATCCCTGGTCAGAAAGAAGAAGTTATGTTGGTAGTCATAAAGTTTGGTTGGGTGGGGCCAATTTTAGCCAATGTGTCTATCTGCTCCACAATCCTGAGGGGAATGACATCATACTACATATTTCATGCCCATTTCTATCCAGGTATTTTTAGAGGGGTTTAAAATCAATTATTAATTGATAAAGATCATTGTGGATAGAATTGAACAACCAAGTCAATCTTAAATTTGTTGTCCCATTTTCCTTGCGCCCTGTGGCCTGCAGGACAAGTTTATATTTTCATTAGATTCAAAGCCCTATGAGGCTCTTAATTATGCTTTGGGATGCTAAATTGAGTCCAAAATATCACGGAGCATAGTGAGCTTCTAAATCCGCGCAATGAAAAACATAGCAATTATCCATCGTGCCTTTGGCTGACACCACAAATAGAATTTGTTTCATCTTTCTTTGTTGTGCAAGGACGTGGGGGCGAATCTCCAAAACCCACGACTAGTCCCGCACAATAGTCATTTCTATCTCTGCAAATTATGCAGCATCTAGATCGCCTGGGAACCTATCCGACTTGAGAAGGATGATTATAATTTCTGTTCTCAAAAGATAAAACCACGCTTGTCATGGTAATTTTGAATGGGATGATGGAGGCGAGTCTGGATACTCGTGGAATTCGAGGGTTCCTCTTACAAGCTAATTCCTAAAATGGAAGGGGAAAATCTCTACATCAATGTGTGAGGAATGTAACAGTTGGAGGCTATATAGGAAGGACAGGAGGGTACGTACTTGTAGGATAGGTTCCTAAGTCTGTAGGTAGAAAGGACGTACATTTCCTGTATAGTCATAAACTATAGACTACAATACAATTAATGAATTTGAATTCATTTAGCCCTGTTTAGCGCCCTATGGTCTAGTGCAAGCGGTTATAACCTATCTATATACTTATATTGTGGGAAACCTCTCCAGACCTCTCAATTATTTATTGAAATATCCATTTCAATCCTCAGGTAGCAGAAATACACTGTGATGCCGTTTCTGTGTATCAATCACATCTCCAGTATTGACTCTAGTCTTTAGCCCATCCTGTTTCGTTACCTCTGCAGCATTTCGACTTACAATTAATGATTTTATAGCCTAGACTAGGCTCATGCTGGCAAAGACGAATTCTTCACTTTCCAGTGATGCCGGTGTTCTGGCTTGGTATGCTCTGCATATCTGGGATAGCCAAGAAGAATTGCAATCGAATTGAAGTCGAAAGCAACCACAAGCACATCTAAAATCGACGACTTCTCGCCAATGTCGGACCTATCATTCTAACACGAGTTCTCTACCTTAATCTTGCTTCATCATCTCGTAGCAACTACCGATAAAATCGTTTCTCCAGTTGAAATCGGAAGTTTGTCTCATCAGTCACCAGCTATCTCTCACTACAAAATTATGATGCTATGTATATCCGCATTGAGGAAAATAAACTATGAGGTATGGAACTCGAGGTTAGGCATATGGCGGCTGCTACTACAATAGGGCTATTTATCCTGAGGGAGGACTTGTGAGGGGTGGTACTGTTTGAGGGGAGCTGAATGGGAGGGATAGGATGGTATATACTACTGATATAGGTATCTTTGGCCTGTAGTTAGAGAGGACCTGCATGTCCTACATAGTCATAGACTCAGACAGGAGAATAAAATGAATTAATAAATAATAATAACACTTTCTCATGGATCAGCCGAAAACTTAGTGTTGGTGCAGATAAATATTCCAATATAGAAAATCCCTCGGAAAACGTCAGTCCCATCATGCCGATTAGTGGCTTCTTTCCTCTATTATTCCACATTACAACTGTCCATCCTCCCTTGGTACAGCCCCGTCAAAGCAACGGTTCTCCACAAGCCAGATCCCAATTTTTTTATCTAGAGGCTTAACTCCTCCTTGCGGGTGCACATAAAATCATAATTTTGTATTGGGAGATGACTGGTAATTAATGGGTCAAGCTTCCATTCTCAATTGGATTGACTCCTTTACTCATCGTTGAGGCAAAGTGGTGGGAGAAAAGATTAAGATTGAGGACTCCTATGAGAATAGTAAGACTGACATTGATAGAAAGTTATCCAGTAGAGATATGTCCGTCTCTTCTTTCAACTTTGATTCGGTTGCGATTCTTATTGGCTATCCCAGATGTGCAGAGTATACTGACCGATTACACCGGCACCACTGGAAGGTGAAGAACTTATTTTTACCCGTAGAAGTTTTTGTGATGAAGGGGACTGAATCCTATGGGTAAATACGGAGCGAAATTGGGTTCAATCATGGGAATTATCTCAGATATTTTTTTCGTAAAGAAAGAGAGGGGAACCGTACAAAGTGTGGCCTTGGTCAGAGAGAACCCAGCGTGTTAGATAGTCTCACTCAATTGGTACAATAAGCACATATATTAATTAATTCATCCAGTAAATATGTACGAAGTACTCATGTTTAAGCTAGTGGCACACAGAGGGTGTCAAGTATTTTCGCTGATATCGACAGAGATAAGCCTTATATTCAAGGCAATAAAATATTTTGAAGACATCAGTATCAAACATCTGTTTTCTCTTCCTCCACCTGGCTTTCAAACGACAGGCTGAAAGAGGACTCAACCTTCGCTACCATTTTGCGCCCATAGATCAATATATGACATGTCTCAATTTTTCACATCACCGACGAGCGCACCGCCATATCCAAGTCCGGCTAGCACTTCTCAAAATCTACAGTTTTATCCATCCTCATACACTCCAAGCCAAGTTCCAGGTCGTGATACTCCGTCCCACTCTACATACGGTGCATATCGAAATTCAGGTAGCCCTGGATACGGTTATGGTGGAAACTTTGCTGCTCATTCTGGAGTGAGTGGGCGTATGGGCGAGCAAGGCGGACTACGAATGGGATGGCTAGCAGCTTTTGGGACAGAAGGTTATGATGGAGAGCCAGCATTACTAGAAGAGTTGGGTGTAAATTTTGAGCATATCAGGTCGAAGGTAAATAGGTTGCAAACACCTTGTCCCCCTATCATGAATGACGGCCCGTCATTGTGGAGGACGCACTACATTTTGAGACCATATGGTTGACCATCAATTAGACTTTAGCCGTACTCAACCCACTCGCACGAATCGACCAACATCTAATGGATGATTCGGATCTAGCTGGCCCAATTCTCTTCTTTCTGCTATTCGGTACTTTTCTCTTATTCAGCGGGAAAGTACATTTCGGCTACATCTATGGCTTAGCCCTTCTTGGCTCTGTCTCTTTGCATACAATTCTTTCGCTCATGTCACCATCGCCGTTTTCACCACATGCAACCCGGTCTCAACCACCCTCGCCACAATCATCTTCTCATCTGAATTCCAGCCTCACTTTTCCACGGAGCCTTAGCGTTTTGGGGTACTGTCTACTACCCTTAGTTTTTGTGTCACTGGTAGGTGTTGTCCTACCAATGGAGGGAATGACTGGCTACTTATTGAGTACTATGGCTATAATTTGGTGTACATACAGTAGTAGCGGCATATTCTGCACTGTAGGTCGAATGAGTGGCATGAGAGGGCTGGTTGCGTATCCACTCGCTTTGTTTTATGTTGGATTCGGAGTAATGGGGGTATTCTCCCGGGGTGGGCCTAAGGTTTTGAGTGGAAAGGGTGTTTCGTGAGTATTCTCGTGGTTGAATCCCTATAGCTCACATCAGAACAATCCAAATCTGGTTCCAAAGTAAGCCAGATATCACTAACTAGCTCGAGTAAGATAATTATGCTATCCAAATGTCTCTACTTAAGTGCACATATATTCAAGAAAAGCTTGAGACGAAAATCAGGGCTAAGACCTAACTCTTCAAGATGATTTAGTTTTCACGCAAAGCAAAGTAGTCCATTCATAAAGATTATTATAAACTGTAACCTACACAGATTTCTTCAACCTTACCTGTGAAGAAAGCATGGTAAACTATAATACTATTGTTATAATTTTATTAAAAGAATAATATTTGACGCAGATTTTAATACCAATTAATTAAAGTCAGTCTATTATCATTTTAGCGTCATCTGAAATACACCAGTCACCGTCCCTAGGCCTTGCATGTGTTAAATCATCATCCAGATACTTAGATAGAGGAACACTCGGGGCGCACGAGCGGTGGCGCCAAACGATCCTGTTTGCAGAACTAATGACTGGAAGATTAATTTTAACACTTGCATGACTATTACTTACACATAGCGGCGCAGTATCACCCTTACTTGTAAAAGAGCTCCATATACTTGATTTCCGCGAGCGTGTAACATTTGAAGTGCGAGAGTCTGGTGTCCACTCGCTACTCTGCACACTTATGGTATCAGTAGGAGTGTGGCATATGTGGGAAATGCTGGCAGCGGAATATGGCGGTTTGATAGAATTGACACCTGCGAAATATTTAAGTGATGCAGTTATAGCTCCAGGTTTAGGTGCTTCCTTTGCCGGAGGAGCGATCTCCACAAGTTCAGCGTCTCGATACCATTTCCTGCGACGTGTATAGCGACTCCAGCCATCAAGGCCCCGGCGACCGAATTGCCACTGAGATATTAGTCAGTTTTGCATGGAGCCAAATTTTCGAAGTGTTGGGAGACTTTGGGTGGCTTTACCTTATTATCATAGTATATCCATCCCATCCCTCCATCAGAGTTATCACCAGCGTTTTGGCTTCCTTCTTCTGTTTCGCATGCTCCTTCAACCAGCCACTTACTTCCTTCGACCCACCTCCAACATGTAAATTCTTCTTTAGTGTCGGGTAACTCGAAATTTTCTTTTGTTGGAGCAGGGTTAAGATGTTCATCAGTCCAAGTGGCACGTTCATGAGAGAAGAGATTAGTGGTCCATCCTAGTCCGACCCATCTTCGCTGATTTTCGTAAAGGACAAACGTGAATCGAATACCAGGCATTTTTGAATTAATCTTTATGTCTACAGCTTGCGTTAATTCACGATTTTTATTCTCGAAATTAGATGACTGTTTTTCTTGTTGCTTGGCCGGTTGTAAGATATTATCTGTATTTCGTACCTGAGAGTCGCAAGGAAGATTCTGAGATAATTCTAAACCAGTTATCGAAGATGAGAGTCGACGTACAAGAGCACTTCGCCACAAAATAGCACGGGTGATACGGCAAGGCTTAGAGTGCCATGTTAAGAAAATAGTTCCAAATACAAGAATAAAACGTCTGGGGGTAATTATTTCGATAGGTCTAAGATTAAGAATTACCCATATTAGAGATATAAAAAAGATTCGTATGAAGAGAGATGAAGAAAACTTTGACTTGGAAGGATTTTTTGTTTTTATTAAAAGATAATTGGTAAGTGTTAAGAAGGGATCCAGCAAGATATGACATCGAGAAGCAAAAATTCTCAGTGTATTGACAATCTCCTCTAAAGTCTTTTGCTGCTTGACCTTTTTCGCGTTTCCTGTGGAAGTATCATTAGCTTTTTTGGCCGTTGATTCACTGGTCAAGAGAGAAGTTAACGGTGCGTATTGTTGGGCATAGATTCCGATAATCAG
Source organism: Blumeria graminis f. sp. triticale (assembly GCA_905067625.1). Taxonomy (NCBI): domain Eukaryota; kingdom Fungi; phylum Ascomycota; class Leotiomycetes; order Helotiales; family Erysiphaceae; genus Blumeria; species Blumeria graminis. The sequence goes on from LR898477.1 coordinate 9,529,694, forward strand.
GATGGTAAGAATGATAAAGGGACCGGCAAGTTTCATAGCTATATCTCCGTATAGAATTGTTGCCCAAAATGCTGTAACTAGCAGGAAGCTTTCCCATGGATCCCCAGAGGTCCAAGTTAACAACCCGACTGCTTTATTTAATGTTTCAAGGAAAGGGTGCGAATATACTAGAGCTCTAGTGACTTGTGGTGGTGTAGCTGACAGTAATGGTGATTTTCGATGTATAAGTATCGTTGAGTGTTTGCCATTTACTGAAAAGGTATTTGATAGAGTGGAAGGCGAAAAAACTGCTCGAGTTGGTGCGTGTGGATCAATAATTGTTGTTCCCTCGTTACCTTCTTTTTGACAAGATCCTGGGGTAGAAGACATAACCCATGGAGTTTCCTATCGAGGTTGTAAGATGCTGTTTTGCATTGAGGAAGTGTACATACGAAAGCTGCCATCAACGCTGGTCATTGCCGCAGGGCACGCAAATAGTAACCGACTTCACAAACGAGATAACTATATCACAAGCCGAACTAGCATGGAGCGCCGACGAGAATTGCAAAGCCTTTAGCGTGTACAAGAGCACAAGTCTTAGTAATTTGCGGAAAGTATGTGACGATAAGTGTGATTAGATTAGCCTTCAACATCACAAGCAACTGGAAGGGTGATTTCGCAATAGGTTATGGCAGCCTCACCCATTCTCTTTTGAATCTACATTCCGGGGTGGATCTAAATGCTAAGCCTTTGGCCCGATAACGTTAGTTCGAACCTCGCCTTAGTTCATGTGTTCTCAGCCTTGTCACGTGCTGGTCGCGCTATAAGTTAAATATACTCGTTCGATACCCATTTCAGGATTTTGCCGGAGACATCACATCAACCATGGTCAGGACAAAGAACAAAAAAAAAACGGTCAATCCCAACAACGGCGCTGTGATGTCTAGACAGTCACCGCTACCTCGTGGCACACCGCCATCCGGACCACGTCGTGTGTCCGGACGTGGTGCGGCAGCCGGCGATTCATATCGTCCTCGTGCAGGTGGAGATCTAGTCTCCAGAAGTGGCCAGAGACAGCAAGAATATCCATATCAAGGAAGTTCCGACAACACTTACCGACCTAATTATGATCGAAGGTCTCTATCTCCACGGGCTAACCCTTATCACTCACCGCATGAAGATTTTCGTCGAGATCCACCTTATAGATTTGGGTCCGGAAATAATTTCGGTAGCCGTGAAGATAATTTCAGCTTCCGCTACGACGCACCACCCGGAACTCAATTTCGAAATCCTGACCGTCAACCCAACGCTGAGACCCGAAATAATCCACAGGGTCCAGCGAGACAGAGTAACAATAGCAAGAGTTCAAGCCGTGGTGGGTACGCATATGCTGGCCGTGCTTCACGCGTAGCTTCAGATAGAGAGTTTCTCCGCGCCAATAGGGCACCTACGCCAGAGCTGCTGTCGGGAATGGACGCTGACTCTGGTAATGCCGTTAAGTACTTGCCTCTCGAAGATCTTTCAGATAGCGATGAGGCTGAAATGGAAGTTTCCGGTAATGAAATTGCGGGTCCTGAACGTAAAAAACTCCGTACATCTGATAAAGTTGATGACAATATTCCTCTCTGGTCACAACGTGACAGTTTTGTCGAGACTAATGATGAAGAATCGCACGGAACTTGTAAGATTGAAATTACCTCGCAGGAAAATAATCGTGACGAGATGAATATAAAATCTCACCTCCAAGATAAAAAGGACGGTGACAGTGTTCCTCGTTGGTCTAATCCTGACCCGTACACAGCTCTCCCTCCACCGGATGAATCTCAAAGAAAGAAAAAAGATGTTGTGAAGCTGATTCGCAAAGCTCGCATCAATTCTGATAACTCTAATAAGCCAGAGGCTCCTACTGACGATTTTATTTCGTTTGACTGTGGAGACGAAGAAAATATTCTACCACCAATTACCTTACCTGAAATTCCTCTTGGGCCCCGAAACAGCAAACCCAAGGATGAAAGGCATGAAATTAATCAAAAATCTAATCGAAACCCATTAGCGAGTTCCAATTCCATTCTCACTTCTGACATAACATCACGACAGATAGAATCTAAAAATAACCTGTCTCTCCCAGAAAAGCCAAAGTTGGCTGAAATCGTAGAAAGAAAAAACCCACGTATCGATCTGACACCTAACACAGATCTTGGCTCCAGAAAGCGTAACGCTAATGATGAGATCAAACAGCCACCTATAATCCATCAGAAAGGAATTCAACCAGCCCCTGATGGTCGGATACTAAGTTCTTGGCTCTCTAAAGATAGTGTAACTAACTGTCCATGGATCCTAGATCACTCGTTGACGTCTAACATGGGACTGTGGTAAGTTCGCAAATCCATGCAATAACTAGAAACTTATCCAAATAGGCTACACAAGGAGATAGTAGACTTTTATCACTATGTCAAACCAAAATTCTTTGAAAAAACTGTCCGAGGGAATCTGGTTGACGATCTACGACGTAGAGTGAAGAACTTTGATAGAACTGCCGACATTATTCCGTTTGGATCGTTTCCCGCCGGCTTATATCTTCCAACTGCAGACTTAGACCTTGTTATGGTATCTGATCGTTTCATGCAAGGTGGTCCTCCAAAATTTGGTAGTAGTCCCATGCAGGTTCGAAAATTTGCCTATTTTCTCGAGCAAGAGCGTGTCGTCCTTAAGGGATCACAAGAGTGTGTCGTTAAAGCAAAGGTACCTCTCGTAAAGTATGTTGATAATATTACTGGTCTAAAAGTGGACATATCGTTCGAGAATACTACAGGCTTAGTTGCCAATAAAACATTTCAATGTTGGCGAGAGACATTCCCTGCCATGCCCATCCTTGTTACTGTCATTAAACAGTTTCTTGCCATGAGAGGCCTTAATGAGCCAGTAAATGGCGGCATTGGCGGGTTCTCAGTTGCATGTCTCGTTGTAAGTCTTTTACAACAAATGCCTCAGGTCCAAAGCCGATCAATGATCCCAGAGCATCATCTTGGGGAAATACTTATGGAGTTCTTTGACTTATATGGTAACCGTTTCAATACTATGACTACTGCCATATCTGTAAATCCAGCAGGGTATTTTAACAAAGTGAGCCACCTACCTAGAATTAATTGACCTCACTAACACATATAGTCTGAGCTTAATATTACGTATAACAAACCAATGGACAAATTCTCCATCATTGATCCTAACAACCCTGCCAACGACATAGCTGGTGGCTCGAGAAATTCAGTCACAATCAAACGTGCATTTCAACACGCTTACAGCGATTTACAACGGAGAATGGGTGAGTTGCAGTATCTTGATCCGAGCAAACGTCGCCTCAAAAGCGTGCTCAGCTGTATTATTGGCGGTAATTACAATTCTTTCAAATTACAACGAGAACATCTCGCCCATGTACATGAGAAAAAAATCGGGACTACCAAGAATTCCGGATAGGATATGGCCCCTTTAAATAATCAAACTAAATCAATTTGTTTGTATGACAGGTAAAGCAATTGTCTAAAAGCTATAAGCAGAAGGTCTAAGAATTTAAAATGAAATAATTGGTATGGGTTGCTGGTCTATTTCCTGGCGTAAGGTATTAATAATATTAAGCGGAAAATCAGAGATACCCAGGAACAAAGCCTTTCCCCACTGAATATAAAGTTCACTTGTATTTTAATTACTGTTCGATTCGCTTAGACGTGGCTTTGGTAGGAAGATTTGTTTCCTTGGCGCCAAATTATCAGCTAGTTTTGATTCACATAAGCCACTGACATGGACGCAGTGATTCACAAAAGTTAGCTCCGCAGCTCCCTGGAAACTCAGATATTATTTTGTAACAAAACCGTCAACTTATTATGTGTCATTTACGAGAATTAGGAGTATCTAATAGTTTTCCCTTATCCCAAAACTTTAGGGATCAGCATTTAATCTTCCACTCTATCGGAACTAACGCTCATTAAAATTAGGTTTGCACCGAATGTATTGTCAAGATAAATATGTAGGAATTATCAGCCTGACCTCTGCGGCGCGAAGAATTTATTTTCAAAATCCAAAGATCTTTGGTGGTACGTCTAATACTGCATCTACGAGTTGAATAATCATGTAATTCTGCCACATGAAATCCATCAACCCATCAATCGAAGTATGAAATTTCTCACTGTAGTCGCACACCTTGTACGCTACGGAGAGGAATTGGGGAAGCATCTGCACTCTTGTTGAGCAGAGTTGGGTCAAGGTGGAGCTCTCTTTGGGGAGATTGAGCTCATTGATTTTCTCCTCAGTGGGTAGTCTATCTAGGTATTATATAAGTATTGGGAGTATCTTCATAATTACTACCAATCCAAAACATAGGCTTACTATTAAAATTATCCATGTGGTGCTCAAATATCAGTCCCTTATATGGTTCTAAAATTGGCTATTTTCATTCCATCAATGTCAGATTTCAGGTCTAAGGCTTGATTATGGATAATAGAAGGAATTCTGTGTAATAAGTGATTGAATGACTCTATTTTAACTGCCAGATATAGAGTACTAACAAAAGGGAAATACACGCAGGAGATTGACTTTCTGCCTAATTGCTAGTTGCAAAATTTACATGACATAATTCTGGCTCTTGTTGCATCAATCTCGTTAAGTCGCTTGTGAACCACTCAATTTAGGCGCCGGTAAAGACAAATTCTTCACCTTCCAGAGGTGCCGGTGTAATCGCTCAATATGCTCTACATATCTAGGATAGCCAGAGAGAATCGCATCCGAATCGAAGTGGAGATCAACCCCAAGCACATCTCCATTTTACGACTCCTCGATAACACCTCTATAAACGTTCTCATCTGAGTCCTCAAACTCTTTCTAGTTACATATCATCTCGCCTAAAAGAACAATAAAGAAATTGCTCTAATTGCAAATAGGAGCTTGCCTTATTTTTTAACCGCCACAGCCCACTACAAATCTATGACGCTAAGTATACCCGCAAGGAGGAAATTAAGTCATAATGTTCAAAGTTGGGGTCTTGGTTTATGGGAGACTATTGCTCTAATGGAGCTATACATCTTGAAGAAGGATAGGCTAGTGGGGCGTGAAAAGATGTAAGGTAGAGACCACCTGTGGAAATAATAGGTCTAATATTTTCGAGATGTTTTCAACTTCGAAACGTTTGTGGGCGACAAGACCTAGGTTTTGGCAAATTAGCTAGGAGGGCTTCATTGTCTGTGAATCAACGGAACTTTTCAGAGCCCTGAACGACACAAAAGAAATTAGTGTAAGCTACTATACAGCAATCACGCTCTGTCAAGACTTTTGTGACATTTCAGCACGTCCTTCGGGAAAGTGTTGAAAGGAGGCTAGAAAGGCGGAGTGTGGATTTCCTGAGGTACCCACAAGTCTGCAGCGCCCAGCTGGCCGACCTCTTCGAACGCTTCAGAAGGATCACTATGTCTTCGGATATAGTTCTAATGTCGGTATTAGGAGAGCTCCGCACCCAGTGGTTTTTGAGACTTTTCCCAGCAGCTCAACACCCACAAATGACCATTATTTTGTAGGCTTGAGAGGAAGATAATGAAGGGCTAAGGGCTCCTCTAAGTTTATGATAGAATGAGGACTTGTGAGTGGTGGTACTGTTTGAGGGAGCTGTATAGGAGGCATAGGAAGGGATATAATTGTCACAGGGGCAGCTAGTTGGGGTGTAGTCACGTGATAATTATGGCGTAACTAAGCGAGGATACTTAGATTTAGATCTCTGCTTGTAGATTAGTTTCGTTCCTCGTGCAACTACAATTATATATTCTGAACATCCGAGTAATTATACAACGCCAGCCCGTGATAGTTAGTTGCACCTTTCTTCGCACGCGCTTCATATCAAATTTTAGGCTACCAGGAATAATTATAGCGCGTAGTGATTTAAAATAAGCCTTATGGTAGACTCAGAGATTCAGAGATTTTGCCACTAAACCGAGACCGAGTAAAGACCGAGATATATATCATAATCTGAGACAAGATAGGACTGAGTAATTAAAAAAAAAAAAAAAAAAAAAGGATAATCCTTGGGGAGAAGACAGCAACATTGAATCCGCTCCTTCATACACTCGTGACGATAGATATGAGAGGGCCTGGAGAGCTTTAGTGGAGGTGATAACCAAGTACCCTGCAGTACAAGAAATTTTTATTGACGTCAATTTTGAAAAGAAAGTCGACCTTTCTATATTGGCTAATGCCCCGGCAGAAGTGAAAGATATTTTCCATGAACTTTTCGGACTTATTAATAGACACTGTGTGGCCCAGAGGCAAACTCTACATACCTTACAAAGGACGAATGAGGAGAGAAACGACGAGGTTCAAAAACTAAGATCAGTGTACAACAAACAGAAAAATGAAATCTCGTTGCTCAAAAGTCAATTATCCGAGGTTCCAATTAAAGAACAGAAACCCCCTTCCGTAGCTCCCACAGTTCCCCAAGCTTCTGTCATCCAACAGCACCCGGCGCAATCATTTCCGCCAAGTATGATTTACTTGGAGAAGCCACCATCCATAGACCCTTTCTCAGGTGATCAGAAAGACGTAGTAAAAAGGCACAATGATTACAATGCTTGGAAGTTTAAACTAATCTCTAAGTGGAATACTAGCGGAGGGAACTTTGATTCTGAGTTCAAGAAGATCTGTGATGCAATCAATTGGCTCAAAGGCGATGCTTATACTCGCCTGCAGTCTAAAATTGCTTTATTTTTCTCAAGTACCGATGACCCATCAGGCTGGCCATGGTCTACTTCTGCAGAACTTTTCCGAGAACTCGACAAAAAATATCTTACAGCTGACATACGCGCTATAGCCAGAGGAAATTTGAATGATCTGAGAATGACTGGGAAATGGAAAGACTTTCCATCATTTATTTCATAATTTGAAAGACTTGCAGATCAAGGAGAACTTAGCTCTTCCATGCGAGTATATCATCTCAGGCGTAAGGTTTCCGAACCTCTACGAGTGGCGGCAAAAAATCATATTCCCCTGCCTTCCGAAGATGATGTATATGCATGGATAGAGATTTCTTCTCAATTTTGGAAAAATCAGGAGTCAAACCGCCATATCGAAAGCAGCTTCTTTGGCAACCCAAGTGGAGGGAATTTTTCCAAGTCCCATAGTAGCGAAATGATGCCAACAAGTGATCCCATGGACTTAGATCAAATGCACTTGACTAGAGTCACTGTGACCCCGGCTGAATGGCAATATCGAAGAGATCACGGTTTGTGTAATCGATTTGGTGGAAGAGGTCACTATTCAAAGGAATGCACTTCCGAAATTGCAAGAAAAAGCAGAAGGGGCCATGATACTGCCGATCGTGAGTTGGCTTCAGCGGAATTGAGTCGCGGTAACCGTGGAGGTCAACAAGGTAATTTTAACTATAATCAGAGTAGTCAACGAGGAGCATTCAGTGGTGATAATAAAAATAACTATTCTTCTGCTCCATTTAGTCGCCGGAGCCAAGGTGGAAGAGATCCTCAGCCGGGCTATGCAAGAGGACAAGATGGAACTAGAAATGCTAATTCCAGTAATTTTCCGCATTTACGGATGCAAGAAGTAAACGAATGGGGCCACAATTACGATTCCCCATATGAACAGCAACATAGCCTTGGTAGCCCTGTAAATAATTTAGGCCACAAGAGTGGTCGAGTTCTGGGAGAAATTGAAACGGAAAATGGGCATGTTAATAAATATCAAATTGATAGAAACGCTCCTTGGAGTCAGGGAAATGGAGAGCCCCGGCATTAAGTCGCGTGCGGGGCATCAATGTACAAAAGTTTGTTGATTTACAGAGAAAATGTATACATCAGGATTCAACTATTGGAAAGCCTATAATGTTAAATAAAGTTGGCAAAAATTCTATATCATTATCTGGAATTTTTCACTCTACAGTACAGCGCAAATTGTCTTTCTCAGTATCTATACTTCTCGATACTGTTAGCACCGAGTTCATGTTTGTAAGAAAAGCTTGGGCAATTGCTAATAAACTATCCTTAATGCCCCTTACACGTCCTCGCCCTCTCTATTTAGCTGACGGATGTGTTTCGGAGCTAATAACGCATCGTGTTTCTGGTTCCTTAGAATTAAGCAATCATTTCGAGGAAGTGGATGCCCTGGTTACCACACTAGGACCCGAACATGATGTTATTCTGGGATTTCCATGGCTGGAGCGTCATAATCCTTCCATTGACTGGCAATTAAAGTCAGTTAAATTTGACAAAGAATTTTGCTGAAGTAACTGCTTTATTCCCGAAAATTCAAATTATAAGTCACTTTATGTTGAGGAAGTTATCGATCATGAACATGTCACTGTACCCGAGAAAGATGCACCGGAGCTTTCAACTACACTGGCATCGACGAGTCCAATTCAAGCCAAATCTATGGTTGGTAAACGGGTCAAACAAGCAACTAAGAATAAGCATGAAATGCTACATTCTCCGCTAGAAGTCCTTGATGAAGTGAATTGTAATAACATCCGTATTCTCAAAGCACCAGGATTTTTTCAATTTTCAAGACAAAAAGGTGTGCAGGTAATGCGAATTATGGCAGATGAACTCGAAAAATTAGGGGAAGAGCGAGAAACCGATATCAAGGTTCTAGACTTAGTTGAGGATGAATACCAGAAATTACTCCGAGGACAGGGAAATCCTCGTAAGTGGAAAAGTAGATTCCCCAATTATTTTCATGAATTTATAGATTTAATATTTGATACAAACAATACAAAGCTACGCAGAGTCTCTGATGAAGATGTAGTTAAGTTTTTTAAGAAGGCTAATCGTCGTCCTCCCTCTATGTAGGAAATAAAGATGAAAATCCCTAAAGTTTATCACGATATAGCAGATGTAGCGTTTCCCCAGGAGGCCACCAATCTTCCTCCCCATCGTTCTTATGATCATAAGATAGAGCTCTTACCTGGAAAACATAAATTTCCTAGATCTAGAGCACGTCCTTGTTCTCCATCAGAGCTGCATGTCATCAAACGCTGGTTGGACGATCAATTAGGTAAAGGATGGATAAGACCATCAACGTCGCCTATTGCAAGCCCAATTCTTCTAGCCAAAAAACCAGGAGGAGGCATTCGTATTTGTCATGACTTTCGTGGCATAAATAATATCACAATGAAAAACCGATATCCCCTTCCACTCATCAAGGAAACTCTGGACCTTATTTGTGGAGCAAAAATATTTACAAAAGTTGACGTTGTTTCAACATTCAATAGAATCAGAATAGCAGAAGGCCACGAATGACTGACAGCCTTCATAACCCGTTTTGGCCTCTACGAACAACTAGTGACACCCTTCGGATTAAGTGGTGTGCCCGCGACATTTCAACGGTATATTAAGGATATATTATACGATGTATTAGATAAATATGCCACAGCCTACCTTGATGATATCATAATTTTTTCAAATTCTATAGAGGAACATGTCAAGCATGTTAGAGAGGTACTGAAACGGCTTCGCGCCGCAGGGCTTCAAATTGATATAGATAAATGTGACTTCCATACTACAAAGACTAAATACCTTGGTCTTATTATTACACCTGGAGGTATTGAGATGGATCAGGAGAAAGTCAAAGCTATACTGGAATGGGAACCTCCAACTTCAAAACGACAACTCCAACGATTCTTGGGGTTTGCAAATTTTTACCGCCGTTTTATACGCAATTTCTCTGAATTGGCACACCCTCTATACGGCCTCACTAAAAAAGATGCTGTTTGGACCTGGACTTCTATTTGTTCGTCTGCATTTCAAAGATTACGGGAGGCATTCAGCAAAGCTCCTTCTCTCGCAGTCTTTGATTGGTCAAGAAAAACCGTTGTGGAAGTAGATGCAAGTAATTGGGCATGTGGTAGTACTTTATCACAATGGGTTGGAAGCGAACTTAGACCTGTCGCATATTTTTCGTCCAAACATTCAGCTCAAGAGTGCAATTATGACATTTATGATAAGGAATTATTCAGTGTTATCAAATCACTAGAAGAATGGCGCCCAGAGTTAGAAGGACTACAATCCCAATTTGAAATATTAACAGATCATAAAAATCTCCAAACTTTTCAGACAACTAAGGATTTAAATCAAAGGCAAATGCGATGGGCGGAATTCCTATCCCGATTCAATTTCCAGCTTATATATCGGCCAGGTACAGTGAATACCCGAGCCGATGCCTTGAGCCGAAGGCCGCAAGATGCTCCAAAGGATATTTTAGATGACCGCCTTTCCGCAAGGCGCTTTCCTTTGATTCCGGCTTCCAAATTTGATCACAGTTTTGCCCATTAGAAATCCATTAAAATGTACAAAATAGACGTCTCTCAATCAATCGATGATTTGATCTCGAACGCATACAACAACTCCTTAATTATGCAAAATATCATAACTGATCTATCAGATTCTACCGTTAGACGCTGGAAACCTTCGCTTGCGAGACTGTTAAAAATCGCATTTAGTGAATGTCGAATAGTAGCTGGACGCGTTTATTATAGAGACCGTCTAGTAATCCCACCAGACAATGAAGAAATCCAACTTCAGGTACTTCACAGAGCACACTATTCAGGAGCCGCCGGACACCCAGGAAAAGAGAGAACTATTGACTTAATAAATAGAACGTACTGGTGGCCCGGTATGACAGACGCTGCAAGGAAGTTTTGCAAAGGCTGTCTCCTTTGCACTAAAACTAAGACGCCTAGAAAAGCTCCTACCGGACTGCTTAAACCACTACCATTACCATTTAAACCATGGTCTGATATTTCCATTGACTACATATCACCATTGCCAGAATGTGAAGTTCGACATCGAAAATTCCGACACATTGCTGTTGCTGTAGATCGACTTACAAAAATGCGCCACTTTCTTCCAACGGAGACTCTATCCGCAGAGGAGCTGGCCGAAATATTTATCGAAAAAATTTGGTCGCTGCATGGTTCACCAGAACGGATTGTCTCCGATCGAGGGTCTCAATTTATCTCCACATTCTGGAAATCTCTATCCCAAAGACTGGGAACTGTTCTCAAGCCCTCTTCTGCATATCACCCAGAAACGAATGGACAAACAGAGCGGGTCAATGCTGAAGTAGAACAATTTCTACGAATTTATGTAAACTGGGCTCAAGATGACTGGGCTATGTGGCTGCCGCTAGCCGAATTCGCGGGGAATAATGCTATATCCTCAACAACAGGGGTTAGTCCTTTCTTTGCCAATTATGGTTACAATCCAAAGTTGGGCATTGAAGCTCAAATACCAGCAGCCCCAATGCCATCGGAAGCTCAGCGGAAAGAATATTTTAAGGCTCATGAGATAGCTAATAGATTTAAAGTCATTCTAGATCATGTTAAGACCTTGTCAAAGATTTCTCAAGACCGTTATGAAAAAAATGCAAATTTGCATCGTTCGGACGCACCAAAATATCATATTGGAGATATGGTTATGATAAGCACTCAGAACTGGAAAATGGGGCGACCTCTTGAAAAACTCAACCCACGATGGGAAGGTCCATTTCGTGTCACAAGAACCTCGCCACACACCGTAACGATAGATCTACCACAAAATATAAAAATTTATCCAACTTTTCACGTTTCTAACGTTCAATTGAGATCGAGTGAGCGAGCACCAGGGCAAGAAGACGAGGATATAAAAGCAAACGAGGGCAGAACAATTGTAAGAACAGATGGCCAGAGAGATGTGGTAGAATATCACTTCGGTAAAATTGTAGGATACGAAAAGATGCAAAATAATCGCTGGTACTATCAAGTTCAATGGACTGCAGGCGACACAACATGGGAACCTGCATCGCATTTAAAGGGATGTGATGACGCACTCTGGAAGTTTCATAAACGAAATCCACAAGCAGGAGCACCACGGCCATGGCTAAAACGCAAGTGAGAATGTTATCTTTCTATCCAATTGCTTCTCTTTATCTTTTTTTTTTTTCTTATGGTACAAGAGTGAAGGTCTTGTTTAAATGGGAGCTAGTGTCACAGGGGCAGCTAGTTGGGGTGTAGTCACGTGATAATTATGGCGTAACTAAGCGAGGATACTTAGATTTAGATCTCTGCTTGTTGATTAGTTTCGTTCCTTGTGCAACTACAATTATATATTCTGAACATCCGAGTAATTATACAACGCCAGCCAGTGATAATAATACTGGTATAGGTATCCTTGGCCTGTAGGCAAAGAGGACCTGCATGTCCTACATTGTCGTAGGCTCAGATAGGACAGTAAAATAAACGTAAAAAATAGTCAGGAGGTCAAAGCGTTACTACAACTAAGAGACACCTGGCAATGCATGGCTGGGTATGAGGTATTGTGCCTATGGACAAGTCATCAGTCTGGAGATTGACGAAGCGAATCAATTATTATAAATACCTGTTAGTAGTAGCAAGAGTTCTCGTTCCCTACACAATTTAATAAATCGATTTATTCATCACTAACTCGGTTTCTACCACATCATACGAGTTAGGCGGCAAGAGGATTGATTGAATGAGCCTCTGGCTAATTTTTTCCACTGTACTTGCTACGTGAGTAGGGGCATTTTCCTGCATTACGGAGAGCCAAGGTCTCATAGAGCTCAAACCATCGAAAAGAGGAACTTTTTCTCACAATCTTTATTGGAGTCAACAGACCCCCATCCCTTATCCCAAAAAAAGGGGTCTCTTCCTCACCCTGCGAAGCAAACCTAGAGCATTCATCCAGCCCTGTACTTCGTTTTTCTCCGACACAATCAGCAATGAATTTTTGATAAGTCTAGCTCACAGTGCTAGAATATCAAATTAATTTCTTCTTAAAGATTAATACACGAACACTTGTTACTCATTCTCTAGAATTAATTCCAATCCTTTAACCAGGATTCGTCTGTCTATGGAACTGAAGTCCAATCTCCAAACGTCAAATTGAGATGAGCTTCGTATTGTATTCATGAGGAGGGAAATTGCATTCAAACAGTGGCTTTATCAATATGTGCTTGACACTATTATGAAGTGGACTATGACATGTATTCGCTTTATTAGATTCGTTTCCTGATGATTGCTATCTGTGTGAAGGAGAATACTCCTATTTATACCTAAAGCTCATCTATCTAATTGCTAGTAGAATATTCCATCTTGTGATGTAAGATATTCTATCATATGCTATAGAATAGTTTACATTCTTGTTCACACCATCCACATGCAACTGTTATGATGTTACTACACCAACCACATCTTTTATAGATCTCTATATCATCTAATACAGCTTGTCTAATTGGCTGAGTGATTTCACAACATAACACTTCGGCCCATTCTATGCGTGTATTCATAGTTTTTGAGTTACTGGAGGCTTCAAATGAGCTTCATGTCGATATCTTCTTTTTTTGAGTTCTTTTTGTATTATCTGCTCGCTGATAACAAGGTATCTAAAGTGGCAGGAGGTGAGTTCTAGAAATGTTTTGCGGTGGTTTTCAGGTGAAGACTCCATATAAAATATAATCTAATTAACATCATCTGCCCTTGGGGTCGGCGTTGGTTCTTTCTTCTTCTTGAGGGATACAGTTCTGCAGCGCAGTAAAACACCAACTTATTCCGGAGGACGATGGCTGAACACCTGTCAGTGGTGTCCTTAGTGAACCTGAAAGTGAAATTTTCTCCCAGAGCCGGGATTCAGTCGCGAAAAAGGGTGTTAAGAGGTTTCTTTGATGGATTTTCGACTTGAAGGAGTTGCACTCGATATTTTGGTCGAAATATCGGCAGAGATTTTACAGCCGCAACAAAGTCGTTTAAAATTCATCACCACCAACATACGAGTCACGAATGGGCTTAGGTCTGTCTGGGGGTCGTATTCAAACTTCCGACATCTCTAACTCCTTATATATTTGCGACGATCTATATCTCAGCCGATCTCACACCTGCGACCCACCTCAATACTCGTAATATCACTTACCTACACACGCCCTAGTGAGGAAAGTCATGATGGATACAGGACGTGTACAAAGGAAGAAGAAAAGAGGAGATAAACCGAGGGGATCACACAAATCCACAACGACGACAACATCCTAACTGTACGATATGAAGGTGCACGGCCAGAGCAACGATGAGATCTGGGATTACATTTATATTTCGGAGTTAATGAGGATGTCAAGGGCTCGGGCGTGTGGTTGCCGATGCTGAGGAATCTGAGCTACGGCGTTTATACAGAGGGTTCTCTGGACGATTGGGATCGACATGATTCATCACATGAGTGAAGTCTTAGGGGGTCCGATCATTCAGGTGGGACGATGTACTTAATGGTAGTTAACCTGATCCGGCCTGGCCCCACCCTTGCTTAAGCTGCAGTAGGAGTGCAACGGTAGTCACTTGACCTAGCACTTTAGTGATCAAAACAAGAAACTAACTTATCCTCGAGAAATGCCAAATTGCTGCGCAATATGGGTCTGATTTTGGCCAGCTACTTGGAGACCATAAATTCGAAAATTTTCTTTAATTTCCATTCACTTATATTCTATTTTTTGACTTACTTAAATGTTTTTATCTCTGGATAATTTTTTGATTCGAGGTGTTGAAGCTGGGGTTCGAGATGGATTAATCTACAACCTAAAGATAGTGCCGAGTAAATCAATGTGGCTGCTGAATAAATAACTTTCTATTTTGAGAATCTAATCCTTATTATCAGTGAATCACAAGATACGAAGAGCTATATAATGTTTAAGTGGTCGGCCGATAGAGATGTGTAGGAAAAGAGGAGTGCAGGACTGAACATCTGTCCGCGGTGTCCTACGAACCTGGGGGTGAAATATTCTCCCAGAGCCAAGTTCAGTCAAATTTCGCAATATCAAAAAAGTTGGCTCACAAGGCAAAAATCCAAATTACTCCACGTCGTTATTTCGCTCCCAACGACTTTGACACCTATCTTCGTCTCATCGAGTCTACAAGTACGACCAAGTACATCCTCATTTCAATGACCACACCTTTGTCGACTTTCTCTGGTCTCAGTTGACCGCTAAATACACGTCCACGCCGATATTTACACCAGACAGAGGAAGCAAAGCGTGGCGCACAAATCTGGGAGACAGTTCTTTGGTATGGACGTGAGAGGGATCAGGACAAGTTTACAAGATGATGGAGGCATGTCTAGATAACTCAGGATTTTTTTGAGACGTCCCCTGGGTGGGCATTCACGAATGAGGGCAGACATGGAGTGTGTAACGGCTTGTGAGCCGATTATTGTGTGGCACGTAATTGTATTCTCATGCCTCTATAATTCTACAGTAGTCTAGCTTATTCTAGTGGAGGTCACATCATCGTCCCAAGACTTCAAGATGCCCCCCGGGAGGCGTAAAATCCCCACGACACTCGTGTCTCCTGCTCGAGTTGTCTCGCGCGCAGTCAAACGTGCGAGGCCTCGCCCTCCGCTCCCAACTGTTCAGGAGGAAGTTATCTTAGCAGCCGCAGCTGAGAAGTAACAATCTCCAGCTGAACCCATCTACATGGACTCTGAAGACGAGTTCATGGACCTCGGATTGGAAAACGAATATCCTTCCAACTTTTCCCCTGAAAACCTTTCCCTCTCTCCAACGCCAGCTCCCGTATCGGTAACAGCTACCCAACTGCAACCGCCCAAAAAAACCTCTGCGAAGAGATTCTACTCAGGGTATCTCCAGCTCCATCTACGCGTCCACCAAAGACAACGTTGCAATTGAGCAACAACCTACCCCAACTCTCCCACGATCTAGCACGCGTACAACAGCGCTGATTATCGAACACCCCTCGGCAGCTATGACAAATAACATAGCCGCTTCATTGTTGGCCTGGTAAATGCTGGATCCCAACATCTACGTGGTTTACCGCCAACAATCGCTGCGGACCTCAAAGCTATCGTGACGCGAAATGCAGCACGAGTCATTGCAGGCCTCCCTGTCTTCGAGCAGTCTCAAACTACTGCAAACGTAAAAGTTAGCGCACAGCTAGCCCCACAACTAGAACCACCCGTAAGTTCTACTTACGAAAATGCTGCGAAGAAGAACTTGACCGTACCTGTACCCCCTCCAAAGGCTACGCCCAGGGTTACCAGTTCAAAAAAAAACACATGCCGGACTCTAGAGTTATGATACGCCTAGCGCCCGACCACCCTCTGAGATTCCAAGATTCTCTTCTGGTCCGTACAAAGCTGAGAAGCTTTCTCGAAAAACCGGAACTAATCAAGAACATCAGGTCGGTCCCGTCTGGGATAGCTCTCGTGGCCCCCTCATCCAATCAGGCCTCCGAACTCATGCAAGCAGCCATTGCTCTACAGCCCGCTACAGGAGTTGTGCCTATCGAAAGACAGGAAAAACGAGAGAACTTTCTCCTTAGCCCAGTCCCTAAATATGGATACAACGCTTCCGGATCTCCTGAAGCTCTCTCTGATGCTGACATCCGGGAAGAACTTGTAGCGGCGAAAATCGACACAAAATCGATTTTCTCTATTAGTTGGACACGTAATTCACTTGCATCCCCTGACTGGGAAGGGACTCTCAGACTAGTAGTTGCAAAGCCAGCTGCAGATAAGCTCCCTTCCAGCGTCCGCTTATTTGCTCGGTCCGCTAAAATTCGTCGGGCCGACAATCGCCCACGCCTACATGTCTGCCCACGCTGCCACGGGTTTCACAAAATTAACGCCTGCACCCGTAAAGCTCGTTGCGGAAATTGCGCGTCAGACTTCCATAATGGACCGTACGCGACTCCCACCAAGTGTCTGAATTGTGCAGCCTCTCATGCCGCCTCAGCTCCTGGATGTCCAGCTCGGCCTTTTCGAGCTAACGGAGTATTCGTTCGCCCTAACAAGGAGAGAATACATATTATGCGCCAGCAGGGATATAAGTCCTGGCTCGCTCTTAATCCCCCCGCCCCCTTCTGACCCCCTCACTAGGTCTCCATTAGCACAACCCTCGTACACCAAGATTCCAGCTCTTGTTCTCACAGTAGGCTCGGCATCTAGGTTTGCTCCCCTGATTTCCCTTGATGAGGAACAACGAGGGACCGAAACCGGGGTCGAAGAAGGTAGAAGACTACAAGTCTCTGCTTCTTCCAGATCAATGTAGGTAGACGTGGCCCTGCTCACGATGCCGCCCTAGAACTTGCCTCCAAATGTGGGGCTGATGTGGTACTAATCCAAGAACCCTGGGTATCCACAGACCTAACTCTTTTTTTTTAAATCATTTAAGTGTATTCAGCTATGGAGCTATGACACATGACCGGTGCCATGTATACATGTTGGATGACTCCTTTGACGTTAGAGACACTCATACTCTGGATTTCATTCGCAAATACCACTATGAAGTATGTTCGCTTACACAAACAGTCGACCCTCCTCCGTTAGTACCCACCAAAGAGACGTTTCGAAACCTTTGATTATCCATGTATACCAGCGCCGCGAGAAACGTGGTTGTGTTTCGCCGGATTCGAACCAGCGATCTACTGTCTCGAGTGGGATATGTATCCAAGCTATCTAGACTCTACATGGCGACCGGCCAAGATGATGTACCACCGCACCATCCAACCATGGCGGTGTTTATAGTGACGCCTGCACTCTCGCAGCCGAAGAATTGACACGCACAAAGCCCAATTTGTAAGAACCCCTTTCCAAAACTCAAAATTCCACGCCCGTCGAGATTGTATCCACCCTTCGCATCAGCTTGTGAGCCTGCCCTGAATCCTCTCACGTCCATCCCAAAGAATAGTCTCCCAGATTTGTGCGCCACGCTTTGTTTCCTCCGTCGGGTATAAATATCGGCGTGGGCGTGTATTTGGTGACCAGCTGAGGCCAGAGAAAGTCGACATAGGTGTGATCATTGGAATAAGGGTGTACTAGGTCGTACTTGTAGACTTGATGAGACGTAGGTAGGATTCGATCTTTTTGGAATGAAAATTTGACGTGGTGGAGTTATTTGAATTATTGCCTCGTGGGCCAACTTGTTCGTTATTGCGAAATTTGACTGAACTTGGCTCTGGCAGAATATTTCACTTCCAGGTTCGTAGAGGGCACCACTGACAGGTGTTCAGTCTTGCCCTCTATAGACCTAACTCGTAGAATAACAAAAACCCACCCAAGCTTCCAAGGCTTGTTTCCACTTCCCAACTAAACAGTCCGGCCTCGAGTAATGACGTATATCCGCAAGGGTCAAGGACTATCTCCTTTCCAGCCGGCCATACATTCCCGGGATCTTCTGCGAGTCCGGATTTCACGAAAAAACAAACAAATCATTGAATGTTGGAATGTCTACAACGCCCCAACCGGAGCAATTGGCTCCGGGGAGGGCTTTCAGCATCTAATCACTACCACAGGTAATCCGGATATTCTTGTGGGAGACTTTAACATCCACCATTCGTCCTGGGTTCCAAAGCTAGGAGTGATAGTGTGGAAGGTGACTCTTTACTCTCCTGGACAGCCTCGAAAGGACTTGGACTATTGAATCAACAGGGAAGTCCTCCACATGACGCCGGGGCTGCTCTCGACCTCTGTATTGTCCGAAACAGCGTGAGTGCTTCTTGCGAAATTCGACAAGACCTGGAAGACGGATCTGATCATAGGACAATCCTATGTCAAGTATTTGATTGGGAAGCCGAGAAACCTGTACCAGGTAAGCCTCAATTTGCTACCTGTAACTGGGAATTATTCCAAGACCTTGTCACGAATCGGCTTGCAACACCTCCCTCCCATATCATTGAAGAGGAGGCCTCAACCATTGTTGAAATTGTCTCAGGAGCTCTCCTCGCTTCCTGCCCAAGATCATATAAACAAGTAACAAAAGTTGGCTGGTGGACTAAGGAGTGCACTCAAGCCTATTTAAACTTTTGCAGAGCTCGGCGCGCGGGTCTATCAGCAACTTCTGAACGACGTGCTTTTGGCAAAGTAGTGAGGAGATCAAAGCAGGTATTCTGGCACAACAAAGTAGAGCAAGTCTCAAATCTTAAAGAGGCCTACCAAGTCATGCGCTAGCATAAAAGAGAGGCGCACTACCACACCCCTCCCTTAGAGGGACCATCGGGCACGATCTTCCATCCAGCAGAAAAGGCGCAGCTCTTCCAAGAAGCACTTCTTAGCCGTCATCTTAATCAAGCTGATTTTGTTGATGCAATTCCTACAGTGACAAAAAGATCTATTGCATGGCCTCCGCTTATAGACGTAGAGATCTACAACTCGTGCTGCACTGTTCCGACATCTGCTCCTGGGCCTGACAATATTACTGCAACAGTACTTCGGCGTGCCTGGCCAATAATCAGACCTAGGATAATCTCCTTATTCCGCCAGTGTGATGAGTGGGGGATATACCCTAGCGCATTTAAGGAGGCAAACGATGTTATAATACCAAAGTTTGGAAATCATAACCGAGCCCTCCTAACATCATACCGCCCAATTGCTCTTCTATTGTGCCTTGGCAAGGGATTGGAGAGACTTGTGGCGCGTCGTCTTTCATTCTTAGCGCTGAGACATAAGATTCTTTCCCGGGATCAGTGTAGCGCAGTCCCACGGAGATCAGCTACCGATCTTACCACTGCATTTTCTTGCGACATTCAGGACGTCTGGTCCAAAAAACATGTAGCCGGATTGGTTACTGTAGGTGTCAAAGGTGCATTTAGTGGAAGTCAAAAAGGCCGCCTGTGTCACTGCCTACGGGGTCAAAGATGGCCCTTCAATGTTGTACAATGGGTGTCTTCTTTCATGTTCGAGCGAGAGGCCTCAATTACACTGGATGGAACTATATCTCCGGTGTTAAAAATACATTGCGGACTTCCTCAAGGGTCCCCAGCTCCGCCTATCTTATTTCTATTGGCAATTGAAGGTATGCTCCATCTCTCCCCAAAGCGTTACGGCTATGCAGACGAAGTTGCAATTATAGCGTTCGCACCGACTCTCGCCCGCTGCGGAGAGTTACTTCAGACGCAGTTATCTATGACCCTCGCCTGGGGACGTGAGAACGGTATTGCCCTTGAAGTCTCGAAAACAGAGCTACAATACTTCCACCGAAAGCACGGATCTCCACTAGAACCGAGTGTATATGCAGATAGAGTTGAGATCACACCAAACGTCCACACTCGCTGGCTTGGGGTCACCTTCGATCGGAGCCTCCGATTTAGAGAAGATGTCAGACAAGCATGCGAAAGATCCCTGGCTGTTACAAGCCACATTAAAAGTCTTTCGAGAGTCACCCGAGGAATGAGCCCTCTACTTTTGAGACAAGCGCTCCAGGGTGCAGCTTTCGCGACCTTGATCTAAGGGGCTGAGACATGGAATTCTAAAGGAGCTCCGAAAGGACTGATCCTTCGGATCCAACGACGGATGAACGATGCTGCTCGCGCAGCACTTCCTGTATTATGTACTACACCAATAGCTGTTCTTCTTCGGGAAACAGGTTGGGGGCCCGCAAAAGCCTGGCTCGAGCGCATACACGATCGCCTCGCCCTACGTACTGCGGCAGCAGATCCTAGACACCCTCTTCGTAGACGGTGGAATTCTTCAAGAATGCGCGGGATCCGAGAAAGGATTTCTCCCGAGCTCTCAGAGGATAACATCCCTCACACTTGGGAAGTTAGACACGATGAATGTTTGGAAAAGATAGGCGCTGTTGGCCGAACAGCGGGAGTCAATTTCTTCAATGAATGGTACGCCCAACAATCTATGATGGACCTCTTTGTTTTCTCCGACGGCGCTATGATCGAGAATCAAGCAGGAGCCGGATACTCAATTCCACGCGGCGCAACCCATGAGATTGCCTGCGGAACCATTCCTCTAGGTGCTTCTGCAGAAGTATACGACGCAGAAATATCTGGAGCAACAGAGGGTCTAGCAGCTGCTCTCCACAATTCCATGGCTTTTTACGCAACTAACGTAACTATCTGCCTAGATAACCAAGAAGCGGCTCTTCGACTCCTCTTGTTAACACCAACTGCAACAAGCTCTTGCCACATTGCAAAATTTCGGCAGCTAGCAGCTAGTTGGACAAACAGGACACGGGCATCCTGTACTAGAGCAGGAGCAGTCAGTATTAGATGGTGCCCCGGACATTCTGGAATCCCTAGAAATGAAGCAGCTGATGTTCTAGCAAAGTCGGCTTGTCTAATGACTGCGCCACTCCTACCTCTATCTATAGCACGAGCAAAAAGAGAAATTTCTCTATTGTACAACACTTCCACCACCGCCTACTGGGTTCAGGACGGCCCCACTAGATACAAGAAACTCTGAATTGGTCCTAGTATAGGAATAACGCCAGAACTGAAAGGTTTAAACCGAGGTGCACTTGGGGCGTTAATTGCGGCTCGTTCCGGGCACGGAGATTTCGCCCAATATCATCGTCGCTTTGCAAACGAAGATGCCCTAATGACTTGCTCCTGTGACGAGGAAAAAAGCCCAGATCACTTCTTCTACTGCAGAATAGGAAGAAACTTTGCCCGTCTTTGCGGTGGACCTCGACACCCCCACCCTAGCATCAGATGGGTACTCGGAATTGAAATTAGTTCCGGAGATTGGAAGAATTACACACTAGCCTCGAGTTTGATTAAGAGATACGATAAATGTGTTTACTATACGAAGAAGTTTACTGATGTTTAATGGATAGTTAATTGTGATTAAATTGCTATAATTCTATATGTGTGGCGAGAAGTCCTTCTATATACATGAAAGCGGGGGTTTCCGCACACTAGTGTGAACTCCAACATCCTTCCTAATCTAACCTAAATGGGAAGGTTGTTGGAGATCCTGAAGCCAATGTATGCTGTCAGGCATCTATTGGCTAATTACTATTCATGCTAGTGAGTGATGATATGGGTTAATCATATCTCATGGCGCCAGTGCATATTATTCTAATATGTACTATTTGTTTACTGCAGTCATGTTGCTGCCTTAATTACAACACCCATTAGATATTCCCTTACGATCTGGTATAGGTTTAATGTTAGATAGAAGGATTTATTCTTATTTTCTTGTTCTGCGGGTATAATTTAAAATAATTGTTAAAAAAAAAGGGGAAATTCCTGGTAGAAGGAAATTTGCTACATTTTAATTGGAAAGCAGAGTGGTGGACAGCTATTTGTTTGTTTGTTCATTAACGTGCTAGGTGAAGTAACTACCGCCGCACTCCTACTGGAGCTTGAGCACGAGTGGGGTCGGGCCGGATCAGGTTAACTACCGTGCAGTACAAATGCCTCGTCCCACCTAAATGACCGGAACCATGCCAAAATGCATCAATGTGTTGAACCATGACAAATTTGGCAGCCCAGAATTGAAAACAAAACAAAAACTTTCCCGCGAAATCCCGCATTACAAAAGAAAAACTTCAACAATCTCCCTTCCTCTGTTCCGCCTCAGCCACCACGCGCCTGAGCCTCGAATCTAATCTCTCTATCCATGCCAAACCACCTAGGCCTTTGATCTATCACCTCCGAGTCACAGGTATCCCTGCCATCCCCCGACTAGCCTCCGCGTATATTCCACTCTCCTGGACGTAGTCCCTGAACAGCTGCCATCCCCTTGATGCAAGCATTGTTTCCAGAGCCGGCGCTCTACGCTTTCCGCTTTTCAGCCGCCATGTAGCCAGTGCTTTTCGACACTGTACAAGGTGACCAATTGATTTTTCCCTCCCGCACTCGCAATAAAGTTTGGCGTCAGTGTGGTTGAAGCGGCGATGATATGCCGCAAAGTCCCCATGCCCAGTTCGAGCAGCGATTAAGCGGGCGTAGACCGCTCTTGGTAGCGCTAGTTCCGGCGGTTTCTTGCGCCGCATCTCGAGTTCAAGGTTGGCGTAGTGCCTGGGGCGATTCAAGTGCCACCAGTCCGTCAACATCTGCCTGGCCACTTCACGGGCTTTCCGTCCTGTTGAGGCGAGGGTCATCACACCATGTGTCGTCCTAGAGTTGTCCGGCGAGTTAAGCTCTCTTCGGGCGAGTTCATCGGCGATTTCATTTCTTGCAAGCCCTTCGTGGCCCGGAATCCATCCTATTTTGACAGGCGCGGCTGATCCCGCGGCCAATTTCACGAACTTTTGGATACGCCAGGATGATGAGCCCGTTGTTCCCGTCAGTAAAGCCTGAATAGCCGCAGAATTGTCGAGAAGGATGTAGATAGCGCTGCGTCCTCGATCTCGATTGCTGGCAGTGATTGCTTCTATAGCAGCCAAAGCTCCATGGACCTCTGCGTCGTAGACCTCCGCATTGGTAATTTTACCTGAGCCGCTTTGCTCAATTGTCGTACCTGTGCCACTTATAAAGGTCACAAAGGCCCATGACACTCTGTCGGTGGACGCCCCAGAACCATCACTGTACACGCAGAGACAGTCGGGTGGGAGTGTAGGCAGCCACTCTCTTATGAACTTGGCAGCCTCTTTCTTGCTTGTCCAGCAGGGAATTGGCTGAGGGGGGACCAGAGGTCGGAGCGGTGGAGGTAGTTCAGCCTCTGGCAGAAGTTGATACATCCTCTGGACCCTTGAATCATGAACTCTGTCCAGACCAAGTCTGGTTTTGTTGCATGTCTTTAGTCCAAGTCGGTGGCGAGCGCTGTCTGTGCTTTCCGTGGCCCGAAGTCGAAGCGGATGGTACTCATCTAGCCTTCGGATTCGTGCGGCAGTCTTGAGCCTGCGTTCCTCGAGCAGAATTTGTGCTGGCGGAATACCAGTCTCTCTTCTCAGGGCTGCAATAGGCATCGTGCGCCAGGTTGGTAGAGCCATGCGGATTCCGAAGGTAGAAGTTTGGTCAATAACTTTGCACTGTCTCTTACATGAATTTCGCGCGACACCCCGATAGGTTTCCCTGGTTGGCCCCGGGTACCAGGATTCCGCTGCGTGCATCGAGATTGGCAGGACTACCGTGCGGATCACTGTGGTTAGTAACTCGGGCCTTGGTCCCTGGGTGCACTGAGTGAGCCGTCGGAAGTGTTGCACTAGCCGCATTGCTTTACTGGTCCACTTTGCGACGTGGCTTTCGAAGGTCAGACCGTGATCAAGGTGTACTCCGAGCCATCGGATGTCGTCGGATGCTTGTACATCACGAGTGCCTACCCTTAAAGCCGGAAGATCGTGTCCCCTGGATCTGGGGCCGACGAAGTAGACTACTTCGGCCTTATCTGGGTCGAAAGAGACGGCATTATCAGCGGACCACCCAACTTTATTCATCCTTTGCAGCAGTCGTCCGTGGAGTACAGCGTCAAATGCACCCTGTACGTCCAGAGTGACAAGAACTGCTTTCTTCTGCCTCTTCATTGCATGCTCCACATCGTGGATAACGCATGAGACAAGGTCATTAGCTGATCTGCCGGAGAGTGCTCCAAAAAGCTGCTGCGGCACGGGCTTGTACGAGATGGCGGTGTAGGCCATGCGCCTTGCGACTAGTCTCTCAAGATCTTTGCCGAGAGAGGATAGCAGTGCGATGGGCCTCCATCCTTTAGCTGTACTGAGATTACGCCCAGGTTTGGGGAGAAGAATTACTTCCGCTAGCTTGAATGCCTTCGGGAAGTGGTTCAGTCGAAGTGAGCCCTCAAAGAGTACTCTCACTGCTTGTCCAATTGACGGCCAGGCTGTCCTAAGAAGACGAACAGAAATTGCGTCTGCTCCAGGGGCTTTATTCTGGCAGGCCGTTGTGACCCACTTGGCTTCTTCATCAGTGACGCTTGAGACCCATGGAAGGTTTCCGCGTCCTTGCTCGAGGTGTTTGATGTCCACGTCGTTTTGGCTGGTGAACCGGCCGAGAAGGAGATCGCGCAATAGAAGTGCACGCTTTCCTGGATCCGATACAAAACCATCCGGAGTTTGGAGTGGTGGAGTAGCAGATGTAGAATGCGGCTTTGCCCAACGTGCCATCGGATACATGTCGACGTCAGTTGTGGCTTCGGAGAACTTCCGCCGCCAGTACGGGCGTTTCGCACTTCTGACTATGCGACGGAAATCCTTTCTGCTCTCTTCGTCCCTGAATATCCTGTATTCGCGTTTGGCTTGTGCGCACTCTATCGTCCACCAAGGTGCCGTCCTACCCTTCTTCGCACTCCCGCGTCTTCCGGTAGCCCTAATTGCATCGCTAATGGTTTGGACCAGCTTATCAGCGAGGTTGTCTACCGCGCTTATTGAGTCCATTGGCTGTAGCCCTATTCCATGAGCCCATCTACCAAGTACCTTGGCAAAGTCTTCGAGGGCGTCGTCTGTCACTCGGAACGGTTGACCAGTTTTGATTACAGCTCTGGCTTTCGAGCTTGGACGCGGAACGTCTCCCGCAAGAGTTCTGTGGTCCGATGTCGAGTCAAGCTCTATCGAGACGTCTGCAAGGGCTCCCGCGTTAGACTAAACTAGTTCGAGTGTGTTTCCAAAGTCGTGTGTCGGGACGCCCGGTGTGGAAGATAGGTCCATGCCGTGCTCGAACATCCACTCGGTGAGCACCTGGCCGTCACCGTGTAGCCTAGTAGCCATTGGCTGCCAGTCGGTGTGAACAGCATTGAAGTCTCCGCCAATAACTGTAGGTCCGGATGGAGCCCATGATAGCAGCGGCAAAAGGTCTGCTCCAGGAGCGCGGTGTACGGAGACAAATGTGACTCCTTCTACCTTTACTGCAGTGAGATCTGGTGATGTCTCGCAGATTGCTTGCTGTTGGCAGTTGATCCCCTTTCGCGTGTAGATGAGGGAGCGTGGCCTTGAAGAGTTGGCAGCGGCATGGGGAGGCAAATGCCTATCGAATCCGGGATGCGACTTGGTGAGCCAGAAGCCGTCCTTGTGTTGAGTCCAGGGTTCCTGGATAAGTAGGACATCGGTTCCTGAATCCCAAGCGGATTGCAGGATGATGTCCGTAGCCAGGTCTCCTCTGCCCAGATTAGCACAGAGGAACGATATTGTTGTTGCCATTTTTTGAAGCTCGGTTGGGTTGTGGTCCCTTACGGGCATTGAGCAACGTTTGTATTTTCGTTTTCGGCAGTAGCCTCGGTGGCTTTCTGCTTTGCTTCCATCTCTCTGATCGAAGCGTTCCGTTCTTTTTGACCTTGTTCGCGAATTACCGCCAGCTGGTCTCTTGTGCGCTGTACTATTTTGCCAGCAACCCGCGTCGGCCTAGCCATGCAGTTAGGCTCGACGGCAGAGTGTGGTCCATGGCAGTTTATGCATCTCGGGATAGCCTGTTTGCAATCGGTGGCCTTATGCTCGACAGAGCCGCATCGTGAACATCGTTCTGCTCGCGAGCAGATCTTTGTAGGGTGGTGTCCCCAACATTGGTTGCATTGAG
Organism: Blumeria graminis f. sp. triticale; assembly: GCA_905067625.1. Lineage (NCBI taxonomy): Eukaryota > Fungi > Ascomycota > Leotiomycetes > Helotiales > Erysiphaceae > Blumeria > Blumeria graminis. The sequence goes on from LR898477.1 coordinate 9,555,900, forward strand.
CAATTTTTGGCTTGCGCTGGAGTTCGTGCAGCCGACCACTTTCTTCAAATAGTCGTTCACCAAGCTTTGGTTTTCCTGTCGCATAATGTAGCACCCAGTCTGTTGATGGCCTTGCCATGCTAGTCGCAAAAGCGCGAGCAGATGTTGGTCTGACGCCGGTCTTGAGGGTGGCTTCTTCGATCACCATTTCTGGCGTGACTGGCACTGGTCCCTCGAGGGTATATAGCCTATCTGGAATATTAGGTGCAAGCACTGATATCCAATTGGACGCGGCTTCCAACTTCATTTCAGAGCTGTCAAGGGTATTCGCTCCTGTCAGTAGCGCGCTTCTTGCTCCTTCCCCGTCAGCTTGTATTGCAAATCCAGAATTCACGACTGTGACTTGTCTGATCGATGAGTTAGCCAGTCGTAGTTTACTAGCCAGGCTTATTTTTATGAAATGTGGAGACATGCGTCTCCACGGGTGATCCGGTTTGAGCCGTAAGAATACGCGCTCGTCAGCTTTTTCCTGCATCACTGCTGATGCTTTGGGTTTCGATGTGGGCGTGTGGCCAGTGGTTGTTTTTGTGGCAGCTGTGGTTGCTGGCTTAGCCTTTTTACGCACCATCTCTGTCCAGGATCTCTCGGGAGTCTGGTTGGTGGTTTGTTCTGTCCCATGGGTAGGGATTGGTGTCGCAGAAGCAGCGGGTGGTGTGGCTGCTCCTAATCTCGTGTTTTCCCTGGCGAGGATCTGTACAGGACGCACGACGCTCGCAATAGTCTTCTTCCTCGACTCTTTAGCTGTCTCGAGGCGAGGTTTGATGATGTGGCCACTTGCAGCTTGAGCTGGTGCTGTGGCTTTGGGGGTGGCTGAATTGCCCCGCAGAATTTCTGTGATCCGGCTTTGAAGAGCCAAACCGGTGAGTTCGATGGCTTGTCGGAACTCTTCGTCTGTTGTCGATTCGAGCAGGTTGCAGTACCCGCTAACGATGCGCTCTGCTTCCGCAAAACGTTCCTGGAAAGCTCTCGCTTGTTCGGCGAGAAAGTTGGTCATGTTGACGGCCGTGGGGTTTGGGCTCGGGTTTGGAGAGTGCTGTTGACTCGCGCAGCAGACTGAGTCTGGTGTGGTGTTGTGTGGTGTAGGCGGTAGTGTGTATTGTGCATCGTTGAGATCCATTTCGACGTCCTGGCGCGTCGCGTGTTGGGTGGGGAGAGGTGGCCAGGAGCCAGCCTCTGCGGAGGACTGGGGCGGCATAGGTGATTGAGAAATGTAGGTGACAGTAAGATGTCCTAAGTGGAATGCAATATAGTCACTTTGGTGTGTTATCAGTGTGATGATTGGCGTGTAGAAACCTTATCGAAAGAAGTAGTATGTCGGTTGCGAGAGTGCCGCTGACACTGTAAAAACAAGCCGAATATAGTGCTGTATGTGTGGCGGACAGCTGGCGGACAGCTGGTCGTACTCTTTTGTTATTTCTACGTGTCGTAGTGCGCGCCAGAGCGTCGGGTAGTTCTGTAGGGACTGGGCCGTCCAGTACGTGACAGTAGTCACGAGCTGTAGATAGGCACGACGTTAAATTCAATCAAAATCAAATCTAGCTTCATTCTAGATCAGTTCAGCTATAACTGTAATATTCTAGTAATTGGTAGCAAGACTGGGAACTACTATGACTGGAATAAACGAGAAGCAGATATCAGCCAAAAACGAGTTTTCTAGAGATCTTCATAAATGTATAGATATTTGAAGTAATACTCTGATAGTTAGCCATAGAGAAAATAATAAACTACCTTCGTATATCTGATTGCTCCAGCATTGACACTCGAGCCGTGACAGGGTGAAGAAAAAGTCACCACAACTTCGCAGTGATACTTGCAAATGAAATCCGAGGCATGAGTGCTCTTCCTTTACGTTGAATCGTCTATTCTGTACTTTTCTTTGATATTGTGTCAAAGCTAGATAGCTGTATACTGTTGAAAAGAAACACACTATAATGTAATCATCACTGACAGAGTAGCAATGTGCAAGGGAAGCAAGAAGGTAGGTTCAATAGGGTTTTGATTAACTAGCCTTAGAATCTAACGGGAGTAAGTCTTCTATAAGTACCACACTCAATCTCGCTCCCACATGACCAAAATGGCTAGCCTGATACAGCATCTTGAGAGTGTTTTCTCTGCTACGCACTGACACATTTACAATACGTACGCAAATTAGATTAGATTAGATTTGTATTATAGTCCTAACTGAGTCAAAGACTATTGAGGACTCCTAGAATCTGCAAATAAGATACTAGCTACATATTTAGAGTTCCAACTGTTCAACTTTACACTTTGCTCTCACGGACAGTAAGGGACAAGCCCTGTACGTACGCAAATTAAATCTGATGCAAAAAAATGTGGAGGAAAAAAATTTCTCAGTGAATGGGATGTATTTTCATAAAACTGACAGTGACTAGAAATCGAATTGTGCCCTTAGTCTAGGCCTTGAAGTCTAGGCCAGAATTTTTATACTCTGTCGGGTAAGACACCATCAGGGGTCTAGCCGCTTGTGCGAATGAATGAATGAATAAAAGTTTATTCGTGACGTGCACAAGTGTTGTGCTGGTGATGGCTAGGATTACGATGCACGTGGGTAATGATCACTGAGGGTGAAGGAAGAACTTTCCAGGTGGCTCCATGATGAGTAGAGGAACAATGGAGCACTGTATAGAAAGTGTTTCTAGATTGTACTGCCAGATGGAGGAGACTAGAATATTCCGTGGTACTGTTTTGGGTAAATAAGGCAAGAGTCTGGCTACCTCAGATGTGTATATAATTAGCGCTTTCTACCTCCTAAATCCTCATAGTTCTGAATATCAAACATATCAGCAGTTCACATTGATCCACCGATAATCATCCGTAAACCTTCTGCCAATTAACCTCCGTAAGCTCTTACCTTTACAACAACAAGCCCTGTTCTCAAAGAGCATGACACGGAGAAGACTAGCTTCTCTAACGACTATATACAACAATAACTCAGTTTGACATTTGGACTACTCATGTGGTGGATGCATCCACTGATACCACTCGAGACCTTGGTGCTCGGGACTTTCACCCTTCTCTCAACCGTTAATATCCACCAGAGGGGAAACGGGAAAAACCTTTGGCTACTCTAACATACATTTGCCATCTTGTATATGGCCGCCGCGCGAGATATGGCCTCACAGTCCTCCCTTTCCCGAGTGAGTTAGGTGTCCAGGCTACCCAGACTTTAATTCGGGGAGAAGACGGCCAGGAGGCGGACCAAAACACCTTCCACCATTGCTTCTTTTCAAAGTGTCGGCTGCACCATCCGAAATCGTTTCTTTTGCGCCCGAAGATACTCAAAAGTCGAAAACACTCAAAAAAGTGTGCGTCCCAGCATGCCCATTTGTGACCTTATCACTCGTTCGTCTCACGTCCTAGATGCCTGTCCTCCCTCAAGATGTGAAGCCTCATTAGAAAAACGGTCCCCCATAGACTAAGACCGGAGCTTTGTAGATTATGACTTAAAGTCCTCCTCGCTGGTATACGTAGCATCGTAAATGTGTAGTAGGAGATGGCCAGTTTTTGAAGAGGCAAATACCCGGTTGCAATTGGAGTGACGCCATTATCGGTATTTGAGATGAGGTGGTGTGGTAAGATTGAGGTGAAGGACTCGCGTGAGAATGATAGGTCGGACATTGACGATGAGTCGTCGATTTTAGATGTGCTTGCGAGTGCTTTCGACTTCGATTTGGATGCAATTCTTCTTGGCTATCCCAGACATGCAGAACATACTGAGCGATTGCACCGGCACCACTGGAAGGTGAAGAATTCGTCTTTGCCGGCTATCAATTGGTTTAGTTGGCCACTAGGAAGTGCAGTTTAGACTGTCTTGTCAGTGTGGATTCTGCCTCTCCCCTTCTAGACCGATTCATTATATCCGACATTACTATCTTGACATCCCCTGCAAGTCGAAACTGTTTTATCCACCCTCTGCTTAGTATCCACTTTGTGATTCCAGCCACATCTTCTGGGCTGTTAATCATGGCTTCAAATGACCTGTCTTTAGCTTGTTGGAGAAAGTCGCCTCTTCCATTTGCCCATTGCGGACACGCCAACACCATGTGTTTGATGTTTTGTGATGGATATCCACATGAACAGCTTGGCTTTTCTACTGCGGGTACTTTCCTTCTATACAGGTAAGAATTGAGCCCGATATACTCGCTTCTTAGCTGAATGGCGACACTACTTTAAGCCCTGGTTAGGTTACGGTGGATTTTTTAGGGTGTATCCTCGAATTTCATTTTGGTGCTGCGTGTTTGTTCATCAGTAAATATATTTGCCGCTTTCCAATGTACTGGATTGGCTCATGCTAGTCCGCCAGGACGCTGTTTCCTGTTCTGGCTTGTCCATGAATTATTCCACTCCTGAAAGGCCGCTGTCTTTCCAGCTTCTTTCTGCCTCTCCTTTTCCTTTTCTCCTCCCTAGGTTCTTGTTTATTCGGCGATATCTTTACTCCTGGTCAATGCATGCAGAGTTTCTCTCCCGTTTGCGGACAGCTTTATCCTCGTATATGTCGATCGGATTGTCTCTTGAACTAGGGGTTTAGTTGAAAGTCCGGCGTGCTTAACCCTCCTATGTTTCAGGTATAACTCTAAAGGGGGGGAGGACGATTCCTGCTCTAGCACTCTGCTGCTAGTAGAATTGTAGGCACCTGCAACAAGTTAAAGCATTTCTTTGAATACTTCTGAGGGGTTTCTCTACCCTTTCAGGTGTCTTTTCTGTGAGCCCAGCCTCGGCCCATATGGAGGACCAATACGTGAGGGTCATACTCACTGTCGTGCTGTATAACAGTTTGGACTTTATGAATGTCGCTCCCCAAATTGATTATGCCAATCTACTAATTAATTGCACTTGGATGCACGATATTTGCTGGATATCCTTTGTGGGCCCCCCATTTAAAAATTAAAATGAAAAATCTAGTTGATATTGGAAAAGACTTTTGCTTGCATAAGTCTGGATCCAGACCAAAAGCGAAAGCACGATCTGCTTGCAAGCATGTTTGGCTAGTGATGATATTCAGTGGCCTTTTTGGGGGCAGGAGTAGATATTGTAGTGCTACGATGGACTCTTTTTTGTATTGGTTTTTCATAGCGTATGCAGTTATCTAGCTATGACACAAAATGAAAGAAAAGTAGATGATAGATGACTCAATGTAAAGGAAGAGCACTCAAACCTCATATTTTATTTGTAAGTGACACTACGAAGTTATGGCGACTTTTCCATCATTCCAAGCCAGCCCTTACCCGTGAATACCCACTTGGGGGAACGCCTCATTAACGCTGGGTTATCTAGACATGCCTCCTGTAACGGCTGGTAAGCCGATTGGTTCCTGTAGCGCATGTTGACCAACATGAGCCTAGCCTGATATTGGTAGCGCACGATTGATCGACATTAATGTGTGGATATATGATGCCACTCAACAGAATATCAAGGCATCGGCATCTAGTTCGACAGGGCAGCAGTATTGGACCATACAGCTACAACACATGTGAAGAATCCCATTGGAACCGAGAGGGAGGGACTGTGCCTCAACCACATAGACAATGTATATATAAGTATAGATAGAAACTGAAGTAGTTTTCTCTTCAGAATGATAATTTACATACTATCAACCACATAGTTGCACCAGCGCCTGTTCCTTGTTCCGTGACACCTCCATCATCAGTTAACTTTTTACCTCGCGATATGTGATCTGAGGTGTCTCTTTCTCAAATGGAGTAGGTTTCCAGGCTACTCGAACTATACCAGACAACAACATAAGTAGGTAGACCACGGTACCTTCCATCGTTGACTTTTGTTCACACTATAAGCTGCATTCTCGCAATCGAAGTCTTGGCGCACGCACAAAGCCCATTCGTACAACTCCTAGCTAAAATTCAAAATTCCACGCCCGTCAACATTGTATCCATCTTCCGTGTCATCTTGTAAACTTTTCCTAATCCCTCTTATGTCCATTAGAATGAACTGTCTCCAAGACATTTTCGGCACGTTTTATTTTCTCCGTCGAGTACAAATATCGGCGTGGGGGTGTATTTAGTGTCCAGCTGAGGCCAGATAAAGTCGAAGAGAGGTGTGGTCATTGGCATGAGGATGTACTTGTAAACTTGATGAGGTTCTGTGTAAATCGATCTCGTTGGGTGGGGGAGATTGATTTCGTAGAGAGTCTTGGATCATTGCCTCGTGGGCCAGCATCGAAAGTATTGCGAAATTTGACTAAACTTGGCTCTGGGAGAATATTTAGCTCCCAGGTTCGTAGAGGTAACTGCGCACAGGTGTTCAGTTTTGCCCTCCACATCCTTCCTTTCTCGGTTAGATAAGGACATATGCTGGAACATCCACTAGTGTGCAGAACCCCCTTATTCATGTATTTAGAAGAAAGCCCTGTCACGTAGATAACTTAAGCAATTAATGTTAGAATTTAGAATGATTGGGGCTATCAAGTAGGCCACGTTGTTGATACACACGTGGCTGCAAATTCTATACATAGTTTCACTTCGGTAGTAACTTGAATCAATGAGCTCTACAACCTCAATGACCGAGGAGTCATTATTTCCTTAATAATTAATACAATAGGAAATTAAAACAATCTCCATATTATTCACACACTTGAGAATACTAGGGAGTATCCTCAAGTCCGTTCATTGATCCAAGTCCTAAGAGTATAACTCACGAACTTTACTTCTCTTAAAGCCATAGCTACCTCCTTTCATACCTTCATCCTAACGGTACGTCATTCCAGCTCAGCATAGCCTTTAAATAGCTTGCACATGTGGATTCAATAATTGAGCCCGCGCAAAGTACTTGATCATGACCACGTATTAGCTTGCTACTCTATTTGACAGCCCGATGTACTAGTGCACTCCTGGACAGACGAAAATCTGTAAGGAGCCTGCCTATTGCCAAGCACAAAATAAACTTAGTAAAACTTGGAAGGGATAATACTCCATACCGTCCCAACAGATGATATTCTCCCTATCGTTACTCCTCAGTCTCTTTCGCTTGTAAAACTTACATGATCTAGAATATATTATCCGCATTGCAATCCCATGTGCATTTTTAATTTGAATTCGTTTCCGGTTGCCCAAAAAAGATATTAACAATTTGTACCCCAAAGGTGGACGTTGGGGTCCTAAACCAAAGTCTCGCTAGCCTAAACAGCTTACATCTTAGCCAGCAAGTTGTCGGAAAACTAGTCGCGCTTCATTTTTTTCTGTGTTATTTTCCATTAAAGAAGTGAAGAGTTATCGGGATACCAAATCGTGAGCACGCCGTCAAGTAAAGACTGAGACTATGTAGGGTGATTGTGTGCACCTTATTAGCTTGCCCGGTAATCCTCTATTGTGCGGATTCTGTAGCTGAAAAGACAAGCATAATCCCGTGGAGGACAGAGTTTGAACACCTATAGGAGATTTCTTCTGTGGATATATGAGTGAGACAGTCATCCAGAGCCATGATTCTGTTGTAATCTAACGCTCTTCATCCTCGGACTTCATGGTGAGCAGTAGTTGTATAGCACGTGATGCCATGCGGGGGAGAAGGAAGAGGATGGCGAAAGCCGCTAGCCAGATCTAAGCGATCTGGCCCACTCTTAGATGCAGAAATCCTTTTTGTATATAGACAATGCAACCCTAACAAGTAAAACAACAATAGTAAGGAACTCATACATCCGCACCTCAGTTATCTCATACATCGTGACCCATAAACCTCACTCTCATATCTATCACTCCACGACAAAGCTTCAACAGATTCAACCAATATCAGGGTATATCTGTGAGTTTTAATCGAGATTGTGGTCGGGAGGAGTGGCATTGTCAACGTATTTTGGTCAAATACCCGAGATGCAGAGATTTCACGGCTACAAATCTCGACAAAACGATAGCATCCCAGATACGAACCGCAGGCAGACACAAATCTGCCTGACTTTAGAGCTAAAATAGCTGATTACACTCACTATCTCTAATTTTTTGAGAAGATCTTTCCCATCTACATTCATCTCGTTAACCTCTCCAACACCATGGAGGACTATTCTCAACACCTGTCAGTGGTGTCCCCTACAAACCTCCAGCTCTCACTGCATAGTCTGCAGAGCCGAGGTTGAGTAACAAAGTCATCACTTCGACGAGGATTCCTAATCGTTTGCGCAGTCTGTATCGTCTTCATCCCGCACAACCCCTTATCACCAACATCATGAAGCTAACCACGATCAGATCAGATGGTAAGGTTGAAGCTCTTCTTATCACCAACTCTTGATTATGGAGGAGAAGCTATCTGATGAGTTTCCGGAGCGTACCCAGCACCCGATACGGAGATGATGGATTGGATCAAGATGACCTCCAATGTTATAAATAAGAGAGATATAGATGAATATGCGCACCTCACATAGTCCCAGTGTCTAGGCCTCACCTGTCTGGGGCTGCAGGGTGTGAGAGACTTTTTCCCGCGCACGCAGTTTCCATTGCTACCATTTTTATTTTTTTTGGGTAGAAGGTTCCGTGGAAAAGGTGGCCGAATTCCACGGGTAAACACTGAGCTTAATGGCTATTCATTAAGGGCAATATATCAATGATTCTTGAGTAACAGAAGAGACAAGGAGCACTGTACAAGGTGTGGACTAGGTCAGAGCGGATCCCAATGTGCTGCATATTTTATGAATCAAGTAACGCAATAAAAACTTCACTTCAAATCAAATCGCGTGTAGGTGCTATATCTCAATGGCCGATTGACTAGCCACGTGTGAATGCGGATTAGTAGGCATTCACTCGGAAAAATTCGTATTACCCGCAGGATCTGTCATGTATGACGACTATTTTCAACTGATTCCCTGAATTAATGTCTAAAATTAATTAATGACGTCGACCTCTGTGAAGTTTGAAAAATTATGATATATATAGGAAAGGCTTGATTTGGTAGGGTACTTCATAATTCGTTATATTCGTCCTTGAGGTAGTCTGTTGAAAAACTTCGCTATTTCTCACCGATTAATCGAGACTATTGGAAATCTCTAAGGTCAGTAGATCCTGTTGCAGTGGAGTCAGGATGTTTATCTCGGGCTTCGGATGTTTCAATTGCTTTTCTAACTTATCCCAGAGCTTGCATTGAAGACAATTCGAATACCACCTTCAAATACTAGTTGACGACAATGTCTCACACAACCGAAGGCCGCCAATCTCCACCACCAGAGGAGCAGCTCGGTAAACAAGGAACTACTGCACCCTCTAATGCCAAAGGCGTAGATCAAGGAGCTTCGAGCAAAAAGGATAGTGAGAAAACCTTACAAGTATGTTGGCCCCCAGTGGTAATTTTTTAGAGTAACGTCAAAATCTAATTTTGCTTAAATTAACTCTAGGAGCTCAAGTCTAACCCTCCGGATAGTTCTATGGACTCAAATGCAAAATCAGCAACTCACAAGCCAGGGACTAGGGATAAATGTGGTTCTTGTTGTTAGCCAAATACGTTAACGAATTCTATCAACTTATCATAGTACAAACCTGCTAAAAGATAGCGTGGAAGAGAGTTTCTTGACCGAAAGCCTAGGTATAAAGTTCAAGAAGTTGATGCTAAGCTGTTCACAAGCGAGGAATTGTAGTTGACAATATCTGTAGTTAAGGAACAGACTTGGTTCGATAAGCCGGGGCACGAGTGTCTTCAAGCTCTAGATTGCTTCATTTTTGAAATAATTGCTCATCAGATTCTCGACCCCTGTGGATCTTTTGTTGTGCATGAAGTAAAGTTTATAAAAGAAGTAGTTAATAAATGTTCTAGTCGTGTTCAAAGATTGTATGTGAATCTTTACTTTTATAGTGTCTTTGGATATCCAGCAGTGACACACTTTCATGTATTCTCAGTTCCAGTCCCCAATTTTCCTAGGGAACACCTAATTCTTCAATCGATTTTAGAAAGATTCCAAAACAATATTCTAGTTTAATTTCAATTGAGAACTGCCATGTACTTGGAACTATAGATTGGTGTTATGCTCAGCTATGTAGTATGGTAGATCTAGTAGCTGATCCATATGTAGTAATTATGGCAGTGTGGCAATTTTTTTTTAAATCATTTAATGTGTATTCAGCTATCTAGCTATGACACATGACCGGTGCTATGTATACATGTTGGATGACTCCTTTGACGTTAGAGACACTCATACTCTGGATTTCATTCGCAAATACCACTATGAGGTATGTTCGCTTACACAAACAGTCAACCCTCATCCGTAAGTACCCACCAAAGGGAATTTCGAAACCTTTGGTTATCCAAGCATGCCTTCGTCATCCATGCATACCAGCGCCACGAGAAAAGTGGTTGTGTTTTGCTGGATTTGAACCAGCGATCTACTGTCTCGAGTAGGATATGTATCCAAGCTATTCAGACTCTACTTGGCAGATCGGCCAAGACGATGTACCACCGCACCATCCAACCATGGCGGTGTTTATAGTGACGCCTGCACTCTCGCAGCCGAAGAATTGACACGCACAAAGCCCAATTTGTAAGAACCCCTTTCCAAAACTCAAAATTCCATGCCCGTCGAGATTGTATCCACCCTTCGCATCAGCTTGTGAGCCTGTTCTGATTCCTCTCGCGTCCATATCAAAAGACTGGCCCCCAGATTTGTGCGCCACGCTTTGCTTCATCCGTCGGGTATAAATATCAGCGTGGGCGTGTATTTGGTGACCGGCTGAGGCCAGAGAAGGTCGATGATTGGTGTGGTCATTGGGATGATGATGTACTAGGTCGTACTTGTAGACTTGATGAGGCTTGGATAAGATTCGGATTCGTTGGGAGTGAAAATTTGACTTAGTGGAGTAATTTGAATTATTGCCTTGTGGGCCAACTTGCTCGGCATTGCGAAATTTGACTGAACTTGGCTCCGGGATAATATTTCACTCCCAGGTCAGTAGAGGACACCGCGTACAGGTGTTCAGTCTTGCTCTCCGGACTACTCATTTAGTGAGTGCATTCACTGATACCACTCGAGACCTTGGTGCTCGGGACTTTCACCCTTCTCTCAACCGTTAATATCCACCAGAGGGGAAACGGGAAAAACCTTTGGCTACTCTAACATACATTTGCCATCTTGTATATGGCCGCCGCGCGAGATATGGCCTCACAGTCCTCCCTTTCCCGAGTGAGTTAGGTGTCCAGGCTACCCAGACTTTAATTCGGGGAGAAGACGACCAGGAGGCGGACCAAAACATCTTCCACCATTGCTTCTTTTCAAAGTGCCGGCTGCACCATCCGAAATCGTTTCTTTTGCGCCCGAAGATACTCAAAAGTCGAAAACACTCAAAAAAGTGTGCGTCCCAGCATGCCTATTTGTGACCTCTTGTCAAATATCTGATGGTTTGGAACTTACTGAATATGTTAATGAGAATCATTGAATATTGGGATGAGACATCTTCTCGGATTAACTTACTCGAGCTGTGATATCTCACCAGGGACATGGTCGTCAGGATGTTCAAAGCCCCAACTTAAGATCTTTTGATCTTCAATACATGTAATATATTTCATATGTAATTTTGGGAAATGAGGAGAAGATAATCTCACCCCGAAAAAGTTTCAGATGGGTATATAGCATCAATGCTGTAGAGGAGTTTAGGAGCAGAGATTTCATCAATACAAGTTTACTTAATATTTTTCATTTGATCCTCAGTGTTTAACACCTCTTCATTCTTTTGTCCCAGGTTCCAGCTACCTATCCTCCCTAACTCACTTGAGACGGTACTCAAGGATTTGAAATTGATTTCATTATCCTAACTTGGCGTCCTATGGGTCCATGCAGGTGTATATGAACTTGTCCTAAATTCAGACAAAATAAACAAATCTTTTCAGGGCATAGAGCCAAGAACACTTCCAATATGATTTCGAACTATGATTAGAAAAGAAGCTCTTCATAAATATTTGGACACACGCAAGTGAATGGTTGCACACAAAAGATATTAAAATAACAAACAACAATTGGGAATTAACAAGTAATTGAGTAAATTGTATGTGTTGGGGGAGTCTGGGGATGTAAATTTTGTAAATGATGTGTCATAGCTAGATAGCTGAATAAACCATGAATGAAAAAAAGTGTCTATGAACTATAATGTTTACACGGCAGGAAACCTTCATGGTGAAACCCCCCCAAACCTTTCTGCCTTTTATCTTTAGTTTTCACATATTTTCTTCAGGAACGTAGTTACACTATACTGCCATTCATATAAACCAACCGCATCATCTCCAACGTCTCCAAGCATAGCTTGACCTAGTCCTTTCCCTCCGCAGAATCTCGACCACATTTATCATCTGGAATTGTTCACACCAGCCATTATTTAGAATCCACTATGTAATTCTTTTGTGTTCCCTGACCTGTTTATCATGGTTTCGTATAACCGATTTTTGGCTTGTCTCCAAATCTCTCCTATTCCATTTGGACAATGAGGGCAGTACATAATCATATGCTATGGGTTCTATGATTGGTAGCCACATGGACAGCCTGGATTGAGTACTCTGGATACTTTTCATCTATTTTAATCCGAGTTGAGCCACATGTGCTCACTGCGAATTTGCGTTGCCAAACTACTTAGGGCCCTTGTCAGGTTACGATGTCGGAAAAATGATGTGTCTTTTAGACTCAGTTTTTGCTGTCCAGCTTTTCTACCTAGGAAAGATTTGAACCCTCTCCAAATTTTGGGATCTACAGTTGCTAGTTGCTGAAGCTTCCGAGTTCGTTTCGTTTCTTTCTGATTTATTTTTAATTTATAGTGTATTAAGCGTCAGTTCGTTTCTGTTTAGCCTAGGATTTTGCCCACTCTTGGTATGCTATGACTTTCCCCATATCTATTTGTTTCTTCTTGATTTGGTGTTCACTGCACATTTCCTTCCAGTGGGCAAGGTCTATATTCCTGTTAATTGTTCGTAGATCTTCTATCCATTTTCTGGGCAGCTTAATTTTTCTATAGGCGGACTTGATTGTCTTCTGGACAGGGAAGTCCTTTGAGCGACCTAAATATTGGAGTTTTTGTTGCTTCAAGAATATTTCAATGAGTAGGGAAGCCATTTCGAGCTCCAGCACTCTCGTGCCGGTAGGCTTGTTTACTTTAGTAACAATTTTTAGGAAATTTCTTTGTTTATTCCTGAGAGATCTAACTGTTATCTCTGGTATTTTTAGTACCCAAGAATTTATATTTCCAATGTATGTTTTGGTTTAGTTTGTTTATTAACGTGCCAGGCAGTTGGCACCATCCGCACTCCTATGGTAGATTGAGCACGAGTGGGGCCAGACTGTATCAGGTTAGCTACCATATAAGTACAATAAACCTCATCCCACCTGAATGATTGGACCACCTCAGAATTCACCCATGTGCTGAATATGTCAGTCCCAACCGTCTAGAGAAACTGGCTTTAACGCGCCGAAGAACAATTTCCTTCTCGACCTCGGACTCCATGCGACTGAGCCCTTGATACCACAATCTCTAGTTTTTCCTTTCTATTCAAAGCTAGTCATTACTCATCTCAGCATATCCTTATCTCATTCAGTCGCCCACCGAGGCCACCTCAGTTTCATTCAGTTCCACTATTGTAGCATCTCCTCAATATTTAGTTCTTATCGCAATTTTAGAAATCTTTTAGACTTTCCATCCCTAGACCTTGCTCCGTCGCTGCCTCACCTCTATCCGTGGAGGCCGCATATGAGCCGAAGAGCTCAAGACTGAGGCACCGATGCCTCAGCCTTTGTAGAATGCTCTAATAGATGAGCCGGCGAAATGTCGTGCGTATTTCGTCGGTGGCGATTCCTCGCAGCTCAAGTTGTTGGTGCCTTTGGCCGAGGTGTAGACGAATATAAGACCGGTACTTTGACCGAATGTACACAGCGCACGACAGTTGTGAAGAGATAAGTTTTCACACGAATCTTAGATGGCAAATATGACTTTTGGATTTTGGAGAACTTCGGTACTTGGTAAGATAATCATGGAAAGGGTTGCGAGTTGAGCTTAGTTGGGAGATTTTCCAGAAAAATTGGAGATATTGAATGTAGCCTATTATTTTAACATAAAATCAGAACGGTTTTATCCAACTTACGGTTAATATCTGGGGTGTAAATGATTGACTTGGTTGGGTTGTGCAGCCCTGAGATCTCTGCCAGTCGCATTTTCAGCCAAAAACTTGCTGCCACCACTCCTCCCGATCGCCAACTCGACGAAAACTCCCGAATCCACCCTGTGTCTTGACTGAATCTCGGCTCTGAGAAAATATTTCACATCCAGATTCGTATGAGACACCACTGACAAGTTTTAAGCCTTCGTGCTCCTTTACAATGTATGTAGATGCACATGAGATGTCGGTAACCCGTATGCCCTACGTAAGGATATAGAACTTCTGACCATGCAGGCTACAAAACCTCTCTATATAGAAACGATACACTAGTACCATACCCCCTCTTCAGCTCTTTCCTCGTTCCACAGTCCTGCCGACCCCATGGGCAAAACCAATAGCTAAGCTATCATCAGATTAAAAACGAACTTAATAGCATTTATCAGTGATTCGTAGGTTTAGATTTAGTTCGGATTTTAACTAGAATATGATATAAACTATCTGAGTAATCGACGTGCTACCATCATTGATCCATTGGCCCAGAAAGATACCTCTCAGTCATGGTGCTGCGACTGCGCCACGTTTACACTCTGACAAGGGAAGGAGCAATAAAAATCTCGCGCATGAGAATGAGTCGGATCCTACGTCATCGGAACATGCCATTTGCTATATCGAGTGGGCAATAAGGCCGTATATATTTAGTTCTCGTCATGACGCACATAGACTAAATCTATCCTTTACCAACTTCTACCTTTACAGACTACCTTTCAAAACTACTTGAATACTGCTAAAATTACCGAGTAAGTAAGTCTTGCTATAATGTCCGCAAATACCGTTATTGTCAAGAATATCAGCCCTCAGACTAGTAAAAAAGAGATTAACGACTTTTTTTCCTTCTGGTAATTTCCATTCAAGTCTTTGGCAAGGGTTGTGAAAATTATCCTAATCCATCCAGTGGCAAGATTGCGAGCCTTGAAATCTCAACAGTCGATCAAAGCCAACAAGCGACGGTCACATTTGAAAGAGAAACTGCAGCAGACACTGCATTACTGCTTGATAACACCCAGCTTGGCGCCAGCCAAGTCAAGGTTTTGAGTGCGGCCGGTACTAGAGATGCCGACCGAGTAGACCCATACAAGCAAAATGTCGGGATAGGCGGTAAAGAGATAACCCAGGAGGATAAGCCGTGCAGCCGTATTGTCGCTGAATATCTAGCCCATGGCTACGTTCTTGGCGACCAAACCCTTCATCGTGCCATTGATCTTGACAACAAACACGGCTTAACCAATAAATTTCTCTCGACCCTCCAAAAACTTGATAGCAAGTATCAGGCTACCGACAAAGCCAAATCAATGAACCAGTCTTATGGAGTTACACCTAAGGTGAACAACATTCTGACTGGAATCTCCACGTACTATGAGAAGGCTGCCGGTACGCCATCCGGTAAAAAAATTGTTAATTTTTACACGCAGACCTCTCGTCAAGTAGTTGATATTCACAACGAGGCCCGACGTCTAGCTGATTTAAAAAAACAAAATAACACAACTAATACTGAAAAAAGGAAGAGTGGTAAGTGCTATTTCATCCTCAAGAACTAGCTGCATAAATGTTGCCCTTTCTGCATGTTTAAACCGGTATCGATTACAAGGGGATCCTTGATATTTTTAGCAGTCTATCATGCCTTTATGGCTAACTAGCAATTGTTATTACACCTCCATGAAGTATTGCATGTGTTTTTTAAGAGTCTTTAACAAGTTACTTCAAATTTCCTGTAGTATAGGAATAAGGATTAAGGACACAAAAGCGAGCCTGCTAGATTTATCCTCCTTACTCACTGAGGATCTATCTGGAAATTCAAGGAATATAAAAGCCTAGTGGTTGATTTTCTAAATCATCAGTGCTCATGTCAACTATGGCTCAAATCCGGCCATATGCTTGTTGCCGGCAAATACATTCGAAAATTTTTCAACTGTGAACCCTGCACCAGTAATAATTACATTGTACTTCAATAGTAGCATAGTACTATTTAGGTGCATATTTTTAGATATTTACCAGGATTTTACTGACGAGACTTATGTTTGATGTTATTTAGCTTCTCCAACCTCTCCAACTCACACGCATACTGCCGTCCCTAAGTCTACACCATTAGAATCAGAAAAGCATAATTATGCCTAGAGAATGGTGAGGTAATAATATAAAAGACAGAATAATAGTCTTATATAAGACAGGGGTGCTCCAAGTATCATTATGACTCTCCAACTGATGAAAGCGGCTTATTTGTACTCGGAAGGTGGTAACTTTAAAAATTACAATTGACTTTTTGTGAATGTAAATATACGTCGAGAATCATATTCCACTTATATTTTAAATTATGATTGATTTTGGTTGTAAGGAGAAAAAATTACCTCTTTATCATCAATTACTACATATTTACCTATCTAGATGTTAAGTATGATAAGCTTCTAGAAAGTACTCGATGTCTCACTTTACTACTAGTTATTCGTTTTCGGCATAATTACACATTTAGGAGCGCGAAGTAAGGATTCAATTGAAGTACTTCCGGTTCAAAGGAGTTTATGTGGACGACAGTATATTAAACTAAAGGACAGCCAAAGTTTAATATTTGACACTCATTTCTTCCATAAATGTAAAGGTTATCAACCCTTAAAAAGCTAAGATTCAGTCATGATAGATAGTATGAGTAATTTCAACCATGGTAACCTGGCATTAGTTGCACTAGCTTGTATTCGGTTGAAATTCTGATCTTGAGAGGTTTCAAGGCTGCAATTATCAACAAAATCAAATGAAATGACCTCAAATACGAAGCGCAGATAAAATTAAATTTTCCTGATGAACATGCCAAAAAAACTAGTACCACTAATTGCCTTAACACTGCCAGATACTTTAAAAAAAATCTTACCAGATGTCATTCGAAAGTTGATTCATCTCGTTACCCTTTCCATTTTTTTCCCATCAGCCACCTAAGCTTTACGAGGGACCAATACTCAATACCTATCAGCGATGTACTCTACCAACCTCCAGCTTTTACTATAGAGCCTGCAGAGCTGAGATTGATTAAAAACTAGGTCCTCACTTCGATGAGGATTCCAAGTCGCTTTCGCTATCTGTATCTTCTTCGTCTCTCACCACAACCTCCTAGCACCATCATCGTGAAGCTAACCATGATCAGATTAGATCGTAGTATGACAGTATGCCACAACTCTATAATATATAGTTTAGTACGCTATGGTCTCCGTTCTATTGTATATCTTTTTTTCAGGTCATGTGGCTCAGCGGTTAAAGTATTCATTCCAGGCTGTCATACGTAGGGTCAAAACCCTACAAATCATCCACCCCTGATCATTGATGAGAAGCCATCCGGTAAGTTTACGAGGTATGCCTAGCTACTGGTAGGGAGACGGTGGATTAGATTATGTTGGCCTCTAATGCTACAAAGAAGGGTTATCTACTTTAAACTTGATATCGATCTTATATATTGGTCTGTTGTCAAGGACACGGAAATAGATTCATAAGATTGTTTTATGAAAGGCTAGGATTGATTCCGATATTATTAAGATGAAGACTTGTCCCAAGTATCAGAGGGCTATAACGTCTTTATCTATCTTCGGGTAAATCTCACATTATACATCCATGTTAGCCAAACAGGACCTAGCATATAGAACTTGATTCGTATCATCTCTTTGGAGTTGAGGTTTATTATGAATTTTGCTACCTGAATTTGGATTTGAATTTGAAATCTTTTACGTGACAGGAAGAACCTAACATCTATTTAGACGTGACACGGGTAGATGGGTTATGAAAGCTCATTGCTACCTACATGACCGACAGTGAAGCGAGAAGCGACAAAAAAAAGGTGCTCTGCGCCGCATCCCTATCTTCCAAATCCATCTCCTCTCGGACCAGAAACAATCTCAGCGTGGTCACCTCCCACCCTGTTCATTCTTCGGCAGACTGTAACATCGGCTTGTAGTTAAGAATTGAATGAGCTTCTGCCATCCATTCTCCCCTATCGTTTCACTGGCCCCAGGTGGAGCCATTTTCTCATAGCTTCTTGTTGGAAATATCGCGCAATATTCATTGAACGAAAGTAAAAGTTGAATAAAAGAGTTTCATGTTTGGATTACGGCTAGAAATGTGGGAAGTGTGCGCTACAAGTACAAGTGTACGCGACACGTAGCGTAAGCCACAGCATTAACGAGTGTGGCGCCATCTAGGCATAGAAAACCCCCCAATAACCTCCTTGCGCCCACGCCATATAGCCGTTGATACCTCCAATACTTAGCCTGAAGTTCTACTATACTATCCATTCCAACCTCTTAAATACACTCAAGATCGTGTCGGGAACCTAGATGAAATGGAGGGCCCGTACGTCCACAACACTCTGTGTCTCCATTTCAAACACTTCTCCAACGTAGCAAAGCTGGTCAGCACTCTGAAAAATGCCAGGGCCTTTTTTCTCGGCCGTAAAAGCATTTCAGATCTTCATGTTCGGGGTTGAAACGTCGATGGTAGTCGGCGTAGTCCCCATGGCCTGTCCTTGCCGCAATAAGACGATGGTACACCCATCTTGGTAGAGCCAGTTCCGGTGGTCTTTTGCAACGCATAAATAGGTCCAGATCTTTGTATCGCTTCGATCAATACTTTTGCCACCACCCTTCCGCGAGCTCTTGGCTGCGCAGTTTAACCCATCTCCCTAATGCTGCAAAGGTTAGATCTTGATCTTCTCCACTGGATACAGCTGAGGTTAGTGACCGGTTATTGTGAGCTCCCGAGGCTGATTTAGCCAGCTTATCGGTCTCTTCATTGCCTTGAATCCCCACATGACAGGGTATCCAGCGTATTTCTACACGCTTATTGCGTCTCAGTGACAAAATCTTGTCCACCACTAACTGCGAGCAGTTAGATCTTCCTCTTTTGAGAGCTTGAGTGGCCGCTTGGTTGTCCAGAAGAATGTAGATCGGTAAGTCTTCTCCTACCTCTATTGCGATCTTCAAGGCTTTTACGGCGCCTACAACTTCTGCGTCGAATACCTCTGCTCCGGGAAGTGGACCGGAACCACTTCCAACTAGCTTGCCTCCTTGGTATACTACATACCCCCAGGCTGATTTCCCGGGAGCCGATGATGATCCATCAGAGAAAGCGCAGATCATGTTAGCTGGACGGAAAGCTAACCATCGCTTTATGCTTCCAGACCTAGCTTCTTTTTCTCGACTGCATGGAGTCGATGCTGGGGTGCCACGTGGGAAGTAAAGCTTTCCAGGGCCTTCGGCTGTCGGAACTTGTCGCACACTTATTTGTAGGCGTGTCATGTACCGTTTTGGTTGTCTGAACAATCGATCTCTTTGTCCCGATCTAAGACCTAAGCGTCTTATTGTCTCTTTCGGGTCCTCAGCCGCCCGAAGGGCTAGAGAATGCTAGATATCCATTCTTCGCATACGAGCTGCGGACCGCAGCGTCTTTTGCTGAAGAATTTTCGATGCCGGGGGCATTACCGCTTCACGATAAAGAGCGATATTGGGAGTAGTACGCCACGCTGGGAGTGCTACTCGGATAGCTTTCACTATCTTTTTATCCATTAGAGATAGATGCCAGCCTACTCCAGTGCCGACTTCTTTATCTCGCAGTGTGGTTATTCGAGTGAGACCCGACCACCACGCTTCTGCCTCATATAGAGCCGTACTTAGAGCACATGCATGTACTGCACGAATCAGAGGTCAGGGTGGTGCACCGCGTTGAACTTCGTATATGTGTCGTAGGAAATGGACTAGACGATTAGCTTTTCCAGTCCATTCCTGTACATGCTGCTTGAAGTTCAGCTGGGTATCAAGCCAGACTCCTAGCCACCGGATATAAGGTGACGGTTCGATCCGGCGATCTTTCACCAAGATGGAAAGATCAGCCGCGTTGGTTTTCTTTCTAGGCCCTCCTCCGGTCACTAGAAGTTCTGACTTTGCTGGGTCAAAATCGATCCTGTGTTCTCTTGCGAGAAGGATAAGGCTGTCGAGGTCGTCTTGAGCTGCGGAGATAGCATCCGCCGCGGTGTCTCCAATTCTGACAATAGCTACATCGTCAGCATAACCAAACCTACTCGTTAGACCATGATCCTCAAAAAGCACAGCGATGTAGAGCATGAAAAGAAGTGGCGAAAGAAGCGAGCCCTGAGGTACTCCACATTCCAGAATCTTCTCTTATTTGATTCCACCGCGGTATTTAACCTGGACTTTTTGTTGGTAGAGAAATAACTGAATAAACCGGCACAGGGATCGTGGCCAGCCTTGTTCTCGAAGGCGTTTAAGCATTTGGTTGTGAAGGACTGCATCAAATGCACCTTTGTGAGGATTCTTGAGAAATGCCTCAAGCAGGATTTATGGGTTCTGTTGGAAATACAGTTTCCTGCTTTTCTTTCTATCGACCAATGTGGTTGCATGCATCTTGCCTAAACTATATTTCTGAGTTCGGGCAGGATCCCACACTTCTGATCCAATCGGACTCAACGTTAGAGTCTGCTTGAATCCCATTCTTCCCGAACAAATCCAGTCATTGGTTTGTTCGTACTTCTATTGCGTGACCCAGTATTCTCAGTCAGTGGATAACTATTTTCTGGTACGGGGTCCCACTCATTTCTGCAGTCGAGTCGGTTCCGGGTAACCTCTATTTCTTATAATTCCACTGTATATATCATAATACCTGTAGTCTATTAGTAAATTAAGCAAACTGAACTTCTTCTCCGTTCTCAGGCAATTCTTACTCCGAAGTCTTCTCTATACTCTAACAGGTTCCTTGTTTAATCCCACTAGTCTTTATTGCTTAGCGAGGGCACCTGTGTAGTTTCCATTTCCGAGACTAATATCTTCACGCTTTGTTTTCTGTCTTTAGGAATAGTTACATTATTCTAATCACATCTCACTCTCGTCCTCTGCCAAACATAGTGACCTACCGTCACCTCCGGCCCCTCTATCTAGAACGACTCCCCGCTTTCCCATTTACCACTTCTCTAGAAAGCCCTCCGCGTTCCCACGAGGCGTCCTTCCTCAGTACATCCTACGCTACGCCCTCTCCTACGCCTCGAGTCCTGCGCCTGACAACCTCGAATATCGAGTGTGACCATAGCCGCAAACTTTTCACTTCTCATGGCCGCCTCAGCATCATGAATTACACAGAATGCAAGGTCGACTGTAGATCGTCCTGGTACGGAGCCAAATAATTGTGGGTCAACAACTTGGTGACTTATCGTCAGCCATGCCATATGTCACAGTTCGAGGTATAGATGCTGGGGCGATCAAGTATACGAAGATTGTTTATTATTTTCTATACCACAATATGTGTGTCCTAACTCAACTATTTATACACTTATTAGACTATCTAGAATATTCCTTCCTGTCTGATACTAGCTTCTGTTATGTTCCCCTGATACCAGTTCACAGTCTCACTGCCAGTTGCTAGTATCTTCTAGTCATGTTCAGAATAAACTAGAGTGAAGTTTCGCCTTTCACAGAATTGTCGAGGCACGTGATTAACATCACGTGATACAGGACAATTATCGGCTCACTAGCCCTTACACCATACTCTTACCAACTAGATGCTCAATTCCTTTTCCTAAACTCGACAACAGCGAGTTTGGTCGCTAACCCTTTGCAGTTGACAGATTTCTACCTGTCTTTGGAAGAAGCACAACTTCTGCCACCCTGAATGTCGTGGGAAAGTAGCCGATTTTCAGACAAGCCTGGTAAATGTCAGGGGAAGGTCATGAAGTGGATTGACGAGGTCTAATCTGGTGATTGAGATTATCTACAAAGAAGAAAGAAGACTCCTATTGAGTTCTGTAAAAATATTTACATCGTGAATCGCGTATCAGACGCGTTATATCACGTCACAGTAACTTCCCTCAATTCACTCTATCCCTTGAAAGTAAAGATCTTTGACGAGAGGTCCTAGATGGGATCAACAGGCTTTCAGTAATTGTACCATTATCTTGTCCGCTCATGGTGCCGTATCATTGACAGAGACAGTGGTGCTTGTCACATCGTCCAGTGATATTTCCGCATCCCATGGAATACGCTCCTCCTGTCCATTCTCCCAGATAGAGATGTCGTTCTCACCGCTAAACCTAGCCAAAAGATTGTCTTGAAGCGCACTAGCTCGCTCTCACGGGTCAGATAGCCACCGGTTTTCTTCGATCTGCAGAGGAGGGGGCTCAGCAGCTGGTCGAGGCTTAGCCCATCTCATGAGCTTGATTACCTGTGCGTCAGCAGTCACTGCCTCCACTTGCCTCTTCCAGTACTGTCGCTTGGCTCTTCGTACCACGGCTCTAAAGCTCTTGCGGGCCTCTTTCGCCAGGTCAGGGTTGTCTCTCGCTGCCTTGTACTCTTGCCATTCTGTGCGAAATTCATCGGTCCACCATGGCCCAGTTTTTCCGCTTTCGATGGCTGGGACTTTCCCTGCAATCTTGAGTGCATCTCCAAGTGCTTGTAGGAGATCATTCGTGAAAATTTCGATGTTGATGACACTGTCAAGAGGGCCGGATTTGGTCCATTGTCTAACGCATCGGCTAAATTCATTTAAGTTGGCGTCGCCGACATGAATGTTCTTTACAATTCCAGAGAGATCTGACACTGTAGGATTTAGTACAGCACCCTAGATAGTCAAGTGATCTGAGGTACAGTGGTAGCGTGTTAAGACTGATGCTATAGCGGCCGTGTTGCTCCACGTAAGATCTAGGTCGTTCCCATCCCTGTGCGTTGGCTCTCCAACAATGCTAACTAGGTCCATGTCGTGGGATGTTGCCCATTCCATGATCTAGTTACTATTGCCTTACTAATTTGTCGTTAGCGGTTGCCAATGCTGAGACATAGAATTGAAATCGTCTCCAACAACCACTAGACCTCTAATTTCCCACCGGAGTAGGGGCTCCAAGGTTCCACTAGTGCCTGGGGCACGGTATACATTGACAAAGGTTAGGCTGCCCATCTTTACAAAACAGTAGTCAGATGTCGGGCCTGACAACGGTGGAAATAGCTGAGTCGTATGACCACCTTTGCGCGTGAAAGTAATCGCGCGGGGCCGGATGTCTGTTCCTCCGTATGGTATATGGCTATTGTAGCCAGGATGACATTTTGTTATAAATCCCCCCTATTTCTTTCTTGTCCATGGTTCCTGTACCATGACTTCATGTGCACAGGCATCTCATGCCTGCTGCAATGCTATATCCGTGTTTTCTCCACCTCTTCCGACATTCACTTGGTGAAAGTGGACGGTGTTATGTTTGTCTTTTGGTGATTTTGTTGAAGGATTTCCTAACATTAACACGACATTGTTGAGTCCTGGGCAATGACGGTTTCAACCGCCTTACCCTTCCTTTCAGAGTACGCTAGAGCAGCGTGATAATCACGATGTCCGCGTTCTCTTGTGATATGTAATTCTGCGGGGGCACGGGGCAGAATTATCCCGTTTTGTCGTCTTGGCCGGGCCATACAGCTGCCCTCATTTGAGTGGTGAGGTCCCGCGCAATTTGAGCACTTTGACACCTTTGCCTGGCACTCTGATGTCTCATGGGTTCCCCAAAATCTCCCACATCGTTGGCTCCGAGTACAGGAACGCGTTGTGTGGAATCAACAGCAACATTGGCATTGCTCAATCGATCGTCGGCGTGAGAAGGGCATTGCCGGCCCGCTCTCGTCAAATAGACGAAACTTAACATTTGCTGGTTTTTGTTGGAAATGAACAATCCAGCTCGTTGAGTATTGGCCAAGTTTTGTCTCTGTGAGCCGTACCTGGATTGGTGTGGCGCCACATACTGCCTGGCACTCGTTTTTCACCATGTTTTTGGTGACTGGGATGCTGCCTTCAAGCGTCCTGATGTATAGTGGCACATGAGGTACGATCAATGATATCCATTTGGACGCTTCCTCAATCACAGTGTTGTCTTCCTATAGGGAAGGTGCAATCCTCATGATTGTATCTCTCAATGCATTTGATGCGCATTCGAGTGCGATCCCCGACCTGACTGGGTACATGGACGTGATAGCGGAAGTCACTATCCCAGCCTTGTCGGTGATTATTTTCTTGATCGTAACTGGCGAGAGCTTGTACCAGTGGTGATCTTTCCCCAATTAAAGTAACAGGAGTTTGTCCTCCTTTTGGGTTATCTGTGGTTTCGGGTGGCTTGATGGAGCAGGCCTTCGCGGAACTTGCACTATTGGTGGTGTCAGTAACTTGGCCGCTTTGCGGGCTACTGTCACCCAGGGCGAGCTGGTGTCTTGAGGCTTTTGGGGTAGAGCGTGGCTGTGATCCTCAACAGCTGTATTGTTCCTAGGCGCGACTGGTTTGGGAGTGCTTGCCATGGTGGGGGCTTCTGACTTGGAAATTTGGTTGCTTCTGCCTAATCTACTACGAAGGCAATGATAACAGGCGTGATATTTTCCAGCAGAGTCGCGACAACTGCTGCTGCTTGTTTCTCTCCTTTGCTCTTAGCCCAGGAGTCGATTAGTTCAAAAAGTTCCTGGGCTATACCCGATCTTTCCTTCCTTTGTTGTTCTGCTTTTTGCATTGCGTTTACAGTGCCAAGCAGGCTTGTATAAAGTTGACCTCCTAGATTGGAGGGCGTTGTCGATGACGATGCAATATCTAAGGCCATTGCACCGGTCGGAGGTTCTCGCAGAATCGGTAATGGGTAATGCGATGTGGGATGGGTCGAAAGAAAAAAATGTGAAAATGTGTGATTAATTTTGCTACCTGAGTCATATGCCTGCTCACTTTAAGACATGCTCAGGTATCAATCTAATAACTCAAATATTGTGGATCCGACAAATAACATCTCCCGAGCTTTCTACTGATACAATACCACACATGGAATACCAGTCGCGAGATACTTCTGTAAAATATCGGGGCTACAGGCAGACAAAATGGCCGGAAGGAATTCATGAGATGGCAAGCATAACCCCCATTTGGATCTATTCGTTTTCTCTGACGGTTCCCTTTTAGAGGGTAGAGCCGGGACCTGGTATATTATACATCGCGGCCTCACACAGATAGTTGGTCAGAGGATTCTTCCTCTCGGAGCATCGGCCGAAGTGTATGATGCAGAAATAGCCAGGGCCACTGAAGGCCTAGGTGCCGCTCTCTATGATCCGATGGCTCTTTTTTTATTGCATCAGATTTTAATTGCGTATGCAGCTGTCTAGCTATGACACAATATCAGAGAAAAGTACAGAATAGATGATTCAACGTAAAGGAAGAGCACTCATGCCTCGGATTTCATTTGCAAGTACCACTGCGAAGTTATGGTGGCTTTTTCTTCACCCCAAGTCAACCCTCATCTGTGAATACCCACCCAAGGGAACGTCTCAAAAACCCTGAGTTATCCAGACATGCCTCCATCATCCGTTCACATTTCTCCGCGTGAAATATGGTCTTTGGTGTCTCCTTCCCAAGTGGAGTAGGTACCCAGGCTACTCAAACTATACCAGAGAATACCACCAGGAGGCGGACCACGTCACCTATCATCGTTTGCTTGTTTTTATAGTGTCAGCAGCACTCTCGCAAGCGAAGTCTTGGCGTGCACAGAGCCCAATTTATGAAAACTCTTTGCCAAAATCCGAAATTTCACGCCTTTCGAGGTTATGTCCTTTCTTTGTATCATCTTGTGAACTTTTCTTGATCCCTCTCACGTCCATCCCAAAGAACTATCTTCCAGATTTGTGCGCCAAGCTTTGCTTCCTCCGTCGGTTTTAAATATCGGCGTGGGCGTGTATCTGGCGACTAGCTGAGGCCAGAGAAGGTCGATGATTGGTGTGGTCATTGGGATGAGGATGTACTTGATCGTAGTTGTAGACTTGATGAAGCTTAGTTGAGAATCGGACTCTTTGGGAGTGAAAGATTGACATGGTGGAGTAATTTGAAATTTTGCCTCGAGGGCCAACTTCTTTGATATTGCGAAATTTGACTGAACTTGGCTCTGAGAGAATATTTCACTCCTAGGTCCGTAGAAGGCTCCACGTACAGGTGTTCAGTCTTGCCCTCCGATCCGATGGCTCGATATGCCACAAATATTACAGTTTGCCTAGATAACCTGGAAGCCACCCTTCGTATCCTTGTAGCTACTCCTTCCCCTATCAGTTCCTCTCGTATCGCTCACTTTCGATACCTTGCTACCAAGTGGAAAGAGAGAGATCGCAGCCACTTTTCCGAACCAGGTGTAGTCAGGATGCGATGGTGTCCAGGACATGTCGGCATACCTGGCAATGACAACGCTGACGCACTTGCTAACTAAGTACGCGCAGCCCCTACGCCCCTCCTATCTCCAACAATCTCCCGAGCAAAGCGAGACATTATCTCACGACAGAGAGCCTCAACAGCCCTATACTGATCCCAAAATTCTGGCAAACAATACCAACAGCTGGGGATTAGTGCCAATATTGGGAGCTCCCCCGAACTCAAGAGCCTTAACCGCTACGCTCTTGGTCGCCTTCTTGAAGCTCGCTCAGTTCATGGAGACTTTGCATACTACCACCGCCGCTTTCACCACTCCGACACTCTTCTCATCTGCGCTTGCGGGCTAGAAAAATCTCCCGAGCACTTCTTCTTTTGTCGACTCAATCGGAGTCGGTCCCGCCTTTTCAGCGGAAATAAACATCCAACGACGGGAATTCGCTGGATTCTAGGCTTTCCTGTTAATATAGATAATTATCTACTTGCTGTAGTGCAAAATAAAAGTCTTAGTGGGGGAGCACTTCTGACTTCTTTGGATAGTTCGGGGTGTATGGCAGGTAGGTCTCGGCCCATTTATAACATGTCGGGCATTTGCCTCACCAAAAACCAGCCATCTCCCACTACACATTTACGATGCTACGTATACCCGCAAGGAGGAATTTAAGTCATAATCTACAAAACTCGGGTCTTGATCTATGGGGGACTAATGCTCTAATAGGGCTTCTCATCTTGAGGAAGGACAGGCAGCTGGGACGTGGGACGAACGAGTGAAGAGGTCACAAATGGGCATGCTGAGACGCACATTTTTGAGTGTCTTCGGCCGCAAAAGAAACGATTTCGGATGGTGCAGCCGGCACTTTGAAAAGAAGCAATGGTGGAAGGTGTTTTGGTCCGCCTCCTGGTCGTCATCTCCCCGAATTAAAGTCTGGGTAGCCTGGACACCTAACTCACTCGGGAAAGGGAGGACTGTGAGGCCATATCTCGCGCGGCGGCCATATACAAGATGGCAAATGTATGTTAGAGTAGCCAAAGGTTTTTCCCGTTTCCCCTCTGGTGGATATTAACGGTTGAGAGAAGGGTGAAAGTCCCAAGCACCAAGGTCTCGAGTGGTATCAGTGAATGCATCCACCACATGAGTAGTCCAAATGTCAAACTGAGTTATTGTTGTATATGGTCGTTAAAGAAGCTAGTCTTCTCCGTGTCATGCTCTTTGAGAACAGGGCTTGTGCACGTCACGAATAAACTTCTATTCATTCATTCAGTGTAAAATCATAAAAATTAGAATGCCGCCGGGGAGGCGGAAGAAAGGTCGTGGGGTACCCCAGCCCCTGAAGCCAACTGTCTCCACTTCATCCATAATCGTGAAAAATCGCGATTCCGAACTTAATAAAACGGCCGACCTCGAAGCTTCCACTACCAGAAGCTCGTTAAAAACGGTGTATTTGAATGAGAATCCTCAAGCAGAAGATACCGAGATCGATTGAGACTCAGATCTATCATCCACCCCCGATGACGAGACAGTGCTAGATGACACAAGCTCGTATTCTCCATTGATCTGACACCTAGTGTCCAAGGGTCACAAATAAAGGCAGCATTAACCCTTAGAAAGGGTCTACAAGTGCCAGAATATTTTGAGCTGGCCAACGTGAGACCTTACGGTTGTTTTGTTTTATTGTTTTTGTCCTAAGCTAATGCTATTTTTTCCACAATGGGTCAAGGACAGGTGGAGCCGATGAGGATCACTGTATACAGGCCCGACTCATTCCAACCGCGTGAACTTCCACATAAATAGTGGTGTTAAGAGCAAAACTAAAATCATAAACAAAAATCATAAACATAAATAAAATTCAGAAGTCCCAATTAGGTCCGGATCCCGCACTTCTCGCCTGTTCCCTTTCCTGTCACATCTTCCAAGTGTCAATTTCTGATCTTCGCTGAGAACAGAAAATGAGCTCGTAGGCACCCTTTCTCCATCTGGTGTCCTACTGTTAACGTGTTGAAGCCTAGAAGACTTCACTGAGGCTGGCCGTAACCTTAAACCTCCTCTTCGGATCCCAGAATCCCAAAACCCGATCCGTCCGACATTTAGACGTCATTCTTTGAGCCGTGAATCGCCTGAATGGCTATTTCGGCTGCAGCTTTGATTCGAGCATAATCGGCGTGATTTTTCTGCTCGGCTTTGCGAATTAACGCAAGCTGCTCTTTTTCCACCGGGCCGAACTTGCTAGGTCTAGCTTTGCAGAACCGTGGGTCCGATTGATGAGGTCCACCACAGTTTCGGCACCGTGTGAGGGCTTTGCACTCCGTTTCCGAGTGCATTTTTGATCCGCAGTTCCAGCAAGCCGGAGCGCAGGAGCAACCGCGAGAGGCATGAAAGCCAAGACATCGTTTGCACTGAACTATTTTTCGAAGAGGCTGGAAGAGCTTTGCAGTTCCGGAGTCATCGAAGAGGCGAAATCCAGGTCGGGGCGTGGATTCGCGAAGGAAGAGCGCTTGCCAGTTCTGATATGGCGCCCTGGGTTTGCTGGTCCTGTGAGGACGAACAAGAAAAGGAACTGATTTGGTAACTCGCGTGACCTCATCGGCAACTGTTGAAATATAGGGCTAATCCTAGTAATCAGGATTAACATATGTCCTTTATAATGATTAGACCCACTATTATAGTATATATGTAGCGAAGCTGCCCGAGCCCTCTATAGAAATTAGTTGAACCAGTGTATTCTTTTTACTGCAACCATCTTTGCCGTCACGGTGATGGGGCCAGCGAGAGTTCGAATTGTCTCCGGGACGGTGGCAATTTGCATGGCAACCAGATTTGATGCTGGTTCCAGTTTGATTCCAGATTCGCTCCGTGATGTGGAGGAATCTAGGAGCTATTTTTGAGCGAGTTCATCCTTTGCGGTTATTGCAAAGCCGGTCTTTACCCGCTGAACCAACGTGAAATTGTTGGCAGCGGTTCCCAGCGCCTGAGACACCGCTAGCCTTACGCCAGCTGTGGAAAGGAGACGGTAGGGGTGGTTGTATGCTAGGCGTAGGAAAAGTCGTGAATCGACTTTTTCACTCGAGTTGGCACTTTTTGCTTTCTCGGCAGGCAGTGCTGCCTTTTTTGTCGATGTCCCAGCGCTACTGACTAGGCCTGCCCGAGCTACTGTAGCCCAAGTTGTCTTTGAGGCTGGAGCCTGGGTTTTCGTAGGGTTAGGTTGTTGTGGTTGTGAGATATGCGGAAGTCATATTGCGGAGTGATGAGGAGTGGATGATGTAATAATTAGTTGTTGACAGTGAATAGACTCATACAATATTATGCTGTAGGTATATGGACAGAAAGTGTAAGCCTAAACCAGTGTCCATTTATTGTGGGTACATCTATGAAACTATATACATGCTCGCCTAACCAGTACACTAGTGATGTATGCTGTGGCCTTGAGCCACACGCGATGCCCTTGCCTCGACTACTTCTTTGTCTCATATCACAACACAGGTACCCTAATTTCTGGAGCCCTCGGTGAGAGAGGGTTGGCGGGGCGGGCAGGAAGGACTGGTGGTGTGCTTCCTGGACCAGATTGAACGAACTGGCCAATAGCTGCTCGTAGGTAGACTTTTATACTGTCTACGAATTCTTTATTTTCGCCGATCGAAAGAGGCGAAAGTGCTGCTTCAACACTGTTTATCGCAGTCGAGCAGATGGCGAGGCGGGCCGTAATTTGTGTCGTCCGTCGCTTTTCGGCCTCCATCACGGTTTGCAGCTCCGGAGGAAACTCCATTGCTGATGTCGAAGCTATGTCTTTGGAAGCTGGCACAGCGAATTTTCTTGCAGACGTATCTGCGTGGTCTGTCATCTTCTCTCGGACCACTTCGTTTCCTTTCCTCGGGGTGTGGGTCTCGGGACCCTTTTTTGCTGACCTGACGGGCTCAGAATCAATCATCCCTTTGTCGGGAAGGATTGGAGACTTCCCTTCGATGAAGGACTCACTCGCAAACATGCTTGAAAGTTTTTGCGCGAGGCCTCGGGCGGACTCTCAAGTTGTCCAACATTGCGTTGGGGAGCTTTTTTCGAACAGGTGGCATGATAAAAATGCCAGCGACTCGATCACAATTTATTGATGAAAGCGACGAGCGCGAGAGGGAGGGAGAAGGGGATAAAGTGAAGATTCGAATTTCGAATTTCAAAAAATTGTGTGTGTTGTGAGCTAGCACGACATTGAATAATATTGTAAAAAAGGCTTGAATATTCTATACATGCAATTCCTGTGTCTAAAGGTAGGACGAAGGCTGTACACCTGTCAGTGGTGTCCTCAACGAACATGGGAGTGAAATTTTCTACCAGAGCCGAGATTCAGACACGAAGAAGGGTGGATTTGGGAGTTTTTCGTCAAGTTGGCAATGGGGAGAAGTGTTGTTAGCTCATTTTTGGTCGAAAATCCGACTTGCAGAGATTTCATGACTGCATAACACAATGAAATCAAACATCTACATCCCAGATACGAACCGCAGACAGGCTAAAACTTGTTTGATGTACGTATAATAACAACCGACACCTTCAATATCTTATTTTCTTTTTCTCTAGAAAATCATTCCCAGCCAAACTCATCACCTACCAAAACAATCCCATACCTCCAAGAGCTGAATCGCTAACTAAGAAGCAAGAGGATGCCCGACCCTCCGCAGCTGTCAGTCGCTGTGAAGGTACGGTCGAAATACCGGCCTCAAATGCGTCCTAACCTTGGCCAAGGTCACCAACAACTCGAACTGCGACGAATTTCCACCGACGAAATAAGTACGACATTTTGCCGGCACACCAACTAGAGCGTTAGACAAAAGCTGGGGCGCCGGTGCCTATGTCTCGAGCTCTCAGTAGCGTTTTCGACCTCCACGGTTAGGGGTACGGCAACGACGGGACAAGGCCGGAGGGGTGGACACTCTACAAAGTTTCTGGGATGACAAGGTCGACTGAAGGACAGAGGGATGCTGCATGAAGGATAAAAAGGGAATGAAAACTGAGGAGGCTTTCGTGGGCGACTGGATGAGGCCTCCAGTGAAGAAAACGACCCCTGGATGAGATGAGGAGGTGCTGAGATGAGCCAAAGCCGGAAATGAATGAAAGGGAAAAGTTACAGATCGCGAAAGTGTCAAGGGCTCGGGCGCGTGGTGGCCGAGGCAGAGGAGGAATTTGCGCTCCGGCG
Source organism: Blumeria graminis f. sp. triticale (assembly GCA_905067625.1). Taxonomy (NCBI): domain Eukaryota; kingdom Fungi; phylum Ascomycota; class Leotiomycetes; order Helotiales; family Erysiphaceae; genus Blumeria; species Blumeria graminis. Next base: position 9,587,420 of record LR898477.1, read on the forward strand.
TTTGTACAGAGGGTTCTCTGGACGGTTGGGCTTGACATGATTCAACACATGGGTGAAGTCGGAGGTGGTCCAGTCATTCAGGTGGGAAGAGGTAGATGTACTTAATGGTAGTTTACCTGATCCAGCCCAGCCCCACCGGTGCTTAAGCTCCAGTAGGAGTGCAACGGTAGTTACTTTACCTAGCACGTTAATGAACAAACCAAACCAAACCTGTATCTGAAGCTTCTCCTTCGAATAATGGGACAATAAGGCCATTAGCCATAAGTAATCGGCGTGGTACCTTAATTCTCATCCAAGTCTATCAACGAACACGCTGCATCGCTAACAGCCTGGCAGAACACGGGAGCCAAATATCTAAAAATTTTCCCTCATCTATCGCCGCAGATCTGCGAGAAATCACTGCTCGAGGCGCTGCGCGAGTCATTGCTGGCTTGCCAATCTTTGATGAACCTAATCACCAAAAAATACCTCCATCCATATTGTCACAGTTAGAATATAGAAAGCAAATAGGCATTTGTATAATTGAAAGGTAGAGCTATAATTCATCTCTGGAGAAGCAAACTACCTGCAAGTCTCCCTTGCTACCTATACACATCCAGAGGTGTCTAGATCTAGCCTACGTTTACAGTGGCAATAAACTAACTTGAGGTTTGTTCTACAACATGGTTAACACTTCCGATATTCTTGGAACTATCCTTTACGTAGCTTCAGTGGCGATTTTGTATCTGTTTTAGTCTGTTGATAATTGTTGAAGGAGATAGAGGATCACTTAAATGAGAGAGGAGAGGAATACATTGATTATTTGTTTATATATAAAAGGTATTAATTAAGACAATGAAAATTTCGTCCAAAATGTGTTTAAGTCAATCAGCCAGAGGGAAGAGCGATCATTAACACTCTTTTCTTTCGTCATAAAGTGGAGTCACACTTGTAACTATTAGTACAAATCTTACAGGGGAGACCGGATGTGATAGCCAGGCATCCTTGAAGAGGTTTCAACGAGAAGCTTCTCCGGAAGAGGAGATAGGAGAAGGTTTTAAGAAAGTTCCTGAAAAAGGTTTACTGATAAGGTTTCCGAGAAAATTCTGTCGGTTAGAGATGGAGGGGCTGGCGTCATGACGGCATCTGCCATAGTCTTAGTTGAGTTCAAGTACTATCTCGAGTTAGACTTAAGGAAGCTGGAGCTGCCACATAGTAGCCCTCCGGTTTCTCAATCTTTCATTCTTTTGATCTTTGATCTCGCAATCTAGCAATTACAAAATATTATAATCTTATGTTCTCACAGTCCAAAATTCTCAGTCTTTCATTAGTCGTTACATTATTCGTACTTCTGTTCACCCTAAGTTATTAGCCTTGATCGCTTGCTCGTCAACTCGACTTCTTAACTTCGTGTCTTTCGACTATCCTGTAGTTCTAGAACCTTTGACTACCTGGCACCTCGCCAATCGAATTATATCCAAGTATCCTTCGTTAGCAACTATAATCCTATCAGTTATTACTACCTTACCTTCGGCAGACGGCGATCTCCAGTATCTTTAGCGCACGCCGTAACATCGGCTTAGAGTATGAATAGTGGATATAGGGGTTGCGTTGGAAACCCTTACGTAGTGAAGGTAATCGTTACTAATAACACTTTACTTCATTTCCCAACAATAATCTTCGGAGTGGTAGAACATATAGGTAGCCTTCGATAGCTATCGAAGGCTATAGGACTTATCGGCTCATAAGCCGTCACGCATATTATCAGTAACATAGGTATTGTGAGGTTACGGCTCGTGAAGGAATACCGAAACGGTGTAGGGAAGTGAAGGATATCTACCGAACAATGAGGCAGTTGAATAGAGCTTCAGAAACCTTCAGCCCATTACATTTACTGAATATCTCTAAAGCTCTATTCAACTGCCTCATTGTTCGGTAGACATCCTTCACTTCTCTATACTATTCCAGCATTCCTCTACGATCCATAACCTCACAATAGATTGTGAGCCAGGATTTAGCTCTTCCTGCAATCATGTCCGTTGAATTTGCCTCGATCTCTGTTGGTGAACTCAAAGCCAACCTCCCAGCATTGTCCTCGCAATCCCAATATCGGACATAGGCACAAACATGGCAAGCTGTGCATGTGGGGTATAACTACTGGCGCATCATCACGGATCATGATTATAACAAGGAAACTCGACCGTCAAATGTTGGCAAGGGTGTCATAGAAAATGCGAAAAATATCCCTATAAACAAACAGGAAGAATATGACATGAAGAACAACGCAGCACACGCTGCTATCCCCTCTGGAGTATCCACTGATCTCCAAATGATTGTAGCTGGCTTCATTGGCCAACCTGAATCTGCTCGACTCGCGTGGAAAGCTATAAAAGATGAGTTTGATTACGAAACACCAATATCTACCCTCGAACTGTTCAAATCTCTAGTTACACTATAAATGAAAGAAGGTGATATTATCTCCGATCACATATCAAACTTTGAAACTACCTACGCCCACATCTTCAACCGATGTTCTGAATCATCTCGGGAGGAAGCACATTATCTCAAGTGTTTCCTTGACTCCGACTCTATTAAAACAATGACATTCATTGACACTCTTCCTCACTCCGTCGAAAATGTGGTGGACAACCTCATGTCCAAGGAATACCTCACCTTTGCTAATGTCAAGAAGCGATTGCTTGATATCCAAGCATCTCGTTCCTCCTCTTCATCCAGTGATTCGAAAGCCTACCTCGTCGACAACAAAGATTCACTAACAAGAGAAGATAAAAAGAAAAGAAAAGAGTGCTCCTGGTGTAAGGCCAGGAATAAGAAATACAAGGGTCATGTACACACAGAATGTTGTCAGTTGAAGATTTTTCAAGAGAAAGAACGCAACACTAAAGGCAAAGAAAAGGCACACACTGCTACTACAACTGAAAATACCGACTCAAGTTCACTTCAAGAACTTTATTTTTCAGCAGAAAAATCCCTCATGTCGCGTCCCCTTTACCCCTCTCACCCATGGATTCTCGACTCTGGTACCAAAGCCCACATGACGCCATTCCGGGAAGATTTTTCGTCACTTTCTCCCAAGCATGGCTCTGTATCATCGGTATCAGGTTCGCTTACACCTATCCACGGCTTTGGAAAAACAGAATTTAACATACGTCTTAATACTCGACAAATAATTACCACTAAGTTTGATAATGTTCTATTCGTTCCAGGCCTGGGAACTAGGTTATTGTCATAATCAAAATTGGATGAAAATGGATTTCAAATAGTTTCAAGTGATGGTGAACGGTGTGTTTTGAAAAATGGCGAAGAATAGTTGTATGCAAGAAACGATTCGGGACAATTAATCGTCCAAACAATTATAGAAAAATCAGCTTTTGCCTCCTATCATACGCTCATGAAGTTCTCGGTCATGCCGGAACCTCTGTCATGTCTTAAATGCGTAAAATTGATTCCTCTATTCCTCCTAAGCCCGACTCTTTCACATGCATTGCATGTCTTCGTTGTAAATCAAAACACCAAACTCCAAAGTCTACGCATAAGCGCGCCTTCAAAAAAATTGACTTTATACACTCTGATTTATCTGGAAGTTCTTGTGCCAAGTCTCTTTGCGGGAAAGAGTATTACATCATGTTCATCGACGACTACTCTCGATATGCCTGGATTTATTGTATCAAACATAATTCTGTTGCTTCAAAGGCTATCCAAAATTTCGTCCGCATGATTAAAACACAGTTTGGCACAACAATCAAAAGTTTCCAATCTAATAATGGTGGTGAATACGTAAATTCAGATGTTGAAAATTTACTTGCAGAAGCTGGTATCATCTTGCGAAACTATCCTGCATACTCGCACGAGTCAAACGGTATTGCAGAAACATTTAACCAAACAGATTTTACCAAGGCTCGCATAATGCTCATGGACCAGAGAAAATTCCTCTGGGCCGAAGCAACCTCTATGGAAGTCTACCTTTATAATCGACTCTCTCATCGAAGCATTAATGGAAAATCTCCGATTGAGGCTCTGACTGGCCATCCCTTCACCTCGACCAACCACCTCCGCCCTTTCGGCTCAATTGTGTTTGTTCATATCCCTGAAGAAACTAGACCGGCTGGGTCAAAGTTAATGCCCAGGGCCATGGACGGTATACTCGTAGGATTCACAGACTCTACTAAAAATTTTCGTATATATGTTCCGTCTAAACGTTCTGTTATTATATCAAGGCAAGTCGTCTTCCCCCTGCCACGCAAGGGGAAGTATCCCTTGATATCAACATCCCTGAGCGAGTGAGACCAAGCTGTTGCACCTCCTGCTTCTCGAAGAACTGAACTCGACCCTGAGTTTAAAGCTGAAGCGGAACCACCAACTTTTGAAAGCCAATTGCCTTCCTCCTCAACACATCTCCCCGCAACTCCTTCAAAAGCTACTAGCATGCCTGGTGGATATTTTGATTCTCCTAACACCCTGAATGCTCCTGCTTTTTCCACTCCGCCTGGTAAACAAATTCAGCAGATTACTCCTGCTGCTTCTCGTCGGAGCACTCGGGATAGACGACCACCTGACCGATATGGAAACTTTAAAGCACACGCAGTCACTATGGAGCCAAATACTCAAAAGCAAGCTATGGCAGCTGATGATGCTGAGAGATGGAGGGAGGCTATTGATGAAGAGATGAACGCACTACGGCGTAACGAGACCTGGACAGTTGTTCCCAGGCCCAATGATCGCTCCATCGTAGGATCACGCTGGGTTTTCAAAGTCAAGCATGATGCAGAAGGCTCTATCGAGAGATATAAAGCTCGAGTTGTTGCCAAGGGATTCTCTCAAATACCCGGCACCGATTTCGAAGAAACCTATGCACCTGTCGTACGCTTTGATTCCCTACGTCTCCTACTCGCCCTAGCTGCTCAAAATAATTGGGATGTTGTACAAGTGGACGTTAGATCAGCATTTCTACACGGAAAATTAGACCGCGACATCTACATAGAGATTCCCGATGGGTTTAAGGAATCTAATATGGTTTATAAGTTGCAAAAATGCATCTACGGTTTGAAACAATCCCCCCTTGTCAGGTACCTTACTCTAAAAACTGCCCTGGTCAAGTATGGATTCGTTCCAACTTCTTTTCACCCATGCGTCTTCGTCCACAACAGGACCACCGTCTATGTGTTATGGGTCCACAACTAATGTCGATCCCTCGTGTATTAGCGCGCATTTGGCATATATGTAGAACGTGTTTTCCCTCTGTATTTACCTATCTTTCTTTATAGAGAATCTGAATAAACTACTTTCCCTCGTTTGATTGACTAAATCACGACCCGTTTCGTGACACTATGTTACTGTCTACGTTGATGACATTTTGGTCTCTGGTTCTGATTCCAAAGTTATTAATGGAACTTGTCAATTCCTTCATTCTGAGTTTGAATGTACGGACCTCGGAAAAGCCCATTACATTTTTGGAATAGAAATAGAAATCACACCGCAAGGCATTTCGCTCAGTCAACATTCATACTTTCTCAAAGTCCTCAAACGATTCGGTATGCTAGATTGTCATCCTGTTGGCACTCTCGAACCAAACGGCCAGCTTCAACGACTAGACCCAGCGGATCAAATCGACCATGTAAGCACTTATCAATCTCTTGTAGGCTCACTGATGTATGGACATATTGGCACACGACCTGACCTCGCATTCCTGGTTACACATCTCTCTCAATTCTCTAACTGTCCCGGCTCAACGCATCTCGCTGTCGCTAAACGAGTCCTTCGATACCTCAATGGCACAATCCACCAAAAACTTTTCTTTCCTAGCAAGCATGACTCTATGATTCATGGCTATGCCGATGCATCTTGGGGCAATAATCTTGATGATCGCAAGTCCTTTTCTGGACATGTTTTCAGGTTAGGGGAACCCTCTATGTCCTGGTGCATGTGACGGGCTGTGCCCGAATTGGGACTGGTCACTAGGACCACCCCGGCTAGATATTTAAGCGTCAACGAAGCAGCGCTTATAGATACGCGAAAGGTCGAATAGGGAAGAATGCAAGGTTGCGCACAAGGAAGGACCCAAGGGAGTACGTACTAAGGGGGGGAGGATGTCACAGGAAAGAGGGTAGCCGGGGAGAATGGAGTATTCTCAGGTAGGCTAGGAGGGGAGCTTAAACGCGACGCTGAAGAGGACATATGGGATAGAAGTCGTCGTAGACGGATTAGCTTCCCAAGGAAAAACTATCAATTCCTATTGAGTTAACGTCTATCAAGTACTTCTGAATTCTTTAAACCTTTCACAGTGCACCCAGAGACAGAAAGACGTCGCCCTCTCAACAGTTGAGGCCGAAGATATGGCTATCTATCTATCTTCCCGCCATTTAACCTGGCTCTACCGAACTATCAAAGAACTCCAGCAAAGCTACATTGCCATCCTTTACGCGGACTAGAATGGAGCAATAGATCTCTCCGGAAATAAAAAAGAAACTCAACGCTCAAAATATATAGATATTCTATACCAATTCATTCGGGATCATGTTGGTAAAGATTTAGAGCTTGATACTTTCCTTCTTAGAATTTGGCCGATCTATTTACTAAGGCTTTGCTTAAAATAACTCATGAAATTCTTACTCAACGGATTTTTTGTTGGCAATTCTGACTCTCGAATTGAGGACTCAACCATTATCTGTTACGGCGTGCGCTAAGCATACTGGAGATCGCCGTCTGCCGAAGGTAAGGTAGTAATAACTGATAGGATTATAGTTGCTAACGAAGGATACTTGGATATAATTCGATTGGCGAGGTGCCAGGTAGTCAAAGGTTCTAGAACTACAGGATAGTCGAAAGACACGAAGTTAAGAAGTCGAGTTGACGAGCAAGCGATCAAGGCTAATAACTTAGGGTGAACAGAAGTACGAATAATGTAACGACTAATGAAAGACTGAGAATTTTGGACTGTGAGAACATAAGATTATAATATTTTGTAATTGCTAGATTGCGAGATCAAAGATCAAAAGAATGAAAGATTGAGAAACCGGAGGGCTACTATGTGGCAGCTCCAGCTTCCTTAAGTCTAACTCGAGATAGTACTTGAACTCAACTAAGACTATGACAAATGCCGTCATGACGCCAGCCTCTCCATCTCTAACTGCCGGAGTTTTCTCGGAAACCTTCTTATATCACCTTTTCCTCAGAACCTTCTCCTTGAAACCTCTTCAAGGATGCCTGGCCATAACATTATCTATTTCGTCTCAGGTTCCCGACAAGATAAAATCTCTCTCTCTATATGTCCTGAGTGCGCTAATCGTGCCTACTGTCGCATATACGTTTGGATATTTACGTACTACAGTGTACCTTGGCTCATCATGGTAGATGAGAGGTGCCTGGTCATCACTAGGCTTGACAGGCACATGATACTAGCGGGAATTCCTCCCTTAGATGTATATATTAGTCCAATGTTCTCATAATTGTAAAATATCAAGCCTTCTTTACTTCATCATATTTATCCATATAATATCGTACAGAGTATATTTTCCAACATTTTTATGCAGTTCTGAGGGAAAGTGTTGTAATTCTAACAATCCTGCGTCTGTTACACTAGTCATGTACTATCTTGTTTTCGTTTCCGTTTTTCGTATCATTTAATACTGCGCCACATCTATTTTCTGTAATATTAATTATTCTTGGCTCTTAATACAAGATATGTTGGAAATTATGGCATATGCATGATTCTGTCTTACACTCAGCTAGCTTGGGTGTCTACTGGTGGTCAAGACATACCTTCACCATGATAACGTCGCCATACTGGGCCATGGGCGTATATCCTGGGTTATTGTTAGAGAAACAGATCATGTCCTAGTAGATAGAACGTGGAACCTCCAGTATCGGATTACACGACTCGCTTAGTTACGAGCCGTGCACTGTCCGGACAATAGACGCGTCAGTTAGTACTCACCGAGTAATGTAAGCGACGAGTCGTAGAGACGATTTGTCAAGTAAAGGAGTAGTCATTCTTTGATGACACAAGTCATTGACAGAGTGCTTCTCAGTTATACGAGGGAATGAGACAAGTTTAGAATAGAGTAGATAATTGGAACACAATTTGGTGGATGGGGATTTCTATAAGACCCAACTCATATCACTACTGTGGGATATCAATTCAATACTGATTCATCTACGCCTTACATTTGCTGTGCAGTGTCTCTTATCAAGTTATACAAGTGATCTGAGTCCGTATATTTTAATAGTTATTTCTAAATTCGTCTCCCTAGGACTAATCCCTGGATATATATGTAGTATTCTTCTCCTTGAGAAATCTTCAGCTCATTACATTTACTGAATACCTCTGAAGGTCTAGTCATACCCTCTTCGTGCCACCCTACCAAGCTTCACCCTAAAGCTCTATTCAACTGCTTCGTTGTTCGGCAGATATCCTTCACTTCCCACACCATTTCAGCATTCCTCCACGATCCGTAACCTCACAATAGGTATCAGGCTCCTCCGCAAAAAGGGGCCAATGGAATTGCCGACACTTCCTCCCCAATGGCTCAATTTCTCAGAATGAACTATCATGATGAGTTTTTCTTTTGTTCATTAACGTGCTAGATTAAGTGACTACCGTTGCACTCCTACTGGAGCTTAAGCACCGGTGGGGCTGGGCTGGATCAGGTAAACTACCATTAAGTACATCTACCTCTTCCCACCTGAATGACTGGACCACCTCCGACTTCACCCATGTGTTGAATCATGTCAAGCCCAACCGTCCAGAGAACCCTCTGTACAAACGCCGGAGCGCAAATTCCTCCTCTGCCTCGGCCACCACGCGCCCGAGCCCTTGACACTTTCGCGATCTGTAACTTTTCCCTTTCATTCATTTCCGGCTTTGGCTCATCTCAGCACCTCTTCATCTCATCCAGGGGTCGTTTTCTTCACTGGAGGCCTCATCCAGTCGCCCACCAAGGCCTCCTCAGCTTATGTTCCCATTCGTTCCTTCATGTAGCTATATCATGATGAGTTACTGATAGTAGAGATAAAGATGCACTGTCTTCGGATTCATATTTGAGTCAAGTAACATTCTGTAATTCTCTTCTTCATAACTTTATCTAGATCAGAATAATATTGCTTGTGTGTTTAGGACGTGACTTAATAGATCGCATACGACATCCTTGAGTTTGGGAGAGAATGATATCACAGAAGGTATGGAATCATGAAAATCATGTTATTGTGAAAGGTATGATGGATATTTGGATTGAATTAAGTATATGTTGGAAAATCGGTATAGTTTCGATAAGTAAGGCGGCTCAAAGAATATGGGCGCGATTTACGAATAGAATAATAAAGATTTAAATCGGGAGAATACGTGATATGCTGTGGAAAAATAAAATAATGGATTGAATTAATTAATTGTATTATCTATCTTGGTGATTCATAGACAGCTTATATACATGTACACTTGATAGACCAAAGCCAAATTAGATACTATCTTTCACTCGTTCCATACTCTAACAATGGCAATGAATCACACGAAAGCATAAAACATGAGTATGGGGTCAGGGTCGGTGGATGAAAGTCTACACGAGTATCAAACCATACCATCCACTAGTTGAGTCTCAAGCGTCAGAGATGCTCAATAAAGGAGATATCAATCATCTAGGTCGTGAGTCATGTGTGAGAATCTTAGTAGTTCCAATCATTGGGAAAGTTCAGACCCACAGAGTCAGAATATCCAATAGTATATAAGAAAGCTTAGCATTAGGATATTCAGACCTCACGCAACGTCTTCTGAAGATGAATACGCTTATATTTCTAAACCTCATCTCTTCCTTGGGAAAGCTATTGCACCGCATTACTTCCATTGGCTCCTCTTCTTTCCTCGGTGACGCCTTTGCCTCAGATATTGTCTTTTGATCTTCATTCCATTGACTATCCCATTTCGTATCCAGTAAAACTATCGCTACATCAAACTCCTTGAGTATCAACATAACTATGACCTGCATCCAAAGCAATGTGAACCCGACTAGAAAGTTGTTGCGGTTATGAGCTATGAGGTGCATGGAAATTATGAATCTGCTGTCTGTGGGTGTAGTAGTACGGACTCATGTGCAATGGTGACTCGCGGAGATGGCGGGCTCATGCTGGGTTGATGGCACGATGGATACTGAATGCGTATCACTGTGGCCAATGGGTGTCAATAGGTATCAAATGTTGACTCTTACTGACAATGGTGATCTATGGAGGTGATGCTAGATGCGAATACCGAAGATTGATAATATCATCTAGTGGATGATATGAAGTATGATATTATTATGATAGGTTACTTCAAATTCCGCAGGTGAAGAGATTGTAACGTACATGAACAGCGTCTATGTGCCAGTCTGTATATTCCACCCTTTCCTTATACATCAGCCATGATGCAAAAAACAAAAAAATAATAATAGTACATCAGCCTACCCTCCGTTGCCCTGTCTCCTAGCGACTCAACCGAGCCTAAACAACAAGTACATAAATTCCTGCGGGCTGGAGGGTAAGATTGAACACCTCTACGCGGTGTCCATTACTGTTACGGGTTTTACCCGGAGTTAGTTGGCTGGCCTGACTAACGGGCCCAGCCTCGCATGTAAGTCGGATGTGGCAAATAGGCCTGTCTATTGCAGCAGGTTAGACGCTTAGTAAGTGCTTATGTAAGGTGGTCATCAGCACAAACCTTACATTGGCTCTGTCCCATTTTAGTGTTCTCTTCATTGAAAATATAGATTATTTTGTGGCAGCCTTTGCGTGCAGCGTCCGTGATTCTCGTCCTTTTCCATCTACCAACTTGGGGGTGAAATATTCTCACAGAGCCAAGTTCAGTCAAATTTCGTAATACCGAAAGAGCCGGCCCACGAGGCAATGATTCAAATAACTCCACAACGTCAAATTTTAATTCTCAAAGAGATCGAATCCTACCTAAGGCTCATCAAGTCTACAAACACGACCAAGTATATCCTCATTCCAATGACCACACCTTTATCGACTTTCTCTGGTCTTAGCTGGTCGGCAGATACACGCCCACGCCGATATTTACACCCGACGGAGGAAGCAAAGCGTGGCGCACAAATTTAGAAAACAGTTCCTTGGGATGTATGTGAGAGGGATCAGGGCAAGTTTATAAGATGATGCAAAGGAAGGACATAACCTCGAAGGGCGTCAAATTCTGAATTTTGGCTAGGAGTTTGACGAATTGAGCTTTGTGCGCGCCAAAATTTCGCTTGCGAGAGTGCAGCTGCCACTATAAAAACAAGCCGACGATGGAAGGTGTTGTGGTCCGCCTCCTGGTGGTGTTCTCCGGTATAGTTTGAGTAGCTTGGGCACCTACTCCACTTGGGAAAGAGACATCTCTGACCATATTTCGCGCGGAGGAAAGTTGAAAGATGATGGAGGCATGTCTGCATAGCTCAGGGTTTTTGAGACGTTCCCTTGGGTGGGTATTCACGAATGAGGGTTGACTTGGGGTGAAGAAAAAGCCACCATAACTTCGCAGTGGTACTTGCAAATGAAATTCGAGGCATGAGTGCTCTTCCTTTACGTTGAATCGTCTATTCTATACTTTTCTTTGATATTATGTCATAGCTAGATAGCTGCATACGCAATTAAAATCTGTTCCAAAAAAAAAAGTATGTCAATCGTAGCACAGAGAAATCAATCATTCATTCTTGTCTCCGCTCTGATCTTTTGGCGATTCACGTGAGATTCACACGAAACCGTCTCTAAGTTTTACAACTATTGTATAAATTGCTTATGTTATCTACATGACAGGACCTTCCTGTACATACATGAATAAGAGGGTTTCTGTCAAACATCTGATAGCTTAGAATCCACTAAATAAGGTAATGAGAATCATTGGATATTGGGATAACACATCTCGGATTAAAATACTCGAGCTTTGATACCTCACTAGGGATATGGTGATCAGGATGTTCAGGATGTTCAGGATAGTCAAAGCTCTGACTTGAGATCTTTTGATCTTCAACACATGTAATATATTTCATATGTAATTTTGGGAAACGAGGAGAAGACAATCTCTCCTCGAAATAGTTTCAAATGGGTATATAGCATCACTGCTGGAGAGGAGTTGAGGAGCAGAGATTTCATCAATACAACTTTACTTCACATTTTTCATTTGACCCTCAGTGTCTAACAGTTTCTGCACACTAGTGGATGTTCAAATATATCTCCTTGTCTAACCGAGAAAGGAAGGATGTGTGTGAGTGATAGAGGAGTGTTTGTTGTACTAATTGGGTCACAGACTTTCTAGCACATTGGGCTCCTCTCTAGCCCGGGCCGCATCTTGTACAGTGCTCCTTGCCCCTCATGTTTCGTGAAAGATTATTGATATATTGCCCGTGATGAACAGCCATTCAGCTCAGTGTTTACCCGTGGAATTCAGCCACCTTTTCCACGGAACCTTCTACCCAAAAATAAAATCAATCAATCAATCGAAACCACGTGCGCGGCAAAAAGTCTCAAAATACCTGCAACTCTAGCCAGGCGAGGCCTAGACACTGGGACCGCATGAGGTGCGCATATTCATCTATATCTCCCTTCTTTGTAACATTCGAGGCCGACTTGATCCAATCCATCATCTCCGTATCGGGTGCTGGTTACGTTCCGGAAACTCATCAGATAGCTTTCCCTTCATGATCAAGGGTTGGTGATGAGTAGGGCTCCGACCCTACCATCTGATCTGATCGTGGTTAGTTTCACAATAATGGTGATAAGGGGGATGTGTTGAATGATGAAGACGATACAGACGGCGAAAGCGATTGGGAATCCTCATCGAAGTGAGGAGTTTGTTGCTGAATCTTGGCTCTGCAGACTCTACAGTCAGAGCTGGAGGTTCGTAGGGGACACCACTGACAGGTGTTGAGAATAGTCACCCGCCCAGTATTCTGTGATCAAGACACACAGTATTGTTACTGGGAGAATCTGGGCACAGGGTTTTGACATTGATTCAATTCAAGTTGGTGTGGGAATCAAAATTTAAATTGGCTTAATTCCTAGCAGTTAATGCAACAACACCTTTTCTAATTTGGTGAATTCTTGGCTGAAAAATAAGGATAGTCGGACATGCCATTGCTCGCCGGTGAAATTCATGACTCGCAAATATTCTCACTCCCCACAATTCCCTTGCACGACAGAGGAAAAATACCCCTCCGCTGAGAGTGTGGGATACTATTTGAATATCCGGAAGAGTGGGTGAAAAAGATATCGCCAGAAGCTCATGAAGGTCCATTTCTGTGTATTCCAATTTAATATAAAGGCATCTAAATATCTAGTACTGCATCTTAGAAGAAAGCAGCAAATATTTTAATCATAAATTTATGTTCTGTAATCAACAGCATCGTCTGTAAGCATATTACCATCTCACCTATTCGAGTATGTGCTAGATACACAGCAATTCAGTTTCTATTTGACAGCACTTAAAATGACCTCCCAAGCACCGTACCATGTTGATGTACTTGCTCCTAAAATGCCTTGAAGATCCTACAGGCGATATTATTCTTATTACTAGGACCAGGGCTAACAATTCCCTCTGTGCTCCAGTTCAGCTAGACATGAGATTTTAATTTGCTCATTTATAAAATAGACTTGTCCATTAATATAATAAAGATGAACATCAAATGCAGAACCAAATTCAATTCTGTCCACGATCAAACTTCACCTTTTCTATTTCGATGTGCGTCAAGTTTTAGACTGCCTAAACTCATACTTTCGCCTTGTCTTCCCTCTCAAGTACTATACGCTATTCTCAAAATAACCAGGTCGGCTTTGTGTTAAAAGCGGCGCTCAAGAAGCATGAAAGTATGTTTTGTAGTAATTCGACAACTTCTCGAGCCGAATATTCTTAATAAAGTCGTCTATCATCTAGTATTACTCAGCGGTTGGCCGCCACTTGCCATTGAATCAAACTATGTTTCAGAAGGTGTCAACATCGGCCACGATTACAAGAGAGTAGAAAACCTCATGCGTATGAATTATTTGGTGACGGAAGAACGAAGATCCCCTGCTATTAATTTGTGTGTCAAGGAAGGTATTTCACCGCATCCACGGAATGGCTTGGGATTAAAATTTAAAAATTCGAATAAAAAAGTAAAGAAACTCAGAAAATCTCTCATCAACGAGAAATGCTACAGAAAGATCGAGTCTTTCAATAAAAGAGGTGGAATGGCCTTAGCTTCTGGGGTCATTAAGCGAAATCTTTGCACCAGGGACGATATCCTGAACTACATCAGGTTATCACTTGCAACTGCTGTGCGCAGAGACCAACTACATGAATCATCTTCAACCATGAACCTCAAAATTTTAATGGATATCCCTGTAGCCCTGATTGACCTCAGTTCTTCTAATGTTGGTTATGAATTTCAGGGGTTTATTCTTATTTTTAATAAGGACAGGCAAATGCAAGCATTTAAAATAAATAAACTGAATTTAGACTCAGAAGAACGTACCTGTCAGCCTATGGCAACCAAGGTAGATGAGGCCAGAATTATTTCGTTGGCCTTTCAGTCCTGGAGGGATCTCAATATACAGGGATTAAAAACAAAGTGCATGGTTACATTTGACGTACCCTTCACCACTACTACCAGCGAATTCGAATTTACTTCGCAGAAGGCGACCACTAACTTTATAGCTGCTGAAGCTATTAAGGAGGAAATTCCTTAAAAACTGCAAACGCACGATTTACAATTTGGGACTCAGAACGGGTATTACTAAAGCGGGTTTTGTGAAAAAGTACCATTAAAATAGGCAGAAAACTTTTGCTTGTAAAAATATTGGGCCATCAAAAAAGGAAGAAAGGAGAATGATTCGAATTTTACCTATTTCGAATTGAATCTATCATGCTTTTATCGAACCCTTTTGGAACACTTGCTTCTCGAGTCAAACATTTGGGGTACGAATCTTATGTTCTCAGAGATCTGGCATTACTGGTTACAACCTTACTCACAGCACTACTACAAGCAAGGAAGCTCATCGCACTGTAGCTGTAAATATTGCACTATATTCGTTACAATTATGAACTCTTAGATGACTTCACGTAGTCTAGATTCTCGGATTGAGCGGAATAGAAGATGTATGAAAACACGATGAAAGAGACCTTAGATAAAAGAAGACAGATGTTTTAAAAAGACTGACTCCAGTCCGGAACCAAAGAACGATCTAAAAGCACAGATATTGAATTAGTGACGATACTCACGAGCGTAAATAAGTAGGTTATTTAGATAATAAAGTGCTGTGTAACTTTTCAAATGATTCACTTATCCTCTATCAGCATTGAGCTGTGTAGGACATGCGCATCCTCTCTGCCTACAGTCCAAGGATACCTATACCAGTAGTATATCCCCTCCTATGCCTCCCATACAGCTCCCCTCACACAGTACCACACCTCACAAGTCCTTATTCGATCATACACTAAGAGGAGCCCTTTTCACTTCATTGTCTCCCCCTTCCAGCCAACGACCCGATGGCCATTTGCCGGTATATGGCAGCCGGAAAAAATCGCAAAAACCACTGGGTGCGGAGCTCTCCTAATACCGAAATTAGGACAAAATCCGAAGACATAGTGACTCATCTGAAGCGTTCGAAAAGGCCAGCCAGCTGGGCGCTGAAGACTTGTGAGAAATTCAGGAATTTCTCTCTCTGCCTTTCTAGCCTCCTTCCCGAATTTCGCGCTGAAATGTCAGCAAAGTTTTGACAGATCGTGAATGCTGTATAGCACCTTAGTCTGGCTTCTTTTGTGTCGTTCAGGGCTCTGGGGAGTGCCGTTGACTCATCGACAATAGAAGTTCTCCTAGCTAATAACACGAAACCCTATCTTAGCGCCTGAGAACACTCTTTTGTCGAAGATTACTCAAAGAAGGTTAATCCCGGAATTCTATGTAAAGGTCTTCACTCTGTCGTTGCGCTTTCCAGCTGCTAGGCCTATCTCAAGATTTATAGCGCTATTGTAGTAGCAGTCCCCATATGCAAAACCCAGAATTTCATTTCCGCATAATTTATTTTCCTCTGTGCGGGTATTTGTCGCGTCGTGATTTACTGGTGGATGATCGATTGTAATTGATAAATCAAGTTTTTTTTGCAATAGGAGCAACAACTTGGTCAGACACAAAGTCAAGATGACAAGTTGTAAGACTGGATTCAAGTATTTGCGTGAGAAAATTAAGGCTCATAATGTCGAGGATTTATCAAATGTCGATATTGTTATTATTGCTTTCGACTTCGATTCGGATGCGATTCCTATTGGCTGTTTAAGGTATGTAGAAAATACTGAGCGTCTGCATCGGCGCTGCTGGATGGTGAAGAATCCGTCTTTGCCGGCTTGTTTTACACAGTGAATGCGATCAATTGTTCACTTCTTGTTAGGTGTACGAAAGCTAGCCTCAAGCCTAGCCATTTCAGGTTAGCGCTCCATTCAGTTAACTCAATCCATAATTTAAGTACCTCAGATGCGCAATAGTATGGTATGTAGTATAGTCGAGAGCCATATCTTCATTCAACAAAATACGGTTATGCCGAAACAAAATTTCGAAAGAACTAGACCCTTTTATTTTCCAACTAAATTCAGATATCAGACCCCTCGAGAGAATTAGGTTAAATTCAAGGCTAGATAACTTTCTTCACGGCTTTGATCTTCACATGTCTTCAGTGTGTAAGCTTATTTAAGGCTTTTCTAGTATTGTAATCAAAAGAGACCCGCAGAGATGTTTAGTTCGGCATTAAAATCTTTTTCTTCAAATATCAACTCGAACTACAGCATATCGCAAGTGCAGACAACGACATCGGGTCCATGGAAAATTTACGACGCAAAAAAAAAGACATCAGGAAAATTAGCTTCAATTTTCGTATTTGAGCGTAAATCACTTGAGCCTCAGTCCGGTTCTCTCAGTAGGCCTACAAGCTCAGTATTGAAGAAAGATACCGAAGATGTCGTGGAAAGACTAAAAAAGGAGGCATCTTCATTGGCAAGGTTAAGACATCCAAATATTCTGGAACTAGTTGAACCAATCGAGGAAACTAGAAATGGGGGGTTGCAGTTCGCAACAGAGATGGTAACCGCCTCGCTCTCAGGGCTCCTTAAAGAAAAAGATGAGAAGGAGAAAAATGGCGAAACTATCAACCAACGAGAAGATGTCACAGGAACAAGCGCAGCAGAATGTCTACTTGATGAATTAGAAATTCAAAAGGGCCTTGAACAAATGAGCAAAGCTTTGGAATTTCTCCACGATAACGCCCAACTTATCCATGGAAATCTGACTCCCGATGCGATATTTATAAACTCAAAGGTGTGTGGGATTGTATCCTGAAGGTTTATTGGCTAATTAGGAACAGTCCGATTGGAAGATTAGCGGCTTAAGCTTTTCATGTCCTCCCGACGGTTCTACCACCAAAATATCAACAATGCCACCATTAAATCTACCTCAGGTTCTTAACATTGATTCACGACTGCCTAGATGCGTACAAATGGACCTAGACTACTGCTCTCCTGATTTTGTACTGGACTCCAACCTCAACGTAGCGGCGGATATGTTCTCTCTTGGGCTAATTATCATCACACTCTACAACTATCCTCACAACTCCCCCTTGCAGACAAATTCAAGTGTATCGTCATACAAAAAACTTTTCGCGTCGTCATCAGCAATTCCTTCAGCTAGTAATGGTTACTTATGTTCGCGACCGTTACCAAAAGATATTGAATCTTTTGTTTTACCAAAATTAATCACAAGATGGCCAGCTCAACGGATGACTGCTAAAGAGTTCCAACAAAGTCCATATTTTGACAATATTCTAATATCTACAATCCGATTTTTAGATTCGCTTCCGGCAAAGACACCCAACGAGAAATCTCAATTTTTGAGGGGATTTTCAAGGATAACACCTTCATTCCCTAAATCTGTGCTTGAAAAAAAGGTTCTGCCAGCTCTACTAGAACAGGTTAAAGACAGAGAACTTCTATCTCTAATCTTGCAAAACGTGTTTAACATTCTAGGTCAATTGTCATCCAGGCGAAAAATATTCACAGAGGTTATCATGCATAAGTTAAAAGAAATATTTCTCAACACTGGAAATCCAAAGATATCAGCGGAGAAAGATCCCACCAAAGAAGCTAGTTTGATGGTCTTATTAGATCATATAAGCATGATTATAGAGAATTGCTCTGGGAAAGAATTTAAAGATCGTAAGCTAGCTCATTCTTATCAGAAATCTTGTCTAACTGCAAAAGATATACTTCCTATAATATACTTAGCTATTGAATCTCCTGTTCATAGAATTGTAGATACTTCACTTCAGACTCTCCCTTTAATTCTACCCGTCCTCGATTTTACGACTATAAAAAATGAACTTTTTCCCGTGATTGCCTCAGTTTTTTCTAAGACAAGCAGTCTTGGTATAAAAGTACGTGGTCTAGAAGCATTTGTCATTCTCTGCGGGGGATCGATTAGCTCCGAAAGTGAAAACAATGGCTTCGGTGGGACTGGGGCCTCTAGGATGGGTAAACAATGCTCTTCATCTGCCCTTGATAAATACACAATGCAAGAGAAGATATTACCACTTGTCCGCGCTATCAAAACTAAAGAGCCAGCTGTTGCAATTGCTGCTCTTGCTGTTCTCCGCCAAGTAGGCCACATAGCTGATCCCGAGTTTATAGCGCTTGATATTTTGCCGGTTCTTTGGAGTATGAGTCTAGGTCCTCTACTAGACCTCAAACAGTTTCAGTCTTTTATGAGTCTAGTGAAGGAACTATCAGCTCGTGTGGAGACTGAACAAACTAGAAAACTCCAGGAGCTTTCGGGCTCAAGAGAGAAATATACTATAGGTGGCGATGATTCAATATCTACTGGAAATAATTTACTCACAAAAAATATCGGCTCATCTGATGAAACCGATAGTGACTTTGAGCGTCTCGTCAAAGGCGCTGCATCTGATTCATCTCATTCAATTAGTAGCAACTTGAATCCTAACTCAACCTTGATGTCATTGCCTTCTGGGTTATCATCCAATGGGCTAAGTGAAAACTCATTTGTGCCAATTAGCGCTGCGGCCATCCCCGCAACACCAGGTATAAATTCGTCCTCTTCACTCTCGAAGCCTGACTTATCTCGGTTCGCCACCTTAACACCTAGAGCCAATTTACAAGCGGAGCAGCCCCATAACTCTTTTATCCAAGCTCATACAGCTCAAGCATGGACACCTACAGTTCAGCAATCGAATGTAGGCTCTTTGAATACCGCTTTTCAGCCTCCGTATGAATCTCAAATAAATTGGCCGACAGCTAGACCTTCAAATTTTGACCATACCAGTACTAGAATGAATTTAGATCAGATACGTAGCGCCACATCATCCACTGCCTTATCTATGAACAAACAACAATTATCCTATATACCGTCCTTGCGACCTCAAAGTGCCTTGAGCTCTCGTACACCAACAAGAAACTTCCAGTTCAATTCAGACTGTTACAACTCGTTCTCTCTGCCTCCACCTCCACCTCCGGGCTCTAACAAGGGATATGGACCCTCATCTGGCCTTTACAACCATAATAATTCAAACGCCTTTGGTACTCATACCATCCCACCGCCATCAAACGTACTGGAGGCCTTCTCGAATGCTGTACAACAAGATAACTCAGTCGTCCCAGCAGGATTAGGGCAGGGATCGTCTCACCAGAATGGGCTAGATTCTTGGGAAAGTTTATTATGAGCTGATCCCACTTGGTCTCAGGTTTATTGAATACAGGCCAGAACATAACCGCGATATTATCATGTCGTTTGTGAGAAATAAACTCGGCTTTATGATTACAATAGCTCTAACTCCTAATAACTTTTCTAGTTAGAATCATACGAAGCTTTTACTTAGCATTCAACTAAGGACTGAAGAATTTAAGCGGCCTAGCCTCTGAAGTTTCTACCCTTTTAGTTTGAAAACTTGTTGAGATATAATAAGAATCTTAGATATGCTGGTGTAAAAAGCATCAATATTAACCAAATGCTAAGTGAGAATGAAGTACAGGAGCCTTATAAATATGTCTGATAAACATAACGGTATGGCATAATTCACTTGCGGCATACTTTTCAAGAGTCCCTCGTGGAACCCTTGGGATTTGTTCTCGACGAGATCCCAATATAAATCGGCACATATTGAGGTAAAGCGATCTTGGGCCTTGCGTTCGAAAGCAATACTCATAGCCGGGTACTTTGGGTTGCAAGGATTATAAGTAAAAGGACGACAATCTATGCGCAAGCATGTGTGTTTTTTCAAACTTCGCCATGCTAGGCTCTACATCATTGAATCTAGATTAATCAGTTCAAATACGCCTGTTCGGTTTTCACTAGTCGTCGATATTGGATAATTGAATCAAATCTAAACCCCAAATGTGTCAAAGATCTTGAAATGCCACTAAAATTATGAAGTTAGTCTTTAAATTAAAAATTATATCTGTTGTGAGATAACTGATCGCATTAGTATTCTCTTGTTATCCACGTTATTTAGCATGCAGGCCAAAAAAGAGGGAATTAGACTTAATTAAAATTTAGCCCCTACTACGTCCATGGCTACGGATTACGAAGTTAACTAATAAGCTTCCAATTTTATTAATAAGTTATTTGCTCAAAACTTTCCAAAAGAGACTGAGGGTGTAGCCTCTATAAAGATAATGACAAAGAAGTTTTAAACGCTGATCGCCAATGTCGCAAATGGAAGACTCGTGATATTGACCAATTACAAAGCTTTTTGTCGGTTAGTAATATATATGTATTTGCGTACGCAATGGTTCTCTCCATGATGTGATGATTCTTCTTATTCTTCTTGTACATAGGCGTGTAAGCCTACAGGGCGACACGCCAAACAGCACCAGGTCACGTGACCAACTATCAACACATTGTGATCTCTCTGCTGGCTCAAGTAAATCCCAAAATAGTGTTGCGACTCTTTTAGTATTTATTTATTTAGTTTTGAGTCCTAGGCCGTAACCTTCAATCTATTTAGATGTATTATTATTAATTCATTTTATTGTTCTGTCTGAGTCAATGACTATGTAGGACATGCAGGTCCTCTCTGCCTACAGGCCAAGGATACCTATACCAGTAGTATATCCCCTCCTATGCCTCCCATACAGCTCCCCTCAAACAGTTCCACCCCTCACAAGTCCTCATTCGATCATACACTTAGAGGAGCCCTTAGCCCTTCATTATCTATTTAGATGTTGGATCGGTGGAGCGGACCGAAATTTAACCTTTGGGCTTGCCCTGCTCGTTCACACCCATTTTAGAGCTGGTAAATTGTGAGCTCATTAAATAAATAATGTAGTGGAGAAAAAAGAAAATAAATAAACGTTGGCTTTGAGTTAGCATTCCTCATCCTGAGCTCTCCTCCGCTAGCGTATTTGCCCGGGCATTTATCCCAACACCCGTCTTTGCATTCAGCCGAGAACTCGGATGCGTCAAGTCTACCGAAGCAGCCTATAACCCATGCAGAATTTTTAAACTTCTCTAACCCTTTATGTCCGAGGAGTTGCCTAGTAAAAGCATCTAAGCTCAAGTCTTTTCTAAGTTTACGCGTCAGAATATTGTATCTCCGACAGCGTATGGAATGGGTACGTGTGTTTTTATTGTACTACTTGAGTCTATGACTATCTAGCACGTTGGGCTCCTCTCTGACCCAGGCCACACCTTGTAAAGTGCTCATATACTCTTTTGTTACTTGAAAGATCATTGATATATTGCCCTTGATGAATAGCCATTCAGCTCAGTGTTTACCCGTGGAATCGGCCACCTTTTCCACAGAACCTTCTACCCAAAAAAATAAAAATGGTAGCAATGGAAACTGCGTGCGCGGGTAAAAGTCTCAAAAAACCTGCAGCCCCCGCCAGGCGAGGCCTAGACACTGGGACCGCATGAGGTGCGCATATTCATCTGTATCTCCCTTCTTTGTAACATTCGAGGCCGACTTGATCCAATCCATCATCTCCGTATCGGGTGCTGGTTCCGCTCCGGAAACTCATCAGATAGCTTTCCCTTCATGATCAAGGGTTGGTGATGAGTAGGGCTCCGACCCTACCATCTGATCTGATCGTGGTTAGTTTCATAATAATGGTGATAAGGGGGATGTGTTGAATGATGAAGACGATACAGACGGCGAAAGCGATTGGGAATCCTCATCGAAGTGAGGAGTTTGTTGCTGAATCTTGGCTCTGCAGACTCTACAGTCAGAGCTGGAGGTTCGTAGGGGACACCACTGACAGGTGTTGAGAATAGTCCCCCTCCAAGTCTTGGTGTCGAGCTGGACAATGAGTTGACCACTATTTGTCTATCAATTCTTATCTTCGCCTTTGCACAAGACGCCGAAGGTAAGCAAGACTGATATAACTGGGTTGCTTTTGGCTATCCGGAAGTAATTTTAGTGCGGCGCGAGCTTTTTTGTCTGCCTCTTGTATTTAATGGTTCCCTCATTCGGGCACATCCTTGCACGAATACGTAGACGATGACGATCTTCGAGGGATTGTAACCTTGCCGATAGTCTACAGCCTCTTAAGGATTTCAAAAATAAAATTTTCAAAAAGACTGGGGTCAGATCCCTGTGCATACCGATTAGATTGGTTTAGCCTTCATGCAGGCCCATGTCTAGCTCGTCGACTAGTTTTGCAAGCAGGGGTACTATCCAACGATATTCCGTGAAAGTCAAAATTAATGGGGACGGTTTTCAACACCAAGATAAATGTACAATGGTCCTCACTTAAAATTAAAAATTAAAAAAATCAATTGATATTATCTACAAATACACATCTATTTTAAAAATAATTGCTCCGTATTACAAAAGTATCCATCGAAGCCCTCAATATGGCTCGCAACTAAAATGAAAGCGTACTTCATGTTTTGTATAATTCTGCTCCATCCTAATACTTGGTGTGCCCTACATTTTCCTTTATCACCGATATACATCTTTCGTCCATGTTGACCTCACTTAACGGAGGCTACTTCCGGGCAACACATCTGCTGTAACATATTTTATTGAGGGCTTTAGAAGTCGAACCCTCACTGGATCCCCAGTGGCTGAAAGGCCCCATTGCTAGTTCCAAACAGCACATCTGTCGATTTCCAGGAGATTCACGGACGAAAGCCTCAAGCTCATCAACTTTTTCCGCACTTAATTTAGATTAGCATCTTTTGCGAGGCTTAGGATTCTCTGTCTCTCGAGCACACGTAAGTTGCACTTGCCTTCTTGTGAAGCTAAGGTCGTCGGATATATGTTGTAATGTCAAGCCAAGTCTTCTTTATATTCTTATTTCAATACATTGATCGCGAGTTAGATGCTTGCGAACTTTAGTTTCTGAAGCTGACTTTTCGAGAGACATTGTTTGCTAGAGTAGAGGATGAATTGGTAGTGATGTTAAGATTCAAGGACTGTCCTGTCTTGTCTTATCTTGTTCATTTACGTGCTAGCTAAAGTGATTCCCGTTGCACTTCTACTAGAGCTTAAGCACCGGTGGGGCCGGGCTGGATCAGGTAAACTACCATTAAGTACAAGTGCCTCGTCCCACCTTCATGACCGGACCACTTCAGACTTCACACATGTGTTGAATCATGTCAAGCCAAACCGTCCAGATAACCCCTTTTTGGCGCGCCGAAGCGCAAATTCCTCCTCAGCCTCGGCCACCCCGCGCCCGAGCCATTGACACCTCCGCGATCAGTAACTTTTCCCTTCGCTTCATTCGCAGCTTTTGCTCATCTCAGCATCTCCTCATCTCATCCAGGGATGGTTTTCTTCACTGGAGGGATTCAAGGACTGTGTAGGTTAGGCAGCCAAAAAAATGTCGTTGAAAATGTGTTCAGGTAACCGAATGTTAGAAGAAGACGATTGGACCATACTTCATGGCGAGCGGGGAAAGGAGGAAAGTCATACTAACCTATTACGAGCTAGCCCAACTGCGCCTACAGGGCTAATCCCTTAAACATTCCAGTTTCGAGGTTAACATTTTATATCCCAGAGGCACTGTAGAGAGCCATAGCTTCCCGCTCGTAATTTCCTCATAGAAAATTTAAACATTTTTATTTTATTTATTTATCTTTATTTAACGTCTGGCGGATCACGCGTCAAGCGAGTAACCCTATTAAGTCCCTACTGAGACAAAAGACGCCAGGATTTAATCTCTGGGCTTCTACATGTTTTAAAGGAAAGCAAAAAACAAAATTAAACTATTTAACATATAAAGGAGGTGCATTCACATAGCTACTTCCCGCAGTTTGTTAGGCTCTTATTTGTGGTGGTAAGATACTTGCTCGGCGCCATTCTCTGCGCAGGTCAACCCACACTCCCTGTTGACCTCCACTACCGGAAAAATAAATTAGAAAAAAAGGAGTCTAAATTGCTTATCTTCCTTCCTTCGTTTGCTGGTTTTTCGCGACACTTGAAACCTCAAGATTATGGGCAGATATCTGTGAAGAATCGGGTTTCCTGTAGCCATTCTCCAAATCTTTGACCTCCTTCATATGTGCCAAGAATGAACGGGATAATTTCCGAAGGCGGACCCTGCATTAGTCGTGATCTTCTTTTCGCTATATGACAGAAAAAGCAATGTAGTGGGGCCTTACGACGGCCACATCGGCCGTAATTTGATGCATTTTCATGATTGAACCGCTCGTGACAGTCAGCGAAGTCGCCGTGCCCAGATCTAGCTGCTAGAATTCGACCTAGAGTGGCGCGCGGAAGGGCAAGTTCTTTTGGCCTAGTGGGTGCTGATATTATTCCTAGCTTTTCGTAGCCTAGGTGCTGGGGAAGGAGATTTCTCCAGAGGTTGCGAGAGGCCTGCGTTGTTGACTCTTTTGCCCAGCACTTTAGCCCCGCATATATGAAAGCGAGGTCATCTGGAGTTGGTAACTGGCAGCCATCTTTCGCTGCTTTGTCCGCAGCTTCATTTCCAACTATCGATGCGTGACTCGGGACCCATCGGACCCGGATTTGGCCCCGTCTAGTGTGGGCCAGCCATGAGCGGTCTTGCCATTTGGGATTTAAGGTGAGGAACTCGTCAAATTGCGCTTGTGAGGACCCTGAAAAGGGGAATAACAGTCGAGTGGCAACTTCCAGATTATCTAGACAAATCCATAGATCTGTCGCGAATTTGGCAGTTGGGAGTGCTAGTGCGGACTTTGCCCCCTCTAGGGCACCTTTTACTTCCGCATCGAAAACTTCGACGCCTTTTCCAAGGGCAAGACTTTGATGCAAGACTTGTACGCCTCCTTGGTATCCGATGAAGCCAGCGCCGCTCAAGCCGTTTAGTTGCTTAGAGCCATCCGAGTAGATAATGATGTCTCCGAAGGGGATGGTCGTAAGAAAGTCAAGGAAGGACTGTTTGTTTTCCTCTGTAGTGGTACTGTTCGAACCAGCCACCCGAGATTGTGCAGCTTCACGGCTCTCACGTGGATTCCAAGGAGGAATAGCGATTGCATTGATTTGCTCTGATCTGGGGAGTGAAAGTACACGTCGGGCAAATCGAGAGGTAGCACGCTGTGAGCTGAGAACTCTGTTAGCACGGCGTAAGAGCGGGTGTCGAGGATCCAGACGGCGTAGTTGGACGGTGGCTGCAAGTGCACGGCCATCAAGGGCTATTTCCGGCTGCTGTAGCCCTGATTCGCGATGAAGTATCGCTGTTGGTGTGGTGCGATACACTGGAAGTGTCGCGCGGGCAGAGGCAAGCACGACCTTGGAGAGCTGTTGTAGTAGGGAATCTACACGGTTTGATATGCGTCCCGTGGGTCCTTGTCTAGATCTGCCTGGCCACCAGGATTCTGAGGCGTAGTAAACGATGGGGAGGACACATGAATCTACTGCACGACGCAGTAGATGAGGAGGAGCCCCTCTTGTTGTATTACCAAGGGATGACAGAGCATGGCTAACCTTGAGGGCCTTTGAGGCGAGGGTTTGAGCGTGCCACTTAAAGGAGAGCTTTTTATCAAAGAGTACTCCAAGCCAGCGAGTGTATGGGCGAGTAGTATTTTCAGAGACGGTAATAGCGCCAGCACTTACCATGGGAGTATTTGTGGGTTGTTGGTCGAGTCGACGGCGAGAGAAATGTTAAAGCTCATACTTGTCTTCGTCAAATTTCAAGCCCTGCTCTATGCCCCATTCCATGGCTTCCTGGAGGCTGAGTGAAAGAGATTCGGAATTTTCCTGGAGGGATGGAGAGGTGTGAAGGAAGGCGATATCGTCTGCGTATCCAAATCTTGTTTTGGCGGTTCCCATGTGGAGAAGAGGTGCAAGATATAGCATGAACAGAATAGGTGATGCTGGCGAGCCTTGTGGGAGGCCACAGGAGACATCAAATTCGGGACCGGTAGAGCCATCTAGACGAATCTTGGCTACGCGATTGGAGGCGAAAGAGGCCACCCACTTTACCAAATTATCAGGCCATCCTTGGTCCCTAAGTCGATGGACTAGTCGGCCAGGAAGTACGCTATCAAAAGCACCCCTCACATCAAGCGTCAGGAGGGAGGCAGTGAGCTTACTATTCAGTGCTGTTTCGATGTCATGTACTAGACAGGTCGTCAAATCTGTGGCCGAGCGGAGAGGGAGGGCACCAAAGTGTTGTGAGGCTGTTATCTTTGCTCTGATAGCTGTCCAAGAGAGGCGGCGGGCGATCACTCGTTCAAGGCCTTTCCCCAGGGTCGAAAGGAGAGCAATGGGTCGGTATGAGCGTGGGCTAGATCTATCTGTCTTGTTGGGATTGTTTAACATAACCAGCACAGCGGTCTTGAAGCAAGCAGGGTGGTGTCCAGCCTGGAGGCAGCCTCTAAAAAGATCGCAGACCCGAGTTTCGATTAGTGGCCAGCCAATTTTTAGGATTGCCGTTGGAATTTCGTCCTCCCCGGGTGCCGTATTGCCTGATCTAATGACCGAGTCCTTGATTTCGGTCAGGATTAGGTCTGGGAAAGGAAGGCTAGTGACGCCGACTGATGGTATATCTAATGGAACATCTATTGCATCAGAGGCATTTCGCAATAGGTTCCGAACTAGTACTTCTCGCTTGTCTTGAAGTGTGTTTGCAGGTGAGGCACCGGGGTTGGTTGGATCTTTGAGAGGTGGGGTGCGAAAGGATCCTACTGTTCGGCGCCACTTAACGATCCCAAACACGTCTTTTGCTGTATTGGCATGACTTATCTTGTCCTGAAAAAACTTTCGCTTTGCCCTGCGTACTGCAGCGCGCAGTAACTTTTTCCTGGCGGTGATATCATTTTGATTAGCCGAGCTTCTTCTAGCCGTTCGGTAGGCCTGTGCAGCGTTTCTGCAGTCGTTGTTCCACCAAGGTTGCCCGGTCCCCTTTCCAAGGGCTCGCTGCGCAGATGCTCTATAGGCATTCTGGAGGGCCGTACAGATGCCTTTAGCGAAGAAATATAGAGAATTAGGCTTTGGGTTTACGGGGAGGTTTTCTAGCCCTGCGATCTCCAGTTCGAGAAGGGAAAGGAAAAGTTTTTCGTCGAGCGTGCTGATTTTGAGGCGAGATATTGGCTCCTGGAAGCGGCTATCCCACGGAATTAAAGATGCAATAGGAAGATGGTCAGATGTGACGTCCAGATCCGGTACTATTGAAGATTCCGCTCCCGAGAGCATCAGCGGGTTGGAGGCAAATGCAAGGTCTAACACGCTACCGCGGCTATGCGTTGGAATATCCAATTGAGAGATTAAAGTAAGATCGAGACTATCTATCCACCTGATAAACGGTTCCGCTAGTGGACTATTAGTTGAGGATGATGCTTGCCACCGCGTATGCCTGAGGTTTAAGTCTCTAGCGAGGAAAATTCGGTTAGAATTATTTGGGAAGGTGAGATCAAGGAGGGCTCTAACGGCCTCACCCCCATTTTTTGAGCCGGCGGGGGCATTGTAAACATTCACTACTAGAAGTTTTGCTCCAGATGGTGCAGTAACTTCCAAGAAAAGGAGATCTCTCGCAGCTGTGCTCATTAGAGGGAGGGGCCGTTGTTGACATACTTGTAGTCCTGCCCCTTTGCGTATATACGTGAGCACTCGAGGCCGGGATGACCAGTCATCCGTGGGGGTAAAGCACTCATAGTTGGGATTAAATTTGGTGATGCGGCGCTGTCGGTCAGTGAAGATATAGGGCTCTTGAATGAGAACGATGTCAAATCTTTCTTCATTCGCAAAGGTAAGTGCAAGCTCATGTGAAGAGGCTCCCCTACAGACGTTGATCTGTAGAAGCCGTAGCGGCCCTATAGACCTGTGCCGTCTAGACTTCATTTTCGACGTCTAGGACAGAGTAGCGGTTCCCAAGGAAGACCGTGGGACGTGAGGGTGGAGGAGAGGTGGTCCGAACAAGCTGGGTCGAGCTCGGGGATCCTTCAAGCATTAGTGGGCCGGAAGGCGTGTTAGAGGGGTTTGTCGCATGTTTGTAGGTGAGAGTTTGGCCCGAAGGAGTGTCAGTCATTTCCTCGTCTACTGTAGCGGGAGTGGTGCGGTCACGGATGCAGCCAACAGTAGTGCACAGACCCATTCTTGCTGCGGCAGATGTACTGCGGATTTGGGCTACTTGCCCCTTTGTCAGCTTTATACCATTTGACCGGGGTCTGAGTAGGCACTCTGGTGCATCGGCTGGATGTGGACCATGGCAGTGGATGCATCGGGGTGGGCAGGGATGTTGGTGCGGTCCACATGGAGTGTGGGTTTCCCCTGTATGCTCAACTGAGCCACAGAGACGGCAGCGTGGAGCGCGAGCACATATACGCTGGTTATGCCATTGAAATCATCTGCCACATTGAGCGATATTAATTTTCTTGGACAGTTTGCGGCAGTTGATGCCCATCCCAAAAATATGAAATCTTCGTGGGAGGTGAGAGCCTATAGGGAAGCGAGCAATAAATCTAGCGGAAGGATCGTAAGGGGATGCAATACTCCCTTTGGTTTCGACTACAATTGTAGGATTAAAACCTTTTTCTTCTTTAAGCTCCTTGAGGACGAGCTCTGAGGTGATTGGCTCCTTGACGAGTCTATTATTGTCGTCTAAAGTGGTGAATGTGCGAGGTACAGACGTAATAAGATAACTGTCCAGGTTTTGAGCTTTTTCGATGCCCAGAACACCTGGGAATCTCCCTTCCCCGATGCCCTGGACGAAAAGATCTTCCAGCCTTGGTAAGGCCGCTTCTGAAGAGGGACGGAGTGCCAGGCCGGATGGAATATGCTGCACTTCTTTCAACAGGGCGGAGTTCTCTCCAAGGAGATTCCGGAGTTGAATGAGAAGGGAGTACGCTGATACTAGGCGTTCAGTTGCATTTTCATCAAGGCGTAGGAACAATCTGTCGTCTAAAGGCAGTGATTTGGCCTGTTTTTGGGGCTTAGCAGGTTTTGGCTTCTGGGGGGTACTTAATGCAGCATTGCCTTTCGGTTTTCCTGCAACTTGCGCATAGGAATGCCTCGCATGGGCAGCTGGTTTTGGCTGAGATATAGGAAGACGATCAGTTGTTGCAGGAATTGGTACACCACGCACATGGCTTTCGAAGAATTCTTGTGCAACAGCTTGCATACGTGTCAGGAAATCGTTAAAAGATTTCTGTAAATGAGGAGGGATTGTTGGGGCAGCGGTGCCATGAGTGACGTTATCTAATGCTGCAGCCACGCCGCCAAATAAAAGAGTTGCTTCCTGCGTTCTAGTGTTGGCTGCGGAGGTTGCTTCAATGAGGGTCTCTGTCAATGTCTTTGATGCCCCTACCGATAACGGGGGAATAGGAGGGGGAGGGGGATCTGGCATTTTTCGCAATGTATGGGGTAAGAATGTTACGATGGCTTGGAGGATGATAAGAAGGTATGAATAGCTTCCCCTATACAATTAGTCGTGTAAAAAGTCATGTGAGGATTTAAACATTTAATTGTGGCATTGCTTTCGTGCATTGGCCGAAAGTCCTAGCCCGTCACACCTCCGCGAACTAATTGCAGCACGAACGGATCACGGCAATTTTGCAGCATACCATCGCCGTTTTAATAATCCACACGCTCCTATGGAGTGCTCTCGCGGGAAGGAAACTACTCCAACCTACTTCATCCACTGTAGCCGTCACGCACAACAAACGCGTAGACTCACAAATTCAATGTCTCACGCTGACTTTGTCAAAAAGCTTCTCGGGCCCAAGTGCCACGATAGCTTCAAATTATTTGCGGAGGAAATCGGCTGTTTTGATAGCCGACCTGCCCACTCATCCACTGCTCTCAGCGGGGATCAGACAAACTAGTCCTTGCCACAACGCATGACACAAAAGGGAACGAGGCGAGAAGTGTCGTTTCTCTGAGGAAAATTTTATGTACTTGAATTTAGGGTTGAAGGATGGAGTCTCGATTTCGGAGTCGGAGTAGGTGGTGTCTTGTGAGTTGTAATTTACCTTCTACTTTTTCTGTAGCGGGTCTCGCGGTTGGAATGAGCTGGGCCTGTAAGCAGTGATCCCCGCCGGCTCCACCAGTCTTGTACCTATAGTGGACCTAGAGCTTTAGCATATGACTTTAAAATAAAAAATTAAAAAATTAAAAAAATTGAAAAACCCCAGTGTCACTACTACCACTTGTGGACTGGACCCCATCCGCAAAGGCCATTGCCGTAGGAAACTTCAACTTAGTTCACGAGCTATGGCAGCCGGGGGCGACTCGCCCACATGGACAAGGGGAAGCTACAGAAGAATGGGCTGAGAAACACAAACTTTCCTGTCTTATCATTGGAGAACCGACACACAGAGCAGAGAACACGCTGGATCTTACTTGGTCCAATATTGACGGCACTCTTGCATGAGTGGACCGCAGCGAATTTATGACAAGTGATCATCTACCGATTAGAGGTCAATTGCCAACTACAGTCAGACACCTGTTAAGACGATCTTCGTTAAGACGATATTGCCGTTAAGAAGATATTGTTTCCGGAACGTAATTCGCTCCCATACATTTACCGATTACAAGATTATCGTTCTTCAACCTCTGAATATCGTTTTAACCAGGGTTTTTTTGCTAGATTAGTGCTAACAATGCCGCCAAAAAAGGTAATTTCTTTGGAGCAACGACGTGCTCTTCGACGATGGGCGCACCGTCAGGTACCAAAACCAACACAAAAACAGTGTATTGAGTGGTTCTTAGCTGAGTACGGCCATCGATTAAGCCAGTCCACAGTCTCCGAGTCCTTGAGCAAGACCTTTGCGAAACTCGACGAAGCTACAAGTACCACTGCGCTACGACAGCGAGCTTGAAACTGGCCTGACCTTGAGAGTATTCTCCTAGAGTGGCAAATACGAGTTGAACAAGGAGGAGGGATCACAACTGGCGATTTGTTCTATGAGAAGGCAAAGCAGATCTAGACACAACTACCACAGCACGCTAGCCAACCATGCCTTGAATTCAGCCCTCGCTGGCTTGAGAATTTCAAGAACCGAAACCATATTCAGAATCGGGTACGACACGGTGAAGTTGGTTCCATTCCAGCAGCTGCAGAAGCCGAAATGGAAGCTTTACAGAAAATTGCAGGAGAGTTTGAGGAAGAAAACATATATAGTATGGATGAGTCAGGTTTCTTTTGGAAAATGCTACCTTCACGTGGGCTAACGTCACAATCTCGACCCGGGCTCAAGAAAAACAAGGACCGAGTTTCTCTCTGTTTTTGTACGAATGCTACAGGTTCTGACCGACTTCCCATTTGGATTATTGGCAAATATAAGACGCCTCGAGCCTTGAAAAACGTTAGTATTCAGACAATGGGAGGCAAGTGGAGGTGGAATTCCAAAGCATGGATGAATACAGCAATTATGGGTGAATGGCTTTAAGAATTCTATCGCCACATTGGAAATTGATAATTTTTCTGCCCACAATTCTGCCGTTGAATTATACCCTCCTCCGTCAAACATCAAGATCTGTTGGCTTCCAGCTAATAGTACAAGCCGGTACCAACCTCTTGATCAAGGTATTATTCAGAACTGTAAAGTATTCTACAGACGGTACTGGCTCCACTTTGTTCTACAAGCAATTGAAGAGGGTACATATCCACAATTAACTGTCAATATTCGACTAGCAATTCGCTGGATCTTACGAAGTTGGGATAACGAAGTTACTGTAACGGCTATCAAGCCTAAGTGTTCCTGTAGCCTACGCTTTCTAGCGCAGGCAATTGCCGGCAAAGACGAATTCTTCACCTTCCAGTGGTGCCGGTGTAATCGCTCAGTATGCTCTGTATATCTGGGATAGCCAAGAAGAATCGCAACCGAATCGAAGTCGAAAGCAAACACATGCATGTCTCCATTTGACGACTTCTCAATTATGCAGCACTCACCATTATCTTCTGAGTCCTCAACCTCGATCTAATCACACATCATCTCGCCTCGACGATCGATAAAGGCGTCACCTCAATTGCAAACAGGAGCTTGCCTCAATCATTACCAGCCATCACTCACTACAAATTTATGACGCTACATATACCCACAAGGAGGAAATTAAGTCATAATATACAAAGTTGGGGTCTTAATTTATGGGGGCCTGATGCTATAATGGGGTTATACATCTTGAGAAAGGACAGGCGGCTGAGAAGTGGAACGAGAAGGGGACAGGTCTATGAAGATCATGCTGGGACTGAAATTTTCGAGGAGTTTTCAACTTTGGATTTTTTGTGGGCGCCAAGACCGAGATTTCAGCTGATTAGCCAGGAGGACTTCTTTTATCGATGAGTCAACGGCACTCCCCAGCGCCCCGGACAGCACAAAAGAAGTTAGGCTAAGCTACCATACAGCAATCAGGCTCTGTCAAGACTTTCCTGACATTTCAGCATGACCTTCGGGAAGGAGTTGGAAGGAGGCTAGAAAGGCAGAGAGTGAATTTCCTGAGGTACCCACAAGTCTGCAGCACTCAGCTGGCCGGCCTCTTCGAACGCTTCAGAAGGATCACTTTGTCTTCGGATTTAGTCCTAATGTTAGTATCAGGAGAGCTCCGCACCCAGTGGTTTTTTCGAATTTTCCCGGCTACCATACACCCGAAAATGGCCATCGTTTCGTTGGCTGGAGAGGGGAGATAGTGAAGGGCAAAGGGCTCCTCTTAGTGTATGATCGAATGAGGACTTGTGAGGGGTGGTACTGTTTGAGGGGAGCTGTATGGGGGGCATAGGGGGGGATATACTACTGACATAGGTATCTTGGCCTGTAGGCAGAGAGAACCTGCATGTCCTACATAGTCATAGACTCAGACAGGACAACAAAATCAATTAAAATTAAAGAGTCAACAGATGACCTTTCCCCATGTACTACACCAAGCGAAAACAGGACACCCTGGAATCACGACGTTTCAGAAAATGAAGTCCATAGATGCACCATAGGATGCAAGAGGACAGCACCAGGGGCGGATGGAGTCTCAGTAGACCTTCTCGAAGCATGCTGGAAGATAATTGGCCGATGGGTGACGCAACTTTTTAGGACCTGAATCCGCCTCGGCGTACATCCAGCATGCTTCAAGTTAGCAGAAGAAATCCTTCTACACAAGCCAAATCGAGACCCATCGACGGTGAAAGGCTGAAGACCGATCGCTCTTCTCTAATGTCTGAGTAACGGTCTAGATGTTACGGGGCGAGAGAGTATACAAAATAGAAGTCACGAGACGAGATTTAAACGAGATACGTAAGATGGAACGTAGACAAGATACGGAAATCTGACAAAACGTCTCACACTCTTCCCTGATATGAACGAGGACTACTTAAAGGTCTCTTCGGACTTGCTCGACGCTAGTGTCAATAATAACACCAGTCATCTCTATTCCTGTACAATTGTGTTACTATGACAACTAGACCCCTCACTGCTGCTTAGGCCTGCTTTCTGTTGGAAATAGAAACGAGTGTTGTGGAAATACGGGCCCTCCATTTCGTCTAGGTTCCTGACATGATCTTGTATGTATTTAAGAGGTTGAAATTATTGAAAGGCTGTGCTGAGCTAGAATGACGTACCGTTAAGATGAAGGTATGGAAGGAGGTAGCTATGGCTTTAAGATAATTAAAGTTCGTGAGTTATGCTCTTAGGACTTGGATCAAGGGACGAACTTGAGGATATTCCCTGGTATCCTCAACTGTGTAAATAATATGGAGATTGCTTGAATTTCCTATTGTATGAATTGCTTAAGTTATCTATGAGGCAGGACCTTCATCTATATACATGAATAAGGGGGTTCTGCACACTAGTGGATGTTCCAATATCTGTTCTTGTCTAACCGAGAAAGGAAGGATGTGAAAGATCCTAGCGCCAATAGATACCATTAGGAATCTATTGGGAAATACTATATCATACCAATGAGTGATGATCTAGGTCAGTCATATCCAATGGCGCATGTGAACATTATTCTAATGTGAACAGTTTATTGTAATGCAGTCATGTCACTCCCTTAATTACAAAAGGAATGGGTATTATGGTAGCGCTTCAGGCTACCTATTGGACATATGAGCGGCTGTATGGCGTGGGCGCAAGGAGGTTATTGGGGGTTTTCTACGCCTAGATGGCGCCACACTCGTTTATGCTGTGGCTTAGACTCTGTGTCGCTTACACTCGTACTTGTAGCGCACATCTCCCACACTTTTAGCTGTAATACGAACATGACACTCTTTTATTCATGTTAGACTCTATGAGTCAATTGAATAATGTAAGAAGTAAAAGTAAAAGGTGTCAATTAATTCCTGGCTGCCATTTCTCTTTCTGATACTATCTAGATTATGTACGTCCAGAAAATGGCAAATGCCCTGTGTGTCCCCAACTTGTCCCCATGAACCGAGTTTCTCGTGGTTTGGATCGAAACATCTCTAGTGAGAAAATATAGTTCCTATTGCTACAAACCAAGCGAAACACCATTTTCTGAAACAAGTAACTCCAAGCTTTGCAAACCTAACACCTTAAACTCTATATCTCACATTGGTCGCTTCCAAACTATCCACAGTTTGATAATTCAACTTCTACTTTCGTTCCACAATTATTGCGCCCATATCGTTGCGCGATATTTCCAACACTTTCACCCTTTTATGGAGAGTCATAATAAGAACCATTACACTAGAGAGGCTACTAGCAAAAAGAATGGCGCGTCTGGCAGTCACACACGAGGTAATGGGTCATCAACAATTCGGTGCAACACCTAAGCGCTTAGCAATAGACTTCATCTCCTGCGTGGTACACGACATTGAAGAAGCTAGGTCCCAAGGATGGGCGGCTACTTTCATTACCTTGGATGTACAAGGAGCGTTCGATGCGGTGCTTCACAATCGGTTAATCAGAAGAATGCAGTCACAAGGATGGCCGGACTCAATTTTGCGGTGGACAACCTCTTTCCTTGCTAATCGACGAGCTCAAGTAAGGTACACAGGGGGGGCTACAACAAAAAGAGAATTTGTCTACGGGGTCCCACAGGGGCCACCGATATCTCCACTTCCATTCCTCCTGTACATGGCAGAACCCATACGGGATCGGAATCCGGAAAGAAGGTTTAGCTACGCCGATAATGTTGGTATTCTTGCTTTTGGACGCACAATAGTAGATCCCGCCTCGGCCGCCCAAGAAGAGGTCAATCAACTGACTAGGTGGGCGCATAATAACGCTGTAGCCTTCGACACAGATAAGTCTGATGTCATCCAATTCCCTGGACGCTATCGCAAGACAGGAATAGGCATACACGTTAATAGTATATTTATTGAACTATCGGAAAATGTTCGATGGTTAGGTGTTTACCTGGACCCTCGGCTCAATTTTAAACACCATGTGACAAAATGGTGCGGCAAAGCTGCCAAAGCTGCTCATCATATGCGTCGTTTTAACTCTGCCTACCGAGGCGCTGCCTCAGAAGCACCGATAAGAGCGGTAGACCTATGTATACCCCTGTCGATGCCTACCCCTCTGAAGTGTAGTGGCCAGGCCTGAAGTGCCCGAATCAACGCGGAGTTAGCACTTCACAAACGACTGATCTCTGCAGCATTATTGATAAAGTCATCAGCACAGCACCACTGGTTGCACTTCCAGTAATGACAACTACGCCCACAATAGTGCTACAGCGAGAAGGAAGTATCACACCGGCAAGAATCATTCTCGAGGGGAATCGGCTCCGACTATCAGCAAGGCTCAAATCCCTTGACTCTGGACATCCTCTGAGAGGACGAGCTGCTGTCTGTCCTCATATTGGGACCAGAAAGTACAAGAAACATGATCGACAATCAACACGACCAGAGACTCAAATGTCTCGAATCTAGCGCGCTTATCGACAACTCCCAGAAGCTGAATCCGCCGAGCCTTTATCGGCATTGGCTTATCTTAGTAAGCTAAGCGCGAAAGAGAAAGACACGGAAACGTGTAAACGTTGGATAGAGAGTCTACCAAGCTCGGTGATCTGCGCCTACCCCGATTGGGCATCAGAACGACACGGTCGCTCGGCGTGGGCTTTTTTCTTGAAGAGAGACAGAAAGACCATTGATGGGGATTTAGGTATCATACATGGGGGGGAGATACTGGACACTGAGATAGTTGGAGTAAGGAAGGCTCTAGAGGCGGCATTGCAAATAAGTGGGCTGGGATCTCAGATCCCAGGAAAAGAGGTGCAACCCATTTACGCGGTGACCGACAGCCAGTATGCAAGAACTGCTATGCTGTCCGGGGACACTTTGACAAGCATTAACGATATCCGAATATTTCGGATAATGACACAGGCTGCTTCTGAAAGAATCGTCGTAAAATGGGTTCCAAGGCACATGGGCATTTAAGGGAACGAAGAAGCAGATGCTGCAGCTCGAAGCAAACTCCGTAGTCTCCCCCTCCGAGATGAGGAGCCGCAAAAAATCAGCAGTGCATACCTCTACCGGCTTATGAATCAGAAGATACAGATGCTGCTAGACCAGTTCTGGGACGAATCATGCCCACCCAGATACCGCGAACTAGACTTGATGATGCGCCGGAAAAAGCCACCGGAACTATCACTTCCACGACGACTTCTATTTGAAGTCATCGCGGCTCGTACCGGTCACGGGAATTTCGCCGCGTACCACAGACGTTTCAACAACCCAAACGCAAACATGAAGTGTTCTTGCGGAGAGGAGACTACACCAACGCATTATATACATTGCAGACTATATTATCGTCATACCCGACGACTAAGGGGGTCCTCCCCATACCAACAATTTCTCAAAATTCTTCTGGGGCCCAAATGCCTCAAAAGTTTTTCGACATTTGCGCAGGAAACCGGCTGCTTCAAAAGCCAACCTGTGAACTCGTCCACAGCTCTCGGCATGGACGAAGAATAATATTTATGGTGGAAACATGAAAGGGAAGGAGTCGGGGTGAGGAGCGCTGATACTGGACCGCTAAGTTAAAATTTTCTTCGTTTATTAATATTTACTGTTAGAGTTAGTTTTGTTTTAAACCGGCTACAATTTAGGTAGTGGTTTCACGCGGTTGGAATGAGTGGGGCTGTGGTAAAGAACACAGGGACCCCTTCCGGCTCCACCAGGCCTGTACTAAAAGCGGACCTGGAGCAGTAGCTTGGGCCCTTAAAATTACAAACAAACAAAACAATTTTTTGAAATTCGAATTTTTGAATATCTCCATTCTCCCCCTCTCTTTCCCTCTCGCGCTCATCGTATTCTATCAATCAATTGTGATCGAGTCGCTGGCATTTTCATCATGCCACCTGCTCGAAAAAAGTATTGTAAAATTCGGATGATTTTATTTTCTCCTATATGAGCAGGTCAATATATACATAACATTTAGACCCAGCTTCTATCATATCCTTCCAACAAACTATGCGTATTCCCAAATAGGATTGTTGAGATTCGTCTTATCTCCACCTAGCGCATACCACTTCCCAGTTAATAGTTGCCACTTCCAACTTCATTGTTACATAGCGAACTATGAGCAATATCATAAAGAATTCTCATTACATCATGTACTAATTTAACAGATATTATGATATCACAATTAAAAGCTCCACAACGCAATGTTGGACAACTCGAGAGTCCGCCCGAGAGCTCTCGCAAAAATACCTGGCCTTGCCCAGTCTTCGACATGCGCGGAGATGGGTCAGGCCGTTTCGAAAGGGAAGGAAAAAGCCCTTCTCACCGTCAACAAGTCCGATACTGATATGATCGGATCAGTTGAAACTGTTGAGGAGATCTGTCAACGAGCCTTCGTCCCCCACGGGATTGGAGAATTGTCCAAATTTCCTCCGACCGAACCCAACCCGTCGGAGAAAGCTGCACCGAAAGCAGCTGGAACGAAATAGTCGCAGCCTCAAGCTACCACTAAAGCAGAATAACTTTTGGAACTTCGAACGATCCTCGAGGCTTAAGAACGACGCGCCGCCGAAACAGCGGCAAATCTGGCACTCTGTTCCGCCACCATCTCTGGCGTCGAAGCAACCCTTCTTCCTTTGACCAAAGAATCAAATAGACTATTCGTAGACTCCATGAGAGCCTACCTACGCGCTACCATTGCCCAATACACGACCACTACGCCACCCGACCTTTCTCGTTGCTCAGCGAACCCTCCTCCGAGAGCTCCTGACGCCAAGAGCCCAATCATACCCGCCATCACAGCGCTGCCCGCCAAAAGCACCTGAGCCACGGTAGCAAAGAACAGACTGCAACAACGAGCAGTCCCTACAGTAAAGGCTGTACCGCAACCTGCGGCAAAGGCCTCAAAGAAAGACGCCCCGAAGGCGAAAATAGACAAAAGACTGTTCCTTCGCCCAGAAAAGGATTACCCGTGGCGAAAATTGTCCACCGGTATCGTGAGAACCGATGTGGAGTCCATATTCCACTATTTCAACGATAATATAACCTCATTTCATCGCGTGAAGACCGGCTTTGCTATGTTAGCAAAGAACGAAAAAATACGACAAGAGATTCTGGATGCCTCTTCGGAGCTGGCGGGTGTTAACGCAAAACTGTTGGAATGAAATAGCAATTGTTATATTAATAAAGACTTAATAAAATTAGAATACACATTTCCTGTCACATACACACCATTCATAGTCCACGAGTAATCCAGCTCTATAGAGCCTACACTAACGTCTTCTACTCGTGTACTTTTCTCGTATCCTAAATGGAGCGAGTGATCTGTCTTCCTGCCTCTTGTTTAAAATCCGTAGGCCACCATCACGTGATATAGATCTTCATCAACACAACATGTCACGCAGACTTCCTGCCCAACTGGTGACCACTAATAGTCAGATAAATATGTGACACGAACGTTATTTACCCGTAATAATATTGTATCTATTAGGTCTCAACAAAAACTCGAAGCATCCTTGGACCTTGTCGCCTTACAGATACCGAACAAACCTGTAAGTATAATTACAGAGCACGGCCCTAGAGCTACCGATGCTGAGTGGGTCTCCCTCGCTATCGTCCTTACAACCGGCGTGATACCATTTCAGGTCCCACAACATAGGACGTGCCGGCCTGGGGCGTCGTATCGCAAGTGGCATGCCCTATTCGACTGGGATTCCGCCTCTTCGACGAGTCTGGTATGGCTACCATTCACAAGCCCCGTCGACAAATCGAACAATGCAAACGCTGTTTGAGCTTCCACGCCACCTGTGGTTGCTCCCGCGCTCCAGCCTGCTGGAACTGCGGATCAAATATGCACTCGGAGACAGAGTGCAAGGCCCTCATGAAGTGTCGCTACTATGAGGGACCTCACCGATCGGATTCCCGGGCCTGCCAAGTCAGACCCAAAAAATCCGGACCGATGACTAAAGAGCAGCTCGCATGGATACGCCACCTCGAGCAAGGGAAGTTCACAGAGGCGGCTCGAGCTAGGGCCGCAGCCAAAAAGGCCGAAGAGGCGATCGTCGCCGCGGCGAAGGATGTCGTAATGGCCGAGGCAACAGGTTTCGGTGTACTAAAATCTGAAGAAGAAGCTTGAGGGAACAGCAACCTCGACGATGTCTCCTTCAGGGGCATCGTCTAAAAATTAGCAGGATTCCGGCTGGATCAAAGGAGCTTGCTAATACATCTCTTGCTCTCAGCCGAGATTGGGTAAATTTTTCATTTGTAAGGTGGGACGGACGATAAATTATGTGAGGAGCGCATCGGCTGGGTTGAATATGGAGGAATCTCCTGTCTTTCGGAGTTGTTTTGATTTTCGTGATTTTTCGTTTTTGTTTAATTAGCTGCACCTTTGGCAGCGATTCACGAGGTTGGAACGAGTTATGCTGTAGGAAAAATTACAGGGAGCCTTGCCGGCTCCACCAGTCCTGCACCCTAGTAGACATAAAGCCTTAGCTTAGGGCCTATTGATTTAAAAAGAAAAAAGACAGACGGTATTATAGTGCATCATTTAGCCATAACGATTTATATAGAGTTATCCGCGCTATCGCAATCGAAGGTTTGGCGCGCACAATACTATTCAATGTAGTTGTCCTTGCCAACATTCTAAATCTCACGACCGTCGGGATTAAATCCATTCTCTGCATCATCTTGTTAACTTGTGCCGATTTCTCTCATGTCAGTCCCAAAGAAATACTCCCTAGGTTTGTGCGCCACGAATCGTGCCTTCTGTCGGATACGGATATTGGCGTGGGGGTGTATTTGGTTGCCAGCTGAGGCCGGAGAATAAATTGATGTGAGGTGTGGTCATTGAAATAAGAGAGTACTTGGTCGTACTTGTAGACTTGATGAGGCTAGTGTAGAAATATGTCTCGTTGGAATTAAATGAATAACAAGGTACGATATCTTGGGTCATTGCCTCATGGACCGACTTCTAAGGTACTGTGAAATTTGACTGTACTTGTCTCTGGAATAATTTTTCACTTTCTAGTTCGTAGTGGACACCTAGAATAGATGTTCAACCTTTGCCCTCCCCTAGCTATGTATGTTATAAGGTCTTGGAATGGGACAGTCTTATAAAGTCGGAAAGGTTATGTGGTGAAAGATCTAATATTCTCGTCCCAGCATTCTTCAATATACTTTTGGAGTAACA
The DNA here is from genome assembly GCA_905067625.1 of Blumeria graminis f. sp. triticale. Classification (NCBI taxonomy): domain Eukaryota; kingdom Fungi; phylum Ascomycota; class Leotiomycetes; order Helotiales; family Erysiphaceae; genus Blumeria; species Blumeria graminis. The sequence goes on from LR898477.1 coordinate 9,628,375, forward strand.
AGGTTGAAATAGAGTTTATGGTAATTACTGCAGCGAAGGGACACATTCTAGCTATAAACCCTTGACCGAGGAAGTGACCTGCGTGAGAAGAATGATAGGTGCTAATGCAAGCTTCGGAGGAAGCCTAAGCGGCTTTTACTGAAAAATATTACTCTTGGATCGTCTTAGAAAAAGAGCGGTCAAGCGTCTAGTTACTAGGTTCTGACTGGGAGAGCAGATCACATCATAACCAAAGTAAAATCGATAGAGCGTGAATGAAAACTAGAGGACTGAATAAATATTATCTCGACAAGTGCTATAGAAATAGAAGCGACTGGGACATTATTTATTTTATATTCAATAACAAGTTTGGGACTCACCAAAGTTACTAACCAATTACAAATTTCATTCCGGCACTCACTGTTCAGAAGAGCAGTGGAATTTAGCCAATATGTTCCTATGTCTTGCTTGCCCTCCCAGAACATCAATATCCCCAATTAAAACTCTAAATATTAATACAAACTGGTAATGATTCCGGTTAAGACAAGATTAATCGTCTGATCTAGGTGTCTGTTTACATCTTCTGTCTGGAATGACAACCAATCTCATGAATTTTCATCTGTCAAGCCGGCAAGGATGCCAAACTGTCCGCCTACACCTGCATACGTAAGTCGTTTTCCACGCACCGCAGTATTATCAATTAAGGTAGCTTCTACAACATCTTCATCAGTACCTTGACCAGTCTGATAATTGCTGCTAAAGCCCCACGAGTAAGCACGACCTTTAGCGTCGATAACAATACAAGTATCATTACCAGTTGCTATCCAGGTACTATTGATATTTGGTATGGTGATAGGCTTCAGAGCGTATCGAGGGCGACTGTTTTCATCAAAGTAGAGATTTTCTTGTGGCATGTCATCGATCTCCATACCGCCTTGATTATTGTCTATGCGACCCCAGATAAGTAGTTCGCCAGACTCAGTAACCGCGAGCGAGTGATGAGCACCGCCAGTAATTTGCTTTATACGAAGTTTGGATAAAGAGTCAACAACAGTAGGGAGTTGTACGGTATTTCCCTCCTCTCCATTGCGCTCGTCCTTGGGGACGCCGGTCTGTCCAAAGGCATTAAGACCCCATGAGTAGACACGGTCCATATCATCGATAGCGAAACTATGATAATCACCACATCCTATATGGGTAATGTGACATCGCCCGAGGCCAAATTCTCGCGGCACGAGGGCACCTGTAGCACTGCGAGAAACAACTCGCCGAGCTAGTTGATTCTGTTCACCTGCACCCCAAGTAAAGACTTTTCCTTTAGTGTCAAGGGCAAGAACGTGGTTAGTACCACACTCTATTTTAATAATATTTTTAAGCTCTGGGATTAACATGGGTTTGTACTGAATCTTTATATCATGGCGGAATCCAAGGATACCATCGTTCCCCTTTTCAATTCAGCGTTAGAAGTGGTTTTATGAAGTTAACTTACTCGGAAAGTTCCCCATCCATAGACGCGACCCTCTATTGTGAGAGCGAATGTAGTACTATCGCCGGCAAAGACAGCTGCAAATTTGGTATCTTCTTCAATATTAGTCCAGTCGATCTCGCGCGGTTCCGATTCATTAGGATTCAATCCAGAACCTTCATCATCGGTTTCTGAATCTGAGTTAGCGCCCTCAGCAATTACTTTCATCTTTCCTCCCTGTGACGCCTCGCGTCCAAGTGCGCCTTGATCATTTACACCCCATGTAAGTATTTTGTTATCGAATGTTAGTGCTGCACAATGCATTCCCCCCGCTGCTATTTGAACGATACCAATATCTTTGGCATCAAGGCGTGGATTGAGGCGGGGTCTTTTGACATCAACTGGGCTTTTTCCGTCGATTTTTTCTGCACCAAGACCAAGTTCACCGGCAGATCCTTCTCCGAACACAAAGACATTAAGGCGTTGAGTTGGGGGTGCATTAATAATAGGAGCTGGCTTCCCTGCTTTATGTGGAGCATCCTTCGTCGGAGCGCTAGGCTTTACTGACTTGTGTCGCTTTCGATCGCTGAACTTCTGTTCCTGCCATGGTTAGAAGGATTGTATATGACGAGGACGCCACATACATGATCTTCAGGAATTTTCGGGCTTGAAATCTTCTTCTTCACTGGTAGTTTTTTTATTGGTGGTTTCGGAACGATAGTTTTTTTTGTCTTTGTAGACTTTTCTGTAACAGTTTTTGATGAAGAGGGTTTGAACTTTTTCGCGGCAGGCTCTTCATGATCAGTTTCAGGAGCCCTCCGTTTAACAGCCGCCTTAGTGGTGGCAGGTTTTACTTCAAGTGGCTTTTTTGAGGCATTTATCTTGTTGGAAACTGAAATCTTTTAGTAGATATTGGAGAGCTAACTGCTTCATAGATATCGGGTTCCTCACTCTTACTTTTTGCGCCAGTTGTTTTTGATTTAGGTGGTTTGAGGGCTGGAACTTCTAACGCATTTTTCTTGCTAGACGTCCTAGCGCGGGTAGCTTTTGGCTCGGGAACCGCATTCGATTCTGTCGCGTCGCTTGTCTTCGTTCGAGGAACCATTTGATCGGAGGGACGCGTTTAGACTCAGAATATGTTAAGCTGACGGTGAAACACTAAACAAATGTTTAATCATATATCTGAAGGCCTCGGGAGGAACTACAAGCGCGTTGATATTTTTGCTGGATTTGATTTAGGAAGCAGATCGCCTTGGTGTCTTGCCGTTGCAAGAGTAACAACCCAACGCTAACCTGGTGGCACCCATGGACGTAAACATGTCATTAGGTAATATTAGGCTAGCCCACGAAAGAGGAATTCTAAGAACAGCTATGTAATTGGTGGACAGTTGGTGTGACCAAAAGGCATGCAACCACAGGCGGACAGATTTCCACATGATTGCAATCTCGATGTTATATTAGCGCCACCATCACATAGATTGTGCAGGTACCTGAAAAACATCTAATTTTGACAGTATCGAACTGTCTATTTTCCTATACAGAAATCTTCCTTAGTGAGTGACCACAGTCGAGAGCAAGACTAAACACCTGTACACGGTTTCCTCTACGAACCTGGGAGTGAAATATTCTCCCAGAGCCAAGTTCAGTCAAATTTCGCAATACCGAACAAGTTGGCCCACAAGGCAATGATTCAAATTGCTCCACCACGTCAATCTTTCACTCCTAACGAAATTGATTCCTACCTAAGTCTCATCAAGTCTACAGGTACGACCTAGTACACTCTCGTTACATTGACCACACCTCTCTTTGACCTTCTCTGGCCTCAGTTGACCGCCAAATACACGCCCACGCCAATATTTACGCCGGACGGAGTAAACAAAGCGTGGCGCACAAATCTGGGAGACGGTTCTTTGGGATGGATGTGAGAGGGATCTGGACAAGTTGACAAGCTAATGCGAAGGAGGATATAACCTCGAAGGGCGTGAAATTCCGAATTTTGGCAAGGAGCCTTACAAATTAAGCTTCGTGCGCGCCAAGATTTGTATTGTGAGGGTGCAACTGACACCTTAAAAATAAGCCAACGATGGAAAGTGTGTTGAGATGCCAGGTTAACTCTGGCAAAAAAGATTAACACATATTTACCTGACAGTTAGTATTTGGTTTGTGTTGTGATGTGATTATTGCACTTACTCTACATTTATCTCTGCAAAGTGCTAGGAATACAACACATCTTTGCGAGTACTGCACAGCCCTACATGGCCATTATTACGATCGACCATTGGGGCGTAGCTCTACACAGTGGCATAGCGTAATGTGGGATAGTATGGCATATAATTAAGATTGTAGTACTTCCTATATAGACGGTAATGAACTGTTTAGCGGGTACCAAATATGTGTATATATGTCCTATCTACCACCGCAATATGTAGATGATTATAACTAAGCAATTTATCATATCATCAAGCTCTGATAATTGTTATCCACCCTCTCTACTATCCCTAGACTATTCAACATTTCATACCTACTCATACCTTAATCACAACAGTTTGGTTTGGTTTGTTCATTAACATGCTAGGTTAAGTGACTACCGTTGCACTCCTACTGGAGCTTAAGCACGGGTGGGGCCGGGCTGTATCAGATGAACAACCATTAAGTACATCTACCTCGTCCCACCTGAATGACTTGACCACCTCAGACTTCACCCACGAGATGAATCACGTCAATCCCAATCATCCAGAGAACCTCCTCATGGCGCGCCGAAGCGCAAATTCCTCCCCAGCCTCGGCCACCACGCGCCCGAGCTCTTGACACCTTTATTGTGAGGTTATGGATCGTGGAGGAATGCTGAAATGGTGTGGGGAAGTGAAGGATATCTGCCGGACAACGAAGCAGTTGAATAGAGCTTTGCGGTGAAGCTTGGTAGGGTGGCACGAAGAGGGTATGACTAGACCTTCAGAGGTATTCAGTAAATGTAATGAACTGAAGATTTCTCAAGGAGAAGAATACTACATATATATCCAGGGATTAGTCCTAGGGAGACTAATTTAGAAATAACCCAGGATATATGCCCATGGCCCAGTATGGCGACGTTATCATGGTGAAGGTATGTCTTGACCACCAGTAGACACCCAATCTAGCTGAGTGTAAGACAGAGTCATGCATATACCATAATTTCCAACATATCTTGTATTAAGAGCCAAGAATAATTAATATTACAGGAAATAGATGTGGTGCAGTCTTTTTTTTTAAAAATCGTTGAAGTATATTCAGCTATAGAGTTATGACAAATGACCGGTGCTATGTATACATGTTGGATGGCTCTTTTGAAGTTAGAGACACTCACACTCTGGATTTCATTCACAAATACCACTATGAGGTTAGTCCTAATGTCGGTATTAGGAGAGCTCAGCACCCAGTGGTTTTTTCGAATTTTCCCGGCTGCCATACACCCGCAAATGGCCATCGTTTCGTTGGCTGGAGAGGGGAGATAGTGAAGGGCAAAGGGCTCCTCTTAGTGTATGATCGAATAAGGACTTGTGAGGGGTGGTACTGTTTGAGGGGAGCTGTATGGGAGGCATAGGAGGGGATATACTACTGGTATAGGTATCCTTGGCCTGTAGGCAGAGAGAACCTGCATGTCCTACATAGTCATAGACTCAGACAGGACAATAAAATGAATTAATAAAAAACCACTATGAGGTATGCTTGCTTACACAAACAGTCAACCCTCATCCGTGAGTACCCACCAAAAGGAATTTCAAACCCTTTGATTATCCAAGCATGCCTTCGTCATCTTTGCATACCAGCGCCGCGAGAAAAGTGGTTGTAATTTGCCGGATTTGAACCAGCGATCTACTGTTTCGAGTGGGATATGTGTCCAAGCTATCCAGACTCTACTTGGCAGACCGGCCAAGACGATGTACCACCGCACCATCCAACCATGGCGGTGTTTATAGTGTCGCCTGCACTCTCGCAACCGAAGACTTGGCACGCACAAAGCTCAATTTGCAAAAACTCCTTGCCAAATTTCAAAATTCCACGCCCGTCGAGACTGTATCCATCCTTCGCATCAGCTTGTGAACTTGTCCTGAATCCTCTCACGTCCATCTCAAAAAACAGTCACCTAGATTTGTGCGCCACGCTTTGTTTCCCCCGTCGGTTGTAAATATCGGCGTGGGCGTGTATTTGGTGACCGGCTGAGGCCAGAGAAAGTCGACGAGAGGTATGATCATTTGAATGAGGATGTACTTGTAGACTTGATGTGACTTAGGTAGGAGTCAAACTCGTTAGGAGCGAAAAAATGACGTGGTGGAGTAATCTGAATCATTGCCTCGCGGGCCAACTTCTTTGGTATTGCGAAATTTGACTGAACTTGGCTCTGGGAGAATATATACCCCCAGGTTCGTAGAGGACACCGGTGCAGGTGTTCAGTCTTGCCATCCGGGCCGCTCCTCGTCGAAGTGGGTTAAGTCGCCGTATGTGCTGGGCAGCTTTGAGGGCCTTCTCGCACCAGGTCGCTACATGGTGCTTGAAGGTCAGACGCGGATCAAGGTGAATTCAAAGCCAGCGAATATACTCCGCCGGCTGGACAAGCCTACCGCCAACTTGTATTCCTACCGATTCGCCCTGATTTTTCCCTTTTGAATTGGATTACCTCACATTTGGGCACAAGGAGGTTATTGGGGGTTTTCTATGCCTAGATGGCGCCACACTCGTTTATGCTGTGGCTTTGGCAGCGTGTCGCTTACACTTATTCTTGTAGCGCACAGTTCCCACACTTTTAGCTGTAATCCGTACTTGACACTCTTTCAGTCAATTTCTACTTTCTTTCCATAGATATTGCGCTCATTTCATTGCGCGATATTTCCAAAAGAAGATGATAACGTTCGTGAGCTTGACCGCTGTATTCGGAATCTTAACTACATGGGAACCGGTTATCTGACGAAGAATTCACAAATGGTAACGGAAATATTAGCTACTTGAGCATCGAATGCCACAATATGTCTCACGACCCCTACACATCTACAGTCCACCCGAGCACCCTTTGCATCGGATTTCTTCAAACTACTATCTCGATTCGGGCCAGGTGCTGTCTCCAATAGGTAGCCTGAAGCGCTACCATATTACCCATTCCAACCTCTTAAATATATACAAGATCGTGTCGTGAACCTAGATGAAATGGAGGGCCCGTACGTCCACAACAACCTGTGTCTCCATTCCCAACAAAGGATAGTCAAACCACTGCGAAGTATCCATAGAAGATTCTTGAAGCTTGTCACAGGGGCATACAGTTCTGTTGAAAATTCTGACTCTCGAATTTAGGTCTCAACCATTATCTGTTTCGTCTCAGGTTCCCGACAAGATCGACTATCTCTACACATGTTCCAAGTGCGCTAATCGCGCCTACCGTCGCATATCGTTATGATATGCAATAACTTGGTAGTCGGGGTTAGGGCATTGCGCAGGGCCTTGGGCCACAGGATGGTGTCACTAGTGTAATGGTTAAGCAAGCGTGTATATATTCTCTTAGATGTACCCACAATCAAAGGATACAGGTTTATTCTTTTACTTTCTGTTCATACCCTTACAGCATCGTATCATACAAATATATTCAATGTCACCCACATCAATCACATCATCATTCCTCATCACTCCGCAGTATAGCTTCCGCATCGCTCATAACCATAACACATATACGTTTGGATATTTAAGTACTACAGTGTACCTTGGCTCATCATAGTAGATGAGAGGTGGCTGGTCATCACTAGGCTTGACAGGTACATGAGACGAGCGGGAATTTCTCCCTTAGATGTGTAAGTCCAATTTTCCCATAGATGTAAAATATCAAGTCTTCTTAACTTCATATATTTCCATATAATATCGTACAGAGTATATTTTCCAACAAATTCCTCCAGCCGTAGGGCTCTAGATCACGAATGCTCAATTCTTCCACTAGACATCTACCTCAAACAAATGAGAATTCAACACATCGGACTTTCGGAAGGACAACTTATCAAGCAGACGATGCTATCCGCAAGTAGTAAAATATCGCAGGCTTATAGCCAGAGCGAAAATATTCACGCCAAGAATCAAAGCCGAGACACGAACGAGCGGACCAAAATCTGCAGGAACGAAAAGGTGAGGCGTAGACACAGAGAAGCGGGCAAGATAGCAGCATTCTAGGAGTGGGAAAGCGCGTGGAAACTTTATAAGCGAGAGCGACTCTCTTCTCATCAGGCGTTGGCATTCCTAAAATATTGGAAAGCAGCAAGTATCGTCAGTGACAAGAGAACAGGCAGGAAAAGAATCACCTACTGTTACAGGCTATTGCCTTGTAGATGGGATCCGGAGTTTATCCGGCTCCTAGGAGTTGATTATGTCAGCGATAAACGAGACAACATCTAGGGGGTGATCCCACAAGTATGTAGTTTTTCTCTTTAGACAAAAAATAAACCTATTTTGGATACACTCGTGCGGATAGCCACTCACTATGGTGCCATCCTTTCATACCTACAGAAACACACCCTCTAACGTCCACCGAAGCCTGATTAGGGCCCAAAGCAGTATTGCAGTACAGATGAGAAGTGAGCATATTGGCCTCAACTCTTGTCTACATAGAAGAAAAGTCCCTGGAGTGGCAAGTTGTCAGGAAATTCTGCCTAGTCAGGTAGTTGGTCAAGTGAGAGGCGTCCACATCCTTAGTACATCAAACATCTTTATAAGTCAATACTTACAGTACCACATTATACATTCTCCATATATTATATACTACCATCCGTATTATTTTACTCTCGTGACTATACTTTCTCAATATCCCAACACAAGTCCAAAACGCCAGTGTGGATATCCATCACAAAACGTCAAACACATGGTCCTGGCGTATCCTATGTGGGCTAAGGGGAGAGGAGAGGTGCTTCGACAGGCAAAAGATAGGTCTTTTGAAGCTATGATGAACAGTCCGGATGACATGACGAGAATTACAGAGTGGAAACTTAGTAACGATTGGCTTGAACAGTTCCGGCTTGGAGAAGAAGTTGTGAAAGCAGTCAGTGAAAGGATGACACGATCGGGAAAAGGATAGGACAGCATTCACACTGGATGTACAGTATAAAAGTAGTCCCTGTAGAGCATCTCAGAAAACTAATTGACAGGAGACAGACAGTTTTGGAGGGTTTTTACCGAATTGGTTTCCTCCCTTGTAAATATTATAGCTACATATACCTGAACGGGCTAAATGAAACCAAATAAAAACTAGATATTCTGAAATGATTATTGTAATTTTTTGTCCCATCTCAGTCTATGACTACATAGAACATGCAGGTCCTTTCTGCCTACAGGTCAAGGATACCTATGCTAGTAGTATATCCCCTCCTATGCCTCCCATACAGCTCCCCTCAAACAGTACCACCCCTCACAAGTCCTCACTCGATCATACACTAAGAGGAGCCCTTTGCCCTTCACTATCTCCCCTCTCCAGCCAACGAAACGATGGCCATTTGCGGGTGTATGGCAGCCGGGAAAATTCGAAAAAACCACTGGGTGCTGAGTTCTTCTAGTACCAATATTAGGACTAGATTCGAAGACACAGTGATTCTTCTGAAGCGTTCGAAGAGTCCGGCCAGCTGGGCGCTGCAGACTTGTGGGTACCTCGTAAAATTCAACTCTGCCTTCCTAGCCTCTTTCAACCCTTTCCCGAAGGTCGTGCTGATGTGTTAGAAAAATCCTGACAGTGATTCTGAAATAATTGAATGGCAGTAAATAACGTCCGACATTTGCTCAGACGGCGTTGTGCTCAACGGGTATGGGGTCAGGCACACCACGCCATGAACCCTAAAGTGTAATAATTAAATTAGTTCGCTCTTGCCAGCATGCAAAAATAATTTCTAAGTATCTCATGAAGTTATGGCTATAAGTCAACGACGCTGTAACACTATTGTTTAGGGATGAAAGCGGATTGAAAGAAATAAATGAATGCAGGCGACACTGTAAGTAGCGCCGTGGTTGTATGGCGCAGCAGCACATTATCTGAGATGATCTACTACGTTGATTCTGGAAAGCCTGGACACATATCTTACCTGAGACAGGAGATCGCTGGTTTGAATTCGGGGAAACTGAGCCAAATTTTTCGCGGTACAGGTGTACATGGATAACAGAGGCATGCTTGGACAATCAAAGGTTTTGAAACTTCCGTTTTTTAAGTGTTCAGGGAGAAGGGTCGACTGTTCTATGTTAGCAAACATACCTCATAGTGGTATTTGCAAATGAAATCCAGAATATGAATGTCTATGTTGTTAAGATAGATATTCAACATGTACACGCAGCATTCATCGTATGTCATGCTTAGAAAGATGAACAAAAATAAAAAGATAAAGGGATGAGAACGAATACCTCACAGTAGTCGTAACGCGAAAGAATTGTCACTCTCATAAGGTTATGAAGTGATTCTAAAACTAGCGCCCTAAGCGAGCGCTTAATTGCATCGAGGTTAGATCTAACAACTCCAGACCATATCGTCTTCAAGGATCAACAAGAGAACACGCACTGATATTCGTCTCTCTCAACATTCGGAACACGCCAAAGACTTTCCGAGGAGACACGAATCTCATTTCGATGGCAATATTTTCAAGATCACCCGCAGCTCTACGAGTAGCGCGAACCCTCACCACCCCATACGCTCGACCGACTAACAGCCAAGTCCCGACTACTCGCAGCTTCTCTGGCTGCACGGAACTTCGGGGGGCGGATCACTCGCATGAATCTCAGTATGATCCGCCCAGTGGATGGCTCTTTGGCGTGAAGCCCGGTGAGAAGCGCAAGAAAGAGGACTGGGAAGATATTTGGGTCTATGGATTTTTTGGAAGCTTGGCTTTTGGTGTCATTGGCTATGCCTTTCAGCCGGATACTTCGTGAGTCTGCCCTCTCATCTTTTTCATCCGTACCGTCCAATGGACCAGAATCGCCTCAAGAAGATTAGGAGAGCTCTAGAGGGCTTGATTTGAAAATTGGTCCAGAGAAACGTTGTAAAAATCAATCTACTAAACCCGGCGTTAGGATACAAACCTGGGCTCTCGAAGAGGCACGTCGAAGATTAGAGGCAGAGGGGATCCTTAAAGAGCCTGAAGACAAATTGTAGTATTCTGCTCAGATGGAATTAAAGGTAACGGTTATCCCTCTTGAAGGGGTTGGGAATGATATGGAACTTGATCACTACTAGTCTAGCCAACCAAATCGCGGCGAGGCATAATGAAAGTGTAATCAGCAGGCTACATCAGTGGGATCTGAATTAATTGGCTCCCATCGTTTACATGAGGGCACAGAGAGGCGTCACCCGTACGTTTTTTCATTAGAAGGTTGCGGGGTTTGTTATTTTAAGTCCAAAACTAGCTGATAAAAAATCGCTGGCTACAAAGCAATCATATACTTAAGTCACTATACAGATGTATCTTGTACGGTAAATTGATTACCTGCATTTTTAGCTATGGTTCCTTCTACGCTATTCAAGACCTTGGTCATCATTAAATAAGCATCAATCTTTTTCCAGCACACAGCTTCATCAATGAGCTATCATTGACCTGGAATGATGTAGCTCCACTCATGCTCCTCCTCCCCATACTGTCGGGAATTAATCCATTTTAACATGTTGCTGGCCACCTTTCCAGCTTCCTGATCCTGTTTTAGACCACAATCGACAATATGTTCTCTCCAGCCAATAGTCCGCACTGGGCATACCACCGCAGCTGTTCCAGAGCCAAATACCTCAAGAAGTCGCCCCTCCTTTGAAGCCTCGTGGAGTTCTCGCATAGCAACCTTTCGTTCCGAGACTTTCCAGCCATTTGGAGCAAGCTTTTCATGAGCGAGGGAGAGTATTGAGTCACGAGTGATTCCTTCGAGTATAGTTCCATCAAGTGGCGCAGTGCAGATTTCCTTCTGACCCGTCTTTTTATCTTTCAATACCACAAAAAGGTTCATTGTGCCTGCTTCGGTGATGTATTCGTCTTCGCCAAAAAGCCAGAGGTTTTGATGGAAGCCACGCTTGGCAGCCTCCATTTGGGGCACGATACACGGAGCGTAGTTGGCACCGAGCTTTCTATTACCTGCACCACCGGGCCAGGCACGGACAGCATAGCTTGTGGCTTCTAGTGAAATGGCCTTAAAGCCTGTGGGGTAATATGGACCGACGGGACAAGCAATTACATAAAATAAGGCAGATTTAGGTTTTCCTACCCCCAAAGTTTTGTGAGTGCCAATCATGGTTGGACGAAGGTATAAAGAGTATCCTTTAGCATCAGGGATTTTATGCGCCTCGAGCATGACCAGTTTAGAAATTAATTCAATCATCTGTGCCGATTCGAAGGCCGGAAGGGCAATTCGAGCAGTCGAGCGATTCATCCGCGCCATGTTCATGGTAGGTCGAAAGAGCCTGATCCGATTAGAACTATCTCGATAGGCTTTCATGCCTTCGAAACATTCCGATGCGTAGTGAAGTACACAGGCCGCAGGGTCTATCTGTAATTTTTGGTAGGGAGTTATGCGTGGCGAGAGCCAGCCTGTCTCTTCGTTCCACTCGATAGAGAGCATGTGATCTATCACAATCTGTTAGCTCTGAGAGATGCGTTGGGCAGGTCAGAATATTATACCAGTGAAAACGTGACCGAAAACCAATTCATTGTGAGGTGGAAGAGGGTTAGGATTCGTATTTTTTTCGACCGTTAGCTTTGAGACATCAATTTTCGGAATAGTTGGATGCAAAGCAGATTCTGCCGAAAAGCTGTAGCACCTTGTCGGTTGGGTAGTAAATGCTACTTTCAAAAAGGACTGCTTTGGTCGAGCTGACTGTGTTCGCAGCTGACGTAGCATGGTATGATAGGGCTTCATATTGCTCTGCAATTGATAATGTGAATCAATAAGGCAAATGAAGAGCCTGCAATGCGAGAAAAATTAGATGTCTATAGCAGGGCACATATGTCGATGGCGGTGGGATTATTTAATCCGATGAAGGAGCTGACAGACAAGCAGCAGGCTTGGGTCTATCGGAAGCCGTTGTACTACCGCCTCTATTTTCAGACAGGAAGAAACTTTCCAGCTTGGCGGATCATTGATAAGGACCAACCGGGAAAAGTCGAATCTCCGGGCCGGAACACCAAGGAAATTTCTTACGGCCAAGCACAACCGAAAATTTATTCGTCGCAGAATCTGATTAAGACAGGCTGTAGTCGCGACCTACCAAAGCAAACTGGACGTCATTCTCTGGACAGCCGTACGTTCCTTATCGCTGTGAGCTCACCTGTTGCTATCTGATCCACTCATGATTGGCAGTAAAGTTGAGGTTGCGATTAAGGAATTTTTGCTTGGATAGTAATCCGTACTAAGATCACCTCAAAGCACTTGCTTATCGACCATCGCCTGGTGCGCGGGGGCTCAATTCTTCGTTTCGCTATACAGGGACAATGATTGACATGACTACGAGCTTATCAGCTGGTAGGGTAATACACTGCCGTTTCTTCTATCCGACTGAAGCACTGTTTGGGAAAGGGTAATTCTTGCAAGGCCTTAATCGGCAATGTTCGGCATGTTCAATTGAAACTAGAATCCCTAGAAAGCCCCAAGTGGGGGGTGGTTTGTCTAGCTGGATTTATTTGGAGCCGACGGTTCTTGCCTCGTGTTGAGTTATTCTTGATTTTTGGATTCTGATATTCGGATAGAGCTTTATCCGACTATAAGGTAGATAGCAAGTCCATAGCATTAAAATAGCGTGACCACGAATGTCCATTTCTTCCGAACGGCAGTTCAAACTATGTACAAGGTAACTCTCACTACTTTAAGTGAACTAATTGACTTTTAGTGTATGACTTTTGTCATACCAACATTCTAACCTTCTGTAAATATATTTCAGTGTGTTATCGCGAAAATTCTAATACTGAAGGCATTACGTGTCAAGTGGAGTTTGGCTAGGGGCTATTAGTTCTCAGATAAGTCCTAGGTAGATTGTGGACTACAATAACGTGCTCCACAGCTCTCTTAGAATTGCCTTACCCCGCACATTATCATCCATGGTTCATAAAATAATTTTTTCTATTGGAATTTTCTACGCCGATACTCAGTTTATTCGTCTTGAGGCTTATCATTCATCGCTTGTCATCTGCCTGAGATTTCAGCTTATCTTTCATTCCTACGCTCAGCCTCACAATTTTTACACACTATGAGCTGATCCCTCTAACCAGCATCGTTAGAGCATGACGGGTGTCGAGTGTAGAGCTTCACCACATCATTAACTAGCCAAAGATAAGCTGGTTGATGGAAGATCATCTGGATACAAAAGCAATAACACGTGATTTAACGGGATTTATACATGCCTTCCCCCCGGATCACGTACGAAGTCGTCACAACTATTCTAGGCGCAGTCAAGGGCTTCAATTTAAGGCTAGAGTTTTGTGGATAAAGAGAGTGGAGTTGATCTTTAATAGAGGGTATATTTGATTTTGATTTAATTATCCTGATTTGGCGCGGAAAGTGCCCATGCAGGTGTCTATTATACTTTCTAATTTACTTTCTAATTTACATGGGAGGATGCCTTTTGGTCAAAACCCCCAAACCTTCCCGTCCATTGTCTATGTTTTTCTAATGTATGCTTCAGGAAGCGTAGCTACAGTATAGAGCCCTCTATGTTAACCATCGCCCCAGCCTTATCAACCTCAAGTACGGCTTGACCTGTTCCTTTCCCTCAGCAGCATTTCGACTGCCTCTGTCATTTGGAATTGTTCTATGCAACCATGGCTTTGGATCCACGATGATATACTTTTGAGGTCTCCAGGATTGTTTATCATGGCTTCGTAGGATCGATCTTTGGCTCGTCTCCAAATATCTCTCCCATTTGACCAACGAGGGCGGGACATAATCATGTGCTTGGGGTTTTACGATTTGTAGCCACATGGAAAGCTTGTTATTTATTTATTTATTTTATTTTAGCATTTAACGTCCGCGGCGAAACTATCTTCCGATAGTCTCCAAAAACCTCCCTAGGGGCGAAGGACGCGCTGTCGAGCTAAGCCCGCAGCGAAATTTTCTAGCAGTTCTGCACTAATTACAATCCAGTCCAGTATCGCAATCTTATGCAATACTTCGGTCCCTACATTTATTTCCCCAGAGGAGACTACATTCCATTTATGATACTAGAGTATGCCACCGCCCCTTCCTCTGTGCCTAATAGCCAATTTATTGCCTCTTGAGTTCTAAGTTTTCCAGTATATCTTCTTACTGTCGCTCTTTTCAAGCGGCAGAAAAAAAAATGAATAGGGGACTTTGCTCGCCCACAAATGCACGGTGAGTAGCTGGTATGGTTAAATCTCTCATGGTAATTCTCAAAGTCTCCGTGCCCTGAACGGGCCGAAAGAAGGTGGTGGAGTGCTTTCCTGGGAATCCGTAGCGTGGCTGGGCATTTTCCAGGTACTCCTGCCTGTATGTCTAGGTCTTTATATCTTGCAGGGCCGTGAATGTCCCACCAAGAATCTAAGAGTTGTTTCCTCATATCCAAAACATGACTTTTGACTGCCGCAAAGGATGGGTTGTTCTCAAGTACGGCCGGCTGTACCCTAAGAGCTCCAGCTTTCGCCAGAGAGTCTGCTTCTTCATTTGCCGGGACACCCATGTGACCGGGAACCCACTCCGCAAAAATAAAACCATTTGAGACATGAGCGAGTTTTTCACGCCTATTCCAGTTCTCCTGTGCTTCTCGAATTAACTTAGTTTCTTTTCGGCACGTCAAAGAAGAATTTCCATTCACAATTCCGACGGCTGTTCTGTTGTCTGTGTGCACTAATATATTAGTGGCGAATCGTGTGTTGGTAAATTGTATACAGGCAGAGAGACCTTGGCAAATGGCAGTTATTTCCGTGTCGATAGGTTCGACCTTGCGGTCTATGCCGAAGCTCCCGGTCTTAACTTTTCTCCCTCCTTGGAAAATGACAAATCCGCCCCCCGCCTTTCCGTCAGCAGTACGCGAACCGTCTGTAAAGAGATGTATATCGTGAATTCTGCGGGGAACGTTTGCGTCAAACTTCCGTTTCTTCCCGACGAGAGGAACATCTTTTCCGTCAACTGAAAGTGGCAACAGTTTTGTCGTTCTAGTGAGGCGGGTGAAGGCCTTACCGAGTGCTCTTTTCTTCAGAGGGTGTTTGTCGTCCAACGTTTGAATCCGAAGTGCTTGCCGTAAACGAGTCTCCTCGAGGATAAGGTTGACTGGGGGGATACCAGCTTCTCGATAAAGAATTGGTAGCGGTGTAGTTTTGAATACTGGCAGAATTGATCTCAACCCTAGTTTAACAGACTTGGAGAGAAGCGATAGGTGTGAGTTGCTTCTGTTTTTCAGGTCCTTCTGTATTCCTCTACTCCATGAGTATACTGTTTCCCCTGGCCACCAGACTTCTGCTCCATATGTGGCAATAGGTATGACACACGATTTGACTGCCTGTCTAACCAAATCCGGGCGAGACCCTCGCTGAGAATTATTGAGACGTTTCAGGTGCATTGCGACTGACGACGCTTTAGCTGCCCACTTTTTCACATGTGTTAAAAAGGATAACTTCCTATCCAGCCAAAATCCCAGCCATCTAGTGACTTGATTGGGGGCTATGCACCAGTCGCCCATCCGAACAATTGGGTACTCCTTAGGTTTGGGGGCTTGTGTGAAGTGTTGTAGTTCGCTCTTTTCTTGATCGAAAGTGATAGCATTACCTATCCCCCATTCTATAACCTTTTCAAGATCTTTTGCTAATTTTTCTGAGCATTCTGACAGAGTTTTGCCAGTGCGAATGAAAGCAATGTCGTCTGCATAGCTATAGACGCATCTTGGGTTTGCGAGACTAATCAAAGGTTCGATGTACAGCATAAAGAGTATTGGTGATACGGGAGATCCTTGAGGGAGACCGCAAATCAGTGGTGTCTCTTGGGTGAAAAAATCCCCTATGCGAATTCGGGCCGATCTGTTGGTGACGAATGATTCCACCCAGCCTATGAGCCATTTAGGCCATCTTTGTTCTCTGAGTCTATATATGAGCCGCCCCGGAAGGACTGTATCGAAGGCTCCTTTGATGTCCATGGTTAGTAGTGAGGCAACTTTCCTTTGCGAGCGAGCTTTCTCAATGTCGTGAACGAGGCAACCGACGAGATCAGTGGCTGATCTTTTTGGAAGTGCCCCAAATTGTTGTTGGCTTAACACGTTTTGTGTGATGGCCGCGTGACTAATTCTTCTAGCCATCAATCTCTCGAGACCTTTGCCTAGGCAAGACAGAAGGGCAATGGGACGCCATGATTTTGGTGAGCTGAGATCCCTCTTATTTGGTTTTGGAAGAAAGATAACTTCTGCTCTGCAAAATGCACTAGGGTGGTGGCCTTGGCTTAAGCACCGACGAAAAAGTAGAAGTACCGCATATTTGATGCTGTCCCAACAGGCCCGTAATATTTGAGTAGTGATGCCGTCGATCCCTGGGGCGGTGTTGCCCGCGAAGAGTACACACTGCTCAATCTCATCTAATTCGACTAGTGCGTCTATGTGCAGTTCATCCTTGGTGACTGTTGGTTCTAGCTCTAGGCTAATATCCTCCTCATTCGATCTCCTTTCTAGTAGAGCCCGACTGAGAGCAGATGCTTTACCGCTAGGGTCTGTGAACGTACTTCCGTTGTGTTTTATAGGGGGTGAGCCGAAAGATCCATTATATTTATGCCAACTAGTGATTTTGAAGATATCCTTAGGTTGGCGAGCCTCTTCTACCTTTTTCATCCAAAATTCCTTCTTAGCTGCCCGTGTAGCTTTCCGCAAGGCGTGTTTCTCTGTTGTGGCTTCGCCTCGCCTTCTAGCCCTCCGATATTCTGCAGCCTTGTTTGCGCACTCCTTATTCCACCATTTGGTCCCGTTCCCGGATTGAATCTTCCTGGGTAAGAATCGCTGCATATTGACCTGGATGATTTGGGTTATCAAGTTTGTGAGCCTATCAACATCCTGTGGTAGGTACTCGGCGGTCGGGAGAGTTTCTTTGACTCCGGCAGCGAAGTGTGGAATGCTCTCGGGCTTTAGACTAAACTGGACTCTAGGGGAGTGCAGCTTGAGCCTAGTGCATGGAACTATGGACACAAGTGTCTCATGGTCTGATGTTGTGTGTAGATGCTCCTCGATATTACATTGGACGTGAGGGTTGTTGGTGAACGCTAGATCAAGAGTGTTGCCTCTGCTGTGTGTGCTCTTATCAATTGGTGATGTGAGAACTAGATCGTTTGTTTGTGCCCAATCGACTAGTTCTATAGACTTTCTCGAAGCTGTTGCACGGGAATCCCAGAGCGGATGTCTCGTATTGAAGTCCCCCGCTACAATGTAATTAGGCGGCACCCGGAACTCTTTAAGAGCGCATATTACGGCACCTCCTTCTGTTTCTTGAGGTGGTCTGTAAACGTTGGCGATCGTGATTGAGGGCGTAAAACCCATTATTGTGACCCAGCAGATGTCCGCGGTGTTTGCCGGGCGGATTTGAACGGCCTGAAGCCCTCTGCCTTTCCTGACGTACGTTAATACGCGTGGCCTCACTTCCCAGTGATCTGTTGGGCTGAAAGTATCGAAGTCGGCGTGTGTTTTGGTAACTTTCTTTCCTAGGTCCGGAAAAATCCAAGGTTCTTGTAGTATGATTATATCGGCTGACTCAGCCCTTGCTAAGGCTAAGGCGAGGTCATGACTGGGTTGCCCTCGGGCAACATTGGCCTGAAATATTTTCAGGTATCCTTTATGTCTTCTGTTGTTTGTGTCTAACATTGAGTCGGGGCAGAGGGGGTCTCTGTTGCGTGAGTTGAGGGGTTGACTAGTTGCCAAGCACGATGTCCAGCTTGTCGGATCCTTTTGAGTTCTGGTTGAGTGAGTGGCCTGATTATTCCTCCTCTCACTGCCGGTCGAGCTGGGCAGTAGCTTTCATCCGCAGGGTGTGGTCCTTTACAGTTTGAGCATTTTGGGGCTGCCTGACATGATAAGTGACCAGTAGTTCCGCATTGTTTGCATTTAGGTTCCTGATTACAGATTCTTGCGTCGTGGAATCCCCAACACTTGGGGCACTGGGAAGGTCTAGGTGATTTTGTAATTTTCCGGGCGATAGAGCTTGTGCAGAAAATTCTAAAAGGACGAATGGATTGCTTAAATGAGGCCACAATTGTGCCGGTTGGGGCTAGGTTTTCGTTGGACTTTCTCGACCATGCTATCTTGACTGGCGTAAACCCTGTGACTGATTGGACTTCTTCCCGAGCATAGTCTTCTGTTACGTTCCATCTGGTACCGTCCAGAGAATGGAGTTTCCGTGGTACGTGGTCAATGATGTATGTATGCCATTGCTCTGCTTTCTCAACTATTCCTCCGAGAGTAGCCGTAATTTCTTGTGACTTGGTCAAAATCTGTTCCGCTTGTTTCTCATTTGTAGGCACGAGAGCGATGCCCGACTTAACTTTTTGAACTGTTTTTAGAGAGTCGGGCTCCAGTTCTAGATTCTTAGTTAACGCTGCCTTGACGGCGTGAACATGATGAGCACGGCTGGGATGGTCCTGGGGGAGCCGGATAAAGATTCTGTTGTCAGTCTTTCGGATCTGGTCTGTTCGAGGTGTAGTTGATAGAATTGGTTTTTCCGGGAGATTTAAGCTCGCGTTACTGACCGTCTGACTTCTTGTTACCTGAGCATAGGTGGGCGCATGTCCATTTTGCAACTGTCCTGGGGTAAGTTGTGACTGCGAGGTCCTTTGTTGTTGTTGGTTGACGTGACTGAAATTAGTCTCTCCCCTTGCAAATTGCTGCAGAATCCGAGCAATCGCTGATGTGAGATTGTCAGTGAGATAATCC
This sequence comes from Blumeria graminis f. sp. triticale, assembly GCA_905067625.1. NCBI lineage: Eukaryota > Fungi > Ascomycota > Leotiomycetes > Helotiales > Erysiphaceae > Blumeria > Blumeria graminis. Next base: position 9,647,679 of record LR898477.1, read on the forward strand.
AAGCCCATTTCGCGTAGGCGCCCGGTTGCATCGTCCAGTGCTTTGGAATATTCCCTAGCAATACCTTCTCGTTTGAAAAATAACTTTCGGACTTCGTCAAGTGCTTCGTCGGTAGCTTGGGCGAGTGAATTGACTGGGAGGTTTGAAGTCTGGGGTGGCGTTTCCGTGGTAGGGGCTGAAGAGTCAGTGACTGCCACGGGCTGAGGGTCCTTGGCACCAGCAGGAAGGTCGTTTCGAGGCTTTCGTTTTGGCGGGTTTAAATTCGGATGCAGTGAGGGGGGAGGTGACGCACGCGTGGGCGGCACTGGTGGCGACATGTCAACGTCCCCGTCGACAGACGCCGTAGCTCTAAGAGAGCTATTCTAAGAGCGTTTTGATAGAGGGTTAATGAGCAGAAAATATATAGATTATTTGCTGAAGATTGTGTTGTGCATGGAAAGCTTGGACTGTGGACTCCGGTTACTTTCCTCGGCATAGATACGAAGCGAGCACGTGGGGCTCAATTCGTATTTTGCATTGCTAGACTGCTTTGGGCCCTTGATAGAGGGCGTTTTGCCAATTAAGATCCCGTCGCATCCGAAGGATGTAAATGGTTGCGTCTATCATATCGTTACTTTGTGAAACGATCACCTTGCCATAATAGGTGATGGAATCTTTGGTACAGAGGATTATTTTGCACCCCAGCTGTTCGCATGTATCGCATCTCGGCTTTTGATAAGAGTTCAAGTGGGTAACCGGGATTTTCGAAAAACAAAGGAATAGCATTGTAACCGGACTGGTAAAGGGGTAGACTAGACTCAGAATCTGTTATTGGTATCCTCTACGAACCGGCGAGTATAATAATCTGCTAGAACTGAGATTCAGCCACGACTGCACAAGCCAACGAATTCAATCGTTTATCCCCCAGATATGGATCGCAGACAGGATAAAACCTCTCTGAATTTTGTATTAAGCAACTAACTACACTTGCTATCTGGAATTTTCCTGGAGCCTATTTTTCATCCTTCCTCATCTCGCGACCCACTTCATTATTATTTCACCACCTGCCGATGCATTCCAAAATCCCAAAGTTATACTCGCAATCTAGATTGCAACTGGACATTAATCCCGCCGCAACTGTAGCGCGCCGTGAAGTTGCGGCACAAGTACTGGTCTTGTTGAAATATAAGAGCGTTTGTCAAACATAATCATCCCTGAAACTTAATCTAACGGAGTTATGGTTGTGATTATTGTTTTTTACTCATTTAATGTGTATTCAGCTGTCTATGTCATGGCGAGGCATTCTTGAGCCAGAGTCTAAGCAGAGGGCCTGAGGATGAAGTTCACGAAACAGCATTTTCGCCTCACCCTCAACACTTTCACTTATATGGTGAGGCCAGATAATGCGCCAACTGGAATCGATATGGTTCAGGTCGCAGTTTGAGTTATGATGAGAAATTACTTTCGTCTTAGTTGAATTATGTTAGATAGTTATCTTTACTTAAGAAAGCTGGAGCTACAACAAAGTAGTTCTCCAGCTTCACTGTCTTATAATATTATTATAGTATTCCTCTCGCAAACCCGCTTCCTTCTAGCCTTAATACTTTGTCGATTTCCCATCTCTCTAGTATTCACCACTTGACATTTCCATACCCTCGGCGAACGGCGATCTTGATCTAACCCAAGGCACACCGTAAAAATATAGCTTTGACACATGACCGATGCTCTATTTACATAATGGATGACTCTTTTGATGCTGGTGACACTCATGCTTTGGATTTAATTCAAAAATACGATTATGAGATATAGTCGCTTACATAAAACAGTCTACCCACTTTCCTATGTACTCATTGAATGGCCGGCCCAAACCTTTGATTTACTACGCATATATCTTCGTAATCCATGTGTTCTATCGCCGCGAGTAAACGATATTGCAACCGCGAATCCGATAAAGTGTTCTCCATTCGCGAGTGAGACGCGCTTAATAGCTCATTTAAACTGACTTGTCAGACCGGGCAAGACAAAGTACCACCGCACCATCCTGCCATGAGGGAAATGATTAAGATGCCCAAAATCATAATATCATTATTAATTTGGGAGTAAAAAGGGTAACGCGTTTGGAGATTTTCTTTAGCCTGTATTACTAGTTCCATATTCGAAGGTAAATGAGCCTAGCAGTGGTATGTGTGTGTGTGAGTTTATTGTGCTACTTGAGTCTATGATTATCTAGCACATTGGACTCCTCTCTGGCCCAGGCCACACCTTGTACAGTGCTCCTATCCTCTTTTGTTACTTGACATCTCATTGATATATTCCCCTTGATGAATAGCCATTCAGCTCAGTGTTTACCCGTGGAATTCAGCCACCTTTTCCACGGAACCTTCTACCCAAAAAAATACAAATTGTAGCAATCGAAATTGCTTGCGTGGGAAAAAGTTTCAAAAAACCTGCAGCCCCAGCCAGGCGAGGCCTAGACACCGGGACCACAAGAGGTGCGCATATTCATCTATATCTCCCCTCTTTGTAACAGTTCAGGTCGACTTGATCCAATCCGCCATCTCCGTATCGGGTGCTGGTTACGCTCCGGAAACTCATCAGATGGATTCTCCTCCATGATCAAGGGTTGGCAATGAGTAGAGCTCCGGCCCTACCATCTGATCTGATCGTGGTTAGCTTGATGATAATGGTGATAGGGAAATCTGTTGAGAGATGAAGACTGTAAAAACCGCGAAGGCTAATTGGAATGGGAATCCTCATTAAAATGAAGAAGATGTTACTCAATCTCGGCTCTGTAGACTCTACAGTGAGAGCTGGAGGTTCGTAGGGGACACCACTGACAGGTGTTGAGAATAGTCCCCCGCTTAGCAGTGGTACGTTGGTACGAGCCAGGAAGCAGCGTTCCCTTAGAATGCTGAGACTGTAGTAATGATACTGTTGTACTCCGACAATTGTATAATAAATAGTCTAACTTCTACAAGGCCTACTGGGTATCAGATGGGGACTATTCTCAACACCTGTCAGTGGTGTCCCCTACGAACCTCCAGCTCTGACTGTAGAGTCTGCAGAGCCGAGATTGAGTAACAAAGTCCTCACTTTTATGAGGATTCCCATTCCAATTAGCCTTCGCGGTTTTTACCGCCTTCATCTTTCAACACATTCCCCTATCACCATTATCATGAAGCTAACCACGATCAGATCAGACGGTAGGGCCGGAGCTCTACTCATCACCAACCCTTGATCATGGAGGAGAATCCATCTGATGAGTTTCCGGAGCGTACCCAGCACCCGATACGGAGATGGCGGATTGGATCAAGTCGACCTGAACTGTTACAAAGAGGGGAGATATAGATGAATATGCGCACCTCTTGTGGTCCCGGTGTCTAGGCCTCGCCTGGCTGGGGCTGCAGGTTTTTGAGACTTTTTCCCACGCAAGCAATTTCGATTGCTACAATTTGTATTTTTTTGGGTAGAAGGTTCCGTGGAAAAGGTGGCTGAATTCCACGGGTAAATACTGATCTGAATGACTAGTCATCGAGGGCAACATATCTGTGGAAATTCGAGGGACAAAAGACGATTGGCGAGTGGTCAAAAGCTGGCGTGGACTCAAATCATAAGATTCTAAACTAAAGAGAAAAGTATCTAGGAGGATATGAATCTGTATATATTTACATAAGAGTTCAACTGTTGAAATAGAGTTGCCAACACGAAACCTCCTGTCCCTCATTGCCTGCAACCCAAGGGTTTCGCATGAAAACCAATATCCATGACAAACCTTTCGTATCGTGATTTGTCACATACAAGACTCTTGTGTGTGAAACTAGTCGTTGGAATTCCTGGATTGACCCTGTGTCGGCTTGCCAACTATTGAACCGACGGCCACGTGGCCACTGAAATGTCGGGGCGTCACACCCATGGTGAACCTACAGCACCAACTTGATCAGCAACGACGAGATGCTCTGTTTGAAGAAGAGCTCTCTAGTGTACAAATTCCCCCTTCCCTTCGACCGAAGAAGACTCAAAAGCGTCCCTCCTCGTTTGTCAGGGAACTTAAGCAAGGCTTCCTAAGAATGAATGAACTACTCGCTGATCACCAACTGGCTAAATCGCCCTCTACCACCCGTGATCCCGGCTCACGAATCGAGCAAGCTGATCAAGCTCTCCAACGCCAGACCGTTGCTGTGGCAACTCGCCGAGTTCAAAACGAGCCGTATAACACTGATATCAACATGATGTCCGCCGCCTCAAGGCATCAGTTCTACTTGCATCGGAAGCACCGCCAGAAGGCCCATAACGATTCGGAAGTTCTCGTCGCCTCCCTCAAAGATATTCAAGATGAGATCCAACGACGTCAAAACGAGCTTGCCGCTGTTGCCGTGGAATTGTCGGCTCTTGATGCAGGTCTCTCCCCGGCGGAAACTCGCGAAGCTAAATACCGGCAGAACGATGAGTTAGTTACAGAGCGCCTCCCCGAGAAGTGGAAGGAGTTTAAGGACCTATTCTCTACCAGAGCTTCAGACGACCTCGCTGCGAGGAGACCCGCTGTCGACCACGAAATTAAACTCACCGGCGATAACACGCTTACGACAGAGCCTCTCCGACGCATGCCAGACGAATATCTCGCTGAAGCTAGGCGTTATATCACTGAGAACCTCCATAAAGGGTTCATTGCACCATCAAACGCGCCCTGGGCTGCGCCTATCCTTATGGCAAAGAAGGCTGGCGGTGGGCTTCGATTTTGTGTCGATTTCGGAAAGCTGAACGAGCTTACCCAGAAAGATCCCTATCCTATTCCCTTGATTGATGAGATGATGGCTAGAATCTCTAAAGCAAAGATCTTCACCAAAGTCGATATTCAGCAGGCATTTCACAAAATACGTATGTCAAAAGATTCGGAGGACTTCACTACCTTCCACACTCGTTACGGAACATATAAGTACAAAGTACTCCCACTTGGCTTGACTAATGGCCCTGCCACCTTTCAACGTTTTATCAATAATATCTTAATGGAATACCTAGACGACTTCTGCTCAGCTTACCTTGACAATATCTTGATCTAATCAGATTCAGAAGCGGAGCATGACCTTCACATACAAAAAATATTGGAGATATTGCAAGACCACGGCCTCCAGGCAGACATCAAGAAGTCTGAATTCGGCGTGACACGTACGAAATTCTTGGGCTTCATCATTGGTACCACCTGGATTGAGGTAGACCCCGAGAAAATTGAGGTTATCAAGAATTGGGAATATGCTAGCAACGTTCGTGTTGGAAAATATACTCTGTGCAATATTATATGGATAAATATGATGAAGTAAAGAAGACTTGATATTTTACAACTATGTGAACATTGGACTTATATATAAATCTTAGGGGAGAAATTCCCACTAGTCTCATGTGCCTGTCAAACCTAGTGATGACCAGCCACCTCTCATCTACCATGATGATCCAAGGTACACTGTAGTACGTAAATATCCAATTGTGAATGCAACAGTAGGCGCGATTAGCGCACTCGGGACATGTGTAGAGAGAGTAGATCTTGTCGGGAACCTGAGACGAAACAGGTAATGGTTGAGTCCTAAATTCGAGAGTCAGAATTTCCAACAGTTCGCGGCGTACAAAGCTACCTAAGTTTCTGTAACTTCTACCGTCGATTTATCAAAGACTACAGCAGTATTTGCCGACCACTCACATTACTGACTGGAAAAGACGTCCCCTTCCACTTCGGTGGAGCTTGCAAGGAGGCATGAGAGCGTCTCCGGTTCGCCCTACAGACGGCTCCTATCTTGTGTCACTACGATCTATTCAAGCAAACTAGACTCGAAACTGACTCTTCTGATGGGGTAGTGGCTGGCGTGCTTTCACAACTTCAAGACGACGGAATGTTCCACCCAGTCGGTTTCTTCTCTAAAACCATGATAGACGCAGAGCTGAATTACCCGATCCACGATAAAGAGCTACTTGCGATTTTCCGCTCTTTCCAACAGTACAAACCTGAGTTGCTGGGTGCGCAAAAGACGGTTCACGTCTATACCGATCACCGCGCTTTTGAGTACTTTATTTCAGCAAAAGATCTCAACGCCCGACAAGCACGGTGGGCGGAGTTCTCCGCCCAATTCCACTTTGAGATCATGTACCGAACAGGAGTTACAAACACCCTGGCATATACACTTTCCCGTAGAGATCAAGACCTCTCACCATTGGAAGCTAAGAAGCGTGCTATACGCAACCAACAGATGATTCCCAACAATAAGATCAGTAACGAGATTTTCCAGGAAATGGCACAGATGCAACTAGCTGACCTGCAAATTGTTGACCATGATTGTGTGGAAATCTCACCGCTTGACACCCGTGAGACTGTCTCACCAGTCGATTTAGTACCACTAGAGCTCCCTGAAGAACAGTTTCTAGTTGGAGAGGCCCCTGACGCTACGTCGACAGCTGCTTACGATATCGAAAACTACGATATCATCGACCAAGACTTTACAGCAAACAAGGAATCGGAGGAGCTTGAAACTCTACGCGAGAAGGCTCGGCAGCATCACCCCGAGTATACGCTGGCTAGCGGTAAGCTCTTCTTCCATGGGCGGTTGGAGGTTCCTCTGGAACCACCAGAGCTCCGTACGACTTTAATCCGTCACGTTCACGCTCAACCTCAAGTTGCGTATGCTGGGAACAGTAAGGTCAAGCTCCTCTTAGGCCGCAAATATCACTGGGCCGGAATGACGGCCGATATCACCCGTTATATCTCTAACTGCAGCTGTGCTCGTATGAAGGCGAGGAGAGATAAGACTCCTGGTTTCCTCCACCCCCTACCAATCCCCGCGCGACCTTACCAGCATTTCACCATGGATTTCACGGAGCTACCGTTAGATGAGAACGGTTTTGACGCTGCTTTCGTGATCATGGACAGACTATCAAAGAAACCAGTCTCGATCCCCTGCCATAAGACCATCACAGCAAAGGAGATGGCGACGCTATTCGCTGTCCACTGGAGTCGTCACTTTGGTATGCTAGACTCCATAGTCTCCGACCGCGGACCTCAGTTTGTATCAAGTTTCTGGAACGAATATTGTCGTATTCTCAGCACCAAGGTCAAGTTGACTACATCATATAACCCCAACGTCGATGGCCAGACGGAAGTCATGAATCAGTATATCAAGCAGAGACTTCGTCCATTCTGTACCTACTACCAAGACAATTGGAGCTCTCTCTTACCGATTATGGATATTGCTCGTCTTACGCTACCTCACGAATCTCTTGGCAACTTGTCACCATTCCAACTACTCAATAGCTACGAGGCGCGTGCATCCTGGGACTTACATAACCCTGAGCCTCCCGCTACTGCCACGGAGACCTTGAATCGAGAAGATGCTCTCTGCGTAGCAACTCGTATGAAGGATGCAATGGAATTCGCTAAATCCTCGCTTGAGATTCAACAGGAGAAGATGGAGCGGTTAGCTAATCGTAGCGGTCGGGAAGTCGATTGGGAAGTTGGAGACATGGTTCTAGTCTCTACCGCAAACTGGAAAATGAGCAGACCTTCACGTAAGCTTTCAGACAAGTGGTATGGCCCTGTTGAAGTGCTAAAGAAGGTTGGGGAGAGCTGGGAGTTGAAGTTACCGGAAGAATGGAAAATCCATCCTGTATTTCACTCCCATTCGCTGCGGAAGTTCGTACAGGACCCACTACCAGGACAGGTTCGACAAGCCCCAGCACCAATTCAACTACTCCCTGAGCAAGACGAATGGGAAATTGAGGGGATAATAAGCTCCCGAGTCTATTGCAACACTCTCCAGTACCAGATTCGATGGAAGGGCGCTGACGAAGACCTCGAATGGTACCCCTGATCCAACGCTATGACAGCACCTCATATGATCAAGAGATTCCATATTCGCTACCCAACAGCCAGGGGACCACCTAGACTACTCCCGAAGTGGTTAGAGGCGTACAACAATGGTATCAACAACTACTCTGAATTGGAAGACGATCACGCTATGACTGCAACTGCGCGGTCGCAGTTCTTCAGGAGGGGGGGTAATGTCACGATCCGTGAGAGCCGTATTGCGTGCGTGTGGGGATACGGGTTAGTGCGCCTTGGCATCACGTTGGATGACTGAGCACAGCCGAGGGAGATATCTTAGAGAGGGTCGAGAGTAGCTACCTCCTCTCTTCGTCTTTTATTGCCTTTACAAGCGTACCTCTTGATAGCAATATAATAACTTATACAACCTCCTTGACGTGCCGTAACATCAACCTTAATTACGGGTTTTTCCGGGCGTGTAAAGAAGCTAAAATGCCGAGAAATATAAGTAGGGAACCTATGAGGGAAGTTTCTAAACCATTAGAAAGAATACATATGGACATTTGTGGCCCTTTTCGAAAAAATCATTGCATGGTAATAAGTACATGCTTACAATTACGGACCTGTATGAATATTGGCGTTGGTAGGGTACCTATGGGAGAAGTATACGGATATTAGTCACGTGGTTTCAGTGCGGCGTTGGGGTTTACTTCCGTTCTGTACTCATGATAGAGATAGATAGATATACGTTTTTTAGATCAATAACTCTGTTACCCATTCTTTGTGCTAGCACATAATCTTGAACCGGTGATAAACCGACACTGATCAGTGATCCATCTTATCGGTCACAGATCCGTACGCGGTATTTATACGAAGGAACGTCCCTTGGAGTCGTCGACCCTGTCTGAACTGAGCTCCGACGTGTCAAACTTAAGAAGTATTAAGTATTCGCTCTTCTTGCTTCTGCGTCCATTAACGCGCCCTGTTATTTAAGCAATAACCAAGAGAAATTCCCTAGTCTTGCTTTGCGTCCATCACGCAAACCAAATAGATCATGTCTCTAAAACCTACTCCTACTACGCCGCCAAAATTCGACTCTGACAAAGCTGTAAATAACCATGTCCAGAATAGACTGAATCTTTACAGAACGAAAGGCTTACGAGATGACCCTCTGTGGGAAAGATGGGTAGAAGACTTCGAGGACTGGGATGTGAGTCTCTTCAGCAAAGTTGAATCAGAACTCAGAAGAGATTTTCGAGACTATCTTATTTCCCGTGGAATATATATGACACCAAATCCGAAGGGAAAACACATAGATCAACAACTTGCGACAGAAGTCAAGAGAGAAGACTTCCATGAATGGACTCCCGAAGAAATCGCATTCTATCAAAAGAAGAACCCATTAGGGGTAAGCTCACGGTGCGATCCAAAAGACCCAAGCTACAGAGAATACGAACGTACAATCCAAGCAGCGTTGGATTATGAAAGGACAAGAGGAAACATGTGTAAAGAAATTAAAGAGGAAGATAAGGATCTATCAATTAAGCAGGAAGGTAAAGAGCCCCACAGCAATTCTCCAAGATATGGAGACGAGGGAAACAAATATGGACGCAGCAATAGTTACAAAGACAATCGTTCCTCATCATATCCACCAAATCAGCGACCATATCCACAAAGAGATAATTATCTCCCGTGGGAAGACCGTCCGCTCCATAAAAGTAGGCAATTAGAATCCCTTGTCAAATGTACAAAGACGAGGACAAATATAGAGACGGGACTGACAGTTTTGATAACAAGCGAAAAATATTTTTCAATAACTGCAATAATGCTTGTGTTGAGAAGAGGAATTTGAAAGACGTGCTTGCTATAATGTTTGCTGGAGATGCTAGTGAAAAAACCTAGATTTAACACTGCATATTGAAGATATGTCATTTGATGAGCATTGCGATTTAATAAAGTCGCACTACGAGACAGTCCATTGGATAAACAGAAGGGAGACAATCTGGAACACTCTCAACCTGATTGAAGAAATGCAAAAATGTCCAGATAAGCTCCAAGCATTTAACAACCTTGAAAGAGAGTTATGTCGTGTTCAAAGAGGACTGGAAGCACATTCTGGAGACGCTTCTTTACGAACTAGGATTATCAATGCCTGCTCTGGAGTAGTCGATTTACATTTCGTATTATTCTCACCAGCAAAGACTGCTAAAGGTGTTTGCGCCAATATCCGAGCCCGATTCATGCATCTTTCTTTATGTCAGGATTGCCTTCTGCATAATCTATATATGTGGAGATAACCAGAATCTAGTGTTCTATGATTCTGGTCTGGCCTTTTGGCCGAGTGGTTATGCACCTATCTCATGCATAATGTAGGATGGCGCCCTTTAGCCTGAACACCACCTCTTTGGCCCTTGTCTCCGCCCTGCTGTCTACATACTGCTCTGAAACCTTATTCGGTACACCAACCAGCCAATACACACAGCACAAACTCAATGAGTGTCAGAAAAGTGAAAATTCCTATCTAGCAGAGCGTCAATACCAAACTGCTAGGGGATCTAGAAGAGGCCGAAGTGGTAAGTCTTTTCATGGCAGGGATAGAGTCAGCAGTAGAATGGAAGGATCGAGTGCTTCATTGCCCTGGGTTAAACGCTGCCTGGTTTGTAAGAAGGCGAACTGTTGGTCAACAAATCACTCTGCGGAAGAACGACAGGCAGCATTTAACAAAGTCAAGAAAACCTATCCGTCAAAAGATCAAGACGCTGTTCGGCAATTCATTGTCCAATTCGAAGGGCAATCCATAGATATGGAGTTATATCAGTTCTTAACCATTGAGGACCTGCCTGATGAAAGCAAATTCAGCAATGAGCACGGGCATGACAATGTCGACCAATATCTCATCAAGGAAATTGGAGGAGAAAATGCTGTTGCCTATCTTCAAGAACAAACTACAAGACATAAGTTTACAGCACCCAGAATGAAATATGCGGTATCTGAGGAGGAACAGGGGATTATTTTTAGGGTAGACTCTCTTAGTATTGATTCGGACTTTCACATTAACGTTCTTGACTCGGAGATAGAAACAGCCGAAAAAGTACACCTACTCGGGAAAGTTTTTTCTCTACAAACAATGAAGGATGATAGATACAACGATCGAGTCTTCCATGGAGTTTTGGTCGATACAGGCGCTGCTGGGCGGTCTACAGTTGGAGTTGGACAGGCAAAAGCGTTGCAGCAAATTCAAAAGGAGTTTAAGGTTGATAAAACTAGGGCTGGGGAGGTGAAATTCTCGGGAATTGGGAGTGGCGTATTTGTTTCTATTGGTTCAGTTACTCTTGATACGCCCATCGGCAAAGTTACTTTTCATATTTTACCCTGCAACACACCTTTTTTACTTAGCCTACAAGATATGACTCGTCTTGGCGTTACTCCAGATGTTCTAAAAAATGCCATGATGAAATATCAAAGACTGGTAGCAGCTCTCATTCGAAAATACGGTCACTTATGGATGACCCTCAATCACATCCAATCATTATTCATTTACGAAGCTGACAAACATCCTATTTGTTACTTGACAGAGCAACAAATAAGAACCTGTCATTGTAGATGGGGGCATCCAACCGCTACAAGAATGTGGAAGATCTTTTGACAAGCCGGCCATGACGTTGATATCAAAACAATTAACCAAATTTCCAAGTTCTGCAAGGACTGTCAGTTAAACGCTAATCGGCCCCTTCGTTTCAAATTCACCCTCACTAACAAGGATGTACCGTTTAATCATACTGTCTACGTTGATGTATTGCACTTAGAAGACGGCCCTGCTGTACATTTAGTAGACGCTGGAACCAACCTAGGATCTGCAGATTTCCTTACAGGTACTGGGAAAGAAGGAGCAACATCTATCTGTAATTCAATTGAACGCTGCTGGAACAACGTCTACATAGGTCCACCTGAAAATCTAATACATGATGCCGGTAAGAATTTTGCGTCCGCAGAATTTCGCGCAACTGCTTCAGGATGGAAAACACATGTGGTTGAAGTCCCTATAGAAGCTCATCACTCTATCGGAAAAGTTGAGCATGCACATAAAGATCTTCGTCGTGCTTATTCTATTTTCAAGCAACAATTTACTGGACACAATGTAAACCGGCATTCAATTTTAAAGATGGCAGTTAAGGCGCTTAATGACACTGCAGGACCAAATGGTCTCATTCCAACACTTTGTGCGTTCGGTGCCTATCCCCGAACTACTTGGGACGACGGTCCAGCACCAGTGGCTAAAGAAAGGGTGGAAAATATGCGTAAAGCGATGGAAGAGCTTCAAAAATATCGTGCTACTCAACTTGTCAATAAAGCCAAAGATATGCGGAACGGTCCACAACATCATCACCTTGAAGATGTCCCCATTGGAGGAAAAGTGAGAGTGTGGCGTGAAGCAACCAAGAGCTCAAGGGGCAAGTGGACAGGACCTTTTGAGCTATACAACAAAGAGGGCGAGACAATCACGGTAATTATCAATAAAGAAAAGAAAAACTTCCAATTGACATCAGTCAAAAAGTGGTTTGATGAAAATGACGATACTAATAACCTTGATAACAGTAACTTGAAGCAGCCGGAAACAGGTTTAGATAGCCAAACGGAACTTGAACCAATACCACCGCACCCACTAAGGCGCAGCGGAAGAGAGGGAAGATTTGCTGGTCAATATCCATCTGATGAACATTTTGTACCTTGCCTAGAACAACATTTTCCTGTATACCTTTCTCAAGATGAAGAAGCGATTCGGCTTTCGCTAGAATTACGCTCAAAGGGCCTTATTACCACCCCTGGACCACCGTTCTATGCCTCAAACAAAAAGGAGATAGATGGCTTAATTGCCAGTAAAGTTTTCCGCTTCATGCCTTGGAATAAGTCGTTACTGGGAAAACAAATATACAAATGTAGAATTGTCAAGGCAATTAAGGGCAAGGAAACGATCAAGCCTTTTGAGAAATCTCGTTTGGTCGTTCAAGCATACAATGACCGAGATAAGTCTCTAGTACTAACCCAGTCACCTACTGTACAAAGAGCAAGTCAACGCCTTATTTTTTGTTTTGCAATCTGCTTAATCTTGCAATTTGACCAAACTTTATTTCTTCGGGATATTCAGCAAGCGTACACGCAGTCAAGGACCCATCTTGTTAGGGATTTTTATTGCTGGCCTTCCCCAGAAATTATCAAAGCTATGGATCTACCGGCAGATACAATCATGCACGTTATCAAACCTCTGTATGGTATCCCAGAAGCTGGCAACCACTGGTTCGACACATGGATCAAATACCTTACAAAAGAACTAGGCTTAAAGTCATCTTGCTTTGATCCGTGTCTACTTGTGACCCACGTTGAACCTTTCAGTATTACAGGCATGCAAGTTGACAATACGCTTTTTCTCGGAACAAAGGAGTTTCTAGAGCTCGAAGGCGCAAAACTAAACAAGGCCCAGTTCCCTGCGAAGCCTATTGGGCGATTATCTGATATTAACCCACTGCAATTTAACGGTCTACTGATCTCACTCTGCGATAACTCTTTGCACATACAAACTAATGGTCAAGGTAAGAAAATCAAGTTGGTCAATGTAAAAGATCCAAACAGAACCGATATTTACAAGATACAAAGAGCTCTTGGAGCCTGGATTTCACCTAATTGTCAACCAGTTGTCGCCTTGAGATTTTCAAGAGCAGCTCAGCATCAAGAGCCAGGAGACCAGGAGATTATTGAACTCAATAACGCTCTTCACGAACAACAAATCGACCCAAGTAAGGGATTAAAATACATCAACCTAGATTTGAATAAGTTAAAAGTTTACTGTTGGGTTGACGGCTCATTTGCTAACAATAAAGACCTCACCTCTCAGATAGGCTTTGTAATCACACTTGGGAACGAGGATCTTGGTGACAATGAATTCACCTTCCGAGGTAATATTATTCATTGGAGCTCAACCAAATGCAAGCAAGTGACTCGAGCTGTTCTAGCATCCGAGCTATATGCAATGACTCATGGCGTTGATATTGCAATCCCACTCTGCATGACGGTCAATCAGATCATGGGCCAACTTGGTCTACCTGTAGTTCCATTAATTATCTGTACCGACAGTCGCAGCCTATATGAATGTTTAGTGAAGCTTGGAACGACAAAAGAAAAACGACTAATGAGTGACGTTATGGCAATACGTGAGTCATATGAGCGAAGAGAGCTAGCAGAGATCAGGTAGATCAATGATAAAGATAATCCAGCAGACTCTATGACAAAAGAAAACGCTACCTCGGCCCTAAGGACACTTATTGAGACAAATAAACTTACAGTTAGACTGGAAGGATGGGTAAACCGGAAGTGAATGCACAATGGCAAATAAAAATTAGTATTTTTGGGATGAATTACTTTCTTTCATAATTTCTTGAGTTCGACATTTACCATTTAAAGAGTTGTCAGTGTATGAATATTGGCGTTGGTAGGGTACCTATGGGAGAAGTATACAGATATTAGTCACGTGGTTTCAGTGCGGCGTTGGGGTTTACTTCCGTTCTATACTCATGATAGAGATAGATAGATATACATTTTTTAGATCAATAACTCTGTTACCCATTCTTTGTGCTAGCACATAATCTTGAACCAGTGATAAACCGACAGGACCACTTTACAAATTTTAAATGGGCTATATTTAGAAATTCAAAGAAGGAATTATTGCAATTCATCAGTAAATGGTGCTCTCGAGTAGAAAATGAACGACAATTAAATGGAAATAATGAAAAACTTCAGGCCATCAGATTTGACTGCGGCACAGAATTCTTGAATAGAGATATGAAAATCTGGGCAGCTGGTAAAAACATTTCTCTTGAACCAACTGTTAGCTATTGACCAGAGGCAAATGGTGTTGCCGAAAGAGCTAATTGTTCAATAATGGAAAGAGCTAATAGTCTACGGTTTCGAGCGGGTCTTGCTGGAGAATTCTGGGAAATTTCATGCAGGGCTGCAATTTATTTAATAAACCGACAACCAATTGGTGGGAGATATATAAACCCACTGAACCATGTAGCATAATGAAACTCCTGATATTAGTCACTATAGACCATGGTGATGCGCTGCATATATCCATATTCCAAAAGAAAAGAAAGGAAAATTAGATAAAAAGTGTTGGAAAGGGATCTTTGTGGGCTACAATACCAAATTATCAAAGATTTATCATATATGGCACCCAGAAAAGAAGATACTATGTGAAGCACAATCTGTTGAGTTTGATGAGAATGAGTTTTCCTCTGATAATAAATTGCATCATTTAACAGGAGAAAAATTACTGACCAGTGATAAGTCTGATGATGATTCTGATGATGAGTTTGGGGATGAAATCAATTTACATAATAACTTTATTTTTAATAATGAAACCCTATACAATAATCAAGAAAAACAACCTCTAAATTTGTTTGAAAATACTGAAATCCACCCTAATAATAATAGTAAAAATAATGATCAACATCAAAACCTCAGTTGCCAACAAAAACATTCTGCCTACTTAAAAAGATAAGAAGAAGAAGCTTTGATTAGGGGAGATAGACGGTCTGGGAGAGTCAGAAAACCATCCACTAAGGCTGTAGATATGCAAAATATCAGACGACAATCAAATATAGCAATCGAGCTAGCTTTCTTAGCTGCCCAAAATGATGAAAGTGACATTCCCAAAACTTTTGATGAAGCATTAAATACTCCGCAAGCAGATAAATGGTTAGAAGCATACAAGTCAGAAATGAACTCTCTCATTGCACATGGAACCTTTTCAGGCCCTTTAGACAAAATACCACCTAATAAATCAGCAGTCACAGCAAATTTTTTTGGACCTGAAAAGAGGGGAGAATAATGAGATCTTACGATTTTTCTAGGGGTAACATTTCACCTACTCATGTAAACTAAGCTATACAGGTCACATGACCTTCATAGCAGTACATAGATTTCATCTGTAGCTATAGGGCTCTTCAGTCAACATTAACAACGTAATACCATGTCCCACTTATCTTTCTTAAGAGGTTATGACCCTTGCGCTTCCTTTGGAATCACGATTTATTTTTCCGTTGTTCTTCTGTTTACAACTCCATTCACCAATCAGTTTCTAATACTACGGTGTACTTGTTTTGTATCTACATCTGCGCCTCTACCTTTCAGTTTTATCGAACAAGGTATCTCTGGCTCGCAACTCTCACATCTTGAATCTTTCATTCCTCTTCAACATGGCTCCATCTAATCTTCGCGCCAACAATATGGCACTCCCTCCAGCGTTGAAACTTCATGGCATCTCTGACCTGAAAGACTGGATGCTTCTCATCGAATCCAACCTTGCGACAAAACGCTCTCTCAGATTGGATTGACCCAATAAAGACTGAAGCTATTTACAAGTCTGAAAAGGAAACTGGCTTTAAAGATTTGTCCAGCTCAAACGAGCTTGTCAAAATGACACTGGCAATCAACGTCGATCCGGAATTTATTCAGATTGTCATGGCCGAAAATCTAGCCTGCGACAGCTATAAAAAGCTTTGTCGCTTTCTTGAAGGAAACAGCATTGCTGCTGTTGAAACAAGTATCACCGACTTCCTCGACCTCACAGAGAACTTTGAGAAGTATTCATCCTGCCAGGCTTATATTCTGGCTCATAAATCGATGGTCTCTAGTCTTCATTCTCTCGGTACACCTCTTCCCTCTCTTGTATACTGTCTGGTGTTAATCCGTGCGGTATCCATAAAATACCCTCAATGGGCATCCACCCAAAGATACCACTTTTCTGTTGCAACATCTGTCAATCCTGCTCCTAAACTTGACACTCTATATACAACTCTCCAAGACCACATTAGATTGGCTGAGAGCACAGCGGCTATTCCAGTACCTCTCGCACAAGCTCATGTTACAGGTCCCAAGTTTCAGAGAAACAAGAAGCGGGATGGTCCCAACTGCCAATGGTGTACTGGTCCGCATGATGACACGAAATGCTTCTTTAAATACCCAGAACAGCGTGCCGAGTATATGAAGAGATTTCCTAGGGCCAATTATACCGAAAATAAAAAGTGGCGTTCTGAGTTTCAAACACGTCACCCACCTAGCAAAATTTCCACTCATTACTCTAGCTTTGATGCCCGTTTTGAGAACTATGATCCATTTCGAAAGGATACCAACAACCGCGTTCAGCCAGCACTTTTTCCATCACAATTGTCCTCAAGTTGTAATGCTGCTAACCCATATTTTGTGGATTTTAATCCAAGTCCCTTCCAATAGGGTTGCGCGGGAGTTTTGAGAACACCATCAACTCCCACCTACAATTCTTTCGCGAAGAGTCAACAAAAGGCTATTACAGTGTCTCCATCTCAGATAGAGCTACGCCAACATAAATGTAACTTTCGCAACGAGGATCATCAACTGTGCTCGACCAGAACTGGAATTAATTCCGCATTTGCTGCAGCAGTCCCGGCTGCAAGTTCTCGTGATATCTGGCTTCATGATGATGGTGCCTCAGTTCATATCACTAATGATATAAATGAGTTCTTCCGTTATTGGCCAGTATCTGGGTTGCCTATTGTTAAAACAGGGGGAAGTCCAGCTCAGCCTATCGGGCTTGGCTACATCAAGCTTCGCGTTCTCCGGCAAGATGATTCAGTCAATGAGATTGTCCTTGAAAATGTTCTCTACATTCCTGGCTTCCCACTGAACATTTATTCTGGGTGGCTTCATGATCTTCGGGATGGATGGGATAAACATCGGGTACTATATGAAGCGGACGGTTCTGAAGTTTACCAGCTTCTTCGTGGACAAAATTGCTTACACTTGCGCACCGCCTCTTCTCCGTATGTTCTTAATACTAATGATCCGTCTATGCGATCCTCAACCTTCCTTCTCTCTCCAGTTGCTCTTAATGTCTTTCCTGCAGCAATCAATGAAGTCCCTGTCACTCTCGAACTTTTTCATCACCATCTAGGACACATTAGCTCTCCAAATGTCCAGCGAACAATAAAAGCAACACTTGGTCTATCTTATAAACCTCGTAACACGGATTCCAATCTCGATGTAACCACATTGTGCGATCCATGCGAATTCTCAAAGCCGAAGAAGGTTATACGCCGCTATCCGCGTAATCGAGAGTCGAAGTGAGGTGATAGATTTTACGCAGATGTCTTCTTTTGCAATCCTGTTGGTTATAATGGCCATACATCTGGTATAATCTTCACTGATGGAAAGACAGGAGGACGTTATGGCTACACTTTCCCAGAAAAGAGAAATGCTTTCGATGCTTTGGTCACTTTTACTCGTTTCTTCCGAACTCAAAATGGTTTCCTGCCAAAATGTTTTCCTTTAGATGGTGGTAAAGAATTTGAGGGTGACAAAATGGTCGCCTGGTGTCAGTAGTATGGTATTGCAATCGAGCTTACGACAGCCTATTTTCACGAACAAGGTGGCCCTCAAGAAAGATCAAATAGGACAGTTTTAGATCCAATTCGTTGTGTCATATCAGATATGCGTATCCCATTCTCTCTCTGGCCAGAGATATTCCGTGCTGTCATTTACATTCTCAATCGTATCACTACATCGGTCTATGATGATATGACTCCCTACGAAGCACAATCTCGGGCTACAGGATTCGATACCTCTGAACACAAACCTGACAATTCTGGAATCAGAGTATTAGGCTCTCGTGTACTTGTATACATACCAAACGAGCGTCAAATAAAGTCGCAGAAAATGGATGCACGCGCTGAAGAAGGTATCTTAGTAGGATTTGAAGGGAACCATATTTATTGTTGTTGGATCCCCTCAAGACCTCCTGGCCACCAGCTTGTACGGTTGTCTCATGTTCGTTTCTTTGAGGAACGTTTCAATGAATTTTCTGCTGAAGACCATCCTGATGAAATACCTGAGCCCTCTTCTAAGTTTATCGATGAGGTTGAAATTCCCTTTCCAAATTCTTCACAAATTGGAGGGGACTCAGATAAATCTAAAGAAAATGGCTCAGTATGGGGTGCACATTTGGATGATGAAATACCTCCGCTTCTCGATGCAAGACACGACATGCCTGCTGAAGAAGATCCTTTATTTGCACCTCTCCCACAACTGCCTAAGCGCGGCCGTGGTCGACCTCCCGGTGCCAAGAATAAGCCCAAGTTAACGGTTGGACCTAATTCATTCGATCTCTCTAAGCCTGAATCAGATATCCGTGTCACTCGCAGTAAAGCAAAAGGCTCAAATTCATTGCATACTCCGCAGGATGAGAATCCTGTTCTGCTTTTAGAATTTCAGCCGTATCTATCAGCTCTCATTCCTGACAGCGATCCAAAGCCCTTTATTGAAGTCCTACTGGGTCCCAGTGCTGCTCTTTGTGAAGCATCCATGAGGGAAGAATTGACAGCTCTTGAAATGAACGATACTTCGCAGCTCTTACCTCGCTCTAAGCTTCCTTCAGGACGTGATATCATTCCAGGACGATGGGTTTATAGGCGAAAGACAGGGAAAGATGGCCAGCTAACCCGTTTTAAATCACGCTATGTTGCAAAGGGCTTTCATCAAAGGGAAGGCCTAGACTACAAAGACACTTTTGCCAGTACAGCACTCTCCAGCGTCTGGAAAGCTCATCTCGCACTCGCCGCTTCCAATGACTGGCAAGTTGAACAAATGGATGTAGTTACCGCCTTTCTCAACCCTGAAATCGACACTGATATATACATGGCATGTCCAGACGGGTTACCTACTCCAGATAGATCCCCACTCAACCGCTGGATGTGGAAACTTAAGAAGTCACTCTATGGTCTCAAGCAGTCTCTACATCTCTGTCAATCAAAACTTCGTTCTGAAGTTGCCCAATTTGGTTAAAAGCCTTTACTTCTTGATTCTTCTGTTTATCATAGTGACTCCGATGAAACTTATCTTGTTACTCATATAGATGACTTTCTACTCATTGGTCCCGAGGCTGGTGTTTCGAGATTGCGAAGACACCTACATGATTCTTTCAAAATGGTGGATATGGGACCTGCGGAGTTTTATGTCGGCGTCCGTATTGTACGCAAACGATCAAATCGAGTCCTCTATCTTCATCAAGATGCCTATCTTGAGAAGGTTCTTGAAAATTATAGCCTCAAAAATTGTACTCCAACCAGTACACCAATGCTTCCAGGACAGCATCTGATTCCTTTTGAAGGGACTGCCTCTACAGCGGAAATTGAGCTCTATGCGTCGATGTTTGGTTCTGGAATGTATGCTGCTACTCAAACAAGACCAGATATCACCTACACCATGACACAGCTCTGTCGTTTTCTTTCTAATCCTTCTCCAATTCATATAGCAGCAGTTCGCCACCTTTACCGCTATCTTTGCAAAACTACCCGTCTGGGTCTTAATTTTGGTGCCGGCTCTAACTTACAGCTTCACGGTTTTACTGACTCCGATTATGCCCAAGACCCTGAAACGGGACGCTCTCATGGTGGATGGGCTTTCTTCCTGAAAGGTGCCTGTTTCTCTTGGCGTTTGTATCAAATGAAGAGAGTTACTTGTTCTTCAACTATGGCCGAAGCGGCTAAGGAGGCTGTGTTTCTTCGAAACCTTTTTCGAAGTATCAACTACAACTCAGATGACGCAAAGATAGTCCGCCTCTACTATGACAATCAGCCAGGCCACAGGCAAATAAAAGGACAGGGCGTAACTCAAAAGAGCAAACATTACGATGTACCTGTGTTCTTACTGCGGGAATACATAAACGACAAAGTAATTGAATTGGAATGGAAATCAGGATTATAAAATGCTGCAGACGGGTTCACAAAGGCATTGTCGCCTGTTCTTTTTAAAAATTTTGTCGGACAACTAAATATGACTACCTTGGATGCTTGATGAAATCCTGTATAGTTTCGTAGGTAAGGGGGTGTGTTTAGGGGTAACATTTCACCTACTCATGTAAACTAAGCTAGACAGGTCACATGACCTTCACAGCAGTAAGGATCCTGAATTCCAAGTCCGAGCGAAACGCCAAGTCTCACGGCAAGCGAGCCGCCGAGTTTGAGGTTCCATCAAGAATGCACCCCTCGCATTCATTGGTCACAATTCGGGCAGCTAAGCACCTCACTCCTCCCCTACTGTACTTTGATAGTTTACTTGTCATGTATCATCGATCGTTACATTATCTGGAGTACAGAGGATTTCATGTATTTAAGGAGGAGTTAGAACGTTAATAGAAATACAAGTTTACACCTAGTCTCAAGCTCTACACACACATAGATTGTCGTAGTCGGAGCCACGAGACATCCGTGAATTCACAGTCAACATTTGTCATTTTATTCTTACTAACGTGCACAAGAAACCTCAGCAGTACATAGATTTCACCTGTAGCTATAGGGCTCTTCGCAGCACTCCTCAACCCACTGGCTTTCTATGCCTCTAACGTCACCGTTTGCCTTGACAACCAGGAGGCTGCCCTCCGTCTTCTCTCTGATGTTCCCACAGCGTCTAGCTCAGCAAAAATCTTTCTCTTTCGCAAGCTTGCAGCAATCTGGTAAATAAGGTCACGTGGCCAAAACACAACGCCTGGGGAAGTTGCTATCCGATGGTGCCCGGGCCATGCAGGTATTCTGGGAAACGAAGCAGCCCACGCGCTTGCCAATGCCGCTTGTGCGGCTCCGGCTCTACACTCGGTATTCTCTATTGCGAGGGCAAGAAGGGAATTCAAAGCCCAGTACGAGGCTTCTGTTGCACTTTATTGGGCGGAAAATTCTCCATCTAGATACAAAGAATTAGGAATCGGTCCTAATACTAAGATTACTGCCGAGCTCGCCTGTCTAGGGCGACGCACACTACGATATCTATTAGCTGCACGGTCTAGTCATGGCAATTTCGCAGACTACCACCGACGCTTTCAGCACAAAAATGCCATTCTAACCTGCTCATGCAGAGAAGAAAAGTCTCCCAACCACTTTTTCTATTGCCACCTCGGGCAATACTAGGCACTGCTTCACAGAGCACAGAATTCTAGTTCCAGCATATCTTGGGCTCTCGCTTCCGCGGAGGGAGTTCTCGCATTTAATAGCTGGGTGCGTCTCACAAATTTCTTTGGAAAAGCACAACAAGTCTGACCGAAAGGGAATCATGTGATTCAACTATGTTCCCCCTTTCATATTGTTCATTTAATCTATTTTTCATTCAATACCATCTGAATACATGAGTGTTGAAGGGAGACCGGTAACCATGTATAATTAAATCTTCAAGTGCAGGATGATGAGATCCTGGCTTTCATTTGCTTTGTTGGGTTTGTTCAGACGCCAACACGTCGGGTAGTTTTATTTAGACTGAGCTAACCGGCACGTAAGGAGCTCACGTGCTGTGCGCGGGCACGACGTTAAGTATTATAAATAAATAAATATAGGGCTCTTCAGTCAACATTTACAACGTAATACCGTGTCCCACTTATCTTTCTTAAGACGATTTAAGGGTCGACTAGTTGCTAGAGGTTTTACTCAAAAGTATGGTGTCGACTTTGAAGAAACATTTGCACCTACAATTCGTCTTGATGCTTTCAGAATCATTTTAGCTATTGCAGCTAGAGAGAAGTGGGATATCTACCAGATGGATGTGGTAACCGCATTCTTAGCAGGGGAGCTTAATGAAGAAGTTTACATTAAAATGCCGAAGCACATGGTTGAGAGGTTTGGCCGATATGCTCGAGTCTTGAAAAGCTTATACGGACTAAAACAAGCCGCACGGGTATGGTACTTACTGCTCTCTGAATTCCTAATTTCAATTGGTTTCACTTGTCTCCCAATGGACCAGACAATCTTCAGGAATGATAAAACCAAAGTAGTTATTGGTATACATGTTGGTGACCTGATTATTACTGGCCCGATTAATCAGGAGATTACAAATCTGAAAGAAAGCCCAAATAAAAGATTCAAAATGAAGGACCTTGGGATTGCCAGAAATGTTCTTGGGGTTCGAATTACGCAAAAAGATGATTATATAACTATTGACCAATCTCAATACGCCAGAAGTATCATAAATGATTTTTCTATATCTGGGACAAAGATATATTCTACCCCAATGGCTACTGATGCCGTTAGTGAACTAGAGCGGACTCCAGGGAGACCTTGTACTAATGAAGAGTTGACAAGTTACTGGAGTCTCCTCGGAAAGCTGATGTATTTGTGTAATACAAGGCCGGATATAATATTCGAGACCAATAAAATGGCACAATACTCCCATAAGGCATGTCACAACCATTGGATAGCGCTTCTCCGAATCTTAAGCTATATTGAAGGTACAATTGACTATGGGATAAGATATGGACGTGGGGATGTTGAAACTCCTTATTATAAGGTAGATAGTAACATAGAAGTTTACTGTGGGAGCTCAAGATCTACTGATCTAGTCACATTTGCCGATTCAGATTACGCTGGAGACCCTGGTGATCGAAAATCTATTACAGGGGTCATCATGATGCTCAATGGAGGAGCAGTAGCTGCAATCAGTAAGAAGCAAACTAGCGTTGCAACATCTACTACAAATGCAGAATATATAGCAGCAAGTGAGGGAGCGAAACTCGCAATTTGGGGAGACAAATTAATATCTCATATCACAGGAAATCCGGGCAACTCAATTCCACTCCTGTTGGGAGATAATAAAGCTTGTATACAACTTCAAGGTGGGGTCTCAAATACATCGAAAATTAAACATGTGGATGTGGCATACCGCCACATAGTCGATGAAATAAATAAAGGTAAACTAGAAAGTAGATGGATAAGGGGTAATCAGATGTTGGCTGATGGATTAACGAAACCTTTACCTGGACCAATGTTTAAGCTGAAGAGAACTGCTATTCGAGTAGTCGAGATTGTGGAAGCTGATCATCAGAGATAAGGGGAGTGTTGTGATTGGCAAGTATTAGCCAAGATAGCCACGTGATACTCATCATGCACGGACTTTAGTATATCTCTGCTGCTCAGTATGTGTGTGTCTGATTTTATTGTACTACTTGAGTCTATGACTATCTAGCACATTGGGCTCCTCTCTGACCCAGGCCACACCTTGTACAGTGTCAGGCTCGTTGGCTAGTTCGGAGGACAAGGGTCGGAACAGGACGGAGTCTGGACGGATGTAGTCGGGACAGGATGTGATTGGAACGGGAAGAGGGCGAGACAAGACGGAGGCGGAACGGGACAGAGTCAGGGTATAAGGTAAAGCTTATAATAATCGGATCAATCTAAATTCTAGAATAATTACAGGACAAAAAGCTACTGAACAAATGCAGTCCTAGACGTTCCTTGAGTACTCATGAGCGGTTACTACAGTCAGGGGTATGGTGGTCTACAGCTATAACACAGCAACTGATTGCTTATGTTGATTAGTAACTGTTGCTATCATAATATTGTAGCCATCGCAACGCATTGACTGTGTTACTAGGGAAGTTCCTGACTTGGTTGACCAGACTAAACGCAGCATCTCAGCATTAGCCTATGGCACAATGGTAGTAACAAGCAGGCCGTTTTCCTCGTGGGAAAGCCGGTCTGTGACTTTCACGGATCCGTAAATAGAATTTTAATACTAATATTAATTCGTGATAAGATGAAGGGGTAGTTAATTAAAGACATCAGTTTAATAATAGCTTCCCCTATACAATTAGTCGTGTAAAAAGTCATGTAAGGATATACAAGGGAGTCATGAAGAGAAGGACAAGAACACAGCCATCAATGCGAAGATATTGGCAGGAATTGATTACGATTAATTCCGGCTGGCAAATGCTTCTACTCTTGTATATAATAGTTCAGCGTGAGAGAGATTTACTCCTCACGCAACGTCTTCTTTATTTACCCTTTACAATACATTTGTTTACCCATCTCTTCTTCGGGAAGACCATATATCCATTGCCCAGTTCTTCATCAGCAAGACCCACGTGTAACACCTACTGCAACTAGTTGCCCATTCATCTCTTCCTAGGGAAGACCTGTCATCCCTTTGACCCATTTATAATCTTCATTTACCACCTAGATCTTTACTAGGCTATACAACGCACCCCGTGGAACACTATCAAACCCTCATCCCTGAGAGTGACACACAGTGCTCCTATCCTCTTTTGTTACTTGAAAGATCATTAATATATTCCCCTTGAAGAATAGCCATTCAGCTCAGTGTTTAGCCGTGGAATTCGGCCACCTTTTCCACGGAACCTTCTACCCAAAAAAAATAAAAATGGTAGCAATGGAAACTGCGTGCGCGGGAAAAAGTCTTAAAAAACCTACAGCCCCAGCCAGGCGAGGCCTAGACACCGGGACCACAAGAGTTGCGCATATTCATCTATATCTCCCCTCTTTGTAACAGTTCAGGTCGACTTGATCCAATCCGCCATCTCCGTATCGGGTGCTGGGTACGCTCCGGAAACTCATCGGATGGCTTCTCCTCCATGATCAAGGGTTGGTGATGAGTAGGGCTCCGGCCCTACCATCTGATCTGATCGTGGTTAGCTTCATGATAATGGTGATAGGGGAATGTGTTGAGAGATGAAGACGATACAGACGGCGAAAGCGATTGGGAATCCTCGTCGATGTGAGGACTTTGTTACTCAATCTCGGCTCAGCAGACTCTACAGTGAGAGCTGGAGGTTCGTAGGGGACACCACTGACAGGTGTTGAGAATAGTCCCCCTCTGCTGCTCAGTAGACTTAATAGAAGTAACACCTTTTCATATACATAACTATCTAAATACAACACTTGTACCTACATGTAACTTTCGAGATTATGTCTTCACCAAAAATGACGATTTACTATCTAAGGAATAAATATAGTAGATATCCCTCCCCGGCATTTCAACATCAAATTTACATATCCTGTTCAGATCTACTGTTGGTAAGATTGTCCTATGTCTATTGCACTCTGCCACATACAGCTTCCCTCTCCATATCTTTTTTAGATACGACAACTAAGAAATCAGATCCTATTTTTAATTCAGCAATGTACTGGTAGACATCTTTTTATAGAGCAAAAAGTTAGAATTATGAGCAAATTTGAAGGTGGGTACTATCAGACCAGATTTTATTGATTTTGTGTGAATATTTATGCGGTAATAATCTCCCACCCTGGCGCTTTGTCTATCTTTACTCAGGTATTTATTCACCGTAGACCTGACATATTCTTCTTTGAAATTTTGTTCTCCCTCACACACAAACGTAAGGGAGTCGACAAAGGCTGGAGCCAGAAGACTCAAAAAGACAATCATTGACGGAGAATAAACAAATTTCATTTCGTGACTTTTTCCTGGGGTGTGTAGTATTTGTCACTTTCGAGCGAGAGAGGTGGCTTCTATGCCAGGAGTTTTGCTTCGATGGAGAGCAGCTTGGCCGGAGATGAATGAGCACAGGAAGAGCTAGAATTGTAGTGGCTTCAGATAAATAGAAAGAAAAGGTCCCTGATCCTAGCCATACTTATACTTTGAGGATTAGCTTATGTGCCTACCGAAACCATTTCTTGAAAAAGTCGCTCAGTTAAGGTAAAATTTCTCCCGGAGAACTCTGTATTCGCCCAAGGCGGACAGGGCACATTCATCATCTATCGTCAAAAGAATGGAGTAATACCGCTCATTTAAGACTATATTCACCGAATAGAATCATACCGAAACCTAGGCCCACTAGCTATTGTGATTGGCGCTAGTTGGTAATAAAAATTCTACTGACTTGGAATTTAAGATAGTGTAATTTTTTGATAGCCAGGTAAAAGCTACCCATACACTAATCAACCACTCATAGTCCGGTCCGTCTCGAACAATATGTTAATCTTGAACTCGAAATACAGTGCAAGAAACTGCAAGTTCTAGCTGGCCCGTGAGCGGTCTATGCTCGCTGGATTGACGCCCGAAGCGGACATGGTGATTTCGCGGCATACTACCGTCGCTTCAGCCATATGACGGATGCTCGTCACCGCATGTGTGCTAGAGGATACCCATTGGCGCATCTTATTGAGTGTAGGATTGAATTGGCGAGAGAAAGGCGGTAAGCAGAGTGCGCCAGCGTGGGAAGTCCTGCTAAGATCAAGTGGATGGTAGCTATTCGGGAAGAAATACGCGGCGCTTTTTCGGGGGAATCGTTGGAGTACTAGAGACTGGTAAGATATCGGTTGATGGCCAAGAAGCGTAGTGCTGAAGGGAAGGATTTAGAACGAGGCCGAACGCTGAAAATCGTTTGATTGTACATCTTAGGTGCCAGATACAAGCCTTGCATCTAATTTGACTTGACATGGCTAGGTTATCCCGAAAGACCCAATACTATCGACATGACCAATGAAAAGGGAACGAGGAAACCCGTGGAAAAATAACACAATTTCTGCGTCGGATGCCCTGCGCTTCGCCTGGACCCTCTGATATTATCCATCAGGAGACCAATTTCAAGGTCAACACCTTAATTTGCGCCAAGTATTGCTGTAATTACCCAAGTCATCTCATCACACCTCAATCCATCAAAGCAGGTGTAGTGTGTCCTGTTCTTAAAGTGTCATTAGCGCTATTCGTAATCTTGATCTTGGCACCAACAAAGATCTCATGGCCGGAAGGCCCTGGAAAATATCAGTCCGAGCATGCCCGCGAGAAATTTCTTCCCTCTATCGTTCTACATCCCAGTTGCCTGTTCTCCCTAGAGTTTTATAGCCCAATTATGCAACTGATGACGGGCTTCGTACATCCTCACTTAATATCTCCTTGTGGGTACAGGTAGCGTCGTAAATTTGTAGTGAAGGATGGCTGATAATTAACCAGGCAAACTCCCGTGTATAGCTGAAAAATCTCCATCAATGGTCGTTGATACGAGGTGATGTATGGTTAGAGAGTAGTTGGGAACTCATCTAAAAAGACCTCGAACACATATATGTTTGGTTTGCCTTCGACTTGGATCGTTTGAGATTCTTATTACCTATCCCACATTTGCAGAGCTAACTGAGCGACTAACCCGGCACCGCTGGAAGGTGAAGAATTCGACTTTACCAGCTCTACAACTTCTTTCGGTTGTAGTTGAGAGCGTAGCATCACATTACAATAAACGCCTCACCATAGAAAAAGATGCACATGAGCCGTAGGATATGATTGGCCTATATAATCAAATACTCCGTCATGTCAATCTTTCACTCCTCTCTTAGGGCTTGATCCTCAGGATCAACTAACATATAGTTGTAATATTTATATTGAAAATTAACCTATAAGTTAAGGGACTGGTTAGATAGATCCTTAAGTAGTCTTTCTTGGTCTAGGACTCAGGATAGACATAAATTTAAATCAATCTATCTTTCTTTCCCAACGAGATTGATTCCAATCTAAGACTCATCAAGTCTTCAGATACAACCTAGTATATCCTCATTTCAATGACCACACCTCTCATCGAATTTCTCTGGCCTCAACTGGTGACCAAATACACGCCCAAGCTAATATTTATGCCCGCCCGAGGGGGGAAAGCGTGGTACACAAAGCTGGGAGACAGTCCTTTGGAACGGACGAAGATAAATCAGCACAAGTTTACAGCATGATGCAAAGAAAGGATGTTAGTGTGAACGGTTAAAGCAGACGGTCAGCGCACGCAAGCAACACCATAAATTAATATTCTTCGGTGGGTGTCGAATAATAGGACACAAGTTTTATTTGGATGTGCATAAGGCAAGGATGCTGAAGTCTGGGCGATAATGATGATTATGAAGATGTGACAACAAATGGGTAATAATTAGTAATGGCTGTGTAAGCATATATCATGTGGCGAGTGTTCAAGGTCATTAAGGCCCTGGCGCTCCGTCACAAATGAAGATAGATACGAATGAATGAAACTATTTTTATTGAGTTACCTCAGACAAAGAATCTATAGCAGATATTCCGACAGTGGGAGAGATAATTACAACTGGGTCGTGCGTACAAAAAGTGTGCCCTACCGATCATCTTACATAAGCACTACTGAGAGAACTTGTTCTGTGCGAAAGGCCCAGTCTTTCGCCAAGTCCGCATTATATACAAGGCTGAGCACGCAGACCAGCCCAGACGACCAGTAGCGGGTAAACCCGTAACGGTTGGTACAATACGCCAGACATGCGTAAACGAAAAGTCATTAGAATATATTCCTGTATGGCAGCTAACATTATCAGAGACGAAAAGACCGGGGAGACAAGAATGAACTTCAGAGGAACACCTAACAGTATCCACAAAACCTTCACAGGGCCCAAAGTAGCATAGCCATGCAGATAAGAAGTGAGCACATTGGCTTTAACTCTTATCTACACAGAAGACATGTTCCCGGAGTAGACAGCTCACGATGCCATTGTGGATATCCGTCCCAGAACGTCAAGCATATGATCATGGCTTGCTCCAACTGGGCCAAAGGAGGAGGGGAGATACTGAGAAAGGCAGAGTCTCGGTAATTTGAGGCCATGATGAACAACCCGAAATGTGTGGCAGGGATTACAAAGTGGATTCAACATGAAGATGGCTAAGTTTCGACTGACGCTTGAAGTCGAGGCCAGGATGAGGGAGAGAGGAGAGCAGGGGAAATTTGATCTCCTGCTAGTAGCAATAAAGTTGACGGTATCCGCACTGGACATAACAGTGTTCGTGCATTTCTCCAAGGTAACACAGAATCAAGGTGTAAATGGATTGAAAAGTTGAGGCGGTTTTTACCATAAAGGTTTCCTCCTTTGTAAATATTAGAGTTCGTAGACACCTGCATGGGCCTTGAGGCGCCAAATCGGGATAAATGAAAACAAATTCAAATAGAATATATTCAAAATAGCGATAAAATAACAATAATAAATGATTACATTCATTCATCTACCCATTCTAAATTGTTTCGTGTCTCATGGAAAAATAACAAGGAAATATTACGTTAGAGACCATTGTTCCAGCATAGGATACAATCTAGGCGAGTTCGAGATTTGGAATTTTTGCGAGGAGATTTACATGTTGAAGATTATTGTGCGCGCTAAGCCTTCGAATACGAGGGAGCAGTTGACACTGTAAGCACAAGTCAACGATAGAAGGTGCCGTGGTCCGCCTCCTGGTGGTGTTCTCCGGTACAGTTTGAGTAGCCTGGGCACCTACTCCACCTGGGAAAGAGACACATCAGATCATATTTCGCGCGGAGAAAAGTAAATGAATGACGGAGGCATGTCTGGATAACTAAGGGTTTTTGAGACGTTTCCCTGGGTGGGTACTCACGTATTAGGGCTGACTTGGGGTGAAGAAAAAGCCGGCATGACTTCGCAATGGTGCTTGCAAATGAAATCCGAGGCATGAGTGATCTTCTTATATATCGAGTCATCGTTTCTGTGCCTCTTCTCTGATATTGTGTCATAGCTAGATAGCTGCATACGCTATTAAAATCTGACGCAAAAAAGAAATAGGTGTTCAGTTTTCGTCCCCTAACAGAATTAAAAAAAATGTAACCAAAGTCTAGGGCTATGGAGGAAGGCTAAAACTATCGTGCAAGCTTTAATTGAGTGGTGTAAAACTTAGAGAGGTCTTCGTGCGAATGTCACGTGAATCGTCAAAAGGTAGAAGCGAATACAAGAATGAATTGATTAATTAACTCCGTGCTACGAGTCCATCGTAGCACTATAATATCTAGTTCTACCCTATTGATGCCCCTGATCATCATTACTAGTCTGACATGCCTGCACGCAGATCGTGCTTTCGCTTTTGGACTGGATCCAGACTTATGCAAGCACAAGTCTGCTTACAAGTGGTAATTTTTGTATTCATTCGCTTCCATAAATTATGATAGATACTGAGGGCCATACCCTGATTGGTCCCCATCAGTCAAGGTTATCCGTGGCACAGTCTGGGACTTGACGCATTTCCTTGACAACTACTATCTTGATTGAACCCTTACCTTTGGAGATGGCACTGCGAAATTTAAAAACTACCATGTTTCCACAATTTCAGGCTGAGC
This sequence comes from Blumeria graminis f. sp. triticale, assembly GCA_905067625.1. Classification (NCBI taxonomy): domain Eukaryota; kingdom Fungi; phylum Ascomycota; class Leotiomycetes; order Helotiales; family Erysiphaceae; genus Blumeria; species Blumeria graminis. The sequence continues at coordinate 9,678,395 of LR898477.1, forward strand.
GACCGAGATAGTTTGGTGGCTGAAAGTCTGTTTGTTACTGTTTCGGACATAGTATACTGGCCGCTCGTGCTTTTGAAATGTGCCTGCATAAATTTCCGAAACATAGATAGCTTTAGCCGGCAAGGTATGTTCGTTCATGGCGCGACACAGCTGCTCGTGCATAAAAATATGTAAAGGTATATGACATCAGAATATATGAACGATCGACAAGAGGAGGACCTTAACAAAGTGCTATGGATCGTGGATTAGAGTTAGGCAGATAGTCCGAAATAAAGTCTTTGTTTCTTTCCACACAAGAGAGTCTTTCCAAAAGTGGCTATAGCGGTGGTTTACCACCCAGGCACAAATAACGGATCGCTTCGTTAAAAGCACGCGAAGTCGATATTGTCATGTCAGAGATGCATTTTACACGGCATACGATGAGGTATTTGGAAGCACGTGGGCCAAAAAAGTTGGTTTTTACTATATTCTATTCAATTCACTAGATTAAAGGTGGTAGCTTTCAAAATGCATGCGTGATTGCTAGCTTGACAGATTTCTTACCAGATCATTTTACCGCTATTATCACTCTTCTTACGTCAACTATAGTATCATAGGATTGAGGGTGAGTGCACAGTGACTGTAGTATCAGAACTTGAGACGCTGACATTACAGTCAGGTTCTCTTTGCGTCAATGTGGGACCTATTCTTTGATTCCCTACATTATGATTAGTGAGAAACTATAATTTACTACAATGACGTCATTGTATTTCATGTATGCTAATCACCCTTGTTAGGGCAGAATACACGTTCAGCTAGCAGTGGAGTAGCAGCTAGGCGACTATTCTTGCCGTGACAAATACTCTTTCCATCCATCTTGGTAACATTGAGCACGAGAGACATGCACATGCAACGTTATAACATAAGCTCCATGAGGACTTTATCTCATCTAGCCACTTGAATTGTCCAAAAGTCACTTTAGCAAATAGTTCATATGCCTAGATAGTTTGACATTCTAGACTTATTTTGAGACGTTCTGTAATTTTAAGTGAAGTCAAGTACAGTTTGTGTTTCTATACTTTCATCAGTCACTTATGGCTGGTATATTTGTATTTTTACCGCAGTCATTAGACCTGATGAGTGTGACATCACCTCCTACCGAATTTTAGTCCATTGCTCCATTTTCTTATAAGACTAGGCCTTTTCTTATCACATTTCCTTTCATTCAAGAAGCCCACATTTCTCACGCCATCATTGTCGTCGCCTTCGTCTGGGAGAGCTAATCGATATCTCCTTACGCTACCCTCTCTCTTGCATTCATTTTCTCTCCTCCAGAACTTGGTCCTTTGAGCTTTTGCAGGGAGTATGCAATCAGGAACGAGCCGTACTAAAAATCCACGCACGCCAGAAGATGCTGCATCTATCGCGGCGTATTCGAGGCGACGAGAGCTATTGGAAGTCCAATAGTGAGTAGTTGAAGGGGGCGGTGGTGGAGGCGGAGGAGTGGAGCAGCCTAGGCGGTCTGGGGTTATTTCTATCGGTGCAAATGATGGAAAATAAAAGAACTGATTTTGTTGTTGCGTGTGAGAGGGCATGGTGTGACGGATAGAAATATTTGGTGGAGAGTTGTAGAGACGTGGATTGTGGCACTGCAGGTGAGAATGAGAACGAGCACGATGTGTACGTGTGGGCAAGTTTCGAGGGGACTGAATACTAGTCCGCGATGACTTAGGCCGATGATCTCGTGTGGATCTGGTGGATCTAGCCGAAGTTTTAGTTACGGCCCGAGAGAGAGACAAATTTGTGGCGGTTGCATATCCAGAGTCACAACGTTTCATCGACAACGTTAAGCCTGGACTAAGCTTTTGAGATCCCGTTGTGGTCCCTCCAGCTCGCATTAACGTATGATTCAGCATGAGAGGTTCTGGACTAGAATGTATTAGGAATCGGTTATCATTTGATGAATTTGCGATTGCGGGTAAATCATGGGTTGAATAGAAAGCGACTGTCTTTGAAACATTTGAAATATTAGACTGTGGATGGTCCATCCATTGAGTTGTCAAGAGGGAGTGATGGGTTGTTTGACTTTGAATCATTGTATTTTTCTCGGCAATCTTGATGGCTCAGCTTTTCGAATAGTATAAATATTCTGTATGAAGCCCACAGCTAGGGATATGAACAATTTTCCGCATATCTTATCCGAACGTGTAACTATGCCGTCCCCTCAACGTACGTGTATGAGGGGTGAAGATGTGGGCCGAGAGACGATAGTGAGCGCTCATTCCCCGACTCTGGTTGACACAACCATATTTTCTAAAGTTCAAAATAATTTTAGAAAGAATGCATGTGTTGGATCAGTGGGATGTCTAGAGCATCATATAGCCCTCTGAGCAGTGGGTCGATGTTGCTGACCGCCAATCATGCGTATGTAATGCAAGCAAATGCACAGCCTATTCAGGGATGAGAGCGGACGGGACCAAAGATCCAGCCGAATGTTGAGAAGGGATGGCTAGGGAAGTCTGCTACAATTCTGCGATGGATGAGTCGTGGAACCTGATTAAGACTCGATTGGTCATGAGCGGATCTGTAAATGGTAAAGTAAAGACTGACGGGGATACCGAGAGAAGTCGAGACGCTCAAATCGACTCGGAAACCGTATATTCGCCTGTGTGGATGTGAGGTAGGGAAAGAGGGATTGAACATTTAGTCCATAAACTGCAGGGAATAATTATAAGTTCGTCATTCATTTTCCATCGCTTCGGCTCTGTGCCTGGCAGGTATTGCTTCCCCCCTTGCAACCTAGACCGTCAATCATCTCTTCGTTAGGGTGTCCGCATTGCCAGACTTCCGCAGCAATTGGCATGATTCCTGCACCTGCTAGTTGCTCGGTCAACTGGGACCAAGGCAGGTGGTTGTTAGAAGGCTAAAATAGGCACAGCCTGATACCCTGCCTTGCACGCGGCTCTGACAGTCGCCCACGGTCCAAGGGAGACGTGCAAAATGCTGAGTATGTGATGATCTAACTTGTCATGACTACGTGACATACGATAGACGTGATTAATTCTCCTCGATTTTTTGGTGTGGCACCTGTAATGGTGGAAATTATCTACCTATAATCTCTGCTTAGGATGAAGCTGCAGCTCCAAGGATTAATACCCCATGTTGAGGGTCTAAATCGATATGAATACAGACCAGAGCGATAATGATCTCGGCGTGAAATAGATGGCGATAAGCTACTCACGCACAATCAAAGGAAAACGATAAATAAATTGGCGCCAGGTGTAATAATTCCGGCAACGGCACGAGGGTCAAGTCTGGCGTTTCGCTCAGCCAGGTTTCAGGGTAATTACAAGGCGTCTAGATTCCGATAATTTCCTCTTCAGTAGTCAATATTTTGACAGGACTGTGTCATTTGCTGATAGCTTTTTTCACATTTCTTTTTCACCTAAGCTTATTTTTGGGCGACTTATCGACCTGTTCCCTAATCGCAACCTGTCTGATGCCACACTCGCTTAATTCAAGGCGGCTCCGAGTGCTTCACGATATATCATGTGAGTGATTCACAGTGCAAAAGCTTAGTCTCACTACCAGTCTGGAAGTCTGGACAATACGTATAAATGCCTAGAGCGCAATTTAGATGCTGTAGTAACCGGGAATAGATGAATGTGGAGACAAAGCCACGCAGCCGATGAAAACTCGAGCGTGCTTACGTTATCTATATGCTATCCAAGTGCCGTATCTCCCCACTTTCCAAATTATCCGGCTCCCCGTACGGGTCACATGACTGGAAGCACAGACTCCCGCTTCGACGCAGACATTGGGAGTCAAGTTATATAGCCCGATTGAACTTTCAACCTGGCTCCCATGCGAGGCTCGATATCTGCAACATCTGGTCTGGGTGCACGGACTACACGATCTACGAAAGCGCGTGCATGCCTCAAATTCAGCCGATCTCACCCGCATTTGTTGTACCTCTTTCATGGTGAAGTGCGATGGTAGCTGTTATAGCTCCACAAAAATTTGGCGCCCGTTACCGGCTGCTCTGACAAGATCCCACTGCAAGGAAGGAAACGAGAACTCAATTCAAACCAGAGACACGGCCTGCTTATTCCCCCTTGTGTCTCCGGGCCAAGATCTCTTACTCACCTATGCTTCGATTCCAGCGGACTAAAATTTTCGTGTGGTAAGCAAATAAGCCGACGTAGCTGGCTCTCATGCTAGACTTCTGCGCAGCCAGACCGAGAAGAAGATACGGGAAGGACCCGAATCAGGGATATCGAGCACGAATGCCTCTGCTGCAATTGTTTCTCTGCAATGCTCTTCGGTTTTTATCATGTCGTATATACCAATCAATCAGTTATAATTGATGAATAGCCAAGGGCATTCAATCCATTCCTGGCAAGCAATAGAATATTAACGGTCCTCAATAAATACATGATGTCAAGGGAATAGAATTGGCAAGATCCGGATAAGAAAATAGATTTGGCGAGAGATCAGAGAGTCTCTTGTCGGCCTCATGAGTCATAAGTATGAAACAGTAATCAGGACATATTGGTTTTAGGTATCACAATCATCTCATCTATTCGAGTCTCGGGTAAGGGTGACCCGGGGCTGAAAACTAGACTACTCCAAGTGGTTAGCTTTCTGATGTACAAATTTCAACAGTGCCGGTATATCCACAAGACGAAAGAGTTTCCCAATGATAGACATAGATAACCAAGGATATATGACGAGATTTGTCGGAAAATTCTGGGAAATGACACAATGGAATTCAGATCAATAGGTTAAGCGACTATTATTTTAGAATTACCTTTCATTCTCCCGTATATGGGAAGTAAGATAGCCCTACAAATCTTACTAAATGACGTCAGTGTTATGAAGCTACAGAGCAAAATGTGTCAACCATAAACTTTCTGGCCAGGAAAACCCTAGACGAGTGAGCACGCCTTACTTTCCTTGGGATTGTCCACAAAAGATCTTCATAATCACTTCGCCTCTACCAAACTTGGGGCGAAAGCATTTTTGCAGCACCTAAAAGTATGCAAAATGAGTAGCAGAAAAGAATTCTATTGACGGTTTGAAGATGAAGATTAATGACCTATCAACTTTATTTTCTTCGAATCTGAGAGTGAAATATATTCATATTCTCGAGTTTGGTCAGGTTTCGCAATAATAAGCAAGTTGGCCAACTGGGAAATGATCCAAAGCTCTTTGCCATATCAGACTTTCACTCACAACAGGATCGATACTGACCTAAGCCTCATCACGTCTTTAAGTCCAGCCTATTACATCGTGATTCCTATGACTAGAGGCCTCGCTTTCTTTGTTCTAGGCCTCAGTAGGCTTCCATATACACGCCCACAACAGTATCAATACTTGATAGAAGAGACAAATCGTACCGCAAAAATCTAGCGAGGCAGATATTTGGGCTAGAGCTTACAAGAAACCGGACAAATTGAACGAATGATGTTCAGGATGGATTCAATGTTGACGGGGGCAAATCTCGATTCAGGGGGAAAGTTTTTGCAATAAAGAGTATCCAGTCAATTGGCAACACTTTAAGTAGTTTTATGGTTGATTAGTGCAGTAGTACATGATCCGGGTTATTCTTTCAAGCAGAGTTTCAATAGCTAGGACACATATCACACTTTAAAGTGGAGATAGTAGGTTCGAATCTTACAGGACTCGGTCACACATTTCGCGCTGCTCGTACGTATATGTGACGATGGAATGCTTGGATACTCAAAAGTTAAGAAAGTTCCAGTTAATGACTAATTACCGACGAGACTCGATTGCTATCATGGTTTTTCAAGGGATGGGTTAGGAGTTGGCTTGATAAATTATCCGAATCGTATATGTAGATTGAAAAAAGATCACACAACTAGTGCAAAATTAATCAAGTTTATGCACAATAATTTTTTTTAAATCATTTAATGTGTATTCAGCTATCTAGCTAAGACACATGACCGGTGCTATGTATACATGTGGGATGACTCTTTTGACGTTGAAAACGCTCATACTCTGGATTTCATTCGCAAATACCACTATCAGGTATGTTCGCTTACACAAACAGTCGACTCTCCTCCGTAAGTACCCACCAAAGAGAATATAAAGCCCTTTGGTTATCCAAGCATGCCTTCGTCATCCATGCATACCAGCGCCACGAGAAAAGTGGTTGTGTTTTGCTGGATTTGAACCAGCAATCTACTCTCTCGAGTGGGATATGTATCCAAGCTATCCAGACTCTACATTGGAGACCGGCCAAGACGATGTATCACCGCACCATCCAACCATGGCAGTTTTTATAGTATCGCCTGCACTCTCGCAGCCGAAGACTTGGCATGCACAAAGCTCAATTTGTAAAAACTCCTTTCTAGAACTCAAAATTCCACGCCCGTCGAGACTGTATCCACTCTTCCCATCAGCTTGTGAACCTGTTCTGTTCCCTCTCACGTCCATCTCAAAAAACAGTCCCCCAGATTTGTGCGCCACGCTTTGCTTCCTCCGTCGGATGTAAATATCGGCGTGGGCGTGTATCTGGCGACCAGCTAAGGCCGGGGAAAGTCGAAAAGAGGTGTGGTCATTGGAATGAGGATGTACTAGGTCGTACTTGTAGGCTTTATGAGGCTTAGGTAGGATTCGACCTCTTCGGGAGTGAAAATTTGACGTGGTGGAGTTATTTGAATCATTGCCTCGTGGGCCAACTTGTTCGGTATTGCGAAATTTGACTGAACTTGGCTCTGGGAGGGTATTTCACTCTCAGGTTCGTAGAGGACACCGCGCACAGGTGTTCAGTCTTGCCCTCCCTGACACATGACCGTGCTACTGTATTAGGAAAGGGTGGAAAATGCAGGCTGGTGCACAGACGCTGTTCATGTACTCTATAATCTTTCACCTGCTGAGTATAGTGAATCAATCTATCAAAATAATATCATACTCCACATTATCCATTAGATGATATTATCAATCGTCGGGATGCTCATCTAGCATCACCTTCATAGATCACCATTGTCAGTAAGAGTTCACATTTGATACCTACTGACACCCATTTGACCACAGTGATACGCACTCAGTGTCCATCACCCTGCGTGAGCGCGCCATCTCCGCGACTCACCATTGCACATGAGCCCGTGCCACTCCACCGACGGACAGCAGAGTCATAATTGCCATACACCTCACAGCTCCCAGCCACAACACAATCGCTTCCGCGGCCTCTATCGCCTTCATCTCTCAACACATTCCCCTATCACTATTATCATGAAGCTAACCACGATCTGATCAAATGGTAGGATCAAAGCTCTTCTTATCACCAACCCTTAATCATGGAGGAAAAGTTATCCGATGAGTCGCTGGAATGTACCTAGCACCCGATGCGGCCATGGTGGATTGGATCAAGTCGGCCTCTAACGTTACAATGAAAGGAGATGTAGATGGATGTACACACCTAGTATGGCTGATCCTACACGTGTTTTGAGACTTTTCCCGCTCACGCAGCTTCCATCGCTACCTTTTTTTACTTTCTGAGGAGAAGGTTCCGTGAAAAAGGTGGCTGAATTCCATGGGTAAACACTGAGCTGAATGGCTATCCATCACGAGTAATATCTCAATGATCTTTGAAGTGACAAAAGAGCATAAGATGTTAGAAATTGTCAAGGTTTTCTAGGAGGAAATATCTCGAAGAACAAGTGTACAATTTCGGATAAGAATTTATTGATAGTTGTATGTGATATCGAACTCTCTTCTCAATATGAATTAATAATTTATAATACTCCGTTGACTTATTTTTACATATACAGATGAGTCTGTCCTTAAATACAGATCCTGAACTCCCAGTGATCTAGCAACAACCAGCCACTCAATTATCGCAAGGTAGCATTTCCTAGCCACTGCATTCCAGATGCCACTGAATCTTATTTCGTCCAACTGAGCTTAATCGTATTCAATTGAATCAACTCAATTGATCTTGATGATCATACCTAGAAATCTAAGCCTTCATACATGCTGAGTCTAGATTTGCAACATAAGAGCACTGTACAAGCTGTGGCCTAGGTCAGAGAAGAGTCCAGTGTGTTAGTCATAGACTCGAGTAGCACAATAAAGCCAAGGCAAACCATTTTCCACGCACAACATAGGGGAAATTTTGCACACAAAAAGATATTCCAACAAGAGTGTAGGCGATATTATAACCACCGCCGTGGTCAGACGCTGCGGTGGTATATCATCTTGGCCGGTCTCCAATGTAGAGTCTGGATAGCTTGGACACATATCCCACTCGAGAGAGTAGATTGCTAGTTCAAATCCGGCAAAACACAACCATATTCCCCGCGGCGCTGGTATATATGGATTACGAAGGCATGCTTGGATAATCAAAGGTTTTGAAACGTTCCTTTGGGGAGTACTTACGGAGGAGGGTTGACTGTTTGTGTAAGCGAACATACCTGATAGTGGTATTTGCGAATGAAATCCAGAGTATGAGCGTTTTCAACGTCAAAAGAGTCATCCCACATGTATACATAGCACCGGTCATGTGTCATAGCTAGATAGCTGAATACACATTAAATGATTTTTTTTAAAATAAAATAAAAATGTTCCAACATATTTCTTGGCCTAGCTGAGAAAGAAGTATTTCGGAGATCCTACAGCCAATAGATGCCTCCCGGAATCTATCGTGAAATACCTGTTAATCATAACAATCAGTAATAATATGTAAGAATATTACATCACGTCTCACGGCGCATGTGCTCGCTATCCTGATGTAAACAGTTTCTTGTAATACAGGAAGGTATTTTCCGTGACTAAAACAAACTCTCCCGTCTCGAGTAGGATGTGCGTCTAAGCTATCCGGGCTCTGAACGGAAGGCCGACCGGGTGGTCTACCACCACACTATTGAGCCACGGCAGTGTTTACAACGTCGCTCACACCCCCGCCACCAAACTCGAGAGGCGCACAATGATTAATTTGAAAAATGCCTTGCAAAAAATCTAAATCAAAACCCGTTGTAAAATTGCAGCCAACCTTAGTATCATTTTGTTGAGGTTCCTCTCTCCTTCAGCCCCGAGATATGCTTCTCATATTTGAGCGTAGAAATTCGTCACCTCTTGGTATGAATCATTGCCTCGCGGGCCAACTTCTCCAATGATGCCAAACTCTATGGAACATGGCTCTGGGAGAAGATTTCTCTCTCAGGTTCGTAAACGACACTGCGTACATGTTTTCAGGCTTGCCCTCTTCTTGAACTGCTTTGTCGAGCCTTGCCAGCGAGTGGATCTCGAAGCTGCAGTTGCGAGAATTTTAGTTGAGGATGTGATCACTCAGGACTCATGGTACCATATTCAGGGGTAAATCAGTTCCAAAGTGTAATTTAGGCCGTCGTCTATCGACCACCACGCTCTACGTATTTCATATTTTACTACCCTTGTATAGCAGCCCTGTAATTGTCTTCCAACGGTCAGAGATCAACTTTATCTAGTCCCCAGCTCCTGGTTATCTGAGTTCTTGGATGCTCAGGGCCGCGCTAGATTTAGCGCCCATTCTTGGCAACGGACTCCGCCGCCGCCAGCTCCGGCCAATTCATGACGCAAGACACGCTGCACGGCTTAACATGGCCAGACAGGAACTATCCAGGAATGGCTAGACTACAAGATGGCTGGATGCATGGAGGTGGGGTAAGTCATAGCGCTGGTGGCCGGCAGCTTATCGGCGATACTAGAAATGCACGGGCTATCAGACCTACACCCCGCACCAAGCAGAAAGCTCTTGCAACAAACCAACTAACAGGAATATGTGGACTGGGCGATGACAAAGTAATTGTCAATGTCGTTTCCAACAAAGTTGTCAGTGAGAATATCATACAGCCGAGACTAATTCATTTTAAAGAATTAATTTGATAGTTTCGGCAGAAAGTCAGTCGGGAACAGTGGCATTGGCATGAATTAGTTCCAACAGTCGACCTCCAAATATTTTACCACGGCTCTGATCCATCAGTTTTAGCCTTCGCTCCAAACTCGAGCTAATGTGATTCGGCTCGTCAAAAAACAAACCATAGATAATTTTGAGAGAGGGAAAGACTGAACAACTGTACGCGGTGTCCTCTACGAACCTGAGAGTGAAATACTCTCCCAGAGCCAAGTTCAGTCAAATTTCGCAATACCGAACAAGTTGGCCCACGAGGCAATGATTCAAATAACTCCACCACGTCAAATTTTCACTCCCGAAGAGGTCGAATACTACCTAAGCCTCATCAAGCCTACAAGTACGACCTAGTACGTCCTTATTCCAATGACCAAACCTCTCATTGACCATTCTCAGGCCTCAGCCGGTCACCAAATACACGCCCACGCCGATATTTATACCCGACAGAGTAATCAAAGCGTGGCGCACAAATCTGGGAGACAGTTCTCTAGGATGGAGGTGAGATGGACCAGGAAAAGTTTACAAGATGATGCAAAAGAAGGATATAACGCCGATGGCCGTGAAATTCTGATATTTGGCAAGAGTTTACGAATTGGACTTTGTGCGCGCTAAGGCTTCACTTGCGAGAGTGCAGCTGACACCATAAAAACAAGCATACGATGGAAGGTGCCGTGGTCCGCCTCCTGGTGGTGTTCTCTGGTAAAGCTTAAGTAGCCTGGGAACCTACTCCACCTGGGAAGAAGACGCCTCAGACCACGTTTCGCGCGGAGAAAATTAAATGGATGATGGAGCCATGTCTGGATAACTCAGGGTTTTTGAGACGTTCCCCTGGGTCGGTATTCACGGATGAGGGTTGACTTGGGGTGAAGAAAAAGCCACCATAACTTCGCAGTGGTACTTGCAAATGAAATCTGAGGCATGAGTGCTCCTCTTGTGAATTGAGTCATGTTTTCTGTAATTTTCTTTAATATTGTGTCATAGCTAGATAGCTGCATACGCAATTAAAATCCGATGCAAAAAGAAGATCATTTTGATGCGCCACGATGCCAACCAGTCAGGATTTTCGACGCATATAAACTTTGGACAAGTTAGCGACATAGCTCAGTAGCAGTGAGTCAACAACGGTGTCTGAGGAGAAGCTTAACGGATCCACGATAAGCTTCCACATCGCTTCTTTTCCAATTCTCACAGATACTACATGCAATTCTTCTCGACCAGCCTAGTTCTGTCATGTTCGGTAATATTTCGCCAGTTATCATACTACAGGAAAATGATGTAGTGGTACATCACTCGAGCTGATCCCGACAGTAAAACCTAGAAATCTTTAACATCCATCATAATTTAGTTAGAAAATTGCTGGTTCAACTTCAGATTGACTAGCTCCCGTTTCCCGCAGCGCTGATGTAGGTGGATGACGAAGGCTGGCTCTAACAATCAATATATTTGAATATGTTAGAAACTAGAATAATTGGGGCTATCAAGTAGGCCATGGGGTTGATATACACGTGACTACGAATTCTGTACTTAGTTTCACTTCGGTAGTGACTTGAATCAATGCGCTCTACAACCTCAATGACTGAGGGGTCATTATTTCCTTAATAGAATCATAAATAGTATTCACGTTCAAGGATCACCTGCCCTAGGAAAAGTAGTTTGCATCAGCGCTATTTGCGAATGACACCCAAGGTATGGGTTTCTCTGAAATCAAAAGGGCTAACCAGAATTACGCAAAGCACTGATCGAGTGCCAATGTTCGGCAGCTGTATACACGATTAATGATAAAAATCATTGAGTGCCGGCTTCCCAAACTACCGATATGGGGGTCAAATTCGAAAAGCGATATACCATTTTGAAGAATTTGGAGAGGTAAGCCGTGTGACTTTGCAAACTTGCAAGTGCCTTAAAGAATTACCCTCTGAAAATCTACCATCATTCTTGTCTTATAAAAATATGGGGTTGTGTGATGTGTATAATTCAGTGCAAGGCAATTACCGTTCTCCACACTCCAATAAGAGCTTGAGCATGGGTGAGGTCGGTCTGAGATAAATAATCTACCATCAACTACTTGAAATCCGTCCCACATCGGACTTCATCATGTATCGCTCTTAATCGAGTACGAACATCCAGTGAACCTGGATTTAACATGCAAAAGCGCATATTCCCTCTCGAACTCGAGCAAAACGCTCCCGAACCCTTGACACCTTAATATTATTCATTTTCTCCCTTCTGTTCAGTCCTAGCTTCAACATATCCCAGCATCTTTTTATCTTGTCCAGGGGGGTTATTTTCTTCATTGAAGGCCTGATCAAGTTGCCAACCGAGACCTCATATATGTTTTCCCTTTTGCCTTCAATATAGTATTTCCTTGTTGTGCCTGCCGATTTTTCTATCTCAGAAACTCCAAATATGTCCAGCCATAGGCCTTACCCCATCACTGCCGTATCCCTAACCCTAGAAGCCAAATATGCAAACAGGAGCTCTGGAACAAGATCGATGCATTTTAACAATTTAAGAGCATCTTTCTAACGAGCTTTAGCAAGCTCGATATAGCTCTGAGGAAAACATATGACTGGAAAATAGAAGTTCTGGTCATACGTAGAGTGGGTTTCTCTCTTAAGCTTATAAGCGGGGACGATCGAGACCACTGGCGCACTATTATGGGCTGTCAAGTGTAGCCGAGACCAATGACTTTATTTGATAGTTAAAACGTGTTAGGCACAAACTCTGCAACTAATGGGCACAGTAAGAGCCATCGACCAAGCTTCAGTCTTCGGAAATCGCGTGGCCCTACCAGCCTACGACAACATGCCGATCATAGCTCTGAGAAGGGAGACCAGCATTCCACCAGCTCATATTCTGCTCGAGGAATATGGACTCAAATTCACCGTACGGATCCGAAAACTAGATGATTACCATCCACTTCGACTTCGGGCCACGGAAAGCACAGACAGCGGTTCCCACAGTCCTGGAATAAAGACGTGTTACAAAAGCAGATTTGGTCTCGACTATTGTAATCTAACGCTTTTCATCCTCGGACTTCATGGTGAGCAGTAGTTGTATAGCACGTGATGCCATGCGGGGGAGAAGGGACAGGATGGCGAAAGCCGCTAGCCAGATCTAAGCGATGTGGCCCACTTGTAGATGGAGAAATCCCTTTAGTGGCTAGACAATACAATCCTAACTAGTACAACAACAATAGTAAGGAACTCATACATCCGCACCTCAGTTATCTCATACATCGTGACCCATAAACCTCACTCTCATATCTATCACTAAACGACGAAGCTTCAATATCGACAAAGTTCACGATTCAAAGGTCCAGAGGATGCACTGTCTCTTGCCCGAGGTGGAACTGCCTCTACTTTTACGGCCCCCGGTACTCCCTCAGCCGAAACCTTGCTGGACAATCTACATAGAAGCGGCTAAGCTCACAAGATAGAGGCTATCTATCACCCCACCCGACTATCTCTGTGCTTACAGCGATGTTTTCGGAGCGTCCACCGACAGAGTTTCATGGGATTTTGCGACCTTTGTCAGTAGCATTGGCACAGTTATTGAAAAAAGAGTTCAGGCAAATGCCGATGGACTGGTGGCACTCAAACTGTTACGGGCTAGGCCCGGCTGGGTTCTGGCTGGGTTGTTTAAGGCTATAGGGCCCATCCTTATCTTGAAGGCTCAAGCGAGTTTGTAAATCTTCTCACTATACGGGAGTATTATCAGATCACTTGTAAAGGGCAAAGGTATCTAAAACAGGCATTGTAGTTATAAAGAGCCGTAGCTTCCCGCTCGTAATTTCCTCATAGAAGATATAAACATTTAATTGTGGCATTGCTTTCGTGCATTGGCCGAAAGTCCTAGCCCGTCACACACACTATCCCATGGGCTCCGCCGACCTCGAACTCGTGTTGAGGCATAAGAAGCCACCAGAACTAGAGCTCTCGAGAACGGTCTACGATTGCCTGATCGCCGCCCGAACTGGGCATGGTAACTTCGCGACATACCACTGTTGCTTCAGCTATATGACCACCACACTGAATTGCAAATATGTGTAAGGGTTGTAACATAGATTTTATTCACGAGCCCTCTAGATCTAAGTACAAAAGAGAATTTAACGCTGAAGAGGAAATTAATGTTACAGGCTAATGCCTTAGTATGACGAAAGTTGGGGGATTGATGAGGTACGTGCTAATGTCTCAACTAGACAACGTTATCCAAATGATGTTTTAGCCTTGTGTTTTAGTGAAACCCCGTGACTAAGACAAGAAACAGACGTGACTACATTAAACATGGAATCTAGTTACAAGTGAATTAAGAGTTACATGTAGTAGTGCATAGACAGAGATCCGGAGGACGAAGGCTGAACACCTGTCAGTGGTGTCCTCTACGAACCTGGGAGCGAAACATTCTCCCAGAGCCGAGATTCAGTCACGAAAAGGGGTGGGATGAATTTTAATTGATGGATTTTCGACTTGAAGGAGTTGCACTCGATATTTTGGTCGAAAAATCAGTCGGCAGAGATTTCACAACCGGAACAACGTCGAACAAAAAGTCATCACCACCAACATACGATTCACGAATGGGCCTAGGTCTATCTGGGGATCGTATTCAAACGTCCGACATCTCTTAAACTCCTTTTATACTTGCGACGAAGCATTTCTCAATCGATCCTACACCTGCGACCTACCTCCATACCCGCCCAATCACCTACCTACACACGCCCTAATGAGGAAAGTCATGATAGAAACGGGATGTGTACAAAGGAGGAAGAAAAGGGAAGATATACCGAGGGGATTACACAAATCCCCAATGACGAAAACAACTCAACGGTACGATATGAAGGTGCAAGGCTAGAGCAACGATGAGACCTTTGACGGCATTTATATTTCGGAGTCAATGAGGATGTCAAGGGCTCGGGCACGTGGTGGCCGAGGCTGAGGAGGAAATCGCGCTACGGCGTGTATACAGCGGGTTTCCGGACGGTTAGGCTTGGTATGATTCAACACATAGGTGAAGTCTGAGGTGGGACGGGCTTGATCTGTACTTCACGCTAGTTAACCTGATCCGGCCCAACCTCACTCGTGCTTAAGCTCCAATAGGAGTGCAACGGTAGCCATGCAACCTAGCACGTTAATGAACAAAACAAAACAAAACAGACAGAGATCCTGCATCGAGACTGATGCAGAACTGTTTTATTACAACAGCTCTATCACCACTTAACCATCCGACCATTAAACCATTATGATGCAGGATGTT
Source organism: Blumeria graminis f. sp. triticale (assembly GCA_905067625.1). Lineage (NCBI taxonomy): Eukaryota > Fungi > Ascomycota > Leotiomycetes > Helotiales > Erysiphaceae > Blumeria > Blumeria graminis. The sequence continues at coordinate 9,693,540 of LR898477.1, forward strand.
TGGGTCTCCCATTGTCAGATTGGAATCTAGGCGTTCGAACTGAAGCGGAATTGGAGGGCGAGAAGAGGTTGTATGGACTGAGAGAGATGACTGAAGATCTACTGGAGATAACTTTGAGGAACTAAAGGTTTGAAAGATGAGTAATATAATTATCTAGAAAGTCTAAAGGTTTGAGTGGGTACTAATGGTAACTAAAGATACTAAAGGTGACCAGAGATGATCCGAAGGTGGTAGTTGTGACAGAAAACTTAGAATGAGAAGTCTGTGCCCACAGATCAAGCCATCATACATATACCTGCCCTCCTTCCACTAGCTTATCATGATATAGGCCGTAAACTGGTATCAACATGATACCTGTTGTAATTCTAACAGTCCTGCATCTGTTACACTAGTCATGTACTATCTCATTTTCGTTTCCGTTATTCGTATCATTTAATACTGCGCCACATCTATTTTCTGTAATATTAATTAGTCTTGGCGCTTAACACAAGATATGTTGGAAATTATGGTATATGCATGATTCTGTCTTACACTCAGCTAGCTTGGGGGTCTACTGGTGGTCAAGACATACCATCACCATGATAATGTCGCCATACTGGGACATGGGCGCATATCCTGGCTTATTTCTAAATTAGTCTCCCTAGGACTAATCCCTGGATATATATGTAGTGTTCTTCTCCTTCAGAAATCCTTAGTTCATTACATTTACTGAATATCTCTGAAGGTCTATTCATACCCTCTCCGTGTCACCCTACCAAGCTTCACCCTTAAGCTCTATTCAACTGCTTCGTTGTTCGGCATATATCCTTCACCTCCCTATACCATTCCAGCATTCCTCTACGATCCATAACCGCACAACAATACCAAGTGCCGAGAACTGTACTGTTGTCATAGCAACACCAGGAGAAGGGTAAAATTATAAATAAAAGATAGGATGGGAAGGTCAATCCTTACACCCATCATCCTTCAGCCCTATCTCATATCGAGCCTTCAATATTCAGATGACTTAGGCTTATAATTGAGATGTGCTAGGCTTAGCCTATGGCAATATGGTGGAGAATATTCAGTGGCGCATCTGGTTAGAAATTGTCAAGGATTTCTAGGAGGAAATATCTCGAAGAATAAGTATACAATTTCGGACAAGAATTTATTGATAGATGTATAGGATATCGAACTCTCTTTTCAATATTAATTAAAAAATATAAAATGTTCCGTTAACTTAGTTTAATATATACAGATGAGTCTATCCTTAAACATAGATTTCCAAGGCTTTAGTGATCGCAAACTCCTAGTGATCTAGCAACAACTAGCCACTTAATTATGGCACAACAGCATTTCCCAGCTAGTGCGTTTCAGATATCACTGAACCTCGTTTCCCCTAGCTGAGATTAATCATACGCAATAGAATCGATCTAATCGACCTTGATGACCATACCTAGAAATCTAAACCTTCATATTTACTGAGTCTAGATTTCCAACCTATCTCATCCAGTGAAAAAAAGTAGTAGCGACATGGCGATATAGCGACAGAAAAGCGGAGGGCACTGGCGCTGGAAGTCCCACTTGGACCAAGAGGATGGTGGCTGTTCAGGGAGTACGTCTAGGAGAGTGTAGTATATGCGGTGGCTAGCCAGGGAATGACAGGGATACCTGCGACTCGTTATGATTCATCATATGGATACATTTCAGCATGGTCCGGTTCTTTAGGTGGTTTGGTTTGGTTTGTTCATTGACGTGCTAGGTGAAGTGACTACCGCTACACTCCTACTGGAGCTTAAGTACGGGTGGGGCTGGGCTGGATCGGGTTAACTGCCATTAAATACCTCTATCTCGTCTCACCTGAATGACCGGACCACATCAAACTTCACCCACGTGGTGAATCATGTCAAGCTCAGCCGTCCAGAGAACCACCTTTTTGACGCGCCGAAGCGCAAATTTCTCCTCGGCCTCGGCCACCACGCGCCCGAGATCATGACACCTTCGCGATCGGTAACTTTTCCCTTCCATTCAGCCCCAGCCTTGACTCACCTCAGTATCTCCTCATCTCATTCAAGCGGTCGTTTTCTTGATTGGAGGCCTCATCTAGTCGCCCACCAAGGCCTCCTCAGTTTGTATTCCCTTTTGATTCCTTCATGTAGCATCCCTCTATCCTTCAGCCTATCTCGTCATCCCAGAAACTTTGTAAATGTCCACCCCTCCGGCCTTGTCCCGTCGCTGCCGTACCCCTAACCATAGAGGCCGGAAATTTGACTGAGAGCTCAAGACCGAGGCGCCGGTGCCCCAGCATTAGTCGAACGCTCTAGTTAGTGTGCCGGCGAAATGTCGTACGTATTTCGTCGGTGGCGATTCGTCGTAGGAAGAGTTGTTGGTGCCCTTGGCCGAGGTGAGGACGCATTTAAGGCCGCTATTTAGACCGTACCTTCACAGCGACTGGCAGTTGCGGAAGCTCGGGCATCCTCTTGCTTCTTTGTTGGCCATTTGACTTTTGGAGGTATGGGATTGCTCGGTGGGTGATGAGATGATTGTGGAGAGGGCCGCAACATGAGTTTGGCTGAGAATGAATTTCCAGAGAAGTAGAAAATAATATTTTGATGGTGTCGGTTGTTGTGATACGAACATCAGACAGGTTATAGGCTGTCTGCGGTTCGTATCTGGGGTGTAGATGGTTGATTTCGTTGAGTTGTGCAGTCGTGAAATCTCTGCAAGTCGGATTTTCGACCGAAAATGAGACAACACCATTGCTCCCGACCACCAACTCGACGAAAACTCTCAAATTCACCCTTTGTCGTGACTGAATCTCGGCTCTGGGAGAATATTTCAGTCCCAGGCTCGTAGAGGACACCACTTATAGGTGTTCAGCCTTCGTCCGCCAGGTCATTTAGGTGGGACATGCCATTTGTAGGTTACGGTAGTTAACTTGATCTGGCCCGGCCGCACTCGTGCTTAAGCTACAGTAGGAGTGCGATGGGTATCATTTAACCTAGCACGTTCACGTCGGGTAGTTTTATTTAGACTGGGCTAACCGGTACGTGAAGAGCTTACGTGCTGTGCGCGAGCACAACATTCATATAAATAACCTAGCACGTTGAATTTAACTGAATATATCTCGTTTAACGTCCTATGCGGTACGTATATACAGAACCATGAAGACGATAAGCCATGGTAAGAAGGGAAAATGCCTTGAAGCAACAAAACCCATTGTTCCGCTGTGATGGCACAGCCCAGCATGATGCTGAGGTTGTCCCTTTGTTCCATTCAGTTTTGTTTCGCCCTAAATTTTAACTCCTCCATGGCCCTGATCCCTACTCAGCTGAAGTTTGGAAGATTCCTATCACCATCCTTCTCTCTTCTTTTCGATGATAGAATTATTGAAACTGCCGGTGTCAGAGCTCTTAATGTATTTAGTACTGCTATTGAGTCTGCGATCACTTTGCGTGGAAGTCCTAGTGTCTTCTTTGGGACTTCAACTTTGCGACTACTGACCAGTGCAAATCCTTGATCGTCGGTGGTCATAAATGTTGTGAATGCTACAATTGAGGGACTGCTTTCCTTTTGAATTTCCGCCGATAGCTCTGGAAGCTCGAAGCCGGCTTTCTGAACATTCCCCTTGTAGACTTGAAAGGTCCGATACGATATTCTATGCCACGAAAGATGTTCCTTGCCACAATTGACGCAAGAAATTCTTTTTCTGGGGCAGTCCCGGGTGCGGTGAGCACCTGCGCACTCACCGCACCTAGCTGCCTTTCCGCATGACGCCTGGGTGTGCCCCCATTGGCTGCAGTTGTAACACTGCTTTGGCTGGGCCTTCGGGGACCACACCTGCGCCGAGTATTGCATGGCATTAAAGACACGGCCGTGTCGAGTAACTTGTTTCTGTAAGACCTTTGTGGAAAGATTCAGAACAATTGAACTACTTGCGCAGTCGTTTATCTTGGCCCGCTCGATCTCTTTTGCGTCGAGCTTCCATTTAAATCTGTCGATAATTAAGCCTGGAATTCGTATAGCTGTAGGTAATTTCATCTCACGTATGAATATCGTGTTGTTGGCATATTTGCCTTCTTCAATTTTCGTCCTCCACGTGTTGTGATGATGAGCTTACGGCAGTTAGTGGGCTAAAGCTCCTGTTTATCATTATGCGCAGGATTTGATAACCTTGTGGTCTAATTGTTGTGTATTAAAGACTGTTGGAGCACTTGCTCTGGTAGGCCTGAGGTTTAGATTTATGACTTAGGCTCACAAGTGGACTCAGGTTTTATCAACGCTTCAGGGGCGTCCATAGATAGACATCTATATACATATACATCTCAGTCAGTCACCACTTTTGCATTAGCAAACCCATTCTCATTACCTGTGATATCACAGAGATTGACCCTGTCATACCAACAAAGACTATATTGATCTAATGAGGAGAAGAACGTTCAATGTACAGGATTGAGGCGCCCATACACTGAATATGACCCAACACAGCTGCCTCTCTGATCTTATGTGATCCCTATAGACCACACATTACAACACAACGGGGCTCCGAAAACTTACACTGGAAAATCATGCTTTGGGGCCGGCTGTTGTGATATTGTCAGTGTCACAGTTCGAATATAGAAAGCAAATGGGAATTTGTATGATTGAAAGGTAAAGCTATAATTAATCTAGGTAGAACCAAACTATCTGCAAGTCTCCTCTGCAACTTATACACATCCAGAGGTATCTAAATCTAGCCTACGTTTACAGTGGCAATGAAACCAACTCAAGGTTTGCTCTACAACATAGGTAACGCTTCCGATACTCTTGGCTCTATCCTTTACGTAGCATCAGTGGCAATTTCGCATCTATTTAAGTCTGCTGATAATCCTCGGAGTGATAGAACATGTAGTCTGCCTTTGAAAGTGTCACGGATCAAGGAACAGGCGCTGGTGCAACTATGTGGTCAATAGTATGTAAATTATCATTCCGAAGAGAGAACTACTTCAGACTCTATCTATACATATATCTACATTGTCTATATGTTTGAGGCACAGTCCCTCCGTCTCGGATCCAATGGGATTCTTCACATGTGTTGGCCCTACTTGTTGTAACACCTCAATGTGTTGTAGCTGTATGGTCCAATACTGCTGTCACGAAATGAGGTCGTGATCTGTACAATCGAACGAAGTAATCAAAGTCTATTCTAATTCTCTAAAGTAATGAAAATACAAGAGTCGCTCTATGATGCGCAGGAGAGTGTGTAATAGAAAGCTATTTTACAGAGGGTATCTTAGCGGGCCCAGGACCCGTGACATCACCTCTCTCCTCCCGGGTGTATTTACAACTATTGGTGTAGCGATGGCCTCTTTCTGCTCCTTGAACCTGTATAGCTACCTGCATTGGAGTCACCAACATCATCTCCATTTCCATATTTGCCGATGAAACTCTTAAAGGCATCGGTAGGAACTAAATTTTCTCGGGGTTCCCAGGTAGTCTCCTTGTAAACTATCCATTTCACGCAGACAAATCTTTTTCCTCTGAAAGATTGGGCTCTGAGGACTCTTTCTACTCCATAGAGGGGATGTTTTCCGTCTAATAGTGGAGGAGGTTGACTGATGTCAGTGGCTTGAGAAGGCAGTGGATCATCAGAGTCCCGACGGAGTAGATCTACAGAAAATCTAGGATGGATATTACTTGGCACATCTAGTTCATAGACGTCAGGTGCTACCTCCCGCGTTATTTTGTATTTGGCGTTTATCCATGATAACTTTATTTTTTGTTGCGGAGTAGTGACATTTCTTAAGTTTAGCCAGACTTTATCCCCGACCTTTAACTTTTCGGCAGGCCTTCGTCTCCTGTTGGCATTGTGCTCCATTATCTGCTGGGCAGTTTTAATTGCAGCTTTCGCAATTTCTTGACTGTCGTGGAGGCGATTTATGAAGGCGTCAGCCCTTGCTTTGGGATTTGTACCTGAGCTTAACAGTGTTGGTCGGCGCCGAATAGGTTCCAGATGATAGCCATGGGTCAGAAAGAAGGGACTGAAGACAGTTTTTGAGCTAGTTCTATTGTTTATTGCGACCATTGCTGGCGGAAGAAGCTTTGCCCAATCGTCTTGCGCATAGGAGATATAAGATCGAAGGTACGTTAGTACTTCTTGATTCATTCTCTCGGTTCCTCCATCTGTCTGGGGATGAAATGCTGTTGATAGAAGCTGTTGATAGACGCTGTTGGATGCCCACACGTTGACAAAGCCTTTTACAAAAATGACCGACCCAGTTTGACCCTCGATCTGAAGTTAGGGAGTTGGGAAAACCGTGATAGCGCCAGTGGCTTAAAATAAAATTGTCTGCACAAGCTTCGGCTTCCATAGTTTCCATAGCTTCAAAAGTCGCACTACCAAGAAGTCTATCATGTATAACCATGAGGAATTTCTCTTTTTTATCAGTCGCTGGTAGATCAGTCATGAAATCTATGGCCAGCTCGCTGTGAAATCGCTCCGGTATGGGAAGTGGCCGGAGCAAACCACGAGATGACTGTCTCCAAACTTTTGATCTTCTGCAGACATGACAGTTTCTCCCAAACCTCCGAACGTCTTTGTACTGCTGGGGCCAAAAGAAGCTTCGTGAAGGTATAGAAAGTGTTATTTCCCTGCCCGGATGTCCTGTCATATGGGAGCCGTGCACCTTTTGAATTAGAGCGGTTCGAAGAGGTTCCAAATTTGGAACCCATAGGGCATCTCTGTAAACTAAAGCATGCTTATCATCAAAAGAACAGTCTATGATTTGCATTGAAGACCCAACAGATTGTGGCAACAAACGATCACCCCTTTCTAGACTCGTATAAACTTCACGGAAAGAAGAATCTTTTTCAACTGCTTGATTCCAAAGTTTCTGAAGCTCTGACTCCTCAAACAATTTAATTCCTTTAGGTGGGCCGTTGGTGGAATTGGAGACCCTTGTTGGTTCCTTGGGGAGCTCAGATAGGGCCTTATTTGTAGCTACTTCATGGGATCTGGCTTGTTGCCTCGTGACTACTGCTGAGAGACTTAGGGATGACAACAAACTATCTTTTTGTGATTTACACAACAACCAGCTGTCTTTTAAAAGTTGGAATTCACTTTTTCGGAAAATTTCATCATTTGCATTCTTTGGCTTGAACTCAGCTTTCCTTGAGAGAATATCAGGTTTTGCTGAATCAGAACCGGGCCTAAATTTTATATTAAAATTATAACCTGCCAGCTCTTCGGCCCATCGAACTTCGCGTTCTGATAGCTGGCGTGTTGTCATAAAATGCTGTAGGTTTTGATGATCAGATAAAATAATAAAAGGCTTGTCAACGCTTCAAAGCTCTTGTAAGGATTCTTGAGAAATGCCTCAGGCAGGATTTATGGGTCCCTTGTTTAATCCCACTAGTCTTTATTGCTAAGCAAGGGCACCTATGTAGTTTCCATTTCCGAGACTGAGATCTTCACGCTTTGTTTTCTGTCTTTAGGAATAGTTATATTATTCTAATCACGTCTTACTCTCGTCCTCTGCCAACTATAGTGACCTACCGTCACCTCCGGCCCCTTTATCTAGAACGACTCCCCGCTTTCCCAATTACCACTTCTCTAGAAAGCCCTCCGCGTTCCCACGAGGCGTCCTTCCTCAGTACATTTTACGCTACGCCCTCTCCGACGTCTCGAGTCTTGCGCCTAGTGAACCTGCGCCTGACAGCTCTCCTCTAAAGTGCCTCATGGTTGCAATTATTGATAGTATTTTTTTGTCATAGATTTCGTAATTTGCTTCAGCTGGCAACAATTTTCTGGAAAAGAAGCCTACTGGTCGAAGGCGACATTTTTCATCTACTTGCGATAAGACTCCCCCTACAGCATATCCTGATGAGTCCGCTTCTAAAATGGTTTCAGCTTCCGGATCAAACATTGAAAGTACTGGTGTGCTTATCAGTAGTTGTTTCAGCCGCTCAAATGCATCCTTTTGGGGCTTGCCCCATTGCCAAAGTACACCTCGTTTAGTAAGGTTATTAAGCGGCTCGCAGACTGAAGAGAAGCGAGGGATGAATTCTCGGTAAAAATTGGAAAATCCGAGGAAAGATTGCACTTCGGACACGTTATTTGGGTCCTCCCAATCAGAAATTGCTAGCACTTTATCTGGATCTACTCTAACACCTACTCCTGCTTCAATGATAAAGCCTAAGTATTTTATCTTTGTCACTCCAAAAGCGCATTTGTCTAGATCAAGCCGAAGCCCTGTTGTCTTTAGTGAATTTAATACTTTTGATACCTTTTTAAAGTGGTCTTCTAGGTCTCTGTCTGAGTATATTATGACATCATCAACATACGCTGAGCAAAAGACATCTAAGAACTCCTGTAGGGTGCTGTTGATAAAACGTTGAAATGTTGCTGGTGCCTTGCATAATCCAAAGGGACAAACTAGCCATTCAAATAAGCCTTGACGTGAGCGAAAAGCAGTTTTCCATTCATCTCCCTCCTTGATACGCAGGCGATGAAAGGCGGTGCGCACATCCATTTTCGTGAACCAACGAGCTTTGGACAGTTGACGTAGTGTCTCCCTTATAAGTGGGAGCGGGTAGCGATCTTTTTTTGTAATTGCATTAAGTCCCCAATAATCGACACAAAACCTTAAGCCACCCCCTGGTTTCCTTGCAAAAAGCACCAGTGAGCTGGCTGGCAAAGAACTTGCTCGTATCCAGCCTTTGTCAAGGAGATCAGCGAGAGTTTTCCTAAGGACCAATAACTCTTCCTTTGACATTTCATAGAGCGGCCCATAGGGCGGTTTCTTTTCATTGTCGCTTTCATCCCTCTCCAACTTTATCTCCATGTCATGACCAGCTCGGTGGGGAGGTAGCTCACAAGATTAGTCCTCTAAGAACATGCCTTCGAATCCAACAAGCTTCTTGGGAAGTTTTTTACCAACTGATTCATTGGTGGGCTTTTCTCGTTTCGTGTCAAGCTTTTGCAATGCTTTGTTGATATCTGAAATTGACACTGTGTTAGACTCTATGAGTCAATTGAAAAATGTATAAAGTAAAAGTAAAAAGTGTCAATTAATTCCTGGCTGCCATTTCTCTTACTGATACTATCTAGATTATGTACGTCTAGAAAATGGCAAATGCTCTATGTGTCCCCAACTTGTCCCCATAGACCAAGCTTCTCATGGTTTGGAACGAAACATCTCTAGTCAGAACAGATAGAGTTCTTATTACTACAGCCCAAGCGAAACACCTTTTTTCGAAACAAGTAACTCCAAGCTTTGTAAACCTAACTCCTTAAAATTTATATCTGACATTAATCGCCTTCAAACTATCCATAGTTTGATACACTGATGCTAGAGTGAGATCTTGTAGGCTATTTTGAGCCTTCTTCGTGAAAGCGGAAGATGCAAGTGCGGATATGAGCTTCCCTTCTCGGATATACTTGGTCCTATTTACTACATCTCCGCATTCCATCCACCCTTTTTCAAGAATTTTTACTTGCTTATTCCCCTTATTAACATAAAGAGTATGATTTTTTGCTTGGTACACAACATTATTTCTTTCTGCCCATCCCTTACCAAGTATTAAATCATAGTGCAAGCCTTGAATGACGTATCCCCATAACCGTTCTCATCGACCATTAATATCAAGGGTGACATATGTTATTTGGTTTATTTTATGGGGGGACTTGTCATTTTTGGCAAGCTGAAGATTTCTTTGCTGTACTGTAATGCGTGGAATTTTATGTTTCTGTACGATGTTTTTGCTGAAAGCAGCGTATGGAAGACAGCCCGAGTCAAAAAGAGCTGGGAGAAAGAATTGGTCATTAACAAATGTATCTATTAAAAACAACTTGTGTAAGGATTCTTGAGAAGTGCCTCAGGCAGGATTTATGGGTTCCTTGTTTAATCCAACTAGTCTTTATTGCTTAGCGAGGGCACCTATGTAGTTTCCATTTCCGAGACTGAGATCTTCACGCTTTGTTTTCTGTCTTTAGGAATAGTTACTGTCACGGTTTCAGTACAACATGCTTGGGCGATCTTGTAGGTACAGTATTTTAATTATAATTCTCTAGAGAGAGAATTCCTATAGCTAGAATACAAATATATATACACTCTGAGATACTCCTCTTCTGTAAGGTTCTCCCAATATCTGGAATAACATGGAATCCTCGATAATACCCTAGAAGATTCTTGATACACCTGTGGTCCTCATGAACCTTCAGTATGCTTCCAGAAAGTTCATTGAGAATCTTCTAAGCTCCTTGTATTCCGAGATCCTTCCCGAAGATTCCCTTGCATTCATTGCCTGCGCTAGCCAGCGTAGGCTACAGGAATCCCTAGGCTTAACAGCCGTTACAGTTACATTATTCTAATCACATCTCACTCTCGTCCTCTGCCAAACATAGTGACCTACCGTCACCTCCGGCCCCTTTATCTAGAACGACTCCCCGCTTTCCCATTTACCACTTCTCTAGAAAGCCCTCCGCGTTCCCACGAGGCGTCCTTCCTCAGTACATCGTACGCTACGCCCTCTCCTACGCCTCGAGTCCTGCGCCTAGTGAACCTGCGCCTGACAGCTTGCTATCCATTCTCTCTTTCGCAACTAGAATTTCCCTTAATGACGGCTCCTTCTTTAAATTTACACCGAATGAATCATATACCACTGGCCTCTGAGCACGACTTTTCTCAGAGGCAACTAGTTTTCCGAAATCCGAAATAAATTCACCTTTTGATGGCTCCTTACTCATCGAATTCACCCCAGCCCGTTGTGTAGAACTATAGCCTCTGGGCGTTGGGTTTTCTCGAAAGTTTCGATAGCGGCAATCTCCCCATCAGTGAGAAGGAGACTTGCCGCACCTTTCACACCTGTTGTTGTCAATTTGTTGGTTTCTTTCGGCTTTGGAAACTTCTGGAGGAAATGTGCGCTCATCATTTGTCCGACTATTACCACCTGAAACCTTCGAGCTTGTCCCTTTAAGCACTGCTAGAATTACTTGAGTCTGAGCGTCGATTTGGCTTTGAAGCGAGCTTATATCAGCCATCTGGATATTGCCATCTTTATTGAATAGTGTTGCAGGCTGACTTATTCTGCTTGAGGATTGGTTTGGCTGGCAAATGTCTTTGTTTCTATCTATAGAAGTCAGAGTAGCTTGTGAGGTGCGTTCAACTAAAAATGATTCTTTATCAGAACCTCGAATTTCTCTGAAGCTAGGAATTGATTCCAGCTCTTTGGCAAGGCTTTGGACCTCTCTGACAAAGCTATCGTAATTTGTTTCCAAAACTCCTTGACGATAAGCTATTCCCTGACGAAGGTGTGAAGCTAGCGCACACTTCATAGCATTTACCTTAGATGCCCCAACTGGTGCAAGGTGATCTGCTTCAGAGCAAAGTTGCTCGAAAACTGATCTGAAGTTAGCAAACGTTTGTTGCAGTCCTTGGCGAAGGGCGTTGATCTTGGTTTGGGCTCTTGTGGCTGCGTCCCTATCAACAAATAGGTCTTCAAGATGGGATATAAACTTCTTGCTACTCCAATCATTCGACTTTTTCTGAGCTCTCATCCACAGTGCAACTCGACGCTGAGCTTCGGCGGGGAGAGATTGGGAGAAAACCGAGTAACAAAAAGATTTATTGTTCGTATGCTCTTCTGCGACTCCTTCAAGGCTGATGTGAAAAGCGGGAAAGTCCGCAGAATTTCCCGACCATTTCGGCCATTGTATTATCGGCTTGGGGACTTCTGCGGTTTGATTGTTAGTGTTGATTTGTGACATGATTGAAATCAACTTGGGTGCTGGCTGAGATGTAGCGAGCTGAGAGTATTTGAGAGCTGAAAAAAATGGATTGAAGGCTCAGAAATTTGATTCAAGTTGGGTTAACTTGAGGTTGTTGCCGGTACTGCGAGGCGTTGCAGGTGTGGCTAGATGAGGATAAAATGATTCTAGAGAATTAGAATATGTCACAAAATGAGGTCGTGATCTGTACAATCGAACGAAGTAATCAAAGTCTATTCTAATTCTCTAAAGTAATGAAAATACAAGAGTCGCTCTATGATGCGCAGGAGAGTGTGTAATAGAAAGCTATTTTACAGAGGGTATCTCAGCGAGCCCAGGACCTGTGACAACTGCTGCCCTGCCAAACTAGATGCTGATGCATTGATATTCTGTTGAGTGGCATCATATATCCGCGCATTGATGTCGATCAATTGTGCCCTACCAATGTTAGGCCAGGCTCATGTTGACTAACATGCGCTACAGGGACCAATCGGCTTACCAGCCATTACAGAAAGCCATCAAAAGCTATAGTACTTCTCGGCTGACAAGCCGTCACACCTATTCTGAATCAATAGGAACTATGTCCTAACATTTGTGTGCTATTCTGCTCTATTCTAATTGTCAGATTGGAGTCTAGACGTTTGAGCTGGAGCGAATTCGAAGGGCTAGAAGATGTTAAATGGACGGCGAAAGATGACTGAAGGTATACTAGAGATAATATGGAGGAAATTGAGGGTTGAAAGATGGTTAATCTAAGTATTTAAAAGGTCTAAAGGTTCGAGAGGGTACTAATGATAACTTAAGGTACTAGAGGTAACTAGAGGTAACTAGAGGTGCTAAAGGTAACTAGAGGCGACTATAGGTGACCAGAGGTGATCCGAAGGTGGTGGTTATGACAGAAGACTAAGCGTAAAGAACTCTATGCCTACAGACCAAACCATTGTATCTATACCTACCCTCCTTTCACTAGCTCATCATAACATAGACCTTAACATAATATCAACATGATACCATGTGCCAAGAACTGTCCTGTTGTCATAGCAACATATGAAGAAAGGTAAAATTATATCCTAAAGAAAGGATCGGAAGAGGAATCCTTACACTAATGTATCCTAATATGTTCTGTTCTGATTTATCTTTATCTAATCTAATCCTTTCCATTCAACTTCGTTCTGTTCTGGTTTATCATTGTCTATACTATACTATTCTATTCTGTATGAGTGTGACGGTTAGTGAACGGAGTAACGCCTGTAGTCTAGGCTGGCTAGCACAGATAGTCCTTGGCTTCTGTGAAGTATGATCAGGGATATTCTCGTAGATTCTTAGACAGGCTTACCTGGCATATCTTTCTAATGGAACATTCGAGACTATAGTAGAGATGATCGAGCTTCACCTAGAAAGAGTGAGAATCTTCTAGAAATGAATAAGGAGCCTTCTAGGGACGAGACGAGAAGTTACTAGTGTCACGGTTTCAGTACAAAATGCTTGGTCGATCTTGTAAGTACAGTATATTAATTATAATTCTCTGGAGAGAGAATTCCTCGATGTAAAGTCTACATATATATACATTCTAAATTACTGCCCTTCAAGATGATTCTCCCTGTGACCTGAATAATTGAGACGCTTCTACAACTACCTCGAAGGTCCTCGGTACACCTGTTATCCTCATGAACCTTCAGTGTGTTTCCAGAAGGTTCACTGAGAATATTCGAAGTTCTGTGGCTTTCGAGACCTTCCCCTTGTGCCATAACCTACCCTAGCCAGCGTAGGCTACAGGAGTCTTTCGGCTTAACAGCCGTCACAACTAGAAGGATCCAGGTCAGTAAGCCGTGATTAGTCCTGGAATGAAGGCCAATGATAGTAGGAAAAGGAATGTATAAATATCTATCCGACTCTCAGGATAGCTCACCATTAGCCAAAATATAAACTACTTGTTAAAGTTATGATCTTGAGCGAAGATGGAGGTTGTAGCGGAATCAGTGTTGGCGGTTAGACTGATGCAGTAAGTCTTGTATGAAGTTGTGAGAGAAAGATCCGAGTGGAAACAATTATATTTAGATATATGGTTCAGAGTAAAACCGAGATGATAAGAGTGAGATTACGTGTTTGCATGTCTCATCAACTGTGGTTTTTGACCAGTATTTATCAATCTCCATGGACTGTAAGTTATGATCCATATAGATGTAGATCTATGTACATACACATATATGGGCCAGGAATATAAAGCTAGATACATGTGTATTGGTAATAGATATGAGAAAACTATAACCTGCATTTAAGACATAGTCATCTGCTGGAATGCTGGTGTGAAATAAACGCTAATGCGCATTAAAATTTCGGTAAAGGATGTATTGATAACAGTGATATAGAATGGGGAATTTGATAGTCAAATTAGCCGGACTTATTAATAAGTTATTCTTGGCATTCCAAGATATATCACATTTCAACACTTATGTCATCTAGCATTGTCTCGTTGTCAGGGGATGATGATAATTCCGAGTCAGAGTCGATCTTGATGTTCTATGCGTAGGGATTTTCATTCAAGCGGTCCGTCTTGGATGAGCCTCTGTTAGTGAAAGCTTCGAGGACGGCTGTCCTGTTAAGGTTGGAATCGCGATTTTTCACGATTTTGGATGTGCCAGTGTAACGGCTAGTGAGCCGATAATTGTCCTGTATCACGTGATGTTAATCACGTGCCTCAACAATTCTGTGAAAGGGCGAAACTTCACTCTAGTTTATTCTGAACTTGACTAGAGGATTCTAGCAACTGGCATTGAGACTGTGAACTGGTATCAGGGAAACATAACAGAGGCTAGTATCAGACAGGAAGGAATATTCTAGATAGCCTAATAAGTGTATAAATAGTTGAGTTAGGACACACATATTGTGGTATAGAAAATAATAAACAACCTTCGTATATTTGATCGCCCCAGCATCTATACCTCGAACTGTGACATATTATTTTCTATCTTCAGACATCCAGAACCGCAGTTATTTTCAGATACTCAGAACCGCAGTTATTTTCAGATACTCAGAACCGCAGTCAGTTTCAGATACTCAGATCCGCAGTCAGTTTCAGATAATCAGATCCGCAGTCAGTTTCAGATATTCAGAACCGCAGGAATTTGTTCACAATGGCATCCGGGGGAAATTTGCAAGTGGTGCCAATAGAAGAATTCAGAGAGCTACAACAACAATTTAAAAAACTACTGGACACGCAGTCTTGTAAAATTACGCCAAAGAGATTGATCATCGAAAAGGATCCCCCACTTAGAGAGAACACTTGCTTGAAGCCGACAAAACTTCCGGAATTCGTTGGGAACAGAGCAGAATATCCAGCATGGCGTGCCGCTGTCCTGGATACTTTTTGTATGGATTGGTATTTATTTGGATACGACAACTCTCGTGCTTTTTTAATGATATACAACGCACTGAAAGGCACGGCAAGGACAAAAGCCAGTCCCTTCTACGAATCAGGGGGAGTCCACAACACCAGGGACTCAGAAGACTTCATCGAGTTTCTGGATAGACTATTTCTAGATTCAACGAGAGTTTCAAGAGCGAAAACAGAGCTCCAGTCAATGAAAATGGAAGACAACAAACGGTGGTCGGATTTTTACGCATCTTGGTCTAACAAACTGACTGAGGCTCGGGGTGACTTTTGGCCCGACAATAACAAAATATCACTGCTTCAAAATACGTTGAACAAAAAGTTGACCATGGCATTAGCCTCGAATCATATGTTGCCCGAAGAAGATTTTAATGAATGGGTGAACATAGTCAATAAAGTGGCGCAACAATTTGAAATAGCAGAGTCCCGTTTCAAGGGTAGACGAGAGTATTTATGCTCCAACGGAGACTTCAGACATGGAAGCAGGGGAAAAGATTACACCAATGGAAGTGATTTAAATAACGGACCACCACAAAGAAAAACTCCTGATAACTTCGGCAGCCAATACAGTGGTCATGGATTGAACAATGACGTGGACAAGTCAGGTGATACTATCATGGGTGGCGTTAATGCGATGGGCGTAAAAAGAGAAGAAAGCAGACGAGCAAAATGGAAAACAAAATCTCAATTGGAAACACTGAAGCGGGAAGGTCGTTGCTTTAGGTGTGAGCGTAAAGGGTGTGTAACCAAAAGGTGCTCTTTACTGCCGGCCATAAAGCCCAAGGGTAATTCAGTATGGGCTACCTCTACATCTTTGCCAGAAATAGATCCATCTATGTATTATATTGAAGGAAAGGAATTGGATTCGGAAAACTTATAGCTCCTGAACCCAGTTGCGGTCAGGAGTCAGAAATAGTCAGCAGTTTTGAAGCAAGTTTAAATACAAAGCCTTTTCTTTTAAATGCATTATTAAATGATACAAGAATGGTCCAAGCACTAGTAGACAACGGTTGCTTGTGTTTTGGAATCATTGATGATATATTAGCTGAAAAACTACGACTACCGCGCATTCCAATAACCCCTAGAATTCTAGAAACTGCAGATAATTCGTCCACAAACAAACCGACTGTCAACAATATTACCTATTTATCACTAGATCTTGATGGATACGTTACGCCAAAACTATGGCTTTACGTTGTACCCAACAGCACTCATCAATTGATTTTGGGAAAAAAATGGCTCGAAGATCAGGATGCGGTAGTTCATTCTAAAGAGCAACGTCTTGAACTTCGCAAATGTGGTGGATCTATATGCAGTGTCGACCGCTGGAGACAAGACTTAAGAAATGTTGCCCGTCCGAAGAACGTCCCTATTAAGACCATGGCAACAATGGTTGAAACAGTTCCAGTTTGCAAGGCATCAATCGAAGACATAAATAAGGCATTACGTGGAAAGGCGTGCTTATCGTTAGAACAGGCGCAAAATTGACTACCTGATCAAGTCAAGGATTTTGCCCATTTATTTGCAGATAATACAGGGGCGAACGACTTGCCACCCCTACGCGGCAATCTAGATCATGCTATCGAGTTGCGAAAAGAGAAGGGTAAAACTCTGTCGCCGCCATGGGGTCCGCTTTATTGTATGTCAAGAGAGGAGTTGCTTGTTCTGAGAAAAACATTAACGGTTCTCCTGGAAAAGAGTTGGATTCGACCAAGTAAATTGGCAGCAGCAGCACCAGTACTCTTTGCAAAGAAGCCGAACGGAGGCCTTCGATTTTGCGTGGACTATCGAGGGCTAAATGCGATAACTTTGCCTGACCGATATCCACTTCCATTATTTAAAGAAACGCTGCGTCAGTTATCTCGAGCAAATTGGTTTACAAAACTCGATGTAAAATCAGCTTTCCATAGAATACGTGTCAAGGAAGGCAACAAATGGATGACGGCATTTCGCTGTCGGTTTGGTCTCTTCGAGTGGATGGTAACACCCTTCGGTCTTTCCAATGCACCAGCAACCTTTCAAAGATATATTAACGAACAATTACGCGAACACCTTGACGTTGATGCCACAGCTTACATGGACGATGTTCTGGCGTATACATCAGGGAGTGAGGAAGAACATTGGAAAGTCGTTAGAAGCATACTATCAAAACTCGAGAGAGCAGGACTATATCTTGATATCGATAAATGCGAATTCCTTTGTCAACAAGTTAAGTATCTTGGATTCATCATTAAGGCAGGCGAGAGTGTTTCAACCGACCCAGATAAAGTGAAAGCCATAATGCAGTGGGAGGCACCTACCTCTGTTAAAGGTGTTCGATCATTTTTAGGATTTGCTAACTTTTATTGATGCTTCATAGACAAGTTTTCTGACATTGCAGCCCCACTGATTGACTTGACCAAGAAGAATTCATTGTGGCACTGGGGTGAAAAAGAAAATTTTGCTTTCGAACAATTAAAGAAAATTTTTGCGACATCGCCGGTCTTAGCACAATGGGATCCAGAACGTGACACCGTGTTAGAAGCAGACTGTTCTGGTTTTGCACTGGGAGGATGTCTATCACAATTGGATGATCTGAAAAGATTACGGCCAATTGCTTATTTCTCGAGAAGATTGACGGGCGCCGAATACAATTACCCTATTCATGACAAAGAAATGCTCGCGATTATTGAATGCCTCAAGGAGTGGCAAGCCGAATTAAAATCAGTTGAAAAGCCTTTCACAATACTTAGTGATCATAAAAATCTTAGTTATTTCGCCTCCAAAAAGCTACTCAACGAGCGACAAGCCAGATATAATGATACTTTGCAACAGTTTAATTTCAAAATTCAGTGGCGAGCTGGTACCGCTAGTCAGCGAACAGACGCATTGTCGAGGAGGGAACAGGATAAGCCTACAGGACTCGACGATGAAAGAAACGCGGGAAGGGTAATCCAGCTGTTACCATCAGTTTCTCTTTATCCTGTTAACACCAGAAAAACTAGTCGTAACACTAGTCGATCCATTGACCCAAGCGCCGAGGCAGTTATTTTTGAGAATGATGAGTTGCAAGCTTTGTGGATGAAAGGTGTCGAAACGGATATTGATTGGAAACGTGCTCGAGATGCTGTGAGGGCAGGTGAAAGAAGTTTCCCCCCAGATATTGCCTTAAAATATAGAGCCAATATAGCTGAATGTACGGTGGCGGCAGATAACGTGCTGAGAGGTCGTGAAAACAGAATTTGGGTGCCAGATTATGAGCCACTCCGAACAGCTATTTTACAGCAGATACACGATAGTCATCTCGCGGGACATCCAGGGAGGGACACAATGGTTGGAATTTTGCTGCGAAGATGGTTCTGGCCTAAGATGAGAGAATCAGTGCGCCGGTTTGTGCGTAATTGCGACGTTTGTGGACGCGCAACAGTCTGGAGGGAAGCAAAAGCTGGCTTTCTTTGGTCATTACCAATTCCAGAACGAGTTGGCTGTGAACTTACTATTGACTTTGTCACTGATTTGCCTCCTTCAAATGGATGTACCAATATTATGGTTATAACTGATTGTTTGTCGAAAGAAGTCTTCATGTTTGGTACAAACTCAATGACATCATCGGAGTGTGCGAAAGTGTTCATTGATCAATATTATTGTTACCACGGATTTCCTAGATACTTAACTAGCGACCGTGGTAGCGACTGGTTAAGCCATTTTTGGAGTACATTCTGTGAGTTGACGAAAATTTCGCAGCAACTGACAACGGCATATCACCCTCATTCAAATGCCAGCGAGCGGGCTAATCAAGAAATATACAAGTACCTACGATCATTCTCTTGCTACTCGCAAAATGACTGGATGGATTTATTGCCAATGGCGCAGCTAGCACTTAATGCTCGGCCGAACTCATCTATCAGGGGAATGAGCCCGTTTTTCTTGAAGCATGGTTACGATTTAGATCCTGTAACACAACCGTCGCCGTCTACCTGTGAAAAGCCGCGACACCCAGGTCGCCTTTCAGCGATAAAATATGTTCAAAGGTTAAAAGATGCGCAGGACTATGCTCAAGCAGCGATGGCTTCCGCACAGCAACGTTATGAGGCTAATGGGAACGTGATTTGTCGACAACCTGAGAAGTTCCGAGTTGGAGATAAGGTCTGGTTAAACCTGCGCCATATAAAAACTCCACAACTGTCAAAGAAGTTAGCGTGGCAACACGCAAAGTACGAAGTGACTGCCGTTCCAGACGCACTTACAGTTGAGCTAAACGTACCGGGTAACATCCATAAAAGATTTCATGTGGAATTAATAAAGCGAGCTGGCTCAGATCCATTCCCGAGTCAATTTAGAGATGATGCTCAGAACCCTCCCATAATCGATGAGCTAGAGGAGCCCGAATTTGAAGTTGAATCAATCCTACGTGCGAGAACTATCCGTCGTGGTAGGGGAAAATATCGACAGGCACTGGTAAAATGGGTCAGCGAAGCAAATCCGACGTGGGAGCCGGTAGAATTTATTGAAGAAACCTCAGCCCTTGATAATTTTGAAGCGAAATTTGGACCTATTGCAACAAATGATGGTCCCCCAGAGTCTAGTGTCGGAGCGTTTGTCGGACCAGCTGAGCCAGGCACCCTTCGGAAACGTCGGGAGCGGGGTAAAAAGCATTGCAACAACAAGGGCTAAGGGAGATGAATATATAAATATTTTTTTTTTTGTTTTTGTTAGCTGCATATTTAAACAGTTGTAGTTCAAAAAAAAAAAAAAGAAAATGGAACGGGAGGGGAGGGGAATTGTAACGGCTAGTGAGCCGATAATTGTCCTGTATCACGTGATGTTAATCACGTGCCTCAACAATTCTGTGAAAGGGCGAAACTTCACTCTAGTTTATTCTGAACTTGACTAGAGGATTCTAGCAACTGGCATTGAGACTGTGAACTGGTATCAGGGAAACATAACAGAGGCTAGTATCAGACAGGAAGGAATATTCTAGATAGCCTAATAAGTGTATAAATAGTTGAGTTAGGACACACATATTGTGGTATAGAAAATAATAAACAACCTTCGTATATTTGATCGCCCCAGCATCTATACCTCGAACTGTGACAGCCAGAGACGGTTGGCTTCAGGGGCTGGAGTAACCCACTGTCAGAGCAGCATGTAGACAGCAGGGCGGAGACAAGGGTCAAAGAGGTGGTGTTCAGGCTAAAGGGCGCCATCCTATATTATGCATGAGGTAGGTGCATAACTGCTCGGCCAAAAGGCCAGACCAGAATCATAGAACACTAGATTCCAGTTATCTCCACATATAAAGATTATGCAGAAGGCAATCCTGACACCCACGAGCTTTCTTCCGCCTCTCCGGAGATATTCTAAATAGTGTAATTTCATACTGAACTTGTGACAAACCCGTGGAAATGTAATGAGACTCTGGTCGACATTCTGATTTCGGAATGAGGATTGATGGCTTCCACAGCAGAAGCGGGTCTAGTGTGCCACTTGGGTCTGGCGTACGATATATATTTACTGTTCGGTTTAAGTCATGATCAACAATGTCTAGCCTAACTGTGCTATGTTGTAGGCTATTGTTCCAAGTATTCATGGGGTCATAATTAGGGCTGTGAGTAGTTTTGGTTTGGTGCGGGTTTTTAGATTGATACTAGAGCGTGTTGCTACTTAGTCAGGCATGCAACTTGAGTAGCGAAATTCACGGTAAACCTCAACCCTAAAATGGTGATGTGAAACAAGTTTATATGTTAGGTCCTGTATTGCTGGCGTGGTTTGAAAATAGGGGATGTACCTGTAGAAAGATAAGGACGTTGTAGCCCTCTGATAGTTGGGGACAGGTTTTCTACAAAATAAAATTGATATCAATCCTAGCCCCTCATTAAGCAATCTCGTTAATTTATTTCCGTGTCTTTGATAACAGACCAACATACAAAGTTTAAAATGAGTTTAAAAGTCAATAATTTGCAAATGTCACCCCAGAAACCTGTAAAAAGCAGTAGTCAGCTGTATGACATGTGGAAGTGTTTATTTGAAAGTTGTGTAAGTCTTTGCGGGTGAATTTGATTGCCCGGGGCCGAACTCCTCTCTCGCCAAAAAGGCACTGGCTAAAAATGCCAGTGTGTTCTTTAGTGGTAGAACTTCAGTCTTTTTCCGTTGTCCATGGTCCCTGCACCATAACAACGTGAGCCCCTGCCTCCCATGCTTGTTGCAAGACTATGTATTATGGTTATATGTTATGGAGTATAGTTGTGATACTTGAGGTGAAGTGCTGGCTATAGCACGTGTATGGGTTCGAAGAGACGCAATGAGTAACTGTCGGAATACTTATGTGGTAATTTATATCACAAGCTTGATGTAGCAGTAATAATTATTGTACGTATAAAAGTGATCTCTCCCCCCCTGTCTTCCTAGAAGGAAACATCTATAAACTGTAAAGCCCCCTGTCTCCTAACGCCATTCCCAAACGGGTAACTCATTACTCATCAACACAATTAGTCATTAGTTCTAAGGAAATACATATTGATCATTGGATTGTTAAGTCATTAAACACTGGCAACAAACAAAACAAAAAGTTAATGCCATAATTGTACATTATACACGGTCTACCATATCTTTGTTCCTCTCTTTCCATTTATGGTGATCAATTTTGATAGTGTTGGTGTCAATAAGATCTCTCAGAGCATTAGAACACTTGGATTTTGTCATTGCATCTGCTGGATTGCAGTCTCCTTTGACCCAGCATACATGGGTAATTTCGCATCTCTCATTCAATTGACAAAGGTACATGAGATCTATCATAAGTCTCTTTTCGCAAGGGGTGCCGAGTTTTACCAAGCATTTGTATAAAGATTTCGAGTCAGTACCAATAGTCAGAGGAATGTGCATGCCAATGATTTTCTCGAGAGTTGATTTTATGGTTGCTCCTGAGTCAAATCCATGTACCATTGCGTACAATTCTGCAGCGAGGACGCTTCTAGTTATTCTTCTACATTTGATGGAGGACCAGTGTAAAATATTTGCTCTATTTTCTCTATCTGCAAGTAGTATTATGAAACCAATCTGGGTCGAGAAATCTTTGTTGTTTTAAATGATGAGCCAGCAAATACTATTACTTTTAGTGAGTTAATGTCGAGTTTTGTTGTCAGAGCAGCATGTAGACAGCAGGGCTGAGACATAGGTCAAAGAGGTGGTATTCAGGCCAAAGGGCGCCATCCTACATTATGCATGAGGTAGGTGCATAACTGCTCGGCCAAAAGGCCAGACCAGAATCATAGAACACTAGATTCCAGTTATCTCCACATATAAAGATTATGCAGAAGGCAATCCTGACACACAGACTGACTGAAGTGGAGATATTATCCTGCCAACCCCTGGCTCTAAGACTATATGGCTACTGCTATGTCATGGATAGATTCATGGTGTTGAGGTAGAGTCTGATCCTAGCTTCGGCTGGTATCCCTCTAGACAAGTTCTAGTTACTTCGATGGAATTCTAAGCTACTCTGGCAATTAGTTTCTAGATGTTTCGGGATGGTATTTTGTACTCTTACTAGTTCAATGGGCTTCGATTGTGACGGCTTGTAAGCCGGTAATTGCCTGTAGCCTGCGCTGTCAAACGCAGGCTTAGCATGAAACTAGGCAGGGACTATTCTTGGAAGCAGGGTCTTATAACTTGGCAAACACCTCTAAGAATAGGGCACGAGAAGGGATACGAGATGGGATACGAGATGGGATACGAGATGGGATACGAGATGGGATACGGATATACGGATAGAAAACTGTGTCATTGGCCTGGCTAATAATCATGTATAAAGTAACTGTTATTATCCTCTTCAATCTATAGTTCACCATAGATTGAAAATAAACTACCTCTGACCATAAGGTTGCTCAAGTGCCTATGCTTAGACTGTGACATATTTTCAATCTCAAAAAAAAAAAAAAAAAAAAAAAGAAAAAACTCACCACTCCGGACGAACGACGATACACACACGACGATATACGCACGACGATACACGCACGACGATACACGCACGACGATACACGAACGACGACACAAATTTCAGGGAAGACGAAGAAAATGTCCACCGAGTTGAAGTCAGCCTTGGCTGAAAACGATTCCTTGAAGGAGGAAAATCTTAGCCTTCGAATGCAACTGGGAATCTCAGCACTACCTGGCAGGACCCCCGATGAAACTTCAGAGGTTGAGATACTTAAAGACCCAGCAAGGAAAAATGTTAAATTAAAACCCAGCCAACTTCCTTCTTACGATGGAAATAGGAAGAAATATCCCGCTTGGAGAAAAGCCGTGCTATCTGCACTACGTCTCGACTGGAATACCTTCGAATATAGTGATCAGCAGGTATTCCTCATGATTTACAATTCTTTGGAGGGAATGGCCCAAGAGGAAGCCGGCTCATATTTTGAAACTGGAGGGAAGAACGGAATGGAGAGCCCTGAGGATTTTATCGGGTTCCTGGACCGTAGTAACTGGGACCTCACCCGAATCACCCGTGCTAGGACTGAATTGGGAAAATTAAAGATGGGAGAGAACCAGGAGTGGAATACCTTTTTCCCCGCCTGGTCAAACAAGCTGACAGAAGGGAGAGGAGATATGTGGCCTGATGAGACAAAAATCACCATGCTCCAAGGAGCATTAAACAAAACCCTTCGAAAAGCCCTAGCCAGTAATCATCTCCTACCGCAGAACGACTTTTTTGCTTGGACTAAGATTGTTGGTCAGATATCACACCAACATGAAGAACTAGATGTCCAACAAGATCGAAGTGGAGGCTGGGTCACACCTGAAGGATTGGGACACTCTAGGAATAATCGTGGCGTCAGCAGCTGGGCCCGCCACGAGGGAGGTCATAATAACCGAGGAGGGAGACCTAACGGAGGAGGATGGAGGCCTCCTAATAGAACGTACGGAGTTGTTGGTGAAATTGATACTGCAGGTGACACTTTTATGGGAGGTATTAATTCTGCTAACATTGCACGCGGTGCGAACGGGAAGCCGCTTCGTGCAAGATGGAAATCACCAGAGCAAATTCAGAGACTCCAAAGGGAGGGTAAGTGTTTTCGATGTGAGCGCCAAGGCTGTAACACGAGAATCTGTCCGGTCTTGCCTGCACGAAAACCAGGCGCCATAGGTATTTCAGCTTCACCAGCTTCTCTCCCGGCAATCGATTTGAGGCTGTTAATGGAGGATGAAGAGGAAAACGAGGGTGTAAGCCAACAGTTTTCGGAAAACTAGATGCTCCTGAGCAAAGTCGCACTCAGGAGCCTAAAGCAGTTGTTAGTCAGGAATTAATAATGAATACATCTCCATTTCTAGTTAATGCACTTATCAACGATTCCACTATGTTACAAGCATTGGTGGATAATGGTTGTTTGTGCTCTGGGATTATTAATGATAACCTGGCATCTAAACTACAACTGCCGCGCATAAGTATTAGCCCTCGATCTTTGGAAACGGCCGAAAATTCAACGACTGATAAGCCAGTGGTCGATAGCATCACTTACATTTCTCTTGATCTGGACGGATATGTGATGCCGAAGTTATGGTTGTATGTTGTCCCACACTGTACTAATCAATTGATACTTGGGAAGAAATGGCTCGAGGATCAAGATGCCGTAATTCATGCAAAAGAACAGCGATTAGAAATTCGTAAGATTGGTATCTCGATCCATAGTGCGAAGCGTTGGAGAAATGCTCTGCGCAACGTCGCGCGACCGAGGATGATACCTGTCGGTAAGATGGTATCCATGATTAAAGAAGTGCCAGTCTGCAAAGCTTCCCTAGACGACATTAATAAAGCTCTACGCACGAAGCCAAATGTCACCATTGAAAATGCGCGAGACAAATTGCCACAGCAGGTAAGGGAGTTTGCACACCTTTTTGCTGACGGTGGTGGGGCCGACGAATTACCACCACTACGAGGTACCCTAGACCACGCCATCAATCTCCAACAGCAAGACGGCAAGCCGCTATCCCCGCCTTGGGGGCCATTGTACGGAATGTCTCGGGAGGAACTACTCGTTCTACGGAAAACGTTAACGGAATTGTTAAAGAAGGGATGGATTCGTCCAAGTAACTCAGCGGCAGCAGCACCAGTACTCTTTGCAAAAAAGCCAAATGGAGGTTTGCGATTGTGTGTTGACTATAGAGGGTTAAATGCAATAACCACGCCAGATCGATACCCTCTACCCTTGTTCAAGGAAACTCTCCGGCAACTATCAAAGGCAAGATGGTTTACGAAGCTGGATGTCAAGTCGGCATTTCATCGACTTCGAATAAGGGAAGGAGACGAATGGCTGACAGCATTTCGATGCAGGCTGGGACTTTTTGAATGGCTTGTAACACCCTTCGGATTAATAAATGCGCCCGCTACCTTTCAGAGGTACATCAACGAGCAACTTCGTGAACACTTGGATCTCGATGCGACAGCATATATGGATGATGTACTTGCTTACACTAGCGGTAGTGAAGATGAACATTGGAACACGGTGCGAAGTATTCTTCGCAAGCTGAGTAAGGCAGGACTAAACTTAGACATTAGCAAATGCGAGTTTCTGTGTAAAGAGGTCAAATACCTAGGGTTCATAATTCGTGCAGGTGATGGAATAAAGGTGGATCCAGTCAAAGTCAAAGCCATTCTGGAATGGGACCCACCATCCACTGTAAAAGGTGTTCGGTCGTTCCTAGGGTTCGCAAATTTTTATCGGTGTTTTGTGGATGGGTTCTCAGAGATTGCGGCACCACTTACTGCTCTAACCAAAAAGGATTCAATATGGCAATGGGGTGATGCAGAAAACGAGGCTTTCAAACGATTGAAAAGAATTTTCGCATCCCAACCAGTTCTAGCACAGTGGGATCCAGATCGCGATACGGTGCTTGAAGCTGACTGCTCAGGTTATGCTATGGGAGGCTGTCTATCCCAGGTAGACAAACAGGGTAGATTGCGGCCAGTAGCGTACTATTCGAGACGGCTAACAAGTGCGGAGGCGAATTACCCAATTCATGATAAAGAAATGCTCTCTATAGTAGCATGTTTGCAGGAATGGCAGGCAGAATTGAAGTCAGTTGCGAAGCCGTTTAAAATCTGGAGCGACCATAAAAATCTGAGTTATTTCGCATCAAAGCGTCTTCTCAATGAGCGACAGGTACGATACAATGACATCTTGCAGCAATTTCAGTACGTGCTGGAATGGCGGCCGGGAAATACCTGCGAGCGACCAGATGCCCTGTCACGTCGGGATCAAGATAAGCCGACCGGGTTGAGCGATGAGAGAACTGCGGGGCGAATAATGCAATTGTTGCCACGCCTACCTATAAATCCAGTTAACATCGAGCTTAGTGAAGAGAAACTAGATCCAGCTACTAAGGTGGTATTATTCGACGAAGATGAACTGCAGACGCTGTGGAAAAGAGGGGTACAAAGTGACGAGGATTGGCGCCGTGCACGTGATTCTGTGCGCGACGGGGAGCGTGGATTTCCCCCAGACTTAGCGCAGAAGATGAAAGCTAATATTGGCGAGTGCACGGTAGCCGCGGATAATATTCTCCGGGGCCGAGAAAATAGGATCTGGGTGCCTGATTACGAGCCACTCCGAACAGCAATCATGCAACGTTCGCATGACAGCCATTTGGCTGGCCATCCAGGAAAAGATACCATGGTTGGCATAATATTACGACGATGGTTTTGGCCGAAAATTAGGGATTCAGTGCGAAAGTTTATCCGGAATTGTGATACCTGCGGGCGGACCACGGTGTGGCGAGAGGCGAAAGCTGGGTTTCTTCGGTCTTTACCAATACCCGATCGCATAGGTAGTGAGCTGACTATTGATTTCGTCACTGACCTGCCACAATCACGCGGCTGTACAAATGTCATGGTCATCACCGATCGCTTGAGTAAAGACATTTTCATGTTCGGAACCGAATCAATGGACGCAAAACTGTGCGCTTCAACATTCATTGATAGATATTACCGGTACTATGGGTTCCCGAGGTTTCTGACTAGCGACCGGGGTAGTGATTGGGTTGGGCATTTCTGGGGTACTTTCTGCAAGCTAACTGGTATTTCACAGCGATTATCTACGGCCTATCACCCGCAGACCAATGCAAGCGAGCGAGCGAATCAAGAGATGTACAAGTACCTTCGAGTGTTTACGTGTTACGCTCAGAATAATTGGGTGGATCTCCTCCCACTGGCACAATTGGCGTTAAACTCGAGGCCAAACTCAGCAATTGGAGGGATGAGTCCATTCTTTTTACGACATGGTTACAATCTGGACCCAATATCTGAACCAACCCCATCGACGGAAGAACTGTCAAAACACCCTGGACGCCGAGCGGCAGGTGAATACGTGCAGAGACTACGGGATGCCCAGGACTTTGCTCAAGCCGCAATGGCATCAGCACAACAACGGAACGAGGAAAACGCGAATCAACATCGACGTCAGCCAGAACAGCTCAAGGTGGGCGATAAAGTGTGGCTAGACCTGCGGAACATTAAAACACCTCAACTATCAAAAAAGTTGGCCTGGGTTCATGCCAAATATGAAGTCACAGCAGTACCTGACCCACTGACGGTCGAATTGAACGTCCCTGGAAAGATACACAAGCGCTTCCATGTCGAATTAGTCAAGCGCGCAGGTAATGATCCACTGCCCAGCCAGGTTAGAGACGACGCCCAAAATCCACCATTGATCGATGACCTCGAAGGTCCAGAATATGAAGTGGAATCTATCCTACGAGCGCGATCTATCCGTCGCGGTAGAGGAAAATTTCGTCAGGCTTTGGTAAAGTGGACAGGCTGGGCCGAGCCAACTTGGGAGCCGATTGAAAGCATTAGGGAAACGCAAGCACTCGACAGGTTCGAGGCTACTTACGGTAATATAGAGATAAATAATGGTCCTGAAAACGATAGCTCTGGAGGATTCGTAGGCCCTGCAGAGGGTCATATATTGGATAAACGGCGTCAAAAACGCCATGGCAAAAACAAACAAAAACAATTTTTAAAAGATAAATAAAAAAAATTACAAGAACCTCCCAATCTATTTCCTAAAAATTTTTGGAGGGGAGCTTGTGACGGCTTGTAAGCCGGTAATTGCCTGTAGCCTGCGCTGTCAAACGCAGGCTTAGCATGAAACTAGGCAGGGACTATTCTTGGAAGCAGGGTCTTATAACTTGGCAAACACCTCTAAGAATAGGGCACGAGAAGGGATACGAGATGGGATACGAGATGGGATACGAGATGGGATACGAGATGGGATACGGATATACGGATAGAAAACTGTGTCATTGGCCTGGCTAATAATCATGTATAAAGTAACTGTTATTATCCTCTTCAATCTATAGTTCACCATAGATTGAAAATAAACTACCTCTGACCATAAGGTTGCTCAAGTGCCTATGCTTAGACTGTGACATCGATCAGATTCTAGGTCACTCTCAGGAATTCGACAGGAATTGGGCTGGAACTAGATTACTGTAGTCTGTAGCAGATAGTGTTGTAGTATAAGTAGCTGAGGTATCTTCATGTCAAAAACTCTTCAGCTTCCAGTCTTGTACTATTCCCTAGATACCCAAGAATCAAGAATTAAGAATCAAGAATCAAGAATCAAGAATCAAGAATCAAGAATCAAGAATCAAGAATCAAGAATCAAGAATCAAGAATCAAGAATCAAGAATCAAGAATCAAGAATCAAGAATCAAGAATCAAGAATCAAGAATCAAGAATCAAGAATCAAGAATCAAGAATCAAGAATCAAGAATCAAGAATCAAGAATCAAGAATCAAGAATCAAGAATCAAGAATCAAGAATCAAGAATCAAGAATCAAGAATCAAGAATCAAGTCTTTATTGTTGTTATATTTTTTTTACCATCAAGAGCCCAAGATTTAGCGCCTCCAGTTCAAGTTAAGTAACCAAGTCCCAAGAGATCCTGACAACTTTGTCTTTTACAAGAGTCGATTGTTTGGATGTGCTGTTTTTCATGAGATGTAAAATTTTTACCGAATTAAAAGTTTCGTTTGAATTGGAAACCTCTTCAAAAGCCTATTCAGATGGTATTTTTTCCGTCAAAGTATTGTGTAAGGACTTGGCAATTGTAGTTTTTCTCTTTCCGTCCCATTCTACCCAAACTCTGTTTGACCTCAGGTAAAGTCGAAGACCACGTTGAACTGAAAGCGATGCAGCCTTGAAATCAGCTTCAGTGAAGTGCGAAAATTCATCTTTGTATGCCTCCCAAAGGTTATCATCCTTAAAATTGAATTCCGAAAATTCACGTATCTTTTCCCTTATATAATTATTTACGGACCTTTGTTGGTCTTCTTGTCCGGATGAGGCGATGTCATTCTTAACGCTTGTTTCTGCCATTGCGTAAGCTATCTGGGTATATAGGTATTTTATAGTGGGATTTTCAGCGTGTAAAGAAAAATCGGAAATGCAAAGATCTGACTGTGCAGAATTGACAGTAAGATTGAGGGTATAGAGGGTATGATGTTAATTTCCTATTAAATTGAGAATTTATCTAAGTTCGGAATGGGTGTATGAGTGCGTGATGGACGCAAAATCAAGTGCCTTTATCAGGGGTTGATTTCTTGAATATAGACTGGAAGACGAGGGCCTTTTTCAGGGGACAACTTTCAAAACATATTCCTCAGCAAAAACAAATTGAACAGAGGCCTTTATCAGGGACTAGACTTATTTGTTTCTCTCTCCACAGGTATTCTGATCTGAATTCGAAAACTGATCACTGTTGGAATACTTAGGTGGTAATTTATATCACAAGCTTGATGTAGCAGTAATAATTATTGTATGTATAAAAGTGATCTCTCCCCCCCTGTCTTCCCAGAAGGAAACATCTATAAACTGTAAAACCCCTTGTCTCCTAACGCCATTCCCAAACGGGTACCTCATTACTCATCAACACAATTAGTCATTAGTTCTAAGGAAATACATTGTCATGGCAAGACATTCTGGAACCAGAGTCTAAGCAGAATGCCTGAGGATAAAATTCACGGAACAGGTTTTTCGGCTCACCCTCAACACTTGCACTTATATGGTGAGACTAGATAATGCGCCAACTGGAAATGATATGGTTGAGGTCACAGTTTGAGTCATGATGGGAAATTACAATAGTCTTAGTTGAATTACGTTAGATAGTTATTTGTATTTAAGGAAGCTGGAGCTACAACAAAGTAGTTCTCCAGCTTCACAATCTTATAATATTATTACAGTATTCCTCTCGCAAACCCGCTTCCTTCTAGCCATAGTACTTCGTCGACTTCCCACCTCTCTAGTATTCACCACTTGACCTTTTCATACTCTCGGCGAACGGCGATCTCGATCTACCCTATAGCATGCCGTAACATACATATTGATCATTGGATTGTTAAGTCATTAAACAGTAACTCATGGAATAAATGGAGGAAGGTAATATAAGAGTACGTGTGTCATGGTTTCGAGGGACAAGTGCTGGGGCAACTATGTGGTCGATGGTAGTAAATAATAATTCTAAGGAGAGAACTTCCACTACATCTATCTATTCATTTATATACGTGAAAGCCTCCTCGCCACCAAGGCTAATCCCTCTCCTGTTCCTATGCTATGGGACTCCCCTAGTGTTCTGACTATGCCTGTAATACAGCACTATCGCGTTATGGTCCGGAAGGATTGTACTCGGTCTCGTATATTCCCTGTCAGTGTAAGCCTATCAAAATGTGGTGCAGTGCCGTACTGCCGTGCCGCACTGCCGAGTCCGATGCCATGTGAATACCATGCAAATGCCGACGCAAAAGTATTGTATTGGGTGGCGTCGCATATTAGCACATTGGTAGCCATTAATAACGCCACTCGAATCAGGCCTAAGTTAACCAACATAGGCTACAGGGACCAATCGGCTTACCAGCCGTTACAACGTGGGTATATGAGTGCAGGTGTGTGTAATAGTCCTAATGATAGGTGTGTGTGTGTGAACTATGTATCCTACTAACTACATACTAGGAAAGAATAATGTATTCTACACTACGGTGGTCGAGCCAGTCTCAGTGCTCTTTTCTTACAATGAAAGTTTATTAGTGACGGGCACAAGCCCTGCACTCAAAGAGCATGAAACGGAGAAGACTAGTTATTCCGACGACTATATATGACGACAATTCAGTTTAACATTTGGACTACTCATGTAGTGGGTGCATTTGCTTATACCACTCGAGACCTTGGTGCTAGGTACTTTCACCCTTCCTTCAACCGTTAGTATCCACCCAAGGGGAAACAGGAAGACCTTTGGCTACCCTAACGTGCTTTTGTCATCTTGTATGTAGCCGCCGCGCGAGATATGGCCTCACAGTGCTCTCTTTCTCGAGTGAGGTAGGTGTCCAGGCTACCCAGACTTTAATTCAGGAAGATGACAACCAGGAGGCGGACCAAACCACCTTCCATCGTTGCCTGTTTTTAGAGTGTTGGAAGCACTATCTATAAAAGTTTATGAGGTTGCAGTGATGAAAGGATTGCATTCAATTATAGAATTTATGGATAAGGACTGATATGATGATTGATAGATAGATAGAAAAATAGATACAAAAATCATATATATAACCGCAAACAGCTGGTCAGGCAGGCCTCTATTCTTTAATAACATTTGGTTGCCCAGTAACAGTCAGACCTATGATAAACAGGCAATAGAATTGAGGATCCATGATCATAAATATTGTATTATAATTTGTCACGTGTACCCCAGCTTTTATGCATAATGCACACTAAGCTAGAAACCTGTATATACTAGACACATCCTGTAAATTTAGAGGATGTGTCTCACACCGTCTTAAGATTTCACTATATAGAAGATATAGTAGAAATCCCGAGACATTGTGACCTACAATTTCCGTATATTCACATTTTATCACCCTAGCATCCTAGGAACTTAAAACCTCAGAATGGTAAACAACAAAGTAACCATGGTTACACAGGCGTTGAGTATCTCACGTGACTATATTGACATCACGCCATGTCCATAACACTATCCAAAATCGTTGCCTCGGTGCCCACAGACACCCTTTAGTCGAAAACACTCTAAAAATGTGCATCACTGCATGCTCATTTGTGACCTCTTCACTCGTTCGTCCCACGTCCCAGTTGCCTGTCTTCCCTTAAAATGTGAAGCGCCATTAGAGCAATGGTCCCCCATAGACTAAGACCCGAGCTTTGTAGATTATGACTTAAATTCCTCCTCACGGGTATACATAGTATCGTAAATATGTATTGGGAGATGGCCGGTTTTTGATGAGACAAATGCCCGATTGCAATTGGAGTGACGCCATTATTGGTATTTGAGGCGAGGTGGTGTTGTATTATTGAGGTGGAGGACTTGCCTGAGAATGATAGATTCAACATTGACAAGAAGTCGACAATTTTAGATGTGCTTGAGGTTGCTTTCGACTTTGGTTCGGATGCGATTCTTCTTGGCTATCCCAGATACGCAGAGAATCCTGAGCGATTACATTGGTACCACTGGAAGGTGAAGAATTCGTCTTTGCCGGCTCTTTCCTTACAATGTTGAGCCCAAAATTATCATGCGTACCCTTGACTGTCCACAGTAAGACTAGTGTGCTTCCATATTGTAACACTTTGTCCTTATTTTTTCCACTCTTCCTCATGTTCACTTGGTGAAATAGAAGAGTGCTATTTTTTGTTAAGTGGATTGGTTTGCAAAAGCTTGTGGCTGTTAGGCACAGATAATATCACTTGGTGAAGCGAGTGGGAAAGTAATGGAGTCTGTAAATTTGTCATGGAGAGTTGTTAATTAATCCCACTAGGACACAGAGTGCTATATAAACTATATTTTGTAGTAATAAAATCTAGTGGTTGGTATTTACATCTGTTGGGTCGTAGGTGAATGGCGTAGGGATTAAAGACTTACCTTGGATATGTACTCCAATAAGGATTAGTCAATATATCACGTGATGTGGCTCGGGCGCCAAGCCTCGATTTGTAATTTAGATATTAGTGCTTGAGGAAAGAAAACAGGGGAGAAAAGATAGAATGATACCACTTGTTTACGCCACTTTTGAGGCATTGAACCAAGTGAACCTGTTAGAAATTGTCAAGGATTTCTAGGAGGAAATATCTCGAAGAACAAGTGTACAATTTCAGACAAGAATTTATTGATGGTTGTATTTGATATCAAACTCTCTTCTCAATATGAATTAATAACATATAATACTCCGTTAACTTAGTTTAACATATACAAATAAGCCAATCCTTAAATACGGATTCCCGAGGCTTTAGTGATCCCGAACTCTCAGTGATCTAGCTACAACCAGCCACTCAATTACCGCATGGTATCATTTCCTAGCCACTGCATTTCAGATACGACTGAACCTCGTTTCCCCTAGCTGAGCTTAATTGTATGCAATAGAAACAGTTAAATTGATCTTGATGATCAAACTAGAAATCTAAACCTTCATACATACAGTCTAGATTTCCAACAGAACCCCGTTGTACCAACAACTTCAAAGCGCATTAATACTAATCTCACAATTAATGGGAGATTAGTGACGTGTATTCTACACATCCCTGTCTTTACCATAATCGGAAGCACCAATCTTAACATTTTTATCTTTGGGTGTATTTTTTGTACTTAGGTTATGTCACGGTTTGACTGTTGTATGAGCTTAGGTGGATACCTAAGCATAATACTTAGATTGTTTACAATAAGGCTGCACGGGGAGGGGAAGATGGAACTAGACGAAACGATAATACTAATCAGGACGCTAGATTGCTGTTAAAACTAAGTAACACCCAACAATACGTGGCTAGTTAGCAAGTAATATGTCTGGAGGAAAGCCATCAGTTAGTAGATACACGCAGCGAAACAGTCATTATAAGTACCTTTTAGTTGTAGCTAGAGTTCTCTTCTCTCCTCATATAGTTTAATAAATCGACTTATTCATTACCAACTCGGTTTCTGTCACAGGTTATGAGTAGATATGGAATGATGAATAAGCTAGGGATAACAGAGAAGAGCAGAGGATGATAATCAGAGACTGAAGATATGAATAACTTAATTAATACTGTGACGGAAACCGAGTTGGTAATGAATAAATCGATTTATTAAACTATATGAAGAGGAAAGAAATCTCTAGCTACTACTAACAGGTACTTATAACGTTTGGTCCGCTTCGTGAATCTGCTGACTGATAACTTCCCCCTAAGCCTAATACTTGCTACTGAGCCAAGTATTATCAGGAGCCATTACGCTATGATGTTGCTTCGACCTCCTGGCTAGTAGTACTATTTCATCTCTATTTGCCCATCCTTCCTCTTTCAGTCTTATTGTAATTATTCCTAATTAAACGCTTAGGTTTCCTCCTAAGCTAAAACAACGGTCAAACCGTAACATTACCCCCCCGTTTACCCTCTCTTCTTCTCCTTCCTTGACGTTGGACCATTATTTATCTCCGCCGAGCCCCATTTCTCCTCCCAAACGTCGAGTGCTAGGGCATCTTGTAAATTTGTAAGTGATGTCCACTCTGGTTGCGCCATTCCTGTCCACTTAACCAAAGCCTGTCTTTCTCCCTTTCTTGTCCTGCATCTAAGCACTTCATCAATTTGGTACTCTTCCTCGCCATCATCACCAGTGATAGGGCCTGGATTTTCGTCCTCAAGAATTTGAGATGGCAACGGATTTTCTTCTGCTGGTAAGAGCATATCCACGTGGAATTTATTATGTATCTTCCCAGGAATGTTGAGCTGCACTACTTCAGGCGAAATAATTTTTGTTTCAGTATATTTTGCATGCTGCCACCCCAACTTTTTGGAAGGTTGATCCTCTAACCTAATATTTCGCAGCAGTAGCCAAACTTTATCACCTACCACATATCTAGGTGCTGGTTGTCTCTTTTTGTCTGTCAATTCTTTAAAGCGTTCTTGAACGGCTGCCATTGCGGATTGCATAAAGATCGTAGCTTCTTCCAGTCGCTCGACAAATTTTTCAGCCCTTTCCTTTCCTGTTGATGCAGAAATAGTTGAATCTTCGGAAGTGGTTTGGATAGGATTGACATGGTACCCATGTGTCGCGAAAAACGGACTTATGCCGCCAAAGGATACCACATCTCGATTATTAATTGCAAGTTGAGCCGCAGCAAGACAATCAGACCAATCATGTTGGGTGTAGGAAACATATGCCCGTAAGTAGGTTTGAACTTCCTGGTTCATTCTTTCCGTTGCCCCGTCAGTTTGAGGATGATAGGCTGTGCTTAATCTCTGTTCTATTCCAACCAATTCACACAATCGTCTCCAGAACTTACTTGTCCAGTTAGTACCTCTATCGCTAGTTAAGGCTTTCGGGAACCCATGATAACGCCAGTGACATTCCAGAAATCTCTTAGCACAAGACTCCGAATCCATTTTCTCCATGGCCTCTAGTGTCACCGATTTTAACAATCTGTCAGTGATTACCATAATATTTGTTGCTCCATTTGAGTTTGGTAATTCTACCATGAAGTCTATAGAAAGCTCTTGATGAAATCTATCGGGTACTGGCAGTGGCTTAAGAAGTCCTTTTTTCTGATGTCGCCAGATGGATGATCTTCCACACACATGGCAATTTTTACAGAAGCTTATCAACATTAAAACTTGTTGTCGATATTGTATATGTATGTCTGTTATCACAGACATTGGAAATAATTCATGAGATTGCTTAATGAGAGGCTAGTATTGATTCCGATATAATATTGTAGAAGACTTGTCCCAACTATCAGAGGGCTACAACGTCTTTATCTATCTACAGGTAAATTCACCATATTCCAACCACGCTAGCCATACAGGGCGTAGCATGTAAAGCCTGATTCGTATCATTATTTTGGGTTTGAGGTCTACCGTGCATATGCTACTCGAGTCGCATGTCTGACTACTATGCGACACGCTTAGGTATCAATCTAAAAACCCACACCAAAACCGAAACTACTCACAACCCTGATAATGACCCCATGAATAATTGGAACAGTAGCCTGCAACATAGCACAATTAGGCTAGACATCGTTGACCAGGACCTAATCCGAACAGAAGCGCTTGACTGATTTGCTTATTCCAGGCCAAAAATATTCTCGTGCGACTTGGGCAAGCGTTGCATCTCTTCCAGGATGACCAGCGACGGCTAAGTCATGAATGTTCTGTATAAGGGCTGTTGTAAGAGGCTCAAAAAGAGGTACCCATATTCGCCCTTGATACCTAACTACTCCCATAGCTTCGTCAAATTCGCATGCAGCGATCGTTGCTTTAATTTGACTAGCCTCTTCCGAACCTTCTATTTGTAACTTGAGGTCCTTGGGCCACGCACGCTCTCCGCTTTGCACCGCATTTACTACTTTAATATATGTTTTGTCGCTTTCTACTGCTTGATCCCAAAGCTCCTGTAAGTCTTTATTGACAAATATTTCATGGCCTTCTGCAATACAAGTACCATTTATACACAACCTTGAAGCGTTAATTGGGTTTAAAACTTTGTTGTGCTGGCTCGGTTGAGTTGTTAGGAGACAGGGGAACGGAGGATGGGCTGCTGGATTAGGAAAGGGTGGAAAATACAGGCTGGTGCACAGACGCTGTTCATGTACTCTACAATCTCTTCACCTGCCGAGTTTAGTGAATTAATCTATCCATATAATATCATACTTCACATCATCCATTAGATGATATTATCAATCGTCGGGATGCACATCTAGTATCACCTTCATAGATCACCATCGTCAGTAAGAGTTCACATTTGATACCTACTGACACCCATTTGGCTACAGTGATACGCACTCAGTGTCCATCGTGCCATCACCCAGCGTGAGCGCGCCATCTCCGCGACTCACCATTGCACATGAGCCCGTGTAATTCCACCGACGGACAGCAAAGACATAATTGCTATATACCTCACAGCTCATAACCACAACAAACTTGGCGTTCGCGGCTCAAAAGTCGAGGGTCGCCTTCCACTGGTCTATCCTGGTCCCTTCTTGAGAGTGCATCCGGACGTATGCTATCTACCCCTTTCCTATACACCAGTGTGTACCTGAATCTCGATAGGAATTCAGCCCATCGGGTTTGCCGCTCTGTCAACCGTCTTGTGGTGAGGAAATATTTTAGGTTCATGTGGTCACTTAAGATAGTGAAAGCATGCGCTAGACCCCTCAGCTCTGCATCCCATTCCTTCATACTAGCTACAATGGCTAGAAGTTCTTTGTCATGAATCTCATAATTCATTTCTGCTCCACTCAGCTTCCGAGAATAGTATGCCACTGGTTTCCATGTGGTATTTTCTTGCTTCTGTAACAAGCATCCACCAAGCGCATAACCGGAGCAGTCCGCCTCCAACATTGTTTCGCGATCAGGATCCCATTGAGCTAGAGCAGGCTCTGCTACAAACTTTTCCTTTAGCAATTCGAATGCTTCATTTTGTTCAGCGCCCCACTTCCAGGGTGTACCTTTGCCTGTTAGAGATGTTAAGGGGGCACAGATCCTTGAAAATCCCTTGATAAAGCCACGATAGAAATTGGCAAACCCTAGGAATCCTCTTAGCCCCTTTGTTGTTGTAGGCGCCTCCCATTCTGATATTGCCTTGATATTTGCTGGGTCCATCTTGACTGAAGAATTCTCACCATCCGAAGATATGATAAAGCCCAAGTATTTAGTTTCTTTAACACTAAATTCGCACTTGTCAATATCTAATCCCAATCCAGCTTTATTAAGCTTTTCAAGTACTAGCCGCACGTGCCTTTGATGATCCTTTTCATCTCTGTTGGTGAAGACAAGTACGTCATCCACATAAGCCGAACAAAAATCGTCGAGGTACTCACGCAAAGCTTTGTTAATATATCTCTGGAAAGATGCCGGAGCTCCATACAGTCCAAATGGCATGACAAGCCACTCGAATAATCCAAATCGAGTTCGGAAAGCTGTTTTCCATTTGTTGCCTTCCTTGATGCGCAACTTATGAAACGCAGATCGTACGTCTAGCTTAGTGAACCATTTAGCTTTACTCAGTTTGGCTAGTCTCTCTTTAATTAACGAAAGCGGGTAGCGATCAGCCTTTGAAATAGCGTTCAAGGCACAATAGTCAACACAAAATCGCAGACCTCCACCTGGTTTCCGAACAAAAAGTACTGGGGCCCCTGCTGGCAAACTACTTGGGCAAATATACTCTTTGTCAAGTAGATCTGTTAAGATCTTTCTCAGTACCAATAATTCATCCCTTGACATTCCATACAGGGGTCCCCATGGTATTTTTTTATCAGACTCGAGCCTTATCTCATGATCACCTCCTTGGCAATGAGGCGGAAGTTTGTCTGTTATCTCTTTCCGAAAAAGGTCCGCAAATTCTTTACAGTGATCTGGAAGCCTATCCAAATTTGTCGGTGATTTCTTTGAAGGTGCAAGTGCTTTCTGAATATCTGCAAGTGTTACAGAAAATATCCGGGTTGTGCCAGCCCTTGACTTCCTAGCCTTACTAATTGTTGCAAGGAATACTCCTGCCGACAAACTTTTGATATTTGCTGTCAGGTAAGACGAATCAATATTTTCTTTTTGACCCTTTTCCCATACTCTCAGTGGTTGATCATCCACAATAGCTTCTCCAATATCCATAAAATGTTCCCTTGCATTATAGATGACATCTTCTCGTTCCATCCATGGTTTTCCGAGTATTAGATCATGAGATAGATCTGGTATCACGTACGCATATAAGGTACGCTGATACCCATCAATATCAAGTTCCATTCTGACCATTTCTGTTATAGAATCATTGTCATTCCAATTCTTCGTAGCTTCAGTAAGCTTTTGTGGAGTTATTTTTATTCGAGGTATCTTAGCTTTAAGTATGAAGGAACTACTAACCGCAGCTAGACATTCGCATCCGTTGTCAATTAGTGTAAGAATTGAATATATTCCATTGATAACAGCGTCTATAATGAAGGAAGACCCATTCATAGAGCTCTCGGCTTCCTTATCTTCAATTAACTTTGAGCTAGTGACCATATTTATAGCTCTGTTTTCTTGTCCCTGGACATATTTTGATTTGGGAGCTAATTCTTTTGACACCTTGCCTTTCGCAACTTTGGCCTTGACATTATCTGCAATATCCTCTACAAATGTTGCTGCTTGAACAAATATTTCAGGATGCTTAGCTGCTAGCAGTTGACAGTTAGCTATAACGTGACCTTTCTTCCCACATTGCAAGCATGATCCATCAATTTTGCGCCCATTCAAATCGTCACGTGATACCCACTTTGCACGGACTTTCTCGATACCGGTCATCTTTGTGTCAATATCTACAACTTCACTGTGTAAGCTGGCTCTAGCTGGAAGGTGGCGAGTTATCTCTTGTGAGATTCCCCCTAGCAGTTTTCCCCCAGCTACGCCTCGTGTTCCGTCGTCGAAGTACCCAGTCTGACCTGGTAGGTATTCCCTTGTCATTTCTATACCAACCTCGTCAATTTCAGAACCTAGGATCGACAGG
Organism: Blumeria graminis f. sp. triticale; assembly: GCA_905067625.1. Classification (NCBI taxonomy): domain Eukaryota; kingdom Fungi; phylum Ascomycota; class Leotiomycetes; order Helotiales; family Erysiphaceae; genus Blumeria; species Blumeria graminis. The sequence goes on from LR898477.1 coordinate 9,733,131, forward strand.
TAATCAATTAATTCTCTAAGTGTTTTAGGATGCACACCACCAATCATGTAATTCCTAGTTGTCTTATTCAGAGAGTTCCGTAACTGGTAAATCTTGCATTTCTCATTCCCTTTCGAGCTAGGGCTTCGTGAAAGTAATTGTTGGAAGCGCGGTAGATATGATGATAGGTTCTCGTCCCGGAATTGTCGACATGCATGAAATAGTGCGGCCGCCAATTGTTCCTCGTTTCTGTCGCAATAGGTATTATCCATAGCCCGTAACAGCCCTAGCGCATCCCATTCCATGCCATTTGCAAGCATATTTTGAAACTGACCTGTAATCATATCTTTCGCTGTTCCAGTTACTGCATGACTAAATAGTTGCATTAAAAAGTCAGATGGTTGAAGAATACATCGCTCCTCTACATCACGCCTATATATGTACTGAAGTATTCCATGCGTAATTGCCCACTTAGTTCTATCCTTATGGTCGTATGCTTCTGGCCATTTAAGTGGTTCCTCTTCTATGAAACATTCTCTGCATTCTGATTGGCCTCCCACATTAGCTCTTGTCGGTTGTAGGGGTAAATTTTTGTTAGCCTCGGACCGTTCCTGCATCGTTTCCATCATTTCCTTCAATTGAGATTGTAGCATCCCCAGACCTCTTCTGTGTTCCATTTCCCTTAATTTCATTTCTTCGACCAGTCGCTGCATTTCCAAATGTATTTCTCCATGTGGCATCGATTCCTGGTTCGATAAGCCAGTTGCCATAGAGTCCGTTCCGATGTTAAAATTGTTCATATTTGAACCCATTGTTGATTCTTCGAATCCCTGTGCGTTAAAACCAATGATTAAGGATGCCCTAAGTCACAGTTATCTAAGGCTGCGATATACTTAATGACGGGCAAAGAATGTGGGATATAGTTTAAATTGTGACGGAAACCGAGTTGGTAATGAGTAAATCGATTTATTAAACTATATGAAGAGGAAAGAAATCTCTAGCTACTACTAACAGGTACTTATAACGTTTGGTCCGCTTCGTGAATCTGCTGACTGATAACTTCCCCCTAGGCCTAATACTTGCTACTGAGCCAAGTATTATCAGGAGCCATTACGCTATGATGTTGCTTCGACCTCCTGGCTAGTAGTACTATTTCATCTCTATTTGCCCATCCTTCCTCTTTCAGTCTTATTGTAATTATTCCTAATTAAACGCTTAGGTTTCCTCCTAAGCTAAAACAACGGTCAAACCGTAACAAATACAATCGATGGTGCTACCGAGGTAGACAGGACTGATATATATACAAGCTGTCATAATTTACTCCAGACTGACATGATCCCGTGTAAATTGAGTCATAACACGAGCCGTGCTACATCATATTTTTTCATTTCCGTTCACAGCAGCTTCCCAATCGAGCTAAGGCCGACTACCTTACTGATTGCAGTCGCTAGCACTTCCATCATTATGTTTCAATAATCTCTTAGCTTAGAAGTAACGAGTTTGGTCATGTCATGGTTAACCACAAACAATCCTTCTTGTAGTAGTATATTCTTACATATGGGTCATGGAGTTAAGGGAGTTAAGGAAGTAGGAATGGAGTGGAATGGTACATGCAAATATGAGTAGGAATATTAGAGCAGAAAGATGTATTTAAGGAACTCGGAGGACATTGATGTTCAGTAGCTTCTTGTCTTATTCATGTTATAGAGATACATTGAACTACATCTTGAACCACGTCTTGAACTACACCTTGAATCACGCCTTGAACCACGCTAACACATGCTGTACACCCCATGATACAGTCCATAATCATATAACCAGAATGTTCCATAGCCACATTCCATTCCATTCTCTAATATATTGTGTTGGAATAAAATAACAATTGTTATACTAATAAAGACTAAACAAAATTACAATACACATATCCAGTAATATATACACCATTCATAGTCCACAAGTGATCCAGCTCTGTAGAGCCAATACTAATATCTTCTACTCGTGTCCTTTACTTGTGTCCTGAACAGAGCGAGTGATCTGTCTTCCCGCCTCCTGTTTAATATCCGAAGGCCACCATCACGTGACCTTGATCTTCCATAACACAACACGTCATGCAGACTTCCTGCCAAACTGGTGACCACTAACAGTCAGGTAAATATGTGACCCATATATTATTTACACCGTAATCATAATCTATATATTAAGTCTCAACATATTGTACTAGTAACACAAAGCTCTTGGCGTTGATTGTAATAACAGTTGTGCAGGGACCACATGGACCCTGAATACTGCACTAGTACATGGATATGCTATATCCCTGTAGATAGATAGAGATGGCCCATACCGGCTCTAACAGTCATATCACAACAGTATTTGAGGTTATGTTCTCTAATATTAACCTTGCATAGATGTCTCTGGGGCACAGTGGACTTTTACAGCCTTGACCTTACTTTCTAAATATGCTCGTGTAGCATGAAAGTCACGATGTCCGGGCTCACAGATGATTTGTAGCTCCGCTGGTGTACAAAGTACAATTATTCCATGTTGTTGTCTGGGACGAGCCATGCACTTGAGCTCGTACGAGTCGTGTGGAACTGCACAGTTAGAAAATTTCGGAGTTAACACCTGTCCGGATCGATGGCTTTGTTCAGAGAACACGGGCCGGGACGTATGTAGTCGGGACAGGATGTGGTCGGAACGGGTCGAAGTTGGGACAAGACGGGGGTGGAACGGGACAGAATTGGATTGTAAGGTAATACTGAAAATAATTGAATTAAAGTAAAGTCTAGAACAGTCAAAAGACAGAAGCTTCAGAAAAAATCCAGTCTTAGACCTTCCTTAGGTACTCAAGAGCGGCTACTACAATCAAGAGTATGATTTTCTACAGCTATAACATAGCAACTGATTGCTATGTTGATTAGTGATTGTTGCTATCACAACATTGTAACCATCACAACGCATTGACTATGTTACTAGAGAAGCTCCTGATTTGGTTGAACAGATGAAAGGCAGCATCTCAGTATTAGTCTATGGCACAATATTAGTAAAAATCAGGCCATTGGCATTGTGGGAAAGCTGGTCTCTGACATCATTTGACACTCTGAAATCTCATGCACACCTGCGCAGCGTCCATAACGTTGGCTTTTTGTGTGTCAGAGCAGCATGTAGACAGCAGGGCGGAGGCATGGGTCAAAGAGGTGGTATTCAGGCTAAAGGGCACCATCCTACATTATGCACCTATCTCATGTATAATGTAGGATGGCGCCCTTTAGCCTGAACACCACCTCTTTGACCCATATCTCCACCCTGCTGTCTACATGCTGCTCTGATATAATCATAGAACATTAGTTTCTGGTTATCTCCACATATATAGATTATACAGGAGGCAATCCTGACATTGTGCAAACTCGCATTGGGTGAAAATCCCAACAGTGCTGAAATTACTTGATTGGGCATTGACGTGTAAAAGGCATTGCCGGTCCACTTTCTTCGGAAAGTCTGAACTTGAGGTTCGATGGTTTCTGACGGAAGTGTACTAGCCAACTTGTAGAGTATTGCCCCAATTTTGTTGGTGATGGGCGTTCCAGAATTGGAGCCGCTCTACAAACAGATTGGCAATCGCTCAATACCATTTAATTGGTAACTGTTATTCTCACTTCCAAAGTTCGAATATAGAGCCGTACGTGTGGTACTAGCACTGATATTTACTCTGATACAGCCTTGATGATAAAGTTATCCTGTTGAAAGGATGGTCCCAAATTTATGATAGTTACCCTAAGAGCATCAGATGCACACTCAAATGAGATACCCGATCGAGCAGGTTACATGGCTAAGATAGCTGACGGAGCAACTCCTTCCCGTTCAGTAATCATCTTCTTGATGGTGATCGGTGAGGGCCGACGCAATTCACGTTCTCTTTCCAAGCATACAAAAAGGCGGTTGTCTACTTTTGAAGTCGGTTTTGTTGTTTAATTTGTTTGTCTGCCAAGTCCTCCGGATAATGGAGCGACAGGAGGGTCGGGCATCTTGGCTGCTTTTTGAGCGACTATAGCCCATAGCAATTTGTTCTTCAAGGGCCTTTCCAGTAAAGCACAGCAATTTGTGATAAGAATACTTTTTGCGCTATTTATCACCGGCTTTAAAGGAATTAAGGGGAGGTTCGGGACCTTTCTACTGGTCTCATAGGTCTCCGCTGAGCCTGTTGCAAATTGAGTCATGATGGGCGCGAAATTTGCCATGAACCACATCAGGATTGTTGACGCGTTTTTTCCGCCTTTGTTTTAGCCCAGGTATCAATAATCTCCAGGAACTCTTGGGCGAGGCGGAGTTATTCCTTTTTTTCGTGTTCTGCTTTCTGCATTGTATTCGCAATACCTAGTAGGCTTGAATTGAGTTGCCCTCCTGGGTTGAAAGGCGTTGATGATGACAATGCAACAACAGGGGCCATTGCACGGGATAATGGTTCTTTTGTGAGATATTCTAGTGAGTTATTGGATTGTGGCTAATGCCTGAGATCGTGAGGTTTCTATGATGAAAGTTGATGTGGATGATGAAGTGTGTGTTTGACAACTAATTGGTATAGATCTATAAGGCTGATGGGAGCATAACCCTGATGCCGGCGGCCTTGAAATTGTTGGAGCCGCATTGCAAACGAGCTCTGTGAGACTCTTATTGTCTATTTTTTCAAGAGCTAACATCCTTTCTACAATGAGAGATTTTGTTACGGCGTGTGGTGAACAAATTGGGATTTGCCGTCTCCTGAAGTGTAAGGATTCTCCTTCCCATCATAACTTTAGTTTATAATTTTACCCTTCTCCTGATGTTGCTATGACAACAGAATAGTTCTTGGCACTGGTTATTATGTTGGTACTAGTTTAGGGCCTATGTTATGATGAGCTAGTGGGAGGAAAGCAAGTATATGTATGATGGCTTGGCCTGTAGCTATAGAGTTCTTCACGCTTAGTCTTCTGTCATAACCACCACCTTCGGATCACCTATAGTCACCTCTAGTTACCTTTAGCACCTTTAGCCACCACTAGTATTTGCTCGTATCTTTAGACTCTTTAGACACTTATATTACCCATTTTTAAACCTTTAGTTCTCCAAATTATCTCTAGTAGATCTTTAGTCATCCCTCGCGATCCATCCGACCTCTTCTCGCCCTTCTATTCCACTTCAGGTCAAACGCCAACGCTCCAATTTGACATGAAGATATCCTAGTAATGACTAGGCGAGTAAGTATGAGACGATATAGACGGGTAAGGTTAGGGGTGTTAAACTGAACGTGCGAGGCGCAAAAGGTTAGGACTGCAGAACGAGAGATCGAGATGAGTAGAAGGATTCTAGAGACTATGAGGATATAAGATTGAGAAGCTGAAGAACTACTTTAGAGTAACTCCAGCTTCCTTAAGTATAACTAATTACGTGCTAGATTTAAGTGAGGCTTTGGAAGATTATGTCATGGTAAGCCTGTTACGGCCTTGTATTCCTGACCCTCGGGGCCTCTAATACTAATGTTCCTTCCAGGTATTTTGTTGTGATCCTACATACGCACGGACCAATTGTAAATTATGTATATATGTATATCTCTAGATACCTCTTGTTATTTTCTTCCCTTAGTTTAGAATCTTATGAATTATATTCCAGATCTAAGTCCTTACCTGATTCGACTTGTTCATCTGCTAACTTGTGCTCCCTTCTGGTCGTCACAAAGCCCCTCCAACTTTAATTGTCAGAGTTTTCTCGGATATCTCCTCACTGAACCTTCTCCTTAAACCTTTTACTTGAACTTTCTCCTTGAACCTTCTTCAAGGATGTCTGGTATCACGGTTTCAGTACAAAATGCCTGGGCGATCTTGTAAGTACAGTATATTAATTATAATTCTCTGGAGAGAGAATTCCTCGATGTAAAGTCTACATATATATACATTCTAAATTACTGCCCTTCAAGATGATTCTCCCTGTGACCTGAATAATTGAGACGCTTCTACAACTACCTAGAAGGTCCTCGGTACACCTGTTATCCTCATGAACCTTCAGTGTGTTTCCAGAAGGTTCACTGAGAATATTCGAAGTTCTGTGGCTTTCGAGACCTTCCCCTTGTGCCATAGCCTACGCTAGCCAGCGTAGGCTACAGGAGTGTTTCGGCTTAACAGCTGTCACATCTGGTCATAACAGATTTCATCGTCTGCATCTCCTTCCGAGCATTACTTTATGTGTTGAAGACCATTACAGCGTCCACGGTGTCTTCTGTGGTAACAGTAATACTATTGTCATTTTCATCTAAATAAATAGTTCTGAGCTTCTTTATTAATTGCCTTAGGATATTAAGGTTCTTATCTAATGGAGCTGTGGACGTTCCACTGATTTCGGATTGTTTGGCCATTCTCGCATTTTACGACGTGTCAAGACCTCTGGATCCCATTAAACCGGCTCCAGAAACCAGCATGTTGTGCGAAAGGGCTACAACAACACAATGAAGCAAGGGTATGAAGTCCAAATACTGTCTTATTTTTTACATGCAAGAGAGACTAACTAATTCTAGAGGGGTCCTATTATATCTCCTAACCATTGGTAAAGTCTATACGCTTGCTGTCTGACCTCCCCGGTAGGAGATTATGAGGCTAGCTGTTCAAGGAGTCTACGCTCAACCTGCATGGGTTCTAATTCCTTGCCTGGACCTTGTTGACTAGGGATGGAGGTCATTAGTCTTCCGAACATCTAACCTTCCACTTCTTACTAGGGTCAGGCGCAGCCCGTAACATGTTGTGACAGTAGATTTTTAGACGAAACTAGGTTAAAAAACTTGAGAAAACAATAAACAATGTCAATTTGATGAAAGTAGCGTGGAGTGCTGCGTAGCTTTTCGTGAAAAATGGCGTTTTCATTTCTAAAGAATCAACCTTGTACGTTAATATACAGATAAACATCCAAGCGCACAAATTGGAAAAATTCTATTCTTCCCGTTTTCCGGTACTATGATAATTTGTGTGCCTGAATTTTACAGTCTCTATCCATCACGAGATAGTTGAAAATGCCTCTGGTGAAGAAAAAACGCCCAAAGTCGACCACATCAGTCGGCTTTGTGCAACAAGATTTATATAAAATCCTAATATTTCTCGCGCAAAAAAATTCAAGCATATTTACAAGTGAGGCCTTTATCCATGAAGAGTCTACTAACCTTCTCGATGTAAAAATGACTGGTTCATAGCCTATCACATTATTTATTTATTTATTTATTTATTTATTTATTTATTTATTTATTTATTTATTTATTTATTTATTTATTTATTTATTTATTTATTTATTTATTTATTTATTTATTTATTTATTTATTTATTTATTTATTTATTTATTTATTTATTTATTTATTTATTTATTTATTTATTTATTTATTTATTTATTTATTTATTTATTTATTTATTTATTTATTTATTTATTTATTTATTTATTTATTTATTTATTTATTTATTTATTTATTTATTTATTTATTTATTTATTTATTTATTTATTTATTTATTTATTTATTTATTTATTATTTATTTATTTATTTATTTATTTATTTATTTATTTATTTATTTATTTATTTATTTATTTATTTATTTATTTATTTATTTATTTATTTATTTATTTATTTATTTATTTATTTATTTATTTATTTATTTATTTATTTATTTATTTATTTATTTATTTATTTATTTATTTATTTATTTATTTATTTATTTATTTATTTATTTATTTATTTATTTATTTATTTATTTATTTATTTATTTATTTATTATTTATTTATTTATTTATTTATTTATTTATTATTTATTTATTTATTTATTTATTTATTTATTTATTTATTTATTTATTTATTTATTTATTTATTTATTTATTTATTTATTTATTTATTTATTTATTTATTTATTTATTTATTTATTTATTTATTTATTTATTTATTTATTTATTTATTTATTTATTTATTTATTTATTTATTTATTTATTTATTTATTTATTTATAATACTTAACGTCGTGCCCGCGCACAGCACGTGAGCTCCTTACGTGCCGGTTAACTCAGTCTGAATAAAACTACCCGACGTGTTGGCGCCTAAACAAACCCAACAAAGCAAATGAAAGCCAGGATCTCATCATCCTGCACTTGAAGATTAAATCATACATGGTTACTGGTCTCCCTTCAACACTCATGTATTCAGATGGTATTGAATGAAAAATAGATTAAATGAACAATATAAAAGGGGGAACATAATTGAATCACATGATCCCCTTTCGGTCAGACTTGTTGTGCTTTTCCAAAGAAATTTGTGACACACACCCAGCTATTAAATGCGAGAACTCCCTCCGCAGAAGCGAGAGCCCAAGATATGCTGGGACTAGGATTCTGTGCTCTGTGAAGCAGTGCCTAGTATTGCCCGAGGTGGTGTCACGATCCATGAGAGCTGTATTGTGTGCATGTGGGGATACGGGTTAGCGCGCCTTGGCATCACGTTGGATGATTGAGCATAGCCGAGGGAGATATCTTAGAGAGGGTCGAGAGTAGCTACCTCCTCTCTTTGTCTTTTATTGCCTTTACAAGCGTACCTCTTGATAGCAATATAATAACTTATACAACCTCCTTGACGTGCCGTAACATAATAAAAGACCATCACCTCGCTGGGAAGCAGTAATATCCACTCGGAACAAATTCGACGTCGGCACCACCTTTTTGGTACAACTCCTACGACTCCCGCCTTACCTGTATAATTACAGGTGCCTTCTGCCTCATATCTCGATTGCAGACAGTCTCAGAGCAAGCTGAACTCCCTCTCTCTATCGGCATCACCTTTTTGATACGATACCTCAAACTTTGCGACTTCGCGACACGGATTCGCTCTTCAGCCTCGCCCTCAGCCTCGTGCGCGCATCCTCAATGTTGTGCTGGTGATGGCAGAGACTAGAATATTCCGTGATACTATTTTGGGTAAATGAGGTGAGAGTCAAGCCACCTCAGATGTGTATATAATTAGCGCTTTAAACCTCCTAAATCCTTATAGTTCTGAATATCAAATATATCAGCAGTTCACATTGATTCATCAATAATCATCCGTAAACCTTCTGCCAATTAACCTCCGTAAGCTCTTACCTTTACAACACTCAACTACCAATCTCGACCTCTGCAAACCCCTCCCTACCTACGCGCGTTTGTCTCAATACTACACACACGAAGAGCGGTCCCTCCCATATGCAATCGCGCCGAAGCAATCGAGAGCTCTCTACACCAGCCCGATTTGGATACCCCGCGTAGGAAAAGAAGAAGAAAGGCGATACCGCGCCAGTGGAGGAGAACATATTGAGCACTATTGAGAGTGATACAATCAAGGAGGAAGACGAATACACAATGGCGGACCAAGCATTCTCTACCAGCCAGTTGGCGGCAATCAACGAGATGCTCAAGACTGCAGTTGCTTCTGCTCTCGCCGTTAAAGCTACCGAAGATGCTGCTAGAAAGTCTCGCGCACTTACTGCAGACCTACAACCGGCTATTGATCACTACCTCCCAAAGATTGACAATTCTGTCAAGCCTGTCGATTCTCACAAGATTCGCTATCCCCGCCTCCTCTTTACCGAACACAATGGAGAGATTGAGTACGATGCTTGGAAGATGGACATGAAGCTCTTTATTGAGGAGTTCTCTGGTAACTTCTGCGCTGGAGACTCCCAGGTAAAGGCGTACTTCAAGTGTTCTTGAGGAGAGGTCAAGACTATTATCCTTCAGTATATGGATACAGATGTTACCACCGAATTCAAGGGTGCTGCCGACGTCCTCGCTGCCCTAGATCAACGTTTCTTCGACCACAACCGTGTCCAAAAAGCCAAAGCTGCCTACAGCAACTTGAAGATGACTAGTAATATGATATACAATCAATTCCGCATCAAGTTCACCAACCTAGCCATCACTGGTAAAATCGCCAGGGCTCGCTGGTTTGATGACGTTTGTGAGAAAATCTCTCCTGCCTTAAAGCTCCAAATTATGACTGAGAAGTACAAGATGAGCAACAACTACACTACTCTCGACAAGTTCTTAGCTGTCACCGACCGAAAATCTCGCAATATCCTCGCCGAGGATGCTCTCCATAAGATGGTAGTTGCTGTCGCCGTCGGAAACAACGCTAGCAGAAATCCGAGTATTTTGAAAAAATCGGGATGGACTGCTGAGCGCCTGACGGCTGATGCTGCTCGCAACACCCCCGCTGTACGCTTCCCTACCACTCCTGAGACCGTACCACAAGTCATACGTCGTACTCTCAGCGCTACCAATACCTGTCGTCTCTGCCGAAAGGAAGGCCATTGGGCTAGGGATTGCCCCAGCGCCGTAAAGATCGCAGAACTGACTGGTAGATCGGTGGAGGAATTAATGTTAAAGCACGATGACGGCGACGAGGACGGCCTACAACCTGTTGAGGTTGACGAGCTGTCGGGAAACTCTTAAGCCGTGGAACAGTCTCCTCTCATGGCAAATGCCTCGATTTGTGGAAAGTCTTGAATGCTGATTTTCGTTCTCTTACTGGAGGAAAACAATTCCTAGTTAGTATTGAATTAGGTAGAAATGGATCATTCATCAAAACAACTGCACATATCGACGGCGGAGCAAATATCTTTGGGGCACTTCGTACCTCTGTCGCTCTCCAACTTCGTGACCTTTTAGGCGTCAAATTCCTTACTCTCCCCAAGCCAATTATACCTACTGGCTATAACGGACAAGCCGGCGCTGCTATCACCCACGTAATTCTCCTTACCCTCACAATCGATCGCCGCCGCGTCAACTTCCCATTCTTGATTACTGACCTGGGAAGCAACAATGTGCTCATCGGCCGAAAGTTCTTAGAACATTACGAACTCAAGCAGAATTATAATTGTCGTACGAAAAACCGTTTAGAGTGGCCGTTTGATATGCCACCTCAGCACTACTTCGATAGGCGTCTAGAGCTACTCCTACCTCCCAAGACGCCCATGGTGAACCTACAGCACCAACTTGACCAGCAACAACGAGATGCTCTGTTTGAAGAAGAGCTCTCTAGTGTACAAACTCCCCCTTCCCTTCGACCGAAGAAGACTCAAAAGCGTCCCTCCTCGTTTGTCAAGGAACTTAAGCAAGGCTTCCTAAGAATGAATGAACCACTCGCTGATCACCAACTGGCTAAATCGCCCTCTACCACCCGTGATCCCGGCTCACGAGTCGAGCAAGCTGATCAAGCTCTCCAACGCCAGACCGTTGCTGTGGCAACTCGCCGAGTTCAAAACGAGCCGTATAACACTGATATCAACATGATCTCCGCCGCCTCAATGCATCAGTTCTACTTGCATCGGAAGCACCGCCAGAAGGCCCATAACAACAATTCGGAAGTTCTCGTCGCCTCCCTCAAAGATATTCAAGATGAAATCCAACGACGTCAAAACGAGCTTGCCTCTGTTGCCGTGGAATTGTCAGCTCTTGATGCAGGACTCTTCCCGGCGGAAACTCGCGAAGCTAAATACCAGCAGAACTATGAGTTAGTTACAGAGCGCCTCCCCGAGAAGTGGAAGGAGTTTAAGGACCTATTCTCTACCAGAGCTTCAGACGACCTCGCTCCGAGGAGACCCGCTGTCGACCACGAAATTAAACTCACCGGCGATAACACGCTTACGACAGAGCCTCTCTGACGCTTGCCACACAAATATCACGCTGAAGCTAAGCGTTATATCACTGAGAACCTCCATAAAGGGTTCATTGCACCATCAAACGCGCCCTGGGCTGCGCCTATCCTTATGGCAAAGAAGGCTGGCGGTGGGCTTCGATTTTGTGTCGATTTCCGAAAGCTGAACGAGCTTACCCAGAAAGATCCCTATCCTATTCCCTTGATTGATGAGATGATGGCTAGAATCTCTAAAGCAAAGATCTTCACCAAAGTCGATATTCAGCAGGCATTTCACAAAATACGTATGTCAAAAGATTCGGAGGACTTCACTACCTTCCACACTCGTTACGGAACATATAAGTACAAAGTACTCCCATTTGGCTTGACTAATGGCCCTGCCACCTTTCAACGTTTTATCAACAATATCTTAATGGAATACCTAGACGACTTCTGCTCAGCTTACCTTGACGATATCTTGATCTACTCAGATTCAGAAGCGGAGCATGACCTTCACGTACAAAAAATATTGGAGATATTGCGAGACCACGGCCTCCAGGCAGACATCAAGAAGTCTGAATTCGGCGTGACACGTACGAAATTCTTGGGCTTCATCATTGGTACCACCGGGATTGAGGTAGACCCCGAGAAAACTGAGGTTATCAAGAATTGGGAATATGCTAGCAACGTTCGCGGCGTACAAAGCTACCTAGGTTTCTGTAACTTCTACCGTCGATTTATCAAAGACCACAGCAGTATTTGCCGACCACTCACATTACTGACTGGAAAAGACGTCCCCTTCCACTTCGGTGGAGCTTGCAAGGAGGCATGAGAGCGTCTCCGGTACGCCCTACAGACGGCTCCTATCTTGTGTCACTACGATCCATTCAAGCAAACTAGACTCGAAACTGACTCTTCTGATGGGGTAGTGGCTGGCGTGCTTTCACAACTTCAAGACGACGGAATGTTCCACCCAGTCGGTTTCTTCTCTAAAACCATGATAGATGCAGAGCTGAATTACCCGATCCACGATAAAGAGCTACCTGCGATTTTCCGCTCTTTCCTACAGTACAAACCTGAGTTGCTGGGTGCGCAAAAGACGGTTCACGTCTATACCGATCACCGCGCCTTGGAGTACTTTATGTCAACAAAAGATCTCAACGCTCGACAAGCACGGTGGGCGGAGTTCTTCGCCCAATTCCACTTTGAGATCATGTACCAAACAGGAGTTACAAACACCCTGGCAGAAACACTTTCCCGTAGAGATCAAGACCTCTCACCATTGGAAGCTAAGAAGCGTGCTCTACGCAACCAACAGATGATTCCCAATGATAAAATCAGTAACGAAATTCTCCAGGAAATGGCATAGACGCAACTAGCTGACCTGCAAATTGTTGACCACAATTATTTGGAAATCTCACCGCTTGGCACTCGTTATATCTCTAACTGCAGCTCTGCTCGTATGAAGGCGAGGAGAGATAAGACTCCTGGTTTCCTCCACCCCCTACCAATCCCCGCGCGACCTTACCAGCATTTGACCATGGATTTCACGGAGCTACCGCTAGATGAGAACGGTTTTGACGCTGCTTTCGTGATCATGGACAGACTATCAAAGAAACCAGTCTCGATCCCCTGCCATAAGACCATCACGGCAAAGGAGATGGCGACGCTATTCGCTGTCCACTGGAGTCGTCACTTTGGGATGCCAGACTCCATAGTCTCCGACCGCGGACCTCAGTTTATATCAAGTTTCTGGAACGAATATTGTCGTATTCTCGGCACCAAAGTCAAGTTGACTACATCATATAACCCCAACGTTGATGGCCAGACGGAGGTCATGAATCTGTTACGGCGTGCTATAGGGTAGATCGAGATCGCCGTTCGCCGAGAGTATGAAAAGGTCAAGTGGTGAATACTAGAGAGGTGGGAAGTCGACGAAGTACTATGGCTAGAAGGAAGCGGGTTTGCGAGAGGAATACTGTAATAATATTATAAGATTGTGAAGCTGGAGAACTACTTTGTTGTAGCTCCAGCTTCCTTAAATACAAATAACTATCTAACGTAATTCAACTAAGACTATTGTAATTTCCCATCATGACTCAAACTGTGACCTCAACCATATCAATTCCAGTTGGCGCATTATCTAGTCTCACCATATAAGTGCAAGTGTTGAGGGTGAGCCGAAAAACCTGTTCCGTGAATTTTATCCTCAGGCATTCTGCTTAGACTCTGGTTCCAGAATGTCTCGCCATGACAGAATCAGTATATCAACCAGAGACTTCGTCCATTCTGTACCTACTACCAAGACAATTGGAGCTCTCTCTTACCGATTATGGATATTGCTCAGCTTACGCTACCTCACAAATCTCTTGGCAACTTGTCACCATTCCAACTACTCAATAGCTACGAGGCGCGTGCATCCTGGGACTTACATAACCCTGAGCCTCCCGCTACTGCCACGGAGACCTTGAATCGAGAAGATGCTCTCTGCGTAGCAACTCGTATGAAGGATGCAATGGAATTCGCTAAATCCTCGCTTGAGATTCAACAGGAGAAGATGGAGCGGTTAGCTAATCGTAGCGGTCGGGAAGTCGATTGGGAAGTTGGAGACATGGTTCTAGTCTCTACCGCAAACTGGAAAATGAGCAGACCTTCACGTAAGCTTTCAGACAAGTGGTATGGCCCTGTTGAAGTACTAAAGAAGGTTGGGGAGAGCTGGGAGTTGAAGTTACCGGAAGAATGGAAAATCCATCCTGTATTTCACTCCCATTTGCTGCGGAAGTTCGTACAGGACCCACTACCAGGACAGGTTCGACAAGCCCCAGCACCAATTCAACTACTCCCTGAGCAAGACGAATGGGAAATTGAGGGGATATTAAGCTCCCGAGTCTATCGCAACACTCTCCAGTATCAGATTCGATGGAAGGGCGCTGACGAAGACCTCGAATGGTACCCCTGCTCCGACGCTATGACAGCACCTCATATGATCAAGAGATTCCATATACGCTACCCAACAGCCAGGGGACCACCTAGACTACTCCCGAAGTGGCTAGAGGCGTACAACAATGGTATCAACAACTACTCCGAATTGGAAGACGATCACGCTATGACTGCAACTGCGCGGTCGCAGTTCTTCAGGAGGGGGGGGGTAATGTCACGATCCGTGAGAGCCGTATTGCGTGCGTGTGAGGATACGGGTTAGCGCGCCTTGGCATCACGTTAGATGACTGAGCATAGCCGAGGGAGATATCTTAGAGAGGGTCGAGAGTAGCTACCTCCTCTCTTTGTCTTTTATTGCCTTTACAAGCGTACCTCTTGATAGCAATATAATAACTTATACAACCTACTTGACGTGCCGTAACACTATTGATGGTGACATGAATTAAGATGATGATTGTGATTAAGATCGATTTCTATATAGTTTATAATACATGATATGCTCAGGCCCATATACCTCGAGCCAAGCAACCAGATTATGTTCCTCTAGATCTAGATTCATCAGAATAATTACTTACTCAGTAAAATTCTCCTAGTCTCAGTTATGTGTTTAGGATCTTGATTAGGTTTCTAGTAACTAGTCAATGATGTTTCTCATATCACTGAGACATAGTCATGGTTGATACAACAGGTACAAACGATGAATCGTGTCTGTACATGACGTTGTGATATAGTCATGATCGTCTGAACAATATCAACTCATGAATGAATCATGTCTCTACATGACAATCATAGGCAATAACATGTAGAGGAATAAGGGTAGGAACTCCTGTATATAGATATGGCCTTTTTACTCTCAGTATCTACATCAATCATCCACAAATACAATTCACCATCAATCAATCATCTTACTCTGTCCAAGTGATCTATTGGATTCTCCCATACCTATCAGTATTCTATTCACAAGGTGACGTCTCCCTATCCATCGCCCTTAGCCTTTCAATTCCATTATGCAAGGATTCTGTAGAAATGCCTCAGGCAGGATTTATGGGTTCCTTGTTTAGCACCACTAGGCTTATTGCCTAGCGAGGATAGTTATGTAGTTTTCACTTCGGATACTGAGATCTTCACGCCTTGTTTTCTGTCTTTAGGAAAAGTTACATTATTCTAATCACATCTCACTCTCGTCCTCTGCCAACCATAGTGACCTACTGTCACCTCCGGCCCGTCTGTCTAGAACGACTCCCCGCTTTCCTGTTGGAAATATTGCGCAATGTAATGGGCGCAATATTCATGGAACGAAAGTAGAAATTGACTAAAAGAGTGTCATGTTCGGATTACGGCTAAAACTGTGGAAAGTGTGTGCTACAAGTACAAGTGTAAGCGACACAGAGCCTAAGCCACAGCATAAACGAGTGTGGCGCCATCTAGGCATAGAAAACCTCCAATAACCTCCTTGCGCCCACGCCATACAGCCGCTCATATGTCTAATAGGTAGCCTGAAGCGCTACCATATTACCTATTCCAACCTTTTACATACACACAAGATCGTATCGGGAACCTAGACCAAATGGAGGGCCCATACGTCCACAACACTCCGTGTCTCCATTTCCAACATTTCCAACATTTCCCATTTACCACTTCTCTAGAAAGCCCTCCGCGTTCCCACGAGGCGTCCTTCCTCAATACTTTGTACGCTACGCCCTCTCCTACGCCTCGGGTCTTGCGCCCAGTGAACCTGCGCCTGATACATTATCTGTTTCGTCTCAGGTTCCCAACATGATCGAATCTCTCTACACATGTCCCGAGAGCGCTAATCGCGCCTACTGTTGCATATACGTTTGGATATTTACGTACTACAGTGTACCTTGGCTCATCATGGTAGATGAGAGGTGGCTGGTCATCACTAGGTTTGACAGGCACATAAGACTAGTGGGAATTTCTCCCCTAAGATGTATATCTAAGTCCAATGTTCCTATAGTTGTAAAATATCAAGTCTTCTTTACTTCATCATATTTATCCATATAATATCGTAAAGAGTATAATTTCCAACAATTTTTGACTGAGATTTCCAATCAAAATCATTGTAATAACATTCCCGAATTCACCAGAATCAACTTTCAACTCCGCCGAAGCACGTTAAAGCTCTAGACACTCTCAGGTTTGGAAAGCAGTTCTGGGAAGCACTAAATAAAGAATGGCATTCACTCTGTGTGAAAGGTTGTTTTAAAGAAATTGTTAAGTCAAAGGCTACCGCAGACGCTGAGATATTACTGTTGATGTGGGTTTTCTCCTACAGAACCGGTGAAGACGGCTTTCTTGCATCACTTGAAGTGCGACTCGTCGTGCGAGGAGATTTGCAAGAGCCCTTTGAAAATACTTACGCTGCCACGCTTGAAATTCGAAATTTCCGTGCAATTATTGCTGTAGCAAACTAATTTGATTTAGAGCCAAAGCAGTATGATGTGCCGACTGCATTCCTCAATCCTAAACTCAACCGCAAGCTTTACGCCGAGACACCCGACGGTATCTCCTATTTTGTTCCTCCTGGCTATCGAGGGTATGCTGCGCCTCTCGCCAGGGTGCTTCGGCTATGCTTACGATGCGGCAATTTTTGCTTCCGCAACATCTCTACCTGAATGTGCAGCTCGCCTCCAAGAAAAGCTAGACAAAGTACTTGCTTGGGGAAGTCTTAACGGAATTGAGCTAGAGATATCAAAGACTGAGCTCCAATATTTCCACCGGAAAAATTGGAAACCCTTTGAGCCAAGCCAAGCCTCCGGGCAGATGGCATCGAGATCAGGCCTAACAACCAAACTTGTTGGCTGAGAGTCCACTTTGATCGCCGCTTGAAATTTCGCCACCACATTAAGCAAGCTTGCGGTAGAGTTACGGCCGTCACAGCGCACATAAAAAGCCTCTGCAATACCGCTCGAGGTATCCGACCAGCTCTAGCCAGACAGGCTTTACAAGGGGCAGCGTTTACAACCCTTTTCTACGGAGCCGAAACCTGGTTCTCAGCAAATACCCGCGAAGAAGATATTGCCCGTATTAAACGCAGGATAAACGATGCAGCCCGTGCCGCACTGCCAGTATACAAAACCACTCCAGCGGCCGCCCTTCTGCGGGAAACTGGATGGTCATCAGCTCAGGGGTGGCTCAAACGTATCCACAACCGGCTTGCAATGCGAGTTGCCTCGGTAGACCCCCAACATCCCTGGACACCAAATAGAGACGAAATACTCGCAGCAATTGGAACGTTTGGTCGTGAAGTAGGGCTCCAAGTCTTCATCCAATGGCATTCCTCAGCACCGCCCCTGGATCTCTTCGTTTTCTCAGACGGAGCTCTGATGGATGGCTCAGCAGGTGCAGGGTACTGCATTTATCGCGGCGCAAAACATGTGATTGATCAAGGCTCTGTTCCTCTGGGTCAATCAGCAGAAGTATATGATGCAGAAGTCGTCGGGGTCTCAAGGCGAGGTTAGGACAGTGTTCCACAGGGTGCGTATGTGGTCTAACGAAGATCTAGGTGGTAGATAAAGGTGATGAGTGGGTCGAAGGGATGACTGGTCTTCTCTAGGAAGAGACAAATGGGTAGATAGTAGCGATAGAGGCTACACGTGGGTCTTGCTGATGAAGAGCTGGAAAGAGATAAATGGTCTTCCCGAAGAAGAGATGGGTAAACAAATGTATTGTTAAGGTAATTAAAGAAGACGTTGCGTGAAGAATTATGCTTCTTCACGCCGAGTATTTATATACATAAAATTACCAAATAGCACGTAGCACACAGCCCCTATGCCCAATTATCTGCTACACATAACCTAGTGAAACCAGCCCATTCTTATCAGTCTTCCTTGCTGGTTTTAGAAGTGCATTGAACTATTATTTGTGTTTTAACTTAGCCGTTCGCATGGCGTTTCATCCTACGCTATGCCACAAGGATCCATGAAAGTAGCTCCCCTCCTAAATTGTGAGCTCCTGCGAGTCTAAGTATTTGAGCTTTCTTTTTCTCCTAAGATAGTGGGCCTGGTTTATTTGGGTACTGTTGATGGAAGCTTTCAACGGCTACGGTATCATCAAGGTTAACGGCTGGCTCCCAAGTTGGCTCGTTGTCCCCCATCCACTTGACTAAATATTGTAGTCCATTATGTTTTGTCATCTTTGAGTCGTAAATTTCTTCGACTTCGAATTCCTCTTCTTCATTGACAATTATTGGCGGAGCAGGTGAATGGATCTGACCTGGTACTGGATCAACTGGAGCAGGCTCTAATAGAGATACATGAAAAACCGGGTGTATTTTAATTGTCTTTGGGAGACCAAGGCGATAGGCGTATGGGGATATTATCTTAGTAATCGGAAAGGGGCCAAGTTTTTTCCAGTCGAGCTTCCGAGAGTTCCGCGTGGTTCTTATATTTTTTGCGGAGAGAAAAACGAGGTCGCCGACGTGGTAATTGGGTGCAGGGTTTCTTTTTACGTTGACTGCTTGTTCCTGTTCGTCTTGCGCCGACCTTATGTTAGCTCGCAAGACATCATGTATTTGTTTCATTTTTTGGGCAAAATCCCTAGCATTATGGCTTAGAGTTGTTTTAGTGTGGGGCTTAACGGCAATTGTGAAGCGAGGATGAAAACCATAGTTGCTCATAAATGGTGTGGCTTGGGTTGAAGCCGCCACTTGGTTATTTGCAGCAAACTCTGCCATAGGGAGCCACTTGGCCCAGTCATCCTGTTGATATGAAACATAGCTTCGTAAGTACTGTTCCATTACAGCATTAAACCTTTCGGTCTGGCCATCTGTTTCTGGATGGAAAGCAGTGGACATTCTTGCCTTAATGCGTAGATTGTTGCATAATTCCTTCCAGAATTTGGCCGTAAACTGTGTACCGCGATCCGAAGTAATATGGGTTGGCAGACCATGAAGCTTCCAAACATTACACAAGTATAATTGAGCGACATCTCTGGAAGTTGTTGTGGTATTGCAAGGTATTAGATGACGCATTTTTGTCAGCCTATCTACTACCACCATGACTGCGTCAAATCCATCACTTACAGGTAATCCACTTACAAAGTCCATAGAAACTTCTTGCCATGGTTGTTGAGCAATGGGTAATGGTCGTAAGACTCCAAACTTGGCGTGGTTACTGGGCTTACTTCGACGGCAAGTGTGGCAGTTGCGCACGTAACGCGCTATGTATGTTCGCATAGATGGCCAATAATAGTCTCGGCTGACAAGTTCAAATGTTTTTTCGCGACCAGGGTGTCCAGCCGAGGGATTGTCGTGGCATTGCTTGAGGATATGGAGCTTGATTGGGTCGTACTGTGGCACGTACCATTTTTCTCTGTAGACTAGTTTATTTTCGAACTCCGCACATTCCGCCAGCGATATATCTTTTGATTGCTTAACGTTAGCCTTTATCAGGCCCAGTATCTTACCAGGGAACGGGTCATTTTGATACCCCTGAACAAACAATTCTTCCCACTCTGGGGTATTTGTTTGTTCAGTGCGAAGCGACAAAATTGCGGACAGATCTAGATGTCTTTCTAGGTTTTCTCTTTTCAGAACAATTTGACTTTGGTGTAATCTTCTATTGTCATTTTCACCAGGGAAATCCTGTGATCTTCTTGTAAGTGCGTCTGGCTTTCCTCCTTGCTTTCCTGGTCGATACTTAATAACAAAATTAAAGCGTGAAAGGTACTCTGCCCAACGTGCTTGTCTACGATTAAGGTGCTTGGAGCTCATAAAATACTCTAAATTTTTATGATCTGATATCACCGCAATTTCATGTGCAGCACCTTCCAGTTCTGGTCGCCATTCCTCAAAAGCGCGGATGATTGCCAGAAGTTCTTTGTCGTAAATTTCATAATTACATTCAGCTGGCGAATGTTTTTTCGATAAGTAAGCAATCGGGCGAAGGATACCCTTGTCATCGCGTTGGGATAGAATCCCAGCAGAGACATAGTCTGAAGCATCTGTCTCAACTGTGATTTCTTTCTCAGGATCAAAGTGGGCCAAGATAGGTGCTGTGATAAAAGCATATTTTAAGGCTTCGAATGCGCCTTCTGATTCCGAATTCCAGATAAAGGGAGCGTTTTTACGTGTAAGCTGGGTAAGTGGAAATGCTAGTGATGAGAATCCGCGGACAAAACGCCGATAGAAGTTGGCAAAACCTAGGAATGCCTGAACGTCTTTTACTGTTTTAGGAGCAGTCCAGTTTTTTACAGCATCTACTTTACCCGGATCCATTCTGATACCACCTGGCTCGATAATAAGTCCCAGATACGTTGTGCTTTGTGTATGAAATTTACACTTTTCTGGCTTCAGGAGGACTCCTTTTTTCTGTAAAGCTTCCAGCACTCTGTGAACGTGGGTTACATGATCGTCTAGAGTCTCGCTGTAAATGAGGATATCATCAAGATAGGCTGTGCAAAATATGTCTAAATAATCGCGAAGACAATCGTTAATGAAGTGCTGGAACGTGGCAGGAGCGTTGGTTAACCCAAACGGCATGACAGTATACTCAAAATGGCCATATCTAGTGCGGAAAGCAGTTTTCCATTCCTCTCCCTCGGCCATTCTAATCTGATTATAACCTTGCCTAAGATCCAACTTTGTGTACCAATTTGCTTTAGAAAGCCGGTCGAGAGTTTCTCGGATCAATGGTAGTGGGTACCGATTTTTGACTGTAAGTTCGTTTAGCCCTCGGTAGTCAACGCAAAGACGAAGTGTTCCATCATTTTTCTTCACGAAAAGTACAGGAGCACCAGCTGGTGAAGAACTTGTTCGAATGAATCCTTTTTTGAGATTTTCCTGAATATAAGACTTTAATTCCGTCAATTCTTCCCGAGACATACCATAAAGGGGCCCAAATGGAGGCTCCTTCCCATCTTTAATAGGGATTTTATGGTCATAGATACGGCGTGGTGGAAGTGAGTTAGCGAGTCTTTCGTCCATCATCCCGTAAAATTTATGATATTGTACTGGTAAACTGTTTTTTGAATTTTTAGAAGCAGTTAATTTTTTTGTTTTACGGGTATTTTCAACCTCTACGCTGTGTAGTCGAAGTTTATTTTTGGGTTCGCACTTGGAGGTGGCCTTGGAGTTTACAAATTTTGAAAAATTTCTTGGTGCAATTCCCTTGATTGAAGGGGGGACTACAGAGCTATTACATATGTGTTTGCAATGATTGGAATTGAAGAGAATTGTGTTATTCTTAAACCGTAGTTCTGGGTCATGCCTTTGAAGCCATGGGATTCCAAGTACTACGGGATACGAACCAAGTTTGGTAACAAAGAAAGTAGCAGTTTCATGATGAGAGTCAATTGATAATTGTAGACGGCAAACGTGGGTGACCCTACCCGAAGATATGGGCCTTCCGTCTATTACTTTTAGAGTGCGCGGGGTTTCTAAAATGTTGAAGGGGAAGTTGTGATAGCGCGCAAATGTTTCGTCAATAAATGCATACCCAGAGCATCCAGTATCAATAAGTGAGTAAGTTTGAATGGATTTTTTAGCTGTTATTAATATACAGGCAGCAACCAAATGGTCACCATCCAACTTGTCCTCCGCTTGCGACACCGAAAAGCTTGATATAGAAAATGCAGACATCGAGGAGAGTTTTGAGGGCCCCGGATCAGGGCTATCTTTCAAATCCGGGACTACTGAAAATCCGGCTCGGATTCAGTATCCCCTGGATTGGTTAATTGGTGTGTGCACGGCATTGTCGTTAAAACGGAACCAGTAATTGGTGCCTGATGTTTTGGGCGTTTAGCTGAGGGGCACTTGTCGGAGCCGTGCCCCGCCCCCGCACAATACATACAAAGGGAGTTTTCCCGACGCCATTGTTTTTCCCCAGCCGAAAGTTTACGAAACCCATTTACAAAATTGTATCGGTTTTCAGGTGCTGGTCTGGTGGTGTTATAAAGTTTCATTGTTGATAAATCCATAGGAGCTAGACCACCTGCAACATGTGATGGATGCGCGAAATTTCTGTCAACTGTTTGCCGAGAAAATTCGCGGGGGTTTTTTTGTTCAGCCTTGCGACCCCGGATTTGATTGTCAATTTTCATGAGCAAAGTTGCAAAGTCCTCGAGGATTACTGGTATTTCTGTTCGATGCATCATTGCATCTTTCATGTCCTCGGAAAGACCTTCGGCAAGAGCATCAATTTTTGCAGCTTCATTGTATTCAAGATAGCCAATGACTCGAAGAAATCTTGAATAGTATGTCGCAAAGTCACCAGCCCCCTGTTTCAGAGTTTTCAGTTCGCGACGGGCAGTTCCTCGAGGATCCGGATCTCCGAACGAGGCATCTAAATACGACAAGAAGGCTGTGACCGATGAAAATGGTTTCTCTGGGTTTGTGTTTACTAGAGGAACAATTTGATCGAGAGCTTGTCCCTCCAACCGACTAATTGAGTAAATAACTTTGGCAGACTCATCTCGGAATCTGTCATTATTTACCTCGAGCTTCATTCGTAGTTGTGTGATGAAACCGGGCAGTTTACTCCTTGTGCCGTTGAATTTTTCAGGGTCCGGGAATTTCTCGGAGCGAAATGCCGAAGCCGAGTCCCGGGCGGCTGTGGCCGGGCTAGGTTGATTAGAAGTATGACCGGCATTAGCGATATTTAAGTCGAGGTTCAACTTGTTGTTCTGTTCCTCGAGACTTTCAATAACCTGGCGAGCAGCTATGAGCTGACCCTGAGCAGTATCTCGTTCGGTGCGGTATCGATTGAGGTGCCCGTTAATGTATGCGTAAAGCGCGTCCGCATCTGTGGCATATTGCTGTTTGAAGTTTTCGATTGTGGTAGGAGGAGCCCAACCACGAGAGTAGTCTGTAGACATTCTGCACGGTGTGGATAAGGACGCAACGTAATCTCAAGGCGAGGTTAGGACAGTGTTCCACAGGGTGCGTATGTGGTCTAACGAAGATCTAGGTGGTAGATAAAGGTGATGAGTGGGTCGAAGGGATGACTGGTCTTCTCTAGGAAGAGACAAATGGGTAGATAGTAGCGATAGAGGCTACACGTGGGTCTTGCTGATGAAGAGCTGGAAAGAGATAAATGGTCTTCCCGAAGAAGAGATGGGTAAACAAATGTATTGTTAAGGTAATTAAAGAAGACGTTGCGTGAAGAATTATGCTTCTTCACGCCGAGTATTTATATACATAAAATTACCAAATAGCACGTAGCACACAGCCCCTATGCCCAATTATCTGCTACACATAACCTAATGAAACCAGCCCATTCTTATCAGTCTTCCTTGCTGGTTTTAGAAGTGCATTGAACTATTATTTGTGTTTTAACTTAGCCGTTCGCATGGCGTTTCATCCTACGCTATGCCACAAGGATCCATGAAACGGGGCCATGGAAGGCCTCGCAGCTGCAATTAGAAACCCAATGGCATACTACGCCACCAACATCACTGTCTGTCTCCACAACCAAGAGGCAGCGTCTCGCTTACTCTTTGGACCGCCCACCCCATCCAGCTCAACTCGGATCGCAAAATTTCGGGATCTCGCAAGATCCTGGCCTTCAAGGAACCGTGCCAGATACACTGAGCCAGGAAGGGTCTCTGTACTCTGGTGCCCAGGGCATTCAGGAATCCCTGGAAATGAAAAGGCAGAAGCTCTCGCAAAAGCGGTCTGTATCATAACCGCCCCCAACCTAGCCCCTTCCATTGCCAGAGCAAGGAGAATTGTCATTCTTCGCTACGAGGCCTCTGCGTCGGAATACTGGTCGCGAAATGCCCCTGACCGATATAGAGCGCTCAGAATCGGGCCAAGCTCCCGCATCACCCCAGAGCTCACTAGTATGGATCGTCGGTCCCTCGGCCTTCTTCTCGCTGCGCAGTCTGGCCATGGTGATTTTGCAGCATACCACCGTCGTTTCGCACACAACAGCGCACTTAAAACATGCTCCTGTGGACATGATAAATCGCCGGAGCATTTCATGACCTGTCAACATGGCCTACTACAGGCGCGGCTTCGTAGAGCCAATCGCCCCCGTCTCCCAAACGCTCGCTGGATTTTAAGCTCACCAGGAGGAGCTATCTTGTTCCAAGACTGGCTTAAGTCCACTCTATTTTTCCGAAGAGTTTCAAAGGTACCATTAATGGAGGAAGCTCTGTTTGCACCTACATTTGTAGGACAGCCCTGATTACTTAGACACCAACTCTATCTAAATACGAACATCTACATGTAGTTTAATTTCCGCTTTTAATTATATAATTTATATCAATTTAAGAAGAGTCTCACTGATCTGGCAACCATGCGGACCGGGAGCAGTGGGGTCTTTATCGGGTTTTTGTTATGGGAGTGCCGCCGCGTCTGGTAGCCCTTCATAGGCTGAGCTAACCGGCATGGGGCTTTAAAGCAATGTGTTGTGCACAGGCACAACGTTCATATAAATAAATAAATAAATAAATAAATAAATAAATAAATAAATAAATAAATAAATAAATAAATAAATAAATAAATAAATAAATAAATAAATAAATAAATAAATAAATAAATAAATAATAAATAAATAAATAAATAAATAAATAAATAAATAAATAAATAAATAAATAAATAAATAAATAAATAAATAAATAAATAAATAAATAAATAAATAAATAATAAATAAATAAATAAATAAATAAATAATAAATAAATAAATAAATAAATAAATAAATAAATAAATAAATAAATAAATAAATAAATAAATAAATAAATAAATAAATAAATAAATAAATAAATAAATAAATAAATAAATAAATAAATAAATAAATAAATAAATAAATAAATAAATAAATAAATAAATAAATAAATAAATAAATAAATAAATAAATAAATAAATAAATAAATAAATAAATAAATAAATAAATAGCAATAATTGAATAATCATCATCATTTGGTCAAAAGCGGCACCACGTTCCACGAACGTTATATCATCGTTTTAATTATTGCATTCATCTCAATCAATCACTCTTACTTGATTCCTCGAATTTTTTTCGTTGCGCTTCGGCATGGCGAGTTGGGGGACAGGAAAGGTGGATTTCACGGCTGGAAAAATTTTCACGGCACCACCACCACCACCAACGGATAGCGGAACAGCCGCAATAATGCTTGTAGAATCTCTCGCGACTTCTACTGGCATGAAATTGGAGAAACTAAAAACCGTGGCTTATTATTTAAACAGGGTCCGAGATAGACTGGCGATTGCAGGAACTGATAAATCTGCGACGCCAATGGTCGAGATAGATGAGGTACTTGATGCCTTCGTTGCCCACGCCAAGATGTTCCGATCAAAGCTGACGGCTAACCCAATGGAAGATCGAATGTTGGCCTTAGAGAAGGTCGTAAAGGAGAGTCCCGATAAGCCGGTCTGCAAGACTGCACCGCAACCAGCACAAGCAATGGGAGGTCGACCCACGTACGCCTCGATCGTCGCGCCGCCAGCAACCAAAGCGGCAGTACGGATTCGAGTAGAAGGGGCCAATAAGATGCAGCCGACAGAGCTGCTTAATAAAGCAAAATTACATATAAATGGAGCATACGCCGTGAGGCAATTAAGGAGCAACGATACTGAGGTGTTCGTGCAGTCGGTCTCCCAGAGAGACGCTGCCTTGAGGATGGCGCAGCCCAAAGAGTTCTGCGTCCTAAAGCAGGATTACCCTGTTGAAATCTTGGGAGTCCCACTGGGGACAATTATACACGGAGGAAAGAATGCCAACAACAGCGTGGCAATATTTAAAATGACGACGGAAACAAAAGCACGGATTCCAGGAATACAGATCAACAGAGTGAGGTGGCTCTATGACGGGAAGGAGCACACCTGGGCGAAGGAAAATGGCCATACTCGAGGGTCAGTCATTGCGAGCTTACCGACCGAGGCTCTACAACGTGAAGTGATTCGAAATGGCATTGTAATGGACTCAATGCTATACACGGCCCAGCTCTGGTCACCCCGGGCACAAGTCAAGCAGTGCTTCAACTGCAGCCAATGGGGGCACACCCAAGCTTCCTGCAACAAGGCAAGGAAATGTGGAGGGTGCGCGGGCACCCATCAGACCAGGGACTGTCCGAAGAAGTCGGTACTTTGCTGCAACTGCGGCAAGGCCCACTTATCGTGGCAGAAGGGGGCGTGTCCAAGCTTCGCGGCATACAAGGCCAACGTTCAGCGGGCACGGTATGGACTCATGGAGAGAACGGCCGAACTAAGAAGGGAGAGCGAAACACCAACGGAGTTACCTCAATCAAATACTGTTAACATACCAGACGACCATGGGTTCACACTAGTGACCAACCAAAAGCCAGAAGGCTTCAAGAGAGGGCCGGGACGCCCGCGCAAACAAGTTCAGGTCCCAGCCCCATCACAACATCTATTTGCGCCATCGGGGTCGAAATCAAGACCACAGCCATCACTTTTCGGCACGCGAGGGCAGGGAAAGGATGGTGAGGTATACTTTAGCTAGTTCTATTTCGGACTAACGGCCATTTGCACTTACTGTAGGTAACGAAGAACTACAGGTAAAAAATTTTAAAGGTGGAGGGGGTTTTTATCGTAATGGTTTCCCCCTCATGTAAATATATAGTTTTAGGTTTATAGTCACCTGCATGGGCCTTAAGGCGCCAAATCAGGACAATGAAATCAAATTCAAATTCAAATTCAAATAAATAAATAAATAAATAAATAAATAAATAAATAAATAAATAAATAAATAAATAAATAAATAAATAAATAAATAAATAAATAAATAAATAAATAAATAAATAAATAAATAAATAAATAAATAAATAAATAAATAAATAAATAAATAAATAAATAAATAAATAAATAAATAAATAAATAAATAAATAAATAAATAAATAAATAAATAAATAAATAAATAAATAAATAAATAATCTCCGCAGTGGAACTTATTACAGAACAAGTACACTCAATATGGGGAAAGAACAAAAGGAGAGTCGCTTCTCTACTCAGCCTAGACATATCCGGGGCTTTCGATAATGTGTCCCACGAGAGACTCATACACAATATGAGGGCTAAAGGTATACCAAGATGGACGACGCTTTTCATTGAATCGTTTCTAGAGGATAGAACTACGTCGATGAACCTTGGTTCGTTCAAAGGAGAACAATTCCCTACCAGTACCGGGATTCCTCAAGGCTCTTCTCTTTCGCCAATTCTCTTCCTGTTCTTCGTCAGCACACTTCTTCCCGAACTTCAGTCGCCGTCTTCGACGGCTGTAGGATTCGTGGATGATACTAACATACTGACTTGGTCCAATTCTACAGAAGAAAATTGCCGAAATCTCGAAAGGCCCCATGGGATTTGTGAAAAGTGGGCTGACCGACATGGTGTAAATTTTGCTCCGGAGAAGTACCAGTTAATGCACTTCTCAAGAGCTCGAAAGAAGCACAACATGCAGGCCACAGTCCAAATCCAAGGCCATATCGCCCATCCGCAACCTTCTCTTCGTGTCCTAGGCATCCACCTCAATCCGAAACTTAATTGGGGTCCTCATGTCAAAAGCATACAGCTCAAAGTCGAACCACAAATCCAAGCCCTAGGTAGATTAGCACAATCAACTTGGGGTGCAACGTTCCACAAAGCAAAACTTGTGTACAATGCAGTGGTGAGACCAGCTATCACCTACGGAGCCCCCATTTGGGCCGAGCCCGGAATGGCCGGCAAAATTCCCGAAAGAGTGATAAAGCCACTTCGAAGTATCCAAAGAAGGTGCCTGAAGATCGTCACGGGAGCGTACAACTCGACCAGCAGCAAGGTACTTGAGCATGAGACCTCTACCTTGCCGATGGAAATCTATCTAAAACAAAGGAGGGTCCAACACGCCGGACTATCGAAAAACCTGCCCGTTCATGATACGATATTGTCGGCATGCAGGAAGATAAAGCAATCCCGAGCTGGAAGGCAAGACGCACGAGCTGTTACGAGGATCTTGGATATTGCGGAGTGGGGTCAAACATGTGAAAATATAGAGACGAAAGTAGGACAGAAAGCGGCTGGGAAGGTTGCAGCTTTTAGAGAATGGGAACGATCCTGGACGAGACTAACAGCCAGGCAAACTACTAACCACCACGCCACAGCAGATCCCAAAATCTGGAACGCAGTAAACCTTTTTACAGATGAAAAAACGTGAAAGACAGGAATGAGCCATAGAGGAACACCTTCTAGTATCCATAAACACCTTAACAGGGCCCAGAGTAGCATAGCTATACAGATAAGAAGCGAACACATTGGGTTCAATTCCTATCTGCACAGAAGAAAAGTTCCGGGAGTAGACAGTTCACGATGCCAATGTGGATATCCGTCCCAAAATGTGAAGCATATGGTCATGGCCTGCAACAGCTGGGCCAAAGGAAGAGGAGAAATACTGAGAAAGGCAGAGAGCCGGTCATTTGAGGCCATGATGAACAATCCCACAGATATTGCAAGGATAACTAGATGGATCCAGCAGGAAGGAAGGCTAGAGCAGTTTCGACTGACGCTTGAAGTCGAGGCCAAGATGAGTGAGAGAGAGGTCAGCAAGTAGAATTGGTCTCTTGCCATAAATAAGGGAGTGGACGGTATCCGCACTGGATAAAACAGTATTAGTGCACTTCGCGAAGGTAACACAAACTTAAAAAGTATTTAAATTGAGACTTGAATTGAATTGAATACATTACGTATCAGGCTTATGCCCTACACCCAATAGGCGTGATACGGGTCTGTGCTCCCTGGGGCCACACTACAACCTAGGTACATAGTTTGCTTCTCAGAAACTATTTGTAGAAAACATAGATAATTAATTAAATCTCGAAAAAAAAACGCCCTGCGCCTTTTCTCCTTCCTCGTGGCCCTTAGTCCTGTGGAAAATTTCCTCCGACAGGACTTAATCCTCCCGGTTTGCGCTCTGCATCTCGTAACACTTAGTTACTGTTAAGAACTGGAGAAATTTACCCCCTCCCTTTTCTGCCAGCATCTCCCGTCCACTCGGTGGTGGTTCATGCTTCTCTTCTCTCCAGTGCCGTAGAGCAATCCGACATTCGGCAAAATGCCAGGGACGTTTCTCTCTTCCGCAAACGCATTTGCAGTTTTCCCATTCGTGGCCAAACCTTTCATGGTAGTTCCTAAAATCACCATGTCCCGTCCTCGCTGCGACCAAGTGGTGATGCGCCCACCTCGGAAGTGCTAGCTCTGGTGGACGTTTTCGTTTCATTCGGAGATCCAACTCCTCATAGCGGCTAGGTCTATGTTTTAGCCACCAGGATTCCACCGCTTCTTCACACCTTTGCCTGACAAACAGGTTGAGGGCTGCGAAGGTGTATTTAAGTCCGTCCTTAATTGTTGAGGGATGTAACGGCTGTTAAGCCTAGGGATTCCTGTAGCCTACGCTGGCTGGCGCAGGCAATGAATGCAAAGGAATCTTCGGGAAGGATCTCGGAATACAAGGAGCTTAGAAGATTCTCAATGAACTTTCTGGAAGCATACTGAAGGTTCATGAGGACCACAGGTGTATCAAGAATCTTCTAGGGTATTGTCGAGGATTCCATGTTATTCCAGATATAGGGAGAACCTTACAGAAGAGGAGTATCTCAGAGTGTATATATATTTGTATTCTAGCTATAGGAATTCTCTCTCTAGAGAATTATAATTAATATACTGTACCTACAAGATCGCCCAAGCATGTTGTACTGAAACCGTGACAAGGGAGCTGTAGTCGTTTCAGCCGGGAGTTTCCTGAGGGCTTCCTTCGCCAGTCTGTCTGCCTCCTCGTTCCCAGTGATCCCTGAGTGGGCTGGTATCCACCTGATTTCAACTGATCTGGCTCGTCGTACCAGTCTTGTGAATGTGTCTACCACCGCCTGAGAAGATTTCGTTCGACTGGTTTGAAGAGCTCTTGCGGCTATGGAGTTATCGAGGAGCACTTTTATCGGAGAGCTGCCCGCTTTTCCTATCGCTCCTTCGAGGGCTTTTTGGGCGCCAAAGATTTCGGCATCGTACACCCCCGCCCCTGGCAGAGGACCGGCATCACTCCCAATTATCTGGCCTCCTTTGTATAAGATGTATCCCCACGCCGATCTAGCAGGTCCACATGATGAGCCGTCTGAGTAAGCGCAAACTGTCTCATCCGACAGGCTTGCTATCCATTGCTTAGCGTGAGCTGCTTCTTGCTGCTTGTCACCGCCAGTGAGCTGTCTGATGGGCTCAGCTTTTGGGAAATACAGTTTGCCGGGGCCCTCGGCCATCGGCATATTTTTGGCGCTGATCTGAAGTCGCGTGAGGTACCTTTCTGGGCACTTGAATGGCCGGTTCCTCTGACCTATGCGGAGACCTAGGCGGCTTACTGTATCTTTTGGCTCCTCTGTAGACCTGAATGCTAAAGGATGCCACGCGTCCAGCCTTTGAATCCGTGCGGCAGCTAGAATTTTTCTCTGCTGTAAGATAATAGCAGATGGGGGAATACCCGACTCTCTGTGTAGCGCCGTTTTTGGTGTAGTTCGCCACACCGGTAGCGCAGCTCGAACTGCCTTCAAGATAGTGCTGTCGAGGAGATCAGTGTGCCAGCCTACTCCTGTGCCAACCATTTTGTCCCGCTGGGTTGTGATTCGGGTGAGACCTGGCCACCACGCTTCGGCTCCATATAGTGCCGTACTTAGGACACAGGACTGCACTGCTTTAATCATCGGTCCCGGAGCTGCGCCATGCTGGACCGAATTTATCCGTCGTATAGACTGTGTTATACGTTGCGCCTTCCCGCACCATTCCTGAACGTGTTGCTTGAAGTTGAGTTGAGAATCTAGCCATACTCCCAGCCATCTCACGTACGGGGACGGGGCTATGCAGTGGCCTTGGATCTGGACAGCTAGACCTGTGGTGTTCCGCTTTTTCCTTGGCCCACCTCCAATTAACAGTAGTTCAGACTTTGCCGGGTCAAAGTCTATCTGGTTTTCGCTCGCTAATTGGACGAGTTTGTCGACTTCTTTCTGGGCTTCAGCCACTGCTTCAGACGCGGTGCTCCTCTCAGGGAGCCGTGCTTTTAGTATTCCGTAGGGTACGAATTTGGTACAAGTAGGTTACAGGTGTGGAATATGGTGGTAATTCCTAAGAGAAGGAGGTATAAATTCAGCGTTAGGTATAGGGTTCACGTAAGAAGTAAAGGTAAAACAAGTAGTAGGTGAGAAGGGTACAATAACGGCGGTTTTCTTTAGAGAAGAGATAAGTAAGTGAACAATAGGTGTGAGTATAAACAGAAGACGTTGCGTGAAGAAGAATACTCCTTCACGCTGGGTATATATGTACATCAGATAATAGGACAGCCCTAAGCTCTGTCTCGAACAGTATTACTACGCAATCCCTATGAAACGACCCTATGTTCCTGAGCTTGTCCTAATTGTTTGAGAACTTGATCTAACCCCGAGTTGTGTTTTAGAATGGAACTCCCCATGAGACACCATCCTAGTTTCCGCCACGTTTATCCATGAAAGCTCCCTATGCTGAGTATAGCGATGTCGTCAGCGTACCCGAATTTTGTGCTCTTGTTTCCGTCTCGCATCAAGATTTCGATGTATAATAAAAACAGAAGGGGTGATAGCGGCGACCCTTGTGGGACTCCGCACTCTACAACTTTGTCCCGCGTGGTTCCATCACGGTGTCGCACCCTTATCCTTTGTTGGGTTAGACATGATTCTATCCACAGGCAAAGTATCCTTGGCCATCCCTGATTCCGCAATCGATGGATCAGCCGTTTGTGCAGGACCGCGTCGAACGCTCCTTGTACGTCCAGAGCAACCATGGCCGTTACCTTCTTGTATCGTATTGCCGCCTCTACATCGTGTATGACGCAGGAGACCAAGTCAACTGCTGAGCGACCAGGCAGTGCACCAAACAGCTGTTGAGGAACGACTCGGTTCTCGATTGCTAGCCAGGCCATTCTCTTGGCTACAAGTTGTTCCAAACCTTTCCCAAGACAGGATAGAAGAGAGATTGGTCGCCACCCTTTAGCTGTTGCGAGGTCCCGTCCTGGCTTAGGGAGGAGGATGACCTCTGCAACTCGAAACATAGTGGGGAAATGTCCAAGCTGTAAACAAGCTTGAAAGAGGTTCTTTACTTGTTAGCCAATTTGCTCCCAGCACGCCTTGAGCTGCCGAACCGTGATTCTGTCCGCTCCTGGAGACTTGTCGCCTGTTCCAATGGTGCTCGATTTTACATCCTCTGTCGACAATATTGGGTTCCACGGAATAGTCTCTGGTTGTCCCGTCTCCCATGTGGAGAGATCGTGGGCTGCGTTGAATCTAGTCATCAAGATGTCCCTCAGGGTTTATGCCCTCTCGAGTGGGTCTGATAACCATTTGTCCTCCGCGACCTTCAGAGGAGGAGGTTCTCGACATGGCTTGGGTTTAGCCCATTGCATTATCTTGAATACCTGGGTGTCCGTGATGGCATTCTCGATCTGTTTTCTCCAGTGTTCCCTTTTTGCCACTTTGACTGTAGCTCTAAAACTTTTCCGGGCCAGGGCTGCTTTTTCTGAGTCGTCTCTGGATTCCATGAACTCGAGGTGCTTTTTCTTGCACTCCTCATTCCACCATGGCGCTGATTTCCCGGCTATTCTCACTGGTTTCCGTCCCACTGCCTTGCGGGCATCCCCCAGAGCCTCCAGCAGGTTCGCTACTTGGCTTTCAATTTCCAACTCGTTGCGTATGGGGCTAGGCTTGGCCCAGGCTTGGCCCAGGCTTTGACATACTGGGCGAATTTACCAAGGTCTTGGTCACGGACTCGCAGATCCTGTGAGACAGCGTTGAGGTCTGCCATTTTTGTCACCTGAACAGATCCTAAGATAGTCATATGATCCAATGTACAGTTGTATTTATTTGATACCGACGCCTCAGCGAATGTGTTACTCCACACTAAGTCTAGGACGTTTCCACCTCGATGCGTGGGTACGCCGGCTGAGGTTACTAAATGCATGTCCCGCGCTAGTGCCCAGTCCATGATCTGGTCGCCGCTGCCATATTGCCTTGGTGCCTGAGGTTGCCAGTGTTTCGAGACCGCATTGAAGTCTCCCCCGACTACCGTGGGGCCTTGGGGCGTCCATTGGAGTAAGGGTTCTAAGGTACCGCTTGGCCCAGGTGCACGGTATACGTTTACAAAAGTCAGGCCAGATACTTGAACGAAGCAGTAGTCCAAAGTTTGTCTTGTGGGAGCCGTATGTATTTGTGAGGCTTCGAGACCTTTCCGGGTAAAGGTGATTGCTCTTGGGCGACCGCCTGTATCTCCGATGGGCTTGTGACTGTGAAAGCCAGGATGATTTTTCGTTTTATACTCCCCATCTTCTTGCAATGTCCATGGTTCTTGTACCATGACAACGTGCGCTCCTGCGTCCCACGCCTGTTGCAGCGCTATGTCCATATTAGGTCCGCCCTTTCCCACGTTCAGTTGGTGAAATAGAAGGGTGCTATATTTTCGGTTGTGCTTGTGAGAATTTGGTGTATTACTCATTATCAACCATCGTTTCTTCTGGTATATTAATGACCTCGCGGGCCTTACCTTTTTCTTGAGATCTTAATATTGCGGCCTTAAAATCTCGATGTCCTCGCTCTCGAATAATTCGTAGCTCTGCCGGTGATCGTGATGTCACTTGGCCATGGTATCGCCTTGGACGGGCCATGCAGTCCAAATGTGTTGACTCGTGTGGTCAAGCACAGTTTGAACATTTGGGAATGTCGGCTGTGCATTCTGCTGCTTTATGCGTGCCCGAGCATTTCACGCACCGCTGTACTTTGACGCAGTTCCTTGTCGAGTGATAACCCCAGCAGCGTTGACATTGCTCGATGGGCTGTTTACGAGAGAATGGTATGGCTGGTCCACTCTCGTCGAACAGCCTGAACTTTAGGTTGGCTGGTGCCTGTTTGAAGTGTACAATCCAACTGGTGGAGTACTGACCCAGCTTTATGTCATTTGGGCGCGCCTGTATTGGCGCGACGCCACACACTGACTGGCATTCGGTCTTCACCATTTCGCTGGTGACTGCTATTCTTCCGTCCAATGTCCGGATGTTAACCGGTACATGAGGTACCATGACAGAGGTCCAGTCTGAGGCAGGCTCAATTGTTATGTCCTCCTTTTGGAGAGAAGCGCCAACACTCAGGATTGTTTCTCTGAGTGCGTCTGATGCACACTCAATTGCTAGGCCAGACCTAACTTGTGTCATTGCTATGATGGCTGAGGGTGCGACCCCAGATTTTTCAGTTACAATCTTCTTTATTGTGACAGGTGACAACTTCCGCCACTGGTGTCCTTGAC
The DNA here is from genome assembly GCA_905067625.1 of Blumeria graminis f. sp. triticale. Taxonomy (NCBI): domain Eukaryota; kingdom Fungi; phylum Ascomycota; class Leotiomycetes; order Helotiales; family Erysiphaceae; genus Blumeria; species Blumeria graminis. The sequence goes on from LR898477.1 coordinate 9,767,981, forward strand.
CTAATCGGAGGAACAGTCTTTTGTCTTCTTTGGGTGGTTCTTGTTTTTTCGGCATTGTATGCACGACAGGTCTATGTTTGACCAGATTAACTGGCGGGTCCGGGAGCTTGGCCGCCTTCCGCGCTACAGTGACCCACGGGGAAGCATTTTCGCGTGGCTTTAGAGGAAGTTCGTGGCGGGGTTTCTCGGCTGGTTTTGTCGCCCTAGGCCCAGGAATTGGTTCTTGGGTGGTTTCGGTTGCTGGTTTCTTGCCTATGTTAATTTTGGCATTGGTGTTGCCTATCGCAAATGCTGTCACAATAGGTGAAATGTTTTCTATAAGTGGCGCAACTAGGGTCGCGCCTTCAGTTCCCACCTTGGATTTTGCCCAAGCGTCAATAGTATGCAGGAAATCTTGAGATACGCTCATTCGCTGCTTTCGTTCGCGTTCTGATTGCTCCATTGCAGCAGCAATCCCCAGAAGGCTCGGGTGAAGGTGGTCGCCTGGGTCGATCGACGCCGAGGACGACGGCTGGTTAAACGCAGCCATGATGCTGCTTGATTCTGCGCGTAATGCGATGGTTTGGAAGGTTTGATAAACGATGTTATGTGTGATTATAAATTGAGAAGTTGAGGGGTTATTTACCATAAAGGTTTCCTCCTATTATATAAATTGAGAAGTTTATATAAATTGAGAAGTTGAGGGGGTTTTTACCATAAAGGTTTCCTCCTATATAAATATTAAAGTTCGTAGACACCTGCATGGGCCTTAAGGCGCCAAATCGGGCTAAATGAAATCAAAATCAAATATAGAAATCTATCTCAATTACAATAATCATCTTAATTCATATCACCATCAATAGCTGCAAAGTACAGCATAACCATTTCCTTATACATTGGGCTCCTCTCTGACCCAGGCTACACCTTGTACAGTGCTCCTATCCTCTTTTGTTACTGAAAAGATCATTGATATATTCCCCTTGATGAATAGCCATTCAGCTCAGTGTTTAGCCGTGGAATTCAGCCACCTTCTACACCGAAACTTCTATGCAAAAAAAAAAAAAATGGTAGCAATGGAAACTGCGTGCGCGGGAAAAAGTCTCAAAAAACCTGCAGTCCCAGCCAAGCGAGGCCTAGGCACCGGATCTGCATGAGTTGCTGTCAAACTCGATGGTGCCAAAGGTAGCGTCGGGGGTGTTACTAAGTGACTTGGGAAATATCTGAGGAGGTTGGCATGATTCAAAGGTGTAAATTTATAATTGTAACTAGAACTAAGGACGAGGGACGAGGGAATCTTAAGTCGGAGACAAGGCCAGTGGAAGACGGAAGACAAGACGTGGCCTTCTACTGCGGCTCTGTCCAATCCATATATACATCATAGTAACCTGAGCAACCTAGGTCTCATAGAGTCCACCTTCTACTACTCGATTACTCAATTCGTAACCCATGGCAACCATTGTATCCCAGTAACCTCTATCCTCAGTTCCGGACAGTTGCGCATATTCATCTATATCTCCCTTCTCTATAACAGTCGAGGCCATCTTGATCCAATCCACCATCTCCGTATCGGGTGCTGGGTACGCTCCTGAAACTCATTGGATGGCTTTTCCTCCGTGATCAAGGTTTGGTGATGAGTAGGGCTCCGACCCTACCATCTGATCTGATCGTGGTTAGCTTCATGATAATGGTGATGGGGGATTGTGTTGAGAGATGAAGACGATACAGATCGCGAAAGCGATTGGGAATCATCATCGAAGTGAGGACTTTGTTACTCAATCTCGGCTCTGTAGACTCTACAGTGAGAGCTGGGGGTTCGTAGGGGACACCACTGACAGGTGTTGAGAATAGTCTCCCTCATTAACGGAGTAACATGATTGCATCACAATATACTGTTCACATTAGAATAATGTGCACATGTGCCATGGGATATGATTAACCTAGATCATCACTCATTGGTATGACAAAGTATTTCCCAATAGATTCCTATTGGTATCTATTGGCGCTGGGATCTCTCACATCCTTCGTTCTCGGTTAGACAAGGAGATATGTTGGAACATCCACTAGTGTGCAGAACCCCCTCCCTTTTTTTTAAATCATTTAAGTGTATCAGCTATGGAGCTATGACACATGACCGGTGTTATGTATACATGCAGGATGACTCTTTTGACGTTATAAACACTCATACTCTGGATTTCATTCGCAAATACCGCTTTGAGGCATGCTTGCTTACACAAACAGTCGACCCTCCTCCGCAAGTACCCACCAAAGAGAATTTCGAAACCTTTGGTTATCCAAGCATGCCTTTGTCATCCATTTATACCAGCGCCGCGAGAAAAGTGGATGTGTTTGCCGGATTTGAAACAGCGATCTACTGTCTCAAGTGGGATATGTGTCCAAGCTATCCAGACTCTACTTGGCAGACCGGCCAAGACGAAGTACCACCGCACCATCCAACCATGGCGGTGTTTATAGTGTCGCCTGCACTCTCGCAACCGATGTCTTGGCACGCACAAATCTCAATTTGTAAAAACTCCTTGCCAAAATTCTAAATTCCAGGCCCGTCGAGACTGTATCCATCCTCTGCATCATCCTATCAACTTGTCCTGAATCCTCTCACGTCCATCCCAAAGAACCATCTCCTAGATTTGTGCGCCACGCTTTGCTTCCTCCGTCGGGTATAAATATCGGCGTGGGCGTGTATTTGGCGACCAGCTAAGGCCAGAGAAAGTCGACAATAGGTGTGGTCATTGGAATGAGGATGTACTAGGTCGTACTTGTAGACTTGATGAGGCTTAGGTAGGAATCGATTTCGTTGGGAGTGAAAGATTGATATGGTGGAGTATTTTGAATCATTGCCTCGTGGGCCAACTTCTTTGATATTGAGAAATTTGACTGAACTTAGCTCTGGGAGAATGTTTCACTCCCAGGTTCGTAGAGGACACCGCGTACAGGTGTTCAGTCTTGTCCTCCAAGACGTGTTTCAAATGGAGGCTGCAAGAGACCCGCGTGATCTAAGTTCCGAGCCCTCGGGGCGTTCGATCGTGGTGTTGAGCTGCAGAGCTAGTGGGCCCGTTGCGCGTATTCGGAGGTTGGCAGGATGGCGAAGTAGCAAGAATCGTAGAGTCTGGGGCCCAAGTCACTTTTGAACTACCAAGTGAAACTATTCGCTTGATGTTTCCTTCTAGCAACACATATAAACCCGACTTTCTGGTTGAGTCTTTAAGAAACCCGTTCCCGAGATGATAAATCTGAGGTCGGAATGATTCAATTTTCACGAATAAATATGTTCAGTGTATCTACACATCTGAAGGAGAGATACTGCAGGATGTGCGAAATATGTAGATACACACTTGCCGAATTAATCTAAAAATTTACATTATAAGCCTTAGTGTTATGGTATGAGACAACGAAATCGTCGAAGCTGGGGCATCGCGTGTGGCTCAAGGCTACAGCATATATCACTAGTGTACTGGTTAGGCGAGCCTGTATGTAGTTTCATAGATTTACCCATAATAAATGGATACAAGTTTGGTCTTACAATTTCTGTCCATTTACCTACAGCATAGTATTGTATGAGTCTATTCACTTGATGCAAAAAAAAAGAGTCTATTCACTGTCAACCACAAATTATAACGTCATCCACTCCTCATCACTGCGCAATGTGACTTCCGCATAGCTCATAACCACAACACGTAGGGATAACCAAGAATATTAAACAGTAGCTTCGCTGGTCACTGTACTTTACCGCTCTGTTCGAGGATTTTGTGTAAACCAAAGACTTAGTAGTTGTCTATACGTAGTATTTCACGTACTTATGAAAGTGTTCGTAAGGCCACATGATCTTCCTAGCAATACATAGATTTCATTCGTAGCAGTAAGGCTCTCTAGTCAACATTTACGATGTAATAACTTGTACATTGTATCTCTCTAAAGGATAAAAATAAATAAATTATTCAGTTATCCTGATTTAGCACTTTAAGGCCCATGCAGGTTTTTATCGGAAGACATGTACTTTAGGCAGGATGACTCCAATTTAACATTTAGAACACTCAAACTCACACTCAGATTTCATTTGCAGATACCACTCGATGTTAACCCTTACGGCGTATAACCTCTTCCGTGCATACCCAAAACAGGGAAAAGCGTGAAAACCTATGGTTATCCGAGTTTGCTTTCATCATCCCACAAGTACGATATCACTACGAGTGAGTATGGTGTGTGGGTTCTACTGGATTCGAACCAGCTTTCTCCTATCTTAAATAGGGTAGGTGTTCAAGCTACTCAATATCTACTTGGGAAAACGGCCCGAATGGTGTACCACTGCCATATCCGACCCTCTAAATGATAATGTTGCTGTGGATATTTGATGATAGTTTAAGTTGCCGTTAACAGTAAAAAAAAGGGTTGTTATTCATGGTAGCTGAAGGAGGCTATGTGTGGCTGTATTTTGTGTTTTGATGATCATTTGATTTTTATTTTGGTATCTGGTTTTGACTCGAGATAAAAGCTATCTGTACATTTTAGTTAACTCTTTTTTATTTTTTGACAATCACACTTTGGATTTCATTCGCAAATCCCATTGTAAGTTATGTTTTCTTACACAGAACTTTCAACACTCCTCAGTGAGTAGAAACCAAAGGGAAGTTCCAATACCCTTGGTTATTCATTCATGCCGTCATTATTCATGCGTATGGGCAACGCTGGAAATGTGCCTGAGTTTTGCCAGATTAGAACCAGCGATTTCCCGTCTCGTGTGAGATAATTTTCCAAGCTATCCATAATCTACTGAGTATACTAACAAAGACGATGTACCATAGTACCATCCAGCCAGAGAGATATTTATAGCGGCAGCTTCAGTTTTACTAGAATAGTGGTAGATTCATCATTAATGCCCAAGAAAACCGTACTTGATGGTGCTAGGAGGGTTAGCCAATTACTCACCCAACATCTTTGACGTAGGCGTTGAGCGTTACTGCGGCAATCTTATCTTGAGGCACCTAGCCTCACACGGACACATACACGCAATATGTAGACAGATGGTACTGACCCTCGCCCATATGACAAAATTTTAGTGAAGTTTGTGAGCTAAGACGCATTTAATCTTCGGAAATTTGACTTCTCATTTGGTTGATATTGCCAAGTAGCTTATCGCCTCTTTTACATGATAAGAGATTTAGATCTATCTCTGTCTTGCTGGAGGGAGCTCTCCTAAGCTTAAAGCAGCAGAACGCATGTCTTGTCACTTTCTATAATAGAGTTAGCTAATATTTCTATGCAAAAGAATAAATTGGCTAGCGGAGGGCTAAGTCTCAGTAATAAATTGTCTTTCGACATCATTAACCAGAGTCAATGATCGGCTTTGGGCTCGAACCCAACAGTAGTGTGCTTCAGCCAGGCCTGAAACAATATTTCTAAGCCGGTGAATAGAGCTTCGAAATGTTCCCTGCCGCCTTTGTATGCTTATCTTAGATGATAGAAGAAGCAAATCCGAACAGCAGGGGAGTCATGATAGACTAAGTTTACCCGTAAACTTCAAAACTCAAGCTTTCACTTGAGCGAGAATTTTCTTGCCAAGTATTCACGGATCATGTGTAAAGCCAAGTAGAAATGTTAAGTTCTAGAATGACTACATGTAGATTGTTGCGAAGATTCAGCCAAAACCAGGACATCGTAGAAAGGTTTTCAGCCCTTTTACCAGTTTCTGTTCATCGTGGACTAATGAAATAAAATTTACTCAGCTCAATCGTGAAACTTACGTGATCAGATTTGGCTTGCTCTTCCAATATCTAGGGATCTATGGGCTTAAGTCTTGCTCGGGATAAGTTTATAGTCGGGTTTGAGTATTTGTAGTGATGGTATTGTGGGTTTCTAAGTCGTTCAATTGGTTTGTAGCGGATACTTTTAGGATATAAAATCTAATATAGAGAGGGGCATTGCAAACATGCCACTAGCTATTACAAGTCAATTTACTGCGCTTGTGTGCACCGTGGAACCCTGACGGCCGCTAGTCCTGCGCTGCGACGTGGATACATCCAAGTCCCATGTGCCCGATGAATGCTTCAGCCCGCCAACGTCACCGACTTGGCTTATTAAACCCATGGAGTTTTTAAAGTCAGCTGTAGTCTCTGCCATATCAAAAGGCCCTCATCTTCCTTACAGTTTTGGCGACCAAATAAACATCGACCTTGGAATCTGGACACTCTACAATGGTACCAAACGTGTTTGTACACTTTACTCTAGAAACTGGGTTGATTCTCAAGCTATACTAGGACGATGGATCAAAATGTAGCATATTTTCATTCGAAATCAATGCTAAAAAATCCCTACTTCCATTGGCACGAAACGCAGTTAAAAAATTCCGAACTCTTCGACACCCCAGAGTTATCAAAGTTCTAGATACTAGTGAGGTATGGAACTTGGGAGTCATCACACGGCAAAAGCTCAAACTTATCACAGACTGAGTCCTACATATATATTGTGACAGAAAGGGTTTTACCCCTCATGTTCAGCATTAGGGGGAAGAGCATGAGCCCAGAAACCATAAAGTGGGGACTTTTTAGTGTAGCTGTAAGTCAAACTTACCATCACATACATATGAAATATTGTGATTAATCGAAAGCTTGATTGCTAGCAAACATTCAAGTTTATTAACGATGACGCTGCCTCAATTCACGGAGCTCTTCAACCAAGTTCTATTTTTACCAATGAAAGCGGCGAATGGAAAGTGGGTGGATTCGAAGTACTGAGTTCTGTCAATGATACCGAGGCTATCATACATGTGAGTAGATGCCTCAAACAGAAAAAAGGCGCTATAATTGATTCAGCATTAGAACTATGGAAGTCTTGTTCCAAACTCCAAGAAGTATGCGCCGCCTGAGCTGGCTAAATCTAGTTGGAACACGATCAAAAACAACCCACCAACTGCAGTTGACGCCTACAACTTTGGAGTTCTAATTTCTGAAGTGTTTACTGGAAAATTTTCCGGGGAGACACAAGCTACGCAGGCCACAAACATACCTTCAGATATGATTCCAGGTTATCGGCGTCTAACAAATGTTAATCCAAAAGCTAGGATTAGTATTGGCAACTTTCTCGATCAAGGTCGTCGAAACGGTGGTTTCTTCAGCACTCGACTGATAAAATTGACGGAAGAAGTAGATCAACTAGGAATGAAAAGTGAACACGAAAGAGAAATATTTTTATCGTAAGTAAATACCTCAAGCTCGATTTCATCTGTTGATCTAGACGAAGGGACTTAGAACAATTATCCGATGATTTCCCAGAAGATTACTTGAAGACAAAGGTGTTGCAGGAGCTTTTAAAATCCATCGAGTTCGGAGGAGGCGGCTCCAAGATTTGGGATGTCGTTGTAAAAATCAGCCAAAATCTCTCCGATGATGAATTTGACTTGAAAATATCTCCTGCAGTAGTGCGACTTTTCAACAGTTCTGATCGGGCTATCCGCGTATCACTACTTGATAGTCTACCGCATATAATTGATCGAATTTCCTATAAAATCGTTAATGATAAAATATTCCCTCAATTAGTTAGTTTCAAGCGTCCCAAAGAGTTGTGCCTGCTCAACTTACCCAAGTTAGGTGACCGGATTCACGGACACTGCACCTGTTGTTCGTGAGCAGACTGTCAAATCTGTTCTTACAATCATAAACAAACTTTCAGAAAAAACCATAAATGGAGAGTTACTAAGGCATCTTGCTAAAACCGCAAATGACGAACAGCCCGGTATTCGAACAAATACTACGATTTGTCTAGGAAAGATATCGAAAAACCTTGGAGACCGGACTCGTGCAAAGGTCTTAATAGCAGCTTTCACACGTTCTCTGGCTGATCCTTTTGTCCATGCTCGTCACGCAGCTCTCACAGCCATGTCCGTGACCTCGGATATATTTAGTGCGGAAGATTGTGCAAACCGAATACTGCCTGCTTTGTGCCCATGCCTAATTGACAAGGAGAACCTAGTCCGAGAACAAGCAGTTAAGACAATTGATATATTTTTTAAAAAAATACGTAAATTTGCATCTGCTTTGCCGGACTCAGCTCTTTCTCCACCAGCAACAGATTCCTCTACATTAGCGCCACACATGGGTCCATCTCAATCAAATGAAACCTCTTCCTGGACAGGATGGGCTATATCTTCTTTCACAAATAAAGTTTCTGGGGTTGCGGGCGAGATAATATCAAATAATTCTCCAAATATGATTCCCCGTCCTTCTTCTGCTCCTTCTAATGAAACTGGCAAAACTGTTGCCCCAAATACGAATTCAAGCGACTTTCCGACATCAAAAACTAGAGTTAACAACTTATCCAGCTCTACAACTCCCTACAACTATTCTACAGAAAATGACACTGAGGAAATAGATTTTGACGTCTGGGAACAAGACGATACCTTTTTTGACGCGCCTTCCGAGTCCGTACGTACACCGTATGTCAGTGCCTCAAATCCGTTCGAGAAAGAGGATGAGCCAGATTTTGCCGGCTGGCTAGCTGCCCAAGCTGGAAAGAAAGCTGGAAGCAAACCTTTACCTAAAGGGCTTGCCAGATCTGTGACTTTAGGGGCTACTGTCTCGACAAGTCGTGTGAAAAACACTCCCACAAGAAATAAAAATACGAAAACTCAGGCCACCACGGTACCTGTTGCAACCAAAATAGACACAACGCCTCGTGATGACGATGATGAAGATGGCTGGGGAGATGGTTGGAACACCTAACTAAGATGAAAATCCTAATTCAGGCTGAAGCTGATAAATTGCTGAACTCCTTCAGTGAGTATATGATGTTATTGATAGCTATCTTTCGTTTGTATCATGGTCCATAACGAGTAATAACAATACCACCTGTTACAATGATCTTCTGACTCATGGTTAAGCGCAACACTCGGTACTCTGAAATAGCCGGGCAAACATCGAGCGCAGTCAGCCAAGGACTTAGACAATCAGCTCAAAAAAAATTCCGAATTTGATGGAATTAGTATAATTTTTTTTTAAAACGTGATTGTGAAGAAAATTACGCGTTCCAGCAGAGACAGTGCGCACAAAAAGTTAAAGATCATAGCGCACCATGTTAGTCAAACAGGTCCTCATCTACCTCACGCCTAACTTTCCCTGTAGGTCAGATTCAAGATTACTTTCAAGATGGAATAAGTGCCCCGGCAGTAAAAAACACGGTGTAATTTGATCTTCTCTCTTGTCATGTTCGCTGAGGAACAAGTGACGGCTAGTTATTTGGATCATGAAAAAAACTCAACGTAAAGAATCAAGCCGACCAAACGAACAATGAGCACAACTTAAAGCTTCTCATTAACTAAGGTCAGAATCTAGGTCTTAGCTAAGCAAAATATGAGGGTTGATAGGACAGACTGAGCTGTGTAACAAATTGTGCTTTTTTGTCTATCTTGTGGGCCCAAATAGAGCACATACCGCGCGAAAAACAATTTAATAGACCAAAAATTAGCTCATGTTGAATGGAACGTTATCTTACAGGGATGCTGTTTATTACAAATTTGTACAAGAAACCATAGGATTCAAGATAAAAAGATAGAATTAATGAAGGACGCGACAGCTGAACAGCTGACGCTACTAGGTTTTGGTCGGTCCAAATTTAAATTATACGGCCCTTTGCGCTTCCAAATAGTAATTTTGTATCCAAATCTAGAGTTGTATAAATAATCTAAGTCTACAAGTCTTAGTTTGATGACTTCGTCTATCCTGTTCAATTACTATACAGGCCCATCCATCTGTCTACAATCAAAACATTGATAAAAGATGCCATCTCAGTAAAAGCCCAACAATCTTGCCTAACTAATGTACCGAGTTTTTAACCTCTCCCTCAGGAAATACACTAATATTGTCTATTCCATTTATTATATTCGCAATGAACTCTTTCTACTGAGAATTTCTGTCTCTGCTTAACAAATTAAATTAGTCAAAACCAGCCTTTACATAGTATCCGCTTTGTGATTCTACCAACAGCATGTGGGCTATATTTCATATCCTCTACAAACGGTCTTTTATTGATCGTGGCATTTTTCCCCTTCCCTTTGTCCATTGACGACACATCAAGACCATACGTTTTTGCAATTATATTTGATTTAATTTGCCCATTAAGGTACTGTTTGGGCTCATGCAGGTATACCTAGCAATAATATTTAAATCGGAGGAAATAATCCGGTAAAGGCCCCCAAAACTATCTGTCCAATGTCTATTGATTTTTCTGAGGTTTCCTGTTGGAAATGCGTTTACACTGATCATATAGTGTGAATTCCGTCTTACCCTAAGTGTTCGTGTCAGATTGGTGACACGTTGAGTTGACCCCTTCAACTGTTTTGACCCTCACTGTCCATGAGAAAATAGTTAAAAATTGTAAAATTGGAAAGGAAATAATGTAGCTAGTATCTTATATATGGATTCTAGGAGTCCTCTATAGTCATTGACTCAGTTAGGACTATAATATAAATCTAATCTAATCTAATCCGTCTTGCCCTTGACTTGATAGTAGTTTATTTATTTATTTATAATATTTAACGTCGTGCCCGCGCATAGCACGTGAGTTCCTCACGTACCGGTTAGCCCAGTCTAGATTAAACTACTCGACATGTTGGCGCCCACACAGACCCAACAAAGCAAACAAAAGCTAGAATCTTATCATCCTACACTCGAAGATTATAGTGTACATGAAGGTCGTCCGTCCAACGAATCTCATGCTATGCAGTTGGTACTAAATCAAGAAAAGATTTCACAAAATAAAATAAAAAATAAAAGGAGAAGATTGATTACATCAGATCGTGATTTCGTTCGAATCAGACTATTCGTTATGCCCTTTCGAAGAAATCTGTGACACGCACCCAATTATTGAATGCATCAACTCCCTCCGCCGAAGCAAGAGCCCAGGATACACTGGGATTAGAATTCTGTGCCCTGTGAATCTGAGCTTGGTATTGCCCGAGGTGGCAATGGAAAAAGTGGACGGGGGACTTCTCTTCTCCGCATGTGCAGATTAGAATGACGTTTTCATGCTGAAACCGTCCGTGGCAGTTCGCGAAGTCGCCATGACCGGACCGTGAATCTAGTAGATATTCTAATACGCATCGCCCCAGACGGGCGAGCCCAACGGTGATTTTCGTATTAGGGCCAATTCCTAGTTCTTTGTATCTAGAAGGGGCATTTTCTGCCCAATATAGTGCGACCGAAGCCTCGTATTGGGCTTTGACTTCTCTCCTTGCCCTCGCAATGAGGAGTTCTAAGTGTGGAGCTGGAGCTGCACAGGCAGCTTTGGCAAGCGCGTCGGCTGCTTCGTTCCCGAGAATACCTGCGTGGCCTAGGCACCATCTAATCGCCACTTTCCCAGGCGTCGTATTGTGTTCGCGTGATCTTCTTTTCCAGTTCATTGCGAGATTGCGAAAGATTAATATTTTTGCCGACCTGGACGCTGTGGGTGTATCCAAGAGCAGACGGATGGCAGCCTCCTAGCTGTCAAGGCAGACAGTGACGTTAGAGGCATAATAGGCCAGTGGGTTGCGAAGAGCTGCGGCAAGACTTTCAGTGGCCCCGGCAATTTCTGCATTATACACTTCTGCCGAGTTTCCGAGCGGGAGTGATCCTCGCCCAATCTCCTGCGTAAGTCCTCGATAGACCACGTACCCCACGCCTGCTCGGTCTGCTATGAGAGCTCCATCTGAAAATACAGATGAGTCTAGGGTAGGTCGAGTAGCCTGCCACTGTTTGAAGGGATTTGGTCCCAGGGGTCTACCTACTGCTCCGATTTCGATGAGCTTTTCTTCACGGGATGACGACCACGGTGGAGGACTTGATAGTAGTTGTGTTGGTGTTATACAACTGCACTAAGCGTGCGTCAGGCGTCAACATCATCTAGGCGAATAGTTAAGGGAAAACTGAACATATGACATAATTTTTAATGTATGTAGTGCTGAGTAGCTTCTCTGTAGAAATATCACACCTTGGTAATTCTCTGAAATAAAGTTATACCTTTCTTCTGACACAATTAATCTTGTCGACTAAATGCGTTATCATTCCTCGTAACTTAATTCCTTTTCCACATCGTGTCATCATCTTGTCCAATGCAATTTCTACTTCTCTTGCAAGCCGGAATTGTTCAAACCAGCCTTTTGCCAGTATCCATTTTCTAATTCTACCCATGTCATCTGGGCTGTTCATCTTTGCCGTAAAGGACCTATCTTTTGCCTTTTGAAGCACCTCTCCTCTTCCCATTGCCCACTGAGGACACGCCAAGACCATATATTTGACATTTTGAGACGGATATCCACACTGGCATTTTGGATTAATTACTCCAGAGACTTTCCTTCGATACAGATAAGAATTGAGACCAATGTGTTCTTTTCTTATCTGAACTGAAATACAGCTTTGGGCCCTGCCAAGGTTCCGGTGGATATTTGAGATTGTGTTGCTATGGATAATCCTTTTTCTGCCTATTGTCTCATCTGTAACGATATTTGCGGCTCTCCAATGTTCAGGGTCTACCGAAGCTCGATGACCGGATAGTATCTCGTTCCCTGGACTTGTCCATGAGTTATTCCACTCCTGGAACGTGGCCACCTTTCCAGCATCTTTTTGTCTCCCTTTCGCATTCTCCATGACACAGATTTTGATCCATTCTTCAATGTCTAGCCATTGATCCTCGGTGGATCTGTTCTCAGTTTCCTTTGTGGTCTTTTTGACTCTACTGCACGCGGATAACATCGTTCTCTTGATAGGTAGTCCTTCTGATTGTCCAGCGTATTGGACACTCCTTTGTTTCAGGTATATATCTATCGGGACACCCGATGATTCGTGTTCTAGTGCTCTGCTTCTGGAAGAGTTATATGCCCCTGTAATAAGCTCCATGCATTTTCTTTGCATTTTTCGCAGCGGTTTGACTATCCTATCTAGTATTCTACCCGCTGGCCTAGCTACAGCCCTTATAAAACACCCGTAATTCAGGGCTGGTCTTACTATCGTGCTGTACAAAAGCTTTGACTTCTTGAATGCTGCACCTCAAGATGACTGCTTAAATCTACTTATTAACTGTACTTGTGTTTGTGATTTTTGTTGGATATTCTTTATATGGGAGCCCCATCGAAGCTTGGGGTCGAAGTATATGCGAAGGACCGAAGAGAAGACTGAGGAAAGGTCAGATATCCTTCTATGCTGACAGTTGCTTGTAGTTTGTGTCGCTTCCTTGCTCGTGTAAAATGCATGAGTTGGTAATTCTCTAACGCAAAATTCACGCTGTTCTTTTCCGCCCATGCCCCGTAGATGTTATGTTATTCCTCTAATTTCTTACATTTTTCTTCAGTTACACTTGACTTTGTTAGCATGTTTGTATCGTCAACGAATCCAACTGCCAAGGTAGAAGAAGTTTGAAGTATCAGCAAGACCATGCTAACAAATAAGAAGAATAGAATTGATGAAGGCGATAAGCCTTGCAGTATTCCTGTAATAGTGTGATGGGCGATCAACAAAACAATATAGTAAAGGAATGGTGGCCGATTACTGTCTATTTTCTACATACATCTCGGAACTGTCCACCGAGGGGAGGCTACTTAAGGTGTCCCAACTCCCAATGCGCTAACCTCACTATCTATTCTACTACACCATATCCTTGATATTCCAAGTGGGCTCGTCATAGCGAAACTGGGTCGTATCGGCCCATGATTCCATATGAGACTTGCTGCAACAATATCTTGTTTCCACATTTTTTTTTTTGAATCATTTAATGTGTATCAGCTATGGAGCTATGACACATGACCGGTGTTATGTATACATGCAGGATGACTCTTTTGACGTTATAAACACTCATACTCTGGATTTCATTCGCAAATACCGCTTTGAGGCATGCTTGCTTACACAAACAGTCGACCCTCCTCCGCAAGTACCCACCAAAGAGAATTTCGAAACCTTTGGTTATCCAAGCATGCCTTTGTCATCCATTTATACCAGCGCCGCGAGAAAAGTGGATGTGTTTGCCGGATTTGAAACAGCGATCTACTGTCTCAAGTGGGATATGTGTCCAAGCTATCCAGACTCTACTTGGCAGACCGGCCAAGACGAAGTACCACCGCACCATCCAACCATGGCGGTGTTTATAGTGTCGCCTGCACTCTCGCAACCGATGTCTTGGCACGCACAAATCTCAATTTGTAAAAACTCCTTGCCAAAATTCTAAATTCCAGGCCCGTCGAGACTGTATCCATCCTCTGCATCATCCTATCAACTTGTCCTGAATCCTCTCACGTCCATCCCAAAGAACCATCTCCTAGATTTGTGCGCCACGCTTTGCTTCCTCCGTCGGGTATAAATATCGGCGTGGGCGTGTATTTGGCGACCAGCTAAGGCCAGAGAAAGTCGACAATAGGTGTGGTCATTGGAATGAGGATGTACTAGGTCGTACTTGTAGACTTGATGAGGCTTAGGTAGGAATCGATTTCGTTGGGAGTGAAAGATTGATATGGTGGAGTATTTTGAATCATTGCCTCGTGGGCCAACTTCTTTGATATTGAGAAATTTGACTGAACTTAGCTCTGGGAGAATGTTTCACTCCCAGGTTCGTAGAGGACACCGCGTACAGGTGTTCAGTCTTGCCCTCCGTTTCCTTATTTGTTGCAACCCTGTATTTGTATGGCCAAGTTGGACATCTCTTTAGATAGCAAGGCTAATGACGTAATAATGATGAATGTCCGTGCGACAGTCACTAGGAGATAGGCGCAGACTGTAACAAATAGTACGTTTTTGCATTTGAGTTTTGCATTTTAATTCAATTAACCCTATCAAGCACCCTATGGGCCCATGCAGGTGACTATCTTCATTATTTACAGAGGAAACCAATTTGGTGAAAACCCCCTGATTCTGTCTGTTTATATTATTATCAATTGGGTTAGTTTACCTTCCGGAAGTGCAATGTACACTGTTCAGCTAGTGTGGATTCCGTCCTTTCTCCTTCCAAATCGTTTTTGTGACAGAAACCGAGCTGGTTGTGAATAAATCGATTTATTAAACTATATGAGGAGAAAAGAGAACTCTAGCTACGACTAACAGGTATTTATAAGAGTTGGTCCCCTTCGTCAATCTCCAGACTGATGACTTATCCTTAGGCACAATACTTGCTACCCAGCCATGCATTGCCAGGTGTTACTTTGTTGTAGTAACGCTTCGACCTCCTGACTAGTAGTGCCTCCTAGTTGTAAATATTCCCAACAATCCGCTTAGGTATTCACCCTAGCTCAAATTACGGTCAAACCGTAAAAGTTTTATTCTATCCGAAATTGCTACCTCGACTTCCCCTGCAAGTCGAAACTGTTTTATCCACCCTCTGCTTAGTATCCACTGTGTGATTCTAGCCACATCTTCAGGGCCGTTCGTCATGGCTTCAAATGAACTATCTTAAGTTCGTCGGAGAAAGTCGCCTCTTCCATTTGCCCACTGCAGACATACCAACACCATGTGCTTGACGTTTTGCGACGGATATCCACATTGACAGCTTGGCTTTTCTATTTCGGGTACTTTTCTTCTGCACAGGTAAGAATTATGTGCGATATACTTGCTTCTTATCTGAATGGCGACACTGCTTTAGGCCCTCGTCAGGTTACGGTGGATTTTTAAGGGTGTATCTTTGAAGTCCATTTTGGTGCTACCTATTTGTTCACCAGTAAATATATTTGCCGCTTTCCAATATTCTGGATCGGCTGATGTTGGTCGGACAGGGCGCTGTCTCCTGTTCTAGCTTGTCCATGAATCCTTCCACTCCTGAAAGGCCGCTAATTTTCCAGCTTCTTTTTTTTCCTTACGCAAGTTCTTGTCCATTCGGCGATATCTTTACTCTTGGTCAATGTGTGCGGAGTTTCTCTCCCGTTTGCAGGCAGCTTTATTCTCTTACATGTCAATCGGATTATCTCTTGTACTGGGAGTTTAGCTGATAGTCCGGTGTGCTTGATCCTCATTTGTTTTAGATATATCTCTGTAGAGAGGACGGAAGATTCGTGCTCTAGCACTCTGTTGCTAGTAGATTTGTGGGCACCTGCTACAAGCTTTAAGCATTTTCTTTGAATACTTCTGAGGGGTTTCACTATACCAGGATAGTGAATTCAAATTCAAAAAACACCAACCCTCCATTTCTAGACAATTGTGTTACTATGACAACTAGACCCCCCAACTACAGCTTAGGCATGCTTTCTCTCTTTTGTCGAGGGCCGTGATTGGAACCATAATAGTGAATTGAATGAATTGAATGAATTGAATGAATTGAATGAATTGAATGAATTGAATGAATTGAATGAATTGAATGAATTGAATGAATTGAATGAATTGAATGAATTGAATGAATTGAATGAATTGAATGAATTGAATGAATTGAATGAATTGAATGAATTGAATGAATTGAATGAATTGAATGAATTGAATGAATTGAATGAATTTAATTGTATTCATTATCTTGATTTAGCGCCATATGGGCCCATGCAGGTAGCTACAAACCTATCTATATATTTATATAGGAGGAAACCAATCAAGCTTTTTGATTTAATTCCTGGAGTGTGCAATTTCCCCTTCAGGAAGTACATTTACATTGTAACGCCATCGATGTGTACCAATCGCGTCCCTTCTATCGACCCCAACCTTGTACATGTTCCGTCTCATTCTCTGAGCAGCATTTCGGCTGCATTTGTCATGCGAAATTGTTCTATCCAACCATGATTAAGAACCCATCGTGTGATTCTTTTCATATCGTTTGGATTGTTGGTCATTGCTTCAAAGGAGCGATTTCGGGCTTGTCTCCAGATTTCTCCTCTACCACTTGACCACTTAGGGCAGGACATGATCATGTGCTTGGGATTTTGTGATTGGTAGCCAAACGGACAACTTGGATGATAAACTCCTGGTACTTTTATTCTGCGTAAATAAGAATTGAGCCCAATGTGCTCGCTTCGAATTTGGATTGTTAAACTACTTTGGGCCCTCGTGAGGTTTTTGTGGAGAGAAAATGGTGACTCTCGGAAGCTTATTTTAGTACGTCCAGAATGGCGGCATTGGCAGAACTTTGCTGCTGCCCAAGTTTTAGGATTAAATTGTATTTGTTTATAGTCCTATGAAGTCTATAACTGTGTAAGGACATTTAGGTTCGTTCTGCTTAAAGGGCGGGAGTATCTATCCCTCGGGTAGGGTACTCCCTCCTTTGCCTCCCTCACGACTTCTTTCCAGCAGTAATACCCCCACAGGTCTTCATTCGAGTACACACTAAGAGGAGCCGTTATCCCGTCATTATCTCCCCTATCCAGCGAACGGATCAATGGCCGTTTGCAGGTGTGTAGCTGCAGAGAAAAGTCTCAAAATCCACTGGGTGCGGAGCTCTCCTATGACGAAGAGGCCGGCCAGCCGGGCGCAGCAGACCTGTGTATACCTAAGACTGTCTCGCAACCTTCCTAGCCTACTCCTTAATCCTCCCTTGATTTATTGCGCGGGACAAACCGCAGGTCGTGAAAGGATGTCAGAAAGGTCTTGGTCGAGAGTGACTGTCGTGAAGGAGCCTTGCCTAGAATCCACAAGTTGTTATGGACGTAGGGTCGTGGAGTAACTCATGCATTTCATGTATTTCAGATGCCCTCCTGGCTAGTATGCTCGGAAGTTAAGATTAGTAGGAATGATATGATAGACGAGACGAAATCTGCTTTCCTTGAGGGCGGAAGGGTCTTTTACTTTGCTTTCGTGGGCTTTTTGTTCGCCCACCAGTGGATGGCACATGTTGCAATGTAACGAGGGCTTCTCTGCCTACCGTTGTAGCGTTTGGCACCGCAGTATCTTTCCTCATTCCCAGCATCATTATCTTCGTCTCGGTCGTCTTATAAGTTATCGGAAGCGTATCTTTGACGTAGGGGGAGATAACTCAGCTCAAAGTTGAAAAGGTGTTACTCGATCTCGGCTCTGCAGTCTCTACAGTTAGAGCAGGAGGTTCGAAGGGGACATTACTGACAAGTATTGAGAAAAGTCCCCCGAAGCTAAGTAAAGAACCTTATTGATTCAGTTGCAGTACGAGATTGAGTCAATTACTTGTACACGATTAGCTGAACCTCTTATACTTGATACATGTGATTCATAAACAGGGCTCTTCTCTTCAGCTTTGATACTTTTTAAACTTTGATTTCTTGTTTGCCATTGTGAGGGGATGATTGTAGTACTGTTTGAGGGGGTTTTAATCGGAGGAATAGGCGGGGATATACTACTAGACAGGTATACCTGGTCTGTAGGCAGAAAGGAACGGCATATCCTACATATCCTTAGACTGAGAAATTAAAGTAAATTTATAATGAATCTTCATGTTGCCAACAGTGAGTATCTTTGAATTGGCACTATCTTCGTAGGAATGATTTATCTAGCTGGAGTTATTTGGAGTCAATGGCTTTTGCATGGCATTGGCTTTGATTAATTCTCTTGATTTGTAGATTCTTATATTCGGATAATAATTTGTCCGAATATGAGTTAGATAGAAATTCCATGGTATCATATCAGGCAAACCCGAATTGATATGAATGCCCATTTCTTCTGAACGATAGTTTTAACTACTTACACAAGTGCTCTCATGGCTTTAAGTGAACTAACAGACTTTTAGTGTATGCCAAAGGTCATACCAACAATCATTTATCAATATAGTTTTAGGCTATTCGAATAATTTATCTATGATTAATAGAGATTTACCTATTCTTTCGAGTTTCCCACTTCTAGTAATATTGCTATTTAACCTTGACGAGTTATACAGAGTGTAACAAGCCTTCGCTTGATTATAAAGCAGTTAAGATAGGATTTGTATGCATGATGCATTGAAGTCATAGATAGAATGTTGTGTTAAGACTTATTAAAACAAACCTACTGACTTTTATTTTCTATGGCTCTGAAATTTACCCAATTCCATTCGTCCGTATCGCATTTCCATCCCCAAGATATAGCGTAATGCCTCGCCAGAATTTGCCACTCCTCTACCTCGTCAAGGCCTTCTAGTTGTTGTAACCTTTCCTTTTCAGTAAATGGAACCCATTCTTCCCAAATATTTTCAATGGTTTCTGCTTTGCATCCTGTTTTTGGGCAGTTGTCCTTGAAACCAAATTCTGATAGTCGCTCTCTCTGGTCTGAGAGGGACTTGTAGAATGTAAGGGAAGGCATGAAGATATTCCTGGCCGCAAGATTCTTGACCATCATCTTCCCAAATGAGTCATCCGAGCCCAGTGGCTCATAAAGAATGATCCCTATAGATGGAATATTCTCCATGAACCATTTGATAACTCTACTAGACTGACTGATATCCATGTAGCAAAGACAACATTCAGATATTATTAGCGTAGGGATATCAGAGCAGAGTCCAGAAACTTTTGTGAATGGCAGTTTTGACATTTCGCGAAGATCTAACGGGTGAAAGTAATAAAGTACTTGCTGCAAAGTGCCTTCACCTTGTAGAATTCCCCACTCATTTTCTTCGGATTTATTTTCAGATTCAAATGGCACAGGTGGTGAATATACACAATCAGAGGGCTGGAGGAAGGCTGAATTAGTTGTCACGATTTGTTTTTTTATCCTTGATACTGACGGAAAGTCAAATTCGTGGTAGATCAGTTCTAAATGTTGATTCTTATCTCTTAATCTGAAATACCTGGTATCAGTTCCGGCGCCTAGAGAAATAATTTGTTTCCTTTTTTTAGGTAGAGTTGTATCATGAGGGGAGAGAAATGCTTCAATTAGCGTGTCAAGAGCAGTTGTACGCGTGTATGTTCCTGTGCTTTTGATAAGTAAAAGCTAACCATGCCAAATCGATAAGGGTTGTGAAGAAACAAACCGCGGTTTATAACAGGAAGTCTCCTGATATTTGGCCCTTTTACAAATGATGAAGCATACTGATCAGTTAAGTATCCGAGCGAAACAGCGCTCAACCGTGACACAGCTGCATCTGTATCTGTGCCTTGAATATCAAGATCATTATTCTGCGATGCATCACCAGCGCCTGTCCTTCGCTTTGCATGACTGTGAGGACGAGATTTTCCGCGAAGACTGAGAAGATTAGGGATTTGAGATGCTGGCATTGTACTCCTGTCCTGCATGCTAAGATTTAGGCCGATGGTTTCCTTCAGCCACCACAAACCACGTCTTGTCGGACTAGCTATGCATGATAACATGATTCAGGCATAATTATTGTCTTTCAAGCACCCGGTTAGCCAAGCTAGCGCCTATTCATCAGGGGACAGATTAATTTCCTTCAATCATATATTATGTATAAATCTATCTAGCTGTAACACATTATTACGATATATGCAAATTTTGGATGACTGCATCGATTTAATTGACATCCATCCTCTGGATTTCCTTCGCAAACACCACAATGAGGTATGTTTGCTCACACAAATAGTCAACTATCCTTCACGACTACCAGCCAAAGGGACTTTTCAAACCCTTTGATTATCCAAGCATGTCTTTGTCATCCATGCGCCCCAGCACCGCGAGAAATTTGGTTGTGTTTTGCCGGATTTGAACCAGCAATCTCCTGTCTCAAGTAAGATATATGTCCAAGTTATCCGGAATCTACTCGGGGGACTAACCCAGATGATATATCACCACACCATCTGATAATGGCGGTGTTTAAAGTATCGCCTGCACACTCGCGATCGAAGGCCTGGCGCGTGTAATGCCCTTCAATATGTAGAGCTCTTACCAAAATGCAATATCTCCACCTCTCAGAGAATGTATCTACAATTTGAACTATCAAGTCTCCTTTTCCCGATCTGTCTCATGCCAATCTCAAAAATCTGCGTT
The DNA here is from genome assembly GCA_905067625.1 of Blumeria graminis f. sp. triticale. Lineage (NCBI taxonomy): Eukaryota > Fungi > Ascomycota > Leotiomycetes > Helotiales > Erysiphaceae > Blumeria > Blumeria graminis. The sequence continues at coordinate 9,788,776 of LR898477.1, forward strand.
CCAGACGTGTGCACCACTATTTATCTCCTCAAGCAGGTATTCAGATTCTCATGGGCGTATATTTGATGGCCAGTTGAGACCAAAGAATAGGTTATATAGTCATTGAAAATATGATGCATCAGGTCCCCCCTGATGGACTAAGAAAGCCTTTGGTGGAGATCGATACCATTGAAAGTGAGATGTTGATTTGGTTGGGAGTAATGTATTATTGTCTGGTGGTCCAACTCTTTGGTACTGCGAAATTTAATTTAAATTAATTCAAGGACAATACTTTACTCCCAGCTCCGTAGAAAACACCGCGGATAGTTCAGTCTTTAGCCTCCGACCACAAACCTAGTATCCCTTCAAACAAATACACAACCCTACCGCGACGTGCTTGCCCTAGGAACCCCGCCATTCCCTGATTTACCACCACGTGAGAACCACATCGATGGGCCCTAGCATTGGTCTGCTATCAACCGCTCTAACCGAGCAAAGTTTCCAGTGCCGATGCTTTGCTTAGTTTGGTAGTCATATGAGAAAAATAACTACTGCAATGTTCCGCGCAGTACAAATTGGCAGAAGAAGGTGTAAATTTACTCCATCACGGTATGTACAGATTGAACCTCCTACAACTCCATGAATGCTTTCGACCGTTATGGCTGCTCAAGAGGATACAGCTGAATGAAATGCACATCACTCGCCGGACCCAATACATACGCACTTCTGCATAGCGCTCAGATAATGGTTAAGCACCTGAACATAATTTAACATAGCATTTCTCTCATAACCCTTTAATTCTCGCTTATCGGTCAACGATTACTACAGAGAGGCAGAATTCCAGTCATCTTAAATTTATTTGCCCGAGCAATGGCTCTCAGTATTCCAATTGCCTTGGGTCCATGCTACAATTATAAAACATCGCCAACAATCAGCAAATTCAAAAGGTCCATGTGTGATTATCTAGGTGACTTGAATGCCGAATTCGATGTAATTTGTACCGGTGCATTTATATTTGACCATCAAGATCGTATCCTTCTTATTCAACGGGCCGCTACTGATACTTGGCCAAATTTCTGGGAGGTACCAGGTGGAGCTTGTGAAGTATCTGACTCAACCATACTTGATAGTCTAGTCAGAGAAGTGTGGGAAGAGACTGGACTGACAGTAACAGGGATCTTCAGTGCGGTCAATGATGGGGGTAAAATGATATCTTCACGCAAAAAATTACGAATTCTGAAGTATGAATTTGAAGTCGAGGTCGAGTGTACGGATTTGATACGGCTTAATCCTGCAGAACATCAGACATTTAAGTGGGTGACGGCAGAAGATTGCGAATTAGCACATCACGGAGGTGGAAATTCCCCGTCCAGGGTCCAGTTTACATCTGAATACCAAGCATCGACAGTTCTTGAATCGTTTCGGCAGAGGAAAGAAAGAAAATCAACAACGTTCAACTAGAGTTCAAAGTAACTTTAGGGTAGCCATTGTTATTCACACTGAAAGCTCTGGTCAACAGCCCTGTGATGATTCAAAGCAAGTATTTTCGATTTCTTTTCCGCCGCCATATACTCCTAACCCGAAATTCTCATCCACTCAACTCTATCCGATACAAAATATGATGTACCTAAATCATAGGGCTCTATATCTATTAGAAATTATTCTCTGTGGATGTTTGAAAATAGCTGAAAACACTGTAGCTCCACTCTAGCTGACGATGAATAGCACAAAGCTTTGAGTAATTATCACCATTTGATCATCGTTAATCTCAGGTTTAGAATTAGATACTGCAAAATCTGATGAATTTATATCTCTCCCTAGCTGATAAACCGAACGCCGAGTATACCTAGTGAAAATACATGTCGGGTTACACTTATCCTGTCATTACTAAATATTTCGACAAAATGCGAGTGTTAGTCGCAAGTCTGTATCATGTTATACCTCTCCATAGTCTTGCTATCAAGACATAGGTAAAAATAATACATCCTGCTAGAAGCAATTTGTTCCTTCCGACCCATCCCCGCCCCTCACCCACAACAACTTGATTTCTACCAGACCTTTGTAAGCTTGTAGAGGTGCTTTCAGATGTTGAAGACTTGCTAGCTGGATCGGCGATGGTATTTCCAGTTAGCGGATCAATCTTTTTTTCTCTTAACCAATTCCAATTTTCCTGGTCTACATCAGGCCACTCTGTTCGGAATTTAGCTCCCCCATCACCTGCTTTAACATTACCCTTTTGAACTATTTTCCCATCTTTTAAACTACCTCCTCCTGTACTATTCCACCAGCGTGTTCGACTAGCTGCCCACTTTCGCTCAGCTTCTGTAGCACCTACCGATCCAGTGGTCATTTCCTCAGAGGTCATGAAGGAAAGTAGGCCAATTAGAATAGTAGAAACTTCCCAGGCGGGATTAAATGATTTAGGATGAAAGTCGGAGATGGAGAGACAGAGACGGGTGGAGGGCTGGAAACGTCCGCTTGGAGTGTGCATTCGTATAGCAGGCGGCGCAAAGGGGTAATTCGATGGAAATATAAGCGTCCCCCAGTACTGGCCATCTTGATATGGTGTATCAGGAGGTCCAGTGAGTATGTAGTGCCATCTGTAGAAGGTTAGCCAAAGTCTAGGAAAGGTGTGGTGTGAAACACTCTAGGATATTGGCTTCTGATGGATGAGCAACAATGAAAGGAGGAGGATTTTGAGAAATGGCTTGATATTCGCGGGTGAGCTGCAAAGTGTCATCAGGATGTTCCTACGGGAAGATTTTGTGTTTATTACTCGTTTGTTTGCAGCTCGACTTGCCATGATTCACAATTATCAATTTTTGAATAGACAGCAGTAATCTAGGGTAAGCAATCTTCTAATCTCAGGGAAATGTTTTGCGAAGAACAGGTCTCAAACAGCAAATGATATCTCCTACAATACCGTCTTCTTAACTTCTCTCACCCGTGACGAATGAAACGACTAGCCATACCTATTTATTGCCTGAGGCACCCAAATATTTTACGAATTCAATGTGGCGGCAATCCATCCAATGTCGATGGCGACCAATCTGAAATTTGACAAGGATTAGGGTTATCATGGCAGCTGGTACAGTAATGGCTGAAGAAGACGTAAGTTATCCCTTCCAATAAGGCAAGCCTAAGATAATTTTCTAACATACTTTCTATATTAGCTCTTTGGAAGCCTGCGGAGGCAATCGGATCCAGAAAAGTTAGAGAAGCAGGCCAAAGCTGTCGCAGAACGAGAAGCTTCGTGCAGTGCCAAAGCTGAGGAACGGCTAAAATACTTGGTACGGCATCATGTAATGCTTCTCAACTGCAAACTCTAATAATCACAGCTTGATGACAATTCAACCCTTCCCATTTCAGTGTCCTCTATCCAACTTGTCGGCGCATCGCATACACGACGCTCGTTTTTAGATAAGCTTTTTACGCCTCTCCTAAGCTGCAATAGAGATGCTCCGTACACGCTATCTACAGCGTTGCATGAAATTGGAATTTTATCAGACAAACTGTCGCGTTTTGGTAGCCATGTTGAAAGATTCCAATTATTCCCTGTCTAATCTCGATAGGAATCTTTCAACCCGAAATATCCACATTTCTAGACCGATCTGACCTGGGTCCTGCATCTTCGCCACTCACTCATATCGATATCTACTTGAAGGCCCGGGAGCGAGGACGGCTAAGTCTCAAAACGGGTACCGATCTTGGGAATGCTGAAGGCTCGGCCTATGGAAACTTGACGTGGCGAAACGTTTTTGGTGGGGCAGAATCATTGAATCTAAACGCCTCAGCTGGTACACGAACACGATCAGCATATCAAGCCACCTTTGACAGTCCATTATTCAGCGATCCAGACCAGCAATTTTCCCTTAATGTATTAGCATCTAGCACACACAAGCCATGGGCTAGTCACGAAGAAGTTCTTAAAGAAATTTGCGCTAAGTACAGCTGGGCATCAAATTACGGGACCCGCCACCAACTAGGATATACTGGTGCGTGGCGGCAGATCACTAGCCTGGCTGCTGAAGCCTCGCCGACACTCCGTTGTGAAGCTGGTGATTCAGTAAAGAGCAGCATAACACACACCATCGTGAAAGATAATCGTGATAATCATTTACTACCAACCCGTGGCTACTATTTAAAAATGCTCACAGAAATAGCTGGATGGGGGCCACTTCAAGGTGATGTCGCATTTTGGAAGTCTGAAATTGAATCTACTGGCGCACTTTTACTCCCAGTCCCAGGGAAAATGAGTGATATCGGTATAACGCTTACTGGTGGGCTTCGCGCCGGGCTCCTCTATCCATTGCCTGTTGGATTTGGTAAGGAAGCCATCAAAACCCGCATAAATGACCGCTTCCAGCTTGGTGGCCCAACAGATGTAAGAGGCTTTAAGCTGTCAGGTTTAGGACCTCAGGATGGGGAAGATAGTGTTGGAGGCGACGTATATGCCGCCGCATCAACAAATCTCTTATTTCCATTGCCTCGTGCCGGAAAAGATTCACCTCTCCGACTCCAGGTTTTTGCAAATGCTGGTAGACTCCTGGCCCTTTCAGACAGCGCATCAAAAGATAAATTAGGCCAGAAAAATGTTTGTAGAGACGTACGTGATACTCTAGCAGAACTAGGAAACGGACTGCCTAGTATTGCAGCTGGCGTGGGGATGGTATATGCGCATCCAGTTGCAAGGTTTGAGCTTAACTTCAGCTTGCCACTAGTTGCACGGAAGGGGGAAAAAGGAAGGAAAGGCCTTCAGTTTGGTGTAGGTATCAACTTTCTCTAGGCTGTGAAATCTTTGTATTCGTTCATAAATAGCTGTAATATTTACCTTCAGTTTCTCTACCCGATCACAAGGACACTTTTATCTTCGTTTTCTTTTTGTCAATATGTCTCAATTTTATAATTTTTTTCGATCCAGACTTAACTTGATGTAAAATACTGGCAAGGCACACTGCGCGGCCATGTGACACTTGGCGCAGCTCAATAACTCACTCCCAACGTGTTCGCAACTATTTTTGCAACGACGATCAAGGCTGAACTCTTGTTAGTGGTATCTTCCGAGAGAATTGCAAGGGTGAATTCTCTTACGACCGAGAAGAGATCACGAAAAGAGGTAAGAACAGTAAGGCTTGATAAAAGTCTGCTCGAAGGAGCAGTGTTTGTTTACATGGTGGCGAAAATCGGCCAACAATGAATTTAAGGCCCCAAACTAGCCGCGTGCCATGTAAGCGGGCCTCGTATTGTGACCACGGATATGGCTCAAAAACTTCGATGATCGCGACAACCTTAGCACGGCGAATTCCAAGGCCGTGGCGCAGACCAGTTCGATTTCAATACCTACCAGAGACCATGCCGTCGGAAAAGCCTACGATTGAGGGTCGAAGGTGTGGAAAAATTATACGGAAGATATACCTATATAATCATGCTTTTGCAGCGGGGCTTGGATCCCCACAACATGACGAGGAAGTGCTAGTTTAAGATAGGTTTAGGGCCGTAAGCATAGTAGATGGTCTGATGAGTGGCACCCGATACTGTGAAGTACACTGCGCTACTATGGGGTGAAAGATAGTTCTATCTAGGACTAGACTGGGCGTGGTGCAACATACGCGTGGAACTCGAAGTGGGATGAGTCTTACTGCATATTATATACATGACAATTAGTATATCCCATGAAAAAACCCGAGAATCGAGTGATATGAATTACTTAGTGCATAGATCTAAATATCAAAAAATACCGAAAGTCGATATCAATTACTTGACTCCTTACAATGGAAGGAAATCGATGTGACTTGTGCCGACAGGACCAGGTGGTAATGTAATGGTTTACGATCAAAGATGCGACGATGATACTAAAGCTCGAAGACTCAAAACTTCTCAACCGTATTCTCTATAAGTCTCACTCTCACCGTCATCGGCAGAGCCGTGATTGAGCTCCACATTGGACAGAAAGGCGTCTATCCTCGACGAATCTGCGCAATCTCTGCCACCAGATATTCTGCAAAAGAGTCGGTTCAAATCACTTTACATCGCATGTTCTTTATTGAAACTGTTCAGGCATTTCAAACAGCTTACGCGGAGTGGTGTTAGTTGGGGGCGGCTATGGAGGAGGCGTAAGAGAAAATAAAGAGGGTTTTTTTTGTACTACTTGAGTCCTAGACTATCTAGAAAATTGGGCTCCTTTCTGACCCAGGCCACACCTTGTACAGTGCTCTTATCCGCTTTTGTTACCTCAAAGATCATTGATATATTTCCTTAGATGAATAGCCATTCAGCTCAATGTTTACCCGTAGAATTCGGCCACCTTTTCCACGGAACCTTCTACCCAAATAAATAAAAATAAAAATGGTAGCAATGGAAACTGCGTGCGCGGGAAAAAGTCTCAAAAAACCTGCAGCCCCAGCCAGGCGAGGCCTAGATACCGGGTCCACATGAGGTGCGCATATTCATCTATATCTCCCTTTTTTGTTACATTTAAGGCCGACTTGATCCAACCCACCATCTCCGTATCGGGTGCTGGGTACGCTCCGCAAACTAATCGGATGGCTTCTCCTCCATGATCAAGGGTTGGTGGTGAGTAGGGTTCCGACCTTACCATCTGATCTGATCGTGGTTAGCTTCATGATAATGGTGATAGGGGAATGTGTTGAGAGATGAAGACGATACAGACCACGAAAGCGATTGGAAATCCTCATCGAAGTGAGGACTTTGTTACTCAATCTCGGCTCTGTAGACTCTACAGTGAGAGCTTGAAGCTCGAGAGGGACAACACTAACAGGTGTTGAGAAAAGCCCCCCTGGGCGTCGTGTATTTAAGTTATGAATGAATATTTATTCGTGGCGGATACAAGCATAGCACTCAAAGAGCATGATATGGAGAAGGCCAGTTTTTCCCCGACGACTATATACAACGACGATTTAGTTTGCCATTTGGACTACTCATGTAGTGGGTGCATTTGCTGATACCACTCGAGACCTTGGTGCTAGGGACTTTCACCTTCCCCTTAACAGTGAATATCCACCAAAGTGAAAACAGTAAAAGCCTTTGGCTACCGTGACATGTTATTGCTATCTTGTCTATAGCCACTGCATGAGATATAGCCTTACAGTCCTCCCTTTCTCGAGTGAGGTGGGCGTCCGGGCAGCCCATACTTTAATTAGGGGGGACGACAACCAGGAGGCGGACCACAGCACCTTACATCGTTGCCTATTTTTAAAGAGATGACCGCACTATCAGAAATCGTAACCTCGACGCTCGCAAGCACCCTAAGGTCGAAACTCCTGAAAAATATGCGTCCAATTATGCCCATTTGCGACCTCTTCACTCGCTCGTCCCACGTTCCAGCTGCCTGTCCCCTCTCGAGATGTGATGCCCGTTTCTAAGAATCAGTCTTCCATCGCCCAAGACCCTAGCTTTATCTATTATAACATGGTTTCCTCCTCGCGAGCGTACACAGCATCCTAAATTCGTAGTGGAAAATGGACGATTTTTGATGAGGCAAATTTCCGTTTGCAATTGGAGTAATACTTTTGTCGGTAGTTAAGACGATTGGTGTAGTAAGATTGAAGCAGAGGACTCGCATGAGAATGATAGATCCGACATTTACGAGAAGTCGTTGATTTGAGAAGTGCTTGGGATTACTTTTGAATTCGACTCGAATGCGATTCTTCTTGGCTATCCCAGATATACGGATCATACTGAGCGATTACACCGGCACCACTGGAAGGTAAAGAATTATTCTTTGTCGGCATTGTTTCTTGCGAAGATCACAATGATTCTTGCGGATCAAGTGCAACCTTAGATGATTGTTCTCATGCTGATAAGTGGATACTCATTATCGCCAACGATTGGAATTTGGCTGAATGACACTAGTCTTAAAAGAGCTAGGAAATGAAACATAAGCGATTCCCACATTCCAAATTATCAAGGAAGAAGCAACACGCTAACAACTAACTTTGAACAGCAACAACTTACAGTCACCTTCACCCGGTGTGACTATCGACTACAAAAAACAATTGAAATAAGTAGTAGACAGGATGCGCACTTACGACGACTCTTTCTCCGGTCAGAAGATCTACCCTGGAAAGGTATAGCCTTCTAGAACCGAGACTATTCAAGCCTTAAACAAATATCCTAGTTGATTAAAAGCTGACAAAATCTTCTTCAGGGTAAACTCTACGTCCGCGGCGACAGCAAGATATTCCGATTCCAAAACGGCAAAACTGAATCTCTATTTCTCCAGCGCAAGAATCCCCGTCGTATTGCTTGGACAATTCTCTTCCGAAGGCAACACAAGAAAGGTATTTCTGAGGTATGACACAAATTTAGCCTCGGCTATAATCTATCGCAAGGAAAATGTATGCAACAGAATAAGGCTGATATATATGTACTTGCAGGAAGTTGCCAAGAAAAGATCTCGCCGCACCATCAAATCTCAGCGAGCTATCGTTGGCGCCTCTCTAGATGTAATTAAGGAGAAGCGAAACCAGAGACCAGAGGTCCGAACTGCCGCACGCGCAGCTGCCATTAAGGAAGGTAAAGATAAGAGAGCTGCTGCTGCTAGCGCCAAGAAGGCAGAGAAAGCCAAGCTGGCAAGTGCTTCAGCTAAAGGTCAGACTTCAAGGTTACAGAGCAAACAGGGCGCAAAAGGTGCACCCAAGAAAATCCAAGCAACCACACGATAGGGAGTATGAAAAATTATGACATTCAAATAGACCACGGGAAAGACAGTGCTGGGAAAAGTACAAATGTGCTCAAATTACCGGGGAATCTCGATACTACAGCTGACTCATTGACATTTCCGGTCTGAGCTTCAGGATTTAATTAATACTGATACGTGTATGAGGCACGTGAACAATACCCAGAAAGTTCACGAGAATTTCCTCGTATAAAATGGCTGTAAACAAATAGACGTGACTTTATAGCTCAAAGTGACGTCCCGATTATCAAAGTGTCTCTCATGTTCAATCGCCGAATAATTAAACTAAAGGAATTTGTGCTGTCGCCTGATTCTCTCAATTAATGAAAAGGCAAAGATTCCCAATGTCTATGTTAGCAAAAATTGAAGTACTCCATGAAACTTTTCACATAAACATATCGGCCATTTCTCAAATATTGTAATCAATAAGAAATAAAGATTTATCTGAAAAATATATTCAAGACAGGCTCGCATCGACCCAAATAATATAGTTATTCAAAACTATTCATCTTATGTTTGGCAGATTCATACATGGTCAATGATGCTTTGAAAGTTATAAAATTAGCCACAGATTATTCATTCCTGATTTATCCGTTATTCCGACATCTTCTATTAGGCCTTTCATGCTACCATGATCTATACAACTATCATATTTTATTTAACTGGGTGAGTTTCTTTTAAGACATATACACATTTTGTAGGAAGGGCTATGGTAACGTAGAGGAAGATATCACCCGCTAAGTTTTACACTGATATGTACGGACTGGTCCTACATGAGTTAAATAAGATTCTGATGAAGATTAAATAAAATTCTCCAAGTGAAATGTAAAGACAGAGTTCAGGCAACACTATAACCACCGCCGTGGTCGGATGCCGCGGTGGTATATCGTCTTGGTCGGTCTTCCAAATAGAGTCTGGATAGCTTGGATACATATCCTACTCGAGACAGAAGATCGCTATTTCGAATCCAGCAAAATATAACGACGTTTCTCGCGGTTCTAGTTTGTTTGGATGACGAAGGCATACTTGGATAGTCAAATGATTTGAAATTCCCTTTGTTAGTACTTACGGAGTAGGGTCAATCATCTATTCTGTACTTTTCTTTGTTATTGTATCATAGCTAGATAGCTGCATACGCGATTAAAATCTGATGCAAAAAAAAGGAGGGTCGAACATTTTTGTAAGCAAATATACCTCATTACTACGGGTTGACCGCGTTGTGGCTTAGGCAGGCACCTAAGCAAGATCGAAGGTGGTTACTAATGAAGGGTGGTGATGTATATGGTTGTATACACTTGGTATCTTCAATTAAATAGTTGTGACTACTCAGGGGGCTTAGAATATACTTGGGTGATTATGGCAATAAATGTTACGGGATGCAAATGGTATCTTATTGTGTTATTATGTTATGTTATGTTACAGGTTATGTTCATGATAATTAACCAATCCCACATACTTCCACATAGCGCCGTAGCTAGTCTCTTTTAGGAGTGATCTACGGGTGAGTGTAGCGATTGGTGGTATCTAATTTATCACTAATCTGTTTCCATTTCCCTGGCTCTGCATGTTACACTACGTGGATGACGATTTACTACTAATATGAAAAGCGCATTCATGACACTTCCCCTCGCTTAGCACATCTAATATGGTTGGATAGTCGGTGGTGAGCAGGTTTTGCAAGAGCTTTGGTCAATAAGTCTGCGAGGTTGTTTGTGGATTTGACGTAGAGGAGTTCGAACACTCCTTCTTTTAATTTATCACGAACGTAGTGGTAATGCACGTCAATATGCTTTGATCGTTCGTGGATCCGCGGGTTTCTCGCAAGTTCTTGTGCTCCGTTGTTGTCGGAGTGAAGTACAGTTTCAAACTTTTGGCGCAGCTGAGCTAGTCCATATTTGGTCCAAGTTATTTGGCGAGCAGCAAGCGACATGGCCATATATTCGGCTTCTGTAGTAGATAGTGCTACAGATCGCTGTTGTTTGCTACTCCAGGAGATTGCAGCGTCGCCAAGTCGAATGACATAACCTGATGTAGATCTTCGGGTATGAGGGTTGTCTGCATAGGAAGCATCGGCATAGACTTCGAGATCTTCACAGGCTCCATTTGGGTAGAATAAGTCCCAATTGGTTGTTGCAGCTAAATATCGAAGTGTTCTCTTGGCGGCTTGCAGGTGAGTTTGGTTTGGACAGGACGAAAACTGGCTTGAAAGAGTGACTGTATATGCTAAATCAGGACGACTACCTATGACAAGGTACATTAGCGATCTAACAATGGCTTGATACTCTTTGAAGTTCTCAAGACGTTCCTCTTCAGTTCCTTTGAATAGGGTTACGCTAGGATCAAGGGGTGTGCTAATTTTGTGAGCATTTGTAAAGCCAAAACGTTCTAGGACCCTTTTTGAATATCCTTGTTAGGACAGTCGGATACCTGATGAGTTGGTTGTAATTTCGAGACCTAGTATGTACTTTGCGTCTCCTAAATCTTTGCAATCAAAATCGTTTCCGATCGATGTCTTTAGGTTTTGTCGAAAGTCGTTTGGGGGTCCGAAGATGAGTATGTCGTCTACGTATATAGAAATGAATTTTATTTTCTTTGGGTGCACGAAGACGCAAGGGTCAAATGTTGTTGACTCGAACCCTTTTAATTTGAGGGAATTCGAGATACATTCGTACCATTCTCGGCCGGATTGTTTGGGGCCGTAGATACATTTGCGGAGTTTGGCACATTTTCTGGTTGTACGGTATCCTGGTGGTAATTCCATGAAAGTTTCCTCTTCTAGCATGCCATTGAGGTATGCTGAGTTTTCATCCATCCGTTGAGGGATCCATTTGTTTTGGGCTGAGATTCGGAGTAATATCCTCAGGCTATCATATCGAGAGACAGGTGCAAAGGTTTCATTAAAATAATGGCCAGGAACTTGGCTAAAACCTTGAGCAACTAATCGCGCTTTGTATCTCTCGATAGAGCCGTCGGCATTTCGCTTTATTTTAAAAACCCATTTGGATCCAACAACATTTCTTTTGAGAGTCGATCAGCCACATCCCATGTATGATTTTGAGATGAAGATGTCTATTATTTATCTATAGCTTCACGCCATAGGTTTCCATCTGGTTGTTGAAATACATGTTTTTATTAAAAACTTAGTCCTTGTATTGTGTAATGATCACTTTAAGGAGTTCTAATATAAAACATGGAAGGTAGACTTGTCTATGAAATCAACTCGTTAGAGGTATAAAATAATTATCCATCAAAACGGATCCAACACTCGAGATTTACATCCTGAGTGAGGGTCCGTGCATGCTAACAAAACAACCCAATAAACACGTGATAAACAAGCTAATTGTACAGGGTATCTTGCTCTCCGGTTCTCCTAACTCCTGGCTAATGATGACAACTCAGACCCATAATAAGGGTCATGAGGATCCTGGAATTGCAATGCATTAGACTTATTTCTCAACACTCCCCCTCAAGGCAATTTCCATTACTCATATCCTCCCACTAGTCCAAGCTGGTTTTTGAATCTTTCGAATGCCACTCTTTGAAGAGGTTTTGTCAGTCCATCTGCTATCATCTCGCTTGTGGGTACATAGTCAATTACGAGCTTCCTTTTTTCGGCCAGGTCACGAATGAAATGGAAACAGATGTCGATATGCTTTGATCTCTCGTGCAGGTGAGGGTTCTTGACTAGTGCTAGGGCTCCTTGGTTATCTCCATACATTTGTACTGTCATTTCTTTTACGTTGATAACTTGGGGCATTCCTAAATCGCGGAGGATCTGTGCGGCCCACTGGCCTTGTTTGGCGTACATAGCTTGTGAAATATATTCGGCTTCGGCGCTTGACGTTGCAACAGAGTTTTGTTTTTTTGAGGACCAAGAAATGGGTCCACCATAGTACATGCAGACTCCCCCGGAGATACTCTTCCGGTCCATCTTATCTGTCGCCCAATCCGCGTCAGTGTAAACGGCAAATTGCTGTGAATATGCTCCCCCTGGTCCGAATCGGAGTCTCTGTTTGACTGTTGAACGTAGGTATCGCATGAGGCTCTTGAGAGCTATTCCGTGGTGCACTGCGGGGTCTTTCATGAATTGGGATAGTCGACCAACAACAAAAGCGATATCAGGTCTAGTTAATACCATTGCGTACATTAATTTCCCAATTCCTCTCTGATATTCAGTTGCGTTGATTCGTTCATCTGATCCGTTTGCTGGGCGAAGGTTTTCGTAGTCTGCTGCAGGGATCTTCTTGCTCATGTGTTTTGCATGCGTTATGCCGAATTGATCAAGAGCTGCGGACAGGTACTGTTCTTGGTCAAGGTAAATGGTGCGATTTTTTTGGTCTCTTGTAATTCTTATGCCAAGAATCTTCTCAATCTCCCCCAGATTTTTGGCATTAAATCGTTGAGAGAGCGCTTTGAAAAACCAATTAAGTTTACTGTCATCATTTGCTGCTGCGGCGATGTCATCAACGTACACGAGAATCCAAATATTTCTTTTGTGATGGACGTAGAGACATGGGTCCGCAAGACTTTGTGTGAACCCAATTGATACGAGGAAGCTTTTCAGGAGTAAATTCCAGTCTCTACCGGCTTGTTTAAGTCCGTAAAGGCTGCGAAGGGCTTTAAGTACTTTTCCTTTTGAGACTTCTACTCCTTCTGGTGGCTTAAGATATATTTCTTCTTGCAATGTGGATTCCGTGAAGGCGTTTTTTATGTCGTAATGGTGGCACTTCAAGTCGTATCTAGCCACCATTGCTAGAAATAGGCGAAAAGTGTCCATCCTAACAGTAGGTGCAAACGTCTCGGTGTAGTCGACTCCATATTGTTGACTAAAGCCTCTTGCTACTAAGCGGGCCTTGTAGCGTTCTACAGACCCATCCTTCTTTAATTTGATTGTAAAAACCCATTTTGTCGAGACTGTGTTTGCCCCGTCCGGCAGAATATGTTCTTCCCATGTTCCATTTGAAACTAGTGCATCGATTTCATCTAGTATAGCTCTTTTCCACGATGGGCCGTGAATCTTGTCATTTGTGGCCTCCTTATACGTACGTGGTATCGGAATACCGTTTATAACTTTCGTGGGGAGTGCATATTCCTTATTCACATCTGATTGATTGGTGAAAATCGCGTAGAAAGCCTGTATGATGGAAGCTTTAAGCTTGCGGTCGTTAGGAGTAGCTGAAAAGGTATGTCTCGCTGAGAATGAACTTTCGGTTGCTCTTTCAATATTTTCATGTTCTTCCATATCAGAGAATATTTTTGCTAATAACGCTCTTCGTATTCTTTTAATTTGTTTGTCCTCGTCGTAATAATCTGTATTACTTTTACGCCTTTTCCGAAAGAAATATCTAGGCTCAGGGACTGATGGTAAATTCATTGATTCGAAATTTCGCTCTGGGGTCTGGGATGGTTCTGAATCTTGGATTGCTTCGATGGTACTGTTCCTATTCGAATCAATTTTGATCTGGTCGTCTTTATCGCCTTGGATGGCGTTGTTGGTCTCGCTTAAGATTGGACCAGTGTCACCATGATTATCTTCTTCAACTATGGTTCCTGATGGTGGTACTGACAATTTATTTTCTTTTCTCTTCTGGGATTTCTTTCGTTTCCGTTTTTCTTTATTGGACGTTCCGGTAGGTTCTGAAGTATGTGTCGTAGGAGAAGGTGAAGGAGATGCCGTAGTAAGTGCTGGCTTTGGATTGGATACTGGGGCTGCTTCCGTTGCCGGGTCCGGTATTGGAGACGGTATTGGAGATGGAATTGTAGCTGGTGACGGAGCTGGTGGTGGAGTTAATACTGGAGAAGGTGGCACATCGATCATCACATCTTCGAATATTTTAGCCCCCGATTTATCGTTATCTTTGCTGGGGCGACCTCTATTATTTCTCAGAGGTAATTGGTTAGTGGTTCCTTGAGATGTGACGATGCCCTCTCTTAGCCTCAAGTTGATCATTCCTCCCTTTACTTTTTCGTCTATTAATACAGCATTTACTCGCTCTACTCGACCTAGGTCTGGGGCGTAGATTTTTGTGTGTTTTTCGGTGTTCTCGGAAAAACCCATGAAGACACCCTCTCTTCCCCGTACAACCAATTTGTCGTGTCTTCCTTTAGCTTCTAGTGTTTTTGGATTGACGTACCCATAAGCTTTGTAGCCCCAAGGTCGTATGTGCTCGACGTTTGGCCTTACTCCCGTATAGGCTTCAAGTGGAGATGAAGGGCTTCCATCAATAATAGGTCCAAGGGGAAGTCTGTTTCGGATGTATGAGTCGTATTCAACTGCTTCGTCCCAAAATTCTATAGGTAATTCTGCATCATCAATCATTGTCCTGATGGTCATCTCAGCAGTTTGAATACTACGTTCAGCGGGGCCATTTTGATGCGATGACGCGATGGCTGTAAAGTTTGCAACAACTCCATCTTCTCGTTCCCATTGCAACATTACGTGTTTGAGTTCTGGTGCGTTATCGGATCTGGTCGATTTCAGTTTCCTTCCCGTCTGTCGTTCTTCTCTAACCCTTAATTTTCTTAATTCAGATATGGCTTGGTCTTTTGTCTTCATAGGGATAGACCAAGTTCTACGAGTCCAGTTGTCAATGACCTGCAGGAAGTATCTATTTCCGCGAAGAGACTTAGTAAATGGGCCAGCTACATCAAAAGAAATGAGTTCCAATGGTTCTGTCTTATGCTGAGCAAGAGTGTTGCTAATTTTATTTCTCATTTTTCCAATCTTACAAGACTTACAAATTCTCTTTTCGGGGATAGGTATTTTAACACGATCAATATTCGAAGTTTTGTGAAGTTTACTAATAATATTTGGGCCGTAATGACCAAATCGACGATGCATTAATCGGTAACGTGCTCTTTCTTCTTTAGTCTCGGCTGGGTCATCATCAGATTGGTCAGGGTCTTTGTCTGAGAAATCAGGGTTATCTCTGCATTTTATAGAGGTATCACGGTAGTAATTCAAGCTGGTTTTACGGTGTGTGGCTGGGAGGTTATTGTCAGGCGCTTTATGGGTCGCGGGGCATGCTACTTGTTTTATTACCCTTGTGTCCAAGGACTTTCCTCTGAGTTCAGTTGCGATATGTTTCACAATGTAGAGACCGTCAGTTTGGACTGCATGAATCATTGTTTTATTTTCATCCTTGATCCAAACATTCTTTTCGTCAAAGTGGCCTTCCATTCCAGTTCTACAGAGCCGTTTTGCTGAGAGAAGATTTACGCCAAGATTAGGTACGTAGAAGACATTTTTTGCTATCCCCCATGAACCATCGGCACATTTGACTACTACAGTTCCCCGATGACTCGATGTTAATGTACCTCCCCCGACTTGTATAGTGGTAGGAAGTATATTTTTCAGTTTTCCCCTAAATAAATGGATTTGATCAGTCATTGGAGACGTAGCGCCTGTGTCAAGTACCCAAGCAGCTGGGGTGCTCTTACTAATAAGTTCTTTTGTAAGCATCACTTTCTGTGGCTTATGGAAATCTGAGTCGGATTCAGATTCTTCTTCGGGCGAGTCCTCGCTTGTGGAATCGTGAGAAGTTGAATCCGAAGTTTCTTCATAAGCGGCGTAGCCATGCCTTCCCTTGGGTGTCGATCTGGTTATCTTGTGGGTAGTCTTCTTTTTTTCTGGTTTGGATGCCTTTTTTGACCTTAGCTTTGTTGTCCCCTTTTTATCGGCCCTCTTTTCATCCTTCTCTCGAAGTGTGATGGCGTATTCCAAGGCCGCTTTTGCATAAGGGCAATTGCGCGATATATGGTTGGACCCGTGACACTTGTAGCAACGCATTTCAACGAAAGCATCTGGGTTATTTTCCATGGTGATGTCAGAGTTTCGGCGCTGCCGCTGGTGATGCCTTCTATCAAAAGCCGGGTGTGCAATCTCATGGTCTCTGCTGTCTTCCTCCTTTTCTATGAGAATATTTAATTTTTCTTCGACAGTCCATTTATTACCGCGAAAACTATCAAGAATTGAGGAGTATTTAGATGGCAGGGTCTTCCCTAGAATAAGAAAGAGTGTTTTGTCTGGGTAGGCGAACCTGAAGGACTCATCTGCGGCGATGAGTTTCCTTCTGTAACCTTTCAAAGTTTCCCAAGCGCTGTGAATACCTTTCTCTTCCACCTCAAACTGGTTGGGGAAGCTTTGGATTTTAGACATGAAATTTGAGGCGGTAGATTCACTGATCTTGTTGTATTTGTCCTTTAAAAAATTCCAGACATCAATCGCGTTGTCAAACTCGTCAAAAACAGATTGATCGTCGTCGCTGAGGAGATCTGAGATATAAGAAAAGAACTTTGCGGTGTCTTGTTCGAATATCTTTAATTTTTCACTGTTCCAAGATCCCCCTAATCTCTCAAATTTTGACGTCATTTGCTCCAATGGATCTCTTTTCTCATTTTCTTTTCTTTTTGATGACGTGGTACTAGAACATTCGGCTTCATCTTTGGGCTGAATGGAAGAGCCTCCCTCTCGCTTTATCCAAGCAAAGTTTGCTTTAGTCGTGTGGGTCACGTAGAAGTAACCTTTTGACTTTGACTTAAATTCTACCTTGCGGAACCATTTATCATGATTTTGACGAGAGAGTATGAGTGCCTCACGTTTCTCGTAGTCTGAACCCATTGTCAGTGGTAATTTATTTCCTCCTCTTTTTCTTCGTTTAATAAAATTACTTTCTTTCGTAGTCTTTAGCGCTCTCGTCCGTTGGCGCTCTTTCGTTTGTAAACGTTCGTGTCTTGCGCGTCTTTCGCGTTCTCGTTCGTTTGCGCTACTCCAATCGTTGTTGATTTCTTTAGCACCCTCGTTCGTTGGAGCTACTTGAGAAAAGTCTGGGCACCGGGCTCATAACCTATTAAAAACTTAGTCCTTGTATTGTGTAATGATCACTTTAAGGAGTTCTAATATAAAACATGGAAGGTAGACTTGTCTATGAAATCAACTCGTTAGAGGTATAAAATAATTATCCATCAAAACGGATCCAACACTCGAGATTTACATCCTGAGTGAGGGTCCGTGCATGCTAACAAAACAACCCAATAAACACGTGATAAACAAGCTAATTGTACAGGGTATCTTGCTCTCCGGTTCTCCTAACTCCTGGCTAATGATGACAACTCAGACCCATAATAAGGGTCATGAGGATCCTGGAATTGCAATGCATTAGACTTATTTCTCAACAGTTTTATAGATTTAGGTTCCTCATTTGTTTTTGGTGCCCTTTTTGCCGCCAGAGCGACAGCATTCTTTTCCACTTTGATTTGAGATTCCTCAGCTGAAACCAGTCTACTTTGTTCATAGTTGTTATCATTCCAAGTGCGTGTAATTGAGCCGTGGTGTGCGGATAAACCATATCTCTCAATAGGCTTTGTTGATCGCTTCGGCCGGCTACGGATTGATAATGTTTCTTGAGTGAGATTCTCTGATGTTTCAAGCTGTGCTGGTTGCTGTAAATTTTGTTCGGAATCATGCTTTTTTTGTGGCTCTGTCGGATACGAGGATGAGGTGCTATCTATAGATGGTGAAGATTCAACTGGTTGTGATGAAAATTTGGGCGGAAGTGTTGGGTGGAATGATGTTGATTCGATTTTTTTTGTCTCAAAGTTGGATTCACTTGTGTTCTCAAGGGATTGAGTCTGTTCGGATTAGGTCCTGGTCAACGATGTCTAGCCTAATTGTGCTATGTTGCAGGCTACTGTTCCAATTATTCATGGGGTCATCATCAGGGTTGTGAATAGGTTCGGTTTCGTGTGGGTTGGTAGATTGATACCTGAGCGTGTCGCATAGTAGTCAGATATGCGACTCGAGTAGCATATGTACGGTAAACTTCAACCCCAAAATGATGATACGAATTAGGTTTTATATGCTACGTCCTGTATGGCTAGCGTGGTTGGAATATAGGGAATTTACCTGTAGATAGATAAAGAAGTTGTAGCCCTCTGATAGTTGGGACAAGTCTTCTACAATGTTATATCGGAATCAAATCTAGCCTCTCATTAAGCAATCTCATGAATTATTTCCAATGTCTGTGATAACAGACATACATTTACAATATCGACAACAAGTTTTAATGTCGATAAGAGTCGCTTCCCCTGAATTGAGCGGCGCAAACTTGACTTTGAGAGATTCTAACACCTTGTGCTTGGAGGGGATCCATATTCGGAATATTTTAGTGCTCTCCGTGTAGCCCATGAATTTTCCTTCAATTGCCCTTGGTAATAGCTTTGAACCTGAGGGCCGGGAGTCCTTGTGTGTGTGAACAAAGCATTTTCTGCCGAAGGGTTGAGGGTGGTTGATTGTGGGTTTGTTGCCTTGTAAGGCCTCATATGGCGTAGTATTATGAGGTAGCCGTGAATGAGGAAGGCGATTTTAAAGATAGCTGGCAGTTTATATGGCTTCTACCCAGAAGTTTAGGCTTAAGTCTGCTATCATTATTCTGGCTATTGTAGTTAACATCTGATTAAATCGCTCAGCCAGTCCGTTTCTCTCATGTTCGTTGGGTGGCGAAAGTTCATGAACTATTCCTTCAGATTTAAAGAATGGGTTGATGGCTTTATTCACGAATTCTCCACCGTTGTCAGTCCTCCATCGCTTGATCTTTGTATTGAATTGTCTGTAGATAAGTTTGTCAATGTCAATGATAGCTTCGGCGGCTTCATCTTTATTTCGTAAGAATCTGACCCAGGAGAATCGTGTTTTTCCATCAATGAAGGTGATGTAGTAATACTTGCCGTTTAAAGAGGGAACAGAGAATTTTCCGGAAAGACCTGAGTGAATAATTTCAAAAACGTTACTGGGATCCTCGTGGATTGGATCAGGAACAATGTGCTTGGACTTAGCTTTTTCGCATGCGGGACAGTGAAAGGTCTGGGGTAGTGAAGGAAGGTTGTGACCGTCTGTGTATAGTTTAGAAGGGTCTCTGATGGTCGTTACACCGGGGTGTCCTAAAGCTTCATGAAATTCACGATAGGAGGAGAAACGAGCTTTTATTTCTTCTAACATAATTACGATCGACTTTTCCCATGCTGTCGCCCACAGAACCTCTTGCCCGTTTTTATCCCTTATGAATGTATTGTCGCCTTTAGAAAATAATTCATATCTCATCTCCCTTAATTTTTCCCATGAAAACAACCTAGTCTGTCCAAAAGAGGGCACCAGAAGAACATCGTGTAGAAGAATATTTCGCGATCGCCCGCCGCTGGTTAAAGCGCGGAGACGAACGGTACCTTTGCCAGTGACTGGGGTGTAGTTGTTATCGGCGACTCGTACAGTTTTATTTTGTAGGGGTGTAACTGATTCAAAGTCGTCGATGCAGCCAGTCATGTGAGTGGTGGCACCTGTATCAAGGATCCATTCTTTTCGAGTGGATGAAGAAGAGTTGGCCATGAAAGCCCTGTCTGAAAGTTCGTCATCTAGTTCTGAGACTCTTTTGGCATTTTGATTTTGTGAAGCGCTCTTCTTCTTTGCCTTGGCTTCCTTCTGTTGTTCTTTATGTTTCTTAAGTTTGAAACAATTCTTGTAGGTGTGCCCCTTGTAATTGAACTTCTTGATTTTGCACCATGAACATTCTGTTGCCTCTTGGGTCGATGCGTGATAGGCTTTGCTGTCAGCTTCACCGACATTCCTATCAGCGGAGAGGTCCAAGAGCTTTAGTTGTATGTCCTGGTATTTGATCAAGTCTTTTGTCGCAAGGTTGTCCACGATGTTGTCCATGGATTTTGGGAGTGAGAGTAGTAAGAACGCGCCTTTGACTTCATCAGATGAGGTAACATCTCGAAATGCTTGTGCAACGCTGGATTTGGAGGTAAGGGACCTTTGGCAAAGATGATCCCACGCGTTAGTGAAGTTATTTAAATGGTCGGCTACGTTCTCATTTTCTTGAAGTTTTAGGTCGACAATATTTCGCAGTAATGACAGGGTTGTTGATGGTGTTTCCCTGTCGAAGCGAGCCTTGATGTTGGCCCAAGCATCCCTGGCAGTTTGTTCGCCGTATTCCACTCTTCCCAGTCAGGAGAAGCATTCTCTGGTTTAGTAACTTCTCCAGTTAGTACTTCCTTCAGACCCTTCATGTTAAATCCTATTTCCCAGGTTCCGGCCCAATCTTGATAGTTTTCACTACCAGTTAAGATAGGATAATTATCCAGTTTCGCTGGTGTGACGCCTTTGATAGTGAAGAGCGCATTCATGACAGTTACATCATTTCTAAATCATGGGAATGACGTATTAGGAGAAATCCTAGATGACGTGCGAGTTGGAATGAGGTAGTGTGTCTGTTTTTATTGTACTACTTGAGTCTTAGACTATCTAGCACATTGGGCTCCTCTCTGACCCAGGCCACGCCTTGTACAGTGCTCCTTGCCCCTCATGTTTCGTGAAAGATCATTGATATATTTCCCTTGATGAATAGCCATTCAGCTCAGTTTTTACCTGTGGAATTCGGCCACCTTTTCCACGGAACCTTCTACCCAAATAAATAAAAATAAAAATGGTAGCAATGGAAACTGCGTGCGCGGGAAAAAGTCTCAAAAAACCTGCAGCCCCAGCCAGGCGAGGCCTAGATACCGGGTCCACATGAGGTGCGCATATTCATCTATATCTCCCTTTTTTGTTACATTCAAGGCCGACTTAATCCAACCCACCATCTCCGTATCGGGTGCTGGGTACGCTCCGCAAACTAATCGGATGGCTTCTCCTCCATGATCAAGGGTTGGTGGTGAGTAGGGTTCCGACCTTACCATCTGATCTGATTGTAGTTAGCTTCATGATAATGGTGATAGGGGATTGTGTTGAGAGATGAAGACGATACAAACCGCGAAAGCGATTGGGAATCCTCATGGAAGTGAGGACTTTGTTACTCAATCTCGATTCTGCAGACTCTACATTGAGAGCTGGAGGTTTGTAGGGGACACCACTGATAGGTATTGAGAATAGTTCCCCTCACAGAATGAAAGGTGAACAGAGCTGACGTGGAAAACCTTTCCTATGTATAGTTCCTTTAGATAGGAGTCCTAGGATAGAAATAGTCGGTATACATGAACTTGTTTAATTTGATTACATCTAGCCCGTTTACACTGTTGATCCGGTGTGGATTAAGTTCTGTCCTTGTCCACATCGTCTCATCTTTTCGACCAATGCTATTTCTAGTTCTCCTGCGATCCGGAATTGTTCAAACCAGCCTTTTGCCAGGATCCATTCTTTAATTCTCTCTATATCATCTGGGCTGTTCATCTTTGCCGTAAAGGACCTATCTTTTGCCTTTTGAAGCACCTCTCCTCTTCCCATTGCCCACTGAGGACACGCCAAGACCATATGTTTGACATTCTCAGACGGACATCCACACTGGCATTTTGGATTAATTACTCCAGGGACTTTCCTTCGATACAGATAAGAATTGAGACCAATGTGTTCTTTTCTTATCTGAACTGAAATACAGCTTTGGGCCCTGCTAAGGTTCCGGTGGATATTTGAGATTGTGTTGCTATGGATAATCCTTTTTCTGCCTGTTGTCTCATCTGTAACGATATTTGCGGCTCTCCAATGTTCAGGGTCTGCCGAAGCTCGATGACCGGATAGTATCTCGTTCCCTGGACGTGTCCATGAGTTATTCCACTCCTAGAACGTGGCCACCTTTCCAGCATCTTTTTGTCTCCCTTTCGCATTCTCCATGTCACAAATTCTGGTCCATTATTCAATGTATTTAAACTCTTTGTAATTTTTTTGTTAATTCGTCCAAAAGAAAACCTACAGTAGCCGTCACTTTAATATTGAGAAACAACGCAACCCAGCAAGCGTCACAGCCGGCAAAGACGAATTCTTCACCTTCCAGTGGTGCCGGTGTAATCGCTCAGTATGCTCTGCATATCTGGGATAGCCAAGAAGAATCGCATCCTTCGCAACGGCAGCTTGCTGAGCGTGGCCCAGTCGATTTCGATTGACACATGGGCTAGGTTCCGTTCCCGGCACGATAGATCAAAAGTTGAAGTTTGGGTCTCTTCTATTCAGTCTTCTAACAACTTCCCGATTGAGTTTGACTGGGAGGACTTTACGACTCACCATAACCCTCCAAAATCAAAGGTAAAATTCCTTTCGCTTTCAACCTTACTAACATTGTGTGCAGGACTGTGCAATTGCTCGGCCTCATTTTAGACAGGCACCTCGACCGCGACATCAACATTCTCAAATTTTCGACACATTCCAAGGACGGCGCGAACGAAGAAGCCTCACTCAGACAACGAACAGTGTACGACAAAAGCTGGGGCACCGATGCCCCGGTTTTAAGCTTTTGATTTCGGAATTTCAGCCCTCTCAAGTAGGGGTTGAGCGCAATGCAGGGGAGAATTTGGGAAGAACAATATGTGATTTTCAACAGGCTATTGGCACAGTTGGTCGGGTGCTGGATGTACTTTCTAGAAATGGTAGGTTGGATTCCTACACGGCCTGTTTAAAGGGGAATTACGGCTGCTCGTCGTGAAAGAGTACAGGAGGAATTATTGAGGTTTTCCCACGAAAGTTTTCCCTCAATACATGGTCTTAGGATCATGGAGAATGCGTTCCTACCTATTCGACCCGATATAACTAGCGTGAGGCACGTATTTGGAAAAGTCATGCACCGGATGGGCTTTGCTGGAGAATGGAGGAACTTGTATTCTAGATGTCCTCCCTGCGTGTCATGTCCATTGGATGGAGGATGTAAGCCTAGCACGATAAATAAAATCATCATCTACGGTTCGCGTTATCCCAGATCAGTTCGGTCGCAACTGGACAATTCTAGTTAATGTTAGCAAGACCGGGAATTACTCTCAGTGCAAGATGCGAGAATCGGATATCAGCCAAGAATGAATATTCTGGATATTTCCATAAATGTATAACTAGCAGGAGCAATACTTCCATAGTTAGCCACAGAGAGAATTTTAGACTACTTTTGTATATCTAAACACTCCAGCATCATTACTCGACCCGTGACTCGCCGAACGTGCTAGATAGTCTAAGACTCAAGTATTACAATAAACACACCTTTCTCTATCTCTTCAAGCCCTCGTTTCGTCTACTAGGAAGTTAGTCATGGTAACACGCAATGACTCAGTGGGATTTGGGTGTGAGCCTCGCAGATAAGCTCTACTGTTTATTGTGATGTGGGTCGGAAATGGAGTCACTAAGTGTTGTGGTGTTGTAATCCTAGTCCGTGCTAACATAACGTAGAGACGTGCATGGTCTAGGTCATGGATTAATATAGTCGCTGTGCCTACACAATTGAGGTAAGCTACGTAGTGGTTGTAGAGATCTGTTGAGGATCAGGATGTTGAGAAGTGATAGCAGTGCACGGACCAGCTTCTCATGTATTTAGACAGGTGGTCAGGCACTGCCCCCAAAAGTGTCCAACACAGATCACACACTTTATCCATTATACTTTAGCAAATAATAATCCCTTCTAAAGGCTACAACTCAGTTCTCTAGCATTATATCACAACTGTCTCTAAGTCTATCCCAATAATATCTCCAGTGCTCATCATTCATAACATGTGGACATACGAGCCCTCCATTCTGACGTCGTGACGATTCAAATTTGCGGTTGGGATGGGGGCTATGAGCCAACCTCTGCAAAGGATTGGGGCGGTATGTACGAGAATGACAAAAGTGAGAGATAAATCTGTTTTTAGACAGAGGTGAAACAGATAGTTCAATAACTTTAGTGTCAGGGGCTGACGGAAACGTCTCTTGCTCGTAGAAGAGAAATACTAGCGTGTAATACAACTGGACTTTTCCCAATACCTAGCTCGGGCTGCAGGTTTTTTGAGACTCTTACTCCCGCACACAGTTTTCATTGTTACCAATTGTACCTTGTTTTTGGGTCGAAGGTTCCGTGGGAGGTTGGCTTAATTTCACAGGTAAACACTGAGATAATTGGTATCTGATTCCATAGTAGCCTACGGTACGTAGATACCTTAGGCAGCAAGGTTAAGCGTGGCGTGCACGGGCACCTACGTGAATCCTCATATGGATCCCTCATCGTGTAGGCAGAAGAGAGACCACCAATACACATCCATTTTACATCAGTATTCAAGCATATGCTTGAAACTATAGCCACAGAGTGCTACCAACAATTGATTTTTTTCATGGGCAACTTACCAATGATATTTGAGGGTAAATAAGAGGCAAGAAGCACTGTACAAGGTGTAGCCTGGGCCAGAGAGGAGCTCAATGTGTTAGATAGTCTATGACTTAATTATCGACATTAAAACTTGTTGTCGATATTGTAAATGTATGTCTGTTATCACAGACATTGGAAATAATTCATGAGATTGCTTGATGAGAGGCTAGATTTGATTCCGATATAACATTGTAGAAGACTTGTCCCAACTATCAGAGGGCTACAACGTCTTTATCTATCTACAGGTAAATTCCCTATATTCCAACCACGCTAGCCATACAGGACGTAGCATATAAAACCTAATTCGTATCATCATTTTGGGGTTGAAGTTTACCGTACATATGCTACTCGAGTCGCATATCTGACTACTATGCGACACGCTCAGGTATCAATCTACCAACCCACACGAAACCGAACCTATTCACAACCCTGATGATGACCCCATGAATAATTGGAACAGTAGCCTGCAACATAGCGCAATTAGGCTAGACATCGTTGACCAGGACCTAATCCGAACACTTAAGTAGTAATATGAATATAAATCTCTACCCTACACCTGAGTCCTTCATCGGAGGGCAAGACTGAACACCTGTACGCGGTGTCCCCTTCGAAGCTGGGAGTGAAATATTCTCCCAGAGCCAAGTTCAGTCAAATTTCTCAATATCAAAGAAGTTGGCCCACGAGGCAATGATTCAAAATACTCCACCATATCAATCTTTCACTCCCAACGAAATCGATTCCTACCTAAGCCTCATCAAGTCTACAAGTACGACCTAGTACATCCTCATTCCAATGACCACACTTCTTTTCGACTTTCTTTGGCCTTAGCTGGTCGCCAGATACACGCCCACGCCGATATTTACATCCGACGGAGGAAGCAAAGCGTGGCGCAGAAATCTGGGAGATAGCTCTTTGGGACGGACGTGAGAGGGGTCAGGACAAGTTCATAAGATGACACGGAGGATGGATACAATATCGACGGGCGTGAAATTCCGAATTTTATCAAGGAATTTTCACGAATTGAGTTATGTGCGCGCCAAGACCTCACTTGCGATAGTACAGTTGACACTATAAAAACAAGCAAACGATGGAAGGTGTTGTAGTCCGCCTCCTGGTGGTGTTGTCTGGTATAGTTTGAGCAGCCTGGTGTCGAACTAATCGAGACCCGCATATGAGGCTGAATAAGGCTGATAAGGAGGCACACGCAATCAACCGTGCGTTACACATGGTGTCTATTATTATCCCCATGCAGTTATTCTTTAATTGTTTGTATTTTGGTTATCATCTGGAATTTTATACTATAATTGGTTATGCCTGCATTTTACTGTTTGCGATATTAGCGCTCATTATGTTTTATCTTGTATTTAAGATTAGATAACAAACAATGTTTGTAAGACGGGATGGGGAGATTGTATGGTCTGGACGATGCAAACTTACTGAAAGAAGACGAGCGAACTTGTACTTAAACAGAAGTAAGATCATGGAGGATACAGAAATCAATCATCATTCTTTCTCTTCTCTCTGAAAAAACATCGAAGTCCCAACCCTGTGACACCTGGGCACCTATTGCACTTGGGAAGGAGAAGCCTCAGACCACGTTTCGCGCGGAGACAAATCAGTTGATAATGGAGGCATGTCTAGATAACTCAGGGTTTTTGAGACGTTACCCTGGGTGGGTATTCACGAATGAGGGTTGACTTGGGGTGAAGAAAAAGCCACCATAACTTCGCAGTGGTACTTGCAAATGAAATCTGAGGCATGAGTGCTCTTCTTTTAAATTGAGTCATCTATTATACACTTCTCTGACATTATGTCATAGCTAGACAGCTGCATACAAAATTAAAACCTGATGCAAAAAATTTAAAAAAAGGGTCCTCCATTGTCATAGACTCAGTTTGGACTTTAATTAGATTCTCTTCCCTTTACATGACTCGTCACTATATAAACGGAACAGCTTTGTCCAATTCCTTCTTGTAGTACTCGCCTTCAAATCCATTCTTTATTCGAGTCTTACTTGTTAATCCCAGGGACTGAGGATTCAAGCTCTACTATCTAACGCCGTAACAACTTATCCTTGTACTGAAATCATCAACTTCCGAGGCTTCACTCGTCAATTATCAATACAATTGGACTCTGTTCGTGATAGCATCAGCCTTGGGGTGCGCTGAGGTGGATACAAGAAATTAATACTTTAAGCTTACTGCTCCCACTAACTTATTTTTACAATCATATAATATCTGTACAACACGATATTGAAGTTCACGCCGAAGACCAAAACAAGCAGTGCGGCAGTTCTACAGTATCAAATCCTACCTCTCACATGTTACTCACCGAGAAGATCTAAAACGTCCCTGGAAAAATAACAGCTACCTTAAAATCATGGTATGTATCGTCGCGTTCCTTCTACTAGCACACCAAGAAAAAATCGCCCTCAACCGCCTAGTTTTGGTGGGCAATGATACACCCGAATCTCTCTACGATGTTTATGAACCAAGCAGTGTAGGATTTCCCAAACCGATTGGCGATATACGTATGAGTAAGGTCCAGACTGAAACTCTTGGCACATATCAGGCGTTGTATTGCTCGCGTTCTTTGAAAAGTAGAGAAATTGCAACCCGTCTAACAGAAAATCTTTTAAATATTAATCATAGGTCACATTACACCACCAACTTAATCCGTCCAGATGTTACTACATGTTACTCTTACCTTGGATCACTGAAACGTGATAAGCCCGAGAGGGAGATACTATGGTCGTCCGCTGATGAAGAGAAATGCACTCCAGAGTTAATTCTCAACTTGAGCTATAACAATATTGTCTTAGTGACCGGACCATTTCAAGACTTTTTCCCACAACCTGACTCTTTCATGATCAAGATTAATATCGAGAAGCAATTGCACCTAGGAGAACTAGTTGACAACCAACGTATTTTCAGAAACAAAGAATGGTCGAACAACCATGTTGTACTTGCTTGGTATCAGGGAAACTTACATCTTTTTCAATGGCTCGACGGGCGCTACTGGTATCCAGTGACAAGCGTTGGTGGCGAGAAGTCTAACGGACTCATGTTATTCTACTTTGTGCTTGGCTTGGACCGCAAGATTTGGGATCTCAGACCTCATATCCCCACTGCCATCGAACGTAGCTTGGCAAGTCCGCAGTGGAGGCGCCACGAAGAGAAAATTTTAAAATACGTTTATGAGGAATCAGACTTATTAAATGATAACATAAAGATGCCCATCGGCCGGCTCACTTCATCCCCTGTAAAAGGCCAACTATATAGAGGAATTAATCAAAGGTGAGAACCCTGAAAATTATCTGCAACCGTCCCTCGAATAAGCTTTAACTCCAAATCTAAGCTCCGACATATTGTTGTTCCGTTCAATATTTTTTCATAGTACTAATTTATGATAGGCATCCTATATACCCCTGGGCATCTTGGAACCTATCACCAGTTGTAGATGCTGTTGTGCTCAGCTATGGTAGCCCTGGCAGGTAGCACGTGGAGGGTGAGTGTGTCATCAAGGTGCCTTGGGCATGGACAACTTACATGACATGCTTGGCGCATCTGTTCAGGCAAGGCATACTGGATGAGTAAGCATGGTAGGCATATGATTCGCTGGCAAGCGAGCTGACGGGGTATAAACTGGGAGAATTTCCCATTGTAAAGTAGAACATACATATTCATAGAGTCACTTACAATCCACTCTAGTTAACCTCATATCTTAGCCATCATAAGCAAGTGTACGTTCCCACTTTCATATACCAAGTAAAACAGATGCATGGCAGAAACATAGGGCTAATCGGGACCAAAAGATTAGTGAAATGATGAAACTTTAGCCCTAAGGTTTTAAAGCGTATTCACTCATCACTACTGTTGAAGGCTAAGAGTAGCCGCCAAAGAAGTTTGGCTGGGAAATGTCTCTGGCCAAAAATAGAGATTGACCACACCCACAAGGGTTGATATTTTGGTCAGAGCTAGTAGTCCTTGTTTAGAACTGCAAGTTTATCCCTATCACTTGTCCAAATTTAGAGGTATATATATCATGTACATGATTATGAGTGTATAAAGAGAGAGCTCAACTCTTGACGTAAAACGAAGACTCTTTCTTTTTAGTTATTAATACCCGGAATTCATCTTTGTTTGCCACAGGATGTGTATCCAAGTTTCCCTAAAACTACTAGAGTGACACTGCTGTTTCCACTTAGTTACGCACGAGTAGTTAGGAACAAAACTCAACACCTGTCAGTGATGTCTCCTACGACCTCCAGATCTCACTGTAGAGTCTACAGAGCTGAGATTTAGTGACACCTTGATCCTCACTTGGACGAGGATTCCCAATCGCTTTCGCCGTCTGTATCGTCTTCATCCCTCTGCACAAACACTAGCGTCATTATGACTAAGCTAACCACGATCAGAACAAATGGTAGAGTCGAAGCTCTGCGCATCGTCCACCCCTGATCATGGAGGAGAAACCATCCGATGAGTCTCCGCAGCGTATTCAGCACCCAATACGGCGATGGTGGGTTGGATCGAATTGGACTCTAATGTAACAATGAAGTGTGACAAAGATGAATATGCGCATGTTATGTGGTCCCGGTATCTAGGCCTCGCATTACTGAGGCTGCAGGTTTTTGTTTGAGACTTTTTCCCGCGCGCGAATAGTTTAATTGCTACCATTTGCACCCTTTTTTTTTGCTTTGAAGGTTCCGTAAAAAAAGGTGGTTGAATTCCACGGGTAAATACTTAGCTGAATCCATTTTGCAAAAAGAACTGTCTCGACGCGCCAGACACGCGATTATCTACTGTTCAGCTTTCTCTGATTTGCTCCTTGCCATGCCGCCCCAGTCCTCCGTAGAGGCTGGCTCTTGGCCCCCTCTCC
The DNA here is from genome assembly GCA_905067625.1 of Blumeria graminis f. sp. triticale. Lineage (NCBI taxonomy): Eukaryota > Fungi > Ascomycota > Leotiomycetes > Helotiales > Erysiphaceae > Blumeria > Blumeria graminis. Next base: position 9,818,476 of record LR898477.1, read on the forward strand.
CACCCGTAAATTCGACGCGTCCTGACGTCGAAATGGTCCTCACAGGGCCACCTAGCCACCACCACAACAACACACAAGCAAACGCAGAACCGATCTGCGAGGCGAGCTGCCAATACTCGCCCCCAAACCCCCCCGAGTCAATGGGTGCTTCCTTGACTAACTTCCTCGCAGATGAAGCGAGGGCGTTTAACATACGCTTTGCAGAGGCTGAGCGTATCGTCAGTGGGTACATTAACCTACTGGCGGCCACAACCGACAAACAGCTCCGACGAGCTGTCGAAAAGAATGGAGAGGCTTTACAGGCCACTATCACAAACATCCTGCGCGGAAACCCCGAGCCCCAATCCAGTGGGCCATCAGAGGCTGCCAGTAGCAGCAAGACGACAACCCTCCCTACGTCGGCTACTAGGTCGGGAGGAAAGAATAGCGCGAGCACTTCACGACCAGTGCAAATACTCACGAGAGAAAGCAGCCAGGCGAAAGGCAAAGAGCCGGCTTCGACAAAGCCTACTAGGCCAATCGACATCGATTCTATACAAACCCCCATCGTTACTGAGGGGTCTTGGACTCAAGTAGTGAGGAAAAAGACTAAGCCCGCACCACCAGCAGCGACAAAATCGCAACCAGCCAGCGAGCCTAAGTCAAAAGCGACAGGGCCCACACAAACTACGAGGCCTACTGCCTCAGCTCCCAAGTTAGCTCGCCCAGACGAGCGTGTTTTCCTGCGGGTCAAGCCCGACCACCCATGGAGACGCATGTCTCCTCATTACATCAAAATGAGCCTCGCAAGCAAGCTGCGCTTAGCTAACTCTGCAATTAAGCAGGTTACCATCGTCAACTCAGGGTTTGCGATACTAGCTGAAGGAGACGGAGCAAGAAACGCGCTCCTCTCAGGCGCCGTACTCCTGGAGAGCACGGAAATGAAACTGGAAGCTGCTTCCAACTGGATCTCAGTGTTGGCGCCTAATGTACCAGACAGACTCTTCACTTTAGAAGGACCAACGCCAGTAACATCGGAGATGGTAATGGAGGAAGCGACCTTAAAGACAGGCGTTAGACCGACCTCGGCTCGTGCCTTTGCAACAAGCATGGCTAGGCCGTCCACCGACTGGGTGTTGCATTTTGCAACCGGCAAGCCAAAGCTGGGAGAAAGACTTTTCGAAGAGAGCGGTCGCTTAAACGAACTTCAGCGTAAAGCCAAAATCGCGCAATGCAACCGATGCTGGGGACACCACCCAACTAAGATCTGTTCACGAGCAGAGCGCTGCTCTCGCTGTGGATCGATTGAGCACAAGGCTACTGAGTGCAAACAGCTCGTCCCAAGGTGCATCAATTGCCATGGGCCGCATGCCGCAACCGAGCCTAGCTGCATGGCCAGGCCGACGCGGACCGGCGGAAAGACTGTGCAACGCACAAGAGACCAGCTGTCGGTGATCCGGGAACAAGGTCAAAAAGAAAGAAACGCTTCGATCCGAGAGTTGGAAGCAAAGCAGAAAGCCGCTGAGGCGACTGCTGAAAACGAAACTACAAACGTTGCTCAATGCCCGTAAGGGACCACAACCTTACCGAGCTACACACAACGGCAACAACGATCTTGTTCCTCTGCGCTAATTTGGGCAGAGGAGACCCCGCTACAGACATCATCCTGCAATCCGCCTGGGATTCAGGAACCGATGTCCTACTCATCCAGGAACCCTGGACTCAACACAAGGACGGCTTCTGGCTCACCAAGTCGCATCCTGGGTTCGACAAGCACTTGCCCCCCCATGTCACAGCCAACCCCGCAAGGCCACGATCCCTCATTTATACGCGAAAAGGGACCAAGTGCCTACAACTAGCAATCTGCGAGGCATCACCAGATCTTACCGCCGTAAAGGTTGAAGGAGTCACGTTTGTCTCAGTGTATCGCGCTCCTGGAGCAGACCTTTCGCCGCTCCTATCATGGGCCCCGTCTGGGCCCACAGTAGTTGGTGGAGATTTCAATGCCGTCCACCCTGACTGGCAGCCCATGGCCACCAGGCTACACGGTGACGGCCAAGTGCTCGCCAAATGGATGTCCGAGCACGGTATGGACCTATCTTCGACCCCGGGCGTCTCGACTCACGATCTTGGAAACACACTCGACCTAGTCTGGTCTAACGCGGGAGCCCTTGCAGACGTCTCGATAGAGCTTGACTCGACATCGGACCACAGAACTCTTGCAGGAGACGTCCCCCGTCCGAACTCGAAAGCTAGAGCTGTTATCAAAACAGGCCAACCGTTTCGAGTGACAGACGACGCCCTCGAAGACTTTGCAAAGGTGCTAGGCCGTTGGGCTCAAGGAATAGAGCTACAGCCGATGGCTTCAGTAGACGCGGTGGACAATCTTGCTGATAAGCTGGTCCAAACTATTAGCAACGCAATCAGGGTCACTGGTAGACGCGGGAGTGTGAAGAAGGGTAGGATAGCACCTTGGTGGACGTCGGAGTGCCTACAGGCCAAACGCGAATACAGGATATTCAGGGACGAAGAGAGCAGAAAGGACTTCCGTCGCATAGTCAAAAGTGCCAAACGCCAATACTGGCGGCGAAAGTTCTCCGAAGCAACAACCGACGTCGACATGTATCGGATGGCACGCTGGGCTAAGCCGCAACCTACATCAGCTGCTCCACCACTCCAAACTCCAGATGGTGTTGTTTCGGATCCAGGAAAGCGAGCAACTCTGTTGCGAGACCTCCTTCTCAGCCGGTTCACCAGTCAGAACGACGTCGACGCTGAGGACTTCGAGCCAGGACGCGGAAACCTCCCATGGGTCTCGAGCGTTACGGACGAGGAAGCCAAGTGGGTTACAACGGCCTGCCAAAACAAAGCCCCTGGAGCAGACGCGATTTCTGTTCGTCTTCTTAGGACAGCCTGGCCATCAATTGGTCACGCAGTGAGAGTACTCTTTGAGGGCTCACTGCGATTGAATCACTTTCCGAAGGCCTTCAAGCTAGCGGAAGTAATCCTTCTCCCCAAACCCGGCCGTAACCTCAGTACAGCTAAAGGATGGAGGCCTATCGCACTTCTCTCCTCCCTGGGTAAAGGTCTCGAGAGACTGATTGCAAGGCGAATGGCCTACACCGCCCTCACCTACAAGGCAGTCCCGCAGCAACTCTTTGGAGCACTCACTGGCAGGTCTGCCAACGACCTCGTCTCATGCGTCATCCACGATGTAGAACATGCAATGAAACGGCAGAAGAAAGCAGTCCTAGTCACTTTGGACGTTCAGGGTGCATTCGATGCTGTACTCCACGGACGGCTGCTGCAGAGGATGAACAAGATGGGGTGGCCTAAACCAGCTATCACCTGGATAAAGTCCTTCCTACAAGAACGATCTGCTCGCGTACGACACGAAGACGGAGTCACAGACCCGGTATTCCTAGAATGCGGGCTGCCACAAGGATCGCCTCTTTCCCCAATTCTTTTTCTGTTCTACATGGCCGAAGTCGTGGGAGGCAGTAGTTGGAGATTTGGCTATGCAGATGATGTTGCCATCCTCGGCATAGGTTCAACTCCAACTGAAGCCGCAGTAGCTGTCCAGAGAGAAGTCGATGCAGTCCTAGGGTGGGCCGCTGATAATGCCGTCTCTTTCGACCCAGATAAGGCCGAAGTAGTCTACTTCGTCGGCCCAAGATCCAGGGGACACGAACTTCCGGCTATAAGGGTAGGCACTCGCGATGTACAAGCATCCGACGACATCCGATGGCTCGGAGTACACCTTGATCGCGGTCTGACCTTCGAAAGTCACGTCGCAAAGTGGACCAGCAAAGCAATGCGGCTAGTGCAGCACTTCCGACGGCTCACACTTTGCACCCAGGGACCAAGGCCTGACTTACTAACCACAGTCATTCGCACGGTAGTTCTGCCAATCGCGATGCATGCAGCGGAGGTCTGGTGCCCGGGGCCAACCAGGGAAACTTATCGAGGTGTGACGCGTAATTCCTACAAGAGACAGAGCAAAGTCATCGACCAAACCTCTGCCTTCGGAATCCGCGTGGCTCTACCAACCTGGCGCACGATGCCTGTTGCAGCACTGAGAAGAGAGACTGGTATTCCGCCAGCACAAATTCTGCTCGAGGAACGCAGGCTCAAGACTGCCGCACGAATCCGGACACTAGATGAGTACCATCCGCTTCGACTTCGGGCCACGGAAAGCACAGACAGCGCTCGTCACCGACTCGGCCTAAAGACATGCAACAAAACCAGACTTGGTTTCGACAGAGTGCATGATTCAAGGGTCCAGAGGATGTATCGACTCCTGCCAGAGGCCGAACTACCTCCACCGCTCCGACCTCCGGCCCCCCCTCAGCCAATTCCCCGCTGGACAAGCAAGAAAGAAGCAGCTAGGTTTATAAGAGAGTGGCTACCTACTCTCCCACCTGACTGTCTTTGCGTGTACAGTGATGGCTCTGGGGCGTCCACCGACAAAGTGTCATGGGCCTTCGTGACTTTTATCAGTGGCACAGGCAGGGTAATTGAGCAAAGCGGCTCAGGCAAAATAACCAATGCGGAGGTCTACGACGCGGAGGTTCATGGAGCTCTAGCTGCTCTTGAAGCAATCACTAGCAGGAAGCGAGATCGTGGTCGTAGCGCCATCTATATTCTGCTCGACAATTCTGCGGCTGTCCAGGCCTTACTAACGGGAACAACAAGCTCATCATCCTGGAGGATTCAAAAGTTCTGCAAAATGGTCGCTAGAGCAGCAGCACCTGTTAAAGTAGGATGGATTCCGGGCCACGAAGGGCTGGTAGGAAATGAAATGGCTGATGAGCTCGCTCGAAGAGAGCTTAACTCGTCGGACGATACGAGGACGACACATGGGGTGATGACCCTCGCCTCTTCCGGAAGGAAAGCTCGCGAACTGGCCAGACAGATGGTTACAGACTGGTGGCATTCGAATCGCCCCAGACATTATGCAGACCTCGAACTCGAGATGCGACGCAAGAAACCGCCAGAACTAGCACTACCAAGGGCAGTCTACGCTCGCTTAATAGCCGCTCGAACCGGACATGGAGACTTCGCGGCTTATCATCGCCGCTTCAACCACACTGACGCTACACTTCACTGCGAGTGTGGGAGGGAAAAATCAATTGGTCACCTTGTCCAGTGTCGAAAAGCACTGGCAACATGGCGGCTGAAAAGCGGAAGGCGAAGGGCGCCAGCTATAGAAACAATGCTCGGATCAAGCGGGTGGCAACTGTTCAGGGACTATGTCCAGGAGAGCGGAATATACGCGGAGGCTAGCCGGGGGATGGCAGGGATACCTGTGACTCGGAGGTGATGAACGAAAGCCTAGGTGATCTGGCATGGAAGCAGGGATAGGAATCGAGGCTCGGGCGCGTGGTGGCCGAGGCGGAACGATGGAAGGGAGATTGTCAAAGTTTTTTCTTTTGTAATGCAGGACTTTGCGTGGAAGTTTTCTTTTGTTTTGTTTTCAACTCTGGGCTGCTGTACTCGTCATGCTTCAACACATAGATGCGTTTCGGCATGGTTCCGGTCATTGAGGTGGGACGAGGCACTTGTACTTTACGGTAGTTAACCTGATCCGGCCCGACCCCACTCGTGCTCAAGCTCCAGTAGGAGTGCGACGGTAGTTACTTCACCTAGCACGTTAATGAACAAACAAACGCACATTTCGAGAAATTCGAAAATTCACATTTTCACATTTTCCTCCCCTTATATCACCCTCCGAACTTCGAAACATCAATTTCTCGTGGTACCGCGCCACTCAGCCTTGAAATGGCACCGGTACCCCCAAAATCCGCGAAACCCGCGAAAATTGTGTTAACCACTAAAGTAGTAAAGCACAACTTCCAGACGCGTCTGGAATCACAGAAGCAAATGCTGAGCAAAGCAAAAAGCATTGCAATGCAAAAAGCGACAGCAAAGGGACTGACGCAGAACGACATCGATCTCGAAGGGATGGAAGCCGACATAATCGCGCAGATGGAAGAAAGCGGCAAAACCGACATTGAGATGGAGGATGCCACTCCCATAATTGATGCTTGGATCAGAAAGGGCCTAAAGGACTCGCGTTGGGCAACTGTAGGAGCAGAGAGCTCCCAGAAGGCGTCAACAGCACCAACGATTGCCGTCGAGAAAGTAGTCTCGGCGAAAGCAATGCCAGAATCCGCACGCGCTGCGGCACGAAAAATAGCGGTTCCGATAGCAAAGCGGACACCAACCGCGAGCACACCGAGGGGAACGGAAGACCCCCATAACGCAAAGGCAGCAAATGCCTCACAACTTCCGCCAGCCCCGGCCTCGATTCCCGGGATGACTGTGCGCGATAACCAACCTGCTGGCGGTGCTCCCACCGGCACCACGCCAATTCACCCGCCGGAAATAGAGGCTTTACTCGAAGCCGAAAGAAAGCGGGCTGCAAACACCTCAGCTAGGCTCGAGATAGGGTCAACGGTGTTAAAAACATTAGAAAGTGTTATCCTGTCCATGAAAACGACAGATAACAAAGAATATTTGGACGCAATGAGCGTGTGTCTGAGGGGCGCCCTCGCCCACTTCCTACGCACTGGAACCACACCAGTGCCGACAAGTCTTCCCCCCCGCCCCATCGGCCAGCAGGCTAGCAACAGCGGGCCCTCACCACCATCGACCACAAGGACAGCAAATCCTGCCGTCGCTGTGCCCCAGGTCACTTCAACCTGGGCAACTGTAGCCCGGAAAGGGCTACCTAAACAGTCAACGCCAGTGATGACAAGTCATGCCCCGAAAATGCCGACTCCGCCGACCAAGAAATCGGCCAAGACGCCCCCTTCGTCCACGCCGGACAACCGACTGTTCCTCCGGCTAAATTCTAAACACCAGTGGCGAAATCTTTCACCAGCTGGCATCAGAGAAGCCGTGGCACAGCTCACCAACGCGACCCAAGCAGCAATTGAACACGTATACCGTGTCCCAACAGGTTTCGCGCTCCGAGCGAAGGACCAGGAATCTCGCCAGCTCCTATTGGACGCGGCGGAATTTTTCCTCCCCATCGGGGGAAGACTAGAGGAGGCCTCCGACCTTGTGGCGCTCCAGATCTCGACGGTCCCCGTCGCCATCCACACTCTTCTTGGAAGGGTACAAGTGACAGAAGAGATGATGATCGAGGAGATCTCGAGAGTTACAAAGGCCATTCCAGCCAAGGTACGGCCCCACGGGAAGACCCGGCTGGACGCGCCATACAAATCATGGCTGGCTCATTTCAAGAAGGGAGCGGCACCAAGACAAGGGTTCCGCCTATTCGACGACTCGGGCGTCGCGGTTCCACACAAACCGCGACAGACTGTGCAGCAATGCAAACGCTGCCTGCAGTTCCACGGGACGCGTGGTTGCTCTCGCGCCCGAGCTTGCTGGAACTGCTCCTCAACGATGCACTCGACAGACGAGTGCCGTGCACACACCAAGTGCCGTAACTGCGGAGGACCGCACAGGTCCGACAGTCGAGTCTGTCTGGCGCGCCCCACCAAGTCCGGGCCGGTAAGCAGAGAGCAACTGGCCAATATTCGCATCGCGAGCCAACGCGAGCTAGCGGCTGTTGTGAGGGCTAAAGCTGCAGCCCGTCGCGCAGAGGCAGCAGTTCTAGCGGCTGCTAGGCAAACGCAAGACTCACCAACAGCGGTGAAATCGAACAACAGTTTCGAAGTTCTGATGACCGACGTCGCCTCCGACGCCACGCCCATAGGAACGACGAATCCTGTTGAGTCTTCCTGAAGGGCTCCTCACGGGTCCTTTCTAGCCTCTCACCTACGATAAGTTTTATGTCGATCAACGTAGGTAGGGGAGGCTCATCACACGACATCACGCTTTCCCCAGCTTACGAGCTAGGCGTCGATGTAGTGTTAATACAAGAACCTTCGTGGAAAAAAGCCACAAAGGAAACAAAGTCACACCCTGGATACGACTGTCATATACCACATGGCGGCGTAAACATTCGACCCAGGGCGGTGACTTACACACTAATAAACAGGAGAAACCTTTCGGCAACTCAAATTTTTCCCTGCAATCACCCAACGGCAGACTACTGCTGGGTCGTGGTAAACGGAGTCACGTTTCTCAACGTATATAAAGACCCAAACAACCCAACAGCAATTCAACCCCTCCTCAGCTGGGACCCACCACCTCGATCCGTCGCGGCTGGTGACTTCAACGCGGTGCACTGCGCGTGGCAACCAGAGGTCACCCGCCCACGCGGACAAGGAATCGAAATTGAGAGATGGGCGGAACGTCACAATCTCACTTGTCTGATTGTGGGCGAGCCAACGCATCGAGCCAGAAACACGCTCGATCTTGCTTGGACCAACATCAACGGAGCTCAAGCATGGGTGGATCGTAATGAGTGCGTAACCAGCGACCATCTTCCCATTCGAGGACAAGTTCCCACCGGATTCGGAAAAAGGGACCAGGAGCCATCGCCGATCAGGGTAACGCGCGGCAACCTGCCGAGGCTCGCCCTTGCCGTCACGCAGTTCACTCACCCGCCACCAGTCTTGGACACGGTTTGCCAGGTGGATGAATACGCCAAAGATCTCTGTTCCGGCCTTACTAACGCTATCAAAGCAGCAGGAACACGAAGGAACAAAAGACGTGGCAAATGTGCACCTTGGTGGACACCGGAATGCAAGCTGGCTCGCACGGAGTATCGTGCAGCAGTGACTCCAGAGCAACGATGGGTGCATGCGAAGAAGCTGCGTTCAACCCTCAGAGCGGCAAGGAAAGAGCACCAGACGCGTCAAGTCGAAGCGATCACAACACCGACTGAAGTGTTCAAGCTGATGCGCTCGGCCGAACCAAGGCAGGCAAGCACCCCCCCTCCACTCAACCACGAAGGGAAGCTGTACTCCGATCCGGCTGAGCGGGCAGAGATACTCCGAGATGCTCTTCTGGCACGACACCAAGCGACGGACGACCTACCGCCACTCGATGCGCCGAGTACCAACCGAATCCCCTGGAACGACCATGTCTCGGACGAAGAGATTCGCATGTGCACCGTAGGCTGCGCCAACACAGCGCCTGGAGCAGACGGGATCTCTGTGGAGCTTCTGCGAACATGTTGGAAGACGATTGGACCATTTGTCGGCACTCTCTTCCGCGCCTGCGTCAGACTCGGCACCCACCCATCCTGCTTCAAGCTGGCTGAAGTGGTGCTCCTCCGCAAGACGAACCGAGATCCAGCGACTGTTAAGGGCTGGAGACCGATCGCACTTCTGTCATGTTTGGGTAAGGGATTGGAACGACTCTTGGCGAAGCGGATGGCCCATCTCGCGGTTACGCTCAACGTTGTCGGAGACCAACAATTCGGCGCGCTCCCCAAAAGATCTGCAAACGACCTCGTCAACTGCGTAGTCCACGACATCGAAGAGGCAAGCACCCAGGGATGGGCGGCCACATTCACAACTCTAGACGTCCAAGGAGCGTTCGATGCAGTACTCCACAACCGTTTGGTGAGGAGGATGCGAGATCAGGGATGGCCGGACTCAATTCTCCGATGGACGGCGTCTTTTCTTGCACATCGAAAGATACAAGTCCGATACTCCGGAGGGGTAACCGGGCAGAGAGAGCTGGTTTGTGGGGTTCCGCAGGGATCACCAATATCGCCACTTCTCTTCCTTTTATACATGGCAGAGCCTATGCGAAGCGGTAACCCGGGAATGAGGTTCAGCTACGCAGACGATATCGGGGTACTAGGATTCGGGCGTAGCATTGCCGAATCGGCCGCTTCTGTACAGAAGGAAGTGGATCATCTTCTGGAGTGGGCAAGTACCAACGCAGTCTCCTTCGATACCAATAAGTCGGAGGTAGTCCAGTTTCCCGGACGGAAACGCGAGGAGCCAGTGGGCATTCGTGTGAACGGCGTGGTTATCGAGCCAGCAGACCAAATACGCTGGCTTGGAGTATACCTAGACCCGCAGCTGGACTTCAAACATCACGTCACGACGTGGTGTGGCAAAGCTCTGAAGGTGGCCCAGCAATTGCGCCGCTTCAACTCTGCGTATCGAGGAGCTGCCCCTGCAGCACTGGTTCGAGCAGTGGACACGTGCATTGTCCCCATAGCAACCTTCGGAGCAGATGTTTGGTGGCCCGGCCTCAAACGTCCGACCAAAAGGGGGATCATCACACCTCGAACCAGCATTTTCTGCGAGATGATTGACAAGGCAATCTTGACGGGACTGCGCGCTGCCCTCCCGGTAATGAGAACTACACCGAATCTTGTTCTCCACCGAGAAGGAGGTATCCCAACAGGGAAGATCATTCTGGAAGGGAACCGACTACGGCTTTCGGCTCGGCTCCACTCACTGGACAACCGCCACCCGCTCCGGACTCGTGCCGCCGTGTGTCCAAACAATGGAACAAGGAAGTACAAGAAAAATGCTCGGGCACCCAAGAATCCGGAGATCCAGATGTCAAGAGTGCAGCGGGCCTTCCGACAACTCCCGGACGCGGAAGACGCTAAGCCTCTGCCGCCGCCATGCTATCTGTCGAACTTCGGCCCAAGGACAGAAGAGGAGGACAAGGTAACTCGGTTCCTTAGAGGTGTATTGCCATCGGATATCTGTGCCTACCCGGATGGATCGTCAGAGGGGCATGGTCGCTCAGCATGGGGGTTCGTCTTGAAGAGGGATGGAAAGACTCTGTTGAAGGGATGTGGTATCAAGCATGGTGGTGAAGTGCTCGATGCGGAAATACTAGGGGCGAGGAAGGCCCTGGAAGCTGCGCTAGGATTGTTGGAGAGAGAGAACGGGAGAAGTAACGGCAGGCAGTGGATCAACGTGTTGACGGATAGTCAGTCTGCAGTGAAGGCACTGCTGACAGGAACCGCCACAACAAGTCTCGACGATGTACGCCAATTTAGGGCGCTATCAGAAAAGGCTCGAGTCTCGGTTCAGTGGATACCAGCCCACTCCGGGATACAGGGAAACGAAGAGGCTGATAGAGTTGCACGCTCCGGCCTCCAACAACTTCCAAGTAAAGAGAGCCAGCCTGGCTCCGTCACTTTGGCGTACGTTCGTCGTCTGATGAACCAGAAACGTCAAGCTCTTCTCGAGGAATGGTGGGAGGAAGCATGTCCACCTAGGTATCGAAATCTGGGTCTACTCATGCGACAACGCAAGCCACAGGAGCAGGCACTTTCTCGGCGGTTACTACGTGAACTGATCTCAGCTCGAACGGGACACGGAAACTTCGCTGCATGTCACCGTCGTTTCAACAACTTCACCGCTTCTATGGAGTGTGCGTGTGGAGAGGAAACATCACCTCTCCACTTCATTCACTGTCGACTGCACGAACGTCAGACGCGTCGACTCCGAGGGACAATGTCACATCACGACTTTGTCCAAAAGCTTCTCGGGCCTAAGTGCCTTGAGGATTTTACAAAATTTGCGCAGGAAACTGGCTGCTTCGGCAACTCACCTGCAAGTCCGTCACCAGCTCTCAGCGGAGACAACATTAACTAGGTCATAGCACGAAGCATGACAGGAAGGAAAACGAGACGAGGAGTGTCGCTTTCCCACCTCAAATTGGAGTATTGGATTTGGAATTTTGGTTATGGGAGTCTGTGGGAGCATTTAAATTCTTTCTTATAACTAGCTACTGGTTGTGTAGTGGGTCACGCAGTGAGACCGAGTCGGGTATGTGGGAAGCATGATCTTGGCCGTGTACACCGGTCCTTGACTCCTAGGAGATATAGAGCATAGCTTAGGACCTAAAATTTATAAAAAATAAAAAAAAAAAAAAAAAAAAAAACAAACAAACTTAGCTGAATGGCTATTCATCACGGGCAATATATCAATGATCTTTCAAGAAACATGAGAGGTAAGGAGCACTGTACAAAGTGTGGCCTGCGTCAGAGAGGAGCCCAATGTACTAGGTAGTCATAGACTCAAGTAGTACAATAAACACACACACATGAGGGTTCTACCCTAAAAATAGTCACTTTACCTTGAAAGTGAAGCAGCCAGATTGCATCCCTCTAGAGCTAGACCCGTAAAAATATCTACATGCCCAGTAAAAGTTAACTTTTCTCAGTCGTGGGTCTGGGCTGTTAGACAGCCTTCTAGAATCCACCTATTTTTGAATTTGATTTCATTTAGCCCGATTTGGCGCCTTAAGGCCCATGCAGGTGTCTACGAACTCTAATATTTATTTAGGAGGAAACCTTTATGGTAAAAACCCCTTCAGCTTTTCAATTTATATACAATTTGATATTGTGTTACCTTCTCGAAGTGCACTAATACTGTTATATCCAGTGCGGATACCGTCCACTCCCTTATTTATGGCAGGAGATCAATTCCTCCTACCGCCCTCTCTGTCACTCATCATGGCTTCGACTTCAAGCGTCAGTCGAAACTGCTCTAGCCTTCCTTCCTTTTGTATCCACTTTGTAATTTTTGCAACATCTTTCGGATTATTCATCATCGCTTCGAATGACCGATTCTCTGCCTTTCTCAGTATCTCCCCTCTCCCTATAGCCCAGTCGGGACAGGCCATGATCATATGCTTGGCTTTTTGGGACAGATATCCACATTGGCATCGTGGGCTGTCTACTCCGGGAACATGTCTTCTGTGCAGGTAAGAATTGAATCCAATGTGCTCACTTCTTAACTGCATGGCTATGCTACTTTGGGCCCTGTTAAGGCTTTTATGGATACTGATAGGTGTTCCTCTAGAGGTCATTATTGTTCTCCCCGTCTTTTCATCTGTATAAAGATTCGCTGCGTTCCAGGGATCCACCTATTTACTTCCGCTATTATTTATTTATTTATGATTAACGTCGTGCCCCCACTAGGTGATATTAATAAGCCTGAAAGCTAAAAACATCATTTTTGCCAGAAAGCTGCGCAGCGCCCTATGCTACCCGTATCATCAATTTGACATCGTGATCATTATTTTTAAATTTTCTTTACACTTTGCACATCTCTTCGCTTTCCGTGCTCTAACATGGCGAGTGTAGGTGCTGGTGTGGGTAAATCCAGCGGTTTCGACGCGTCGCAAAATGCGACAACGGCCCCAACAAAGAACGGCAGCGGAGCGCAGACAGCCCCAAAGGATCCTAACTTGGAAACAATAGGGAAGCTATTAAAAAAGGTCAGACTCATTGTGATGGGAGAGATGGATGAGGAGGAGCTACCAAAAATGGAAGACGTAAATGAAGCCGTCAAGGCATTCAATTATCACAAGAAGGCTTGGACAACGATGTCCCAGATCCCATCTCCGATCGAGGAGAGGATGATAGCATTGGAGGAGGTGGTAAAGAAAAGCATCGCGGATTCCGCGCGACAAGCAGCGTCTGTGATGCCGTCAGGGAAGCCGCTACCAAGGACCTACGCGTCGGTCGTAGCTCCGCAAATGGCGAAAACGGCGGTCAGAATAAGAATCGACGGCGCACAAAAATTGCAGCCACAAGAGCTGCTAACAAAGGCACAACAACATATCCAAGGCGCATACGCGATTCGCCAGATGCGAAGCAACGACGTTGAGATGTTCGTCCAGTCGGCGTCCTAGAGAGACGCGGCGCTCAACATGCGCCAAACCAACGAATTTAAGATCCTAAAGCAAGATTTTCCCATCGAGGTTTCTGGTGTCCCTTTGCGGACTCGAATTGAGGATGGCAGAGATGCCCAAAACAACGCTATCATCAGGGAGATTGAGATAGCAACTAAGGCTCGAATTCCCGGCCTAGTGATTAATCGAATCAGGCGGCTACATGATGGAAAGGAGCACCAGAGATTGAAGAAAAACGGTCGCAAACGAGGATCAATTGTGGTCAGCCTCCCATCAGAGGCAATGCAAACAGGGGTAGTTCGAAAGAGCCTCGTCATTAATGCCATGCTCTTCACCGCGCAGGTATGGTCGCCACGGGCTCAGCCAAAGCAGTGTTACAACTGCAGCCGGTGAGGACACACACAAGCGTCGTTTCAAAAGGCAGCTAGGTGCGGTGAGTGCGCAGGCCTTCGCTAAACTCGGGACTGTCCAAAGAAAAGGGTTTCTTGTGCGAACTGCGGTAAGGAGCACAGTTCGTGGCAGAAAGAAGCGTGTCAGACCTACCAGGTCTATAAGGGAAGTGTGGAGAAGGCTCGGATGGAGATGCTATCGAGAACGGCGGAAAGATGAGATGAAAAACCAACAATGGCGCCAATGGGAATAGTCGGAACGACTGATGATCAGGGATTCACTTTGGTCACCAGTAAGAAGTCTGAAGGACTCAAAAGAGGGCCGGGACGACCACGCAAGGTAGTCGAAGCCCAAGCAGCACCAACATCGGGGCCAACTCTTCGAACGCTTTGACGACCAACGTCGAGTGAGGAGGCGCCTTCTCTTTTCAATTTTTCATAACGTTAGTCTGACTGATGGGGGAGTTAACGAATCTTGGGGAAAGTTTATAAAATTGTAGTTGAAAGGAACGTCCTCAGCATTAAGCCAGGTCGGTTCAGAGGGGCAGGACATCGGGTTTTGTTTGTTTAAAGCTTTTTCCCACACCAAAGCGGCTTACCGTCTTTATGGATCTATACATAGAAGCCAAATAGGACGTTAAACTATATATTTGTTTGTATTATTTTACGTCTAATTAGAGTGAGCCTTAGCCCTTTGCTCTATACACCCAACCAGGTAAAGGACGCCTGGACGTTAAACTAGAACAATGAATGAAAGTCGTGCCCGCGCACAGCACGTGAGCCCTCACGTGCCGTTCAGCTCAGTCTAAACAAAACTATCCGACGTGTTGGCGCCTGAACAAACCCAACAAAGCAGATGAAAGCCAAGATTGTCATGGAACAGGACGTTTATATTCATCACATTATATATGACCTAACACGTGCCTCTTAATGTTTATAACTTTTCAGAGTCCAGCAATAGTTCCTCTTCTCCTTTGTAGACAATCTAACTCACCAGATCTGACATGTCGATCTAGCATTTATCCCATATCGTGACAAGGATCTTATCATCCTGCACTCGAAGATTAAAATATACATGGTTACCGGTCACCCTTCAACTCTCATGTATTCAGACGGTATTGAATGAAGAATAGATTAAATAAACAATATGGAAGGGGGAACTTAGTTGAATCATATGATTCCCTTTCGGTCAGACTTGTTGTGCTTCTCCAAAGAAATTTGTGACCCGCACCCAGCTATTAAATGCGTGGACTCCCTCCGCAGAAGCGAGAGCCCAAGATATGCTGGGACTAGGATTCTGTGCTCTGTGAAGCAGTGCCTAGTATTGCCCGAGGTGGCAATAGAAAAAGTGGTTGGGAGACTTTTCTTCTCTGCATGAGCAGGTTAGAATTGCATTTTTGTGCTGAAACCGTCGGTGGTAGTCTGCGAAATTGCCATGTCTAGATCGTGCAGCTAATAGATATCCTAGTGTGCGTCGCCCTAGACAGGCGAGCTCGGCAGTAATCTTAGTATTAGGACCAATTCCTAATTATTTGTATCTAGATGGAGAATTTTCCGCCCAGTAAAGTGCAACAGAAGCCTCGTACTGGGCTTTGAATTCCCTTCTTGCCCTCGCAATAGAGAATACCGAGTGTAGAGCTGTTATCGATTTTAAACTTGTTGTCGACACTGTATATGTATGTCTGTTATCACAGACATTGGAAATAATTCATGAGATTGCTTAATGAGAGGCTAGTATAGATTCCGATATAACATTGTAGAAGACTTGTCCCAACTATCAGAGGGCTACAACGTCTTTATCTATCTACAGGTAAATTCCCTATATTCCAACCACGCTAGCCATACAGGACGTAGCATATAAAGCCTAATTCGTATCATCATTTTGGGGTTGAAGTTTACCGTACATATGCTACTCGAGTTGCATGTCTGACTACTATGCGACACGCTCAGGTATCAATCTACCAACCCACACGAAACCGAAACTATTCACAACCCTGATGATGACCCCATGAATAATTGTAACAGTAGCCTGCAACATAGCGCAATTAGGCTAGACATCGTTGACCAGGAACTAATCCGAACAGATTCGGTTGCTGCTTGTCGCTGTGCATGGTGGCAGGTCGTCTGATGCTTGATGTCGGGCAAGAAGCGCATCGCGGAGTACTGTGGCGCGCTCTAATGGGTCCGAGATGAGGATTCCATTGTCATTGAGTGGTGGTGGAATGCTAGCCTGTCGTGGATTGGCCATTCTCAGCAATTTGAACACATCGCTCGGCGACTCCATGGCTTCGACCTGTTGCGTCTGGTATTCTTTTTTCGCAGCTCGGAGAACAGATCGAAGTTTTTTTCGCGCAGACGTCCAACTGGGGAGAGGGTAAGGTCGCTTGATATTCGGCGCGTGCAACCCTGCATGCCGGGGTCCACCAAGGTGCTGATTTACCGCTTCTTGCTCTGGCTCGGGTTCCAGTCGCGTTAATAGCGGCATTCATCTAGAAACAGAGTTCTTGGGCGTATCCTTCAACTTTTTCGACAGCGTCTAAGGCCGGAGGCGGCTTGATCCATCTGGCAGTGAAGGCAAACAAATTGGGAAGATTTTTTTTTGTCACTCGAAGCTTGGAGATCCCAGGCTTCATTTTTGCAGCTCGAATCGGGATTTGTCCCGGGATAGGAAGATGATTGCTGGTTACGTATTCATTTCGATCCACCCATACTCTAGCGCCATTGATGTTGGTCCAGTCTAGGTCCAAGGTGTTACCAGCCTTATGCGTGGGCTCCCCAATAATGAGACAGGTTATATCGTGTTTTTGAGCCAATCTGTCAATTTCTTCTCCTTGCCCGTGGATTCGAGTGGTGCTCGGTTGCTAGGCCCAGTATACTGAGTTGAAACCCCCCGCTGCAACAGAGTTTGGCGGTGGATTCCAGTTAATGAGGGGCTCCACAGCCTGTAGGTTATTGGGAGCCTTGTAGACGTTGAAGAATGTGATTCTATTGACCACGAGCCAACAATAATGCGCTGTAGGCGTAGCATGGGGAAAGACTTGTTCTGCAATTGTCTCTCTGCAATTTTTGCGAGTGTAGGTCACTGCCCTCGGCCTAGACTGATCCTCACCATGGGGAATATGGCAATCATATCCCGGATGAGTTTTTGTTGATTTGCTATGTTTTTTCCACAGAGGTTCCTGTACAAGCAATACATCGAGTCCCAGCTCAAAAGCTCGAGCGAGCGCGATGTCCTGTGTTGGGCCTCCCCTTCCTACATTTATCGACATGAAATTTAAGGTAGGAGGGAGACGGAAAGGGACCCGTGTGGCGCCCTTTACAAATTTTTTTCGCGATTTATCTCCTCAGTAACCAGGGTTACAGATGGTGATATATCGGTCATCAGCACTTCGAAGCTGTTGCTGGAATTGAAGCTCGTCTGAGCTATTTTTGCCTTATCGGAGGCTGCTGATACTGCGGCTTCAGCACGTCTAACGGCTGCTTTTGCTTGGGAAACTACAGCAAATTCTCGTTGACTCGCCTGCCTGGTCGTCTCAAGGTTCTCTTTGGATGCCGATCCAGACCTTGTAGGGCGAGCTAGACAATCGCGACTGTCCGATCGATGTCAGCCGCCACAGTTGCGACACTATGTATATGCCTTGCACTCTGCGGAGGAGTGCATAGTTGACGTGCAATTCCAGCTGTTGGAAAATCGGTATGGGTTCGATGAGTAAGGCGGCTCAAAGAATATGGGCGCGATTTTATGAATAGAATAATAATGATATGAATCGGGAGAATATGGGATATACTATGGAGAAATAAAAGATGGGTTGAATGAATTGAATTAGTTTGATTATCTGTATTGGTGATTCCTAGACAGCTTATATACATGTAATCTTGATAGACCAAATCCAAACTAGATACCATCCATCACTCGTTCCATACTCTAACAATGACAATTAAATGCACGACAGTATATAATATGAGTATGGGGCCAGGGTCGGCAGATGAAAGCCTACACGGGTATCAGACCATACCATGCACTAGTCGAGTCTCAAGCATCAAACATGCTCAGTAAGGGAGATATCAATCATCTAGGTCGTGAGTCATGTGTGAGAATCTTAGTTGTTCCAATCATGGGAAACTTCAGAAACATAGAGTCTGAATTTCCAACACCAGCAAGCTGAGGCTCGAGAGCATCCTCGAGTGCCGTGGAATTGCAGGCATCGCTTGCACTGATTTGTTGCCTGTTTAGGCTGGTGGCAAATTGCAATTCCAGAGTCGTCAAAAAGTTGGAAGCCCGGTGTAACGGCAAGGCACTTTGCCATGTCATTACATATATCAGGTGACCAAGAAGGTATGCTTGGTAAGGAGTCAATATGCGTGAGATAAGATAAAGTCACGTGATCCTGGGAAGCGAGAGGACACACAAAAGCCCACAGATTCTTTTGTCACTAAATTCTCTATATTTCTTCGTCTTAGTATTTCCTCAATAGATTGAATACATAGTTATACAGGCTGTATTTTCACTTGTGCTTATTCCACGCCGTGACACCCGGCCGGGGTACAGACGCTCTCTCAAAATGAGCTATCCATGTTTGGTGTGGAGCTCCTACTCTCCCATTTCCGTGTGGACGGACGCGGACCGGAACCGCCTTGGTGGTTCGAGTGATCTCGTCAGCCACCATTTCCTCAGTAACTGTGATCTTGCCCATAAGTGTGTATAGGGCCACTGAGACTGATGCAATTCGGAGGGCAGCCAGATCCGAGGCTGTCTCCAAGTTAGCTTCAATTCCGTTGAATAATTCCGCAGAGTTTAAGAGAAGCTTGCTTGCTTCTTCGTTTTTGGCTTGAATAGCGAAGCCGGTGGAAACACGGTACACATGTTCAATATTAGATGATGGTAACTCCAGCAATTTGGTTACGGCTTCCCTCACGCCGACCGGCGAAAGAGCACTCCATGCATGTTCCTTGTCGAGACGAAGGAACAGGCGAGAGTCCTTTGGTTTTGAGGTCGTAGGTCTTGTTGACGACTTGTCCTGGACTGCTTGTTTATGAATGTCTTTAACAGCCTTCATTGGTGCTATCGAATCTGGCCGAGTGCCCCGGGCTACTGTTGCCCAGGTCGTTTTGGCCTGAGTTACTTATCGTTGTGTTACCGGATTCTTTGAGGAGGTTCTTTCTTTAGCCTTTTCTGAAGGACACCTTGTATTATCATGGCAGCTCGGGCGCTGAGGTAGGATTGGAGGGGCCGCACTGGGTCCCGTCTTCATAAATTGAGCAATTGCTGCTCGGAGATATATTTTCATCGAGTCGATGAACTAATCGCTCGATTCTTCTGAGTATAGAGAGACCGCGGTCTCGACAGCGTTGATCGCAGCAGTGCAGATCGTTATATTTTTTGCTACTTGAGCTGCCCTGCGCTCTTCAGCTTCAATCATGGCTTGTAATTCCGGGGGGCAGCCATTGATTTTTTGTTTCCTGCTTTCGCTGCAGGGAGGTTGTTCATTTTCAGTCGCCACTGGTGGGGGCTAGTTGACGTTCTGAGGGGTTGTGGCTTGATTAGCCTTTTTCAACCCTGAAATTACTGACTTATTTACAGCTGGAACAGCAATCTCCTTTGTCAATCTATTGACGGTGGTCTCAGAGACCGGACCGTCATTCTGATGAGCGACATACCATCGGTAACTGTTGAGTCCCTCTTGTATGTAGCTGTCTATAACCGCATCACCCATTTCTTCGTCTGGGTTCGTCGAGTTAGAGTCTTCCTCGAAGGCTCTCATCCTTTCAGTCATCTCTGACTCCATCTTGTCTTGATCTATCGTGTCGATCGATAGATTTCTTGCATCCAGGCGCTGTTGCAGCCTTGTTTTTATTTTCGCCATTGCTTTAAGCTGACGCGCGGGGCGGGTGATTTTCGTGGGCCCCATCGCCATTTTGGTGATTTGGGGGCTTACCACTATGAGAAACTATGTTATTAGCTTGAGTGATGATGATTTGAAGGGTCAAGGAGACGTTTGGGGGAATATTCATTGATTTCAAAAAAATTGTGGCTGTTATTTTATTTTATTTTATTTTATTTTATTTTATTTTATTTTATTTTATTTTATTTTATTTTATTTTATTTTATTTTATTTTATTTTATTTATTTTATTTTATTTTATTTATTTTATTTTATTTTATTTTATTTTATTTTATTTTATTTTATTTTATTTTATTTTATTTTATTTTATTTTATTTTATTTTATTTTATTTTATTTTATTTTATTTTATTTTATTTTATTTTATTTTATTTTATTTTATTTTATTTTATTTTATTTTATTTATTTTATTTTATTTTATTTTATTTTATTTTATTTTATTTTATTTTATTTTATTTTATTTTATTTTATTTTATTTTATTTTATTTTATTTTATTTTATTTTATTTTATTTTATTTTATTTTATTTTATTTTATTTATTTTATTTTATTTTATTTTATTTTATTTTATTTTATTTTATTTTATTTTATTTTATTTTATTTTATTTTATTTTATTTTATTTTATTTTATTTTATTTTATTTTATTTTATTTTATTTTATTTTTGTTAAAGTCCTAAGCTAAAGCTCTAGGTCAACTATCTGTACAAGACTGGTGGAGCTGGCGGGGATCACTGCTTACAGGCCTAACTCATTCCAACCGCGAGACCCGCTACAGAAAAAGTAGAAGGTAAACTACAACTCAGAAGACACCACCTACTCCGACTGTTACGGTTTGACCATTGTTTGAGCTTAGGTGGATACCTAAGCCTGTTACTAAGAATTCTTACTATGAGGCTGTATGAGGGGAAGATGAAGCTGAACAAAACGGGACTACTACTCAGGAGGCTGAAGCGTTATTACAACTTAGTGACACCTGGAAATACGTGGCTGGGTAAGAAGTATTGTGCCTGAGGACAAGTCACTAGTCTGTAGATTCACGAGGAGGATTAACTCCTATAAATACCTGTTAGTAGTAGCTAGAGTTAGCTTTTCTTCTCATATAGTTTATTAAATCGATTTATTCATCACCAACTCGGTTTCCGTCACACAGAGCGCTATTTAAACTAATTACTACATCTAAGTGAAGGACACGATTCACTTGTTTATGCTAAGTAATTGGGAGGCTGGTCAATGTATGAGTCGTCATGAATGTGGCTAGTAATAATAGAATCTTATTACGTTCCGTATTAATGCGCCTCTTCATTGCCAAGTACCACCAATTTCAACAGAATTTAGGGTTGAAGTACGGAGTCTCGATTTCGGAGTCGGTGTGACGGAAACCGAGTTGGTGATGAATAAATCGATTTAATAAACTATATGAGAAGAAAAGCTAACTCTAGCTACTACTAACAGGTATTTATAGGAGTTAATCCTCCTCGTGAATCTACAGACTAGTGACTTGTCCTCAGGCACAATACTTCTTACCCAGCCACGTATTTCCAGGTGTCACTAAGTTGTAATAACGCTTCAGCCTCCTGAGTAGTAGTCCCGTTTTGTTCAGCTTCATCTCCCCCTCATACAGCCTCATAGTAAGAATTCTTAGTAACAGGCTTAGGTATCCACCTAAGCTCAAACAACGGTCAAACCGTAACACTCTGATACTAAGTGGGTTTAATCAACAACTCTCCACTATAGTTTTCATACTCTTCAATCTCCCAACTCGCTTCATTAGGTGATATTAAATACAAGCCTAACAGCTTACGCTTCTCTATACAACTTCCATTACAACAAATCCAAGTACAGAAAAGATTTCCTCAGAGAAACGACACTTCTCGCCTCGTTCCCTTTCGTGTCATGCGTTGTGGCAATGACTAGTTTATCTGATCCTCGCTGAGAGTAGTGGATGTGTGAGCAGGTCGTCTATCAAAACAGCCGGTTTTCTGCGCAAAATTTTTGAAACTATCGTGGCACTTGGGTCCGAGAAGCTTTTTGATAAAGTCAGCGTGGGACATTGACTTTCTGAGTCTACGCGTTTGTTGTGCGTGGCGGCTACAGTGGATGAAGTGGGTTGGAGTAGTTTCTTTCCCGCAAGAGCACTCCATAGGAGCGTGTGGATTATTAAAACGGCGATGGTATGCCGCAAAATTGCCGTGACCCGTTCGTGCTGCAATTAGTGCCCGGAGGAGGTGCCTAGAGAGAGACAGTTCGGGTGGTTTGCGTCTCCGCACCTGTAGGTCGAGTTGGCGGTATTTAGGCGGACAGGCCTCTTCCCACCAGTCGTCCAGCAATCTCTGCCTTCTGCGATTTATGAGGCCTCGAAGATATGCCAGAGTACTGGATCTGGGTTATGTATCCGGGCTAGGCAATTGTTTGGATTAGGTTGTAGTTGGCAATTCTTAACCTAATTGTGTTAGATTGCAGGCTTCTGTCTTAGGTATTCATGGTTTCGTAATTAAGGTTATTGTTAAGGTTTAGCTTCGGTTATCTCACTGATTACCGAGCCGGCAGTATATCAAGGAGGCATGTAGCTAAGGTGGAAGTATCGCACGGTAAACTATATCTGAAGCTGCTACGTATTGTAGTAGCTAATAGAATACTGCTATTCGGAAACTACATCTCCATCCCAGAACCATGAGATAAATCAGGCTATGCACGCTAGATATAGAATGGCTAGCGGATATGGTGAATATGGGGGTAAATACGTAGATATATAAAGACATTGTAGCCTCTAAATTTGAGGACAAGTCCCCAACCAAATTATATCGGAATTAATCCTAGCCTCTCATAAAGCAATCTCATGAATCTATTTCCGTGTCTGTGATAACAGACCAATAAACAAAGTCGACGATCAAGTTCAAAGTCGATTAGCAATTCTCGAACTGTTGCACGGGCCATGGCGTCTGCCTCTTCATTTCCTTGGATTCATGCATGTCCTGGAACCCACTTCACTAGTATTTTAACCTTATTAGATAACGCACGGAATTTGCGTACAACTTCAAGGCTGGTTGAGGACGAGCCTGTCGTTAGTGCGCTTACAGCCTGCTGGCTATCTAGAAACACGTGGGTTTACTGCGACCCTCCTACTTACTGCAGTTTTCGTTCTCCAAGAACTCCAGTGCAGCCTCCAGAGCCTTCCTTGCTCCTACTATATCTGCATCCAGCACCTCTCCCCCGTGCTTGAAGCCACTTCCTTTGCCGATAAGTTTCCCATCCTTCCTCAGAACGAAGCCCCAAGCGGTGCGTCCATATCCTTCCGATGAACCATTCGAGTATGCGAAAATGTCCATTCCTGGCACGTCGCTAATCCTTCTAACGCAACCTTCGCGTTACATTGGCTTTGAGCCTGATTTCCTAGGGTAATCCACCGGCATCAGACTTTCAGGGGCTTCTGCTTCCGGAAGCTCTCGGTAGGTACGCTGTAATCGTGACATCTGAATTTCTGGCCTGGCTGAGGACTTGGCAGTCTTTTTGTATTTTCGGGTGCCGAAATTCAGGCACACGGAAGCGCGGATCCTCAAAGGGTGTCGATCGTCAAGGGTCTTAAGCCTTGCCGAAAGCCGGAGACGGTTTCCCTCTAGTATGACCTTTGCTGGCGGGATTCCTCCTTCTCTGTGAACGGCTACGTTTGGCGTTGTCCTCATCACTGGCAGTGCAGCCCACAATCCCATCAGGTTAGCTCGGTCAATCATGCTGCAGAGGTTGGAGGTTGAGGACGTGACTATTCCTCGTATGATTGGGCGTTTAGACCCTGGCCACCAGAAATGAGATCCAAAGGTTGCTAGTGAGATAACGCACATGTCTACTGCCTTAGATAATGGCCCAGGAGCTGCTCCCCGAAAGGCAGAATTGAAACGGCGCATATGCTGTGCAGCTTTTATCGCTTTCCCGCACCACGTAGTTACGTGGTGTTTGAAATTGAGTCGAGGATCCAAATGTACGCCTAGCCATCGAATATGGTCAGCGGGCTCGATGAGATTTCCATTCACATGAACCCCAACTGTTTCTTCTCGGCGTCGTCCTGAGAATTGGATGACTTCAGACTTTTCCGTTTCGAAGGCAACGGCATTTGTCCCTGCCCACTCGAGAAGATGGTCTACCTCCCTTTGTGCAGCGCTGGCAGATTCAGCAACTGTGCGTCCAAACCCTAGAATTCCAATATCATCGGCGTAGCTAAACCTCGATCCTGAGTTGCCACTTTTCATCGGCTCCGCCATGTACAGAAGGAATAGTAATGGCGATATTGGGGAACCCTGCGGGACTCCACAGACCAACTCTCTCTGGGTGGTGACTCCGCCGGAAAAACGCACTTGAACTTTCCGGTGTGTGAGGAATGAAGTCGTCCACCGGAGGATTGAGTCTGGCCATCCCAGGGCTTGCATGCGCCTAACCAAGCGATTGTGGAGCACTGCATCGAGCGCTCCTTGGACGTCTAAAGTTACAAATGTCGAGGCCCATCCCTGGGAGCGTGCTTCTTCGACGTCGTGGACTACGCAGGAGACTAGGTCCGTTGCAGATCGCTTTGGGAGCGCACCGAATTTTTGATGGCCATTCACATCATGAGTGATTGCGAGGTGCGCCATTCGCTTGTCAAGAAGTCTTTCTAATCCTTTGCCTAGGCACGAAAGTAGAGCGATTGGTCTCCAACCTTTGATTGAAGTTGGATCCCGATTTGGCTTTTCCAATAGCACCACTTCTGCAAGTTTGAAGCAAGATGGGTGGGTGCCGAGCCGTATGCAAGCTCTAAAGAGCTGCGTAACACACGGTCTGATCGTCTTCCAGCAGGCCTCAAGAAGCTCGACTGTGACTCCGTCTGCTCCTGGGGCCGCCTCGGTGCAGCCGATGGTGCAAGTTCGCACTTAATTGTCTGTTATTTCGTCTTCCCAGGGTATCCGGTTATTGCTGGGAGCAATGCACGTAGGAAGATCGTCCGATGCTTGGTGACGTGCAAGGAGAGCATCACGGAGAACTGTGGCTCGCTCAGATGGGTCGATGATATAGGATCCGTTATAGTTGAGCGGCGGAGGAGGTCTGACCTGTCTGTGTTTGGCCGAGCGCATCAGCTTGAATATTTCTGCCGGAGTTGTCATCGCTTCGACTTGACATGTCTGATGTTCCTTCTTAGCGGCTGTGATAGTCGCACGAAGCTTCCTCGCACAGATATCCCGCTGTGAGAGTGATGTCGCGGCTCGGTATTCGACGTGTGCGGATTTGCAGCTGGGAGTCCACCACGGTGCAGATTTTCCGCTCCCCTTTCTGAACCTTGTTCCAGTCGCTTTGATGGCTTCCGAGAGATGGAAGCAGATCTCTTGGGCGTACTCATCCACTTTCTCTGTTGTACTCAGATCTAAAGCTGGATGCACCCATTTTGCAATGGCCCGCGCAAACTTTGGTAGATTTTCCTTGGGTACTCTGATCTTTGCTGGCACTAGGCCCCTGGTCGCGGTTGCCGCAGGTACGATTCCTCGGATCGGAAGATGGTCTCTGGTCATACACTCCTCACGATCGACCCAGGCCCGAGCTCCAGAAATATTGGTCCAAGCGAGGTCCAAGGTATTGCCGGCTTTGTGAGTGGGCTCTCCAATGATAAGGCAAGAGAGATGGAAGTTTTCCGCCCACTTTTCTATCTCATCACCTTGTCCATGCGGCTTAGTAGCGCCTGGTTGCCAGGCACTGTGCACCAAGTTGAAGTCCCCAGCTGCAATCACCCTCGGGGTCGGATTCCAGTTTATCAGTGGCAGGATAGCAGTCGGGTTGTTAGGAGCTTCATACACGTTGAGGAACGTGATTTCATTGACCCTTACCCAGCAGTAATCACCAGTGGGTGTGGGACAAGGAAATAACTGCTCCGCTGATATCACATTTTTGTTCTTTCGGGTGTATGTCACAGCCCTCGGTCTGACATCTACACCTCCGTGCGGTGTATGACAGATATAACCTGGGTGTGATATGGTTTCTTTTGATCTTAAGTTCCATCGCGGTTCTTGAATCAACACAACATCTACGCCTAGCTCGTAAGCTCTAGAGAGCGCAATAATGTGGGTTGGGCCACCCCTGCCTACGTTTATTGACATAAAACTTAGTGTAGGAGGGGGGCGGGAAGGGGCCCGTAGGGCGCCCTTCACAAAGCTTCTTCAGGGTTCAAGGCCCCAAAGCCCGAACCCTGAGTCATTGCTGTGTCTATCGATAGATTGTCCTTAACAGCAGCAGGAGAAGTTGGTCTTGTCGATCTAGCGGCTGCTGTAGCCGCCTCTGCGGTCTTGGTAGCAGCTTTGGCTCGAGCGACGGCCTGGTACTCGCGTTGGCCAGCTTGTCGAATCGTCACAAGTTGCTCCCTGGTAGCTGGGCCAGACCTGTTGGGACGAGCTAGACAGTCTCGACTGCCAGATTGATGGGGGCCTCCGCAGTTTCGACTATAGTGGCCGCTTTACACTCGAATGCCGAGTGCATGGTGGATCCGCAGTTCCAGTAGGCTGGCGCGCGAGAGCACCCACGGGTGGCGTGGAAGCCGAGACATCGCCTACATTGCTGTATGGCAGGGCGGTTTCGTTGGATTGTCGCTACTCCCGAGTCGTCAAAGAGTCGGAATCCAGGCTTTGGGCTAGCATTCCTGGGAAACAAGGCCGCCCAGGATCTGTAAGAAGCGCCGAGCTTAGTATTTCCGTGTATTCTTACTCGGTCTGGAGTGCAGTTCGTTACCCGGAGGATTTCGGCGGCCACCATTTCGGCAGTGACTTCGATTCGTCCTTCCAAGCCGAAAACGGCGACTGGAACCGTTGCGATCCGGAGGGAAACTAGATCACTTGGTGGTTCTAGTTTGGCCTCTACTTGTGTAAAGGTACTGGAGGCCTCCAGTAGTTGAGTTTTTGCATCCAGGTTTTTGGCACGGATGGCAAAGCCAGTGGGAACGCGTTGCACCTGGTCGACATCGGAAGGGGTGCATTGCGTTTGTTTAGCCACGGCTTCGCGAACGCCAGCCGGAGAGAGCTGTCTCCACTCGTGGTTTGCATCGAGACGCAGGAAGAGTCGGTCATCTTTCGATGCTGTTGTTGCTGCTGGCTTCTTCTCCGGTTTCCTGGCAGATGGAACAGCCGAAACCGAGGTGATGTTTGCAGGAGCCTGTGCTCCTGACTTTTGGTGTCCTACTCTGGTGACAGTGGCCCAGGTGCTTCTGAGCAGGAGAGCTGCAGTAGCCTTTGAAATATTCCGGGCAATGGCTACAGGGACGACGGTCGCAGGGCGAGTCGCGACATTTGGTCGTTGGGGTAGTACTGGTGGAGCAGTGCTCAGACCGGTCGCCACGAATTGCGCGATGGCTGCCCTTAGGTAGACTTTGATCGAGTCTACAAAATTTTTATCTTCACCGGTGGAGAGCGGTAGAAGAGCTGCCTCGACACTGCTAATCGCCGTCGAGCAGATATTAAATTGCGCGGCTTTTTGCCTTGCCCTGCGCTCCTCCGCTTCCATCGCTGCAAGCAATTCTGGAGGGTATAATTTTTCTTTGCCTGCTGCTTCTATTGCTATAGGCGGTGGGGCCAACGAAGAGTTTTCGGCTCCTACTGCGTTGGTTGAAGGTAACTCGGCCCTTTTCGCTGGCCTTACTTCCTTAAATCGCGGCAGTGCTGGAACCGTAGCGCGCTTTTCGGGTGCTGCGACGGTTTCTCTTGGACTTATTGCGGACCCTGGGGCCTTTTCCGCGTCTTCTGGGCTGGAGGAGGCCCATCTTGAATCTGATAGAGATTTCAACTTCTGGACTTCGACGTCCAACATCTCTACCTCGGGTATATTGCAAACGTTAGCTTCTAGCGCAGCCTCGATGTAGTCTAAATTTTTCTCGGAGGCCTCTAATCCTTTCCCCGTAAGTTTTTGTCTTGCAAGAGTTAGTATAGATTTACGCAATTTGTAGGATTTGATGACGCGATCTTTGGTGATTCCGCTGATCGCGTTTTGGTGCGTTCTACGCGTCGGAGGCATTTTAAAATGCCGCCGATGGCAAACAATTACAATTCGATTCGATAGATGATGGGTGAGATGGATAATAGGGTGGGAATGGGCAACTTGGAATTTCTCGAATTTTTTTTTTTACATTTGGTCCTAAGCTAACGCTATCTTTTCCACATTGGGTCAAGGACCGGTGGAGCCGGCAAGGATCACTGCGTACAGGCCCAACTCATTCCAACCGCATGAACTTCTACTGAAATTGTAGAAGTTAACAGCAAAACTAAAATCAAAAACATAAATCAAAAACTGAAATCAAATTTGGAAGAAATACTGTTTGGTCCGGATCCCGCGCTTCTCGCCCGTTCCCTTTCCTGCCACATCTTCCATGTGACTTTTTCTTATCTCCGCTGAGAGCGAAAGACTAGTTCGCAGATACCCTGAATTCAGCTGGTATCCTGCCATATATTTTGAAGCTATCTGTAGACTTCACCGAGAGTTGCTGTACCCCCAGACGTCTTCTTCGGATTCCAGGATTCCGAAACCCGATCCCTCGGCCATCGAGACATCCTTCGTTGAGGCCATCGCTGCCTCTTCGGCCCTTTTGGCTGCAGCCCTAAATCGAGCCACTTTCGCGAACTCCCCTTGCTGGATCTTGCGGATCCGCGCGAGCTGCTCTTTTGTCACCGGTCCGGACTTGCTGGGTCTGGCTAAGCAGGCCCGGGAATCCGATCGGTGAGGTCCCACACAGTTTCGACACCGGGTGAGGGCCTTGCACTCTGATTCTGAGTGCATATTAGATCCGCAATTCTAGCAAGCTGGAGCGCGGGAACAAACACGGGTGGCGTGAAATTCAAGACACCGTTTGCATTGTTCTATTTTGCGACGAGGTCGGAAGAGCTTTGCAGCTCCAGAGTCGTCGAAAAGGCGGAATCCAGGTCGAGGAGCGCAATCTCGGGGAAATAGCGCTTGCCAATTTGAGTAGGGCGCCCCTGGTTTGCTAGTCCCATGAGGACGAACCAGAAAGGGAACCAACTGGGTCACCCGCGTGACTTCGTCGGCAACCATCTTTGCCGTCAAGGCGATTGGGCCAGCAAGAGTTCGAATTGTCTCCGGGACGGTGGCAATTTGCATGGCAACCAGATTTGATGCTGGTTCCAGTTTGATTCCAGATTCGCTCCGTGATGTGGAGGAATCTAGGAGCTCTGTTCGAGCGAGTTCATCCTTTGCAGTTATTGCAAAGCCGGTCTTTACCCGCTGAACCAACGTGAAATTATTGACAGCGGTTCCCAGCGCCTGAGACACCGCTAGCCTTACGCCAGCTAGGGAGAGGAGACGGTGGGGATGGTTATATTCAAGGCGTAGAAAAAGTCGTGAATCGACCTTTTCACTCGAATTGGCACTTTTTGCTTTCTGGGCGAGCGTTGCTACCTTTTTTGTCGATGGCACAGCGCGGCTGACTAGGCCTGCCCAAGCTACGGTGGCCCAAGTTGTCTTTGGGGCCGGAGCCTGGGTTTTCGTTGGGTTAGGTACTCTAATCTCTGGAGCCCTCGGTGGAGGGGGGTTTGCTGGGGCTCACAGGGAGAGCTGGTGGAGTGCTCCCTGGGCCTGATTGTATGAACTGGCTAGTGGCCGATAGAAGGTAGACTTTGATGCCGTCTATAAAATCTTTTTCGTCGCCAATCGAGAGAAGCGAAAGTGCTGCTTCTACACTGCTTATTTCAGTGGAACAGATTGATATACGGGCTTTGATTTGCGTCGAGCGACGCTTCTCGGCCTCCATCACTGATTGCAGCTCCGGAGGATATTCCGGTGCTGATGTCGAAGCTGTGCCTTTGGAAGCTGGCACAGCGAGCTTTCTTGCAGACGTTTCTGCGTGTTCTGTCGTCTTCTCTCGGATGACTTTCTTTCATTTCCTTGAGGTGCTTGCCTCTGGGGCAAGCTCGATAGGGGTGTGGGTCTCGGGACCAATATTTGCTGACCTGACGGGCTCAGAATCAGCCATCTCTTTGTTGAGAAGGTTTGGAGACTTCCCTTCGGCGAAGGCCTCACTCGCAAACATGCTTGAAAGTTTTTGCAAGAGGCCTGGTGTTTTTGCGGTAGCACTCGGGCATTCCTTCGCGTTGCCCAACATTGCGTTGGGAAGCTTTTTTCGAAAAGGTGGCACGATAAAAATGCCAGCGACTCGATCACAATTATTTGATAGAATGCGACGATCGCGAGAAGGAGGGAGAGGGGGAAAAGTGAAGATACGAAAATTCGCATTTCAAAAATGATGTTGTGAGCTAGCACGACGTTAATATATGTTAGAATTTGGAATAATTGGGGCTATCAAGTAGGCCGCGTTGTTGGTATACACGTGACTACAAATTCTGTTCTTAGTTTCACTTCGGTAGTTACTTGAATCAATGCGCTCTACAACCTCATTGACTGAGGGGTCATTATTTTCTTAATAATATATATATATATAAATAAATAAATAACCCAGCTCTGGTCACCCCGTGCGCAAGTCTAGCAGTGCTTCAACTGCAGCGAATGGGGGCATACTCAAGCCTCGTGTACCATGGCGAAAAGATGTGGTGATTGTGCGGGCACTCATCAGACCAGAGACTGCCCGAGGAAGTCGCTGCTTTGCTGCAACTGCGGTAAAGCCCATAAATCGTGGCAGAAGGGGGCGTGTCAGAACTTCGCGTCTTATAAGGCCAGCGTTCAAAGGGCCAGACATGAACTCATGGAATGAACGGCAAACATAAGAAGGGAGGAAACTTTACCCGCGGCAACACAACTAACAACAGCGGCAAAAGAAATGGACGACCAAGGGTTCACACTGGTGTCCCATCAAAAGCCAGAGGTGTTCAAGAGAGGGCCAGGACGCCCGCGTGAACAGCCCCTGGTCAACCCACCGTCTCAATTATTTGCGCCATCGGGGTCAAACTCAAGACCACAGTCATCACTTTTCAGCACGCGAGGGTAGGGAAAGGATGGCGAGGTAAATTTCAATTTTAGCTAGTCTTGTCTCGGACTGAAGGCCAATTGCACTTCCCGTAGGTAACGAAGGACTATAGATAAAATAAAAATTAATAGGGGGAGGGGTTTTCATCGTGATAGTTTCCCCCCCATGTATATATATAGATAGTTTCAAAGCCACCTGCATGGGCCCACAGGGCGCAAAATTGGGTTTAATGAAATCAAATTCAAATAAATAAATAAATATCTTCGGTACGACGACTCCATCAATCGTAATCCAATCCCGGACTGTGATACGGGAAAATCAGGCAGAAGGAAGCGATGCACCGCTATGCAATGTGACCCAATGAAAGGCACAAATACGTGGAATATCATACAGTATAATGTGAATAGATGCAAAGATAAAGTACAGCATCACTTCCTCCAAGAGCTGAACCCCGAGGAGCACCATGTAGTAGCAGTCCAAGAGCCTTGGCGATACCTATCGAATAACTTAACCCTCAAGCACCCATAATATCATTTGGTATCCTCACATAGACCGAACAGCCGAACTTGCACATACGTCAGCAAGCGGCTAGCTACAGATAAATGGAGAGTCGAAAATGTCCCCGAAGAGGTCGGTGGAGACATAACTTCGATCAGCCTCCAGACCGAACAGGGAAAAGTGAGGGTTCATAATATTTATAATCCCCCACCTAAATCCCATTGCAGCACAGAGCTGGGGACACTTCAATGGATCCCTCAAATTCTAATGCAGGATGACCTCCACATATTGGTGGGAGACTTCAACCTCCACCACCCAAAATTGGGAGGCCAGGCAGCCACGTCACACTACAAAGGGTCAGACATCCTTATTGATATGCTTCAAAAGCTCAACATGGAACTTATACTGCCCTAAGTAACCCTCACTTGGAAGAGTAGAGGGAGTCAAAGTACTCTTGATCTATCGCTCGTCTCAAAGAAACTCGAGGAGACCGTCTTAAGGTGCCAACCAGCAAACGAGCTTGAAGCATCCTCTGATCATATCCCCATACGCACTGAACTACAGATACAGCCAATTTCTCAATAGGAAAAGACAACTTATCCTCAGTAGAGGAATGTAAATTGGGAAGCATTCGACGACCGACTCACCACAATTCTGCACCAGAACCTGGATGATGGTCAGCTTGACTCCAGGCAAGCTATTGATAAGAGAGTATTGGTTATTACTAGCGCTATCCAACAAACAACTGAAGAAATAGTGCCTAAGTCGAAACCTTCTCGATATGCAAAGCCGTACTGGAATAAGGAATGTTCAGCTGCAGTGAAAAGTGCAAGAAGAGCAAGAAGAAAATGGACCCGTGACTGCAACGAGGAAAGCTGGATTGGATACCAAGGAGCCACAAACCAGAAAAAAAGGCAGATAAAGAAAGCCAAAACGCTAGGCTGGAGAGCACTCTTTTCGGAAATAACAGAAGACCCGATCAAAATATGGAAACTAGCTAGATGGGCCAAGACAAATGACGGAGAAATAGGGAAGTCCACTCTGATACCAGACTTCAAGGACGCCAAAGGAAATGCTGTCAAAGAAAACAAGAAGAAAGCCAACATCATGGCTTCTCATTTTTTCCCACAGTTCTCGCAGGCAGAAACCAGCGATATTGCTAACATAACCTATCCCGCGGAAATAGAAACAATCTCCAACAGAATGACCCAGGATGAAATCGAAGAAGTAGAAGGATCCCTACCCAGCGACAAAGCCCCAGGTCCGGACAGAATACCGAATCGAGTTTTAAAGCAGTGTAGGAAGACTCTAAGCAAAATACTAACAGTCTTTTTCAATGCCTGTCTCAAAATAGGATATCATCCGAGAGAGTTCAAGGATTCTACCACTATTGTCTTGAGAAAGCCTCAGAAGCCAAACTACGATACTCCAAAAGCTTATAGGCCTATTGCCCTTCTTAACACTTTAGGCAAACTCCTGGAAAAGCTGGTAGCTAATCGTCTCTCTAAAGCAGCCGAATACCACAACCTTTTTCCCGAAGAGCAGATGGGTGCCCAGCCACAAAGGTCCACCATCTCGGCAGTAGAGCTTCTCACGGAACAGATTCATACAATTTGGGGTAAAGATAAGAAGCGAGTGGCCTCTCTGTTAAGTCTAGATATCTCGGGAGCCTTTGACAACGTGTCCCACCAAAGGTTACTACATAACCTGAGGGAGAAAAGAATTCCGGACTGGATCAGACTTTATATAAAATCTTTCCTCGAAGATAGAACAACCTCCATGGTACTGGGATAATTCCGAGGAAATAAGATCTCTACCATTACAGGAATACCTCAAGGCTCCTCTCTATCACCTATACTGTTTCTATTTTTCGTCAGTACACTCCTTCCAATGTTGAACACTTCCTCTACATCAGCAATTGGATTTGTTGACGATACCAATATTCTAACCTGGTCCAATCCAACGGAGGAAAACTGTCGAGAGCTGGAGAGGCAACATAAGGTCTGCGAGCAGTTGGCAAAAACGCACGGAGTCAGATTTGCGCCTGAGAAGTATCTGTTGAAGCTTTGTCGTTTAGTGATAGAGATGAGAGTGAAGTTTATGGGTCACGATGTATGAGATAACTGAGGTGTGGATGTATGAGTTCCTTACTATTGTTGTTGTCTTGTCTTGTCTTGTTCATTTACGTGCTAGGTAAAGTAATTCCCGTTGCACTCCTACTGGAGCATAAGCACGGGTGAGGCCAGGCTAGATCAGGTTAACTACCGTAAAGTACAGGTGCCTCGTCCCACCTTCATGACCGGACCACTTGAGACTTCACCCATGTGTTGAATCATGTCCAGCCCAACCGTCCAGAGAACCCTCTTTTGGCGCGCCGAAGCGCAAATTCCTCCTCAGCCTCGGCCACCGCGCGCCCGAGCCGTTGACACCTCCGCGATCTGTAACTTTTCCCTTCGCTTCAGTCCCAGCTTTTGCTCATCTCAGCATCTCCTCATCTCATCCAGGGATCTTTTTCTTCACTGGAGGCCTCATCCAGTCGCCCACCAAGGCCTTCTCAGTTTGTATTCCCTTTTGATTCCTTCATGCAGCATCGCTCTGTCCTTCAGCCGATCTCATCATCCCATAAACTTTGTAGAATGTCCAGCCCTCCGGCCTTGCCCCGTCACTGCCGTACCCCTAACCGTGGAGGTCGAAAACGCGACTGAGAGCTCAAGACCAAGGCACCGGTGCCCCAGCCTTTGTCGAACGCTCTGGTTGGTGTGCCGGCGAAATGTCGTACGTATTTCGTCGGTGGCGATCCGTCGCAGGTCGAGTTGTTGGTGCCCTTGGCCGAGGTGAGGACGCATCTAAGGCCGGTATTTCGACCGTACCTTCACAGCTACTGGCAATTGCGGAGGGTCAGACATCCTCTTGCTTCTTTATTGGCGATTTGGCTTTTGGAGGTATGGGATTGCTTAGGTAGGTGGTGAGATGACTCTTGAGAGGGCCACGAGATGAGTTTGGCTAGGAATGATTTTCCAGAGAAATAGAAAATAATATTTTGAAGGTGTCGGTTGTTGTGATACGAACATCAGACAGGTTATAGGCTGACTGTGGTTCGTATCTGGGGTGTAGATGGTTGATTTCGTTGAGTTGTGCAGTCGTGAAATCTCTGCAAGTCGGATTTTCAACCAAAAATGAGCCAGCTCCACTCCTCCCGATCGCCAATTCGACGAAAATTCCCAAATTCACCCTTTGTCGTGACTAAATCTCGGCTCTGGAAGAATATTTCACTCCCAGGTTCTTAGTGGACACCACTGACAGGTGTTCAGCCTTCGTCCTCCACTATTGTTGTTGTACTAGTTAGGGTTGTATTTTCTAAATACATAAGGGACTTCTCAATCTACAAATGGGCCAGATTGCTTAGGTCTGGCTAGCGGCTTTCGCCGTCCTGTTCCTTCTCCCCCGCATGTCATCACGTGCTATACAACTACTGCTCACCATGAAATCCGAGGATGAAAAGCGTTAGATTACAACTGTATCAACTAATGCATTTCTCACGAGCTAGGAGGAGATATGATCTTAAAGCAACAGTTCAGATCCAAAATCACACTACAGCGCCACAGCCTTCCCTGCGCGGAGGGCAAGACTGAACACCTGTACGCGGTGTCCTCTACGAACCTGGGAGTGAAATATTCTCCCAGAGCCAAGTTCAGTCAAATTTCGCAATATCAAAGAAGTTGGCCCACGAGGCAAAAATCCAAATTACTCATCCACGTCGTTATTTCGCTCCCAACGAGTTTGACTCCTATCTTCGTCTCATCGAGTCTACAAGTACGACCAAGTACATCCTCATTCCAATGACCACACCTCTCTTCGACCTTCTCTGGCCTCCGCTGGTCACCAAATACACGCCCACGCCGATATTTATACCCGACGGAGGAAGCAAAGCGTGGAGCACAAATCTGGGAGATAGCTCTTTGGGATGGACGTGAGAGGGATCAGGACAAGTTCACAAGATGATGCAGAAGAGGGATGTAACTTCGAAGGGCATGAGATTCCGAATTTTGGCAAGAGCTTTACGAATTGAGCTTTGTGCGCGCCAAGACTTCGCTTGCGAGAGTGCAGTTGACACTATAAAAACAAGCCAACGATGGAAGGTGTTGTGGTCCGCCTCCTGGTGGTGTTCTCCGGTATAGTTTGAGTAGCCTGGGCACCTACTCCACTTGGGAAGGAGATATCTCAGACCATATTTCGCGCGGAGAAAAGTTGAAAGATGATGGAGGCATGTCTGGATAACTCAGGGTTTTTGAGATGTTCCCCTGGGTGGGTATTCACGGATGAGGGTTGACTTGGGGTGAAGAAAAAGCCACCATAACTTCGCAGTGGTACTTGCAAATGAAATCTGAGGCATGAGTGCTCTTCCTTAACGATGAATCATCTATTCTGTACTTTTCTTTGATATTGTGTCATAGCTAGATAGCTGCATACGCAATTAAAATCTGATGCAAAAAAAAAAAAAAAAAAAAAAAAAGCCTTCCCTGCGCGTCCTTGGAATCTACTTTGATCCGAAGCTCAACTGGGGGGCGCACATCAAAAGTCTAAAGCTGAAAGCTAAAACATAGATCCAGGCCATAAGTAGGCTGACACAATCCACGTGTGGTGTAACGGTTCCGGTATATAAAGCTTGGGCGTTTGTATGTCGAATGGTAAGTTTATTTATTAACTGAAGAACAAGAGTAATGCTACATCTAACGCCCTACATATACATGATTCCAATATTCCAAACACTAGTAGCTACCCTCCAGTCGTGCCCCCATTATTAAGGTGTGCGCTAGTTTCCAACAGCGTCACAAACACGGGCAGTTCCCGACTTTCAATACGAGCGCAACTTAGCGCTGTGTTATGATATGAGACAACGAGGTAGTCGAGGCTAGGGCATTGCGTGTGGCTCAAGGCCACAGCATACATCACTAGTGTACTCGTTAGGCGAGCATGTATATAGTTTCATAGATGTACCCACAATAAATGGACACAGGTTTAGTCTTATACTTTCTGTCCATATACCTACAGCATAGTATTGTATGAGGCTACTCACTGTCAACCACAAATTATAACATCGTCCACTCCTCATCACTCCGCAATGTGACTTCCGCATAGCTCATAACCACAACACGCTGACACTATGAATATGTCTGTGCTGAATAGCACAGGCTA
The DNA here is from genome assembly GCA_905067625.1 of Blumeria graminis f. sp. triticale. Classification (NCBI taxonomy): domain Eukaryota; kingdom Fungi; phylum Ascomycota; class Leotiomycetes; order Helotiales; family Erysiphaceae; genus Blumeria; species Blumeria graminis. The sequence goes on from LR898477.1 coordinate 9,854,907, forward strand.
CAGGGATCTCATCGGCTCACTAGCCGTCACACGTGGAACCACATTTCACAAGTCAAAGCTGCTTTATAGCGCTATAGTGAGACCAGCCCTTACGTATGGGTAGCCAGTCTAGGCTGAGGCCGGTCCAGAAGGTAGAATACCCGAAAGGATAGTCAAACCCCTTCGAAGCTCTCAAAGAAATTGTCTGAAAGTAGTAAATGGTGCATACAAATCGACCAGTACCAGGGTGCTGGAACATGAAACTGCTACTCTTCCGATAGAAATCTACTTGAAGCAACAAAGGGCTCAGTATATAGGCTGCTCAAATTCTCTACCAGTACAAAAGACTATCCAATCAGCATGTAGTAAAATAAGGCTTCCCAAAAGAGGAAGAGAAGATATAAGAGCACACAATAGAAGAGCAGACCTTGCATACTGGAAAGAGATTTGCGGAGAGGAGAAATCCAAGGAATTACAAAAAGAAGCGGTAAGAGTTGCAGCGTACCTAGAATGAGCGAAATCTTGGTCTGCCACAGTGCGAACTCGAAAGCCTAAAAGATTTGCTTCAGCAGACCCTAAAACTTAGGCAGCAGCAAAGTCCTACCAATGCCGCCATTCTGGACGTACTAAAATAAGCTTCCGAGAGTCGCCATTTTCTCTCCACAAAAACCTGACGAGGGCCCAATGTAGCTTAGCAATCCAAATTCGAAGCGAGCATATCGGGCTCAATTCTTATTTACACAGAAGAAAAATACCAGGAGTCTACAATCCATGCTGTCCGTGTGGCTACCAATCACAAAATTCCAAGCACGTGATCATGTCCTACCCTAAGTGGTCAATTGGTAGAGGAGAAATCTGGAGACAAGCCCGAAATCGCTCCTTTGAAGCAATGACCAACAATCCAAACGATATGAAAAGAATCACACGATGGGTTCTTAATCATGGTTGGATAGAACAATTTCGCATGAAAAATGCAGTCGAAATGCTGCTCAGGGAACGAGACGGAACATGTACAAGGTTGGGGTCGATAGATGGGACGTGATTGGTACACATCAACGGCGTTACAGTGTGACTGTGCCTCCTGAAGGAATAATTGCAAACTCTAAGAATTAAATCAGATAGCTTGGAGGGTTTTCACCGAAAGGTTTCCTCCTATGTAAATATATAGATAGGTTTATAGTCACCTGCATGGACCCATAGGGCGCCAGATCAGGATAATGAATACAAATTTAAATATACAATCTTATTGCAAATAAACTTATTTCGAGAACAAGTATCTACACGCAGATGAATCATTAGCTGGTATGAAATAATCTCTTAATTCCACTGTCGCATAAATATACAACATTAACAGTGATAGTCAATGAGTTAATCGCGTCCCTACATGGTGATATTTTGCTGGCTCTGCTAAAAGCTATTCGTTTATTATCTTCTTCATCACAAGGCTACTCTAAAGTCTTTCGTCTTTTAGGGCTTGATATGTCCGATATTCGCCTACTAGGAAAAAGTGGGAATGCTTCGTCAAGTAAGCATTCCAGAGTGATACTTTTCTTTTTCCGCCTTGTTGTCGAGTTATACTTTTTACTTGAATTTAGAATGAAATTTTGGGTTACGAGTCCTCTAAGATTTATAAAGTGCCTGATGACTATACCAAGGACTTCATTTTGATTATTTAATATAATTTGGTATCTTTTATTTTCTCCTTTGAAAGATATTAAAAATTTTTCATTGCTGATAGATTTCAAGAACTTACTTTTACCATCTAAAGTTACTTTTTTGCTCAAAAAGATTTTCTTCCATGGACCATCAACCCTTCTAGATGTGTCCTCCACTTCATCAAACCAATCCGGTGATTGGTAGAGTTGATCTCTGGCGTGTTTTTGAATCTCTGTTATCTCCCATGATAATGATCCGCATTCAACTAAAGGTTCTGTAAGGACTTGGCCTATCCCAGAGGTTGTACTTGTCGAAACTTCGGGTACATTTATACATGGCTTAAATTGATCTAGGGTATAGTCATAATAAAGCAGGTCTTTCAGTTCGCAGCTATTATCAAAAGTAATTTTGTCTGCATATCTTCATTTTTTGACTACGAATAGACTTAGTAAATCTGAACTGTTGAGAAGTTCTTGGTCAGTTTGAGGAGGATTTTTCAAATTCACCTCTAGGATCTAAAGTTACAACTGAAGGAAAAGACCATTCAAATATCATATTTTCGACTTTACTGTCGTCAAAATGAAGGACAGGTCGTCTCGCTTGAGAGTTTGCTGCCGTGAACCCTCTACAAGCTATCAGGCGAGTCGTTTCAACTTCACTGTGTGGATATATTTTATATCCACAATGATATCCAGGCTCAGATGTTACTTTTATTCTATTTGTCATTGACGAGGCAGGGGCTGAGAGAAGAAGTATGGTGAACACAGCTTTTAGCCATGTATACTGGTCTCGGACGACATGATGGGGATATCTCATATTCAATGATTTTTGGCAGTACTTTGTAATGATAGAAATGGTAGTTTTCAAAAGATGGAGGGTAGGGCTCATTTCAAATAGAACATAGTCGGTGTCACCCATATGCTAAGCCCTTGCTGCCATTCTTAGACAAAAGATTGCTCTACTCTTAAAAATTTGAAAAGCTCGTGGATTCTGCGCTCACGGATTTCGGAAATTTGCCGTTAGACCTGCTACTTGAAATGCGACTCGAAGGCCAAGCTCTTGGCGGAATTATGTTGTGTCAGTGTTCTCATGGTGTTAAATTGCATACTTATCTTTTGATTCAAGGTTTAACAGTGTTGATATTATGTAGCCTTTAACGACCAAATTATAATTGATCTAGACTTTATCTTGGTTTGTTGCTTGCTTGCTTTGTTGTTTATTATGCTATTTGGGTCAAGAAATATCTAGTACGTTGGGCACATCTATGACCCAGTCGACACCTTGTACAAAGCTCCTATCCTCTTTCGTTACGAAAATAATAACGTTGTGTGGTAATCGTACGGAGCTGAGAAATAGCTTGAGTAAATAATTTGTCATGGCGAGACATTCTTGAACTAGAGTCTAGGAGGGCAAGACTGAAGACCTGTACGCAGTGTCCTCTACGAACCTGGGAATGAAATATTCTCCCAGGGCCAAGCTCAGTCAAATTTCGCAATACCGAACAAGTTGGCCCACGAGGCAATGATTCAAAATACTCCACCATGTCAATCTTTCACCCCCAACGAGTTTGACTCCTACCTAAGCCTCATCAAGTCTACAAGTACGACCTAGTACATCCTCATTCCAATAATCACACCTCTCGCCGACTTTCTCTGGCCTCAGCCGGTCACCAAATACACGCCCACGCCGATATTTATACCCGACGGAGGAAGCAAAGCGTGGCGCACAAATCTAGGGGATAGTTCTTTGGGATGGACGTGAGAGGGATCAGGACTAGTTTACAAGATGATGCAGAAGAGGGATACGTTTTCGACGGGCTTGAAATTTCGAATTTTGGCAAGAGTTTTACGAATTCAGCTTTGTGCGCGCCAAGACTTCGCTTGCGAGAGTGCAGGCGACACTATAAACACCGCCATGGTTGGATGGTGCGGTAGTACATCGTCTTGGCCGGTCTGCCAAGCAGAGACTGGATAGCTTGGACACATATCCCACTTGAGACAGTAGATCGCTGGTTCAAATCCGGCAAAACACAATCAAATTTCTCGTGGCGCTGATATACATGGATGACGAAGGCATGCTTGAATAACCAAAGGTTTTAAATTTCCCTTTGGTGGGTACTTACGGAGGAGGGTCGACTGTTTGTGCAAGCAATGTTATGAATTTGTTAGGTATAATCTGGGTGTGGTGGCGCAGGGGTACTTTCTTAATTTGGTTAGGTCTGAGGCAATAGGATTTGTATTTGTTCAGGCTGGAAATTTGAATTGGTTCTTTAGTTCTAACAATTTTGTTTCTTTTTTGTTTATTGTATAATTTGCTTATTGGGAACTCGATATTTTGATAATATGATAATCTGAACATATGAATTCGTAACTTTGATAATCCGAGCCTCGATTACCTTCATTCATACCTTCGCACATTTGACATTTGCACCTTCGACCTTCGTAACTTTGTAACCTCGAACCTTCGATAATTTGTCTTCGTCGAAATCGACTCAACCTCTGCAGCTTAACAGCTTCGAAAATCTGCCAATAAGTAGATTCATAACAAGCAAGCATACCTCATAGTGGTATTTGCGAATGAAATCCAGAGTATGAGTGTTTATAACGTCAAAAGAGTCATCCTGCATGTATATATAGCACTGGTCATGTGTCATAGCTCCATAGCTGAATACACTTAAATGATTTAAAAAAAAAAAAAAAAAGAAGCATCACAGTTGACCTTTACACTTCCTGTTCACGATTCAATCTTGCTGTAACACTTTGTTACAGTTATAAAACGCCAGAATTTCTGCCATCCTTTTAATTGAAATTAGTTCCCGAGATGGGAAGAATTATACATTAGCCTCGAGTTTGACTTAGAGGTACGATAAATGTGTTTACTATACGAAGAAGTTTACTGATATTTAATTGATAGTTAATTGTGATTAAATTGCTATAATTCTATATTTATGGCGAAAAGTGCCTCTATATACAGTCTCTTATGTGGTGTAATAGTACAATTATCCAAATGACTGGGGCTACATCACTGGACATATTGCCGTAATTGGTATGGTCTTCTTACAGGCCCATGTCTAGTTATGCAAGCAAGGGGTACTATCCAATGATATTCCGTGATAGTCAAAATTAATGGGGATGGTTTTCAACACCAAAGGAAATGTAAAATGGTCCTCATTTAAAATTTAAAATTAAAAAAAATCAATTGATATTATCTACAAATACACACCTATTTCAAAAATAATTGCTCTTTACTACAAATGTATACATCGAAGCTATCAGTGTGGCTCATAAGTAAAATTGAAAGTGTACTACATGTTTTGAATTAGTCTACTCCATCCTAATACTTTGTGTACCCTCAATTTTCCTTTATCACCGCTATACATCTTCTGTGCATATTAACCACACTTAAAGGAGGCTTCTTCCGGGCAATTCATCTGCTGTAACCTATTTTTATGAGTGCATTAGAAATAAAACGTTCACTGCATCCCTAATGGCTGAAGGGCCCCATTGCTAGTTCCAAACTGTCAACGGCTAAGAATAACCACCGAAGAAGTTGGACAGGGAAATTTCTCAGGTCAAAAATAGGGACTGTCCATACATATGTGGGTTATTTGTTTGGGTCAGTGCTTGAATTCTGTATTTAGAACTGCAGGTTATTCTATTTCTAGCGCATGTCTATATTTAGAGATCAAGAGATCAAGTCAATCATGATCAGTGTACATAGTCCTAGAATTCCGGGAGAAATAGAAATCAAGTTGTTTTTACTGAGTTATCTTTTACTTTAATTACATACACTTCGCCTGTCACAGGTCAGGCTCCCAGTTACCTGACACAAACAGCACATCTGTCGATTTTCAGCAGATTCCCGGACAAAAGCCTCAAGCTCATCAACTTGTTCCGCGCTTAATTAAGATGAGCATACCTTGAGAGGTATAGGATTCTAAATCTCCTAAGCACACGCAAGTTGCACTTGCCTTCTTGTGAAGCCAAGTTCGTCGGATATATGTAGTAATGTCAAGCCAAGTCTTCAAGTTTTTATTTCAATACATTGATCCCGAGTTAGATGCTTGTGAGCTTTGGTTTCTGAAGCAGAATTTTGGAGAGACATTGTTTGCAAGAATAGAGGATGAATTGATAGTGATGTTAAGAATCAGAGGCTTTGTTTTTTTTTTTAAGTCCTAAGCTATGCTCTATATCTCCTAGGAGTCAAGGACCGGTGCACACGGCCAAGATCATGCCTCCCACATGCCCAACTAGGTCTCACCGCGTGACTCACTACACAACAAGTAGCTAGTTATAATAAAGAAAATAAATTCCCACACAAACTCCCATAACCAGAATTCCAAATCACATACTCCTAATTGTGGTTGGAAAATGAAACTTCTCGTCTCATTTTCCTGCCTGTCATGCTTCGTGCTATGATCTAGTTACTACCGTCTACGCTGAGAGCTGGAGACGGAGTCGCAGGTGGGCCCCCGAAGCAGCCGGTTTCCTGCGCAAATTTTTTAAAGTGTTCGAGGCACTTAGGCCCAAGGAGTTTGTGGGTAAAGTAGTGATGTGACATTGTCCCTCGTAGTCGACGCGTCTGGCGTGCGTGCAGTCGACAGTGAATGAAGTGGAGAGGTGATGTTTCCTCTCCACACGCACACTCCATTGAAGCGGCGAAGTTGTTGAAGCGGCCATGACATGCCGCGAAGTTTCCGTGTCCCGTACGGGCTGAGATCAGTTCACGGAGTAGCCGCCGGGAAAGTGCCTGCTCGCGTGGCTTGCGTCGTCGCATGAGAAGACCCAGATTTTGATTCTTAGGTGGACATACTTCTTACCACCAGTAGTCGAGAAGCGCTTGACGTTTCCGATTCATGAGCCGACAAACGTACGCCATTGTGACGGAGCCAGGCTGGCTGTCTTTGCTTGGCAGTTGTTGGAGGCTGGAGCGTGCAGCTCTGTCTGCATCTTCGTTTCCCTGTATCTCGGAGTAGGCCGGTATCCACCTCACCGAGACTTGAGCCTTTTTTGATAGCGCCCTAAATTAGCGTACGTCGTCGAAACTTGTTGTGGCAGTTCCCGTCAGCAGTGCCTTCACTGTAGACTGACTATCCGTCAGTACGTTGATCTGCTGCCTGCCGTCTCTTCCCCCGTTCTCCCTCTCCGACAATCCCAGCGCAGCTTCTAGGGCCTTCCTCGCCCCTGGTATTTCCGCATCAAGCACTTCACCACCATGCTTGATGCCATATCATTTCAACAGAGTTTTTCCATCTCTCTTCAAGACGAACCCCCATCCTGAGCGACCATTCCCCTCCGACGATCCATCCGGGTAGGCGCGAATATCTGATGCCGGCACACTATTAATGAACCGAGTTGCCTTCTCTTCCTCCTCTATCCTTGAATTGAAACTCGAGAGATAGCTTGGGGGTGGCAAAGGCTCAGCATCTTCCGCATCTGGGAGTTCTCGGTAAGCCCGCTGTACTCGAGACATGTCGATCTCTGGATTCTTGGGCGCCCGAGAACATTTCTTGTATTTCCGTGTTCTATTGTTTGGATGCATAGCGGCACGAGTCCGGAGCGGGTGACGGTTGTCTAGTGAGTGGAGCCGAGCCGAAAGGCGTAGTTGGTTCACTTCCAGAATGATCTTATCTGTTGGGATACCTCCTTCGTGGTAGATAACTGGATTCGGTGTCGTTCTCATTACCAGGAGGGTAGAACGCAGTCCCGTTAGGATTGCCTTATCGATCATCTCGCAGAAAATGCTAGTCCGAGGTGTGATGATTCCCCTTTTGGTCAGACGTTTGAGGCCGCGCCACCAAACATCTGCTCCGAAGGTTGCTATGGGGACAATGCACGTGTCCACTGCTCGAACCAGTGATGCAGGAGCAGCTCCTCGATATGCTGAATTGAAGCGTCGCATTTGCTGAGCAACCTTCAGAGCTTTGCCACACCACGTCGTGATGTGATGTTTGAAGTCCAGTCGCGGGTCTAGGTGTACTCCTAGCCAGCGTAATTGGTCTGCTGGCTCGATAATCACATCGTTCACACAAATGCCCATTGGCTCCTCGCATTTGCGTCCGGGAAACTGGACTACCTCCGACTTATTGGCATCGAAGGAGACTGCGTTAGTACTTGCCCAATCCAGAAGATGGTCCACTTCCTTCTGTACAGAAGCGGCTGACTCGGCTATGCTGCGCCCAAATCGTAGTATCCCGACGTTGTCAGCGTAGCTGAACCTCATTTCTGCATTGCCGCTTCGCATAGGCTCTGCCATGTACAAAAGGAAGAGCAGCGGCGATATCGGCGATCCCTGCGGAACCCCACACACCAGCTCTTTTTGCCCAGTTACCCCTCCGGAATGTCGCACTTGCAGCTTTTGTTGTGCAAGAAATGATGTCGTCCATCGGAGAATTGAGTCAGGCCACCCCTGCTCTTGCATCCTCCTCACCAAACGATTGTGAAGTACTGCATCGAACGCGCCTTGGACATCGAGAGTCGTGAATGTGGCCGCCCGTCCCTAGGTACTTGGTTCTTCCATGTCGTGGACTACGCAGCTGACAAGGTCGTTTGCCGATCTTTTAGGAAGCGCCCCAAATTGTTGGTATCCAACAACGTCGAACGTAACCGCGAGATGGGCCATCCGCTTCGCCAAGAGTCGTTCCAATCCCTTACCCAAACATGACAGAAGTGCGATCGGTCTCCAGCCCTTGACAGTCGTTGGATCTCGGTTTGTCTTGCGGAGGAGCACCACTTCAGCCAGCTTGAAGCAGGATGGGTGGGTACCGAGTCTGATGCAGGCGCGAAAGAGAGTGCCAAAAAATGGTCCAATCGTCTTCCAACAACTTCGCAGAAGCTCTACAGAGATCCCATCAGCTCCAGGCGCTATATTGGCGGAGCCTTTGCTGCACATGCGGATCTCCTCGTCCGAGACATGGTCGTTCTAGAGGATTCGGTTAGTGCTCGGCGCATCGAGTGGCGGTAGATCGTCCGTCGCTTGGTGCCGTGCCAGAAGAGCGTCTCGGAGTATCACTGCCCGCTAGGCCAGATCGGCGTACATCTTCCCTTCGTGGTTAAGTGTAGGGGGGGTGCTTGCCTGCCTTGGTTCGGCCGAGCGCATCAGCTTGAACACTTCAGTCGGTGTTGTGATCGCTTCGACTTGACGCGTCTGGTACTCTTTCCTTGCCGCTCTGAGGGTTGAACGCAGCTTCTTCGAATGTATCCATCGCTGTTCCAGAGTCACTGCTGCACGATATTCCGTGTGAGCTAGCTTGCATTCCGGAGTCCACCAAGGCGCACATTTGCCGTGTCTTTTGTTCCTTCGTGTTCCTGCTGCTTTTATAGCGTTAGTAAGGCCGGAGCAGAGATCGCTGGCGTATTATTCCGCCTTGTGAACCGTGTCTAGGACTAGTGGCGGTTGTGTCCACTGCGTTACAGCAAGGGCGAACTTCGGCAAGTTTCGACGAGTTACCCTGATCTGCGAAGACTCCTGGTCCCTTTTTCCGGATCTGGTGGGAACTCGTCCTCGAATTGGTAGAAGGTCGCTGGTTACGCACTCTCTGCAATCAACCCATGCTTGAGCTCCGTTGATGTTGGTCCAGGCAAGATCGAGCGTGTTCCCAGCTTGATGCGTCGGCTCACCCACAATCAGACAAGTGAGATTGTGACGTTCCGCCCATCTCTCAATTTCAATTCCTTGTCCGCGTGGGCGGGTAACCTCTGGTTGCCACGCGCAGTATACCGCGTTGAAGTCACCAGCCGCGACGGGTCGTGGTGGTGGGTACCAGTTGAGGAGAGGTCTAATCGCCGTTGGGTTGTTTGGGTCTTTATACACGTTGAGAAACGTGACTCTGTTTACTACAACCCAGCAGTAGTCCGCTGTCAGGGGATCGCAGGGAAAGATTTGAGTTGCCGAGTGGATTCTCCTGTTTATTAGTGTGTAAGTTACCGCCCTGGGTCGGATATTTACGCCGCCATGTGGTGTATGGCAGTCGTATCCAGGGTGTGACTTCGTTTCCTTTGTGGCTTTGTTCCACAAAGGCTCTTGTATTAGCACCACGTCTACGCCTAGCTCGTAAGCTCGGGAAAGCGCGATGTTGTGTGTTGGGCCTCCCCTACCTACGTTGATCGACATAAAATTTAGTGTAACAGGGGGGGGGGAAGGGGCCCGTGGGGCGCCCTTCACAAAGCTTCTTCAGGGTTCAAGGTGTTGAGCGGTGTTATGAATCTACTTATTGGCAGATTTTCGAAGCTGTTAAGCTGCAGAGGTCGAGTCGATTTCGACGAAGACAAATTATCGAAGGTTCGAGGTTACAAAGTTACGAAGGTCGAAGGTGCAAATGTCAAATGTGCGAAGGTACAAATGAAGGTAATTGAGGCTCGGATTATCAAAGTTACTGTTTAATGACTTAACGATCAAATGATCAATATGTATTTCCTTAGAACTAATGACTAATTGTGTTGATGAGTAATGAGGTACCCGTTTGGGAATGGCGTTAGGAGACGGGGGTTTTACGGTTTATAGATGTTTTTCTTCTAGGAAGACAGGGGGGATAGATCAATTCATACGTACCATAATTGTTACTGCTACATCAAGCTTGTGATATCAATTACCACCGAAGTATTCCGACAGTTACGAATTCATATGTTCAGATTATCATATTATCAAAATATCGAGTTCCCAATAGGCAAATTATACAATAAACGTTAAAGTAACAAAATTGTTAGAACTAAAGAACAAATCCAAATTTCCAGCCTGAACAAATCCAAATCCTGTTGCCTCAGATCTAACTGAATTAAGAAGATAACCCCTGCATCACCACATCCAGACTAAATATAACAAATTCATGACAAGCGGATTGGTGTGAAAAAGCTTGTGGCTGTTAGGCACAGATTATATCACTTGGTGAAGCGAGTGGGAAAGTAAAGGAGTCTGTAAATCTGTCGTGGAGAGTTGTTAATTACTCCCACTAGGACACAGAGTGCTATATAAACTATATTTTGTAATAATAAAATCTAGTGGTTGGTATTTACGTCAAAGCGCATTAATACTAACCTCACAATTAATGGGAGATTAGTGACGTGTCTTCTACAAATCCCTGTCTTCACCATAATTGGAAGCACCAATTTCAACACAAGGCCCCAAAGCCCGAACCCTCAGTCATTGCTGTATCGGTTGACGAAATGTCCTTGGCAGCAACTGGAGATGTTGGTTGTGTCGATCTGGTAGCAGCTTTGGCTCGAGCGACGGCCTGGTACTCGCGTTGGCCAGCTTGTCTAATTGTCACAAGTTGCTCCCTGGTAGCTGGGCCAGACCTGTTGGGACGCGCCAGGCAGTCTCGACTGCCGGATTGATGGGGGCCTCCGCAGTTTCGACATTTAGAGGCTGCTTTACACTCGAATGCCGAGTGCATGGTGGATCCGCAGTTCCAGCAGGCTGGCGCGCGAGAACACCCGCGGGTGGTGTAGAAACCTAAACATCGCCTACATTACTGTATGGCTGAGCGGTTACGTTGGATTGTTGCTACTCCTGAGTCGTCAAAGAGTCAGAATCTGTAACGGCTTGTGAGCCGATTGTTGTGTGGCACGTGATTGTATTCACGTGTTTCTATAATTCTACAGTAGTCTAGCTTTATTCCAGATCTGTTCAGCTGTAACTGGAATATTCTAGTAATAGGTAGCAAGACTGGGAACTACTATGACTGAAATATACGAGAAGCAGATATCAGCCAAGAACGAGTATTCTAGAGATCATCATAAATGTATAAATATTTGAAGTAATACTCTGATAGTTAGCCATAGAGAAAATTATAAACTACCTTCGTATATCTGATTGGTCTCGCATTGACACTCGAACCGTGACAGAATCCAGGCTTTGGGCTAGCATTCCTGGGAAACAAGGCCGCCCAGGATCTGTAGGGAGCCCCGGGCTTGGGTTTTCCATGGATCCTTACTTTGTTCTGAGTATAGTTAGTAACTCTGAGGATCTCCGCAGCCACCATTTCGGTAGTGACTTCTATTCGTCCTTCTTGTTGTGCTGGTGATGCCTAGGATTACGATGCACGAGGGTAATGATCACTGAGGGTGAAGGAAGAACTTTCCAGGTGGCTCCATGATGAGTAGAGGAACAATAGAGCACTGTATAGAAAGTGTTTCTAGATTGTACTGCCAGATGGAGGAGACTGGAATATTCCGTGATACTATTTTGGGTAAATGAGGCGAGAGTCAAGCCACCTCAGATGTGTATATAATTAGCGCTTTCTACCTCCTAAATCCTCATAGTTCTGAATATCAAATATATCAGCAGTTCACATTGATTCATCGATAATCATCCGTAAACCTTCTGCCAATTAACCTCCATAAGCTCTTACCTTTACAACACTTCTAGACTATAGACTGCGGCTGGAACCGTAGCTATCTGGAGGGAAATGAGATCGCTTGGCGGTTCTAATTTTACCTCCACTGGTGCGAAGGAGCTAGCGGCCTCCAGCAGTCGGGTTTTTGCGTCCAAATTTTTGGCACGGATGGCAAAACCAGTAGAGACGCGTTGAAATTGGTCAACGTCGGCAGGGGTGAATTGTGTCTGCCTCGCGACTGCTTCGCGAATGTCAGCCGGAGAGAGATGTCTCCACTCGTGTTTTTCATCAAGTTGCAGAAAGAGTCGGTCGTCTTGCGACGTCGCTATTTCTGATTTCTTTTCTGGCTTTCTGGCAGCTGGAGCAGCTGCGCCTGAGTTATTTTTTGCGGGTGCCTGTGAATTTTGCTTTTGAAGACCAGCACGGGTAATAGTAGCCCAAGTGCTTCTTGGCGGGGGCGATGCAACCGCAGTTGCGATGGTTTGTTGAACGACCACTGGTGTGACGGTGGCAGGCTGTGTCACGACTGTTGGTCGATGGAGGAGGACTGGTGGAGTTGCGCTCGCCCTAGCAATCACAAATTGTGCAATTGCTGCTCTTAGGTACACTTTAATAGAGTCTACAAAATCCTTGTTTTCGCCTATGGAAAGTGGTGCGAGGGCCGCTTCAACACCATCAATAGCTGTTGAGCAAATGGTAAATTGTGCGGCTTTCTGCATTGCCCGGCGCTCCTCCGCTTCGATCACTACACGTAGTTCTGGAGGGTATGAGTCTACTCTATTGGTCACTTCTGACAATGCAGCCATTGGGACTCACGGTAGGTTTTCGGCGCCTGATGCCTTGTTGGTTCTTATTTCTTCCCCTTTTGAGGGCCTCACTTTACCGTTTGCGGTAGTGCTGGAACCGTAGCGCGCTTTTCGGGTGCGGCGACGGTTTTACTGCAAGTATCTACGGACTTTGGGGTTAGTTCCGCGTCTTTTGGGCTTGGGGAAGCCCATTTCGAGTCTGAGAGCGTTTTCAACTTCCCGACTTCAGGATCCACCATGTCTACCTCAGGGACATAGTTGTCCTTTGCTTGTAGAGCGGCTGCGATGGCGTTCATATTTTTTTCACTAATCTCGAGTCCTTTGCTCGTCAGCTTAGTTTTGGCGTGATCTCGAATTGCGCCGTTCCATTTGTATGGTTTGATGACGCGATCTTTGGTGATTCCGCTGATCGTGTTTTGGTGCGATTTACGCGTCGGAGGCATTTTAAAATGCCGCCAAAGGCAAACAATTACGATTCGATTCGATGAATAATGTGTGAGATGGATAATAGGGTAGGAATGGACAAATCGAGGGATACTCGAATGGTGCGTTTGTTTGTTTGTTTATTAACGTGCTAGGTGAAGTAACTACTGTCGCACTCCTACTGGAGCTTGAGCACGCGTGGGGTCGGGCCGGATCAGGTTAACTACCGTGCAGTGCAAATGCCTCGTCCCACCTAAATGACCGGAACCATGCCAAAATGCATCTATGTGTTGAACCATGACAAATTCAGCAGCCCAGAATTGAAAACAAAACAAAAACTTTCAATAATCTCTCTTTCATCCTTCCGCCTCAGCCACCACGCGCCTGAGCCTTGAATCCAATCTCTCTGTCCATGCCAAATCACCTAGGCCTTTGATCTATCACCTCCGAGTCATAGGTATCTCTGCTATCCCCCGACTAGGCTCCGTGTATATCCCACTCTCCTGGACGTAGTTCCTGAACAGCAGCCATCCATTTGATCCTAGCATTGTTTCCAGAGCTGGTGTCCTTCGCTTTCCGCTTCTCAGCCTCCATGTTGCCAGTGCTTTTCGACACTGGACAAGGTGACCAATTGATTTTTCCCTCCCACACTCGCAGTTAAGTGTAGCGTCAGTGTGGTTGAAGCGGCGATGATATGCCGCAAAGTCCCCATGTCCAGTTCGAGCAGCGATTAAGCGGGCGTAGACCGCTCTAGGTAGCGCTAGTTCTGGCGGTTTCTTGCGCCGCATCTCGAGTTCAAGGTTGGCGTAGTGCCTGGGGCGATTCAAGTGCCATCAGTCCGTCAACATCTGCCTGGCCACTTCACGGGCTTTCCGTCCTGTTGAGGCGAGGGTCATCATACCATGTGTCGTCCTAGAGTTGTCCAGTGAGTTAAGCTCTCTTCGAGCGAGTTCATCGGCGATTTCATTTCCTGCCAGCCCTTCGTGGCCCGGAATCTATCCTATTTTGACAGGCGCGGTTGATCCCGCGGCCAGTTTCACAAACTTTTGGATACGCCAGGATGATGAGGTAGTTGTTCCCGTCAGTAAAGCCTGAACAGCCGCAGAATTGTCGAGCAGGAGATATATGGCGCTGCGTCCTCGATCAAGATTGCTGGCAGTAATTGCTTCTAGAGCGGCCAAAGCTCCATGAACCTCCGCGTTGGTAATTTTACCTGAGCCGCTTTGCTCGACTGCCGTGCCTGTGCCACTGATAAAGGTCACAAAGGCCCATGACATTCTATCGATGGACGCCCCAGAACCATCACTGTACACGCAGAGACAGTCGGGTGGGAGTGTCAGTAGCCACTCTCTTATGAACTTGGCAGCCTCTTTCTTGTTTGTTCAGCAAGGATTCGGCTGAGGGGGTACTGAAGGTCGGAGCGGTGGAGGAAGTTCAGCCTCTGGCAGAAGTCGGTACATCCTCTGGACCCTCGAATCATGAACTCTATCCAGACCAAGTCTGGTTTTGTTGCATGTCTTTAGTCCGAGTCGATGGCAAGCGCTGTCGGTGCTTTCGGTGGCCCGGAGTCGAAGCGGATGGCACTCATCTAGTCTTCGGATTCGTGCAGCAGTCTTGAGCCTGCGTTCCTCGAGCAGAATGTATGCTGGGAATCAGAGGCTCTGTTGGTTTGGCAGTAAATAGTGTCGTTGAAAATGTGTTTCTCTAAGCGATTGTTAGAATAAGACGATTGGACCATACTTCATGGCAAGTTGGGTAATGACGAGAGACATACTAACCTATTACGAGCTAGCCAAACTGCGCCTACAGGGCTAATCCCTTAAACAGCCCAGTTTCAAGCCTAACATTTTATATCTATTCGACTTTAGTTATCTAAATATTCAGACATATAATGAGTATGGTCTGTTTGTCGATTATGATGTGGCTGCGATTGCAGTTGGATCTAAAATAATGTAAAGGTCTTTATCAAGTATCTTTAATATATATATTTATTATGGAAATACCCTCCCGTGAAGTCTACTCTAGTATGTACATGTAAATGCCTTCTTTTATAGATATTCCCAAAGTCAAGTATAGAGCACCTATATCCCCTGAGATATGTGTTCGATACAGAGTTGTGACCTGCCTCCCATATTATGCGCAAGTCCGAAACTCCGTTCTACCATGTCCGTCAGTTCTGTATTCAGTTTTCCAGCCTTCATTTCCATGCACATATCCTAAAGTTTCATTTGCCCGTAGATGTATGATCAGCGGCGGAAACCTGCAGTCTAATAAACACAGTTTAGACACCATGGGACTAGAGTCTAACTCTAACAATATCCCATAGGGACTGTACATGAAAGCGGGGTTTTCCGCACACTAGTGTGAACTCCAATGTCACGGCGTAGAATAAGCACAAGTGAGAGTACAGCTTGTATAACTATATATTCAATCTATTGAGCGAATACTAAGACAAAGAAGAAAGAAAGAAAGTCTAATGATACTAGAATCTGCAAGCTTTTGTGTGTGTGCTCTCGCTTCCCAGGGTTGCGTGACCTTATCTTATCTCCTCCCACATATTGGTTCCTCACCCAGCATACTTTCTTGGTCACCTGATAAATGTAATGACATGGCAGAATGCCGTGCCGTTACATCACCCCCCCTCCAGTCCTCGATTGCTCTAAGTCGGCTAGTGCCGGCGTCGAAGCCGGCTGTCTTCTCCTTAGCGAGTCGTAATGTTGTCCTCAGGATGTTCTTCACTGAAACGATAATGAGCCGCATCATCCAGCCAGATAGTTAGGCGCTTAGGTGGGCCTGGCAACGCAGGGTGATCCAGGTGAAATTTTTCGAGAATTGCAGGTGCATTACGGAAATTTGCTGCAGGGTACCACTCTTAATCGGCGTCCCATCCTCTCCACTGAACCTTGTACTGTAGACGGCGGCGATATAAGCGAGCGTCAAGTATGCATTCGATTTCCCATTCTAACTCGCCATTAATTTCTTCAGCGGGTGGTTCTGGATTGGCTTGTCCGGGCAATGGGTTGTCGGGGTCTTTGCGCAAGCGGTCTGGCAAGAACACCGGATGAATTTTCCAGGATGCTGGCAATTGGACTCGGAAGGAATGTCCCTCCTTGGACATTATTGAGTATGGTCCTACCATTGGGTTGTCCAATTTGTCTGAAGGTCTTGTGGTTCTCCATGCGCCTCGACGGATGTAAACCTTATCTCCCACGTCGAAATCTACCTCCCGTCGATGCTTATTTGCCTGAGTTCGCTGGCGCTCTTGCACGCGTGCCATGTTTTCCCGGACCCACTTAACCGCATTTTCCACTCGCTTGACCCAGGCTGCTGCCTCGTCGCGGTTCAATGATTCTCGCGCAGTCCGTGGTTTGACACGTTGGTTCCAATCAAACTCTAGACGTGGTTCGTAGCCGTAGTCAATCATCGATGGCAATAATCCTGTGGATTCGTTGGGCATGGCTGCTGCTGCGGCGTCTAAATCGGGTAGCAATTCGGCCCAATCATCTTGGTGGAAACTTACAAATGGCCGCAGTCGTTGGTCCATAATTTGGTTAATGATTTCCGTTTGCCCGTCTGTTTGAGTGTGACGGCTTGTGAGCCGATAAGCCCTGTAGCCTTCGATGGCTATCGAAGGCAACCTATATTATCTATCACTCCGAGGATTATCAGCAGGCGAAAACTGATATGAGATCGCCACTGAGGCTACGTAAAGGATAGTGCCAAGAGTATCGGAAGCGTTACCCGTGTGGCAGAACAAACCTTACGTCAGTTTCATTGCCACTGTAAACGTAGGCTAGATTTAGATACCTCTGGATGTGTATAAGTAGTAGAGGAGACTTGTAGGTAGTTTGCTTCTACATAGATGAATTATAGATTTACCTTTCAATCATACAAATGCCCATTCGCTTTCTATATTCAAACTGTGACATTGAGGATGTTCAACAGTGGATAATTTGAGTTTCACCCGCGCCAACTTGGATAGCTTGTCCATGACATCCGATATGAATTGCGGGCCTCGATTGCTGGTAATTGTCTTGGGGCAGCCTCAGAAACGCCATACGTATCGGTAAAACAAGTCAGCAGCAGTTTTTGCGGTCGCGTTCTTGGTTGTAGGTATGGATATTGGTCGTTTCGACAACCGGTCTACTGCTACCCATATATTATTGAATCCTCTCTTGTCAGATACTCCTACTTCGTGGAAATCCATGGAGATATCATTCCATGTACGTTCGGGTATTGGCAACGGTTGCAGCAATCCTGGCGTCTTATCTCGAGGATTGTGCGATCGCCTGCATACGTGGCAATTCTGCACGTATCTCTCGATGTCTCCACTACATTTGGGCCACCAGTATCGTGCACCAACGAACTTCCTCATCTTATTTCTTCCTGCGTGAGCTGTCGATGTAGATTCGTGGATCATATGTAACACCCGCGCACGGGAGTTGTTTTTCATTGGGACCACCAATCGTCCTTTGTGTAGAAGCAAGCCATTCGGTTCCAAAGTATAAGGCATTTCATTTTCTCTAGCTTGATGGCGCAAGTCCTCGAGTTCGAGATCTTCCCTGTTCGCCGAAAGTATTTCGTCGAGCACATCCATCTCTACATTGATGGGAGCCAACGTATTTTTGCTGTGGTTTGTGACTGTGTTTTCCGGTGGGAATACAATTCTGGTGCGCTCTCGATCCTTAGCGGCTTTCTGCGTGGGAGTGAGTTCTTTTTTCCGAGACAATGCGTCAGCCAAAACATTTTCTTTTCCAGGCTGGTATTGCAATGTGAAGTGGAATTGTGACAACGTTTCTGTCCAGCGGACCTGTCTATCATTGAGAAGCTGCTTCTGACCAAAGTACTCGAGAACTCGATGGTCCGTCAGTATTAAAAACGGATCCACAAGGCTGGTGAGTTCCGCACGCCATTCCTTCAAACATTGAATAATAGCCAGAAGTTCCTTGTCGTGTATCTCGTAATGTCTTTCTGGGTCGCTCAATGTCTTCGAATGAAATGCAATTGGATGCCACACACCATTGTTGTGCAGTTGGCTTAGCACTCCACCTGTTGCCAAGTCTGAGCAATCTGTTTCCAAACGCGTCGGTCTCCTCTGCTCGAAATACAAAAGGATTGGCGGACTCACGAGCTTTTCTTTTAGAGAGAGAAAGGCCTCTTCTGCTTGCTCCGACCATTGGAACAGTTGTCCTTTCTGGGTAGCTGTGAGATTGTACAAGGGTGTAAAGGGTTTAAAGAATTCAGAAGTACTTGAAAGACGTTAACTCAATAGGAATTGATAATTTTTCCTTGGGGAAAGCTAAACTACCGTATCGTATCCTGTCCTTTATGTCTTTCGCGTACGCTAGTATTAATTCCCCCCTTTAGCCATATGAGAATTAATCCTTTCTTCCGGCTCCCTTCCTTGGCCCCTGAGAATCGTCCTTTCTCCCTGGCTCTCTTCCTTGTATCGTACTCCCCCATCTGGCACGTACCCCCTTTAATACCCCCTTAAAGTCCCCTTTCGTCTATCCAGGAGCGTTGCTTTGCCAATACCTTAACTTGGAGACGGAGTGGTCCTAGTGACCAGTCCCAATCCGGGCACAGCCCGTCACAAAGGGCTTGGCAATGCGCGAAAAGTTTTGGATAAAGTTCCGATAGTAGTTGCAGAATCCAAGGAACGACTGCACACCTGTTTTACTACTGGGTCGTTCCCAAGAACGTATGCTTTCCAACTTATTTGAATCGGGGAGAATACTAGTTGTGTTGAAAATGAAACCTAGGAAGTTGACAGATTCTTGAGCAAAACGACATTTCTTGATATCCACTTATAGTCCCGTTTTGTCCAAGCGTTGCAGTACTTCCCGCACTTCAGCCGTGTGCTTCGAGGGATCTCTAGAGTGAACCATCACATCATCCATGTAGGCGGCTGCGAATTTGGCTAGTAGATCGCTGAGGATAGCGTTGATGTATCTTTGTTGTGGTTATGAGCTGTGAGGTAGATAGCAATTATGTCTCTGCTGTCCGTCGGTGGAGTTACACGGGCTCATGTGCAACGGTGAGTCGCGGAGATGGCGCGCTTACGCTGGGTGATGGCACGATGGACACTGAGTGCGTATCACTGTGGCCAAATGGGTGTCTGTAGGTATCAAACGTGAACTCTTACTGACAATGGTGATCTATGAAGGTGATGCTAGATGTGCATCCCGACGATTGATAATATCATCTAATGGATGATGTGAAGTATGATATTATAAGGATAGATTGATTCACTAAACTCGGCAGGTGAAGAGATTGTAGAGTACATGAACAGCGTCTGTGCACCAGCCTGTATTTTCCACCCTTTCCTAATCCAGCAGCCCATCCTCCATTCCCCTGTCTCCTAACAACTCAACCGAGCCAGCACAACAATCTTTGAAATGTGGCAGGACCGCCGGTGAGACCAAAAGGCAATACTCGGTAGCAGAACTGTCCAAATCTGGTACGGAAGGTGGTCCAACAATTGGAATCCGGATCCATACAAATGCGATTAAAATCGTGGATCACATCGAGAATGGTGGATTTCTTGGAGCCAGCTACTTTGGCCAATGTTTCTCCAATGAGTGGCAGAGGGTATCGATCCTTGCGTGTATGATTGTTGAGTTTGCGGTAGTCGACGCAGAATCTGAGATCACCGTTCTTCTTTTTAACAAATAGAACTGGAGAATTGAAAGGAGAATTGCTGGGCTCAATGAAACCATTAGCCAGGTTCTCCTCGATGTACGCATGGACCGTATCCAGTTCTTTCTGATTCAGCTTGTATAGCGGAGCTTGTTTTATTTCTGGCTCGCTGTCCAAGTGGATCTTGTGGTCGAATTCCCAATGTGGCGGCAGTTTGTTTGCTTCTCGTTTGGAGAACACGTGCGCCAAATCATGGTATTCCGAGGGTAGTTGGTTTAACAATTCTTCCCTCTCTTCCTTTTCGGTGAGTTGAGCCAGCTCCGCCACGTCTTGTTCGTATTCTGCTGCTTGTATTCCTACATACCAGCATTGGTCGTCCTTTTCTATCGCGTCGAAGTCTATTGCGCAAATTGCTGGTACATTAATCTCTTCTATCCCCAGCTTTTCTCTTTCCTTTTCGTAGATTTCCCGTCGCTCTTGCAAAGTAGGTTTTGCTGGGTAATGCACTGTATGTGCTGCTTCGGTCGCTATAGTAGGGCGTCGTAGTATCTGTTTAGGTACAAATGTTGGATTTGTCGAAGGTTTCGAACTAGCAGTTTTGTTGATGTTCAAAGGAGGTATTTCAATCAGTCGATCACGACGTGTAGCATCCCATTGGTGGTCGTTACGATCTTCTGGCCACCACAATCTGTGAGTAGCGCAATCCGGAAGTATCTGATGGTATGCCAACCATTGTCTTCCCAAAATAACGTTGTTCCTGCTGCCTAATGTAGTGGCAAAGAATGGCATGCTAATTCGGTGGGAATCTATCGTGAGTGTCATGAGATAGGCGTGGCGTAGGGGTCGAGAAGCTCCACCATCGAAGCCTCGGATAGCAAGTGGATGTTTAAGTGTATATCGCGTCATCTTGACTTTACTTTTACGATGCCAATCGCGCAATTGCTTACGATCAGCGAAGGCATATCAATTTGCGCCAGTATCTACGAGTGCAGTGATTGGGAGTTGAGATTTATTTCTAGTTTCTATGGTACATTCCATAACCAGAGGCTTTCCGCCAAACAACTTCTCCAAATCAATACCGCTCGCTTGATATCCATGCTGCTCTAGGGAGGTGTCAAATAGATTACCCTAAGTTTAAATGTTGTCTCATGATGTTTAAGTTGAGTAGTTTACAAGCAAGTAAACTGGGCTGATGCATCAAGGGCAATAACTTAGTCATGCAAATGTTACAACTAGCGACTAGACGGATGGCCAATTTCATACGCACAACTCCCTTGTTGTTTCACTCCTTCTATTGCCCATGATAATGTAACAGCCAATCTTAGACCCATGTATGGAACAGAGATTTGAGCAGTTTGAATTGGCAATCTAATATTCAGTCTATATTTGGAATTAGTAGGTGTTGTGGTTATGAGCTGTGAGGTATATAGCAATTATGTCTCTGCTGTCCGTCGGTGGAATTACACGGGCTCATATGCAATGGTGAGTCGCGGAGATGGCGCGCTCACGCTGGGTGATGGCACGATGGACACTGAGTGCGTATCACTGTGGCCAAATGGATGTCAGTAGGTATCAAATGTGAACTCTTACTGACAATGGTGATCTATGAAGGTGATGCTAGATGTGCATCCCGACGATTGATAATATCATCTAATGGATGATGTGAAGTATGATATTATAAGGATAGATTGATTCACTAAACTCGGCAGGTGAAGAGATTGTAGAGTACATGAACAGCGTCTGTGCACCAGCCTGTATTTTCCACCCTTTCCTAATCCAGCAGCCCATCCTTCGTTCCCCTGTCTCCTAACAACTCAACCGAGCCAGCACAACACTCCCCCTGATGGTGAGCAAGCTCCACCATCTTGTGCGAGGTGAGGTCTACACTTATGTACCCATGAACTGGCATTGCACTCCCCCTGACGGTTACTTACTATTATATGTGAGGTGAGGCTAATGTAGATGAGCTCATGAGCTGGTACAACAACCTTCCTGGTGATGGCGGCCAAAAATGTAGGCCTTGTTCACTCAGGTGAGGTTTAGAAATCGCCCTGATGGTGAGTTTCCATAAATGTTGGATAACTCAATCCATTTGATGTGGGTTTGATGACGTTAGTTGACTGGTTAAGTGGTGCTTCTATGCCGGTGATTGTAGGAACAGATCTGAGGTTAGTGACTACTGAATGGTTGTGGGTGGTTGGTGGTGTTTTATTGTGGGACGACTGTTTGCTCCTTTATGTCCTGCTCGAGTGATAGTGTGGGTTGGAATTTATGTGGTAATGAAGATTTGGCCTTCGTTGTCACTGTCGAATGGCGAGCTGTCATTCATTACCATTGAGAATCCTTTACCTCTGCTGTTGGGAGTCGGAGATTCCTCATCTTCTGCTCCCACTGCCTTTTTGGTCGACTGTCTTGATTGTGATTTTTCTGGATGTAGCTTGTAGCAATCTTTATTCCTGTGCTTGTGCTTACATCTCCTGCACCAATCATTTGGATTGTATTCGACATTATTGATGGCGGCAGCTGCATGTGGTTGGTAGGATAACTCTTGTGTCGATGACATATGGTCCCCGGCAGCAAGTTTCTTTGTGCCCGCAGTCGCTCTCAATAATGTGACCATAGATCTGAGTGGAGCGTACTGGGACATACTTACCGCCTTGGTCTCCCTCCAGATATCCAACCAACTGATATGATTAGTGCCCCTTACAAAGAACACAGAAGCTAATTCATCAGTAACCTTATACCTGTCTGCTGAGATGTTTCCACCTGTCAAGGAGTCTGCTGCATTATTGACATTTTGTAGAGCTTGTAGAAACCTTGTACAGTAGTCTTCAGCAGTTGTGGTGAATTTTGTGGCTAGAAAGATGTTGAAAGCTTCTGAGTGTGGTAGTAGGTCGGCGACTTCATTTGATGATGCTATCATGTCATATAGCTGCTTGGCGGTATATCTGTGGTAGTTTAGGGGTTTCTTTGTGTCATCTAGGCGTTGTATAATTATGTTTGCGGCTTGGAATTCGCCTCTTATCCAAGCTCGTATTTTGTCCTTGTACTCCTTCTTGGCCGTTTCATACTTGGCTAGTTCGTCCTTTGTAGCTTCTTCTTGTTTGACCGCTTTAGGTTGCGATGGTTCAATTTCTGGGTCGATGCCTTTGATATTATGGAAGACATGCCCGAGGACATCGGCGGATGATAAAGCAGCGGCGAGGTCTCCTCTCCAATTAGAGAAGGAGACTCCGTCTTGGAGGACGACTATGCGTGCGACTTGGAGGGACATGGTTGGCTTTATTGTCGGGATCAGTCAGAGTTGTGCAGCGGATGGCGCCCCGGGCTCATAACCTGTTGTGGTTATGAGCTGTGAGGTATATAGCAATTATGTCTCTGCTGTCCGTCGGTGGAATTACACGGGCTCATGTGCAATGGTGAGTCGCGGAGATGGCGCGCTCACGCTGGGTGATGGCACGATGGACACTGAGTGCGTATCAATGTGGCCAAATGGGTGTCTGTAGGTATCAAACGTGAACTCTTACTGACAATGGTGATCTATGAAGGTGATGCTAGATGTGCATCCCGACGATTGATAATATCATCTAATGGATGATGTGAAGTATGATATTATAAGGATAGATTGATTCACTAAACTCGGCAGGTGAAGAGATTGTAGAGTACATGAACAGCGTCTGTGCACCAGCCTGTATTTTCCACCCTTTCCTAATCCAGCAGCCCATCCTCCGTTCCCCTGTCTCCTAACAACTCAACCGAGCCAGCACAACAGTAGGATACTCAAGATATATATAGTACCGAGATAGATTCCTCATGGGAGAGACAATCAATTCAATCAACTCTGAGAAAGATTCATATTAGTATAAATTTGCTAAACAGGAGGCGACTTCTCCTAGAGCGAATCTTTTCCCTCATCCGAATCCGTGAAGACTTCTGATCCAGGTGATTCGCCTTCTTCCTCCATTTTCTTTTCCTTCTGATCTGTATTAACTTCGTTGATCTTTGCCGCGGGACAGGCATCAGCGAAATGGCCCAGCTTGCCGCATCGAAAGCACGTACCAGAGGTTCGAACAGACATAGGAGGTACGCTGTGGCGAGATAGAGGATTTTCTTTGGGCGGAGCAATAGGCTTCTTGATCTTTTCCTTTCCTTGCTCGTATCGCAATTGCGCGTTCGTAGTTCGTTGCAGCAATACCAATTAGGGTTCAATCTTGAGACAATGTTTTGACATCTCAAAAGTGTTATTGAAAGTTGTACCGAGTATGGCCTGCTGTAATTCGGGATTTATTTTCTCCCGGAGTTCATCCATTCGATCTTGGTCGCGAAGTTGTAATTCAGAAGCGTAGGTCAAGAACTTGGAGAAGAACGCAGAGAAAGCATCGTCCTTTTGGTAAAGTTTCTTGAAATTGGCACGAGCTTCGGAACGCTTTTGCTCATCGGTTTTATCATATGCTCCTCGTAGAATATCGATGATAGCTTCGGCTTCGGTGATATAATTAACACTCTCTGGCTTGAGGTAAGGCTTCAGGAATTTTCGCGCGTCACCATCAACAAATCCCAGAAGTTATGAAATCTTGTGCCTTTTGTTGTCGAAGTACAATGCATCGCCTTCCAACTTGCTGTCCACTGCGAAGGCCCAATCTTCGATGGAAGGGTTGTCGGTACCTTTGAAGACAGGAGGATCAGTGATCTTTTGGCAATGCCGAGAACGAAACATAGACTTTTGGCGCTCGCTTTTGGTATTATATTTCTTCTTCGACGAATCTATTGCACCATCTTCCGATGTTGACGTAGTAGAATCTTTTTTACACTCTGCATCCTTGAGGGAATGTTCTGCATAAGCATCTTTCCAGGGGTTTGATTCGATGGCCCACTTCTGTGCAAGATTATCTGCTTCTTCCTTTTCCTTGTGTTGTTTTACTTGGTATGTGAAATGGGAATGTACACTTGCCCTGGAACAGCTAAGACAGTATGTGGAGAGATGTCTTCATTAATGTGCAGAAGTGAAGTGACTATGATAATTGTTATATTACAGATTGGGGGAAGCTCGTCTCTTATCCCCTAGCTTGTTCGTTTGTAGACCAATCACGTTACCAGTATGCAGCTCACCAAAGTGTACAACCAATTAAGCAGCCATGCCATTTGTCCTACATCAACAACCCATCTCTCGTAATGCACACATTACTACATGTAATGTCGTTATCTAGAGACTGGATCTCCTCCATGCGCCATAACGCCATGCTGCCATAATAACTACCTATGCACCAGCTACTAGATCTACCATCCTACATAGCTGAGCATAACATGTGTGCCTTTTCACAATATTCGCTAATAGCGTTGGACCGCTCGGCGAGTTCGACACACATAATTCTGAGGATATTTTCATTAGATTCTTCTGCTGTCTCGCTTTTGTTTTCGGCAGCGCGCGCAGCAAGAAGTTTCTCGTACTCGTTTTTCAGCACTTCTTCGGTGATAGGCTTGTTCCATGGGAGTTCTGGCACAGTGTAGTGTTTCTCCTCATCTCCCGGCGCACAAGTTATTACGACCGACCTCAGGTTGACACTAGAAGACTCCCTCGAAATATAAAAGAGTAATTGCTTTGTATTTGGACCTAAAGCTACGCACGATAACTAAAAGAAAAGACAAGGAGAGAAAGAGGTCTGCAGCCTCGCTGGGCTGAAAACTCCACCAGCTCGCTTCCGGGACCAACGCTTACTCAACCAGACTCCACATCACGTGATACCATAAACCTATCATCTGTAAACTAAAGCCGTAACATTACCCCCCCCCTTTGAAAAACTGCGTCCGCGCAGTTCGGGTCATTGGTCTATTGTCCTCCAAGTTGCTGTAGTTGTCAATTCCAGCATTGTAAGCTTCTATCCATTTCGGTAGGGCCCTTGGAGGTCCTTTAGCTTGTGGGTGACTGGTATGGAATTCTTTGATCTTGTGTGGGCCAGTCATTGCATCCGAGCAGGGGTACCATTCCAGATCCTCGTCCGCACCTTGCCACTGAATCCTGTATTCCAGTTTGTTGTTCTGCACCCGTGACCCCAAAATGCTAGTAATCTCCCACTCGTCCTGGTTCGCTATTATTTGCATAGGCGCTTGTGCAGGGCGCAATTGACCAGGTAGAGGGTTACTAATGTATTTTCGTAGGGAATGAGAATGAAACACGGGATGAATTTTCCAATGAACTGGCAAATCGACTCTCCAGCTCTCTCCCTCTTTCGCCAGAACTTTGACTGGGCCGTACCACTTGTCAGAGAGTTTTCTTGAAGGACGATCCAGCTTCCAGTTCCTAGTGTCAATGACTATTAGGTCCCCCACTGCCCAATCTACCTCGCGGCGGGTACGATCGGCCAGTCTCTTCATCTTATCTTGTTGCGACTGTAAGGATGACTGAGCGAAGGCTATTGCTTTCTCCTGGCGGCGTGCGACATCCAAGGCGTTCTGACGACTGAGCTGTTCGGTAGCTGATCTGGGAGGTTCAGGGTTGTGAAGGTCGAACGAGGTTCTTGGTTCGTACCCATTCAGCACCCGGAAGGGGCTGATATTTCCGAGCGACTCGTGGGGCAAGATCAGCTGTGCTATATCCATAAGTGGCAATAGGGAGCTCCAATTATCTTGATAGTACGTGCAAAAAGGGCGTAGTCTCTGCTTAACGTACTGATTCATGACCTCGGTTTGTCCGTCAACGTTAGGGTTATAGGCCGTAGTGAGTTTGACTTTAGTGCCTAAGATCCGGCAGTATTCTTTCCAGAAAGTTGAGACAAACTGTGGTCCACGATCGGAGACTATAGAGTCGGGCATTCCGAAGTGACGTGCCCAATGCACAAGGAATAGCCCGGCCATTTCCTTAGCTGTGATCGTTTTATGGCACGGAATCGAAAGGGGTTTTTTTGTCAATCTGTCCATGATGACAAATGCAGTGTTGTAACCCACTTCATCAAGAGGAAGCTCAGTGAAGTCCATTGTCAGGTGTTGGTACGGTCGAGTAGGGATTGGCAGAGGGTGTAATAGGCCAGGTGTCTTGTCCCGTCGGGCCTTCTGGCGGGCACAGCTACAGTTGGCAATATAACGAGCAACACCATTCCCTAATCTAGACCAGTGGTACTTCTGACCGAGCAGTAACTTGACCTTGTTGACTCCGGCGTGTGCCACACATGGCTGGGCATGCACGTGGCGGATCAAGGCGGTGCGCAGCTCTGGAGGTTCCATGGGTATCTCCAGGCGTCCTTGGAAGTAGAGTTTCCCTTGGTTAAGCTCATAATCCATGTGGTGCGCTCTAGCCTTTGCACGAAGGGGTTCCAAGTCAGGGGAGGTTTTATTGGCTTCAATAACCTGATCAGTAATGTTGTATCCATTGATGTCGTATACCACTACAGAGGCCGGTTCCGGTGGCTCACCATCAACAATCAGGTGGTCCAAAGATGATGTAGCTTTGTCATTGACTGTTAATCCGGGATTATCAGTCGCAACCTCGTTGTCTGCATCCACTGAGGTTCTATGAGTGTAAGAGTCGACGTCATTGAGGCAGTCAATTTTTGCCATACGCAGTTCTTCCAAGATCTTAGGGTCTATCTTGTTGTCCGGAATCATCTGTTGGTTCCGGTAAGCCCGTTTCTTAGCCTCAATGGATGTGAGTTCCTGATTGCGACGGGAGAGGGTGTCTGCAAGAGTATTTGTAATACCTGTCCAATACATAATCGTGAAATGGAACTCGGCGAAGAACTCTGCCCAGCGAGCTTGGCGGGCCGTGAGTTCCTTTGTTGACATGAAGTACTCCAAAGCCTTATGGTCTGTATACACATGGACGTTTTTCTGGGTACATAATAGCTCAGGCTTGTACTGCTTGAAGGATCGGAAAATTGCCAAGAGTTCCTTATCATGGATTGGGTAATTGAGCTCGGCGTCAATCATTGTTTTTGAGAAAAATCCCACATGGTGAAAAAGACCATCATCCTGCAGTTGGGAGAGGACGCCAGCGACAACTCCATCCGAGGAGTCTGTCTCTAGACGCGTTTGCTTATTTGGGTCATAATGGCAGAGGATTGGGGCGGACTTCAATGCTGATCTCAACGTTTCCCAGGCTACTTCGCATTTCTTGTCAAATTTAAATACAACATCCTTGCCTGTTAAGCATGTGAGAGGACGATAGATGGTAGTATAATCCTTGATAAAACGTCGGTAGAAATTGCAAAATCCTAAGTAGCTTTGCACACCCCTAACATTAGCAGCGTACTCCCAGTTTTGAATAACCGAGATCTTGTCAGGGTCGACTTCGATACCTTCAACCCCAATAATAAACCCCAAAAACTTTGTCTTTGAAACATGAAACTCGGATTTTTTAATGTCGGCCTGGAGCCCGTGATCCATGAGAATCTGCATTATCTTTTTGACGTGGGTCTCATGCTCTTCGGGATTGCTAGAGTATATTAAAATGTCATCCATGTAAGCTGAGCAGAAATTGTCTAAATGTTCCATGAGAATATTGTTGATGAAGCGCTGGAAGGTGGCTGGTCCGTTCGTCAGACCAAAGGGCAGCACCTTATATTTGTAAGTGCCATATCGGGTGCGGAAGGTCGTATAGTCTTCAGAATCTTCAGTCATTCTAATGCGGTGGAAGGCTTGTTGGATATCCAACTTTGTGAAGATCTTTGCCTTCGAAATACGTGCCATTATTTCGTCGATCAAGGGAATCGGGTACGGATCCTTGGCGGTTAGCTCGTTGAGCTTTCGATAGTCAACACACAGACGTAGACTACCGTCGGCTTTCTTCGCAAAGAGGATTGGTGCAGCATGCGGAGCGCTCGAAGGGGAAATGAAACCTTTATGGAGGTTCTCTAAGATATACCGCTTGGTTTCTGAGAGTTGTTCATCCGTCATCCGGCGCAGTGGCTCCATAGACAAGTTGTTTCCAGCTTGTAAGTCGACTTTGTGATCGACATTGGGCCTATGGGAAGGGAGCTCATCTGAGGCTCTCCGAGAGAAGAGGTGTTGGAAAGCTTGGTATTGAGACATGAGTTTGTCTTTCACAATATCCTCGTCTGATTGGTATTTGGCCTCCAAAGCCATCTTAGGTGATAGTTTACTATCAAGGGCCGCGATATCAACTTCGTTTTGGAAGTTTAATTCATCCTGTCTTCGCTTGATCTCTATGTCAATTTCGTTAACCGAAGCAACAAAGGTATGATTTTCCTTTCTATGGGAGTCCCGGGAACTTTGGGCCGGGCTTCTTAGATGGAACCGATGCATTGATGACGCTGAGATCATGGAAATGTTGGTCGAGTACTTGCTGTGTAGTTTCGACCCTGGAGACTGGGTGGGCAATTCGGCTGGTAGTTCTGGCCCCTGGCTCTGATCACTTGTGGAATGACCGTAGGGACTTGAACTCTGGAGCGACTCCTCCATCCTAGATAGACGGTTCCGCATTTCTCTCAAGAAGCATGATGGTCTTCGAGGCTGGGGTTGCATGCGAAACTTTTTGGCTCTCGGGGGCTTACCATTGGCGTAACTGATTAGTGATCTGGGGTCACTGGTAAGCTGCACCCCCGAGAGTTCTGCTTCCTCGGCGGCTTCCATCTGGCTGTCTCGTCGGGCGACGTCTGCTTGATGTTCGGCGTTGGTCTTGCGAGGTGCCTTGTCAATGCAGAGAAGCAATCGGCGATCATAGTAATTAATAACTGGCATGTCATCTGGCCAGTGTATCCGATTCTTTGATCCAGCGTAGTCCAGCTTGAGATTGTAGTGTTCTAAAAACTTTCAACCAATAAGAATGTCGGTACCACCTAGGTCCGTAACCAGGAAAGGGAAGTTGATACGGCGTTTATCTATGGTAAGTGTGAGGAGGACGGCCGAAGTTATCGGTTTCCCAGAATGGCCGTCATAGCCAGTGGAGACGATTGGCTTAGGAAGGGTGAGAAATGAGGTTCGGAACAATGAGAGAAGTTGGGAGGCCAAGGAGGTACTAATAGCACCAAAGATATTTGCTCCACCATCAATATGTGCACTTGTTTTGATATAATTTCCATTTCTAGCTAGTTCTATATTAGCCAGAAACTGGCGTCCTCCAAATAGGGAACGATAATCAAATTCCAAGTCCTTCCACAAATCATGGCCTTTACCGTAGTGGGAGTCTTTACCACGGCTTAAGAGTTTTTTGAAAGATCTTCTGATCTTTCGTCCTCGTCCAACTGTAGGGCTGCGATCCTCTTTTCCATCTGTCGATGCCTCAGAACATCCGGACAGTCTCGCATCCAGTGCCCGGACTTGTGACAAAGTCGGCAATCACAAGCTGGGGTCGAGAGGGCAGGGCTCACAATTGCGGAAGCGAGCGGAGACGGGGAACGGAGACGGACATTGGAAAGGCCAGTGCCGGAAGTCGAGGGACCGACAAGTGAGCTCAAATGTCAATTGTCCTTCTTGAGAATTCCGGCGTAGCAATTACGTCCTCGATCTTCGGCAGGAATAACAACCGTCTTGCGGGCCAGCTGGCTCTCCTCGAAAGCGATGTTGCGAGATTCGCGATCAGCGATGGCTAGGAATTCGTCCAAGATCGCGTAGTTACCATTCATTTTGTACTTCTCGATCCTGACATCTCGTTTCAAGGCCGGGGAGATTTTCTTACAGACATCCTCAAACCAACAGGATCGCGCAATCTTAGCAGTACTTGCATAGTTTGTGAACTTTTTGCGGAACTCGTCGTATGTCATGTTGCCCATGATAAGTTGTTGGTACTTGGATTTTGCAGCTTGCACATGATTATAGTCAAAAAAACGTTGATCCAATGCTTTGAGGACATCTTCTGCTCCATCAAATACTCCTCCGAAGTCGGGATCCATATGCTGCAGGATGATTGTCTTCGCTTCTCCTCCTGTACACTTGAAGTATGCCCTAACTTGGGCTTGCCCTTGTCGGAAGTTCCCCGAAAACTCTTCGAAGAAAAGCTTCATTTCCATCTTCCAAGCATTGTATCCAGTGTCGCCCAGATGGTCGGTAAACACACTTCGCGGGTACTTGACTCGGTGTGACTCTACAGCGGCGATCAAAGAATCAAGTACAGGCAGATAGTAGTCAACCGAAGGTTGAAGATCAGCCGTGAGGGCGTGAGGGGTCGTTCGAGCCTCGGTGGTTGGCGACTTGCTTGACTGAGAATTGGCGAGCGCTGCGGCGACGATCTGACCTATTGTCGCTTGCTGAGCTAAGGTGAAGTCAGACATTTCTGTAAACTTCTCTATCTTCTTTCAGTGTATCCGCAGTGGTCTGTAAAGGCAGATCAGTGCTGCTAGGAAAACTGTAACGCGCAGGCGTAGTAGTTTCTCGTGCGCTTAGACGCGTTGACATGCGTGGAAGTTGGAATATGGAGACCGTTTTTTATGTATGGCAATCGAGTTAGCGAAGTTCCGAGGCAGAGAAAGAACGCTACAGAGGTAGGCGCAACTTTAATAATTTTCCGGCTTGCTCCGGAGACACTCCAATCAGCGAACTGACTAGAAGGCACCTACTTGGAATGGTAGGCAAGAAGTCGTTGGTTAAGTCGTGCAGCAGAGGTGCGACGACGCAGTTAATGACTGGCAGATAATATGCTTCTCAGCAAAGGTTGTATTGGTCTTTTCTTATATTACGACCGACCTCAGGTTGAAACTAGAAGACTCCCTTGAAATATAAAAGAGTAATTGCTTTGTATTTGGACCTAAAGCTACGCACAATAACTAAAAGAAAAGACAAGGAGAGAAAGAGGTCTGCAGCCTCGCTGGGCTGAAAACTCCACCAGCTCGCTTCTGGGACCAACGCTTACTCAACCAGACTCCACATCACGTGATACCATAAACCTATCATCTGTAAACTCAAGCCGTAACACAAGTTGCGAAGACCGATTTCTTGAAATCTCCTCTGGGCCAGCTCTCTGAATCCCCCGCTTCAGCTCTTTTCTTACCAACTCTAGAGGTGGTGGGGGCCGGCATACTGTTGAGTGCGATTTCTTGGCAGATGTTAGAGAGGGTGACAAGTAGTTTTTGACAACAGTGGGGGTTGGTTGTAAAGAATTTTGTGGTGTATCTCAATAATGAATAAAACGACCTTGTAATCTATTCAAGGCTGATAATCTTGTCTCTTCCCTGAGGCGAATGGGTAATGACTGTCCGGATAGTATGAGCTATTAGCTGTCCACGCCACCGAGTCCGCAAAAAGTATTTTACCTCCCTACAGAGGTCGTGTTGACTGGTTTCGGTAGTCTTAGTATTATGTCACGGCGTAGAATAAGCACAAGTGAGAGTACAGCTAGTATAATTATATATTCAATCTATTGAGCGAATACTAAGACAAAGAAGAAAGAAAGAAAGTCTAATGATACTAGAATCTGCAAGCTTTTGTGTGTGTGCTCTCGCTTCCCAGGGTTGCGTGACCTTATCTTATCTCCTCCCACATATTGGTTCCTCACCCAGCATACCTTCTTGGTCACCTGATAAATGTAATGACATGACAGAATGCCGTGCTGTTACATCCAACATATTTCCTAATCTAACCTAAATGGGAAGGTTGTTGGAGATCCTGAAGGCCAATGTATGCCGTCTGGCATCTATTGGCTAATTACTATTCATACCAGTGAGTGATGATATGGGTTAATCATATCTCATGGCGCAAGTGCATATTATTCTAATTTGTACTATGGTGCTACAATTTCAAGTTTTCAGTGGATTAAATTGGGGCGCATATTCGCTCCAGGGGCTGCACCCCTGGAGCGCCCATTTCGACAGGGTATATAATTCTTGTCCTGGATTTCGAGGCCCAAACCAAGGGCACAATTTGATTTCATGTCACCCTCAGTTTTATGCAAATCCAACCTGTTCTCTAGTTTGCCATCACTTTTGTGACCGCCGACCGTTTAAAAAATTACACAGCTCTTCTCCTCTTGTGCTTGAGTGACAATAAGAATAAGATTTATCAAATACAAAGTTGTTTGTTCAGAAGACACATGGTTTTACTCGACAATCTTCTTATTTTGCAGATGAATCCACCTCAAACCCCACCTTCAACACCTCGAATCAAACAATTATCTAGAGACCAAAACATTTCTGGAACTCGCCTCTGGCCCCTTTAGATATCTTGGTGTTAGCGAGCGGTTAATACAAAGAGTGTCATAGGCTAGAGTCTAAGGCAGCCAAGGCTTGGGCTTGGGTGACTGATCTGAGCTGATACCAATCAGGTGACTATTTAGTTGCTCTATTTTGGTATAGTCTGGTAACAGCACAGACCACCTTTCAATGTATATCAGGAAGACTTTTCCTCTTCCATCTTCTTTCTTTAGTTTAAGATCTTCTATACACAGCACACAGTACAACTCGGATACAATTCTACTTCTAGCCCTTACAAAGAGAACTTAAAAAAGAGGATATCAGCGACATGTGGCTCGTCTAAAGCCTCCAGTATCTCAGAAAACTATGAAGACATGCAGAGAATGGGCCAAAGCTCATCTCAATTGGACATATGAAGACTGGACGTCAGTTTTAAGGACAGACGAAACTTGGGTAGAGGATGAAAGACATTCTAGGGAATGGGTGACAAGAAGTGTTCGTACGTTCCTCTATAAGAAGAGGATGAAGGATTACATCCAGCGTCATCATCCGAATCTGGGTTGCGGAAAGCTGCGAACTCAAGATAGTCTTCACAAGATTGTAAAGGAGGCATGTGATCCCATGTCTTCCGAAGATCTTGTGAGACTCATTCAGAGTATGCCAGCAAGATGTCAGGCTGTGATAGATGCGGATGGGAGCTCAACCAGATATTAAGGCCTGAAAATATTCCAGCCAAAAGTTCAGATCCAAGACTAGGATAAGACTGTGGCTTAATTTTGTGATTCGAAAACCTTTAAATCTTGTAAATAAGTTATAAAGTCAAGTAGCAAAAATGTACAAATGTTATGCAGCCGATTGTTATACCAATAAGGTTTAGTACGAAGGAAAAACCCACTGCAAACTATGGTGTCCATATAAAAACTGCCATACAAATTTTTTCAAAAATTTGCACAAATACGGGGGCTAACTCCGATATGGAAGGTAATTATGCCTAAGGCGTCTTAGTTTACACGCTAAAATCCCTGCCGAGGGCCCCACTGCAAAGTTGATACCGTGGCAACACGGTACTATTTACCCACTGCAGTCATGTTGCTGCCTTCATTACAACACTTCTTATCCTATCATATCCTTGATTGTAGGATAAAGTCCCTTCGTTTCCGTCCTCGATTTCTGGCTAGTCGGGCAACACCCTGCAAAATGCCATGGCGGCTTTTCTCGGTCTCATTTGCAAAGAATTTCTTTATTCTTGTGTTGGAACCACCTATGATAGCTGGCAAAGTCACCATACCCCGTCCTTGCTGCGATGACGCGGTGATATGCCCATCGAGGTAGAGCTAGCTCCGGAAGACGTTTTCACCGCATCGGTTGGTCCAGATTTTTATACCTACCTGATCTGTTCTTAAGCTATCATTCTTCCGCAAGTTTTTGTACCCGGATATTGATTTGGCACTTGAGAGCTGCAAAAGTCAGAACTTCGTGAGTTTCCTTCCAGAGGCAGTCTAGTCCCGGTATGTTTCCATCCCGATTATTTGACGCAAGGATTGCCTTTGCCATCGAATCGGCCTTTTCGTTTCCTGGAATTCCGCTATATCCCGGAACCCAATAGACCTCTATTGCTGGTCGAGTCTTGCGTAGTTCCCAGAAATTCACTACCTCTGCTTGCGAGGAATTTGTTCTGCTATTTTGAAGGGCTCTGACCGCCTCTTGATTGTCAAGGAGTACCTTGATATCCGTGCTACCTCCAATTTCTAACGCTGCCCGAAAGCCTCGTACTGCCCTGTTGATTTCCGCATCAGAGACCTCAGCTCCAGGAAGAGAATTTCTACCGCTCGCTATGAGTTTACCGCCCTTATATATGGCGTTGCCATAGACTGACTATGCTAGAACGGTCGATGACCCACCCGAGTAAACACAGAGTATTCTTGGCGGAAGATTCCTGATCCAAAACATGATCTGCTCCACCTTTTCCTCCTTGTCGCATTTGGCCCTGACAGTAGCCATCGCGATCTTTGGTTGGTAAAGCTGTCCAGGCCCTTCCGATGCCGGTAGATTAATGTTACCATTTTGTAGGCGTGTTAGGTATCGCTCTGGAACCCTGAATACACGTTTTTTCTGCCCCTCTCGGAATTTGAGTCCTTTTATAACCTCCTTGGGTGTCTCTACTGACCTTTTTGACAAAGGGTGATAGCCATCGAGTCGGCAAATTCTGGCTGCACTTTGGAGCTGTTGCTGCTGTAGCATAATTTCTGCCGGTAAGATGTGTTGGAAATGGAGACACGGAGTGTTGTGGACGTATGGGCCCTCCATTTCGTCTAGGTTCCCGACACGATCTCGTGTGTATTTAAGAGGTTGGAACAGGCAATATGGTAGCGCTTCAGGCTACCTATTGGACATATGAGCGGCTGTATGGCGTGGGCGCAAGGAGGTTATTGGGGGTTTTCTATGCCTAGATGGCGCCACACTTGTTTATGCTGTGGCTTAGGCTATGTGTCGCTTACACTTGTACTTGTAGCGCACACTTCCCACACTTTTAGCTGTAATCCGAACATGACACTCTTTTAGTCAACTTCTACATTCGTTCCATGAATATTGCGCCCATTACATTGCGCGATATTTCCAACAAGATGCCTGATTCTCTGTGGAGTACTATACTCGGTATAGTTCGCCACACTAGTAGTGCAGCTCGAAATGCGGTTAAAATAGTCCTATCCAGCAGTTTGAGGTGCCATCCAACACCCGAAATTACCTTCTTATCTTGTATTGTCGTGATACGGGTGAGTCCAGGCCATCAAGTTTCAGCGCCATAGAGAGCCATACTGACTACACATGCGTTTACAGCGCGTATTAATGATCCGGGAACCACGCCTCGTTGGACCTTATTGACGCTACGTAATAATTGTGATAGCTATTGAGCCTCGCTACACCATTCCTGAACATGCTATTTAAATGTCAGTTGTGAGTCCAGCCATACACCTAGCTATCGAATGTGTGGAGATGGTGTAATAAGCTGTTCACCAACTTGAACCGAGAGGCTGGATGAGTCAAGTTTCTTCTCCGGTCCTCCCCCAATAACCAGTAGCTCGGACTTCGAAGGGTCGAATCTGATCATGTGTGCCGCAGCCAG
This sequence comes from Blumeria graminis f. sp. triticale, assembly GCA_905067625.1. Taxonomy (NCBI): domain Eukaryota; kingdom Fungi; phylum Ascomycota; class Leotiomycetes; order Helotiales; family Erysiphaceae; genus Blumeria; species Blumeria graminis. The sequence continues at coordinate 9,890,940 of LR898477.1, forward strand.
TTGGAATATTCTATCCACTTCTTCCTGGGTAGCCTTCAGAGCTTCACTAGGATTTTTACCGACTCGAATAATGGCGATGACGTCTGCATATCCAAATCTTCAGTTGGCGGAGCCTTCCTTGATTAGAGAGGAAATATATAACATGAATAAAAGTGACGAGAGTGGTGATCCTTGGAGGACACCGCACTCAACGAGCTCTTCTTCAATAACACCTTCTTTGTATCTTATCAAGACTCTTCTCTGTGTCAGAGAGAATTTGACCCAGCGATAGAGAGATGATCGCCAGCGCTGACTTCGTATTCGTGCAAGGAGCCGATTGTGTGTTGTGCTGGCTCGGTTGAGTTGTTAGGAGACAGGGGAACGGAGGATGGGCTGCTGGATTAGGAAAGGGTGGAAAATACAGGCTGGTGCACAGACGCTGTTCATGTACTCTACAATCTCTTCACCTGCCGAGTTTAGTGAATCAATCTATCCTTATAATATCATACTTCACATCATCCATTAGATGATATTATCAATCGTCGGGATGCACATCTAGCATCACCTTCATAGATCACCATTGTCAGTAAGAGTTCACATTTGATACCTACTGACACCCATTTGGCCACAGTGATACGCACTCAGTGTCCATCGTGCCATCACCCAGCGTGAGCGCGCCATCTCCGCGACTCATCATTGCACATGAGCCCGTGTAATTCCACCGACGGACAGCAGAGACATAATTGCTATATACCTCACAGCTCATAACCACAACAGTGTAGCACTGCATCAAAGTCACTTTGAATATCCAGCGTGACTATAGCTATAACTTTGTTAGATCTCATTGCAGCTTCAGCATTACGTATAACACATGATACTAAGTCGACTGCTGAGCGTCCTGGTAGCGCGCCGAATAGTTGTAGAGTTACTGCTATGTGCTGTATTACGAGCCAGGACATCCCTTTGAGCTGGTAAGGTCGCGGCCTGGTTTTGGAAGTAGCACGATTTCAGCCACCTTAAAAAGCGTCGGAGCATATTCCAAGTTCAAACAAGTCCAGAAGAGATCCCTGATAAAAGTTTCTATCGTCTTCCAGCAGGCCTTGAGAAGTCGGACGGTAATCTTGTTAAAACTCGGGGCGGTTTCTTTACTCCCAATAGTTTCTGCTATCACACCTTTCAGTGAAACCTCTCCTGTTGCGCTACGGTCATTCTAGGTTTACCTGAATTTACTCATAACATGACTCGGGTCGGAGAAGTTAATGCTGATACGTGTTGCGTATCAAGGAAAATATCTTTTTGTTCGGATTTTACATAACTCATACTTTGAATTGGGTTTACATTTATGTTTCCGATGATATTCTCATCCTATCTGTCCTGAGCACGGTATGGTATGTTTCGGTAGTAGCATTATTGCCAGCGAGTTATCTAGTAGGGTTTCATATGAGGAAAACAATGTATTTTAGATACTAGATAGCCAGAGAATAGAGAAGCAACCCTTCGATGATTTGTTACCTTCTACTTCCATTTCCAAAGTAGTCCAACATCTCCGGTCCATGGAATGCGCTCTGGTTGACCATCCTCCAATGTATCAATATCGTTTCTCGCGTCATACCTTGCAAGAAGGGAGTCCCGCAGTGCAATCGTCCGCTCTAGTGGATCTGAAAGCCACTGGTTGGGTGATACCTGTAGGGGATGGGGTTCCTTCGCCGCCTTTAGCTTGACCCATCGCATCAGTTTAAACACTTGAGCTTGTGTCTCTACTGCCTCGATTGATTTGTCCAGAATTCGCGTTTTGCTGCCTTCACTGTTGCTCTGAACGCCTTTCGTGTTAGTTCTACATTTTCAGATGAGGCTTTAGCTATCCTGTAGTCAGTATGTCGCTTTTTTCAGTCATCAGTCCACCGGGGTGCTGTTTTCCCTCTGCCTATGGCGGACACCTGTCCTACATGTTTACCACGTCCTGAAGAGCTTGAATCAAATCCCTTGTCTAGTTTTTGTTGTGGTTATGAGCTGTGAGGTATATAGCAATTATGTCTCTGCTGTCCGTCGGTGGAATTACACGGGCTCATGTGCAATGGTGAGTCGCGGAGATGGCGCGCTCACGCTGGGTGATGGCACGATGGACACTGAGTGCGTATCACTGTGGCCAAATGGGTGTCAGTAGGTATCAAATGTGAACTCTTACTGACGATGGTGATCTATGAAGGTGATGCTAGATGTGCATCCCGACGATTGATAATATCATCTAATGGATGATGTGAAGTATGATATTATAAGGATAGATTGATTCACTAAACTCGGCAGGTGAAGAGATTGTAGAGTACATGAACAGCGTCTGTGCACCAGCCTGTATTTTCCACCCTTTCCTAATGCAGCCCATCCTCCGTTCCCCTGTCTCCTAACAACTCAACTGAGCCAGCACAACAGTTTTCAAATTCGATTTGACTACTGAGGGTCCCATGTCTTACCCGCTGCTTCAGGTACCGAGAAAACTCTGCTAGATCACAGTCTTTCACGCGTACTAGTCTTGAAATCCCAGATAGCTCTGAAAATCCGGGGTTGTCGCCTGAGCCTTCAGTAGTAAAGTGATCTGATGTACAGTTGAATCGAGTTGAGACTAATGCAAACGCCATCGTGTTACTCCTGGTTAGATCCAGCACATTTCCATCGCGATGGGTACCTTTCCTGGGGCGTTTCATAGCTGTAGATTGTTTCTACGAGCCCACCCCATGATAAGATCACCGTTTCCATATTTGCGCCCTGTTGATGGCTGCCAGTACTGTAAGACAGATTTGAAGTATGGGGACTATTCTCAACACCTGTTGGTAGTGTCCCCTACTGTTAGAGTATAGAGAAGACTTCGGAGTAAGAATTGCCTGAGAACGGAGAAGAAGTTCAGTTTGCTTAATTTACTAATAGACTACAGGTATTATGATATATACAGTGGAATTATAAGAAATAGAGGTTACCCGGAACCGACTCGACTGCATAAATAAGTGGGACCCCGTACCAGAAAATAATTATCCACTGACTGAGAATACTGGGTCACGCAATAGAAGTACGAACAAACCAATGACTGGATTTGTTCGGGAAGAATGGGATTCAAGCAGACTCTAACGTTGAGTCCGATTGGATCAGAAATGTGGGATCCTGCCCGAACTCAGAAATATAGTTCAGGCAAGATGCATGCAACCACATTGGTCGATAGAAAGAAAAGCAGGAAACTGTATTTCCAACACCTACGAAGCTCCAGCTCTGACTGTAGTGTATGCAGAGCCGAGATTGAATAACGCCTTATCAACTTTGAGCTGAGTTATCTCCCCCTCCGTCAAAGATACGCTTCCAATAACACACAAGACGACCAAGAAGATGAAAATGATGCTGGGAATGAGGAAAGATAATGCGGTACCAAACGCTACAACGGTAGTCAGAGAAGCCCTCGTTATATCACAACATGTGCTACCCACCGGCGGGCGAACAAAAAGCCCACGAAAGCAAAGTAAAAGACCCTTCCGCCCACAAGGAAAACAGATTTCAACTCGTCTACAATATCGTCCCTTATATTATTATTATAATTATTATTTGAATTTTGAATTTGATTTCATTTAGCCTGATTTGGCGCCCTATGGGCCCATGCAGGTGTCTACGAACTCTAATATTTACATAGGAGGAAACCTTGCAGTAAAAACCCCCTTAGCTGTCTGACTTGACTCTGTGCGATTATGGTCTTACCTCTAGGAAGTGCACTCACACTGTTGTTGCCAGTGTGGATTCCGTCCTTGTCCTGTGTATCCATTTTCCTCTCTCCGCCTGATTAACGCCTCGATTTCCCCGGTCATCCGAAACTGCTCTAGCCATCCTTCCTTTTGAATCCACTGCGCAATTCTGGTCATATCTTTGACATTATTTACCATAGCTTCGAAGGATCGAGTTGTCAATTTTCGTAGCAACTCACCTCTTCCCTTTGCCCATCTTGGACAAGACATCACCATGTGCTTTATATTTTGGGACGGATATCCACATTGGCAGCATGGTTTTCCTACTCCTGGCATGTTCCTTCTGTATAAGTAAGCATTGAGCCCAATGCGCTCGCATCTTACTTGTGTGGCAATGCTACTCTGGGCCCTGCTAAGGTTTTGGTGGGTTTGGATGGGTGATTCTTTATAGTTCATCATAAGTCTACCTGTTTTCTTGTTGTTATATAAGTTTGCAGCATTCCACTTATCCGGATTGGCTTGCGCTCGAAGACCCAAGTGTCGCTCCTTCTTCTGGCTCGTCCACGATTTTGACCATTCCTTGAACGCGGCGTTTTTACCGGCTACCTTTTGTCCTGTTTTAGAGTCAATATTGCTGCAGATTAAGGTCCATTCCGCTATATCATCTCTCCTGTTTTGATCGCGTTTACTTAAATTTTCTTCATCAAAATATTTGATTTTTCTGCGTGCACTTGAAATTGTCTGTTGGATAGGTAGGTTATTGGATAGCCCGGTATATTGAAGCCGCCTTTGTTTGAGGTAGATCTCTATCGGGAGAGTTGACGTTTCATGCTCTAGCATTCTACTACTGGTCGACTGGTATGCCCCTGTAATGACCTTGAGGAATTACCTTTGGACACTTCTGAGTGGCTTAAGTATTCTTTCAGGGATGTTGCCTGTCGGTCCAGTTCTGGCCCAGATGGGGGATCCATAGGTTAGCGCTGGTCTTACTACCGAGTAATATAGTAGTCTTGATTTGTTGACATTTGCACCCCACGTTGACTGAGTTAGTCGACTTAATGCCTGCATCTGTGACTCCGGTTTAGCTTGTAATCCTTTAACGTGGGATGCCCAGTTTAACTTGGGGTCCAACTGGATTCCAAGAAATCGAAGAGACAACTTGGGGTTAATCTCATGACTCAGTAAATGTTTTTTAATTCTTATTTATGTTAGAATTTAGAATAATTGGGGCCATCAAGTAGGCCACGTTGTTTGTACACATGTGACTACAAATTCTGTACTTAGTTTCACTTGGGTAGTTACTTGAATCAATGCGCTCTACAACCTCAATGACTGAGGAGTCATTATTTCCTTAATAATTTATTTATTTATAATATTTAACGTCGTGCCCGCGCACAGTACGTGAGCTCTTCACGTACCTGTTAGCCCAGTCTATATACAACTACCCGACATGTTAGCACCTACATAGACCCAATATAGCAAATAAAAACCAGGATCTTATTATCCTGTGCTCGAAGATTTAATTAAACATGAATATCCGCCTCCGCTTGTGTTAGACTCTACGAGTCAATTGAATAATGAATGAAGTAAAAGTAAAAAGTGTCAATTAATTCCTGGCTTCCATTTCCCTTTCTGATACAATCTAGACTATGTACGTCTAGAAAATGGCAAGTGCTCTATGTGTCCCTAACTTGTCCCCATGAACCGAGCTTCTCATGGTTTGGAACGAAACATCTCTAGTGAGAAGATATAGAGTTCCCATTGCTACAAACCAAGCGAAACACCTTTTTCCAAAACAAGTAACTCCAAGCTTTGTAAACCGAACTCCTTAAACTTTATATCTGAAATTAATCGCCTCCAAACTATCCACAGTTTGATATGTTGTTTCTCATGATTTTCTCATGTTATTCCATAGAGAATATAAAGTAAAGAAATAAAATTAGTGTTGGAAATTCAGACTTTATGTGTCTGAAGTTTCCCATGATTGGAACAACTAAGATTCTCACACATGACTTACGGCCTGACTCACGACCTTGATGATTTATATCTCCCTTACTGAGCATGTTTGATGCTTGAGACTCGACTAGTGCATGGTATGGTCTGATACACGTGTAGGCTTTCATCTGCCGACCCTGACCCCATACTCATGTTGTATACTGTCGTGCGTTTCACTGTCATTGTTAGAGTATGGAACGAGTGATGGATGGTATCTAGTCTGGATTTGGTCTATCAAGATTACATGTAAATAAGCTGTCTAGGAATCACCAAGACAGATAATCTAATCAATTCAATTCATTCAACCCATCTTTTATTTCTCCATAGTATATCACATATTCTCCCGATTCATATCATTATTATTCTATTCATAAAATCGCGCCCATATTCTTTGAGCCGGATTACTCATCGAGCCCATACCGATTTTCCAAAAATTAGTAAAGAAAAGAATCGGTTGCGTCGCATTAAAGCTTTCATGCTTTTATTACACGACTTCACTCTCGTCAGACTTGTTGTTGTGCTTTTCGAAAAAAGTTTGTGTAATGCACCCAGCTACTGAATGCATGAACTCTCTCCGCCGAAGCAAGAGCCCAACATATGGTGGGATTGAAGATCTGAGCCCTGTAGAGCTCTGTCCGGTACTGCCTTTTGGTACAATACGGTATACGCGCGTAAATAAAAGGCAATAAATAGATTCAATAAAACGATACAATAACATTCACATATCTTCATTCTTTCTATCTGTTCTAGCCCTTTGGTATCATGTAAGAATGCCAAGGGAATATTACGTAAGTAGCACTACTATTACAATTGTTTAATACATATTCTGCTTATTAATGTGTACATGACTTCTGTTCCAACACTGGGAACTTTTTTTTTCTTTTCATGTGCACAACTTTACTGTTTATGCAGGGAATTTTGAAGTCATTTAATATTTTCAATCTTAAGGTTCTCTCTCAACCCATCCCTCCATTCGCATGTGCATCTCGTTGTTGTCGACAAGCACCTGTAGCGCCTTTGTAGGATTAAACTTTGTAATTGCATCAGCGGGATTGTCATTGCCATTGATCCATCTGATTTCGGATAATTCGCGTCGTTCATACGATTCTCTAATTGCCATAACGTCGATCATGAGTCTTTTCTCTTTTGCTGTGCCGAGCTTTACCATACATTCGTACAATGAAAAAGAATCTGTACAGATGATTGTGGGGATGTCTTGGAGTTGTAACTGCTTGGTTATTATTTTCAAAGTGGTACTGACTGTAAATGCACTATTGTCAGGAACTGAGGATAGAGCAGCACCCTCATATTCTTTCCCTACACTACATCTGAATATTCTCTCACCTTAGAGCGTTTACCGGGTTACAATGGTTGCTATGGGTTACAAATGAAGTAATAGAATAGCAGCAGGCGCACCCCTTGAAGCCTTAGTTGCTCTGGTTACTATGATGTATATATGGGTTGGGTAGAGCCGATGTAGAGGGCCACGTCTTGTTTTCCGTCTTCCATTGACCTTGTCTCTTGTCCTAGTTTCTCTTGTCCCTAGTCCTCAGTTATAGCTAGAATCCCGAATTAATACCTTAGTCTATGACAAATCTTGTCAGATATCACTCGCACTTCTAAGTTATCCATAAAACACAACCCCTGGTACCCTCGAGTTTGACAACTATCTATTCCCTGTACCATGGCATATAGTTCTGAGGCCAACACGCTCCGAGTGATTCGACGGCATTTAACAGAGCTCTAATGGAAGATATTTCCACGAATATGGCAATTCCTTTCCTGCTTTGACTCGTTTGCTAGTACCAGCAAGAACCCAATCTGGGAGCTTAGATCTTTATTATTAGCAAAAGAACCATCTACAAACACAAACTGCTTGGCTATCTGAAGTTTAACAGGTACAAATTGGATTCCTGTCTATTTGTTTTCAATCTGCCACTACAAGCGCTTATTCAAGAGATCTATTTCAGCTTTAGTGGGATCTTGATTTTGTGCTGCAACAGATAGATCATAGGAGGCCTGTGGCTGGCAAATGCTTGCAATATATGCTCCTCGAGCACGTTGCGCCAGGTTGTCTTCTTTATAGGTTGGAGAATTTGCATCAATTAGCTCAATTTGGTCACCTTGATCCTTGGGAACTAAAACAATATCATTGCCATCTTGTATCACTCTACCACCATTAAATGTTAGAGGATTTAGAGTCGTCAATTCGGTTGTTGGCTTTGCAGAAAATTTAGCCTTTTCTAGCTCATGGTCTTCTAACCTGAGAAACGTTTTGTCCCCGAGTATAAGCGTGTCATCAGTTTGCAACCCTACAATACCAAACATATTGTCTTTAATTGTGATCAACAAACAGGGATTGTATGAAGAGGCATGCATGGACAGTTTGTCTCTGTGGCGTTTTTGGTAGGTTCTGAACCAATAGGCCCCGGATTCAGGCAGGCCATATAATGGTCGAAGAATCTGCATGATCATACCATTAGGAAGCGAATTCGATATTTCCCTGGGTAGTTGGCATAAATTGTCCGGGTCAATGGATATTCGGATTGGACATAGGCCTGCGTGATATCTCGGAGATATAGCTTATATTTCGGAAAAAGTCCAGGAGCAATGCATAGAATTAGACGCTGACTACATCTCTGTATAGTTGGAGCCTGAGTCAGGATATTATGTTTCCCGTCATCATTATGTGCCTGGACAACCAGTATCAATTTTTCGTATGGATGTGCAGTACTCTTACCTTTTATCTCATCCATAAACCGTGCATTAAAAAGGCGCGCCCCATTCATTCTGGATTCATATGGTACAAACTTAAAAACACCTTTTTTGATTAAGCCTTCTATCTCTTTATTTCGGCTAATATGGAATGGTTGGCCTTTTGTTGTTATGACTCCATGACTCCGAAGTTCCTTGGCGAGTTCTATATCCATTTTTTCCTTATTTGTGAGAAATGTTGTCATTAATGGGATTTGATTGATAAATACTCCTGCAAAGAATTTTTCACAATAACGGTTCGGCACTAGACGTCTCCGGCTGGGATTTCTTCGAGCTACAGTGAGTTCAGGCTCCGCAACGCCTGAAATTATTTTATTAGTATTACCATTATTCCTCAAGTATGGTTTAACAGCCGTTGATCTGAAGTTACTGGGACCGTTTGGTACCTCAACGCTGCACAATTCTCCATCAATAGCTTAGAGTCGAAAAGGCCCTGACCATCCTTTATTCTCTCGCCAGATTAAGACTTCCGAATTGAGATCAAGCTGTTGTAAGTCGGTCGTTTGAGGACCATTTCTTAAACGCAATGTCACAGACCAGTTTGTGATATTGTATTGCACCTGGCCAACCGCCCCATGAATACACTCAGGAATAGGGTTAGTGCGTTGCGATGGTTACAGTGTTGTGATAGCAACAGTCACTAGTCAAGATACTGATCAGTTGCTATGTAACAGCTGTGGGCTATTGCACCCTTGATTGTAGTGACCGGTCTCAGGTACTTAAGGAAGCTCTTGGGATGTATTTGTACTGTAGCTTTTTGTCTTGTATTTTATCTACATCTTAGAATCTCGCCTCTGTCCTAAGTCCTAGTCTTCGTCTCTGTCCTAGTCTCTGTCCTCGTCTACATCTCGTCCTCGTTCTAGTCTCCGTCTCCGTCTTCGTCCTCATCTTCGTCCTCGTCTTCGTCCTCGTCTCCGTCCTCGTCTTCATCCTCGTCCGTGACATTACAAAAAGCTACAGTGCAAATACATCCCAAGAGCTTCCTTAAGTACCTGAGACCGGTCACTACAATCAAGGGTGCAATAGCCCACAGCTGTTAAATAGTGTAAGGATTCTCCTTCCCATCCTATCTTTAGTATATAATTTTACCCTTCTCCTGATGTTGCTATGACAACAGAACAGTTCTTGGCATTGGTTATTTTGTTGGCACTAGTTTAGGGCCTATGTTATGATGAGCTAGTGGGAGGAAAGCAAGTATATGTATGATGGCTTGGCCTGTAGCTATAGAGTTCTTCACGCTTAGTCTTCTGTCATAACCACCACCTTCGGATCACCTCTGGTCACCTATAGTCGCCTCTAGTTACCTTTAGCACCTTTAGTCACCATTAGTATTTGCTCGTACCTTTAGACTCTTTAGACACTTATATTACCCATTTTTAAACCTTTAGTTCTCCAAATTATCTCCAGTAGATCTTTAGTCATCTCTCGCGATCCATCCGACCCCTTCTTGCCATTATATTCCGCCTCAGGTCAAACGCCTACGCTCCAATTTGATACATAGCAACTGATCAGTATCTTGACTAGTGACTGTTGCTATCACAACACTGTAACCATCGCAACGCACTAACCCTATTCCTGAGTGTATTCATGGGGCGGTTGGCCAGGTGCAATACAATATCACAAACTGGTCTGTGACACGCAATGCATCCTTGACTTATCGCTCAGCGCGACAACGCCGAACTTCTTTCATAGCCAACTTTATAGCGGCAGCTCCTTGTGAAATTGTTGGAGCTGGCGGATCAATATCTACTAATTATGGGTATGATCTGAACACGTGTAGAGTAGGTATCAAGCCATTTGGGCCCGCTGAGTCGTTGACAGCCTTTACCGCAATTTGCAGCATCATATGTTTGTCAATACACTTATTCTTAAGTTCGTCGCTGATGATCAAATAAGCCCGTCGTAGAGGAGCATGGTACCTTTTAACGATACCAATTGACTGATGCGCCTCAATAGGTACTTCTTTGGTAGATATTAACATTGAAGTAGCGTATTAGCGGAATTCAGAGGATGCAAAATTTGTCCCAGCATCGTGGGTGATTATATCAGGCGGTCCAATGTAAACGTCTATCCAACAAGCTCGTAATGCGTCCCAGGTATGTTGAGCTGACATATTATTTAACCAACGAGCAGCTTCGAATCGCGTGGCTTCATCAACAATATGTAGTAATGGCTGTCCTTCAATGTACATCTGTTACAGTTATGGGTTAGGATGTATCACCATGATGCTGACCTTTGACTGTTGGGATAGCTTTATTGGGAATAAAGTGTGGAAAGATGTTGATTAATCTATGTTACAGTATGGGGAGCTCCGACCCCTATTTATACTACAGCCCCGCCTAGGTTACACAAACAAACCCATCAAACACTTCCTAATGTATTGCTAGCATGACACACCTAGCGCAAGGTGTGTTATGCATGGTGAACGTGCTAAAGACACAACAACATCACATCAACAAATATCATGTGGTTAAATTCACAGTCATTCCGTAAAGTGAACTTAAACCTGCCGGGAGACTAACTATGCATCTGACATGAGTGGCAGTATTTGGTCAGATGATCAATTACTTTTTCATTAGAATCATGGCCAGAGCGTTTCAAAATGCGTGCAAGTCGACGCGTTGATGGGTGGCCAGATCTCCGACGCAACTGTCTAAGTTCGACCTCATTCAAGTGGCATTCTGAAACCTTTGGATCTGCAATGTATGGCTGAACTACTGACAACGAAAACTCATCCAGAAGCAAGAACAGATACCGGAATTTTCGAACTACTGGTATTTCTAGTTGACCTTGAACCAGAACATTTCTAAGGTTTCTTTATTCTACCTTCATTCTATCCATATCACGGAGGCTAAACTAAAAAGGCGTGGTGGATTTGAGAACATGAAAAGTAACAGTTCGGACCGGCGTTTTAACATCTACGGTTCAAATTGATTTCTTAGCTAAACCTCCCCCAAATTGGATGTTGGCTTCTCCCGCTCTAGATCTGTTCAGGTGAATTTGGCTGCGAATTCTTTTCAGTGCTTGATACTGGTCATATCCAGCTGTGGAGCATTCGGCTGCACCTGTATCAATTACGATTCCCTGGAACTCAATTGACCCATAGCGCTTGCCAATAACATATGTGTTCTCGAAAGATTCTTCACTATAAGGTGATATTTTAGTAGCAGCATGTTGTGTTGACTGATTGTTGAGAATTGAGATTACATCATAACCATTGACTGGACCAAAAGATGTCAGATAATTTGAATTAGGTATATCGAGGTCGCTATTGGCGTCGTCATGGGATACATTGCAATCCATGATCAAGATATCAAGCTCATCCACCTCGTTGTTTGCCGCACTCGTTTCATCTGGGACTGTCACAGTCTAAGCATAGGCACTTGTGTTAAGGTTGTGAGTTAATTGGGAACATAGTTACTTGGAATGTGTCACAATGTTTGTTCAGATGGTTTGATACTTGGTAACTTGATTGCTGGCAGGTGTCTGATACTTTTTCCGATGATATACATGAGACAGAACATAGACTACTTATATACTCTAATATGACCCTTGTCATTGTCTACGCTCTCTCTCCTGACTTACTGCCAACAGCGTGCCTAGGTAAAACTCTGCAGCTCATGAGTCCATCTCTCATGAGAGGCATCTGCTGTTCCGGTGGCTGGCGCGCGCGGTCCGAGTACGCGTCGCTGCAATGCCTCAATCACTTACGTGTAATATCCCAGCCGAGCAATCCTGAACCTAGCTGTTCAGGAACGACAGCAATCTAGTCCATAGTTCGCGCCTGTGGCTTGTATACACACCACAGCGTCGCTCCAATCGTTCCCATACAATGTCTCAGCTCCGCAGTCCTTAGTCCACTACTCAGGAGCGGGAGCAGTTGTATGGTTCCGGTAGTGTGCGAGGTCTGCATATACCTCTGAGCGCTATTCCGTAATTGTCCGGCAATATCTAACCGCTTATGGCTAGCGCACGTGGTCAGTAGACCCTTCACGTCGCTACCCCAATCGTTGCCTTGCAATGACTCAACCCGGCGCTCCCGAGTCCGAGACTCAGGAGCGGCAGCGGTTGTATCCTGTGACGGCTTTTAAGCCTAAGGGTTCCTGTAGCCTACGCTGTCTAGCGCAGGCAATTATACGAAGGGAGGTTCCGGGGAAGATCTTGGATGACAGGGAACCTAGATGATTCACATTGAGCCTTGTTGAAACCTACTGAGAGTTCATGAGGGGTACAGAAGTATCAAGGATCTACAGGCAATTGTCGGAGAGTCTGAGTTGACAGGTCATAGAGAGAACCTTATCGAGGAGGGTTATTTCAGTCTGTATATATAGGTAGTCAATAAGTACAGAAATTCTCTCTTCAGAGAATTATAATTAAAATATTGTACCTACAACATTGCTCATGCATTTTGTAATGAAACCGTGACATATCCATGGTCAACGCACGATGTGCATATGCACCTGTCGGCGCAGAGCCGGTCATTGACGAGCGAAAGCACAACAACTTGGGCAACCTTATGGTCAGAGGTAGTTTTAATTTCAATCTATGGTGAACTACAGATTGTAGAGGATAATAACAGTTACTTTATACATGATTATTATCCCAGCCAATGACACAGATTTCTATCCGTATATCCGTATTCCTTACTCGTATTCCCTACTCATGTCCCCTACTCGTATCACATTCTCGTGCCCCATCCCCGAACGTGTTACAATATTAGTATTGCCACTTATAAGGCCCTCCTTGTTTCATGCTAAGCCTGCGTTAGACAGCGCAGGCTACAGGCAATTACCGGCTTACAAGCTGTCACAGGGACTCCCTCAAATTCACAGATGTATTGCCTGATATTTCCTTCACTGAAAGGTTTGTTGTGACGCTTTAACCGCTGCTTAAATGAGTTATATGCACATTCACGTTCTTCCTGTGTATGATTTATAGACCAATATCGACTTTAAAGTTGTTGTCGATATTTTATATGTATGTCTGTTATCACAAACATTGGAAATAATTCATGAGATTGCTTAATTAGTGGCTAGATGTGATTCCAATCTAATATTATAGAATACTTGTCCCAACTATCAGAGGGCTACAACGTCTTTATCTATCTACAGGTAAATTTCCCATATTCCAATCACGCTAGCCATACAGGACGTAGCATATAAAACTTGATTCGTATCATCATTTTGGAGTCGAGGTTTACGGTGCATATGCTACTCGAGTCGCATGTCTGACTACTATGCGACACGCTTAGGTATCAATCTAAAAACCCACACCAAAACCGAAACTACTCACAACCCTGATGATGACCCCATGAATAATTGGAAAAGTAGCCTGCAACATAGCACAATTAGGCTAGACATTGTTGACCAGGACCTAATCCGAACAGACCAGCAACCCCCTTTTTGACGCACGAAACATTTCTTGATAATCATATTATTACGAGATTTCCACTGTGACGGCTGTTAAGCCGAAAGACTCCTGTAGCCTACGCTGGCTAGCATAGGCTATGGCACAAGGGGAAGGTCTCGGAAGCCACAGAACTTCGAATATTCTCAGTGAACCTTCTGGAAACACACTGAAGGTTCATGAGGAAAACAGGTGTACCGAGAACCTTCTAGGTAGTTGTAGAAGCGTCTCAATTATTCAGGTCACAGGGAGAATCATCTTGAAGGGCAGTAATTTAGAATGTATATATATGTAGACTTTACATTGAGGAATTCTCTCTCTAGAGAATTATAATTAACATACTGCACTTACAAGATCGCCTAAGCATTTTGTACTGAAACCGTGACATCCACTCGTACTTTCTGTTTTGTGGAGATTGCAAATTTGAATTCTTTGGATGCAAATCTATTGTGTGATAGCGGCAGTCAGTATATAAGGCGTGAATTTTTGAACTATTATGGTATGCCAACTCACGGTCTGTTGAAAAAGTATTGGAAGTGTTTGCTATCAGTCGGGAGTTGGTCGAAATTGATAATCAGATATCAGAGCATAATCCTTCAAATGTTGCTGATGGCTTTAATGCTGCACTACAGCAAGCCTCCACGTCTCGGCACGCAAGTTGAAGTCGGTCTCTCATTGACTTATCAGTCAGGTGTTCAATATCAAGACCGCGACGGATCCTCTGCATTTCAGATACCAGTCCTTCAAAACAAACCAGGATTGATAATTCAGGATGTTTTCTAATTTGCGCGACTAAGGAGATATTGTGCCATTCGTTCAGCAACTCATATCGCCGTTCCTCTGTCATAAAGTATAGTTTCAATTTATTACAGACTTCCTCAAACCCAAAACCTTGTCCTGCAATTTGATCATAGTAGAAATCGTGAGCAGCACCTGTCAGCATGGCCGGGAAAACGCAATAAAATTGCTGTTTTGGTAGTCCAAATGTTTCACAAATATTGTAGAATACTCTGAGCCTTTGATCTAAGAAGTCCATCTTTCCATCAAACTTTTGCTGTTCCCTAAAGAGCCTAAAAACACTTCCTAAATTATTTACACTAGCAATGTGAGGCTTTGGTGTATTATCATCGTGATATTCCTGATGTTTATGATAGGGGTCTGGCACTGTTGGGTGGTTTTGATGTGCGACTTGAGATACAAATGGCTCTTTCTGAGCACTTCTTTGGTTTCCTTGTTCTTGATACGTTTTAGTAACTGGCGGTATGTTTTGAGATGCCCTTTTCGCAACAGGTACAGCATTGGAAGATGCTTGTCTCTCTTGGAACTGGAATTGTGCTGCTGGTAATGGAATTTGATTATCCGGTCGCATCCCAAATGACCGATAGTATTCCTCAGTACCCGATCTTAGAGGAATTTCGGGGCTTGTTTCTTGGTTTACTTGAGGTTGTGGCTGATATATCTGCGGTGTGAAGACTTTTAATTGAGCCATATCCGGAATATCATTACCTATGTTCGGTCTGTTTATACTGCCCCTCTCTGCTTCTCTGCGGGTCTCCGCTTCAATTGTTTGGCGTAATTGTGTAGCGGGATCAAAATGTGATGTGGCTGAGCGGGAACGTAATACGGAGGCTCTTGAAGACTAGTAATCCGGATGGAATCGTGAATTGAATGGTTCACCTTTGTCTATTATTTCTGATGTTTCATCCCGAGTCCATGTATGCTGCTCTCTTTCATCCACAATCTTAGCTAGTTCTCCTGCTATTGAGACTCGTGGTGCCTTTAAGACAAAAACGCCATTTGAGCGTAAATAATCATGTAGGTCAACAATTGCAGTGCGTGACGGGATCTCGAAATTATTTCTTGTCCAATTCTCGAAATACTCAATGAACTCCTCCCAAAGGCTTTCATCTCGATACTTTCGGTGTTTGTTTTGATGTATAAAGTGGACAATGTAGCCGTTGAGACCTGGCTCATTCAACATTTCATTGTTTTGAATATCAATTTGGTGACCAGAGATGTACAATTCGTATTGGTAGGTTGGCTTATAGAGCTCCTCCAACGAAACGGAGGCGATCGACATTGTATCAGGAGGTGACGAGTACTTGTCGGGGATTCAAAAATGTATCAGATCTCAAATAAATGAAGAGACTGAAACCGAACTATGAATTACAACCCGTTGCACGATGTTGTTCTGCGTGATGGACGCAGATTCAAATAGTGTAGTTCGTGGCTTGGGAACTGCACAGCAACTAGATAAGTTATTTTAGAATCTTGGAAATCTTAAACTCTAGGGGCGCACAGATTGTGACAAGGCCTTAAAAGCTTTTGATTCCCTTTAGCACAAGTTTTGAGGTGTCTTCGACAGGTATCGTAAGGAGGGACTTCAAATCTTGCCTCTTCGTGAATACCTTGCTTATCTGTGTCTCAGCTGTAAGAGACACTGATCAGTGTTGGTACAAAAAGTTATACGTGCGTAAATAAAAGGCAATAAATAGATTTAATAAATCAATACAATAACATTCACATATCTTCATTCTATCTATCTGTTCTAGCCCTTTGGTATCATGTAAGAATGCCAAGGAAATATTACGTAAGTAGCACTACTATTACAATTGTTTAATACATATTCTGCTTATTAATGTGCACATGACTTCTGTTCCAACACTGCCCAAGGTGGCTATAGAAAAAGTGGTCAGGGGACTTCTCTTCTCCGCATGAGCAGGTTAGAATGGCGTTTTCGTGCTGAAAGCATTGGAGGTAGTCTGCGAGGTCGCCGTGACCGGACCGTGCAGCTAACAGATATCCTAATGCGCGTCGGCCCAGACGGGCGAGCTCAATGGTAATTTTCGTATTAGGACCAATTCCTAGTTCTTTGTATCTAGAAGGTGCGTTTTCTGCCCAATTTGATGCAACAAAAGCCTCGTAGTGGGCTTTGACTGCTCTCCTTGCCCTCGCAATATAGAATACTAAGTGTGGAGCTGGAGCTGCACAGGCAGCTTTGGCAAGCGCGTTGGCTGCTTCGTTCCCGAGAATACCTGTGTGGCCTGTCGAACCTTTTGAGCTGGTTCGAAATCTGTAATGATTGAGACTAGAGGTATCTGGAAGAATAGCTCGTACAGGAGCTTTCAATTGAAGTAAATAAAAAGATGTAATTGTCTGTCTGTCTTCCTTCCTCTTTCTTTCAGCTTATATATCTACATATATCTACTACCTGACATATTGTCAGGATTGCCTTCTGCATAATCTATATATGTGGAGATAACCAGAATCTAGTGTTCTATGATTCTGGTCTGGCCTTTTGGCCGAGCGGTTATGCACCTATCTCATGCATAATGTAGGATGGCGCCCTTTAGCTTGAATACCACCTCTTTGACCCATATCTCCGCCCTGCTGTCTACATGCTGCTCTGACACATATGATGATAATATCTAGAAATAGCTTCCTTACATAATAGGACACAATCCAAACATGCTGTAGCCAAGATTTAATCCTAAACCGACTCAATACCAGTCGACCACGTCTGTTACACGGACGTAAAGTATTTTCTAGCTGAAAATTACCCAAAACGCCAAGGTTTTCCTGAGGCAATCACAAATTATGTCAGGTACCAGCTTGGCATATTATTCTGACAATAATATTACGATCATGTTAGAAGAATGGAATTTACATAAATCACGAAACATTAATTCAGGAATACGAATTCCACCGGGTTCTGATACTAGTCTGACATGGCCTAGGCACCAACAGATAGCAACTTTCCCAGGTGTCGTTATTAGACCGCGTGACCTCCTTCTCCAGTTCATTGCGAGCTTGCAAAAGATAAATATTTTCGCCGAGCTGGACGCTGTGCGTGTATCCAAGAGCAGACGGATGGCAGCCTCCTGGTTCTCAATGTAGACAGTGACGTAAGAGGCATAATAGGCCAGTGGGTTGCGAAGAGCTGCGGCAAGACTTTCAGTGGCCCTGTCAATTTCTGCATCATAGACTTCCAACGAGTTTCCGTGTGGGAGTGATCCTCGCCCAATCTCCTGCGTGAGACCTCGGTAGATGACATAGCCCGCACCTAATCGATCTTCCATTAAGGCTCCATCTGAGAATACGAACAAGTCTAGGGTAGGTCGTGAAGCCTTCCACTGTTTGAAGGGATTTGGTCCCAGGAGTCTACCTACTGCACCAATTTAGATGAGCTTTTCTCCACGGGTTGACGACCACGGTGGAGGGATGATGTTCGCGGAAAGTTCTGGCGAGATTATTTGACGGATCCAGCACATGCGACAAGTGTTCCATCGTGTTCGAAGAGGGTGGTACGGGTCAGCTGCAGCGATTCGAACCGCTAGACGACTATGAATTCGGGAGAGCCACGTCTGGGCTGGGCCCCAGCCAGCTTCTCGTAGATGTGCTGCTATTGGTGTTGTACGATAGACCGGGAGGGCTGCCCGAGCCGCGTCGCTCATCCTGTGTTGGAGTCGCGATATTGTCTTTTGAGATGTCTCTTTGGAGTACTAGGTCTCGGCCCCACAGAAAAGGGTCGCAAATGCGGCATAATGCAGAGCTTGTCGTAGAAAAAGAGGGCTAATTCCTCGAGTAGTGGTTAAGGGTCTTTTTAAATGGCTCGTGATATCTTGAGACTTTCTGCAAGCCTGTAGGGTATGAAATTGGAATCGGAGCGCACGGTCAAAGAATATTCCTAGCCAGCGTCTGTGATCAATGGGCCTTATGATTATCCCTTCCATATTTAGAGCAGGCTCTATTGGAGATCCTCGCTTCCCGTGAAAGTTTTGCAGCTCAGTCTTAGGAAGTACGGAACTACTTCTGTTAGTAAGTCCCCATACTATGGTGCTGTCTAATTTCTCCTAGAGTTTGCGTGCACATTCGACAAGGGACGGCGCAGACGCAAAGAGGGCAATATCATCTGCATAGCCAAAGCGGCCAGTGGAGAGACGCAGTGCGTCTTCCATAGCCAGAAGAAAGAGAATTGAGGAAACTGGTGAGCCCTGCAGGAGACCACAGTGAGTTTGGAAGGGCGGAGAGATAGTATCTGTTGTAATCAAGGGAGTAACATGACTGCACTACAATAAACTGTTCACATTAGAATAATGTGCACATGCGCCATGGGATATAATTGACCTAAATTATCACTCATTGGTATGACTTAGTATTTCCCAATAGATTCCTAATGGTATCTATTGGCGCTAGGATCTCTCACATCCTTCCTTTCTCGGTTAGACAAGGACAGATGTTGGAACATCCACTAGTGTGCAGAACCCCCTTATTCATGTATATAGAAGAAGGTCCTGTCACGTAGATAACTTAAGCAACTCATACAATAGGAAATTAAAACAATCTCCATATTATTTATACACTTGAGAATACTAGGGAATATCCTCAAGTTCGTCCATTGATCCAAGTCCTAAGAGTATAACTCACGAACTTTACTTCTCTTAAAGCCATAGCTACCTCCTTCCATACCTTCATCCTAACGGTACGTCATTCCAGCTCAGCATAGCCTTTGAATAGTATCTATAATAGAGATTGTGGATTCCCGCTCTTCCATGAAAGATGCCACCCAGCAAACCACGTTCGGTGGCAATCCTTGGATTCGAAGTCTATGGCAGAGTCGTCCTTTCTGGATACCATCAAATGCCCCTTGGACATCAACAGTCACTATACCAGCTACTTTCTTTTCCGCCCATTTTGCCTGAATATCACAAGCGAGAGCTGTGGTAAGGTCAGAAGCGGAGCGAAGAGGGATGGCACTGCATTGGTCTTTGGCGAGTACCCGATTTTTCAGAGCTATGTATGAAAGTCGCCGTGCTATCAGTCTCTCGAAGCCTTTACTGTTACGACTGACCTGAGGATGATACGGGTCTCTAAGAAGAAGTTGTATTTGGACATTAGGCTACGATACGTAGGTAGGAGAAAAGACAAAGAGAAAGGAAGTGCTGGGAGCTACGAGCTTGAGGTAAGCTCGACCGCGACTCCACCTTAGTCCGGCCTGAATCCCCGTTATACATTATCATGTGATCCCGGATTCTTCCACCAGTCTACCTCCAAGTGCCCTAGCAAGTCTAACCATAACATTCACCTAGGCATGAAAGGAGGGAGATTGATCTGTTAGACTTCGGGAGGGTGAGATCTCGATTTCCTGATTTCAGAAGGATAATCACTGTTGACTTCTTAAAGGCTATTGGGTGTATTCCTAGCTTCTCGCACTGGCGGAAGAGAGCTGATACCCTCTTACCAATTATTGGCCATGCTCGACGGAGAGAAATCGGGGTTATTTCGTCGGATCCTGAGGTTGTAGACGAGACTTGATAGCATGCAGGAAATATGTCTTCCTCAGTAATTGGGGGCAATGGGTGATCTTTCCAAGCAACACTTGGTGTATTGATTGGAATGTTGTCTTGGGGCGAGAATCTTCTCCGTAGGACCTGTCAGAAAGTCTGAGCTTTTGCTTCTGGAGTAGCTATAGGGCTATGAGGTCCGACGAGAGGGGCATAGGGAGGTGTCAGACCAGTATCAGAACCCGGTGGAATTCGTATTCCTGAATTAATGTTTCGTGATTCATGTAAATTCCATTCTTCTAACATGATCGTAATATTATTGTCAGAATAATATGCCAAGCTGGTACCTGACATAATTTGTGATTGCCTCAGGAAAACCTTGGCGTTTTGGGTAATTTTCAGCTAGAAAATACTTTACGTCCGTGTAACAGACGTGGTCGACTGGTATTGAGTCGGTTTAGGATTAAATCTTGGCTACAGCATGTTTGGATTGTGTCCTATTATGTAAGGAAGCTATTTCTAGATATTATCATCATATGTGTCAGAGCAGCATGTAGACAGCAGGGCGGAGATATGGGTCAAAGAGGTGGTATTCAAGCTAAAGGGCGCCATCCTACATTATGCATGAGATAGGTGCATAACCGCTCGGCCAAAAGGCCAGACCAGAATCATAGAACACTAGATTCTGGTTATCTCCACATATATAGATTATGCAGAAGGCAATCCTGACAATATGTCAGGTAGTAGATATATGTAGATATATAAGCTGAAAGAAAGAGGAAGGAAGACAGACAGACAATTACATCTTTTTATTTACTTCAATTGAAAGCTCCTGTACGAGCTATTCTTCCAGATACCTCTAGTCTCCATCATTACAGATTTCGAACCAGCTCAAAAGGTTCGACTGGAGGGCTGTTTGTTTCTTGTGCCACCTGGTAATTTTATATTGCTCTGTGAAACTCGCTACTTGGTCAATCTTGTTACGCCAGTAATCTTGCTTGGCTTTTTCAACAGTGTTGGCAAATTTGCGGCGTGCATTTGTGGCATGTAAGCCCTGTCGACGTATTTGACAAAAGTTACGGTGAGCCTCTGAGCATAGCTCAGTCCACCAGCAACATCCGCTACCATGTTTTCTGGACCTTGGGCAGGCCGCACGTAAGACCCTTGATATGGCCTCTGCAAGAAAGGTGGCTTCCTCGTTGACGTCAGGAATTTAGGGGTTTCTGAGAGGATCCCTCAAAATATTGTTAGATGCAGGGCAGTCGGCGGCGGCATATTGAAGTCGGCCAGGATTTGGGACCTCGGGGCCTCCATCTGGGATTCGAAAAAATAGTGTTCTATCGTCTGAGCCGACGTCAAGATCATGTCTTTCAGGAACTAAGGTTAGAGGTTACTGGGATGTAATAATTGCCATGGGTTACTGTCACGGAATGTGGTCGTGATCTAATCAATCGAACGAAATATACGAGATTTATTCTGAATTCCTAAAGTAATGATAATGCATGAATAACTGCAATGCAGAATAGGAGCATATGGAAAGGAAATATATTTTTACAGGGGTATGACTAAGCGGTCCCTAAGGCCATCATCATACATGGGCCGCACACAGTGAACGGCAGGAGTTTGTGCACTAGATCCTGTAACAGTTATAGTCTCTTATTGATGGCAAAGGTAAAATTTTCACTATGACTGGGTTTATAACCCTGTACATATTGCCTCGATTGGTATGATCTTCATGCAGGCCCATGTCTAGTTACTCGACTAGTTATGCAAGCAAGGGGTACTATCCAATGACATTCCGTGAAAGTCTAAATTATGGGTTTGGTTTTGAACTCAATGGGAAAAGTACAACGGTCCTGAGTTGTAATTCAAAATTGAAAAAAGTCAATGATATTCTCTAAAAATGCACATCTATTTCAAAAATTATTGCTCTGCATTACAAAAGTCTACATCGAAGCTCTCAGTATGGCTTGCAACTAAAATGAAAGCGTACTACATGTTTAGTGTGTATTCTCCATCCTAATACTTTGTGTACCCTCCATTTGCCTTTATCACTGCTACACATCTTTCGTGCGTGCTGCCAACTAGTGACAATAGCTCCTCAGAAGGTATAGAGTCCCATGCATCCTGTAGCAATGTCTTCAACGTGGCAGAGCGCACAAGCCTGGCCCCATTTTTTTTCAGGACTATTTACCTGAATGTGGTTTTTTAAAATGTTCCACAATGACTCGATCGGGTTCAGGTCCGGAGAGTAAGGTGGCCATCTGATAGGCGTTATTCCAACTTCACGCAGCGCCTCAATTGTTGAGTACGCTTTATGACATGGTGCGCTGTCGTGCATGTATAGAATTTCTAGATTTTCAGAGTGAATTTGATTCAAAAGTGGCAAAATCCTTTCACAAAAGGATGAGGCCCTCATTGATCCTCAAAACATCCAGCTATTCCCATGAGCATGGCGAGCCACAATACAAGTCTCATCAAACTCATCATCAGCCTAAACTCTGCTGTTAGTACAAGAAAGATTTAGATAGAATTTAAGAGTACTTTTCTTGTAACACGAGGTTTCGTATGACAATCACCCGATACCCAGGTTTCATCAGTCCATAATATGCGACTTCGATGATCATCGCTCCAATCTAAATGTAATTGGGCGAACTCCAATCTTTTCTGCTTGTTCACCGCGCTTAACGGAGGCTTCTTCCAAGCAATGCATCTGCTGTAACCTCTTTTTTTCAGTGAGTTATAAATTAAACGTTCACTGCATCCCCAGTGGCTGAAGGGCCCCATGGCTAATTCCAAATAGCACATCTGTCGATTTTCAGGAGACTCCCTGACAAAAGCCTCGAGCTCATCAACTTGTTCCGCGCGTAATTTTGGTAAGGATCCTTTGAGAGACATAGGATTCTCATTCTCTCGAGCAAACGCAAGTTGTACTTGTCTTATTGTGAAGCCAAGTACGTCGGATATATTTTGAAGTGTCAAGCCAAGTCTTCTTAATGCTCTTATTTCAATACATTGATCACGAATTAGATGCTTGCGAACTTTAGTTTCTGAAGCAGACTTTTCGAGAAACATTTTTTGCTAGAATAGAGGATATTTTTTTTTGTTTTAGGGTCCTAAGCTATGCTCTATATCTCCTAGGGGTCAAAGACCAGTGTACACGGCCGAGATCATGCTTTCCGCATGCCCACCTCGGTTTCACCGCGTGAACCACTACACAACCAGTAGCTAGTTAAAAGAAAGAAAAATAGAAACTCCCGTAAACTCCCATAGCTAAAGTTCCAAGCCCAGTAATCCAGTTTGTGGTTAGAAAAACGACACTTCTCGTCTCGTTTTCCTACCTGCCATACATCGTGCTATGACTAATCACCGCCGTCTCCGCTGAGAGCTGGAGACGGATCCGTAGGTGGGCCCCCGAAGCAGCCGGTTTCCTGCGCAAATTTTGTAAAGTTCTCGAGGCACTTAGACCCGAGAAGCTTATGGAAAAAGTCGTGATGTGACATTGTCCCTCGAAGTCGACGCGTTTGGCGTGCGTGCAGTCGACAGTGAATGAAGTGGAGAGGCGTTGTTTCCTCTCCACACGCACACTCCATTGAAGCTGCGAAGTTGTTGAAACGGCCATGACATGCCGCGAAGTTTCCGTGGCCCGCACGGGCTGAGATCAGTTCACGGAGTAGCCGCCGGGAAAGTGCCTGCTCGCGTGGCTTGCGTCGTCGCATGAGAAGACCCAGATTTTGATTCCTAGGTGGACATTCTTCTTCCCACCAGTCGTCAAGAAGCGCTTGACGTTTTCGGTTCATGAACCGACGGACGTACGCCAACGTGAAGGAGCCAGGCTGGCTCTCTTTACTTGGCAGTTGTCGGAGGCTGGAGCGTGCAGCTTTGTCTGCACCTTCGTTTCCCTGTATCCCGGAGTGGGCCGGTATTCACTTCACCAAGACTAGAGCCTTTTTTGATAGCGCCCTAAATTGGCGTACGTCATCTAGGCTTGTTGTGGCAATTCCCGTCAACAGTGCCTTCACTGCAGACTGACTATCCGTGAATACATTGATCGGCTGCCTGCCGTCCCTTCCACTGTTCTCCCTCTCCAACAATACCAGCGAGGCTTCCAGGGCCCTTGTTGCCCCTACAATTTCCGCATCAAGCACTTCACCACCATGCTTGATGCCGCATCTCTTCAACAGAGTTTTTCCATCTCTCTTCAAGACGAACCCCCATGCTGAGCGACCATGTCCCTCCGACAATCCATCCGGGTAAGCACAAATATCCGATGCTAGTACTTCTCCAAGGAACCGAGTAGCCTTTTCCTCCTCCTCTTTCCTTGGGCTAGAGCTCTAAGAATAGCATGGCGGCGGCAGAGGCTCGGCGTCTTCCGCGTCCGGGAGTTGACGGTAGGCCCGCTGTACTCGTGACATCTGGATCCCCGGATTCTTGGGTACCCGAGCAGACTTCTTGTACTTCCGTGTTCCAACGTTTGGACACACGGCGGCACGAGTCCGGAGCGGATTTCGGTTGTCTAGTGAGTGCAGTCGAGCCGAAAACCGTAAGCAGTTCCATTCCAGAATGATCTTTCCAGTTGGGATACCTCCTTCGCGATGGAGAACAAGATTCGATGTCGTTCTCATTACCGGAAGGGCAGCGCGCAGTCCTGTCAAGATTGCCTTGTCGATCATCTCGCAGAAGATTCTGGTTCGAGGTGTGATGATTCCCCTAATGGTCGGACGTTTGAGGCCGAGCCACCAAACATCTGATCCAAACGTTGCTATTGGGACAATACAAGTATCCACCGTTCGAACCAGTGCCGCGGGGGCAGCTCCTCGATACGCTGAATTGAAGCGTCGCATGTGCTGGGAAACCTTCAATGCCTTTACACACCAAGTTGTGACGTGGTGTTTGAAGTCCAGTCGCGGGTCTAGG
Organism: Blumeria graminis f. sp. triticale; assembly: GCA_905067625.1. NCBI lineage: Eukaryota > Fungi > Ascomycota > Leotiomycetes > Helotiales > Erysiphaceae > Blumeria > Blumeria graminis. The sequence goes on from LR898477.1 coordinate 9,916,012, forward strand.
TGTATTCCAAGCCAGCGTATTTGGTCTGCTGGCTCGATAACCACGCCGTTCACACGAATAGCCACCGGATTCTTGCGTTTCCTGCCGGGAAACTGGACTATCTCCGACATGTTAGTATCGAAGGAGACTGCATTGTTACTTGCCCACTCCAGAAGATGATCGACTTCCTTCTGTACAGAAGCGGCCGACTCAGCAATGTTGCGCCCGAACCCTAGGATCCCGACATCGTCTGCGTAGCTGAACCTCATTCCTGGGTTGCCGCTTCGCATAGGCTCTGCCATGTATAAAAGGAAGAGAAGTGGCAATATTGGTGATCCCTGCGGAACCCCACAAACCAGCTCTCTCTGCCCGGTTACCCCTCCGGAGTATCGGACTTGTACCTTTCGATGTGCAAGAAATGAAGCCGTCCATTGAAGAATCGAGTCTGGCCACCCCTGCTCTTGCATCCTCCTCACCAAACGGTTGTGGAGTACTGCATCAAATGCGCCTTGGACATCGAGAGTCGTGAATGTGGCCGCCCATCCCTGGGTGCTTGCCTCTTCGATGTCGTGGACTACGCAGTTGACAAGGTCGTTTGCCGACCTCTTAGGGAGCGCTCCGAATTGTTGGTCTCCGACAACGTTGAGCGTAACCGCGAGATGGGCCATCCGCTTCGCCAAGAGTCGTTCCAGTCCCTTACCCAAACATGACAGAAGTGCGATCGGTCTCCAGCCCTTGACAGTCGTTGGATCTCGGTTCGTCTTACGTAGGAGCACCACTTCAGCCAGCTTGAAGCAGGATGGGTGGGTGCCGAGTCTGATGCAGGCGCGGAAGAGAGTGCCGACAAATGGTCCAATCGTCTTCCAACATGTTCGCAGAAGCTCCACAGAGATCCCGTCTGCTCCAGGCGCTGTGTTGGCGCAGCCTACGGTGCGCATGCGAATCTCCTCGTCCGAGACATGGTCGTTCCAGGGGATTCGGTCGGTACTCGACGCATCGAGTGGCGGTACGTCATCCGTCGCTTGGTGTCGTGCCAAAAGAGCGTCTCGGAGTATCACTGCCCGCTAGGCCAGATCGGCGTACATCTTCCCTTCGTGGTTAAGTGTAGGGGGGGTGCTTGCCTGCCTTGGTTCGGCCGAGCGCATCAGCTTGAACACTTCAGTCGGTGTTGTGATCGCTTTGACTTGACGCGTCTGGTACTCTTTCCTTGCCGCTCTGAGGGTTGAGCGCAGCTTCTTCGAATGTATCCATCGCTGTTCCGGAGTCACTGCTGCACGATATTCCGTGTGAGCTAGCTTGCATTCCGGAGTCCACCAAGGCGCACATTTGCCGTGTCTTTTGTTCCTTCGTGTTCCTGCTGCTTTGAAAGCGTTAGTAAGGCCGGAACAGAGATTGTTGACGTATTCATCCACCTGACAAACCGTGTCCAAGACTGGTGGCGGGTGAGTGAACTGCGTGACGGCAAGGGCGAACCTCGGCAGGTTGCCGCGCGTTACCCTAATCGGCGATGGCTCATGGTCCCATTTTCCGCATCCGGTGGGGACTTGTCCTCGAATCGGAAGATAGTCGCTGGTTATACACTCACTGCGACCCACCCATACTTGGGCCCCGTTGATGTTGGTCCAGGCAAGATCCAGCGTGTTTCCGGCTCGATGCGTTGGCTCGCCCACAATCAGACAAGTGAGATTATGGCGTTCCGCCCATCTCTCAATTTCGATTCCTTGTCCGCGTGGGCGGGCAGCATCTGGTTGCAATGCGCGGTGCACCGCGTTGAAATCGCCAGCCGCGACGGATCGTGGTGGTGGGTCCCAGCTGAGGAGTAGTCGAATGGCCGTCGGGTCGTTCGGGTCCTTGTACACGTTGAGAAACGTGACTCCGTTTACCACAACCCAGCAGTAATCCGCCGTCGGGGGATGGCAGGGAAAGATTTGTCTTGCAGAAAGGTTCCCTGTATTGATTCGTGTATAAGTCACAGCCCTGGGTCGAATGTTTACGCCGCCATGTGGTATATGACAGTCGTATCCAGGGTGTGACTTTGTTTCCTTTGTGGCTTTTTTCCACGAAGGTTCTTGTATTAACACTACATCGACGCCTAGCTCGTAAGCTCAGGAAAGCGCGATGTCGTGTGATGAGCCTTCCCTACCTACGTTGCTCGACATAAAACTTATCGTAGGTGGGAGGCTGGAAGGGACCCGTGAGGGGCCCTTCAGGAAGACTCAACAGGATTCGTCGTTCCTGTGGCCGTGGCGTCGGAGGCGACGTCGGTCATCAGAACTTCGAAACTGTTGTTTGATTTCACCACTTCGGGTGAGGCTTGCTTTTGCTTGGCAGCCGCTTGTACTGCTGCCTCAGCGCGACGGGCTGCAGCTTTAGCCCTCACCACGGCCGCTAGCTCGCGTTGGCTCGCGATGCGAATAGTGGCCAGTTGCTCTTTGCTAACGGGTCCGGCCTTAGTTGGGCGCGCCAGGCAGGTTCGACTGTCGGACCTGTGCGGTCCTCCGCAGTTGCGACACTTGGTGTGAGCACGGCACTCGTCTGTCGAGTGCATCGTGGAGGTGCAGTTCCCACAGGCTTGAGCACGAGAGCAACCGCGCGTTCCATGGAACTGCAGGCAGCGTTTGCATTGCTGCACAGTCTATCGCGGCTTGTGTGGGACCGCGACGCCCGAGTCGTCGAACAGGCGGAATCCTTGTCTTGGTGCTGCTCCCTTCTTGAAATGGGCAAGCCATGACTGGTATGGAGCGTCAAGGCGAGTTTTCCCGTGGGGCCGTACCTTGACTGGCACGGCCTTTGTGACTCGCGTGATCTCCTCGATCACCATCTCCTCCGTCACATGCACCTTTCCGAGGAGGGTGTGGATGGCGACAGGGACCGTCGAGATCCGGAGCGCGATAAGGTCTGAGGCCTCCTCTAGCCTTACCTCGATTAGGAGGAAAGATTCCGCCGCGCTCAATAGGAGCTTGCGAGATTCCAGGTTCTTCGCTCTGAGTGCGAAGCCAGTTGGGACACGGTAGACGTGTTCAATTGCTGCCTGAGGCGCGTTGGTCAGCTGCGCCACCGCTTCTCTGATGCCAGCTGGCGAAAGATTTCGCCACTGATGTTTTGATTTTAGCCGGAGGAACAGTCGGTTGTCCGGCGAGGACGAAGGAGCCGTCTTGGCCGATTTTTTGGTCGGCGGGGTCGGCTTTTTCGGGGCACCACTTGCTATCACTGGCGTCGGGTGATTTGGTAACTGATTCCCGGCTACAGTTGCCCAGGTTGAAGTGACCTGGGGCACCGCGACGGCAGGATTTGCTGTCCTGGTGGTCGATGGTGGTGAGTGCCCGCTGTTGCTGGCCTGCTGGCCGATGGGGCGGGGGGGTAGGCTTGTCGGCACTGGTGTGGTTCCAGTGCGCAGGAAGTGGGCGAGGGCGCCCCTCAGACACACGTTCATCGCGTCCAAGTATTCTTTGTTATCTGTCGTTTTCATGGACAGGATAACACTTTCCAATGTTTTTAACACCGTTGACCCTATCTCGAGCCTGGCTGAGGTGTTTGCAGCCCGCTTTCTTTCGGCTTCGAGTAAAGCCTCTATTTCCGGCGGGTGAATTGGCGTGGTGCCGGTGGGAGCACCACCAGAAGAGTAGTTGTGGCACTCAGCCGTCCCTGGAATCGAGGCCGGGGGTGGCTGAGGTCTTGAGGCATTTGCTGCCTCTGTGCAAGTGGGGACTTCCGCTCCTGTCGGTATACTTTTGATTGATGTCCGCTTTACTACGGGAACAGCAATTTTTCTAGCCGCACGGCGTGCGGGCTCGGTCGTTGGTTTCGTCGAGACTGCTTTCTCGACGACAATTTCCGGAGTCTTTACCGCCTCTAGGGAGCTCTCAGCTTCTGCGCTTGCCCATCGTGAGTCTTTTAGACCCTTGTTTATCAATTCATTGATTATTTTTTCGGCTTCCAACATCACAGTGTCGGTTTGGCCGCGTTCCTCCAATTGTGAGATAATGTCGACTTCCATTTAGTCGAGATCGGAGGCGTTAGCTACCAGTCCAGAGCCTTTCATTCTCTGACCTACCACGCTTCTAAATATTTCACGCATGGATTTCGGGGCATCCAGACTTGTCTGGTGGTTGTGTTTCCCTATTTTGGAGGTTAACACAGATTTCGCGGGTTTCGCGGATTTTGGGGGTACCGGTGCCATTTCAAGGCTGAGTGGCGCGGTACCACGAGAAATTGATCTTTCGATATACGACGAGTGACTGGACGGGGAAAATGGGAAAAAAGGGAATTTTCGAATTTCTCGAATTTTTTTTTTTTATTATATTAAAGTCCTAAGCTAAAGCTCTAGGTCCACTATAGGTACAAGACTGGTGGAGCCAGCGAGGATCACTGCTAACAGGCCCAACTCATTCCAACCGCGAGACCTGCTACAGAAAAAGTAGGAGGTAAATTATAACTCAGAAGACTCCACCTACTCCGACTCCGAAATCGAGACTCCATCCTTCAACCCTAAATTCAAGTACATAAGAGATTTCCTCAGAGAAACGACACTTCTCGCATCGATCCCTTTCGTGTCATGCGTTGTGGCAATGACTAGTTTATCTAATCCCCGCTGAGAGCAGTGGATGAGTGGGCAGGTCGTCTATCAAAACAGCCGGTTTCCTGCGCAAAATTTTTGAAACTATCGTGGCACTAGGGCCCGAGAAGCTTTTTGATAAAGTCAGCGTGGGACATTGACTTTCTGAGCCTACGCGTTTGTAGTGCGTGGCGACTACAATGGATAAAGTGGGTTGGAGTAGTTTCCTTCCCGTAAGAGCACTCCATGAGAGCGTATGGATTATTAAAACGGCGATGGTATGCCGCAGAATTGCCGTGGCCTGTTCGTGCTGCGATTAGTGCCCGGAGGTGCCTAGAGAGAGACAGTTCGGGTGGTTTGCGTCTCCGCACCTGTAGGTTGAGTTGGCGGTATTGAGGCGGACAGGCCACTTCCCACCAGTCGTCTAGCAGCCTCTGTCGTCTGCGATTCATGAGAACACGTAGATATGCCAGAGTACATGATCCTGGTGGTGTCTCCTGGCTAGGTAACTCTCGAAGTGCGGCACGGGCAATGGTGTCTGCCTCGTTCCCTTGAATCTCTGCCTGCCCTGGCACCCATTTTACCAATACTTTTGCCACTTTACTTAATGCACGGAATCTGCGTACATCTTCTAGGCTGGTTGAGGACGAGCCTGTCGTTAGTGCGCTAACAGCCTGCTGGCTGTCTAGAGACACGTAGATTTGCTGCGACCCTCCTACTTTCCTGCACTTGTCGTTCTCCAAGAACTCCAGTGCGGCCTCCAGAGCCTTCCTTGCTCCTACTATCTCTGCATCCAGCACCTCTCCCCCGTGCTTGATACCACTTCCTTTGCCGATGAGTTTCCCATCCTTCCTCAGAACGAAACCCCAGGCGGAGCGTCCATGTCCTTCCGATGAACCATCCGAGTATGCGCAAATGTCCGTTCCCGGTACCTCGCTAATCTGTCTAACGCAACCTTCGCGTTCCCTCCACTTTGAGCCTGATTTCCTAGAGTAAACCACCGGCGTTAGACTTTCAGGGGCTTCTGCTTCCGGAAGCTCTCGGTAGGCACGCTGTAACCGTGACATCTGGATTTCTGGTCTGGCTGATGTTTTGGCGTTCTTTTTATATTTTTGGGTGCCGACATTTGGGCACACGGAAGCGCGGATCCTCAAAGGGTGTCGATCATCAAGGGTCTTAAGCCTTGCCGATAGTCGAAGTCGGTTTCCCTCAAGTATGACTTTTGCTGGCGGGATTCCTCCTTCTCTGTGAAGAACTACATTTGGTGTTGTCCTCATTGCTGGAAGTGCAGCCCGTAGTCCCATTAGGTTCGCTCTATCAATCATGCTGCATAGGTTAGACGTAGATGACGTGACCGTTCCTCGTATAGTTGGGCGTTTAGACCCTGGCCACCAGACATCAGATCCAAAGGTTGCTAGTGAGACAACGCACATGTCTACTGCCTTAGATAATGGCCCAGGAGCTGCTCCCCGAAAGGCAGAATTGAAACGGCGCATATGCTGTGCAGCTTTTATCGCTTTCCCGCACCACGTAGTTACGTGATGTTTGAAATTGAGTCGAGGATCCAAATGTACGCCCAGCCATCGAATACGGTCAGCGGGCTCGATGAGATTTCCATTTACATGAACCCCAACTGCTTCTTCGCGGCGTCGTCCTGAGAATTGGATAACTTCCGATTTTTCCGTTTCGAAGGCAACGGCATTTGACCCTGCCCACTCGAGAAGATGGTCTACCTCCCTTTGTGCAGCGCTGGCAGATTCAGCAATTGTGCGTCTAAACCCTAGAATTCCGATGTCGTCCGCGTAGCTAAACCTCGATCCTGGGTTGCCGCTTTTCATTGGCTCCGCCATGTACAGAAGGAATAGTAAAGGCGATATTGGTGAGCCATGCGGGACTCCACAGACCAACTCTCTCTGGGTGGTGACTCCGCCGGAAAAACGCACTTGAACTTTCCGGTGTGTGAGGAATGAAGTCGTCCACCGGAGGATTGAGTCTGGCCATACCTGGGCTTGCATGCGCCTAACCAAGCGATTGTGGAGCACTGCATCGAACGCTCCTTGGACGTCTAAAGTGACGAATGTCGAGGCCCATCCCTGGGAGCGTGCTTCTTCGACGTCATGGACTACGCAGGAGACCAGGTCCGTTGCAGATCGCTTTCGGAGCGCACCGAATTTTTGATGGCCAACCACAACATGAGTGATTGCGAGGTGCGCCATTCGCTCGGCAAGAAGCCTTTCTAATCCTTTGCCTAGGCACGAAAGTAGAGCGATTGGTCTCCAACCTTTGATTGAAGTTGGATCCCGATTTGGCTTTTCCAATAGCACCACTTCTGCAAGTTTGAAGCAAGATGGGTGGGTGCCGAGCGGTTTGCAAGCTCTAAAGAGCTGCAAAATACACGGTCCGATCGTCTTCCAGCAAACCTCAAGGAGCTCAACCTTGATTCCGTCTGCCCCTGGTGCTGTCTTTCCACAGCCGATGGTACATGCTCGCACTTCCTCATCTGAGATTTCACCTTCCCAAGGTATTCGATTATCGCTTGGAGTGTTGCGTGGCGGAAGGTCGTCTGATAGTTGGTGGCGTGCAAGAAGGGCGTCTTGGAGAATGGTAGCTCGCTCTAACGGGTCCGTGATGAAAATTCCGTTGTGATTGAGTGGCGGAGGGGCTTTGGCCTGTCTATGGTTTACCGAACGCATCAGCTTGAAGATATCGGATGGTGATGTCATTGCTTTCACTTGGCTCGTCTGGTATTCTTTCTTGGCGGCTGTGATGGTCACTCGAAGCTCCTTTGCGCAAGTGGCCCGCTGTGTCGGTGTCGTTGCGGCTCGGTATTCTGCGTGTGCGGATTTGCACATAGGAGTCCACCACGATGCAGATTTGCCGCTTTCCTTTCTGGCCCGATTTCCAGTCGCTTTGATGGCTTCCGAGAGATGGAAGCAGATCTCTTGGGCGTACTCATCCACTTTCTCTGTTGTACTCAGATCTAAAGCTGGATGCACCCATTTTGCAATGGCCCGCGCAAACTTTGGTAGATTTTCCTTGGGTACTCTGATCTTTGCTGGCACTAGGCCCCTGGTCGCGGTTGCCGCAGGTACGATTCCTCGGATCGGAAGATGGTCTCTGGTCATACACTCCTCACGATCGACCCAGGCCCGAGCTCCAGAAATATTGGTCCAAGCGAGGTCCAAGGTATTGCCGGCTTTGTGAGTGGGCTCTCCAATGACAAGGCAAGAGAGATGGAAGTTTTCCGCCCACTTTTCTATCTCATCACCTTGTCCATGCGGCTTAGTAGCGCCCGGTTGCCAGGCACTGTGCACCAAGTTGAAGTCCCCAGCTGCAATCACCCTCGGGGTCGGATTCCAGTTTATCAGTGGCAGGATAGCAGTCGGGTTGTTAGGAGCTTCATACACGTTGAGGAACGTGATTTCATTGACCCTTACCCAGCAGTAATCACCAGTGGGTGTGGGACAAGGAAATAACTGCTCCGCTGATATCACATTTTTGTTCTTTCGGGTGTATGTCACAGCCCTCGGTCTGACATCTACACCTCCGTGCGGTGTATGACAGATATAACCTGGGTGTGATATGGTTTCTTTTGATCTTAAGTTCCATCGCGGTTCTTGAATCAACACAACATCTACGCCTAGCTCGTAAGCTCTAGAGAGCGCAATAATGTGGGTTGGGCCACCCCTGCCTACGTTTATTGACATAAAACTTAGTGTAGGAGGGGGGCGGGAAGGGGCCCGTAGGGCGCCCTTCACAAAGCTTCTTCAGGGTTCAAGGCCCCAAAGCCCGAACCCTGAGTCATTGCTGTGTCTATCGATAGATTGTCCTTAACAGCAGCAGGAGAAGTTGGTCTTGTCGATCTAGCGGCTGCTGTAGCCGCCTCTGCGGTCTTGGTAGCAGCTTTGGCTCGAGCGACGGCCTGGTACTCGCGTTGGCCAGCTTGTCGAATCGTCACAAGTTGCTCCCTGGTAGCTGGGCCAGACCTGTTGGGACGAGCTAGACAGTCTCGACTGCCAGATTGATGGGGGCCTCCGCAGTTTCGACTATAGTGGCCGCTTTACACTCGAATGCCGAGTGCATGGTGGATCCGCAGTTCCAGTAGGCTGGCGCGCGAGAGCACCCACGGGTGGCGTGGAAGCCGAGACATCGCCTACATTGCTGTATGGCAGGGCGGTTTCCTTGGATTGTCGCTACTCCCGAGTCGTCAAAGAGTCGGAATCCAGGCTTTGGGCTAGCATTCCTGGGAAACAAGGCCGCCCAGGATCTGTAAGAAGCGCCGAGCTTAGTATTTCCGTGTATCCTCACTCGGTCTGGAGTGCAGCTCGTTACCCGGAGGATTTCGGCGGCCACCATTTCGGCAGTGACTTCGATTCGTCCTTCTAAGCCGAAAACTGCAACTGGAACCGTTGCGATCCGGAGGGAAACTAGATCACTTGGTGGTTCTAGTTTTGCCTCCACTTGCGTAAAGGAGCTGGAGGCCTCCAGCAGTCGAGTTTTTGCATCCGGGTTTTTGGCACGGATGGCAAAGCCAGTGGGAACGCGTTGCACCTGGTCGACATCGGACGGGGTGCATTGCGTATGTTTAGCCACGGCTTCGCGAACGCCAGCCGGAGAGAGCTGTCTCCACTCGTGGTTTGCATCGAGACGCAGGAAGAGTCGGTCATCTTTCGATGCTGTTGTTGCTGCTGGCTTCTTCTCCGGTTTCCTAGCAGATGGGACAGCCGAAACCGAGGTGATGTTTGCAGGAGCCTGTGCTCCTGACTTTTGGTGTCCTGCTCTGGTGACAGTGGCCCAGGTGCTTCTGAGCGGGAGAGCTGCAGTAGCCTTTGAAATATTCCGGGGAATGGCTACAGGGACAACGGTCGCAGGCGGAGTCGCGACAGTTGGTCGGTGGGGTAGTACTGGCGGAGCAGTGCTTGGCCCGGCCGCCACGAATTGTGCGATTGCTGCCCTTAGGTAGACTTTGATCGAGTCTACAAATTTTTTATCTTCACCGGTGGAGAGCGGTAGAAGAGCTGCCTCGACACTGCTAATCGCCGTCGAGCAGATATTAAATTGCGCGGCTTTTTGCCTTGCCCTGCGCTCCTCCGCTTCCATCGCTGCAAGCAATTCTGGAGGGTTTATTTTTTCTTTGCCTGCTGCTTCTATTGCTGTAGGCGGTGGGGCCAGCGAAGAGTTTTCGGCTCCTGCTGCGTTGGTTGAAGGTACGTCGGCCCTTTTCGCGGGCCTTACTTCCTTAAATGGCGGTAGTGCTGGAACCGTAGCGCGCTTTTCGGGTGCTGCGACGGTTTCTCTTGGGGTTATTGCGGGCCCTGGGGCTTTTTCCGCGTCTTCTGGGCTGGAGGAGGCCCATCTTGAATCTGATAGAGATTTCAACTTCTGGACTTCGACGTCCAACATCTCTACCTCGGGTATATTGCGAACGTTAGCTTCGAGCGCAGCCTCGATGTAATCTAAATTTTTTTTCGGAGGCCTCCAATCCTTTCTCCGTAAGTTTTTGTCTTGCAAGAGTTAGTATAGATTTATGCAATTTGTAGGATTTGATGACGCGATCTTTGGTGATTCTGCTGATCGCGTTTTGGTGCGTTCTACGCGTCGGAGGCATTTTAAAATGCCGCCGATGGCAAACAATTACAATTCGATTCGATAGATGATGGGTGAGATGGATAATAGGGTAGGAATGGGCAACTTGGAATTTCTAGAATTGTGCGTTTGTTTGTTTGTGTTTATGTTTATTGTGCTGCTTGAGTCTATGACTTTCTAGCACATTGGGCTCCTCTCTGACCCAGGCCACACCTTGTACAGTGCTCCTATCCTCTTTTGTTACTTGAAAGATCATTGATATATTCCCCTTGATGAATAGCCATTCAGCTCAGTATTTACCCGTGAAATTCGTCCACCTTTTCCACGGAACTTTCTACCCAAAAAAAATAAAAATGGTAGCAGTGGAAACTGCGTGCGCGGGAAAAAGTCTCAAAAACCCTGCAGCCCCAGCCAGGCGAGGCCTAGACACCGGGACCACATGAGGTGCGCATATTCATCTATGTCTCCCTTCTTTGTAACAGTCGAGGCCGACTTGATCCAATCCGCCATCTCCGTATCGGGTGCTGGGTACGCTCCGGAAACTCATCGGGTGGCTTTTCCTCCGTGATCAAGGTTTGGTGATGAGTAGAGCTCCGACCCTACCATCTGATCTGATCGTGGTTAGCTTCATGATAATGGTGATAGGGGAATGTGTTGAGTGATGAAGACGATACAGACGGCGAAAGCGATTGGGAATCCTCGTCGAAGTGAGGACTTTGTTACTCAATCTCGGCTCTGCAAACTCTACAGTAAGAGCTGGAGGTTCGTAGGGGACACCGCTGACAGGTGTTGAGAATAGTCCCCCACTTTCTAGTGTCGTATCCTAGCTGGAATAATATCTGTAACTTACACATCAATTAACTTATATTACATTCTTTATACGTCCTTTAAGACTAATCTATACCTCCGAATCTACTAGTCAGGGGGGCATCTGAAATACATGAGCTACTCGACGACCCCACGTCCGTAACGACTTTTGGATGCTAGGCTAGGCTCCTTCACGACTGTCACTCTCGACCAAGACTTTTCTTACATCCTTTCACGACCTACGATTTGTCCTGCGGCATGAATCAGGGGAGGAGGTTAGGAAGGTTGAGAGACACTCTTAGGTATACCCAGGTCTGCTGCGCCCGGCTGACCGGCCTTTTCGTCACAGGAGAGCCCCGCACCCAGTGACTTTTGAGACTTTTCCCTACAGCTACACACCCGCAAATGGCCATCGTTTCGTTGGCTCGAGTGGTGAGATAATGACGGGATAACGGCTCCTCTTAGTGTATACTCGAATGAAGACCTGTGTGGGTATTACTGCTGGAAAGAAGTGGTGAGGGAGGCAAAGGAGGGAGTACACTACCCGAGGCATAGATACTCCCGGCCTGTAGGCACAAAGGACCTACATGTCCTTACATAGTCAAATACTTTTTAGGACAATAAACAATCACTCACTCACAGAGTCGAAGTCGCTTCCCACTACTACCTGACTACTCAGCTTCTAGCTTAGCAATGGTTCCAAAGTCCCGCTGTGGCCTGGAGCGCGATATTCAATTACAAATGTCAGTCCACCAACCTGAACGAAACAGTAGTCTGAGGTCTGGCTTGTTGTCGAGGGTGTTTTTCGAGTAGCCTGGATTCCTTTCCTCACAAAAGTGATGGCGCGCGGTCGCGGTCGCGGTGCTATATTTCCAAATGGTACAAAACTATCAAAGCTGGGGTGGCTTAAAGTAGTGAACTCTCCATCTTTAAGCAAGGTCCATGGTTCTTGAAGGGTCATCGATGATAGTGTTACGGGCTTAAGGGTACCAGGACAGGTTTCCTGAACAAGGTCTGGAGACCAGTAAGCTATTGTCAATCTTAGATAACACTAAAATTACCCCTGGAAAATATCTTTGCGCTGTGAACCCTTAACTACACCGTTGAGACATCTTTTAGATATCATTGCCTCAAATAATTAGGGTAGACTTCATTAACTTCGTTCGATTGTTTAGATCACGACTTATTCCGTGATAGATAGGTTATATCAGTGAAACAGTATATGGTTAAGACTGTTGATTTACGACTGTCCTGTGCTTCACTGTCGGCGATACTAGATGCGCGATAGAAAGCTATACAGACTTGGCGTTTTTCCTCTCCCTTCTAAACTCCTGCCTCGTGCTCTATTTGTACCTACTACTCATTCCTGTTCGATACCCTTCACATAATGGCGCTCGATCCTTAGTTTATGTTCGCGCCGCCTCTGCCACTGGCTACCACTACATCTATTCCCATGTGTATCTCACTCTCTACAATATCACGCTCATGCTTACTCCTGTTGTCGCTAGTTAATGCCCGGACCTTATCAATCAACGTGGCGTTAGGCGCACGAACGTTCCATGACTTCGGTGCCTTGAACCTTAGGTATTCAGTCCCTCTGGGTTGGATGGTGCAGTGGTACACCATTCGGGCCATTCTACCAAGTGGATACTAGGTAGCTTGAACACCTACCCCATTTAAGATAAGACAAAGCTGGTTCGAATCCAGTAGAACCCACACACCACACTCTCTCTCGCGATGATATTGTATTTGTGGGATGATGAAAGCACACTCGGACAACCATAGGGTTTTCACGCTTTTCTCTGTGATGGGTATGCACGGAAGAGGTTATACGCCGTAATGGTTAACCTCAAGTGGTGTCTGCTGTAAAAGGTCCAAGGAATTCGGAAGTACTCGAAAGTCGTTGACTCAATAGGAATTAATTATTTTTCCTTGGGAAGCTAAACTACTGTATCGTATCCTGCCTTTTATGTCTTCCGCGTACGCTAGTGTTAACTCCCCCCTTTGGCCATATGAGAATACTCCTTTCTCCCGGCTATCTTCCTTAGCTCCCTGAGAATCATCCTTTCTCCCGGCTATCTTCCTTAGCTCCCTGAGAATCATCCTTTCTCCCGGCTATCTTCCTTAGCTCCCTGAGAATCATCCTTTCTCCCGGCTATCTTCCTTAGCTCCCTGAGAATCATCCTTTCTCCCGGCTATCTTCCTTAGCTCCCTGAGAATCATCCTTTCTCCTGGCTACCCTCCTTAGCACTATGAGAATCATCCTTTCTCCCGGCTATCTTCCTTAGCTCCCCTTTAGTCTATCCAGGGGCGTTGCTCTGCCACTACCTTACCTTAGAGACGGAGTGGTCCTAGTGACCAGTCCCAGTCCGGGCAAAGCCCGTCACATCTGCAAATGAAATTTGAGTATGAGTGTTCTAACCGTCAAATTGAGTCATACTACTTAAGGTACATATCTTCCGAAAAAAACCTGCATGGGCCTCAAGATGCCAAATCAAGATAATGAATAAATTATTTATTCATTTATATGTATGGAAGGAAGGAGTTTGGGAGATATAAATTATGTAAATAAAATGTCATAGCTAGATAGCTGAATACGCTATGAAAAAAAGAGATTCTTCTGCACTCTAGAATATACTTTCAATGTGATAAACTACAAAACCAGGTCTAGCATACATCGTAATGGTATGAACTCAGGCGTTAATGATAGTGATAGATGTCTAAATATTTGATTGTATATGATTTGCTCGACCACTTGTACCTTGAAAGTGAAGCAGCTAGATTTCATCCCTCTAGAACTAGACTCGTAAAAATATCCACATGCCCAGTAAAAGTTAACTTTCCTCAGTCGTGGGTTTGGGCTCTTAAACAGCCCTCTAGAGTCCAGCTATTATCTTCCAATATTATTAGGAGCTAGTAATGATTGTATTAATAATGATAGTCAGTGAGCTAATCACGTTCCTACATGATGATATTGTGCCGGCTCTGCTAAGAGCTATCGTTTTTTATCTTCTTCATCACTAGGCTACTCTAAAGTCTTTCGTCTTTTAGGGCTTGGTAAGTCCCATATTTGACCACTAGGAAAAAGTGGGAATGCTTCGTCAAGTAAGCATTCTAGAGTAATAATTTTCTTTTCCCGCGTTGGTGTCAACTTCTGCTGTTTACTCGACTTTTGAATTATTTTTCGGGTGGCGAATGTTTTTAGGTTTATATTGTGCATGATGACTATACCACGGACTTCATTTTGATTATTTAATATAATTTGGTATCTTTTATTTTCTCCTTTGAAAGATATTAAACAATTTTCGTTGCTGACAGGTTTAAAGAACTTGCCTTTACCGTCCACATTCATTTTTTTGCTCAAAAAGGGTTTCTTCCATGGACCATCAACCCTACTAGATGTGTCCTCCACTTCATCAAACGAATGTAATGATTGGTACAGTTGATCTCTGGCGTGTTTTTGAATCTCTGTTATCTCCCATGATAATGATCCGCATTTAACTAAAGGTTCTATAAGAACTTGGCCTATCCCAGAGGTTGTACTTGTCGAAACTTCGGGTACATTTATACATGGCTTAAATTGATCTAGGGTATAGTCATAATAAAGCAGGTCTTTCAGTTCGCAGCTATTATCAAAAGTAATTTTGTCTGCATATCTTCTTTTTTTGCCTACGAATAAACTTAGTAAATCTGAACTGTTGAGAAGTTCTGGGTCAGTTTGAGGAGGATTTTTCAAATTCACCTCTAGGATCTAAAGTTACAACTGAAGGAAAAGACCATTCAAATATCATATTTTCGACTTTAATGTCGCCAAAATGAAGGACAGGTCGTCTCGCATTAGATCTTGCTGCCGTGAACCCTCTACAAGCTATCAGGCGAGTCGTTTCAACTTCACTGTGTGGATATATTTTATATCCACAATGATATCCAGGCTCAGATGTTACTTTTATTCTATTTGTCATTGACGAGGCAGGGGCTGAGAGAAGAAGTATGGTGAACATAGCTTTTAGCCATGTATATTGGTCTCGGACGGCACGATGGGGATATCTCATATTCAATGATTTTTGGCAGTACTTTGTAATGATAGAAATGGTAGTTTTCAAAAGATGGAGGGTAGGGTTCATTTCAAATAGAACATAGTCGGTGTCACCCATATGCTAAGCCCTTCCTGCCATTCTTAGACAAAAGATTGCTCTACTCTTAAAAATTTGAAAAGCCCGTGAATTCTGCGCTCACGGATTTCGGAAATTTGCCGTTAGACCTGCTACTTGAAATGCGAATCGAAGGCCAAGCTCTTGGCGGAATTATGTTGTGTCAGTGTTCTCATGGTGGGAATCCCAGAGTACTATCGGTTAGGATCCATCATTAAATTGCATACTTGTCTTTTGATTCAAGGTTAACAGTGTTGATATTATGTAGCCTTTAACGACCAAATTATAATTGATCTAGACTTTATCTTGGTTTGTTGCTTGCTTGCTTTGTTGTTTATTATGCTATTTGGGTCAAGAAATATCTAGTACGTTGAACACTTCTATGACCCAGTCGACACCTGGTACAAAGCTCATATCCTCTTTTGTTACGAAAATAATAACGTTGTGTGGTAATCGTACGGAGCTGAGGAATAGCTAGAGTAAATAATTTGGCAATTTAGAATGCAGGGAAAATCTTTCCGTATGATCATGAGCCATGAAGATTTTACAGAGTTATCCTTGGACAGGAGAAAAATTCCATGTAAGTGACCTGATAAATCTGTCCGACTCAAAAAGCTATGTAAGGTGTAAGCCATAGACACGCATCTTAACAAAGAAGGATATGTCATTCAGCACATCACTAGTTATTTGACGCAACTGGCTAAAGCATATTTGCAAGCCCCTGCGCTGGCAACTGGATGACGTGCCTAGAACTTTACATCCCAAGCATGGGTCAACGGCCTTGTACACAGCACAAATTTATGAACATGGCCAGTATAACTGTAGAGAACTACCACAATCTGGAATAGTTAAAAGAGAAATTGGCCCATTTGGCCAAAAAGCACGGCGTCAAATTTGCGCCGTAGAAATATCATCTGATGTATTTCTTGAAGGACCGCAAACACCGCAATTTGAACGCTATTATCCTAATACTGAGCGACGTGATCTAACCGATGCAAAGGGGGATGCATCATACCGGGTTATGCGACAACTAATCTATCAAACTGATAGTAGCAACTCTACATACAGCCGGCAATTACGAATTCTATTATATTCAAACAATCGCATACTAGAAGGTCCAATTTCTTTCAAGTTTGCTGAGCAGCGGAGACATAAGTCCGAGTAAAATTAACATCAAGTGGCTATCCTGGCTTATACCTGCTGTCAGGAAATGCTGTTTAGTCAGCTAGTTGGTCAAGTGAAAGGTGTCTACATATTAGTACACAACACCTTTATCACTACACACCCTTAATACCACATCCATAAATCTCTCACATATCGCATATTACCATCTGCATTATCTTACTCTCGTGACTATACTTTCTCAATATTCCAACAGGTTATGAGCCCGGTGTTTAGTTATTCATCGAATTCCGTTTTCGAACAATCCACAGCAATGTCTTCATTTACTACAGAAATAAAAGACACCCGCAAACATGACGGTCTTCCACAGTACAAATCTAATTGGGGGAACACTGTGATTCTAAGCCTCGGAACATTCACAGAGTGGCGGATTAATTGCGAGATCGCTTTAATAAACGCAGGCGTTTTAAGTATCGCTGATGGCACTTGGAAGAAACCTATTGCTAATTATTACACACATGCTTTCCGTCCTAATACACGATCAGTCTCTTCCAGTGCAGCACACAATGAAATTGATGCCGATGACAATGACAATGAATTTCGAGTACAGGAACAGAAATGGTTGTCCAAAGCCCGCGACACGCAGATAATCATATCCAACTCCATCGAAACCCATCTGATGGAGCAGTCGCTCGGATTTCTGAGGAACATTGATCCCGCCGGGTTATGGAACTTCCTCCTCCAAATGGACCCAAACAGAGATCCAAAAACCATTGCAGAATTGAGATCCAATGTCGCCTCCATGAAGCTTGATCCGAGAACAGACACAATCCAATCTCTTGTTCTACGCCTCAATAATTTCAGAGTCAAGCTATCAATGACCTCTAGACCGATCACCGAGGAAGATGTCAAGGAGCAGCTAATTGCATCTCTTCCTAAGGATAACTCGATTTGGTCTACGGCTCGATCACACGCTCTAAACATGGGTAGAAGTCTCGCAGAAACAATTATATATCTTCAATCTTTCGAGTCTAACATTTCTTATACACAGTCCCCTCAACCACAATCTGCAAATGTAGCACGTAGCAATTATAGAAAAAGATGACGTGGTACATATCGAAGGGGACGCAATACAGCGCACTTTGATCGTCGTGATCAAGCTCGCGGAGAGCTTAACTGAAAAGGAAAGCAAAGAGGAATGGCAACGGACGAAAAGGAGTGTTTCTTTTGTGTTAGAAAAGGTCATGTAGAACGCGATTGTAGCCTCAAGCAGTCCCAAAGTAGAGTAGCCAAGGAAAAGAATAAAGCTAGGGGAGATGCCGACGCTCGTTATGTTCAAGTTAGAAATATTAATGCAAATGATTCACCCTACCTGTCTTATTATCTTGAACACAGTCACACAGCTTGCTCAGAGCAAAATAGTGATAAAAGTCTGACCCTACTCAAAATAAAATCAAGTAAAAGTAGAGTCCGACAACATTAAAACAATTTCCAAAAATATACAGGGCTTGATCACCAGCGGAATTCATAAAATTCTAAAATTTATACGGCTTCTGGATTCTAATGCAACAGCTTTCCCAACTGTCACAAAACATGCATTACTTTCCAAGCCCAGAGAAGTTCTCACAATAATCGACTCTGGAGCGTCAGAACATTTCAGTGGTATGAGAGATGATTTCTCTACGCTCAAAAGATGGAGCGGTCCAAAGTCTGTCCAAATTGGAGATGAAAAAGTTATTCAATGCGAAGGCTATGGCAATATATCTTTTAGGACTAGTGATAAAATAATTGAACTAAGAGAAGTCTGGTTCATTCCTGAGTTTGGTCAAATGCGGCTTCTGTCCGTCTGGGCCTTCAATAAGAGGGGCATTGATGTAAAGTTTGCTGATGGCCATTGTCAAATAACACCAAACGGCTCAATCTTGTTTGAAGCAGAAGGAGAGGATGGTGTCTTCAAAGTTAAAACAAAATCAATACCTCAAGCAACATCAGCCACAGAAGTTCAGCAACAAATGCCACACCAAACAGAGACTGAATGGGACATTTTGCATAGAAGAATGGGCCATATTAACATCAAAGATATTGACAAGGTTCTGAAAACAGGACACACTGGACTAAAAGTTCCTAACAAGAAAAGATCAATTCCGATTGGATCAAAATCTTGCGAAGCATGTTTAGCAGGAAAGATGAAGGAAAATTTTAATAAGAAATCTGACAATCGTTCAAGAGCCATCCTTCGTCGAGTTCACTGCGATATCTCAGGAATACAGTCCATCTCAGTTAGAGGATATCGGCTCTACTTCCTCATGGTAGATGAGGCAACAAGGATGTGCTGGGTCAGGTTACTAAGAACGTAGGAAATGAATGAGGTTCTAGTCACATTCAAGCAAATAAAGGCCGAAGCTGAATTGCAATCTGGCAATAAAATTGTCTACATGAAGACGGACAACGGTAGGAGTGAATTTGGTACTGCCCTTCAACACTACTTGAAAGAAGTAGGTATAAAATTTGAACCATGCCCACCATACAAACACTCAATAAACGGAGTTGTTGAAAGATGGATGGGTATTATAGCAGTGATAGCAAGGTCTATGTTATATGAGGCACAGCTACCTCGCCAGCTCTGGGATTACGCTGTCGAGCATGCGGCTTGGATTAAGAACAGGGCTCCCACATCCGCGCTACCTTTTGCTGATAATGACGCTCCAGAAAAATTCACACCCTACAGCGTTTATCATGGAAAGCCTGCAGATCTAACCAACATCAGAGTTTTCGGGTGCAAAGCAGATATGCTTTACCCTTTCGAGTTAATTCCTCAGAAATGGCAACCTCACATTAGAGAAGGAAAATTCATCATGATAGGAATGACTTAGACGAAAATTTGGAAGCTACTTGATACGCTTACCCTAAGAGACACAATCTCTGCAGATGTTAAGCTTAATGAATATGAATTCCCTAAAATTGACATCTCACTCTTTACTCTACCTGATAGACCAGATGTGCTAACACCTAGACAAGTACCTTTAGAGCGAACAAAGATGTACCAGCCGCAGCTGATATTAGCTAGGCAGAAAGGTGTTAAGCAAGCGCGTAAGAAGTACGCTGCCATTCGCCCAATTGAGGCAATGAGTTCGGGCGAAAATGACTCTGAATTGCAAAATCCTGTAACTCGCCTGCGAGAGGCTGGAGATGCGTCTGATCAACGCTATATACAGAAGGCACCCATTAGAATGGACGAGCAAGAGACCTACATAGGTTCGGTAGAGCTACAGACACCCGTAACAAGACGTGAAGAAAGCTGCCACGAGAACGCGTGGAGGAAGCTCTCACGCGAACCCATGGTCGAGGACAGTCATCCTACTGTAGTAGTGGAAGAGGTCACCATGAGGGCAGTAGCGCAAGAATATCTAGGAGGGCGAATGAACTTCAAAGAAAGTACTCCTCAGATTATCCGAGAAGCCATCGAACCATCGATTGGGCAGGCTCCTTGCTCCCCGCCAAAATCAAGATTTGGCAGACCGCTGAGAAGAGTGGCGAAGGCTGTGTTCAATCATGTCGTTACAGCAAATGCTATTTCTGCACAAGCAGTCCATATTAATGCCGGTGAGTCGTCATCGATTGAAGTTCCCACTCCTGCATTTGAATCTATCACTGTTGAACAGGCCATGCATGAAGATCCCAAATTATGGAAAAAGGCAATAAAATCAGAATTGCGCTCTCTGCAAGCCACCAACACATATACGATTTTGACTGGGTCTCCAACTGCTGGAAAGAAAATAATATCCAGCAAAATAGTTCTTAGAAAGAAGTTCAGAGGTGACGGCAGCTTAGACAGACGAAAAGCACGAATCGTTGTCCGTGGATTTGAACAGCAGTACGGTATCGATTACTTCGAGACTTTTGCGTCGGTAATACGGTACAACACACTCCGGACACTTCTATCAAAGGCTGCAGTAGACGATCTTGAAATTGAAGCGCTTGATGTGGATACAGCTTTTCTAAATCTAAAATTAGAAGAAGAGATTTATATGGAGATACCTGATTTCTTTTCTTTACAACATCCTGGAATCAATCGAAAGGAAAATTACCTTAAACTTAACAAAACACTATACGGTTTAAAGCAAGCCCCGCATATTTGGTTCAAAGAAGTCAAAGATCACTTTAATCGAATTTCTTTAAAGAGTGGAGATGCTGATCCAAATTTATTTATAGGTAGAGGTGTCTCCGTACTTCTTTATATAGATGATATGCTAATCATTGGGAAACATGGAAATTTAAATTCCGTCAAATCAGACATCATGAATAAATAGAGTTGCAAAGCGCTAGGACCAGCTGACACTTTCGTCGGAATTCAAGTGGAAACAAATAGGCAAAAGCGCACACTTCGCATTCATCAAACTGCCTATACAACAAAACTTATTCAGCGACTGGGAATGAAGAAAAGTATTATTGTAATAAAACAGTTCTGCATCAGTATCGATGCAGGATCTCTGTCCGTGCACTACTACATATAACTCTTAATTCACTTGTAACTAGATTCCATGTTTAATGTAGTCACGTCTATTTCTTGTCTTAGTCACGAGGTTCACTAAATACAAGGCTAAAATATCATTTGGATAACGTTGTCAAGTTGAGACATTGGCACGTACCTCATCAAACCCCCAAATTTCGTCATACCAAGTTTGATTCCTGTATGTAAATGTAGTCTCTCCTACCTCCAGAAATCTTCAGTTCATTGTATTAACTGAATATCTCTGAAGGCTATATTCATCGCTCCTCTCGTCAACTCCACAGCTTTACATCTAAAGCCCCGTTAACCTGCTCCTGTGCTCGAATACCACTCTTCCTTCCTCTCCAACAGCCCGAAATCACTCTCGATCTTTAACCTCACAACAAGTATACCTAAGGATCTCCCACTCCCAGCAGGAACAGTCATAAGCCCATCTACCAAAGATGATATCCATCAAACGCTCAAAGATGATGACATCTGCCTCTATCGACAAATTGTTGGATCTGTCCTATATGTTTCTAATGGTACAAGGCCAGGCATATCTTATGCGGTAGGGCAACTTGCACGATTTATGTCTGATCCTGATTCAAACCATTTAAGTGTGGCAAAGCATCTACTCAGATACCTCAACGGTACAAGGTTGCTCGGGATTAAATACAGATCTGTCGCTACAATAAATATCTGGGCAGCATGGACAGATGCAACATGGGGTACCGAAAATGATAAGAAATCCTTCCAATGGCAAACAATCATACGGAATGGGGGCGCAGTAACTTGGTCCGCTAACCATCAGAAAATCACAGCTCAGAGCTCAATGGAAGCAGAGATCATGTCTGCTAGTGAAGGAGCTAAAGAAATCGCCTGGATGGAGAAAATTGCTCATGACATAAACGTCAAAATAACGAAACTTCCGCTTCCACATCTAGACAATCAGGCTGCAATAGAGCTTGCCAAAACCACCAAATTTCATCGAAGAGCTAAACACATTTAAATTAGGCACTTCTACATACGAGACGACATGGTGATGAAAAACAGGCTAATGGTCACATTTACAACAGGTACTGAACAGATTGTAGATATATTAACAAAACAGTTACCCAGGGACCAGTTTGTAAAGTTATCGTCCGAGCTAGGCTTATCTCATTAAACGTTGAACTAATTGTATGGGCGATATTAATATTACAGTAGTTCACACAGCAGATTATGATGGGATCAGGATAAGAGTACTCTTGTACCACAATGCAGTTTCATTTTTTTTGTAGGACTACTGAACTCTTTAAGAAGAGATGTAGGGGCCACACTTTTTAAGTGTTGTGGAAGTTAATGAGGCTCTAGGATATCGCAGCATGGGGGCGTGTCAGGAAATTCTGCTTAGTCAGCTAGTTGGTCAAGTGAAAGGTGTCTACATATTAGTACACAACACCTTTATCACTACACACCCTTAATACCACATCCATACATTCCTCACATATCGCATATTACTATCTGCATTATCTTACTCTCGTGACTATACTTTCTCAATATCCCAACACCTGCCAATCATAATTCTCCACCCTCCAGTGGCTGCCCCGACATCAAATGGGTGCTTGGCACGCCTGAAGGGGCCCTCGCCTTCGGAAAATGGGCCGAGCTGACGAAGTTCTTCGACGGAATCCAGAGTGTCACAGATCAACTATAGAAAGCAAGGAGCATTTGTATGGATGATGGTATTTTATAATTCAACTATGAAGATCTAAGTTCTACATACTAATCCAGGTATATATACAGATTTATTACATTCTAAGTTCTTCCCTCCATGGTCAGCTCATTTCTAGATGATTCCAGTTGCTACTCTAAGGGTATCATTCCTAGCAGCTTCTCCAAGGTTCAGTGTTCGGATTAGGTCCTGGTCAACAATGTCTAGCCTAATTGTGCTATGTTGCAGGCTACTGTTCCAATTATTCATGGGGTCATCATCAGGGGTGTGAATAGTTTCGGTTTGGTGTGGGTTGGTAGATTGATACCTGAGCGTGTCGCATAGCAGTCAGACATGCGACTCGAGTAGCACATGCACGGTAAACCTCGACTCCAAAATGATGATACGAATCAGGCTTTACATGCTACGTCCTGTATGGCTAGCGTGGTTGGAATATGGGGAATTTACCTGTAGATAGATAAAGACGTTGTAGCCCTCTGATAGTTGGGACAAGTCTTCTATAATATTATATCGGAATCAAATCTAGCCACTCATTAAGCAATCTCATGAATTATTTCCAATGTCTGTGATAACAGACATACATATACAATATCGACAACAACTTCAATGTAGATAATTCAGTATCAGTCTTACTCACACGGAGACTTTCTAGTCCCTTCTTAGGAGATTCTAGTATCTTTAACGTGGCTTTTGCGCCTGCCCGTTCTCCGGTGGTTGCACGCCAGTACTTGCCAGTACTGGCTACAGGAAATACCGGCTTTGTAGCCGTTACACGGAGAGCCTATTAGATATTTCCAAGTGAAATTTTACGATCGGGTGTGGGGTTAATGTTAGATGGAAATATGTAACCCTATTTTATTGTTCTGCAGGTGTAATTTAAAACTACTTGTAAAAATATATAAGTGAAGTTTCCGGTAGAAGAAATTTGTTACATTTCAATTGGGAAGCAGAGTGGAAGACAGCTGTTTTTTTTTTGGTCGTAAGCTAAAGCTCTTTATCCACATTGGGCCAAGGATCGGCGGATCCAGCAGGGTTCCCTGTAACTTTTCCTACAGCCTAACTCGTTCCAACCTCGTGAATCGCTACCAAAAGTGCAGCTGATTGAACAAGAACGAGAATCCACGAAAATCAAGACAACTTCGAAAACCAGAAGATTCCTCCATATTGGACCCAGCCAATGCGCTCATCACACATTCCGTCGTCCGTCACACCTTCCGGATGACAAATTTGCCCATTCTCCGCTGAGAGCAAAAGATGGGTTAGCAGGCACCTTTGATCCAGCCCGTATCCTGCTATTGGTTAGTAGCTGCCCAAAAGGGGACATCGTCGAGCTTGCTGTGTCCTCGAACTTCTTCTTCAGGTCCCAGCACTCCGAAACCTGTTGCCTCGGCCAATGCGGTATCCTTGGCCGCGGCGATGATCGCCTCCTCGGCCCTTTTGGCTGCTGCTCGAACTCGTGCCACCTCCGCGAACTTCCCTTGCTCGAGGTGGCGTATCCACGCAAGCTGCTCTTTTGTCACCGGTCCGGAATTTTTGGGTCTGACTTTGCAGTCCCGAGAATCCGATCGGTGAGGTCCCCCACAGTTACGACACTTTGTGAGGGCCTTGCACTCGGCTTCCGAGTGCATATTTGATCCGCAGTTTCAGCAGGCTGGAGCGCGGGAGCATCCACGAGTGGCGTGGAAGCCCAAACAGCGTTTACACTGTTCGATATGTCGACGAGGCTTGTGAATGGTAGCCTTACCAGACTCGTCGAAGAGGCGGAAGCCCGCACGAGGGGCGTTGTCCCTCGTAAAAAGGGCATGCCAGTTTTTATACGGTGCCCCAGGTCGACATGTCCCATGAGTTCGGACCTTGATTGGAATCGCGCCGGTCGTACCGAGAATCTTGGCAGAGACCCAGCTAGCATCGACCGCCCTGGTACCGCACACTGTAACTATACTTACAGGTACGATCGGTATCTGGAAGGCGACAAGATCCGAAGATGCCTCGAGTTTGAAGTTTTGACTCGCCAGCTTCGAAGAGCCATCTAAAGTCTCTTGTCGTGTTTTTTCGTTCTTTGCTAGCGAAGCCCGTTCTCACTCGTTGGAGTGAGGTTATTTCTTGGTTAGAGTAGCTGAATGTTTACTCTGACTTAGTTCTCACGCTGCTTGTGGAAAGTTTTCGCCACGGGTGGTCCTTTTCAAGGCGAAGGAACAGTCGCTTATCGACTTTCGCCTTGGGGTTTTCTTTTTGTTGGGCTTTGGCCGCAGGTCGCAGCACAGCCTTCACAGTTGGGACTGCTTTTTGTTGCAGTCCGTGTCTGGCCACCGTGGCCCAGGTGCTTTTGACAGGCAGAGCTGGGACGGCGGGAGTTGTGTTACTCCTGGCTTCGGGAGCCCTTGGGAGAGGGTTAGTCGGGCGAGGAGGGGGAACAGGTGGCGTATTGGCCGGGCCCGTGGCCATGTATTGCGCAATGGCGGCGCGTAGGTAGACTCTCATGGAGTCTACGAATTGTCTATTTGACCCGTTGGTCAAAGGGAGGAGAGTGGCTTCGACGCCAGAGATGGCGGCGGAGCAGAGGGCCATATTTGCCGCTGTTTCCGCGGCGCGTCGTTGTTCAGCTTCGACTATTGGTCGGAGCTCGAGGGAGCACTCTGCTTTCGTGGCTACTTTCGGCTGCGACGTTGATGTTGACGCTGCTATGGGTGCAGCGTTCTCCGACGGTTTTGAGGTGGTCGGAGGAGGTTTGGACGTTTCTCTAATCCCGTGGGGGACGGAGGCTCGTTGAGGAATTTCCTCAACAATTTCGACTTACCCGATTATGTCAGTATCGGGTTCAGTGACGGCGGGGAGGGCTTTTTCCTTCCCTTTGATTGAGACCTTGCTCATCTCCGCGCATTTCGGAGACTGGGCAAGGCCAGGAAATTGCTCGAGAGCCCTCGGGTGGACTCTCGTGTTGTCCAACTTGAAGTTGGGACGCTTTTTTCGAACAGGTGGCATGATAAAAATGCCAGTGACTCGATCACAATTTTCTGATAAATGCGACGGGAGCGAGAGGGATGGAGAGGAGGAAAGGGTGAAGATTCGAAAATTCGTTATTTCAAAAAATTGTATGTGTTGTGAGCTAGCACGACGTTCAATAATAATAATAATAATAATAATAATAATAATAATAATAATAATAATAATAATAATAATAATAATAATAATAATAATAATAATAATAATAATAATAATAATAATAATAATAATAATAATAATAATAATAATAATAATAATAATAATAATAATAATAATAATAATAATAATAATAATAATAATAATAATAATAATAATAATAATAATAATAATAATAATAATAATAATAATAATAATAATAATAATAATAATAATAATAAACTAACAGGGCCCAGAGCAGCATAGCTATACAGATAAGAAGCGAACACATTGGGTTCAATTCCTATCTACACAGAAGAAAAGTTCCGGGAGTAGACAGTTCACGATGCCAATGTGGATATCCGTCCCAAAATGTGAAGCATATGGTCATGGCCTGCACCAGCTGGGCCAAAGGAAGAGGAGAAATACTGAGAAAGGCAGAGAACCGGTCATTTGAGGCCATGATGAACAATCCCACAGATATTGCAAGGATAACTAGATGGATCCAGCAGGAAGGAAGGCTAGAGCAGTTTCGACTGACGCTTGAAGTCGAGGCCAAGATGAGTGAGAGAGAGGTCAGCAAGGAGAATTGGTCTCTTGCCACAAATAAGGGAGTGGACGATATCCGCACTGGATAAAACAGTATTAGTGCACTTCGTGAAGGTAACACAAACTTAAAGTGTATAGAAATTGAGAAGTTGAGGGGGTTTTTACCATAAAGGTTTCCTCCTAAATAAATATTAGAGTTCGTAGACACCTGCATGGGCCATAAGGCGCCAAATCGGGCTAAATGAAATCAAATTCAAAATAATAATAATAATAATAATAATAATAATAATAATAATAATAATAATAATAATAATAATAATAATAATAATAATAATAATAATAATAATAATAATAATAATAATAATAATAATAATAATAATAATAATAATAATAATAATAATAATAATAATAATAATAATAATAATAATAATAATAATAATAATAATAATAATAATAATAATAATAATAATAATAATAATAATAATAATAAATCATTTTTGCCAGAAAGCTGCGCAGCCTTCCACGCTGCCCGTATCATCAATTTGACATCGTGATTCTTATTTTTACATCTTTATTACCCTCCTCCCATCTTTTCGCTTTCCGTGCTCCAACATGGCGAGTGTGGGTGCTGGTGTGGGTAAATCCAGCGGATTCGACGCGTCGCAAAATGCGACAATGGCACCAACAAATAACGGCAGCGGAGCGCAAACAGCTCCAAAGGATAAGAACCTTGAAATCCTAGGGAAACTATTGAAAAAGGTCAGACTAATCGTGATGGGAGAGGTGGATGAGGAGGACCTACCCTCAATGGAGGACGTGAACGAGGCCGTCAAGGCCTTCAACGCGCACAAAAGGGCCTGGACGGAAATGTCCCAGAAGAAGTCTCCTATCGAGGAGAGGATGATGGCTTTAGAGGAAGTCGTAAAGAAAAGCCTCGCGGATCCCGCTCGGAAAGCTGCACCAGCAGTTGTTTCGGGCGCGCCGACACAAAGGAGTTACGCGTCGGTCGTAGCTCCGCAAATGGCGAAAACGGCGGTCAGAATAAGAATTGACGGCGCACAAAACTTGCAGCCACAAGAGCTGCTTACAAAAGCACAACAACACATTAAAGGCGCATACGCGATTCGCCAAATGCGAAGCAACGACACTGAGGTGTTCGTCCAGTCGGCGTCCCAGAGAGACGTGGCGCTTAACATGCGACAACCAACGGACTTCAAAATTCTACGGCAAGATTTTCCAGTCGAGGTAGACGGTGTCCCATTGCGGACACGAATTGAAGGGGGCAGAGATGCCAATAATTTTGCTATCATCAGGGAGATAGAGACGGCAACAAAGGCACGGATTCCAGGCTTAGTGATAAGTCGTATAAGGTGGTTACACGACGGAAAGGAACACCAGCGGTCAAAGAAAAATGGCCGCACTCGTGGATCAATAGTGGTAAGCCTCCCATCGGAGGCAATGCAGACGGAAGTGGTTCGAAACGGCCTTGTGATGAACGCCATGCTCTACACCGCGCAGGTGTGGTCACCACGGTCACAGCCAAAGCAGTGTTACAACTGCAGCCAGTGGGGACACACGCAGGCGTCGTGTGGAAAGGCAGCCAGGTGCGGTGAGTGCGCTGGCGCTCACCAAACTCGGGACTGTCCGAGGAAAAGGGTTTCTTGTGCGAACTGCGGCAAGGAGCACCGTTCGTGGCAGAAAGCAGCGTGTCGGACCTACCAGGTCTACAAGGGAAGTGTGGAGAAGGCTCGGATGGAGCTATTATCGAGGACGGCGGAAATATGGAACGAGAAACCTACGGTGGCGCCAATGCGAACAGTCGAAACGACTGATGATCAAGGATTCACTTTGGTCACCAGTAAAAAGGCTGAAGTACTCAAAAGAGGGCCGGGACGACCACGCAAGGTAGTCGAAGCCCCAGTGGCACCAACAATCCCCGCCACGACAGCACCACCATCGGGGCCAACTCTTCGAACACTTCGAAGACCAACGCCGAGTGAGGAGGTGCCTTCTCTTTTTAATTTTTCATAACGATAGTCTGATCGAAGGGGGAGTTAACGAATTTCGAGGAAAGTTTACATAATTGCGGTTGAAAGGAACGTCCTCAGCATAAAGCCGGGTCGGTTCAAAGTGGCAGGACATCGGGTTTTGTTTGTTGAAAGCTTTTTCCCTTACCAAAGCGGCTTACCGTCTTCATGGTTCTGTATATAGATACCGCATAGGACGTTAAACGAGACTAATTCAATTCATTCAATAATAATAATAATAATAATAATAATAATAATAATAATAATAATAATAATAATAATAATAATAATAATAATAATAATAATAATAATAATAATAATAATAATAATAATAATAATAATAATAATAATAATAATAATAATAATAATAATAATAATAATAATAATAATAATAATAATAATAATAATAATAATAATAATAATAATAATAATAATAATAATAATAATAATAATAATAATAATAATAATAATAATAATAATAATAATAATAATAATAATAATAATAATAATATGCTATTATCACTGAAGAAGAAGTCGACAGGGTTATCAGAACATTGCCGAGCAATAAAGCTTTCGGTCCAGATGGAATACCTAACAGAGTTCTAAAGCAATGTAGGAAAACCTTAAGTAAATTACTCACTATCCTTTTCAATGCTTGCCTCGCAATAGGCTATCATCCAAAAGGGTATAAAGAATCAACTACTATTGTTCTGAGGAAGCCTCAAAAGCCCAGATACGATACTCCAAAGGCTTATAGACCAATTGCGCTCCTCAAAACTATGGGTAAAATCCTCGAAAAGTTGGCAGCAGGTCGCCTCTCCAAAGCAGTAGAACACCACAACCTCCTTCCCGACAAGCAGATGGGAGCTCGACCACAGAGATCTACAATATCTGCAGTCGAGCTACTAACAGAACAGATACACACAATCTGGGGCAAAGATAAAAAGAGGGTGGCATCTCTCCTCAGCTTGGATATATCTGGGGCCTTTGATAATGTGTCACACGAACGACTCATTCATAATCTCAGGGAAAAAGGAATTCCAAAGTGGATGAGCCTATACATAAAGTCCTTCCTCGAAGAAAGAACTACATCAATAATGTTGGGATCATTCAAAGGGGACCGAATGTCTACCAGCACCGGGATACCGCAAGGCTCAGCTCTCTCGCCAATACTCTTTCTCTTTTTTGTTAGCAAACTTCTCCTGTTGCTCAGTCCTTCATAGTCATAGACTCAGTAGGGACTTAAATTTAATTCTATTCTATTCTATTCTATTCTCCTGTTGCTCGAGACAAGAACTACGACAGCAGTTGGATTCGTAGATGACACTAACATACTAACATGGTCAAACTCGACCGAAGAAAACGACACAACCTCAAAGCGACAATTGAAATCCAAGGCCATACCTCAGTCCCACAGCCTTCCCTTCGAGTTCTCGGAATCTACTTTGATCCCAAGCTGCGCTGGGGAGCTCACATCAAGAGCCTTCAACTGAGGGCTGAGATGCAGGCTCAGGGTCTCAGCAGGCTAGCTCAATCAACGTGGGAAGCCACATTTCACAAGTCAAAGATACTCTACAACACGATTGTGAGGCCGGCTCTAACATATGGGTCACCGGTTTGGGCTGAGGTCGGGCCGGGTGGAAAAATACCAGAGAGGATAGTAAGACCTCTCAGAAGCATATAGAGGAATTGTCTGAAAATTGTCCCCGGGGCATACAAGTCCACGAGCAGGAGAGTGCTGGAACACGAAACAGCCACCCTTCCGATCGAAATATTCTTGAAGCAACAGAGGCTTCAATATTTAGGTCGCACAAAGGACTTACCTGTCCAGAAGACAATCTAGTCCGCCTGTGGTAAAATCAAGCTGCCCAGAAAAGGGAGGGAAGATATACGAACAGTTAACAGGAGGATAGATCTTGCTTACTGGACGGGAATGTGCGGTGACCAACAATCCAAGAAGACACATACAGAGATAGTGAAAGTTATGGCATACCAAGAGTGGGCGAAATCCTGGGCCAAGCAGACACAAACTCAAAAGCCTCGGCGGTTAGCAACTGCAGATTCCGAAACTTGGAGAGCAGCCACATTTTACCAAAGTAGAGAGTCTGGACGGCAAAAACTGAGTTTTCAAGGCTCACCATTCTTTCTGCACCGTAACCTGACAAAGGCCCAAAGCAGTGTGGCAATGCAAATACGAATTGATCTTATGGGGCTTAACTCTTATTTACACAGAAGAAAAATACCCGGAGTATTAAGTCCAGGTTGTCCATGCGGCAACCAATCATAAAACCCAAATCATATGATTATGTCCTGCCCCCGATGGTCAAATGGTAGAGCTGAGATCTGGAGACAAGCCAAAGATCGATCCTACGAAGCGATGTTAAATAATCCTGGAGATATAAAAAGGATAACGCGGTGGATCCTAAACCATGGTTGGATAGAGCAATTCCAGATGACAAAAGCGGTCGAAATACTGCTGAGGGAAAGGAAAAGGTCAAACAATGCTTGGGGAGGATAGAGATGATCTGGTTAGTTTACATGGATGGCACTATAGTGTAACTGCGCTTCCTGAAGAAAATATGTGAGGACTATAGACAACAAATAGAAAGGTGTGGGAGGTTTTCACCATAAAGGTTTCCTCCCGGGTAAATATTATAGACTGTAGACACCTGCATGGGCCCATAGGGCGCCAAATCAGGATAATGAAATCAAATTCAAATTCAAATAATAATAATAATAATAATACCGGGCTATCCAATAACCTACCTATCCAACAGATAATTTCTACTGCACGCAGAAAAATCAAATATTTTGATGAAGAAAATTTAAGTAAACGCGATCAAAACAGAAGAGATGATATAGCGGAATGGATCTTAATCTGCAGCAACATCGACTCTAAAACAGGACAAAAGGTAGCCGGTAAAAACGCCGCGTTCAAGGAATGGTCAGAATCGTGGACGAGCCAGAAGAAGGAGCGACACTTGGGTCTTGGAGCGCAAGCCAATCCGGATAAGCGGAATGCTGCAAACTTATACAACGACACGAAAACAGGTAGACTTATGATGAACTTTAAAGAATCACCCATCCAAATCCACCAAAACCTTAGCAGGGCCCAGAGTAGCATTGCCACACAAGTAAGAAGCGAGCACATTGGGCTCAATGCTTACTTATACAGAAGGAACGTGCCAGGAGTAGGAAAACCATGCTGCCAATGTGGATATCCGTCCCAAAATATAAAGCACATGGTGATGTCTTGTCCAAGATGGGCAAAGGGAAGAGGTGAGTTGCTACGAAAATCGACAACTCGATCTTTCGAAGCTATGGTAAATAACGCCAAAGATATGACCAGAATTGCGCAGTGGATTCAAAAGGAAGGATGGCTAGAGCAGTTTCGGATGACCGGGGAAATCGAGGCGTTAATCAGGCGGAGAGAGGAAAATGGATACACAGGACAAGGACGGAATCCACACTGGCAACAACAGTGTGAGTGCACTTCCTAGAGATAAGACCATAATCGCACAGAGTCAAGTCAGACAGCTAAGGGGGTTTTTACTGCAAGGTTTCCTCCTATGTAACTATTAGAGTTCGTAGATACCTGCATGGGCCTTAAGGCTCCAAATCGGGCTGAATGAAATCAAATTCAAAAAAAATAATAATAATAATAATGATAATCTGAGCCTTCTATAATTCGTTCAAATAAATGTAAATTTAAAGTCCATAATCTCAATCTATACAACATCCAGAGCATAAATTTTCCTCTGCTTGACATACAATAGTTAATCAACAGTCTAACTGAAAGCCGTGTGGTGTTACTTCTATCTAACAGGCAAATGTCGAATTAAATTTCTGCGAGTAAAAGCTCGAATGGTGGACTGATACCGACGTGCTATGAAGGTTGGATTTATGATTCTTCCGGCTAAAAGTGAACGGTTTGTCAGCAAGCTCGAGCAAGAAAAGTAAATACCTTCATGCGGTCATAAATCTGTCATACCTTTTATGTCCTCGATAGTTTCGTCAAAAGCCATAATCATTTTCCTGTATATTGATCCACGATCTTCAGGTGTTGCGAAAAAGGTTCCATCTTTAAATAGAATTGTTCTAAGATTCTTGGCTAGCTCTTTTAGTCCTTTGAAACTTGGCGTGAACATATCGAGAAGCTTTTCGAGTTGAGTGATGAGAGCTAGTTTATGAGGGTAGCAGCTGCTAGTTTCATTCACACACCAAACGTCAAGATTTTGAGACTTTCCCTCGCCTACCGATTCGTATTCTACGGATCCTACAACTAGAACGTAGAAAAAGGATTCTAGATCATGGCGATAAGTCCGTCGGATCGTAGACTTTAAAAAATTCGCGTTCTCTAATCTCTCAAGCGCCATGAATTTCATGGTACCTGTTAAGAACAATTCTTCATCCTCGGCGACGTCTCCTTTCAACTTCACTGAACAATCAAAGTCAACCAGCATACCATGAGAGTTATCATCTGTAGTTAGATCTTTCAGGATAATATTTCCTTCTGAAATGTCTCCATGTAGGATACTGATATCAACAAGACCCTGGTGAGCCTTGATCGCATCTCTAATTCCGGCCACAATTTCAAGGATCGACCCGCGTGTGTCAATTTTTCTGCCACATGGTGTCATGGCAATCCTGAAAAGAACCCGTTTTCTTTCCAAAGACGGTAGGGTCATAAGATGGTAATTTGAGCCCTGGGTTATATTATAGTCGTCGGCCTTTAAATCCCAGGGGTCGGTGCCGGAAAGATCGAGGTTTTCCAGGTGACTGTTAGTCTGATATACTAACTGTGATGCTATGTACTTCACGACACCTGGTACTGAACGTGCATACTTCATGAATCTGACATCGGCGTTATCCGCAGACCTGCTCCACGGGTACTCTATCATTGTTAATTTGTCCCTTGTCTTATAGCAGGTCGTCCCTCGAGTAGCTAGGGTCGTTGACTGTATGAGAGGATCATATTTGATCTCAAATAATTGGTCTGAGTTACCATCACTTCCTGTGAAACTTGCTATGGATTGTCCATTTTTTCGCAGTACTGACATGTCACGGCCAAGTTCCTCATCGCTCATCAACAAATACGAGCATAATGCTCGAACGAAAATCTCCTTGCTATCTATAATACCCATTCTGCCCGAGCTGTAGGCGGCCGAGCGATCGAAAATCCAGAGTTCGAATTCTTCTTTAAACATCAGAAATCCGTGCATAAATCGCCGCAGGGGCTGATCGCAGTATGCTTCACGTGCACATCTTGATAGTTGGAGGAACTTTTTCTTTCTTATAGACGTACTCGGTGATACTGTGAACTCAGCCCCTATGTTCATGTTTTTCCAATCAACATTATCGTTCTGTATTTCAATGCTTTTAATCAGAAAATCAATCTGAGTAGTACCCGTAGACTCCTGAGCGCGTCGCATCTTATTTGTACGACAATACCGCCCCCGCAGAAGGGAGCACTTATCTTCGATGACTGTGGGGTATTTTGTGGACCTTGTTGTGCGACCATTGAGCTGATTTAGGAAATTCTCCTCAAAGAAGGTGAGCCAGTTCCATGTCTCACTTTCAGTCGTGCCTTCTTCATGGATTTTCTCTTCCTTGTCTCTTTGAAGACGTTTCTGTTCCTCGACACCTTTTGCGGTTTTTTTTGATTTTAGCTCCTTCAATCTTTTATTCTCCTCAGCAACCTCATACTTTTTATAGCTTTCCCATATACGAGAAGCCTGGTCGGTCCAAACCTTTTTTTCAAAGAAACCGTCCCAGAAGTTTGGGATAGCGCAGAATACGTTATCTTGCAAGTTACTCTGCAAATACATTTCCAACTTCTGGACCTCATGTCAATATTGGATCCCTCCATAAAATTTCTACGGATTGTTTTCAAGCTGCTCTTTGGTCCTACAGTTGATTTTAATAGAAACTTTATTCCAAGTTCAATGGCCAATGGCAAGATATCGTCCTTATTTTTATTATTAAGAATGTCATTAACAAGTTGTTCAAATTAAATGAGATCTTCTGTTTTCATAATGGCGGTCGAGATGGTATGAAACAAGTCATAAAGTTCATCCATATTTTTTTCCCGTACTGGGGCAGTGTAATTACTTAGACTGTGATATAGTTTATCAAGAACTAATCTGTTAACTAAAAGTACAAGAGCTTGGAATTGAAATTTACCGAGTTGAGAGCTAGCACCTTTGCTGTGCTTTTTTCTGCATTTCTGTAGAATGTAATCAATCAAATTGTTCTCTTGTTACGTGAAAATTTCTTGGAACTTAGACATCATGGGAAATAACGTTTGGAATGATGGGTGCAGAGATAAAGTGTAAAGCAAGTTGATGACTGGTAGATGGCCCAATCGAAACCGGGGGGAGGCAATCGTGTAATTATACGCAGTAATATCACATGACTTTCTAGCCAAACGTCACCTTCCTATTGTTGCCCTGACCCAAGTCTGGTACTACGTGGCCTGCAAAGGTGAATTCTTCACATGCCAGCGGTGCTGGTGTAACCGCTCAGTGAGCTTTGCATATCTGGGGTAGCCAAGAAGGATTGCATCCGAATCGAAGTCGAAAGCAACCTCAATCATATCTCCATTTGTCGACTTCTCGACAAAGCCTCTCTCACCATTCTCATCTAAGTCCTCATCCTCTTTCTAACCGCGCATCATCTCGTCTCGACGACCGATATAGGCGTAACCCCGATTGCAAACAGAAGTTTGCCTCATTCATCACCGGCCAACTCCATCTACAAATGTACGATGCTACGTATACCCGCAAGGAGGAAATTAAGTCATAATATACAAATTTGTGGTCTTGGTTTATGGGGGACTGGTGCTCTAATGGGGTTGTACATCTTGAGGACGGACAGGCGGCTGAGATGTGGAACGAAAGAGGGGAACAGGTCTCTGAAGACCGTGCTGGGACTGACATTTTCGAGGAGTTTTCAACTTTGGAATTTTTGTGGGAGTCAAGAACGAGGTTTCGGATAATTAGCTAGGAGGGCTTCTATTATCGATGAGTCAACGGCACAAAAGAAGTTAGGCTAAGCTACTATACAGCAATCACGCCCTGTCAAGACTTCTCTGATATTTCAGCACGACCTTCGGGAAGGAGTTGGAAGAAGGCTAGAAAGGCAGAGGGAGAATTTCCCGAGGTATCCACGAGTCTGCAGCGCCCAGCTGGCCGGCCTCTTCGAACATATCAGAAGGGTCACTGTGTCTTCGGATTTAGTCCTAATGCTGGTATCAGGAGAGCTCCGCACCCAGTGGTTTCTGCGATTTTTCCCGGCTGCCATACACCTGCAAATGGCCATCGTTTCGTTGGCTGGAGAGGGGAGATAATGAAAGGCAAAGGGCTCCTCTAAGTGTATGATCGAATGAGGACTTGTGAGGGGCGGTACTGTTTGAGAGGACATACCACTTGCATAGTCATCCTTGGCCTGTAGGCAGAGAGTGTTGAAATATGATATATCTTGGAATGCCAAGAATAACTTATTAGTAAGTCCGGCTAATTTGACTATCAAATTCCCCATTCTATATCACTGTTATCAATACATCCTTCACCGAAAGTTTAATGCGCATTAGCGTTTATTTCACACTAGAATTCCAGCGGATGACTATTTCTTAAATGCAGGTTATAGTTTTCTCGTATCTATTCCGATACACATGTATTTAGCTTAATATTCCTGGCCCATACATGTGTATGTACATAGATCTACATCTACATGGATCATAACATACGATCCATGGAGATTGATAAATACTGGTCAAAAACCACAATTGATAAGACATGCGAACACGCAAGCTCATTCTTATCATCTCGGTTTTACTCTGAACCATACATCTAAATACAATTGTTTCCACTCGGATCATCTTCTCACAACCTCATACAAGACCTACTGTATCGGTCTAACCGCCGACACTGATTCCGCTACAACCTCCATCTTCGCTCAAGCTCATAACTTTAACCGAGAGGACCTGCATGTCCTACATAGTCATAGACTCAGATAGGACAATAAAATTAATTAAAAAAAGTACGATAAACCTCGTCACACGTTAATGACCGAACCACCTTAGACTTCACCTGCCGCTTGAATCAGACCAAGTGTGATGGAACCAAGCTGGTTGTAGTGTACTTTTAGAAAGATTAAACTATGTGAAGAGAGAAGTACTACAACTACGGGTAATGACTATTTTTACATCCTTCTAGCTCATCCAGTACGTACTCTGTTGGTGAGAATGACATATTGCTCCGCCGCTGCCCGTCGTCATTTGTGCCATCTAGCTGACTCTCTCACTTGGCAATTCTACTTCGCCGTCTCACATTCCTTCCTAGCTCCAATGTAATGTGGCCAAGTGAAACTCAGTCGCTTGATACAAGATAATATGTAACACTCTCCCTAATACGCCCCCAATTCCGCTAAGGTCTCCACCTAAGCTAAACCACGGTCAAACCGTAACACCAAGCCCCACAGTCCACAAACCCATTGTGTATACGCCGCAGCTCAAATACCTCCTCAGTCTCGGACACCAAGCGCCCGAGCCTTGATTCGACGATGGTAATCTGCTTGTGTTGAGATTTTTTTCGACTTTCTCGCGATTGCGAAATCTCTGACTGATTCTCGAACAAACTGCCAAGTGCAGCTCCTCCAAAGCGACGATCCATCATACACAACTCATCCAACCCTTTTTCATGACTGAATCTCGCCTCTACACACTCTACGCTGAGAGCTGGATGCCACAGGGGATACCACTCAGAAGATATCGGTTTTCGCTCCCTTGAATTTTCATTTAAATACACCTGAAACTCATTCGCATGATAATGAAACATTCGCGACCCTTGCCTATTGCTACCACATAACGTAAGCGTATCCTAAACCCCATGAGTAGTTTTAATGGTTTCATTAGAAATACCAGATTTATCAAGCTGTATACACCGCTACTCTTCCAGACTCGAAGTGGTGGCGGGTATAGAAAAGTGGCATTCATTCATAGATGATGAAATACGCCAAAGTTCTCGCACTTGGGGTGAAAGTCTCCTGCTGACAAGGATGGGTATCAACGCAGCCCTTTGTTGAGAACAGACACTAATCATTTTTATCGTTTATGGTAATAGAAATATGTACAAACTGTCAAGGGATGAATGATCGTGGACACAAGCCGTAGGATGAGGAGATTTACTAGGCATCTGAGAAGTTCAAAGTCGAGTGGACCAAACACAACTTGCTTTTACAGGAGAAATACGGGTCCGAGCTAGAGTGCCGCTGACACTTTAAATACAAGCCAACGATGGAAGGTGGTGTTGTTCGGTATAATTTGAGTAGCCTAGTCACCTTAGCTACTTTGGAAGGAGACGCCTCAGACCACATTTTGCGCGGAGAAAATGCAGTGGATGATGGAGACATGTTTGGACAACTCTGGGCTTTTGAGACGTTCCCCTGGGTGGGTATTCACGGATAAGGGTTGACTTGGGGTGAAGAAAAAGCCGGTATGATTTCGCCAGGATACTTGCAAGCGAATGCTCTACTTTGAAATTGAGCCATACATATTCTGTACTATTTCTCTGCTGTTTTGTCATGGCTGTGTAGCTGCATACGTGATCAAAATCTGATGCAAAGATAAAATGGGTCCGAGCACTTTTGTTAACGACCCACGCCCTGACCTTAATGCGTGTTCCAACTGCCAAATACAAGTGACCACTACTTGGAATACCTCAACTCCGCTTCTAAGCTATTGCTTCACCCCCTCGCACTAACCCGACATACAGACGATGAATAAAGTAATTGCGTAACCTATGAAAAACGAGTTGTCTGGTGAACTACCCTGAAGAATTAAACAGCGCATCAAAGCTTCAAGTTCGTTGTAGGGCTTCCATTTACGACTCGTCGTAAACTCCGGAGGAGGCCTTCAGTCCATGACCGGAAGGTAGTCTTTATGCAGACGCTAAACAGATCAAACTAAATCACGTTCCTCAGAATTGCAAATCTTACTACACGGGCTCATTTTTACTTTTATCGCAATTATAAGTTAAGAGCCTTACTCGAGCTTCCAGCTTTGGGTCCTACTCCGCTCTTCATTGATCTTCCATTCAATTTTAATTGTCAGCCATCGCCAACACGTCTCAGAAAATGAATACTGTATCCAGCCCGTGATTTCGTCACCCGACTTTCGGGGAATAGGCTTCTCCTTTACTTGATCAATCATCATGAATCCCTTACTCCAATGCGTTACCTTCCCAAAAGGTCCAGTAGTAAAAGAGGTTCCCTTATTACCAGCCTTAACCCAATCCTGCGCTTTGGCGTCGTCAGGGAGGACATCATTTCTGCTTGGCATAAAAAAAGAATCAAACCATATAATAAACCCATCAAGTGAATCAACATCTGTCGTAAGTTTTGAGCTCCACGGACTCTTGAATGTCAAGTCTTGGGCAGTTATAGTGTGCAAGTCCATTTGTTTGAACGGAGATGGCTCGCCACAAAGTTTTTCCGGCCCAAAGTCCTCA
Organism: Blumeria graminis f. sp. triticale; assembly: GCA_905067625.1. Taxonomy (NCBI): domain Eukaryota; kingdom Fungi; phylum Ascomycota; class Leotiomycetes; order Helotiales; family Erysiphaceae; genus Blumeria; species Blumeria graminis. The sequence continues at coordinate 9,954,640 of LR898477.1, forward strand.
AGCACAACGTTATCAAAAAACTTAGCTTGCATGGCTTTCATATCAAATCCGTAAACATCTTTCCAAAAGTGGTAGTGGTTGTCGAAATACTCAGGGGATGAGACAGGTGCTGTCCACAGCTTCATATGGCTGGGAACCATCAACCCGTCTGGCTTCAGATATAGATCCCTCGCACGGATTACACTCAAAAGCATTGCTTCGTACAACAAGCAATATCCCATCCATTCACTAACGATAATATCCACACTCTCTACTGGTAATTTGACCTCTTCAATCTCTCCCCTGAGCAAAGTGATCTTGTCGTCCATTCCGTTAAGGAAAATATTTTCACGAGCTTTGTCAATGATATCCGAGTTGTCCACAGCAATAACGCGAGCAGCGCCAGCTTTGACGCAAAACATACTCAGTATTCCAGTGCCACATCCAATGTCAAGAACTGTTTTGTTAGCAAAGCAGTTCTTATTATTGTAAATAAAGTCTCGGTATGCATCTGTCCGAACAGTATCTTTCAACATAGTTTCATGTATCCCTGCTTTTATTAGCCAAAATGTGAATTAGTACCGAAAACAAACCATTATCGTCGTAGAGACCGTAGTAATTACTTCCAGGGACTTCAGTGGCTTCTTTTGCCCCGGGATCTTTGTGAGAATCAACAGCCAGAGAGTTATCGTGCCACCGATCGTCTAGAGTCTTTGATACTGTTTCTCGGTAATTACTAAATTGGGCCTGGGTCATTCGTAATTCATTTTCTAGTTCATTAATTCGAGCCACTAAATCAGAATTACTGGACCCGGACAAAAGAGTGGATGTATTAGGATCGATTGAAATATCTGGAAGCTCGTCTAAACTGAATAAGACAGCATCATCTTGCAGAAATGGCCGAAGGTATTTCTCATCTTCAAAGTGCGATTTAAATAGCTCTGACGGGATCTTCTTTCCATCGTCAGTCACAGCACGAATATAATTCACTAGCTTGATACAATCGTAAAATTCCAGAGCCAACCTTCGACGAATATCCAAGAAATCGAGTCCAGATTGATTTTTGCAATGATCAAACATTGAGTAGATGTCAGAAAAAACTTGGTCATCCACTAGAGATTTAAAGGAAATTTTTTCTTCGTCATTTACAGCATCCTCCCAACCCTCCTCATCTTCCATGTTGAGGATGTCGGAATTCTCCGAACTAGCCGACGAACATGAATGAGCATCATCTGCTCGCAAGACTGAATTTGTCATGGACGAATTTTGAAGTGGATTTGGTGAGCGGAGTTTGTATTATCGTAGATTTCCGCTTGTCGCTCGAAAATTTCCGATGTGTTTTAAGATCTGAACCCTGTAACTTTTTAACGAGGTATGATGAACATCACCTTTCATCTTGGCCCGCGCTGCCCCGGAGAGCTGTAGGGCTAAACCAGGCTTAGCCCCGACCGTGCTAGGAACAAGCGCGTGTCACTGTGGGTTTAGCGCCAATCAGTGATCCACCTTGAGAGCGACGACTCAGCGATCATCAGCGCTGCCATCTGTAGACCTGAGATTTATTTGTACTCCCAGAGCCGAATTAAATCAGGTTTTGTACTTCCGAAGCAGTTGGCCCCCGAGTCAATGGCTCACAGCTCCAATCCACATCAATATTTCAGTACCTGCGTAGTCGATTTCGACCAAAGATTCATCAAGTAAATAAAAGCGACCTAGTGAGGTCTTTTTTATGGAATTTTCCTAATTTGATACCTCGAGGTCCCATCCAATTATTTTCAGTGGACATCTATTTTATTTAGATTAAGTCACTCGAAGCTTAAAACACTTACACTCAGATTTCGTTTGTAGATCCCACTCGAAGTTAGATTAGGTTCACATAATAGTCCCCTCTGAGTCAATGACTGGATATCACAGTGTTAAGACTTTAATCTTTTGCCAGAGAGAAGGAAGGAAAAAGATAATCGATTGACCATCATCTTCCGTTTAAGTATAGGCTCGCTCGTCTTTGTTCAGTTAGTTTCCATGGTCTAGACCACGTAATCTTAGTATCCCGTCTTATAAACAAACTGTATTATCTAATTGTAAACTAAAGATAAAACTAATTTGAACGCTAACACTACAAACAGTGGAATGTAGGCGCAATTAATTACAGTACTAATCTTAATGATAAAAAAATTTACTATTAACTTTAAAGCTATTTATATAGTTTTAGCTGTCCTTCATAGTGATAGACTCAGTAGGGACATTAATAAAATTCTATTCTATTCTATTCTAATGATAAAAAACAGGCCGGATGATATAGTCGGGTATCACGTGTCATTAACACAAGGGGGACTATTCTCAACACCTGTCAGCGGTGTCCCCTACGAACCTCCAGCTCTCACTGTAGAGTCTGTAGAGCCGAGATTGAGTAACAAAGTCCTCACTTCGACGAGGATTCCCAATCGCTTTCGCCGTCTGTATCGTCTTCATCACTCAACACATTCCCCTATCACAATTATCATGAAGCTAACCACGATCAGATCAGATGGTAGGGTCGGAGCTCTACTCATCACTAACCCTTGATCATGGAGGAAAAGCCATCCGATGAGTTTCCGGAGCGTACCCAGCACCCGATACGGAGATGGCGGATTGGATCAAGTCGGCCTCGACTGTTACAAAGAAGGGAGACATAGATGAATATGCGCACCTCATGTGGTCCCGGTGTCTAGGCCTCGCCTGGCTGGGGCTGCAGGTTTTTGTGAGACTTTTTCCCTCGCACGCAGTTTCCATGCTACCTTTTTTATTTATTTGGGTAGAAGGTTCCGTGGAAAAGGTGGCCGAATTCCACGGGTAAATACTGAGCTGAATGGCTTTTCATCAAGGGGAATATATCAATGATCTTTCGAGTAACAAAAGAGGCAAGGAGCACTGTACAAGGTGTGGCCTGGGTCAGAGAGAAGCCCAATGTGCTAGATAGTCATAGACTCAAGTAGCACAATAAACATCACTCACTCACTCCACAGCAGGAGGATCAGGAGGTAGCTGAGCCACCTGCTAAGATTAATCAAGCAATGAATGGCCTCAAGTGCCTGCTCAACTTCAAGGGGCTCACGATACTCATGCGCATGGAAGAAAGCCTCCAGCAACAGGCAGAGTTTCATAGAAGGTAAGGGACGTTAGACGGCTGGTTTAAAAAATACATGGGATGGAACGACCTCGTGTTTAATGTACGCGGAAAATTGACGATTTGATTGAGTGGACTATGTGATAAAATTTGTTTGTTCATATTATCACGTGAAATGATATTATTTAAATATAGTTTTACGTAACAAAGCGTGTCCAACAGGTCGGTTAGATCAGTGGTAGTATCGCTCGCTTTGCATGCGAGAGGTCGTGGGTTCAATCCCCACACCGTACAAAATGGAGTTAATCGTGCAAGAAAGTGAATGAGATACAATTGGTGCGTGAAGCATTTTTGGAGGGCGTAGTCGTCCAGCCCGTGACATTGGTCACTTGCTGTGGACAGGAACGACGTTAAATGTCATCAAAGTCAAAATTGAATGGCGGCTGTCCAGGGATTTGTAGTACATCATGGAGGCAAGCTAGGTAGAAGTAGCTCTTGTCCACTTCCCGGAGCAGAGGTGTTTAACGCGGAGATTGTAGACGCCACGACTGCCTTAGAGGTTTCACAAACAGTGGGGGGAGGCCTAACGATTTGTATTCCTCTTGACAATCAAGCGGCTACTCGGGCGCTCGTAAGAGAAAGATCTAGTTCCTCGCAGGCAGTTGAAATGTTTTCATTGCAGAAAAAAAAAAGCGTGTGGAAATACGCTAGATACCTGGTCATATTGGGATCAAAGGCCATGAAGCGGCCGATGAGCTGGCCAAATCGGCCTCGAAATCTCTCAACAACTGGTCACTAACCATTACTGTGCCCAGTGGAGAGTCTAAAAATCTAACATTTGCGGCATTAGCGAGACTTTTTAAAATGCGGGGTCAAAAACTCGTGGAACAGTGGTGGCAGAAGTTTCGGCCGGAACGATACAAAGACCTAGACCTCTACATGCGCTGTAAACAGTCACTGGAACTGGCTCTACCAAGATGGGCGTATCACCGTCTGATTGCGGCAAGAAGTGGCCACGGAGACTACGCCGACTACCATCGACGTTTTAACCCCGAACATGAAGATTTGAAATGCGTTTGCGTCCGAGAGAAAAGGCCCTGGCATTTTTCAGAGTGCCGACCTGCTTTGCAACGTTGGAGAAGCTGTGAGAAATTGGCGCCGCCTGGAGCCAAGGAGATGATTGGGGAGAAGGGATGGCAGAAGTTCATTCAATTCCTAACTACAAGCAGATGCTGCAGTCTGCCGAAGAATGAACAGGGTGGGAGGTGACCACGCTGAGATTGTTTCTGACCCGAGAGGAGATGGGTGTGGAAAATAAAGATGCGGCGCAGGGCACCGTAACTCAGACATTTACTGCTCCTTATTATTTTCTTCTTTTCCTTTGTCGCTGCTGGCTTCACTGCCGGTCATGAAGATAGCGATGAGCTCTCAGAGCCCATCTATCTGTGTGACGTCTAAATAGATGTTAGGTTCTTTCTGTCACGTAAAAGATTTCAAATTCAAATAGCGGCATTAGAACCGTATCGTTATAACGAGTCCGCACTGCATATACACTGATCATGTTTGACTTGACCTCTTGATCTCTACATTTAGACATGCGCTAACTTTTTTCATTCTGTGTGCAGCTCTAAAGCTATGAAACTTGGACGTGCACCGGGATCATATCATTGTCGTTGCATTTTATTGTACTGTCTGAGTCTGGCTATGTAGGACATGCAGGCCCTCTATACCTACAGGCTAAGGATACTTATGCCAGTATTGTATCCTCTCCTATGCCTCCCATACAGCTCCCCTCAAAAAGTACCACCCCTCACAAGTCCTCATTTAATCATACACTTACTGGTGCCATTTGCCCTTAAGTATCTCCCTATTAACGGTGTAGGCAAACGGTCACTGCACGCAAGCAATACCATAAAATTATTTATGTATTTCCATGGGAAAGAAAGTTAAAACTGGATACCTGTAAGGATAGTGAAACCCCTCAGAAGTATTCAAAGAAAATGCTTAAAGCTTGTTGCAGGTGCCTAAAATTCTACTAGCAGCAGAGTGCTAGAGCACGAATCGTCCGTCCTCCCTATAGAGATATACCTAAAATAAATGAGGGTCCAGCACGCAGAACTATCAGCTAAATTCCCAGCACATCAGACGATCCGATCGACATGTAAGAGGATAAAGCTGCCCACAAACTGAAGAGAAACTTCACATGTCTTCAACAAGAGTACTGATATCGCTGAATTGACAAGAACTTGTGGAAGTGAAAAGGACAAGAGAAGGCAGAAAGAAGCTGGAAAGATAGCGGTCTTTCAGCGGTAGAAGAATTCATGGACAAGCCGGAACAGGAAACACCGCCCTGGCCTACCAGCCTCAGCCGATCCAGAACATTGGAAAGCGGCAAATATATTTACTGGTGAACAAACAGGCAGCACCAAAATGAGCTTCAAAGATATACCCTTAGACATCCACCGTAACCTAACAAGGGCCCAAAGCAGTTTCGCCATTGAGCTAAGAAGCGAGTATATCAGACTCAATTCTTACCTGTGCAGAAGAAAAGTACTTCTTGGAAAATATACTTTGTACGATATTATATGGATAAATATGCTGAAGTAAAGAAGACTTGATATTTTACAACTATGGGAACATTGGACTTATATATACATCTAAGGGAGAAATTCCCGCTAGCCTCGTGTGCCTGTCAAACCTAGTGATGACTAGCCACCTCTCATCTACCATAATGAGCCAAGGTACACTGTAGTACGTAAATATGTGGATCCCGGATAGATCTACAGGGCACGAATTAGCTAGATGTAGGAAACACGGCCACACACGTAATCGTAATTATCCTATGATCTCACACACTGCAAATCGCACTGTCAGAGCCCGCGACCACAGCAGTAGATCTACTAGCGTTGAGGAGTAAGTAGTAATCAATGTATATAGACACATAGACATCCGACACTTGAAGGATATAGAATTTACTTATTAGTCTCAAGCTCTACACAAGATCCGTTGTAGTTAGGAGCCCGAGACACCACGTGATATAACCCAAATCTTACACCCACACCCATTGTATACTAAGTATACAACGCGCGCTCGGAACCTCAAATATCCAAACGTATAGGCGACAGTAGGCGCGATTAGCGCACTCGGGACATGTGTAGAGAGAGTCGATCTTGTCGGGAACCTGAGACGAAACAGGTGATGGTTGAGTCCTAAATTCGAGAGTCAGAATTTCCAACAATACCTGGAGTAGAAAAGCCAAGCTGTCAATGTGGATATCCGTCGCAAAACGTCAAGCATATGGTGCTGGCGTGTCCGCAGTGGGCAAATGGAAGAGGCGACTTTCTCCGACAAGCTAAAGACAGGTCATTTGAAGCCATAACGAACAGCCCAGAAGATGTAGCTAGAATTACACAGTGGATACTAAACAGAGGGTGGATAAAACAGTTTCGACTTGCACGAGAAGTCGAAGTAGCAATGTCGGATAAAGTTAATAGATCTGGAAGGTGAGAGGACGGAATCCACACGGGCTGAACAGTGTACACTGCACTTCCTGACGGTAAACCACATAAATTGATAGGAACATAAAGAGACAGGATCAGGGGGTTTTCACCAAATTGGTTTCCTCCTTTGTAAATAATACAGATAGTCACCTGCATGGACCCATAGGGTGCCTGATCCGTTTAAATGAAATCAAATTCAAAAGTTAAAACTGGGTTATACTATCACAAAATGTACCCTGATAATAACCCTACATGAGCACTACCAATGGATATTGCTCAGTGAGAAAGGCTGAGCCTTTTATAGCGACGACGAACTTACGAGGAGTCTAAGAATTGTAGCAATGGATGTAACAGTCAACGTGGGTGAACATAGGATAGCGCTTCATGTCTAACGCGAAGAAGACAGATATGGATTGTAGATCTGCTATAATTGATGTCTGTTGAAATAAGAGTGAAAAAGTTTGATCTTATACAGGGGTCTGACACCGAGTATTTATAAACTTAGATAGTACACAAATTATACCATCAATAGTAATAACTCTCAACCATACAGCAATTCAACAATGATAATGTCAGATATATTTGCGTCTTATTATCATATATAGCTGAGATACTGGTGTTATCATTGCTGTGTTCCGATGACGTACCGTTGACACAGGGTCGCTTGTTCTGCCGGTAGCACTTACTTAATACTAGCCATTTAAAGTTGTGTGATCTATAATTGGGCCTGATCTCAACAACTTTTGCCACCCACTGATCGGATGTAAGGCTGGGCACGCGGGTCAGACCAGACAACCAATAGTGGGTATTCCATTAACATTTACTTCTCCGACCAACGATACGATGGCCATTTGCAGGTGTATGGCAGTCGGGAAAAATCGCAAAAACCACTGGGTGCGGGGCTCTCCTGACACCAGCATTAGGACTAAATCCGAAGACACAGTGATCCTTCTGATATGTTCGAAGAGGCCGGCCAGCTGGGCGCTGCAGACTCGTGGGTACCTCGGGAAATTCTCCCTCTGCCTTTCTAGCCTTCTTCCAACTCCTTCCCGAAGGTCGTGCTGAAATATCAGAGAAGTCTTGACAGGGCGTGATTGCTGTATAGTAGCTTAGCCTAACTTCTTTTGTGCCGTTGACTCATTGATAAAAGAAGCCCTCCTGGCTAATTATCCGAAACCTCAGTCTTGGCGCCCACAAAAAATCAAAAGTTGAAAACTCCTCGAAAATTTCAGTCCCAGCACGGTCTTCAGAGACCTGTTCCCCTCTTTCGTTCCACATCTCAGCCGCCTGTCCGTCCTCAAGATGTACAGCCCCATTAGAGCACCAGTCCCCCATAAACCAAGACCACAAATTTGTATATTATGACTTAATTTCCTCCTTGCGGGTATACGTAGCATCGTAAATTTGTAGTGAGTGATGGCCGGTAATGAATGAGGCAAGCTCCTGTATGCAATTGGAGCAACTTCTTTATTAGCCGTTGAGACGAGATGATGCGCGGTTAGAGAGAGGTCGAGGACTCAGATGAGTATGGTGAGAGGCATTGTCGAGAAGTCGTCAAATGGAGATATGCTTGTGTTTGCTTTCGACTTCGATTCGGATGCAATTCTTCTTGGCTATCCCAGATATGCAGAGCATATTGAGCCATTACACCGGCACCACTGGAAAATGAAGAATTCGTCTTTGACGGCTGGTCCATCTGATTATCCTTGCTGTTTCTTTTGGATTGTTCATCATGGGCTCGAATGACCGGTTCTCTGCCTTTCTCAGTGTTTCCTCCATTCCTTTGGCCCAGCTGGTGTAGACCATGACCATGTGCTTCACATTTTAGGGTGGATATCCACATTGGCATCGTAGTTTATCTACTCCTGTAACTTTTCTTCTTTTTGTTTGCATCGGATTTTAATTGCGTATGCAGGTATCTAGCTTTGACACAATATCGAAGAAAAGTACATGATAGATAATTCAACATAGAGTCAGAGTACTCATGCCTCGGATTTCATTTGTAAGTACCACTGCGAAATTTTGGTGGCTGCTTTTCTTCTTTGTGGTTAGGACTTGAACCCGATGTATTCCCTTCTAATCTGAATGGCTGCGCTGCTCTGGGCCCTGCTTAGGAGTGACTAAGCAGCATTTCTTGAAAAACATGTGTAGATAGCTCTACTCATTTATCATAGCTAGATAGCCTAGTACACAATAAATGATTTATAATGATGTAATAGAACTAATCTGTTCCGTCCCCACTCATTCTACACCTCCTACTGGAGCTTTAGTATGTCATTTACCTCGTACGACTTACAACGAACAAACTAGTTAAGCTCAAATATATGCAGGTATGGCAGAGCTCAAAATTTGGAAACCCCCTCTCGCTTTATAGCTGTTCTGGGTTCTTAAGGTGGGATGATAGGATGATGAATATAAAAAATCAAATAATGCAACTTTTTTACATTGATAAATTGATATTGAGAAAACACGTAGGGTAATCGAGTTAGCAGGAGTAATAACCAATTAGTGGTATTTGCAGGGATAAGTGTTGCTTAGAAGTCTAGAGATTAGAGCTCGTGGAGGGCTGCCCCAATTGAAGAAGAGAGAAATCAAGGGAAAACTTATTGTGCCCAATGACAAATGCAGTAGCTACTCCAGCGAAACTTTGAGTTGCATAAACTTTTTTTTAATTGAGGACTCTCAGACATGGGAGAGAAAAAGAATAGTTTAAAATCGGTCCATTGGCTTGTAGACTGTGCTAGTAAATGCAAAAATCGCGTCGCGACTTGACGCCCGCCATCAACTTCGATAGATTTACAATCCCGTAACTTTGCGATTAGGGTTTGGGTAAAAGAATTTCGCAGAAGACTGGATTTTGGGTACATCCGAGTGTTTGTGAGTCTTAATCTTTGTAATGTGAATCAATGACCAGTCCGCCTGATATGCATGTTTCCATTAAGGAGCTTGTTATCTTTATTGTTTGGGTCTGTGCCGTTGCCGAGTCGTCAACTAACGAGACATGGGGCAACCGAATAACACGATCCAGCTGCGAACATGCGTCCTCTTGGATTGATACTCTACACAACGAACGTGAATATTAATATTATCATTACACGTGTATCAGGCCATGGTATCGAGATGCGGACTTAACATCCCAAACGATTGACTCCTCGCCCACTACAGGAAACATCGAACAATCGATAAATTTAAACTTGTAAATACCGGGCTTCTGGTTCAGATCTGCTCTACTTGACATGTCTTTTCTCTTTGGTCGTCGTCCGCGGACAAACACCGACCTCCCGAAGCAGGCTAAAGAGCTCCTCATAAGGCTCGAAGGGTCTACGGGAGCGGTCAAGGTATGTTAATTCACTCACAATGTCGATACCCGGCTAAATTCATTTAGGCAGAGGAGCTCATGAAGACAATGTCCCAAATAAAATTCATATTACAGGGGACTCAAGGTATGTAAGGACTTCTTAGCTTGTAATATCTCATCGCTAAAATGACTTTTAGAGACGGAAAGCACCCCAGAACAGATATACTCCCTTGTCACTGGTATGATACAAGAGGATTTGCTATACCAACTCGCTTTGAATCTTCACCGACTCACCTTTGAATCAAGAAAAGATGCTCAAGTTATCTTTTCGTATGTTCTTCGCTTTCGTCCCCCAACTGCCTCACCCAAGAGCGAACCCTTGGCATTAAGCTATGTCATCAATAATCGGCCCGAAGTTCTCGTGGAATTGTGTAATGGCTACGACCGACGGGAAAGCGCCACGCCTGCAGGAACTGTCCTCAGAGAAGTATTAAAGAGTGAGGCAGCTGCCGCTATCATCTTATATGATGATCCAAGTGAGGATGGGTATAGTCCATCAAAAGGCCTAACAGGCGTCAATCCTGAAGTGAGACAAAGTGGACGAGGAGTATTCTGGAAGTTTTTCAAGTGGATAGATCAGGGGACATTTGAAGTTGGAGCAGACGCTTTCACTACATTCAGAGTATGTTGCCAGTAACGAAAGTGAAGTGCCCACTTATAAAATATAGGAAATTCTAACCAAACACAAAACTATGGTTGCACAGTATTTAGCAACAAATTTCGACCTCTTCTTCGATAAATACAATAATATTCTCATCAAATCTAGCAGTTATGTCACCAAAAGGCAGTCTATAAAGCTACTCGGTGAGATTCTCCTTGATCGGGCAAACTATGCTGTTATGACAGCATACGTAGATAGAGGAGAAAACCTTAAGATTTGTATGAATTTATTACGAGATGAACGAAAGATGGTGCAATACGAAGGTTTCCACGTTTTTAAGGTTTTCGTGGCAAATCCTCACAAATCGATTGCTGTTCAGAAGATCCTGCTCATTAATAGAGAACGACTATTGACATTCTTAAAGGGATTCTTAGAGGATCGCACTGAGGATGAACAATTCATTGACGAGAGGGAGTTTTTGATTAAGCAGATTAAAAACATGCCAGCAACACCCGTCGAACCGACGCAGAAGCCTGTCTTATTAGGGAGTACTTTGCGATAACTTATATATAGGACTTAAATTATATAATGAGCTGATGCTGCATGCAACGATCAGCTGTGGTCGCAATGATGCTTCCAGATCTATGAAACGACTAAGTACTGATGAGCATGTAAAAAAAGGATAAAATGAGGGATGTTCTAGAACAGATGAATTTGATTTTCAGATCGGGACATCCTTGAGAAATGAGTCACCTGTACTCGACTACCCTAAGAAATTTTATGACCTGAAACAAAACTACAAAATTTTGTAAGTCTGAAGAGACATGATGTATGATATAATGGCAATCGAGCTTTTGAACAATAATAAACATTCATCTAGTTCTGAGTATTGCATAAAACTACGTCAAGCGCAACTTGAGTAATTGCATCTCTTATACAGATAGATTTACTGAGGAATCCATATATATATGATGGGACCTAGGTTGTAAGACGATAAGGCTCTGGTTACAAAAATTATACATTCATCCTCTCCAAGCCTCAGAGGGAATAACAAGAAACGACAATCGATTATAGGGGTAATATCTACTATCTCACCTGCTAAAAAATACCCTCAGATAACTTGAAGTATTTTAGATGCGTCTTCAGAAATATAGAGTGACCGCAACAATCGTGCTTGATCAAAACTTTTTAGCAGATAATCCAACCGTAACCGCTATGAGTGCCGTTTAATTTATAAGTTTATTTTGATTGGATTTGATTTCACTATCCTGATATGGCCCCCATGGGGCCCATGCAGGCGTCTATGAACTCTAATATTTACGTGGGAAGAAACTTTCTAGTGAAAGGACCTCAAAACACTGTGGTAATTCTCGTGAGTTTTTCTATTTGCCCTTCAGGAAGGGTATTACTGTAGTGCTATCCATGAAAGCTAACCATATCCTTTCTATCGACTCCAAGGACTGCTTGTCCTGTCTCTTCCACTCAGCAGTATTTCGACCGATCTTCTCATCCAGAATTGCTCTATACAACCATGACCCAAGATTAAATGTATATTTATTTTGGTGCGAGACAAATTGTCAGTCAGTTCTTTGAAGGACCAATCTATGGTTATCAAATATCTCCTCTACCATTTGTACATCAAGGGTAGGACACGTCATCTACTTGGTGTTCTACGAGTGGGAGCTTCATGGACAGCTTCGAAACTGCATTGCTTAGCTACTTTTGGCCCTTGTCAGATTTTGTTCAAGAGAACATGGCGACTCCTGGAGACTAATTTTATACTAGCCCGATTATCGGCTTCGATAGAACTTGAGTGTTTTCAGTTTCCGGAATCTGCGATTGCAAGTTGTCGAGACTGTTGCATCTGACTTTAGTTTGTCTGGTATTTCGCCGTTCTTGGCATGCTGCGATCTTTCCAGCCTCTCTCTACTGTCTTTCCAGCTAATTCATACCCAGTGTGCCAGAACTAAATTTCCATAATTTTCTCTCCTTTTTGGTTAGCTTTATATGTGTGATGTGTGATTGTATGATCTCTTGGTCTGGTAGGTTTTTTAAGCAAATCGTTCAAGCCTTAGCTGTCAGAAAGGTTTCTGCTAGTAAAGTAGCAGTTTCGTGTTCGTTGAATGGAATTTTATTCGTGACGGGCACAAGCCTAGCGCTCATAGATCATGACACGGAGGAGGCTAGTCCTTCCCGAAAATTATCTACGACGATAAAGTTAAAATTATAACCCACTACTTAGTTTGTGGACTTGTTAGTAGAGTGGGGCTTATGCAATCATGAAGGATAAAAAGAAGTCAATTTGAATACTCCTCTAAACACATGGTCTAGACTACCTTTAATTCCAAAAGATAGCCCGTGCAGGATCTCCAATTAACAACAATAGACAACGCTAGCACAGAGTGTAAGCAACCTCCGTTCACAAGACATCAGCCGGTCGGGAATACTAATTATCGAGCCTAGTAAGACCGACAAGATGTATCCCAACGCAGAAATATTTGAAATATGAGGAGAGCAAGACTGAACACCTGTACGCGGTGTCCTCTACGAACCTGGGAGTGAAATATTCTCCCAGAGCCAAGTTCTGTCAAATTTCGCAATATCAAAGAAGTTGGCCCACGAGGCAAAAATTCAAATTACTCCACATGTCGTTTTTTCGCTCCCAACGAGTTTGACACCTACCTAAGTCACATCAAGTCTGCAAGTACGGCTTAGTGCATCCTCATCCCAATGATCACATCACTCCTCGACCTTCTCTGACCTCAGTTGACCACCAAATACACGCCCACGCTGATATTTATACCCGGCGGAGGAAGCAAAGCGTGGCGCACAAATCTGGGAGACTGTTCTTTGGGATGGATGTGAGAGGGATCGGGACAAGTTCACAAGATGATGCAGAGGATGGATACAGTTTCGACGAGAATATGATTTTAAATTTTGGCAAGGAGTTTCATGAATTAAGCTTTGTGTGCGCTAAGACTTCGCTCGCTAGAGTGCAGCTGACACTATAAAAACAAGCAAACGATGGAAGGTGTCGTGGTCCGCCTCCTGGTGGTGTTATCTGGTGTAGTTTGAGAAGCCTGTACACTTACTTCACTTGGGAAGGAGACATACCTAATCATATTTCGCGCGGAGAAAATTTGATGGGTGACGGAGGCAGTCTGGATTACTCAGGGTTTTTGAGACTTTCCCCTGGGTGGTTATTCACGGATGAGGGTTGACTTGGGGTGAAGAAAAAGCCGCCATAACTTCGCAGTGGTACTTGCAAATAAAATCCGAGGCATGAGTGCTCCTCTTGTAAATTGAGTCATCTTTTCTGTACTTTTCTTTAATATTGTGTCATAGCTAGAAAGCTGCATACGCAATTAGAATTTGATGCAAAAAAAAAAAAGAATTGGGATGGAGCAGACTAATTCAAAACATGTAGTACACTTTCATTTTTCTTGTGAGCCATGCTGAGGGCTTCGATGTAGACTTTTGTAATACATAAAAATTATTTTTCAAATAGATGTGTATTTTTAGATAATATCAATTGATTTCTTATAATTTTTAATTTCAAATGAGGACCATTGTACTTTTTCAATGGTATTGAAAACCGTCCCCATTAATTTTGACTTTCACGGAATATCGTTGGATAGTACCCCTGCTTGCATAACTAGTTGATAAACTAGACACGGGTCTGCATGAAGAACAAACCAATCTAATCGATATTTACAGGGGTTTAACCCCAGTCATTACGGCAATTGTACCTTTGTCATCCTTAAGAGACTGTAACCTATTGCGAGCTAGCCCAGCTGCGCCTGTAGGACTAAGCCCTTAAACAACCCAGCCTCAAGTTTAACCTTTTCTACCCTAGTGGGACTGTTCTTCCTCCTATGCCTCCTTCACCACTTATTTCCAGCAGTAATACCCTCACAGCTCTTCATTCGAGTACATACTAAGAGGAGCCGTTATCCCGTCATTATCTCACCACTAGAGCCGACGAAACGATGGCCATTTGCGGGTGTGTAGCTGCAGGGAAAAGTCTCAAAAACCGCTGGGTGCGGGGCTGTGAAGGCTAGTGAGCCGATAAGGTCCCTGTAGCCTGTGCTATTCAGCACAGACATATTCATAGTGTCAGCGCTAAGTTGCGCTCGTATTGAAAGTCGGGAACTGCCCGTGTTTGAGACACTGTTGGAAACTAGCGCACACCTTAGTAATGGGGGCACGACTGGAGGGTAGCTACTAGTGTTTGGAATATTGGAATCATGTATATTAATTCATTTTATTGTCCTGTCTGAGTCTATGACTATGTAGGACATGCAGTTCCTCTCTGCCTATAGTTCAAGGATTCCTATGCCAGTGGTATATCCCCTCCTATGCTTCCTACATAGCTCCCCTCAATCAGTACCACCCCTCACAAGTCCTCATTCGATCATACACTTATAGGAGCCCTTTATCCTTCATTATCTCCCCTCTCCAGCCAACGAAACGATGGCCATTTGCAGGTGTATGGCAGTCGGGAAAAATCGCAAAAACCACTGGGTGCGGGGCTCTCCTGACACCAGCATTAGGACTAAATCCGAAGACACAGTGATCCTTCTGATATGTTCGAAGAGGCCGGCCAGCTGGGCGCTGCAGACTCGTGGATACCTCGGGAAATTCTCCCTCTGCCTTTCTAGCCTTCTTCCAACTCCTTCCCGAAGGTCGTGCTGAAATATCAGAGAAGTCTTGACAGGGCGTGATTGCTGTATAGTAGCTTAGCCTGACTTCTTTTGTGCCGTTGACTCATTGATAAAAGAAGCCCTCCTGGCTAATTATCCGAAACCTCAGTCTTGGCGCCCACAATGAATCCAAAGTTGAAAACTCCTCAAAAATATCAGTCCCAGCATGGTCTTCAGAGACCTCTTTCCCCTCTAGCTCCACATCTCAGCTGCTTGTTCTTCCTCAAGAAGTATAACCCCATTAGAGCACCAGTCCTCCATAAACCAAGACCACAAATTTGTATATTATGACTTAATTTCCTTCTTGCAGGTATACGTAGCGTCGTAGATTTGTAGTGAGTGATGGCCGGTGATGAATGAGGCAAGCTCCTGTTTGCAATTGGGGTGACGCTTTTATCGGTCGGCGAGGCGAGATGATATGTGTTTAGATCGGGGTTGAGAACTCGGAAGATAATGGTGAGTGCTGCATGGTTGAGAAGTCGTCAAATGGAGATATACATGTGTTTGCTTTCGACTTCGATTCGGATGCGATGCTTCTTGGCTATCCCAGATATGCAGAGCATACTGAGCGATTACACCGGCACCACTGGAAGGTGAAGAATTCGTCTTTGCCGGCTGGAATCATGTATACATAGGGCGTTGGATGTAGCATTACTCTTGTTCTTCAGTTAATAAATAAACTTACCTTTCGACATATAAACGTCCAAGCTTTATATACCGGAACCGTTACAGGGGCTCTCCTGTGACGAAGAGGCCGGACAGCCGGGCGCAGCAGACCTATGTATACCTAAGAGTGTCTCTCAACCTTCCTAGCCTCCTCCTTCCTCTTTCCCTAATTCATGCCACAGAACAAACCGAAGGTCATGAAAGGATGTCAGAAAAGTCTTATTCGAGAGTGACCGTCGTGAAAGAGCCTAGCCTAGCATCCAAAAGTCGTTACGGACGTGGGGTCGTCGAGTAGCTCATGTATTTCAGATTCCCTCCTAGCTAGTAGACTCGGAAGTTAGGATTAGTAGGGACGATAAAGTAGACGAGTCGAAATCTGCTTTTCTTGAGGGCGGAAGGGTCTTTTACTTTGCTTTCGTGGGCTTTTTGTTTGCCCGCCGGTGAGTAGCGCATGTTGTGATATAACGGGGGCTTCTCTGACTACCGTTGTAGCATTTGGTACCGCATTATCATTCCTCATTCCCAGCATCATTTTCATCTTCTTGGTCGTCTTGTGTGTTATCGGAAGCGTATCTTTGACGGAGGGGGAGATAACTCAGCTCAAAGTTGATAAGGCGTTATTCAATCTCGGCTCTGTATACTCTACAGTCAGAGCTGGAGGTTCGTAGGGGACACCACTTACAGGTGTTGAGAATAGCCCCCCTGGAGACTTATAAATGCTGGTCAAAAACCACAGTCAATAAAAACGCGCACGCGCAATCTCACTTACATTCTTCAAGTATACTCAAAACCATGCATCTCAGTTCAATTTTTTTCACGCAAATCTTCTTCTACAATCTCATGTAAGACTTACCGTATCGGTATAACCGCCGACACTGATTCCGCTTTTACCTCCATCTTCGCTCAAATTCGTAACTTCAAGTGAGATCATAGCAAATATAACAGCCAATACCTTTATCAATAACTACCACTAACCATCATTTGATTTGTATCTGAACACCATATTTTCAACTATTTTAATTTATTCAGTCATTCTGGTAGTTCACGGACGCGATTGAATTGGCAACTATTAACTTTTTGGATTTGTTCTACTCCATTCATCTCGTCTTTACATAACTGATATATATTCCACCACTTTCTAACGATACTCCCTGACATCAAACTACACCGTAAAAGATTTTAAATGATAATTATTCGAAAGAGTGTTTTTCTTAGACATGAGCATTAAGATATCGAGCTTTAGATAAAGGTTGCTGCAAAAATGATTTTGATACTCATCTCCTTGTCAAGAGACTTTTTTATTACAGCTCGAACTTTGTCTGGAAGATTAGCAGGTTAGATCGTATAATGGTTTGCCTTGAGCATTAAGAACACCATAAGCGGGTGATTCTTGTTGGTGTTGCAAAGATCTCCAAAATACATTGTTGATTTCAAAGAGTGGGCAGGCAATGTTTTTCCAAATAGCCTGAGAAATTTCAATTGTAGGTACAACTTCGTAAATTGGGTAACTAATGGCAGGCCATCCACCCTCAGTAATCCAGATCGATGAGTTAGAGCCAGTAGCTGCAACTGATTCCCTGACTTGATCTAGGCTGTCGTTATATGCCTTAATACTGTCTTGTATCGAGATTATGTCATTGTTCTGGAGGGAAAGGTTTAACTTCGTCCCGATGAAGTCACAGGCTTTGATGACAGGCGAGTTCTTCCCATCAATCCAGGCAGTCCAAGTATCAATATGTCCGACCAGCACGTTTTTTTTGTCTTCCACCACAGTAGATAGCATACCACGAACGTCGTATATCTTTTCGGCCAAAGCATGAGACATGAGCTCGTTTCTGCTTAAATCGTCGTACCCAACTGATACGGCAGCAAGCCATTCAGAGCCGTGATTTGTGACAGCTTCCAATAGCTGTTGCTTTTCTGCTGCGAAAGATTGAGGATATTGTACCGTTACACCAGCCAACACTTTACCGCCAGTAGCAATGGCGGCTGGGGCAATCACGCTTATAGCGTCGCATTCTAGTAAGGAGAACAAGCGTAAGCTATCGAAATTTCCTGGAAGCGAAAGTGTCGTATTGAAGTCTGCTTCCCAATCTGATTGTGTCTTGCAAGATCCATCAGTGTTGCGTACTTGGGCGTTAAATCCTTGTATCAAGGCATTGGAGCTGCCAATGGAGATGGCAATACCGACGTAAGTGGATAGTAGCATGTTTTTGATTAAAAATTTGATTAAAGACGTATATAAGATAAGCTGAGATGGGACGAGATGGTTTCAGCTGATTGAATGGTCGAATAATTGAAAACTGATAATTCCCCTGGCTCGAGGCCAGATTATATACTCATTCTTAAGCAGTAAAGAGGGGTTGAGATTACTTCAAAGCAAAGCTTGACTCTCTTCCCTCATTCACGCTAGAGCACAAATTTGATTGTCCATACCCTGGAGGTTGCGAGTCCTTCAAGCATGCCATGAAAAAGGGTCAAAGTTGTGGAGTACTGATTGATGGATTCGTAACCTATCATCAGCCGCAGCCTAGTGATCTCGATATCTCTCCCGAAAATGACGGAATTATGGAGTTTAGTTGCGCCGTAATCCCCCGTTATATCTTAGAAATAAGCTTAAATAATTCTATATCGAGCTAATCCCTCAGCTTGTATGATCTGGTGACCTGTGATCAGATCTTTGCGGACAAGTAGGGAGGAGAAAACCTTAGCATCTGTCACCGTTATCTCCTACGAAAATCCAACTCTTACTGTAGAGTCTATAGAGCATAAATTGAATAACAGTTTCGTCTTAAGTTTGACGGGGATTCCCAATGTTTCTGGAGACTATTTCATCTTCATCTCTAAATACAAACCCCTGGCATTGCTTTTATGAAGCTAACCACGATCAGATCAGATGGTAAGGTCGAAGTTCTACTCACTATCCAGTTTTCATGTCATGAAGAAATTATCCAATAATTTTTCGGAGCGTAGCCAGTACCCAAATATGGCATTAGTGGATAATTTGAGGTTGGCTTTTTTTGATATATAGAAGTCACTCATAGATGAATATGCACACCTGTGAATGGTTAAAGCAGATGGTCAGCGCACGCAAGCAATACCATGAAATAACAAACATTCCTCTTTGGGAGAGATAACTACAACTTGATCGTGCGGACACAAAGTGTGCCCTGACGACCAGTGGCGTGTAAACCCGTGACAGCACCTTTCGTGGCTTTGCCTCGCCTGTCTACGGCTACGATTTAGTTTAGGATTTCCCCGCACACATAAGTTTCATTACCACCTCTTAATCTTCCTGGCCGGAAGGTTGTGAAGCAAAAGACACTAAAATTTACTTGTTAGTATCGAGCGAAATGGCTTCGAGTCCTAGGCATCACGTCTTAGGTCTTTCTCATAAGAATAAGGGATATGAAGCCCTCCCAACGTATGGTCTGGGTCAGAGAGGAGCCTAACGCGCTAACAAGCCGTTGACTCAAGTAGCTCAATAAAGACCAGATCCACCCTACTCATCCATCCATTTACGGCCATATTGTAAAGGGAACAATGTATGTTTCTTCCTACACCGAGTCATAATTTACTCGAGGGATGTCGGTAGAGAGATCCATCAAAGTTCTTAAAATTATAATAGGACTGGAAGAGTAACTATTCACTTAGAAGAGTAGCTAGCCTGCCACGTCTGTGGATATATTCCTCTTCAGCCTGTCGAATACTGTGATGCGAATCTGGCCAATATCCAATCATTCCTCTACGTCATCTACAAATCGTGGTCCTAATAAGCCTTTCATACAAAGTCCTGGACTCAGTTGCATAGCAAATTTCACATCTCATTCTTGATTATGAAAACTGGTAAATCCTTGATGTTATGAAATTCGCTTCGTAAAGCTACAGATTTTTTCATGACGATGGCTCTTTTAGTCTAGGAAGAAATCACTAGGCTAGAGAGATGAAAGTTTATTTTGACAGGCTTTTCTGTCCATTACTATTGCGCGATGGCTTCAATTCGTGTAGGTGATTGAATCGACGAGACGATTCAAGCGTGCTTTCTCCGATTGATTTTGTTCTTCCTATTGGAATCGTGGAGATAATTGCCTTGGATAATCTAGGTTAGGTCTATTGCCGTTGACGAAAACGTGGGATCTCCAAGTCATGATACTAGCTTCCATTCAAGGATAGCCATAGAAATACATTCGAGGAAGATCTCTTCAGATCTGGACTATTGATCATATCTAGGGTTGCGCCAAGATTGACAAAGAATTCTTGAAATTGTCGATGTAAAAGGCTTGAGATAGATCTGCAAGCTGACTCAGCCCGATACCCAACTTCAAATTTAAA
Organism: Blumeria graminis f. sp. triticale; assembly: GCA_905067625.1. Classification (NCBI taxonomy): domain Eukaryota; kingdom Fungi; phylum Ascomycota; class Leotiomycetes; order Helotiales; family Erysiphaceae; genus Blumeria; species Blumeria graminis. The sequence goes on from LR898477.1 coordinate 9,974,882, forward strand.
CCATTAATATGATCAAATTTTCTCGAAAACCCCAGTCAGCATATATTCAAGCTAGAACAGGCATAGGAAGCCATCTGGCATATATGAATAAGATTGGGAAAAGCGATACTATTATCTGCAATTACTGCACAAAAAGTGTTCAAAAAATTGAACATTTAATACTTTACTGTTCATTCTTCAAGAAACAGAGGAGAAAAGAGTTCAAAAACCTTTTACCATTTACACTTCCAATTATATTCAACACAAATGTGGGGAAAACTTCGCTTCTGAAATATCTTTTAACAACTGGCTGCCTTTCCAGGGGTACGGATGAGGAAGATAGAAACCAACCAACTAATTGATCAAAAAATTACTTATCAAGAATTTCTCACTGTTGTAATGTACATAAAATGGTGGTTTAAGATGATGTCTGGGTGAGAAGGATATATATGTATATAGTGTCATGGCTAGTTAGGCTGCATACACTTAATGATTTAAAAAAAAAAAAAAAAAAAAAAAAAGACTCAGCCCGAAGTCAATGGCCGAAAAATGAGCAGCTGTGACCCCTGCGTACGTAGGAGTCGGAATTCCTTGCCAATCCCTGATCCCATCAAACTTCTATTAAATGCAGGCCTGGCCTAATTATTACAGGAAGAGGAATAAGTACCTGTCAGTATTGCCTTCTGCATGTTTGAGAGTGGATTACTCTTCCATGGCCGATTTGAGTCAGATTTTAGACTACCGAAGAAGCTGGACCACGAGGCAATTACTCATGACTCCCTACTACGTCAAATTCCATGTCTAAATAAGATCCTTTCCATCCGAGGCCTAACTGAGTCGACAAATTCAAGCTTGTTTATCTTGACTTCAATGGCTCTACCTATCGTCAACTTAGTCTCTACCCACTGTTGGCCTCTACACTCTAGTCCACAACAGTTTAAATGTCCGAATGATTTAAACGGTGGAAAAACTTGTTGGAGTACAAAGTTGGGATTGAAGTGATAGATATCGCTACAACTAAGCAGTATCATCCTTAGGATTGATGCATCCGTGAAAGAGATGAGATTTGAACTTTTGCGGTGTTTTCACATCGAAGAGTGTTATGTGCGAGGATGCAGGTAGTGCTACAAACGCTTTTATTTCTGGATGACGCAGCGAGACATCATCTAGCCTGGTCTCTTCAGTAGAGCCTGGAAAGATCAAATCCCAAATCCACTCTTGAAATGAAATTACACAGAACCTTGTATACTTCGGGCTGAACTCTGTGCAGTATAGAGTAGACGATTTCTACTCATCTCTGATCGCTAATCTCGATGGCGAATAATTTATTCTAATCACATATTTCAGCACATCATGAATTTATCACTTCAAGTTAAGCTTTGGGCGACACGCGACCTCAATTACAGAGGTCAAAGACTGAACACCTGTACGCCGTATCCCCTTCGAACCTGGGAGTAAAATATTCTCCCGGAGCCAAGCTTAGTCGAAATTTTGCAAAACCGAAAAAGTTTGCCCACGAGGCAAAGATTCCACTCTCTCAGTCAAGTCAATATCACACTCCCAATAAGGTTGGTTCCGGCCAAAGCCTCATCAAGTCTGCAAGTACGACCTAGTACATTCTTATATCAATCATCACACTTCGTTAAATCACTCTCTGGCCTCAAGTGGCCTCCAATTACACGCCCACAAGAATATGGATACCCGCCAGAGGACACAAATTGTGGTGCACAAATCTGGTAAGCAGTATTTTTGGCATGGACGTGTTACGGGCTAGGCCCGGCTGGGTTCTGGCTGGGCTGCTTAAGGCTATAGGGCCCATCCTTATCTTGAAGGCTCAAGTGAGTTTGGAAATCTTCTCACTATACGGTAGTATTATCAGATCACGTGCAAAGGGCAAGGGGATCTGGAACAGGCACTGTAGTTTTTGTTTGTTTTTACATTTGGTCCTAAGCTAACGCTATCTTTTCCACATTGGGTCAAGGACCGGTGGAGCCGGCAAGGATCACTGCGTACAGGCCCAACTCATTCCAACCGCATGAACTTCTACTGAAATTGTAGAAGTTAACAGCAAAACTAAAATCAAAAACATAAATCAAAAACTGAAATCAAATTTGGAAGAAATACTGTTTGGTCCGGATCCCGCGCTTCTCGCCCGTTCCCTTTCCTGCCACATCTTCCACATGACTTTTTCTTATCTCCGCTGAGAGCGAAAGACTAGTTCGCAGATACCCTGAATTCAGCTGGTATCCTGCTATATACTTTGAAGCTTTTTGTAGACTTCACCGAGGGTTGCTGTACCCTCAAACTTCTTCTTCGGATTCCAGGATTCCGAAACCCGATCCCTCGGCCATCGAGACATCCTTCGTTGAGGCCATCGTTGCCTCTTCGGCCCTTTTGGCTGCAGCCCTAAATCGAGCCACTTTCGCGAACTCCCCTTGCTGGATCTGGCGGATCCGCGCGAGCTGCTCTTTTGTCACCGGTCCGGACTTGCTGGGTCTGGCTAAGCAGGCCCGGGAATCCGATCGGTGAGGTCCCCCACAGTTTCGACACCGGGTGAGGGCCTTGCACTCTGATTCTGAGTGCATATTAGATCCGCAATTCCAGCAAGCTGGAGCGCGGGAACAACCACGGGTGGCGTGAAATTCAAGACACCGTTTGCATTGTTCGATTTTGCGACGAGGTCGGAAGAGCTTTGCAGCTCCAGAGTCGTCGAAAAGGCGGAATCCAGGTCGAGGAGCGGATTCTCGGGGAAATAGCGCTTGCCAATTTGAGTAGGGCGCCCCTGGTTTGCTAGTCCCATGAGGACGAACCAGAAAGGGAACCAACTGGGTCACTCGCGTGACTTCGTCGGCAACCATCTTTGCCGTCACGGCGATTGGGCCAGCAAGAGTTCGAATTGTCTCCGGGACGGTGGCAATTTGCATGGCAACCAGATTTGATGCTGGTTCCAGTTTGATTCCAGATTCGCTCCGTGATGTAGAGGAATCTAGGAGCTCTGTTCGAGCGAGTTCATCCTTTGCAGTTATTGCAAAGCCGGTCTTTACCCGCTGAACCAACGTGATATTGTTGGCAGCGGTTCCCAGCGCCTGAGACACCGCTAGCCTTACTCCAGCTGGGGAGAGGAGACGGTGGGGGTGGAAGTAGTCAAGGCGCAGAAAAAGTCGTGAATCGGCTTTTGTCCTCGAGTTGGCACTCTTTGCTTTGGGGGCGGGTGGTGCTGCCTTTTTTGTCGATGGCCCAGCGCTACTGACTAGGCCTGCCCGAGCTACGGTGGCCCAAGTTGTCTTTGGGGCCGGAGCCTGGATTGTTGGAGGGTTAGGAACCCTTATTTCTGGTGCCCTCGGCGGAAGAGGGTTGGCGGGGCGAGCAGGGAGAGCTGGTGGTGTGCTCCCTGGGCCAGATTGTACGAACTGGCCGATGGCTGCTCGAAGATAGACTTTGATTCCGTCTACAAATTCTTTATTATCGCCAATCGAAAGAGGCGAAAGTGCTGCTTCGACACCGCTGATTGCAGTCGAGCAGATTGCGAGTCGGGCGTTTATTTGCGTCGTGCGACGCTTTTCGGCCTCCATCACTGATTGCAGCTCTGGTGGAAACTCCATTGCTGATGTCGATGCTGCGCCTTTAGAGGCTGGCACAGCATTGTTTCCTGCAGATGATTCTGCACGTTCGGTTGTCTTTTCTCGAACAACTTCCTTTCCTTTCCTGGAGCTGCTTGCCAAAGGGGGCAGTTCGACGGGGGTTTTGGTCTTGGGACCATTGTTTTCTGCTCTGATCGGTTCAGAATCAGTCATCTCTTGATCGGGAAGATTTGTGGACTTCCCTGGGACAAAGGCCTCACTCGCAAATAGGCTTGATAATTTTTGCGCGAGGCCAGGTGTTTTTGCAGGAGCCCTCGGGCGGACTCTCGCGTTGTCCAACATTGAGTTGGGGAGCTTTTTTCGAACAGGTGGCATGACGAAAATGCCAGTGACTCGATTACAATTTATTGAAGTGATGCGACGAGCGCGAGAGGGAGAGAGAAGGGGTAAAGGGGGATATTCGAATATTCGAATTTCAAAAAATTGTGGGTGTGTGTGTGTGTTTGTGTTTATTGTGCTACTTGAGTCTATGACTATCTAGCACATTGGGCTCCTCTCTGACCCAGGCCACACCTTGTACAGTGCTCCTATCCTCTTTTGTTACTTGAAAGATCATTGATATATTCCCCTTGATGAATAGCCATTCAGCTCAGTATTTACCCGTGGAATTCAGCCACCTTTTCCACGGAACCTTCTACCCAAAAAAAAAAAAAAAATGGTAGCAATGGAAACTGCGTGCCCGGGAAAAAGTCTCAAAAAACCTGCAGCCCCAGCCAGGCGAGGCCTAGACACCGGGACCACATGAGGTGCGTATATTCATCTATGTCTCCCTTCTTTGTAACAGTCGAGGCCGACTTGATCCAATCCGCCATCTCCGTATCGGGTGCTGGGTACGCTCCGGAAACTCATCGGGTGGCTTTTCCTCCGTGATCAAGGTTTGGTGATGAGTAGAGCTCCGACCCTACCATCTGATCTGATCGTGGTTAGCTTCATGATAATTGTGATAGGGGAATGTGTTGAGTGATGAAGACGATACAGACGGCGAAAGCGATTGGGAATCCTCGTCGAAGTGAGGACTTTGTTACTCAATCTCGGCTCTACAGACTCTACAGTGAGAGCTGGAGGTTCGTAGGGGACACCGCTGACAGGTGTTGAGAATAGTCCCCCTGGCACTGTAGTTATAAAGAGCCGTAGCTTCCCGCTCGTAATTTCCCCATAGAAAATATAAACATTTAATTGTGGCATTGCTTTCGTGCATTGGCCGAAAGTCCTAGCCCGTCACAGGACGCGAGAGAAATATGGATAAACGGATAAGATTCTGCCAACATTGGATACAATCTTGATAGGGGTGAGAATTCGAACTTTTGAAAGGAGCTTTACACATTGAGCTTTGTGCGCCATACCACTTCGATTTCGAGAGCGATAGTGTTTGTTTGTTTTATATTTGACGTCTATCTAAAAACGGGCCTTAGCCTATCTTATCTAAAACCGAAATGGGAAAATGACGCCAAGGCTTACTGCCTCAGTTGTCGGAGGGCTACGACTTCCTAACCAAGGGAGGTGAGACCTAGTTAAAAATCAAAGAGAGTATCAGATGACTAAGATACGACAATGATAAATGATGGAAAAGATAAATAGGGGAACAATAAAAAATGAAAATAAACCCCTTGAGTATAGACGAAATACCCATAAATGAGAGGGCAAGTTAGTAAGAAATAAACCGGAAGAAAGCAAGCTGAAAGGTTGCCACGTTGACTTCTATCTTTTCAAAGATCTATCTACTCATCTGACGCTCCGGCCGATGTCTTCAAGGTGTCGAAAGGGTTTAAAAATAGAGTCCGCTTGGCTGCGGAAAGTCTTGATGGCCCTACTCCCTGGGAAACTGCAGGCTATCTAGTGTGCTGTGCTGTATGAGAGGTGCTGGGGCCTTGCGTAGCGGCAAAGAGTTTAACGCATCCGGATTCTGCTTGGCGGCGGATGTGCGCCTCAGAGAAGATCTTCCGGATGGCAATAACCTGTGATTTTGTTTTTGGTGGATGAGAGGTTTATGGCCGTAGCTCACAAGTTGAATCGTCTACTGGATGGGGGCTGTGACAGTGCACACATCGCGGCGGGCAGGTATGTCCAGCCGGTGCAGCGCAGAGGTCATTGTGATCCTCCTCTATGTGTTGGGAAGACCCTCAAAGGCGGCATTTTAGGGCAGAGGAAAAAGCGCAGCTGTTGTGCCATAACCAGCACGTCCTGCACTGTACTACCGAGGGGGACTATTCTCAACACCTGTCAGCGGTGTCCCCTACGAACCTCCAGCTCTCACTGTAGAGTCTGTAGAGCCGAGATTGAGTAACAAAGTCCTCACTTCGACGAGGATTCCCAATCGCTTTCGCCGTCTGTATCGTCTTCATCACTCAACACATTCCCCTATCACAATTATCATGAAGCTAACCACGATCAGATCAGATGGTAGGGTCGGAGCTCTACTCATCACCAAACCTTGATCACGGAGGAAAAGCCACCCGATGAGTTTCCGGAGCGTACCCAGCACCCGATACGGAGATGGCGGATTGGATCAAGTCGGCCTCGACTGTTACAAAGAAGGGAGACATAGATGAATATGCGCACCTCATGTGGTCCCGGTGTCTAGGCCTCGCCTGGCTGGGGCTGCAGGTTTTTGTGAGACTTTTTCCCTCGCACGCAGTTTCCATGCTACCTTTTTTATTTATTTGGGTAGAAGGTTCCGTGGAAAAGGTGGCCGAATTCCACGGGTAAATACTGAGCTGAATGGCTTTTCATCAAGGGGAATATATCAATGATCTTTCGAGTAACAAAAGAGGCAAGGAGCACTGTACAAGGTGTGGCCTGGGTCAGAGAGAAGCCCAATGTGCTAGATAGTCATAGACTCAAGTAGCACAATAAACACAAACACACACTGTACTACCGACGAGCGTTAAGAAAGTAATCGGGTGACGGTGCGGTGCAGCACCCAACGAGATAGAGAATGCGTGAAAGACGGGTATGGTCTTGAGGAAAGCTGAAAATCCAGGTTTTATCTGGGCTGTCTGGATTTGTTTCATTATCCTGGGACAGGATTACGGCCTCGGTCGGAACTAGTTCGAGGCAGTATTGCTTGTTTTGATTTATCGTCCCGTAGAGGCGAGGGAGAGTGATTGTGCACCTGCTAGTGAGCCGACAATTGCCCCGTAGCACGTGATTCTTATCACGTGACACGCTAGCTCTAGATGTTCTAGCAAATGTATAAATAGTCGAAGTACAATTCAAGTAGTGCCCCAACTCTGAGCCTTGCATTATGGATGGATGGTGCGGTATTTACGAATGGATCTATTAGTAGTATCTCGAGAGTGGTTGTCATACATCAAATGAGTAAAGAGCCTCGGGGACTGGCTGAAAAAGTGCAGGTGCTATGCTAAACGCAATCATGTAATTAGAGAACTGCCCTGCAAACCTAGTTAGGAAGTAGCAAGGGCAAAGCCACCAGGGCAGTAAGCACTGGCGTCCATGCCTCTAGGTATTTTAGTGGGTAGTAGGGACCTAAGTTAAGCTTGGCGCCCCGACGGACGAAAAGTAGAAAACATACAAACAACAATTCAAGTAGATGGCCATGTATAATTATAATTTACCTTTGTATTTCTGATTGCTCATGTATCAGTTCCAGAAGTGTAATACATAAAGACACTGTAAACACTGTCATGGCTGGATGGTGCAGTGGTATTGTCGAAGGCTAAGAATAACCACCAAAGAAGCTGGACAGGGAAATGTCTCGCGCCCAAATAAGGGCCTGTCCATACGTACGTGAGTTGTTTGTTTCGGTCAGTGCTTGCATTCTGTATTTAGAGCTGCAGGTTATTCTATTCCTAGCGCATGTCCATATTTAGAGATCAAGAGATTAAGTCAATCATGATCAGTGTCCATAGTCCTAGAATTCCGGGAGAAATAGGAATTAAGTTGTTTTTACTGAGTTATCTTTTACTTCAATTACATACACTTCGCCTGTCACAGGCTAGGCTCCGAGTTACCTGACAGGTATATCATCTAGGTAGGTCTCCCAAGTAGAGTCCGGATGGCTTGGATATATGTCCCAGTCGAGACTGGAGATCGCCGTTTCGAGCCCGGCAAAGCACGAACAAGCTCTTTGCGATATTAGTCTGTATGAAAGACGTAGCCACGCTTGGATAGTTCAAGTTTTGAATTTCCCAATGATGGGTACTCACAGAGGAGGGTTGACTTTTTGGGTAAGCAAGCATATCTCAAAGCGTTTTGCAGAGGAAATACAGAATATGAGCGTCTCAAAATCCAAGATACACATATAATATGATCGCAAATCAACTTTCATTCGTCATAGCTTTTGTTGAATACAAATTGTTGTAAATTTAGATGGACGTCTCGGATATCTCTGAGCGTGGCCGTAATCAACAGAGGACGGATATAGTAGTCTCAGTCTGAGTCGTATGTAAAGGTCATATAATAATAATGATGGGCTTTCGAATCAGCTTCCAACCCTTCGATACCCACCCGTCTATCTACAACGACTAATCTATATACTACATGTTCTTGGTACATGCCTGAGGCAAACCGGAAATTTAACGGAATATACTGCTAGTCTGATCAGGGTCATTATACTTTATTGTAGCTGCACATATCGCCCTCTTTCACCATAACCACCTCAACTATGGTAACTTCAACAACGGTAACTTTTAACACAAACAATACAAGAAAAATAATTTTATCGGAGTTCTCTCTTAACCTAAGGCTATAGAGGACTTCAAGAATGAATATATATATACAACCCTCGCTCTAATAATCGTGGTCTAGTTTTGAATGCGTCGTTAATGTTCACATAGATATTGAGATATACATGAAAGATGGTGATTAATTTAACCAGGGACAATATTTCACATCAATCTTGACTCTGGGTCAGGATCAAAGATGTGTTGAATTGAACTTAGTAGACTATCGGCCTGAAGGAGACGGATGTAGTATTCTGGTCGCGGAATTAGTGTAAATAATATTCCACACCGCACAGAATCCGAGGAGGGCCAATCACCGTATGGAGACGAATACAAAGAACATGCAAGATTTTATGACAAGACATGTTTACAAGGGCGTCGCAAGATATCCAACTAGTGCTCACAGCTTCGGGACTTCAAGAACCTCCTCAGTGAGTACCCATCAATGGGAGTATTCAATGACCTATCTTCATCCATACGTACGCCCACAACGAAAAATATGGGAGAGTTTGGCTGTGTGTGAACCAGCTGTCTTCTGTCTCAAGTAGGCTAAGTCTTCAAGGCACCCAGTCTATATTTGGCAGATCACCTCAGACGATGTACCACTGCGCCACCCAGCCATGACAGTGTTTATAGTATCGCCTCCACTCTCGCAAGCGAAGTCGTTTAGCAAATTGTGCTTAATGTGAAGGATTCCTTTCCAAAATTTGAAATAACACACCTTCCAAGATTGTATCCATTTTTAGTCTTTTCTTGACTTCCTGTCCCGGGATCTCTCATGCCCGGCGAGAATATCTGTAATCCAGATTTGTCTCCTCTGGGTAGGGTCACTGAAACGAGGATGCACTGATTCATGCTTGCAGACTTGATGAAGCTTTGGTCGCAGTGCATCTTTCTGGGAGTGCAACATTCATTTAGTATGTAGTATATTATCATTGTCTCGTGAGAGGGCTCTTCTAAGCGTTTGATCAAATGACTTGTGAGGGGTGGTACTACTAGATAGGTATCCTTGGCCTGTAGGCTGACAAGACAGTCGAAGAAATGATAATAATAATGGCCTCGTGGGCGAACTTTTTTGGTATTGCAAATTTGACTAAAGCTGGCTCCGGGAAAATATTTGAGGCCCAGGTTCGTAGTGGGCACGTCTTCAATTTTTGCCCTCCTGATCGGGGAAATGCGGAGTTGGATTAGGTAGAGAGAAGTAAGAGGGCCGATCAGTTTGACGTCGAATTCTGAGCAGGCTTGGCTCGCTTTGCCGAGTGCCATTCATTACGAAATAATCCGGGAACGGCGCGAGGTGATGCGTCGGAGAGCCTGCAGCTGTAGCTTGGAAAGATAAGTTGATAAGCCCGACCCGCTCAAAACCCCTCTCACTCCTTCGCTGGCCTGTACCGCTACTCTCTCTCGCGCCCCACCTTCTGCACACATCATGACCCCGCCAATTTTCTGGATTACGGCACAGAGCTGTCTCATTGGCGCTGTTAGCAATCTCATTGCCCAGGCCATCCGCATGCACCGTGACCAGGCAAGTTAATAGTCGCATCGTCTCTTCACACGCCGCTGACTTCGCCGCCAGGCTGGCTTGACCTTTGACTGGCTGAACTTTTCGCGTTTCTTGCTCCTGACGGCAATTACCACTCCGCCCAATTATCTATGGTACGCGCAAGCTCATGCCCCCTCCTCAGACTGCCGTCACTAACCCATGTCTTCTAGGCAATGCGCCCTCGAAGCCGCCCTGCCCACTTCCCGCCATCGGATCGCCCTAACCCCAACCCTAGCCAAGCTCGCAATCGATCAGTCAGTCGGCGCTGCACTCAACACCATCGCTTACTCTTACATATTGGCACGTCTACGCGGCGCCAGCTCTTTCACTGCCACAGAAATTGCCTACAATGAATTCTGGCCACTAATCATTGCTGGCTGGTCATTCTGGCCTTTCGTAAGTGCCGCCTCATATTTTGGCTTCTCGAGTGTGCCTGCTCGCACTCGTTTCGCAAGCCTTGCTGGTCTAATATGGGGCGTGTATTTGAGCCTTGTGACAAATTGAACAGCGTGATTCTTCACTTAACTCCTGGGATATTTGCTCATGAATATACTCTGGAGAAGATCGTTCTTAGAATCTCATAAATTAATGGTTACTTACAGCCGAAGAGATGTCCTGAGTGACCGCTCTTATATCTGAACAGGGCTTTTAAAGATGTAACAGCGAACAAACTACACCCCAATAGAAAATCTTCTGCTAGGATAATCTCAGGGACCAGCTTACCAAGATTTTGATTCTATGATCGGTTTATTATTAACTAAATCTAATCAATGCCATCTTATCATATCCAATTACATATACTATACTTTCTCCGCTAGGAATACAATAAAGTTAGGAGCTTGAGAAGCCTTAATATCAAACTGTAATACAAACCCGTAAAATTTTGGTCCCGGCTTCCCTCTAAAAAATTGAGTTGACAAGGTTTCCTCCCATTGTGGCACCAGCACCAAAGATAGCCGCATTCCCTAGCTTTTTTCCTATTTTCTTACCCATCTCCCCGCCCTTACTTGGCTTGCCATCGGTTGTCTGCTGCTCTGCAACCTGCATCGGAGGCACAGAACTATTATACGGATTAGATGACGCAGGTGGTGGCATGGCCTGAGCTTGGTAAGGTCCAGGATATCCATTTCCATAAGTATTGGCCTTCTCGTTACTGTACATCCCTGGCCCGGCGATAGGTTGGACTTGTACGTAATTGTGGGGAAAGACACCCTCCTGCCCTGTCCTCAGATTCTTTCCCAGCCACCAATCGGTATTCATGTACTCATAGACGGCGATCATATCACCGGCTTCAAAGTTGCAGTCCCCGGGTTCGGCATATCGGTAGAGTGCCATAGCGCGCGTTAGCTCGGGTCTGACTGGCGGGGTAACAGGATCCCGCCTAGGAAGGGAGGGAGTAGATGACTGGTTGTTATTGCCAAGTTGAAGACTGTTCATAGCATTAGTTGTTACATTGACTGGTGTATTTGAGGCTGCAGGCGTCGCAGATACATTGGCTTTGGCTGCATTCCGGACCCCCGTCGTTCCATTTAAGGATAACTCGGCGGGAAGAGTAGACATTATACTCTCGTACGCGTCATCGCTAATAGCCTCTCTTTCGAGTAGACTCTCTAACTCCTAAATTGCGAATGATCAGAAGAGTTAAAGAGAAAAAGATGAATGATTTACGTTTTTGATGACCCGTATAGATCGATTATTGCTGATTATTCTCTGACGCTCTTCCGTAGTGCTTTGGTTAGACATGCCGGTACACTCGGAATTCTTAAGTTTGAGACTGGATATATTGTTGTAGTAGCTATTATGCATAAAATGAGGCTGTTTGTCCTCGAATCCGGGTATTTCATGTGACTCACTATATGAGGAGCAGGAAGAGACTGGTGTTCGCCTTGGTGTGCTCGAGACCCTTTTGGTTCCAAAGTGCGACGAAGCTTGAGGATTTGAGAAAGTTCGATATTTGGTAGCGCTACGAAGGACTGGACGACTACAAGGAATGGAAGACGGTTTAATTGGGGTGAGTCCACTGGCTTGCTTCAGGGGATACACGTAGGTACTTGAATCTTTTTCCAGGTAGCCGGAAGACTTACGTCTATGGCCAGGAGTAGAATAGAGGGTACTTGGGCTGATTTCGACGCCTTCTAAGGGGTTCCCACAGGAATTAAGAGGAACTGGTGAGTGTTTGCAGGATGATGAGGCTATTGAGCTCTCTGACAAGGAGGTGAGAGATGGGCGGCTGCTTAGATTGGCCGATTTTTCCGAGCTTGAATAATTCGCTTCCAGAAGCTCATCAATTAGGTCCGAAAATGGCTTGTGACGGAGATTGGTGCTGTCAGAATAGGAAATCGACTCGTTGGTGGTGGTAGATAGACGAGGCAGACAGGGTTTCAGCTCTTGAAACAGAGCTGCACGGGGCCGATCCCGACGCTGCAGCATAGTGCTTCTTCGACCTTCGCCTCGGCGGTTATATAGGGTAATCCCATATCCAGAATCTCCTTCGTATTCCGCATCCTCTTCACCAGCTTCATTGCCTGTTTGATCCCTCAGTCTTGTGATGTCATGAGTTAAGATCATATCTACAGTTTTTATCGGCGCTAAACTTCCCACATTTCCTTCAGATTGTATTAAGGGGAAAATCAACTGCATCTGCTCCGGTTGTGATAGCAAGGACACTTCATGGCTATCTTTCGCCTCATTGTTGGCAACATCAAATCCTTTGGGGCTGCGCATGCCCATTGACTGGTCGAAGTAGCGAAATGTCAGGTGAAGTGATTGATTGCGTATTCAAAATCGAGTCTATTTTGGGAAAGAATGCGTGTATAATTATCAAAATTAGTTTTCGCGTTAATGCAAGAAACCTATCGGAAGCCAGTTGCACTCATAGACTGAGAAAGGACATTAATATAATGAATAATAATAATAATTACCGGAAGCCAGTGATTTTACTGGTAGGATTACATTGAACTCAGCTTCCAATATTAAAGGTGAGATCCTTAAGAGGAAATAGGCTGACTTGATTCTCATTTCTACAACTATATTTTTTCAAGCCAGTTAGGACATCAGATGGTAGATATCTAGCTCGCACTCCCGCATGTTGCTTTTTATTTTAAAAAAAGAGCTGTAGGGAACAAGGTTATCATCAAAAAGACCAAAGATCCAGATGCCCCAAGAAGGATAAGAGGTGCCACAATTGTCAAAAATTTTCATGATTGAATCAATACGAAACAAAGTTTGGAGCTGCGGAAGTAGTAGTCCTTGCCTGTCAAATCACAATTCGACTCCTTGGTCTAGACTGTAAAGTCTTGAGACCGCAAGGAACATTCTTTAATGAATTATAAGAATTAATTCATTTACTAGCTACGAAAAACCCCAGACTATGCAATACCTATCATTCAAATAATCCTAGAAAGCTCGAGCTCTTTATACTTTGGCAACATTATTAAGCAAGTTAATAAATATGAAATTAATTCTTCTTTGTTTTGATCATCTTTTTTCCGGATAATTAAGAAGGATTTAGTTCAGACTACGTGGGTGGAATCTTATCCTCTACAGCATTCAATTCCTCCTACGAATTATTTTCTCCTTTTCTAACCCGTCAATCACCTACCGTCATTACTTCTTCGAAATATTAGTCTTCTGTTCAGCACAGAATGTCAAAATATTGAGATTGTCATCAAAAATGGAGACACGGTGTCCTGGGCTTATAGAATCCTCATTTCATATAGGTTCTCGACACAATCCTATGTACTTTACAGGAGTTGGAATGTGAAAGAAGGTAGCGTTTTAGCCCACCAATGGACGCACCAGTAGTTTTTCGGCGTGGGACTAAGGCGTTTAGTGAGTGTCTTTTATGGCTAGATAGCGGCACAATCGATTATATGCTTGTTTGTAGTTTAGAGTCCTAGGCTACGCCCGCTTCATTTTTCGAGTTGATGACACGCGGAGTCGGCTAGAATCATATCCAATTAATTTTCCTACTTGATCGCACCGCGAGAACCTGGGTAAAAAGAGAAGTCATCTGTAAACACGTGAATCGAAATTAAAAGGATTTTCATTGGTGATACGGATCCCGCGCTCCTCAACCGTCTCCTTCTCTGTTCTCTTGTTCATTTACGTGCTAGGTAAAGTGATTCCCGTTGCACTCCTACTGGAGCTTAAGCACGGGTAGAGCCGGGCTGGATCAGGTTAACTACCATTAAGTACATCTACCTCGTCCCACCTAAATGGCCGGACCACCTCAGACTTCACCCATGTGTTGAATCATGTCAAGCCCAACCATCCAGAGAACCCCCTTTTGGCGCGCCGAAGCGCAAATTCCTCCTCAGCCTCGGCCACCACGCGCCCGAGCCCTTGACACCTCCGCGATCTGTAACTTTTCCCTTCGCTTCATTCCCAGCCTTGGCTCATCTCAGCATCTCCTCATCTCATCCAGAGGTCGTTTTCTTCACTGGAGGCCTCATCCAGTCGCCCACCAAGGCCTCCTCAGTTTGTATTCCCTTTTGTTCCTTCATGCAGCATCCCTCTGTCCTTCAGTCGATCTCGTCATCCCAGAAACTTTGTAGAATGTCCAGCCCTCCGGCCTTGTCCCGTCGCTGCCGTACCCCTAACAGTGGAGGTCGAATACGCGACTGAGAGCTCAAGACCGGGGCACCGGTGCCCCAGCCTTTGTCGAACGCTTTGGTTAGTGTGCCGGCGAAATGTCGTACGTATTTCGTCGGTGGCCATTCGTCGCAGGTCGAGTTGTTGGTGCCCTTGGCCGAGGTGAGGACGCATTCAAGGCCGGTATTTCGACCGTACCTTCACAGCGACTAGCAGTTGTGTAGGGTCGGACATCCTCTTGCTTCTTTATTGGCGATTTGGCTTTTGGAGGTATGGGATTGCTTAGGTAGCTGGTGAGATGATTGTGGAGAGGGCCGCGAGATGAGTTTGGCTAGGAGTGATTTTCCAGAGAAATAGAGAATAAGATGTTGAAGGTGTGGGTTTTTGTAATACGATCATCAGACAGGTTAATGGCTGTCTGCGATTCGTATCTGGGGTGTAGATGATTGATTTCGTCGAGTTGTGCAGTCGTGAAATCTCTGCATGTCGGATTTTCGACCAAAAATGAGCCAACACCACTTCTCCCGATCGCCAACTCGACGAGAACTCTCAAATTCACCCTTTGTCGTGACTGAATCTCGGCTCTGGGAGAAAATTTCACCCCCAGGTTCGTAGAGGACACCACTAACAGGTGTACAGCCTTCGTCCTCTTCTCCTTCCCTGTCACATCTTTCATGTAAATTCTACTTGTCTCCATTGGGAGCGTTTAAAATAAGCGGGTTAACGACCGCAACCATTATTGTTAATTGGTAGCAGTGACTAAGCCGTGTGTAGCGAGGTTGAAACGGCTACGATTCTTTCAGACACATGCATGGGGATAAGAAGTTAATGGATAGTTGCGATTCAATTACATCTTTTTACAAAGAATAGAAAAGTATTTTCTATATTTTGCCAGACTCATGCTCTTCTATTCGCCCACTGATACTATTCCCTATCAGCATCGCATCACAATCGCTCTCCACCTTTGCAATAGGAACGAGAGACGAGTTCTCAGATAACCTTGATCCAGCCAGTTACCTACCCTATGTTATTGGAGCCTAGAAGATTTTAATAAGAAACATTGAACCCTCAAACTTCTTGCTCGGAGGCAAGAACCCCGAAACCCAAACCCTCCGACACAGACACATTCTTAGCTGGAGCGACGATTACCCCTTCAACTCTTTTGGTTGCAGCTCTCGCACAGGCTGCTGCAAACATAAGTTGCTCAACTCCACGAATCACCCGAGGTTGTTCTTTGTTTGTGAACTGACTCTTCATTGTTCTGGCCAGGCAGTCTCGATAATCCGACTGGTGAAGACCCCACGCTTTCAAAATCTAGTGAGATCCTTGCATTCGGCCTTTGAGTGCATTTTTTGTGTGCAGGTTGAGTCAAAGACAAGATAGCGTTTGCATTGTTTTATTAGTCGGCTAGGTCGGAAGAACTTTACAGCTCCTGAGTCATCGAACAGGCGGAATCAAGACCGAGGATTGAATTAGCAGTGAAATAGCACTTGCCAACTCCCATGGGACGCCCCTATTTTCCGAGTCCCATGAGGACGAGCCCGAAAGAGAACAATTTTAGTCACTCGCGCGATTCGTCGCCAACTATTTAGATGTTCGCAACTATGAGACTAGAGAGTGTACGAACTGTCACCGGGAAGTTGGAAATCAGGTTCGATGCTGGTTTCAAGGTGATTTTTGGATACCTCCTTAATGTGGAGAAGTCCAGAAACTCTTCTCTTCAAAGCTCGTCTTTTTCTGTCAAAGCAGAGCCAGTTTTGAGCCAGTGGACCATTGTGATATATTGTATCACGGTAATCGAAAATTAGTAAGCTTGCACAAGTGGAAGATTTGTCTGATTATTTCTTTTCTATTTTTCAAAGATTTCCATATACGTGTCAACATGCCAAGTCACCAACGACATTTTGTCCCTAGCTCCCATTTCAACAGCCATTACTAATTAGCGAACAGCCCCAATCTCAAGATCCAGATATACAAACCGTTACATTTTGACCTGGGTACCGAGCACTTGTGATACGGCTGATCGCTTACCAGCTGGCGGGTAGGAGTTGGTAGGAATGGTAGGTCTCGAGGCTGAGAAATAGCCGCTTCTTGGGCCTCTCACTCGAGTCAGGACTCTTCACTTTCGTCGCTGAAGCTGCTGCCTTTGCTAGATTTGGTGGTCACACTCTGTGGCCTAGTGTTTTATTCTAGCGTATGCATATATTTGAATCTCATTATGTCCTGCATTCTAAACAGCAGAGTCTATCACGACGGTTCATAAGACGCTTGCATCAAGTGATTTTATAACTAGGCCTACTTAACAATAACGATGGCCACCACAACACCTAGACACCTTGTAGCTATCCTAGCCTCAGTCGTCCTTGGGATCTGAATCTGAGTTATGAGAGGGAATGGAGCCCTTGTTTTTGTAGCTCCACGTACCGAGTAACTGGGAGTCTGACCTTTGACAGGCGAAGTGTAGGTAATTAAAGTAAAAGATAACTCAGAAAAAACAACTTAATTCCTATTTCTCCCGGAACTCTAGGACTATAGACACTGATCATGATCGACTTGATCTCTTGATCTCTTGATCTCTATATATAGTTATGCGCTAGGAATAGAATAACCTGCAGTTCTAAATACAGAATGCAAGCACTGACCAAAACAAATAACCCACGTATGTATGGACAGTCCCTATTTTTGACCCGAGACATTTCCCTGTCCAACCTCTTCGGTGGTTATTCTTAGCCGTCGACACCAGGTGAATAAGGATTTCTATGGCGAGAGGGAAGAATGAGTGGTATACTACCTGTGCCGGATTATTTCCACGGATCCGTAAATAGAATTTTAATACTAATATTAATTCGTGATAAGATGAAGGGTAGCTAATTAAAACCATCAATTTAATAATAGCTTCGCCTATACAACTAGTCGTGTAAAAAGTCATGTAAGGAGATACAAGAGAGTCATGAAGAGAAGGACAAGATCACAGCCGTTAATGCGAAGATATTGGCAAGAATTGATTACGATTAATTCCGGCTGGCAAATGCTTCTACTCTTGTATATAATAGTTCAGCGTGAGAGAGATTAACTCCTCACGCAACGTCTTCTTTACTTACCCTTTTCAATACAATTACTTACCCATCTCTTCTTCGGGAAGACCATATATCCATTGCCCAGTTCTTCAGCAGCAAGACCCACGTGTAACATCTACTGCAACCAGTTGCCCACTCATCTCTTCCTAGAGAAGACCTCTCACCACTTTGACCCATTTATTATCTTCACTCACCACCTAGATCTTCACTAGCCTATACAACGCAACCCGTCGAATACCGACAAACCCTCATCCTTGAGAATTATACGAAATGACGAATCGCTGTTTGTAAGTAGACCTTAATTTCGTTTACAATTTCCTTTTCTTCACATGAGGAGAGAGGCGATAGTGCTGCATTTACACCGCATCTTGAAGTGGATAATATTGCGAAGTAGGTCATTATTTTCACCGTGTGATGCTTTTCGGCCCGGACCCCCGAGTCAAGCTACAGTGGAGATTTTATCGGTGCGGTGTTGATGTGATGGGCATGTTATTCATCAAGGTCACATGGATGTACCCAACGTGATTAGATTTTTATGTATTTAAATTTTGGATTTGAATTTGATTTCAATTAACCTGATCAGGCACCCTATGGGTCCATGCAGGTGACTATCTGCATTATTTACAAAGGAGGAAACCAATCTGGTGAAAAGCCCCTGATCCTGTCTCTTTATGTTCCTATCGATTTATGTGGTTTACCGTCAGGAAGTGCAGTGTACACTGTTCAGCCCGTGTGGATTCCGTCCTCTCACCTTCCAGATCTATTAACTTTATCCGACATTGCTACCTCGACTTCTCGTGCAAGTCGAAACTGTTTTATCCACCCTTTGTATAGTATCCACTATATAACTCTAGCCACATCTTCTGGGCTGTTCGTCATGGCTTCAAATGACCTGTCTTTAGCTTGTCGGAGAAAGTTGCCTCTTCCATTTGCCCACTGCGGACACGCCAGCACCATATGCTTGACGTTTTGCGACGGATGTCCACATTGACAGCTTTGCTTTTCTACTCCGGGTACTTTCCTTCTGCACAGGTAAGAATTGAGTCTGATATACTCGCTTCTTAGCTCAATGGCGAAACTGCTTTGGGCCCCTGTTAGGTTACGGTGGATGTCTAAGGGTATATCTTTGAAGCTCATTTTGGTGCTGCCTGTTTGTTCACCAGTAAATATATTTGCCGCTTTCCAATGTTCTGGATCGGCTGAGGCTGGTAGGCCAGGGCGGTGTTTCCTGTTCCGGCTTGTCCATGAATTCTTCTACCGCTGAAAGACCGCTATCTTTCCAGCTTCTTTCTGCCTTCTCTTGTCCTTTTCACTTCCACAAGTTCTTGTCAATTCAGCGATATCAGTACTCTTGTTGAAGACATGTGAAGTTTCTCTTCAGTTTGTGGGCAGCTTTATCCTCTTACATGTCGATCGGATCGTCTGATGTGCTGGGAATTTAGCTGATAGTTCAGCGTGCTGGACCCTCATTTATTTTAGGTATATCTCTATAGGGAGGACGGACGATTCGTGCTCTAGCACTCTGCTGCTAGTACAATTGTAGGCACCTGCAACAAGCTTCAAGCATTTTCTTTGAATACTTCTGGGGGTTTTCAGATTTTTATGTATTATTATTAATGTTAGAATTTAGAATAATTTGGGCTATCAAGTAGGTCACGTTGTTGATACACACGTGACTGCAAATTCTGTACTTAGTTTCACTTCGGTAGTTACTTGAATCAATGCGCTCTACAACCTGAATGACTGAGGGGTCATTATTTCCTTAATAATTATTATGAATTCATTTTATTGTCCTTTCTAGGTCCATGACTATGTAGGACATGCAGTTCCTCTATGCCTAAAGTTCAAGGATTCCTATGCCAGTGGTATATCCCCTCCTATGCTTCCTACATAGCTCCCCTCAATCAGTACCACCCCTCACAAGTCCTCATTCGATCATACACTTATAGGAGCCCTTTGTCCTTCATTATCTCCCCTCTCCAGCCAATGAAACGATGGCCATTTGCGGGTGTATGGCAGCCGGGAAAATTCGCAAAAACCACTGGGTGCGGGGCTCTTCTAATACCGACATTAGGACTAAATCCGAAGACACAGTGACCCTTCCGAAGCATTTGAAGAGGCCGGCTGGCTGGGCGCTGCAGACTTGTGTGTGCTTCGGGAAATCCACCCTTTGCCTTTCTAGCCTCCTTCCAACTCTTCCCCGAAGGTCGTGCTGAACTTTCAGAAGATTCTTGACAGAGCGTGATTGCTATGTGTTAGCTTAGCCCAACTTCTTTTGTACCATCCAGGGCGCTGGGGAGTGCCGTTGACTCATCGACAAAAGAAGCCCTCCTGGCTAATTAGCCGAAACCTCAGTCTTGGCGCCCACAAAAAATCACAAGTTGAAAACTCCTCAAGATTGTCAGTCCCAGCACGGTCTTCAGAGACCTCTGCCATCTCTCGCTCTACATCTCAGCCCTCTGTCCTTCATCAAGATGTACAACCCGATTAGAGTATCAGTCCCCCATAAACCAAGACCCCAACTTTGTATATTATGACTTAATTTCCTCCTTGCGGGTATAAGTAGCGTCGTAAATTTGTAGTGAGTGATGGCCGGTAATAAATGAGACAAGCTTCTGTTTGCAATTGGGGTAACGCCTTTATCAGTCGTCGAGGCGAGATTATATGTAGTTAGAAAGAGGTTGAGGACTCAGAAGATAATGGTGAGTGATGCATGATTGAGAAGTCGTCAAATGGAGACATTCATATGTTTGCTTTCGACTTCGATTCGGATGCGATTCTTCTTGGCTATCCCAGATATGTACAGCATACTGAGCGACTACACCGGTACCACTGGAAGGTGAAGAATTGCTCTTTGCTGGCAGATGCTTGTGCAGTTTGAGTAGTTCATGTTATTGAAAGCTATGCTGAGTTGGAATGATGTATCGCTAGGATCAAGGTATGGAAAGAGGTAGCTTTGACTATAAGAGAAGTGAAACTCGCGAGCTATACTCTTAGGACTTGGAACAATGGACGTATTTGAGGATATTCCCGAGTATTATCAAGTATGTGAATAATGTGGACATTGTTTGAATTTCCTTTTATTTAAATTGCTCATGTTATATACTTGACAGGAATTTCCTCTGTAGTGCAGCTAATACCAAACATAGGTCGACGATGTAAGGTGCCGTGGTCCTCCTCGTGGTGGTGTTCTCCGGTATAGTCTAAGAAGCCTGGACACCTACTCCACTTGGGAAGGAGACATCTCAGATTAAATTTCGCGCGGAGAAAAGTTGATGAATGAGAGAGGTATGTATGGATAACTCAGGGTTTTTGAGACGTTCCCCTGGGTGGGTATTCACGGATGAGGGTTGACTTGGGGTGAAGAAAAAGCCACCATAACTTCGCAGTGGTACTTGCAAATGAAATCTGAGGCATGAGTGCTCTTCCTTTACGTTGAATCATCTATTCTGTACTTTTCTTTGATATTTTGTCATAGCTAGATAGCTGCATACGCAATTAAAATCTGATGCAAAAAAAAAGATGTACAATGGGAAATATATACAATCTCAATAAGATGATCTGAATCCATGCCGTCATCTACAGTTATACAAGATAGCGTTGTCACTTACTGGTAGGTACTAATCTCGTAGCCACGGCCTCAATCGGAAATACAGACTCGGAAGAAGGATGATGACCCTGGAAATTGCACTCTTGACACAGCTTTCCAATTTCTCCTTTACTTCCTTCTACCTTGCTGGCAAACTTTGGTAGGGGCCATTTATTACCGACAATACAACCGAATGGAAATTTGATGAGTGTATCAAAGCTTGGAGCATCATTCTTATTGTTTATAGAGTTACGCACGCCTAGGTGTGAAATAAGAGTGCTATCCAGTAAACTCCCCAGCCTAGACCTTCGACTGTATACTCGTACTTGCGACGCCGCAAAATATCTTCACGTTTCCACCTTCGTTGAGCCAATACTTCAAGCCAGCCATCAGCTCATCAAAGTAGTATATCAGATAAGAGGCGCTCGAAATAACTGCATTTTCTATCACTTATCTTGCTAGTAAAGTATGAAATGAAAATCCTCTCACTCAACAGCCTCACCGTCTTTACTGGCATCCTGAAACTTGCATTTGCATCGCATCGGATCATTCCTATCGTTGCTTCTGACGATAGTCCGCAAACTGTCAGTAATCTTGAGATAGCAGAAGGTAAAGAATTTGCGTGTCTAGGTCGAATGATCATATCAGAGGACGAAGCTAAGCAAGCAGTCTTTCGACCAAAACGCTTTATACATAGATATGTGCATAGAGAGGATTTAAAAAAAGCCTACTTCATCAAAGAAAAGTATAAGGATGGATGTATGATGATGTTCTTTCTGCGACATATTTAGTAGAGCTAATCTATGCCGTTGAATAGTCAAATTTATATACTATTCGGAAACTACCAATGACGACAGATTTACTGGTGTTGTTAATATGATTAACAAGCAGAGAGTGATGTGTCATGTGCTTAACCAAGGGCAGACAAATACTGAACAAGACCTGGACAAAACGAGGCGAAAAAATGTAGAAGCCTCGCATTTACGTCAGATCGCACATGAAAGAAGGCTCAGAAATCAATTACGCGGATTTCGTCCTTGGTAGATACAAGCCCAAGAGTATGTGAATATCCTCTCATGAATCCTGCCAAAGTTAAGTGGTTAGTTGATGGCGTCACAGTTGAGGACGAGTAACATGTAAAATGGGGGAAATACTTTTGGCGTTAACATGGAAACGACAAACACCGGAACCTATCGGATATAATGTGTAGCATTAAATATAGGCTGTAACCAGCGATAGTAATAATTTACGAGAGGACTAGTAGTGGATTCTATATTTTGAAATGTCGAGAGTATGACTTCACTTAGGTGATGGTAAAAAATATTTTGAATTTGATTTCATTATCCTGATTTGGCGCCCTATGGGTCCATGCAGGTTTCTAAAGTCTATAATGTTTACCCGGGAGGAAACCTTTCTAGTGAAAATCTCCTACACCTTTCTACTTGTTGTCTATAGTTCTCACATATTTTCTTCAGGAAGCGCAGCCATACTATAGTGCTATCCATGTAAACTAACCAGAACATCTCTATCCGCCCCAAGCATTATTTGACCTTTTCCTTTCCCTCAGCAGTATTTCGACCGCTTTTTTCATCTGGAATTATTCTATCCAACCGTGGTTTAGGATCCACTGTGTTATCCTTTTTATATCTCCAGGATTGTTTATCATCGCTTCGTAGGATCGATTTCACAGATCCGTAATTAGAATTTTAATACTAATATTAATTCGCGATAAGATGAAGGGTAGCTAATTAAAACCATCAATTTAATAATAGCTTCCCCTATACAACTAGTCGTGTAAAAAGTCATGTAAGGAGATACAAGAGAGTCATGAAGAGAAGGACAAGATCACAGCCATTAATGCGAAGATATTGGCAAGAATTGATTACGATTAATTCCGGCTGGCAAATGCTTCTACTCTTGTATATAATAGTTCAGCGTGAGAGAGATTAACTCCTCACGCAACGTCTTCTTTACTTACCCTTTTCAATACAATTACTTACCCATCTCTTCTTCGGGAAGACCATATATCCATTGCCCAGTTCTTCAGCAGCAAGACCCACGTGTAACATCTACTGCAACCAGTTGCCCACTCATCTCTTCCTAGAGAAGACCTCTCACCACTTTGACCCATTTATTATCTTCACTCACCACCTAGATCTTCACTAGCCTATACAACGCACCCCGTGGAACATCGTCAAACTCTCATCCTTGAGAATCGATCTTTGGCTTGTCTCCAGATCTCAGCTCTACCATTTGACCATCGGGGGCAGGACATAATCATATGATTTGGGTTTTATGATTGGTTGCCGCATGGACAACCTGGACTTAATACTCCGGGTATTTTTCTTCTGTGTAAATAAGAGTTAAGCCCCATAAGATCAATTCGTATTTGCATTGCCACACTGCTTTGGGCCTTTGTCAGGTTACGGTGCAGGAAGAATGGTGAGCCTTGAAAACTCAGTTTTTGCCGTCCAGACTCTCTACTTTGGTAAAATTTACCTGCTCTCCAAGTTTCGGAATCTGCAATTGCTAACTGCCGAGGCTTCTAAGATCGTTTATGCTTGGACCAGGATTTCGCCCACTCTTGGTATGCCATAACTGTCACTATCTCTGTATGTGTCTTCTTGGTTTGCTGTTCACCGCACATTCCTGTCAAATTGGCAAGATCTATCCTCCTGTTAACTGTTCGTGTATCTCCTCTCCCTTTTCTGGACAGCTTGATTTTACCACAGGCGGACTAGATTGTCTTCTGGACAGGTAAGTCCTTTGTGCGACCTATGTATTGAAGCCTTTGTTGCTTCAAGAATATTTCGATCGGAGGGGTGGCTGTTTCGTGTTCCAGCACTCTCATGCTCGTGGACTTGTATGCCCCGGTGACAATTTTCAGACAATTCCTCTGTATACTTCTTAGAGGTCCTACTATCCTTTCTGGTATTTTTCCACCCGGCCCGACCTCAGCCCAAACCGGTGACCCGTATGTTAGAGCCGGCCTCACAATCGTGCTGTAGAGTATCTTTGACTTGTGAAATGTGGCTCCCCACGTTGATTGAGCTAGCCTACTGAGACCCTGAACCTGCATCTCAGCCCTCAGTTGAAGGCTCTTGATGTGAGCTCCCCAGCACAGCTTTGGATCAAAGTAGATTCCGAGAACTCGAAGGGAAGGCTGTGGGACTGAGGTATGGCCTTGGATTTCAATTGTCGCTTTGAGGTTGTGTCGTTTTCTGTCTCGGGAGAAGTGCATCAGCTGATACTCTTCAGGCGCGAATCTGACCCCATGTCTTCTTGCCCACTGTTCACATACTTGGTGTTTTTCCTCCAACTTTCGGCAGTTTTCTTCGGTCGAGTTTGACCATGTTAGTATGTTAGTGTCATCTACGAATCCAACTGCTGTCGTAGTTCTTGTCTCGAGCATCGGGAGAAGTGTGCTAACAAAAAAGAGAAAGAGTATTGGCGAGAGAGCTGAGCCTTGCGGTATCCCGGTGCTGGTAGACATTCGGTCCCCTTTGAATGATCCCAACATTATTGATGTTGTTCTTTCTTCGAGGAAGGACTTTATGTATAGGCTCATCCACTTTGGAATTCCTTTTTCCCTGAGATTATGAATGAGTCGTTCGTGTGACACATTATCAAAGGCCCCAGATATATCCAAGCTGAGGAGAGATGCCACCCTCTTTTTATCTTTGCCCCAGATTGTGTGTATCTGTTCTGTTAGTAGCTCGACTGCAGATATTGTAGATCTCTGTGGTCGAGCTCCCATCCGTTTGTCAGGAAGGAGGTTGTGGTGTTCTACTGCTTTGGAGAGGCGACCTGCTGCCAACTTTTCGAGGATTTTACCCATAGTATTGAGGAGCGCAATTGGTCTATAAGCCTTTGGAGTATCGTATCTGGGCTTTTGAGGCTTCCTCAGAACAATAGTAGTTGATTCTTTATACCCTTTTGGATGATAGCCTATTGTGAGGCAAGCATTGAAAAGGATAGTGAGTAATTTACTTAAGGTTTTCCTACATTGCTTTAG